>OU015452.1:0-4800000 GCA_907164795.1 Hemaris fuciformis
CCGGGGAGGACCCTCCGGGGTCTCCCTTGCCGAAACGGACGACGACGACGATGCCGCCGGAGATCTCGGCGGCATCCGTGGAGGAACGACGACGACATCGGTGGCCGGAAAGAGAGCGGCGACCACGTCTCCCAGGAGCTCCGGACGGAGACTCTGGGTGAGGGGGGGCGCCGGCGGGCGTAACTTGTTCAACGCCAGCCGATACGGGCGCCCCCATGGATCGCGGTCCAGAGTCCCCAAGAACTCCTTTCTGGCCGCAGCCTTCGCCTCTTTGATGGCCACCCGCAGCGCTCTCCTGGCCTCTTTATAGAGGCCGCGGAGCAGCCGCTCCTGGTCCAGGTAATCTGCCTGCCGTGTCCGCCGGCGCCTGAGTCTGGCGAGTCGGCGGCGCGCCACCTCACAACAATACTTTAACTGCGCGAGCTCCGCCGACCACCAGTATATTTGGCGCCGCGGAGGGAGGCGTTGGACTCGGGGCATCGCCGCATCGCAGATACAAGTTAGCGCTGCCCCGAACCATTCGGCCTCCTCCTCAACCCGCACCGTAGATTCCGGCGCGGGGAGCCAGGCTTGGACCAGAGCGGCCAGTTCCAAGGCCTCTATATCGAGGCGTTTTTGGGCCCATCGCGGGCCGCCCCCAATCGGGGCGTTCGGTCTGCCGCCGGACTGAATGGCGGCGGGCGCGGAGACATCGAACCGTATGTATCGGTGGTCCGACAGTGTCTCCACGCCCACGAGGACTTTCCAGCCCCGGACACGGCGTGCGACGGTGTCGGTGGCAAACGAGATATCCACCACCGAACCGCCGTTGTGCCTCACGCACGTGTCCACCGACCCCCGATTGAGGACGATCAGACCGAGGGAGGTCGCCCACTCCTCCAGGACCCCGCCACGAGCGTCAGTCGCCGATGAGCCCCAGGCCAGGGACTTGGCATTAAAGTCACCGGCGACGACGACGGGGCGAGGTTGGCTCTGCGACACCAGGGCCCCCAGCCGAGTGAGAAAGGCTTCAAACTCGACTAAGGGTCTGTTGGAGAAAAGTAAACTCCAACGATCCAGACTCCTCCCAACAGAGTCGCTACGCATCCCGGTCCTTCGCAACTTTCTCGAAGGGCGGGGAGCCTGCGGCACCCTGGGTAATAACGGCCACCGAACCGTCAAGGTCTCCGGCCCAATTGTCGCGGGGCGGGACGAAGTACGGCTCGGCGACCACAGCCACGTTTACCAACCACTGCGCCATGGACTGAAGGAGCAGATCTTGAGCTCCGGCGCAGTGGTTGACGTTCGCCTGGAGGATCTTGAGGACCATTATTGGGCGACCTCCATTGGCTCACTCTCGGCCTGCGATGGGCGGACGGACTGCGGCTGGGCCGTGGCCTCAGCGGCAGTGCGTCTCTTCGACTTTTTATTTCGGCGGCTCGACTTGGCCACGCAAGCCTTGCCGCCGATTAGATGCCCCGCAGGTTTGTTGGCCGCGGCGCACAGAGTGCAGTGCGGCCCTGCGGAGCAACCTCGCGCTTTGTGGCCCGGTTGACCGCAGCGGTAGCACAAGTTGCTACGGTCAACCTCGGCGGTGCAGCGCTCCCTGACGTGTCCTCGCTCGAGACACCGGAAGCACTGCAGGGGCCTGGGTTCCAAAACGGCGACACGTGCCGCCGACCACCCGACCAGGACACGTCCAGCCCTGGCCGCTTTCTCCGCCGCTTGGGCGGGAGCACGAATCCAGACCACGCCCAAGCCTGAGCGGTCTGGCCTGACCTCGCCCACTTTCAGGCTCTCGGCTGAGCACTGAGTGGCCGCGGCGAAGGCCTGTGCGACCTTCTCGGGGGTGACAGACTCGTCAAGCCCCGAGAGTCGCAATTCCGCGGTTTTCACGGGGCGGGTGACGCGCACGTCTTCCGACCCGCGGAATACCTCCTTCAACTTAGTGGCGAGGGAGTCGGCCTTCGCCTGGTTTTCGGGCCCAGGCACCTCGATGATGGTGGCGCCCGTCACCGCCTTGCGCCACTTGATGCTGTCGATGCCTAGGTCCTTCAGCACAACATGCTGCTGTGCCTCGGCAACGACGCGGGCGTAGGTCAGCCCCTTGTCTTGGGCCCCGGTAGCCAGCGTGATGGTAACCGCGGCTGACCGAGGCGGTCGAATGCGGGGCACTGGTTTGCGCTTGCTTTGCGCCTGATCTGCTGTATTCGGCACTGCTTTGCGCCCCTTCTTTCCCTTACCGACGACTTTCCAGCCGTCGGATTTGTCGACCGGGGCTGGTAGTTGTGGGCGAGGCTCCCTTAATGCGGCCTTAGATGGTGCGTCCCTCTTTGCCTTTCGCCGGGGCTCTTGAGGGGGCACCGACCGCACCGCAGCTGCGTAGCTTTGAGGCTGCGCAGGCTTAGGCTTCGTTGCCTGTGTTGGCTTCTCGGTTGGAATGCCCTTCGCCGATTTGGGCATACTACCCGCTGAAGCCGTTTTCTTCTTGTCGGCCGCGAGCGGCGGACGAAGGCCAGCCTCGGGAGGCAGCGCCAGGGAGTCGAGCTTGGCGTTCATGATGCTCAAGAGTCTCGCCTCTTGCTCCTTGAGCAGCCTCCTCATCTCCTCCTGCTGGTTGGTCGTCAGCTCGTGGAGGCGGCGGATCTCCGCCATGCGTCCCTCGTCAACCGCCCGCAGCCGGATGACCTCCGCTTCAAGGCTAGCGACCTGGCCCGCCGATGGAACTTCTGCGAAGTCCATCAGTTCTTGGTGCACGTCGTTCAGCTCCCGAACGAACGTGCCCTTCAGGTTGCCAGATTGGCTGGCAACCGCCTTCACTTTTGCTGCGAGGCGGTGGCAGAGGTCGCGTCGCAGTACGACCGTGTCCACCGCCTTCGCAGCCGCTGTGCGTCGCTTTCCCTTGCGGCTCACAGCGCTCACTTTGGCCGCGGGCTCGCTCTCGTCACCGCTGGTGTGCGATGCACGAGAGCGGGAGCTATCCCGCGACCAAAGCCTTCCTTTCAGTCGAGATTGAGGGCGACTCTGCTCAGAGCCAGAGCCTGGCTCTAAAGCAGTTGCCGTCCTCTTTTCCCCTGCAACCTTCGCGGGCGTCGCACCCGACTTCGCCACTACGTCTCCAAACTCCGCCTCCCCGGACAGAACCGAGGCAGGCAACTTCGTCAAGGTGATTTTAGGTATTTTAAAAGTATCCATAAGAAATCCCACGAGTATGGGGGAAAGGGTAGTCCGCCCAGGCAGTGCCCCCTGTACCTGGGTAAGCCTAGCGTAACCCGCCAAGAGTGTCGGCCGGTACTCTGGCGGGAGTCGCACTAGAGACTGAACCTCCCATCAGCCATGCATCCCCTCACGGTGCGCCGCCGCTTGGGATTCGGGGTAACTTTTTATAGAGGTTTTCTCCCTCGCGGCCCGGGCGGTTAAGCCAAGGCCCTCGCGCCGGCCGAACTGCGAGACATGACCACAGCTTCGACCGGATTACGAGTTCGACGGTGGAAACGGGATCCGCCCATTTCCTGCTCGGAAGCAAGAGATTGCTAACTGAGCCCGCCAATGACCCGGGACAGAACCGGGATGGCCCAGAAGGGGCCCCAGCACCGGTGGGGGACACCACAAAGAGATGGCAGAAATCGCCAGTCCCCCCCGACAGGAATTAGCCGCCGGCAAGCATAACTTGTTGCAAACTGCAACAGCTTATGCTGGCCGTCGTTGCCCAGGGTGCACCACGTGGAGGTTTCCTGTTAAAGCACCCCAAACCTAACCTAACCTGACCAAAACCTAACCTAACCTGACCAAAACCTAACCTAACCTGACCAAAACCTAACCTAACCTGACCAAAACCTAACCTAACCTGACCAAAACCTAACCTAACCTGACCAAAACCTAACCTAACCTGACCAAAACCTAACCTGACCAAAACCTAACCTGACCAAAACCTAACCTGACCAAAACCTAACCTAACCTGACCAAAACCTAACCTAACCTGACCAAAACCTAACCTAACCTGACCAAAACCTAACCTAACCTGACCAAAACCTAACCTAACCTGACCTTGGCTATCGTATCCAATAGCGAAGCCCGTTTCCTTGCCGGCACATGAACATGCACACCATCACACTCCACAGAGAAACAGACACAACCCCTACAGAGAAACATAGGAGAAAAAAAAAAAAAAAAAAAAAAAAAAAAACCTAACCTGACCAAAACCTAACCTGACCAAAACCTAACCTAACCTGACCAAAACCTAATCTAACCTGACCAAAACCTAACCTAACATCCAACCCTTCTAGCTTGACTTAATTGTAAACTAGGCACAATTAAGGAGTTTAATAATTCAGTTGTATAATGTGGCTCAATATAATGTCCTTAGTTACATGATATAAATTATATAAATTTCTGAACGCAATTATTGGAATATTGTGGATATACATCTGTTGTCGATTCAAAACCTTTATTTAAATACGTTCTTTAATTTGAGGGGACATTTAACCGTATCGACGGGATATTCATTAAATGTTTGACAGGAAATTAGGTAGAACAGTTTATATAGGATTATTTAAAAAAGTGTGTGTGTACTTATGTACACGCGATAGAAGTTATACCACACGACTGAAGTAAAACTTATATTATTACTGTCACTATTCTACATTTTAAAAATCTAAAACATAAACTTTTTTGAAAAAATACTTGATCTGAAACATATTAAAACCTTCCTGATCCATTTGACACTTACATTTTTTTTCGAGACTTAATGAGCGGTTAAGCAGACAACTTCACTGTTAATTTAAGCAGACAACTTCATACTGTTAATTTTGTGTCACAGATCTTAAAATTTCACTCTCATCATTTTTTCATAACGCGCCTAAAGAAGTATAACTTCAAAAAACAAATTAAAATGGTCAGTATAAGATAGAGGTTGATCGTAGAAGGGTGAAAATTTATGATTATAATAATTTATCAATGCTGAATCATAAAAAATAAAGAAAATAAAGTCAATAGAAAAAAAACATACCCCAAATGTTAAACCCTTAAATGTTGACCGATTCTCAGACCTACCTACAATATACACACAATATTTCATAAAAATCAGTCGAGCCGTTTCGGAGGAGTTTGCCAAAAAGCACCGCAACACGAGAATTTTATACAGGGTGTCCTAGCAGTCGACGATAACCCGGAAACGAGGAATAGCCCAAGTCGTAAGAGTTATCAGAAAAATATTTAAAAAAATATAAGTTATGTATTTAGAAAAATATAGGGATTTCAAAAAAATCTAGAAAATCTACACCCTGTGACGGTTTTTTTCACTACTGTTGCTGCAAATCTCTACTTTTTTAAATTATTATTTTTGTTATGTAATCCTGAATAATGCCTCTG
Source organism: Hemaris fuciformis (assembly GCA_907164795.1). Taxonomy (NCBI): domain Eukaryota; kingdom Metazoa; phylum Arthropoda; class Insecta; order Lepidoptera; family Sphingidae; genus Hemaris; species Hemaris fuciformis. Next base: position 5,350 of record OU015452.1, read on the forward strand.
CAAACTGTTATCCAACATTTAGAGCCACCTTGCTATACTTCGGAAGAAAATGACATTGTTTACCAAACCGCATATTTAAAATTTATCATACGCCCAAATTTAACTGACTGTCCTGAAAAAAAAATGTACTACGCGAGTTTGGCAAGTAACTTTAAAAGTTGGCGCATTTAATAAGGAATCTAAAATAGTATAACACTTGCTTTATTATTTTTTAAATGTGGCACAATATTTTTTATTTTGCGAAGAAACCCATTTGATCAAATTTTCTTATTAACTAAAGATGACATGATGATGAACTTATAAGTGAGATGGAGAGAATTGTTTTACGATGTGTGAGTGAGACAGATACTCCATTGTCAGGTAGTCCATGGGCACCACGCATCGGAGCAATGATCACTTTTTTATTTTAAATTTAGGCTTTTTTTATTTGGATATCTTAGATTTATTAAGTAATTGCTTAACATCAAATATTTCTTTAGTAAAATTTACTATACATGTTCAAACTGCCTTCCTTCAGCCGCAATACACGCTCGTCATCTTCTTAAAAAAGATCGGGTTATCAGGGGCGAAAATCTTCTATTCCTAACAAATTCAGCTACTTCCATTTATTTTTTGCCGTAGCTCAGGTAAATTTTCAATTGGCTTTAAACAAAAAATTTGTTTCACCGTTCCCCAGTAAAAAATAGTCTAAAGGATTTAAGTCAGGTGAACGGGCTGGCCATTGGATTGTGCCAGCTCGTCCTATCCATCTACTCCGGTATTCCTAATCGAAATATTCTCTAACTGAACTAGCGTCACTATCTGTCTCGCTCACACATCGTAAAACGATTCTCTCCATCTCACTCAAATAGTATCTTAAAATTGCTGTCTCGAAGAGCCGAATAGAAACATCTTTAGTTAATAAGAAAATTTGATCAAATGGGTTTCTTCGCAAAATAAAAAAATATTGTGCCACATTTAAAAAATAATGTAGCAAGTGTTATACCATTTTAGATTCCTTATTAAATGCGCCAACTTTTAAAGCTACTTGCCAAACTCGCGTAGTACATTTTTTTTTCAGGGCAGTCAGTTAAATTTGGGCGTATGATTAATTTTAAATATGCGGTTTGGTAAACAATGTCATTTTCTTCCGAAGTATAGCAAGGTGGCTCTAAATGTTGGATAACAGTTTGCAGAGGCATTATTCAGGATTACATAACAAAAATAATAATTTAAAAAAGTAGAGATTTGCAGCAACAGTAGTGAAAAAACCGTCACAGGGTGTAGATTTTCTAGATTTTTTTGAAATCCCTATATTTTTCTAAATACATAACTTATATTTTTTTAAATATTTTTCTGATAACTCTTACGACTTGGGCTATTCCGCGTTTTCGGGTTATCGTCGACTGCTGGGACACCCTGTATATATGGCAAAACAACGTTTGCCGGGTCAGCTAGTATCATATAAGTAATAAATTTAAATTAAGGAAATTAAAAATTATAATTAATTCTGACGTCACGACTCGGTCTTGACGGCACGTGACGTGAGCATAATTTTAAAAGTAAAATCAGATTAAATTAAAATAAATAAAATTAAATAAATACCTCTCTCGACTCTGTCTTGACCGTACGTGACATAATCAAAACTACTTAAAAATTTTATTACTGTCACTATTCTACATTCTTAAAATTTAAAACAAACTTTTTCTGAATAACTTTTTGGTGTCGGTGTGCGCGCATATCGTAAAAAATCACTCTCATCATTTTTCTCTAACGCGCCAAAAGAAGTATAACTTAAAAAAAATAAAGAACACGACTCGTCTCGTATGTAGAGGACTACCTACCAAAGTAAGCAAAGCTCATAAGACAGCGTGGGTTTTAAGAATATCCGTTGTTAGTACCTACTCAAGAAGTAGAAGGTACCGAAAATTTTCATTTTTATTGCCAGAATCAACTCCCCACGAGACCTCCCCCCCTCCCCCTCAGTAATTCTACCTCACCCCCCCCCCTCTGTCTAACTCCCTCAATTTTAATCGTAGGATACCCGAGTTCGGTATCATTGGAACCGGCGTGACGTAAGCTATCGATTGGCCCCATTGGAATTTCGTTCATCCTAATTTTAAGATTAAGTAAAAAACTTATTGAAGTTATTACGATGCGCGCGCACACTGTCATGAAAAACCGACACCATGAAGTTATTAAAAAAAATACTTATTGAAGTTATTACGATGCGCGCGCACACTGTCATGAAAAACCGACACCATGAAGTTATTAAAATATTATTTTATAATATCTTACTAATATTATAAACGCGAAAGTTTGTATGTATGGATGTCTGGATGTTTGTTGCTCTTTCACGCAAAAACTACCGAATGGATTTCAATGAAAGTTTACAATAATATAGCTTATACATCAGAATAACACATAGGCTATATATCTTTAAGATAGTGTGTGAATTGTCCAAAATATAACGATAATTGTCAAGTAAGTCGGGAAAAACTGCATCTGCGAGCTATTCCTGCATACGCTGCAAAAACTGTAGAGTTTACACGTATATAATGTATAAGAGAAATGTTTATCTTAATAAGTCCTACAAAAAAGTCCGCGACAGCATATAACTATCTTTAAAATTACGAGGAATAGGTATGGTAAAAACAACAATTTCATTTTCTCATATAAACTGTTCTACCTAATTTCCTGTCAAACATTTTATGTTTATCCCGTCAATACGGTTAATGGTCCCCTCAAATTAAAGAACGTATTTAAATAAAGGTTTTGAATCGACAACATATATCCACAATATTCGAACAATTGCGTATTTTTCATTTTAAAAATGCAGAATAATCAGTAATGAAAAATGAGTGACATATTTATTAGTTGTCAAAAATGTATGCGAGCGTTTAGAAATTTATTTTTAAACTCCTTGGTTGTATCTGGTTTAAAATTTACAAACGAATGCAGGCTCGGTAGTCATCACGCTTCGTAATCTAAATAATGATTTCACTGATCCCAACGGATATACCCTTTGATTTTAGCATATACTGTCAATGCGAAAGTAACACTACTGTGTTATACTTTCACGCCTAAAATATTTGAGTTATTTGGATGATTTTTGTTATGGATAAAAACGGAAACATAAAAAGGGACATAGGTTACTTTTTTTTTAATTCATTAAGTGTAATTTGGGCACTTGGGAGACGTTTAATAGATTTACTTATTATCTTTCTGCACCCAACCCTGAAGTCTATGCGGACGGAGTCGCGGGCAAAAGCTAGTATTATTATATTATTTAAGAAAATATATATTTATGTATGAAGTATAACTTCTAACGCGTGTACATAAGTACACCCACACACTTTTTTTAAAATAATAATTACTTTTTGCGTTAGTTAGAAAAATTTAGGGCCGCACACGTCAAACGTCAAACGTCAGTTAAAGTTAATCCTTTTGTAAAATTGTTATCTCTCTTTCACTATAAATTGGTACTGTCAATGTACCTAACAGAAAATTACAACATCAAGCTTAACAGAGGTATAGCTTGAATTGATTTACGGCACCAAATGCCGCACTCAGTTTTTTTTTAAATGAATATATTACTTGACCCTATATGAAGGTTTCCTCACGATGTTTTCTTTCACCGTTAAAGTACGTGATAATTCATTGCTAATACACACATAACTTTGAAAAGTCAGATGAGTGTGCCTAGGGTTTGAACCAGCGACCGCCGGAATTCTTGACCGCACGCCTAAGCCTCAATACCATCACAAAACTCAACATAAGTTCACGCATAGTAGTCAATCTTAAGCGTAACTGATTTAACTGGACATTATATTAAACTCCTTATAAAAAGTAGTTAACCGTTTCCTAATTGATCTGCGTTGTCTGTTAAGATCATTCATACTTTTAGTTGACATTTTAAATCAATAAACAAAGAAAAAACGCAAACAAGGAATATCTACGCAAGCTTAATAACCACAGCGATTCAAAAATATAACTGCGATCTATTAATAGATAATGCAATGTGACATACCCGGTCGGAACAGCTGACGCGCTGATAAGAAACCTGTTACAATGCAGCGCAGGCAGCAAACACGGTGTGTGTAGGTCGCTGTAATACTCTCCGACACACTCACTGATATATTTTTACACTCACACACAATTGTCACACTATTTATTTTATTATTATTTTTACACTTCAATTAATCAAATCAATCAATTACTTAATAATTAATAAATAATGAACACTAATGTTTCACAAGACTTATGAGAGCACTCGGAACAAGGTGTGCGCCGGGCAGCGCTCCGCGTAAGACTGCCTGAGCCAACCTAGTGCACGCCTTTTATAGTAACTTCTGCAGGTGGGGGAAGAGTGAGTGTTGTCAATTTGTTTGTCGCCTACCCGCCGCACATCTTGTTTACAATTCAAAGAACGTAGCCGCCGTCATCTTTATATTTGATCGAAATAAAGTAAATATTATAGGTCAATAACCAAGATTAACTGCAAAATTACGTTAGCTGCCGGTTCCAATGACGCAGCAAAGTACCTACCTTACTTTTTAGAAAATTATGAATTTGTATTAGTTTTTACTGAATAGGGAATGAATTAATACACTATATTAACGAAATAAAGAAATGTAACACGAAAATACGAAGTAAAAAGTTGAAACCTTTATCGGATTCTAACGGAAAATTTAAAATTTAACGATAGGTATGCAAGTGCCTACGAAGAACTATCGACACTATAAACTCAAATAAAAGCAAGGGAATAGGAAAATATATAAGGATTGAGTAACTTCCCTCAAATAAATGGCTGCAGCAGCTGGCTGGCAAAATTCTAAGGTTGATTATTGCCTCCTTTTGTGTTTCTTTGCAATTCCTTTGTCTTCGCATAGTAGCGGCTTACAAGCAGAGTGACCGTGCGTAGTCCAGTTATATCACATCGGGGTCACCAGATGTAAACGCCGGATTCGGTAATTTATTTAAATTTAAACCCAGGCGTATTTTTTATATAATTTTAATTTTTAATAAGGATGAACAGTTAAAATCATAATGACAGATGTTCTTATTTGTTTACACCTATATTGCATTATCTTATACATAAATACAGGTACACTGGTTTATTATCTGCAAATGTAACTTTGTAATCCTATATATGTATATAGGATTGCAAAGTTATTTATGCAGTTTGTGAAACTAGACAACTAGACCGAAATTGCAAGATATTTTAATTTTTCCTTAAGTTATACACTAAACACTAATTGTGTTCCAAATTTGAAGCTTCTATGTCGGCTAGAAGTGCCTTAGAGTTTTGATGATCGGTCAGTAAGTCAGTGAGTGACAAAACTGCGAAGTTTGACTAGTTATAATTCTTAAACTACTGGTTCAAACTGAATGAAATTTGAAATATACAGAGTTTATACCATTCTTGCTTGGTGACTAAAATTTCAGGTTTCTAGGTTTATCCACAACGAAGATATAGGGTGTCGAAAATGGCCTGAGTTGCTTCGAGAAAAGTATAGTACGGCCGTGCCGCTTTTTCGCTCGACTTGGCGGGGGCACTGCCGTGCCCCCAGTTAACTAAAAATTGATCTACAATTGGACTGAAATAATAAACATTATGATTATGAATTACGAGATTTTATTTCATGCATTATCCATACTTATTATAATCTTTCTTCTTGAACTTAAACGCCTGATAAAGCTTCTAAATATTTTTGAGGTTTTCACTTAATGCCTGTCAACAGAGTAGATCTTAGTGCACAAAAGTATTAAATGGGGTCTTTTATATTGATACAGCTATTATTTTAATGTTAGCATTATACGAGTATCTACTAATAATACAATTTCGAGATATGATGGAGATAAATGAATAGTCTTTTAAGTAGATGCATAATTGTGGTATTATTTTAACTTATACACATACATACATACATAAACTCACGCCTGTATTCCCCGAAGGGGTAGGCAGAGGTGCATTTTTACACCCACATTTCGCCAAGTATGTATCAGTCCCACGTAATAGGGGGCGAGCCTATTGCCATTTTTCGGGCACATTTCCAGACTCCGTGCTGTTACCGAGAATTTCCTAATGGAAAAACCCAATAACACTTTGCCCGACCTGGGAATCGAACCCAGGACCTCTAGATCGCACGGCACATACTTGTACCGCGAGACCACGAGGCAGTTTTATTTTAACTTATTTTTGTATATATTCATGTCTAAACTTTAAAAGTACCTCCTGTAAATTTGACAATTCTGTAGTTAGTGCAATTGTGACCAACAATTGTTTGTCACCAACATTTGTGTGCGGACAATTGAATGCAGATAGTAATGACGTCACTAAACACAACGTAATACTAACATCTCCGATGTATTGAACGATTAATAATGATAAGAGTTGTAATCCTTGCCCTTGTTTGTTATCACTGATAACAGTTTACTGCGGCTGTTACATATTACTTAATTATTTATTGTGGTGTTGGACAGGAAACAATGGCGGGTTCGGTTCTCGCCCCGAGACAATTTTTAGATACATTGAAGCATATCACGGAAGGGTAGGCAGAAGTGTGTTACAACAATTCTGTTGCGCTTTGCTCGATATGTAGAATTGTCAAAAACTGGGAAATGAATGAATGAATGTTTAGTTATTTCACGAACAATCAAAATTAAAATTGTATGGTGATACATAGAGGCTGTTTTGTGAGGGTATTTATTATTGTTTTAGGAATCAGAAGTGGAGTTAATTAAAAAAAAACAATAACCACAACAAAAATGACTTACATTTACTCTTTTTAATAAAATCAAAATCACTTTTACAAAAAACTAGAACGAAGTTAACCGTTTAATTTGAAAACAAGAAAATTACAATAAGCGATCTACAAAAATGCTGAATTAAGCAGATTTACTACCAACACACAGAGGTTCCCCTTAGGCAAGTTGTCCGCTCCGCAAAAATAGGCCGAATGAAGGCGCGTACGAGCTTATATAGACTTGTCACCGCCACTCTTTCCTCCCTCCTTGATGACGTCTACCCGCTATTCTCCTGACAATAGAATAAAGATATCCATTTGGATAGCAGAGGCGAATCGTGCATGCCTATGTCGTAAATTGTGGACTCACAAACAATGCTCAGGAGGAGAAACCGACGTTTCCTTCTATGAATTTAGTTCTACAGAGCGATGCAAGGCCCTAGGCGATATTGTCCAAGCATGTTTGAATTGTAATGATTCCTTAAGTTTAAAACTAAACGTTTATTAAAATTATGCTTCGATGTTATTCTTTAAATTATAATGTTGATTACTGTAAGTACAAAGAACTGATTTAATCAGTAAAAACTGTTTGATCTCATAAATCTCGTAATTTACTTTAATATCATAAAGATTATGGTGAGCCAGATTACCCGACGTTATACATAATGTAATGCAACATAAGCCTCGTCTATTTGTTCACGATAAATTTAAAAACTATTAAACGGGCTTTCATGAAGTATAGTATAATAGAGAGAGTGATGTACGAGGAAAGTTTAATTGTACAATTTCTTAAGACTTTCACATGCGTTTCTCTATTTTGAGAAGACATTAAAAAATCTTTAAAGGAAAAACCAAACGTCATTGGTATACGAGTTAGTAAACCAACAAAGGATTAAAGAAAGGTCGTAGCAACGAAACAAAAACACCTCAGTTCTGATTCATATATTTGGTTACACATATAGTTCCTGTGCTCTCTGCTCTCCTGGTACTCGCTCAAAGCCTCGCCTGTATCCACGACACGAACGACGTGACGCGAGCGAACCCGCTGGGCATGCCGATGTTGCAGCCTTGGCCGTGGTGGAATGACGTCACACCGATCTAGAACAAACCACATATAGATATACTGACACATTGTAATTTTTCAGGCACATTTCGTTACTCTGTGAAGTTACTGAGAATATACTAATAAAACTCAATAACTTGTTACTGAGAATATACAAAAAAAAATTGACTTGAAATTTGAACATGCCAAACAACGAGCTTGTTGGTCGTTAAAGAAATAAGCCCGTGGAACGCGGTGCGTGTTGAGTCAGATCAAATTGTGTTAAATCTTATGAGGACATTCACGCTATGAACATCCGAGGTGGCGGTACATAGCTCGGCCATTATATGTGAACACGTTGCGTCGATAGTTCTAGTTGAAGGATGAATGGAAGACTAACGAAAGATATTTCGGGTGAATGTGGAAGGTTGAGTCGGGAAGGGAAGCCCGAGAAGGACGTACAACAACCAAGTAAAGTCAAGCCAAGTAAGATGTATGGTTGTGGAGCAGGCCAGAGAGGATTGCCAGGATGGTATCTTCAGGCAGTCGACACTCTGACTACTATGGGAAAGGACATGAACGTGAGTGAGGTTGAGGAGTGGTGTATTGGGATGTCCAGAATGCATAGATGAAGTGGTCTACTCGAGAGACTGAGTCAACGAACTGAGCACAGTAGAAATCAATATACTGGGAAGACTAAACGAAAGAGCCTATGGCCTTTGTTGACTAAATGCGTCACGGTGGGAGTAGCTTAGTGTCCGCAGGGACTAGGATTGGATGTGGTACCAGCGTCCTCTGTCCGCTGAGCGTGATGGCGAGCGGTCCGCCGGAGTCGCCGCCGCACGGGCCCACGCGGCCGAGCCCGCTCGTGCACAGCGTGGAGGACACGATGGTCCAGCCGTAGATGTTGGCGCAGTCCAGGTTGTTCACCACCATTAGGTTCACTTGGCGGAGGGTCTGCGACGTCGTGATTTGATCCGCTGGAAAAATCATCATCATCGTCGTCATCAGCCCATATACGTCGCACTGCTGGGCACGGGCCTCCTCTACAACTGAGAGGGTTTAGGCCCTAGTCCACCACGCTGGCCCAGTGCGCGTTGGCGGACTACACACCTAAGAAATTCCAAAGAGCTTTTAGGTGTGCAGGTTTCATCACGATGTTTTCCTTCACCGTTAAAGTACGGAGAAAACATCAATATTCATATTGCTATATCATCCATGAACACCGCAACTCCCTTTAAACCATTTAATGTTTCTTCCATAAATTTTTGGAACTTTTCTGGTATACACGTTAGTCCGAAAGGTGTACGCTCATAAACAAATGTCCCAACATGAGTAGTGATTGCGGTACACGCCTGGGAAGCCTCGTCCAAAAACAACTGTTGGTAAGCGTTCGTGAGATCAACTTTAGAATATTTCTCGCCCCCACTTAGAGCAACAAACAGTTATTCAATTCGAGGCAGCGGGTACGGTTCGCGGATTAATAACGGGTTGACGGTCACTTTGTAATCGCCACAAAAAATAATAAATAAATAATAATTACTTTTTGCGTTAGTTAGAAAAAAATAGGGCCGCGCACGTCAAACGTTAGTTAAAGTTAATCCTTTTGTAAAATTGTTATCTCTCTTTCACTATAAATTGGTACTGTCAATGTACCTAACAGAAAATTACAACATCAAGCTTAACAGAGGTATATCTTGAATTGATTTATGGCACTAAATGCCGCACTCAAAGATTTTTTTAAATGAATAAATTACTTGACCCTATATAAAGGTTTCCTTACACCGTTAAGTACGTGATAATTCATTGCTAATAAACACATAACTACGAAAAGTAAGATAAGTGTGAATAGGGTTTGAACCCGCGACCGCCGGGATTCTTGACCACACGCCTAAACCTCAATACCATCACATCACACCTTATCTGTCTACACCTATATTCCATTATCTTATACATATAATACAGGTACACTGATTTATTAACTGCAAGTGTAACTTTGTAATCCTATATATTTATATGGTATTACAAAGTTATTTATGCAGTTTGTGTATCTAGAAAACTAGACCGAAATTGCAAGATATTTTAATTTTTCCTTGAGTTATACACTAAACACTAATTGTGTTCCAAATTTGAAGCTTCTATGTCGGCTAGAAGTGCCTTAGAGTTTTGGTGATCGGTCAGTGAGTCAGTGACCGATTATCAAAAATCGGGAAGTTTGACTAGTTATAATTCTTAAACTAATGGTTCAAATTAAATGAAATTTATACCATTCTTGCTTGGTGTTTAAAAATTGAAGATTCTAGGTTTATCCACAACGAAGTTATAGGGTGTCGAAAATGGTCTGAGTTGCTTCGAGAAAAGTATAGTACGGCCGTGCCGCTTTTTCGCTCGACTTGGCGGGGGCACTGCCGTGCCCCCAGATATATTGATATATGTGTATATTTATGTACTAGTATTATATAAGTATGTATTTAGGTTTTCTAGTTACGGATATTTATGTTTTGTATATTTTATTTCTAATAAGTTCATTTACGTACCTACGCCTATCATATCTGTACCACCTAAGGTTCGACTGTCAGAGAATGCCTCAGGCATTAAGTCCACCTTTACATGTATTGTATGAAGGGTAAATAAATAAAATAAATAAATTGACTGCCTTGTGGTCTCGCGGCACAAGTATGTGCCGTGGGATCTAGAGGTCCTGGGTTCGATTCCCGGGTCGGGCAAAGTGTTATTGGGTTTTTCCATTAGGAAATTCTCAGTAGCAGCACGGAGTCTGGAATTGTGCCCGAAAAACGGCAATAGGCTCGCCCCCTATTACGTGGGACTAATACAATACTGGCGAAATGTGTGTGCAGAAATGCACCTCTGCCTACCCCTTCGGGGAATACAGGCGTGAGGTTATGTATGTATGTATGTAAATAAATAAATATCCGATCGGTTCAATTATTGTTCCGGTATATGAACGTAAACGAATATTATTTTCTAAAATAGGTAATCGAGAAACATTATTTCGATAATCAGACAAGTTAATAGTAGATAATTTACTTACCGTATCCAACTGAAACATAATTTTGCATCCGTTAACCTGTGCTAACACTTGAAATGGTCGATCATTGCCACCGCAAACATTAAGAATATAAAAATTGCACTTCGATTCATTATTACTGTCAATATAATTATGCCCACTGCGGGTGTTCTTACGCCACATTTCCTGCCCAGAACCCCGTTTGCACATCACTTTAATGTGGCCTTTTATGCCGCACACATCACATGAATAGTTTTTAAAACGACACACATCAGGACGATGAGCTCGACCGCAACGCCAACATGGCCGCGCGGCTGGCTGGCTGGCGGCAGGCTGAGCGGCGGCTACTCGGTGCACGGGCTCGGCGCGCGCGCCGCCTCCGCCTCCGCCGCTTTATCCCGCGCGTAGCCCGAACCGCTCGCTTGTGCATGCCGATCTGCTGCCTCCAACGCCAATGCCAATTCTATCGCTTTCTTATTAGTCAATTTCGGCTCAGCAAAAAGTCGAGACCTCATTTCCTCGCTTGCTAATCCAGATACAAATTGATCCCTTAAATTCTCCTCCAGAGAAGTTTTAAATTCACATGTACTCGCCAAGTGCTTCAATGCTTGTAAATATTGGGACAGATTTTCGCCAATATTCTGACGCCACTGACGAAATACATGTCGTTCAGCAATTTCCGAACGCTTTGGCTCGAGACGGTCGCCGACTATCTTCACCAGATCCCTGAAGGTTTTGGTTTCGGGGTTATCGGGTGCGCATAAATCGCACATTAAGTCATACGTGGCTTCACCAACCAACACCACTAACGTTGCAACTTCGTGTTCACTTTTGATTTGATTAACCGCCATTCGCATTTCTCGTCGCCAGTAGGATTTAAAGATGATTTAATGCAGAGCGCAAACAATAAGACCGAGTCTGCGACACAACTGAACTTTATTTATCTACCCGCTATATGCAACATCTAGCTGAATGGGAGGTACCTTTGCTGGTGAAATCTGATATGTTTATTGTTTATTTTGATTACCTTTTTTTTGTCATGGGGAAAATCCTCTTGGGTCCCCGCTTGCAGGAACAAGCGGGGTATGCCGGACTCTAACCGGCTAAAAACCCCATGGTGGTCTCCCTCTATACTATGGAGGTCTTCGGGAACTCAAAAATGAACGCGCCGAAGTACCTCCAGTGCGTAGCTTATGAAGCACACATCGGCCTAGGTAGACTTAGGTACTAGGCAGATTATATTGATTCCCGTTTGGTCCACGATTACCATGGGTGTCGCCACTTTCGCGTCTTATTCTCTGAGCGGGGTTGGCCCTCTTTCGGATGCGCTTTGCAGTCTCCTTCTGCACCATGACGGTTTCGCAGAAAGTGACTACGGCATTCCAGTTTGAAATGTTGATTACCTAATCGCAATAGGTATACATTTATTTCTACGAGACAAGCTGATCACTGCCGGTTTTCACCCTGTTGATCACAGAGACATTTGGTTGTATCTGGTTTAAAATTTACAAACGAATGCAGGCTCGGTAGTCATCACGCTTCGTAATCTAAATAATGATTTCACTGATCCCAACGGATATACCCTTTGATTTTAGCATATATTGTCAATGCGAAAGTAACACTATCATTCTAGCTTTAAAAATGACGAATTTCCATACAAACTTTCATCCCCTATTTTTATTTTACTCCCTTAAAGATACATTTTTTTACAAACTTTGAATGTCATATTTATTTATATCTAATTATCAACAGCCTAAAAAATGGTATTTAGAATATTACTACAGTGATTATAAAAATGGGTGATGTTTAACAAAGTGTGTGCATGTTTTGCTCTTCGAAGATAAGGTAAATTAATTAAATTATACTGCGAAAAAACGGCTCGTAACTTGTCCAAAACCTACATATTGCCACTCGAGTATTTCTCTAATTGTTAAAAGTAATGTATTTTAAACCAGATAGATACCCTACTGACCTACTTTACTCAAAAACACTTTCAGTTAGAAAACTATATATTTTACGAACAACTATAAGACTCCATAAAACTATTATCGTTAATCCTAATTATGTGTCTAAGAGAAGGAAGGATAAGATTACTAAAGCTTGTAACACAAAAACGTATTTTGCGAGCAGACAATATGAGCATCAATCATCTCAATTATATAATATAATTAACACGAAATTAAATATATATATATAATGCAACAATCAATCAATCAATCAATAAGCCCTTTATCCTGAGCTTCTGTCTGTTATGAGATATTTGTCTTACTCTTCTAGAGGATATCTCTTAGCTCAGTGTGCCTTTTGGCAAAGGCCTCCTCTAACATTTTCCATTGCATTCTATCTCTTGCAACCCTTCTCCAGTAAGGGCCCGCTGTTAGTTTTAACTCATCTTCCCATCTCTTGCAATGCAACAATACCAATGTAAAAAATCCATAACAGACTGGCTGTTATGTAGAGGCTATGATGAAATAGAGGCTTTATTGAAGTGTTAACATGTACCTACATACATTTTAATGGGTACTTCTAGTTTTCTTACTATCGGATTCTGATAATTATTGATCACAAACACACACTCACACACACATACATTAGTTAAGTATTTTTTAGGTGTGTAGTAAATTTTAACTTTGTAATATAATTGTTTTTTGTAACATGTTTTTGTGTAACATGAACTACGCTGTTGTTACTTTTAGATATGGAAGAGCGAGGCCTTCTGGCACAAGTATTTCATGCTTATTAGAAGGTCTCAACCATGATCTCATATATTGTACCTATTTGTTGAATAAAGATTTTGTACAAGAATGTAGAAGATTAAGGATGTAGGTATGTCAAAGTCAAAGTCAAATTATATAATTCAAATAGACTTCACTGTTCAACTTGACTTGACAGTTCTTTTGAATCGTCAATTTGACTTTTTTTTTTTTAAACTCTTGCCGTTTCGAAACGTGTTATCACTGTGGAGAAGAAACGGCAAGAAACTCCCTCATCATCACGATATGTAATTTTTTTTTCTTTAAAAATAATATATAAGTATAGTTTTTTTTTCATTACGTACATAATATGTAGGTGTCCATGAACACGCGAACACTGTACTCAACGTAGTGTACATAGTGTTCGTATGATTTCCGTCGGCAACAGGTCCCTGGTTACCGATAGGCCAAGCGCCGGGGGTTTTTTTTTTGCAACGTACGGGACCTGATTTTTTTTTTGTTATATGTTCAAGGGTGTCCCCTGAATGTAAATCCAAATTGGGGGGGGGGGGGGGGGGGGGGTTCACTTCAGCCGCCATCTTGGAAAACACACGTTTTATCGAATATCTCGCGAACTGCGCATCGTACGATAAAAATTATAGGAAACATTATTGTAGATAATAATATTTGCCATCTTTTTTATTTAAAACTTTTTTTGTATAACGCATAGGTTTTTAATTATAGCGCTCCAAACAGAACTGACGCGTCTACGAAAATTTCAATTTCAATACACACACAGGCAAGGGAACGATCATAGCGTCACGAGGGACAAAAATGGTTAGGATTTATACCTGAATACTGTTGGAATGTTAAGAGGGGGAAATACTGAACGACCCGAAATATATACTGCAACTTATAGGCGCATAATTGAATATAGAGCATTATAATCTCATTATAATCTCATTTACAGCGTTATAGCTCCTAAACTATAAATGCTACGGGAAAAAGTTTCTGATAAAATTTAAATAGGTAATTTTATGCTCTACAATTCAGTTACCATTATTTTTAATTTTTAACAATATTTTTTTACCATTACCTAAATATTTAGTAAAAACCACATTGTAAAAAGTTTGATAATTAAAAACCTATGCGTTATACAAAAAAAAGTTTCAAATAAAAAAGATGGCAAATATTATTATCTACAATAATGATTTCTACAATTTTTGTCGTAAGATGCGCGGTTCGCGAGATATTCGATAAAACGTGTTTTCCAAGATGGCGGCTGAAGTGACCCCCCCCCCCCCGCGCCAAGTTGGATTTACATTCAGGGGACACCCTTGAACATATTCCAAAAAAAAAAAACTGGTCCCGAACGATGCTTTACTTATCTACTTTTTTTGCTCCGGCGCTTGGACTACGAGCACTGCACAGAAACTGATAAATAGAATAAGCACTGCGTTAAGTATAATGAAGTTTATCTAATATTCACGTATTGAATGTAGTGTTCGGTGCGTGCGCGTGCATTGTGCAAGCGGCCGGTCACCCGGTGCAGCGCGGACCGCTCGCCGAGACAGGCAGGCGCCGCGCCGACACGTGCGGGGGCGGCGGGGGGCGGCGGGCGGCGGGAGGCGCTCCTCGCTGGACGGCGGCGACGCGGCGCGCGCCCGCCACCGGCGGCAGTCTCTCGCTCGCCCCGAGGGTCGCCGCACGACAGTCCGCGCTCGAGACACGCGTCGCCGAGACGATAGTTGTTGTCGCTTGTTGTTGTGAGTCGCCGCGAGTGTTGGTGCCGTGCAGTGTGGGAGTGCGCCGCACCAGGAGGCACGCGAGCCATGTGCGCCACGAGGCGGGCGGCGCTGTGGCGTGGCGTGCGCGGTAGGTGAAGCCGGGCGCGGATGGGGCGCGCGGCGCTGGCGCTGCTGGCGGCCGCGGCGCTGGCAGTGTCGGCGGCGGCCGGCTGCGGCGGCGGGCTGTCCGCCTGCACCTGCAGCGATGGAGGGACGCGCCTCGAGTGCCGCGGAGGTGGCTTGCGCCGCTTGCCGCCGCTGCACGACCACTTGCTCTATCTGTGAGTACAGCGAATATTAAAGCTCCGCAATGCTCGGTCGACTCCGATGGAGTTGTTAATAGTTTTTCTAAATCATGCGACCCATTGATGTGTCTACCGAGAAGAATAAAGTCCTGCATGAATGACGGAAGTGCAAGAGCGCGCGCGCACGCGATGTGGGGCCGACCGCGTTGAAATCTTTTGCAGGCGCAGGCGCAGTACGCCGCTAGCTGATATCATTCTCTCAGGTGCGAGAGCTAATGTCGCCTGCCAATACTCTCATGTAGTGGGTGTAGATTCGATCAAAGCACAGATTGATATAAACCATATAATTAGATTGAACATTTGGAGTTCAGGTTAAAACGGCGATTGCTGGTAAAACTTTGTTGCAATATAATAAAATAAAATAAAATAAAAATATGTGAAGGGCGGCGAAATATTCTCCGTTCTGATAGGACTAGTGTAAGCCTTAGTGGGGACGTGGTTCGGAGCGAATAGGTTGTCGTGCAATAACCGAGTAACTAGTCACGGCGCGACGATGGCCTCGGGCCGGCGCACGCGCCGACCTCACCAACACACACACTGTGTGACATCCTCTCACGCTTGGCGCAAATTATTCGCGAGGTAAATGATATGTTAGAAGTGGTCAGTGGCACCGTCGTCATGTCCTGTGACGCACATGTATCAACGTGCAAGTGCAGCTAGTGGTCGGAGTGCGGTCGGGTGGCGCAGCGCTTGCGGCTGTGGGATTAGGCCAACGGCAGTATGGGAGTGCGTGGTGGGTTCGTAGCAGGCGCGGGGCTCGCTGAGGATTTAACTACTGGTGTGTAGCATACGAGTAGCAGCCTGCCAGCACGCCGCACCGGTGCACGCAACACTAGCTAACGTTGTTACATTACAATACATCAACGCGGTCGCCTTGAACTATAACAGGTACACGAGAGCGGTCGCACATATGTATGTAGGTACATTCCTTAGTTAAATGAGTACCGACATAATAATAATAACAGTGCAAACTGTGACAGGGACTCACCTCGTGCGGGCTGCGCATGGTGGCGGGAGCCGCCGTGGTGGAGTTCAGTCATTGATACGAGCTGATAAATAATCATAAGCCGCAGGGCACTCAGTGTGTGTGCGGTGAGTGTGCGCTCACACCCGCACGCGCTGGCACGCACGGCGCTGGCGGCGCTCGGCGGCGCACGGCGGGTCGAGGCCGCGCCCGCAAACGCGCACTGCAACCAAATTGTCGCCACTACGAGAGACCAGGGACACTTGAGAGCAGGAGGCACCTTGTACTTACTGAAATAACAAACAATGCACGTCCGGAGTAAAAGTCTGTAGACTTGCTAGCAGTCGACACTTGGTACAAGTGGGCGCGTCGTTCCCAATACATATTATACTTTTCATGTCCCATAAATCACTTAAAAACCATGTTTATGAGGCAGTGGATATTAAAAGCGGAGCGGACTGCCCATCACCATAAAGCGGTAAAACGGAGCCCAAAGAATTAATTACCGGCAGGCGAACACCGCCCCCCAACTGCCGGCCCCGTGCGTCCCGCTTGCCTCCCGCGTGCCCGCCGTGCGCTGCTGATAACGTTATCTGGACATAGGTGTAGTAGTTGATGAGTGGGCGGCCGCGATGCTCCGTCATGCGTTGTGGTTTCCGACGTGCAGGAGGCACATCGCCACAGCCAGCGCTCCGTCGGTACTGCTTTGTATGCGCCAATTATTATTTATCAACGTTATCACGTTAAAAGTAGTGATCGAGGCTGAGGCGCGCGGTCGAGAATCTCAGCGGTCGGGGGTTAAAACCCCAGGCACCTCCGACTTTTCGAAGTTATGTGTGTAATGTGATTTATAATGAATTATCACGTGCTAAAGTAAGTGAAGGAAAACATCGTTAGGAAATCTGCACATCTCAAAGTTCTTAAAATTTTCTTAGGTGCGTAGTCCGCCAAGACGCACTTCGCCAGCGCGGTGGACTAAGGCCTGAACCCTCTCAATTGTAGAGGAGACCCGTGCCCACCAGTAGGACGTATGCAGGCTGATGATGATGAACGTTATCACTAACAGCACAATAATTGTGGTTGACGAAAACTCTCGTCGATGAAATATCCTCAGAACGGATGTCGCAAAAGGACGCAAAGGAACGGCAAAGAAAGGGTGTCGGGCGGCGAGTGCTAGAGGGGGTGGTGGTCCCTACTCCCCCGCTCGGGGGAGCGGCGGGCGAGGGGCGGGGGGGCCGGTCATGTGTCAGCGACCGCGACCGATGATGGATGGGACCAATAACGAGCTCCGCTGAGGGTCGTTATTGGCGACACAACACAACTCAGCGCAGAAGGTGCTCGCTGGAACCAACGGAACATCCCGCGTCCCTCCTCGCTAACCTAACCATGCGTCGTAACATCCACACGGACAAAATATGGACAAGTGTGTTCTGGTTTAATTAAATTCACGGTCACCAATTCACGCCACGAAATCCACTGTGTAGTTTATTGTCGGTGCTCCGAATGGCTCGGTACTTCGTATTATACGATGTGATATGTCTCTACTTGAAGCAGTAGCATACATAATTTATATAGTGTGCGCCGCAGCCCTGCCCACACGGCGTCACATCACTCAATGAAACTTACACCGCGTTCACTACACGTACACTCGGACATACGAGTACCTTTGCTAATTTTCTAAATACAAAACACAAACAAATTGATGTTGTTACATAATAGTCTCGGAAGTTATATTTTTTCCTAACAAAAAAATACATAGCACCCGAATTGAAACAACGTTAAATGTAAGTGTTTATGTATGCGTATATAGTGTGGTTCGATATTAAATATAATAAAGAATGTTCTAGCGTAACGGCTTCATCGTCTTAGGAGAGCAGCTTTAAACAGGATGTGTGTGCCTGTGTGGGGCTGCCACAAGCGACTCGACAAATCAATTAGTAAACTCGATAATGGGAACAGCATTCAATTTGTCAAGTATTAGAGGTAGAATATAGACGAGGTATATTCGCTTCTAAGTTTAGTCGCCGACCACGAGGTGACGGTACAATTTTTGCCGACTAACACTTTTAACTGGTATAAGGTCATTAGTCGCGCGAAGGTAAAACGGAACGCCCACGAACCTCCCTTCAACAAAAAACAGCAAGCATTTTAAAAATTCTCAAGAAAATGCTGAACATAAATCAGGAGCTCTGTGTCTGGGCACAACAACTTCTGTGTACAGAAGGCGCGGCGCAACAAGACAAGAGTAAATATAAAAAAAAATGGCAAGAACATATAATCAGCCTATACACGTCGTACTGCTGGGCACGGGCCCCCTGTAGAGGAGGCCGTGGCCTTGCCTCAAGTCAGCTTAGTGCTGAGAGGAATTAACCCTTAGTCTACCGCCTAGTGCGGCTTGACGGACAAAGAAATTCCCAAGAATTTTTTTGGTGTGTAGATTTCCACAAGATGTTTTCCTTTACCGTTAAATTATGGCTCCCGAATAAATTGCTAAAGACTAATGTTCTTATAATTATATATATATATATATATATTATATATTGCATCTAATTAATTATTAAGAACTTGTGTTCTTTATAATGAGAGAGAAAAATAAACGATGGGAAGTGCGGAGGGCGGAGTGCGGGCGATATTACCGACGCGGCAAATTAATTGCAATACCATAAATCGTTTCCAGCAGTGCGTACATTAGGCGGCGCCCCCGACAACATGCGCCTTCCTTCCCGCCTTATTCCTTGTTATTCAAAATGGCTGCTTTACTAATAAAGCTCCATATATCATATACAGGGTCTCACAGAAGTCGACGATATCCCCGAAACGGGGAATAGCCCAAGTCGTAATAGTTATCAGAAAAATATAAAGAAACTAGCTTTTGCTCGCGACTCCGTCCAAGAAGACTACAGGGTTGGGTTCAGACAGAAAATAAGTTGTAGTCTATTTTACTCCACAGAGTCCCATTTATGTCCGTACCAAAAATCATTAAAATCGGTCAAATGGTTTATAGTAGCGGAGCCCACGATGCTAAATGGGGATTTACTCGAGCGTCGTAGAGACCTATTGGGTTGCAAAGCTTAGATGATAAGAAGAAAAAAATGTTATATTATATATACCTTTTCATCGGTGGGGGAAGCGGCTATAGATTTTTAAATATGTAAAAAAAACTGTTGCTTGGACATCCTCGAGCGCGTCAGATATTGATACCATCAATGCCCTACGTATTTTTAATAATGTACGTATATTAATCTGATCGTTTGCATGATGCGGGTGGTTGTATGTAAGGGTTGAAAATGAAAAAAAAATAATAATCGAGCGCTTCAGATTTTCTAAGGGAGTGTTAAGTGAACCAAAAAAAAGCTCTCATTCACTCGTGGCCATTTTCATAATGTGCAAAAAAAATTCGCCATTTTGAAATACTCAAGCGCGTCAGATTAAGGTAGGGTGAGTTAATTACATCCTAAAAAGTGTATATTCCACTAATCTGACAATTTGAGAGTGACGTAAAGAAAGAAAGGGCAGCAAAGTTGTAAAAAAAAACGTCATCTCGACATTCTCGAGCGTAGCTAATATTTTTCCCCCTGTATATGAATCTGCCGCGCTTTAGTAAATCCCTCCGCTTGGGCTCCCCTACTATTAGACGTGAAACCGTAACAGACATATAAAGTTACTATTACGTTACTCTGTGCCGCCGCGCACCGGCTGGCCGGCGCCTTGTACACCATTATTGCGCGCTTGATCATTTTGTCGCTGCGATGTTTTTTTTAAACTGCGATATCTTTGAACATACTCATTAAAATCAAATGACGTAAAGAGCAAATTTCTTTTAAATTAAATATAAATAAGGTTATAATATAATCTTTATAAAAAAAAACTTCACAAATAATGCTTTATTTTAGAACAAATTTGGTTAGCATAAAAAAGTTATAGTGAGCGAACCTCAAAAGATAGACATACGCTGTCGCGGACTTTTTTTAGAACTTTTCATCATCATCATCATCATCATCAGCCCATATACGTCCCACTGCTGGGCACGGGCCTCCTCTACTATTGAGAGGGTTTAGGCCTTAGTCCACCACGCTGGCCTAGTGCGGGTTGGCGGACTACACACCTAAGAAATTCCTAATAACATTTTAGGTGTGCAGGTTTCATCAAGATGTTTTCCTTCACCGTTAAAGTACGTGATAATTCATTGTGAATACACACATAACTTCTAAAAGTCAGAGGTGTGTGCCTGGGGTTTGAACCCGCGACCGTCGAGATTCTCGACCGCGTGCCCAAACCTCGAGGCCATCACGACTACTTTAGAACTTTTGAAGGGAAATAATTCTGTCATACATTATTTTAGCGAAACTAACCGTTTTCCCCAGCGCACGCAGCGGAAGTTCTCAAAAGGAAAATAAAACGATTTTGAAACATTCTTTATTGGTGCTCCGCTCCTTTTGGTCGTAGCGTGATGTTATATAGCCTTCCTCGATAAATGGGCTTTCTAACGGTGAAAGAATTAAGCAAATCGGACCAGTAGTTCCTGAGATTAGCGCGTTCAACCAAACAAACAAACAAACTCTTCAGCTTTATATATTAGTATAGATATCCAAAATATGCTATGTTATTTCTTAAATGTGGCACAATTATTTTTTTTGCGAAAAATCCTATACAGTTTGAACAAACTTTCTTATTAACTAAAGATTATTCTAGTCGGCTCTTCGAAGCAGCAATTTTAAGATACTATTTGAGTGAGATGAAGGGAATCGTTTTACGATGTGTGAGCGAGACAGACAGTGACGCCAGTTATTCGCTATTGCAAACATAATACAGGTAGGATCAGTACCAAGAGTATAGTATTATATACGAGAGATCAGTACTTGACGCTCTTTCGCTTACTGCGCATCTTTTCGTAGCGTGCGTGTTGATTTAGTACTTACAACTTTTGCTTCGCCTATTGGACTTGATTGATTGTGATTTGGATTTAAACTGTTTAGTTTCATGACGACTTTTGCTTACCTCTGGACTATTGTTGATGGTGTGATTGTGTGATGGTGTGATTGTGTGATTGTGTGATTGTGTGATTGTTGTGTGCCACCATGACTACGTACACCACACAAGAATATGTAAACATGCACTTGATTTATGGGGAATGTAGATGCAATGCTAACGCTGCAGCTAGACTTTATCGCGAGAAATACCCAAATGCAGCCCGCTATCCAGATCATCGGGTCTTTACGAATGTGCACCGCTTACTCTCCTCAGAGGGCCGACTCCCAAACCAAGTACATAGTGATGGCAGGTCTTCCCTCCCTTACGCCGATGTTGTACTAGCAGCTGTCGCAGAAGACCCGGGAACTTCAGTACGTGCAATAGAAATAAGCACAGGGGTGCCCAAAAGTACAGCCCATCGGATCTTGAGAAAACATCAGCTCAATAGAACTCAGGACGAGAGCACGCGCCACCCATGGGCGAATACATGCGTAGGTTCCTATGAGCAATTTGTTTGCGTATATATTCATTTCAATGAATCAATTGTAAGCAGGAGCGCTAGTCGGGGGGTCTACTCCACGGAGCACTGCACAAAAAACTACACTGTACAACGCGTGTGGTGTTTGTTGCAGGGACGTGTCCAACAACAACATCAGCTCGGTGCCGCGCGACGCGCTGCGCCCCGCCGCCGCCCTCCGAGACCTGTGAGTATTCCCTGCTCCGTGTTTGTGCTCCACGACCAGAGACAGTGTCGCGGTGGCGCCAAGTCGCCGCGTGATTTACGAGCTCGCCGTGGAGGGACTGAGGACTGGGGAGGGAGGAGGGAGTCTATGTTTTCGGGAATCCCCCGCAATTTGTTGAGTTTGCTACTTTTACCCGAGTGTAGTTTATTACGTCATAAATAAAGAACCGCTGCGAGTAATGTGCTGCTCGTACCATAATATACAAATATATATTTTTTTGCCATAACATTTCGCCGCTCCTGCAGTTAATATCTATAATTTGTCGAAGAATACTTCTGTACAGACGACATTCTATATTATTTACTAAACGCTTTGTGTGACAAAAATGTTGACCAAGATATTAGTCTTAAAATAGTTATGTTAAATAAATATCCTATGGGATGAGGTATAGATAGCTAGGGAGCTGAGCGTGACTTGAGCACATCGACGCGGCCGCCCGACACAAGTGTATATATAGAGTCATTCGTTATGGTAATGTCACCTCTTAAATGCATTATCGTCGTGACAGAAATGCTCATTTTGGAAAGAATTTGTTGGGAGCTATTCGAGACGACAGAAAGTTTCCTATAAATATATTATATATATGTGAATCAAGGCGGACACGCTTGATGTTCATTATTGTTTAATTATATTAATTTGAAAAGTGTATGGCATGCGGCTGGGTCACTGATAGCCAGGTAGTTCCCAGCGCATACGAAAAAAAAATTACCATGTTACTCATATTGATTTTTTTCACACTTAATATATAATTTTCCCATCATTACTGTGAATGTTTAATTTCAAAAGTTGGAGCCCGTACACATTATTTTGTAATAATGAACACATTTTATTCTGTGTGCAACATACGTATCAATCATATTGAAATGAATGCAAGTGAAGTTTCCGAGGCAGTGTGCGCGAGCTGTGGTGTAGTGTAGTGAGTAGTGGTTGCACATGTGCGTGTGCGCAGGAACCTGTCGTCCAACCGGCTGGAGTGGGTGTCTCGCGGCGCGCTGGGCGGCGCGGCGCTGGCGCGGCTGTGGCTGGACCGGTGCGCGCTGCGGCGGCTGCCCGCGCATGCGCTCGCCGACCTGCGCCACCTGCACTACCTGTGAGTACCAGGAAGCCGCGCCGCTCATTACACTTGCTAACGAGCGCGGACCTTGTCGGTCGCGGACTGTGCCCTTCCGCTAGTTACTGGCCCACACATGCGACGTTACAAACAAGTAGTGAGTTCGGAGTGTGGACACGGGCGCGGCGCGTGCTCCACCCGTGTCGTCACGTTCAAATACAAGCGGATGTTACATCTATAAGTCATGGTGGCCTCGAGGCTATGGCGCGCGCTCGAGTCAAAATCTCGGCAGATTTTAACTGCAGACACTCACCTCTGACTTTTCGAAGTTATATGTGCATTCAAAATGAAAAATCAGGTACCTACTTCAACGCTAAAGGAAAACATCGTGAGGAAACCTGCACACCTTAAAAGTACTTACAACTCACACTAGGCCAGCGTTGTGGACTAAAGCCTAAACTTTCGCAGCTGCAGAGGAGGCCCGTGCCTTGCAGTGGGATGTATACATATGTGCCAATGATGATGTTGGAGCACCGTGGGCGCGACGCGTGTCCGAAGCCGCCCGCGGCACTGATGATCGGCATTAAGTACGACATACAAATAAACAAATTTTTTTCCGCGATTTCGTTTTCATGTAGGTACTTGTTATTGGGTCAATGATATTATTATTTAGAGTATCCTCCCTCGTGAAGCGGGCGCCAAGTTACCCGGCCGACTCGTGTTGAGCTGTGGTCTGCTCGCGGCACGCCTCACTCAACCGTTGTTTGCGTGTCGAGAACCTTACTTATCAATGATGATTGTGCCTGACTTCAATGTACCATCGCTCATCCTTTATCTTAAGTTCTCTAACATCAAATATAGTGGCAAACACAAAGCTCTGTGTAGGCAACGCACTCAAATGAACTGATCTGTGGTGGTGTCGGCGCTTCGTGGGTGTAGGGGATGTTATAATGTCTGGCCCGAGAGCGCCAACAATCAGTGTTGTTTACTTATTGTAATAGTGGCTTCAGCACGCAACATGCCATTCGTCGCACAGAGCTGTACCCAGCGTGCAGTCGCAACACACCACATCTTTAACTCGCAATCACTGCTCATTATAGTAATAGTTGAAAAAGTTATCTGATGCATCTGGCTCGACGGCGCCAGGCGCTCGTGCGCGGTGGCAGTGCGGCGCCGCCCGCCAGTGCGCAGGCGCCAGGCGAGGTCGGCGCAGTGAATTAGTTCAATGAATTATTAAAGCAGAGACTCGTACGCGCCGAGATTATTATCATTATTAAACGTCGCGTAGAAATAGCTACATCTGTGCCGATGCAGGCCTGGTGGGGCGCGCGTTGTCGTCGGCGGCGCGGGCGGCGGGGGGCGGCGGGGGGGGAGGGGTGTACGGCGACCTTCGCCGCGACTGCACCGAGCCGCCGGGTGCTAGCGAGTAGCGAGCGGTACGCCAGTTGAGTTACGCGTTGGGCGTCAAGCGTCAGCGCGTGGTGCGGCGCCCGCACAATGTGCCGTCGAACAGGAATGGGCGCCGGTGGTGGATTTATAATGCGTCCAAAGAAGGATGTCAATTAAAAACCTGAATAGCGAAGTGTTCGGTGGCGGCGTTGATGAATGTGCGCTCGCTCCGGCGCAGTGACGCAACCGCCGCGCGCCGACCGCGGCCGCTCATTGCCAATTATTCGGAAAGCTTTTTCACTATTACACGTTTTTATACGCCTCTTTGGTTCCGCGGCAAGTGTGTACCATGCGTCCTAAGAGTTCCGGGTTCGATTCCCGGGTTGGCAGTGTTTTTAGATTTTTCATAGAAATTTGCCCGAAAAACGAAATTAAGCTCGCGTCTCTTATAGCGTGACAATTATATTCCTCACAAAGTCTAGGCGAAAATATAACAAATCTTAAAGAAACATTAAAATCCTTTTTTAATTTATCAATATATAATATTTATTATATTTTTCTTAACTTGTAACAAACAGTAAGTTGTAATAAAAATTAGCCCGCTCTTATTAAAATACAAATATGATACTCGTATATTATGTACATACACACGCGCTCTCGCCGGTATCCGCCGAAGAAATTTTTTGGACTCCACTGTGCTTACCATCAGGTACAGTGGTCACTTTGCCGTGCCAGTTTAAAAAAAAAAAAAAAAAGAAGAGCTAGGCAGAGATTCATTTCATCAATTATATTTTTGTTCCACGTAACAGGGGCGAGCCCTATAACACTTTACCCAATCCGGGAATCGAACCCGGGAGCTCTAGAAGGCACGGCTGATACTTGTGTCCGGAGACCGCAGTCATTAAAATGAACTCTATATTACATCAATCTGAATTCAAAAGTTAGAGTTAACTTAAGGTTATTGTCCGTTCTGCTCTAGCAAAATTTGTTCACCAACCCGAATAGTAAATAAAAAAATAACTATGTAAATGAATAATTGTAGTCTGTTGTTGGCGGCGGGTATTCCTGAAGGACTTCCTCGTGCAATAACACGACGCAAGCGGCGGCAGTATGCGAGGCCGCTGTTGGTAGACTCAGTGTTGCGATAGGTTCAGTTACATCGTACCGGGAGATCGCGAGTACTGTCGGCTCTGTGGTGCGGCTGTGAGTGCGGCGGCGACTCGGTACTTGAGCGCGCGACGCGGACCTGTGTGTGTACTGTGTCCCACATCGGCCCGAGAGAGTCTACATGACATGCACACACGCACACACGCACACATTCGTCACTCGGCGAAGCAGCAAATTAACAGATGCTCTACGAACATGTTGATATAAACGGCACGAGTCATGTCGGAGCGAGCACACAACAACTTCGCATTTATTGATCATTGCACAAATTGAACAAGTGTGATCCTTTTTTAACCGACTTCAAAAAAAGGAGGAGGTTATCAAGTCGTCTGTTTTTTTTTTATGTTTGTTACCTCAGAACTTTTGACTGTGTGAAAGCTGGTGCTTCCAGATTGGTCCCATTTAAATTTGGTCCAGTTGTGATAATAGCTTCCATTAGAAAATCACAGAAATCTTAAATTTTCACCAATATGCGTGACAAATCGACGAATAACTTAATATCATGCCATCCGATTTTGATGAATCCTTTTTTTTATTGGTTAGGATGTACTTCTAGGGTAATTGCATGAGAGTTTGGTTAGGTTCTAATTATGGGATCCTTGACAAAGTCACGGAACTCTTCAATTCTTAGGAGAAAAGTAACGACATTCGGCCGAATCTTTATAGGCTATCCGGATATTTGACTCACCTACCGTAACGTCTTTATGGTCAAGTAATTGTCGTAGTCAAATATAATGTCAATGGAACTCGTTAGGGCGTACAGCAAAGATGCGATCTGTGGCAGAATTTCTAACTGTCTTGAATCAACTTGTAATGCGCTTACGTTTGTTGCTGCATTGCAACATGAAGCAAGCAATCTAATTGCATTACTTAAGGTGTGTTAAATGTGTGGAGCGGTGGTAGCTGAGTGTGTGGTAGAAACATTTGCGTATTGTTGATGAGTTTTTAACCTTATAATAGACTCATAGACAGCGGTGTCAGCTAAGGAAATACTACAATATACATTATACATACCAAGCATCACAGTTGTACAGGAGGCCCGTGCCCAGCAGTGGGACGTATATGGGCTGATGATGATGATGATGAATAATAATACGAGAATCCTACCTTGGCTGACACCGCCTCCAAGAATAACAATAATTAAAACAACATTATATTGTCGTAATAATTTGATTGACTTTTAAGTAGTCTAGTCTAATCTATGATCGTACCTAGGTATATATTGATGAAGAGAAATAGTAAGTTGATTATTAAGTTATAAAAGAATACGCAATAATTTTTTTACTTTTTAGTGCATTTTAATTTGTTTTAGAATAGTTTTTTTTGAAGGCGATTTTATCAGTTGTTGATTGTCCGACTTTTAAACATTGTCACAAATAATTCTATGGGAATCGTAATTAATATTGGGTCAAATAAATATTAAAAGCTCATAAGGAAGTAGTTATTGAAGGTGTTTTTAAATTTGTTGTTGGTTTATTAATGTTTACGTACGAGTATATTTATGTATGTCTCTTGATGTCATTGGAAGTTCGGGAAATATTTGTCTTATAGTGTCTAATTTCCGCGACAAACGATTACATGACTTTTGGTGTATATATTATATATTTTATTATGTTTTGGCCATCAGTATCGAATCCAGAAAGAAATAATGCGTAGATGATAAGAATAGAACATAGATACAGGGTGTGGCTTTTTCTAAAAATTCTGGGATACATACATACATAACCTCACGCCTGTATTCCCCACAGGGGTAGGCAGATGTATATTTCTGCACCCACATTTGGCCAATTGTGTTTTTGTCCCACGTAATAGGGGGCGGCGAGCCTTTTGCCATTTTCCGGGCACATTTCCAGACTACGTGCTGCTACTGATAATTTCTAAATGGAAAACTCAATAACATTTTACCCGACCCTGGAACTTGTACATCGCACGGCACATACTTGCGCCGGGAGACCACGAGGCAGTTTCCGTCGATCTCTGTTGTTGACAATATGTGAGCGAGTACTTGGTGCAGGTCGGCGGAGGACAACCTGATCTCGGAGGTGGAGGGCGAGGCGCTGGCGGGCGCGCGGTCGCTGCGCACGCTGCACCTCGCGCGGAACCTGCTGCGCGCCGTGCCCACGCGCGCGCTCGCGCACCTGCACCACCTGCAGACGCTGTGAGTCACACACGCACGCACACGCACGCACACGCACGCACACGCACGCACACGCACGCACCCACACACACCGACACACACCGGCCGAGCGTGTCGACGGGCGGTACTATCCCATCGCGTCCACTGCGCGGCGCTATAAAATTATCTCACAGATGTAGTTTATAGTACGGCGTCGCGACACACTTACCTGTCGCCGCTCTATTTATACGCGACTCATCGGCGACCGCACTTCCGCGTCCCTCGCGCCGCGCCGCCCGCACACACAGTACACACTCACACATTTCTATACCATGCCAGAGTTCATCCAATGACTATACACATATAACAGAATGTTTTAAATGGGATCACAGTTCTTGGTACATCGGTTGATAACGAGACAATTACAGGTACTCTGAGAAAGGGGGTGAACTCATACATATTATGTATTGTGTACGTATAAGGCCTTAACTCTTTTAGTTGTAGAGGAAGCTCGTGGTCTGGATGTATAAAGTATGTGGCGTGCGATCTAGAGGTCCTGGGTTCGATTCCCAGGTCGGGCAAAGTGTAACTGAGTTTTTCCATTAGAAAATTCTCAGTAGCATCATGGAGTCTGGAAATGTGCCCGAAAAACGCCAATAGGCTCGCCCCCTATTACGTGCGCAATGTGGGTGCAGAAATGCACCTCTGCCTACCCCTCCGGGGAATACAGGCGTGAAGTTATGTATGTATGTATGTTGGAAGCTTGTGTCCAGCAGTAATGACTAATGATGATGATGATGTTGATGGTGACGATGATGAGTGTTTGTATTGTGCGTTGTCGCAGGAGCCTGGCGGGCAACCTCATCACGGAGCTGTCGGAGCAGGCGCTGCCGCCGCTGGGCGCGCTTCACACGCTGTGAGTACGCTCCCCTCAGTAGCTCAGTAGCTCAACACACCGCCACAGAGACCAGTATTCAGTATAATGCGTCTTCTTTCACCGGTTCGTTTATAGACGAACGAATGGAATTGCTCATCAGTCTGTGTAAGTACTTCGGCCTAGTCCAAGCCGCATTCATACAAACTGATGACGAAATGCGACACACTTGAATGGGTCTCTACAACCGGTCCTACGGCTTAACAACAGATATGTATGTACGAGTATATATGGTGCAGTACATTTCGCCGGATCGTTAATAATTCGAAGGGACGATAAGAATATTCTTCCACAAATACTTAACCAACACAACTAACAACGCCCTGGTCGCGTTCCGGCCGACTGCGGCGTGCTCTATCATCTGCAGGTAGTACTGATATTTGTGTAGGTATGTATATCTGCCAAAGCGGATAATCGTTCCCTAGACATGATGAGTGCAGGAGCGCGTGTCGCGATACTGCTGCCGCCGAGTATTTCTAATTAAAAGTTCATCGCGCTGCACCGTCTGGCTGGCGTTGCACGGTGGGGTGGTGGGGTGGTGGGGTGGTGGGGCGTTGGGGGGTAATTAGCGCATTGTGTTGTTAAAGTTTCCCAGGAGCTCTGCACGCGAAGACCCCCGCGCCAATGAACCGCAGGCTTTATTTCCCGCACGTCCGCGAACTCATTGAGCATATTTTGTTTGGTCTCTTCGGTTACAAGGTGAAGGCTTGCAGAAAACATGCTCACGTGCACGCAACTTATGTTGAATATGTTTAGCAACTTAATAATCAGACATTTCGACGCTCGGTTGCCGGCGAACGCTTATGTTGAAAATATTCTTATTAAAGCCCCGTAGCGCAGTTGGCTAGACACCAGGTTGCGAAACGAGAGGCCGAGGGTTCGTTCCCCGCACCGAGACAAATGTTTGTGTGATCCACAAATATTTGTTTCGGGTCTGGGTGTTTGTAAGACCGAAAAGTCTCTCGTAGTTTCCGATACCTACGATACAGGACTTATATCCTAGTGTGAGGTCAGAACTATGTACCTATGTGACTGTTGGGTGTATTTATTTATTTATTCTTCTTACTACTAAATAATGGATGAACAGATACGCGTTTTTAGTTTGCATAAATATATTGTATTGTTTGTTGGTGAATTTAATGTTCACGCGCACATACGCACACACACATACACACACACACACATTCGCTCGTGCGTGCTCGCTCATGAATAAATTAGGAGCCTTCCCATTGCAGCTACTGGTATCACTGAGATGAGAGAAGAAGTCGGAAGCGTCGCGTTTGTTATGGGAAGCCATCGGCAAACAGCAGACCCTTTTTTACGAGAGGAAAGCGCCTAAAGCTCCCCTTTTGATTACCTCAAGGGAGACTCAAAAGGGGAATGTCAGGGTTTCTGGCGTTCCAACTCGGCGCGCGGAACAGCTGTCCGCTTAGCTGAATTGGGTCCCTAATAACCAAGATCCTTACCAAGACCAAGAATAAAACCTTTCGGTAGCTATCACGCGCATTTGGAGCGGTACTACGGCATCAAAGGGCGTGTGCCGAAACCCTAGACCCTATATGCCGGGTATCTTAGATGCAGTGAGATCGGGTGCGCACCTTCAATGTTAATGAACAAATAATAGTTATGTAGCCAATTGAATAGATATACCTATATTTACAATACCGCCCGGAGGTCGGCTCAGGTGCATGTGTGTGTGACCGTGTGTGCGTGCGTGTGTGCGTGCGGCGCCGGCCACTCGTGCCAACTGTTCCTTCCGCACATCGCTCACCGCATCACGGTGCCTGCGCCGCGTGATCTTGCTCGTCGCCACGAACAACATCACTTTCCAATCAGCATGCTTTAAGTAAATACATCCAACAGGCGATATACTTAGCTATGATTTTATTTAGTACTTAATACTCCTTTTTATGTAATGGGTATGAAAAACTGCAAAAGGTTTCTTGGTCCCACAAACTCCAGTCCCGAAACGAACGTAGATTGGCATTTCTCTCGGTTCGGGAATGAATACCGCGCCGTCGCGTGTGAACTAGCCGGGCGCCCCACGTTGACCTAACGCGCACTTTACGCGGGAAGTCCTGGATATTTCTCTGTATGTGTAAAATTGATCACTTGATCATTAGGCAAGAAGGGAATCCCTGTAAGCTGTTGTGTGCTACTCTTCAATCATGGAGCGATGTGCGTGTGTGGTAGTTACAACTATCTGCCTGTCTGTCTGTATTATATTTACTACGTCCGATGCATTAAACCAACCTCGGTTTTTATTGAAGTTTTTTTGTAGCTAAAAAATAAATCATATGCGAAGAATAAAGTAATGTAAAAAGCGAGAAAGAAATAAGTGTTTTGTAAATAATAGTTTAATAAGTCGTGATGGCCTCGAGGTTTAGGCACGCGGTCGAGTATCTCGACGGTCGCGGGTTCAAACCCCAGGCACACACCTCTAACTTTTCGAAATTATGTTTGTATTCACAAAGAATTATTACGTACTTTAACGGTAAAGGAAAACATCGTGATGAAACCTGCACACATAAAAGTTCTTAGGAATTTCTTAGGTGTAGTCCGGCAACCCGCACTAGTCCTGCGTCGTGGACTAAGGCCTGACCGCTCTCAGTTGTAGAGGAGGCCCGTACCCAACAGTGGGACGTATATGGGCTGATAATGATGATGATGAAATAACAGTTTGAATGCATTTGTGAAAGCTCTACAAATTTATTGCGCAGAGGATTTATCCATTCTTCCATTCACGTGTGATGTTGAATATCGAATGGTTGACAATTAACAGACAAAGGTACAATTATGTAGATGAATAGTGTATACTGTGAGTGTGCGAGAGCGGCAGTGCTGAGCGCGCGGTGCGAGCTCGCAATCGATAAGGGCGCGGAGAGCGAAGCATCTATTTTCATACAAAGTATTTGTATCTCCTCGCTGCAGTTATTTATTACGCAGTTCTTGTGATTTGTGACGCCGCGCCGCGTGCGTGCGTGTGTGCGTGCGAGCGCGCGATTTATCATATCGTCTATGAATAGCGCTCCATATCAGTGATCGCACTCGAACCGCATCCAACAGAAGTGCACAGTAACCGACTTACTGGAGAGCGCACGTCCCACACGCGCCACTAAATCTGGGACATAGAACAATACACATACATAAAGGCACATGTGTTGTGTTATTGTGCATTCCACACGCCCATGTGTCATGCTCCGGACATGCAGTATGAGAACAGAGCTTTTGAGACCGACGAAAATTGAACCCGGTGACAAAACGTTAGAAATATAGAAAAATACTAAAAAATAAAAGAGACAGTCGGTTTATTGAATAACCGGTCGATGACCCTCGACACCACCACCCCCCCCCCTCCCCCCTCCCCTGTGCCCCTCCCGCGCCGCGCCCGCCCAGACGCAGTGTGATGGAGTGCAGCGGCGCCGCGAATGGTTTATGTGGCAGTACCGCGCGCCGCCGGGGTGCACCACCACCGCGACAAGATACACCAATGATGTGCCCTCGGTCCACCCCAGCTTGGCAGAACTACCTTACAGGGAACCGGTGCGACGCGGAGCTGAAAAATTACAGGCGCTAATGACATTGCCAATGGAACAATTAACTGGCGGAAGAATATTCCCGTATAAAAGATGTATCACAAAGAGTGCAAGTATCTACGATGCCCCGCAACAACCCCGCCTCTAGCACCACCGCTGGCACGCATTGGTTGAACTTCATGTTGTATTGCGGAGGAGTCGGCCTCGCACAACTTGCAATGTGTGAAAACGTTATTCCAAAAACTAATGCTACTTGGAGACGTTTAAGAAAGTGGTGGAAGTCGCCATTCCCTCCAGTTGCCCTTAATATGTTCGCTTTGGCATGCATGTGCGCGTGTAGTACATTGGCATCACAGAAAGCTAGTTGTCGCGCGGAGTCCGTACGTGTCAAATACAATTGCTAATGATCGTTACCAGTGTTGGTGCGGCGACTCGTCCTCCACACAGAGCCCGAGTCGCGTTCTAGTGAGTAGTCGCGTGCCACAACACACGGACGGACACTCGCTAGCGCGGTGCATGCTTGCTCGCGTCGCTAATCTTACCAACATCACACACAATTCACAAAATAATTGTGATCGCATCATTAAAATGCACGTCACGCACCAGCTTCGTCTATTGAGCTATAAGCTACACTTGTAAAAGCTATATTATTTGTAAATGCAGCTAAAGATCGCGCCACACATCACGGCAATATGTTCCCAAGCAGTGCAAATGTAATGGAGTGTCGGGCGATGCACTCTGCGCTGGCGACCACACTCAGCGATGTCTCGTTTACTTTCCAAACGACGTTCCTTGGCGGCTCATATATTATAGAAATAAACTTTTAAGCCGTCGCCTCGGTTCGTCCTCCTCCCGCTCCCCCTAGCCCGCTACCCGCGCCTCGTTCCTCTCGCCTGCAGGCGGCGCGGCGGGCGGCGGGCGCGGACCTCGCTCGGCCACAACACCGCCGTTTATTTACTCGCTCGTTGAGAGAGTATATTCGCGAGTTTCGTTTATTGCTTCCAAATTACCATAATGCGCCGCCTCAGAGGATAACGAGCATCGCAGCGAGTTTACGAGTCCACTCGCTCTCATTAAGTAACGGGTACGAGGGAGAGCACAGCCGAGCGTCTGCGGGACTGTGAGTCACACAATCACACCATATATAACAACTTATAAAGAATAATGTAAGCGTACGAATATCTCCACTGTGCCTACCTTAAGCTACACAAGGCTGAAATAATGTTGGGCTCGGACAAGCAGCCGGCGCGGCCCGCGCCACACTCTTGCGTGTTCACGACAATCTGCTTCACAGCGATAGCAACAGCATTCCAACGCGCCAAAAAATGTTGCATTAATTAACATCATTATATACATCTACAAGTGGTATCTACGTTACGATTACGACGTTGACAAATCATACATTATTACTCATGGGCAGTGGCAGTACTTCCATAGAAGCCCAAAAGCCCAGCTTGCCATACAAAATTCGGAATAATAATCTTTAATCTTTAAATATTTATTTAACAAAAGCAATTTGAGATATAAATGTGAATATCCTGCCCACACAATCTCTATATACACATATCTATAACTCAAAGGTGACTGACTGACTGACTGATTGACATAGTGATCTATCAACGCACAGCCCAAACCACTGGACGGATCGGGCTGAAATTTGGCATGCAGGTAGATGTTATGACGTAGGCATCCGCTAAGAAAGGATTTTGATTAATTCTCCCCCCAAGAGGATAAAATAGGGGATGAAACGTTGTCAATTTTAAACCGATCGGGCTGAGACTTTGCATGCATAAAGCTACTATGACTATGACGTAGGCATCCCCTAAGAAAGGATTTTGAGATGCAGGCTATATAAGATTAGTAACTTTTTTAGTTTTAGTTTGAAATATACGAATTTCTTCAATCAAAGGCTACAACTTATTTTCTTTCTGAACCCAACCCTGTAGTCTACGCGGACGAAGTCGCGAGAAAAGCTAGTAAATTAGACATTACACAATTAACGTATAACACTTTTGGGCTTCTATGGAAGTACCGCCAGTGCTCATGGGTGACGCCAATGTCTTTGGTGAGGGTTGCGAAGAGGGGAGGTAGGGAGGTCTTACACATTTTGTGGTCACACAAGCAATTGATGCCTGAATGTTGTGTCGCGATATGAAACAGTGCACGTCTACACACTGGAACTGACTGGAGGATGGATGAAATGGGGTTAATGTTGTAATTTAACTATCATATGTTGAATATAAATCATGAAATAAAATTTGTACTGCGGTGCAGCCGGGCGGTGTCTCGAGGAGAAGCTGCGGCAGTAAGTACACATGTACAAGGTGTCGTGACGCGTGTTGTTGTCGGCAGGGTACTGAAGCGCAACCGCATCGCGCACATCGACGACCGCGCCTTCGCCAACACGCCCAACCTGCGAGTTCTGTGAGTACAAGTCGTCCACGTCCACCTTTCATACACACAGTGTTCGTAAACTCGTCTTGTGCGGCTGAAATGCTGCAGGTATGAAGTAGCCGCGAACCCGCGCTGGACCTAGTTACCAACAAGAAACCTAATACTTGCACACTTTAATAAATTATTTATGCATGTTGATTCACAT
This sequence comes from Hemaris fuciformis, assembly GCA_907164795.1. Lineage (NCBI taxonomy): Eukaryota > Metazoa > Arthropoda > Insecta > Lepidoptera > Sphingidae > Hemaris > Hemaris fuciformis. The sequence goes on from OU015452.1 coordinate 40,403, forward strand.
GTACATTACAAACGAGCCAATAAATAAATCTCCCTGGTCGGCACGGTGTCCTCCCGGGCGCCCGGCGGCGTCGCGTCGCCCCTGAGTACACCTCGCGGACTCTGCGACAATAAGTACTGTTCGAGAGGGTGTGAGCAGAGCGTTGCCACCCGTACTTTATAATAAAGTATTGTACGTTATTTCAGGTAATTGTACTCTATACTTTATGCGAACAAGTACGCGAAAATACTTTATTTCACATGATTTGATTTTAAAAAGTTTAGTTGGAAGTATTTTTCCCTTAAACAATCAATTGGTGCTAAAAGAAAGTCGCCACTCGATATTTGCCAGCGCCACAACACATAAGCAGTCGTTTTTAACTATTTCTAAACGCAACCTAACGATTAATGAAAGTAATTTCACTTCTATTATCAATTCCTACCACATCAGCATTCACAGAAAGAGTTTTTCCTGTGATAAATAGCAAATGACGAGACGACAGAAACAAAGGCTCTCTGAATTTGAATAAAAAATTGAAAAAACAAAAAAAAAAATTACTTATTTACTTTAATTTAAATATAGACTGTAAAGATGCTGTGCAATTGTTCAGTACATATACTAATTTAATACTAACTGCAAAAAGCAACAAAAAAATATTTTTAAACATAATAATAAATAAAAATAAATTGTACTTTATTTTGATACCATGTACTTTTTTCTTTATCTATACAAACACAGTAATGTTCGTTGTTTTTAGTTTGGTTCGTCCCGCGGCCGGTTTCCACTTATTTACGTAGTAAAAAAGGTTAAGGGTGTTTTTACACGCCAATAAACCGGACAGTTTGTGTGCTGATCTAACGTTATCTGAAGGCTGAGGACGCACCGCCGCTCGCCCCGTCGACACATCCTCCCTGACCCCGCCCCCGCTCCTTCCCCGCGCCGGTCTCTGAGCCGATAACGTCGCAACAATTACACATAAAACTAGGGTTATTCGCGTGTTTGTGTGGATACACATCTCTCCGTCGCGTATCTCTTATATTTATTGTATTGCGTGGTGGAGTCGCTCGCGGCCGGGGCGGCGCGTGTCGGAGGTGGGGCCGGGGGCCGGGGGGGGGGGGGGGGTTATCAAGATAAGCTGCCTGCGAGTAATAAAGTAGCCACATTAATTAATCTCAAACATCAACCGTCACATAAAATCTGGTATCCTTGTAACAGTACAATTTTATTCTTTTTATAGCGCACTACGTCTCACATTTTTTTCTGTTGTATTGGATTACAGATTACTTGAAACTTGATCGTAAATAGTTTATCCTTTAATGAAAATTCATTTTCAATTTTTTTCCATGAAATGTGTGAAGCCTAAATTTCATTAAATTCACCTCGATCATGCACGTGTTTCCTTTGAAAGATTATAATTTTCGATCACGGAGTCGGGGCGTGAGATTTCCGTAAACCCTTTGCACATGGCGTGCGAAGAGGCCGGCCGAGCGACCCTCCGCCCGGCGCCTTCACGCAGCCTCGAACACTGTTTGAAAACAATTAGCGGTCAAAGTCCTCAACTATTATGACGTCGAAAAAATTAAATACATCGAAAAGAACGTAGTGATCGCATCAGCTACATATATACCAAAAAGTCTCATTTCCTACCTCAATCACAAACAAATTGCAAACAAGTCAAGAAATAGAATAAAGCAATTTGTAATTGTACCTCGGACACACTTTCCAAGGACGGGTTGTGTTTCTGTCACCCACACCGACACTCCGATTAGAAATCAACGACTCTACAACAATAAATTTTCCTGAAACATTGTGACATTTTATAGTTTTACTGTTGTAACAGAATTGTCAAGTAGGACAATGGCTGAATAAATAAGAGCTGGTGACTGGTTGGTGTAAGGCGAGTGTGTGTGTTGTTGCAGTAGACTGGAGGAGAACTTGCTGTCGGTGCTGCCGCCGGCCGTGCAGCTGCTGCCCGCGCTCGAGGACCTGTGAGTAGTAGCTTGGCGATGTGTGCGTGCGCCGCCGCGTGTCCGTGTACATGTAGTGAGGAGTGAGGTGTGTGCGTGCAGGTCGGTGGCGCACAACCGCGTGGAGGAGGTGGGCGCGGGCGTGCTGCAGCCGTGCCGCCGCCTCGCGCGCCTCGAGCTGCGCGCCAACCCGCTCAGCCGCGTGCACGCGCGCGCGCTCACCCACCTGCCGCACCTCGCCACGCTGTACGTACCCACCGCCACCCGCTCCACACACTGCACACTGCACGCTCACACTTCTGCTCTTACAACTTACACGCCTCCTTTTACTAACGATCACATGTACCAAATTATTAAAGCTTCTATCCTACAAATTCAGATTATCCACACTTAATACTACATCCCCATGTACAACGTACATACCCTTACGCCTGTATCGCCCGAAGGGATAGGCAGAAGTGCATTTCTACTCCACAGTTAATATTCTAATTGGAGATGGAAATGGAAATGTAATAATTATTTGCAAACGTTGTTTTGCCACAATACATTATTTCTAGGAAATATTTTTTTATTTAGCCACCCATAAAGTAGATTTGTAAAAAAATTGGAGATTCGTTTGGCATTGGCAGCTATGAGCCTGATATACACATTATTCAGAAGTGAGACCCCGGCAGACCTTCGCATTTCGGTGACGTGCACATTGTTTACCTGCACTTTTGTGATTGGCCAACACTGCTGTTTTATATATATACCTTTGGTTTTTATTGGCATTTGGGAATCGCAGTAATTTCCCTCCACTTTTGCCTGCCCGAATTGGTGCGGTGCTTGATGCCAGCGTCTTGTTGCCATCGCTACCGAGTACACTGCCGAGGTATTTGAAATGGTGAACGGTCTTTAGGGTGGCGTTTTAGAGTGCGATGGTATGTCTGACATTGCTATTTCAGAAGTTGCAGTGCATGTGTTCTGTCTTTTCTCTGCTTATTCTCAAGCCACCGGTTTTTTGACCCAATCTTCACTTTTCCACTTTATACAGTAATGGGACTGATTTCCGATCCCTGATGTACCTATCTGTACCTGAAACTCCTCACTTACTCCCGCTGGGCATCGTACTCGGGTCACTACGTAACACTCGGATTCTGGGAGCGCAATTAGAGATTGTGCCCTTTTACGCACCCACCGGGCCCGGCCATTCTTACCGGGCCCGGTCAGCGGACCCGATAAGTAAATCGCGGCGCGGAAGCGCCTACTCGTAGTAGTAAGTTAGAAATTGCTACTTTTTGTTTTGTTATATTATACTTATGAAGCCTACGTATCGTAACCAATTTTACGTTACATTTTGTTAGTTAAGACTAAACAAGTTTGGTTGTTTGTAGTTACAGTACAGCCTAGCCAATAAGATTTCGCTATTTGCTCAATTAGTAATAATAACATTAATAGCCAAAGTTTAAGAAAAAACATAATACATACTTTACTTTTAGCAAATAAGAATTTGTTTTGTTTATACCAAAGCTACCATACTTTATTTATCTATCTAATTTAAGTTGTTATCACACGTTTAGTACTTTATCTGCGTTATTGGTTTCTTATTATAATACAATATTTTCAAATAGACACGATAAGGAGTAAAGAGAAAGACCTGCTTCTTTAAACTTATAAAAATGAATAATTACTAATACTAATTTAACATTTCCGTTCATAAGTCAAAGTAATCTTTTTTTTGAGATTAATTATTGTGATAATTGTCCATAAGCCAGTTTGAAATGAATATTTGCATCATTGTCTTTTTTATTTATATATAGAAAATTTTCATAAAATACTTTAAAGGTTTCATCGCTAACAAACCCGCCCGGGCCCGGCGGACCCGGCCGGGTTGGCGACGGATGCAACCGGGCCCGGCCGGGTTGGGAAACATACCGGGTTGCAATCTCTAAGCGCAATGCTTGCCAAATCAGTGGTCTCGGGACTCGGTCGAACGCTTTTTCAAGGTTGATGAATATGAAGGTCGTTCTTTCTAGTATTAAATGTCTCCATCAAGACCCAGATCGTATGTATTGCACGAATCCGCATTGATTTTCTATGATGGTCGTCAGTCTCCGTATACTAACTCTTTCGTTGAGAAAAAAGTTGAAAATTAAAATGGCCAGTAAAAAATAGGGTTTAATCGTAGAGAGTTGAAAATTTAGGGTTGTATGTATTTTTGTATGCTGTATCATAAAAAAAGTAAAACCAAAAAAAATTGTCAAAAAAAATACAAATAAAATTTAGGGGTGTACCACCCTTAACATTTAGGGGGATGAAAAATAGATGTTGTCCGATTCTCAACCCTAGCCGATATGCACGCTCTGATTCACGAAAGTCGGTCAAGCCGTTTCGGAGGAGTTAAACTTCTAACACCGTGACACGAGAATTTTATATATAAGATGTAATAAGCACAACTCGTGTTTCACAACGCTGCGAGATCGTTCGACGTACATGCCTAGAGGATACATAGATGGAGGCGCGCGTGGGCCACTTCCCTGCGCCGCGACCGATAACATCTACTTATGCAACTATTTGAATAAATGTTTCGAGGGCTAAATGAAGGTTTGAGGAAATCTTCATGTTACGCGCATGTTCGCGGAATGTTGTGTGTGCCTGCGCGTGTGTGTGTGTGTGTGTGTGTTACGTGACGTCACGTTCTCGCGAGTTATTGACATTGGTGGAAGAGGGCGCGACCTCGCGGCGCGCGCTGAGGTCGCCACTGAGTCACGCGTCATCACCGCACACCTGCCATCGACTGCTCCCACCACAGTGCCACCGACGTCTCCAACCTGTGACGACTTGGAACATCAGGGTGAAGGAACCACTGTGTCTTGCTAAACAACCATTTTGTATAGAAAATAATGAAAATCTTCTTCTTCTATATATATAAAAATGAACTCGTTAAAAATCGAGAACGGCTGGACCGATTTAGCTGATTGTGGTTTTGAAATGTTTGTCGTAGTTCAGGTAAGGTTTAAGCGATGAGAAATTATGACATAATTGCGAGGAAGATAGTAAAAACAGCAAATTCATTTTTCCATATAAAATGTTCTAGCAAATTTCCTGTCAAACATGTAATGTTTATCTCGTCGATACGGTTAAAGGCCCCCTCAAATTAAAGAACGTTTTTAAATAAGGGTTTCGAATCGACAAATATCCACAATATTCGAGTAATTGCGTATTTTAGATTTTTAAATGTAGAATAGAATGAAAGAGATTGACATATTCATTGGTTGTTACATGGTTATGCGGGCGTTCAGAAATGTATTTTGTGTAACTAAGGAAAATATATCAAGCCTCATCCAACTGAATTTTTAAACTCCTTGGTTGTGTCTGGTTTACCATTTACAACTGAGGGCGAGCTCGGTAGTCATCATTGTTCGAAATCTAAAACACCCTAAACTATGCAATGAAATGCGGCGTATATGTTAAGAAAACTGTAGAGTTGAGAGAGAGATTCACGCAATCACAGGAAAACTTCAAGATGTGTATCTTCAAGTGGATTCGAGAATGCTTTAGATTCGCAATGGGATCTGGTAGGTGGCGCTCTAATCGAGTTCTGGGATTTTAATTTTTCGCATATCAGAACATAACTCCAAAATCTTAAACAATTCATTTTCTTTGTTCAAAAGACGGCAGATGAAATTTCTTGTGTGTCTTCAGGTTGATTTGAAAATGGTTTAGATTGGAAAAAAAATAATTTATTGAATTTAAAATTGTGCACAGGGCAACGTCTGTCGGGTCCACTAGTCTCAAATAAATTAATTGCTATGAGTTGTGTACCAATGAATGAGAAAATGTTCCAGCCAAATGTTCTCACTATAACTAAATGTTTATGTATTATCGATTCGAGCTCTGTCCAGCAGCGAGGGCTCCGTCTGCCCGCGACCTAGAGCACTTGTCTAGTTTGGCCAATGGAAAAAACGAGTCCGCCAATTGTTGGAACAGATGCTAGTCACTTCTTAATCTTCGCTTTCCGTGTAGCTGACTTTACGCAATAACGTACTTTGAACACTTAGCCGGTGGTGGTTTGATCTAGAATTATTGCATGGCGTATAAACTCTATTAACTTGTTTTTGTTCAATGTACCCTCGTTCGGAGCGAGGACAGCTGGCAGGCATGACGTCACTAACGCCTTCCCCCGCCCTCTCGCCCCACCGCCCCACCGCCCCACCGCCCCCTGTATGAATCCCGCTCTGGTTAGTTGCGAAGAAAGGGGGGCGGGGGAGTGCCCCAGTGCGTCGGAAGTGATTGTCGCGTCGGAAGCGGGGGCGACAGACACGCGAGCGAGCGCCGACGGATGGACGCGCAGATGTGTGTCACCAGACAGCGAGTCACAAGCGTGGCGTGCACGGCGCCGCACCTGCACCCACACGGACACATCTCGGCTAAACGCACTCACACACACCGCTACTACGGTTGATTTAACTTGCGTTATCCGAGCTATCATTGAATACAAATAGCGCAACAATAAGCTATGTTAATATTGTGTGACTGTAACATATGACAACTGCCAATATGCAGGGAGAAACTTGAGTGGTTTTCTATGAATATAACGTCATCATTGACCCTGCAACATTACACGGTCTACGCCGTGCGTTAGGATGTTGTAGGTTCGATTCCTGGGTTGAACATAGTCTTGTTGGAATTCAAAAAATCACATCAAAACATCCACCAAAAACAAACATACCACCCGATCCAGCCCATTTTTAGGGTTCCGTTCGTCCGAATAAAAACAACGGAACCCTTATAGGATCACTCGTGCGTCCGTCTGTCCGTCGCTCACAGACAATTATCTCCGAGGGAGGGATATATGGGAGGTCATTTTTGGAGGGAAGGTGGAAAATTTAAAAAATATATTTGAAAACGACATCGTGTGACATATCATATCAAATGAAAGGTGTTGTTGTGAAGATCTTTAATAAATATGGGAACTATTTAGTTATTCAAGAAAATAGACGAAAATTGACCATCCCCCCCCCCCCCCCCCACACTTGGACTAATTCTTGTATCATGGTATTTTTTTATTTGTAGTAAATACTTCATCACCGATCGCCCGTTGCTTTATTGTTTCCCAATTGATAAATAACATTAAACCCTTTTGTCTGCCTCGTGGTTTCGGTCTAAAACTAACACATATTAATTTGTTTGTCGCATGCTCTTAGTATTGATTGGCAAATCATGATACATATCGGTTGCACGCCTCACACACATTTACAAACGAATAACACGCATGACATGCGAATACGCACGCATGGCTTGCGCACGCACACTCAGCATGCGTGCCCGCAACCTTTGCGGAACGTGCGGCGGGTGTATGATGTCGATGCAAGTGTTGTCTTTCCTTTCATATCATAATGAGGAGGTCGCGCTCACCCGCGAGTGCCAGCGAGTGCCAGCGAGTGCCAGCGCTAGCCTCGCTGAGCCGAGCACTTGCGATGCGCCGCACGTGTGCCGCACCACAATGTACAGCGAACAGTTGGCTACAAGCACATGGCGCCACTTCACTTCAACAGCTCAGATGCCACTTGTCCTGTAGCGAAAGATTTTTACGCCGTCATATCATACAATGCCACCTTGTTAACATTTAATGTACTTAACTACAGCAAAGACATCGGTATGTCGAGTTGAAGTGCCCGCGGCCCGTGCGGCGGCGATGACACTGCAGTGATGGACGTTGTGCGCAGGGTGGTGTCGGAGGCCCGCGGGCTGCGCGCGCTGCCGTCGCTGAACGGGTCGGCGCGCGTGCGCACGCTGCGGGCGGACCGCGCGCGCCTCGCCCGCCTGCCGCCCGACCTGTGCCTGCACGCGCCGCAGCTGCGCTCGCTGTCAGTACCGCACCTCACTCTGCACTCTACTAAGTACCCACTGAATGTAACAACATTGGCGAATACAACGTCATGGCGAATGATGCGCGCATAAACATCGGCATTATATTGCATACACTTTATGCAGCACTAAGGAATTTGGGCGCTTTCAAGCTTTCCCTGCCTATTACAATTTCTGCAGGTTCCCCTTTTAAATGATGAAATTTGTAAGTGGTATTCAGAAATTACCGCACAAATAAGCTTCTTTATTCACATATTATATACTTCGAGCCCTGATAACTCTGGTGTTATAGTCTACATACATACATACATACATAAACTCACGCATGTATTCCCCGAAGGGGTAGGCAGAGGTGCATTTCTGCACCCACATTTCGCCAGATATATATCAGTCACGTAATAGGGTGCGAGCCTATTGCCGTTTTTCGGGCACAATTCCAGACTCCGTGCTACTACTGAGAATTTCCTAATGGAAAAACCCAATAACACTTTGCCCGACCCGGGACTCGAACCCAGGACCTCTAGATCGCTCGGCACATACTTGTACCGCGAGACCACGAGGCAGTCTGTTATAGTCTCTTCTATTATAATTTATTCTCAAATCCCCTTACTTAATTTTTGATTAAATTCATCTGACACTAAAGATAAGCGAGGATTCGTTATACTTTACAAATTCCGGCGATTGGCTTAAGTTCAAAATGGTTCACATACGGTGGAATACTTTGTCAAAATGTAGCCGACAGGAAAAATGATCGCTAAATGTGTACGTGTGTTTCATCAACAAATCAGGAATCGGCACTCGCGGCACTCGGCGGCACTCTCTGCTTGTTTTGCCATCGACACAAATTGTGACAAAACGAATGTTCTTTACATAAGTGAGCCGAAATAATGTGCTCAATGGTAGTTTCGGATCAAAGCCTCAAACTAAACAATTAACAATGTGTCAATAGTTGGCACATGTTCGAACTTGAATTGTACTTAAACTGGGATACAAATATAATAACAAGTTGGACAATTCTTAAGTTACATTACCCTCTGCTGGGCACCGCCACCGTTACTACTTAAAGGGGTTGAGCCTTAATGCACCATATTATAATAATTGTAATATTTCTAGAGTATTAAAATGTGTGGTAATTCGAGTTGAGTACACATAAATTTGCAATTGGTGTCAGGAATTCAAACCGACCTCTAAAACGACGTATCCGAATACCGCGCGTCTAACCCTCGAGGCAAATATCTACGCTCGTTTAGTCGATCATGACGACTATGTGGCAATAATGAAAGCTTGTGATTGCGAATTTAGCGAGAGTAGCCTGCATGTTGGGTAGTGTTTTAGTTGCGGGGCGCGGGGCGCGGGGTGAGGGACGGAGGGTCTATTCGTCACTACTCACCAAGCGGCGAGAGAGCGAGGTGTCGGTCGAGGAACTGGTTTCATTAGCAAATGGAACAAAACATTCACTTACACACGAGTACGTTCGCGTGAGAGCACCGCGCACACACCGCGCACACACCGAGCACACAGACCTGCTCAGTACTCACCACCACGGTCTCGTTTTAATTTATAAAACGCATATTGAGCCTTGGAGTGTAGGCGCGCGATCAAGATTCTCTGCGGTCAAACCCCAGGCACACCCCTCTGACTTTTCGAAGTTATGTGTGTATTCACAAAGAATAATCACATACTTTTTACGGTAAAGGAAAACATCGTGAGAAAACCGGCACAACTAAAAGTTCTTAAGATTTTCTTAAGTAAGTAGTCCGCAAACCCGCACTAAACCATTGTGGTGCACTAAGGCCCAAAACAGTTGTATAGAAAGCCTGTGCCTGCAGTGGGACGTATGTATACGGTCTCATGATGACATTGGGAGAGCCTCTGTGTCTTCGCTGTTTATACCAGTGATTAAGATGGACTTTAATTCAGGCCCTGCAAGCCGCCGGCACTCAAATTCATAAGTAACTAAGTACCTGCCTCAGCCCCGTGGCGCAGATGGCTTGACACCAGCTTGCGAAACGAGAGGCCGCGGGTTCGATCCCCGCACCGAGACAAATGTTTGTGTGATCCACAAATATTTGTTTCGGGTCTGGGTGTTTGTGAGACCGAAAAGTCTCTCGTAGTCTCTGATACCCACGACACAGGACTTGTATCCTAGTGTTGGGTCAGAACTATGTGTGTGACTGTTGGGTGTATTTATTTATTATTTATTTTACCTTACATACCAACAACTCTATTTTGATATACTAGTCAAAACAAATAAGGGCCACTTGATTTTCTTAAGATTTTTACCAAATTATGAGGTTTAGAGGGTGGCAGATCATTGAAATTATTAAAACAGAGTGTTTTTAACTAACTGGCCATAAATTTTAATTTCCACACTTTAATTTTTTTTGTAAGTAAAAAGTAGGATTTTGACAAAAAATACACTTGAACTGGAAAGTAGTTTTTTTTTAGTAAAAATAAAGTTAATTAAATCATTCCTGATTTGCTAGTAACGGGTATGTCCTCCCCTTTTTTTTTACACATTAAACATAACATTAGGCCCTCCAAAATGATCACTTTCATGGATGCACGCTTCTGAAAATCGCCGTGGAAATCGACGTGAAACAATAAACTCGCGTTTATTTCGTGGAGTGAGTGTGCCGGTCGCTCGCGGTCACGTCGCGAGTGTCTGTACTGTGTGTAACAGCGAGTCGCTGGTGTGTGTATACGAGTACGTGCGGCGGTGCGGGGAGCGCAGGCGCCGCGCCACCGGCACCGTTCGCCCGAACCACCGACCACTGTGATCTGTTTATCGACAATTTGCGCTCCAAATTGAATCTCGTTTTCATCGGCTCATGTATTTACACAATGGTCCAGTTATATCCACGGAATAAGAGGAGCCGCGCGCCACCGCCGGACCGCCCGACCGCCCGACCAGCCGCCCTATATTCGTCGATGTGCGCCAAATATTTTACTCGTATTCACTCAACATCATCATAATCTAATTATATGAAACTATGTCTTAATCGGCATCCCAAATGATAGTCGCATGGGATGTGATCAAAATAGTTACAACGTTAATGTTTTGTCAAAGAACATTCATTTACACAGTAACATCGATCTGGCGCTCCTTGTAATCAGTAACACACGAGGCAGCATTCTATGCCATGTTGGACATAATTGTAGAACCGACATCAATTTGACAATGAACTCTTCTGCCGATTCCGTTTCCATCTAACCCAGTGGTAAAATAGCATCCGTTCATGATTGTGCTCAGCTTTGAGAATAGAAACGAAATAAGGACGTCCACTACACGGTATACGTTCAAAGTGAGAGTCCGAGATTTATTTCTCAATAAACTGGCAGAGTCATCTTGTTGAGGTTAAGTGTATTTTTTTATATTTATGTATTTATATGTATATATACAGGTTGTTAGGTAAAAGACCGTACATACTGAAGGACACGTTAGTCAATGGCTTCAAGTAACCATTAAAAATATAATGCAAGAGTAATATAAATATACGGCACAGTAAACGATACGAAATTATTGTAGCACAAATGCAGAAAATATGGACACCCTACATACATCGAGACTTGAATAAAAAATAATAACTAGGTACCTACCTCTTAGTGTATGCAGCGTCCACAATGGTAGAATATGTAGTATTTATTTACACCGATTCACTTACATTTACTAAGTATTTACATTTACACTATTTACATAAAATTAAACGTATTTTAATAATTGTTCAAAATGATCGCCTCCTCGCGCAACGCAGAGTTCGGCGCGTTTTCGCATATTGTTTTTCACCCGGCACAACACAAACGTATCACTTCGAACCTTATCAAAGGCGGCTAATATTCTAGCCTTTAGTTCATCCCGGTTGGAGTATTCTGTAGCGTACACAAGCCGTTTCACTTCACCCCACAAGTAAAATCTAACGGTGTAAGGTCAGGCGCCGGCCACGGCACGGGCCCACCGCGACCGATCCAGTTATTGCCGAAGTGACAATTTAAAAACTCGTACACTGTCATTAGCTCGGGCATATGCACGAACCATTTCCCAGTAATCTTCGTTTGAAAACGACATTGCACTTGACACAAAACACACTAACAGTTAAAAGAGGTTTCCGCAAATAATCAAATATTGCATCACGGGCGACTCGCGACCTTTGACTGGCGCCCGCGCGTGCCGCGTGATCTCGGCCGGCGAGGCGACGCACGGGCATGAAGGGGCGAGTGCGGGGAGGGGTGCGGGAACAGAGCGCTGTTTGTAAACAGCTGATCGCCGATGACCGCACTTACGCAATACTTAGAATTTTTTTGGATAAATTATGTAAAAAATAAGGTACCAATTTTTTTACAAATTCGGGGTCAGAATTAAGTGCCTTATATTTGACTTCAGTATGTACGGTCTTTTACCTAACACATTGTATAACGGAGAGTCTTGGGGGTTATTGATTTTAAATCAAACTGTCAAACTTTTGGAGGTAATTACAAATTTAATGGGAAACAAACTTTTTACAGAGCTCCGTTCGGTCCGGCGTTCCGAGCGAGAATGAATCATTATCGATCGAGCGGCTTTTTTTTTTTTTTGTTTTTTTTTTTTTTTTTTTTTTTTTTTTTTCCTGCGGGGAAAATCCATTTACGGACCATCCCACCCCCGTAGGGGCGAGGGTGTGTCGGACTCACCGGCGCCTTCCGACCCAGCATAGATGTTACCGCCCGTGTTTGCGGGCGGCCGCTGGGCCGGGTCCCTACCAAAATAATTGCGCCGTAATACCGACTAAAAACCCCGCGACGGCCACCATCGGCGCATTCAGCGAGACGGCCCCGGAATACCCTGAAGCCAGAGCTATGGATTGATCCGGGACCGCCTCTGCGCGGTGCCAAAAGGCACACCGACCTGACGCGTGTGGCGTCTTCATCTCGGGGGCCGCCAAGGTAGGGACGGCGGCCCCGTGTGGCCTCTGGGCGCCGGGCTACGTGTTGACCCGGCGCCTCCTACGTCGCCTGTTGCGACGAGCGGGATCGGTCTGCTCCCGATCCCGCTCCGCGCTCTCCTTCTGCGAAATGACACGTTCGCAGAAGGAGAGCATAGCTTTCCACGACCTCCGGCTGCCGACCATGGCGGCGACCACAGTCGGCAGCGAGAGGTCTCTCCCCACGACCGCTACGAGAGCGCTGCGCTCCTCGTCCCAGGCTGGGCACTCCTCAAGCGTGTGCTGGGCCGTGTCCTCACGGCAGTTGCCACAATGGTGGCACACGGCGGTCTCCTCCACTCCGACGATGCGACACAGGTACGCACCGAAGCTGCCGTGCCCGGTGAGCACCTGCGTCAGCCGGAAGGTCGGCGCACCGTGGCGCCTGTCCATCCACTGCTGGAGGACAGGACGCACTGCCGCGACAGTCGCCACGCCAGCACTTGGACTCTCCAGCCTGGAACGCCACTCCTCCACGGCGGCGCTGCGGAGGGAGGCCAGCATGGCCTCGACCTCTCTTGGGGCCGGTCTCTGTCCGGATTGCCGGAACGCCTCCTCCCGCCAGAAGAACACTGACGCGAGGGCCTGGGCGTCCAGCTCCCAGGGCAGAGTACCCGCCAAAACACAGGCCGCCTCGTGCGAAATCGTGCGGTACCCTCTAACGATTCGCTGCGCCACCATACGCTGCGGACGACGCAGCAGGCGGACGCAGCGAAGGCCGAGGGAATTGGCCCACACGGGACACCCGTACAGGGCCATGGACCGCACGACTCCAGCATAAAGGCTTCGGCAAGGGAAGCCAGGACCATCAATGTTGGGCAGCAGGCAACCGAGAGCGCCCGCTGCCCGGACCAACTTCGGCGACAGCATCTCGAAGTGCGCACGGAATTTCCACCGACTGTCCAGAATCAGACCTAAGTACTTCATCTGGGAGCCGATGGGAATCCGCACGCCCTCCACCATCAAGTAGGCCTCCGGCGGTGGCCTAGACCGAGGTCCGTGAAAACACAGAGCCTCAGTCTTGTGCAGGGCCACCTGGAGGCCAAGTCGCCGAATCCTGCCCACCACGAGTTCGGTCCCGAACCCGGCGAGCAGGGCGGCCCGCCGTGGGGTCCTGGCCGTCGCTGTCACCAACGTGTCGTCCGCGTAGCAGACGACAGCGACGCCCCGAAGGTTGGCACCACGAAGCACCCAGTCGTATCCGATGTTCCACAGGAGCGGCCCGAGAACCGAGCCCTGTGGAACACCGCATGACACCGCCCGACGGTGCCACCCGTCGGCGCCCGGATACACGACGTACCTGTCGCACAAGTACGCCTGCACCAGACGCCGAAGGTAGGGCGGAACCTCGTGGTACCGCAGTGCCTCATTGATGCAGGCCCAGGGCATGGTGTTGAATGCGTTGGCGATGTCAAGTGACACCGCCACGACGCACTTGCCCCGAGACACTGCATCCTCCGCCTGTGCCCTGACTCGCAGAATCGCGTGTACCGTCGACCGGCCCCTCCGGAACCCGAACTGGCAATCTGCCAGGTCCGGGCCCGTGCTCTCCAGATGCTCGACGAGGCGCGCGTGCAAGATACGCTCAAAGAGCTTGCACACCTCGTCGAGAAGCACGATGGGCCGGCACGCCGACGGCGACTTTGCGGGTCGCCCCTCTTTTCTCAACAGGACAAGCTTGCCCGTCTTCCACTGCGACGGGAAGCTGCCCTGCTGCAGGCACGCGGAGAACAGGCTGCGGAGCCTCGCACCCAGTGACTCGACGGCGAGCACCCAGACACGTCCAGGCACCCCGTCAAGCCCCGGGGCCGAGTTCTTGCCCCGCAGCCGAAGTACTGCCGCCTCCAGCTCTTCAGGCGAAACCTCCGGGATATCCCTTGCCGAATCCAACGACAATGACGCCTGTGGATGTGGCGCCATCGGTGGAGGAGTGAACTCCTCGGTGGCCGGGAACAAAGCCGCGACGACGTCCTCGACGAGGTCTGCCCGGAGACTCTCCGTCAGCGGGGGCGCCCATGGGCGGAGCTTGCTCAACGCCACACGGTATGGACGCCCCCACGGATCTCTATCGAGAGACCTCCGGGACTCCTCGTAAGCCGCGGCCTTTGCTCGTGCAATGGCCACCCGCAGCGCTCTCTTCGCCCCTCTGTGGAGGCCGTAGAGCAGCCGCTCCTGTTCATCGTCGCCAGGTCGGCGGACCCGGCGACGACGGTGCCTGGAGAGTCGGCGTAGCGCAGCCGCGCAAGACGCGCGCAGCTGCGAAAGTTCCGCCGACCACCAGTACACCTGACGTTTCGCCGGGAGGCGGGTGACCCGGGGCATCGACGCGTCGCAGACACGCGACATCGCCACCCCGAACCATTCCGCCTCCTCCTCGACCCGCACCGGTTCGTCTGGTACGGAGAGCCACGCCTGAACAAGAGCGGCCTCTTCCGCAGCCTCCACATCGAGGCGCTTAGCGGCCCACTGCCGGCCGCCCGTGAATCGGGTAGCGGGACCACCACCGGGCGTGGTAGGGGCCCGGGAAGCAGAGACGCTGTACCGGATATAACGATGATCGGACAGCGTCTCCTCATCGACCAGGACCTTCCAGCCCCGGACACGGCGGGCAAGGGCCGGGGTGGCGAACGTTATGTCCACCACCGAACCGCCATTATGCCGCACGCACGTGTCCTCCGACCCCCGATTCAGGACGACCAGCCCGATGGAAATCGCCCATTCCTCCAGGGCCCTACCCCGCGCATCCGTCACCGACGAGCCCCAAGCCAAGGACTTGGCGTTGAAGTCGCCGGCGACTAGCACGGGGTGGGACTGGCTGCCTTGCACCACCAGGGCCCCCAGGCGGACCAGAAAACTCTCGAATTCCGCCAGGGACCTGTTGGGAGAGAAGTACACTCCTACGACCCAAATCCCCCCCAACAGGACCGCCACGCATCCCGAGCCCTTCGCTACTTTTTCGAAGGGTGGGGATCCGGCGGCGCCCCGAGTGATGACGGCCACCAAGCCATCCAGGTCCCCAGCCCAGTCATCCCGGGGAGGAACAAAGTATGGCTCGGAGACCACAGCCACTTGAATCGACCACTGCGCCAGGCACTGAACAAACAAATCCTGCGCCCTGGCGCAGTGATTGATGTTCGCCTGGAGGAAGTTATGTGCCATACTAACTATGGGCGATCTCCATCATCTCCGGGGTGGGCGGTTTCGGCCGCGCCACAACCTCGGATCTCGCACCGTGTAAGGAGCGGTGCGGGACGGAGGAGGCGACGCAAGCCTTAGCGCCCACCCTGTGCCCAGCGGGCTTACCCGCAGCTGCACAGATAACGCAGTGCGGGTCCGCTTGGCAATCACGGGCCTTGTGGCCCTCTTGACCGCACCGGTAGCAGATCCCGGTGCGGTCACACTCCGCGGTGCACTTAATTCTAACGTGCCCCCTATAGAGGCACCTGAAACACCGCAAGGGCCTAGGCTCCAAGAGCCGAACCCCAGCCGACACCCAGCCCACCAGGACGCGTCCTGCCCTGGTGAGCTTTCCGGCCGCTTTCGCCGGGCACCGGAGCCAAACGGCGCCCAGACCGGAGCGCTCGGCCCGAATTTCCCCCACCCGAATATCTTCGGGCGAGCACTCGCTGAGCCGAGCGACGGCCGCTGCGACTGCCTCGGGGGTGACGGACTCGTCCAGCCCCGAGATGCGCAGCTCCGCAGTCTTGACGGGTCGGGTGACGCGAACGCCCTCCGACCCGGAAAGTACCTCCCTCATCTTGCTGATGAGGGAGTCGGCCCTTGCCTCCGACTCCGGCCCGGGGACCTCGAAGATGTAGGCCCCGGTGGCCCCTCGTCTGGCCTTCATACCGGCGATGCCCAGGCTAGCGAGGTCCACGTGAGTTTTGACCTCGCGCAGTACCTGGGCATACGTCGTGCCCCGCTCCAACGCCTCCGGCAGCACCGTCAGAGTGACGGCGGCTCTCTGCGGGAGGCGGAGCTGGGGCACCGGCTTGCGCGGCGGCTGTGTCGGCTGGGGTTTAGGGGGGACGGTGTTTTGCCCCCTCGACTTCTTCTTTTTCCCCCGCTTCACCACCTCAGTCCATGGAGTTTCCATGGATGCGGGTGGCGGGGGGAGAGGACGCGGAGCTGGCGTCGGCAGGCGCGGTGCCACGCGCTTGCGGTTCCCCCGCTTCCGCTGACGCGATTGGCGGTCGGGATCCGCTGCGGGGGGCACGGCATCAGGACGCTTGGCAGCGGGCTGAATGCTGGCTGGAAGGGCGGGGATTTTGCGGTCCCCTCCTCCTCCCTTCTTTTGGTCTGCGGCCAGTGGAGGCCGGAGAATCGGCTCCGGAGGCAGCCTGAGCACGATCGCCTCGAGCTGAGCCTTCAGCATTGCGACCTGACGCAATGCTTGCTCGGGGCGATCATCTCCTGAAGAAGCCTCGGGCACAACTGTGGGCCGCGACTGTGACCGTACAGTGGCCGTCAGCTCCTCCAGGCGCTTTTTCTGGGTAGTCAGTTCCACCTCCAGAGCCATTATCTTCTCTCGGAGGCTGGCATTCTCCGCCTCCACGCGGGCTACCTCCACCGAGGGTGGCTCGTTCGCCAGCTCCATCAGCTCCTCAACGCTGACGTTGACGTCCCTCTGAAGTTCACCCTTCAGGTTTCTGGACGTCTTCGTCACGTTGCGGAGCCGATCCGCCATTCTGATAAGCGTCTCCCGACGTGTGGCCACTGGCTCCTTTGCCCTTGCCAACTCCGCCTCTACTTCGGCTCTTCTCCTCGCTTCGGCGGCCCGCTCCTTGCGAATGGCCGCCTTATACCTTTTACTGGCTTCAGCCACAGACTCCTCATCTGTGACTGAAACCGGAGCGTGAACTTTTGTCCCCTTGGAGGGGCCAGGCTCGCCTGCGGTGTCGCTGTCACCGAGCGTTGCCTGCCGCCTCCTTGAGATTTTCCTTCTCTTCGTCCGCGAAGAGTCGCAGCTCAGTCCGGACTCGGAATCGATCCGGGCTGGCGCGGTCCCCTCCGCGGGCGTCCCCACAGATGAAGCAGCGACTACCTCACCTGGAGCTAACGCATCCAGGGAAGGCACCCCGCTTTCTACCACTGAGCATCCCTTGTTTTTATTTTTTTTTATATTTGAACTATTCATTTTGTTCCCACGAGTATGGGGGAAATATCGGTCCACCCAGGCAGTGCCCCCTGTACCTGGGTAAGCCTAGCGTAACCCGCCAAGAGGGTCGGCCGGTGCTCTGGCGGGGGTCGCACTAGAGACTGAACCTCCCATCAGCCATGCATCCCCTCACGGTGCGCCGCCGCTTAGGATTCGGGGTAACTTTTTATAGAGGTTTTCTCCCTCGCGGCCCGGGCGGTTAAGCCAAGGCCCTCGCGCCGGCCGAACTGCGAGACATGACCACAGCTTCGACCGGATTACGAGTTCGACGGTGGAAATGGGGTTCGCCCATTTCCTGCTCGGAAGCAAGGGATTGCTGTCCGAGCCCGCCGAGGACCCGGGACAGACCCGGGATGGCCCAAAATACGGGCCCCACCGCGGCGCGGTCAACAGGACCGCCCGTCTGGTGCCGGGATTTGGCCGTCGGCACGGGCCGACGTTGCCCAGGGTGCACCGTCCCCGCCAGCATCCGGACTAGCAGGGCCCACTTGGAGGTATCCCGACCTTGCACCCCGATCGAGCGGCTGTATTTATACCCTACGTTGGACGCCACAGTGGGGATGCGTCGACGCTTCGACATGTATTTATTATATACTAGCTAAACTACAGGGTTGGGTTCAGAATAAAAATAAGTTGTAGTCTATTTTACTCCACAGAGTCCCATTTATGTCCATATCAAAAATCGTTTACATCGGTCAAATGATTTAATCGTGAAAGCGTAACAGACATATAGTTACATATAGTTACAGTCGTCTACACGTCGTTACATCATTCTAGCTTCAAAAATGACGAATTTCCACACAAACTTTCACCCCTATTTTTATTTTACCCCCTTAAATGTACACTTTTTTACAAACTTATAATGTCATATTTATTTATATCTAATCAACAAAAATAAGTTTCAAGCTTCTAGCTTTAAAAATGACAATACTTCCATACAACCTTTCATCCCCCCTTTCAACCCCTTAAAACTCCTTAAAATAAAAATATCTTTTCCGGGATAAAAAGTAGCCTATGTCCTTTCTCAGGGTCTAAACTATCTGTGTACCAAATTTCATTTAAATCGGTTCAGTAGTTTTAGCAGGAAAGCGAGACAGACAGACAGACAGACAGTTACTTTCGCATTTATAATATTAGTAAGGTTTAAAAAAATAGCCTATGTCCTTTTTTAAGGTCTCATTTTTGTCCATACCAATAATCATCCAAATCAGTCAAATGGTTTAAGTGTGAAAGCATAACACAGGCAGTGTTACTTTCGTATTACAATATATGCTCATCCCACGGGAACCCTACATATTCCCGGGATAAAACGTAGGTTATGTTACTTCATAGTGTCCCATTTATATTCATAACAAAAATCATATAAATTGGGCGAATAGTATAGACGTGAAAGCCCATTCCCACGGGAATACTACATTTTCCGGGATAAAAAGTATCCTATGTTGCTTTGGTAGGTTCCATCTACTCCCATACTAAAAATCATCGAAATCGGTCGAATGGTTTAGGCGAGAAAGCATAACACAGGCAGCGTTACTTTTGCATTACATTATATGCTCATCCCACAGGAACCCTACATATTCCCGGGATAGAATATAGTCTATGTTACTTCATAGGGTTCTATTTAAATCCATAGCAAAATTCATATAAATCGGGCGGATATTTTAGGCGTGAAAGCCCATTCCCACGGGAATACTACATTTTCCGGGATAAAAAGTATCCTATGTTACTTCGGTGGGTTACATCTATCTCCATACCAAAAATCATCGAAATCGGTTCACGGGTTCAGTAGTTTTTGAGTTTATTCGTAACAAACATACAAAAATACAAACCTTTCCTCTTTATAATAATACTAGCTTTTGCCCGCGACTCCGTCTGCGTAGACTTCAGGGTTGGGTGCAGAAACCAACTAAGTGAATCTATAAATCAAAATTACGCTAATCGTTGCTGTAGGTCACCACCGGAGGTCATTTCTGCCTTTGAAAATCGTCTTAAGTGACATTATGAAACTTTTCACCAACTCGGATCGTCTCATATATTTATCGCGAAAATGTATCTAATGTCTATGTTCTGTGTCTATAATCTAGGTGCGCCTGATGGCACTTAACATCGCATAGTGACACCGAGCGCCATGTAAATGCACATGATAATATTATACTGTACTAAATGTGACTTAACATCATAATGGCACTTAAAATCACTAAAATAAAATCACCCTTATGACTCATAAGTTCCAAAAATGGCACTCTACGCCAAATAATGGAACCTTATGTCACATATGTTGTATTAACGGTACCAGTCGTAACTAATATTCCTTAATGACACCTATCGTTTTCTAAGTGCCCGAAATGGCACTTATTGAATAATTTAAAAAGTAGCCTATGTCCCTTTTTAAGGTCTCATTTATGTCCATACCAAAATTCATTCAAATCCGTCAAATGGTTTAGACGTGAAAGCATCACACAGGCAGTGTTACTTTCGCATTACAATATATGCTCATCCCACGGGAACCCTACATATTCCCGGGATAAAATGTAGCTTATGTTACTTCATAGTGTCCCATTTGTATTCCAACCAAAAATCATATAAATCGGGCGAATAGTATAGCCGTGATAGCCCATTCTCACAGGAATACTACATTTTCCGGGATAAAAAATATTCTATGTTGCGTCGGTGGGTCCTATCTAGTCCCATACTCAAAATCAGCTAAATCAGTCAAATGGTTTAGGCCAGAAAGTATAACACTGGCAGCATTACATTCGCATTAAAATATATGCTTATCCCACGGGAACCCTACATATTCCCGGGATAAAATGTAGCTTATATTACTACATAGTGTCCCATTTGTATTCCAACCAAAAAGTCATATAAATCGGGCGAATAGTATAGGCGTGAAAGCCCATTCCCACGGGAATACTACATTTTCCGGGATAAAAAATATCCTATGTTGCATCGGTGGGTCCTATCTAGCCCTATACTAAAAATCATCTAAATCATTCAAATGGTTTAGGCCAGAAAGTATAACACTGGCAGCATTACATTCGCATTAAAATATATGCTTATCCCACGGGAACCCTACATATTCCCGGGATAAAATGTAGCTTATATTACTACATAGTGTCCCATTTGTATTCCAACCAAAAAGTCATATAAATCGGGCGAATAGTATAGGCGTGAAAGCCCATTCCCACGGGAATACTACATTTTCCGGGATAAAAAATATCCTATGTTGCATCGGTGGATCCTATCTAGCCCCATACTAAAAATCATCTAAATCATTCAAATGGTTTAGGCCAGAAAGTATAACACATGCAGCGTTACATTCGCATTACAATATATGCTCATCCCACGGGAACCCTACATATTCCCGGGATAAAATGTAGCTTATGTTACTACATAGTGTCCCATTTGTATTCCAACCAAAAAGTCATATAAATCGGGCGAATAGTATAGGCGTGAAAGCCCATTCCCACGGGAATACTACATTTTCCGGGATAAAAAATATCCTATGTTGCATCGGTGGATCCTATCTAGCCCCATACTAAAAATCATCTAAATCATTCAAATGGTTTAGGCCAGAAAGTATAACACATGCAGCGTTACATTCGCATTACAATATATGCTCATCCCACGGGAACCCTACATATTCCCGGGATAAAATGTAGCTTATGTTACTACATAGTGTCCCATTTGTATTCCAACCAAAAATCATATAAATCGGGCGAATAGTTTAGGCGTGAAAGCCCATTCCCACGGGAATACTACATTTTCCGGGATGAAAAGTATCCTATGTTACTTCTGTGGGTTCCATCTATCTCCATAACAAAAATCATCGAAATCGGTTCAGTAGTTTTTAAGTTTAAGAGTAACAAACATCCAAAAATACAAAAATACAAACCTTTCCTCTTTATTATAATAGTATAGATAGATATGTATAATTATGTTTTTTTTTATGGGTTTTTTTACACCAACCATGCTTTATCTCTCCACCACCCTAAGGTAAACTGTTAGAGAAGTCCGCCTATATACAGTTCTGTGTATGAAGTTTAAATAAATAAATAAAAGCTCTGAGTGGAAGTGATGCGGCGCGAGTAGCGCCACCGTGGCCGGGCGCAAACGATTTGATGCAACTCCACGTGTGATATTGCTGCAACTTTTTGTTAAATTATTGTTTTAGTTAAATGTAGTGTGGTGGTGTATAAGTGCAAATTCTCTATTTGATACGGTTTTACCTTCCTTTGCGAGAATTAAGTGTATGACGGTATAGTCGTGTAGATAAGGTGTGGTGTTATAATATGTGGAATGTGGTGCACTTGTGAGTGCGTGCTGGTGTGACATATTTATTAAATTAAATTAGTTATATAAATTAAGTACATCAATGAAAAATACACATTTAATAAAGACAAAAAAAACACACACAAAGAAAGAAAATTTTATATTTATTGTTATTGCTGTAACTGGAAACGGACAACACCTCTCAAAAGATTCTTTAACTTATGTCATTGTACGTGACTTCTTCAGCGAGAGCTCTGATTATTTCGATTACATTTTAATTTCGATGGTCCCAAATCATCGTCTTCTAAATATCTTCGAAGTGCTTTAAAAAATGTTTCTCGTAAATTGTTATCTTACGTTGACCATTTCAAAGCCAAAACTACCAATGGCCACATTATGTTTCATTTACATTGCGAGAGCACACTTAACAACGTACCTACATGTAGACTATCTGAGTTGATATCGATCATTATTATTATTTATGGAATTGGACTGCTGCAACTGTTTAAATATACTTAACAGGACTCTGATGATGAATGTAATTAATAATTTGTGGTGCTATTATATAAAAACGCAAATGAAGAGAGCTCTTAAACTAGCCATTTCTCAACAAAAGGCGAAACATGTCTTTTCTCACCGTAATAATGACTGCACCTCTGAAAAATTCCATCAATCCACAACATCTATTCGCCTCGCGTGTTCGTGGACGCCGTTATATCAGAACTCAAGTTGTGTAGCCATCACCGAATAAACCAAAAAACACATACATATATTATATTATACTGTACATTACCTGCGTTCGTGCTCATTTACAGTTCGGAGAGATGTTGTCGGTGATTGTATATGTCACCGTAAAATTGTAAACACCTTTAGATTATAATCTATCTAGCGAGATTGTAAACTGTCGACTACAGAAATACTGTGTCGGTTTGTTCGCAGCGAGGTGAAGTGGAACCACCTGGACCGCGTGCCCGAGCTGCACGCCTGCGCCGAGCTGCGACTGCTGTGAGTATACACACACACGCACACACACGCACACAGATACGTATGTACAGTGTGTGCGCGGACAGCGAGTAAGTGTCGCGTGCGTGTCGCAGAGACCTGTCGGGTAACGAGATCTCGTCGCTGGGCGGCGCGGCGCTGCGCGGCCTGCAGCGGCTGCGCGACCTGGTGGTGGCGCGGAACCGCCTGCGCTCGCTCACCGCAGACACGTTCGTGCACACGCCAGACCTGCAGACCTTGTGAGTACTCCCTCCCCACCCACTCCTTCATACATCGGTACTATTCACAATCATATCCCAGCTTCAAGCGCACCTAATATGAAAGCACAAAGAGGTCGCGCGTGCGGCGAGCGTGGTGCGGTGGCGTGGAGCTGTGGCGAGCGGCGCCGATCAATGTGGCGGTCCGAGCGGTTCATACATATTCACGATCACATAAGGCCTCATGAATAGCGGCTCCGCGGCGACCTACACTAGCATCGATACTTGGGGGACACTTGAGTGGGGACGACAACAAATACTTTGGCGCATGTCACATTACGTTTTCGTGGCGGTATTTCTCTGCCATGGGAAACGGTGTTAAATTAACAAGGCTCAAGCTGGACTTACTTTTTAACTAATGAATAATGCCCTCCATTTTTAGATGTAAACTTACTGAGCACACTATTGCGTCAATGATTTTTATTTTTAAAGGATATAAAAATAATGGATTCATCAGAGCGCGACTATGTTATGTACTGACTCCACACTAAGAGAGACTTTTTGTTCTCCTAAACACCTACACCCGGAATAAATATTTGCGGAGCCCAAAAACAACTGGTGGCTAACCAAGTGCGCTCCGAGACTGTAATATTTCGGAAACACATCAGACTTAGTTAGTTATAGTCAAGATAAAAGCAGCAGACAACCGAACAACGAAGCGGAGTACTGTTTACATAACTTTACATATTTTTATATAGCTTTATAGAGAGCTCAAAGCGCATTTAAATTTTGTCAAAGCTAATATGGTTTGTGTTATTTAGTAGTGACATTGTCATTCGGTTCCCCGCCATAGACGCGACCGTTGTCTGCACGACATTTAATAAGACTAGTATTTTCCTCACGATGCGGTAGAAATAAAACGTGCCGTGAGAGATCACTGCTCTAATTGGTAGTAGTTGTGAGCGTTTGCTTCGGTACGTCGTGGTGGTCACGTGTAAAGATATATGTCGGCGACTCAAGACAGGCTCATAACGAGATAACATCCCCCGGGTGTCGCGGTGTGACGCAGGCGGCGGGTGACAGCGCGTGGGCAGCAAATAACAAATGACTGCGAGACGAGCGAGGCTGCGGCGCCGCTTTTTGATTCATCCCGCCGGAGGAACATTAATCACGGCCCTAATATGACACTGTCCATGTTATTGAAGCGTCGCGCCCGCGCGCTCTTTGTTGCAGGAACCTCGAGGAAAACCAGATCGAGCACATCGACATGGAGACCTTCGTGCCCATCGCCAAGTTGGAAGACCTGTGAGTAGCCACAAGCTATTCCATAGAGCCACAGCCGAGCGACTTAGTCGTAGTATTACCAACATCTCTTGTAACTAACTAATCATGGCCACTGAGCAAGCAGTGCACCGACGGAGGTCGGAGCGCCCATCGGTCACCGCGGGGCATTCACCAGGTACCGTAATCATACAGACTGGCGCACGCAATATCCGTGAAGGATAAAGTGGCCGTGAGTCGACAAGGTCAGCGGCGCGCGACCCCGGATTAGGTTAATTGCCTTAGCGGATGTACACCCTACCCGATAGAATTACTGAAGCATTGTTAGTTTTAGAGGGCCGTACACACGTTTGGTACTTGGTATATATATCCATATGGAAACTCTTTTATAAAATAGAACAATTTGTATATCTCCTGAGCTACGTGTTCGTGTACTAACACCTCCGGTCCGCTGTAGGCCTGCAGCAGTGTGCCATATCGGCAAGCGAGTGTCTTGTGTCCGATTTATTACAACTAAGGTACCTAATTCTAAAATAATGGATTTTAAATATTTAATTGGCAGCAAAAATTAAGGTAGTAGGTTTATAAGGCCTCCTATGGTCGATAACTTGGTAACTAAACGTATATTCAGAGTACCAGTCCCTGATATTCGTTCCACCTTTGCTCAACGACATTCCTTCTTCCTTTCGCCCCGCATTTATAACGCTATATGCAATAAATTAAAAATCAATATCTTATCAAGTTACAAGGCAAAATGTTGTATTGACTCCTGGCTGGAAGGTCTCAACTATACAGAGACTGAAGATATTTTGAATTTTGTTTTATGATTCTCCACTTTTACACACATATTCTCATGCCCACATATACTCTTACACATACATACACAAACACTATCAATTTGGCCGTTACTTTTATCTTTATTTTTGTTAATTAACCGGTATTTATGGTATCCAAATCCTTTCTGATTTATTAATTTATACATACATTTCTCCATCTGAGCATTCCTGCCTACTCCTGTCCCATTATTATACACTGATTTTATGTAATGTAATGTAACATACTTTAAGTAAATTGTAAGTTGAAACCATTTGTATTGATTAGGACTACCTGTAAATGTAATTGTGAAATGTAAATTGTAGAATAAATAAATATGAAAATCACTCTGATGTAGATAGAATGTGCACGCCCACTAATACGTGCCATAGCGTTATTATAGTTACAAAAGTATTGTATACGATTTTCTTAGAGTATGCAAGGAAGAAAACCACTTGTTTTCTCTCAATTTACTAAGTTATTGTCCACATTTTATTTGCTTATATGGCAGAGCGCATTAGATTCGTCGCTACTCAAGGTCCATGTACCTATGTATAACATATGTATGTATGTATGTTTGTGCGTGGGTGCGCAGCAACGTGGGCAACAACGTGTTCCCTTGGCTGCCGGCGAGCGGGCTGCAGCACCTGCTGCACCTCAAGGCGCACAACAACCCGCACCTGCGACACTTCCACCCGCCGGAGCTGTTCCCCAGGATACAGGTACGTCACCACGTCACCACGCACCAAGCTCAGGTGGCACAACAAACATAAGTGTGTCACAAGTTATACTGCCGGGGGGAGTCGAGCGGATCTGTTGGGTAGATGAAACGGTAATACAAAAAGGCAAATGCGAATTCACGACACCAACCAACTACCTAAACGATAAACCAACGAAATAGTAAAAATTACGGTTTTACTGCACAAAATGTCATGGCGCTTTATGGATATGTGTGTATAAATGGATGTTACATCGTACATGGACGTTGCAAGTATCTCTAGGCGGCGCTACTTGACATCGCAGCAGAGTTCATTCAAGTCAGTCCGCAGTACAGTAATAGTTTATCAGTATAGAACTACGCAGTTGCCTCTTCCTGTACAACTATAACCCAATATGATGACGTTGTCTACAGACGCTGGTGCTGTCGTACGCGTACCATTGCTGCGAGTTCATGCCGCTGATGGAGACGGTGGCGGGGAGCGGCGTGGGCGGCGGCGGTGAAGGGGGCGAGGCGGACGGCGCCGACGACGAGGGTCCCACCGACCTGGTGATCATGCCGCCGCAGCACGTGGACGCGGCCGCCTGGGCTAACGCCACCGACGTGTGGGCACACCGTTAGTCATCTCTCTTCCCTTACACACTTCGTCCAAGTGGATAACTTTAAGCAGTATTTTAGCACTCAGTTAATTCTAATTGTAACAAAAGCTATTAGCGAAAACTATTTGTAATTCGTTGTATCTAAGAACGGTTTTGAACCTCAACATATCTATACATCTATACAAATTAATGAAATTGGAGTGTCTGTTTGTAATATTGAAATAACAGCTTTTTAATAAATTCATATGGATGTATTTGTATACACGATACATATACCAAAATAACGTTTTTTAAATTTTTTGTCTGTCTGTCTGTTGGTTCCGGCTAATCTCTGAAACGGGTGGAACGATTTTAACGGGACTTTCACTGGCAGATAGCTGATGTAATAAGGAGTAACTTAGGCAAAAAAAATTAAAATTGAATCGGCTGTTAGGCAAAACGAAGTTCGCCGGGTCAGCTAGTAGACAATATAGAAATCATTCCATTCTTTGGTATATATAATATAATATTATTAAAATGAAATGAAATGAAATTATTATTATTATTCCATTCTTTGGTATACCTGTAAGGTAATATCAGGATAATTTCTTATATAATTTCTAGCATCTGGTACTGGTGCAGTCAGACAGACGCGCTATGTATAAAAAACAGATTGAAACTCTATCCATTAGAATGGCCGTTCAGGTGAATGTTAATAAAGCTGAATGAAATGTGCATTGCAGTGAATGTATCGGCGCTGGGCGGCGGGCGCTGGCAGGCCATGCTGGAGAGCTGGGGCGCGGCGCCGCACGCGGCCGGAGACCCCGGCGACCAGTGGCGCGCCACCGACCTGCGCGTGGAGCCGCCGCGCCGCGTGCACTGCCTGCCGCTGCCCGGTACGCACCACCTGCACGCGCAACCATCGTCTGCCAGAACTTGGCGTGTGTCGAGAGCTACTGATCATGCTCTCGGTGACTGCACTAGGGCCGTTCCTGCCCTGCGTGGACTTGTTCGACTGGTGGACGCTGAGGTGCGGCGTGTGGGCCGTGTTCCTGCTGGCGCTGCTCGGTAACGGCACCGTGGTGTTCGTGCTCGTGTTCAGTCGCAGCCGCATCGACGTGCCGCGCTTCCTCGTCACCAACTTGGCCGCAGCAGACTTCTTCATGGGCATCTATCTCGGTGAGTATGAGTGGCGCACAGAGGTGCAGGCGAGCCTCCGTATAGCCCGACTCACGCTGGCCGCGCGCAGGGTTCCTGGCGGTGGTGGACGCCGGCACGCTGGGCGAGTTCCGCGCGCACGCCATCGCGTGGCAGATGTCGGGCGGGTGCCGGCTCGCAGGCTTCCTGGGCGTGCTGTCTTCCGAGCTGTCCGTGTACACGCTGGCCGTGATCACGCTGGAGCGCAACTACGCCATCACGCACGCGATGCACCTCAACAAGCGGCTGTCGCTGCGCCACGCTGCGTTCGTGATGGCGGCGGGCTGGGCGTTCTCGCTGACGGCGGCCACGCTGCCGCTGCTCGGCGTGTCCGACTACCGCAAGTTCGCCGTGTGCCTGCCCTTCGAGACGAGCACGCCGGTGGCGCTCGGCTACGTCGTCACTCTGCTCGCCATCAACGGCGTAGCGTTCCTGGTGTTGCTCGGCTGTTACCTCAAGATGTACTGCGCCATCCGCGGCTCGCAAGCTTGGAACTCGAACGATTCGCGCATCGCCAAACGCATGGCACTGCTCGTGTTCACCGATTTCCTGTGTTGGTCACCGATAGCGTTCTTCGCGCTGACCGCCGCCTTCGGCGCGCAGCTCGTCTCGCTCGAGGAGGCGAAGGTGTTCACCGTATTCGTGCTACCGCTCAATTCGTGCTGCAATCCCTTTCTCTACGCCATTCTTACGAAACAGTTCAAAAAAGACTGCGCACTCGTTTGCAAAGCGATTGAAGAGTCGCGCGTCACTCGTGGCATCGGTCGCTGTCGTCACTCGTCCAACTTCAGCAACAGACAGACTCCGGCTAACACCAACAGTCTCGCGGAGCGGTCGTCGCGCGGGCAGCACGGCGCCGCGTGCGCGTGTCGGCGCCTGCTGCCGGGCGGCTCCGGCGCGGGCGCGGCCGGCCCCGGGCCCGCGGACGGGGGCGCGCGGGGGCCCGGCGGCGAGCGCTTGCTGCGCTGGCTGCGTGCGTGCGGGCGCCGCTCCACGCCCGCGCCGGCCCCCGCGCCCCGCCAGCCGGCCGCGGCCCCGGCGCGCGCTGGCTCCGTCTCGTCGTCTGTTGAGTTCTCTTCGTCTCGCTCGGACTCGTGGCGCACGTACGGCAGGCCGCCGCCACCGCCGAGACGCGCCGCGTCGTGGCTGGTGGCTCGCAAAACTTCGCAAGACTCAAACCTGTCGTCGTCGCGCAACGACTCGTCCGGCTCGAATGCTACGGCGTCGACGGGCACGTGGCGCACGTCTCGCTCGGGCGGCAGCGCGTCCGCGGCGGCGGCGGGGGTCGCGGGGCTGGCGGGGGTCGCGGGGGCGGCGGCGGGGGGCGGCGCGGGCGCGGTGGCCGGGCGGCCGCGGCTGACCCGGCAGCCGGCGGTGGTGGCCGACGAGCCTCCACTGTCGCCGCCCGCGCTGCCCGCGCCGCGCCATCTGCACACAATCCCGTCCGCGGCCGAGGCGGAGCTGCAGCAGGAGGAGCCCGAGGGGCTGAAATCTCCGTGAGCCGCCGCCGGTGTTTGCCGCCAGTGATTCGCGATATTTTCCACAGTCTAGTCCCGCTGCTGTCGAAATCCTAGGAGTGTCTTATAGAGCCGTCCATTAGAATGCATTCGCCGCCTATACACGACGATTCCGTTTCTGTCCCCGCATGGTTTAGTTGGGGAAGTGACACCCTCCCCCGCACACGTTCCCGCCCGCGCGTGGTCGTCACGTGGTGGTCACCCTCGTGCCGCAGCTAGATACACGTAACCTTCTTGTGTTGCGAGTGAATCGGGTATTTTACTGACAAATAAATTAATGTTTAAGTAAAATAATAGTTTTGTACAGTATTAACACGTCCATGACGTCGACTCGCGTGGGTCATGTGAAACAAGTATTATGACATAAATAATTATTTATTTAGGAAAAATTTATGACATTAACGTACATTAAGCATATTTATATATGTAGATATGATAGTGACATTAATATATTTACAAACGACATGATGTATACCAGCAAGTTGTTACTTGTTAGCGACACTACACTGTAAGTAAGACAAGTAGTTGGTTACGTAGAATACGTTCGTAGGTTTTGTATGGCGACGCAGGTCGTAGCGTAAGTTGTCGGAGACGGCTACACACAGTGCCAATTATAACGCGTAGGAATAAATTAAGCATAATGCGCGGACACGACTGCGCCGCCCGAAGTGGAGCGCGCGCAACACCCGGCGCCCTCGGCACATGCAGCAACCCCCGCAACGACACAACGCAACAACACTGCGCAATGCAACGTAACATAAATGCTGCTAGGAACTTAACATTGCTCATGCGGGCGCGCCCGCGTCTCTTTGTTATACTATTTGTAATGATTTTATATATTACACGTACCACTAAGAGATAATTAAGTGTACATAAACAATTTATTTATTGAAGTGCCAGAGTGAAGAGTGGATGAGAGTGCTATTTATTTTATATTATTGTATCCTTAATTAAATGAAACAATTCAACATCGTGTTGTGTATTATTTACCTCAACGCTGCATGCAATGCTTCAACAAATTTTTTGGCAGGTGTGCTTACTCATCATCATCATCATCACTAATCATATAAACTTGACATCTCTTTACAGACACCTCAGAGAGGGACAGAGATCGAAAGAGTTGGACAAAAAATGATTATAAATAATAATCCTTTGAAATATAAAAACAAGTGTTCGAATAAATCAATACACTTAAAGGCGCTGTTTGACGAATATGAACGTAGATCACTTGAATCAATCCGTTACAAAAACATACATTTCTACTAGTCTGCGTGTGTAAAGCGTTATAATTGTAATGTGGCTGACTAGTAGTGATTAGACAAGTTTTAGCCAATCAGGAGTAATTTGCCCACAACGCCTTGTAAGAGAACCACTGAGGCGGAGAGCGGCGTTTCCGGCACTAGGAGCGCTGTAAGGTTGCAGGTCGCTTCAAGTGTGTGGGTCGGCGGCGCGCGTGGCGGCCGGCTCGCTGCCGGCGCGGGCGGCGGGCGCGGAGGTGGGGCCGGGGGTGGGCGGCGGGGAGTCCGGCTCGCGCTCCCGCAGCGTGTCGGGGCGCGCGCGCCGCCGCCGGAATTCTGCGAACTGTCGGCCGAGCCGCTCCTCGAGCAGGTCGTGACGCGGGCGGCGGCGGCGAGTCTCGCCCCCCTCTGACCCCTCGCCCCTGGCTGCCGCACATTCCTCCAAGCGCGCCTCTTCGTTCTCCTCGTCCACTTCCTGTAACAAGCCTTTCTTATATATTTTTTTGCTTATATAATACATAGAAAAGGGTACAAATGGCGACCTTATCGCACATCGCATACGATAAATAACGTAGGTAATTTTGGTGTCTTAAAAACATAAATTTATTGAAATTACTAGTGGACCCGACAGACGTTGTCCTGTGGACAATTTTAAATCCAAAACTTCAATTTTTTTCCAATCTAAACCATTCTCAAATCCAACTGAAGACAAACAAAAAATTTCATCTGCCTTCTTTTGAACAAAGAAAATGAATTGTTTAAGATTCTGGAGTTATGTTTTGAGCCACCTATCACCGCCACCTATCGGGTCTAGTT
This sequence comes from Hemaris fuciformis, assembly GCA_907164795.1. NCBI lineage: Eukaryota > Metazoa > Arthropoda > Insecta > Lepidoptera > Sphingidae > Hemaris > Hemaris fuciformis. The sequence continues at coordinate 71,944 of OU015452.1, forward strand.
TCAAATCTAAACCATTCTCGAATCTACCTGAAGAAACACAGAAAATTTCATTAAAATCGGTCCAGCCATTAAAAATTAAAATCCCAGGACTCGATCACAGCGCCACCTATCTGGTCCATGTGCATATGTTAACCATTCTTGAATCCACCTAGATACACAGAAAATTTCATTAAAATCGATCCAGCCGTTAAAAATTAAAATCCCAGGCATATCCGTTTTGATCGTCGACCTAGCCATTAAATGAGAAACTTGAAACCTAAGAATGAGAACCAAGGAGTTTAAAAATTCTGTTGGATATTTAGGCTTGATATATTTTCCTTAGTTACACAAAACAAATTTCTGAACGCACGCATAAATATTTGACAGCCAATAAATATCTCAATCCCTTTTTATTACCGACACTATTCTACATTTTAAAAATCTAAAATACGCAATTATTCGAATATTGTGGATATATGTTGTCGATTCGAAACCCTTATTTAAATACGTTCTTTAATTTGAGGGGCCCTTTGCCGTATCGACGGGATAAACATTATATATTTGACAGGAAATTTGCTATAACAGTTTATATGGGAAAATGAAAATGCTGTTTTTACTATCTCCCTCGCAATTTTGCCATATAATATCACCGCTTAAACCTTCCCTGGACTACGACAAACATTTCAAAACCAAATTTAGCTAAATCGGCTGGACCATTCTCGAGTTTTAGTGAGACTAACGAACGGCGATTCATTTTTATATATATAGAAGATAAGCTGATTTAATACATAGTACCTGGATGACCGAGCTTTGCTCGGAATGTTTTTTTTTTTAATTGTGTTTTTTGGAAATTATATTTAAGTACGAATTACTAAAATGATGAAATATGAATAATGTTACTTAACAACGCCATCTGCTGTTGTGTCGTTAAAGCAATTAGTTGCTCACAAAAAAATAGTATTCATCATCAGCCCAAATACGTCCCACTGCTGGGCACGGGCCTCCTCTACAATTGAGAGGGTTTAGGCCTTAGTCCACCACGCTGGCCTAGTGCGGGTTGGCGGACTACACACCTAAGAAATTCCTAAGAACTTTTTTTTTAGGTGTGCAGGTTTCATCACCATGTTTTCCTTCACCGTTAAAGCAAGTGATAATTCATTGTGAATACACACATAGCTTCGAAAAGTCAGAGGTGTGTGCCTGGGGTTTGAACCTGCGTCCGTCGAGATTCTCGACCGCGCGCCTAAACCTCGAGGCCATCACTGCTTGTAAAAAAATAGTATTATTATTCGCCAATAGATGTCAGGAAGAGTCATCTCAAACGCCTCCTTTTTGTTATTTTTCTTCCAAATGACATTTTCTAAAAATGATTCCTAGCTAGATCGATTTATCGCCCCCGAAACCCCCTATATACTAAATTTTATGAAAATCGTTGGAGCCGATTCCAATTATATAGATAGATAGATAGATAGATACAAGAATTGCTCATTTAAAGATATAAGATTAGTAAAGAAATAAGCAAATTGAAAAATATATACAGGGTTATTGGTTAAGTCAACCTATTCCCGTTAAGGGCGTGTAGTTTACATCGTTTCTGGCTGATTTTACTATGAGACACCCTATCCTAAATCTAACCGTTTTCGAGATATTTGATTTTAATGTTTTTTTCCAAAAAAACTCCCGACTTTCGGCTATCAGCTTAGATATTTTGAAATGTGTAAGTCTTGTTGTTACTATTATTCAATTTTTCCATGTAAAATAAGATGCTTTATGACCTCAATTACCAATATTGTACATAAAATGAATAATTAAATCGCTGTAAACTATTAAAACTTAGAAACTTTAACAAAAATGTTGAAAGTTTATTTTTCTCGAAAGGATACCAAAAAAATATACTATGGTAGGTACCTGTTTTGCAGATGTGCCTAAAAATATCTACGTTTCATCAGCAATCCAACGAGGTATACCTAACAATCTAGGGTTTTATTAATAGTTTGTAGAAAAAAATTAGTTTAATCATCCTTACTAATATTATAAATGCGATTGTAACTCTGTCTCTCTGTCTGTCTGTCTGTCTCGCTTTCCTGCTAAAACTTCTGAACCGATTTAAATGAAATTTGGTACACAGTTTGGAGCCTGAGAAAGAACATACTAGAAGCTACTTTTTATTGCGGAAAAGGGGTTTTAAGGGGTTGAAAGGGGGGATGAAAGGTTGTATGGAAGTATTGTCATTTTTAAAGCTAGAAACTTGAAACTTATTTTTTAGGCTGTTGATTAGATATAAATAAATATGACATTCAAAGTATGTAAAAAATTACCTTTAAGGGAGTAAAATAAAAATAGGGGATGAAAGTTTGTATGGAAATTCGTCATTTTTGAAGCTAGAATGATGAAACTTTTTTATATGGCTTTTATTACATGATAACATCATAATCATAACTTCATAACTAATATTATAAATGCGATTGTAACTCTGTCTGTCTCGCTTTCCTGCTAAAACTACTGAACCGATTTAAATGAAATTTGGTACACAGATAGTTTGGAGCCTGAGAAAGAACATAGGCTACTTTTTATTGCGGAAAAGGGGTTTTGAGGGGTTAAAAGGGGGGATGAAAGGTTGTATGAAAGTATTGTCGTTTTTAAAGCTAGAAACTTGAAACTTATTTTTTAGGCTGTTGATTAGATATAAATAAATATGAAATTCAAAGTATGTAAAAAAATTACCTTTAAGGGAGTAAAATAGAAATAGGGGGTGAAAGTTTGTATGGAAATTCGTCATTTTTGAAGCTAGAATGATGAAACTTTTTTATATGGCTTTTATTACATCATTACATCATATATATGATATATATACACAAAATAAGAATTATATTATTATATTTTTTTTTTATCCCTTAATATGTTATAAATGAGAAAATAACTATACTTATGACGATTTTTGGTATGGACATAAATGGGACTCTGTGGAATAAAATATATTACAACTTATTTTCTTTCTGAACCAAACCCTGTAGTCTACGCGGACGGAGTCGCGGGCAAAAGCTAGTAGGCTATAAGACAGGCAAAAATAAACTAAATAAAATAATTGATGAGTACAAAATACTAAATTTATTAAACTTTCCAGATATTTTGTTACATCTTAGTATACATTTTATGTTCATCAAAATAAATAGTTTCCAAGTTATTCAAAAAAATAGACGAAAATTGACCATCCCGCCCCCCTTATCTCCGAAACTACTGAACCTAAAATCTTGAAAAAATACAGAAATTAGTTTCCTACTTATAGATTAAGGGAAAACCTAAAAGAAATCCATGCTAATAAAAAAACATGGTAAATCACTCAATATTGTGCGTACCATAAAATTTTTCAACTCCAATGTTAAGTTTGTATGTACGGAACCCTCTTCACGCGAGTCCAACTCGCACTTGTTTAAGTGACATCTTATTCTGAACGATGGATCCTTCTTTTTAATAGATATAAAAATATCGGGCTGTTTGCAAAAGCACTGTCTCCTTCGTATTCAACAAGATTAACTATTTCAAAACATTGTCATTTAAATACCGAAATAAAAATGCTTGTATACAGTATTTATGTGTTTTATTAAATTATTTTAAATTAAAATGTATAACCTCTTTGGTTCAACATAAATATGTATATGAATAGAGTACCTCGCATTATTAAATGTATATGTAAGCTTCCTTATAATGTAAATAGAGATTGTGGTACCCAACCGTCGCGTCGTAAGAGATGGCGCTAACTAAGGACTACCAATTAGTATTGGGGTGAGATTGTTCTCTATTTCAGTATGTTATAATGTACTCTGTGATGACCCTTGCCAATCGTCACCTATGTGCAAAATTTCAAGTTTACAATTGGAACATATAAGTATGTATGTATAGGCCTGTATAGATAAAATAACCTGTCATATAAAATAATTCAGTGTGACATATTCATACATGAGTCATGACTTCGAAGTCAGAGGTGTTTTCGTGGGTTTGAACACGCGACCGCCGAGAATCTCGACCGCGCTATAACCTAGATGCTCGATGCACTACTAACTATTATGTGTGTATTCACAATGATATACTTTAACGATTAGAGAAAACATCGTCAGGAAACCTACACTCAAAAAAAAGTTTTTTTGGAATATCGTTGTGGAGTCCGCTAACCCGCGATAGGTCATCGTGGTGGGCTTAGGCCTTAACCCTCTCATTTATAGTGGAGGCCCGTCCCCAGCAGCGGGAAGTATGTGTGGTGATGATGACATTTATAGTGGAGGCCCGTCCCCAGCAGCAGGAAGTATGTGTGGTGATGATGACATTTATAGTGGAGGCCCGTACCCAGCAGCGGGAAGTATGTGTGGTGATGATGACATTTATAGTGGAGGCCCGTCCCCAGCAGCGGGAAGTATGTGTGGTGATGATGACATTTATAGTGGAGGCCCGTCCCCAGCAGCGGGAAGTATGTGTGGTGATGATGACATTTATAGTGGAGGCCCGTCCCCAGCAGCGGGAAGTATGTGTGGTGATGATGACATTTATAGTGGAGGCCCGTCCCCAGCAGCGGGAAGTATGTGTGGTGATGATGACATTTATAGTGGAGGCCCGTCCCCAGCAGCGGGAAGTATGTGTGGTGATGATGACATTTATAGTGGAGGCCCGTCCCCAGCAGCGGGAAGTATGTGTGGTGATGATGACATTTAATTGATTTCTTTATTTATTGGAGCTGAATAATAATAATGTAATAATAAGAAGGTGTGCAATTTGACCTTAATCTCTGCAAAAGTGACGGGCGTGGTGCGGTGTCGCTGGCGCGGCTCGGTGCGCCGCAGCCGGCGGCCGCGGGCCAGCGCCGACGCTGCCGACGGGTACACGGCGTCCATGGCGCGGGCGCACTCACACTCCGCACAGGATGCGCCCACTCCGTGCTGCAACTGAACACCATACAGGTTGAGATAGCGGCCGGACGAACTGAACACAAACGCCTCTTGATACGTCAGCGTAAAAATCACTCAAAGGAAAAAAAAACTAAGTATAACATGTTCCTACATTCGTCATTATTGTTTTCCTGCATTCCTCCATAAAACTGAAAGTTGAATTCCTCGTACATTGTACTCCACCACATACTGCGGCGCCCGTGCACCAGTTTCGATTTGTGTGAAATTCTGTGAGTCTCCACTATAGCTTATCTTTAAGCCATAACTCAGATATTAAAAAGAAAACTTCAGAGGAAAAATGCCTTATTCAATGTGCCAGTCTGTAATTCGTATCTGATCAGTGTACTCAAGGTGTACTACGAGTAAGTACCCGCTTTGTGATCCACGCAACCTGCGACTCATTGTCAGTACCCCCCACCCTATCTGGAATCTTATAGTTACTTTAGCTGGTGAGTTATAGCTGAGACTCCTCCTCGCCTGTCGCCAGTACAAATGCACCTACTGCACAACAAGTCAACACAAGTTTATAGCTGTAACAGTATTACATGAATAGAATCACAATGAACGTCAAGAGTACCGGGTTATATACTCCGTTGAGAACCTGCCGAAGCCGTAGTTTTTCCGTGTCGCTTTAAATACACAACCGGTAATTGATTAGATAGTTATTGTAAGCCCCATTTATAAGGTAGTCTCGCAGTGCATGTGTTCCGCACCGTGCGTTTGCGGCTGCGAGTGAAGGCGCCGCCGCGCACGTACGAGTAGGTACAATGGCGCGGCTCGCGGCGTGTGCAGCGTGCGGAGCGGCGCACGGAACAATACACAAGGGTTAGTAACACGATCCGCGCCTGCGCCGGCGCCGCCAGCCACGGCGCTGCACCCGACTACGACACACGTGCTACACTCCGCTTACATACATTCATCCTGAATTCCAGTTACTACTGAAAAACGCTCTACTCATTGCACATACAACACTCTCAAAACTAATCCCGATACATGACCGCCACGTTACGACAACTAGTACCTACTCGTACAATAAAATGAGCGGGTGCGAGGTTAATAATACATTTGGGGAGTTCAATTCTCTTACTTAGTAAACTAAGGTGAAAACGTTAAGTGAAAATGCACTGACCATTCTTTCATCTTCTGTACATCTGTGGAGCTTTTGTATCTTTTTGCAATTGGCCGTGGATTAATGAAATTGCGCCGACCAGACAGACATTATCAGCTAATCGCATTAATGTGATAGTCGAAACATAACCACTAGTTTTACAACAATTATTGCATTACACCATTATAGTAAAGTTCGACTTGGCCAAAATCAAATAAAAGAGCAATAGATGTGAGATCGTAAACTAAACTGTAGAGGAGGTGAACGCTAAATAGCACGCCAGAGACGTTACAAGATGATACAATTACTATTAATACCAACAATTACAAATTCTTTGAACTTACCTTCACATACAGACATTTTCATCCATACTTTATCCTACAAGGCAATACGTGTTATCTGTAAATGACGCCGTTGGGTTGGAGTGCGCCAGCGCATGCCGTCGATTCTTCGCAACGCTCCACTTTAACAGAAACCGGGAGCCAGAGGCCGCTGTGGCGCGACCTTGCAGTGGCCGAGTGGATGCTCTCACAACAAATTACGCACGACCTAATTTAATTACACCTATACGTAAATTCTTAGTAAAGAAGAAGCACGTTCGACTTGTCGGTTGCGTGACCACCGCGCATTGCAAAAAACATTGAAATCAGTGTTGTGAACGGTGGCATCGCACTAGACGAGCGGCTCCCCGCGACGCCGGGCGGGATCACAAAGCGGCTACGTGTGGAGCCGGCGCGGCGTCGAGCTCTGCTAATCGACTCGTTATTTTTTCACGAGAAATCTGTATGTTTTGGTGTGTGACCGCGTTCCGGTGGCGAAGTGCCAGCAGTAGTACCTCCCCTCCTCTCCCACTCCCCTCTGCCACCCCCCCCCCCCCCCCCCCGCCTCCTGCACGTCTCGGCACGATGCGCACCGCCCACGTCCCACGACGCTCCTTGCGTGAGCATGTCCGGCCCGGCCCGCCGCCCGCGCCGGCCACAACCGTGACTACACCCACTGCGCGCTACAGGAGCGTGTCAGTATCACCTAAACAAAAACAACGCTTAGATGATATCTCTATCTGCCCATGGCGTACCATTCCTAAAGTCAATTAGTTTACATGTGTACACAATCGTTTTTTTATTCTTAATATTAAAATGCAATGCAAATGTATATTGTTCAACTTGTAAAAAAACTATTCCGAAACAAATTACTTAATCTGAAAAAGAAAAAAACATATTGCGTATTATTCTATAACCTAATAATCAACTTACTTTTTCTACTCATCAATATCAAATGAAATATTTTATATTGAATCTATAAAATGTCAAATACATTTTGCTCTTTTCCAATCAAGATATAGTTTACAATATTGATACAAAGACTACATTTTCCGAATAAGAGCAGCTCATTAAAACAATCTCAGACTGTTGTATTGAATATGAGAATAACATAGTCATCTTGAATTGAGAAACTGATATTTAACCAGGTTAAAAGTTCATAAATGCAAATAAGCAAATCAGGCAGACCAGTCCACACAAACAGCACCCGTTCGCGAGTATAACGCATGTGCCAGCCATCGGTCTCCTCAACCATTTTATAGGGAAGTGACCGACCCGGCACACGACGCCGCCGTAAGCATAGACATTTCAGCGAGCATTTCATGCCTCCTTGGTTACAAACTTACAAAGCACTAAATTAATAAGTAGGTATATAAGTGTTGAAAGGTCTTGAGCGTTATTGTTTTTTAAATAGTGCCAGTAAAACCTTCTGGAGGTAATTTCAAAAACTTAGTAAACAGTTCCGTTCGGTCCGGCGTTCCGAGCGAGAATGATCAATGAATCATTCTCGATCGAGCGGCTATATTTATACCCTACGTTGGATGCACAGTGGGGATGCGTCGACGCTTCGACATACCTATGTATATTAGTCCAGTCATTTTAGTCATTTTAAACTCCAATCTGCGGAATAATTCCTAGTGAGGTGAATTTTTGTATACACCTTTATTACGGCGTTATAATGAAGATGTGAAAAATCGACATTGATATTGTGCCGGCTAAAAAAGTTATAAAGGTCAAAGGGTTCCGAAAATTAGATTTCGTAAATATCTCGCGACCTATTGCTCGGCGGTCAAAGAAGTCATTATAAGAATTGTTTGTCGTGAAATTACCTACAAAAAATGCATTTTTCTGTAAAATTAGCCGTTGTCGGAGTAGAGCGCTGAGAAAGCGACTTAAATGCATTCAGTACTCAAATTTCCGATTTTGGGCTATGAGCTTAGAATCGGAAATAAATGTCTAATATTTCGAAATGAAATGTCATATTATTACTTTTATTTGATTTTTACATGTAAAATAAGATGCTTTATGTCCTCAATAACCAATCATCATCATCATCAGCCCATATATGTCCCAATGCTGGGCACGGGCCTCCCCTACAACTGAGAGGGGTTAGGCCTTAGTCCACCACGCTGGCCTAGTGCGGGTTGGCGGACTACACACCTAGGAAATTCCTAAGAACTTATAGGTGTGCAGGTTTCCTCACAATGTTTTCCTTCACCGTCAAAGCAAGTGATAATTCATTGTGAATACACACATAACTTCGAAAATCAGAGGTGTGTGCCTGGGGTTTGAACCTGCGACCGCCGAAATTCTCGACCGCGCGCCTAACCTCGACGCCATCACTGCTTCCAATAACCAATACTGAACATAAAATGAAGAAATAAGTCGTTGTAGACGATTAAAACTTAAAATAATTAAAAAAATTAGAAAGTTTATTTTCTTGAAAGGATATCTAAAAAAAAAATGGCGCCTCTTTTGCAGACGAGCCTAAAAATATCTACGTTTTATCAGCTATCAGGCTTCGTTATTCTTCATATATTTTGATATTGTATAGTAGGCTTTGTTACATAGCTGTCTCTTAGTAATTTTCTTAAATTTACTTAAGGTAGTTTAAGGCTCTTATATGTATAAATAGGAACTTTATTGAAAAACTGTATACAGTAGCCCTTAAAAGATTTGCTGATCTTGTGGAGCATGGTCTTATAAGTAACTAACTTATTTTTATTACGAGTATTTCTCTCATGTATGTATGTCCGAAACCTTTTTATATTTATCTATATTCTTATGGACATACATAAGATTTGCGTATTTACCATTGAGATGCTACTGTCATAATATCAATTTCCTTAAAGTTTTCTCTTAGAGAATATCTAGATCCAGGCGAATATATAGATATGTATGAACGATCTATGTATGTGTTTACCACGCAAGAAGGTAAGGTAAGTACTTAGGCGCTCACTACAAATCTAACTCAACACATAAGTACCTATGAATAGCAAACAATGTTCAAAATATTTCTCCTTAGTAAAATGAAGTGAAAATATTATCTACATACATACATAACCTCACGCCTGTATTCCCCGAAGGGGTAGGCAGAGGTGCATTTCTGCGCACACATTTCGCCAGGTATGTATCAGTCCCACGTAATAGAGGGCGAGCCTATTCCCATTTTTCGGGCACAATTCAAGACTCCGTGCTACTACTGAGAATTTCCTAATGTGAAACCCCAATAACATTTTTCCCGACCCGGGAATCGAACCCAGGACCTATAGATCGCACAGCACATACTTTTACCGTGCGGTGCCGTAATTAGGGCGGTGCCACCGGTGCCCAGGCACAGGGCGTAGACTCTGGGGGGCACAAGAATGGCCAGACTGGTCTATGGCAGGACTATTATTTTTTCGGTTTGCCCCTAAAAAGTTCCCGCTGCGCCCCTAGTGCTCGATTTCAACACATACGTACCTACTTGCTCGTCGTTGTTTGCCCACATTAGTTCTAGTTCCTTAAATAAATAGATCTTCCAAAATATTAAATAATTGGTGCACCAACACCAAGGTCCTTATGCATTTTAATCACCCTGAATGAAATGTATATAGTAAGCCTATTTACATAACATTTATCTAGCTAGGGTATCTACATATAGGTACATCAAACAACTCACTCAAAAGCAACGTTGTAGAAGTTGGTAGTGTGTCGGCAAGGGTGGCGTACCTTGTCTTAAAATAAACCGAGAGATACTCTCAGAAGGTTGTACAAGAGTACGTTCCGACCTCTGCGCATTGTTACGGTCCGCCTGACGGCGGGAACAAATAGGTACACAATTCAATTTTACAAACGATTTATTAAAAATAAAAAATAAAAAAAACTATATTTATGACTACACCCAGGGTGTGGATTCTTGGCACAGGAAAGTTTTTGGTCTTAATAAACCCTATGTGCACTGGGGACTTAACTTTGGTCTTTCGATCCCGTGACGCGTGGGGGGTCGTCGGTGATACTTCATAAAGCCCTCAGCCGCAGAGGCCAGCGGGAGTCGATGGGCAGAAACGTTGCCTGATCTCCCCTACGGTGGACGTGCAGCTCGTGGTTTTCAATCCGAGCGGTGGACGTGCAGCTCGTTGTTCTCCAGCCGAACGGTGGACCCCCAGTTTCCTGGAACGCGTCGAAACGACACTTGTAGCGCGAAAGATCCGACACCCAGGCACTAGACGAGACCAGAAATCGGCGTCGGCATCTTTCGCGAAACAATAAAAAAAAAATTGCGGAATGGAATGTCGACATATACCTACTTAGATCCAGTTAAAAAATATTTATTCGAAATATAGTTAAAATTCAAATATAATTAATAACGATTATTTTAATTATTTAATTAAAATAAAACCAATTACCCAACCCAGGATCAAACCCCAACTGATTATATTGCCGAACGATCACCATTCCATGACGCGATGAGTCATACAAAAGAAATAATTACACTTCAACTTCTACACAAGTACAGGTAGTTACATACGATTACAACGAGCGAAGCAATGACCTTTGGAATTTATTTCGCCGGTACATCGAGAAATTTCTCTTATCTTAACATCACGCTAATATAGAAATAAATCTCACAGCTATGTGTTTGTATTACATTATATGAACTACTAACGTTACAACAATTATAAAAATTAACTGGCTTTAAAATCTAAACATACCTACTAATACAAATTTTCGGTGGCAATTTTTAATAGAATACTGATATTATTTACAAGTATGTATTTAAATTTAGTATTTTACCAAAAAAATAATAATTACGATATAAAGATCTTATTAAGATAACACACAAGCCACCGATATTAACAACATACGCGTGGAATACACAGTGGGAATTAATTATCGCGGCCATATTGATTTGGACTAAATTAATATTATGTATAATAGAATGTTAATGAAGAAAAATACCGCGGCGAAACATATTTAAAACTCATCGGAAAGATTAAATAGATAAAGTTATATTTTACCAATTTTAAGATACTCGCTGTCACATATCGTTACGTTGTTAAACCACTATCAAGAAATATACACAGCCATAGCAATTTTTACACTATTAAAAGGTTAAAGAAATCACTTGTTGGATAGTAATCTAATTAATCCAGACACGAAAAATCAGTTAACAGCATACATACATACATAAACTCACGCCTGTATTCCCCGAAGGGGTAGACAGAGGTGCATTTCTGCACCCACATTTCGCCAGGTATGTATCAGACCCACGTATTAGGGGGCGAGCCTATTGCCATTTTTCGGGCACATTTCCAGACTCCGTGCTGTTACTGAGAATTTCCTAATGGAAAAACCCAATAACACTTTGCTCGACCCGGGAATCGAACCCAGGACCTCTAGATCGCACGGCACAGTTAACAGCAACCAAGCCAATATTGAAATTAATTATATTAAACTTACTTACCAAGGGGTTGAAAATGATGCGATCCGCTTTTAATTTCTTTTTTTATATTTTAGTATAGCACTGGTTTTACTACTTTTCAAATATGCGGACAATTAATCACAAATACGAATCACATATAGTTGTCGTGGCAACTCTCTGGCGTCGAAATTTCTGATTCTCTCTCCGCGAATTCGTTCTTATATAGGTACATGTTCGACCCGGTGGTCGGCCTATTTCCTTCCTGAGGCGACAATGCGTACTGCCAGATTCTAGATTGTTCCGTACGACATGAGACAGAGATATGAAAAGAACGGTATAACCGAAGCAAGTCACGTCACAACTACCCTCTATACTTTTGTAAATCCCTGTGGGACCGAGATAGTAATTATAGAAACGAGCGAGATGGAATCATTCGCAAGAAGTTGAACCGTCGATCGCTATTGTATTATTTCTCGAAATTTCTGACTGTGGCGTTTGCTATCCGATGTTCTAGAAATAATTTGATTTCCGGCACCAACGAATACCTTATATGGTCGTTATGCTGCTATCGCTAGTTAAAGCGCGCGGTTTCCATTCAATTGTAACAACTGGTTATTTGTTTGTTTGTATGTAGTTATTATTTGTATTTATTTTATGTTTTTAAACTTGTTACAACGTAACAGCATCCTGACGACGAAGTCAAGGCCATGTACGAAGACATAGTGAAAGCTACGTTTCGTACCAAAATTACAATGTTGATATGGGTTGACTTCAATGCCAAAGTGGGAGTACAGAGTTGCGGCGAATCGAAGGTAGGTCCATTCGGTTATGGGACCAGAAATAGTCGAGGGCAAATGCTGGACAACTTCTTTGATGCACAGGAGCATTTTATTATGAATTCATTCTTCCAGAAGAAGCCCCAAAGGAAGTGGACCTGGCGTAGCCCTGACGGTACGACCCAAAATGAGATCGACTTCATTGTTACTGACAGGCGCCAAATATTCAGAGATGTCTCTGTGAGAAGACTAAGGGGCACTCTGAATATTAACACTAAAATAGAACGTGCGCGCTCAATGAGGTTGACTCTTCGTCCATCACTGCCCAGATAGAAGCCGACTGTGAGCCTTTCAGCTGGAACTACAAAACCGATTCGCCCTACTGGAAACTACTGAAAGCATTGATGACGCCTCCAATAGTTTGGTGCGGATTATTCGCGTAATGGGTTGCAAATCCTTTCGACCAAAGAGCGAGCTCTTTGGTTTTGAAAGAAATTGCCATTGCGCAAAGCAAAGCTTCTAAAGTATTCGCTAAGCCACACACGCCCAGTCACCTGACAAAGCTCAGAACACAACAAGGCACCACCGTCACCTCAATCCCAGAAATTCTCAGAGAAGTCGAAAAGTATTACAGAAATTTGTATGCTCAAAGAGCAGTTCCACCTGTGGCCTGCAACCTGGATGATCCTCGAGCCAGACTGACCCGTCACTACTCAGATGAGCTTTCCAACATCGAATTTAGAATTTATTAGAGATAGCCCTAGGTCAACTTCAAAACAACAAAGCTCCCGGTTACGGAGTAACCACTGAACTTCTCAAGGTATGAGTTACACCTAGGCTACAGTTTTTTATTTATTTAGTAAGTGACATAAGTTGATGTTAAGTGCACTTAGGTGACGTTATACACATTTAGGTTACGTCAACGTTAGGTAAGTGACATCAGATTTCATTAGTGGAATCTAGGTACATGACGATAAATGCCACAAGTAGAACTCATGTGACGACAAGCGCCATAATTGGAACATAGGTGAACTATATGAATTTAGGTGCCATTAGTGGATCTTAAATTGCGAAAGGAATTTATTTGGAGGAAGTATCCTATTTGACCTGAATTTACGTTAGATACCATTAAGTACTGTAGAGTGCCATTTTGTGCATTTAGGTGCCGTTAAAAGGAGTTGATTGACTTTAGGTACCCTTAGTGGAACGTTGGATGTGACTTGTGCACTTAATAGAACATGTGTGACGTAAGGTGCAATTGACATATAGGTACATCCATATGCATTTATTAAAAAACGGTTAATTCAATATTACAAACAGACACTCCAATTTTATTTATTTGTAGTATGTAGTATAGATATAGATTGTAGTATGTACCTACCTAGTATAGATATAGATTTCAAGCACACATACCTACTACAAATGACGTAGCTGTATGGGCCAGTTCCTTTGCTTTACTGTAAAACAATAATATTGCGCATCTGACAGTTGACATTGGATGACAATGTCACTTTTACATGTTACATTTTGGCATTTGTGAACTAACAACTTACAACAACATTTCGCAGTAAATATTTTTAGTTCAGACGATATTTCTTGTAGCAAGCTAAGCTCTTTACTCCTTGTCCACAATGAGTTACATGCTTGGACATTTACATAATGGCTGGCAAGTTGATCAAGCTATACTATCCGAAGAAGATCGTGTTGTGGTAAGTAACAGGTTAGGAAATTTCTCGATCGTAAAGTCCAGTTACTAAATAATAAAGAGCTTTAACTACATGACCGAATTATTTTTCAGAGTTTTGTGTGAGTGAAAATATTGTGCCGACTATTTTAACTTTCATAACATGTGTGATTGTGAGTGAGCTATATTGAGCAAATATAATATGCTCGTAGTAAACCGGTCCCTGTGGTAGTCATTAGGAGAGGCCTATGTCCAGCAGTGGACCTCCATTGGGTAATGATAATGGATAGTAAAAAAATTACCAAGCATACATTAAATTTGTCCACCTTATTTCCTATTTTTTTATCGTAAAATTAACACTTATTTCCCTGCTCAAAAATTATGCCTGCACTATGAAGAATGAAATTATTTAATATTACATAGGTATAACAACCATTAAATTATTTTGTGCAATAAATTTGTATAATATACAGTTGCAAAATTTTTAGACAAAAATTTCCAACTTACCCATGGGGATTGATTTTTTTTTATTTAAAAATCTAGTGCAGGCATTTGACCACGATCTCACCTGGTGTTAAGCGACGATGTGGTCGACGATGGAGCATGCCTGCCTAATGATTCTTAGTGGGTTTCCACATGTGAGCCCATATAACATGAAGTGTACAAATTATGAATATACCTATCTTATTCTTTTGTTTGGTGTACAATAAGGCCTAAATAAATAATTATGAATTGCTCAACCTATACTCTGTCATAAATCTTCAGGTTATCAGATTTGGTCATGACTGGGACCCAACTTGTATGAAGATGGATGAAGTTCTGTACAGTATTGCAGAAAAAGTGAAGAATTTTGCTGTGATCTATCTGGTGGACATCACTGAAGTACCAGACTTTAACAAAATGTAAGTTTTTATTTCTCTTTTCACTTCATTTTTATTTAATCCATAGTACATAAAAGAAAGTGTTAAATATGTATCAAGATTTATCACATCTTGCCACATATCTTTTTCTATCTTTTAACTATTCAAAAAGTAAGAATTCCACCGTAAGTTCCCATGCCTTACATAAAAGGTGAATTAAAATGGTCTTTGATATACCAGACATATTTTTAGAATAGTGTATGGTAACTTGTGTATTGTCTTACTGAGATGGAAGGCCTGGAAGGTATGTTGCCTAGTTTTAATTGCAAACCTTTACCATAAATAGTTGCACAATGTAGATTCCAGCAGTAAACAAATCTCTTTGAGTTTATTTTGCCGGGTCTTCTCAGGCGGGGCTGCTTTTGGATCTGGTGGTTGCTATAAATAATTATGATGTTTCAGAAATTCCTCTGGTCCATTAACCTCTGATAATTTAATTTATGTTAAATAGGAATACTTAATACTTATTTTGCACCATTTATGTTTCAGTTAAATTATTTGTTTTCTATACTATCTATACTATTATAATAAAGAGGAAAGGTTTGTATTTTTGGATTTTTGGATGTTTGTTACTCTTGTTACTCTTGTCACCGAAGTAACATAGGATACTTTTTATCCAGGAAAATGTAGTATTCCCATGGGAATAGGTATAAGTAGCTCTATCAATATTCTGCTTTTACACCTAAACTGTTTGACCGATATGAATAAATTTTTGTACAGACATAAATGAGATCCTATGAAGTAACATAGATTAAATTTTATCCCGGCAATTTGTAAGATTCCCATGGGATGAGCATTTATGGTAAATGCAAAAGTATAACTGCCTATGTTGTGCTTTTACGCCTAAACTATTTGATTGATATAGAAGATTTTATTTTATGTTTATCTAATTTATCAATAAAAAAAAGTAAAAACTTAACCTAACTACGACAAAAAAGTATGATATAAGATTTCAAGACACAAGATTAAACAATGTTACTGAAGAAGCAAGATAATCGACACATAGGTTCTACCAAGATGCGTATGTTGCATTTGCCAATAATGTCATATGGTATGACACAATAGTACACAAATATCAGTGTACACAGAGATACCAGATTCACGTTGGAAAAGCCATAGTCACGCGTTGTTAAAGTGTTAATTAGTGTAATAATTATATTTAAATAAACAAACTAAACCGAGTTAGAAATTGCCTGTCTCAGGAATTAATAGAACCTAGAAAGATTTCTTATTCTATCGAATTCTGCCTAAGCCACGTCACACACAGCCTATAATTAGCGGACTATTAATACGCATTTAACGATACCTTATTTGTCTTATTCTGGCAAGTAGTCTAGAAGGTATGAGTGACCAGACAAGCATACCATAGAAATATTACAATAATCGAAAAAATACGGAACAAAATCACGAGCAAATATACTCTGTCACATGTTTAATATAAAATAATTGAAACAAGTTTATTCATTATGTACCCATTTATATACCAAAATGAACTTAACAAAACATAGATTCTTATGACACTAAAGTTTATTCAAAATGACCTCCGTGATTTTGAATATAGGCCTTCAATCTGCGCGGCCAGTCGTCTATCGCAGCACGAACGAGGTCCATGTCAATATCGGCGGCTGCTTTAATCAAGGATGTCTTGAGTGACTCCAAATTGGGATGAGCCTTTGAGCACGCCTTTTTCTCCAAGTGTTGCCATATCTTGTAATCTAACGGATTCAAATCTGGACTGGAGGAAGGCCAGTCTTCGTGCCGGATGAAGTCGATTTCACGCGCCGCCAGCCAGTCTTGTGTGCTCTTCGCTCTATGAGCTGGCGCCGAATCTTGTTGGAATACCCAGTGCCTGTTATTGAACATGGTATGAGAAACAGGTTCCACTAGGTTCGTCAGGACTGTATTTTGATACACAACTGCATTCGTTTTTACACCTTTCTCACAAAAATGTACCTCTGTTAAGCCCCAGTAAGAAACTCCCAACCATACCATGAGCGAGGATGGAAAATGACCTCGTTGGACACGCGGAATACGGTTGCTCGCTTCTTCACTACTGTGTGCGTACACCTTATCATTTTGTTTGTTGTAGCTATCTTCTACGGTAAAAAAAATTTCATCCGAAAAAACAATTTCCCGATATATTTTTCCCGCGTACCGTTTCAAAAAAGCGCGGCATCTCTTCAGTCTCAGGTCCATTAGACGAGCATTCAAACGATGTCCTGTTTTTCTTCGATATGCCCGAAGCCCTAAGTCTTCATTTAACACCCTGGTTCTGCTTAACCCCATCTGAAGGGCCAACAGTTTCTGCTTACGTTTGGGATTTCTTTGAATTCGCGCCTTCACAGCTTTTATCACTGCTGGAGTCCTAACAGACTGTGTATATAATGATATATATATTCTTTAAATGTACAAGTAATTGGAAAGGGGGTTCCAATGATACCAAACACAGCACATTTATCTGAAATTTATTTTTAACACAGTACTTTATAACCCCTAGAGAGCGTCATATTAGATTCAATGACACATCATATAGCCTATAACCAGCGGACGCCAAGACGCTTTTAACGATACCACATTTGTCCAGTTCTAGTTGAGGAGCTATGAGGGAAGAGATGAACATAGAAACATACATACAAAGCCTGTTAAAATCATAACTCACTGTAATCGGGTAAAACATTGCACAACTCTCTGTGGTGCTTCTATCATGTAACAACATCTCATAAATCTTCTTAGTATTCAATTAATTGTAGAAGTGAAAGATGCTACATTCTGTAAAAGATACAATAGTGTTGGTGTGTCCACAGGTACGAGTTGTACGACCCATGCACAGTAATGTTCTTCTTCCGCAACAAGCACATCATGATCGACTTGGGCACCGGCAACAACAACAAGATCAACTGGCCGCTCGAGGACAAACAGGAGATGATCGACATTATTGAGACTGTGTATAGAGGCGCAAGGAAGGGCCGCGGTCTAGTTGTCTCGCCTAAAGATTACTCCACCAAGTATAGATACTAATATTGTCACCATGTTCTTTTGGTATAGTTAATTTACAACCATAGTTAATAATCAATATCGCAAGTGATGCAATCTGTTGGATAAGCAGTATGGTCAATGTTTAGCGTAAGATTCATTTTAATATTTATATAATAATTTATATAAAGTTTGTAGGAGCATTGTTTTAAATGTTCTAAAATAAAATTGTATATACTTGTAATAACAAGGCTAATGTGATATAATTGATGGGGCTTTTATTTATTACTTTGTCCTAATTTCATCTAAACCAGTCTCCACTCTAAGAAGCAAGTGCCCTGGCTGCATAATGAACTCCTCCATTGTCTGAGTGCCATATCATACATATACCTAATTAAATTCACATATCAAAATGCAACATGCGTAAACCCAGAGATTGAGCCGACGCAGCCCGAGTTATTAACACCTGTGTTAATGTAGCCAGAAATGCAGCTTTCCTCTTTTAAAAAGGAAACATGTGAGGCCTTAGGCCACTACACTGGCCGAATATGAGTTGGCGGAAAGATATCCTCATGATGTTATCTTCAAAATTCATTGTATATACCGTACATACATACATACTTCCAAGTCAGGTTTGTAATGCCCTTCCTTAAAATACCCTACAATAAATTGAAGCGTAGCTACGACCCTGTTTCTCGGCATCAAGGGAGGCATGTAGCGGTCTGCGGTACCACCCGAGACATGCGTGTAGTATTCCATCCTCAGTCGCGGCTGGGCTTTGCCACTTTGTATTCTCAATGTTAAATTTATTTGGTTCTTTTTTAATTACTCGTCGACTCTCGTTTCTATACCCAACTACTTAAATATTAAAGATTTTAGTACAAAGGAATTTCAAGTTCCTACTCAAATAAAAGATCTAAGAACAGGACAATGTAAAACAACGGTAAAATAAAAACACTTAATACGTAGAGATAACTACTATGTATGTATGTTAAAAATAGCAAATATGAAGTAAATAGATGGAGCTAAATAATGTTCAACATTACACTGATTCAACAATTTATTTTCATTTCATCAGCAACCTTTCAATTCTAGCATCCCATGTAGAGCATCAGACTTGTCTAGGCAATATAATATCAAGTGCTGTGTCTCCTACCTTCGAGTTCCATCATCAAAGACATAACTTGTTTTTTTATGGTTGTAGCGAATATTCCGGTCTGGATGTCCGAATTACTTGCAAACCTTTGTAATAGTATAAAATTAAAAGGAACATTCAATAAGTTAGTGATTGTGATTAATAATTTAGAACGCGCGGTATCAGTTTCCTTGTCATTGAAGTCAACCCAATTTCTGCAGAAATAAGATCCAAGGTCTATTTTACGCCGGAATTTCTTTCCAGATTGCAACGATATTAATTTTCATTAAAAAAAATTGTTAAATGCACAGTGGAAGTTTTTATAAAATAAAAATTATATATCATTTGAGAAAATTGTAATTCAGTCTTCAAAAGACAATCAAGTGGGGAACACTATTGACACTAGTGCTCTTAGCGACCGCAGTCGCGACTAGACACAGACAGAGGTCGAGTCGTAGGTACATACATCCACGCTCGCGAATATTTACGATTCCACCATTCATATGTCACTCACAGATAATAACAATAAATCATATCCGTGTCACAAATAATCAGCAGAATCCGATTAAAACACATAGTCACTATTTGTTCGCTTTACAGTGTAGTTAGTAGAGGGCGCGGTCGTGTCGCGGCCTGGACCTGAACGGGGTGCAGTAGCGACACTCGAGTACCACTGTACTGCCGCGTCTTGTGCAATACAATATAGTATAATTGTTTCTTTAAGGTTATACATAATTTATTGGCGACTTCAATGTTATTATTGCTTCTATTTTTTCACACGCATCATTACTTTCAATTACATTTAAAGAGCAAATAATACAGTGCAGTTAAATTCGACATTGTAATGAGTCGCGGCACAGTTGCCGCATGTAATCCGGGTCCCTCCGCAACACGACCTCCATATATTATTTTCACATAGTAATGCGCACAGCGAATGATCAAATGACTGCATACTCAATGTAAACATGTTCATTAACAAATACAAAACTGCATCGGCATCAAAGTCCGCGTAAACACAAGCCGGTAGTGATTCTCCACGAGTCCAGGGGATTAGTTGTTGCCGACGTGGTTGTGGCCGAGGTCGAGGTCCAGGTCGTCATCGTCCAGGGCGGGGTGCGCGGGCGGAGACGCGCGCGTGGGCGCAGGCGAGGGTGCGTGCGTGGGCGCCGGCGTGGGCGCGAGCGTGGGCGCCGGTGTGGGCGGGCGCCAGTCGAGTCCGGCGGGGCCCCAGATGGCGGCGAGCGAGCAGAAGGGGTCGTAGACGCGCGCGGGTGTGGGCGGGGCGGGCGGGAAGCCCGGCGGCGGGCGCAGCGGCGCGTCGCGCGGGGCGCCCCACGGCCACGCGGCCGGCTCCAGCGAGCCCCACACCGAGCCCAGCGCACGGAACGCGCCCGCGCCGTCCTCGCACCCGCCTGCAACACACCGCGCCGTCACATCGCCCCGCGCGCCCCCCGCGCCACCCGCGCCACCCGCGCCCCACGCGCCATACGCACCTACCGGCCGATTGCACAGTACTATAATTAAAAGGGCGCATTCGACATTCTTAAATAACAATCGGTAAACGTCGTAGGTACGAGTGTGAAATGTCTGTGATGATTTGGCTGTAGGGTATTAAATTATTCATTATTAATTGAAAACAAATTCAAACATTCCGAAATACTAAAAGGATAAGGACCAGAACTGTTACAGAATCGTACCGTATGAAGCGCAATGTATGAAGTGATCATTTGCTACCAGCGCTAAAGTATTTCATACAAATTAATAATTATGAAAAATCGTCCCGACACGCTGGAACGATTTCTTCACGATCATACTAATATTTGTGACACGTCGACCGCAAACGACAGTGGATGAGATCACTCACCGAGGAAGTCTCTGGAGGCGGAGTCGTAGGGCGCGCGGTCGGCGGGCGGCGCCGGGCGCCACGCGTACTCGGGCTCCGGGCGCGCGTGCGCCGCGTGCGACTCGCCGTTGAAGAAGAACAACGAGTTGTCGGCGGGCGGCGCGGCGCGCGGCTCCGGCTCGGCGCGGCGCCGCACGTCGGAGCCGATGGGCGCCAGCGCGGGCGGCGCGGGCGCGGGGGCGGGCGCTCCCGCCGCCACCACCGAGCTCCACGACGCGCCCCAGCGCACGGCGCCCGCGCGCACGTCCGCGCCCGCCGGGGCCCCGCGCGCCGGCGACCCCGGGCCGCGCTCGGCGCGCCGCTTGCCGCCCTTGTCGCGGCGCGCGTGCGGCTTGGCGGGCGGGGCGCGCGCGCGGCCGGGCGGCACGTCGGGCGGCACGCCGGGCGGCGCGTCGGGGTCTGCGCGGGCGCGCTCGGTGCGGCGCGGCGCGTCCCCGGGCTCCCGGCGCAGGAGCCGAGCGCGCGGCAGAGACTCCGCCGGTCTTCCGATGTCCGTTTTGGCGCTCGAGTCCGGCAGCGGATCGACGTCTACGGGGGTTCGAGCACGGTCGTCGTTCTCTTCGCCGTCGCGGTCGTCTGCCGGGGTCGACGACGCGGACGTCGAAGTGGAGCCGGTCGAATCGGCATCTTCGTCGCCGCTGCCGGGAGCGCGTTCTTCCGTCTCCGGATCCGCCTCGTACCTAGGGTTGTCAACTATACTGTTTTAAACAGTATTATACTGTTTTTCACTACATTATACTTTTTACTGTTGAACAAAAATAAAGTATACAAAATACTATTTTCAGGATCAGAATGCTTAGCACTAAAGTGTTAGACTTAGACGCTCACATAATTATTTTTATTTAGTCAGATACAGTTTAAAAAAGACAGTAAATTAATAAGTTGTGCGAAAATCTCTGAAAAATATGTATATAAAACAATAAATAAATAAAATACTGTTCATTTTTCTAAAATACTGTTCAATATTCTTCTTAGACTTAAATATACTTTATTTCTTGTAAAAAAAGTTGGCAACACTACTCGTACCCGTCGCTGGCTATCCGCGCGTCCGTCTCGACCGGTTCCGGCGGCGAATCTCGCGGCGCCGGACGTTCGTCGTGCGGCTCGTTCCTCGCGACTTCAACGTCGGCGTCTTCACTGGAACGCGAGTCGTCGTCTTCGGCAGAGCGCAACATGTCGCTCCGCCAGCGTTCGAATGCGCGGCGCTCGGCGTGCGGGTCGGCGGCGGGGGGCGGGCGGCGGGGAGTGCGGCGGCGCCGCGGCGGGGGCGGGCGGGCGCGCGGCGCGGGCGGCGGGGGAGCGGGTGGCTCCTCGGCGAGCGCGCGCAGGTCGAGAGGCGCGCGGGGCGCGGCGGCGGGGCGCGGGGGGCGAGCGCGCCGCAGCTCTCGCTCGGCGTCGACGACGGCGGCCGCGAGCACGAGCGCGAGCACGACGAGCGCCAGCATGGTGCCGACGGCGCGCAAGGCGGGTTCGAAGGGCGGGCGCGGCGCGGCGGCATGGCAGCGCGGCAGCAGCGCGGCGGGCGCCACGGCCACGAGCGAGAAGTGTGCGGGCGCGGCGTCGGCGCGCAGGCTGAGGCGGCACGACACGCGCGCCAGCGTGTAGTCTGCGCTGAAGGCGAGGTGCAGCGCGCGCGACTCGTTGGGCGCGAGCGCGAGCGGCGCGCAGGGCTGCAGGCGGAAGCCGCGCGCCTGGCAGGGCTGTCCCGCGAGGCGCCAGTCGCGCAGCCACACGGGCACGGCGCCGGTGTTGCGCGCCACCAGCGTGCGCACCACCGCGCCGCCCGCGCCGCACTCCTGCACCTGCACACAGCGCGCCGTCAGCGCCTCCACGCGACACAGCGACCGCGGTTCCACTCGGGACTCACCTCAAACAGCAACGGAGCGTTAGTTCCCGGTCGGCGGCCACCGATCTCGAAGCTCGGATACGCTCCGCGCCCGAGCAGTTGCACTCCCTCCAATATGGTCAAATTGTTTCTGCGAACGAAAATACAGAGTCGAATCGGCCGAATGATAAAATAATTAAATTTATACTAGTGTTAAATCTCACCTCAGATATAAATACGTGGACAGAGCGGAAGGTTCTTTCGGCGAAAAAATGATTTTAATTTGTATCTCTGCCTCCGGTTCCAACATCAGCATGGGCATAGTGTGGTCGCTCACGTTGTGCGGCGGCAGCGCGTCTGCGTCGACGTCCGAAGCGGCCGCCCACTCGCGCACTTCGCCGCGGATCGTTTTCCATTCGGACAGTTTGAACGCATCGCGCGACCAAACGCAATTTTCTGTCTTGCAGAACGAGGATTCCGCCGTGCCAGCGCTGCGAAATGAGCGAACGGAATGAGCACGTGCGCATTCGCGCCTAGAAGACTGCGGGGACGGAGCGGCACTCACACGTCGTACAGGTCGTCGGCCAGCGCGGGCTGCAGCAGCAGGCGGTGCGCCCGCGACGGGTTGCGCGCGCGCACGACCAGCGCCACGGCCGCGCCCACCGCCGCCAGCGCCGCGCCGCCCGCGCCCCCCGCGCCGCCCGCGTCCAGCACGCGCGGCCAGCGCCACAGCGCGCTGCCCGCCACCGGCACCTGCACCACGTGCGTGGTGTGCACGTGCAGCGACACGTTGCGCGGCGCCAGCGCGGCGAAGTGCGCGCGCCGGCTGCGAGCCAGCGCCGCGTCCGCGCGCAGCCCGGCGCCGCCGCGGGCCGCCCAGCGAGCGCCGTCTGCGACACACGGGCAGTGAGATGGCGCCGCCGAGGCGCGGGGCGCGGGGCCGGCGCACTCACCGGGCGTGTCGACGTCGAGGCCGGTGTAGCAGTGCGGCTCGCACAGTTTCTCCGGCATGAAGACGACCTCGCCGACGGCGTGGCGGCCCGTCGTCACGTCCACGTCAGGTGCCGGCCTGCGTCACACGAGAGCGTTACGCGCCTCATTTGACACAAACGATTATCGTGTCGATAGCGAGCTACACTCACACGAATTTGACGGCCGGATCGGGCGTCAGCTGCGTCACGTTCACCACGCGCATGCGCAGTGCCATGCTGCTCTCCAGGATCAGCGGCGCCGACGACCACGCGTACTGTAAAATCGGATACTCCCAAATCGATCGAATCGAACAAACTAGGGATGTTATGGATCTGGATACGGATATGGATATAGGAATTAAACTATATCGGTTTCGGATACGGTTACGGATATATAATTATTTCGGATTATCCGCTAGTTTCCGATAGTTTCGGTTACGGATATCAGATTGAAGTAAAATATAACTGTTTTCGACACTCTTGTAAGAAAAGTTTTTATCACAATGTTTACATTTTGCACAATCTACATTAGCTTGATAAAAAGATGTCCAAATTAAGGTCGATATTGGTCGCTTTTTGTCTACTCATATGAAAATCAATTTTGTACTTAACACAAGACTTTCTTAAACTATCCGAAACTTCTGAAACGGATACGGTTACGGATATATTATTATTTCGGATATCCGATAGTTTCGGTTACGGTTACGGAGCTCCATGACATCCCTGGAACAAACTGAGGAGGTATTTTTCGTAAAAGAACATTGATATCAATTATGCGTGCTTTCGTTCAAAACTCAAAGACACAAGGACGCTGATGACAACGATGTAATCAAGAACTGTGCTCGACTTTTACTACATATGGTAAATACATACTTAACATAATTTAGCATATCTATCGTACCTATCGCGTTATCGATATGCACCTCTACAATTTTTACGCATATCACTACACTTCTCAATAAGACATGTAAGTGCGGGTGAGACAGACAGATAAATATGATTTATGAGCCGAAGCCTCAGTTTAAAATGCTACTATAGGTGTATCGGCGACCGTAAATGTTGGCGAGTGCAGTTACCGGCGCGGCGGGCGGCAGCAGCAGCGCGTGCGCGCGCATGCGGCCCGCGTGCGCGTGCAGCTCCACGTGCGCCACGGTCACG
Organism: Hemaris fuciformis; assembly: GCA_907164795.1. NCBI lineage: Eukaryota > Metazoa > Arthropoda > Insecta > Lepidoptera > Sphingidae > Hemaris > Hemaris fuciformis. The sequence goes on from OU015452.1 coordinate 97,037, forward strand.
GCGTGCGGCGTGCGCACGGCCGCCGCGCCCCGCACCGCCCCCGCCCGCGCCGGCGCCACCACCGTCAGCACGCCGCGCGCCCACGCGCCGCCGCCCACGCAGCGCTGCACACACGGCTCGGTCACTGCGCGCCCGCGCGGGCACGAACCCACGCGCGCGCGACACTCACGCACGGGTGCTCCGGCGGCACGGGGCGCAGGTGCGCGCAGGCGGCGAGCGCGAGCTGCGCGCCCGGCAGCTCCGTGCGCAGCTCGCTCACGCACAGCGGCGCCGGCCCCGCGTTGTGCACGCGCACGCCCACGCGCCGCGTCGACGACGTGCCCACGGCGCCCAGCCGCAGCGTGCCGTCCGCGGAGTTCGGCCACTCCCACTCCTGCGCAGCGTGGAGCGTGAGCGGGCGCGGGCGGCCGAGCGGCGCCGCCGGGTGCGACACTCACCAGCGTGAGGCGGCCGCTGTACACGAGCAGCGGCACGGAGCACGAGGTGAGGTTGGTGTGCAGCGCCAGGCGCGCGTGCAGCGCCAGGTCGTGCAGCGGCGCGCGCGGGCGCAGGCGCAGCACCACGCGGCCGGCGCCCGGCGCCAGCGTCGTCGGCACCGCCGCCTCGCACTGCCGCCGCACACAGCGCACGTTACGCTTCACTGATTATGTTCTGCACTCGTTATTAGACGTCGCGTCGCTGCGTCGCGTGCGAGTATATTGAACGGTACGCAAACATCAATTATTGACACGCAACATTGCGAAATCTGACGGCAATGCTGACGCAAGTCATGAAAATCTACGTCACTTGGATGAAACAAACGCTCGAACACGACAGAGGCACGGTGCGGGAAGACGCGACAGTATCAGGACTTAGCAGTAGACATGAAACGACAGAAATATGAAAGGCGATAAATAGTGAAAGTGAGTACTGACGTGGAAGTGTTGCGTGACGTCAGCGGGGCAGTGCGCGGCCGCCACGTGCACGGGCACCGGGAACTCGTTGTGCAGGCGCAGCTCGAGCGCGCGCGCCGCCTCGCCCGGCGCCGGCACCACGCTGCAAGCGGCACAGTGAGCGGGGTACACACGCACGCACGCGCACGAACGCACGCACGCACGCACGCACGCGCACGCACACACACACAGACACTCACTGCAGCGCGGGCGGGTCGGCGCGCAGCGTGCCGGGCAGCAGGCGCACGGCGTAGCGCAGCGCGGCGCGGCCCACGCGCGCCCAGCCCGCGCACCACGCCTCGCCGGCCGGCGCGGACTGCGAGCGCGCCTGCGTGTACGCCGACCACATCTGCCCGTCTGTAACGCACCACAAACCGCGTGAGCGTCTCGCCTCCGCCTCGTGCGCTCCCGAAACGCGACAGTCGGACACTCATATCCTCTGCCAGTTTGGAACTGCACGTAGCATGCACGAGTGCTGAACATTGGAGTGGTAAAGTGGCGTACAGTCGAGTGTGAGCTCCGCCGCCTTGGTGAATGGTTGGTGCGCGTCGAGCTGCGACCGCAGCAGCGTCAGGTGGACGCCGTCAGACTTCGCACCTGCAACGGGGACACATGCAAACGTCACTTTCATATCGCTAGAAACATGTAGAATGTGCTATACCGACAACGACTTTGGCGCTAACTGACTGAACACCATCGTATCTATTCAAATGCAATTCAAAGCTTAAAGTTGTCGGTATCACGAGAATGAGATTTAACGATCACGCCTGTGATGGTCGGTCTATGTTCCTACCCGTCATCATTTCTATTTGTTTTTTAGAGTTTTTATATGATGTAATAAGTTGACATTGCGTGCGCTTGTGTCACACACAGCAAGGCATGTCGGCGGTGCGTGCGCGTACCGTTGTGCGCGGGCGCGTCTGCGTGTCCGTTGGCGGCGGTGGGCGGCGCGGGGGCGGCGGCGGGGTCGGCGGGCGGCGGCGGGGGCGGCGACTGCCACTGGTCGGCGCTGGCGCAGCGCGCGCCCCACACGGCGGCGTCGACGCTGAGCGGCGCGGCCAGGCTGTTGGCGGCCTCCAGCGGGAACGTGTCGGGCGGGTCCCGCGAGCCGCGCACGCGCAGCGACACGTGCAGCGGCGACAGGTACTCGCCCGCCGGCGCCGCGCGCGCCTCCACGCCCACCACCAGCCCGCCGCCCGTCATGTTCGCCTTTATCCTGCAACACGCGCCATGTACACATATTAAAACCATTAGCACTCATCGGTTTTGGTCTCGTTCACCAATCCATCTCCGATTATTCATCTCATCTCTTCATCATCTCCGATGGATCCATCTCGTTTATTGATTCGTTTTGACACGTGGGTTATTAAGTATAAAGAAGTATGCAATTATAATTAGTGTAAATCAAGTGGATGAGCAGACTGACCTAACGTATGCCGTGAGCGGATGGTGGTGGTGGTGGTGTTGCGGCGGCTGCAGGCGCAGGCGCACGATGGCGCGGCTGGAGTGCGGCGGCAGCGTCCAGCTGTCGCGCGGCGCCCACTCGCCGCCCTCGGGCAGCGCCAGGCCGAGCCACGCGCCCGACGAGTACACCTCGCTGACCTGCGCAGGGGCCGAGCTGTAGCGCGGGGCGGCGGGGCGGCGGCGCGGCGCGGGGGTCACTAGCACGCACCTGCACGGTGTGGTCGGTGGGGTTGTGCACGGTGAGCAGCGGCTCCACGGTGGCGTTGAGCGGCACGCGCACGTCCACCAGCGGCCACACGCCCCACTCGCTCGCCACGCCCACCGCCGACACCTGCACCACAGTCCACACGCGACGCACGTTAACTCATTACACTAACTGTTACACACTGACAACTCTACCATTCGAAAATGTGCTTGTGACATTGGAGGATGAACGGCTACAGCAATAGGACTAAACGTCATTTAATATTTTGTCTCTGAAAATGAAATGTATTGAATCAGTGTTATGTCCGAGTGTGTGTGGCGGCCGGCGGCGGCAGGCGGGGCAGGCGGGGGCAGGCGGTGCACTCACGGGGTACTTGTAGACGCCGAGCGAGGTGTGTATGTAGAGGTGCGCGGAGACGGGGCCCTCGCGCCGGCCCAGGTACACCACGCTGAATGTGGTGTTCGCTTGCGGCGCCAGCGTCTGCACAAACAATACACAATTGGAGCCTCGTACTCACGCAACATCGCAATGTCATCAATTTTTTTTTTTAATGATGGACTAGGGAAAGTCTAAGCTTATTTGTAAATGTTCTTTTCCTAAAAAAAATACAGTTGCAACCAAAACCCTATAGGTATGGTAGTCACAGTAGTAAACGGTAGTTTCTTTTATTGGTTTTCTTGAAATTATGGGCAACATCGCTCTATCTCGTACGCATTCGTTGTAACGCCGACCATTTTTTTGTTTTTTTATACTGGCACGGCAAAATGACAATCTGAAAGTAAGTGTAGTGCGCTCTAAATAGAGTCATTTGAAATAAATTCTGATAGAAATTGTATAAGTAGGTATATATTTATTGATAAAATCAAACTATAATTTTATGTAACGTAATCATACATATTATAGTAAATGTCGCGTCTAACCGTTAACCAAAGCAATCCCAAGATGTTTATCAGTGCCATGCCGACAATACTGTAACTAAAAGGTGGTGGAGCGAGTGGTTGCGGACTCGTGCCACAGCACACTCACTCGGCACTCGCTACAAACATCCAATATTAGTAAAGAACTAATTACATACGTTCGGAAATAGAAGCTCAAGGCCAACATAAACCAACGAGCGATCGAAAGGAAGTAATTACGAAGAGTATACAATATACAGTAGACACTTGAATAATTACAAAGGTCTGTTTCCGAATGTGCGGCGGTCGACGCGCGGTACCGATACCCACTAACTATGGCCGAGCTTTTGTAAGTGCCATTCTCTACTGGGTACATATCGGTTCGTGTACACGAATGCATGAATATATTCATACGAATGAATGAATGAATTATGGACACAGAGATATCACTATAAAATATGTGTATTCCCGCAACAGCAAAACACTAAGCACTATTTTTTTAGGAGGTGGGCCACAAAGTAGCACTGGGAGAGGTGCTTGAAAGATTACGTCTTATAAAAAAAGGTGTCCACAAAGTAAAGAGTGACAAGTAAAACTCATGCACATTCGGCACACACATACGTACTTACATAGACTCACGCCTATATCCGCTGAGGGGTAAACAAAAGTTTATTTCTACATTCACGATTCGAGAACTGTGTTCTAAGTACTATGTGACAAGGAGGCAAGCCTATTTTCGTTTAACGGCACATTTCCAGATTTCTTACTGCTTCTGAGTAACCATTAGATTTTTTTTTGGCTGAGAGGTTTTATTCGGTATGTCGGCGTAGGATTTTGGTTAGGAACCCAACTCAGCCAATCGAACGTTTGTTCCGCGCGCTGGGTTGGAAGGCCAGAGATCCAGACATACGCTTTTCGGCCACCCCGAATTGCCAAACGGGGAGTTTAAAGCCCTCTAATTAATTAAAATAAAAATCGCCAGGCGTCAAGCGGCGCATTCACTGAAAAATTTGTAGTCCTCGATTAACAAATTAAACTCGGTACAAATCACCGATTACTATGTCCACGGCGGAGTGGTGGAGGTGAAGGTTGAACGGAACATGTGTGCCAGTGAGTCAGCCCCACGGTGCTCTGGTGTCGCGATGTGACGTGCACCGGGCGCGTGACGTCATGGCCGGCCCGGCCGGTGGCGTGATACATTACCGCTACTGATAGTGATAGTATCCACCGCTCGCTAGGTACTGATAACAACATAAACATGACGCTGCGCAATCAACCACTTTTTATTCTTTGCACTATTAAACGACATAACATTATCTATACGTACTTAAACGTAATAATATTGCATGGTTGCAAGCGACGAATCGCGCTAAATGAGATTAATAAATTCAGCGTATGCGCCTCCAGGATCCGTGCAAGTCACTAACAAACATACCTACGGTGCTAACGGTACGTGACCTACGTTAACACATAACAGTTCGTCGAGAGCACAACAAGCCATATTATGTTTCTCTGTCTGTGAAACCAATAGCTACATATATGCACGGTTTAACCGCGAACCAATTTCCCAACAAGCTTATGCGGCGCGTGCGATCATTACGTCAGCCAGCATTGAGTTCCGCGTGCTGAGCGCTCCCGCTCGCTGCCCCCGCCGCTCGCACCTCAACGCCGCACCCCGCACCGCCGCCGGGCCGTGACCGCGATACCACCTCTCAGCTAATACTGACTAGTGTAAAAGCCAGGGATTTGACACATAACTAGGATAGAGGCCTCTCCCATGCCCCATCACCCGCCCGCAACCTCAGGCGCAAGCTAATCGTAAAGCTGTCAGCTTTGCTTTGAGGTCACAAATATTATGCCTTATATATAGCCTTATGTCGTATGGTATTCTTTTGTGGGGAGCTGCTGCGGATATTAACACTATTTTTGTTTTGCAAAAAAGAGCCATTAGGGCTATTTATAATTTAGGTCCCAGGGCTTCACTTAGAGAAAAATTTAAGGAAATAAATATTCTTACCGTCACTTGTCAGTTTATATACGAAAACTTAATGTACGTCCAAAAGAATCTTGATAAATTTAATAAAATTTGTAATGTACACAATAAAAATACTAGAAACAAATGTAATCTCGTTCAACGCGTAACTCGTCTCCGGAAAGTTAATAACTCTTTTATGGGGCAATGTATACGCTTCTATAACAAACTTCCGAGGGCTGTTAGGGAGCTTCCCTTGACAAAGTTTAAGAAATCAATTAAAGATAAGCTTTACAAAAAAGCATACTATAAAATTTCAGATTTTATTGAAGATAATAAGCCCTGGGAGTAATGTAAATTGATCGGAGTTTTGTTTTGTTGCTATAGTTTGTATCGTTATGACATTTACAATGTAAAATTTAAATAATGTAATTAAAAAAAGACATTTATTACATTTTAAAAAAAATTACATGTCGTGTTGCTGAGGGAGTTTCTTGCCATTTCTTCTCCACAGCGATAACACGTTTCGAAGCGGCAATAGTTTAAAAAATATTAAAAAGTGTAAAATTTACGATTCAAAAGAACTTGTAGAAGTCTATTTGAATAAATATAATTTGACTTTGACTTTTGACTTTGACTATGGAAATCGAATTCTTTAACAAAATAGTGAATGGGCAAATTTATCACCGTAGAATATTTTATCAGTGTCAATATGAAGGACGGCTATAATTGTCATATTGGAATTGATTGCCATATCCCGTCACATTTCGAAAGGTGCGTGTCCCGCAAAGACTATGTGACGATAGACGAGGGCGCGCAGCATCAAAGGTAAAGGTCGTCAAAACGCCAAAGTATATAATAGCCATCGAGACGATTTCTTACTTTTTATAAATTGTAAATACATACATGTAAATACTTTTAAAGATAGTACATATATGTATATAGTCCGCCAACCCGCACAAGGCCAGCGCGGTGGACTAAGACCTAAACCCTCTCAATGGTAGAGGGGGCCCGTGCCCAGCAGTGGGACGTATATGGGCTGATGATGACATATAATTGATTTGGTTATGAGACTATTGTCCCGAAACGATTGCAGACAACAGCTGGGGGAGGAAGAAGTAGTGGGAAGCTGTGTCGGCGGTTCCGCGTGGCGACGGCGTGTGGTTATCTCCGGACCCTGAGCGGGCGCGCCGCGAGGCCACGCGCCGATACACTTTCCATTTCTAACGTAGCAAATGCCTTGTTTACCTATAGGTACATTACTGACGTTCCATTTTGAATGTCACAAATATTTATAATGACTACAACGAAGCAGAGACAAAGGCCAGCAAAAATATCATGAAAATGATTACTATTCAATAAGGATCTGAATCATAAATGAATAACAATCTCCATGCTGTGAGCCGGTCAGACTGCTTCTGACTGTGAGCCAGAATATTGTAAAAGCCACGTGGAGCAGTCGGTGGCCATGACCTTGCCTTCTCTGCCCGCCACGTGGGCCACACTCATTGAACGATGGAAGGTACTAAAATAATAACGCGTTTATATTTGTCTCGATATCTGTAAATAAAAATGTCAATATTTCGTAATAAACAAGTATACGGTTATAACGGAGCGCTTTTAATAATCTTTTCCACTCGTTGGGCCGTTCTCTTGTTAAGTTAGTTAAGCTTCTGTACTTTGCGAGACTTGTAAAGACAGGGTCATTTCATTACACGGCTATGTATTATTGAAATGACTAAGAACACATTTTGATGCAACCGGAAAAAAAAAAACAGAGTAAGTCTCTAAATTAAGCCTAATTTGATGAATCTATTGTATGTAACTCATGGCCGAATACTGAAATGCTACTTAATCTGAGGGCGACTTATATTTAAGTGGCTGACACCGCCTCCAAGAATAACAATAATTAAAACTACATTATATTGTCGTAATAATTTGATTGACTTTTAAGTAGTCTAGTCTAATCTATGATCGTACCTAGGTATATTGATAAAGAGAAATAGTAAGTTGATTATTAAGTTATAAAAGAATACGCAATTTTTACTTTTTAGTGCATTTTAATTTGTTTTGGAATAGTTTTTTTTGAAGGCGGTTTTTGTTTTTCTATATAAAACTAGTTACTAGAGTACTAGACTATAGTAGATAATAATTTCATCATCATCATCATCAGCCCATATACGTCGGGCACGAGCCTTCTCTACAATTGAGGGTTTAGGCCTTAGTCCACCAAGCTGGCCTTTTTTTTTTTTTTTTACGAGAGGAAAGCTCTTTAAGCTCCCCTGTTCGGTACCTCGGGGGAGGCCTAAAGGGTCGGGGTCTCTGGCCTTCCAACTCGGCGCGCGGAACAATTGTCCAGTGCAGGTTGGCGGATAATAAGATAAATAGTATTTGTAAGATAAATAGTATGAGTACACATGGGCCGTGCTCGATGCGTGTGTGTGTGTTTGTGTGTGTACTCGACGTGTGTCGGTGTCGTCAGTGTGGAGGCGCGCGTATTTTTAGCGCGTGTGTATATTTGCTCTCGCTCGCTACGTGCAGTATAGGAATATTTGGTGGTGATTTAACTGCGCGACATAAGGAAATATGTGTACGTGATGCGCCTGCGCCGCTAGCCGCTAGTAAACAACCCGTCATCGCCACACACCACACAATCACCAACATACAACAATTATTAATTACCCATGTTGGTTACGTACCCGGAGCCGATACTGTAAGCGCTAATCACTAACTCGCAATAACCTTACATATTTCCTAAATTTAAGAGAACCAACAGTTTACAATAGTTATTGCAGATAAGTAAATGTATGTGACGTCCTATATAGCATAATGTTAGTGAACTCATCGAGTGGCGAGTTGTTCGTCTCTGTAGCAGATACGTTTTAAGCTCTTTGAATAATGTCTCACTTGGGAACGTATTGATGACGGGAAACTTAGGAATTTTCCGCCCACGCCTAGTAAATATTCCGATTGTGCGATTTATCATTTTACGTACTTTATAAATAATATATGACGCGCCAGTCAGGAATGATAGTGTTAGGGAAGGGAATTAATCATAGACATTTATTACGTGTAAATGTGTTATCACTAGGACCGGGGTTTTGGTGCATTATGTAGCAAAGTATCGAAAGTGAGATGTATATTTTAACCAGGGCCGCCGGTAAAAAACATTGATAAAATAATAATAGTGTACTGCACATTCACAAAATGCTCTGGATTCATGATCGTGACGGATCGACGATAAAGCTCTGTTTACACTTTATTTTTGGTAAACCACAGATCCGAAAGCAGGTTGTTAAGAATTAGTATCGAGGTACCTATGTACATTGATCAAGAGATGCGATGATATAAAAACTCGGCTTGGTTGTATTCTCAGGTACAATATTCGACTTAGTGTCACATTTTTAAATTAATAAACATCGAACTTTCCTAAGAAGTTTTCTTTTGTCAAAAGCAAATCCTATAGCTAAAACGGGCAAAAGGTAGTGGTTTTTATTGTATAACGGATCATGACATTAAAGACATCTAAAACTTGGAGGCTGAGCTCCGGAAACGGCTGCGGCAATTATGTCGGCTACACGTCGCTTTGGGGTTCCCCGCACACGGCACAGCGCGCGCTATCGCTTACTCGCCTCGGCCGCGCACCGACCCGGCCTGCTGCCATGCCACTTGTCATCCATTCCGCACCTGGACACTATCTCATTACGGAACTAAATCAATCTATTGGAACAAAATCTATTTACAGTCATTTGTCTTGGCGCATGTATATGAAAACTAAGAGCACTCGCACACTGAATGCGAGACGAATCTACACGATTTCACAACATTCATAACGATAACATAATGTTTAGGCGGGTAGTGCGACGGCGTCCTGTCAAAATAATGTCTCATTGGATTCATAACCTACGGAACGGGACGAAGCACCAGATTGTGCCTCTGTGTGCGCGAATATATTTTATCGCTCAAAATATTAATTCTCGTAATCACATATTATATGAAGCAGTCACCTTTAATTCGATAACCCGAAACGAATGTAAATCGGCGATGGGGTAACGTTATACTGAGGGTGTAAACGGGTCATATCACTAACAAATAAGCATATGTGACGTAATATTATAGTTGTATATAAGTTGGGTAGGCGATGTTGACATTGTTGCCGGAGAGCAATGAGACCGCAGATAGAGGCGGCGGGCGGCGCGGTGCCGTGTGCGATATGGTTGCGGTGCGCCGTGCCCTACTCGTGCACACCTTAAGGCCGATTTACATCAGACGAGCGAATGCTCATTCATCCCCAGTCTGTCAAATTCTTTTAGTGTAAACAGATGTAGAGCATTCGCTCGTTGTTCTGCCTGCGAACAGTTGCTTAGAGCGTTCTTACGTGTTCGGATGTGCTCGCTCCTCGGGGCGGTCTCTTCAAAGCGTTTTTGTGTTCTAGCGATTCCGATACATAGTACATACTACATACTTATCGATTTAATTATGGATTGTTCTCAAGAAAAATGTCTATTAATGATAGAAGCATACCGAAATTGCGGATGTAAATTTGACACCCACCAACATCTCTTCCTTCTTTTCTTGTTGAGTGTTTGAGACAAAATAATAAATGCAGCACTTAAATTTAAAATAGATAGGTTAGGTCAGAGACGGACATAACGAAGCACATAACCAACCAACCACAGAATTGACATGAATAAGCATTCGTTCGGCTGATCTAAACATTTGTGCAAGAATTGTAGTTCTTGGTTCTCATTTTTGCTCGTTGATATTTTGGTGTAAACGATAAAAACGAGATTTCGTTTACACTAAAAGATCAAGAAAGAATGCTCTTGTTCTGGCTCTAGCTCTTTGTTCGTTTAGTTTAAACGGACCTTACGTTATTTCGTTTACACTAAAAGATCAAGGAAGAATGCTCTTGTTCTGGCTCTTTGTTCGTTTGGTTTAAACGCACCTTTACGCAACTGCGCTCACTGCTCATTAGAAGCGCGTGGCTCCTGCAGACTTCTCACGCTCGTGTACAAACAATAAAAGCAGAAAAACTCACTGCGTCAGGTCAACTACATAGTTTTGTAACAAGCAGCTGTCAATGCTATCAATTAGCTGTTAATAATATTACATAATCATTATAGACATGTTGCATATCCTTAGCATCTGTCGCGGGATCAGTTGTAGCACGAGACTGCACTGTTTTGGGGTTGGAGGTTCGGAACTTTTCGTGACATATGATTTAATGTTGCTAATAAATCAGCATTACGGAGGCGCTCGTTGTTATGTGTTAAGCATTGTTATGTACACGAAAATAATTTGAACAATCTAAGCTGATATGATCTGTGAGCCGTGGGCGCGCGCTGTTCGCTGTGTGCGTTGATAAGGCAATGTGGCAGTACAAACGGACCGTTTGTCCAGTCTCCTACTGTACAGTGGTGTGTGGAACTCAGCGGGTGACGTCACTGAGCATAGTTTGTTTACTTGCCATTGATGTGTTTAATTTATTACTTCATTATACGCACTAAACAGAGCACAGATAACGAACGTGTTGTTCACCACTCCAAACAACGCTAATCTTACATACTAGTAGAGAAGGTGTTCGCTTGTGCTAGACTGGACCGATAAAATAGATACTATGTAATAGAATAGTAAGTGAACGCTTGATCGTGTCACCTTGTAGCTTAAAGTAAAACATGAACTGTTTAAGGCGTTGGTAGCAGAGCGAGGAACGATGATGCGCCAGAGCAAACGGTTATCAATACAATAAATAACTTTCATCATCATCTGCCCAAATACGTCCCACTGCTGGGCACGGGCCTCCTCTACAACTGAGAGGGTTTAGGCCTTAGTCCACCACGCCAGCGCCTAGTGCGGGTTGGCGGACTACACACCTAAGAAATTCCTAAGAACTTTTAGGTGTGCAGGTTTTATCACGATGTTTTCCTTCACCGTTAAAGCAAGTGATAATTCATTGTGAATAACTTTCACTTGTTGATAAACATACTAATGTTACAAATGCAAAAGAAAAACTTTCTGCCTGTCTGCTACACTTTTACGCCTCAACTGCTGGACCCATATGATTTTTTTGGTATGGACATAGATAGGACCTAAGGGAAGGTCGTAGGGCACTCTTTATCAAGGCATATTTATATATTGAGAACACTATAGTGTTCTCCGGAAATGAGCAACAGGTTTAAATTAGATAAAAAATAAAAAAAGTTGCTAAAACAACACCTGATTAATGGACGATCCCAAAGGTATATACAAAAATGTGAGAGTTTGATGACTACTTGCAATTTGGTTCTTGCCATTCAAAAGTCTATTTAGACCGCATTAAATTCACCATTAGGTGGCGAGTACTCTATTAGTGACGCCAGTATAAAAAGATTATAGAGACAATACTGTGAAGCCAAATTATTATGCATAGGGCTGGCTATGACGAAGGGCTTTGGACACGGTGCGCACCTTAGACTCAAAGAAGGATGCGTGGAAGTCTGGCGTGGTGCCCGCCACGGAGGCGAGGTGCAGCGTGGCGTTGGCGACGTTGGTGAGCGTGACGGAGCGCGCGTGCGGCGCGGCCAGCGGCGCGCGCCCGAAGTGCAGCGCGGCCGGCTGCAGCGACACGCCCTCCGCCGCCGCGCGCCCGCGAGCGCCGCCGCTCTCCGACCCAGGACTCGAGGACCCGCCCCATTCCTGCGCGCCACAAAACCTTCGTGTACTCCCGCATCATTGCTCCCATTGTCAAAACGCTAACTACTCTTATACCAACAACATTTAAATCTTTAAATTATAAATTTAAATTACTTAAATACACTTATAATGACATAACTTGATGGCATTCAGTTGGACACGGTGAATGATAAAGTGTGTCATTGCAATTATCAATGTGGATTACCTTCTCCCACCCTGACAACCTTCATGCACACCTTTAAAAGTCCAAAATTGAATAATATGGCAATATCAAGTGTAGGTATGATGAGGTCTCTGGGTGTCACTTGATAAATGTTGATATCAGCATTGTGTGTGGGAAAGGTTTGAGGTGACTGGCCACATTAACCATAAATACATTGTTGAAACAAAACAAATTGAATTCTTGGAACAAAAAATAAGGGAATTCATAATCATACATTAGGTTTCCAATCAAGTCATTGATCACTTATTTATTAAATTTAAATATCAACTGTATTTTTATAGAGAGGATATGTTTTATAAGCATATTTTTTTTTATTAGCAGCTACATCATAATAACATGAATGTCTGTGGCACATATTCTGCAAGGCCAATGTCCAGCAGTTAGACTGGTGTTGATGAGAATCAAAAAATTATCAACCATACTACCATAGGTACTGACTATGCATGCCTCATTATCATTGTGTGTCATTTCTATTAAGTTTAGTTATATATCATCACAACACATTGCAAGAAACTATGAAAACACCATCAAAATAACTTTTTAAAAATAGTAATAAACACACTAACATAAAAATTAACCACAACCACCTTTAATGAGAAAAGTGATGCAAAGACCTAGAGAGAGAGACAACCACCCCTTGTCCCCCACAATCAAACACAATCAAAACATGTTGGTGTGTAATTGTTGATAAAATTTCATATATATTGTAAGTGTTACATTTAATTTCCATAATTAATCAGTGAAAGTTGGACTATTTTATTTTTCTCTGAATATAGGTGTATAAGTATGTAACAACTTATAATACTAGTTATTATATTTGGTTGTAAAATCTATAAAATTGAATGGTGCCTCAATAAAAACAATGTTTACTATGCACCTATTCTAGGCACATTAAGTACTTTTTGTTTGAAACATGTTGTTATCAATAATCATGTCTCGAGACAATGTTCCATATTCAGGAAAAATATGAGAAAGTCTCAGTTTTTACAATAAATTATGATTGTTGTAATGTAGTGTGAACTAACAGTGCAGTGGTGAGTGGTAGTAGGGAAAAATGTATGAAATCATTATTACCTGGAATGTGATCCCCTCTATAAGAGAATCATGCATGGACACACCTGCAAACAATACCAAATATAATAACATGGTTCCTGCAACATACATTTTCTTTGATTCAACTTTCAACACATTGTTTTTGCAAAATTAATACACTTTCAAAGTGACTCATTTTTTTTAAAAAAAGCATTTGCATCTTAATTGCTAAACTGATTTCGATGAATTTTTATCACATAAGATTGAACCCTGATGCATTATAGGCATATAGGCTACAAAAAACTTTTAAAGCATTCTAAACAAAGCTAGCCCAGGTTTTTTAAATTATGATTCCCAGGGGAAGTTTGTATATTTCAATAATAATATTGTTTTTGGAAAAGTGTTCTTCATTATCTATATTAATTTAATTTTCGATTTGTTATTCCTAACTTCTTCTTTTTTAAGTCTAATTATGTTAAGTTTATTATTCAACATATAGTCCTTACTTTCAAGATCATGATGTAAATACCTAATTGCAATTTCGTATATCACGGCTTGCACATCGGGCAAAAATATTGTGTACAAGCGGGGGGTCGCAGTCTGCAGTGAACGAACATCTGGTGCAGTGCGATGCGCGTGGTTTTTAATCGGGCCCCGGTCTCGACACGCCAGTCCAGCAGTACACGCTTACTCTTTGCGACCAAAATACTAAACTCATAGCGAAAGAAAAACGACAAACAAATCCGCCTCGGTCCCGATCTAAAATAACACCGCGCCGCGCACTACCGCCTCCATAGCTCCATGCCAACTTATTGTTGCTATTCAACATTCCACTAATTTTTTGCTTAAACATTACAACTGTTGACGGTAGACCTCACATTTACAAACAATTTATTACATAAAACATTAAGTTTCTATTTTAAAATCGATTTTACCATGGCTCTTTCCCTGGGCTGACAGTTTTGAGTTTGGAGATATATCCAACAACGTCAACACAAAAACATAACACCACACTATTTTGTGATACATTTTCAAAAAAATATTCCTAATACAACACTGTTTATTCACATTTCTTAAACACACTTCGATATTTCTATCATTTCAACTCACGAGACGTGCGATCGCGAAATAATGTAATTGGCCATAGATAAAAAAATAAAATGGAAAACACATTGACATATTTTGAGATCGGATACACTATTCGCTATTATTTATTACACTAACATTTTTACGAATTGCTTCAATTTAATAATTTATTCTAAATTAACTAATTTTATTATTTAAAAAATAAGTATTAAGATGTCGATACATGTCTTTAAATAAATAATTTTAACCATAATTATGATTTTGGATAGTGCATAATTTTACTATTAATAGATTAGTATTTTTGTTAATATTCGAAACGAAACCTGTAAACCATTCTAGTTCTAACTTCTAAACAATAAATGCATGAGATGAGAAGGGGTAATTCAATTTACCAATATTTTTATCTTTCTTGCATACTTTAAAGTTTTAAACATTTAAACAAAGGGAACAATAAAAAACTACAAGATTTCGCTTTTGAGACAATTATTGCGAAGGATAATGGATGACAACTGTAAGTAATTCACAAATATATTGTTTATTGACTCAGGTCTTAATGTTCCATTTTGGTATACAATAGGGTGCGCACTGCGCAGTATAACAGCAGCTTTTCGAGCTTCTTTGCTTTTACATCTTTTACAACACCAAAGGTGTGGTGTTTTTGATGTTAAAGGTTAATTCTTTAACTTTGTTAGTTTTCTACCAAATTGCAGCCGAAAGCGACGGCGAGCAAAATGAAACAGCAGCCGGGGGTGACAGTCATCATTTAGAAGATAATGACACAGATGAGGAAGAGCAACAGTTCGACATTTCTCTGGCTGCCTCCCATTCTGTAAGTATATTTCAACTCCTCCTTATTTTTAATTTTGTTATAATATAAGAGGGCAGTAATTATCATTGATTGAGAACAGATTGTTTATGTTTTGATGTGGATGTTGAAATAATTCACTGAAATAATTAGCTATTTACACTAACTTCAAGAATGATTAGCTTATATATTAAGATTGTACACACAATAATATAGGCAACAAATGTGGTTTAGTACATGGGCCCTGGGCTAGTGGCTGTGAGTGGAAGATCTGTATTGGAGGCTGGTTGGGAAGGCCGAGTGCCAGTTGTGGCACACCATGGTGCAGTATTTCCTGGAGAAACAGTTCCAATGTTACTACCCAATGCACATGATGCTGCTGTGCTGGCCAGAGCCATAAAGCAAGACAAGCTGTTTGGGTTGCTGTGTCCTGAGTGAGTGTTACTTTTTAATATTATATGGATATGGTGTTGATAAGGTTATATTGTGGTTCAAATTTCTGTATTTCTTGGAAATACTATTATGTGGTCACAACAGCAAGTAGTAAAGCAGTATGTTTTTAAATTCAATCCATTTGGGGTAAAATTTGGGTGGAGCTACTATTAATTAAGCATATCATCATCATCATCATCAGCCCAAATACGTCCCACTGCTGGGCACGGGCCTCCTCTACAACTGAGAGGGTTTAGGCCTTAGTCCACCATGCTGGCCTAATGCGGGTATTAAGCATATCAATTGTGAATATTTCTTTTTCATTAAAAAAATAAAAACACTATAAAAGTTATAGATATGACTGCCACTTACAGGTGTGCATAATATTCAATATTTTATTTAGTATAGAAGTTATTATAAAAATATTTTTCCTCATATAAGTTCCACCGCTGAGTGTGAAACTCAACCTGGCCTAGTATAGGTTAGTTAATTTCTCATACTAAGCATTATTTGAAGATAACTCTTGAACATGTAGGTATTCTCACAGTACTTTCCTCTCATTAGTTTAGATGGTAATATTAAAGACAATGAGACATGATTTTGAAGATAAGTAGTGATGACCTTGAGGTTTAAGCATATGTCGAGAATTCAAACACCAGGCACACACCTCTGACTTTTCGAAGTTATGTGTGTATTCATTATGAATTATCGCTTACTTTAACGGTGAAGGAAAACATCGTATTAAAATCTGGACACCGAAAAGTTCTTAGGAATTTCTTAGTTGCATAGTATGTGTGTGTGTGCCGCAGCGAGAGCGGCACGCTGGTGTCGGGCTACGGCGTGCTGTGCGAGGTGTTCGAGGCAGGCGCGTGCGAGGACCTCGAGCCGCCACAAGCGCTCAGCTTCAAGGCGCGCGCCACACACCGCTTCCGCTTCGTCAACATGCCCAAGCACTCCGTGCCCATACACCTCTATGCCAGGTGACACCCACTCACTCAGTTGAACGAGGCCTTTCTCTGAACTGGCTGGATTAAATAATAATTATTGACGATTTATGAAGAGTTATAAAAAAGTAGGTATAATTTTTTTAGATTGTTGCAATAGCTACAGATAATTATTTATGAAACGAAGCGTCTGTCCAGGATGCGGTGCGTGGAGGTGCGCGTGCTGCCGGAGGTGGAGCCGGGCGCTCCGCTCGCCCGCGTGCGCCTCGCCGGCCTAGACGCGCTGCGACACTCGCGCGCCGCGTACGTACCCGCACACTAGTCACACACCCCCCGCCCCCGCCCCCGCGACACTACACAGCGCCGCTCGCCCGCGTGCGCCTCGCCGGCCTAGACGCGCTGCGACACTCGCGCGCCGCGTACGTACCCGCACACTAGTCACACACCCCCCCCCCCCGCCCCCGCGACACTACACAGCGCCGCTCGCCCGCGTGCGCCTCGCCGGCCTAGACGCGCTGCGACACTCGCGCGCCGCGTACGTACCCGCACACTAGTCACACACCCCCCCCCCCCCCCCCCCCCACACTACACAGCGCCGCCCGCCCGCGTGCGCCCCGCCGGCCTAGACGCGCTGCGACACTCGCGCGCCGCGTACGTACCCGCACACTAGTCACACACCCCCCGCCCCCGCCCCCGCGACACTACACAGCGCCGCTCGCCCGCGTGCGCCTCGCCGGCCTAGACGCGCTGCGACACTCGCGCGCCGCGTACGTACCCGCACACTAGTCACACACCCCCCGCCCCCGCCCCCGCGACACTACACAGCGCCGCTCGCCCGCGTGCGCCTCGCCGGCCTAGACGCGCTGCGACACTCGCGCGCCGCGTACGTACCCGCACACTAGTCACACACCCCCCGCCCCCGCCCCCGCGACACTACACAGCGCCGCTCGCCCGCGTGCGCCTCGCCGGCCTAGACGCGCTGCGACACTCGCGCGCCGCGTACGTACCCGCACACTAGTCACACACCCCCCGCCCCCGCCCCCGCGACACTACACAGCGCCGCTCGCCCGCGTGCGCCCCGCCGGCCTAGACGCGCTGCGACACTCGCGCGCCGCGTACGTACCCGCACACTAGTCACACACCCCCCCCCCCCGCCCCCGCGACACTACACAGCGCCGCTCGCCCGCGTGCGCCTCGCCGGCCTAGACGCGCTGCGACACTCGCGCGCCGCGTACGTACCCGCACACTAGTCACACACCCCCCGCCCCCGCCCCCGCGACACTACACAGCGCCGCTGTTGCAGGCTGGACCGGCGGCTGCGCGGCATGGACGCAGCGGTCACGTCGTGGCCGCTCTTCGTGTACGAGATTTTCGACTACGCGCGCATGCGACAGGTCATCAAGGAGTACTTCAAGACTATGATGCTCGGTGAGTGCGACTGTGCGAGTGGTGTGAGTGGTAATAGTATGTGGTGTATATGTGTATGTATGTAGTATGTGTATGTGTGTATGCATGTAGTATGAATGTAGTGTGGGTGCGTTGCAGACAAGTTGCCGGCGGACGCGGTGTCGCTGTCGTTCTGGGTGGCGTCGAACCTGGCGCTGTCGGCGCGGGACCGACTCGCGCTGTTCGTGGTGGACAACGCGCTGCTGCGACTGCACATGGAAGTGCGCTTCATCAGCCGGGTGCGAAACATCTCCTACTACACTTGTTGTTCATCCACACATTTAACCATTACTAAGAGGCGAATGAGAAATTGAATATGTCTCGTACTTCCATGGATAACTAAAGTGTGCGACTTTATTGTTTCAAGTTTACATGTTGGTGCATAGCGAAATACCCCTCTTCAATGATAATAACATGTTGATATATTACAACATTAATAATATTCTTTTAAATATCCAAACTGAAAAACAAATGGTGATTACATATTTAGTGTTATTTGTCAACAATGGTATATAAATAAGTTGAAATGAATTTGGTGATTTGTAATTTTCAGAAAAGCGTGTTGTGTTGCTCCGCGTGCCTGGGCGAGATCGCGCGGCGGGAGCACATATTCGCCATGTCCAGCGAGGGCGTGCACTCCAACTACACCAACCTGGGTACGATGTACTCCGGCGTTGGTATCATACCATATCATACAGCAACGGCCCGTCCAGCTTCGCCTGGATACGATGATGCCCCTGTATTATATAATTTTGAAACAAATTTAGTCATCTTGTATTGCCTTTATCTTCTTTGCCATAATCACCTTACTTCTCTCTAATAACACATTTTTCTATACACCGTTCCAGCATATCCCACCATAACATATAACTACACATTCCACTGTTGAGTTTTTATAACAGCTATATACCCCTATTGCATTCCGACTCCCCTTTCCGTGCAGTCCGTCTCCTCCCAATCTCCACTAGATTATTAATTTCACATTTCCCGTATAATTAAATGACATCCACTCGCTGTTCATGTTATGGCACTTACTGCCCTGTCATGTTAGAAGTAGTATCTGACGAGGCTGAGACATGGCATGTGGTGTGCAGGCGGGTACATGCACGACATCGTGACGGTGTCGCGCGCCGTCAACACGGAGCTCAACGGCTCGCCCTCCGCAGAGTACTCGTGGTTCCCCGGATACACCTGGACCATCGCGCTGTGCCAGACCTGCATGGCGCACGTGGGCTGGAGGTGAGTGAGTGCGAGTGCGTGTGTGTGTGCGTGTGCGTGTACGTGTACGCGTGCATGACGCTGGGCTGCGCAGGTTCGACGCGCTGAAGCGCAACCTGCGGCCGCAGCAGTTCTACGGGCTGTGCCGCAACTACGTGCAGCCGCGCGCCGACCCCGAGCCGCCCGAGCCGCCGCGCCCGTAGCCGCGCCCGTAGCACCGCTCGTAGCCGCGCCCGTAGCACCACCCGTAGCACCGCGACTCCTTCACAGCCACTACTGTTTTTGGGGATCGAGCGACTATTGAAAAATTCTGCCATACGCAACAAACAACATGTCAATAAGTTGTTGTATCAATGTATTAATTTAACTATCTTAATGCTTCAATAAGGACGTGACTGGTTTCCTGGATTCCGAATGAGCTGTTTGTCCTCAATATTTACAGTGGAACAAACAAATTAATTTGATGAGAGTAGTTGCGCCGCCGAAGTGGTGGTCTGTGTGTCGTATTGTTGTTACGTTCCGAGGACGTGTGGCTAGCGGCCGAGCCCTAACCGTTGTGAAGTTATTTATAAAGTCGGATGAACAGGGAAGTCCCTCAGACTGATAGCTATGAAAGTTGAAGAGATTATGTTAACTTACTAGTTTTATCGTTTATGTATGTAGTTCCGCTGCCTCAGCAAGTGCGAAATATTGACGATTTTCCATATAAATTGATCCCATTAATGTGTTTAATGTGGTGTAATTATTTAATTTTTTCAACACAACTTTAAAAATAGATTTTTTAACACCGTTGCTTTGTGGTGTTCTATTTTATTTATGCTCAAAATTTTCTATTACCATAAAGTTACTTTAATTATGTTAGAAATATTTTTAAAATAAATTAAATATAAATAGGCAAATGTTTTGCTTGTGGCAATTTCTTCAAATTACTAACTATAAAAATTGTTATTACACTTCTTAAGTTCAAGGTGCGCAGTGCAGTGAATGTGTTAGTTAAGATTTGTTCCACTTACTGATACAATATGTTGAGTATCGAGATACAATATGATCTATCAAGTTGCCACATTGACTATTTCTATGTTTCGTTATGTCGTTTACATAAACCTAGTTTGCTACAAGACATAGTAGTGTCCTAACCCAAAATGTAAATAGATGTATGTACTTCCGTACTTACTATATTATGTTACCTAAAATATAAGTCAATAAAGTATATTGTTGATACTAAATGTTTACTCATTTATTTCTTTACGAAACACAAAATGAACCTTTCGCAAATATTGTACATATTATATAGAGTACGAGCGTTAATTATTGTGATGTTGATTGTCATCCTGCATGTGCGCACAACGCGAGCGAGAGGTGGCGCGGCCTCAGGTGTAGGGGGGCTGCCACTCGCATGCAGAATTCACTTGTCTCTTTGCTCTCTTTTTCGTTTGTTTACCTGCAGGACAACAAATTCATTGAGTATATATGCAGCAATAACATCAGGCCGACTTCGGGCGCTGTTGGTACAAGACAAATGTTCTTTTCAAGTCTGGGAGTTTGTGAGCCCCAGCAACTTTCAAGTTGTTTGTTCACGAATCTCACAATTCTTATGGGGGCCAGAATATTAGCATGACTATTCAGTGTATTATTCGCGAAATATATGTGTATATTAATATTTTGCGACTATAACAACTACCATTTGGAAAATATAATGAGCAAAGGGTTTTTTTTAAGATCATTACCTATGTTCTTACAAAGTCCCACATCTTTACTCAAGCTCTGTGGATGAGGTAAATCTTTTTGCAGAATTGCACGCAATGTCGTCCTGGGCACACGCAGTGCAATAGCTCTGGCACGTAACGATAAGGCAGGTGAATTTCTCATTGAGGTAGCCACTTCATCCACGCGGGACTTCCTGGTACACAAACATTGTGACAATGTGTTAGTATAGTTTAAACTTAGGGGCCGTCCATTAATCACGTGAGGCTCGAACGGGGGGGGGGGGTTGGCAAAAACCACGAAATATCATAAGGGGAGGGGGGGGGGGGGGTAGTAAGTTATCACGTGTATTTTTTTTCGACGAACGTGCGATATCTAATCCGAAAAGTCAGTCAAAGACAACCTGGAACCTTTCTGTCTAGACATTTTTATCATGATCCTTAATGTAAGAATAAAATGAAATTAAGCTTTATACCTTTATTTAAAAACTTTAAGATTCATTGTAGATACTAAAAAATACATGTGAATTTTTATACTCTTAAAAAAACCTCACCACATATCACCAAGGGGGGGGGGGGGCTAAAAATGCTAAAAAACAAATAGTAAATGGTGGTGGTTAATGGAAGTGCTTTGTTGAAATTTTATTGATTTTAACAGCATTTGTATGAAAGTATGTTTTGCCTTAAAGTTAGTATGTAACCTGAAATGGCAGTTATAAGAACAAACAATTCTGATAATATTGCCTGCATCACCAATAAAGTTTATTAAAATGGTCTTGTGATGCACAAAAAAGGATTATGGTTAGTGATAACCATATATGAGCTATTTCTAATTTAAGTCCTTCATACTTACAATATGTCAGAGCTAGAAATTGATTTATGTTGTTAGGATATTGCATCTGTTATTGCTATAATCATCTATGTATATCATCATGCTTTAAATTGAGAAATAAAATACATTCAATGTGACTATTGTTATACAAATACCTTTTGATTGGTCGTCCAGGTCTGGGAGCATCACAGACACTTCCAGTAGAAAACAATTTGCGTTCCCACACCAAGAGAGTGTTTTTTGCAGGAGGCTCCCGTCCAAAGCGATGCTGGAAATCTTGTCTGATCTAAAACAAGCGACAGTACTTATTCTCTAAAATATTTTAAGTATAAGAAAAACAAATATAATTAAATAGATAGATGTTTCATCTATAATCACCTGATTGATACTATTTTTCAAACGTTTTCTTTCATGAACCCACACAGCCGCTACCAACCTTTCCTCGATACTGAAGTTGGAAGTATCAACGTTTGCTTTATATTTTTCTTTACCTTTTTCAACATTAACCGCTTCTAAATGATCTCTTAATTGACCATTATAGTCTTGATTTATGTTAGTGACATTTTGTGTAATCAAGGGCTCGTATTGTTCATTACGATTTACGGAAACATCTTTTCTGAGTTCACTGTTTAAAGAACATTGTTGATAAGTCAAATGCTGATACATCGGATCACTTGAATAATGGTAAATATTCATTTTTATGTAAAGTTCTTATTCACAAAATCATGCAACGCTAAATAAATAAATTAATAAACAAACACTGAATCTGTCAGGGCTGCCAGCCCAAATAAATCGCAGCTATACGGTTTAGTATCTGCAATTATACGAAATTTTATCGCATTATACATAACCATTCTATAATTTAGCTCTTGTTTTTTTAGAATTTTAGTTACCTACATAAATGGTCGAAATTTACTTAGATAAATGGTCGAAAAGTCGAGATTCGAGACTTTTTTTTAGAATTTCAGTTACCCTACCTAGATAAATGCTTGAAAACTCGAGACTGGACAGTTCACAGTAGCTCTTGTTTTTATTTTTTATTTTAGTTACCCTAGCTTTTAGACAGTTTGATTTCATTCCGTATGTTTTTGTATCGTATTATACAATCTGGCAGCCCTGGAATCTGTACTCCGTTTCCGGCCTATACCTTTAATTTTACTCTTTGTGCAACAAAGATGAATTTATTGATTATTCCCTACTGTAGTAGTGGCTCACTGAAGTTAGCCCCCCTTTTTTTTATTTTGATTTTTTTTTACTCTCAATCGTTTTTTCGTCGTTTGTTCGTGAATGTTCGATTGTAACAATTGTTTGTTCGTCTTTTATTTGTTTATAATTAAATTAACAAATGCTCACTTTTAAGTTGACCCCCACTACTAGATATCTTTAATTTTATCTTTCAAATTAACTAATTTTGATCAATTAACGTTTGTTCGACCATTATTGACGTTTTTTCGGTTATAAAAACAATTAAATTATTATTTATTTATTATTTTTTATCTGGTAAGCAAGGCCTCACTAAATTTGGCCCCCCCTTTTTGAATTTTGTTTTTTTTTTACTTTCAATCGTTTGTTCGGTGTTTGTTCGTGAATGTTCGATTGTAACAATTGTTTGTTCGTCTTTTATTTGTTTATAATTAATTTAACAAATGCTCACCCTTAAGTTGACCCCCACTACTAGATATCTTTAATTTTATCTTTCAAATTCACTAATTTTAATCAATTAACGTTTGTTCGACCATTATTGACGTTTGTTCGATTATAAAAACAATTAAATTCTTATTTATTAATTATTTTTTATCTAGTAAGCAAGGGCTGTCTAAATTTGGCCCCACTTTTTTTTATTTTTGTTTTTTTTTTACTTTCAAATGTGTACGTTAATGTTCAAATGTAAAAATTGTTTGTTCGTCTTTTATTTATTTATAATTAATTAAACAAATGCTCACCCTTAAGTTGGCCCCCATTACAAGATATTTTTATTTTTTTCGCTCAGATTAATTAATTTTGATCAATTAACGTTTGTTCGACCACTATTGATGATTGTTCGATAATTTATTAGTTAATTATAAATATAAGAACTTACAATTCATTGGTATGAAATTAATTTTCAAATGAAATATTTATTCTTTTAAGTAAGTACTATTACTTTCGCTGGGCCTGAGAGGCCCCCACGTCAGCAGTTAAAGGTTAATAGTCAAAATCAATTTTGAAAAAAATCTTGAATTTTTACGCCCGTGGCAATTTATTCGTATATTAGTGAAGAGTCTAGCTTCTCCTGAACGCCATGATATAAAACAAAATCTCCTTAGTCTCTTGCTATGGTTCTGTCTATCTACAAATGGTGTTATTATTCAAATTAGTCTACTAGTAGTATTCGCGTGAAAGTAATAATAATAATAAATAAATACACCCAACTGTCACATACATAGTTCTGACTCCACACTAGGATACAAGTCCTGTGTCGTGGGTATCAGAGACTACGAGAGACTTTTTCGGTCTCACAAACACCCAGACCCGAAATAAATATTTGTGGATCACACAAACATTTGTCTCGGTGCGGGGATCGAACCCACGGCCTCTCGTTTCGCAAGCTGGTGCGTAGCTAACTGCGCCACGGGACTGTCAAGTAAAAATACTTTCGTATCTACAGTATAAAATAGATGCCACGGCGCAAAATAAAAATACCTACAGCATTTTTCTTTACATTATTGATGCATTCTGCCATAGCAATGTCGTAAGTGTAGGTATCATTCTATAAATGATTTTTTTTTCAATTAAGTTTGACTTTTAAAATGTTCATTTCATCATCAGCCCATATACGCCCCACTGCTGGGCACGGGCCTCCTCTACAACTGAGAGGGTTTAGGCCTTAGTCCACCACGCTAGCCTAGTGTGGGTTGGTGGACTACACACTTAAAGAAATTCCTGAGAACTTTTAGGTGAGCAGGTTTCATCACGATGTTTTCCTTCACCGTTAAAGTACGTGATAATTCTTTGCGAATACACACATAACTTCCAAAAGTCAGAGTCAGCTGTCGAGATTCTCGACAGCAGCGTGCCTAAACCTCGAGGCCATCACGATTCACGAATTTAAAATATTATTTACTTTATATTTTTGATACTATTTGATATATAAGACTTCATGGATGCATCCAAGATCTAAACATTGGCACCTTTTAGATTATATGATTGTACGCCGCAGAGATCTACGTGACGTACTTATTACTAGAGCGATGCGTGGAGCACAAGGTTGGACAGATCATCGTCTCATTAGGTCAAAAGTGAACCTTGACCTTAAACCGCCACGCCGGGCCCCTCACAAAATACCACCTAAATTGTCCTGCTCTGCTTTAATAACCTCATCACAACTTGGAAATGAACTGGACAACAAATTTATTGCAAATATTCCGCAGATTGATGTTTCTTCAATAAATCACTACTGGGAAAATTTTGCTAAGCGCCTTCATGTCTGTGCACTTGATGTTATAGGCAAACCAAAAAAGAAACACCAAGACTGGTTTGATGCATCAGACCAAGACATCAAAAATCTAGTCGAAGAATACAGACATGAGCTGAATTCAAAATTAAAGAATTCCCTCACCAAAAAGAAGGCACAACAAAGGCTAAGGTACAAAGTACGCGAATTAAAAGACCGATGGTGGAACGAAAAGACTGTTGAGATCCAATACTATGCTGATACTCATCAAACTGGCAGGTTCTTTGAGGGTGTACGAGCAATTTTCGGACCTAGGGTGAGAAAAATTGCACCAATATATACTAGGGATAGACAACACAAACTTACCAGCAAACCTGAAGTACTAAAGAGATGGGCAGAATATTTCAAAGATGTTCTGAATCCTAGTACGCTTAATGTTGACATGAATTACATTGATTCTCTCGAAGAACTTCCAACTCGCCACAATTTAGACGACCCACCCACAATTGAGGAAACTTTGCAAGCAGTAAAACGGCTAAAGAACTTTAAAACACCTGGAATCGACCAACTTCCTGCTGAAATTTACAAATACAGTGGAGAACATATTCAAAATCGACTATATCACCTTGTCAGGGAAGTTTGGGACCGTGAAGTCATTCCGCAAGGATGGAAAGATGCGGTTATTTGTAAGCTGTATAAAGGCAAGGGAGATATATCTGAATGCAGCTCCTATAGGGGTGTATCGCTTCTTTCTGCTGCGGGTAAGGTTCTTGCGCACATTATTACCACCCGTTTAAGCCAATTAGCGGAACAGTATCTGCCCGAAACCCAGTGTGGATTCCGTCCTAGCAGAGGAACTGTCGATGCAATTTACATTGTAAGGCAAATACAAGAGAAAAGCTTAGAACATCAAAGGCCACTATACATATGCTTTGTTGACATTGAGAAGGCGTTCGATAGAGTTCCACGAGAGGCTCTCTGGTTGGTACTCCAAAAATATGGATGCCCGCAGAAATTCGTCAACCTCATACGCCAATTTCATGTTGGTATGAAAGCAAAGGTTCGACATGAGAACGAATTTTCTGATGAAATTCCAATTACCAGTGGAGTTAAGCAAGGCTGCGTCATGGCACCTACACTTTTTGCCATGTACTTTGCTTGTGTAGTAAGGGATGCACTGCAAAATTGCAACGATCAGATTCAACTGAGGGTCCGAACAGATAAAAGCGTGTTTGATCTTTCAAGATTCAAAGCTCTGTCAAAAATTCGTACGATCCCAATACTTGAGGTAGTTTATGCCGACGATGTTTGCATTGTTGCGGACAGCATGGTACATCTTCAAAGCTACATTGATGCATTTCACCAATCATGCCAGCGTTTTGGCCTTGTTATTAGTGCTTCCAAGACCCAGGTACTTAAGCAACCACCCAGAGGCTGGGTGGCGGATAAGGCAACGTTAAATCTTTATGGGTGCCAATTAGAGGAAGTATCGCACTTTAAATACTTGGGGAGCATTTTGCGGCACGACAACACATTGGCCTCGGAGATCCCATATCGTATAGCACAGGCTGCTGCTAATTTCGGACAACTTTATAAACGTGTATGGAAATCCCACGATCTAAAGTTAACAACTAAAATTAATGTCTACAAGGCATTGATCTTACCAGTACTTTTATACGGTGCAGAATCATGGTGTGTTTACAGACCTGATATAAAAAAGCTAGACACATTTCATATCCGATGTCTCAGGTCAATCTTGAAAATTAAGTGGCAAGACCGCGTGTCCAACACGGAAGTTCTTCGTCGCTCTAGCATGTGTGGAATGGAAGCATTACTTATGCAACGGCAACTCAGGTGGTGTGGTCACGTTCTTCGTATGGATGACAACCGCCTACCCAAAGTGGTCTTCTACTCTGAGCTAGCTGAAGGTAGACGTAGGCAAGGTGGTCAGTACCTGCGTTACAAGGACGTGTTAAAGCGGCACTTGAAGGCTTGCTGTATTAACCCAGAGTGTTGGGAAGAGCTGGCATCAAATAGGTCGGGCTGGCGCTCCACCATCTTTAAAAGTGTTAAAACATTTGAGGATGGTCGTTTGGCAGCACTAGACGAAAAAAGAAGAATGCAAAAACAAAAACCTAAGCCCTCCTACACATACGCCTATAATACCCAGGGCCAACTCTACTGTTCAACTTGCGACCGGGTATTTAAAACCAAATTCGGCTTAGCAAGCCACATTAGGGCCCATGATCGAAGATTGTAGTTAGGGTCGCCGTCACCGAAATCGGTGAGGAGGGCTATATATATACTTTTTGATATAACATGTTCGTATTTTTAAATAATTTGGAGCATGATAATAACAGGAGCTAAATATAGAAAAAAAAAGCCTTTTTGAACATTTTATTGCCATTATCTACTTCTTAACAATAATATCGGAAAATTTTCCGTCACTAAGTAATCATCTTCAAATATTACTGCAATGTTTAGCTCAAATTCTGCAAAAAAATTAAATTATTATATATTAATAATTTATGTAAAGGCCCGTGGATTTTTTAGAGTTTCATTATTTCTTTATAGTTTTTTTGCTGTTTAAACTTCAATATAAGTTTTTAGTGAGTCTTACAAAGAAAACTAAAATACCTAAAATGTTGAGTTTTGTTTTAAATCTATTAAGAGATTAGTAGTCTATCAGTATGTGAACATTATTACAATTAAATACAATGTGTATATAACCACTTAGTCACATACCAATTTTAAAATTAACTGTGGTGGTGGTGGGGCAGGTAAACAACCTTGGCAGCACCATGTATAAAGGAATGTCACGTCCACGGCATACATCACCGTCACCTATCTGGATATTTTGGATTTCCGTTGCTGAAAATTCAAAATCATTAATAAAAAACAAAAATATATAAATACAAATTTTGTCGACATATTACCGTCCCGAGAATATCCTTCAGCACATCCACAAGTTTCTACACGCACTAATTGAAGTTCTATTGATTTTATTGGTACTGAACATTCATCAACTCGAATCTGTTAAAATAAGAGTAAAAGTTATGGAATTTGGAAATTTTCAGTTTTTTCGTCGCCATGAGGGAGCAACATTAGAAACACAAGAAGGCACTTAAAAAGAAACTCTCAGGATACTTTAAAATCATAGTATTTTTTTTATAGCTGAGCAATAGATTAGAAAATCAAATTTAACTAGGGAAATCTTGAATTTATTTGCTATTAATTATCATGATGATTATGATTGAATTCTTGTTATGAAAAGGAATCCCTGCTATGTTAGTATGGAAACACTTACATTGCCGGTTATGGGTTTATCAAGTGGACAGACTGTAGAGTTAATTTCTGCATATATTTGAAATTGTGGCATTACACCTCGTGATGAGCCTCCGCCACATGCTCTTATTGAGGCAGGAGTGATCTCACACCTGACTGGTTTTAATGGCGCAGGATCTTGCTGAAATATTCAACCTCAATTAACTTCAAATACATAAATACATTTGTGACTGTATTGCTGAAAGTTTAGGCAGGGGTGTATATTACTTCCACATTCTGGCAGCTATGTTTTAAGTCCCATATATGGTTGGCAAACCTATTGCTCTGGTCTCCATGATTACTCAGTATATATGGAATTACCCATTAACATTGTCCAACATGGGTCCATTCTATCATGCTGCAATTCAAATAGGGCAGTCATTAAGATTTCATCAACTTTTAATCACAAATTATTTATGTCTGTGATTCTCAAACATGACATATACAGTTTAAACTCCATGTAATGTCACTCGATTTAACAACAAACTCCCTAAAGCGTCAAAATCATTTGGCTTTGATTGGTTTAGCTTGCCTTCCATATAATGATTTTCTTCTCTCCATTTAATGACAACTTTTATAATGTCATAAAATGCACAGTCCCTTCAGTGTCATTATATAGAGTTTATACTATATTTGTAAATATCTTCTAACATGGTTTTAGCATACATACACAAAACCTAATGATCTTTGTTTTTTTTTAAAATGTGTAGGTTATGTGGAGAAATAATAAATTAGGTACTTACATGTTTGCACTGTACAAAAAATTGACAACTGGCATAAAGTGGCTTGTTGAGGAATGATCTTTTCATGCTGCACTTCAATGTATACATTATATTGACAAACACTCCATGGTAAGTCTCCAACAGTCCTGGATATCCTGGAGAAGTGGCTTGACGAGCTCTCAGTGGTATCTCAAAGGGGATTTCAGTAATGCCCACTGGTATTTTGCCAGGGGGAGCTAACTCTATTAATGTGTTGATCAGGTTCATTGGCTGTAGACAGGAAAACATTTATTTCAAATTGGCATTTTTTGATGAGCATGTAGTAGTGTAGGGCTGTCCAAATATTGTTGAAATTTTCATGTCCAGGGTATAACA
Organism: Hemaris fuciformis; assembly: GCA_907164795.1. NCBI lineage: Eukaryota > Metazoa > Arthropoda > Insecta > Lepidoptera > Sphingidae > Hemaris > Hemaris fuciformis. The sequence continues at coordinate 126,756 of OU015452.1, forward strand.
TGAAACCACAAATATCAAGTCTTGTTCTGACAGCATGTAAATAGATTTATTTTAGAATGTGCATTGAGTTTGAATGACAACGATATTACCCAAATATTGCCGAACAGGCTTTTCAGCATTTTTAAAAGAAAATATATATCAAACAAAAAATATATATTTAAATATACATTGTTATATAATGATCAATTAAAGTGATAGTGTGGGAGTATTTAACAAGCACTTCACATATTTTATGTGGATGCATATTATTTCCTACAATGACACATCAGTGATCATATTGCACTTGATAATACTGTGTTATTGAATTTTCATTCAGTCACACTGGTTAATTGACATGCTCCTCTGAATATACTGATTCCACACAATTTTGTTTGCTTTTTATAGGTGCATTATAATTTAGTTGAGAGACAGTACCTTTAAACTGTTTGAAAATGCTTCAAAAATGCCAACATTCTTAGTGCTGAGCTGCAGGTTGACACAGCCTTCCATGCTCAATGAGAGCCCTTCATGCTTCACGTCGCCACTGGTCTCCACCACCACTACACCAGCTATCATTTCCTAACAACCACATTTATTTATCAATTGAACACATACATCTGGGAATAGTAATAGTTCGTTAATTCGTTATAATATTTACAGGAAAAAATAATTGTTAGGCTCTAGGTGGCCTCACCATCCAATAAGAATTCCAATTACGAACTCACCCCTTCATGATAAACTTTACTTGCTCTCTTGAGTATTATATTCAACATGACTGACATTTTCCTTCCAGATTGCTTAAGTTTCCTTTTTTTTGTTTTAATTAACATTTATTTACTTAACGTAAACAAAACAAAGTCTAAAAATATTACAAACACTGTTTTTCAAACAAAAATTCCAATCTGCCAGATTATTAGATTGACAGATGTCAAAGTTTATATTACGTAAGTAGGACCGACTATGAATAATTTATTGTTATTTTAGAACCTTACAGCGACTCTTAAAAAAATATTAGGTACCTATATAGTATATTACATACAATGACGAAATATTTTACTAGAATAAAAAAATAGTACTAATTTCACAAGAGTTCTATTTTTATTATATATTGCAACTCATGAATTTTCTTTTGTGTCCTCTGTGTTTTCCTACTACACACAATTTATTAGCTGGTAAGGTTATTCTATACATATTTTTATTTGTGTGTAAAATAGAAGCAAACAATTATAAACCGTAGACCACGATGTTAGAATATAGAATATGTCTTGTATATACACACTGTGTTTAGGTGTGATGGTAATGTGCACACTTGAACACACAAGCTGACCAATGAAAACACTCAGCGGGAAAATGAAGTTGAATCAAAGTCAGTTGAAAAGAAATGTCTGTTCGTGGCGGTCGGATACGATTTGTCTTATTTTGACAATTTGCGATATTTTTTATTTATTTTGTAACGTTTGTAAATGCTAAATCGTGTGATACAATTTTTAATAAATAATAGTGTTTATTGAAATATTGTTGTATAATTGTGTGGATACAAACGAAAAAGGTGATGCCGACTCGGGTTCCCCGAATGGATCGATATCGGTGACTTTTAGATTGGAGAAGGAATAAACGTCGAGCTGGGGGTGTCGGAACATGGAGAAGTCGGCTCGGCCGCGAACGGCGCTCAACGAGTGTGTCAAAGTGGTGGTGCGATGCAGGCCCCTCTCCGAGAGAGAGAAGAACGAGGGTTACGATGAGGTGAGGCGACGCTGGGCTCGTAGCTTTGTTTATGTCACACTCCGAGGGTGCGCGAAAACATTCAGCTGCTTAGGGACGTCTGGAAATATTTTAGACACGATAATCAACCTATAAATGTGACGTGAATGGGAAACATCTGGAAGTGAACTCGTATCTTATCGTTGTGTAGATTCCTTCGTAAAATCATTAGGTTTTAAGTAATTTCGCGAAGAAAGGCGAGTGTCGTGATTCACACGCGTGGGTATCGCATACCTTGCAAATTATGGGCGAGTGCACGCACTCCATTGATCGGCGAGTGGCTGCAGCTCGCAGCGCGCGGTTGCACAATGGGTCCTCATTAACAAATTAGGCGCCCGTACTACAGCACAATAGGCGAGGGTATCCTGACGCCTGACATGATGTAAACACCTACCTTCATTACATAAATATTATTAATACTCCAAATACTGATTGGGTTGCCTTGACCCTCATCAAGTAATTGTTTCACTTGCTCTGAAAAGAAACAGATGACTTATGTAAGTGTTGAATTTACTCTCACAGCATAAAGCATCTTATTTTCAAAAACAATGCAACATAGGCCTACAGGATAAGTAATATACCAATTCCCTACAATAAATTATTGATGTGGATAAGTCTACTGACATATTCATATCTTTTTTTTTAGAAAATCTATGCTGTAGCAGGTAAACCATAATGTGTATAAATTTAATGAAGTGACATTCAAATGTGAATAAATTTGGAAAGTAAAAAAAAAATATTTACTAAAATTATTTAAAATCAAATTAAAATACGTTTTTTTTAAATCATATACCAAACATTATCATTGTTATTTTAGCAGCAGTGATGGCATCAAGGTTTAGGCGCGCGGTCGAGAATTTTGGCAGTCGCATGTTCAAACCCCAGGCTCACACCTCTGACTTTTCGAAGTTATGTGTGTATTCACAATGAATTATCACTCGCTTTAACGGTGAAGGAAAACATCGTGATAAAACCTGCACACCATAAAAATTCTTAGGAATTTCTTAGGTGTGTAGTCCCCCAACCCGCACTAGGCCAGCATGGTGGACTAAGGCCTAAACCCTCTCAGTTGTAGAGGAGGCCCGTGCCCAGCAGTGGGATGTATTTGGGCTGATGATGATGATGTTGTTTTAGGATAGAATTGTTTTTTTTTAATTGTATTTTGTTAAATGCCGCCCTTACAAGATAAATGGCAATGCTAATCACTGACTTTATATAACATAATATAGGCTACTTGTTGTATGAACCACTATTCTGTTAACCATAGTCTTTGATTGTGTGTGTGGTGAGTGGAGTGTGGGGTGAGTGACCACTCTAAATTTGAGATTATCTTAGCATTGTCTGAGTGTTATCAGTTATCAGCATGCAACACAATAAATTAAATATTTGCAGAAGCTGAGTAGGTTAATGCACTAATTACTTTGGCTAACATAGAACATATTCATGTTGCTCATAAATTACTTTAATTGCCATCAATTCTTATTGACTCCCATACTATATCCTCATTTCAATTTTTTTTTTTTTTGCGTTTAGTATAGTAATGAATCTTTACAATTCACCCAAAAATACACTCACGCCCATATAAGTACACAAAAGTAGGCAGAGGTGCATTTCTGCACCCATGTTTCGCCAATTGTTTGTTTAGGCCCTTGTAATAGAGGGCAAACTTATTACCGTTTCTTGGGTGTGCTCAAGGGTGCATAGTTCCAGACTCTAGGCTGGTAATGAAAATTCCCAAACGGAAAACTCAATAACACTTTTGCCCAGCCCGGGAATCGAATCCGAGGCCTCTAGATCGCACGTCACGCATATGAACCGCAAGACTTCGAAACAGTTTGAATTTTGTACCACCAGTATTGTTCAACTCTATTTAAGTTACAATCAACATCTTGTTTTACTTTTAAAGAAGAGAAATCTTTTTTTTAATGAATTACCTAACTAAATCAAGTTATAAATAAAATTATAAATGCGACTTTTTTCCTAATAGAAATTTCGGCGTGTTAGCCACAAATATGTTAGTCAGTCACTCAAAAAATCCTGTACTTTCTTTTCTAAAGACTGCGTTGATTATATTCCCAAAGTTATCGGTAGCGTAGCTACTATAGCTATAGTGCCGTTTCCATGGCAACGCGAGGGGAGACCTCACTCGTGTTACACGCATGGTTTGAAGGTTTTGTTTTCTGTTGGGGCATAAAATCTTATCCTCTGCGGCTGTTCCCTATATTTTATGTCATTAATGTATGACGATGTAAAAAATACAAATCTTCAAAGAACACGCTGCCCGTCTCATGTATTATTTTCAAAACGCGTTAATATTTTAAAGAATATTTTAGTCGTAAATTCGATATTTCGTTGGTCGTAATCAGTGAATACAGAATTTAATGGTTTTGTGATACAATTAGGAAAATTATGTGTTTTTAAGTACAAAAAGCTACCAGCGCAATTAAAGGCTAAAAATATACGAATATTGTTTGACAGTAAGCTACAATTGGAAACATTGAGATTAGCATTGCAATAATGACAAGGTATAGGTATTTAGAAGTATTAAACTGACACATGTGCGTTAAGAAGCGATAAATGAGGTATGCATGTGCGGCTCAAAACGTTGAATTACTCACAGCACGTTTCATTGTATTCATCCCATCGCTTTGAGATCGTAAAGTGTGTGGCTCAACGCGCCTAATGTAGTCTAATTATACAGTCCCAACACTGGTGTTGCAGACCACTTGCGCATGACTAGTGTTCTCAGCAGAGGTGTTTGAGCTGTCTTGCTAATGTTATCTACGAATATATTCCATCAGTCTACCAAAATTATCTACCTTGGATGCTAGTGGCCGTGATTATAAAAGTACCCCACAACCAGGGTTCCAATTGTCTGTACCAAAATCCTTACGTTTATTATTTTATTATTATATGAGCGTGGAAGACAAAGCAAGTCGTGATGGCCTCGGGGTTTAGGCACACGCGGTCGAAAATCCATATTCAGGCTAACAATTAACAACACTTTTGAAAATTAAAAATAGTATTTCTGCACTCTTATTTAGCTTATTTGCACTTTTTATTTCCCTAATAAAAAAAAGAGTCCCATATAATTTTCTACTTGTTGCAACCCCTTTAAAAAGTAGCCATGACCGACTTTTTTCGACGTTTTATGAGTGAATATTTAAACGTATCCATTCGTGTTAATAATGCTAGTTTGTATTGATAAGTAACATGAAAACACACTCACGCCTTAATTATTGTGTATGTCTCTGTAAATGGCGATGAGTTTATTGCCTTTTTGGGTTCAGTACAGACTTCGCACAGGTATTTAGAGATTCCTAATACAAAAAACGCAATTACATTTTGCCTAGACTGGAATCTGGAAACCTGCGTTGAAAAAAAGACGCTGCCTTGTAATTTACTACAAATTAGTAACGGTTCTTCGATAATCCCAAGCCGTGGTGAGCTCTAACCATGAGTAACAATGTGTCAGCTGTGTGAGCTGTGCAGTTAATACAGCAGGCGCCGCATTGTTTGCGTTATGAGCTCGTGTCGCCAGATAAAAGCTGTATCTTCTATGAATAATGAGATGTGAGTGGTCGCCCGCGTCGCCCGCGCCGCCGCCCTGACGCGTGCGCACGCTGACTCACCGATACAAACACTGATGTTTGATAACAATCTAATCGACAATCAGCCTATCCATTTTTGTTTGAAATACTAGTGCACGGTTTTTCTAATGGCATTGTTGATTGTATATTATTATATTACTATCGATCTTTATGTTGCCATTAATAAACTTACGCATTTCTTAGTTTATAAAAAAATAACACTTTCTTTATAGATCCTTTACCTTCTATAGGATAGTACCTTTACTTAGATTTTACATTATGTCAAACTCAAAACTTTACTTTATTTTTAGCTATATCAGTGATATTTAATAAGTACTGAGGGTGCGATCAAGAGGTCTCGGGCAGACTAAAATTTTATTATTATTTTCCGGGATAAAGGGGAGAGAATTTTTATTTATGACTATGATATCATAAATGTGTGGATGCGAGCACCGGGTAACGTTGGTTTCGCCAAACAAGCGACACTTACTTACACTTGTGATTGGTGAGTGACACAGGCCTCTACATAAGATATTGCTCCAATTCCATTTTATAACAGTTAGTTTGCGAATCCAGGTCCAAGTTAGATAAAAATTGCAAGTCACTATGTCTAGAAGTGAAAATTGATAAGCTCAATAATTTTACAGGATATCAGAACGCTATGTATTTGATTATTAGATAACAATTGTGGACTATTAAACAACATTAAATTTTCTGGCTGAACATTACAGGACCAAAATAAACAGACTACAATGAAAAGTTAGTTTCTGTGTCGGAATAAATATAATTGCGTAGCGAACTTGCTCAACCGGTCCAGTTAATATAATTATAAAGGCACGAAGTGGCGCGTGTCGCGGGGCGGGTTTTCAGAAACTTCGCGGACTAACAATGACACTATTGCACAAAGCAAGGGGGCGCGAGCTCCGGCGCAGGCCCCGCAGCCTCCGAGCGCCGAGCTCCAAGCAGCTGACGCAACAAGTCCTGTGACACACTCACAGCCTGTGACAATGCCGGTCGACACGCAGACTACGTCATCAGTCATGCACCCGCACATTAAATATTGTATAAAGCTGGTATGATCCTGCTCACGGACAAGTAATACATGTCTATTGCGCTATTCAATTTGCAATGTCGTTACTTAGATGTAAAAATATGAAGTTGATCAGTTTACATTTCGATAGATAGGAGGAAAAGGATCAAGAAGTTTTTTAAACGCTAAAACGCAAAAGGCAGATCACTGGCTTCTTGGAAGCTAGACTTTGAAGCCATGTAAAGTTTGAAATGCTTTTAAATAATATTTATTGAACCATGAACACATAAACTTTTTGAGAGTCAAAAAGCAATTCACAAGGAAATCCTAGCAACACACCGTTTTTTTTATTGTTAAAAAGTGTAGAAGTAAACAATAAGTTGACAAAGGCAAAGAAATATTCACAGTATTGGCTATTGACCCAAGATATCAATAACATTGAATTGTATCGACTTACTTAAATATAATCACATGTGTAAACATCCTCTATTCCTAAGCATTTTAAGAGAAGAACTTTGGTGTTGGAATAAAGTTCTATTCCGCGCCATATTTCTCATATGGCTGTGGTATGCGTGGAGCGGCGGTCGCGGGAGAACAATGGGTTGCTGCAGTAAAACCGTCGTATGACAATACCCATTTTGCGGCAAACACCATACTGAGACGTAGATAAAATGCGCGGCACGCGGCCTTCTGACTCGGCATACACTCCGCCTTTACTGTTGTTTTCATGCGATTCTGTCCCTAAAATAACTAATATTCACTTTTATGACCAGTACTATGTTCAGTTCATCAATTTTATACACTAACATTATTATAAATTCGGTTTCCTTTACTCGTAAATAGTGTCAGGCTTCGAGTTCTCAATAAAGTAATATTCTTAAGAGTTTTCATCTATTTTGAATGGGCCAGTTAATTAATACTTAAAATTATAACATGCAATAATATTACTAATATTGATTGCTCGACTTTTAGTATGAGATCTTATACATTATCAATAGCTTTGGGTCGGACGTAACAGTAGATACGTTGGAATATTCAATATAATGAATACGGGCTAATAATGGTTCTAGTGAATATTTTTGACGTCTAAATATAAATCTACAAAATTTATATTTTTTAATGTTTTGCAACAAATTCCTAAGTTTGACAAAAAAGTGTGTTTGAGTAAACAATGATTGGCAATTGTTTGGTGATTAGTAATGCAATTCCACGCGACGTTGATGAAACTAATTTAACAATCTTATTAACAAGCGGTTCCGCAATAATCTCAAATATGTTGTTTTGTTACGCTCACGGTTTTGATCGCTCGATGTTTATTCGTATATCGGATGAATGTAAGAATGAGAACGATTCAAATATAGTACTTCGCAACCAAATGTTAAGATTATTTTTACTTGGATCGATACGAGAAATTCATGGTACTTATGTGTAAGAGATATTTAGAATTAAATTAGAAATGTGCTTTGTCGCGTAGTAAATATATGTACGTATGTATCAGAATTATGAAAAGTTTTCCTGATATGGTAAAAATAATAAGAGTTTATAAAAACATAGGTAATGTTGCGATAATGCACTTGCAATTAATACAGCCATAGTATAAAATAAATAATGGTCATTTAAAAATCTAATATCAAATTGGGTCGCTGATACCGATCCTGTTTTTTGCTTCTGGTGAAATGTTTCGCCAATGAAATGTTTTGGATGCAATTCGGAAACAAGAACGAAATCGACCTTGGTTTATATGAGATTAGCGATGCTGCGCGTTGTGCAATCGGAGTGGTGCGGTGAGCCTCTGCGTGGCGCGGGCCGCGTTGTGGGTTGAGGCGCACGGCTCTGTCGGTAGATGTGAGGGTTGTGATGTGAAGCTACCTTGGGTTAGGGCACAAATCGATTATTTTGTCAATTTCTTGAGGCTTGTAATTTGATTGTTGTTGTTGTCTTTTTTATATTTATTATAAAAACTATTGATGAAATCTCATGTGTTATTTCAATTAGAAAATTACAGTCTAAGTGCATCCATCATATTTTATATCATTTGGTTGAATGATGATTATGATTACCGTCATCGAATCGAGGTTAATGGGAACTCATTATGCGTGAAAGAGTCTAAAGTCCAAATCTTTAGTAATACATAAGATAGTAGGATTACCTGCTTAACCTAACGATACATAAAGGTGCTAATATTGGTAACAGTGTGGTTCATAAAAATCACCTTGTTAATCAAAAAATACCATGGAACAAACAAACACATATGTAAACCCTTTTATCAGTGGTGGCAATTATCAACACTCCTTATAGATAATGTTGATAATGCAATCAATTACCGCGCGTACGATACGCCGGCGCGCAGGCCGATTGCCGACCGCAATACAAACCACTCGAATCTTCTTATATGGGATATTGCCATAAATGAGTTAGTTCATCTGTCGCCTTGAATGTTTTCTTACTGTGCTCAGTTATTGGTCTCAAATCTTTGTCTATACTGTATTTAGATTTTTATACTGCTTACAGCTCGTAACTCAGTTAGACCTACTGTCAAATGCCTTGAGATATTTTCTCTTATTTAAAAAAGACTGTAATTGCGAATTGACATTTTCTATTACGTATTTTACTGTCTTTTTGTCAGCAGAAACGTTATTATTATTATAACAGTGATTGTTATTGTAGTGCAACTACTTTACTGATTAAACGAAAATAGTTTGATGAAATAATTTTAAAGAAGATTTACGATCGTTATATTGTCTTACTTCGTAGGTATTTACAAATCTCACTTTTATACATCAGATATTATCGTCAGCCTTCTCTATCGGCCATCTCTGCATCTGATATACATTGTAATAATCGATATATACATTACTCCAATCGATTTAAACTAATTAGTTTATTGTATCGATTTATTATCAGTGATAGTTATTTGTACAAAATTTACTACAAATATACAAGAGAATTAAATGAACTTCATAAAAAATAACTGCTACATTAAAAAAAACGTCTCTGTTTCCACACGACGACACAAAATCGCATACTTGCATCGCAAACAGCCGGTTTGTCGATTACGCATATGAGTTACAAGAGGGACTTGATTTTAATTGCAATAATGGTATGTTAAAATCACAAAAGACATTATTAAACAAACCTTTCTTATGCTAATAATGCAATGCAGAGCAGGTGTTGCATATCCGCGGCGACTAGTTCGTCCGCCATTGACAAATCTCTTCTGAAAACTGCATGGGTATAGTTTTATTACGGAATAAAACGTTGTGAATTTATTTCCGTAGAATAAAATAGCAGAGAACATTTAAAATATGTTGAACAATATAAAATGGCGTGAGTAGATTGCCGTTTAATGGGTGCATTTCCGGACTCTGCTTGAACTTAGAAATAATTAATGTTAAAACCTAATAAAACCTTTTTTTCTCTCTCGAAGGGAAAGCTATTTATGGTTCTACTTTCCGTCAGCCCTGGGGGAGGGGGCGGGAAGCGTATGTTGGGGTTACCGGCCCGGCGCGCAGCGACGTCATGTCCGCGCAGATGTTAGTGCCAGGCTGGGTCCTACCTAACGAAATTCCTACGCCGGCATACCGACCAAAACGCCCCGGTGGCCATCTTCGCGCCAAGTGAGGCGACCACGGTGCGTGGGCGAGAGGCGAACACAGTGTTTCCGCAGCCACCCGGTGCGCTCCGAGACGAAAGCGTCTCGGTCGTCTTAAAACTTTAAGGCGCCCGCAACGAACACAAGGCACCGTGCCGCCGCCCCTCTCGGGGTCACTTTCTGTGTGGACGCTCTGCCTCCGCAGCGCCCCAATGAGTCGCCTTTTACGACAGGCAGAGGATACCGTGGTGGAATTCTAACGCCCCCTTACGGTCTATTTATCTCCGTTGACCCGGTGCCTCCTTCTTGGACTCCCGACCATCGAAGAGATGACGGCCGGGAGCGAGAGATCGCTACCAATAATCGCGCGGAGAGCGCTGCACTGCACCTCCAAGGCTGGACACTCTTCAAGTGTGTGCTGGGCTGTCGTCTGGGCAGTTGTCACAATGGTGACACACGGCCGTCTCCTCCTTTTGTGGCACCCGACACAGGTAGTGGCCGAAGCATCCGTGCCCCGACAATACCTGTGTCAGGCGGAATGTCGCCGCGCCGTGGCGCCTGTCCACCCACTTGTCGAGGACAGGACGCACTGCCTCGACAAGTGGGTTCTGGTTCGCCATTCCTCCACGGTGGCCGCACGGAGGGAGGTTTTTAATCGCCTCGACCTCTCTGGGAGCCAGTCTGTCCCCGCGACTTGGAGCCTCCTCCTGCTGGTGGTAAAAGGGCGAGAGGAATTTGGCGTCAAGGTCCCATAGCAAGGACCCGACTAGAACGCAGGCTGCTTCGTAGGAGATCGTGCGGTAGCCCCTAATCAGTCGCCGCGCCAGCGCACGCTGAGGTTTGCGCATAAGAGCGGCGCAGCGACAGTTCAGGGACTCGGCCCATACGGGGCTCCCATACAACGCCATAGACCGCACGACTCCTATAAACATCCTTCGGCAAGGGATGCCTGGACCTTCCAGGTAGGGCAGCAGGCCGGATAGAGCGCCTGCCACCCGCAGCAATTTCGGCTGCAATATCTATAAAAAAGGGGGGGGGGGGGGAAATCCCATCGATTATCGAGTAGCAGTAGCAGCCCTAGATATTTGAGCTGCTTGCCGATGGAAATTCGCACTTCCCGGGGGTTGGCACCATGGAGCACCCAATTGTAGCTGATGTTCCACAGAAGGGGCCTAAGTACCGACCCCTGCGGAACACCGCACGACATTGCTCTTCGGTGCCACCCATCGGCGCCCGGATACACCACGTCCCTGTTCGATAGGTGCGAGTGTACCAAAAGCCTGAGATAGGGTGGCACCACGTGGTACCGCAGTGCTTCCTCAAGACAGGCCCAGGGCAGGGTGTTGAAAGCTTCTTCCGCTTGTGCCTTGACCCGTAGAATCGCCGTGATGGTCGATCAGCCACGCCGAAACCCGAACTCGCAGTCGGCCAGGTCCTGACCGACCCTCTCGAGAGCTTGGAAATCTCGTCGAGCAGCACAATGGGCCGGTAGGCCGACGGCGACTCAACGGGTCGTCTTTCTTTCCTGAGCAGGACCAGCTTTCCTGTTTTCCATCTCGATGGAATCTGGCCCTGTTCTAGGCACGCGGAGAATAGGCTGCGAAGCCTCGCCCCCAGGAACTTGACTACAAGCACCCAGATACGACCTGGGAACCCAATAACACCTTGTCTGACTCGAAAATTTAACCCGAATCCTCGAGAAGGTACGCGACAATTTATGCAACGAGATCAAAGTACAAGCGTGGAAAATGCTTGTTTGACAAACCCCTATTGTGTAGGCAGTCCAAAACAGAGAAGTGATAAATGTTACACCACGTGTAATGACTGAAAGCGTGTGGTGTGCGGGTGCGGGTGCGCGCGCGCAGCGGTCCGTGAAACTAGCCGTTCCGTGTGATTGGCGGGCGCGGGCGGCACCCGCCAGGACTACCGTAGTACACGCGCTACGCACTCGACGCGCGGCCGCCACGCGCGCTGCACGCTACACGCTATACCACTCCCACCAAGGTCTCGCGGTTTTGTAATGTTTTGTAATTACATTTCATGGATGCACTGCGTTCTAGGCCAGCACGCAGCTACCTGCTCAAATCATACTAATAAATGTAATATTTGAATGATGATTGTGTACAATGTGTAACAGTGAACGGAATCGACATCAATGCTATCATTTTCATTTGAGAGCACTGTTAATTAACTTTTATGGATTCAAGAACCGATTTAAAAACGATGAAATAGGCGTTAAAATAAATAATAAAGACTTAAATTGATACTTCGTTTCTAATGCTGGTATTTGTGTACAATTCTGGGAATATATTTTGTTTCATCAATCTCGACATAAACAACGTGCTGTGGCAATAACTTTAAGATTAAAGAATGCTATCTATGCTTGTGTTTAATCGATATAAATATCCCGCTGTCTAGTTGTTTTCATAGTCCTTTCGATCCAGGGTTTGAAATTATTAAAACAATTCTGGTAAAGCTAGAGGCATTAAAACTAAAAAGTAGTACCGTATATGCTTCTCACTAACTGTTTCTATAAGTATTTGGCGGCCTAGTTTCGTTGGGATTTTATTTGCGTTTAAATAGGTCTCAATTTCCACACAGCTTGTTGCTTGCCACATAAACAAACCATTCAATTCCATGTTTACCATTCAATTCCATGTTCCTAAGCTGCGTGCAATTGTTATTAAAATAAAATTATGTTTTAATACGGTTTCCGTAGCGCATTCGGTTATAAAGTCCCTGTATTGGACACTAGTGAACTAAGGCTTAACCTCGAAGGTAGTGGAGGCCCGTAACGAAATCATTACGTTGAGAACCTCGGTTACCAAACCAACAACATTACCACGTTGAAGAGGCAGTAGACGGGATTTATAGGACAGGATGTATAGCCGCTGGAGTAGACGTGATCTAAAGTGGAGATCGCGGCATGGTAAACGTAGTTTAGGCCGTCCTAGAGCGATATATAATCTGCAGTCTAATTGATATGGGTTGGATGAGATAGGCTAAGGATGGTATTCAGTAAGGTGCAATTGGCTCTCCAGAGCGCACCTCTATTTGTCTTACCTCAACGATTGGCTTTTGCCATCACAATGATTTTGAACTTGAACACTGAGTTTTCGTATCAGTTAATTTCACATGAAACTCGTCGGTCGCGACAATGTCCTCAACTTAAGGTCACAGTTCCCACAATTTGGACATTTTGTATGATGTCATATTGTAAAACTTATGTTTTTACGTGAAATAATTATTTAAGTAGATAATGGTCGGGTTTTGTGAGAATTTTTGCATATAAAGGCATCATCCGGCACGAGCTTAGTTCTTTGTTTATATTGTTATCAAACGCATCTGTATTTTTTGTTACAGTATACTAAGTCTCTTGATGGATAATTTAAATGACCGTATAATCGTTAGCGTGACTATGAAACTCTTTGTAAACTTGATATTATTCCAACTTAATTCATTATTAATGGCAAAAGGGATGTCACTAATATCTAATAAATAGATATGTTTAGGATAAAGTTGAAAAAAAAAAACATACATAACCTGAAGAGGTATGGAATGTGTGCTGTGTTTAACCGAGTTGTGCCTGCGTAGACCGCTCGCTTCACCAAATAGGCATTTACGCACTTTAATTTAAGGCGTATAAAAGACTTAAATGAGCGAGGGGCGGTAAAAGTTTCTATACAAATAGAAACCTAAAAAATTGATGTCTATAAAGGCGCGGCAGCGTATGAAAGTGAAAAAATAAGTGCGCGCTGTGAACTGCGAGCACCGCGGAACGTATTGAGCGGACACGTCTCTACACTCCTCATTGTGCAATGTTACAAAAATGTGCAAAATATTTGCACACAAAAGCACCGCTTTGTGTAATGTTCTTATGTATATGTATGTGCGCAGGGGTGGATCTAGTATTTTGTGATTTAGCTTTGTTGTTTACCAACATTATTTCAAAAACCCTCGAAAAAATAAAATGCCAACGACATTATCTTGTTATAAAAGCAGTAGGTACTTGTTTTCTGTTTGATGACACAACTGCAAACAGTGACAAAGTAGATAAAAGGGAATAGTTCAGTAAAAGTGGATACAGTTACCATATTATGTTTGTTGTAGATAGGATAATATCGGAGCTTTAAAATTTGTCCAAGATAACTCAATGTCAACGCTATAGTTTTTGAGCGGAGGTCGGAGGTCTCAGTGGTTATGTATGTGATAATAATATTCACCAACAAAAGACATAAACGTCATCTGTCTCGCGGTTAAGCCTTTCTAGTATAGGTATTTGACTGGATAACAGAACTGTGCTACACATGTTCATTATTATGATTTACATATTTATAGTGTTTATTGTATCAATTTTTAGCTTTTTTTTTCATATTTTACCAAAAATCTCACTTTTAAGATTATTTCATATACTGAATAATAGTTAAATGAATTCCTATTTTTTTGGTCATGACACCACGCGTGAATGGCTGGACCGATTTCGCTTATTCTTTTTTTATTTATTTATTTTTATCAGGAGTTTCTTATAAAAAAATATTTAAGGTGTCCAGAAAATTAGAAAACCAATTGTATCCAGGTAGAGCACGAGCGGGCAGCTAGTACTGAATAATAGCATCAACGACAAATCCTTTGAATATACAATTTCATGCTTGTCACTTGGCGCCCCCTGGTGGCTCCAGCTATGACTCTTATACCCTTTTGTCGCTTATTAACTAAACTTAGCTCGAAATTGCTAAAAGAATTCCTTGAAGCGAGTCAACACGACGGGCCAATTTAAAGCTCAGTGCTGCTGAAACATTGTCAAAGAGTTCGGCATAAAAGGAATTTTACTCAGAAATACATGAACTTGTGCTACGTACTGAAGAGCTTTTGATTTATAATTTTAAGTTCTTGTCATTTCATACATTTAGACTATTGTAAAATGTAGGTAATAATACTTGCGGAGTTCGTGTTTGTTTTCAGCGTCATTAAATCTTCGTCTGCGTGGACAATGTGTTGTGTTTGTTTGCTTGTATTGCGTTGTGTGTACAGTGTGTAATTGTTTCATAGGTTAAGAAAGCTCGCCCCGAACAGAAATGGTACGAGCGCCTCTCGTCCAAGAACCCGGTGGACAACAGGAAGTTTGAAGGACCCCTACAGGTGTGACGCCACTCGGCACTCCACACGCGGGGGTGGACTAATGCGACTATATGCTACTACATGCCATAGTACTCATGATGTAATCTTAGTGTTGCCATCTCTATTTAAGTATTGATTGCCAAAAAAGCTTGGTTTTAAAAATACAATTGAAGGAATGAAAATAATGTATCGTACTTTAAATTACAGGTGGCAACCCTAAGCACTGTGCAAACGTCAATGCCATGCCGACGAAACGAATGAGGAATCTTGATAGTAAAGCGTAGAAATTATTTTGTTAACGTAATTCTTAAAGATTTATCTAATTAGTAATTATTTTATAATTTTTGACTGATTCATTTACCTATTTATGTATTTGTGTGATTCTTGTGGTTTTGAATGTGAATTTATATAATGGATAAGAAATTATTTTCAAGCACTTTTTACTTCTTTTAACATTCACATTTTTAATGGAAGTGTTTGTGCACACTGTTTAATACCTTGTGTCTTTTAGAGAGTTCTATGCTGTTAACTTTTAACTTCATGATTTCTAATGTTTATTTACTGAATCGATGTGGCCGTGGCATGCGATTTGCACAATACATTTCCCCGATCACAGTCATATTTAGTTAGAAATAATTTCGCTTCCGTAAGTGAGGTGGGTGGTGGTGGTGACGGTAATGTGCAGTTGGTGGCAATGGTGGTGGTCAAATCGCTTATTCATTATTTCTAGGAAACGTCAAATCAATACTATTTTTTCACGCGCACAAATTCACTCATGTTTTATTAATTACTAAGACCGATCACGTTGAAGTTTTTGTGGAGTTCTGTTATTGATCAATGGATTTCCTTGTATCTTAAATTATTTATTGATAGATGATATTTGAAATTCATTTGAGTTATTGTATAGAACATTTATTTCTATTTTTGTTGTTATATTATTTTGCGATAATTTAAAAAAAGGCCCCCACGTAATACAACTACGTGTTCTATTTTATGTAGTTGGAGCATGTTTTTTGTGAATTGACGCATGACGATTGGTTTAGTTGAATGTTTGCCAACACTATACGGTAGTGGGTAGACAGCATCAAGAGACATGCTGTCGAATAATAGCGCGGGACTGTCTTCTGTTTACATTATATCACGTACTCGGTATTTTGTATTAATTCCATGTCAAAATTATGAATTAAATTTGTAATCGCCTCTGGGGATGGATGGGCAATTGTTGCATAACATTTTCCCCAATGGAAATTAAAGGACATTATTTTTAATAAACATGAAGTCATTACTTTTTTGTTGTACTTTTTTTTACATTTATAATAATTCATAAATAATAATTTCTGTATGTAAATTAATTTATAAGAGCTCCAAGTCTTGTCCGAGAAAAAACGTTAATCATGATACATTGATCTACATCAAGTAAAGTTAATGAAAACACGTATTAGTAAGACGTGTTGTAGACGTTTTCCGCAAAAAAAAACTGTTTAATCAGGTTATTATCACAATGCTAATGTATGATACGGCGCACACACCAGCTCATTCATACGCGCTCACTAATTGAGCAAGAAAACACATGTAACAAAAAACATACCGCAACATAAAATATTATTATAATAACCACTGATTAACATAATAATGGGAACAGAAATTGGTTGCAGGTATCATCAAATACTATGGGATGGTGCCCGTAGATTTAGTAATAGATTTGTATTTAGTCTAACACATGTTAGTGGTACAATACAACGAAAATATTTCTCATTATCAATGGCTCTGATGAGCTCTTAAGGCTATCAGTCAATCTTCTGATTGCAAATAGAATTGATGGTTGCCATGACAACTGTTGTATAATACCACTATCACAAATCAGCGATACTTGGAAGATATGTCCAAAGTCATGGACGCAGCCTTGGCAGTGACCTTCAGCACCGAACCATTGTCTGTGGCACTCGTAGCATGGGTGTTCGACAACAATGACGAGAACGAACACCGACGTTCAATGATATAACTGCAATGAATGCTCCATTTACTCTCGATTTGTGTTAGTCGCCGCACAAGTGTTACAAACAATATCTCTATTGAATTCAGTCTCCGATTGTTCATATCAATAGCAGACAAGATGAAATGCTTTCCAATAAGTCTACGTTTTTATAGTGCACAGACATTTTCGTGTTTAGTGTGATTGTAAAATTGACCAATTTACAAAACATTTCAATCTCAAGGATACAGTTACTTTTTACGTCTGTACCGGAAAAAATACAAGACATGCAAATCGTTATTTGATTGTTATGTTACGGTAGATTAATGGTATTGTTTGAGGAAATACAAAGATATTTGGTTAGTGCTAGGTGGTCGGTGCTAGGCTGCGTCCACAGTGGTGGTGTGGAGAGCAGTGCAGTGCTGTGCAGATGTTAATGTGTTGTGTCGGTGCGCAGGTGGTGAAGGTGTGGCCGGAGCGCGGGGCGGTGCAGGTGTACAACCCCAAGGGGCAGGACAAGCTGTTCACGTACGATGCCGCCTACGACTGCACCGCCGACACACAGACCATATACGATGAAATGGTGAGTACTGTCCTTCACAAGTCTACGCGATCATGAAATACGTTATTTCCCCTTAATATATTATTGTCACTCACTATTAGTGAATGTAAAATGTTATTGAGTGAATTGGCTATTGCAAATGATTAAACTTCTTTTATGTAAAAAATGTTTTGATTAAATTATTTTGAAGTGAATAAATACTAATATTGTAAAAGCTTTTTTGAAGCTTGTTATAATAAGTAAATTATAAAGTTAAAGTGATAACCTCGAGGTTTAGGCGCGCGGTCGAGAATTTCGGCGGTCGCAGGTTCAAACCCCAGGCACAAACCTCTGACTTTTCGAAGTTATGTGTGTATTCACAATGAATTATCACTTGCTTTAACGGTGAAGGAAAGCATCGTGATAAAACCTGCACACTTAAAAAAATATTCGGAATTTCTTAGGTGTGTAGTCCGCCAACCCGCACTAGGCCAGCGTGGTGGACTAAGGCCTAAACCCTCTCAGTTGTAGAGGAGGCCCGTGCCCAGCAGTGGGATGTATTTGGGCTGATGATGTTTGAATGAATGAAAGTTAAAGTAAAAAATTCTCGTGAACCTGTTTGCTCTAGTCGTTTGGCTGTGACACTAGACAAATGACGCCTGAATCGTGAACTTCCTAATACCAGTGAAATAAATCTAAAAAATATATTGCCAAGGATTTGTAGTTTGTTTTCATCCAATTTAAGATTCCATGGAAGTTCCTTCTATTTTACATTGTTGTGAATGAGACACAGTGAATTGTACAAAGTACATTGTACAGACTGCGCTGGGAATGCGTAATGCTCGCGATACATTTTGCAGAATTTGTTTAATTCACAGTCGCCAACGTTAGTAACATCCTCACTAATGAGTCTATATGTGGTACGTGTGATTCCCGGCTGGTTTTAATTGGACGGTGCAAGTAGTACTGTGACGTCACACATCGTCTCATTGAAAATATGTTGAGCTGAGGCGGAAAAAAAAGTCGGATTAGCGGATGTGCGCCGGTTTCAGTGGAGCGTTGTGTAAAACGTTACGCCGCCACGTTACATGAGGTGAAATCTTTCTCGTCTCGCTGTGGAGCCGCATTCCCAAACCCCTCCACCTCCCCCCCGTGTGTGTGCGCGTCGGTGCGCTTGTCGTATTGTTGCCAAAAATATGCGGACTACTCAGTGAGCTACACGCGCGCGTCACTTACTATGAAAAACTGTGTAGAGGACGTCATCCGCGGATCCAGATGTACCGGGAACTGTTGGCATTTCCAGAATGTCGTGTGTCGTCGCGCATTCTTCACTTGCTTTGGCAGCATACGAAACGATGGACACAAACTCTTTTTTTTTACATTTTTGACAAATATATGATACAATTAGTCAGGCTATTGCTGGTCTCCACAAATATTTAAATTATAATGTACCGAAGTATTCTAATGCTGCAGAGTTTTTCAGGCCAGGGCAGCGTAGAATCAGGCTATGTCAACGATTGTTGGTGTACAATTTTTTTAATGCTTCAATGCTCCTCGTATAGTCAGAAGTTGAAATATGTGCTCACGCTTAGCATGTCTCTCCGCCTGTAATCTAAGCAGATAAGTCCATATTGCGAATGACATAATTACTTGGATGTAACTTCCGCTACAGTACATATGTGTACGTATGCATAGAATGCGTTCCAGACTGCACACGTTCACTTGTATGTGACGTGAGGCGCGCGCGTAGTTTCCGCTTCCCGCTGAATTTTTACGGTGGGCATTTAGTTTATCGTTCCCGCGACGTCCGGCACACACAGCGGCGTGTATTAATCACACGTATCGTATCCATATTCTTCAGTTTTGAAGACATTATTTGTCCTATCCAATTGTGATTTATGTTATAAAAAGTTTAACTCTAGTGACTCGGCGAAATGTAAAAAGTAAAACTTTAAAGCAGTCGAACGCAGCAGGTACCTATGTCTTTGCACTTTATAGGCAAAATTATTTATAGTTATTACATTGCTTCCTGTACTTTTGCCAATAACTCATCGCATTCCCGACAAATATTTTATACGGGTGAAGATTTATTACAAAATTAGACCAAGGCCACACAAAATATCTCTTACACTCATATACTTTCTGTATTATGTATATATATTTTTATTGAGGATAGTACTT
The DNA here is from genome assembly GCA_907164795.1 of Hemaris fuciformis. Taxonomy (NCBI): domain Eukaryota; kingdom Metazoa; phylum Arthropoda; class Insecta; order Lepidoptera; family Sphingidae; genus Hemaris; species Hemaris fuciformis. Next base: position 146,520 of record OU015452.1, read on the forward strand.
AGCAGTCTCATTTCTTGCTTATCGTTGTTAGCTGACTGATATGCACCAACCAGTTCGCCTTACTAACTATTGACTACAATAACACGTCCATTTTTTTTTCCAATTTTTGTGAAGCTATAAAAACCAAATCAAATAAGTGAATTACACAATCGCTACCATTTATGGAGTCCATTGACTTGACACGTCGATAAAAAATAACCCTGTGTCGACGTGTAAAAACAGTTGAAGGCGGAAGGAGCGGCGCTCAGTGCATCCTACGCGGGAGACGGCGCGCGGCGGCGCGAGCTCGGTCCTCGGACACTTTCAACACCTCACCTTGAGCAGCGCTGAAGGTTTCCCCCGCCTATGTTTTTTACTGCTATGAATCAGCGCGATAGTGTGAAACACCCGAATTGGAGCCTGTCACTCTGATTTACGAGCTCAACAGAATGTACCTTGCGCCGGCGCGGAGTACACAAAATTATTTATGCAGCGAAGTTTTCATGATTTGCATAAACATTAATAAGCAACTATTGTTAGAACATAAGGAAATATCATCATCTCTATGAAATAACAATTGTACCTTCGGAAACATTCGTTCATTAGAATGGATTTGATGTTTATCTCCAATGTCACTGTGGGTGGACCCTCCATGTGTGACCTTGGTAGAACATCATTAATAAGGCATTGTGTTGATGAGGACGGCTAATGTGTGAGTGTGATGAGCGCGCTGCTTGTTCGGCTGATGGTCGGTCCGCCCACACCGCGCCACAATGAGGGCTGTCATCAATTATGTGTCATCGGCACGGTAATGACACGAATTTGATATTCACCACTTAATGGAAAGGTCCTGAGGAACTGACGAAAAACAAATAACGTTATAATAAATTCACCTTACCTAGTGAACGACTGCTTCAATTTGTCTCAACTTTACTACCTAATGGAGAGTAGTAAGTTTAAGCTATCTGAACACAGTAATGTAGCGCGAGATCACAATATCGCCCGGAACCGTCGACACAATCATGAAGACACTCTGAATTTACGCATTTATAGATTGGACTACATAATCCACACTATATGACCATGAAGCCTCTCAATTGTAAAAGAGGTCCGTCTTGGTACCCACGAGGGGGACGTTATGGAATGATATAATATGTATATATGTAGCTAAATCTAAGGAAAATTTTAGAGTTTACATAAAACATTGCCCTTGGAGTCCTCAATCTATAAATTGCTTCAGTATTTATGTGAGAAAATATAATTTTCTTTTTAAGGAGAGATTGCAGAGAGGAGTCTTAACTTCTTTTATGGTTTGCAGCAGACAGATAAAATATTTTACAACTCTTTTATTGGGGAAAATACGGGAAAAATAACTGTTTTCCCATTTAACCGTGACGTGAGCGCGTCGCAGAGACGGTGTAGATGTCAGATCATTTTAATACGAGTATAACTAGTGTGTGGAGCAAAGTGAAGCTTTAGTTGTGGAGATGGAATCATTTTGTTATTCACAAATGTGTATCGTATGTGACGCCTTCACTTTATTCGCGCGTGCGGCGCTAATTTTTGGCTAAACTATTTGACGCGGATGTATTAGATTTTTTGGAGCTCGAGTTGGAAACATTCCAAAAACTACGGAGAGTTGGGAAAATTATTCAACTTTATGAGATTTGGCGAGTAAACAGTAATATTAGCCGCTAATTAATTGAAGATAAATTTATTCGCATACGCACGTAGAGAAAACGCATTGTATATGGAATAACTAACAAGTTAATCATAGTTTGATGAAAATGATGAAACCCTCAGATGAGGTGGGTGTTGTATAATTTAACTACATTTGACGAGAGTGAGTAAACCAACATGGCATGAATAAGGTAATCAAATGCGTTACGGTGAACTTAGCTTGTATGTTAATTTTGAACATGCTAACATCTCTGTTAAGTTCGGTGTGGGCGAAATAGAGTATTGACTGGCATGGTACAAACGGAAGGAATGCGACATGACTAGTTTTGCACTTCGTGAACGATTTTATCTTTCCGGATAGATAGTAATATTCACCAGTAAAAACAATTAAGACACCATCGACGAAGATCCGACACCATGCAGGGATGCAGGCAATGTATCTACCAACAGCTTTTTGTTTACTTTCCGTGCTATTTTTACGCAGATAAAATGAATGCTTTGAGAAAACTGCTGCAATATGACGTCCACATGGCCTCCACGATTTTACTGCCAATATAGTTTTACGACACGGTGACGTCACAACTTTACAGCAGCACCAGAGCGTGCCTGCTGCTACTCTGTTTATGTTCATCGGCTGTAAAACTAAACGCCTTAACACAACGCAACTGGTAATCACTTGTAGTAAATCTGTGAGAGCGTTAGACAGCGCGCCGACACTCGACAATTGTGTGTGGACTGTAAACACACTTGTAATATCTATGTTGAATGTCACGCTGATTATGTCGCATTGGCTGACGAACTACATGAAAAAAAGATGTATAGATGAAGATTAATTGTTTTACAATTTATTGATAAACTTTACTTTATTATCTCCTCGCGTGTGTACGTGATGCATGCGAAAAATATGAAATTGGTAATTTGACCTCAGCATCATTTATATAGTAATTGGCGTTGGTAAATAGATATAAATTTAAGTTTTTAATTAATTTTAACCCGTTGTCCTTTAAATAAATTCTTTGGTTTCAAACCCTTTACGGGTATTCAACAACAAAATGAGGTTAGGTAAGATGATCGTCTTTTCACGTAAGCAATTACGTAGCAGTTAGGACTAGGTTTCCGTCAAGATCCATGTTGCCATGATGTAAAATGAGATATAATGTTTACTTTATCCGAAGTAGCTTGCATCCATGGTTTTTCGTGCAAAATCGAGGGTTATTTGATCGTTTTAACAGAGGACACCAGGTGGCAAGCGCTCCTCTGCGTCCTGTGGGAGGTAACGCGATATGTGGAATTTTCCTTCATTGCTTCTGTACTTGATTGGCTTGTTAGACCCCCCATTCATGGATAGAATTGTAATTTATGTCAACCATTTTATTAGTACCTCTTAATAGTGTCGAATGTTGTCTCTATGGTGTGGTAATTTAACGTTGGTCACTGATTATTGAATTCAGGGGTGCGGTCTCGTTGTAGTTCAAAAATATGGTTTAGGCGACCCACTGATGATGCAAGCTGCCGATTTCTAAAAGTAAATTATTTCAGCAACTGTTGGCCGTGGAGATCCTTAACAGTTTGATTTTACAGTCTTCTTTCTACGATATTTTCCTTGTCATTAAAACGTGCGATAATTGATAACTTATGTACAGAAAAATTCGAAAAGTCAGAAGTGTACGCTCCGCACTCAAATCTGCGATCAATGTTTTAGCAGTCTGCTCTATGTGCAATTAAGCTTTTGATCGTTTTCGTACGCTTCTAGGATATTTTGTTTCCATGATCTGTTTCTTAGCTATACAACAGCTTTGAATTATATAGTAATGTTGATATCATCTGGTTCAAGGAAATAACGTACAACATTGTGCGAGCCACATCTACACGAAACAACTCTTTTTTTTACGAATTACTGCACTTGTAACAAAGTTGGCTCACGATTTATAAATAACAAAGTTTATTAAGTAATTGCTTTAAAGTTTTTACGTATCTATACTAATATATAAAGCTGAAGAGTTTGTTTGTTTGTTTGTTTGTTTGTTTGTTTGTTTGGTTGAACGCGCTAATCTCAGGAACTACTGGTCCGATTTGAAAAATTCTTTCATCGTTAGAAAGCCCATTTATCGGGGAAGGCTATAGGCTATATAACATCACGCTACGACCAATAGGAGCGGAGCACCAATAAATAATGTTTCAAAATCGGGAGTATTTTTTTCCTTTTAAAAACTTCCGCTGCGTGCGCTGCGGAAACGGTTAAAATTTCGCTAAAATAATGTATGACAGAATTGTTCCCCTTTAAAAGTTCTAAAAAAAAGTCCGCAACAGCATATGTCTATCTTTTAAGGTTGGCTCACTATAACCTTTTTTATGCTAACCAAATTAGTTCTAAAATAAAGCATTATTTGTGAAGGTGTTTTCATAAAGATGATATTAATCCTTATCCAAATAAATACGTTATTCATCACAAGTATTTAATTTAAAAGAAATTTGCCCTCTGCATCATTTGATTTCAATGAGTATCTTAGAAGATATCGCAGTTTTAAAATAACACCGCAGCGAAAAAATTAATCCAGCGCGCAATTATGATGTACGAGGCGCCGCGCCGGTCGGCCGGTGACATCTAAACTATTTGACCGATTTGAATGATTTTTTGGTATGGACATAAATGGGACTCTGTGGAGTAATCTTTAATAAATGTGTTATTGGAAAAATTATCGATTAGCCTGGATATATGTAGGTATACGAGTACTGCCGTAACATTTAACAGGGTAATAGACACTGAAAGCTGAGTCGCTCGTTGTAGTAAATTTAAAGCCAAGAGTGAATAGGCCAGTGTACCAGTGATGGAACTCCAGTGTGCCAATGAATGAAATAAGAAAAACATTAATGTCTTCTGCAGTAAAGATCGTTACTAAAGTTTTAATTATCTTTGAGTTCTAAAATTTTCGCATTAATTTGTTAACACTGGAACTTCGATAATAACTAATAATCTTCTATTGTTGTGAGTCCCATGGACAGCTACAAGAATTGATCATATTGCCGTCTTTGATCCTGTACATAGGCCAACTATGCCTCAGTTACGCTTACTTGATGATTATGCAATATGGAAACTGAAATTTCAAATGATAAATTCACTTGTGGAGTCAAGGTAGGTGGGTCATATAAAAATAGAAAAGTAATCAAAGTATCTGTATTTTTACTGTGTGAAGATTTGCGTGTGCTGGTGTCGTGTTGAGCTCACGCCGGCTCGCGTGTTACATCGATTTGTTTACTAATATTTGGAAACTGTTGCTCATTGACAACTTCTTGTTTTTTTTTTGTTAATGCATACATACCAATTGTATTTATTGGTGATTAGCATCCGCGGGACTTTCTTATTCTCGCACAGTCATTACATCTTCTTTACGCACGGTAAATTTCCCACGCTGGCAACTGATGGTAAATGCAGTGCACTCCAAATAAATTGTCAACTAGCAAAAACAGCTGAGTAGCTATCCCTTTCTACATACATACATAAGCTCACGCCTGTTTTCCCCGAAAGGGTAGGCAGAGGTGCATTTCTGCACTCACATTTCGCCTGGTATAAATCAGTCCCACGTAATGGGAGCAAGCCAATTGCCGTTTTTCGGGTTATCCCTCTCTAGTTTATACAATTATGCGGGTCTTTTGGTATACACACGCTGATACTAAAACGCGACGTACTTGCGCGTGGCACTATACACCTTATGCACGTAGCCTAACTAGACTCAGCTGTGGAGTTATTATAGGCGAAATCAATTTAAAAATGTTATGTACCAATTTTAAGGCTTGCATTTCGTTTTCACCGTATATTAATGTCTTAAAGGCCTGGAAATTCATTGTTCGGCCAACTGTTCTATAGTGATCGATGTTAGGAATTAATAAATTAATGGAATGCTACTTTTTTGTATCTGTGAATTCAAAACATGAAATATTAGACTCTTCGCGAGATTCCTGTCATAGTTCCGATTGGAGAAGTAGTGGCTGTATACCTCATATGCATTCTTTGGTGAATCGTAAATATACCAGTTAATATAAAACTAGCACAGCCTATTTTACAATGGAATGAAAGTATATACGTTTTTTAATGCAATTTGACAGTAATTAATAATTATTGTAGACTTTCTATTAAAGAATCTGTATAATTGTTTGTATAATTCTCAAGTATTAGTTTCAAAGCTAGAGCTTTTGTAATTCTTAATTCGTCGTAGTTTCGTGTATTAACAACAATAGTTGCAACTATTTAAGAGATAGTTGTCAATATAATAAAATCTCGATAATAGTCTTCATACTGTAACCAAGACTAAACCGCGCTTTACAACGCCTGTAAAGTTTCGTACACAAAGTTGCGGGCAACAGCTATAACTATATATATAAAAATATCAAATTTTGAATAAAACCTGAACATAATGCAGTCACGTGTTAGTGTGCATATGTTTGCGGCAGTAGAACGCGCTCGCGGCGGGTTGTGTGTGTGCTCACAGTTCAGTGCAGTACGTAACACTGTGCAGTAAGTCAAGGCTACGAGAGAAGCTTCGCGTTACGTCACTGCGCATGCGCATCGCACCAACACTTTCTTCGTGGACTCATGACGCGACATCATAATATTTGCCCCGCGTGACCCAATTTAGAAAATCGATTTGACGCATAAAACTTTGTTAAATACTAAAATTATTACCAGTTGCATTTCTTCAACGGAGTTATTACATAATCAAAGATTTTATTGATCTTTTTTATATATTAATAATGTTTTAGTCAATTATGTTTATTTAAATTCGTTTCTATGTGAATAAACAAAAAAAAGACAAAAAAAAAACGAATGAAATGCAAATTAAAAGGTACGAAAATAGTATTGCAAATAGCATTTTAATATATTCGGAACCAACCGGAACCAACAATTCAAACGAAATCGATGGCTACATACATACGTGTAATGTGGGAGTTAAGACAAATAATATTGTTTATTAATGAGCTAGTCAATTAAAAAGCACTTATGACTTTTGACTATCTCATTAAGTCAAACATTGTCATTACATTACGAGTACGTAACCGAGAAACAGTTTCGGATATCGATCAGAACATCTTAACGCCGAATACTGAAACGCTACTTAATCTGAGGGCGACTTATATTTAAGTGGCTGTTATAATTTAAGCGGTATACTGAAACATCGTTTATCGGTTTTAAGACTGTGATTAACTAATGCCCACTTAAATTTCCATAAATGGCAACATTACCACAAAAAGTTCTTTTACATGACGTTTTTTAAGTATACTGCTACAAGTATATACTGCTTAAATTATATCAGCCACATAAATATAAGTCACCCTCAGATTAAGTAGCGTTACAGTATTCGGTCATTAATGTACTAGTTCGTATTGTGTATATTGTACAAGTGTATGGAGGCTTAATTCATTATCGAATTACATACGCAAATGTTGGTATTCTTGTGTCGGCTGTAGAGGGGCGAGGTGCGGGGCCCGCGGGACGGGGTGCACCGAGGTTGCCGGAAATTGCATTTAGGATAATTGTTCAATAGATTCGTAGCGATAATGTGAGTCTAGGGTCGCGATGATCTAATGAATATTTTGTAACTTCCGTATGTAGTGTGTACTGAACGTGTTATGTCTTACCAGTAAGGTCTTTTGGCGCACGTTCCGGGTTCGTAGCAGACACGATGATTTTACAAAAAAAAAACTGAATTAATATATTTTATCCGAATAGAGCCTTTTATTATTACATTCTAAATAATGTAAAAACTTCACGCCAAATATTTCTCTTACACTTCCTCAAATAACGCTAACAAACACTCTCAGAACCCCTTATCGACACCGACACACACACCATCACCAATCTCCGACACCTAAAGTCACTCTCAGGCTTGAAACCGTTCCCAACATACTCTCACAATTACTCTCTGACAGCGACAGACTCTCTCACGCACATAAATCTCTTCATGCTGACTTGTCGGTTATCAGAAGTCTCGGTTAAATATAAAACTAGTCATTAATGATCATAATATGTATTTGACCTATTTTTCTATTGGTAAACTTAATGTAAGCAAGCGATAAAGCAATCTGCACGGCAATTGTTCGTTTAGCCATGGCAGTGTGCCGTGCTCCAATACGCAGCCTTACCGGAAAGTTGCAACGCCACTTACACTAAATTTACCAAAATAAAGGTGACTTACTATTTGTCTGCCTATTTTCCTTTTAAACTACACCTATAATCGAAATCGAAAAAAGGGAATCGAACCTGGGACCCCTAGATCGCATGCCACATACTTGTTCGGCGAGGCCCCAGGTAATGTTATCTACCTGCAAAAGAAAGACCAATCTTTATAGATCTCTGCGATTATCAATTGGATAACATTGAAAATATTACCACAGCTCACAGGAATATAGAGATCTTTATGCAAGTGTTTGTTCTGTTACTTATCTAAACAATCTCGTCAACTGACCACTTGTCGACTGCAAAGTGTATTTTCCTGTACAAGTACCTCTATAACTTATGCAACATCTTGCATATACAACTTTTGAAGTTTACATGTTTTTTTTGCGCCAATAATAAACATGCGTCATATTTTTGTTTTGGAAACCTTAGCTAATTGTGAGGGATGGGAATCTGGCCACTTGATGCTCCGTTAGAACAGTACTGTACTATCATTGATTTTGTCTCTGGTGTTCCTGTGTGCGACTGTTGAATTACTGTGATATAACAATATATATTTGACAGCCCCACGGCGCAGTTGGCCGTGGATTCGATCCCCGTACCGTAGCAAATGTTTGTGAGACCGAAAAGTCTCTCTTAGTTTCTGATACCCACGACACAAGACTTATCTAAGTGTGGGGTCAGAACTATATATGTGAATGTAGGTAGTATTTACTTAAATTGAATACATGGTGTATGGCACAGTGGTGTAATGATGTGTTTGTGCCAGGTCCGACCGCTGGTGGCGTCCGTGCTGGACGGGTTCAACGGGTGCGTGTTCGCGTACGGACAGACCGGTACCGGCAAGACGCACACGATGGAGGGCACGCCCGACCACGAGGGCATCATCCCGCGCGCCTTCCGCCACATCTGGGCGCACATCGAGAACGGCGCCTCGCCCGACGTCACGCACCTCGTGTCCTGCTCCTACGTGGAGCTGTACCTCGAGGACGTTAGGGACCTGCTCTCCAAGGACTGCAAGAAACTCACAATCAGAGGACAGGTGAGATTAATTTTGCCTTTTTTTCTAAAACCTCTTATCTTCATTTATTTATTAGTTAGCTGCCAGTTAAAAATCAGATAGATAAAATCTTAGACTTTTTTATTTTATTCATACTACAACACTCTATTTTATATATTCTTGAGATGACTTTTAACGTTCCATTTTTATATCATGTACTACTATTTATATAAGTAGTACGTGTTGTATGATTTTGCTACGTGCAGACTTACTTTTTCCGATTCTCAACAGGCTTAAAAGGCCAAGATAAGGAGACTGCAATGTGCAATTCGTGTAACAAAATATATGATAACCGTAATTGTATCTACGTCATCAAACTCGTGTATTTCAGGCGAGTTCTTGGTATAATTACATATTTCCGCTTTGATTGTCCAAATCACCGTCTCTTTATCAAGTGTAATGTTCTCTTAGTAATCCACTGTATAAACAATCCACTTCAGTATGAAATATGTTTATTATGCTTTAGTTCGATAAGGGTTCCTTTCAAATATTCCATTTCAGTCGCTTATGTAATATATGCAGAGTCCCAATGCATTTCCATTATGGTTGAGTTGTTATTATTATAATGTAATATTTCCCACTGAATGGTCCCGCAGCATAAATGTGTGGCATAAAAGGTTCCATTTTTGGAGAGGGCCAGGTATTGGTCGCATTTCATTGGGCAAATCTCATTACAATCTCATAACATGGAGCTTGGATATAAATAAATAAATAAATACACCCAACAGTCACATACATAGTTCTGACCCAACATTAAGATACGAGTCTTGTGTCGTGGGTATCAGAAACTACGAGAGACTTTTCGGTCTCACAAACACCCAGACCCGAAACAAATACTTGTGGATCACACAAACATTTGTCTCGGTGCGGGGATCGAACCCGCGACCTCTCGTTTCGCAAACTGGTGTCTAGCCAACTGCGCCACGGGGCTGTCGATATGCTAAAGGACATTCGTTTTCTAATTTCGCAAGTCACGTAAGTCAAACTTCACGGACACCTAAGTGTAGGTAAACAAGTGTTATCGCTGGCGAAACTCACACGAGAGCCGGCATGTGGTGCGGTGTGGTGAGACTTCCTTCATGGTTGTTTGTTTGGCGTTCGGTGCGCAGGCGCTGTTTGCTGAGCCAACGTGACCTCGCAGTGCACGCCGTGTGTACTCAACCCGGTGACAATCGATTCACAATTACCCGATAATTAATACTTGTTTTCCTTCAAACTTCACGATCGCTTCAAGTATAACTACTTGTGGAAATTATATTAGCTCATCATGTACTTATACTCGTTTTAATATACCAGAAGTGACTCCGTTGTTTGTTCAGTAAAGTAGGAGAAAAATACAAATTTACTGAAAGCAGTGATGGCCTCGAGGTTTAGGCGTGCGGTCGAGTATCTTGGAGGTCGCGGGTTCAAACCCCAGGCAGACCTCTGACTTTTCGAAGTTATGTGTGTATTCACAATGAATTATCACTTGCTTTAACGGTGAACGAAAACATCATGAACCTGCACACCTAAAAGTTCTTAGGAATTTCTTAGGTGTGTAGTCCGCCAACCCGCACTAGGCCAGCGTGGTGGACTAGGGCCTAAACCCTCTCAGTTGTAGGGGAGGCCCGTGCCCAGCAGTGGGACATATATGGGCTGATGATGATGACTGAAGTACAAACGCATTAGTTTTTTTATTCACATATTTATATCAATTATTACCAAGTTTCGTGGTGGACTCAGGTCCTACAATTTCACGTGTCTGAAAACATTTTTACTAACATAAAAAAATGCAGAAACACGGCTTAATTTCTACACATTTTCCGAATTTAACTAAAGCTATCGATAGCTTATAGTTGTATCGATGCTATTTCTCGGCAATCGTGTACATCACAGAGGCTTATTGTCGCGTATCAGATATAGATGTAGGGTGTAGCGTCTCCTATCCAGCCCCGACACTCGTAAAACGGAGTGTTTCAATCAAGTTGCCGTCTTTATCGCCACCTACGCCATATCTTTTTCTTCGATCCGTTTCTTCTTCAAGGAAAAGGTTGAATGTTGCTGATTTGCACGCAGATTCTTGTAGATAAGCTATATATTATCAGCATTACGAGTATATTTGGCTTTTACTATCTTTAATTTCAATAGTATATATGTGTAATGACGTAATGTTAATTGCCCGCCGATAAATTTTCAATAACAGCTGATAATTTTTACTAGCATTTCCTCGTTCAAAGTATAAATTGCATTGTAAATTTGTGTTGAATAGTTGCCAATTGTTCTCCAGTGACCAACAAGGATCGGTTCTGGGTAATAAATTGTAGTCGTGCATCGCCAGTTGTATTTCCGTGCCATCAGAAAATACGCGCCAAGTAAAAACGTCAAACTTATTTTTCACGAAATAATGAAAAACAAACAGTAAATATAATATATTGAATAGCTGCACATACTTTGATTTTAACCGTTTTGATGTCATATTTGCTACCAATACATGAAGTTAGTACTAGTCCATTATAAGTCTACATAAGAATGCGTCTAATGATGTTTACAAAAATCTTTTATGCAATTTGCTATCAGGTTTGACTTATGATTTCCCGTGAGGCTTTTTTCCTGACGTTGATCCAACCGTTTTACATGTATGCTGTCGTATCAGATATTTTACTCTCGTTGGACCTTGCACCTCTAGTAGCTGGGTTATAGAGTAGTTTATCTATTTAGCTTTACACGGCCATGAAATGTTTCCGCTTTAGCAACTGGTAGTAAATGCCATAAGATCTAAATAGTGTTATAACTTATGCCAATTGTAATATCTGTGTCTTCCCAAACGGTTGTACACAACTTGGTACGGAGCTATTGTAGTTTCGGGATTTTTTTCTTACGTGTCCCTATCAGATGCTCATTAACCGCACTGGTATGAACGTACATACATACATAAACTCACGCCTGTATTCCCCGAAGGGCTAGGCAGAGGAGCATTTTTGCACCCACATTTCGCCAGGTATGTATCAGTCCCACGTAATAGGGGGCGAGCCTATTGCCGTTTTTCGGGCACATTTCCAGACTCCGTGCTGTTCCTGAGAATTTCCTAATTGAAAAACCCAATAACACTTTGCCCGACCCGGGAATCGAACCCAGGACCTCTAGATCGCACGGCACATACTTGTACCGCGAGACCACGAGGCTGGTATGAACGTCTACCCACCAGCTGCGTCCATAACATTAGAGGAGAATTCTGTTCATTGTTATCATCGGCTAATGAGAATAGTTGTGTGTGCTGGCGCGCCGCCAATACCATCGGATTTTTATCGCACACCAAATGTGCTTGATTACGTAAAACAGCTTTGGCATTGTGCTCTCACTGCACGGTATCGTTAATCTAATCTCTTATTAAAATCGAATAATCCATTGTCCTTGCTAGAGGTGAAATGAACGTCGGCTCCGAAATTACCAATTAAAGTGTTAAGCTTTCAAATATCGAGGTAATAAAGTTGTTTTGTATGAGGTGTTTTTAGAATTTACAATATAAAATACGTTGTACTGCTATACGAATGATCTCCACCGGGCTGGTACGACTGTCTTAAACAAAATTGATGTGAAACAATACTGTTGGATTTCTGAGATTGCCGAAAAACAATTATTTCATTGTAAGGATATACGTATCCCCGGTACACAAGCAGATGTATTGCGTTCTAAGATCAGCATACATTTATTCGGTTAAAATCAGGACAGCACATTTGCGAAATAGCTTTATGAAAAAAAGTGATGAGAATGAATGAACTTTACTGGATGCCGACCATTTTGAATACGTCACTTTTAACGTCCTTCGGATAGTCTAAGTCCAGCAGTGGACTTAATATAGCTAGTGATGGTGACGAATCGAAATGCCCATAACTAATAAACTATCAGCAACAAAGAATCACAACAAACATAATAAATCACAAACAGTCCCATTACGAATGACATTGAAGCGCACTCACGTCTGCAACAAAGCAATAAAATAAGTTAAAAAACTTAACTTTATAATATAGCACTGTATGATCTCATTCGTCCTTATCTTTTCAAACACGCTAGAACAAGATGACACATGCTAATCTGTCGCATCGGGACAATTTTGTAATTGAACGCATTAGTTGGAAGCTGAATCCTTGGCCGAGCTGGTCGGGAGCGCGGCCACTCGGTCAAGGACCAATAGTCGTAAAGGGCGCACTAATTAATAGGGTAATGGAGCATGTATGTGCTTTGTAGTCAACAAGACAGCAATGTGTTTTGTGGCTGACAAATAGAGATTTTGTTCTGAATCAGAAAGACCTTAATTATTAGACAGCCCCGTGGCGCAGTTGGCTAGATACTAGCTTGCGAAACGAGAGGCCGCGGGTTCGATCCCCGCACCGAGACAAATGTTTGTGTGATCCACAAATATTTGTTTCGGGTCTGGGTGTTTGTGAGACCGAAAAGTCTCTCGTAGTCTCTGATACCCACGACACAGGACTTGTATCCTAGTGTGGGGTCAGAACTATGTATGTGACTGTTGGGTGTATTTATTTATTTATTATTTGGTTACAATGTAATTTCAATAAATTAAAAAACAACATAATTTCAATAAATTATGTTGTTTTTTTACTGAAAGCTGCAGTAGCGCATACTATCAAGAGCATATTACATAATACTATTCCGGACTGTGACTCGTGTCTGAAAAAGTTACATACAATAACTTTTCTATAATTCTATCTATTCATAAGAGGAGTAGGTCCGCTAGTTTGTCCTTGGTTGGTCGCTTAGTGATATTCAGACACTAACAAACAAACTACCAATATTCAAATTATATCGGTGGTTTGGACCAAACATTGGCTTGCATAAATGTGTCGTAAAGCAGACATATTCATCTCTGCACAAACGATACAATTAACGATACTGTGAGGTTAAAAGGAATACTTATAATTATAATTTACGAAACAAAAACATGAATCAATGTTTATTTTTGCGCCCCATGTATGTGGTCGCTATTTACCTGCACTCACAGTTAGTGGCCGGTGCGCGGTGAAGTTAACAGTTTATGCGGAATTTAACATTTACGTAAAACCAGGTCACATTCAGTGGCGAAAAAATAGGTACGCAGCGGAACAGTCTAGAACGTCTGGAGTCTAGATAACGTTTTTAACTAATGAAATTAGGACACGACGGCTTGCCAAAAATGCGTCATTCTAACGGGTGGAACGCACCTTTTTACATTACCCCGAGGACGCACGCGTGGATTGTAGCTATATACGTAGTCATTAGTCAACTTGCAGGGCCCCTTCAGTAATAATTATTATTCATCATAGTATTTCTACGGAGAGCTTGTTTTAGAAAATATAAATAAACAACGTATAATTTATTGAAGGGATTTTTAACATATCATCGTAGAATATTATAAAAATAGCATAGAAACGCATTGCAGTACTCTCGGTGTAGTGACACCAGTGTAACTGTTGATGACCGACAAAAAAGTAACAACACAACATCTGAGGAATCTATTGAGTCACGTTCTGTTACAGATATTTCTGTTTTCAGCACAATTGGACCGCGCCGAAGAATTCACGAGCAAGGTGACTCGACCCGCGGACAAATAGCGCGACACTACACCATTATAACATGCTAAATTCGGTATCCCGTAAAGGCTATGCGGTGTTTTTCTATACTCATAATTTTTAAGTTATTTGTTCCCCGAAGTTGGGGGAGTTTTTTGTCGTTTATCGGGATTATTTCCCGATACCGTTCTGTGAGTGAGAATTTCCTAACGGAAAACCTAATATCGCTTTAATCGACACGGCAACGACTTATTAAATAATAAAAATATTAATTAAGTCATCATTAGTGGTGTAGTAAAAACTCTAAACTCGCTTTTACTAGTAATACATATACTAGTTGTGTGTATGTTGATTAAGTGCGTCGTAGCGGTTAGGCGCGAGGTGTACCGTGACGTCGTTTTGGTAGACGTGGGCTCTACACCATACACTTCTAACTTAACAACAACTTTAAGTTTAATGGGGTGTTCATAATGGATGAACGAACTTGAACGACAAAGGAAAAATTTGTGAGGAAACTTTGTGCGTTTGTAAGTTTTCTGCAACCATTTCTCTGTGTAGTGTACCAAATTATGCTGAACCTGTATAGTGATTAAAACTTTTCTGCTTTTAAACGTAAAGGAGGTCCGTGCCACACAATGAGGTATAAAAAATGCTTGGTATAATGAGATACATGAGTTGGATGTTTTCAACCATGACCTGCTAATAAATAATTTTTCAATTAGCCATGGTCGGCTCATAGTCGCGGCATTTGTCTATGCGACATCCTGCCCTTAAGGTTAAGTGAGCTAGTTATTTTTTTCCTATAATTGTTTATTACCTCTATATTATTAAGAGAAGCGCGAAATATGTACATGTGTTCGGCAAGGGCATCGTCCGCCCGCGTGTGGCAACCGGCGCGCCACATGTGGACGAAATTGGCGACGCGTGTGACGCACTTGAAAGTGATACCATCGATTACCAAACGTTCGATTATGCGTTACCATTGATCGATTATGCGACAGTGAATATTTGCATCTTCTAGAGCTGTGTAACTGAAGCTCTAAGATTCTGGTTTCGATTGGTACCTGCTCTAGGCAATGATAGTTGTAATATATTGAAAAGCTGCTTTTTTAACAGATCGCAATAAAGTACACAAAAAGAAGTTATGTGCGTATTAATATTGAATTACCCCGCCTTAAGGGCATTTAAAACCTGGTCTGATAGAGAGGGTTTCTCAAATATGTTTTTCAGTATTCGTCTTCAAGACCCTTGAACTAAAAGACCCACTTTAGGATAGGCTTATCATATTTATTTTAGTAACAATGTTCTCCACGTGTCAGGAGCTGAACGGTTTCTACATCCCGGAGATGACGTCGGTGGTGTGCAAGTCTGCGGCGGAGATGGTGCGCGTGATGCGCGCCGGCAACAAGAACCGCGCGTCCGGGCGCACCGACATGAACGAGCACTCGTCGCGCTCGCACGCCGTCTTCCTCGTCACCGTGGAGACCGCGCACCGCCCCACCAACCGCATACGGTACGTACACACTCACGGCACCATCGTCAACATTATCACCAGCAAAAAGCGCCCAGTTCTGAACATATGCCGCGCCCTAACACTTCCAGAACCACCCGCTAGAAGCGGCCTGCATCCAGCTATCGAATGACATTGCCAGTAGACACGTGGAGTCATAGATAATATAACTTCTCCTTTGTCACAAAGAGTATGATTGACTGCCTCGTGGTCTCGCGGTACTGCCGAGTGATCTCGAGGTTCTGGGTTTGATTCCCGGGTCGGGCAGTGTTATTGGGTTTTTCCATTAGGAAATTCTCAGTAGCAGCACGGAGTCTGGAATTGTGCCCGAAAAACAGCACTAGGCTCGCCCCCTATTACGCGGGACTGATACATACCTGGCGAAATGTGGGTGCAGAAATGCACCTCTGCCTACCCCTTCGGGGAATACAGGCGTAAAGTTATGTATGTATGTAATATGATTTGCGAAGTCTGCGTTTTGGTTGTGATAACAGGTAAGTTATACATATGTATGTATTACAATTTGAATTTGAGGACTCGGAGTGAAAACTGTCATTTTTTATTCAAGTGTCACCTGATATATCGTATATATGCTTAAATATTGAGCAATTAATAATATTGTAAAAAAAAATGCTTTTTCCGACAAATATATTTCGATTAGGTCAAAATAATCGTCGCGATGTAAAAAATTAAAAATAGACGTATTAATTATGTTATGCAGCTGAGTATTTATCCAAGGTTTATGTTTATTTCATAGACGCGATCATTAACTTTAACTCAACCATTTATATTCCTGTTGAGTGAGTAGAAATTAAAATAAGTCTAGACATAATTGAGTTCCCCGGGGCCTCGTGTGTTGTATGAATATCTGTGCTGCAATCCACTCGGCGAGTAATGTTGTGCTTTGAATATACAGTGCTGGGACATTACAGATATAGAGCTTTTTAAAATAACGTTGGTTTCACGATAAGGACATATCAGCTTAATCGTTGAAGAAAAACACATGAAGCTTACTATTATCACAGTAAAAATTAATGTTGTGCTTACACTGTTATTTATACTAGCAGGAGATAAGTAGGTTAGTGTCTACCATATATACAGTTATACCAACATGATCAAGTCGTGTAAAGGCTGATCTTAGATCGCGGTACATTGCGTGAGTCCGTACACCTTTGTAGACATTCAAGCGGATAAGTATATCCTGCCATCATCAACAACAAATCCGCGACCTCGGTTGATCTTCTAAGCCCCAATTAATTTTTATTTTATTACCGATTACCATAGTTTAATTACTGCATTTGATGACTTTCATTAGAATTTTTTATGAATATAATGGTGATAAATTAGTGAAGCGTTAGATAAACATCATTTCGCAAGGAGAACAATCGCCGGTTGACATCATGCGCTTTGACTGGTGATTTTTTACTCGCGTTGTTTGAACTCGCGCGCCACGGAACCTGTTCCACTCGCTCTGCAATAACAATACCATACCAACACACACGATATAGTATCACTAAATGCATATGCATATCCACATGTACAAATGCAGCTCTTCTATTTTTATTCAATGATCTTTATATTATATTTAAAACAAGTTTTTAATCGATTAGCTCAATGCATATGAGTCGTCATCCCTGATAATATAGCGCCACAATAACATTGATCTTGCAAGGATCATTTATAAGTTATTATATTTAAAAATACAAATTAATTTGTTTCTTTCTACCAATTGACAAAAAATAAACATGCTTACAAACTATTAAATTATACAGGTGTTTGAGCTAAAACAACTGTTAATAAATATGATATCATAAAACCGACGAAAAATAGTTAATGTTGCTATGAACCCATAATGTGTGTCCTACCTACTGCTGGCCACGAGCTTGCCTTACAGTATTGAGTGGATTCTCCGGCTACTACGTCAGGTCCAGTGGCGGTACTTCCATAGAAGCCCAAAAGCCCAAATCGCCTTACAAATTGCCGAATAATAGTTTAAGCTTTAAATCTTTATTTAGCAAAAGTAATTCTACATATAAATGAGATTATCCTGACACCACAATAAACAATTATTAACTAGACATTACACAATTAACGTGTAACGCTCTTTGGCTTCTATTGAAGTACCGCCACAGGGCAGGTATACAGCGCGTTAGTGAATTGCACATATCTAGTTATGAAATATCAACGTAGGTTTCTCTAAAATTTGTCTTTTCAAACAGTGTGAAATGCTTCTGTCAGTAAGAGTGGCTTGCGTCGATCGAGTCAATAAACAGCCAATAAAGTGCAAATGAGTAGATTTTAGTGCTCGGTGATCGCTCACGGCGAAGTGAGGGTGGCGTCTGCGTTCATTTGAATGTCGCGTGACGGAGCGAGTGACCGCCCTTGTGTGCGGGGCGGACCGTCTGCTATCGATCTATACACACTAAGGCCATTGTAATTGCGCCATACATTTGCATATATCTCGACTATTTCATTTTATGGGGTAACATAAGGGCCGCAATAAGCCAGCCTGGTGGGTGAAGGTCATAATACGTCCCAACCATGAAGGGGGCCCCTGTGCAACGTTGTGGTTCATGTGTTATGGACCACCCTTGCACTCTTGCGGTACAAATATGTGCCATAACTCTTAAGAGCCCTGGTTTGATTCTCAGTGTTAATCGGCTTTTCCATTAGGAAATTGTCAGTAACAGCACGGAGTCTGTGAATGTGTCCGAAAACGGCAATAGCAGCAGCACCAATTAAGAGGGACAGATCCGCGAAACGTATTTGCAGAAATGCTCATCTGCTTCCTCCTGACAGCCCTGACTATTGTATAAAAAATGTCTCGTATTATAGATCAGTACAGAGTACACGTTTATTTATAGACACAATCTTTTTTCGGTCTCACAAACACCCAGACCAGAAACAATATTTGTGGATCACACAAACATTTGTCTCGGTGCGGGGATAGAGCCCGCGGCCTCTCGTTTCTCAAGCTGGTATGCTGGTGCCAGCTGAGCCACTGGGTTGCTACTGGCATTACCAAGGGTCTGTATGTAATCTGTACAAATTTTTTCATCAATCTTATAACATATCTTCTATGCATTGTCTCTATCCGTGGCATATCTTATAAATAAATAATTTAAAATAATCTTATACGTTATAGACAAATGGAATGTACAGGGTTGGACGAGTGAGAGTTGTCCATTTCCGAATTTCGTCTGTACATGTAACAATATTTGTTAACTTTCGCATGACGTGCGGAGTCTAGACCGAGATCTTGATGCTAGTTAATTATGATGTGTAATTAACGCACATAGTTGTGTATAGTGAGCGTCCGTGTGTTGAGTCGATGGAATAAGTCGCCCGCACTAAATCTTATTACTCACGCGCCGGACCGTTGCCCCCTCTTTGTTCAGATCGGAGATTCAGCACAATTCGTCATGTTTCACAGAAAAACTGTAAAACAACCTTTGTTCCTGGCGACCGGCTCTGGATATCGATAACTTGACGCCCAAATGGCTCTGTTTATTGCAATGTGAGTAAAGGGTGAATGATTTAGAGCCGTTAGGTTCGCGGGCTTTAGTGTTCCTTTCAAAATGCAATATTTAAATATTCAAAAAACATAAAAAGTCACACATTTAAACTTGTTTAAAAGGGAGACTTCACGGAGCAAATAAATATGTGAATTGAACGAATACAAACTTCAGTAACCGTAAATAACAGTAATGTGCTGTAAGTTTGTGAGAGCGCCATGAAAACAGATTAAACTTCCACTTGCTTCCATAGCTTTAATACATGTCTGTAGTTTTTTTAAGTTTGGCAATTATAAAGAATATCACTAAAAGTTTGTATAAAATTGCTTTGATAGTGATAGAACACTAAATGAAGACATGAAAAATAACCATAGATGTTGTGGTTTAATTCCCCACGATAGTATCATCAGATATTGTACTAATTTGCAGTAGCAATGAGTCAGGACGTTGGTTTATGGTACAGTGGCGACCGGCTCGGTGTCGTTACGTCACTGCTGTATCATAATCAACATCGCTCGCGTCCTATTACCGCGATAACAAGTGAATCGGGCTAGATTCGCGCACTCACGCCCCAGCGTGTATTCCCACTTGGGGATATCGAATTAACGTCGATGTCGGTCGGTTGCCATCCATAAACATGCGGTAGGGAGTCCTCGTGGAACTCGGTGACTGCTCCCACATCCAACCGCATTGTCCTTTAATGCTTCCAATTTGGAATATTTGTATTCATACGCAATACGCTCCTGTTTTGTTTTTACATGATTCAATAATAAATCCAGACTGCAGTTAAAGTAACATCAATGATTTATGAAACCTAATATTTATATAATTTATGTTTATTTTTTGTATTTTATAATTATTAAAATCGAAGTGTTGTTTACATCGTTTAAGTGGACGTTTTCTGTCGTTAGCTAATTTAAGTTGTTTATGTTTTAATAAAAATAAAAATAAAACGTGGTTACCTATTGATGTCTTTCGAGCATTCGCTATGTCAACTGGAATTTAAAATAGGGCCATCTTTTCTTATACTTTCACAGTACCTAAAGTTAGTGGCGGGTGTCCATAGATTCTTCACAATTTCTATCCAGGAAGATTGTAGATTGGGCTTATGTCTCATCAAGTAATCTCGGTATAACGTATGAATACTACCTATGTTCTACCTACGTGTTGAATGCTACGAATTACCAATTCATACGACCTTGTGCACCAATGAGAACTATTTGAGCATTTTTATATTGGCGACACCTCATCTCGCTAGCAGGAGACGTGGTGGGTGGCGCAGGCGCACGCTCCTCTCAGTATATCCCTGTGCACGTCCAGTAAGGTGACACACTTTACGTGCTCTATTCGCACTTGTCGAACACAACGAGTAGCGTTTCACACCGTATCTCATTACAAGTGCTCCGCTGGCGTTGTTATTGTGTGTTATCTATTGAACTATGGAGTTTCTACGTGTTCATTTGTTAAACACGTGGTTGGAGTGGGCTGAAGATGGCAGGTATCTATGATTGGCATGACGTCATATTTCGAGCGCCTATCATTAATCATAAGTGTCCTAGATTCGCTTGTTCCATTTCTATACGAAGTCGATAACATGTTGATTTCCCTCTAATGTTTTTTTTTTTTTTTTATTCTAAGTTTATTTAGGGACTTATGACCAACAGTGGTATGTCAGTCCCATCGTATCCTAAACATTATCTAGCTTAAGACTAAAATGTGGAGACAAAATAAAGTTAATTAATAACATTAAAGCATAAACATATTAAACAACATTCCAGCCTCTTCAGAAGTTGGTTGAGACAAAATTTGAGTGAATCCCTCTAATGTTATTGTCGAGACTATAAGTAGGTTAATAGAAAGAATGTAATAGCTTGTTACAAATATATTGCATCACGTTACTTGCTATTTTAAGAGCAGGAGACGCTTAAAATGATATAAATTCCGATGTAAAAGCCGTGCAAACAAACGGGACAAAACTTAACAATAGCTACTTTTTCAATTTCTTAATATTGAGGCGTTATTTTGTGTAAAAATAAATTACACTCGGATCGCGGCCGCATCACAATGGATAAGTTAGCGGATCGTCCGCAGAAAGGCGCCGGAGTAAAAACTGTCTCGCGTCATCCTCGCCAGCAAAAACTGAACACAATCGCAGTTCGATCAGAGAACCAAAAGTATCCAGTACAACTCGCCCAATATGTTTGACCACATCATATAATTTGCTTACAAGTGATGTTATGATGCGTGGTGGAGTGTACGGACAGTCACGCACCTTACATAATCCGTGACGGTGGTACAATGATGTATAAATGCAGCGGAACTGTGGCCTGTGACTAATGTAATGTAAGGACCAACCAACCATGGCTATTATCAATATTGCTGATCTAACGTAATTAATAATACAGGATAGCCTACATTTCAGAGCTCTTTTAAAGGAATTTCTAAGACATCAACTTCCATTGGGAGTTACTCGATGTAAGGCTTTACCCCACTCAACAGTAAAAGCGATCTATGTCTAGCAGTGAAACACACATAGACTGATATATGATGGACAACAAATTAGTGGTTTTATATGTAGCTACTTACAGGCATATCAGATGTACTATAATAGTACATGATGTGGACTAAGGCCTTAACCCTATCTGTTCTAGAGCAGGCCCGTGCCCAATAGTGGGACGTATATAGGCTGATGATGATATCAGATGGACAGTGCAAACTGAACAAGTCAATTTCAATTTTTTGTAACCCAGTGATACGAAATGGCAAATTCCGATTAATTGAAACCGTTCAATCAGATAACAATGTAATGTAATTAAGAACAGTCGTGAATATCTGTACATTTGACAACTATATTTGTATAAAACATACGTTGTCCCTGAATATGCACTAGTGTGTACTGTGGCGGCGGCGAGGCGGCGCCGCCCCGACTGCACCGTGCGCGGAACCCAATGACCCGCTCATGTATGCAGGATTAACCCCGTTCCACACACACTACTCTTCCGCTAACGTAAATTACATACTGCACACCATTATAATAACGACCTGTGACTAATAGTGCTTCCTGCACATACGTCAAAGTGTACTATGCACTGTAAATTTTATACACCACACGTTTTATAATAACCGTACTTACACAAAATATACTTAGTAAGTCTCGTTGTTTCTGTAAATTTTTCATCAGACAAAACAATTCTCCTTTCCTAGATAATTTTAACTAGGCCGGTCTAATTATAATATTTCCAAGTGAAGCTTAATAATTTTGTTTAAAACACTATATTCCTTGGGCTACTTTGTAAGCAGCACTACTGAAAACACATCTGTAAGTTGAACAATAAATTTTCTAGTGTCAGTGTGTTATAAAGAAATAGGGTCAGGCTATTGTGACAGTGGGCACAAATCCAAACATCTCCAAAGTATGTTGAATAGCTTATAAGTATGTTCACGCAATAACACACACACCAATAGCATGAACCTTCGCTAGTATTTAACAACTCCCTGAAATACGTGAATAATGCTCGCTCTATAAATTGTCCACATTCTTTGTGGGGCGACTTTTTTGTAGATCTTTTTTTCAGGATAATATTTTCAGCCACAATGTTCTAAAATCATATGAATCAGCAGTCTACGTACGTTGAAATACGCGACGCAAGTCTCTTTTACGATTGTAACGGAAGGTAATATGCCTTAGTCCACCACGGGGGCCTGGTGTGGTTTGTTCGGATTGACTATTGAAAAATACACTAAACACATTACTTATACACGAAGTTAAAATGCTCCACAATTCATTATGGCCGTTCATTCAATAATTATTAATTGACCTCTCCACATCAGCAAAAAAAGGAATTAAAATCTAAAAAATATAAATGCAAACATTTGAATAGAAATTTTATCATTGGAATCTTATATAATTAGCATAAACTGTGTTATGTATAAATGTATTTATAACAATGATTAAATGAAGCGGCGTCGGTTCGGCTCGCTGCACCGCTGGCACAACTAATTTATTGCGCTTTTTATGTTTTTTGCACAAATGTCAATGTTTGTTTAGGGTCAGCCAAATGTCGCGATATTTAAATATATTTGGTCGTTAATATGCATGTTAGTGTCGCCACCCACAGCTCGCCAAATATCAACCTGTCCACCCCCGACCCCGGTACATCGTGCGAAGGATATCCTACTTCCTGTTTGTCCAGTACAGTTTGACGTGCTTACGTATATTTATTAAGATATATCTAATACTTATCGTATATTAGTTTCCATGCTATCTATACTACGCTATCAGTAGGTACATTTAGATATGTTTTCCATATGTGTTAAAGCGTTGATAGTTTTTTAGTGTTATTCAACTCTTATAGTCAATTTTTATACACGTCATTACAATTGTCCCATAGAAACCACCTGCATTAAATTTTGTATTCGGGATTCCTTTAAATGTAGCCTTTATAGCGTCTTAATTAGTAACTGCACCTTTCATACATAGTGGCAATTTGTGTATTGAAACATATGCGCTGCATAATTTTCACTTACTAGCTGAAACCCTACAAGGGTAGTATTGCTTGCGAGTGCTGATGACGCGCGCCTCGCTGCACCCGTGCATACACCGATCCAATGCACTTTACCATGAATGGAGTTCTCGCCGCCCTCTCGAATGTGACTCACATGCATCTCGCACACACGCGTACTGTGACTCACGGCTACGAATAGTCTCGCCTAAAATGCACATTAATCTATTATTTTTGGCCATGACGACAAATACGATAGTATCGAGAGATAAAATGTGAACAAGTCTTTGTTGTAGTCTATCGTTTTGCATCATCGCAAAAAAACAACGATGTTTTTGTCCGCCAGGTGCATCTTTACCGGATCTTTAGATACCTATAGTATTTTATTTATAATAAATTTAATCTAAGATTGGAAAATAAGTTTATATTGTAAGGGCGATCAACTCACGTAGCGTAGTTTTGCGGATCACGTAACAATAAAAAGAAAAAATCTAAAACAATGACTAAAAAAGTGTGACAGGTTTTATATGTATTTTTTTTTTGGCTTTAATGCGAAGCGATAAAAAAAGGATTTGTACTATTGCTCGTAACTGACTTAAAACATCAATAAATCTACCGATTATTTGCTTTTTACTTTCGCATAATTACACAGTAACAGATAGATTTATAGAAACAAAAGGTAAAACTGATTAGGCCACACGCTTATTCTGTGAAAATTACTTCTTTATCCCTTGAACGCCAATTTGTATTAATCGGTAGCATTCATTGCGTGGTGAATGAATATTATTGCTGTTGAGTAGTAAGTGTCAATACGTTGGTAGCGATCTGTAGACGGCGTCGTGTAGGACACGCTGCACGGTTTTCACGCGCCTTCAGTGGTACCTCGATCCGTAGTCACACTTACCTCACTACCACAATATTCGTATATCTTGCCATAACTTAACTATTACAAAGTTAGATATTGTATACTATTACCATACAGATAATTACTAGTAATCCGAACAATTTCTAATGTAGTACACACAGTTCAAATTCTACTTACAAATCTTTCTGATTTTATGTAAGAGAGTAAAGTCGACTGTTTTCCGTATAAAGATAAAAAGGAATGCTTTACCGGAATAACGTAGCTTTTTTCACCCGGCCGAACCGTGACGGGCTGCTATTAAAATAATACTTGGCTGTCTTCTTTTATTTGAATAATACTAAACTGTTCCTATCGCTGTAACAAAAACAAACAAGGACTCTATGTTCAATATATTATCTAATGTAAGGTTCTTGTAATTTGTAACCAGTGTGGACTGAAATGCTACACTTCACGCAAATGCCGAGCACGTGCCGACCCTGTTAACCGAGTAATTGGCAATAGTAACCTTGCGGTATCCGATACAGTGAACATTTGGGGCGCGCTCCACCGCGATACCACATCACGCTACCATGGTCGCATGTCGCAGGTCGCTGGTCGTCGGCCGTCGGCCGCCGGTCGCTCAGTGCACCACAGATTTTATCACACCAAGGCTACAAACGAACTTCAGTCTTCACGACTTTTATTTGGTTTAATAATTTGCTTTATTGGTGTGATGGCCGCCACGCTTTGTTCCGGTTTCCTGTTTTTAACATAATATTGCAGTTATTGTTTATGAAACCTTGGCAACTTCACGTTTAATAGGGGCCTGAAAGTACATGGAATTGTTGTTGTTCGAAATTAGCAGATTCGTAATATACTAATAGTAGTATCGTATTATTTACCCAAATAAATGTGTATTGTCGATAAATCTATTCTTAGTAAGGTAATCATGGGCTGCGTTGCCTATAGTATACATACATAACCTCACGCCTGTATTCCCCTAAGATGTAGGTAGAAGTGCATTTCTGCACTGTCATTTCGTGAGGTATGTATGTATCAGTGCGACGTAATAGGGAGCATGCCTGTTGCCGATTTTCGAACACATTTCCAGATTTCGTGATGCTACTGTATATGTATTTCCTAATGGCAAATCCAAGAAGTGTCTAGATTATGTCGCGCAACAATCATTTTAAAGATTTCGAGATTTGGCATTTGATGATTCATAGAGTTTTGTAAATACTACAGTCTACACGAATAAAGAACATTTAAATGTAATATTTGGAAATATTCTAAAGGGTTCATATAGTATATGTATATGACTTGAGACGAAGACTCGAATAAAACTTTATCCAATCATAGTAAGTTTCTTAGTAAGTGCAATCGGTAAATAACAGTAATTCCTTGTGGCTCGTTAGTTGGTCAAACGATTTCTATTAAACATTCTATCGCTGCGAGTCTAGGATAACTTATCAATTATGATTAACTATAGAATGCAATCATTTTTATATAAACCCCATCTATACAGCTGTGGATGATCGCCTACAGCTTCGCTTTGTCTGTAATTCTTAGAATTCTGTTACTTTTTCTGCGACAAAACTTCTGTCAGTAGATATTAAGATATGTATGTATATAAATGGTGTAACGCTTAATACTAATGTACATATGTACGTCATTATATGAAAGCCAGATATGAGAGCCTTTTTAAATTAATCAAAGATTCAATAGCTAAGGTTGTCCCATCCAAAAACTCATAGGAAAAAACACCGTTAAACATCAGTTTTTCTCCCAGGTTTCATCCTATAATTCAACTACCTAGAACCCACTTACAATATTAACAGCCAAAAGAAATAAAAACTTAGCAATAAATTTGAATTTAACGTAAACTTTTGTATGTAAATATGTAGATTACATAAAAAAACCTTAAGATGTTGTGCGACGGTCACACTCGACATAATATTTGTCGTATTTATAGCCCTGGTTATTTCTATACAAGTTCACACTAGATTATAATATTTAATCAAACATTATTGAGTTGTTCACGAGTACGTGTGTGCGCACTTAGTTAGCGTGTAATGAGCTCGTGCGCAAACACCGCGCCGCCGTGGTCAATATTAACCCTCCTTGAAGTCTTTTCGTCTCTTTTGACATTGTCTTAACCAAATATTATCGGTTTCTCATTATATTTTAGCACTTTACCTCTAAGACACAGATGCTTATTAATGCGGCTTTAAACCAGGCCACTAATTTTTTAACGAGAAGAAAACGCCTTAAGCTCCCCTAGCTCTTACCTCGAAGCAAGACAACATTTTTGGAATAAATAATAAACATAATATCATTTTGTATACGGTTGTACTAAGAACATATTATGTGGCGTTAGGTGCATAATTTAAAAGTTCTAAACAATAGCCCATGACAAACAATCACCTTCAAAATTGTAGGAATCGACCAATATTCACAAAACGTCGCGTCGGCTTCCGCACAAAAAACAATTGTAAAACAATAATATAAATGCAATAACGACAAAGCCCTGATTATTTGCACAAGTTGAAAGTTATCACAACTCGGCGTCGGATCTGATAAGCTAATATCTCAACAATCGGGATTATAATGTATGTGGTTGTGTGAGTATGGCGTGGTGCTGGTAATGACTGGTTATCGGTGCGATCAAGGGCACGACTACAACCTCATGTATTTCACTTACCAAATTACGACATTATGATGAAATACACTGACCTTATCACTAGTCCTACTGCAATTTATCCAAATTACTATTCCGACTGTTGTATCTACGTGCACGTATGTAAAACAGACAGAACTGATAAACTTTTCTCCATCGTTCTTCTTTTTTCACTTGCGCCTTCGAGAAATTTTTAATTTCGTCTCTGGTATATTAGTCTACTTTCAACATAAATTTTACTGTCCGTATCTTACGGTTCTCCGATAAGGCTTAAAATATCTTAAACAACTTGTATTACATACTTTAAAGAAAATAATATTATACCGTTTATTTTATGAAAGGAAATATGAATCGATTATTTTACATACGAGGGCAGTCCGATAAGTACTTAGCCTCACCGCCCGATGGCACCACTATCGTAAGATAAATTTACCATCATGTAGCACATCTTCGTAGACGGCTATTGTCAAAATTTCAGCCGAATTGGATTTGTAGTTTTGTTTTGACCGCGTGTGTAAGCGGACGTGTCCGCGGATTTTCGAAAAATGGAAAAAGAGCAATATCGGCCGGTGATTTGATTCTTGTTTTTGGAAGGGAAATCGCGCAGCGATATCAAAAAGCGCTTGGATGCTGTTTACGGTGACTCTTCTCCTTCAATGGCGACCGTCAAAAATTGGTTTAACGAGTTTCAACGTGGTCGCACGTCAGTTTTTGATGAGCCACGCCCAGGTGCCCCAAAAACGGCTACCACGGAGGATAACGTGAGAAAAGTCCCGATCTGTATTGGCAGACCGCCGATTGAAGGTGCGCGAGATAGCTGAGACAGTAGGCATCTTAAAAGACCGCGTGGGTCATATCCTGCATGAAATATTGGGCATGAGAAAGCTGTCGGCTCGATGGCTGCCGCGTTTGCTCACTTCGGACGACAAGCGCATCAGTGACACAACTTCAGAGCAGTGTTTGACACTGTTTAGGTGCAATCCGAAGGGGTTTCTGCGTCGTTTCGTGACCGTCGACGAAACATGGATTCACTGGTACACACCAGAGACCAATAAACAGTCGAAACAGTGGACTTTACCCGGCGAATGTGCTCCGAAGAAGGCGAACACTGTCCCATCGGCCGAAAAGGTGATGGCCACCGTTTTCTAGGTTTCACAAGGTGTGATTTACATCGACTACCTGGAGAAGGGCAAAACGGTCACAGGGCTCTACTATGCCGAACTATTGGGCCGATTCAACGCTGAATTGTAGAAAAAACGGCTCCATTTGGCGAAGAAAAAAGTGCTCTTCCACCATGACAACGCACCGGCTCACACCTCCGCCGTCGCAACGGCCAAATTGGTCACATTAGGCTACGAACAGCTGCTCCATCTACCGTATTCTCCAGATTAGGCCCCGTGTGACTTCTTTTTGTTTCCAAACTTGAAAAAGTCCGTCGCCGGACAGAAATTTGAGTCGAATGAGGAGGTTATCGCCGCCACGGAGGCCTACTTTGTAGACCTCCAGAAAACGTTCTTTTCAGACAGCTTAAAGAAGTTGGAGCATCGCTGGGTCAAGTGAATCGAGTTGAAAGAAGACTGTGATGAGAAATAAATCGCCACTTTTCCAAAATTTTCGTTTTTCTTTTGTAGGCTAAGTACTTATCGGACTGCCCTCGTATACTCAGCATTGTCTCATGCGTTGCTTTCCACACGATCCTAGAAATGGCGTCTCAAAATTTCGATTCATATCAGAATCATTTACCTACAAAATTATTTCTTAGGGCAGCATATAGTAATACTTTATTTTCGCACGAATCGAAATAAACCGCATTCAATGTAATATGAATCGTAATAGGAGATGGCTTCGTCATCGCGCGCTTGTTTCGCATGGACGCCTTTTATTTATTTAAATGTAATAACAAACAGTCCTATTTATATAACGATCATAAAACAACAAATTATTTTAAGAGAAGATATGATGGTTATTTCTCTTTTAGAAACACATGTAGATGATTTTTTTTTGTATTAAATTTCGTTCAGGACCAACTTATTTTTCTCAAGGTTAAGGTTAACATCTCCATCAAAATTCAACAAAATTATCCACCTATTAAGGCGTCAAAGTGTTTAAAGTACAACAAATAAATTCACGTTCGCATTTACATTAGAATTAGTTTGTATCATAAATTTCAAGTGTGAATGTTTACCACCCTATCTTCTGATTATTTAAATACAAAAGTGTTATCTTTGTTGTTTGTACTATATAGGTTCCTTCATACAGCAAACGTTGGATATAATTGGCAAGGTTGATTTAGTAGCTCGGCTTCTTATCTTGGATAGAAATCGATCGACCCTATCTTTTCTCATTATGCAGCAGTTTCTAAGCTGGTTTAGAAAAATATGCAAACGTCCACATGTCTACCGCTCACACGGTACTAACTGGGTTAAATATAATATACATAATTTGACTAGCAAAGATTGCGTTGGCTCCAGTTTTAACTCTTTTCAATTGGCAATATGAGCACCGTGATTTTGCTGCCGCTGTAGAAGATTGAAGCAGTGATGGCCTCGAGGTTTAGGCGCGCGGTCGAGAATTTCGGCGGTCGCAGGTTCAAACCCCAGGCACACACCTCTGACTTTTCGAAGTTATGTGTGTATTCACAATGAATTATCACTTGCTTTAACGGTGAAGAAAAACATCGTGATAAAACCTGCACACCTAAAAGTTCTTAGGAATTTCTTAGGTGTGTAGTCCGCCAACCCGCACTAGGCCAGCGTGGTGGACTAAGGCCTAAACCCTCTCAGTTGTAGAGGAGGCCCGTGCCCAGCAGTGGGACGTATTTGGGCTGATGATGATGATGTAGAAGATTATTAAATGACGTCATGCACAAGCAGTGTGTTTATATAGCCGGTTACGATTACAAATCTTCCCATGATACCACCGTCCGCTCTTAAAGCGCGTAATGTCTACACAAAGGGTATCAATGAGGGAGCACAGACTTGTTCTCTCGTACTTGGCTCTTCTGTGTTTAACTTATATATGCGTAACCCTTGCTTCCTTTCTTACATGCGAGTGTAATACAAACACTAATTGATGAACATATCTATAATTGTACATTATAATTGCAAACTCGTCTGCGCTGTGACGTCTTTGATGAAAACAAACAAACGAGTTTACTCAGATCGTATTGTAGTTGCAGTAAGGCCGATGCAAGTGGCGTGAGGCGCGACGACGCGGCGCTGTAAGTCCACCATGTGTATAGTGTACAGTGCACACAATATAGTATAGTGCACGCGAGCACACACTATGCTGTTCCGCGTGTAATGTTACATAAGCACACGGCCGGGGCGAGGTGTCAAGTGGACGGTCGCATACTCGGCTGCTCATAGACACTAGGTCATTGGGATAACCGAAATGATAGAGATGTATGGCAGCCTTCATCGTTCAGCTGAGATGGAACGTGAAATGAGAGGTCGCAAATATTTGCGTTGGGTTGCTCTGGCACCGAAAATTCGAAATCAGCCGACTGGTTGATAATAATTGTAATAAAACAATGCTAGTTCATATTATTATCTAACAAGTAACAGTAGGATCATTTTATATTGACTGTGGAAATGAATAGTTAATATCGCAATGAAGTTCGTAACACAAAGCACTATTGCATGCCGACAAAACGGTTATAAGAGAAATCATCTATTTGCTTGCCTCCAAGGTTATTCCAACTATTTTCCGGAAATGTGAGGTTCGCTTGCAAATTTCAATAGACTTTTCAAATCTAAGATAACTGCATCCTGAGTCTCAGGGCATAAACACAGGCGTGCCTTTGTTATGCTTTGGGTTTAATACCCGACTCGTGCGAATGGAATAGGTTATTCATTAGGTTTTTTTTTCTAACAACACGGAATCTGAAAAATCTAATCGATTGCTTAGTATTATAATAGGTAGTAGTATTATAATATAATATAAACCCTCTCAGTATTAGAGGAGGCCCGTGCCCAGCAGTGGGATGCATTTGGGCTGATGATGGTGATGATAATAGGTAGCAAAGAGAATGTAGATATATACATACGTTTGTCTATCTCTTCGAGAATACAGACCTAACGGTTGTACTATATATTTACTACATTAATAAAAGAATATCAGGGTATTGGTCAAGGTCCCGTTGTAAGGGAATAGTTTGGACGTTAATTAGACCGTATATAGTGTCTAAGTTACACGCGAGAACTTTAAATTTTAGTTACCTTTTTTCCCCCTTAACATGGTGCAACGATCTGATCTGATGCAACGAAAAAAAGTCATGATTGATATGATGGCGTCATAGGGAATTAACATCTGGCTATGTGTGGTAGGTAAATATTGTTCTTTCGACTCTGCAACCATCGTTTGATGATGTCATATGTCTGACAAAACAGTAATTACGTACTCCGTGAAATAGAGTACGAATAGAGCAACAGCATGAAAAAGTTTCATAAATAGACGACTATTATATATATATACCTATATATTCAGCCTATCGCCGTCCACTGCTGAACGAAGGCCCCCCAAGTAGGCGCCAACCATCCCGGTCTATTACGTAACATAAAATTAGGTATATTATGTTTCCAGATTCAGTGCATAGTTGTACTTTTACTTCTTGGCAATCATAATTATTGAATTTCCAATTTACCTTCAATTTTCACGTTACGTGTAAGCGAATTATTCTTAATCATATAAATGTCAAAGTAATTTTGTCAAATATTCGTTTGATAAACAAATGTTTGCTTCTAGTATTAGACGCAAAAGGCTCTCATTGTTTTTGATACAACTCAAGACCTAAATAGTACATAAGAGATCAAAGAAAGGCTCGCATAACGTCATCGAAAATGATACGCTTGGTTTCAAAACCATTTGATGCACATGCGATACCCAACCTACTGTATTTCTGTGGTGGGCTCCGACAATCGATACACTGGTACGCGGAGCCAGTGGTTTCACAGAAATTGTGTTCATTATTGGGCAGTCCTCGTCGATCTTACACACGATAAAGGCAATGGCGCGGCAATCAACAGCCGTATCGATTCTACATCCGAGCGTTATGCAACGGCGTGTGAAAATAGAAACCGTAATAAAGTGTTTGTTTGTATGTCTGTAAGGTGTACGCCACGCGGTAAATATTGTTAACATCGGCTTGGTTTGGAAACCGCGGCGCACGCAACCAGTAAAAATGTTAAATGTTACGTAAACATGTGTATTTGATTGGGACACGGCGGGAGTTAAATAAACACATTACATACATACGAGTACATCTTATTTAATAAGTATATTCTAAGATGCATCAGAAGCTACCAGTCTAGATACAACTGTGAAACACCAATTAAAAGATTCAGATTCCGTACTACTACTGAGAAATTCCTAAAAATAAAGAATAACACTACCTGACATGAGAATTGAACCCGGGACCTCTAAGTGTTTGCTTGAAATTATAACTCTTTGTTTAAAAATTAATTATATCTTGAATTACAAAAATAGAATTAAAATTAGACCCTAATAAACACAAAGTATTTCGCGTGCGAGCCGACGACAGGCGCAGTTGTCGGCTATTACTGGTGAGCAATGTAGAGACGCTAACTGCAACAGAATATAAACAATTCGTCTCGAGAAAGTGCTTGATCTGTACAATATTTATTGTAGTATTTAGCGCGTTATGGACCCGGCGGCGGCGGCGGTGCTGTCGCTGGCAGTTAGCGCCTGCACTGTAACAGCGCGGTAATTTGTGAACGCTTCCTGTGCGACTCGCGAGTATCGCTTGTTGAGAACCCGCCGATTGTTCGCGACCAAGTGTGAACCGCGCTCAAGCACAAACGCACTGACAAATATTCGATTGTGTTTAATGGCCAAACTATTTATCTCATACCATTATCAACATTCATGTGTAATTTAAATTGTGTGTTGTAAAATTTGGTGACAATTGTTATGTTAATTTACATTGCGTCTCAATTAATCCGTCGTTTAAAGGAATTCGTGATGACATCCCTTACACATTGTAGTGTGAACATTTTTGTTCACGGCCTGTCTCGGATTTACTTGTATTCAAATGAAGCTATTTCTGTCGTAGAACTTCAACCATGTAGAAACCTAGATGTTTTATATATCTTTTTATAGTGTGTGCATTTGCGTATCAGAATAAAAAAATAATATAATAATGCTTTCTCATAAAGGGTTGCGTGGCGAATGAATCCTCCTGTCTGTTGCATCGCACACGTGACAAGCGTAGTGCGGTTTGTACAAATGTTTGCTCGTACGGTTTTGTCAAACATGTGCCGCACCGCGCCGACAACACGCGGCGCCATTCACAGCTCACACTGTATAGTACCGCAGACATTGCTCACAACTCACACACAAACATTTGTACAAACTCGCCTTTTGCGGAAAACAACGCGAATGGAATTAAAACTATAGTTTAATTTTCGACGTGAATAATGATTCCCTATTTATACTGTGCAATATTGTACAATATTTACGTTGATATACCCTGTTTATTTATTTATTATTCAATATTATAATTAAAGCAATCACAATATAACATAATAACCCATACGTAACATTAATTAATTCCTATTTGAATATATTTTTTTATAGCAAATGATAAACGAGTAAATGTTATAATGTTCATACTACAGTAACGACACATTCTAATCCTAACAAGCACAAATATATTTTCCCATAATTTTATATATAAGCTAAATAAGAAAGTGTGAACATCCTCGCGGCGTGTGTGTGAGCCGCGCATGCGTATGTTGTATGTGGTGCTTTCACTAATAGCCGCGTGTCAATTTCGAGTCCTGTAAATCAGTGAAAGTTACGTTAACACGCGTCTCGCCTTACGGTCATCTGAACGCATGTCCACTCCGTTTCATCTCTACATATCGACATATCCTTACGACTTTCGATCGAGTGAGGTATACCTAACTTTCGAACGTAGAATATTCCAAAAATGGCCTTATAATTATAATTAACCGTTCATAATAATAGCAGATGATGGAAAAATGTATCTGTATGGTTATACCACAATATTCCAAAATTGTTACTTATGGATGTGTAATTGAACAGGAATTACTACCGAGTCGGATAGGAAGACACTAATTGTCACTATGGATATTATGTATTTGACTTTTACCTGTACTTCAAACTCTTCGTATTTTTTTTATAAAATCTATTAATTCAGATGCCCGATTAGTATTGATCGTGGCTCATACTCAGTGTTATCTATATACAGTTAGCGGCGCATGAATGTAAAGTGTGGTAGAGGCGGGCGACAGGAAGCTCTCACATAAACAATACGCGACAATTAGTAGTCGACGCTCGCCTTCCTAATTACAATGTACAAGTGTAATGTGTAGTGTGTAGGTACCGTCGCACGTGCGTCACCCGCCTTACTGCACCATACTCCACTTCTATGGGCGCCATTTAAACGCACTTTTGGCTAAACCATTGTGTACTTGTATACGGTATATTCAACATGAATGACGTAGCAACCACATGGCTGTGTAAGCATTTACGTCATCAGTATTATAATAAATGAATTCGTTTTGTTCATGGCTGTTCTTGGCAGTAAAGAAGCTAGGAAACCAATACAAGCTATGATCCTAAATTTCAACGATGGAACAAACAAACAAATTTATTTAGGTTGAACGAATTCAATGACGAA
Source organism: Hemaris fuciformis (assembly GCA_907164795.1). Classification (NCBI taxonomy): domain Eukaryota; kingdom Metazoa; phylum Arthropoda; class Insecta; order Lepidoptera; family Sphingidae; genus Hemaris; species Hemaris fuciformis. Next base: position 181,671 of record OU015452.1, read on the forward strand.
AATACAACTCCTTAAAGTGACTTTAGTTTGCGCTTATAACCTAAAATTGATAGATTTGAAAATGCACCGCTCAGCGTGGGACTTGTGAATGGTGAATCTGGAGGCCTCTCGACGGGGCGGGCGTGTCAAGCACGCGCTCCCGCTCGACTTTCAAACAAACGCTGGGCTTTGATTACACCAGACGCAATAAATATCAATTGACAATTGGTTGTGATATAACTGATTTAAATAATTACTAATTTCTTAAATCGACTTTTAGAATGTAACAGTCCACCAAATACAAAGCAAACAAAAAAACATTGGGGTGAGATTAGTGCGGTCCATAGACCATATTATAGGCATATAGCATCTTATTAAAATTGTAATAACGCTTTTTGTAAATGAATGAGATTATTGATATAAATAAGGTTGGATTGGCTGGATGGTACCAATGGACCGAATAGTGTATGAAGACAATCAGCGGTCAATCGACACAAGCATTTGTTACTGCAAGTGAAATGCTTTTCAGTAAACGTCTGACTCGACAAATCGTCGCCATAGCGCTGCTCTTTTCGAAAACAACTCAATTTGAGCTCGAATCTAACTAAAATTTCGTCTTATGCAAATCTTTAGTCGTTATAGTCCCCACGACTACGCGTCTACAAAGTAGCCATATCAGTAAGGTTCTTGGATTGGAACAAAACATGTGGAATAGTTATTTTACGTCGCTTGATTAACTTTAATGTCATAGCATACATATATTACTTATGTCCCTTTACGCCTTATATCGTTGCTTAATTATTTCCTAACTTAGTTACTCCATTTTGCACATTTTACAGCATAGACTTATGTACAAGGTTTAATTTGCAAGCTTCAAGCGTTTGTTCGGATTCGACAATAAGATGATGAACGAGTAATGGTTTTTCTACGATGTAGATAGGTACTGTTCTTCATACTTCTCTTCCGCATGAATCTAATTTAGCTAATTTTTAGCATCGTCTGCGATAAAACCATTGGTTTTACGATGATTTCTATAATTGATCTTTTTTTTAAATATCGAGTTACGGAGATTGATTACTAAGGCAAAGTGGTAATCTGCAGTACAATATTAATATTGTATTAAGGCCGTGCTACGTACCTACATACTTGTACAGTATGTACGCGACGCTACCGATTGCAACTACGTGACCTATCAGTGCGGCGCCCGGTGTAAAACACTTGTTCTCTCTTTTCACATTCATTCCTTGAATTTTTCGTACTGTTTTTGCTAAATAAAGCACATTAACGTATTTAGCAGACGCTAAAAATGCTTCGCAATTTCACCCATTGGTTTTCATTCAACAGTATGAAATCTTAATATCTAGATTAGAACTCGAATGGGAATCGTCTGAAAAATTAAAGAAAAATGTTGCTATTCCGTTACGGGGGTATGCCAAAGGACTGACATCATATTAGTAGATAAAGTTTTAGTTATGAATAATGTATGTAGTTCTAAAAGTTCAACATCAGTTCTTTCATGTAGCGTAAAAAGTTTTAATGTTACATTAATTCAACTATAAATATTTTCTCCGAATGTATAGCGCAAATCCCATTGGAGAAGTTTTAGTTACATAAATTGTTGTAGGATTGACGGCATCGCGGTATCTGACCCATATCTAAAACTAGTACTTGGAAAGTTTTAGTTATATACAAGCCAAGGCTTTAGGTATAAATTTGACTAGTAATAACAGTAGTTACATAAGTCGAAGTAGGGTTTTTGTTGTGAAAAGCATTCATCCTGCACAACATCCTTTTATTAAAACTCGTAGTATAATCATCCATATCATCCTTAAATCTGAGAAGACACATAATAAAAAGTGGGTCACACATTATAATGCAGTTGTTGAAGGCGGCATGTGAGATAGTAGGCAGTGCCGCGTGCGCCGGTGTCGGTTATCACTCAGTGACGTCAGTGAGTCACAGGTCTCGGTGCAGATTTGACGTGGGACGAGTCATCTTGCGCACCTGGACCAGCACATTAGTCCCCACGTGCCGACACTAATCGCACTCGACTGCACAGCTGACCCAATTACACGCCGCCGAGCAAAATTACATTAAATAGGGGAACTAATTGCCTACGATAACAAAGCCTTTGATAAATTATGGTTATGCTACTAGTAATATAAATTTAGTGGAGACGGCTTAGTTTACTTTGACATTTTGGAACTCTTTGCCAAAATATATTCTTCCACGTGAATGAAATTGGTTTAGAGCAAAGTCTAATATTACTAGCTCAAATAATTGCTTTTCGATGTTGCATTCATATATGTATTTGTTATTAACGCTATCATTGTGAGATCGAGAATTAGCAAAGAGAATTATATTATTTTTAATTCAATTTATGATACCTATTCTTGTTGATATTATTTCCTCGTGTTTAAAGTATAATTTGATTTTTTTTTTGGTGCAGTAGCATCTTTTATTAGCAATGTTTTTTAATAAAAATTAACTATTACAATAATAAAATCAAATATACATTCAATTAGTATTTAGAACTAATAGTAAGGTGCTGTCTGTAACGAGTTAAGCAGCTTATAATGTATAAGTCCGTACAGTCCGAGCAAAATATTGATGTGATTAGATGAAATATTAGCTATTGTTGTACCATCAGGCGCAGTGCAACCTTACCAATGCAAGGTTACCTACACAGTACGTTTCCACGCAATAATACATTTATTTCCTTCTTGTAAATGATTATTTTACTCATGTTTTTAAATAATGTTTTCACTTACAATTAATGATAGAAAATTATGTAGTAAAGTAATTTTATTAACTCTGACACGGAACTTAATAAGTGATTGTGACAATTTCAGTTCGTCATTCTTATTCTATTTGTGCTTGACTTTGGTTTTGATGCAAAGAATTTTTAAGTAAAGAATAAAAGCATCTCATTCATTTTCTAATGTAGGTACATAATTTGTAAAAAGTACTGGGTGAGGAGTACAGTTACATTGAGAACGATATTTATCAAGTGGTGCGTTGGAGGCAACACAATTAGCAGATCGCATAACAATGAGCGCAGTGAACCTTATCAAACTGTGTAATGGAGCACCCTGGGGCCGCTACTCCAGCACCATGCCACCGGATTAAGTGTGCTCTTCATAAGTACACGGGTTGCCCTCACCTCCACACTCGGCTAATAATGAGTGGTGAGTGCTGGCGATCGATACAGTAACAACAATTTTCATTTTGGCATCACTTTTTGCTGGATGAGTTCATCGCAAAGGCGAATCGATTTTTCTCTCTCTATCGTCTTAAACCAGGCGGGTCTGTACTCTTTATGACTTATATGGGTTTTAATATTTTATGCAAACAATGGTATTCCGAGTTTAATTGACAATACCGGCAATTCGAACAATATTCTCTCGTAAATGAATAATTTTCTAAAAGGCTTTACACAAGGCAATAAACGTGCCCTTGGAAAACAATCAATTAAAGCAGTGGCCAGCAACCTTTTGGCAGGCAAGGGCCGCAAAGTGGCAAAATAAACTAAAGGCGGGCCTCACTTGTGATATTCACCCTAGATTATACGTAATACTTATGTATAATTGGTCACATCCCATAGAAAAAATGAAAATGCTAACTAATGCTAAGATTCACGGGCCACAAGTGTGTTGCCGACCACTGAATAAAAGCATTCTGAGAAATTTTGGTAATTGGCTTGTTTTCCTACTAATATCTTAGTAACAAACGAAAAAGTTATCTTTGAGAGATGTATTTATACTCGTATAGTCGTATTGTATTGTCGCAGTTATTTTTTTGTTCATTAGAATCGATAATACTTAAATAATGATGCACGTTATTTTTATGACACAGATATGATATATAATTTACCGTTTGACATTAGGTGAGATGTCCCGTGGGTCGCGCGAGACATGAGCCGAGCCGTCCTGCCGCTAATCACAGCAGGCGCTCGCCCACGCGCGCCCCACTTCTCTATTGTGTGGTGGACACGGGCAAAAACAATTGAACATCACTCAATACTACACCCAAGTACTGCACGTCTAATACCATTGAGACGTTGAAATAGTGTAATGACACCGCTAACAATATGAGAGCTATCAATTTAATTGTAAAGAGTGAGGTTAACTTTTAAACAATGGATCGACATCACTTCCAGTTGTTACCCGAACATTCAGATAAAGATAAACGATTGTTTTCTTCTCAAGTACGTCTATATTAATTATAACAAAAAAATAGGCAGTTTCAGATGTTTGTTTTATTAGCAATTTGTCAAACAACGAAAAATATTTCCAAAGAGGAGTAACATAATAACTGTTTATATATTAGCAATCTACTTTTGCTATCTACTATGCCTCTAGCCTAGATTTATTCAACTTAGATATATAACACAGTTGATCGGATTTGTTTGTTATCCCACGAGGTGGCTTAGTTCATTGCACTGCGGTATCGGCCGCTTCCCTCTCAATGAAGCAATAAGTAAAACAGTGGCAGTGTATTGTCACAATTCCAATGAGTGGAGTGGTGCGGCACGAGGGGCAGCGGGTCGCTCGCCGTGTGACCGCCGTAAGAGGGAAGTAGTTAGAGCGCGCCGCATCCGAAGGGGGCTCGGCCGGGACTCGGGAGCGCTGACCGATGACCCACTGCACATTCATACACTACACCATTGTGTGTGAGATCTACAAATCTAAAACTTGCGTATAAAACTAGCATGATTCTTAAACCTCAAGTGGGCAATAGAGTATCCATAATGGACTGCCATCTCGGTCGAACAAGGGCTCCGTGCTCGATATCACTCCAGGTCCTTAAGGTAAACCTTTGGTAAAACATGAGATTCCAATTTCAATTTGGCAGTTTTTGGGTATGGATCACTTGGATGTTGCAAATATTTTAAACGCAACTATAACGATAGTCGTACACTCGAGTAACCTTAGCTGACGACAAAGGACATCAAATAATAGACTACCAGCGCGAGGCACAATGCGCCAATCATACCGGTTTAATAATCCATGAGTTGCTCAGGACTTCTTTTTGCATGTTGTTTAATTTTTGCGATATACTTGTATTAGGCATTTATAACTAGAATTAAATTAATGATCACAGCATATGCATCAGATACATATATCTCATAACTCATAAGTTATGCTGGGATTAATTTTTTTTTGAATCGAATAGTGTAATAATAATTGGAGCTGATTAAAGTACTATGACAATATCTAATATCGTATAGTCGATGTCTGCACGGCGCGTATAATCCAGTGACTGAGTGACGGGTGTTAGCCAGTAGGTACGGTCGCAACCCGCGCCCGCCGCCCTCCGTCTAGACGAATAATTTCACTTGAAGGGATTTGACCCTCACTCTGCACACTTAGCTGCTGAATTTTGTGTTGTTCTCTTTGTTTATTTCGCGAATTTCGCCGGATGTTCCGCGGGTAGCTCGCGTCTTTTATGCCAAAATAAATATTTCAACAAAAAAATTAAAATTATACTGGCATTTCTATTTGTACACCTTAGACAATAGGTTCGATAGTCGGTTTCTTTGCCATAGCATCAATTCGATCTTCGAATATCGTATCACCTCAAGTCCTTTAACCGTAGCATGGGTAAGCAACTTAACATTTGTGCTAAGGGACGCAAGATTGCCATCTTTCGCTATTACCCTCATCAGGAGATGGAGTGTGGTCACATCGACGCAATATTCTTCTTTTTCGATTTCATTATTTATGTTTATATCCAGCATTGGTAATGAATATGGTGTATTGTTGCAGCGTGGGCAAGCTGAACCTGGTGGACTTGGCGGGCAGCGAGCGGCAAGCAAAGACGAACGCGTCGGCGGACCGGCTGCGGGAGGCGTCGCGCATCAACCAGGCGCTCTCCTCGCTCGGTAACGTCATCTCCGCGCTCGCTGAGAACAGTCCGCACGTGCCATACAGGTGACATACACATTTGTTACTTTGAACTATTCCGACTGCCTCGTGGTCTCGCGGTACAGGTATGTGCCGTGGGATCTAGAGGTCCTGGGTTCGATTCCCGGGTCGGGCAAAGTGTTATTGGGTTTTTCCATTAGGAAATTCTCAGTAACAGCACGGAGTCCGGAAATGTGCCTGAAAAACGGCAATAGGCTCGCCCCCTATTACGTGGGACTTATACATACCTGGCGAAATGTGAGTGCAGAAATGCACCTCTGCCTACCCCTTCGGGGAATACAGGCGTGAGTTTATGTATGTATGTATGTATGAACACTATTCCCCAGGATACAACATGGATATAAAGGTCTGGACACTTACTCCAGGTAAAGGATTCTTTTGTTAATTTGCATTGCCTACCTTGTTTGCTCCACCCTTTTGTATTTCAAAGTCTTCCATTTTGTGACCCCGGGTAGTTTTAAAACTATGGATAAATGACTATGTTTTGACGCTTCTCTTGTAATCATTTACAGGGACTCCAAGTTGACGCGCATCCTTCAAGACTCCCTGGGCGGCAACAGCAAGACCATAATGATCGCGAACATCGGCCCCGCGTCCTACAACTACGACGAGACCATCACCACGCTGCGGTACGCGCACCGCGCTAAGGGTACGTACTATTCTAGCATTTGCTTCACATAACTAACGGTCATATCCTTCATGAACAATAAAGGTGGACTAGTTTGAGGTTTAAAATACATATGGTTTATATGTATATGTTTAAAATACATGCTGATCTTAGTTACCACATGTCTGTTCTTCACTTTTGATCCTATATCGCACTTTGATTCCTTTATATAATAGCGTTGCAGAATTTTGTAACTTTGAAAATAATAAAGTTTGGAGCAGTAAAGTATTGCCGTTACACTTTTTATAGTGGTACTGCTTGACCAGCCTTCCTCCTGACCCTTCCCTCCCTCCATGTGCTCAATTCTAGTCCCCCCAATCTCACCTAATATACTTCCAAAACATAGCCTCCGTTTCTTACCGAATTTCTGTCTTAACTCTGATCAAAACAATTTGTCATATAATTTACAAACTTCTTTTTGTTCTTCATTTTATGGTTACTCCCCTCCTAAAGGTAGCATTATGGTAGCCTGTTAATGAAGTCAACATTATTTGAATTGGCAGCGATTAAGAACAAGCCGGTGCGTAACGAGGACCCGAAGGACGCGAAGCTGCGCGAGTACCAGGCTGAGATAGAACGGCTGCGCGCTCTCATAGAGCAGCGCAAGTCGCTCACACTCGACAAGAAACCCAAGCGCGCGCCGAAACCCAAGGCGCCTGCGCAAGACAATCTGTTTGGTATGTAATGTACATCATTTATCTTCGTGTATTTATCTGTATGCGGAACAGATACTTCATATGTTAGCTATAGGTATTGTAAAACAACTATGTACATATGTCATTTAAACATTTTCAGTGGAAGAGGACACGTTTAGTATAGAAAATGAGCACATACTCGCCGAGTCGGTCATAGAAGAGGAGAAGAATAAGACTGAAGAGTTGGAGCACCAGATTCGGTCGCTGGAGGACCGGCTAGTGCAGGGTGGCGGCGGCGGCAAGGATCTCATCAACAACCTCAACGAGAGCCAGATCATTCTCGAGCAGCGGAACATGGAGATCGCCGAGCGGAAGAAGCGCGAGGTCGAGATGCAGCAGAAGATCGAGCTCGAGGAGGAGACCACCGCCATCGTCACCAACACCTTCACCACGCTGCAGCAGGAGGTCGACCACAAGACGCAGAGGTGAGTGTCGCGCGGGCGGGGGGCGGGGGTGTGTGCGGGGGGAGGACAAGACGAGTGCGAGTGTGCGAGTGACGTGGCGCGTGTCCGCAGGTTGAAGAAGTGCGTGTCGAAGTACCTGTGGCTGCGCGAGGAGATGGTGGAGCAGCGCGAGGCGCACGACGCGGAGCGGCGCGAGCGGGACGCGCTGCAGGCCGCGCTGATCGCGTCGCTGCGCCGGCGCCTGCTCGTGGCCGACAGCTTCGTGCCCGACGCCGGCCGCCCCGCCGTGCTGCGCGCGCGCTACAACGACGACGCCGACGCGTGGGAGCTGCGCGCGCACGCCGGCGCCGAGCCGCTCGCGTGGCGCCCGCTGGCCGGCGGCTGTCGGCGCCGCCCCGCCTGCGCCGCCGCGCTGCAGCGCCGCCTGCCCGCCAGCCGCGCCGAGGACCTGCTCGACCTCGCGCCGCTGCCGCTGCCGCCCACCACGCGCGCCTACACGCCGCCGCCGCCGCGCGACCCGCCGCGGGACTCGGCGCGGGACACGGCGCGGGACACGGCGCGAGACGCGACGCGAGCCGCGCGCGCCCCGCCCGGCGCCAGGCCGCCCGAAGCGCAGCGCGTGTTGCAGAGCGTGGGCTCGGCGCTGCGCAAGGTCCCCGCGGCGGAGGCGCCGCACCGCAAGTCGTCGCGCGCCGCCCGCCCCACCACGGCGCACCGGCTGGGCACGGCCGGCGTGCGGTAGGACGACAATACTCCACCTCGCCGACCGACACTTGGATGTGCTGCTGTGGAGAACACACGTTGCTCTCTCGTGATTCACTTGTACGAGATTTTTTAAATTCGGGGGTATACATATGTTAACGGTTTTTATGTATAATATATTGGGGTCGACGAAATGACGCTCGACCCCGTATTGATGTTATTGGCTAGTGAATAAGGTTTTTATCCCCCGACCGGCACTCCGAGACAATGTTACCGGTACCCCGATCCAAATTGTTAAAAATGAAGGAAACCATTTCGCATGTGCGATTTACTGTACATTTGTATAATCCCCGTAAGAGCGATGCACACTCGCCACCGAAACGTCCCGAACCTGCCTGAAAATAATAAAAATACAATGTTATCGTGTAATTCCTAATAGTTACTTATGTATTATGATATTTTTGTACGATTTCAGTGAATGGTGAATGCTTGTGTTGCTTTAGTTTGTACGCTTACACGAGCGACGAGGACGTTTGTGAGCGGTGGAAATAGTAACCGACCGCGATGTCGCTCCATGTAACGTGTGTTTCATGTGATGGAGGATCGTCGCGATCATTTCGTTGTTTTTGTAGAAAAACATAATTTTGTAGGAGAAGTATAGAGTACGAGTCCACGCGCGAGTCACAATTTCACAAAGATGGCGGCGTGCGGGCGCGCCACCTTGATCTCAGCAGTTCATTCGCAGTGTAGATGGCGGCCACGCAGTTCAGAAGTCGGTACGCCGGCGTCCGACCGCACCAACTGAGTTTTTATCCGAATTTCGGTTTTAGTCAATTTTAGGTTGTCATTTGTTTTGTATGCGATTTTATTTTACCGTTGTTGTTTTTGTGAAATTTTATTTTGTGCTTCGATATCTGAGTTTGTATTGGAGCAAGTGATATTAGTTAATGTAAAGTATTCGTGTATTTAAATTATATGTTTAAATAATAATTTTCTAATGAATTTGTAGTAGATATGTAGATTAGTAGGTACGTAACGAGACGAGTCTCGCGTCGAGCCGCGACACGACGCGATGCCAGGCCGAGAGTGGCCGAGAGATGCGATCCAAACGTTTTGTTCAAACGCGTTACCAAAGATGGAAACGGTCCATTCCACGAGTTGAAGTCCATTGCTTTCGATATTACCATTGATCATGTTCCTTTACATGTTAAATTTCGATTTATTGTAATATTATTATGTATTTCCAGACACGGTTTCTAGTCAATGATTCTTGTATACAAATATTGTAAATATTATATTTTAGGTATCAGAAATTCTATGATATAGTGTAGGTAGGGCGCTAATGTTCGCACAATACCGAGTACCGCCGAGACGGTCCTGGACACGCGAGCATCTCGCTGGCGATGCTGCATAGTACAGACTATATCCCACGTTACCTGCAGGAACTTGAAACATGTCAAACATAGTTTGTTATGCCGCCGTAACGAGTAACCATGAAAACCATTTCTGTGTATGTTGTTCAGTATTTTATTAATTGGCTTTACTGTTGTTTGGTAAATGAAGAATCATGTGATATGTTATTTGGAAACCGCTAGTCAGCTGTGCCGCATACACGCTTATACTCACTAATAAAGTATTTGAAATTTTCCTTTGTTTTTATTTTATTTCCTCCACACGACTGCTTGAATGTTTGCTATTTACTGGAGTTGAGAGCTCATATAGTAGATTTTTAAATGGAGTTGAGATGAAGAGAGATACATAAACGGCGCAAGTGTTGCATTTAAATGAATGTGTTTAAGTGAATTTACAACTGTATTGAGCATTGATGGCAACCATGTTTAGGTAAAATGGGAACGCAGCATTACGAAAGAAGAAAAAGTAAAATCAAATTTCATGTTGAATGTTTTGCAGAATCCATCACCAAGTTTCTCTTATGTACACATAAGAGTCATTTTATTAAATTTACATTCAGAACTTTGAAAAATCATAGATGTTTAGTTAGTTTGGCATTCAATCCCGCGACCACCGAGATGGTGTCTCACTAGATAGCGCGTTTTAACTTCATGGTCATGGCGTAATCTTATTCTTTTGACCTTATAGAGAACAGCTACAAGTGTAAGATAGAATAATATTCAAAAATCAGAGGGGGCTATAGAAACACAATATTATATGTTAGTCTATGGTAATACCAGTTACAAAATTGCCAACCAAAAATGTCAGGATTTTTTTAAATGGCAACTTTAATAGATATGTCAACCTTAAAAATAATATTGCTATGTTTAACCCTTATTGAAGCAGATCTATAAAACTCCAATTACCTACGATTGGTGTTATTTTCTTTGGGGATTTTTTATAAAACCATAAATATTAATAACCTAATATAAACGATTTTTGCTTGGTGTTGTTCTATGATTTTTGCTCGCTAGTCTTTACTATGTTTGAACACTCAATAGGTGTATACACATTAAAGTATCGTTTACTGCTCGGAATTTGGGATCATATACATCCAGCTTAACCATGTTATTCAAATTAATAGATTTATGAAAAACTTAAAATGACCTATTTCTATATCTCTATCTATTACTATCAAATCATAAATCGACACTTAAAAACATTAGTTTCAAGAAATGACATAACTAAATAATGTCTTTCGCTTTAGTCTAAAGGTGAATCAATAAAAAAAATTAAATTGTAGAACCACGCATACATTGCACATATATAGTGAATATAGTATGTCTAAATGGGTAAGATATTTTCATTATGTGCTGTGCTTTCAGCCCATTTCGATAAACATTACGTTTAATTTCTGTGAACCTGAAACAAATCTCTAAAAACACACGGAATGCTCAATAAAAGGAACTCCCATTATTTTGATAGACGATAATTTTAATGTATACTTTTATGTATGGTTGATGATGATCAGTAGATTTCGTAACTAAATGTCAGTAAACCGGATTTAAGTATACGAGTATAATAACTTGATATAAATAACAGGAATAATAGAAACGCCGGAGAATATGTTATAATTATTTTGCTTTGAATAATGAATATAAATTAAATATTTCAATGCTTGTTCAAGCAAATGTAATTTATGGCAGCACTAGTCGTTAATTTAAATTGACAAACCCAATGTACGGTATTCCTATTTCGGTAAAATTAAAAAAAATTATATATGTATTCATATTTTACTCATATAAAAATATTTATGTAAATGTATATTAAAGTTATCTAATTTCCAACGCAAAATATTATGTAACGAGCTTAAGAACGCACATATAGTGATGCGCATTGCTCGATACCATAAGTCACCAACTTTGATATCTCCATGGCGCAGTTAATTGTGAAACTTAAACAAAAGTTCAATTTATAGATTTCGTTTCATATAGCAATTTATATGAAATATAAAAATCACTCATTAATGAGAAAGTGATTATTGAATGTAAATATATCTTACATTATAATTTATTCAAATATGTACTCATAATTGCCTTGTTGGTCCCGTGGCAAGGAGCGAGTGCCGTGCAATTTTGAGGTGCCAGGTTAAATTACCAAGTTGGGAAAATTGTTATTGATATTTCCCATTAGAAAATTGTCACTAGCAGTATTGAGTTTGAAATGTGCCTGAAAAACCGTAATATGCTAATACCTAGGATTTATAAACTAAATTGGCAAGTGTGGTAACTGGTGTGTAAGTAATTAATTGAAAAATAATATTTGTGAATATTCATTATTTTTTGTTTCATTTGACGTTTCTGATATTTAATAGACTGCAGAGTGTCCTTATATCTTATTTTCTAATGGAAAAGTATATAACATTATAATAATATTATTTACGATTACGATGTTTTTTTTTGCGATATGACATTCAGCTATAGGTACTTAAATAATGTTTGTAAATTTTTCATGAAAATAACAATCTTATTGATTGGCATTAACTATTTAATACGTTTTTATTTTAAAACTTAGCTATTTCAGAAAAATATTTAAAAAAATTAGTCACGTTTGGCATATTTTTGTTTAAAGTTAGTTAATCGCAATGATATATGAAGTAAAAAGAAATATATATGCCATTGAATGGAAATCGTTAGAAATTAAATTCATGTTACAAATACCGAAAAAAACAATTTAAGAGAAATAATTAGTAGTGCATTATTCTTTCAAATTGGTTCCACCCATTTTTAAATTACATTAGCATTGTTTTCATATTTAATTTATATGTTATCAAGAAAAAATCGATATTCGTTACATTAAATGCTTACCATTTTATCGAGATAATTGAATGACGACGCTATACGCACATCATTATTTTCGTAACCGTCGTTCGTTTTCAAAATTTGGTCGGCTTTGTTTCGGTTACAAAATGTAAAATTACGCGAAAAATTATAAAATATCAACAATTATGGCGGAAAAATTGAAGAATTATCAAGTTATAGACGTTTTCTGCGGCGGTACGTTCTATAAAGTGAGACACAAGGTCACCAACAACATTTTCGCATGGAAGGCATACGATTGCTCCGCGTACACCGACCAACAAATACAAAACGTCGTTAACGAAGTGAAAACAATAAGCACAGCGATATCTGGCAACTTACTGCGTTACTACGACACCATACTTCACACACCGTCCAAGACATTGTACTTTGTCCTTGAGTACAATTCGTGGCGCAGTGTTCAAGAATTGATTGAGGAATGCAAGGCCAAAAACCAACACATCGCAGAGAATTTCATCTGGCACCTCCTGCATCAGCTTGCTCGCGTTTGCAAAGCGGTGGAACATCTAAATGTGCTCGTTCTGCAGAAATGTATAACTACAACATCCGTCTTTGTGAGCAACACTGGAGAGATTCGAGTCAACTGCTTCAACTTGGTGCCCACGAGCGAGCCCAGGGACGTGATGCGACAGATCGGAGACGTGGTATATGCACTTTGCTACAGGCCAGGCTTGTGCGACGACAAGATCAAGGAATTCCGCTATAGCGACGACCTCAGAGACGTTATCAGCTTTATCACTGAAGACAGGGATTCCAGCTTACGACCAGATGTTGTCTTGTTCCACCCTACAGTTCTGGCAAACCTGGAAACACTGGCAGAGCCCAAACGTTTGGATGACATACTGCTGCCAACAGAATGCCTCCACACTACATCTGAAGTTAACAAATGTGACTCAGAAAAGGCTGTTGAGCTGTCTAGGACTATAGAACCCCTACCCAGGACTATTTTTAATGTAGTGGACAGTCCCATATACTGCAATATAAGTCCCAAGAAACCAATAAACATCCCGTTTGCTGATTCACCAATGAACAATGGATGTCTATCTCCAACCTTGGCTGCCCTGGCACTGGAGCTACCTGGCTATGTGCCACGGAGCAGAAAGCCATACACTGATATTGTGGCACAATACAACTGCCCACAACAGATTTCGGAGGAAACATTGAGTCAACAGTGGATGTCACGCCTTGTCGCCCTGCGCCAGCGTGAGGAGTCGCTTAATAGAAGAGAAAGAGATCTCATTGCCAAGGAGATAGTCAATAGTCCAACAACCAAGATAGTTTCACTGAATGACTCACAGGAATCGCCTCCCAATGAGCAAAGCAATGGTATCACTTTGCCACCTATGATAACACAAGCTACCAGCGACAAGCGGACGCGCATGCCTCGCCGCCGCCACCGCAGGACTTCCTCAGTGCGGTCGAGAGGCAGGAGGAAGAGCTATGGCTATGAGGATTTGGACAGCTCTCTCTCAGCTGACACTGGAGATGGGAGCATGATAATAACAGCAACTAAGTTTACTAAGGACAATATGCCGCGGCGCAACATATTCCCAGACGTTTCCACAAAAAAGGTTCACTTTACATCTGAAAACCCTTTTGTGGAGAGTGATGAGAGTGTGACATTGACATTTTATGAGTTGGACAACACAAACGTGAAAGGTAAACACCAAAAAGAGCATGATAAAGTTGTCAAAGACATCAAGAAGTTCAAATATTTAGACTTGGAAAAGCTGGCCACTGAGAAAAGGTCAGCAATGGGTTGGAGTCACTCTTCACCATCCAAACAAGCCAAAATGACAAGTAACATATTTGGTGACATCACAAATCACAGCATAAGGAAGACACCTTCCAAGTCGAGCATCAGTTCTCAGTGCAACTCATCCAGGTACTCTGTAATGTCAAGAAGTGAGTGGAGTGTGGATTCATTCAGTAAGGTTAGTGAGGGTAGCATATCAGATAGAACTAGGTCCAGCATGAGGCTGATGCAAACACCCACAGCACCTCCTGACAAAAAGGGCAAGTCTCGGAAATCATTGCTCAACTTTAAAACACCATTCAAGTTTAGAGCTTCAAAAAACTAATGTGAAGTCATAGTGAGGTACAGTAATTATTAACAATCAATTTTTATTAATGAGACACTAGATAGACAGTTGTAATATCTCCACTGTAGATCTCCACTCTATATTATTTGGATTTTAACAATGAAATATTCATATGAAGATAAGTAGACTTCTTTAACTGTTTTTTTTTAACAAAGTAGTATAAAAGATAATAAATTACAAAATAATGTTATTAGTTACATCAATACATCAACATAGGATATCAAAATTGAACAAAAGTTGTTTAGATAATCTCGTAAATAATTTTGACTTTGTCTTAGGTTGTTTTAGTAACAAGAAGTAAACACATGTATAAGTTATGTGGCTTCATGTCTATTTGAACTCAAATTAATTCTTTAATCAAACATTTTTTTTTATATTTCAATGGTATGTATTGATATTCATCATTGAACCAATTGTAACACAATTTTATGTCAATTATGTAGCTCACCTATAGCAAATAACTAATGTAGGTCTTTTGATATTACAAATAATATTATACTTATGTAATGGTTGTGGTTTTAGATATAGTAATATAGTATTTAATTCTTATTATTGCTTAGCTTTCATTTTCAGTTCCTGTTAATGTGAGCAATTGGAACTTGATCATTTCCATGAAGGCCACTTCACCAATGAGATTTGTAATCAACATGAACACACTAGATGTTTACAAAGTAATTACCATGTGTAAGGTACAGTTTGTTAATTATACAAGTGTAATGTGTTAGATTCTTTCAGATAAATTCTATAATAAAACCTCCATAAAGTCTCCGAAATGTTAAAGAACAGTTACAAGAAGTGTTGAATATAATAAGTTGGTTACCATTATATTATATACATGTTTCCATTTGTGATGTGGTCTGCATGACATAATTTTTAATATTTTGTGTACATTAAATAAATACGGACATCAACCCACCCTAACATTAGAATAGTAATATTAGTATAAATAAAAACAATTTATTTGTATATTGTGTCAAATTATAAAGTCAAATTATTTTTTTATATTATTAAATTAATTAATATTGTATTATTAAACAAATTAATTGTGCCAAAGGCACTAATGTTTTAAAATATACAATTGTCTAGAAAATGCACTGCATCTGTTATTTGCATTATACAGACTTTGTCTGTGCACATTTTACACATTATTTAACATTGTAGTCTAAGTGTCTTCCATAAAAGTAGTTATACATTGTAGTGTTTATGTAAATGGATTGTGATTTCTTTTGATTGTGAGTTGCCATATTATAGTGTATAAGAAATGCATTTAATACATCATGGTATGTTTATTGAGGCATTTTAATTGACTTTTTGCTTAAAACTATAAATAGGGATTATTAATAAGCTCAAAAATAAATGTAAAAAACCTCAGCTGTAGTTTTATTAATTCAACACTCACGTCACATCAATAAGTCACTTGAACATCACTTGAGAAAATGTATTTTCACTTTAGTGTTAGCTCTTTGTTTCATTGTTGCTCTGGAACACATTGTATGTTAAACTTTATGTTGTAGTATTTAATGCATTAATTTCTTTACAGGTACTGTTGCGAATCTGCATTATGTCTTTAACTCATTATGATGTATTGTTTATTTTCTCAACTGGTTATTTTTTCTTTTTTAAAGCCTTATCTGCACCTTCAACGAATTTTTTGGGTATTTCATACTTTTCTACAAGTAGTTTCGCCACAAAATGAGTCTGAAATTAATACATTTAATTAATATAGGCTGTGTATTGTAAAGGTGCTATGTTTATGTGCATATAATGTGAAACAGACAGATTCCACATGCCTCATTAAAGTCTTGTCTATTCTTGTAAAAACAAGCACTAATTGCCAGCTTGTAAACCCTAAGGTCCATAGTACTTTGTCTGATTGAGTCATTTACTTCATGTGAAGTATAATATGTTGCACTGACTTCCTTAGTTATGGAATAGGAGTAGACCAGATCCAAATAATTTTGAATGTATATTATGTAGTAGCAAAACATTTATTTTAAATCAAATAACTTAATAAAATGTCAGTGGATTTATGATAAAAAAAAAATTCGTCTTGTCAGGATAAAGTAAATTACCTGGTCACCCTGCAACATGAGCTGGTCAGCGCTGGCCCCGGGAGAGCGGGTGATACCGCACGACGCTGCTGCTGCTTGCTGGCATGCTCGGCTTAGGGCTGGCAGACTGAACCCAAATGACTCTAGGTTTGACACTAGTGTCACCTGCGGAAAATCATATCGACTTTTTATATTCATCACATTCATTCACATTAAAAATAATTAATATGGTATTACTGATTTAGTTGCGAAATATACAATGCTTTTTAACGACATAGTTCTATGTTAAACCAAAAAGCGATTTGAGGGACACATGTTTGATGGGTTCGATGAATTCCGATATTTCACATTTGGTTTGTGAATTTCTTGTTATTTATCCATTTTAAAAGGTTTATTTCGTTAGGTTATTTCATATTCATAAATAGTCGCATATTTTTTAACATTGCATTATTAACACGTAGTACATGCACAGTCTGCCCTGTGGCCAGGGCTGGGCAAAATACATGCTTTGCTTTAATTGAAATACAAATTACAAAATACTGTATGGCAAGTAATTGAAATACGAAATACAAAATACATTTAAGTAAGGTATTTGAAATATAAAATACAAAATACAGTATTTTAGCTATTTTTAATTGAAATACAAAATACAAATTACAAAATAAGTAATCTAGACTAGCACGGGCTGAAAAGTAGAGAAAAACAAGATTAATTAATCAGTAAAACCAGAGTTTCCTTACATTAACAACTAACCTTAAATTAACACTAGATTTTTAAATGTACTGTCAGACAAACAGCTTCTAGTTGAAGAGAGAATGAAACCTGCTAAAGAAAACAATATTTTTAACCGACTCCAAAAAAGGAGTAGATTATCAATTCGTTTGTATTTTTATATTTACCTCAGAACTTTCGACTAGGTGGACCGATTTTGATGAATTTTTTTTTATTTGAAAGCTGATGCTTCAAGTGTGGTCCTATTTTAATTTGGTCCAGTTGTGACAGTGGCCCCGCCCTGTGGTCGGGGGCGTAAAAATATCGCCACGGCATCCCCTGCCTGTCGTAAGAGGCGACTAATAGGGGTTATCGGGGTTGTTAGAGGTACGCCCTTACAAGAGTTGTACAACTCCTAGATGTGCGGCAGAGTGCATGGCCTCGTGAATGTCGCAGACGCTCACACCATGTGAGCATCCAAAATAAGGCCAAGTGGGGGATATCTGGAATCCCCCTATCGCAGAGGAGTCCACATTTGGACAGAGCGCTGGGCGGCAACAGGAAATAATTAAGAACGTTCGCTCTGTATTTACCGTACCGCCCAAAATGCGCAAGACATCCATCGAGAGGTTTTAGTCGGTATGCCGGCGTAGGATCTTGGTTAGGGACCCAACTCAACCAAGCGAACAATAGTTCCAAGCGTTGAGTTGGAAGGCCGGTGGACCCGACATACCCTTGTCGGCCTCCCCCGAGATACCGAACAGGGAGCTTAAGGCGCTTTAGTACATAAACAGTAAAAGTACATGCACAGTAGAACCTCTTTGATTCTGCAGTACAAATTTTCAGAAACAGACCGGAAATGTACCCCGATAACGACAAATAGTTAGCAAGTATTACTTAGATGACAGCTAAACTGCGGGTATTATTTTCTTATTTTACATACCAATCTTAGTTTTTTAAAATATTTGTTTAATAATCCCTACACTGAGCAATGCTTGTATCGTGGACATGTAAACAATTTGGGGTACAGAACAATTGATTTAATCTATATAAAAGCTGAGTTACCTTTTTGTTGCCACTTCTGTTGACGACCTGCATCTTGATGGGCTCGAGCTTCGCCTTGGTGAGTTTGACTGTACCGTCTGAGAACCTCATCTCCGTGCTCGCCGTCATTTTGTTCTGCACGCACGTCATCAGCTCATCCCACTTAACACTCTCCTAGTCATGACAAAATTCATATTTTATCTAGCCTCTACATATGTAGATAGGTCGTTGAATTGGATTCTTGGTTTTAAATTCATTAATCATTCAAATAAGCGTTTTATACTACAATACCTGTTCTTGTTTGCCCACAATCTTGGCGAGTACTGGGTCGAGTCTCACCGCACCCTTACTTTGTGTGCAGTTCAAATTATGAGTTTTCACATATTCTGTCACTGTGCTTCTTATTTCAGATGATGTTAACGCAGTGCCTTTTCTGTAATATATTGTGTTCAGATTTAAAATTGTCTGTAATATGTGGATTCTATTCCAATGCATTTTAGTTAATTACTGTCATAATTGCATGTTTTTTGTAGTTTTGATCTTTAAAATAACTGAGTAGAGATAAAGTAGTATTTATTGATTTGATATGTTTTTCAGTATGACCATAGAGTGGTGATAAGTTAGCGGAGAGACCTGAGCGGTGCGAACAGCGGCGTGAGTGCGGCGGTGAGGCAGTAGAGCTCGCGCACGGCGGGCGGCTCGTAGTCGCGCTCGGGCGGCGCGGGCTCGGTGCGCTGGCGCAGCTGGTGGCGCAGCGCGGCGGGCACGCTGTGTTGGCGCAGCGCCGGCGCAGTGAGCTGCAGCGCCACCAGCGCAGACACGCCGCGCTCCACCTCGCGCACCTCCACCAGCCCCTCCTGCGACACACACACACACACACACACACACTTCAGTGGGACAGTGAATATATACACCAGATGTTCCCAAACTCTTTTGTTTCTTAGACCACTTCCTAAATTTTGATGGATCCGGTGGACCCCCTGCAGCTACATTACTACTAAGAAAAAAACAAGAGGCGTTGTTGTTGATTATGCAATATGCTAATTGTATATGCTGAGCATCTTAAAATATTATCTGTCTATATTGATAGGAGAAGTCAAGCCAACATTTTAGTTCGAAACAATTTTTTTTTTTATTTTTTTATTCTGGCGCGGCAAAGTGACTCCACTGTACCTGATGGTAAGCACAGTGGAGTCCAAAAAATAATATCGACCAGCGAGAAACGATATGGTCACCCGCTGGTCGACACAATCATGCCGGCCCGCACAAATGCTTCTTCACGCTTCGCTTAAAGGATCCAGGATCATAGGAAGGAGGGAACACGTGAGCCGGCAAACCATTCCACAGCTTGATGGTGCGGCAAAAGTAAGAGTTAGCGAACTTTTTAGTTCGAGCCGCGGTTGTTGTGACCATAAAGCTGTGGCTTCGCATGCCAGCACGCGTGGTTCTGGTGAGGAAAGGAGAGAATGGGACAAGGTTAAACAATTCTTCAGAGCAGGTTAAATAATTTTCATAGACCCCCATTTTTTGTCACGCCCAACGTAGACCCCGTCGAGTCTGCCGTGGGCCCCTGGGGGTCCACATGGACCATTTTGGGAATTACTAGTCTACACCAGTTATCGCCAGTTATTATGCCCCAAGAAATAATATGGTATGCCCAATGCCATTAAAGGAAATTTTGTAGATACAGAAACCCAATAACATATTGCTTGACTCGTGAATTGAACTGGGCACATAGTTGTCACATGCTATACCCTATTTTTATACAACATTAAAAAATATGTAATTATGGAAACTTAATCTGATTATAAATTTTTCAGGTAAATAACACACAGCAGTGGTTTAATGTGGACTGATATAAACTCAAATAAAAACAATAATTACCTCCTGCATGGCCTCCAAAAATTTGCCCATTTTCTTGTATGAGGACTTCTTAACATCTAGTGTTTGCTCTGAAGGACACAGTGGCATTAAATGATTCCTGAAATTTTTTTTTTTTTTAAATTACCTATCGTTGCAATTGTATTGTATTGTAATATACCAGCTTGCGAAACTTGTGTGACTCACAAATATTAATTGTTCTGGGTGTTTGTGAGACCGAAAAGTATTTTATAGTTTCTGATACCCAGGAAACAGGACTTGTATCCTAGTGTTGGGTCACAGCTATGTATGTGACTGTTGGGTATATTTATTTAGATTATTCTTATTTTCATTAAATACAAATAAAGTTCTTTTAAACTTATACTAAATGAGAAATTGAACATATTTAATGTTATTTTTATATTTTTAATTATGACCATGATTTATATGTTAGTTTCATACTGCACATTTAAGCTAATTGTTTGTAAATGTCTTACTTGTAAAATAAATTGGTTTTAAGTGGAAGTTCTATGTGTTTTCCCTCAAGTTTTATGAATGTCAGCAGGCACCATCTCAATAGTCCATCCATGTCTGTGGGGATTTCTGTTTCCTCTACTTGGGAATCATCTGAAATTTAAAAAAAAATATTTTGACAGACATACTTTCAACATTACCTACTATTACAATGAATTATAAATTATGGTATTTATGTATGTATTTTTCAATTCTAAACACTGTATTGCCTGTATATTGGTGAAATAAACAATACCGGTTTAAGTTATCCGCATGATTGTAGTATCTTACAAAACTAACATAAATGTCAATCCAAAATATATTAAAATTGATAGCCCCATTGGGCAGTTAGCCACCAGCTTGTAAAACAGGACAGGTTTTGATCCATGCACCAAGACAAATGTTTGTGTGATCCACAAAAAGTTATTTTGTGTCTGGGGGTTTGTATAAACCCAAGAACAGAATAAATTTTAAATGTGATGACAAAAAAATCTTAGTGCTGGTATTAAACCAGTAGTCTCTTGTTTTACAACCTGTCTATAAACAATCTTCATTATGGCATTTTCAATATCTACTTTTTATAGAAGTTTATTGATTTACATTAAAAATCTATCCTAAAGTACTTGAGCAATTGTCAATTGTTTTTAACTTTTTTATGTAATACCTGCAACTGTGCTGTCATCTATTTCAGTATCACTGGCCACTTGGTCTTCATTCTGTGGTTGTGGTTCAGCTTCCACAATGAGTTGTGGTTGGTTGATTACTGGTGCTGGAGGTGCTGGCTGTTTGCCTAATGCCGGCCATTCTTCTTTTATAGCTGGTTGGATGTTTAGCTATAATATATTTTTTAACATTTTATTTTACGTCTCAAGTATACAGGATGACAGACAGGTGAGTCATAAGCAATGTTGAAGCGGATTACCAGGTACTTGATTCTCGTTATAATTATGTTTGAGGTATTTAATTTTGGATATTTAGTACTTGTGCCACACGGCTATCACTGGCACATATCGCACCTCTGGTGCGAGACTGTCACTTATGCAAAAATTGCAAAAATGCAATACTTGGTGCAATAATGTTACTTCAAAAGTAAGTTCAAAGTTGATGTTGTAGTAAAAGCTAGTCATCTCGTCTAAATCTTGAAATATCATTATTTTTTGAGATGTCAAAGTTTTAAATGCTTCTCCTGAAAAATTGCATTTTTGCATAAGTGATAGTCTTGCACCGGGGGTGCGATATGTGATTCCTACATATTACTACCTCAAGTACCTCTAGTGTCTCACTAGTCACTCTGTGTAAAACTAAATTTTATAATTAATGTCTTTTTTTAGAAAGATTATATAATCTTATATCTTTAAATGAGCAATTCTTGTATATATATATATGTATATAGATATATAATTGGAATCTCGGAATCGGCTCCAACGATTTTCATAAAATTTAGTATATAGGGGGTTTCGGGGGCGATAAATCGATCTAGCTAGAAATCATTTTTAGAAAATGTCATTTGGAAGAAAAATAACAAAAAGGAGGCGTTTGAGTACTCTTCCTGACATCTATTGGCGAATTGGCGAATAATAATACTATTTTTTGTGAGCAACTAATTGCTTTAACGACACAACAGCAGATGGCGTTGTTAAGTAACATTATTCATATTTCATCATTTTATTAGTAATTCGTACTTAAATATAATTTCCAAAAAACACAATTAAAAAAAAAAATGCCGAGCGAAGCTCGGTCATCCAGGTACTTACAAATTAAATGCGAATAACATATTAGACACATCATTTATGTATAAATATTTTTTTGAAATAAAACTATTCTGCATTACTCATATTATATCATAAGAAAGTTTATATATATTTGTTGTAAATATTAAAATTAAATTGTTATTCACAAGGTCACATACCTGCTCAACAGCATTTACAAGACTAAAAGATATTTCTCCACTTGAGTGAGAAGGTGGTCCCAGTTTAGGCCTTTCAACTTTAGAAAATTTGGGGTCTTTACATAACAAGTCTCCAAACACATGTAAAGTATCCAGGCAGACGCCTCTGAAAAATATAATACAAAAGTATTTTTCACTATGTACTATTGGTTCTTCATATATTATACATGCATTAATATCAAACACAGGACAGTGAAAGGGGTATGAGAAAAACCTGTAATAGATTTTTTTTTCATGTAGCAAAAAAAGTTGGTATATTACACTTAATGGTGAACCCAGAACCATCTGCATAGGTCAATAAAAAGATAAATATGACTATTATGCATGTTCCTTATATATTCTAATGTTATATACTACTATTTTAAAATTAGAGTGAAAGGTGTATATTATCTAATTTAAATAGAAATGGAAGTAAATACCCACGCTGCCCTGAGGAGCATGTCTGCACTGGACATGGTGGTGCGGCCCACAACGGCTGCAGCAGCATTGTCACTAGTCTGCACAGCTACTATGGATCCCCTTTGGAACAGTGGGAAACCAGTGCCACCGGCTGGCAGAACCACTCCTGGGAGATAGAGGGGAGCACCACCTTGCATCTAGAATTATTAATAATGCAATCCCTTAATATAGATAGGTGTACAAAGAATTTAAGATTGACCATGGTATTTTACCAAATCACTTCCTTTCATGTTTTGATTGCAAAGTAAATCACTAAAATAACCTTACATTGATGGCAAATTAGTGCTACTCTAAATATAACATATTGACACATATTATTGACATTCAATTATGCCAAAATGGTCAAATTCAGGTATTGAAGTTGTTCCATAGTTTCATGATGCAACAAGTTCAAAAAATTTTTTTTATTAAAGAATAAAGTTATTTATACACTTTTATGGGGATATATATCAAAGAGTAATGATCCAAAATGTCTTTGATATTAATGTACCTTGGATAACACTGGAGAGTGAATAACTATAGAAGGAGCCAGTTCAGGCGCCTTCCACAGGGCGCAAACTGTAGGCACCATTCCCTCCGCCGTCTCCACCATCATTGGAAGTCCGTCAATAGCATACGCGTTCACCATCTCACCAGAATTGAGCACCAACTTCATGCAGATACAACTTGACTTTCCAGGCACCAGCTCTTTGGCTTTCTCATCCGAGATAGATGGAAACTCATCCTGTATCCTCTGCACCAAATGCTTTCTGGAAGATACACAGAAAATATAATAAATGCATTGTAAAAAGTCAAACAAGATTTTTTAAATTTAAAGGTTGACATACTTTTCTGAATTCTTCAACGTGTTGTTTGATTTTAATTTGTACGGTTTCGCAAACATCTTTAATGATGTTTATAAGCGCGTGACTGAGGTAATATTAAGAATTTTCATGGAAAATCACTATTTTCATAAGTTTACGCGGTGTCCGGTGTGACAATTTGAAGGCTGTTGTTGCTGTCATTTTGACAGTGGCAGTTCTTATATGTTTGGAAACGTAAAAACATTCTTGATTATTTGATACAATATTTTCAAATATTATTAGCACTTAGAATGATGTTTAAAAGATGTCTTTAAATATCAGAAAAAAAACACAACTCTTCAAAATCGTGTCGTCTTGGAATATTATGTGTCTTGAGTATTACCTAGGGGAAGGAGGGGCATGATAGGGTCTCGAGGTAAGACGGGGTACCACGCAAATACAAGAAACTAGACGTTTGTGAATAGAAAGCAATAAGCCAATAACAAGCCTCATGCGACCAACGATCAGTGCGAGAGAAATTGTGAGTGGTAGTCAAGGCGTCTTTTGTTTACAAACGGAAAATCGTTTTAACGCTTCATCGATCTAATTTTGTGTAAGGTCAAAGGTCAAATTATTGTCTCCACATTAATGTATTTTTGATATTTCCTACTTTTGCCGCACCATCAAGCTGTGGAATTGTTTGCCGGCTCACGTGTCCCCTCCTTCCTATGATCCTGGATCCTTTAAGCGAAGCGTGAAGAAGCATTTGTGCAGGCCGGCATGATTGTGTCGACCAGCGGGTAACCAAATCGTTTCTCGCTGGTCGGTATTATTTTCTTGGACTCCACTGTGATTACCATCAGGTACCTGGTACAGTGGAGTCACTTTGCAGTGCAAGTATAAAAAAAAAATTACTAGTGTTGTTTATTTGGATATGGTATGTTGTTTGTACGAATACATTAAACATTTTATTATAGTTTCTTTTTTTTGTTCAAAGCACCTTTTGAGGCATGATGAGGTATTGGGTACGGGGTATGATGGGGCATTGGAGCATAATATGATTTGGGCCTGGGTTCATTTAAATTTCTAAATAAATATACCTATTTATTGGTTTATGACACAAAATAGCACAAAATACAAAAGAGTAACGATGAAGATGCCATTTGCCTATATTGAAATTACGTAAACCGCAATTTTATGACATCGTCAGAATCTTGGGCAGGCTTGTAGCTTAGTGGACGTTGGGCTCACAATGCTTGCTGGACGTGAACAATCAAGATGCGGAAGAAATACACATTTGTGTGTTTTGTGAGAATAATTCGTTTTGTGTACATGCTCAAATTTTATTACTCCATCTTACCCCATAGTATAGAGCAAGATGGTATTTTTTACAATGTTCCAATTAATGGTTAATTATTGACAAATGTGTTAAGTTTGATTTTGCAAAGACTGTACCCAGGGTTGGGCAGTATTTGAATTACTTGTAATTGAAATACAAATACGTATTTTGTATTTGTATTTTAATTACTTTCTTAAAATGTAATTTGTAATTTGTATTTCAAATACGTGAAGCCGAAGTATTTTGTAATTAGTATTTCAAATACTCGAGGCTTCAAAATACATTTAGCCTTCATTTAGTATTAAGTTTGTGCTCATCAGGACCTGCAATAACAAAATAAAAACCGCCTTCAAAAAAAAACTATTCCAAAACAAATAAATATGCATTATTTTGTATTTTGTAATTTGTATTTCAATTAAAGCAAAGCATGTATTTTGCCCAGCCCTGACTGTACCAAATCATAGTTAGATAAATAACATAACGTAGTATAAATTAATAAAAGTAATAAACATAGTAATTATGCTGTATTTTTGTGATTTCCCTTAAGTACCCCATCATGCCCCCCCCCCCTTCTCCTATGTGTCTCTGTCTTGGTCTTGTTACTGCCATTAGACTTCATTGCTTTATGTATTTTTCAAGGCGTTACAAACTCATGCTCTGTTTTAGAGTCGTAAAAATGAAATAATGATAACTAAACCTTGTAACTTTATAGCGTATCTTTTATTCTTTAAGCGTGACTGTAATCAAAATAGTCCGCGAGGGGACTAAGGTCTTAAACATGCGCCTGGTAGTACAAGGCAATTGGGGTCGTTATTCATAGTTATGCAGGGTTGACATGTCGTAAATTTCCTTTTTTTACTCTATTTTAAAATTAAGGTTTGAATTCAAAAGTATTTTGTAACAGGTTCTATCAAATACAAGATAATAGGATAAACTGAGAAATTTCTTACCTTAAGGCTTTAGACTCATCTTACTATGAGCGTCCTAGAATTAAATACACCCAACAGTCACATACATAGTTACATTAAGATACGAGTCTTGTGTCGTGGGTATCAGAAACTATGAGAGACTTTTCGGTGTCACAAACACCCAGACCCGAAACAAATATTTGTGGATCACACAAACATTTGTCTCGGTGCGGGGATCGAACCCGCGGCCTCTCGTTTCGCAAGGGCTGTCTCAATACAAAAAGGAATCTGGCACTGGGCTGAGTGGTCACCAATAGCGCCGTGTTATCATTTGCATCATGGCCTTTTTTTAGTGGTGTTAATCGAAATACTAGCATCTTATTTTTGGTATTGTACCCGTCTTGCAGTCACACCAGAATTTGGGGTTGAAAAGTCGGAAATACTAACTTGCTAATTTTAGTAGTGACTGACCAACTGGTGTTGTAAAGAACTCAATAGCTTTCCTCTCATAGAAAAGTAATAATTATTATATATGTTTAAGGTTATTAAGATTTTTGAACATGACGGTTTGTGCGACGTCGCGAAGTTCATAGACAGTGATACGACTCACGACAGGCAGGTGTTTGCGTGGTAATGCACCATCAAGTAAATGATATCGAACACGATACTTTTTGCCCGGGATTTATTGTTGTACCGACCTACATAGTTTTAAGCCATTGTTGCCTGCTCCAATATACAAGGTGCATTGAAAAAACAAACAAACAAAACTTTACATAAAAAGTTTGTTTTTGGGGAAAAAATGGGCGCCTAGCATGTACTTACCGAATTACCATGTATTATACATTCATGATACCTGCCTTCACGCATGTTCCTCGAAGGTGTAGGTAGAGGAAAACTTCTACGTCATCGCCTCGCCAGTTGAGTTTTAAGTCCTGCGTGATGAAAGCCAGCTTACTTCTGTTTTTTGGGTGCATTTACAGACTCCGTATGGCTTTTGAAAATCAATTTGGGGATCGATCATCGAATCTAGAACCATGAATCCGCCGAATATACTACTGTAGGTACATAAGATGTGAATTGAAAACCCATCAATAGTTTTCATATATTTAATTTGTTTTTTTTTTTCTCCCGTGACATTTTATTGATACCGCTTTGTACATTACTATCAGGTGCCAGTGCAGATACTTGCCTTCTTAGTATAAAAATATACTAACAAAATTACAACCGCATCCGTATCGAATTTATAATTTTGCATTGTTGTGAAGAGTCATTCAAGAGTTAATTTATACACGGAAATTACTTTTGTCTTCCTACAATTAATTGTTTTTGTAAAGATCCGTCAAATACGTGCTAGCTGGTGAGGAAAGAGTACCTCACACCATTCGACATGCTATGTCGGCATATTCGTTACAACTTACAACATATAGGTACATTTGATCCCAGAACATGATGCATCTGTGTGTTTTACGACAATACGCGCTGATTCGAAGATAAGCAGTAATTTCACTTGCTTAACGAAACGCACCAAGTTTCATTCATAATAGTTATTTCGAGTCAGTAAACAAAAAATGTTTTATGGGATTAGGTATCAAAACTAATAGGATTGTCGTTAATTTTAGTATATTATGACTAATAAGGAATGTTAAAATTACCACAATTTTTATTTATTTAATGTATATAAAACAAATTAATTTAATTCAATCACCCATAACACTTGATGAAAGTGAAAATAATAAAATTTTAAGCGAACAAAATGGAAAAAACGCAAGCAAAACTGATCGATGGCTGGCAAATATCCAACCGCCGAAGCCCATTAAAAATTGCATTGGTTGACGAAGTGGCTTGGCCGGCGGCTCTCCCGATTCCCGCAATGCAGGCGTTTGCTCCCGTTAGCTCCCGTTGGCATCGACCCGGCCTGCCGCGTCCCGGGGTTACACTGCATCATTTATATCGTTTGTCTGACAATACAGGTCTTTTGACTATAATTCGGGGTGCATTAACAATGTATTTTATTTTAACAGCCTGGTTTACAGTTTGAATACAGATTGGGTTATTTATTGTCAACATTAAACTAGGGGAGCGTGGCTGTTGTTTTGCACGTATCATCATCATCATCATTATCAACCTAAGGAAGTCCACAGTTGAATTCGGAATGATTATGAACATTCTTCTCTCCACTATTTGGCGAAGTAAAAAATTACTTCTGACTGCGAACTGACAATTAATAATTGACAGATATAATATGTATGGAAAAATCAATATAGTTCAATAACTTTATTAAAAATTTAATTTAATGAAGGAAGCTATTAGGAATTACCAATATCTTGAAGTCAATCACTGGAGGCACTTGATGGAGGCACAGTAGGTACCGCTAAGAACGGCGTAATCTTCAATCTTTCGTGCCCTGAAGCGGATTTCAACAGACTGATGAATGAATCGAATATTTTAGCAACAGTCGGGTATTCATTTGTACGAGTAAGTAATTAAAACCCTACGGTCTTCACAGAATACAAATCGGAGTCGTAGCGTTCGTCACGGATTGTATGAAATTCAAGAGGTGCTATTAACCCACATCGTATGTGGTGTTCCAGGTGTTTTCTAAGTAGATGTGGCCTAGATCTGCACAGAGCTCATCCCGCGGCTCAGTCAACATTGGCGATGAGTCGGCCTCTTGACCGGCTTGCCTCTCATGGCCCGTTATCGCGGCGTTACATTTTATAAACCCTTCTTTTAAAACCGCCCTGCAGCCTTTTCGCTTAAAATACATGTAAACGGACTCTACCCGCTTACTTTACTATGAATGGCAGAATTCATGTGAAGTTATGAGTTGTTTTTTTTAGTTTCCACGTTACATGTAGAGGGCAAAGCATTCATTTAGAGACTGGTTCATTTATATTTATACGTTTTATTTACGGTTTATTTAAGGTCAAACATTCATCTCAACCGTAAATCAGTTTATTATTGAAACGGAAATTATGAATAATCCCTTTAGCCGTTGACCTATTGGAGACATTTTTTTCTATTGCAAGGCTATGGTCCTTTGGCATCTATGAAATAATATCTTCTGTAACGTTTGAAGTTGTATTAGTAACAAAAATGTCAGTTGTGACTGAGATTCATGTAACGTATCATTTTTTCTCGAGCGCAAATGTGTGGTAAATCTCCGATAATGTCGCTTATTGTCGAAGTTTGCTCAATCTCCATAAAAGTTCGACGTGGGATATGGAAGCGCCGGCGCTGCGTGGATGCATGCGGATTGGCAATTTCATTAATGAGCTTCTCACTCATGGGATTTCACTTTTTGCTGGCATTTTGCCATCTCTTCCGCCCTCACTCCCAACCTACTTATGTTGAATAGCTGTAGCGGTTGATTTTTCCATTTTGTGTGACTCTTTTGTTATTCGCCGTTCTTTGTGAACCCCCTCGTGTATCTTAGAGCTGTATGTTTTGTGCCAAGAAATATCGTGTTACTGAAATATTTTTCATGTCTTTATGAGGTTGTGTGTCTATAAATGTTATGAATTTTACACGCACGTCCGAAGCAGATTTTTGTTAAGTATATTCCCAACGTTTAAGCTTTTAAATTTCATATGAAATAGTGAACGCTCCAAAGTACTGTACCTATAAGTACCATAATTGATAATGGCACGGACAATAATCGCAAGGAGTACCAAAGCAAAGCGTTTCCATTGATGCTCGCTTATCTTTTACCCGCAACAAATTTACTCAGAAAGAAATTCATTATACTGTTATCATAATAAATATTTGCGTCTTTCTCTTGAACTTTCAGGTTGAAGATCTCAACGTAACCTCTTTTGGCCTCCGGTATCAAATAGGATACGGGACATAAAACTGTGACATTATCTCAGTATTATTTATAATCTTTGATATAAGTAATGTAATAATTGAAAGACAAGCGCATTCAGTGTGTAAACAAAGTCCCACGCGCCGCCCGCTCGCACTCGTCATACATGAGGAGTGCTCGGATCGCTGCTTAGTGATACAAATTATAAATAATAATGACCATAACTCGGCCCCGTGTCCGCGTCGCCCACGTGGGTTTTGTGAACATAGTGGATCTGCGTAGTACTCCATAGTACTTCCACCCACATGGCCCAAGTGATAATTACATATTGGTATCTACCTATTAAAAAGATTATCTTGTTCCTCTGTTTTTGCTTCAACCGTGTATCCGGCGACGATAGAATATAAATTCATTGCGAAATCGATGTTTCTAATTTTTTACAATCATATTTTTTTCTTAGTACACAGAATACAGTAGAAGCTACAAAACAAAAATACTCGTATGAAGAAGAAGACTACTTTCTTATTTCCCACAGATTCCTTATACGAGTAGGTAGGTATGATTCTGTGGCATCCATCGTGTGATCCTTGGTCTAGTAGATTTATTGGGTTGATGATTATGGAAAAGTACTCGAAAAGAACAAAAGGCTCTTCTCCTGCTATAATCATGTGTAGAAATTCACCTTTGCCTATCCCTTTGGGGCATGCTCGAGTATATTTATTTAATGTAGAAAAAGCAAAGTAGCTACTATAAAAAACAAATAATTTCATAGCTACATTTGTCAGGAAGTAGTTGGGTGCGTGCCTCCAGCTGTCTAATGCATCAGACAGGTTATTAGGAAAGTGTAGCAGTTATATTTTTTGTGGTACCTGTCGGCTGTCACGTATTGATACATAGGCTGTAAAAGCACAATAGGTGTGCATAAAAAACGGCCGGCCGCGCACTCGGACGTCCGGCCGCGCCCGGACGCCACCCCGGGGGCAGGCCACGGGGATGTATTCAGTAGTGACAACAATGCTATCTAACTATAAATTAGACCACCGATGCTCAAACGTTAAAACTTCTTTGTATATCATAAGTACTCGTAAATTACATTAGAGTATCGTTTCGCGGTTGATTTCAATTTTGTCATTTGTAAACAAATATAATACATATATGTATTTCATCACACTTTTGATAATCTATTCGAGATAGCTCAGCAAAAATGTTATGCGTTTTTTTTGGAAATAGAAAATTTTTCTTAACCAAGTTGCACAGCGATTTTATGCAGTCGAAATCCTCCTCGCTATTACCCTCCGTTCTTTAAGTTTAGCGTGAAGAAGAATCCCAGCTGGCTGGCATGAGGTTATCGAGTTTCTAGAGATGGAAGTTTCTCGCCGCTTGATCCTCTCGTGGGCCACCGTCGTGCTTATAATCACGTACATCATCAGCCCATAAATGTCCCACTGCTGGGTACTTCTCTACAACTAAGATGGTTTAGGCTTTAGTCCTTCATCACGTACACTGTTGTCATTTTGTTGTGCTAGTATGGAGAAAAAAGATTTAGACACATCGGCTTTATTCTATTTTGAAAAACATTGTCCTTATCATCACGTAGGGACTAGAGTTGTTAAATTATATCGAGCCGGTAACAAAAAAGATTTATTTAAATACAATGACATTTGTGAGTGGTCCTAATTCCCACGTGAGTCTTCTGGATCCGTGTAACATAGAAGGGTGCCGGCGCACCTGTTGCCGCAGTTAATTCCATTAATGCATGGCGTGCACTGCACATGCCGCCACCGATATTATCACTCACGGCTTTACAAACTTTTCGGTGTAAGTGGGCCATATGAATTAATTGGCAATTTTCATTAGGGTTACAGATCATTGTACTCTACTGGAGTAGTGATAGAATGTTTGAATGTGAATGAAGAAACGAGGAAAAGGGCATTCTTTAAGCAGTTGAATCAATGATTAAGACATTAATTTGCTGTAGTACAAAATATGTTATGAAAAGGTTTTCAAAAATTAAAAAATATATATATATTAGGTATATAGTATATACTGAGCGTATCGTGAATCTTGTGTTATTATCTATATTTTATCAGGAATGATTTGTGCTTAGTCTCATAATATTAAAAATATTAAAAAACCCATATTATCTTACGTTAAAATTAAAGACGAAATGATTAATTTCAAAAATATTTTTTCTTTTTTCTCACGTTGTCAGTTTGTCCAAAACAACAAGAAAACAGTATAAATACCACCGATTTATTATCAGCACGCTGTTATGCGATAAGGCTAGACTTGCGGGTTGTCGCGGCGGTGCAGCACGCCCCTGATTGTAGGGCGCGCGGTTCGAGCCCCGACAAAGCGCCGCCGCGCCGCACAGATTAAGTACACACCGCTTTGGCCAAAGTGCAAAAGCCATACATTGCGCTGTTATATAAAGGCATTTTGTGAATGTTGTAGGTACTTTGTCTTACTAAGAGCTATTTTTACGTGCTTATTCTTAAATGTTGAAAAGAGTTGTGATATATCTTATTATTTGTAATTTAAGAAAAGAGTTCCTATTCATCATCCTCTTGCCCTGTTTTTAATTCTATTTGGATTTTGGGGTCGGCACAGAATGTTTTCTCCTTTCAAACGTGCCTAATTTCCGTCATGTCTTCATTCACACCTTTTTCTTTCATATTTTTTCCAGGCGCTCCATCACCTCTAGGTACATTGAACTTCCTCTGCCTGTCCATCCTTCGAATATCTTATAATTACATCAATTCATTGTTCCCTAAAATGTTAAAATGTGCATAGTATTATGTTGATATCAGTGAATCAATACTATGAAATATAAGTATTTGAAATATAAATTCCGCCTAATGTGTGTATGAACAAAAATAAAATATATTTTGTTAGTTACTACGTTGATATATTGTTTTTTTTTTATCTGCGGTGCATAGTTCCTTACAAGAAAGTCCTTACTTATTAAATTATTGAAAACCTGACCGTGAAGTTTCGAATAATAGGAACCGTGCCGATTCCAAATACCTAAGGAATTATGTTAATAATTCTTCGGTTTTATGCATTCCTAGTATCAGCAACAATATGCAGAACAATAAAGTGATTCTTTTTGTTCACCCACTCGGTGTAGAGTGCAGTGCGGCGCGGGCATTCCTAGCGAAATCGAATGGACCTTTTTATTATGCAATCAAATGTAACTCCGATGTTCCTTATAAGTCCTTTTTTATTTCGTTCCTTCGTATTGTTTTGGTTGCATTGCCCGTCCATTCCTTTATATTTAAATGAGGCCTTTTCGATTAAAGTCTTTTATATCGTGCAATTCTATCTTCGTAAATGCATTCTATGAGATGATAAAATAGAGCAATGAACGCATAATTGATGTGCTATCCATGTTTAATCTCTGTTTTATATAAGCCTATAAACATAAGTCAGATTGCTGAAGGTCCAATACCCTTATCTTTTCTTTTAAACATTAAATTTGGTTGCGTCTTGTTGATAATCATATGCAATAGACTTTTAAAAGTTTCTCTCTCACGTCTGTTCAAATTAAGGTACCCCACCTTGAATTTATTTTAAACCCTAATAATTTTCCAATCGCAGCACTGCAATTGAAGCCGCAAGTCTATGAAAATAATTGTCAATAAAAAGCGGAGATATTATCAATAATGAATATGGTGTAATGAGTTATGAAAATAATGATATGAATATCGTGTAAACATTCCCCGAATACGTGGCTCAACAGGTAATGTCGCTGAATGTGCACTAACGAGTTGTTTGTCTGTCAACAAGCGATCGGTTCACAATCCACATCATATGGATGTTTATCTCGAGCGTCATTATTTGGTCTCGCGATATTGGTGTGCTCAGCGGATATCGCCGGCAATCTTTAGAACAAGCATATTTCGGGGATTGAATATTGGGGAAACTAGACACTTTAATTCATGATTTCTTAGATGTTTCCGCGTAACGCGTTATGTCTTGTATTGGGTGCATTTTTTAATTTTGATTATTTAATATTGCCACTGATTATATTGCAAGCGCCGATTTTGGACATCACACAAAAATTGATAGTCATCATTCATTAACTAGTTATGGTCCTAGTCGGAGGCTTAAGAAAGACATTATTTCTAAATAACTCCTTAGTTAAATTGTAAGAGAATGCCTTAGTGTTTTTTACGAATCCAGCATCGGACGTAAACGCTTAGAATCCAATTGCCTCGAAGATTACAATGACACGTCGTCCCTGGTTGTTCATCATTTGTCTATTCCAGTATTAATTAAATCGGGATAGAGATCATACGGGGAGTGTATACACAATAAGTTGCTATATGATAAATAAAAGTTACCACGGAGATGAGTACCTAGATCATGATGTCGTATTTACATGTTAGATACTCTATATGACGTTGTCACTGTTTCCTCTGTTGTAATAACTGCAACGGCTGAAATCTCACAGTTAAGCCTGAGGCTGGTGACATGAAGTAATGAAAGAGATGTCGGTCGGTGGGTGCTGGGTAATATGGCGCAGATTGGGTGGGCAGCGTTACAGCGTGCAACAATAACGAGCGGGCTTGTTTTCACAATGTTTCCGCTCTCACGGTATGTCGCGCGACGTCCGCGCCGGCGACGCGGCGGCCAGCAGGGCCGGTGTGCGGGACCAAATGTGTATCATAACTTCTTTGAAATACTTGTACAAAATTATAGATTCATACTCATAAATATAACGGAGAGTCTTGGGCGTTATTGATTTTAAATCAAACAGTCAAACTTTTTGGAGGTAATTACAAATTTAATCGGAAACAAACTTATTACAGAGCTCCGTTCGGTCCGGCGTTCCGAGCGAGAATGAATCATTCTCGATCGGGCGGTTGCTTTTATACCCTACGTTGGGCGCACAGTGGGGATGCGTCGACGCTTCGACAAATATGATATGATTGTAACTAGTTTTAGCTTTAAGCTTCGCTTTATACTGTTCTTTGTGACTACGGTGCAACTCGTCTATTTCCCGTTCGCTGGCAAAAGCAAATATCTCCGGATATTTTATTGGTTATACGGGATTCCATATTTAACACAACAATGATAACTTAAGCTTGCCTTACTTACAACTGTAAAAAATATCCTTTTTTGCTGTTGTACCTTGCAGTTGTATAGACTACTGCGACTATAATATGTAGGTTAGCGTATATTATGCAAAACAGTGACTTAATAATTAAAACAGCATGCAACAGAAGTCATTTAATTGCGCATCCTACGCTCTCGCCCAATAAGGCTATTACAAAATACGGAGTAGCGTTCAGTTAACATCGATTGACTCTGTCACGTAAAACATCTTGTTTAAATATTTTATCAATAAATTATACTACGTGTGTTATTAAAATGTCAAGCTAGTATTATTCCATATTTTATACGTAGTAGAAATACAAACTTATACCTATGTTATTTAGAAAAAAATGGAAAAAAAGTCTAGAGGTGATTGTGAATATGTAATTGAAAAAAAAAATAGTACATTTAAAAACATGTTCTTCCTAAACACAATGATGAGTCAATGTCAAAAAATTCGAGAAAAATCTGTCTTGAAAAAATCTGGGTCACTAGGATGTTCATTTTTCATAACTTTGGTTGTCAAAAAAATAAATGACATTCAAAACTGGAGTTAATAAGCCTAAACGTTGTTTACTGTTTGGAAAATGTAAATGTGAATGAATAGTATCGCTGAGTGCGGTTCTGAGCGGCGACGCGAGATCTCCATGCGTCATCCATTGTGTCCTCGCGGATTTAACTCTCTGTTGGTTTTGAGAACGGCCTGCCTATGCATAATATGTAATTATGATTAACTCAGTAATTACAGTGAAAACAAGCGTGTATGCCGTTTTATGGTACATTGTATCGCAGCTGTTTTCTTATTTCATTACTGACGCAATTTTGAGATAATGTTTTTACAGGAGCGAATTATGTAAGAAAATTAAGTTGTTATGTTTTTCACTTAGAGTGATGTATATGTGTATATAGAGTGAATGTAGAATAAAGGGCTACTGCAAAGGTCATATAAAATCAAGTGAATGGTTCTTCTCAAACGCCTAGTTAAGTGAATCTAGAATACAAGGAAATGTAAGAGAAGATGTACGAATATGTATGGACGTAAAAGAAGTAAAGCAATCAGGATGTTGGCTTGTGGCCCTCATTAGACATTTGTATGTTTGTAATGTAAGTGTAAGTTAATAAGGTATTTATTCAGCTTAAATGGAACGTCTTACATCCAAAAACAACCTGTGCTATTTCAAAGTTCTAAGAAGCTAGTAATGTGTGCTCGAAATAGTAGATTTCCGAGATGTAAGCGGCCACTGAAAGGGGTTATCGGGGTCAGTAAGTGGGGACACTGCCTGCGGCGACCCCGAGATGGGTCGCGGTAGTGGAGTTTTCTTTCGGAAACGGATCAAGTGTTTGGTGTCAATTACTTTTTTCTAGGACTGGAGATTAGACGATCTACAATCATATCGGCAAACGACATACATTTGTTTTAAAACAATATCACCTGAAAACACTAGAATGACTCCTTGTTCCCGGAACAAGCTTGGAATATAATAAATATAAATACACCCAACACAACATACATAGTTCTGACCACACACTAAGATACAAGCCTTGTGTCGTCAGTCGTGGGTATCAGAAAATAGGAGAGACTTTTCGGTCTCACAAACACCCAGACCCGAAACAAATACTTGTGGATCACACAAACATTTGTCGCGGTGCGGGGATCGAACCCGTGGCCTCACGTTTCGCAAGCTGGAGTTTAGCTTGGCTTTGAGATGTACTAGATTCGATTCTTAGTTCGGTTATATCGTTTACGCATTATTAGTCCACCACGCTGGCCTAGTGCGGGTTGGTGGACTACACTCCTAAGAAATTCTTCAACAACCCTCACAGTTGTAGAGGAGACCCGTGCCCAGCAGTGGAACGGGTATGGCTTGATGATGATGTTGATGAAAAAGTAATTGTTCTTGAAATACGCCTGCATAATCCCATTGGGTATACGTGTCGGTGTGCACTACTATGTATATACGTACTGTATACTGTGTAAAATTGTACATACAAAGTTTTTAGCATATAATTTAACCAAGTAATATTAAAATATTACCTCCGGTTCCAGCGGACCCTAAAACAGGATTCTTAAGTTGTATCTTAATTACCGTGAACCGATTATATTCGAGTACTGTTTGATTTATTACGTCGGCGCAGGATCTGTTAGATACACTCTGCGTCACATAAATAATACAAATTGTGTGCCCTTTGGCCACCTCTCCTTATCCATGTTTTATCGGTATTTTGAATACAAATAATCAAGAAACGGTGAATGTTTATTTTAAATCATTTGGTCGGGAGTTTTATCTCATTGTTTCTTACTTGTCGTGCTTGTTATTCTAAATCGGTGAACATCACTGTTGGGGGATGGTTTTGATTCAAATTCAATAGTTATTGTTTTAACACGAATGACCCATAGCAATGGATAACAACAAAAAGCAACACAGTTTTTCGGTAACTTGTCTAGACAAGTTCTAAAGAGAGTCAAGAGTTTAGACTCCGTGCTGTTACTGCAAAAGTCCTTCTGAAAAAAAAGTAAAACTCCGATGGTCCGCATAAATCACAGAATAGCTGTACCTGTATGAGAATGTATGCGAGCAAAATCATTAAGTTATTTATTTATTTATGTCATTCACATCACTGTTATTAGGTGGGGTAACAATATTGTATAAGAACCTAGTGCGTTTTATATTAAAGGCATTCCATTAAAATGTAAATTGTAAACGCTTATTTTTACATAGTCCAGCAGCAAGAATTCCAATAAATTTGCTAAGTTTAAGAATTACAAAAATAACTCTAGGAATACGAAAAGGTCTTTTTCAATTAACTGGTAAAAAATAGATTAATTAATAAAATAATTGAGCTAAGCACGGGAGGCGGCGACAAATCTCGACAGGAGGGTATTCCAGGCAGCGAACCGGCGTTCAGTCATATCGCACGGCATCGCCGAGGTGCGCGCACGTGTCCGTAGCGCGAGCAACCGAGCCGAGCGCGCCAACTACTTCGCGAATATCGTAATTGTTTCACTTAATAACAGTATTTTTAATTAATTTGTGAGTGAGAGTTTCATGACGTCTGACCATTGTAGTGGAACTGCAGTTATGTGTGGTGTTTACGCGCGGTGCTAAACATATTTTAAGGTAAGTTATTTTTTATCGAGACGGTATTCCAATGTTTTATGTGATTGTGGAAGGAAACGAACTGAACTGTTTATGATAATTATTGTTTGTAAGAGTTAATGTCGGTTATTATTATGACAGGACCAGATTTCTCCATATTGTTTAATGATCGGAATAATGCAAAAGAAAGTGTTTTTACTACCTACTTAGTATAATGTGCTGGAATATTGTTTCAAATTAATACGTTAACTTTATTTTTATGCAAATTATGTGAAATTCGTGATGATTACTTCATAAATTACAACTTTCTTAGCGTAGGGCAGTTTTTGCGAAAAGACTTGGGTGGATAATTCAGATCGTAAAAACAAAGTTGCAAGTACAGTAGGTACATTTTGTAACGAATGATGCTGTAAATTTCTTTTAGCGCATTTATGTTTTCGTGTAAATAATAATAATTTTTGATGCTCTTATTATAAATTGTACAACAAATATAAAAACTGCTAACAATAATTAGTTATGCATTAATAGGCGATCTTATCTATAAATAATAATGTCTCTTAAAAAGTTACTAATTAGTAATTATATATTATTTTTGTAAATTACGTTAACATGATCGGATAGCTATTTATACTAAATTATATTATAATTTAATGCATTTGTTTTATTATTGGAAACATACATATTCATAGCATTATAAAATGCGCAACCTTTTGTGGATTTCATAACATTGAATTTATAATAAATGCGACGTATGTATGTATAACATGAATATCATTTAAATGGAAAACTAAAATTATCCAGGATTGTGTAATTTTCGAAGAGATCAGGGTCAAAGAGCTTTGAGTTAAACCACGATAGTGTAAAATTAACGCAACTTATACATTGTCTCTCGAAGAAGTTTTTATACATTTGACAAGCTTCAATACATTTTGTGTCAACCAAAAAGGAGAGCATGCAATAAATAGTGTGTTAAAAATCTAGAAAGTACTAGGGCAGGATAAATGGGTAAGATGCAAAAGCAAACATTAAAGTTAGATTGGTAACGTTCATTGCACTTGCGGCCAGCGGCACTCGGTCGCTGATAACAGTATGCCGTAATCTACTTAATCTGTGTTTTTGTTTGTACTCGCTGACCATCGGTCGCCAGGTAAAAAGCAGGTAACTTTAATGACTTTCTGGAACTTGTATTGTTCACTTTACTCGAGTATTGTACTAGTTTTAAAGAGGTTTTATGAACAAAACCTTTTGAGGATATAATCACTACAGCCAGTCGTTTTAAATCTTTAGCAGCGCCCAAGGTTTTTATTTATTGGTGCCATGGAAGTTTCTACTCTAGTCTATGGAATTTCATGGTCTTGTTAAGGAAGATGCATCAAACGCTTATGTTAGGTTGATAATGGATTTATTATTTATCTAACGCTTTTATAATTATGTTTAGGGTTAGTTGAAGTAGAATGGCTGTACGATAACATAATAAATTCTACATAATTAATTCTTAATAAATTTACATAATAAATTCTTTCCCCTTCATGTTTCAATTAATTCAATGGTACAAATTCATTTTACAGCGGAAGATAGGGTTTTTAAGAAATTTTGTTAATTTGTTTTGTCAAAATTAATGTTTATAAATATGTGTGAAACGATGCCGTTGTCCTTAAATTCCCACGATACATAGAGTATTTTGACCCGAGTTTAAGGAAATTCTCAAGTAATAATATAAGATTTTATGAGTAATTTTTTCCCACCCAATTTACGTTTAATAATATAAAGCCAAAAATTATTAAAATATTTATCTTGACAGTACTTCTCTTAACATATGTATTAAATTTAAAAAGTAATGTTAAAATAAAATAAAAATCGTGTACGAATTTTGCGATAATCACTTTGAAATTCTATACAGGGCAATACTATTCACATTCAATGACTGCCTCGTGGTCTCGCGGTACAAGTATGTGCCGTGCGATCTAGAGGTCCTGGGTTCGATTCCTGGGTCGGGCAAAATGTTATTGGGTTTTTTCATTAGGAAATTCTCAGTAGCAGCACGGAGTCTGGAATTGTGCCCAAAAAACAGCAATAGGCTCGCCCCCTATAACGTGGGACTGATACATACTTGGCGAAATGTGGGTGCAGAAATGCACCTCTGCCTACCCCTTCGGGGACTACAGGAGTGAGGTTATGTATGTATGTATGTACTATTCACATTTTTTTGACAATGCTATTGAGAAAATCTAATATTCGTATTATTAAATATCGACACGAGCTCTAAAACCGAATGCTAAGAAAATTAAACCTTATATTTTTGTAGCCGTCGCGTTGCCAGTGTCAGCTAGCTTAGCTTAATGAACTTTAACTGATTTTGCAGAAGAGACACGTATATATATCTGTTAGAGATAAGGTATTAGACACAATCATCCCACATTTAATTCTACAATAACATAGGTTTTAAGACTTTCCAACATTGCTTTGTTTCGAATTCAATGAACAATCTTCAATTAAGCAAACCGAACACCAAATCGAGTAAAACTTAAAAAGGCTGAAGGCACGAAAGAATGAAAGAATGGGTTAATTAGCATATTTAATTTTGCGCACCATAAGTACCTGGCGCACGCGGCTGGAGTGAGTCTTGTCTGTTGCTAATTTTAGACTCTGTATTTATTGTACAGAGTAGTTCTATAATTTATTTATGTATTTATTATAATTAAATTATATAATTTTCATACATACATAAACTCATGCCTCTTTACCCTGATGGGGTAAGCAGAGGTGCATTTCTACACCCACATTTCGCCGGGTATGTATCAGTCCCACGTAATAGAGGGCGAGCCTGTTGCCGTTTTTCGGGCAAATTTCCAGACTCCGTGCTGCTACTGAGAATTTACTAATGGAAAAACCCAATAACACTTTTCCCGAACCGGGAATCGAACCCAGGACCTCTAGATCGCATACTTGTGCCGCGAGACCACGAGGCAGTCGCAACAGCATAATAAATTATTAAATTTTAAAACTATCGCGACTCTTGTATAATGAATTCATATGAGCAGTCAAAAGTTCATGTCCAAATGTAATTTCTATACTATACCTATATAGAAAACTATTAAGAGGCAGTGGTAAATAATTGGTTAATAGAGGCAACTTTAATTAACAGTTTAAATTAAGTTATAATACAAGAACGATGTAAATAATAAGCATTAATTTAATTAAGCTTATTTATTGACGTTCATTGCTCTGTAAATTCTTTCGCGGCTCTATTTTCACGCTTAATGATGCAATTAGTTGTGAGTAATTGCATATCTGCTGTGATTGGCGAATATGTGAGCTAATTATTATAAATTATTATTGTCTTGAAATACTTAGCTAATGCTATCCTAGAGTATTGTTGTATATGATGGCTTGACATAAACTTATATTCAGTTTACACTCTCTTTTATAAATGGCAAAATAGTTAAAATCTTATCTATAAAATTTATTTTAAAAAATCTGGTTTTTTAATCGTTTTTGTAAATAATAAAAATAATCAGCTATTTTAAAAATAATAAATCTTTTTGTTTTGTTCTTAGTGGAAAAATACTCAGTAAATTTCATTGCAAAATACTGACCAGTTACATGTACCAGGGCGACAGAAACTCTATGGAAGTAAATTGGTCGTCGGTCAATGCTGGATGACCTCGCATTTTTTATAGCCTTCGTGGCTATCGCTATACGCGATTCCTACATTGCCTACACATCTCTGACAGCCTGGTACTTGATGCATAAAAACGGTATTGTTCAGCGAAGGAAAGTCGAAACATCAACAAAATAATTTTAATTCATGAGGTTTGGAATTTACTTTCTATTGAACTTTAAGAATGTCATCCTCAATTTTAATAACTTATTAATCAATCATCGAATGTAATTACACTTTTATTGCACATATGTAACTCAATAAACGCGACTAAATCAACGCCAGCCGATATTCAATCAATATCCAAATGAGGTATCCGATTACGAAGTACGCAAAACCGCAATCAAATGACTCAATAAAAACCAAACCCAAATATTTGTATCCTTACAAGTTTTTGTTAGTGTAAAAAGTAGGTGGCGTGCGATACTATCGATAAAAAACAATGTGTCTACTTATCGACAGGACATAATGATAGATTTACAAGGATCAGTAATTGCGGCAGGTTGGAGGGGGGAGGTGGCCGCCGATCAAATACGCTTTTTACCGACC
This sequence comes from Hemaris fuciformis, assembly GCA_907164795.1. Lineage (NCBI taxonomy): Eukaryota > Metazoa > Arthropoda > Insecta > Lepidoptera > Sphingidae > Hemaris > Hemaris fuciformis. Next base: position 224,246 of record OU015452.1, read on the forward strand.
ACTTCATTAACTCGGCATTCCTTATGTGCAACAAGGCAAAAAAACTAAATTGTTCAATCGTAAAATTGCTAATGATATCGTGTTTGAGCGTTGTTTGGATATAGCAGTAGCTATTTCAGTTATAAATTTTTGATAATCCATTCCCTGGATATTTTTTTATTTAGGTTGAATTAAAAGTTAACTTTGTATAAATTGTGGATTTAAATTTGATTATAAATTCTTAAATTTTAATATATGTATATTTATGGTTAATAAGAAACTTAAGCCAATAGCAGTGCTATTCGATAAAGAAAGGAATTATTCTGAGATCAACTTTTTGCCCCGAAAGCATCGTCAAGGTTGATCGAAGATGGGTAAAACAAACATAATTACTGGTCATAAAATGTAGATGATTACGTGTTCATAAAACTGTGATTAATACTGCAAATAGATAACTAAGATTTTTAAAGGTCAACCGGTGTTGATTTTTAAAATAAGAAAGAAGCGTACCATTTTATAGCAGTGATGGCCTCGAGGTTTAGGCGCGCGGTCGAGAATTTCGGCGGTCGCAGGTTCAGACCCCAGGCACACACCTCTGACTTTTCGAAGTTATGTGTGTATTCACAATGAATTATCACTTGCTTTAACGGTGAAGGAAAACATCGTGAAAAACCTGCACACCTAAAAAGTTCTTAGGAATTTTCTTAGGTGTGTAGTCCGCCAACCTGCACTAGCGTGGTGGACTAAGGCCTAAACCCTCTCAGTTGTAGGGAGGCCCGTGCCCAGCAGTGGGACGTATTTGGGCTGATGATGTACCTACCACTTTATGTGCGCATTGCATTTTATGCACACCAGTGTTACATTGCGTAGTGGACCAGAACCCGACAGTTCGATAGGATCACTTTCTTCTCGAGAGGAATGCTGATCATGGCACTCCTTCCATCAACACTGTTACAGGAAGGATATGTATATATGATAGGATAGTATATATGATATATATAGGATATGGATATGCCTCTAGCAGAAAGCTGAAAACTTTCTATCGGGTCGTATGTGTTCTAGTTTGCTGCAATTTAGAAGTGACTTTTACCGGCATGCAACAACATTTTGATATAGAGTCTACATCGAATAAGGCGCTTATAATATAAATATTTTTTAATATTCATGTCAGCTAACGTAATAATAAAAAATCCTGTTTCTACTTTTTGGCATAATATTCTATGACCGTTGGTGAATATCTCTGATTTTTTTTTAAAGGCGATGTATTAGAATCACTGTCATTATACATATTTAAATGAGGCATTACTCACAAACGCAGATTGTATCTGTGTTAGTCGTTTGTCATCCAACAGGGCAAGGTTACACACTGTTTAGTTAAAACAGAACCCTTTGCCGTTTATAAGGAAAGTTCTTGATTTGCTTAACTGAAACGATGCAATTGTCTTATTTTTTCAATCGAGTTGGTTAGGTAGGAAAAGGCTTCTATGAGCTTAAATATCTAACTCCCAATTTATCTCAATCCAATCGTTCAAATCGTATTTTTCGAAATGGTATCCAAGAGTTTTCAATTAATAAAAGTAAAACAAAACAATTCCATTCATTCGAGTCAGAATACCAACAAAAGCGCCAACAGTGTTTACCGCCCCTACACAACACAATTGTAAACGTGAAAAGTTTCCTGAAACTTGGCTGTGAGTCAAAAAGGCGGAACCCCTTAATGCACGTTTATTGCGTCTAGACCACATTAACTTTCAGCTGAAGGCTCCGCTAGAGCCGTAAAGTGCATCCAAAACATTTACCTTTTAATTTAAAATATTTATTGACAGCCGTCCTTCGGCGTCAAGGGCGCATTGGAATTCTGTTACAGTCCGTTTCACTCATGGAATATTAATGGTGGTGCAGTATAATATGACGTTGGCTTTAATAAGCTTCGGAAATAGAAGATTATCGTTGGCCTCTGCTATGGTGTTTATGCCACTTTATGTCCAATGCCACGCTTTTGTTATGCGTGGGAAATACATAACGAGACATAATACTGCGATTCGATAATAAAATACTTGGACATTATCACGTGTCTATTGTTATTGTTTATGTAAATAGTTGTTAACAACGAAATGTAAACAAACCTTTTTTAAGGTTCATCGTCAATACGACGGTCAAAGATTTGAGCAATACTTTTTGAATTTTGTCTAAATATAGATTCTACAGTAGTACCTACATCTAAATTATCATAGGTTTTTGGCATCAATTTAATAAAAGGATCCATCTTTCATACGAAAATTTATTAAATTTGGTTCGGCGAACAGAAAGCGAAACAAACAAATTCACTTTTGCATTCAAATATTAGAAATATTTTGTATAGTAATGAACGATCTGTACGTACTGGCAATTTTTATGGTACACATTTTATTTTTCTATGTATTAGATAATTATTATAAAGCTTTAACTTTACGACTTAAAATACTTCGTTATAAATAGCATGCTTCTAATATTGTTTCATACATAAAAATTGTCACATAAGTTAGCCGCACAGATATAATTGGTGAAGAGGCGCGTTCAAATGAGATGCACATAAAATTAATTTAGCCCGCGTCCTGGTGTCGTCGGTAACGGAAATCGTCATAAAATGTCCACCGATGTGGTTCCGCGCATAATAATACTCGCTTTCGAACGTTCCCGAGTTTGTTTTGGTCGAAAATTCATGGCGGTGCCGTCATAAAACCAAATCAACCATCTGCTTTTAAAACCTTAGATTTTATGGCGCGGTGAACGAATGCTTTCCCTTTCCATGATTTATTTGTGCATTTGATTGAAAATAAACATAGCATATTTTAGTTCTAAATTAACTTGAATAACGACCAAATTTATGGACAACCTATAAATATGTATAAATATGTATATTATGAATACAAATACGACTTTGTTCGGCTTTTCCACGATAATTTTATTTTAGATCGTGATATTTTGCACGCATTTCTATACGAAGTATAAAAAATAATATGGAGTACATTTCTTTATCCAGAAATACTCCACTTTACAGACGTAGAATAAATATTTTCTTTAAAACTGTACGTTACAGTAGCGAAGTTGCCAGCAAAACTTGGTACGTTTTCAACATTTCATTTTGTTTAAAAATACTTTTTTTAATATTCTTAATTTTTTTTACTTTTTCAATCGTTGATTTTAAAATTTTATTCTTTGCTTTTTGGCTTGAGAATTTGAAAGTTGAGAATTAGCAAGCAAAGCTAGATTCTGAAATTATGATCTTGAAGAGAAGTAGATTATAGCCAATAATAAAATTAGTCACTCAATATATATACATATGTCAAATGTAACATAACGCACTAATAGAGTCCCTTGTGGGGTTTCATTTATGAGCCATAAGATAGGATCAACTCCCGCAACCCCCCCTCCCCCTCCCTCCCACCCTTCTCCCCCGTCCGTCTCCCGCCACACAAATAATAAAGTTGATCTATAAACGGTGCCCTGCCCGGGACTCATGTGGCATGTCAAAAAAACATTTACACGACATGCACTCCCAGTTCATACATATTTGTTGACAGATCGTAGCTTCACGACGCCGGAGTTATTTCTCCTTTGAGCTGTAACTTTTTGTTTATTTCTTGGGTTTCTGAATGTTGAGTAATTACATTGCTCGCTTCTTATTAACGGTAATACGTTGTAACATAGCTAAGCGGTTAATGCATTACAATAAAATGCAACGAGTGTAGAATAAGAAAACATTTTTTTTTTAAATATAATTGAATGATGCAGTATTTGCAGATCCACCAGGCTTACAAGACAGATATCACAAAAGAAAATAAATTTTATTTGGAGCTGCTCTTTGGAAAATCAATTCATCTAATTTAGTCCAGCACATTTAAATTACAAATCTATTACATACGTTATAATTACTGTACACGGCTGCACATATTTTGTAATTGAAAATAAAAATATATTCGTAAATAGAGACGTGACGATTCCCGAATCAATTGAGTTGTTTCCTTTATTGCGGTTTGATCTGTTTCTCATTAAATCAAGTTTCCGTATTTACAGCATTTCTCGAATCATTAAGCCAATCGAAATAGCCATTCGGCGCAGTCTGTTCTCTGCTCACGTTCCAACCGAAACAGATGTGTAGATTTCCTTAATGATAGTGCTGGATCTCATTTCTTCGAACACTATCCGCTGCTGAAACCACGTTATTTGTTTTGTTAGGAAATCCATACCAGCGCTTTCCTAATGTCTGTTAAAGGCGATGAAACGGCCAGTTACTTTTCAGTAACCTTAAATTAATTTTTTTACTAAGTCTTCATTCGTTATCATTATTTTATACCTCCGGGCTTCCTTGCTATATATTCTTCGCTTTTTCCATCAATAAAATTGGACAAAATAATTGCCAGTGTTTCAAAGTTTTATTCGTAGCCCTTCGGAAAAAAAATTACAATCGCACTTGGCTAAAAGTTTTAATAGTTTTACGGCCTCGTACGGTTCAGCCTATCTAAAATTTATAAGCTGCTTAACGTCTAGACTTATTGAAGCGAATATAGATGATGTAAGCTGCTCGTCTACTTCGACCTGAGGTCACGTCACTAAGAATGGTAATGTGCTTGCAACAACCATCAGTCGCGGATCATCAAAACTATTGTGCAATAGAATGTGTTGTCTATTGGTCTGTATTCCCCGTCCGTCTTTCCCTTTCCATTCCTCTCCCTAGACCAGAGGCTGCCTAATCATAGATTTAAGGGCCATTGTGAGTATAGTTAGTTATTTAATACTAAAAATTTAAGTAATTAAGAGTTAAATAAAGAGTAAAGAGTAATTACATTTTCTTTGGAATGCCATGGGTTGTTTTGTTGACATCGTTATGAGATAATTAGACCATATATTTTTAGTTCCAAATTTATTATTTGTCAAAAACAATGTGAATAAACAAAACAACAAGAGCAACGAGATCACTTTATTATCAACAGGATCCATTGAGTGGTCGATCGGAACATGTTCATTTATTTCACTTATCTCGTAAATGATTTGAGCGCCGTCCATTAATAAAGTGGCCACATCTTCACTTCCCCACCTCTCCCTTTTGGGGGCTCTAACTATTAGGGCTGTCATGTAGACTGTAATTTTATAATGAAACAAGTAAACATTGTTGTCGCAGGTCGGTACCGATGTGAATCACAAAATAAAAGCTTGTAATTATTAGGAATTCTGTTATATATTTATATTTATCTATCAAGGGGCATTACCGTCGTTTTGTTTTAACTTTATTTACCGGGGGAGCACCAGGTTTCGTCTTAGTCCACCAGTGATTTTAATCTTTAGCTTTCTTTTCTAACACCGTCAACCATAGCTGAAACAGATTTTCGATTAAAGCGTTAGATCTTAAATATCTTTGCGGTATAAATATCTGTAGTTAGTAATTCATTTTCACTCGTCAATTAGGATTTGTTTTATAGTTCTGCCAACCCTAAGTGCAGTGGTTTGGTCTCGTAACGTTCGTAATGTCTTCTTCGGCCGCCCACGCACGCCCCCGCGTCGCCATTGTCTCAATTATGTCAAATAACGTTGGGAAACTATCGCTGACCCGTGGCCCTCACGAACCACAGCTGTGTGTCCAGTATCTAACTACACCACTCTGAGGGTATACATATCCTTAACAATATAAACGTCAAGCGTTAATTAATGCTGATAAAATTTGGTTTATAAATAAATAGGATTTTGTAGACAGTTACAAGCTACTAATAACAAAGTTGATCAGTGAACATTATGACAAATCGTTTTTATATTTATATCTATTAGGATCTTCTCTGGGATTCAGCGCTCTTGTACCTTAATTTTTTTTGTAATGTCACGTTTTTCTTTTGCCACGGACGCCTGTGAACCAATTACAATAATAAAATTATAGAATTCATCATTTTACCGTGATATCTTGTCATGTCATTATGCATATAATATGACAACTCACTGTTCCAGTTCGTGCTTGTCATCGTTGTGCTGACTGAATTATGTCTTTTTTGCATAATTATCAACGGTTATAATATATGTATAATAATATATATGAATTCATCGGCGCGTGCTAGACTCATATTCGCGAAGTGTAATGCATCGTTTATTAGTAATTCAATAAGTATGAATGCGACACGGTAGTTAAACCCCAAGCCCACAGCGCGCTATTTGATACTGGCGAGTGGTCGGCCACTTTCCCTGTTACTGTTTCGGCGGATTATACTATTATGCGTTCTCATAAGCATAAACATAGATACTTAGCCAATTTAGAGGCTGGAGAGAGTGTATTTGTAAACTTAATTGCCGTTTTCATGCGTCTCTGTAAGCATAACCTCACAATGATGAGTAGTTTGTCTTTGGATGAGGTCGTCCTTAAAATTTAGCTCTTTTCTTTTGTAGAAAGATATTATCATATTCAATCGTCTTTCTCTTTTGTAGAAGAGAAAGACGACTGAATATGAGAACATAAGATTTAAGGATCAAATAAAATATAAAAAAGGACGTCGTACGGTGAAGGTTAGCGCAATAACTGGAATAAATATATCCTCTTGCGGTCAAGTCTTTAGATCGTCTTTTGTTGTCCTGCTTATAGTTTTGTACAAAGCATTTACGTGTGGTCTTTTCTGCTTTTGTAAGTGTAGTGGTCATTGATGAATCTGCTCCATTGATCGAGCGAGAGCATACGCTCCATACACAAAGAGACGCGAAATTACATTGCCAGCTTTATCCGAAATCCCGAAAATATTATGGTATAGTAATTTAAATGAAGATCCCATTTTATGTTGATATCTATAATAATATAGATCTTCTTTAATATGTCTAGAAAATTACTATGTATTTTGTACGCCTTATTATCACCTACGGCTTATATCTTGACTTAGATTTTTGTGGAATTGCAGCTAGTAAGTAGGTAGTGTTTATTATAAATATGAAAATATTAACAAATGAAAACTGCTAAAGTTTCATAGCTTACTTTGCTGCCATGCCATTAAAGTAACTCTTTTGACTCTAACCTAACTAAAACATCAAAGATTTGATCACTATAATTTAATAGAAGATCAATGTCACGTCATTGAAATCAATGATCTAAACACCGGGTATATGAGTTTAAGGCCAGGAAATGCACATAACCCATGTACCGGTAATGTAGATCGTAACCCTAGCAAGACCGGTCTGGGCGGATACTGGGATAGCAGCGCCGCCGCTGATACCGGAGGAACGTGCTCGGCCGTCGTGCGATGAGCTAACGGTACTCTTAAATAATATCATCAAGTCTTACATCACACTTTTTGCCGCCATTCAGGTTCGCCTCTTTGCAGAATCCATCAATTTACGAACAGGATTTTATATTTATTAGCTAAAGGGCAAGAAGGAAGGCTATGGTTTAGAGCGGTTTGTTCCTATTTGTATCTTCATAGCTTGTAAGCTCTGAACTTCCTATAATTATTGACAAATAAAATATCGATAGACGTTTTAAGATTGTTCGTTAGTAATTTTGTTTTAAAGGTGGTTTTGAAAAATCATATGGCATTGTTTGTAAAAGATGGATATGGGACATTCAGTTTCAATAATCACTAATTGGAATGAAAAGCAAAATTCACACACATCCTTCAAGTAATGCAGGATTTCAAAGGCATATGACTTATTTAAGTAAATGTAGCAAAAAGACGCTGTAAATACTTGATAAAAATTCTATCGGTTGGTTTGCAGAACACCCAATAAGGGACACTCGTCGTTGATGTAGATTAGGCCACTAATAAGGTGTAAACTACTTACCCGAGAAAATGAGTGTGATTGCTAATGAAGTGTAGGTCGCGCTCGCAGATGTTGGTACCGATACAGCGACGAGATTTGGCGAAGGTTATTTGCTTTCAGGTTAATTGATTCTTTAACTAAGTAAACAACTCGAGAGTACAAGGTCTTAGAAATAATTTTACACTTTTAAATGAATTGTTTTTTGTATCACTACAATTTGTTTGATGTTGAAAATTCGCCATACGCCCCATGATTTTCTATAGCTAGAATAATGTTTTTGCATAATTGGTCACTAGTAAATACGAATGCATTTTGAGCGACGCTAAGTTGTCAACGAGGTTAATCTGAATGGTGCATTGATTTGTAGGATGATTCTTAACTCTCATCATGCCGGCCTTTACTAATGAGCATGTATAAGCGTATTTCGAATCTTCTCGACATAGTTCCGTATCTTCCCATCATAATGGTTATCCAAGCTTATATGATCCTATAAGTACATACATAATGGATACAACATGACAAGACAACTATTTAGATACGTACTCAAAGCGACAGCTGTACCTGCAAAACTGTAAAAGGACCACTTGGATTGTAAGTAGAATGTTTAATACGACATTCATCTAAGACGAGCGGGATGCTAAATATACCCCGTGGCATGCAGGGGGAGCGGCAGACAGTCATAACAATAATATTCAAATAAACAAACTCGCACTTCATTCATTTCTCTTCATTTCAAAGTGACAGATCTAACAGGAGGGCTGCAAGTCGACCTAGCACTTGGCTGACAACTCCAAGATGTTGAAGCATTTTGAACTGTGTTGGAAAGGATTGAGGTTTACATTTAGTAAAATTGCTATGAAGGATGGATTGTTTATGTTTCCATATAAATTTATTTTGCATTTTCGCATGAATATTAATTTTGAGTGAAGCGCAGTTAAAACGTTTCAAATAATAATCCATTATTTTTCATATCCCTCATTTTTTCGTTAAATTGAAACCTTACACTCTTAATAAATCCATTAAAGTTGAGACTTACATTTAACTATATCAATGCATTTGTCGATATGAGACACTTACGGCAAAGGTACTTTAGATATTTTTTATAGATCTATTAAGGAGATGTGTGAACTGTGTATTAATTGAATTTTTATAAAAAATATATATATTTAGAATCTATGTTTAGTCAATTACGGAAGCAAGAGCTTACTGAAGCTTGCTTTTACTACCTATCCGACTAGGATTCCTATTAGATTTTCTAATCTTTCCATGGTTATCAAGTTCCTAATAGTAGGTACACCTTTAGACTAGTATATCGGAGACTTGCGATAAATTTCGAAAAGACACACTCTATTAAATTGATGAAAATCTTTTAAGAGGTATTGTGGATTTATTTATTTCCGTATTTTGCTTTCATGTTAACTCTAGTATGAGTCGAGTCTCCTTGGAAGGTTGCAAATAGTCATATACCATTTCGTATTTTCTCGTAGCCTGGGCTAATCCAATCCAATCCAATCCATCAGCCAATCGAAGTCCACTGCTGGACATAGGCCTCTCCCAATGACTTCCACAGGGACCTGTTGGAAGCAGCCTGCATCCAGCGACGTCCCGCGACCTTCACCAGGTCGTCTGACCATCTTGTCGGAGGACGTCCCACGCTGCGCTTTCCGGTACGTGGCCTCCACTCGAGAACTTTTTGGCCCCATCGGCCATCAGTTCTCCGCGCTATGTGCCCGGCCCATTGCCACTTCAACTTGCTAATCCGCTGGGCTATGTCGGTTACTTTAGTTCTCCTACGGATCTCCTCATTTCTGATTCGATCTCGTAGGGAAACCCCGAGCATAGCCCTCTCCATAGCTCGTTGAGTGACTCTGAGCCGTCTAATGAGGCCCATAGTGAGAGGCCACGTCTCAGTGCCGTATGTCATCACTGGTAACACACAACTATCGAAGACTTTCGTCTTCAGGCACTGAGGTATTTTGGACGAGAAGACGTCGCGTAGTTTCCCGAACGCTGCCCAACCGAGTTGGATTCGACGATTGACCTCTTTCTCGAAGTTGGACCTGCCTAACCGGACCACTTGTCCCAAATAGACATATTCGTCTACAACTTCGAGAGTCGAGCCCCCAACTGCGATCGGGGTGGGCACAACATGGACATTCGACATGATCTTCGTCTTGTCCATGTTCATTTTAAGACCCACCTGTTGAGAGACTCGATTGAGGTCTTCGAGCATAGTGCTAAGGTCTTCCAGCGATTCTGCCAAGACGACAATATCGTCGGCAAACCGAAGGTGTGTGATATACTCGCCGTTGATGTTGATGCCGAATCCTTTCCACTGCAAGAGCTTGAAGGCGTTTTCCAGCGCGGCAGTGAACAGTTTCGGAGATATGACATCTCCCTGTCTCACGCCTCTCTGTAGTGGAATAGCCTTCGTGCTCTGATCTTGTACTCGGACCGACATGGTGGCGTTGCTGTATATGCTTTTCAACACCTCGATGTACCGACAGTCAATGTGGCACCGCTGGAGAGACTCTAGCACAGCCCAGGTCTCGATCGAATCAAAGGCTTTCTCATAGTCCACAAACGCTAAATAAAGCGGCAAGTTATATTCCTCGGTTTTTTGTATAACTTGCCGAAGCGTATGGATGTGGTCTATGGTGCTAAAGCCTTTTCGGAAACCGGCTTGTTCGGGAGGCTGGAAGTCATCAAACCTGCGTTCGAGACGATTTGTGATGACCCTCGAAAACAACTTATAGACATGGCTCAGGAGCGAGATGGGCCTGTAATTCTTCAGCAAAGTGTTATCACCTTTTTTGAAGAACAGTACCACCACGCTCCTGCTCCATGCCTCTGGCGTTGAGCCCTCGAGGAGAACGGAATTGAAGAGCCTCTGAAGGACTTTAAGTACCGGCGTTCCGCCCGCTTTCAGAAGCTCTGAAGTGATTCCGTCCTCGCCCGGCGCCTTGTTGTTCTTAAGTTGCTTCAGGGCCATCTCAATCTCACATAGGCTGATGTCCGGGATATCATCACTGAAGTGGCGGATCAACTCGGCTCTCGGGTCTTCGGCCGAGCTAACAGTCGGTTCGGCAACCGAGGTGTAAAGCTGTCCGTAGAACCTCTCGATCTCCCTTAACACCTCTGCCCTCGTCGACACTACGCTGCCGCCCTCCGTCTTCAGCCTAGACAACTGTCTTTGCCCAATAGACAAGTCTCTTGCAAACACTTTGGAGCCTCCGTTCCGCTCAATTGTCTCTTTAATGCTCACAGTATTGTGAGCCCGGACATCGTGTCGCAAGGACTTCCAGATCCGTCTATTGAGCTGACGATATGCTTCGGCGTCCTCGGAAGACTGCAGCGCCATAGATCGACGTTCGGCCATAAGGTCAAGAGTGTGGATCGAGAGTTTTTGAGGTCTATCTCTACGGCGAGGTCTAAAATGCTTAGATCCCACCGTATGGACAGCTTCTACCAAACCGCTGTTTAACTCGTCCACTGCAAGGTTTTCTTCTAGGCAATCAAAGCGATTTCGAAGCTCGAGTTGAAAGCTCTCGGGGTTTTGGATATGGGCGCGAGTAGGTCGGAGCGTAGACTTCATCATGCGACGCCTTTCTAGCTGGACGTTGATATTCAATGAGCCTCTAACCATTCGGTGATCACTGCCGGTTTTCACCCTGTTGATCACAGAGACATCACTGAATATCCGTCTATTCGTCGTCAAGATGAAATCTATCTCATTTCTCGTAGAACCGTCAGGACTCAGCCAGGTCCATTTCCTGTGAGGCGGCTTCTGGAAAAAAGAGTTCATCGCGAAGAGTCCCTCTTTCTCCAGAAAGTCGGCCAGCCTCTGACCCCTGAGGTTCCGTTGCCCATGTCCAAATTGCCCCACTTTCAACTCTGCATCGCTTCTCTTGCCCAACTTTGCGTTGAAGTCTCCCATAACAACATTGAAGTAGGTTTTGGAAGTATGTATGGCCCGACTTATGTCCTCATACATCTCCTCTACTTCTTCATCTGGGTGTGTCGAGGTCGGCGCGTATACCTGTATGACCTTCAACGAATATCTTTTCGATATTCTGAGTATAAGGTACACTACCCTGCTCGACACACTTTCGATGGATACGATGTTGTTGATGAGAGACCTGTGGACGAGAAATCCGACACCTCCTCGGGACTGTTGGTCGTCCCCCCGGTAGAAGAGCAGGTTACCGGACTTCAGGGTTATCGTGTCCTCCCCGATTCTTCGGACTTCCGACAACCCCAGAATGTCCCAGTGTAACCCGCTCAATTCTTCTTCCAGTTCGACAATCTTCTCGTCTGTCCTCAACGTGCGTATGTTGTGTGTTACCAGGGCCAGTCGTCGTCGGGGGTGGTAGCCGGGGCCAACCCGGGGATTCTTAGCACCCCCTGCCCCGCCGTAACCATGGCCGCTACCGTAGCCAGGAATAGCGGGGCTGCCGGGGACTGGGGGCCTGGTCCTGGTTGTACTCATCGAGAGGTATTTGCCAATACTCGCCACGCTTGGCAGGCGGGTTGGCGAGCGCAGGAGGGGACTCGCGTTGATGACGCTGCTGCCCGTCATCAACCGGGAAAAGGGAATAGGGTGTGTGGGTAGAGGATGATATGGGAAAGGAAAGTATGGCCTGTAGGAGTGGATACTGCAGTCACGGAAGGGGAGGTTGGTAGTGACTGCAGTAGCTCGGGGAGGTCGAGGTCGCGTACTCGAAGCACCTATTCTAGGGTAGGCCATGACCACTAGATAGGAGCATCCCTGACCACAGGAGCATCCCTGACCACCTTAGCCTGGGCTAAGGGCTTTATAATATTTTCTTCTTGGATAATGGGACAACTGGTCACCTGGCTACCTTAAAAAACTAAAATACACTATCTAATAATTCTCAAATCAAATTGGGACATCTGGTTACTTCAGTGTCGTAACTATTCCATGTAAAATGTGTTCTAGTTGCGGAGAGAGTGTCGGAGTATTTGATGTTTGCGCAACTGCAGACATTGTGATGATGTTATCGTTTAGAGCCCAATGTAGTATGCGCTTGTTCATGTTTTGTTGAATGAAGTGTTACGCACCACACGCACCGCCAACCGGTTCATATTTATTAGTGGGCATGATTTTTTCCGTTAATCGTAGTGTGATAATTATGGCATCTTATATGTATATCCATATATAATCTGAATAAAGCATAACATTTATATTTTACTTGCTATAACCTCGGAATTTATATTTTCCGCAGGCCATCTTCTTACTTAAATATAGGTTATTTAACCTACGCCATTGCATAACATACGTACACGCTTATTTTATGTTTGACAGTTTTTGTATTGGTGTTTTTGGTTAAGATTTCTTGCCTCCACTCCACGTGTAAACAATACAGTCAGTGCATCGCGTTGTTTGTTTGTGGTGTCGGTGTCAGTAGATCGGCAGTGCAGCGTGAAGGAGCGGACACAGGGACACAAATATTTATATTTTTGTCCCGCCACGTTGCGGTAACACTTCCTCCCGCAAGCGAGCCGTCAATTACGGCCGTTCGACGCACACAGCTCTCAGCTTCACACCGAAATAGAAGAACTTCTATTTTTTTGTTTCACATCGATGTCAGTCGTCAGAGGAACGTTACGTGAACGTAAATAAACAGATTGTAGATATGCATTAATTGCCTTAGTTAATACTTTAAATGTTCTCGCGCTCAACGGGCCGAGACATCCGCCGCGGGACCGATGTTAACTTCTGTACCGACGTACTTTGTATTTTTTGTGAAAAAAGGCGAATGTAGCCATATGTTGAAAAACATGCTGTCTAGTGTTGGTTGTGGTGACGCATGGCGTTTCATTCAAAGCTCGGTTGAGTATAAACTCGTAGCGTCCCTTGAGGCGTAATGAGATTAAGGGTTAATGCACGACGTATTCTTCAAATGAAACACCTTTTTTTTTAAGTTTGCAGACTGTTTTCATTATGTACGTAGCATATTATGTCCGTAGAAGTGCATACTCCTAACAACATTTTTATACTCGTACAATTATTTTATTACATACATACATAACCTCACGCCTGTATTCCCCGAAGGGGTAGGCAGAGGTGCATTACTGCACCCACATTTCACCAGGTATGTATCAGTCCCACGTAATAGGGAACAAGCCTATTGCCGTTTTTCGGGCACATATCCAGACTACGTGCTGTTACTGAGAATTTACTAATGGAAAAACCCAATAACACTTTGCCCGACCCGGGAATCGAACACAGGACCTCTAGATCGCACGGCACATTCTTATTTTTAAAGTTATTCCATCTTAGAAGTATATAGCTTATGAACTACTAGAAAATATAAGCATTTCATGGCGAGTTTCCTTTTGTCTGCTTACAAAGGGTGTACCTGTTTAACTATGCAAAGCCCTGCAAAGAGGAAATCCCTGCATTGCGTCACGTACACCAATTCTCCCGTACTTATTGTTCACATTCACATTTAACATAAACATCATTTGTGGGTGTTTGTTTGAACGAAACTAAGTGGTCGGCGAGTGATGAGGGCGGCTCAAGTGCTCCCAGGAAGGCCCACATCCTGGCTCCAATTATACCATCGGGGCTTGATCGATGGCGAGGTGTTAAAAAGTTATGGCGCGTGATTTACGCGCGGGAATCCGGCTCGAAGGACCACCCGCCATACGTCCAACGGCTAGACCAGATTTTATCTATAAATGTTGTATAAATTTTATTTGAAGCTGTGGTAGGTGGTTAATGTAAGCGTAAAGAGTAAATTTATGATGTTTATCGATGGGGCCGTTTCTTGTGCATTTCTAAAGCTGCAAAAGTTTTTATGCTAAACATTTTTAACCGGAGATTTAGTACTAACGAGCAATTATATAATAGCAATAATACATGGTCTATCGTTTATGATAATTTAGTAATCAGTGGCTAAATTTATGCAAAAAGGTTGAAACAACACATTAAATAAATCACATCTGTCTTCTTAAAGGACAAGATTGATTTTACGTTAGGTGTTAATGTTCAACGTTGGAATTAATGAAGATCTTACGAATGCATTTTCCTTATATGTTTTTGTGTAATACATAGGTGCATAAGGTGACATGACCGTGTCCATATTGGCGACAACTGCCAAAGGAAACTGGAATTTATGAGTTCACAGTTTATTTAATGGCTGTATGATCTATAAATAATGCCATACCTTATTTTATATGTTGGATGGATATGTCATGAACTTAAGTCATTTTATTTTATCTTAATGATGTAAGAAGATTTTTTTATGACGATTGATTAAAGTACTAGGAATTCATAAATTTCAGAAGCTTATGACGTTACAGGAAAGGAATATAATAATAATAGAAAATAATATAATAGAACATCGATAACTTTTGAATTGTATTATTCAAATATTGAATACCACGACAGTGCTATAAATCGCGTGTAATATTTAGAGTGGCCGGATCGCGGGGGCGAAGCTTATTTTAGATGACGACGCCGCAGGGTACTTCCGACGGAAAGGGACTCTTCGGAGCGTGCCAACAAGGGCATGGCCGACCAAGCGCAAATTGAATAGGTATGTACGAGAAAGGGTTAATTCATAATAAAGCTAAGCTACCTACATTTCATGTACCTTATTTGGCGATATAATACGGTCACTGATATTTCTCCCTATAGTTAAAATGTTTGAATGTTTTATTCTACTCAATTCAAGCCATGTCATAGTCTCTACCCTATAATAATGTTTTCTCAGAGTTTAAATGAAATAGGGTCCATACTTAAATGTATTTAAGAAAACCTGTTACATAAATCTGAAGCATTATATATGGCGTAGCGTCAATCGAAGATTTTTGCTGTGACATGTTTGAATTGGATTTCAATTACTGGGCGCCATATGTGGTAAGGTTACATCAGCACTTTCCATGCGGCGATTCAAATAAGTTTACGTTATTGACGAGTACCGACGCGGCACAATTTTCTTGCTGATGCCTACATATTTTACCCGGCGGCCCTGTTCATTGAGTTGTGTGGCAATTCGTGCAAAATGTCATGTCAAATCGATTTTCAATTTTTTTTCGTTTCGTCGTATGAGATCTTTCAAATGTCATAATTGCAAATTCAGTTAGTTCTAGGAAAACTATAAATAATATGGAACACGTAATATAACAGAAATATTTGAAACCAATTCTTATATTATTTTAAATATTAGTTGCATTGCCCTAGTAAACTATGAGTGAGGAGTGTTTCAAAGTGCTCTTGATAAAATTTTGAGAAAATAATATAAAAAACCAGTGTATTTATACATTACCAATCTGTTTTACATGTTCATTTGAGTATCTAAGTTACAGTACCTGCCGGTTACCTAAATTCATCCAAATAAAAAAAAGTGACAGTTACTTTAAAAATTTATATTCAAGCACACAATTATGGAGTCAATTCAAGAGAGCATGGCACAGCTGCAAACAATGTTCAACCGTAAGATTGCAGAATTTGAAGAAAGGCAGCTCAAACTGACCTCTCCGAGTACATCATCCAACTCTACACTGGAAGCGGACTTTCTCGATTTTAAGAATTTTACACTTGTTGCGCTTCGCACACTGCAAACACAAGTTGAACTTATTGCACAAGAAAATGATCGTCTTGCAATGCACACTAGAAGAAAAATACTGTTGCTGCATGGAGTTCCAGAACAGCCGAATGAAGACACTGCTACTGTGGTTGTTAACACACTTGTTCAGCGGCTTCAGTGTACAAACTTAAGCAATTCCAGTATTTCTCGGTGCCACAGAATGGGTAAAGCTCAAGATCCTGATAGACCTCGGCCCATTCTATTCAAATTGTGTGATGTTAGTCAGCGTGCTAAGATTTGGGCTTCTAAAACCAAACTTAAGGGCTCAGGTATCACGTTGTCCGAGTTCCTGACCAAAGCTCGACATGATTTGTTCATGGCTGCCCGGGAACGATTTGGTATACCGAAGTGCTGGACTCGTGACGGCGACATTTTTGTACTGGGTCCAGATGGTGTGCGTCATCGCGTAACGACCATGGCAGAACTGGAACGCCTTGGACCGAAGAACGTGTCTACAGCTCCCACGAATAAAAAAAGTCAAGTGGTGAATAAAGACACTGCAACTTCTACGAGGGCGAAGCGTTCTGCGGCTATCAAAAAGTAGTTCATTCCACCTATATTACTGGTTGTTACTTCTCGTAGACTACCCCTTATTTTAATTACTATCGAAGTTACTGTTTCTTTTCCACCCTGAATGAGTGTTTTTAAATTATAAGTTTAACGTAAGGTACCTTTGCACTTGTTTGTTAATTGTTATATTTTGACAGCATTATTTTTCTGTTGCCATATGGCAAGACTAAGGACAAACATGTACAGCCACTATTTAGTAAATATTACTATTTAATTTCGATTACGTTTAGTTTCTGCTTTTGTTTTTGTTTGCAGTTATCGGTTGTAAAAATTAATTGGGTGTCTTTTAATGTTAATTATTAGTGTTAGTTTTAATTGTTTTGTTATTATTATTATTGTTATTTTTTTTCTTTTCTTTTTAATTAATTTTTTGTTTATCTCTGTGTATTAATATTATGTTCAGGGGTAGTCAATTAATTATTGTATTCTCTTTTTAATCATTCAATTATGTTTTTGATTGTGTAGGTATTTGTAGTTATAGTCATGTAGGTTGTAAATAATTCTAATTACTTACTTACCAAATGAAACCGGCAGGTAGAGTGGATATTTTTAAATTTAGTCTTTTTTTTAATTGTTATTATATTTTCTTTGTTATTGATCAATTATTTTTAGCTATTTATATATATATATATACTTTTTTATATATATATTTAATATTATTTATATTTTATTATTATTTATTTATCTTTTGAATAATTTTATATTGCCAGTAATTGTTAGTACACTTAAAATATGGCTGATGTTTTGAATTGTTCCGACAGTAGCGACTATTTATCAATCGCTTCCTCATCTGATGGTAGCGAAGATAGTTTTGTGAGCATCCCCTCACTGTGTGATACATTGGATACACATTTCTCTGATGTTCCTAGGAATTTGAATGTAGTTCATATTAACGCGCAAAGCATCCCGGCTCATTTTTCAGATATGCTGGTGTCGTTTAACACAAGAAACATCCACGCTATACTAGTCTCCGAGTCATGGCTTAAACCCTCCCTTCCTTCGATTTCTTACACACTACCCGGCTTCAATCTCATTCGTAATGACCGGACTGGCAGGGGCGGTGGTGGGGTGGCTATCTATTTACGTTCACACATACCTTACTCTGTGATTAGCACCTCAGTTCAACCACCGCTGCCTCACGTCGGCGAACATCTTTTTATTGAAGTCATTCTCTCTCACGCTAAGGTACTGCTCGGAGTCTATTATAGTCACTCTCTACACAATAACTATTTTTCCTCCTTCGAAAAAATCTTAGAAGACTTGAGACCCTGCTATGATCATATTATAATTATGGGTGATTTTAACACGTGTCTTTTGAAACGTGATCATCGTTCCTCTTCTCTAGAAAACATAGTCAAGTCGTCTAATATGCACATTCTTCCTCTTCATGCTACTCACTTTTTTCCAAACTCTACTCCTTCCCTTCTAGATCTTATTCTTGTTTCATCTCTTGAGCACGTCAGTAAGCATGGTCAGTGCCTAGCTGATACTTTCTCTTACCATAATTTACTATTTCTTTCTTATAAAATTCGGCCTCCTAAACCTAAACCAACAGTTATTCTGCAGCGTAATTTTGGTGGCATGAACAATGAGGCTTTTTTAAAAGATGCTAGATCTTTGGATTGGGGCCCTGTGATGACGGCCACCTCAATCGACGATAAAGTTGCAATTTTTAACTCCCTACTCATTCAACTGTACGATGTCCATGCTCCTCTAAGAACCATTAAGATCAAGCATCTACCTGCACCATGGATCACCGACGAAATTAAAGTTTTAAAAAAGAGAAAGGCTGCAGCCAAAACTAAATTTAAATTGCGTCCCACCGAAGCAAACAAGGCACGTTATATAAGGATCAGAAATCGCTGCAACATGTTGTGTAGGGACGCCCAACGACGCCATATTCACGAATCTGTTCAAACGGATGATCCAGCCAAAGTCTGGAAATTCCTAAGGTCATTAGGAGTTGGGAAACCTCGTCATGAGGTAATTGCTAACAAATGTGATATAAATTTAATGGGTAAACACTTTACGTCGTCGACTTTTATTGAAAAGTCTGTTAAATCAACTACAATTAACTCCCTTTCAAATATTCCAACTCCTGACCATTCTGCTTTCTTTTTCCGTCAATTTACAATTTGTGATGTTCGAAGGAGTATTCTTTCGATTTCTTCTAATGCTATTGGTACTGACAGCATTAGTCGCAATATGATCATACCAATTATCGACATCCTACTCCCTATCCTTTGCCATATCCTAAATTTCTCAATCACCAATGCGGTTTTCCCGTCTTCATGGAAAGAGGCACAGATCATTCCTTTACCTAAAAAACCTAATCCTAAATCTTTTTCTGATTATCGCCCTATTTCCATTCTCCCTTTTCTATCCAAAGTCCTTGAACGCCTAGTCCACAACCAATTAAGCTCCTTTCTATCCATTCACGCCCTACTCAATCCCTTTCAATCTGGATTTCGTCCTGGCCACAGTACAGTTACTGCGCTGGTTAAAATCACCGATGACATCCGATTGGGGATGGAGAATAGCCAGTTAACTGTACTGACGCTACTAGATTTTAGCAACGCGTTCAACACAGTTGATTTCGACATATTGCTAGCTGTACTACGCTCCTTCAACATATCTCCAAATGTGATTGACTGGTTTCATAATTACCTGTATGGACGTCGGCAGTGTGTCCGCCTTGGGGAATCGGTTTCCTCTTGGTGTACTACAACTGCTGGTGTACCTCAGGGTGGCGTTCTATCTCCTCTTCTGTTTTCTATTTTTATTAATTCAATTTCTTGCAATCTTGCTTCGTCCTACCACTTGTATGCAGACGACTTACAACTGTACTCCCAAGCTCCACTCGGACAGTTGCATAACGCTATTCATAAAATGAATGGTGATTTGCAATTGTTGTCGGAGTTTAGTAAGGCGTATGGTTTAAAATTAAATCCGCTCAAAACCCAAGCCATCATCATCGGAAGCCAGAGGACTGTCTCCAAGGTTGATTGGTCAGTCTTACCGCCTGTTTTGCTCGATGGGGTCAATATTCCCTTCAGTGACACGGTGAAGAACCTTGGTATTTGTATGGATCGTTGTTTGTCGTGGGGACCGCAACTGATGGCTGTCAGTCGCAAAATGTTTGCGTCCGCGGGATCCTTGAGGAGATTACGTAATTTTCTGCCGACTGCTACTAAAATTGCGCTTGCACAGTCTCTTTTGCTCCCTATACTTGACTATGCTGACGTCAGCTATCTTGACTTGACCGAGGCCCAGCTGGATAAACTTGAGCGACTCCAAAATTTTTGTATAAGGTTTATATTTGGGTTGCGCAAATATGACCACATTTCTGAATTTCGCAAAAAGCTCAAGTGGCTTCCTATACGGCGTCGCCGGGATGTTCACATATTATCACTCCTTTACAGTATTCTGTTTAATCCATTGTCTCCGCGCTACCTTCAGGAACTTTTTAGTTTCCTACACACTACTAATTCTCATTCTCTTAGGTCATCAGAGAATCTAATGTTGATGTTTCCAGCTCATAGGACTTCCTTCTATGATCGCTCTTTTGCTGTCCAAGGAGTGCGGTTATGGAATGCGCTTCCGCCGAAAATAAAACAATCGCCTTCGCTGGATACATTTAAACGAAGGGTTAAAGCTCACTTTCTATCATTAGATAAATAAGTCCTTATATTGTTTACTATACTTGTATATATGTATTTGTTTGTATGTATGTATATATATATATATATATGTATCTATTTATGTATGTAGGAATATATATGTATGTATAATAATAATGTAAATATATTTTCAAGAGTACTTGTATGTCCTTTTTGTATAAATTAGAATAACATAATCATTATAAGCACCGCCCCATCTATTAGTAGTATCCCTCTCCCTACCTGGTTGCCTGGTAGAGATCGCTTTTAGCGATAAGGCCGCCAATTTTTATGTACCTAATTATGTTATTTGTTTTTTTGTTAATGTCTTTATTATGGTGCAAAAATAAAGTGTTATTATTATTATTTTTTGTAATTTTTTTTCCTCGGAAAAATTCCGGTTTAATCTGAGGCACACGAGCCTAGGCCAAGTGTGTATCAGGTTGATTTTCTGTAATGGTTCTTGAATTGAAGGTGGGTTCACATGGGTCAGTTTGTAGAAATTTTCTAACAATACGGCAAGTATTTAGAATCGCGGCTTTTTGCAATAAGAAGTAAGTACTGGATGGTAAATTAAGTGTTTTCAAGGATTGGTGCAACTGCTTGGGTATAACCCCTGTGGAAGACAGAACTATAGGTACAATAGTTACTTTACTAAGATGCCAGAGACGAGTAATTTCATCCTTTAGTTCTACATACTTGATTAGTTTTTCTGCTATTGTTGTCTGTAAGTTGTGTGTGTTTGGAACAGCTATGTCTATAAGGTATCCGGTTTTATTGATTTTATTTATTAGTGTTATATCTGGTCTATTGTATGGAACTGTTCGATCTGTAAGTATTGCTCTGTCAAAGTATAATTTGGTTGTGGCGTTTTCAAGTACCGTTTCGGGGCTGTATTTGTAGTATGGTTGGGTTTTCTGAATCATCTTGTAATTAAAAGCTAGTTTCTGGTGGATAATATTGGCAACTTGATCATGTCTATGCTTATAATCTGTTTGGGTTATTGCTTTACAAGCCCCGGTTATATGTTGGATCGTTTCTGGGGAGCTGTTACACTTTCTGCACGCATCGGATTTTAGATTTTTTATTATGTGTTTCTGATAATTTCTTGTTTCTATAACCTGATCCTGTATGGCTTGTAAGAATCCTTCAGTCTCTGGGAACAGTTCACCGTGGCTGAGCCAAGCGTTCGATGCCTCTTTATCGACGTTGGGTTGGCTCAGATCCTGCCGGTGTCTGCCATGCAGAGACTTTTGGATCCATTCAGATATTTTAGTCTGGTCATCTGTCAGTTGTTCGTTTTTTTTGTACTGTCGTATCCTTCATGTTAAGTGGAGTGAAATTACTGTCGTTGTCAGCTATTGACTTGTGAAGTGTGGAAGAATTTATTTTGTCAAAGAAGTACTGTCTTAATGTTTTAATTTGTGTGTTATGGAGATTAGTTATGTCAATAAGTCCCCTTCCTCCTTCTTTTCTGGGTAGTGTAAGGCGTTGGATGCACGATCTCGGGTGATGTTTACGGAACCTAGTCATAGAGGTGTTTATTAAGCGCTGCAGATTTTTCAGATCAGATTTAGTCCATTTAATTATACCGAACGAGTACGTTAGTATGGGTATTGCAAACGTATTAATTGCTTTAATGGTATTCCGGGCATGAAGCTGTGTTTTTAATATAGTATTAATTCGGTGCTGGAATTGCTGTTTTAATTTATGTTTTATTTCTTTGTGATGTATTTGAGTTGATTGGTGGTAGCCTAAGTACTTATAGGTTTCGTTTTCGTTGAGCGCGTTAATAATCTCTCCTGTTTCTAATTTGTAGTTATGTTCAAAGGGCCGTCCTGATTTAATAGAGTTAATTTTACATTTATCTATACCGAATTCCATTTTTATATCTTTACTAAATTGTTCCGTTAAACTAGCTAATTCCTGCAGTTGATATTCATTTTCAGCATAGAGTTTAATATCATCCATATACAGTAAATGGTTTAATTTATGGGTTACAAGACTTTGAGTGTCTGATTCTAAATTCTGATGCCTTAGAGGATATCCAAATGATGTTGAATTTAATATGTTAGAGAGAGGGTTCAGGGCAAGGCAAAACCAAAGAGGGCTCAGTGCATCGCCTTGGAATATACCTCTTTGGATCGCAATTGGGTCTGTTTCTATGGTTTTAATGGGAGTACTGACTTTAAGTCGGGTGGTCCAGTTTTTCATTATTGTTTCCAGGAATACTATGATTTTGGGATGGATTTTGTAGATCTGCAAAGATTGGAGTAGCCATGAATGTGGGACTGAATCATAAGCTTTTTTATAATCTATATACATCGTGAATAGGTCGGTTTTATTTTTCTGAGCATGTCTATGTACGACAGAATCTATAATCAATTGTTCCTTACAGCCTTGAGAAAACCTTCGGCATCCTTTTTGCTGTTCAGCTAAAATATTGTTCGAATCTATGTGATGATAAATTAATTCAGATAAACAAGATGTAATAATTTTATAAAATGTTTGCAGGCATGTGATTGGTCTATAATTTGCAGGGTTCATGAGATCGTTTGGGTTTTTAGGTATCATGTAAGTGATTCCTGAAGTTATATAAGATGGCATTTTAGAAGGTTCAAGCAAGAAGTCGTTAATATAATTGTGCAAATATGGGTGTAAATACGTAAACTTTTTGTACCAGTAACTGTGAGTGTAATCTGATCCTGGTGCTTTCCAATTATGAAGCTTACGCAGAACTGTATTAAAAATATCTAAGGGAATGTGCTGGAAATCCATTTGAGTGTAACTAGAATTATTTACGGTCTCATTCCCTATCCAATCAGACTGTGAATTGTGTTTTTCGGTTGTTCCCCATATGCCAGTCCAAAACTTTTTTAAATCTTCTGGGTCAGGGCTATTATTTATGTTATTTATGGGATCGTTTATTTGAATGTTAGCTGTTTTTTGCCTAATGAAACGGTAGAATTGTTTTTCGTTATTATTGAACCTACTGTTTTGTTGCTTCCTTAGCGTACAATTTTTATATCTGCGTAGTCGGCCTGTAACAACTGAAAGTTTTTGTTTGAGAGTATCTAGGGTATGCGTGAGGCGCGTGTTAGGTTCTTCGTGTAAGGTGTGAGTTTTATATTCTTCTATTATTTTATTTACATGTCCGGTTAATTTTTTATTTCTGTTACCATTAATATATTGTGTTAATCTTCCTATTTTTACTCGTAAGTTATCTAATTTGCGCTCTAATCGAATTTGCCACTGTGGTTTAAACTCTTTTCGACTATTGTTACTTTGTTCAACGGAATCTAAGCTGATTTTTGATCCATTTAGCTTCACAGCGGTCCATGCTGCACTATATATTATAGTTTGAAATGTATTGAAATCTGTGTTTTGGTCTATGTTTTCAGGAAGGGTAATTTTATTTAAATACTGTACTATTTTTGCAAAATTTTTCGATGGTTTTTGTTTAGGAATATACATTCTATTTGTTGGATCCGTGTTTTTGAAAAAAATTAAGGCTTTCTGAAATGTTTTATCAATATGTTCATCTCGAGTATCACTTAGTTCTGTATTCGTAGTGTGTTCTTCCGGCTCGCTTATGAGAGGATCGTTCAGTGCAGGTATGTCATGACTACTCCCATCCGGATCCTGAGCGCAAGTTGGGACGGGGGATATATTATTAGTATTTAGCGAGAGTTCCATGGTTACTTCCTCTTTTATAGTACTAAGTCGGTCATCTGAAACATATTTGTTCGCAACGATAGTTCTTCTCTGATCGGCTATTCTTTGTTCGCTAAGATGGGATAGTGTGGGGAACTTACTTATAAAATCTCTATGCAAAAGTTGTCGGTAAGCCGTCTTATTTGTCTCTAAGTTAGTAATCCGATAATATGATCTCATTATAAATTCGTTTTGTTCTGTAGTCCATCTCATACGGGTCTTAGAGTTATATGAATTATTTAATTGTGATGATGATGTGGCTGTCTGTGGAACAATGAGGCCGCTGATTTCTGTTTTAACGTCATTATAGATAACATCAATAATATTTTGCGGTATTAATTTATTGCGCACTATAGCCCTGCGTTGGTCTCCTACCCTTTGGCGACTTACATTCATGTGAGGGAATTTTTCTGTAAATTTTGTATGAAGCGGTTCGAGATAATTTTTCCTGTCGGTATCTAAACTGGTTAATTGAAGGTAAGTGCGTAGAATAAATTGGTTCATTTCAGAAGTCCATCGTCTACGCGTATTGGTGTTGCTCGTGGTGGGTACAAGGTCAGTGTCTAATTCGACATCTTGTACAACACCATCGAGCGAACTCGTGGACAAAGTAGGTGTTTGCCTCGTCATATAAGATGGGCAAGTTGAGGGGATAGACGAAAATAGGGAAACTGTAGCATCATCCTCCGATGCATCGGCTGTAGCTTCTACGTCGTGAGTCCGCCTGGTCAACCCATGACGACCGGCTGTAGTATTTTGAATGGCGTGCGCCCGCCTGCTCAACGCAGCGCCACCGGTGTTCCGCATACTGAAGCACCCAGCACCGGCTCCAGGTGCGCCCCGGCGACCCCCGGGCAGCGACCGTAAATTATATCTATGATTCTCCATACTCCATAGTTGGGTTACCATTGCCACGTTAGCCACTCCAGTAGTTTTAGGTAGTGTTGCCCGCCCCCCACGTGATCAGATGTTCGGATTCGGACGTGTGGTTGGATTTTAGGGGGCTTATTATTATTATTATTATTATTATGTAATCATATTAATACATCGGATGGATGAGGGCTGCTCAAGACCGGGATGGTTAGCGCCTACTTGGGGAAAGGCCTTCGTTCAGCAGTGGACGGCGATAGGCTGAGAATATTAATACATCTGTAACGCACAAAAGAAAAGAAACTTTGTAATAAATTTAAAGCGTATGCAAGTTTGGACCATACTAAAGGAATCCAGTTCGATTATTTGTACTAGGCTATCATAAAAAGAAGCGCGACAATTTCGCCAATTTACGCACACTGGCTGCTGCTCGTGTGTGTGCAGTATTGTAGTAGTGCGGGGCAGACAGCCTGGCGTGGCGCAGTTCCGTAGACAATGGCGCTGTCGGGCTGGCGCGGGCGCCACGTAGTGAAGGGCCCTGCCAGCCTGACCGCGCTTGAGCATCGCTGTCGCCCGCGATGAATCGCAATCAAGGGCCTTCACGGCGCATTACGGGCCTGATGATGCATTGTTTAGCTCAACTATAGGAAATGGGAGTGGAATGCCCGGACCCGCGTGGATCGCGGGTTAATTTGTTAATTGAGTATTATGTATAAATTATCCGTAGAGAATGTCGACAAGAATGACTATTTATATTTTGTTCCAATGGTGAAATGTATTTCTCTCGTTGCGCTTATTTATGCCGTCACCTCTGCTATTGTGTTAAAGTGATTTGCAGCAAGAAAGATAGATTATGAATAGATATACTTATTGAATTAGAAGCGTAGTTTGAAATATAAACGTGGTTAAAAAAATACATTTCGCATAAGAACATCGAATTGACAAATGAAATCACTATTTACACAGCTGCACTTTTGTTTTCCACTTCTACTAAATATATGTATGTGAACATATATAATTGTAATTTATTCCCCAACGTTCATTATCTGCTTTGAATTTGAAATATTTCCACGTCAAGAGCGAATTTGCCAGCTATGCAAACTTTGAGTAACGCCTAAAGAAAAATGCTGGTATCTGGCATACATGTGCGCGTCACTAGTCGTGTCATTGTCGATGCTCCACGCACCTCATGTGCGCCTGGTACTTGTGACTTTATATTGACATTTTTGTTTCATTGTTTCTAATGAGTCATGAGTAAACTTACTTTATTTAATTTATATGTATGAAGAAAAACAATACAATATTATGTATATGTATGACAAACCCTTTATTGCAGGGGTTTGCAACTCCATCACTTGTGCTGAGAGGGTAATCGGGGTTGACGCGGTTAAGTATGTGGAATGACTATTCTATTGTACGACTGAGGTAGCACTTGTCATCCCTATACATAGGAAATGTTCCAATTACATACTAACGCCCTTATTGCCGTCTACCGGGCATGGACTTTCCTAGCAAAGTAAATAACAAATCCTAATTTTAGAATCGAACCTGTGACCTCGCATTCACACTCGCCTATATACCAACTGCAAACGGAGCTAATATTTAGATATACGAGTAGACTCCTAAGATAAAATAACAACCTAAGGACATTGCCCCTTTTACTTGTATAAAATCCAGTTTTACATAATGGAATAAAAAGTGTCCATGATGGCGTCATTTGGCCAGGATACACATGGGTTCCAGTTTATAAGCTGCACGTCGATTTCATGTGGACCCCACGCACGATCCATTCCGTTGGATGTACGCGAGAAACAGCCACACACACCATATCGTTATATTTGATCTAAAATATTACGGCCAACTGGTCTCGTATCAAAAGTATTGTTACACAATAGGGTGATATGCGTGCAGGGACAATAAAAGGGTTGAAATACTCGTATTTTGTTCTTTAATTAATTACAAGACGATCATAATATTTAACGAAAACTTTTAAGGGAATTGAATGACAGTCCGTAATAAATGATTACATACATTACATACATAAACTCACGCCTGTATTCGCCGATGGGGTAGGCAGAGGTGCATTTCTACACCCACACTTCGCCAGGTATGTATCAGTCCCACGTAATAGGGGGCGAGCCTATTGCCGTTTTTCGGGCACATTTCCAGACTCCGTGCTGCTATTGAGAATTTCCTAATGGAAAAACCCAATAACACTTTGCCCGACCCGGGAATCGAACCCAGGACCTCTAGATCGCACGGCACATACATACGGAGACCACGAGGCAGTCAAGTAATAAATGATTTATCGTTGCTAATGTTCTAATAGGTAATGACGATATTTTTACCTTTAAATGAGAACATTTAAAGGCTGGTGATAGAAAAGTCACGTGCCCAATAATAGACAGTAACGAACATTACTTAAAACATATGAATGAGCAAAGGAAAACTCATCAAATAACGTACATCTAACCAACTGCTTTTGTAGCCGCTTTTAAAGCTAATTTGTTTTTCTACAACACGTGGAACCGAAGCAAATGAAAGCATATTTGAGTCAATAAAAATAAACTGCAAGTAGCAGTAAGTCGACTGCGCAACACAATGAAAGCCGAGTGCATAGCACATGTTGGAAAAATGATAAACAAATTGTCTAAAATAGAAGCGGCAAGGCGGATTTCGAACCGGCCATTTGAAGCGCGCGTTTTATACCAAACATCAGTCAACGCGTCAGCGAGATCAAAGATAGACTTTCTTCAAAATATGCTTTCCTAGTAAACGCATTTTATCGTAAAAGCAATGCCGAGTTTGGATTATGGCTGAGTATGGCCTAGATTTTTTACTTTTGATATGATGGCGTGTGAAAGATATGCAAAATCTGTTATGGCGGCATGCATGTGTAATAATCATTCTAGTATCAAAGTTCAAAAGAACGTTATAAAAAGCACGTTTATTTTCGTAACCATTGAAATTATGATTCATTAATTGAATTGGAATATTACACGTGATTGTGACTATTGCATCTGTAAAAACAAATGAGTACCTACCTTGTTGGTCCTGCGGTAGAAGTATGCGCCGTACGGTCTAGAGGTCCCGGATTCAATTCCCAGGTCAATAGGCTCGCCTCTTAAAACCCAGCTGGCTAAACTTCCGTGTAAAAATACTATTCTGTTTACCCCTTCGTGCATTTAGTACGGTGTACGTACATAAAACAAACTCATTCAAGAACATGTGGGAAATGGAGTCGGGGGTAAAACTCCCGCATTCAGAGTGAGGCTATTCTCCGGGCCTCAGCAACGGCGGCCCGTATTCATATTATCCCGGGCAATAATTTAAATAAACTTAGTACTATAGTAGTGTTTAGTTGCGGGGGGTGCGCTTAATTCAGCGCGTGGCGGTGCCGCCGGCTGCATTTGTTATTAGTGTTTACGCACGTCTAGACAGACCGGCCTGTACCACCTACAGCCTGGGTGGCTACATACAAAATCCAAGCACCGATCAATGAGAAATTAAGTGATTTACTATTTCATCATCATGATCTTGCCCTGTTCTCAATTCTATTTGGGATCGGCGCAGTCGATGATTTACTTTTAACAGAGAAAAAAATGATTAGAATTAAAAATATTTTGTTTTTAATCGGTTTGAAAACTATCCTACAATCCAATGACGACTCAAATGCTTTCTTGGAATAGTTCTAATAGTTTATCTCCATTTAACAATCTATTTGTACCGCATTTCATTCGGGTCGGGATGCGTCTAGATTAGGGAGGGGAATTAGGTACTTAATTATAATTGTTTTTTTTTTCTGAGACTGGGTAAATTCAACTTGATGGCATCAAGAGTTTTAATTTTTCTCAATAAAGTAGGAAAACATTGTTAAAGAATTTATAGTTCCCAAAAAAGATGATGCACAATTTGGCAAACTTGAAAACAAAAACATAACAATATTATGTAAATAAAATAATGCTCTTCCACATGGAGAAAATGCGAGGCGAAGCTCTATAAAATCCAGTGAATCGATTACGTTGGCAACCCCAGTTCAACTGCAGGCTCCGTGTAACATGCGACCCATGCAGCATGTATAGCACATTTCCGCTGTGCGGTTGTTCTGCAGACAATATGCCGCACTGGGACCGACCCTTTGAACCTGCGCACCACGGATTAACGTTTTGTTGTCACGAATGCAACATGCAAGCTTTTTAATCCCACGCGCAAAGGAGACATTCTTAAACAGATAACTAAACAGCAACAGAAAAGAAGTATACTACAAAACTAATAAGAAACTTAAGGATATTTGCGACATTATTAATGTCATTTCTTTGTGTACGGTATAAAATGCAAGGGAAAAAAATATCTAAGACATATTCTGTACAAACCTTCCTACACATTTAATACAGAGACTTAAGTACTCCAGGTACCTACTCAGAGTAATAATTAACGCTCTTTAAACCTTAATTAGAGTTTTCAAAAGTCTCCTGCCGAAACTTTCAAGCGCAATTAATCCCGAGCTGTGTGAATGGATGCAGTAACTCAGAATAAACATATTTACGTACCGTTCAAGTCCTCCCGAGCCTCCACTGCATTCCAACTTTCACGTAAACATTAATCATTATTTGCATAGGGGTGGAGTGGGCGCGCCGCCTTTTTCACACAATCATTGATCTCGATATTCTTATGAGAATTATTTATATAAATAATTTTGAATGAAGTACCGTTTTGTTTGATACGATCGCGGCTGGCTCGGTGGGCGAGTACAGGCGTCTCGCGGAACAATGAATTGTCGCAGATAGGATTCCCTTAGCGAGAAAAACAAACATAAAAACGTGTGAATTACAAATATTTGTTCCGGTTGATGATATAGACGGATTCAACTCATTTATGTTTTTATTAGCAGAAAGCTTTTAAATTTGGATTAGAACGGATGCAGCGAGCCAACATAGGCGACAATATAATTATGAAATAACGTTATTTATTTTGGTATCAATAAATAACATATATTAAAACATATTGTAGCAACGATAGCTTTTATGTGTCTCTGCCATTCACAGTTATCAGTGAATGGTTTTTTTTTTAATAAAGGCTTCTTCCAAAGTAACAAAATATAATAAAAATACTGTAAATGTATAATAATATGCGAAATGTTGTTACATATTATCATGACTTAATATTTTTATTTATCATACTTTATTGTACACCACAACACATACAGAAACATGAACTAGGAATAAAATAGGTAAGAAAAAGAGTGGAACAAATGGCGGTCTTATCGCTGAATGCGATTTCTTCCAGACAACCGTAGGATGGACTGGAAAGTATAAGAAAAACAGAGCGGGTAATAATAATATCTACTTATATATAAAATAATATATGTGACGTACAATTTTAATACGAATAAACTAAACACGAACTACATACGAATAATATAAAAAGAAAACAACAATACAAATACATATGAAATATACTACTATGTACATACATAAATACATATATCACAAAACAAATAACCATTTACAATGACTGTGACAAGTAATGTATGAATATGATGAATTCTCTGTATGACTAATATTTGTATACACATTGTTTGTTGTGTGCAGTGTAAGTTGCACAAATGATTGGTCGAGATTAGTTAATTGTGTGATTAATAGCCGCGACCGACCTCCGGCCCGCATGCTGCCCTCTACTGATAGAGGGTAATTTCTGCCCTCATTGCTTGGTCATTGCTATATGGTTATATTAAGATATTTAGGATCTTTGCTTCATCGACAATATATTAAAAACTGTCGTAATCTTTTTCCTAACAAGTTTATCCTGGGTTAATGTCCTCGTGGTCTCGCGGCACAGGTATGTGCTGTGCGATCTAGAGGTCCTGGGTTCGATTCCCGGGTCGGGCAAAGTGTTATTGGGTTTTTCATTAGGAAATTCTCAGTAGCAGCACGGAGTCTGGAATTGTGCCTGAAAAACGGCAATAGGCTTGCCCCCTATTACGTGGGACTGATACATACCTGGCGAAATGTGGGTGCAGAAATGCATCTCTGCCTACCCCTTCGGGGAATATAGACGTGAGGTTATGTATGTAATGTCACTCATTTTTACAAGAATCTTCATCATTTACTCACATTGAAACATGATTCACAATATAAATAGTAATTTGTTGAATATTGAGCAATGTTTTTCTTCAAATCAAGCGTGAAATTCCGTTGCTTTGTAGGCGTTTGTCGGGTAATGTTGAAATTAAATATTATTAACATACAAGTATTATAAAGTAGAATTGGCGGAACGTGCAGATGCTTTAACATGTGTTTTGAGACCAAATTGTTATAATGTGTGGAAATAAGAGTGATATCATTCTATTGTATGAGACACATGGTACATACTACATACTAATGGTAACAAACATGTGATTAAGATGACGTTTGTCTTTATAACTTGAAAATCTTGGTGTTGGGCTGTAACGTAGATGAAGGCTTATACAGTTATAAGTCTTACTTCACCATGCTGGCACCTCCTCTTTTAACTCTTTTAAAAACCTTTGAGTCTTTACGATTTCCTCGTCATGTTTTCCTTTTATTATTAAGACATGAATCTTGGGAATTATATCTCGAAGATTACGGTAATTTTTATTTGAGCTAGGAAAAGATTAAATGTAAAGGCGACATAGTAATTTAACTTATTTCTAGTGAAATAAAAGCTCGGCTAAATTGCTATATTTAATGTGAAGTAATTCTAAAGAAAATGATGTTCAAAGAGACCCGCGGCGACATAATTATGCGACCTACTCCTATTCTGCTCAAAGCTTATGTTCTTTGTTGCAAATTTTATAGGTGCTTCTCTGTCAACTATTCCTTTCTTGCTGAAACATAAAATACAACATAGTGTAATTACATTCAGTATTCATAAAGCTATATATATGAAGTTAGATTTAAAAATGACTGTTATTAGGTACCGAAAACGGTTCCATCAAACCTAAATCTGATTTAAGCACATTCCTACTGGATAAATTTGTACTTAAACTGCGAAGAACAGTGTTATAACTATTGAAAAAGAAATTATCACAAAAAATAGGTTTGTCAAACTTATACTTACCTACGTCCTTTAAACTAAAGCTCGAACCTTCTTTAGCGTAGAGGGGGGGGGGGGGGGGCAAGCAGAGGGGATCATACATAGTAAGAGCCAATATCTTCGTTTAAGCGTCTGTATTTAGCAGTGACTACAATGCCGTCATGCGTTCTTAATTGTTGCTCTGGTACTTGTCGGGTTAAACGTATGATTTATGTGCAACTCCCTTTAGGTCTCAATCAACGAGACTCGTGGACTAGTTGTGTATGTCCTAGATCCAGAGCTAGATTGGAGACCTACTTTAGGAGGGAAGGATTCCAGCTGACATATTTTATGCAATTTGAACTGACAAATGTCCGTAGGCGTACAGTACTGTTGGTTTTATGTAACTTTTATTGTGAGTTTGTTTAGATTTTTTTTGGAGTAAAGTATTGGTTCAATTTCATGCCGAAGAACATATTGAAGGTACATTGGTAAATTTAATAACACCTTAGAGTTTGTAAAATATACGAACAGAATATTTTCAGATACTTTAAGAACAATCTCTGCTCTTTATCGCTTTATGTTACAAACATATTATGTCATACTCTTATCTATTCCATTCATACTTCAATGAGATCTTAAGTACATGCTGGTACATGTGCTTTTTATAACTTTTGATAACTAATTGACAATATATTAAATTGAAAACCTTATGAGTTTGTCGTACTGTTTATTTTTCCCTTTTTGATTTCCTCGCGATTTGAATATGTTTATTTACTCAAATGACAGCGCTGAAAGTTACTTTTGGAGTTTATTATAAGTTAATAAATATACTGAGAAGTTTGCACGGAGAGGATTCCACACGAAGTTTAATGTCCGCTGTTACCACCGCAAGCGAAACTCGGTTATAGTTGAAACTTTTTATTTTATTTACTCCCAGTCATAAAAGGCCTCAGCACGCGGTCATTGCGTGGGAACAACCATTGGTTCTCGAGGGGTGCGCTATCTCTTAACGTTATTTATACTTTTTAAACTAACTTATCTTGCACTTGTCCTGCAGTGCTCTACCATTTTATTATCGTATTTATTGTGGTGTCATAAATGTCAGTTTTCGAGTTTATCTCGAAATAGTAAAGTGTTCATGGTATTAGGATTGCAGACACTTCAATGATTTTTTTTGTGGCTCTTTGAATGCAACCAAAAATCATTCACGTCTACTTAAACTTCGGCACTATTGACTTAGCTGCTGCATTTAAAACGAAATATACATAAAAAAAAATGTACATTAAAATATTTATCTTTGATATCAACAAAAAAGAAAAGAAATCCTATTCATCTATCGTCTGCGAAAGCCTTTATTCATAATTTTTTTTAAACGGTCGACCATAGCTGGAGTAACCTTTAAATAAGGGAGAATACTATGTCAACTATCAGAATAAAGAGCACAGAAAAAATCGCAATGTATAAATCAAAAGAAGACGCTCTTTTTAAACTGAATAACTTAGTATTTTGCGAGAAGAACTGAACAGTTCCATAATACAGCCAAAAAACATACGGCGACTGTCCACAGAAATAGCCCAATTTATTGAGGAGCATTCCACATAACGTTAAGTATCGTGTTAATTCTGCCAATGTTTTCTCATTCCATTGAGGAACTCGAATAGCTGTACTATTCTCGTACTGTGCTACTGTTCATATCACTATATATCGATTGTAGGCTCGTTCACATAAATCCGTCTGCCCTCTTATATTTGGGGGTGAGGACTTGCGCGCTGCGGGATCTTTTGTCCCGCTCACTCGCGGGGGGATGGCGGTGAAAGCGAGCGAGAGGGTCGATCACGAGATTGATTCACGTGCTGCAGATGCTGTGGACTGGGGTATGCGCTAATGAGGCATTCTAATTTTTTTTTCTCACATACTACATCAGACATCTTAAATATTTTTTCTTATTTAATCTAAGTGTTAATAGGTATATTCTGCATAATGTTGAACTATTTACTCCACAAATGTCTCTAATATACCTATGTTACTTTACTCTTGACGTACGCAGCTACTGAATAAAACAAAAGCCAAACGATTTATCGTCGCATTACAGTACGCATTACGATGTATGGGATATTGTTTCAAATGCGTCGTGCTTGTAATAAATTGCAACTTGATGGAAATATAGTGTCTACGCATATGGCGCCGTTAATAATTGTCTCGAGTGATCTAGTTATTAAGTGTTTTTTCATTGCAGTCTACACGATATCATTATTATAAATGAGTTAATGCCGTATAATGTTTTAAAAACTATTTTTAAAGTTTTTTATCAATCTCACTTTCAAAAGTTCATGTTAAAGATAATTCAGAATCTTTTTTACAACATTATATAGGTACTGGTTTTATCTGCCTTCATTCTAAAATTCATTGATATCGTTATAACAGTTTAGGCGTAACAAATTCACATTCACATTTATCATGCTAGTCTGGCCCAGGTTTGCCTTGTAGTATCTTATAAAAATATTATATTTATCATCTATGGATATTAAAAAAATCATTAGATTAGTTCAAGCGGTTTAGGCTTAAAAGCATAACGAACGGATTGGCGGAGTAACTTTCACATTCATGTAAATTGTGAGTGATTAAGAAGAGTCCCAATACATACTGTCACCCAAATACCCATGTATAGTCACTGCTAGAATACCAAATGGAAATTGCGATTCAGCTCACGGCGACCTGGATGTTCGCCCTCGAAATCTGAACTTGACCTTCGTAGTTCGCTCCAGCACAACGCGGTCCACTTTCCCAGATGTCTCCGTGGTGTACGGTATTAGTCCGCGGCGCGCCGTTGCATGCCGCCGTCCGCGCCGCGCGTCGCTGACACACGCGCGTGTACATGCCTTACCTCCGCCTCTAATGTGGTTAGTGATTTACCTTACAACATATTTTATTACAAACCTTTACCTATAAATAGTTATAAGGTAAGTTTTTATGTGTATCGAATTCCTGCGGTGTTTGCATTAATGGTGCAGTAAAGTGTACATAAAGAACTCCACGAAAGTTTGTGTTTTGTATGAATTTGTAAATAGTACTATTTTTGTGTCAATTAACTTAAAAGTTTCTTATATAATTTTTGTCTTAATTTATTCGTGAATTCTAACTGGATTCATTTTTAAATATTATTTGTGTATCTTATTCAGTATTTCATTATTGTTTTCAGTCATTATTACTCGTATTTACTTTTGTAAATGGACATGACATATGACATTACTCATATAATAAAATAATATCTTATCAAGACTTTATCTTTGGCTAAAACCGCATCAAAGAATATTTTCTATTTCTTCGTAATCTTTTGATTAATCAGTAAATTATTTATTTCTATGATATTATAAAATATATATTTAATGGATCTTGTCCGTAAAATTAAATAAAGTGCAACAAGCATTTAGTGCCCGGTCGGCATAATAGTTCAGATTGTCGAGAGATAGTCGTGCTCGGCAATTTGATGCTTTATCGTAGCGCCACGGGGGTTCTGTATCGCGACAGCTTAATAATTGTTGCTCGTATTTTTATTTATTTTATTCCATTGTAATAATAACTATTACAACCTACATAAGTTTCATAAGAATCTTCTTTTTGTTATTGTTTTACGATTACAAAAATGTCACACATTTTATATTTTGTTACTTTAATAAGTTTTCATATAAAACTTAAAAAATTGCCTACATAGTAAAATTATATTTAATACATCGTAATAGATGTATGTATGTACGTATTGCGCCGCCATAGGTTGACCATATATGTAATAACTATAGACAAAGTTTTAGTGTTCCGTAAAAACAAAGCCATGCTAAAGTTTTCGGTAATCTTCTAGTAAGTTTATATCTCTATTAAAATCCTAATAAAATGATTGAACCAGTACAGACATTCTCTGATATATTGGCGTTTTTTTAAGTCTCATAGTTTTTAATTTTTTATACGAAGAAAATATTTTGAATTAAAAATAAAATAAATAAACCGAGCACTAGTACCTATTATAGTATTGAACTAGTTGTCGCTGTATTGTAAAATACAACGAAAGTTATACAATAATGATAGTACTGCCACAAGACGCGTCGCCGCCGTCGTCTGCGAGTGACTCATATTATGTACATTTACATAAGCATTACAAATACTAACATATGCATTGAATTAAAGCAATTGTCTACGAGGAGAGCTATAGGATTCAACTGCATAATTTGCATTGTCTTTTCGATTACAGGATCTCTGAATTTTAGGAAATAATACCTAATGATAAGATTCCAATGGTTGTAAGTGGCGGCATGCGATCAAGATGCCTCCGGTTCGATTCTCAGTCGAGTAAAGTATTATAATAACAGTAGGCTCGCTTCTAAATATTGAGTAGTACTGGCGAAACGTAGATGTAGATGTTTATAAAATTACATCTCTGACCCTATCGGGATGCGAGTTTGAGGGAGGATATGAATATTTAGAACAAGTAAATAATACAGTTGTGTAATCAGTATGTTGCGTGCAGTGTGAGTTTGCGGTATTTTGTTATTCATAGCTGATTCATTGTTTTTTCCGCGCCAATAAACTAACTTAAGCTATACCAACAAGACTCTAGGTACAACTACGAGAAATCACTTAAAAGTTAAAACATTTTATAAACACATACGTTTGTGGAGGATGTTTCCAAGTAAACGCAATTGATTATTATTTGCATAATATAAAAATGTGCCATTAAATAGAGAAGCTATAATCATAAATACTGCGTTTGCAAGGCACTGACCATTCAGTTTAATATTATACCGCCTTAACAGTACTGTAATCGTAATTTACGACAAACTTAGGGAAAGTTAAAACATTGTTTCATATAAAGTGAAATCTGTTTAAAGGCAAGAAAATCTTTAAACACAGGCTGTTATGTATAATAATTATTTCGATATTTAATGACTACTTCATTCGGAAGTACATAAGAATTAATTTACCTTCGACTAAGGGTGAAGGTATAAGTATAGTGGTCTCTTAAGAAAAACATAAAAACTAATCAGAAAATACTTTTAACTGTGTCAGGTTACGTCATAAGTAAAATTGAAAAAAAAACTATACTTCCTATACCTAAATGTAAGATATCATCAGATATTTTTTTAAACACTGCACCCATACGAAACCTCACTATTATGATAAAAGATAATGATAAGGCGTCAAGATGAAGGTCACCGTGTGCGCAGATGTAATGAGTTTTTCCTCTGGCTTGCTGATAAGCGTTATCAGTAACTGAAGCGTGACGCGGACCATACTGTATGTACTTCTATTTATATTTCTTTACACGTGGTATTCTGATACAGTTCGATAACATGACCAGTTCTATCAAAAACTAAAGATTTCAAATAACATTCCTAATTTTAAAAAGCCTAATTAATTTAAGCGTAGTCGAGTGGATAATGATGGTAGCGCTGTGTACTCGTATATAAGTATTATGATTAAATCTTATCTTCCAAAGTACAGAATTACACGCTCTATTGATTGACCCTATATTATTAAGTCGTTAGGATTATTGTGCTAGAAAAACCGTTAAGAATCTTTCCATGTTTTTTTACTGAGTCGTCTTCAATTTGCATGGCTATTGATTTTATAAATAAATAAATACACCCAACGGTCACACACATAGTTCTGAATTCTGATCCCACACTAAGATACAAGTATTGTGTCGTAGGTATCAGAAACTACGAGAGACTTTTTGGTCTCACATACACCCAGACCCGAAACAAATATTTGCGGATCACACAAACATTTGTCTCGGTGTGGGGATCGAACCCGCGGCCTCTCGTTTCGCAAGCTGGTGTCTAGCCAACTGTGCCACGGGGCTGTTTTGTTCTAAATTGTTATAGTTTTTTTGCATCATGTACAATTTACACGAACGTTATTTTATAAACACAATTGCAATTCTATCCGATGGTTTGTTTGATTAACCACTGAGCCATGGGCGCTCAGTGCCGAGAACCGTCGAAGGTCGCGGCATGTTGACCGTTGGCTCACGTCTCGTAAACTTTAATCGAAACATAATCGATAATAAATCTGCGGCTGCAACCAAAATACAAGACCATGTATATGTAAGTACTCGCTTATTCCTTATAAGAAACAAATTACATTTTATACTTCGTTTATATGCGTAATATATGTAATGTTAAAAAAGGCTATTTATTTGTAGTATAAATTTTTATTGCAGCCATACTTGTGAATTGTACCGCGCTATTTCTGGATTTAAGCCATCTACGTGCATTTCCAATAAGAAAATGAGCAATAATAAAAGTAGTGAAACATTCATCCAAATAAACAATTTTTCTTTGGTTATGATTTGCTTTTTACAGTCGCATGGCCATGAGCCGTGGAATATGTTATGTGTTTATGTGGGTTTTAGAGTCTTTGAGATATTTCGCGAGCCTTTTCTCTAACCAACCAAAGTCGCCATAAAGGCTGATAAATCAAGGTCTTTAGGATAAGTATCTGGAGTTAGGTTAGGTTAAAAGGTTGTTAAATTCGGGAAAAAATGTTTAGCATTCCGGATTCAGTCCACTTACCACCAGGCGTGCAGAATTGTGTCGACTAGTGTACACAGACACTATTTTTGACGATACCAACCCTCACGTGTCAGTACAGAAAAATATTACTAGTGTTGTTGTGATTTGTAAACAACAAAGAGACTTTATAAATATTAAATCTTGCACAAAGTAAATCACTTAATCCGAAAATCGATAGTCGAGATGGCCTCGAGGTTTAGGCATGCGGTCGAAAATCTCGACGGTCGCGGGTTCAAACCCCAGGCAAACACCTCTGACTTTTCGAGGCTGTGTGTGTATTCACAAAGAATTATCACGTACTTTAACGGTGAAGGAAAAAATCGTGATGAAACCTGCACACCTAAAAGTGCTTAGGAATTTCGTAGGTGTGTCGTCCGGCAACCCGCACTAGGCCAGCGTGGTGGACTAAGGCCTAAAAACCCTCTTAGTAGTAGAGGAGGCCTGTGCCCAGCAGTGGGACGCATATGGGCTGATTATGATGATGAAAATCGAACTTGTTAGTTTGTTTTAGAGTCTATTTTCTTGTTAAGATGACTGATAGAACATCGATGTCACTAACCGATAGCATGTTATTTCCTACAGGTAACGTAGAGGTAAAGAGAATGGTAGATAATCCTAGTAATGGAAGGGGAGTGTTTATGACCACTGCCTACCACCGTTATGTGTTGTTGCGGAACACTGAATATATAACTCGCCTTTGTTGTGATCGGTGTCGCGGCAACTTACCTAACCAATGTTAATTGTTCATCTATGTCAATTATAGGGAAATTATAACCGTATCTACTTATAACTATAACTGCCCTGTCTTCTTTCTTCTATTTGTTTGCATGCTTGAGTTCAACAATCCAATAACATCCTTTTTATATTAAGATTGCATTATTTGACGCCAATAACTTAAAGAATATATGGATATATTAATATAACTTTGAGAAGTTATTAAGGCTTCAGATTTATAGAATTAGATATCAATTGGACCGTGGTAGCGTGGATACTTATCAGCCTGTCATTAAGGTGCTCCTTCACATTGCCTTATCAATGTAAAGGTATGTTAATAGTTACTGATGTCGCTGAACATACAATCCGGGAGATACCAATCATTTCGTTGCTTCTTTGCTTTCATGCTTCCTTCAATTGTACCGCATGTCTTTGTTACACGCTTAGCAACGTAATTTGATTTTTGGTATAAGTGTTAAAATTCTTTTTATATGCAAAAGAGAGATAAAATCATAAGGTCACGTGCCTTTTCTCTAAAATCTAAGGTTGCCTAAAAATATTGTGCGCCTGTTAGTATTCCTTTAAGGATAGTCAGAACGATAAAATAATTATTCACAAAAGGGTGAAATTTAATCCAAGCGAGACATGAGCAGAAACAATTGTATTGTAGTGTAATGCGACACGTATTAAGGTTAATGAACATTTCGCAAGCGGGCCGATTGCTCGCCACGATATGCACGCCATGCCGCCCGGCGTCCATCACACGTCATGTATCACACGCGGGCGCCGAGCAATTGTGGTAAAATACAATTCTGTACCATTTAAACTCCCCGTGTTTGGTCCCGCGACAAATATTGACGCCTGATATTAAAAGTTTTTGCATCATCCATTTAGGCATTTATCAGTAGCCACAAGGAGTTTGGAAATGTGCCTGAAAACAGTAAAAACAGGGCCTAATATTAAGTATAATAGATTAAAATAATAAAAGATTTATATAGCTAGATTTAATAAATAAAATTTATTTCACTTCATTACTTGAAACTTGAAAGCAAACCACCTGAGAAAAAATTACAGTATTCTGTATTAGGTAAATGTACTGATACCCGGCCGTATTCCCGAAGGGTTAGTAAACCCAAAGTGTCAACTCAACACCCCAGGACCCCTCTCAGTCACACACTTATACCAGGGATTCAACGAGGTCATTAATTATTATAATTTCTTTGTGAAAATGTCCGCCGCGTCTAGTGGACTCGACTTAATATATGGTGTTGTAATCGATCACACGCGGCGATCGACGTCTCGCCGTCTGACCCCTTTCAGATTTCAAGAACAATGCACTAATTGGTACGGTCCGTGAAGTGTGAGTCAAACTCGGCTCCGCTCGTGTGAGT
The DNA here is from genome assembly GCA_907164795.1 of Hemaris fuciformis. Lineage (NCBI taxonomy): Eukaryota > Metazoa > Arthropoda > Insecta > Lepidoptera > Sphingidae > Hemaris > Hemaris fuciformis. The sequence continues at coordinate 265,129 of OU015452.1, forward strand.
TTTGTTGTTGGGGAGTTTTTCAATAAGACGGCCGCAGGCTGGTGGGCTGAGAGCGTAGTTTGAACAACAGTTAAGGGTTTACGTCTGTGATTTTGTTTTGTATATTGACTTCAAATGAACCCTCCACGACATTCTCATATGAGTACGGCAAAGTAACCGTACATTATCATTCAGTCTGGTTTAAATATGGAGATATTAGCCAAAATTTATCTAAGTCATGGGCATCATTAGTTGATCAGTAATATTCTAGTGTACGTGTTACATCCTTGGGGGGAGACGATTGACAGGCGTGGCGAGGCTTGAGCCATAAGTCTCGACATATAGTTAATGCAATAGACAATTATTGATAGTGTCTAGTATAATGAACTTCTTGATTCATTTCATAACATATCTTTGGACGTTATGTCTCTTCTCGGATCATAGAAATTCTCAGTAGTAGCATGTGTAGTAATACACCTCTACTTACCCTTGAGAAATGAGCGTAAAAATAAATAAACTTATTTTTGTGGAATATTGTTATCATTGGATCGAAGTATTTTGCTTTTATTCCATAACAAAGAAAAGATAATCGCAGTTCACTCTAGTTCCCATGTAACAAAGTGATATTAGGTCGCAGCGAATTAAAACATACAGCTGTTTTGTCTATGGTTGTTAATAAAATATAACGAGCGTTTATAATCTATGGCCAGAATTTATTGTACGAACCTCGTTGTGTTTATGTGGTGGAGATAATTTTATTGCCGTATGTGGTAACTCACTAGGTTCATATTAAATTATTTTACATCAGTTATCAATATTAGATATATAATTGAATTCAAATAAATATTAAAAGCATTATAAACAATCAAGTAGCTGCAAAAAGATAAAAATTTTTGTACTTATTTAGATTTACATATTTTCCTTAACTTATGATTGTTTAAAAAAATACGATTATTGTTCTTTCATCATCATCAGCCTATATACATACGTCCCACTGCTGGGCACGGGCCTCCTCTACAACTGATAGGGTTTAGGTCTTAGTCCACTACTCTGGCCTAGTGCGGGTTGGCGGACTACACATCTAAGAAATTCCTATTGTTCTTTGCAATTATTTAATTTGTTTGGAATAGGCCGTTGATTGTTCTTCACGATCACTCAAATTTCACGGCTAATAGTAAAATCTACTACAACTACAGTTTAGTTATTTCCCACGCTACATCGTCCAGGCTCAATTCTCATCGCTGTGCAACGTCTTTTAAAGCCAATATCAACAAAATTATTGTGCGAATCAAATAATGGAATCGTTTAGAAGGTTGGCGCGGTGTGATTGTTTCGTCTCAGTATTATTTTTTAATAATTACTTCCTCTTTTCGTCGGAATATGCTGGCTACCACAGATCGCTATCACATAATTAGAGTGTAAAGGTGATGGAGATGATTACGAAGGCGTAAATGACTGTGAGTATCATCTTTAGACGCCTTTAGTTGAATTTTCCGTGACAATAGTTACTTTAACGACTCAAGTGTAGATTGCAAAGGAAGTTGAAATAATCAGAGCAAATAATAATAAGTGCCTGTACAAAAGATTAGAAATACGATCAATTGTTACAAAACGCAACAAACTAGCAATTTTGGAAACGCTAATTGTGACAGGAAAAGTGCGAGCGCCGAGCATGAAATTCGGAATTATAATTGGAGACGGAGATGAAAGCCGACGATCACGATTCACGCGCAGTTACCGTGCCCACTCACTGCGATGCGATGATAAATTGTATTTGCAGCGTTAAATAACCGCTCTTTCCTCCTTATGCCTGCCTAGTACGTTTTGAGATCACTGCAAACGACTTTCAGTCATTTTTATTACATTTTTGTATTCTTTTGTCTGCCCGTGAAGGATCGCTGATATAAGCATGCTATACGACTAGTAGATGCTATTTTTCTGACTGGCTGTTTTATACCTATGTATGTTTAAAAATAAATCAAATCTGGTGCGGTTAAAACATGACTTAAAATCAGAATTTTCATTTTTTTTTATAACGTTTATAGAATTAAAGCTGCTTAATTAAAAATGTATGATATTTTATATATCTTAGCATATCAGCACTTTGCATCGCACACATCGCTGCGTTGATCCCCTACTCCTCATTAGTGGAAATGGAATATGTTCCTACCTCGTGACCCAACAACTTCAAGTACTCAAACTCAAATGCGGTAAAAATCTAGATTTTTGCCGGTATGTATGTTGATCTGAATCTCCTTAGGTTTAATATTGGAACAAAGAAGATTTCTGAGTAACCAAATGTTCTTGCTCACTTTTCCGATAAAACATATGTAATCCAAAAAAATAATTAAACAGGTGCTCAAAAATGATTCATATGTTCTCGTAACCACTCATAATTGGAATAAACTATTCGTAGACTTTACGTTGCGTCAACTGGTACAACAAGCGCGACCGCTTCACATACTTCGCGTACAACTGTTCATAATTACTCGTTATACAATAATTAATTTTATTGTGTAATAACAATTAAAAGTTCAATAGCGATTAGTAATGATGGGGTGAAGAGAACGGGCATTGGATGGTTTGCTGCGCGGCGCGTGCAAGATTGCAGTATCGTAGAAAAAAGTCAACGGTACACTATTCTAACTGTTACGTAATGGTTATAGTTGAGAGTATATTTTCCGCGGTACAACGGTTTTTGCTGTATGCAAATGGTCTAGGTTCCAATCGCGAACTGCCGCTTACTCGCATAGCAGCTTCGATCTGATATCCGCAATGAAATGCCTGCATATTTAATGTAAGTAGAAATGTGACTCATTTCTACATCCTTGCACGAAATATGAGTATCTACTTTCTAAACTTTAGGCAACTGTTTAAATTTAAGAGGTGCACACAATGAAGAATAACAATTTCAATTATATATTAAACTTATTTTGGGATTTGCAAATAATAATATTGGCAGGTATGTATCACACGTACTTATATATGAGATCAAATAAGGGTGTGCTGCTTTCAATTTCCGTAAAAACTAAAATGACTAGAAGCAGTTTTACTACTGTATCACACCCTTCTCCATTTGCATATTGGGTATCGTATTCCGTTGTTACCAAATGAACAATTAGTGGCAATTAGTAAAATGGACCGTTAACGTGTTACCGCCATGTTGTGTCTAGCCCTATAGGGAAGCTAATATACCGCGGGCTACAAGGCTTGCTAATTTATTTATGAGTTTGCCGTGGTTATAAAACACACATTAGGTTTATTACTTCAATACCATCAACGTTTTACAAAAAAAACTTTTCAAAATGAATAACTCAACTACCTCGAAAATTTATTCTTAGTTGATTTTCTTTGAAAAACAACTTTTGTCTCTTCTTGTAGTCAAGTTCCTGTTGTTCTAGTAGCTGTGAAACATTTGGATCTACATACACATAGGTTTAAATGATATGAGTTTCGTGTTAGTTGTTGAACTGTGATTTATGACAGCGGATTATATTAATAGAGATTTATATAGACCTGTATAAAAGGCGAAATTACCTCCGTACCCATATGGTAATCATGTGTAACTCTGATTTACTTATCGATATAGGTCTGCCCGAAATATTTTTAGCCAAAAGCAATATTTTTTCAGATAACCTTCAGCAGTGTTTTGGTGAACTGGTACTCCGACCCACTGATCCAATGTGCCACACTGTTTTAAATTCATTAAACACTGTTCAGTAAACCGCGAAGGCTTCGTAACTAGATCTAATTAATTTGTATTAATTACTTTTTATTGATAATAATAGAATTGATTGTTTTTAACTTAATGTACAGCTTTACGATATTAATGTTTTATATACAAGTAAGGAAAGATGAAAATAGCGCATTCGATGTCTTTTAAACCTAACCTGAGGGTTAAAAATTAACAATTAAAATCATTTTTTAAGCTCACATAATATTTTACTGTCCCTTTATTTTGTATCACGTTTGCTTACTCAAAGGGCGAATGGAAACCAAGCTTGAAGTTCCACTAATGAAAATTTCAAGATCTCTACGTCACACATCTCGAAGTAAGATGGTATGCGATTCCATTAGCCAATTCGTTGTTTTGCTAACCCCATATTGAATGAACCCGCGGGCCGCGGTATGTGCGCCTTTAATTAGTGTCGGTTACGCTAGGGTGCTGGTCGCTGACGCCGGCACAGTTATTACATTTTAACTGTTATGTAAACTGCGCCTTTGTTGAGAAAATAAAGTATGGGGGTTAGTATGTTTAACTATCGTTGTTTAACTTTATAAGCTGACATTGCTGTGAGCATATTAAAATAATTTGGATGTAATAATCGTAATGTTGCATGATATCTTTTTACATCGTTATATTTGCAATTTTGGACATAGTACCTCCTCAAAGATATCCAGAATATGTAGTTGGCAACGATCTGACTGTCTGTAATGACCGACGAGTTATGAAATGGACTCTGAAAACATTACTTCGAAATTAATCTCGGAATTTTCTTCAGACCTTAAACTTTAGGTTTTTCTTCTGAAGCTGATGATTATTTAAATAGCAAAACTAAATAAAGAAGTAACGCAAATCACATTGCCTTGCCTATTTTTTTTCGTTTTATAACCATTACAAACTTCATGTCGTGTTGTTGACCTCCAATGTCAATTGATTTCACATCGTCAGCAAATTCTGCAAAAGAACGATCAGTAATGGCTTTCAGTTTCGCAGCACATTTCTCTTCCCTTCGTAGTCGCGGATGACGGCACAATTATTTGTTGCGATCGTGCGTGCAGCAAATATTTTAATGCAAACCGATCAACTATTATAATAACAATAAAACAAGCTATTATTTACGATGTCTATAATCTACTGAAGAAATATTTCAATAAATATTCACGATTTATTGAACACAAATTATTTTATTACTGAGTCGTTGGTTCAACGTGTGGTGTGCGGCTGAATGGTCCCGGCTATGATTCTCGTGGCTATGATTTCCATGGTGAAAGTTTCAGTAGCAGCACGGAGTCTATAAATGTGCCTGTAAAACTCAGCCGTCAAACCCCACATAACATACATAATGAAGTTTTAGTATAAAGGTTAAACATTTGTCATGTAATTTACGTAAATTAAAAATAGTTGTACAATCAAGATAAAAATATTGTGACATAACGTATATACTTGACATACAAAAGATATTTTCATAAAAGCGTTTCATGTTTTTAAATCCATTCTTTAAACAATATCTCCATACATAATCTCGCTTACCTCAGGCAACGTAACATTAAAAAATAAATAAACTCCAAGGAAAGCCACCGCATCTCTCCCACAGATAATATCAGCAATTAATCATTTTAAGGCTGAATGCGTCTGTCTTTGCATCTACGCGCCGACCGGTACGGTAATGCCAACACAACTATATCAATTAACCTGATTATGTTGGCACGGGCCCTGCCCTCGTTGGTAGCATTTATAGAGGCTTGTGGACAGTTCTGGGCCGTGGAATTCACTGTTTAATTAATATCGTTTGGATAAATATTAATTAAATTGTTAATAACTCAATACGAAAATTAATGTCCATTCGAAAACAGAATGAATCTGTTAAAAAATCAACAACGCTGATATAATTTATTCAATTTTAGAAATTAAGCAGAATATTTTGCTTAAGTTTACATAAACAAATATTTAGTTCAGCATCTAATTATCATGTTAGTCATTAATTAAGAAAGTTTATTACATAACTATGCAGAATACAATGAGGATAAAATTATATAACATTATTATATTAATGATTAAACTAAACTAAATATTTGTATTCATCCGAAGAAAAGCCTATGATGTAAGAGGTGAAACTGTGGTGACCGTCAGGCTGGTGGCGGACACTCAGTTTCACTCTCTACGGCCGCCGCCCTCCGCTCACGGTCAAGGCGAGGCGCCGGCTTTACGCACACATTGTCATACGGCACCCGACAAACTCATTACTAAAACTTAGTATATTCTACTGCTTAATCTATTATTATTTTATGTGCCACGGTCTTTTAACGTGGTGCTATTCGCGAAATTGTTTCATAAAAACGTATTAAGATTGACTTCCCTGAGAAATGTAGTTTTGTAAAAGTGTCAAGAACACTCCATTACCTATAAGAGGAAATTGGTTGTGGCTTGACTTGTTTTTAAACCGTTAAATCTGTTAAATATATTATATTAAGAGTCAGAATTATTAATAATTTTACATGGATAAGGCAAAGTTACTCCAGATTAGATACGTACCTGCCTACTTGGAAGTAGAAAGATTTAGAATTATCATCAGTAAAACACTTAAATTGCTAACTATCAAAAAAGCTTTAGTCTGTAAAAATTGTATGACGTGCCGCCAAGTCCTACGGAAACACACAACATCTTGTTTGTTTGATTTTGGACAATCATCGACAGATGAGGCGGGTCGCGCGCGGTCTGACCTCGTGTATTCTGTAACACTTCCATCGACGATAATGTATGCTAATGCTCGTCGCCGCGTGTTCATATATCACGTAATGTATCCACTCCGTTTGGAATATTCATTAGCGAAGTGCGGAAGTGCTTTGGGGTCAAGTCGTCCACAACACCATAAAATACCTGAGTCGATACATTCAATACTTTATTATTCGCGATCAATATACTCGTAACTGCAAAATTATGAAGACAGGGAGATTGCATAAGGGACCTATAGTGTTTATTACATTAAACGAACTGTTCAGTATTAGACAATTTATGCGTAATAAGTGTATGCAAACTTCAAGTACCTATTAAATTTAACTCTCATGTATTAACGTCAATTCAGCATACTCCATTCAAAGACTTACGATTTTCATAACTTCCTTAACGCATTAACAAAAAAAAATATTTTATCCCAGCCCTGTGGCACAGATGGTTAGACACCAGCTTTCGAAAAGAGAGGCCGCGGGTTCGATCCCCGCACCGAAGCAAATGTTTGTGTGATCTGCTATTTGCATCTGGGTAACTGTGAGACTAAAAAGTCTTTCGTAGTTTCTGATACCCACGACACAAGAATTCTATCTTGACTTTTGGATGTCTCCAATAAACAACAAATGTGCTAAAAACAATTGACATTATACATTTAACTTGCACTTTGTTATTTTTCAGTAATGATCTTTATATTATTTGCATGAATGATATCAACATCAAATGTAAAAACGGCGGATAATTAATTGTATGGCAGCGGTTCGTGACAATTAAGCACAAGCCGCTACATTTAAAACACAAGATATGCTAGATGTTATCGAGATCCTGATCCGTCGACCTTGCTCTAACACTCGATGCTATAAATTCTTCATGTAAATAGCGTACTGTCTCAGGCTTTTTAATGTACTTGGTTCGTGGCTTGGTCGCGTGCTCACGACTTAGCCAGGGTCGGCTGCATTACAAGCTGTTGCCATGCGACGTTCGCAGCTCAGGAGATGGCACACCGACAGCTTTTGCTCATTTCAGTTACTATATCTACTTAATATTAAAGTCGAAGGTCCATACTTTTTAGTACAGCGATAGAAACTGGCGCGTATTTAAATCAGATCTTTGATTCGAATAACCGCTTAAGAAAAGCGTAACATAGATTTTTCGATAAGAGATGCTCAGTAACTCAGTAACCCAGCTGTTACTCTACATACCGTCAGGTGGAAGCATTGAATTTGTAGTGTCAATAAAAAAGTATACTAAATACAAAACACGCGGTTACGTTTCATTAACGAAGGACGGTATTGTATCAACTCATTTTTACATGGAATTTGGCTTAACAATACGATGTTGACAGTAGTGGCGGGACTTCCATAGAAGCCCAAAAGCGTAAAAAGTTAATTGTGTAATGTCTACTTTACATTTGCTTTTGTTACATAAAGATTTATTATTCGGAATTTCAACGGCAAACTGGGCTTTTGGGCTTCTACGGAAGTACCACTACTGTTTGACAGCAAATTTAATATAACTTGAGAAAATATGGATCTTTGAACTAAGATAAGGACAGGAAGGAAATAAGGAAGGGTGCAAAATAAAGAGTTGTTGATAAAAAATCTAATTCATAAGGAATTCCCGGGGGAAATTTATTTGAATCCTTGATTGCCTATTTATGATAGATTTTCTTTGATTTAACTTTATGGTTTTCTTAATGTTCAAATTATACGCAGCCTAAATAAGAATTAAATATTTGACTAAGATTAATTACTCGTTTAAAAAATTGAAAAACACTAAAATGCAAAAATTATGCAAAAATGATGGCATATTAATCAAACCATAATACAAAACGTATTAGCAATAGTGTTGTAAAAAAAATGCAATTTCATATTCATACAATTTTGAGTTCACTGATAAAATATGTAAAAACAACTTTCAGTAGATACTGCTTGGTTATTCCTGTAAACTTTTTTTGTTACGTAATCCTATACTATCCTGTTCGATAGTCCATTATTTAATGAAAGTATCTAATAACATATGAATAAATAATACGTAATAAAAACCGACATAAACTTCAAAACTAGTACATGCCATATATTCGAATAAAAGAAAGACATTCTCGAGAAATGCAATGTATACAATTACAATCTAATCTGATAATTTACTTCACATCATCCACGTTCAAATAAAACGCTTTCTTCGCTTTAGTTTGCTTAAAATGATTCCAGTGATGTAGCAAATTGATTGTTTTAGGAACAGACAGGAATATTACAGTAAAACTTTAATTACCGCATTTAATATGTAATTGCACTGATACGTGTATGTCCGTGGATATCTCCGGCGCTGTGAACGACCGGAGAAAGCGCCTGAGGCTCGGATCTCCGCGCGCCACCACGCGATTACTGCTAATACCTACTTGTACTCTCATGTTTAACTCCATTTGTGATTAGTATTGCTCATTCCGCGTGTGTGGACATATGTAGGTACATATTTATCATTATAGAAGTAGTGATGGCCTCGAGGTTTAGGCGCGCGGCCAAGAATCTCGGCGGTCGCAGGTTCAAACCCCAGGCACACACCTCTGACTTTTCGAAGTTACGTGTGTATTCACAATGAATTATCACGTACTTTAACGGTGAAGGAAAACATCGTGATAAAACCTGCACACCTAAAAAGTTCTTAGGAATTTCTTAGGTGTTTAGTCCGCCAACCCGCACTAGCGTGGTGGACTAAGGCCTAAACCCTCTCAATGGTAGAGGAGGCTGATAATGATACATATACCACGTAATAAGAGTAAATCACGTAATAAGTTTATTTCAGACAAATTTTCATTAAATAACACCAGGAACCTCTCCATAAAACGTCGCACACTTGCGAGACTAACAAGACAGTCATACATAAATACAAAATCAATGTTTCAAAATTGTTATCACTAATGTGATACCATTTGTATTAAATACTGCATCATGAGATTTTTATTAGCTGTTAATCTGCGAAGTATACGCTGCAAGTTTCTTGTGTAAAACATATGACATTAAACTTGTATGGCCCCAGTGCTGAATATAATAAATTTATCAAAGATCATACGGAACTCTACGATGTTGTTAAGATAATAATATCTTAACATACATAAATACATACACCAGACTCTGTGCTGCTACTGAAAATTTCCTTATGGAAAACCCCAATAATACTTTTAATCCGGAACTTCTGGAACCCACGCAGTATTACAGTAAAGTAATAAATATTAGCGTCTAAATCTCCCTTTCTTAAGCAGTGCCGCTTTTCTAAACGAAGGGTAAATGAAGTTCGTGTCATGTTTCCAATGTAAATAGCAGCTTTTTATTGAAGTAAATGCTTATTATAATGAGTTACGAAGTCGTCTGTAATGTGGTATTAATGTTCGATTGTTTTTGTTTCAGTTGTGCATTGTGTATGATGCGCCACGCGATCTGAGCCGCGGTGAGTGACAGATAATTGATTTGTAATAATCATATGACGGAACTATTGCGGGACTTTCACGCATGTAACGTGCGTAATTCACTTATTATAGGTTACAACTCATATTTTCGTTGCTTTTTTAAAGCTGTAGTAGTTATGTGATTCTTTTTATTTGTCCAGATTGCAATTTTTATATTTTCGTAACGAATATAGAAGTGAAATAATCACACTAACATTTTATAAAATTAATTAAAGATTGCCTCGTGGTCTCGCGGCACAAGTATGTGCCGTGCGATCTAGAGGTCCTGGGTTTGATTCCCGGGTCGGGCAAAGTGTTATTGGGTTTTTCCATTAGGAAATTCTCAGTAGCAGCACGGAGTCCGGAATTGTGCCCGAAAAACGGCAATAGGCTCGCCCCCTATTACGTGGGACTGATACATGCCTGGCGAAATCTGGGTGCAGAAATGCACCTCTGCCTACCCCTTCGGGGAATGCAAGCGTGAGGTTATGTATGTATGTAGATTATGCAAAAAATTATAATGTCTGTGAATGTTCAGTTTATAATTATATTTCCTTAAATAGGTTTTACTAAAAACATAAATTTGCTATGGATGATAAACATCACCTTCAATTTTTTTTCTAAATAATACATTTAATTTGTAAGTTATTTATTTAAACTTGTGGCCGGAGTTATTAATAGTGGTCACGACCCTCAGCATTGAGGGAACGACTAAGAAGAAGAATTTGTAAGTTATTAAGCTTTTTAGTTTTTAGCACCTTAACTGCGATTATCCTACCAAAGTTTTTTTATTCGATGAAAACTTTGTGCCAGTCATTTAATATAGCATCAGGACAAGACAACATTCTTTTTGCTGTGTTTTGTCAGATGTTTTGAACAGGGAACATATATGTAATGCAAGGCCAAGAAAAATAAAAATAATTTTCTAAGCGCAGCAGTAAAAACCTAAATTGGTTTCAAATATCACTTTAATCTTAATCGGTCTTATTAATAAAAATTGCTTATTCTTCTCTTACTCCAAAGTTACACCGGTATTAGTTAATTCTAGAGTAGTCACGGAATAGCTACGTGTTAATAACGGTATTAATAAATACGGAGTAGGTTCGGAGTAACAATACAAGCGTTACACTGAGATTAAGGTGTATTTTTTGGCAACCCAGTGATATTAAAAATAAAAAGAATGAACAAAATGACCGGGTCGAATAAAAAGTTAGGTAAATTTTGAAATTTGACACTTTTATTTGTCAAAGTCAAATGTCAATCACAACATATGTAATGATGCATGCGTGAATTTGTGCAATTTTTATATTATCAGAATATTATTTTTTTATTTGGAAAGAAAAAGAAGCAAAGAGGCATTCGTTCCATTAACTGGGATGAAGATGAAAAGGTAAGCTCGTGGCAATATATGAATGTATAAAAAGTATAATTTACAATTTTAGAAATGCTTATTGTTTCAGCAATTATTTCGCTCAGTTCTAAAGGAATTTGCGACGATAATAGAAAATAAGTCATTAGATAATAATGGAAACAAATTGCACAACGCAATGGTTGACTATGCTAAAAGCTTGAAAGATCAAGAATACCAGAAACGGTTGGATATTGGAAGTTGAGCTGAATATCCAAAAAGAAAAATTTAAAAGAGCTGCTCTAGAAAGGGCGATTATAGAAATAAGAAAGGCGAAAAAGTTGATGTAAATTTTATTCAATTAAACAATAAACATATCTTGTGATATCACCATTTTTTTAATTAAATTAAATGCTCTCAATTCTTTATTTACATTTATTGTGATCGCACATACACACATCATTTTATACCTTATTAAAATAGAAACACAATCAAATTGATATCAACAAAATTTCATAATTGTATAGTTTCTTTGGCACATTAGAACATTACATTTGCCTAATTTTTTAAAGAGACCCACATGGAAGTGGCAATCAAATATATATATATATATAATATATGAAATAATATTTATTTAATCTATAAAATGTCAAATACATCACTTAGATTCAGTCATTTCAAAATTTGTTGTACCACCCTGTTCGGAAGGAAGTCATCACTAGAGAAGAACGGGCAAGAAACTATATATATACACACACTTTGGTTCACTGTCAGAGGCAGGCATTTTTATCTATTGACCCCTGTGTCTAATTATTGCCAAAGCAACTTGTTTGCACACAAGGGATATTGTTGGCTGACTAAACTGACTCAGATCTCCTGCAACATCTTGAATCTGTAAAATAGATAAGTGATTCAAAATTTACTAAATACCGACAATTCTATTATTAAATCTTTGTAACACAAATGAGATTAAATTTTGTATACAGGTTATACTATCTATATGCAGTTGTTTAATAGGATAGAAGTGTAATGTACAAATAAATAGTTAAGTAGTATATTTAACTCATTTACATCTAATAGCCTGATAAACTGCTAACATTATACTAAATATTTATATTTATTTGAACTCAAACTTGGCTATTAACAGACTTCAAGCAAGAAAGTATATAACAATTAGGCCTAATTAGGGCAATCTAGCCTAATAATAGTACCTATAGTTTATTGAGATAGTTTATTTACCTCTCCACAAGCCCAAGTCCTAATTGCAGCTAAAACTTTCAAGTGAGGTGGTATAAAGCCTCGTGCATCTCCAGCTAAATCATTTTTCACCATTTCAGTAATATATATGCAGTTGAACGTGTAAATCTATATTTATATTTAAACTCGTCTTCTTCAAGGTCTTCAAAAGGGTTATTGCGAGGTTTATACAATTTCACATGCCTTAATGGTAATATTTCTTCAATTCCTTCTATTGTTCTCAAATGTCAATGAAATAATATCTATTCATTTTAATCCACAATAATTACAAAATCAGGCACTAGTAAGTACTCGAACGAACACCAAACAAATACGAAAAATATTTAGGTTATGTTTCGTTACTATATCTCAATGGAAGTTGGAAATACAATACAAATCTATGCTTACTCAAGCGTTAAACCATGGGTCTCCGCGGAATAACTTTTACTCCGGGAGTAAATGTTGATTAGTTAACTCCGTCCTTACTCCTAGTTTATTAATACCATTTTTGCCTACTCTTTGCGTAAGTCTTGGAGTAAAGTTATTCTGACGCAAATCATAGTTTATTAATAAGGGTGAATAGGTTCAGTACTGCACAAACGTAATCTTTTATTGCGAATCTTAATAGTTTTGTAGTCAGCTGAATTATACTGATTTATTACTTAATAGTGTGGCATTGTTAGCATGTTTTTGTGAGTTAAACGCGTGCGGGAACGAGCCGAGTACAAACACACAAAAACTGCCATTGTACCGTCTATAATAAATCATCTATATGAATGCGTGTGTTTTGTTCGTGCGTGCCTGTGGGGTCACGGATGCAAGCCCGTGTACATACATCATTACTTTAACTGTAAAGCTCAGGAGATTAGATTTCCTTCAAGCCAAAGCCTGTAAAACTAGGCTAAGAATGATCAATTTTTTGGAGATATATCGACCAATCATCATCAGCCCAAATACGTCCCACTGCTGGGCACGGGCCTCCTCTACAACTGCCTCTCAGTTTAGGCCTTAGTCCACCACACTGGCCTAGTGCGGGTTGGCGGACTACCCACCTAAGAAATTCCTAAGAACTTTTTAGGTGTTCAAGTTTTATCACGATGTTTTCCTACACCGTTAAAGCAAGTGATAATTCATTGTGAATACACACATAACTCCGAAAAGTCAGAGGTGTGTGCCTGGGGTTTGAACCTGTGACCGCCGAAATTCTCGACCACGCGCCTAAACCTCGAGGCCATCACTGCTTATATCGACCAATACCTCGTCCTATTTAACAAATATTAACAACGTTGCGTTAATAGAAGAACTTATAGCTATTAAACACACGCTCATTTTTTTATGCCATCCCTCGCCTTCCGAGTCTACGCCGCGCCGTAGACAAAATCACGACAATTAATTATTAAATCACGTTATCTGATATCTAATTTCATCGGTTATTAGTGCTAATGTTTCGCCCTTTTCGGAGATCAATTTATTTTTATTTATTTATATATGCTTTTTATACATTAAGTATAGAGGCGGACTTAATGCCAAAGGCATTCTCTAACAGTCAACCTCTGGGTGATGCAGAGATAAAAAAGGTAGGTGCATAACTAGTTAAATGGTTAAATAAATACATATAAATAGAATAACTAACATATATACACAGATAAATAAATAATTATAGAAACAATCAATCAAATCAATTCCTTGTTTTGAAAATGTTCTCCGGTGCGTTTTTGTGATTCTTCATTCCATTATTTCTATCCTTACTATTTATAGAGTAACAGAATTGCCTTAACCTTTATATGGCAATAGCATTTTATTGCAGAAACTAGAAAGTTAAGTCATAACTAAGTCAAGACGTACTTGCGAACAAACCGCGCCTAATAAAATGCAACACTCGCGTCTCTATTAAATATCAGTTACTACGAGTTAATGGTTATGTAGCTATAAAGAAAACATTAAAGTATTTCATTACAGAACTATTTGCTACTCAACAGTGTATTATATCTATTATAAATTACAGCGCGAAACAAGCAATTGTTAATGTGCGTGACTAATTGTACGTACGCTCTATCTACCTACTACACTCGAAGGTCTAGTGGTAAATGTTTAATACTATTACTTTTTACTATTACTATCTAATATGAATTGATGGAAATTATATGTTTGTAAAAAAAATAATAGAAGGTTTGTGCCCAGACAGCCCCGTGGCGCAGTTGGCTAGACACCAGCTTGCGAAACGAGAGGCCGCGGGTTCGATCCCCGCACCGAGACAAATGTTTCTGTGATCCACAAATATTTGTTTCGGGTCTGGGTGTATGTGAGACCGAAGAGTCTCTCGTAGTTTCTGATACCCACGACACAAGACTTGTATCTTAGTGTGGGATCAGAACTATGTATGTGAATGTTGGGTGTATTTATTTATTTATTTATTTAATACTTCGGGCATGCGGCCACCGTCTCAACAGCTAGTGACAAGTAAAACAGAAATTGCAGTTTTTTATTTCACCTAGTATACAAACCTGGTCTCAGTGTTAGGATTTGCCTTCGATCGTTGAATTTCCTATCTTCTTCTTATGCTGATTCACCGTGCAATAAATATAGGATTTAACCATTCTGGTCAGGAGTGTTCATATTGGTTTAAGTAATAAAAAGCCATGAACTAAATAAAAAAGTTAATGATATTTTCGTGGTAATTTTTCCGATTAGTATACAATGTATCTCAATCTAGCTGAGAGTCCCTTAACGAATGAAGTCACAGACGGTTGTAAGTAGTAAATATGCGTGAAGAATTAACAATAATTGGGGTCATGTCGTGCCGTCCGCTCTCATAATGGCTAACTGGCCTGCTATCGTACTAAACGGGATGCTTACGTAACTTACCTAGCTCAAGCGCTGGATACTCGCGGAGGACCACACCATCTCCTATTAATCCTTACAGCCTGGTACCTGCTACTACTTACTACACCATTTTTAAAAACAATATTATTTTTCTGTAGGTAGGTATTTGACATTACTTTCTTTGTAAACTTTTTGTATGTTTACAGTGTAAATTGAACTTTTTAACAACGAGTTACGTTTAGGATTCATATTGAGTTAAATAAAAACATCAAACAATAAAACATTCATAACACCAAGCAAGAAAAATATTATACAATGAATTCGTCAATTATATATAAATATTATTAATAATCCTTTAGCGTTAATGTTTATTTGATAATAATGATTATATGGTAATAACTTATTTCTATTCACATATGTACTAACTAAATCAAATACTCATTTATAGGATCAGACTGTCGAACGTAACCTCCGAAACCGTCTGAGACCCGTCATCTAATCCTATACATTATTAATAAATTCCCACTAATATGTTGTTCCGTCCCTGGTGTGAGCTTATGAGCACGCACACTTTATCCGCTTATCGGCACACGTAATGGCCGACTGGCCATTTTTGGCGAGTCCAAATGACCTACCTCTTTGTGAAAGAATTACTGCAATGTTCAAAACAATCCGTTTATGAATAATCGCTTCGTTGTGGCGAATTTCAACTCCATTGTGTTATGGCTTCCTGGTACTTGAAGTGTATAATTCGTTAAATAAACTGCTGAGTATGGAAATGAGAAAATATTTGACCGCTTACCGTATATAAATACTAAGAATCCTCATTTCATTCATGGTGGTATTCTGCTTCCTCACAGAAAGTTGACACGAAGTATTCGTGTAGTGTAAGATGTTGTTTGAAGAGATTTTCGTTAGTTATTTGTATCTACCTAGAAAAAGTTGCTAAATTTTAATAATGACAATATATTTTTTACTATACGGGTTTAATTATTAAAATCGTTCCGAATTCACATTTTATAACCATACCTCAACGAAAATAATATCGCAGTATTTATTGAAGACAATATTTAATTACTTCAAGTATCAGTCTCCACTATGTACGGAGGCCCTCAAAATCTTCCTATTTCCTAATGACAACGTTGAATTAAATATTGTGTGTCGGCTACACGGTCACGTGCTTATAATACTTGGCCTTTACTACAACTGCAATTTATACGCTTTTTATGTATTTAAATTGAAAACTTTAAGCGAGTCATCGCTCGATGTTGTCCGTGTCATCGTCATTACCGCCCTGTTTGTATTCAATTGGAATCCGTCAAACGATTTGACTCCTTCATTTCGGCATATCATCTGCGTAATTCTGTTTGTGATGATAATTACAAATGATCAAGTTTAAGTGTGACGCGAGCTTTATTTTTAGTTTAATTTACAAGTCATGCTGGCCTCGAGGTTTAGGCACGCGGTTGAGAATCTCGACGGTCGCTGGTTCAAACCCCAGGCACACGCCTCTGACTTTTCAAAGTTACATGTGTATTCACAAATAATTATCACGTTCTTTAACGGTGAAGGACAACATCGTGATGAAACCTGCACACCTAAAAGTTCTTAGGTGTGTAGTTGCCAACCTGCACTAAGCCAGCGTGGTGGACTAAGGCCTTAAATCCTCTAAGTTGTAGAGGAGACCCGTGCAGTAGGATATAAATGGGCTGCTGATGATGATGATGATGTATAAAATAAATAAATATCGCTCCATAATAGTAATCTATCAATTATTTTCTGAACGGTCTGCAAAAAGATGCTGGTTCTCATAGAGCATTTATCTTGATTTACTTAATATTTTGTTGTGGTGTAATTGTTGCGAGCGTGAGGGGCCGTGGTACAATTACCATACCAGTAGCCCAATTACATAGATTTTGTTAATAAAAGGTTTTGCGGTTTCATGCCGACCGGACGCGGCAGATGTTCTGTGACGCAACCGCCGGTTCCGCTTTCCGAGTCAACTGTGCTGAATCGTTGCACATTACACAAAGTACCTCCTTTTAGGACAATTGACAAAATTACACTTGTATAAAGTGTACAATTATGACAGTTCTTAGCTCAGTGCCAAGCTGAAGTCGGCTTGTAATCTAATTTTGCTCAACACTAAACCCAATACTGCAATTTTAGAGTGTATCATGGCCCTGCTACATAAGTACATATGTGCAAACATGCCGTGGCGATCTAATGGTCCCAGGGTTGAGTCCCAGATAGGGCAATGTTTTATTCAATTTTTCCCTTAGGTGTGTGTAATTCTTTATATATTCTTTAGTGCGTTACTTAGTTTTTTTAAAATATAAATGTAAAAAATCTTATATTTTAAAAAAGTTTATGTGATGTCTGACATTGCACAAAAGAAACATTGTTTTGTAATTGGCATGTAACAATTAAAACGAATGATTGTAACGCATAATTGGATGTAAAAAACCGTTCAGTATTAAATTATTTATGGTAAGAAGATTTGAACAATACATCGAAGGTTACTTGAGTAATGCGTTTGGAAATAAAAATTAACAATAACATTTGGTAATATTTCATTGCAATCGAAACTGCACATGATGTTTTGCGAAGTTTGCTTAATCCATTTTTGATAAAGGTTGTCTTAATTTTTTTTTATTACTACATTATTTGAAACAATAATCGTATATAAAACCATACTTATATAAGTAAATATGGTTTGTTGTAAAGCTGCTTTTACACCTGTGTTAATTATATTGCGAGGGGATATTTACGTAAAGATTTCCATACCCGTTTCTATTGGTCTAGTAGGATGTCTCCGCCCACACAAAACGTTATAATCTACTTCTCCGGGAAATTCTCAGATTGGCAGTAACTGACTTACTGTTTAACATCTCTTTAGCATATTTACAGCTATGATTTTGCGGAGTTTAATAATAAGTGGTTTAATCTGTCCTTTTTTATTTATAACAACGTCACCAGGAAGAAAACAGCTGCTTTTTCCAGAAACTTTTCTTTTTTTTAATTAATTTTATCTAAGGATAAGAAGAGGATTTCATTATAATAGTTGGCGACGGTTTGAGATAGTAGAATCTGCTACGTTTAAAGCCTTCTTTAAAAATCTTGCATGGTTCACTTCGGATGTACTAGCCGACAATGACTTCTAATAGACAATGGCTTTGCTAGTCTAGTCTCTAGTGCATCTAGAGGAAACATAAGAGATGTGTTTTTAAACACAGTTAGAACTTTAAAATATTATTTGATGTATGATTGGCACAAGAATACTAATAAATTTCAATTTAAAGAATAGCACTTTGAAGTAATTGTTACACTTGTACATTCACATGCAAATTAATTTGGAGCATTTAAATATTCGTGTTGGCGAAACTCATCACAGCCGCCATTGGTCGGGTGACGCAGCCGTTTTGGAAATCACTCAGGCACTCATAGTTATTAGTGCATAAAAGTTCGATCTATTATGAATGAGTATTATTGACAATTATCCGTGACGGAAATATGACTATTTTCTAAATTATTATGAGCGACAATTGTTTACTTTTACTTGTGAATTGGGAAATTGGTAACTTATGTTCGCAATGATATTGTAACCTTATTTTAGATTTATATTTACAGATATTAGTTAAATCACTGAATATTAAATAAGACAACAAAAATAAGAATTAAGAAAATAAGAATATTAAGAAAATAAGTATGTTTTTTTATTGTCATCTCTGTTTATATTAATACAATGAAAGCGTTCTGTGTGATCGTAGGTTTTGTTTGACTGATTTCATAACTGTGGCACTAGAAACTTACCTGCGTTATCTCACTAACACAATCGACAATCTCTGATAGAGCTTATCTGTATAATCATCATGCCTTGATTTTAATATAAGAACAAGATTTTTCTATGTAATTTGTCAAGTCTTGGCTCAAGGCAGGATAAACTCAAAAACACTCAGACCCAAAAAAGAAATAAAACACTTTTCCATTTAGTTTTATCTATTACAAGTCATTTATCTTAAGTTATTTTATAATTGCGTGAGAAACAAAGATTTAGATAAGATTATAATAGTCTGAGGCGCGTGTCAGCCAGTATTGCGATTTCCCTGCCTGGAGCAGTATTACAAGTTGTCCCCGACAAAAAAGTAGCATGTTTTAGTAAACAAACCATCGTTACAGCCATTCCGTAATTATATCAATTAATTCTGAGTAAGGTGTTGTGTTGGTCATTTTCTTATTGTGCTAATGGTTTGTGAGATGAGATAATTGTATCCCATTTGGATAGTGTGTTTATATAATGAAAGAAAGAAGTCATGGCTATGTTTTATGTTATGCTCCATTTTAGGTCTAAAAGATGTAATAGCTATATTATTGTTGAAGTCGTGATGGCCTCGAGGTTTAGGCACGCGGTCGAGAATCTCGACGGTCGCGGGTTCAAACCCCAGGCACCTCTGACATTTCGAAGTTATGTGTGTAGGTATTCACAAAGAATCATTAGGAATTCCTTAGGTGTGTAGTCCGCCAACCCGCACTAGGCCAGCGTGTGGACTAAGGCCTAAACCCCCTCAGTTGTAGAGAAGGCCCGTGCCCAGCAGTAGGACGTATGACTGATGATGATGATGAATTATTGTTGAGAATAGGGATGTTACGGATATGATATTTCGGATCTGGATACGGATACGGATATAGGAATAAAATAATATCGGTTTCGGATACGGTTACGGATATGTAATTATTTCGGATTATCCGTAAATTTCGGATAGTTTCGGTTACGGATATTAGATTTAAGTAAAATATAACTGTTTTCGACACTTTTGTAAAGGTGTCAGCTGTTTGGATGTTTTTGGTTTTTGTTGTATAATTTGTTTCAACAATAAGTGTTCCTTGTACTTATCACAGTGTTTTGATTTGAGATGAAGTTTCGGTGAAGTAGTGCTACTTAACACAAGACTTTCTTAAATTAAGTATCGACTCTTAAATAAGAAACTAATTAGTTATGAAAGAGGTTAAGTTATGACTAGAAATAAACAAACTGCAAGATTCACGTGGCGCCTAAACGGTGAAACAATAACCTGTCGAAAGTCGAAACGTGTCGTTTTTTTTTGGACTCCACCCTTATACAAAACTATTCGAAATTATTCGAAACTTTTATAACGGATACGGTTACGGTTACGGATATATTTTTATTTCGGATATCCGATAGTTTCGGTTACGGTTACGGAGCTCCATAACATCCCTGGTTGAGAACAATATCAAACTCATAATCCGTCACGTCATACAGAAATTGTTGCTATCAATCAAAATGCTTGCCTCCACTTAGCTAATTGCATTAATTGCATGCGATCGCAGTGCAAGCAACACGACATGAATGAGAGTGGCGGCAGCAGGCGAGGTCGACAGACACGCCGGCGACACACACACTTCGTGAATGTCAATTAATCTAGTTCGTGATTGGGGAATCTATTAATTCGGCATCCTTTTACGGCAGCACCACGCGACCTTAGCCCGCGTTGTGAAACCCGGCCCGTTGGTACCACAGCTCGTGTCACGAACGAGATTTTTGTGTTTTGAAGACAATGTGAATGGCAGACTGACTCACCTCATTAAAAAAATCGATCTTGTTTATGCATTCGAATTGAATAGATTGAATATCAAAAAAAGAAATGCAATGGTGAGTTATTTTTTTGTTTTTTTATAGATTACAAATAATTTAACGTTGAAATCGATAACATTTGTTAAACTCCTCTGTAAATGTGAAAACATTTAGTCCTATAATAATAAGAAAAACATGAAAATCATATTCCATGGTGTGTCGCCCTATTTGGTAATACTGTTTGGTATTTACTGCATCATAAATGTATCCAAGTAGGTACTTATCCTTTTCTCATATCATGCATCGCATAGTATTCACGTAGCTTGTAAAGTAGGAACTCGGGAAAGTAGAGGCAATGTTTTCCAAATTAGGTTATATTAATATTACAAGATTTCGTAGAACGCGAATGTTGTAATTACTCAGCAAGCGGCACATTCGAGATAACAGTGAGTAGGCCGGACTAATATTTGTGACGCCGCTGTTAAATCATCATTTCACGCGACGTTTATTTTTTAAAGATATATGGAAGGCCTCGAGGTTTGGACACGCGGTCGAGAATCTCGACGGTCGCGGGTTCAAACCCCAGGCACACACCTCTGACTTTTCGAAGTTATGTGTGTATACACAATGAATCATCACGTACTTTAACGGTGAAGGAAAACATCGTGATGAAACCTGCACACCTAAAAAGTTCTTAGGAATTTCTTAGGTGTGTAGTCTGCCAACCCGCACTAGGCCAGCGTGGTGGACTAAGGCCTAAACCCTCTCAATGGTAGAGGAGGCCCGTGCCCAGCAGTGGGACGTATATGGGCTGATGATGATGATGATATGGAAGGTGTAATCATAACCGCTTACACATCCGTAAATTCTAAAACACTTTCTACCTATACTTTGTTTAACCTAAATTTAAATTAATAATAGTATCATCATCATCATCAGCTGAAAGACGTCATCATGCTGGACATAGGCCTCCCTATAAGACTTCCAAAGCGCTTTGTCGGAAGCGACCTGCATTCAGCGGTTTCCTGCTGATATAAATTGATAATAGTACAAGTAAGTAATATTTAGGGTGCAGAAATTATGCTGTACCTACCTTTTCCGGAATACAGGCGTGAGTGTGTAAATATATAAGGAGAAGGAAAATCATAGGGATTTCTGCTTCATTTCCTTAGATATCTCTTCATATTATTTGATCCTAGTTTGTCTTACATATTATGTCAATAAAATTCCAGATGAACCTCTATGGTACAGTCTCCTTCCACCCTGTGCCGTTCCGGACGTCTAATTAAATAAGGAAGTAAATAAAATTAGATACTGCCGTAATTTCAAAATTATTCTACCGTCAAAATGTGTACTTAATACACATAACCTTGAAGACTAACAAGGATAAACAAAAGATCACTGCCACTGATACTCAATACAAAAACAATAATTACGAACAAAAAGTAATGACGCCATAACCTAATTAGAGTACTCGCACACCTTAGTATGTGTTAATGTACATTTTTACTTTTTTGTTTGCTTTATAAATAGAGGCGGACATCTGGCGTTGCATGTGGGGACTACCAAGGGAGCGAGTATTTCAAATAATATGTTGTTGTGAAAGCGTCTCCTTGAAGTCCTGCTGCCCTAGTTATGGTTTAAAAATACCATAAATATACATGTACAACTTCACGCTTGTATTCCCCGAAGGGGTAGGTATCCTTCCCACCTTCCCTCTCGTCAGTGTTCTTCTGGCGGGAGGAGGCGTACCGGCGAACCGGACAGAGACCGGCCCCAAGAGAGGTCGAGGCGATGCTGGCCTCCCTCCGCAGCGCCGCCGTGGAGGAGTGGCGTTCCAGGCTGGAGAATCCAAGTGCTGGCGTGGCGATCGTCGCGGCAGTGCGTCCTGTCCTCCAGCAGTGGATGGACAGGCGCCACAGTGCGCCGACTTTCCGGCTGACGCAGGTGCTCACCGGGCACGGCAGCTTCGGTGCGTACCTGTGTCGCATCGTCGGAGTGGAGGGGACCGCCGTGTGCCACCATTGTGGCAACTGCCGTGAGGACACGGCCCAGCACACGCTTGAGGAGTGCCCAGCCTGGGACGAGGAGCGCAGCGCTCTCGTAGCGGTCGTGGGGAGAGACCTCTCGCTGCCGACTGTGGTCGCCGCCATGGTCGGCAGCCGGAGGTCGTGGAAAGCTATGCTCTCCTTCTGCGAACGGGTCATTTCGCAGAAGGAGAGCGCGGAGCGGGATCGGGAGCAGACCGATCCCGCTCGTCGCAACAGGCGACGTAGGAGGCGCCGGGTCAACACGTAGCCCGGCGCCCAGAGGCCACACGGGGCCGCCGACCCTACCTTGGCGGCCCCCGAGGTGTTAACGTCAAACGTTATTTCGGCGTGCCTCTTGGCACCGCGCAGAGGCGGTCCCGGTTCAATCCATAGCTCTGGCTTCAGGGTAATCCGGGGCCGTCTCGCTGAATGCGCTGATGGTGGCCGTCGCGGGGTTTTTAGTCGGTATTACGGCGCATTTATTCTTGGTAGGGACCCGGCCCAGCGGCCGCCCATCCACGGGCGGTAACATCCATGCTGGGTCGGAAGGCGCCGGTGAGTCCGACACACCCTCGCCCCTCGGGGGTGGGATGGTCCGTAAAAAGGATTTTCCCCGCGGAAAAAAAAAAAAAAAAAAAAAAAAAAAAGGTATCCTTCCCACCTAATTATGGTAGGGCCTATTGTCGTTTTATAGAGCACATTTCCAGACTCCGTACTGTCACTGAGAATTATAGATAGGTACACATTAATTAAAGTTAATATAATTCATTTAATGCAATCTCGATGGTACATAAAGACACTTGCGATCGACGATCCCGCGTTCGTTTACTGGGTCGCGCTGATGTTTATTGGTCTTGTAATTAGAAAATTTCTCGGTAAACAGCAATAGGCACACCCTATATTAAGTATATTGTTATTCTCTTTGTGGTTAAAACGCGACTGTGCATATCGTAGGTATTAAATATACTAAACTGAATATGCTAGTCATAGTTAGATTCATATTAACAATTCAAAGTGTACGCCATTTATATGTATAAGTACAAATTGTATAGTAAATACACCCAACAGTCACATACATAGTTCTGACCCCACATTAAGATACGAGTCTTGTGCCGTGGGTATCAGAAACTATGAGAGACTTTTCAGTCTCACAAACACCCAGACCCGAAACAAATATTTGTGGATCACACAAACATTTGTCTCGGAGCGGGGATCGAACCGCGGCCTCTCGTTTCGCAAGCTGGTGTCTAGCCAACTGCGCCACGGGGCTGTCAAAGAGTAGTTAGTATGTTGAAATAAAGGCAATCAAATTATCATTTTAAAGGTTTTTGCCCTCGACCATGATTATATATAACTATTATTACGTATTATAAATGACTATTGTATATTTTAGTTGTAATTTTATATAATTCGTATGCGATACGTGTATTCAAAGCACTTAGTGACATAGTTGGAATTGGCCAACAAAGTCTCAACAATGGACAATACTAAGAAATTATTGTTGAAAAAGTATTGTAGGCCCTGGCGTTACGCCAGAAATTGCGAGTAAAATAAGTTCACTTTAGGTCACTTACCAGGATACTGAAAGAAACTTAATGATGCGATGGTTGTGGCTTGTGGCATAGAAATTTTCGGAAAATAAAAGAGGACAAAACAAGCCTATATATAGATATTAAACTAAAAATGCATCTGTTTTTTGTCGTCATATGTAAGGAAGAGTCCGCTAGAAATAAAAAGTCCTATGAATTAGATCACCCGGACACCATAAATTAGAGGAGGTTACATTTGGAAACAATACGCGTCCCATGCTAAGCCGACCAGGGCAATGGGTTACCAGGGTATTAGCATGCACACCGCGAGGAGGTACCGCTACGGATCGCGTCTGCTTTTATCATCGCGGCCATTGGACCGCGGCGTGCTCCGCCGAGCAAAACATGCTGCTAAGTGTTTATGTTAGCCCGTTATGCAAACGATAATGAGGCTGATCTATAATTAAGGGTTTTAACACCGTGATTTGGAGGAATAGAGGAGTTCCAAAGACATACGCAAATTATAGTCAATCCAATGATTGTTTCACTCTGTGTACATTACAAAATCAATTCAATCTTTTAAGATGACTTTTTAGGTCTTTTAGGCGAAGTAAACATACGACCAGGGAGTCACAATGATTATAACTTCTTGTGCCAGTAATGTAGAATAAATATTTTAGGAT
This sequence comes from Hemaris fuciformis, assembly GCA_907164795.1. NCBI lineage: Eukaryota > Metazoa > Arthropoda > Insecta > Lepidoptera > Sphingidae > Hemaris > Hemaris fuciformis. The sequence continues at coordinate 290,240 of OU015452.1, forward strand.
ATATTTTCCTTCTTGTTACAATATAGATCTCTTCTGGTATAAAGTCCCCTGTAGAAATGACATGAGTGGCCTATACTTAGAAGGAGAGAAAAATAGGAGGGAAAATATAAGTTTTCATGTTTTGGGAATTCACGTCGGTCTCCTGTTAGACGGTTGTACCACAATATTACTGCGGACTCCATATATTTATTTACACCTCAAGCAGTACATACAAGACTCGGCACAAAAAGGCCAACCCGTCGCGCAAGTTATTGTCCAATGAGTTATTGCAAGCACTAGACAGGATACAAGCCGCGCTCGATCTCGTCAAGTAAGATTGACAACACGAGCGGTGTTTGACCGTTTAACGCGCTGATGGATCATTTCCCCGACCAGAGCCTACTACAATGTCGAGTGGGAGTCATTGTGCGCACGCAGCGTCATGCACATGTACAGTACTGTAACTACATAATGACACTTCAATGTTATGAAGGATTCTTGAACTTGTTATAGCGAATTGTTTCAATTATCTTCTGGAATGTTTAAGTTAGCTTCAATTGGGCCACTTTTGGTAAATAAAGCATAGGACGTTGCTAAATTCAAGTCTGTTATACCAGGCTATAGTGACGATGATAGAATTAAAATATGCGATATATTATTTTAATTTTTAAAAACCTACTATTCAGAGCCGTATCTTGATATGTTTCTGTGATTAGAGCTGTATTGTTTCAGAACAATCCATATCAACTATACCGCCAAATCGTCATATGAAGCATTACTAGAGTACAATTCGTTTTATTACATTAGTGGAGAGGAATTGCATATACAGTAATATGAACGCTGATAAAAAGCTAATTTCCCCATGCTCTACATGTCTTCCTCAACGTTTGTTTGCAAATGACCACGTTATGGTCACCATTTCCGGGAACTGTGCCAGTTTCTACGTATGTTTCCATTATTTACATACATTGCTTGTGACAGTTTCGGCTTCATAATATTTATTTTATAACTTAACATGTATACCGCTTATTATAGAGAAAATATAATCCGTTTTAACATTAAAAGAAAATTGCAGTGGTATTTAAGAGTAAACCCTTTGAACAACTAAAATAATCGTATTTTTTTTTACGAAGAATTTACTTATTTACGAGAAATGGGCCTTTCTAAAAATGTAGCTATACTGTAGATCTCATAGTCCCTGGACATTGTAGTGTTGAATGGTTGATATTGTGCTCAACTCCATAGCAACTCCGGCGCCGTGGGCGGTCCGACCCGCGTTCCAGACCTTCTCCTTAACACACACATATCAATACCATAACTTTGTCTTATAAGGTAAGTATTATGACATGATTTGAGTATGATGAAAAGATGTGTCATTTATGCAAATGTAATTGTTGTTAATTCCGAAAATTCTCCGCTAGAGGTGGTCGCTAGTCAAGTACGTATTTCTACTCCGCTCTCCTCCCCCCATTTACAACCTTTTTAAGTCCCCCATAATAAGATGCGAACTTATTGCCGCTCACCCGGCACATTTCCAGAGTTTATTTGTTTCTGAATTTCGTAACGGAAAACATAATAATTTTGTTTTTGCTACAATACTTGACAAAAATTGCTGATGATTTTTTGAATCCAATAGTGTACAATATGAGAAAACAATTATATAGTACTTCTTAATAGAAAAAATAATATACTCTACACAAATGCATTTTTTTTATTTACATAAAAATGATGGTGATACTTTTATGACCTAAACATAGCATGAATTGTATTAGTGTAACTATTTTTACCCTTGTCAAATATGTCAATCTCATTGTGTTGAAACAGAAAAAGTCAATGCAAACTTCATATCAAGTGAACTTTGTATAACGTCTCGCCGTTCAACTATCGAAACAAGATTAATATCATTGAGATGATCAATAGCGGGCGGAGATTGAATTTTACGAGTTAATTTAGCATAATTTATGTTTTAAAATAATAAATAACACACAATGATTAGAAATATACAATATACTAGGGTTTTAAACAAATTGGGAAAATATTTTCTGATGTAAATTCAATGCAGCATATAAAAACACAAGAGTGATTTTACTTAGTAGTCATATCAACCTCCGAGTACCAGGGCAGCATAATGTTTAAGAATTTAATAACGCGCTTTGGTACCGGTAACGCGCGAGCGCGTACGGCCTACGCCCTACAGTACGTATCGCAAAGGTGAGCGCACAGATGAGTGCCCACTGCTCAGCGTTGACGCGGCCCATTGATTGGATGCACTCGTTTCATCAATGAACACCATGGGCGAGCTCGCGGGGGTTGCACGCGGCGCGGGGGGAGAGTTTCCGTCGCTGCACCCTTTTGTTTGTGGCACAATATCATTAATCCAAGAGGTTTAAAGTTTATATTTTTTCTGGATGCCAGAGAAGATAATTTTATTAAAACATGTTCTTTTAACGTATCGCTGAGATATTCCATGGGACACGTATTTTAGTTGATTATAATGATATATCATAGTACCTATCACATATTATTTTATTATATAGAAATAAATCTCGCTAGTATTTTATAACTTCTTCCCGCTCTTCACTTCACACTTGTTAACGTAAACCCAACAGCATTTCGTGCGTTCCGTACTACGTGTGGCAGCGCACATCAAAAGCCCGCCTCATATTGTTTACGCTTGCAATTTGTTTTTTACGTGGAACTGAACGTCAACTGACGATTACTAGAAACGGAAAGACTTTTAAAAGATTTTTATTTGAACACGTAATATTTACTTTTAAGTACATTACCAGTGTTTAAGGAGTAAATATTTATCATTAGATATTAAAATATTTTATACTTTTTCAATTCGAGTATCAAGAAGAAATTTTAAGACATTAGATTCATTCAATATACCCTTACATAATATATCCGAATAAGTTGGTTCAATAAGACAGACAGTTCAATGGTTCACCATTTATATAAACATGCATATTATGTAGTAGATGTCACGTTTGCCTTCTAATTAAAATTTATTGATACTTTTAATTCAAAAGACACTAAATTATGTCTTGTGAATTTATAAACCTCGTACCCAATTTGTGTCATTTATCTTTAGATGATTTTTTTTAGACTATAGGCAATACTGATAATGCTTCTGTTATTTTTAAGTATTAAAGCCAAAGTTATGCACAAATATTGCCGCTATAGATTTTATAACTACAGACACATACAGGTACAATGTACAATCAGGTTGCTTTAATTACAAAAAAATATTGTTTGTTGTTAGTACGTTTGAGCCGGGTTGAATGGGGTAGAGCCACAGAAAAAATACTTATACTTTTCGCTCAGTGTAAAAGTTGAAAACATCGTGATGAAACCTGCACACATAAAAGTTTTTTTAGGAATTTCTTAGTTATATAGTCCGCTAACCCGCACTAGGCCAGCTTGTGGACTAGGGCCTAAACCCTCTCAGTTGTAGAGGAGGCCGTGCCCAGCGTTGGAACGTATACGGGCTGATGATGATGTTGAAGATGATAATATTCGTATCTACTTTTAAGTAGGCCACCTCACATTGCTTGCCAGACGGCTGTATGTATCTGTAATAATAATAAAAAATCGGTTCACACTGAGGCAAATAAAATTACAAAGAAATTCACCATTTTTTAAATCTGTTTTTGACGCCAAGTAATAGCGCAGGTAAAACCGTCTCAATAACTGAGCACCTGATTTCCGAGCGTTCCCTCTCGTCATATCGCGCGTAGGGGCTGGATTGTTTGTGTGTTCCATTAGCACTCGCAGCCAAGTGGAGTGAGATGAAGCGAGGCGGAGTGAGACTCCGTGTTGAGTGACGCTGATCACGTGCACAACACTCTCCGTGTTGTCTGTTTAATGGACGTTGCGCACCTTACTTAACACAAGCAGGAAATAACAATTATTACGGTTTTCTTAAAAACACTTCATCTGTAAGCAATGTTTGTATTTCCCAACATGGAGGAAAGCTAATCTTTCAACAGATAGAAATAAAATTTACTTTCGACCTTAACCGCTAAGATTAATTCCCCTTACCAAATACAACTTAATAATAAGTTAAAATTCAATGAGTGAAATTCGCGTGAACACAACAATTCATTGGAAAAATCAATGCAAAAAGTAAAAGTAGGTACTTTTTAGAAACTTGGTGGTTCTTTTGTTTAAATATAAAGTTGAATTCACTGAAATGTACCTTAAAATGTATTTGTGTCGTATGTTTTTTGTATTTAATAATACATTTAAACTAGACCGAGAACAAACGATTTTGCATGCTCCGCTCCAGTAACAGCTGACGTGTAGTAACAAAAGTCGACATAAATCGTATTAATCACTGATTAATTTCGTATGCACAGTAATAAGGACTAAAAAATTAATTATCAAACTCACTTTTAACAACGCAATACAAAACTCAAAACCTAGAAAGAGTTCACCAGTCGTTTTTTAAACCACAAATCTTCGTGATTGAGGTTATTCTAACATGAATTCAGTAGATAAGTTCCAAAGCATCGTTCAACGAATTAAGTGACCGAAAATGGTGGATAGCCGTTGTTGACCACCCAAATACGCTATTCAGGGCATTATCGTGAATGCATTGTCGAATGATGTCAAGTGAAACGTGTGTGCGTGTGCACCGAACGGCTCACATCATCATCATCATTATCAGCCTAAAGAAGTCCACTGCTGAACATAGGCCTCCCCCAATGACTTCCATAGTGACCTGTTGGAGGCAGCCTGCATCCAGCGACGACCCGCGACCTTCACCAGGTCGTCGGACCATCTTGTGGGTGGACGTCCTACGCTGCGTTTTCCGGTACGCGGCCTCCACTCGAGAACCTTTTGGCCCCATCGGCCATCGGTTCTCCGCGCTATGTGCCCGGCCCATTGCCACTTCAACTTGCTAATCCGCTGGGCTATGTCGGTTACTTTAGTTCTCCTACGGATCTCCTCATTCCTGATTCGATCTCGTAGGGAAACCCCGAGCATAGCCCTCTCCATAGCTCGTTGAGTGACTCTGAGCCGTCTAATGAGGCCCATAGTGAGAGGCCACGTCTCAGTGCCGTATGTCATCACTGGTAACACACAACTATCGAAGACTTTTGTCTTCAGGCACTGAGGTATTTTGGACGAGAAGACGTCGCGTAGTTTCCCGAACGCTGCCCAACCGAGTTGGATTCGCCGATTGACCTCTCTCTCGAAGTTGGACCTGCCTAACCGGACCACTTGTCCTAAATAGACGTATTCGTCTACAACTTCGAGAGTCGAGCCCCCAACTGCGATCGGGGTGGGCACAACATAGACATTCGACATGATTTTCGTCTTGTCCATGTTCATTTTAAGACCCACCTGTTGAGAGACTCGATTGAGGTCTTCGAGCATAGTGCTAAGGTCTTCCAGCGATTCTGCCAAGACTACAATATCGTCGGCAAACCGAAGGTGTGTGATATACTCGCCGTTGATGTTGATGCCGAATCCTTTCCACTGCAAGAGCTTGAAGGCATTTTCCAGCGCGGCAGTGAACAGTTTCGGAGATATAACATCTCCCTGTCTCACGCCTCTCCGTAGTGGAATAGCCTTCGTGCTCTGATCTTGTACTCGGACCGACATGGTGGCGTTTCTGTATATGCTTTCCAACACCTCGATGTACCGATAGTCTATGTGGCACCGCTGGAGAGACTCTAGCACAGCCCAGGTCTCGATCGAATCAAAGGCTTTCTCATAGTCCACAAACGCTAAACAAAGCGGCAAGTTATATTCCTCGGTTTTTTGTATAACTTGCCGAAGCGTATGGATGTGGTCTATGGTGCTAAAGCCTTTTCGGAAACCGGCTTGTTCGGGAGGCTGGAAGTCATCAAACCTGCGTTCGAGACGATTTGTGATGACCCTCGAAAACAACTTATAGACATGGCTCAGGAGCGAGATGGGCCTGTAATTCTTCAGCAAAGTGTTGTCACCTTTTTTGAAGAACAGTACCACCACGCTCCTGCTCCATGCCTCTGGCGTTGAGCCCTCGAGGAGAACGGAATTGAAGAGCCTCTGAAGGACTTTAAGTATCGGCGTTCCGCCCGCTTTCAGAAGCTCTGAAGTGATTCCGTCCTCACCCGGCGCCTTGTTATTCTTAAGTTGCTTCAGGGCCATCTCAATCTCACACAGGCTGATGTCCGGGATGTCATCGCTAAAGTGTCGGATCAACTCGGCTCTCGGGTCTTCGGCCGAGCTAACAGTAGGTTCGGCAACCGAGGTGTAAAGCTGTCCGTAGAACCTCTCGATCTCCCTTAATACCTCTGCCCTCGTCGACACTACGCAGCCACCTTCCGTCTTCAGCCTAGACAACTGTCTTTGCCCAATAGACAAGTTTCTTGCAAACACTTTGGAGCCTCCGTTCCGCTCGATTGTCTCCTTGATGCTCACAGTATTGTGAGCACGGACATCGTGTCGCAAGGACTTCCAGATCCGTCTATTGAGCTGACGATATGCTTCGGCGTCATCGGAAGACTGCAGCGCCATAGATCGACGTTCGGCCATGAGGTCAAGAGTGTGGATCGAGAGTTTTTGTGGTCTATCTCTACGGCGAGGTCTAAAATGCTTAGATCCCACCGTATGGACAGCTTCTACCAAACCACTGTTTAGCTCGTCCACGGCAAGGTTTTCATCTAAACAATCAAAGCGATTTGACAGCTCGAGTTGAAAGCTCTCGGGGTTTTGGATATGAGCGCGAGTAGGTCGGAGCGTAGACTTCATCAAGCGACGCCTTTCTAACTGGACGTTGATATTCAATGAGCCTCTAACCATTCGGTGATCACTGCCGGTTTTCACCCTGTTGATCACAGAGACATCACTGAATATCCGTCTATTCGTCGTCACGATGAAATCAATCTCATTTCTCGTAGAACCGTCAGGACTCAGCCAGGTCCATTTCCTGTGAGGCGGCTTCTGGAAGAAAGAGTTCATCGCGAAGAGTCCCTCTTTCTCCAGAAAGTCGGCCAGCCTCTGACCCCTGGGGTTCCTTTGCCCATGTCCAAATTGCCCCACTTTCAACTCTGCATCGCTTCTCATGCCTAACTTTGCGTTGAAGTCTCCCATAACAACATTGAAGTAGGTTTTGGAAGTATGTATGGCCCGACTTATGTCCTCATACATCTCCTCTACTTCTTCATCTGGGTGTGTCGAGGTCGGCGCGTATACCTGTATGACCTTCAACGAATATCTTTTTGATATTCTGAGTATAAGGTACACTACCCTGCTCGACACACTTTCGATGGATACGATGTTGTTGATGAGAGACCTGTGGACGAGAAATCCGACACCTCCTCGGGACTGTTGGTCGTCCCCCCGGTAGAAGAGCAGGTTACCGGACTTCAGGATTATCGTGTCCTCCCCGATTCTTCGGACTTCCGACAACCCCAGAATGTCCCAGTGTAACCCGCTCAATTCTTCTTCCAGTTCGACAATCTTCTCGTCTGTCCTCAAAGTGCGTACGTTGTGTGTTACCAGGGCCAGTCGTCGTCGGGGGTGGTAGCCGGGGCCAACCCGGGGATTCTTAGCACCCCCTGCCCCGCCGTAACCATGGCCGCTACCGTAGCCAGGAATAGCGGGGCTGCCGGGGACTGGGGGCCTGGTCCTAGTTTCATCCATTAGGGGGGTTTTGCCGATACTCGCCACGCTTGGCAGGCGGGTTGGCGAGCGCAGGAGGGGACTCGCGTTGATGACGCTGCTGCCCGTCATCAACCGGGGGAAGGGAATAGGGTTTGTGGGTAGAGGATGACATGGGAAAGGAAAGTATGGCCTGTAGGAGTGGATACTGCAGTCACGGAAGGGAAGGTTGGTAGTGACTGCAGTAGCTCGGGGGGCCGAGGTCGCGTACTCGAAGCACCTATTCTAGGACAGGCCATGACCACTAGATAGGAGCACCCCTGACCAACCTGAACGGCTCACAGGTATTAACAAAACAACGCCGAAGCCAACAATCTGCTCGCCACCACAACCGCTTTAAGGGCACCGACACCACTGTCATGCGATCCTGGTACTGTGATATAAGGGATATCAAATCAACAGTTACTTTAACTGTTGATTTGCCACATTTTCATAAAATAAATAATAATTGCAATGTTCTCTAGAGATGAAGTATTAAAAGGCAAAACACAATTACCATCAGGAATTTGAACAATGAAAATCTAGTCAATCGGTTCAGTATATTGAAAATCAATTGTAAATTATTGCTCTTTTCAAGAGTTTACCCCAAAACAAATGGGCAACAAAACATCTCTATGATCTTAGTTAGTGCATATAAAAAATATATGTTTTTGACCGTTCTTTAAAAGATAACACCTATTTTGTCGACCGACGCCCAGCCCTACTAACATTTGTGCGTCTTTTTGGTCATGTCACATGCCCACATAATATTCTAACCCCTAAGTCACGATCGAACGAAAGTGAGTTGCGGTGAGCACCTAGATCCAAGTGCCGGCGTGTCGTACCGCTAGGAAATGATAACCGCCGACCGCAGACATCGGCGCGACACCGATACTGCACCTCTATAGTCTATACCCGCCACGCAATGTACCACACGGTGCGGCTTTAATTCCACCTTGATGACCATAAAGCACTAGCTATTTGCATCTCTAATATGACCTGAAAAGGCATGAATCCGATGGATAGTGTAAAATGTGGTTAAATCTTCGGATCTAGATACTAATGAATACATTACATACGAAAAATGAAGCATATTTAAGGAGTATATAGGTTAAGATTGGGCTCATAAGCTGACAATAAAAATATTTTTATTCATGAGACCATAGTAAAAATCCATACCAAAGCCACTTGACAAAAGATGACAACACTAAAAATACAATTTGCACAGAGTTGTTTAAGTCGAGGGGACGTTTGCCACGAATCACGAGGGGTTAGAACGTCGTTCATCCCTTTGGATCGATACGGAAGAAGGAAGAATAGGGAAACGCACAGTAAAATTTATTAGAAACCACAAGAAATACATTTCCATTCAGAATTCACCATATTAGAGTATTGTCGTAGGAGTAACTTTGTAATAACGTTATCAAGAATATCGGGGACTCAATAATATATTTATCTATCACTCCTAAGTATATTCAACAAAAACACTAACGTAGTTTTACTGAATTATCCTACTAATATCATCAATTCTTTCAAATTGAACTCATTAAATGCAAACATAACAAAAGTCGATAAACGTGTGTTCCCGGTCGATAGTTTATAAATGTATGGAGAAGTATGTTGGAGCATATCGTCAGCGTCCCACGGGGCTGTCCCTTCCTGGGTCAATGACAGTTCACGGATAGAGGACGTTTAACCAACACACCATAATGTATTTGTACGCATAATGCTCATACAAAACTAATTTTTATTTATTATTTTCCGCATTTTAAACGTAATACTATGAAAATTTCGGAGATACTACCAAGCAAACATAAGTGAAAGAATTAAATACAAATTTTAAACGTGTATTCAGTGCTTCGACAAGTTACATCTGACCAAAAAGAAACGTAATAGGATAGCATAAACAGGGGTGAATGAAAGAACAATTTCCAGACGGCGTCATCCGACACCAGGTACCAGGGCAACATAAACAACGAGGAACTAACGTCCTGATAGACAGCTCTATCTTTATCTATGGGCCGCATTACTCAGCCCATATGGGAGCGCTCACAATACCGCAGTTAAGTCACGGACACATGATACCGCCTGCAGTCGCATTGGCATGTAGCGCTCGTAGGGTTATCGACATAATTCTAACAAGATATATCTATTGGAATTTTATTTACTTTTAACCGTAATAAGCAGCAGATTTCATAAGTTAGAGTGATTATTCTTCTATTTTATTAATCCTTAAAATTTCTAAATTTATAACAACAACAATTCTTGACCAGTATTTCTTTATTCATTATTTTTAACTTGAGTTTAGTATCATCGAATCATTTATAGCACCGAAATAATATTATTTTTTGGTAAATAATTCTTACGGCCAAATTAGAATGGCACAGGGCAATAAAACGTGGATGTTTCAATACAGGAAATAACTTGTGCATGTGCAACGATTATGACGGGTTTTTACATATCAATTTATTTCGGCTAACCTTTGCAAATAATCAAATAAAACAAAAGAGTGCGAGCTTTTAGTACGGCGTACCTACGGTGACCCTTCCAGGAAAAAAATATACGCTACGTTCAATAAAAATACTTTAAAACTTTAAAAAAATTAAAACGAATGTTTGGTATTTCCTATTGAAACATTAAAGGCACATGTCTGCTTACTCCTTTGGGGTTTACCTTCGTGAGTTTATGTTTTTTGACATAATGTATTATTATCGCTGGATGCAAGCCGCTTCTAATAACATTACTCTTGGACCTTATGGGGCTGTTCCATTATACAGAGGCTGATAATGATTGATAGAAGAAGAGAAATCTCAGCAAGCCGGCATAAGGTTATCGAGTGACGAGAGTTGGAAGTCGTGGCACTTGACACTATTCGATAGCATCGTGCTTACACACACAGTTTCGATTTGTCGTACCTGTATATAACAATAAAACTGTTTGTTTTTAATTTTTACAAGCTCTCTGCGTCTGTGCTTATTCTTGCTGTTTCCATGAAACTATAAAATAGCACAAGAATAATTTGGAATGATATAAAACTTCTTTTTAACCTTTTCATTTTTTCATGGCCAGAATTTGGTATATTGGACAGTATTTTAGGTCTTTCCATCAGAAAATACATGAAATATTTTCCATATACTGTACGGAGTGTACTAATGTGCCTATTAATTTGTAATAGGCTCACCCCCTATTAATGGTAGTGTACAAATTTAATAATCGAAAAACAGGCTATAAAGATACCTGTGCTTTACCTTTTGAGCATACAAGTGTCAGTGTAGAAAGCCAATATACAGTACAACGAAACAATGGGCGTTTTATAATAGCCACTTAACTTGGACCGATATGCAACACAGGGAACAAGTAAACCGAACACGCGAACATAACTTGTTTTTGCGCAGGCTAAATAATTGCACGTGAAATAAACGCAGTTATACTAATCGCGCTTGTAGTTACATAATTTTATAGTTATGTCACAAAAAGCATATTTTACATAAAATACCAACTTACGACTGTTATATATTGTATAATGTTTATTTATGTCCGAGTTAAATGATAGTTAAACACAGGGTACGTTCGGGATTACTTTATTGATGCGCCATCTTAATGTCTATCCATTAGGGATGTACCTGTACATTAGTGATGTCCTAGTCATGCTTAATTACAATCTACAACATCTCCCTTCTTTACAAATGGGTTAAAGATTATGTTATGTTCAATACACTGTTTGTCTATTCACTATTAATCTGTTACATAGTCTGCCAAATATGCTGGCTTTCTAATAATCCGTTTCGGTCTAATTCCAATATTCCTATTTTCATTCATTACAATGTTTTCATTATTTGTTGTATCTTTATCACAATTCTCCAAATCAAAATTATAATCATTTTCTACCTCTAACCTATTTCTAGTGTATTTACCATTTGGAATTAAACTCTTTCTATTTCTTACAATTATTCCTCCTTCTTCTGTTTTAACATTATAAGACCTTGGACCTTGTCCATATCCTACTACTATTCCACTTTTATGTGGTCCTGAGCTACCTTCTTCTTTTATTTTTACTACTTTATCTTTACTTAACATAGGTAATTTCCTAGTCTTTTTATTATAGTATTTTTCCTGCATTTTCTGTTTTTTACACAATTCATGTTTGTAATTACTATTTTTCTTAAACTTTGATATATCAGGCATCATATTCCTTACTTTTCTATTAAACATTAACTCAGCTGGTGTCTGACCTGCTTCAGAAACAGGGGTATTTCTATAAGTTAACAAACCTTTATAAATATCTTTATTTTCATCTATTAATTTCTTCAAAATTCTTTTAACTGTTTGAATATGCCTTTCTGCTAAACCATTTCCTTGATGGTGTCTAGGGCTTATAATTTTGTGATTGAAACACCATTCTGAACTAAAGTTTTTAAATTCAAATCCACTGAATTGAGTACCTGCATCTGAATATACTATTTCTGGCACTCCATATCTAGCCCATATTTCTTTTAAGTATTTAATTACAGTTTGAGCTGACATATTAAATAACTTTTTTATCTCTACAAATTTACTATATGTGTCTACTACTAGCAAATAAGGATTTCCTCCAATAAAAAATATGTCACAAGCTACTATTTGCCATGCCTGTGTTGGAACTTCTTTACAAATCATAGGTTCATTTCTATTAGCATTTTGATATCTCTTACATGTATCACAATTATTTATCTTATCTTCTATTTCTTTATTCATTGTAGGCCAATACACAGACCTTCTTGCCAATTGTTTGCATTTACTTATTCCTAAATGAGCATAATGTATTCTACTTAACATATCAGACCTTAAACTTTTTGGTATTATTATTTGACATCCTTTTAATACCAATCCTTTACAATAATTAATTTCCTCTCTATAACTGTAATATTGCTTAACTATTGAATCTACTTGGTTTTTATTTTGAGGCCAACCCTCTCTAATGTATTTTAACAATGTTTGCAATTCCTCATCTTTAGATGTCTCATCAACAATAATTTTTAACTTACTATCTGTAACTTTAAAACTACTCATAATCATGGCCACATGAGCTTCTATATCTTTATCACATGCTTCCTGTGTATCATCTAAATATGATCTACTTAAATGGTCTGCTACAACTAATTCTTTACCAGGTTTATAAGTTACTGTAAAACTATAAGGTTGTAATGCTATTTTCATTCTTTGTAGTCTGGCTGGACATTTATTCAATGACTTTGCAAATATTGAAACTAATGGTTTATGATCTGACTCAACAATAAACTTCTGTCCATACAAATATTGATTAAATTTCTTACATCCAAACAAAATTGCCAAACTTTCTTTTTCTATTTGACTATACATCTTTTCTGTCTCTGATAATGCTCTAGAACCATAAGCTATAGGCTTATCATTTTGAAATATTACTGCTCCTAAACCATCTTTTGAAGCATCAACACTGAGTACTATAGGTTTATCAACATCAAAATATGCTAAAACTGGTGGTTGACATAAAACTTTCTTTAATTTATCATATGATTCTTGTTGCGTCTGACTCCATATGAAAGGAACATCTCTTTTCGTAAGCTGTCTGAGAACTCCTGTAATCTCAGAATAATTTTCAATAAATCTAGATACATAATTAGTCATACCTAAAAATCTCATAAGTTCAGTCTTTGAAGTAGGTTCTTTCATTTTTATAATAGTTTCTGTCCTATCTGGGTCCACTTCAATTCCTTTCTTTGATAAAATATGACCTAAGTACTTAACTTGCTCAACTTGTATCTGACTTTTATTCTCATTGAACTTAATATTATATTCTCTAGCTTTTTCTAATACCTTTTTTAATATTTTATCATGACCTTCAATTGTCTCATGATGTATTAACAAATCATCAATGTAAATTTCTACTCCTTCAATTTCAGAAAATATTTCTTTGAACAATTTATGAAAGATCTCTGGACTTGAATTCAAACCATAAGGTAATTGGTTGAACATATACCTACCATGTGGTGTGTTAAATGTAGTGAGTTCCTTTGATTCTTCAGCTAAACAAACTTGCCAAAATGCTGTAGTAGCATCAAGAGTACTATAATATCTAGAGCCCTTTAATTTACTTGTTATCTCATCTAACCTAGGCAATGGATATTGTTCTCGCAAAATCTGATTATTTAAATGTTGTGGATCTAAACAAACCCTAATTGATCCATCTGGTTTTAATGTCATAACTAATGAATTTACATACTCTGTAGCTGTATTTACTTTGCTTATAATTCCTTTATTCTCCATGCTATCTAACTCAATCTTTAATTTGTCTTTTAATTTAAATGGAACTTGCCTACAAGGTTCTATTTTTCCTACTGCATCATATTTTAATTTAATTTTATATTCATATCCTTTGATTTTACCAATTCCCTTAAAAACATCTGCATACTCTCTTAATAAACAATGTTTAATTAACTTGCCTTGTATAGATTCTACTTTAGATCTAGTTTCTTGAAGTAAATTCAACTTTTTGATTGTTGGAAAACCTAACACTGGTTCATAGTCGCCCTTTGTTATATGAAATTCAAGATTACAATTTTTTCCTACAATTTCACATTCACAATATATTTTACCTAATGTTTCCAAACATGTATTATTATAGTTACTTAATTTTGAGGACGGGTAATATTCCTGTACTTTCAATATTTCTTTACAACAATCATGTGACATTACATTACAGTCTGCACCACTATCTAACTTAAATTGTATTATTTTACCATTACAGTCTTTAAATTTGACAGATTCATACCAACCATCTTCTCTACTTCTAATTTTATCCAACTTTACTTGTCCCATGTTTATAGACAACTGTTCTTTTTTCTCCATAGTGTCTTCTTCTTGCTCACTCACACTCTTTATTACACTTTTCTTTCCACACCTGATAGCAAAATGTCCTAGTTTTCCACATTTCAAACATTTCTTGCCAAAAGCGGGACAATTCGAGAACTTATGATTATAACCACATCTTGTACATGCTACTATCCTTTTTTCTTGAGCTATGTAGTTGCTTCTATTTTCTGTTGGTTTTGTGTATACTTTTTTCTTTGTTCTGTATTTATCATCCTTCTTATCATATATATTTTCTTCTTTTTTCCTGTATTGTATCTTTTGTATTTCTTGTTTACTTTCCATTTTCTTTAATTGTTCTCTTGCTGTTTCTGCTGCCTTGCATATTGCTACTGCTTTTTGGAATGTCAAGTCTTGTTCTCTTAATAATCTCTCCTTCAATCGGCTATCATATATTCCTGCGACTATTCTATCTCTTAACATTCTCTCTTTCAGTTCTCCAAAATTGCATTCTGAACTTAACCTTCTTAGTTCTGTTACATACTGATCAACAGATTCTTCTGGATGCTGATCCCTTTTATTAAACAAGTGTGTACTAATACTTTCATTACTTGCTGGGATGAAGTGTTTGTCAAAACAGGCTATCACCTCACTATAATTATTTTGTTGTTCGCTAGACAACTCAAATGTGTTGTATATTTCAATACATTCTTCACCCATGCAATGTAATAATAATGCGACTTGTACTTGCCCTGTGTTACCATTTGCACCTGACGCAATTCTATATATTTCAAACTGTTGCTTCCACCTTTTATATGATTCTGCCGTTAGGTTCACCAATGGTTTTGGGGTTTTTAATCCGTATACACCTTCGACCTGTGGCATCTTGGTGGGCACACGTTTTTATATTTTTCTTCTTCTTGTTATTTTGCAACGTTTCCACCATATATTTTGACTAATCCTGTCTAAAGCGCCATGTTATATATTGTATAATGTTTATTTATGTCCGAGTTAAATGATAGTTAAACACAGGGTACGTTCGGGATTACTTTATTGATGCGCCATCTTAATGTCTATCCATTAGGGATGTACCTGTACATTAGTGATGTCCTAGTCATGCTTAATTACAATCTACAACAACGACAAACTTGTTTATTGTAACAATTAACAATTCTCTTTTCTTTTCGGTAAAAAAATACTAGGGTGGCTGATTGGTGACTTTAATTCAATTAATGTTTATAAAACCGTAAACGAACATTAAAGTAAGATTAAAAATGACATTTAGACAGATTAAAGAGAGATTTATCCCTCTGAGTCAATCGAGAAAAATTAAACGATACACTTATTGTGGTAACACACCCCTAAATTAGTTTGAGAAGCGGGACCAAGTGCGATTATCCAATTAAGGAGTGGACGGGAGCCGGCGCGGTCGATGAACTTTTATCTCTTATAAAATCGCCGAGCGCTCAGCGGCGAGCGTTGTTCTGCGCTCTCAGCGCTCGCCTTATGACAGGATAGCGATTACTCAAGCACTGACAGTTCGATTGTTCGCGTGAGTAATGTCTCTGGGCCCATATCGGAGCAAATCCTCTTGAACAAGTCTATATGAGATAATAGGAGCACGTCTCGTACCTTTTGCAGATCAATCCATATTCCTTTGATTGGATCTTCATAACATATTGCTTTCAACGCCTACAGTTCAGAATAATTATGCACCATAATAATACGCTCTTATTAAGTTGTATTACATGAAAAAGAGTGATTATTCAAGTTGTCAACACGTAAAATATAGCACAGAACTTGAGACTCAATTAGGGTGCTTGAAAATTATTTATAGTCTCGTGGCCCGTCTAGACGAACTTAACGAGATTTTTATCTAAATGACGAAGTCCTAATTAAGCGTGTAATATTAATGGTTATAGGATTATGTCGCATTTAAGTTAACGTTTAAAACAGGTATTAATGTGTTCATAAATTTCAGGCGCTGACATATTATAACATTCAAGCAGTCCAGCTGTTTCAATTAGTAAATTGAACGTATATTTTTATAAATCTTTCCATATTTTATCATAATTACTTATTATGTCATATCCATTGACCGCTTAAAAATTCCTTTGCATTTACTGTACTTCGTAATTAACAGTTGTGTGTAATGAAAAGCAATTTAATCAGTAATAATATAAAAAAGCCAAGTTAACCGCGGCGCGAGTGGTCAGCAGAGACCTTCGCTAGCCGTTTAATTTGCGTAAATGGACGATTTTGTTGAGAGCGGCGCTCGCCTGCTCAACTTGACCCGCTCGCGTTACATACCAGGCGTGCATTTGGGTGGGGACTAGGGGCTTTACCACCCATTGCTATAGAGATAAATTCGTTCAACTTAAACTTCCCAATTGGTCGTGTTATTTTTACTGTCGCTCAATATATGTATCTACGTTTCTTTGACACGAACTTTTTCCTTCAGTTGAGATGGCAGTCTTAGTTTTAAGTGTAAATAACCGCTTCAAAGACCTGTTAGGTATGCAAGGGACTTTATACAATGGTAAAAAACATAGTAATTTTTTAAGAATAAAAAACGACGCAAATTATTATTAACCACAGTTAACTAAGTTTGGAAACACGGGAGGCATTAATGTAACAAGTTTTCTTTAAAAAAAATTGTAATATAATGACTAACGAATGAAAACAATCATGTCTATTAACGAGCAATGGTTAGTCCACCAGATTTTTTCTAACAATTTCATGACGCTTGACGTGTCTGTAATTAAAACTAAGTAATTTGAAAGGAATGCGATGACAAAAACTTGTTCAAATAATTTTGTTCCGCGGAAGTAAAAGTATTAGAATTGTGCCGTTGAATCTGAATTACTTAATTGATTGCGCTTTTTAATTGAATTTCCTGTTGAACGTAAAATAGAAAGAAAAAATAATAAAGAACGAAGATAACTTTATAGAGGAATGAGATGCTATAGTTGTTCATATAAAGATTAACGTGTTGCAGTAAATATTAACCCCCTATTTATAATACTTAATGCAGGCCTGATAAGTACAAGTCCGCGTGGGTAAAGTACTTGCAGTTGTTGACATAGGTTCAAGTACTGAGTTGATTGACGCTCTCAGTCGGACTGTCAGCAAGGTCTGCACTTATTTCGTAAATATTTTTACACAACGCTTTATTTGATTAAATTCAACAATGACTTCAGGCACTCCAAATTTTTTTTTTCTATAATAATCATATCGTTATTCCTCACTTATTAGTTAAGGAATACCTACCCATAATCAAAGATGCCTTATTTATAAGGATATGAAATAACCACGCAGCCCTTCTTTAATTAGAATCTGTCTACTAAAACTATACTTGTCGATTTGTTCCCGCAATATTGTTTTATCAATAAGGCATAACTCATATTTTTTAATATAGTCGCGTGCCATCTTCTATTAAAACCCAGCCAACCGAAAACACCACATACATTATACAACACAGAGTTTATTTTCGTTCGTAAACAATAATTTTGTAGTAAAATATAGTCCCAATGCGGAATCGATTCCTGTGAGGCTTCCGTGCGGCGACAGCGGCACCGCCTCGCCCCAACTGACTTCATGTCGCTTATTTACGTTTAGTTTCGTAACTTTTTAATATTCAGAACGCACACATTTCAGCTTACACGCCTACTTTATGTTTATAACGTGTACTTTTTAGGCATTATAACGTCGGGGCTCGGGCAATAGTATCAAACTTGCAAAATAAACATATATGTAATAAAAAAAAATATTATGGAAATAGCTACATATTATTTCCACATTCTGGTCTTTGCCACACCATGTAGGTAAAATATTATTATGGTTATCTTGAGTTCTTTTTGTCCAAAATTGACGGAGAGTCTTAGAGTCATTAAAAAAAAAACATAGTTATTTTGGATAAAAATAGAGTATGTACTGATCCTGCATGCATGCACGATGGATTGCTAGACAATAAGCACTACATACTTACAACATAAGCATGCACTACGATGCGAAAGGTAATATTAATGAAGCAGGAAGCAAATAGAAAATGTAAATCTAGGGTTTATAAATATGAATAAATAAGACAAATTAACTTCGCTGCACCTGTTTAAATTATTTATTTGTCATAACTTAGGTAAAATTCTATTTCTTTGTCTTTTGGCTTTGCTAAGTACTGAAGTTATCTCTGCAATATGTACAGGTCACCATTAGAAAAAAAAATTGAAGATTTCTCTTTATTTATCGTAAATCTTCTAAATTATAACAAACAGCAAACCACCTATTTTTAAAAACAACAGTAAAAAAGATCAGAAAGTTAATATAATCCATATTTAGAAGGCTGATGAAGTACCAGGTTCGCATAAAATGAAACAGCCATATAAGTAGGGTCGCGTGCAGTCCGCGCGGCGCTCGGGCGCTCGGGCGCACGGCCCTCCGCGTCCGGCGGCTCACGAGCGCCACACATGCGTATATGGGCAGGGTGTATTGTGTGATCTAGCCGCGACACGACCGGCGCCTTTGATAGGGTTCAAGGCTCGGCCGCGCCACGCAGATTACGGGGAACCGCGCTGTAAAAATGATTGTGTCGAGCCTGAGTACAACCAGTTTTTTTGGGACATGATTTGTCATATAATAATTTACATTCGCATGTAACTGTACGAAAATATTTTCCAAATAAAAAGGAAAAACCTTGGAATTGGAATTGTAAAGGATTTAACTGATATGACAAAAATGGACACTTCGAGTTCCAAGTCTCAATTTATTTAGAGCTCATCATTAGACAAAATTTAACATATTTGCTAATTGACTGACCTTCAGAAAGCCAAAAATATGTAAGTAGGCGGAGGCTAATTATAAGTTGGTGTGCAACATAATAGCACGACGCGGCCGGTGATGATCGGCTGTCTACTGTGGCGAGCACTTTCCGTGTTTAGAGCCTGCCAGCCCCTTTTGTGTCGTAATTACTAGCTGTCAGAGCGACCTTCATGCACATTCATTAGTTTGGCAGAAGCGTTGGATTTTACACCAGTTTTTCAGTATAACTAGGTATAGATTTTACTATTTTTTCATAGAAATACCTATCAGAACAGCATACTCATGAAAATCTATTAAGATAATTGTACACGCTAAAATGTAAAACAACTGAGAGGGTTTAGGCCTTAGTCCACCACGCTGGCCTAGTGCGGGTTGGCGGTCTACACACCTAAGAAATTCCTAAGAACTTTTAGGTGTGCAGGTTTTATCACGATGTTTTCCTTCACCGTTAAAGCAAGTGATAATTCATTGTGAATACACACACAACTTCGAAAAGTCAGAGGTGTGTGCCTGGGGTTTGAACCTGCGACCGCCGAAATTCTCGACCGCGCGCCTAAACCTCGAGGCCATCACTGCTTGTACCCTTTCAGTTGTAGAGGAGGCCCGTGCCCAGCAGTGGGACGTATTTGGGCTGATGATGAATGAATGATGACAATTTAAAAATCTTAGATAATAGAAAAAAGGAAAATTATTCCATAGCATAATCAGCTGACTACTTCGACTTAAAACGAATTTTAATATCTATACCTTCTAATACAACTGTTCCCATAAAACTTGGTGTGCTTGTCCCTGGAGACTCATTTATATCAACGTTATAAATATACATATTTGTCCCTTTAACAAACTTAAGTAACATCACGTAATAATAAAGCCATACTATACTATAAATACTTATATTTCTTATTTTACTTGTGTATGCTAGGTGAAAATACCGAAGTCTTAAGATCATCAATCCACTTCTAGTTTTGCAGTCACTATAAGCATTTTTATTTGTATTTCGATGATTACGATTGGTGTCTGTATAATTTAAGGTAAAAGAGCCACTTCTAGTTTTGCAGTCACTATAAGCATTTTTATTTGTATTTCGATGATTACGATTGGTGTCTGTATAATTTAAGGTAAAAGAGAAAATAAAAACACCCACAATTCCGTATATTTAAAAAGTTAAATAAAAGATTGCCAAGCAAAACCGTATGGGAAAATTTTCCTCACATCGACTTACCGAGGCTCACGGAATGTAAGTTTATAGCTTCCAACTGACATGTTAATGAGCTCGGAAATTGGTTTCGGTATTGTTCCAGTCTCCATTCGTTCGGGAAGGTCGACCCATCTATACACGCTAACGACACCCATTAGCTTATATACCACAGTCATTTCTGCGTATCTTTAGGTATCGTTGTAAATTTTAAAAGCAATTAAAGGCTTTCAACCTACTTAACCTTGCGTTATTAAACAGCAAGTCCATTCGATTGCCAGGTTAGACAAAATGTTACTAGGTGTTTTCCTTACAAAAATCTTAGCATTCAGTCGCACCGCTGTGTCTGGTAGTGTCTGTAAACGGCAGTAGTGTCGTCTCTAGTATGTAGCTGAGGAACAAGGTTATAAATATACACTACGCTATTCAGGGTATGTAGGCTTGAGAGAGAATGTACATATAACAAGTTGTAATTGTTTCTATACTGTATCGAAATCAAATATAATGAATAAAAATATTTCACAACAATCAAGGTCTTTGCGAAGGTTATGCAATATTTTACCTCGTACTACGAAGATTTCTCTCGTGCAAACCCTTCTCCTTCCCATCCTTGATTATGCTGATGTCAGCTATCTAGATCTCACCGAGGACCAGCTTAATAAACTTGAGCGTCTTCAAAATTTTTGCATTAGACTCATATTTGGACTCCGCAAATATGATCATGTTTCCGAATTTCGTGCTAAGCTCAAGTGGTTACCCATACGGCTCCGCCGGAATGCTCACATTCTTTCTCTTCTATATAATATTTTATTTGATCCTATTACCCCCTCTTATCTCAAAGATCGCTTTGTATTTCTCCAAAACACGCATTCGAGAACCTTGAGGTCGTCAGAGGAATTGAAATTGAGAATGGCTGTGCATACAACAAATTTCATGGACAAGTCTTTCATGGTCCAGGCTGTTCGATTGTGGAATGCCCTACCACCTGCCATAAGACGAGCGGAAACACCTTTCTCTCTAATCTATATTTTCTCCACTCATTTGTTTATATGCTATACATTATATATGTATGTATATATTTGTACATATATGTTTATTTAATATATTTTGTTTTATATTGCACTAGCTTTTGCTCGCGACTCCGTCCGCGTAGACTTCAGGGTTGGTTTCAGAAAGAAAATAGTAGTCTATTTTACTCCACAGAGTCCCATTTATGTCCATACCAAAAAATCATTCAAATCGGTTAAATAGACGTGGAACGTGTGCCGCCGCGCACTGGTCGGCCGGCGCCTTGTACTCGTACATCATAATTGCGCGCTTGATAATTTTTTAGCTGCGGTGTTATTTTAAAACTGCGATATCTTCTAAGATACTCATTGAAATCAAATGATGTAACGGGCAAATTTCTTTTAAATTAAATACTTGTGATGAATAACGTATTTATTTGGATAAGGATTAATATCATCTTTATGAAAACACCTTCATAAATAATGTTTTATTTTAGAACAAATTTGGTTAGCATAAAAAAGGTTATAGTGAGCCAACCTTAAAAGATAGACATGTGCTGTCGTGGACTTTTTTTAGAACTTTTAAAGGGAAACAATTCTGTCATACATTATTTTAGCAAAACTTTAACCGTTTCCGCAGCGCACGCAGCGGAAGTTCTCAAAAGGAAAAAAATACCCCCGATTTTGAAACATTATTTATTGGTGCTCCGCTCCTATTGGTCGTAGCGTGATGTTATATAGCCTTCCTCGATAAATGGGCTTTCTAACGCTGAAAGAATTAGTCAAATCGGGCCAGTAGTTCCTGAGATTAGCGCGTTCAACCAAACAAACAAACTCTTCAGCTTTATATATTAGTATTGCATAATATGTTTATTTATGTATTTAAGTGTAAGTAAGTATATGTTTAAAAATATGATGATAATTTTTATTTACTCAAAGTTATTAGTATTATTTATTTGAGTTTTTTTTTTCTTTTACTTCCTTCTTTGCACTTTATTCTGCCCGCTTTATTTTTCCTCTCTTATTTTATCCATCCTAAGGTTGCCTGTAAGAAATTGCCTAGAGCGATAAGGCCGCCTCTTGTCTAATTTTTAATAGATAAGTTTCTTTATAATATTTTGTACATACAAGGAAGTGTAAATAAATAAATAAAATCTTGAAATTTATAAAACTAACAGAGATATCATAATGATCAGATGATCCATTGCTAATGTTTTGTAATCCGTAGTCTGTTTTTAGTCATTGTATGTCTCCAAAACGTCTTATAATTAACACCTTACGAATAACGAATAACAAATATGCCTTTACAAATAACGACTTACCAATAACAAAAAACACCTTATCTTGTCGACTTTCGTATGCTCCTTCCAATACACATAAATGCCCATCTGACGCAAATATGGTAACTGCACCCAAACCCTCGGTCGCCAGTTGCAAAGAAAATTCATGGTGTAGGTACGTGCTTTAAAATAATAAACTAATAAGTTTATATAGACAAAAGTCTATACATTCACTGGTGCTTCTTATTGATCTTTGTATTGATATTCAAGTGCCTACTGATGATTGCTAATTTATTTTCATTCAAGTTTGACGCATAGCGACGTTTCAATTGAAGCGTCGTTGGCACTTGATCAGAGTTATTTATTTACATACAACGCAATTGTAACAATAACTTGCGATACTATCTTAAATTTATAAATATACCAGATAATGACTAGCCCGCGGCATATACTAAGCGGCGTCGTGTGCCGGGTCGGTCACTTCCCTATGAAATAGTGGAGGATATCGATGGCTGGCACATGCGTCATACTCGTGAACGGGTGATGTTTGTGTGGACTGGTCTGCCTGATTTGCTTATTTGCATTTATGAACTTTTAACCTGGTTAAATGTCGGTTTCTCAATTTAAGATGTTATCCTCATATTCAATACAACACTCTGAGATTGTATTAATGAACTGCTCTAATTCGGGAAATTTAGTCTGTGTATCAATATTGTAAACTATCTCTAGATTGTAAAAGAGCAACACTAGAGTTTCTTGCCCGTTCTTCTCTAGTGATGACCTCCTTCCGAACAGGGTGGTAAATTTTGAAATGATGTGAATGAATGAATGTAAGTGATGTATTTGACATTTTATAGATTCAATAAATACTATTTCATTTCATATTCTAATCTATGTGTTACCTGTATTAAAAGAATTAAAGTTTGTAAAAAGATGATTTAAATGTGCGACCAGTACAATATTTAGGACTGCTTGGCTGTATTAATTAACATCTAGGCACTGGATGATATGTAAATTTTGATGTATTAAAATTATATGAAATATATGAATGTGTTTGTTGCAGAGATTGGAGCAGTATGTCGTACTACCGGTGCGGGCCCACGGCCATTGGCAGCCGGTCGTCGTGGGCGCCGGCGACGGCGGTGACGCCCGTGTCGCCCTCCGGCGCCGACCACAAGCCCTTCCCGCGCCCGCTCAGCGGCACCTTCGACCGCATCTACAACACTTTTGAGAGGACCAATGCCTTTGAGTGAGTTCTCTTATCATTAATCATATACATAACTCGTAAATGTGAAGATATTCAAAAATAATTTATTTGGGTCACCTGTAGCAATCTAACCTTACAAAAACACTAAATTCTGATTTAATAGGCTAATATAGATTATGGATATTCCAAAATCACCTTCAAGCTAGCGACCTGCACATATAAACTTATCGTCACCCCTCAAACCAGATATGTCCGCAACAACTTCGAGGGCAAAGAGGAAGAGCGTCACACGGGGCACGGCGAGGTGGTGGTGAACCGGCGCATGAGCAGCAGCTTCGAGCGAGCCGACTGCGCGCTGGCCGCCGTCGCCCCAGTCCTTGAAGACGAAGACTTTTACCGCGAGAAGATCCTGTACTCGCAGGCGAGGCAGCTCTTCCCGCTGCAGGAGGACCTCGCTGATTGGATTAATAAAACAATCGGTGAGTGCTTAGCAATCGAATAGGGAGGAATATTTGAGCGAAGGATGGTCAGATAAATCAAGCCCAATTTACGATTAGCCAATCCATAAATGCTTCAACCGAGCACGGATACATAGAAGTTTTTAATTAATCAGGTGAATGTTTGATGTACTCACTCACAAAGCACTATTCGTTATCTTGGTTTATCCTTTGGATCGATATACAGATAGATATCTAGATTGATCATAGTAAATTTGACCGTATAAACTTCTGAGTTTTTGTAATTAAGTGAGTAGGTATGAGTAAATTATTAATTGTCGCTCAATTTAACGTTCTAACTAAACATCGTGACGAAACGAACATATTAGTAAATTCTAAACAGAACAATTTCTTAGGTATGTGTAAACCGTAGGTACTGACCCAGTGAAGCAAAGTCTTTGGCTCTTGTCAACCGTAGCAAACGGCTTTGAGCTTTATATATTTTATTTAATCGTATTAAAATAATAAATAATGTAAATATGTAATGCTGTGTCTGCACTTAACACATCGAATGTGAAAATTGGACAATTATTTTTTTTTGAATGTAAATAAAATCACAGTCGTTATAGTTATTCGACTATTTTAGTAATTACGAAAGCTAACAAAAACTCATATTCTTAATTCCATAAACAATCTTCATGCGCCTAATACTAATAAACAACAAGATAAGTAGTGAAAACATGAAGCTACATTTTCCCAGCAGTTGAGAACAAACCACTTACCACATACTCCGGAGAAAAGTGTTTGATGTGGTGGACACTCTGCTCGCTCTACTGACACTTGGCGATTACGTTGTGACACACGACCCACTTGATGTCTCTCACAGTCTCGCACATGGCTTCATACAGACGACGCCGACTTCATATGTAAAATGATATAAAAACATGTATAGAAAAATATTAATCGTTGCTTCATTAAACTTTAATGGTGCTTTAGGAAATTGAATATTGATCCATTGCGAAAATAAAAGGGGAAATTTTAGTACAATTAAAAGCAATATTCAAGTGACTGAACTGTAGAGTGAATTGTATCTCAATTTTTTAGCTTCTCTTTAAGACGTAATGGTATGATCCCAAAATATATTGGAATCACGCGATAACAAATTTATCGTTAGGGCCAATAATTTATTTGTACGAAACTTTTTATATATGGACTTTCCAAATCGACAAAAATAATAAATAGGGTTATGTACTTTTACCGAATTTAACAAATAGAAAATTATAAACATTTAACTACAAGAAGCGTCAAAAGAATGCGTATCTGATAATTTCTTAGTAAAATTAAGCGATTTTCAAAGGAGCATATATGAGTGATTGCATTCGTAGCAGACATCAGTGGCCGCTGGTCGGCGGTCGGCGTGGAAATTATGATTTTACGAGTTTCTCTGACCTGTATATCGCGTGTGTCCGAGCAATCATTTACAACACAACTGCGAAAACCGTTCGACAAGTCAATGGACATTTTTATATATCAATTATGCGTGCTTTAGGAATTTAATATACATTTCATTACGCGTGCCCGAAAATTACCATACTTTGGGATCCAAAATAGAGTCAGCAAAAGAAAAACGACTATCTCACATTTATGACGACCTGGCCATTGGGGTTTGCACACTATGTGCGATTTTCGCTTTTTAATTATTTGCTTTTTATCATATTTTAAATGAAACTCACTATAAATACATTGCATGCACATATTTGAGCTATCCAGAGCCTTACTCCACTAGTGCGCATAATTAAGCTATGCCTCAGTACAAAGTATGCATGAAAGTAGTTTGTAGTTGATCGTGTAAATGCAATCCATCTTTGCAACAACGAAGACGGCAACAGCTTTCGATAACACCGATCGTATTTCGTAAACTATAGTAACAATACATAATTAGTGGAGCGGCTCGTTCGTCGTTGTGTCATCGCGTTGTCGGAGGCTCGAGAGTGGAGCTGTTTGTTTTTATGTCGCCCTGGTAGCTGCGGTCTGCGCCCGTGTGGGCGGGATTAATACATATGGTATTTTGTGCATAATGTTATTGGGATTCCTATACCAATTGTATGTTGGATTACATTACTAATACGTAATATGTTATCGTGTATTGTTTGATTTTATTCATTCCTCATTTAATTAAAAAAACAACAATCACGAAGCATTCTGTCGAGCATTGTATGCGTCTTTTGCTAGTCTACCTGCAGTATTGTCATTTTATGATATAGTCTAGTAATATATTTTCGAAGAAAAAGCTGTGCTATCGAGATCAGTATATACAATATACATGCACCGAAAAATACTAGTGTTTTCGTTAGCTCTTGGTAAATAAGCGTTGTGAAACTAGCTCTTATAAAAAAATAATGGATTATTATTAATATCTATGTTTAAAAAATGAGGGCCACCCTTATTTGGACTGGCTGGAACTAAACAAAAATTTTAAGTTACTGATACTAAAATTGAATGACAATTATTTGATACATGGGTGCTTGTGACAATCGCCAAGCACCGCCCACGCACTAATATTTACTGCCACCGAGCGCGAGTCACACGTGCAAACCGCTTTCAGGCAGATTTATGATCGGAACTACCACCGCTGGGCCGCATGTCGGCGAATCTACTAGGGGTCTTTGCCCTATAAAATGCCTATATTTTTTATTTACCTGTTTACACATCGTTATTAACCCAACCACATAACAAAATTATAGAAAAATTTATCAAAATTCAGGATTAAGGTTTACAATTAACGTGTTTATTATTTTTAAAGATAAAATATGATAAGATTATAGATAAGTATGTGCCATGCGATCTAGAGGTCCTGGGTTCGATTCCCGGGTCGGGAAAAGTGTTATTGGGTTTTCCATTAGGAAATTCTCAGTAGCAGCACGGAGTCTGGAATTGTGCCCGAAAAACGGCAATAGGCTCGCCCCCTATTACGTGGGACTGATACATACCTGGCGAAATGTGGGTGCAGAAATGCACTTCTGCCTACCCCTTCGGGGAATACAGCCGTGAGGTTATGTAAAATATAACAATGGGTATATCTAACTAAAACAACGTGTTACGCAAAGCCTTATCCCACTTAATTGAAGAGAATGCCTGGACCTGGAAGAAGAACTTACTAAGGTTGATGATAGTGATTGAATATAAGATAAAGGAAATAGAAAAAGAAAGCAGTATTTTTTATATTTTCTAATTATGATCATAATTTCGCTAAATGGATATTGATAAAGTGATAACTAAAACTATTAGGTTTTGGTCTACATAACTATGACTCAAAAAATCGCGACTATATTTAAAATTGTTTGAATAGGTAGAGCCATCCCCAATACTGGGATTTATAGTAGCTCTAATCTAAATATCTATTAGTACGGCCCTGCACCACAGACGCCGTCGCCAACCGTATGCCATTGTGCAACACACATGAATATTCTAATACAACGATAATCATATTTTATATGAAATCTGATTTGTTTATTGACTGTCTACTGGTGACCTCACGTTCAAATTTCGTAACACCCTCAAATCTAAATATAATTAGGTATTAATATTCGCAGAGTCTCCTAACGCTTATAATGTCCTAAAAATTAAATTTCGGTATGATATTAATAAAATAATAAAGGTAAAAAATAAATAAAACATTACTTGAATGTATTTGATGTATTGGAATTATAAGAATACTTCAATAACATAACTTTTTTGATTGCTATAGTCTAAATTTTAAAATTTAGATATTTAAAATACGCGACATGAACAAAATTTAATATCAAACTGCGTATTTCCAACTGTCCTTTAGATTCCTAATGACGATGTTGAAAGGACATTAGGAGTGATTTCGTTTGATGCTTTCGGTGGAGTCCATACTCCACGCTCCGTACCCTGATTGGCCCGACGCGATGGGCACGGTCGGGCGCGCGCCGCGGGTCACTACTCACTAACGACATGCTGATGTTGTGACATGTCACAAACGCACAAGCCTTTGTTGATCCACGTTGATGACCCGATGAGCTAACCCGTAAATAATCAGACTAGTAGCCTAAACTATTCGTGGAAGTACTTAGCGCCATTGTCTCTTGTCATCTGGGAGGTATGGCACAATTTCCAATTTAGAATAATTTGTTGGTCGAAATAATAACCTGAGTGGAGCCGAGTGCAAAAGAGAATTCATCATCATCATCAACCCATATACGTCGCACTGCTGGGCATGGGCCTCCTCTACAACTGAGAGGCCTTAGCCCGCCATGCTGCCCTAGTGCACGGCACAGACTTAAGCTGCGAGACACGTAGCAGTCATAGTTAAATTCAGTTCCTAATTAAAATTATGATTAATGTGCAAATAAATAAACTGTGTCGTGCGAATAGTTCGCGAAACATCGTCGTATTGTCAAGTGTAATGTGTATGTAGGTTAAATTATGGTAGTAATGTGTGGCACGTAACATTAATAATAGTTATGATTACATTATTGGATAAATGCATCGACGCGACCCGTTATTCATTACTCAGACGTCGCTAGGAATATTTAAATATACATTACTCGCGGTACAAGGTACACGCGACAGCGACTTACTTATTATAACAGCTTGTATACGTTCATAATTTGAGCGTCGACTGGCATGGAACTATCACGACTATGTCAGTCGGCAGTCGCACCAGTCGGCACAATTATGTCGGCCTGCAACCGAGTATTTCTTGATGGAAAACTTTAATTACAATATACCGAACCCAGGATACAAACTCGGGATCCACTAATCTTAAGTCGCACACTTATGGCGCAATACCAACGATCTCAATCAATAATGTGATCATTATACGTTTCCGCTTCACCACATAACTTGTGCAGCTTGTACAAATATTGTTGAGTCAGAGACGCACTGCCTTATACATTCAAATAGCAATATCGCAGTTCCGCTCATCGGCGCGGTCCCCTCAGTTCGCGTCGCTGACACCCTTACCGCGCACCGTTATACCGGCCTAGCATAAATAAGGACCACCACACTGGCGACCCACTTATAATTATCATTCTTATCTTATCCTAAGAAGTAAACATTTAAATTTTATGGAACATTATTTGCATTTATAAGAAATAGTTTCGAATCTAAGTTTTAGTGATTCAGAAACGATCCATAGTTGGGCAAGAGCCTTCTATAATCTTTAGT
Organism: Hemaris fuciformis; assembly: GCA_907164795.1. Lineage (NCBI taxonomy): Eukaryota > Metazoa > Arthropoda > Insecta > Lepidoptera > Sphingidae > Hemaris > Hemaris fuciformis. Next base: position 319,816 of record OU015452.1, read on the forward strand.
GCTGATAGGTCATCGCTTACCAATAGGCAATAAGTTAGTGCAGATTACCTTCTCATGGTCATACCAAAAGCAATCCATAGCCAACTTTCTAGGTTGTCGAATAAGGGGATGTACATAACGATGTCGGCACCACTTCCACAAATTAAAAAGACTTATATAAAAAAATCTTAAAACAATCTCCGATGGTCCGCTCCTCAGGGCCGGTATGCAGGTTGACCATGCGTGCAAGAATTTATTGAGTATTTATTTATTTTGCAACGCGGTGCCACAGCATTGCGGCTGGCGGCACCACGCTCGGTTTCAGACGCTAATTATCATGTAGAAAAAGCTCGTAAGCCACCCCTCCCCTATCCCCTTGCCGCCATCCCCTCTCACCCCGACCGGTTCCGTACTTCCACTTTCATTGCTCGCATGCACCGCGCGAATTATGCGCCGATACACATGAAATATGCAATCGGGTAGAACCAGTTTAAATGCGCTAACGTACACTAAGAGATACTGGATTCGTGACAAAGTTTCAATTGTTCGGATTCTAAGGTCAGGAACTCGCAAGGAATTTCACGAGTCCACGAGATTAAGCTTTAATATAGGTACTACATTCAAGTTTAGCTCCATGCAATTTCTTCACACAAAATGTAGATATTACATTCTTATCAAAACAATTTTAAATCATTTTCAGAAATCAAAGCTTATTACATATTGTTTTAGACAACATGCGGAAATAAAGATTAAGATTTTAGCACGTAGACGAGACATAATGAGTACCAACTTGGGCACCAGCAAACAGATTTATTCAACTTCATTTTTACTATTTCTATATCAGCCCAGAATCGTTCCATTGGTACCCACCAGGTCTGTACAATAAAGAGGCACTAAGGTTTGGGTGACTTCACATACCTATGGAATTCTTTATGGAGAATTCTTAGGTGTGAAAATTACTTTACGACGTTTACCTTCATCGCTAAAAGGCGTGATCATACACTCATAACTTCAGAAGAATATGGTTGTGTGTCTGGGATTCAACGAGGCAATCGCCAAAATAGTGACTTGTTTTTTGTTTTTTTTTATACTGGCACGGCAAAGTGACTCCACTGTACCTGATGGTAAGCACAGTGGAGTCCGAAAAAATAATACCAACCCGCGAGAAACGATATGGTCACCTTTTTGGTTCGAGCCGCGGTTGTTGTGACCACAAAGAACTTGGCTGAACTCAAGCCTTCAAGTTTTAACCAATTAGTATTAACACAAAAATTTTTCTTTAGCCTATTTATCTCATCGACACTACCAGCCAAATCAACAAGCTCCAACCGGATCGACGGCGTGCTGTTTCTTTCAAAAGCTGAATATAACATGGCGAATAGAGATGGTCAATCCGTCGGTCCGGTCGGGTCACGGTAATAACTTCCAAATCGGGCGGCACTTTCTCCCGGCCCCAGTTAGCCTGGGACCGCGGCCCGTGTTCCCGCGACCTGCGATACGCCCCACAGATAACTCCGCACCCACCACTATTTGTCTGGTTTATGCTTTAGATTTCAAATATGGTAATAGCCGGGACCGATTTCTTCCCGTCGTAATTCACATCAAATATATTGACAAGCCTTTCGGAAGATATTAAAGAATGATAATTCGTTTTGTAGTTTAGAAAATGCAACGACAAAAGTCGCCAGAACCTATATTTATTAACATTTTTATTCGCTTTTTATAAAATTCTACATAACATAAATTGGTTATCCAATTTTTTTCTTTTAAAGCAATTTAATCAATAAATCAATCCCTTGCTTTAACGGTGAAGGAAAACATCGTGATGAAACCTGCACACCTAAAAAAGTTCTTAGGAATTTCTTAGGTGTGTAGTCCGCCAACCCTCACTAGGCCAGCGTGGTGGACTAAGGCCTAAACCCTCTCAGTTGTAGTGGAGGCCCGTGCGCAGCAGTGGGACGTATTTGGGTTGATGATGGAAATGAATAAATCAAAAGGTGTAATTTAATTTCTAATGATGCAATGTGAATTTATAATCATTTTAGTTTAGTTTATTTTGTGAAGTATCGTTTTATAATGAAGAATTAATAATCGCAAATCATGTGCCACTAATTACTCACCGCTCCGTTATGAATTATTAACAACTCAGTCAGCCGTCAAGCTGTTAATATTTCAAACACATCCATTTATTATACATCTGCTGCTCATCTCAAACCTGCGAAGAAATACGTTAAAATTCAGTGAAAAACTATCCACATATTTGAATCATTGTTTCTACTCTAGTAGTAACAGCGGTTAGTTTGTAAGAACTTTTACAGCCTCGTCTTATCGTCTTCTCAGATGCATTAACAACGCGAGTTGATATGCTCTTTCATGTGTTTGTATTGTTTTCTATTTCCATTGCTTTAATCTATTAATTTATACATTGTTTTTTTAGTATAAATGGATTTGTGGGAAAATTTAGACATTTCTTATAATTTCTAAGTGAATGAAAAAGACTTTACTTGTTTCTCAAGACCTCAACGGCTCATGTACATAAACGGTCTTTCAACAGTGCATTAGATAAATTGAAAACATGTTGAAGTATCCATATATTGACGTAGTTATGTTTAACTCTTATAAAAATAGTGCGTATTAAAGTTTTAATACAGTTTACGAAGTTCGTAAACCCTCGGTTTGACTTTGATGCCGGCATATTAAAGCATGCGGTAGCGAGCAGACGATGAGGTTCAAAAACAACTCTATAACGCCCGCGGACGTTGCATGTGTAGGGCTCGTAGCAATATGCCTGCTATGTAACGTTTAATTACCGAATTAGTTGAGTAAAAATATGCAATACAATGCGTAACATCAATACGAATATTATTTGCTTCAAATATAACTCAACCATATTACATATTCACGCTTACTGCCAAATCACTTGGCTTCTATCTAAAATAATAATTAAGCAGTAATTTTTTACCCTCATTAAATATGGATTGCGGGTTGAAATAACTCGACGGTGGCAAGTATTTTTATAAATTACCTACTTTTGTCGAAATTTGCGAAGCGGCGGTACAAGACTGGATCTGTCCCATTCGTGCAAGAGATAATACACACGATGCAATGATTATTATGTGCAACGAGTAGTGGAAAGAATGTCGAGGACCGGGGAACCGGCTCGGGAAGATTTGGTGCGCCTCGAACTGCCGCCGCAGTCGTTCTTGCCCACTTGTACTTATTGACGTCGATAAACTATTTTGACAACATGCAATTTATGAATTACTTTACTATTTATTACTCAATCTATTGTAGTCAGTAAAACTACGCTGACAATTCATTGCTTGACTCCTTTTGATATTATTTACGGTACTTATGTATTATAATAAATTTAAATAAAGAAATAAATATCGATGCATCGACATTCAAAATAAAGCTAAATCTAACAAATCCTCTTTTATTATAAACGAAATCAATACAAAGCAATCAAGTATATGAAGCGTAATAAAATTTCTATGTATACATAATGTATGTAGATATTTCTTTGGTGCATTGTGAGATTAAGTAAAAGAAGTGAAACTGCTACATTTGTTTGATCAACATCGCATGCGCCGGACAAATAATTCAACAGCAATGATTTCGTTTTTCAAACTACATTTCTCGTTTCCTGCTGTGATTTCATCTTATTATTTGGTGAGCGTGAAGCATTTGTTGTTTACGTTGGAAAAGCTTATGAATGTTCAATTTCGCATCATATTACTGCACTTATGATGCTAGCTAGCTGTATGATGTTTTTTGCACGCTCATCGCACAAAATACGATGTTTGAAGAAAAATCCACGACAATTAGCAGTTATATAACGGAAGACGGTGTCCGTTACGGGTCTAATGGCTACGTTGTTGTTGAAATTGTGCAAAAACACATAATTTCTAGCAATCAAGCAATAATACTTAAAAAGTCTGAAACTGCAGTTTCTATTGCGCGTTTAATTATTACTGAGAGTTTATTTTGTAGAATTAGTTACATTGCCAACGAGATAATTATGTTTTTTTTATGAATTACATACATGCCTATGTACTTTATCCTTTACTCACAGAGAAGTGTTTATAATACGACATTTCACTAGCCGTCGTAACACGAAACAAGCCTATAATTAATAACGATCATTCACGATCGTCATAATCACTTTGATAACCATTACTAACTTTGTTCTTTATAATGTTGTTGACAGGTATAACGTACCTGAGTGGAGAGAATTTCCTGGACGTTCTGGACAATGGCGCCGAGCTGTGTCAGCTTGCCGCCGTCATTCACGAGAAGGCCAGGGAGGCGCTGGATCAAGGACTCATTGTCGGGGTGCGTTGATTGTAAACCCATCTATATAATTATTTTTAGGAACATGAAATCTGATCCTGATAAGATGAACGGTAAAATGTAAGATGTAGTGCTGAGCTTTGAGCTCTTTTGAAATGTATTAGAAATATTTAACAGTTTGGTTTATCGTCGGCAGCCAGTGCCTCAGATCCGCGGCCGATGTTGGCAGCGCGCGGCGCGGCGCAGCTTCTTCTCCCGAGACAACACCGAGAACTTTATCACCTTTTGCAGAGAGCTCGGCGTGCACGAGAACCTATTATTCGAGAGTGACGACCTCGGTAAGAAACGTACCTATACCGTATCAAGCCACTTCCGTACCCAAAGAAAGAAAATCACATAAAATCCGACTGCGTATTTGTTCACGCGATGTAAGTGATCGGGAGGTTTTGGTTTCAATTCAGGTCGAGCAACTGTAGCAATAGTGGTTAAAATTTTCGAATAATTAAAATCATATTCGCGATTCAGCGCCAGTAGACGTCTTGTGGCGCTAACAGTTATAGTGAAACTTCAGACACAAATGCGAGTCCTTTTGTGTCTATAGGGACGCAAGCAGTCTCTGCCTTTGGGAGGAAGAAACAATAGAAAAAATAATAAGAGGTTTCAGAAAACCTCACTGATCTATTAAACTTATTCGCATTGTTTTAGTGCTGCACAACCAGCCGCGCCAAGTGATACTGTGCCTCTTAGAAGTGGCTCGGCTGGCGACCAAGTTCGACGTAGAGCCCCCCGGGCTGGTGCAGCTGGAGAAGGAGATCGCGATGGAAGAGCGTGACTCAGGGCTCGACTCCGCCATGTCCAGCGCCGCCTGGCAGTTCCGAGACACCTCGCCCATGCCAGACGCTGTGCCGCAAGCTGACAGGTTCGTGGGGTATTTTACCTGCTTCTTTATCTATGCCGTTTACAGCAACCACTTAAGCTTTAAGATTAAGAGCTCATTTGCCTATTCTGATAGCTTACATGGCTATAAAGTCATGTGACCCTGATATGAATTTACATCGAAAGAAAATACATTAACTCAAAAAAAAAATTTGAATAATATTCTGACTATATGTATACAAATCTTTTTTCAGAACTGATATCGATGAACCATCGGAAACACCAGACCTCAATGATAGTAAGTAATGATGTACTATTAACTGAATGATTTCAGTCAGTCAGCGCAACGTCTGGAATCTGGATTTCATCATCATGTACATTATTCTGTGTAAAATAAACCCTATTTTCTAATCCTCAGCAGGTCTGTCGGTGACAGATAACGCGGATGCTGAGAGTACCAAATCGGAGGGAACCGTGACCAGCACTGATTCCGACGTTCCTCTCAAACCTACCAATGAACTTGACAAACGGGTATGTTGTTAACAGCTTCTTCTCATTTCCCATAGTTCAATCCTAAACATGAAACCTATTATAGAAGACACTGATGACTGCAAGTTGCAACGTATACTTTGTTCTAGTTGAACCTGCCACACAATCTGTTATCTGAACTTAATGCTTTTTAAAAATACAATATAAAACGTTTCGAAAGCCCTCAAACTTTTCATTTTGCATTTAGAATTAGTTCCGAAGTAGCAAAGTATTTCTAAAATTATAATTATGGTTGAAAATAGGTGCAGTTGGTGACCAGGCTGATGGAGCGCGGCTGTAGCTGCAGCTCCGGCAAGTGTTCTAAGTTGCTTAAAGTGAAGAAGGTTGGCGAGGGACGATACAACATCGCTGGAAGAAATGTTTTCATCAGGGTAAATATAGTTTTAATATTAAGGCTCTTAAAGTCTATGTAATTTTTTACATTTATTATGGGCCAAGAAGCAGTGATGGCCTCGAGGTTTAGGCGCGCGGTCGAGAATTTCGGCGGTCGCAGGTTCAAACCCCAAAAAAAAAAAAGGCACACACCTGTGACTTTTCGAAGTTATGTATGTATTCACAATGAATTATCACTTGCTTTAACGGTGAAGGAAAACATCGTGATAAAACCTGCACACCTAAAATTTCTTAGGAATTTCTTAGGTGTGTAGTCCGCCAACCCGCACTAGGCCAGCGTGGTGGACTAAGGCCTAAACCCTCTCAGTTGTAGAGGAGGCCCGTGCCCAGCAGTGGGACGTATATGGGCTGATGATGATGATGATTATGGGCCAACATCAGTTTTTAGTAATGACGTCTGTTGCTTGAATATTATACTATCATTGGTATTGAATTTTACAAATATTCTTATATTATATCAAGTTATGAACTGATAACATTGCAGTTGCTGAAGGGTCGGCACATGATGGTGCGCGTGGGCGGCGGGTGGGACACGCTGGAGCACTTCCTGTCGCGCCACGAGCCGTGCCAGGTGCGCCTCGTGACGCAGGGCCGCCGCGACGTGCTGCCCGTGCCCCCCGCGCCCCCCACCAGCGACGACATGTCCGCCCTGTCGCCCGTCCCGCGCCGCAGCCTCTCCCCCGCCAGCCCTGCGCCCCTCTCCACTCGCGAGCCCTCCGTCGCCGGCACCGTCTCGCCCGCAGACAGCAAAGCCTCCAGCGGCAAAGCGTCTCCCGTCGACGTGAAGAGCGGCCGCAACACGCGCGCGTCTAGTAAAGCTAGCAGCGGCAAGAGCTCGCCCGTACCCGGCGCAGAGTCGGGTTCCGTGCCTGGCTCGGCACCAAGCCCGGTGTCGGGTTCGATGTCTGGCTCGGTGCCGGCGGCGGGGGCGCGGCGCACGTCCACGCCCAACCGACCCTCGTCCGCGCGCGGCGTGAAGGCGGCGCTCACTCTGCCGCTGCGCCCGGACTCGGCGGAGAGTCGCACGCCCAAGTCGCCGACACCGCGCGCTAGGAAGCAATCTGCACCGTCTAGCTTTAGCACTCCTAACACGCCGACCGGTAGATCTATCCGCACTCCGCCAGTAGAGTACAGAAAGTCGCTCACCTCCGCCTCTTTGTTGAACGCACCGAAAAAGTCACGCAGCATGAGTTTGGCGCACGTGCAGAAGGACGACAGGAAGAGTTTCTGCGGCACGGACCGGCTGAACCAGGCCCGCAAGAAGAGCGTCAGCGCGGCGTCCACGCCCACCGAGCCCGCCGCCAGGAAGATCAGGAGCCAGAGTCTCGCCTCCACTCCCGTGCATGAGCCTAAAAAACCTTTGTCCTACACGAACGGTTACGCTAAAAAGACGAGGAGCATGAGTCTCGCGTCGCCGATTGACACGCTGAAACCGATGAACAAAAGTTTGTCCTTGACGGTGAACGGCGCGATGACGCAGGCCGCGATCGAGGAGAGCATCCGTTTGTCTTTAGCGGCGACCATTGCCGACGAAGACACAGCCAAAAAACCGTTTCTCCACATCAAAGCCAAATATAGAAGTCCTCCACCGAGAGAGGTGCCCCCGAGATAAGCATAACTCGCATTCCATTAGTTTTAAACTTTGACGTAAGATAATGTGGTAAATTCAATTAAGTTCACGTCATTTATAATCATTATTTAGATCTCTCCAATTAAGCAATCTCTTCATTGTTATTATCTCCTAGTATTTATAAGTATTAGTAATTTAATTCATCGTATTCATTCACTCCATATTAGCGGGAGACTAGTCATAATGAATTTGTTTTAATTGTTTCCAATGTAATTTATAATTATTATCTTTCTGTCCAATTTCGATAATGAATAATTTCGTTATTTCAATTTTAATTTAATTTTAGATTTTACTTAAAGTGTGTTCCAATATTTTCTGGGATTGACGATTTATTTGTAAACTTGTATAACATTAGTTGTCCGATTCAGTTGAATGACCCAACCATGCATATGTAAGCGTGATGTTTATGATAAGACGCGATCCCGGTGTGTCCCGGCCGCAGTGGGTCACTGACGGGACACACCGGGGGACTCGCTGCAATGTGGCCTCACACGCACTAGCGACCTCTACCGTACAAACGTTGTTAATTAGAGTCCCGCATACGGTATATTTTGATATGAGACGATAGTATTTTTGCACTGACGATAGATAGTCAAGCACTAGTTAGTCCATATTTAAGCGTACGATTTACAAATATTTATATAATAAGTGTCGCCGCGGGCGCCGCACGCTACACGTTACCATGGTAGCGTTCACAAATGACATAAGTAGAAGCTAGGAACTGGTTGACCACATGAATCGTGTATTGTAAAGGTGTTATTTGGCGCTTAATTACAGTTGTAAAATTATAGTGATAACACGAATGTATAGCGTAGAAAGTTATAAAGGTTCTTCGAATGAACTTCAGCACGGTCTATACACGTCACAGCACGCAGGTTCAGTAGGGACGGAAATGCGTAAAATTAATTCGCATCAAACTTTTATTGCTCCTTTTTCCTACGTCTTCCATTGTGTGTTCTCTTTTCAATTCTGTCTTGGAAAAGTGTATTTCCTAACATTAGGACAATTTTGGATGCAAATTAATTTTAAAGTACTTTTCGTAATTTCGTTATGGTTTGCATGGAGTTGGAAATGCATTGGCACAGGCATCTCCATAATGACTTTTACTGACTGACCTTCTGTTTCCCAATTGTGTGGTACAATACAACGTAATTTATGATAATCACGAGAGCTTAGCAATATTTATTAAGCACGCAATACAAAGTGATAATATATGTAACTGCCAATTAAATTACCTATTGCAATATAGTGCCAACAGTTTTTTTTATAATTATGTATGGTTGATAATAAACTTTTAAATATGCATTACTTTTATTGATATTCTTTCGATCTTATCCATCACATGTCATGAATTAGTGTCTTCAACAATTTTGATTTACAAAACTGTCCAATTTATGATTGTAGCGATATGAGTTTACGAAAATATATGAAGAATTTAAATTCCAACACAATTTTAATTAATTTGTGCAAAGACAAAACTACGTCCGTCACAGTTTTTATCGTCATTTAGATCTAGAAGTGAAGTCACAGTAGAAATGCTTGCTTGGTTTTGAACACTTGATAGATAGAACTTAATGTAATCGGTCTTCATCACATCAGACTATTAGCACCCACAAAGTTTCCAGGATATAAAAGGTTTTCCAAATTGCATAATGTGCACGGATAAAACACAAATCGGGGCACAAAATCACGATTAATTTCAATAAGTCGTTTACATTATTATAAAAATTGATCAGTATTTTTAAACCAGGGATTAGTAACAGCGTTTATACTTGTGATTTATTATTAGAAAATGTGTTTTCAGTGCCGCAAGTCTGTGAGCGGTGTCGCAGTGCCAGTGCCCGTGCGAGCCTCCGTCACTCCGCACAAACGGCGATACACCTACTACAAGAAAATGTACAAGCCAATGTGCTATGAACTACCTAAACCTATCAGAGTGTCTTTAGTTTAACAAAGCAACGGATAAAATGCTCTAGTCATTATACCAAACTTATGTATGTAAAATTGGTTCTAAAGATTTTGTTTTATCCGAATAAAGTTGATTTAAGTTTTTTGAACGATTAATTCACAAAATGCGGGAATGTCCAACAAGCCTTATATGACATTTTTTTTTTTTTTTTGTAAAATGAAGCGAATAAGTGCAGCATGCGATTCATTACTTTAGTCATTAGATGGTTTTCTTTAAAGGCTATATTAACAAGGAATAAAAATATTATTCGTATTCGCGCGGACACAGTTTTATCCTCAATCAATCATCATCAGCCCATACCTATACGTCTCACTGGACGGGCCTTCTCTACAACTGAAACGGTTTAAGCCTACAGACCTAAGAAACTGCTTAGAACTTTTAGGTGTGCATGTTTCCTCACGATATTTTCCTTCACCGTTAAAGTAAGTGATAATTCTTGCCAATACACACAAAGCTTCGAAAAGTCAGAGGCGTGTGCCTTAGGTAGTTTGAACCCGCGACCGCAAAGATTCTAAGTTTAGAATCTCCTTAACTTTTAACTTATATTTAAACTTATACTCAATATAGGTCTAAAGGTGCCTCGTGGTCTCGCGGTACAAGTACCTATGTGCCGTGGGATCTAGAGGTCCTGGGTTCGATTCCCGGGTCGGGCAAAGTGTTATTGGGTTTTTCCATTAGGAAATTCTCAGTAACAGCACGGAGTCTGGAAATGTGCCCGAAAAACGGCAATAGGCTCGCCCCCTATTACGTGGGACTGATACATACCTGGCGAAATGTGGGTGCCGAAATGCATCTCTGCCTACCCCTTCGGGGGATACAGGCGTGAGTTTATGTATGTAGGTCTAAAGGAATACCAATCCGTACTATAAATACTTTACAGTCCAGTCTGGCCTAGTGCGGGATGGCAAAATACACACCTAAGAAGTTCCTTAATATAAGAATTAATTAAACTAATTATAATTTCGTTGAAAATATACAGATTGTTCCTCAGACTAAAAGCTAGGCTAGGTCGATACTTTAACTTCTTTATTTAGGTTGTATTTGTCACGCCGGCCCTGTACGGGCTAAGAAATGACAGAAGTCAAAGTCAAAATCACCTTTATTCAAATAGACTTTTACAAGTGCTTTTGAATCGTCAAGTAAGTTTTTTTTAAACTATTTTTAGAACTTCTGATGGTACTGTAAAAAACAATTTATTGTAGCTAGTTTACCTGAACAGAATGTATTCACTGTGTGCGCGATGACAGCGCCCTTGGTGACCAAAGTTACGGCAATACGAGCCTATTGCCCCCTATTACGTGGGACTGATATTTACTGACGATATGTGGGTGGTGAAATGCACCTCTGCCTACCCCTTCGGGGAATACAGGCGTGAGGTTATGTATGTATGTACTTGAGATTTGACAAATAAAAAAAGTTAAAACTAAAACCCAAATACGTCAAAAAACTAGCCTAAAAAGTCTAAAACAAGGTTTTCAGGACACAGTATTAAACAACGTTACTGAAGAAGCAAGATATTCGATGTCTTTTTTTTTTTGGAAAGCGCCTTAAGCTCCCCTTTTTTTCGATACCTATTAATGCCTATTGGAAGCACATTTTCCATGTCTTAAACTAATAAATTCAGGACTTTACACACATGACAAAAGTTAGGACTTACCTCCGCGCACGCGTACTGTGCGGACACGGTTATGCACAGTGTCTTTTGAAATTGTGTTTGTCGTGTTTCGGGTTCAATTGCCGGCTCGTGGGTGTTACCGGTTGTTTTGTGTTGGTTTGTGCTTTACGGCGCGTAAGTTGTTTTAGTGTTTTTTCATTGGATTTAATAGATTTTGCCAGTTTTATTCGGTAAGTCATTTTTATTTTGTTGTGTGGGTAGGCTTAAACTAGGTTAAACCGTTAATTCTCTTTAGATTCGTTTATTATACTATGTCGTGTTATAATGATGATCCTCCTGATCGTGGTAGGGACCCTTTTAGCAAAAGTAAATTGACCCCAAGGTCACCGAACTCCCGGCCAAAACGGTTATTTGGTGACATGTCACCTTCAAATATATCTCCGGGCGATAAAAGAACAAAACCGTCCGGTTCAAGAAGCAATTCTCCTCTGTCTTTCGAGGACAGCCGCGATGCAAGTCAAATTAATTATTGCGATTTGGTGTCCGTTGCTTCGACATTTTTAAGTAAAATTAACGACCTCGTTAACGATCAGGGGTCACGAATAAACGTAGCAAACAAATCTGCAATTATGGACCTCACTTAACGGGTCACAGGCATTATTTCCACACTCGCGATAAAATCGTCTTGCAATGAGACATAACTAGCTAACTTACAAAGGGAGCTAGATAACAATAAAAACTCGCGCGAACCTGCACCGGGCACTTATGCGGACCGCCTTAAGTTGCGTTTATCTAAACCGACACCGGCAATGGAGTCGCGCGCGCCGCTGCCGTGTGTAGTAGCATACCCCACTACGGAGCGATCAGCTGAGTTCGCGTCATCATCTGCAACGAAGCAGGCGCTAATGAAAGCGATTAAGCCGAGTGATGACGGTTTTCAAATTGTAGGCGTTAAAAAAACCGCGAAATCTGGTGTCGTACTTCGTGTCGCGAATGAGTCACAAATACAGAAATTGCAATCGGTTGACGCAATAAAATCTGCCGGTTTACGATTAGAAAAACCCAAAGGCCGTCGTCCACGTATTTTAGTTAAAGATGTACCGTCCCCAATGGAAGATCGCGTTTTTATCAGTGCTCTTTACAGGCAAAACATTAAGGGCGAGTTACCCATTAAAGAGGATGATTTTATTAAATCAGTTAGAGTAGTCCGTAGACGTATTTTAGATAACGGTCGGAAATGGATCGGGATTGAAATAGACACAGACGTGCGTAAACATCTTGTGACCACTAAAGACAAGTTGTTCATTGACTGGGCGACGTGCCGTTTTGTTGATGACGTCGAGATTGTCCGGTGCCTTAATTGTCAACAATACGGACATGTACATAAATTTTGCACCACAAAATCTCCAACTTGCGCTCTGTGTGCCGGCGAACATGAAACAAAATCTTGTCCCCATAAGGCTGATGCATTTAAGCCAATTTGCGCAACATGTAAAAAAAAATTAAGAAACCCCGTGACCACCGCTGTGGGTCTCAGGAGTGTCCATCTTATAAGCATAAACTACAAATGCTAATCCTTTCTACTAATTATTGATTATAAAATGGCTAATCACACGATCGGACAGTTGAATTTACATAATGATAGGGTGGCTACGTTGGAGTTAAATATTTTAATTAATGAATATAAGCTTGACATTGTTCTCGTCCAAGAGCAGTACCAACACGCTCGGCTACGTCGTAGATTAATACAACTAGATAACAGTTCACGAGCAGGCATTTACGTGTCGAGTTCTGTCTTTACAGTCACATCAGTGCGTAATCTTATGACATCACACTGTGCGGTCGCGGAGGTTATAACACCCTCAACTAAATTATACGCTGTGAGCTGTTATTTTCAATACTCGGACCCTGTGGGTCCCCATTTACACCATTTGAGACATGTTCTGAGGTCTCTTTCGGGAAACAAAATTGTTGTTGGCGCAGATGTCAATGCGTCTTCCCCTCTTTGATATGGCAAATTTAGGTCCACCGACTCAGAGCGACGCTCTGCCGTCGAAGATTTCATTGCAGAATTAAATTTAGCAATACATAATACACCTGACGCACCACTGACATATTCCAGCCCTATGGGCGAATCTTCAATTGACGTCACACTTTCCAGTGGAGACGTCCATATCGATAAATGGCGTGTTATACCAGATGCGTCTTGTAGTGATAATCGCCTGATAGTGTACGAGTTTTTACCTGGATTTACACGAGGGCATCCAAATAATTATTACAACTGTAGATATAAATTAAGAGGGGCTAATTGGCAGTCTTTTGGTTCGCTTTTCGCTAATCATACTAAAGATTTCACTCGCAATGAACTTTCAGCTGAAGCTTGCGCTGAAATAATGACCGATACTTTTACGTACCTACTGTGCGGATATAACTTTCGGTCGTTCATTTGTAACTCGTACTCGTAGATGTGATTGGTGGAATAATACCTTAGTCCACCTTCGTCAACTATTTCGTGGAGCGCGTAGAAAGTTCAATTTGCTTAAAAAACGGTGTATAAATAGTAATTTATTTGAAAGTGCTTTTAACACTCTAAAAACAGCTAGGTCGCGTTATAGAGCCGCGATTATTAAAGCAAAAGGCGATTTATTACGAAGAGTAATCGACCGTTTGAACTCTGAGGGTCCTTGGTCCCCTCTTTACCATGAGTTTAAAGCTAATAAATCCATTGATTCAGCATATATTGAAAATATAAAGGTTAATGGCACATACACTAATGGTATTGAGGAGACCACGGAAACCTTATTAAACTCACTTATCCCGGACGATAGCCTTTAAAAATGATTCCGCATATCATAGTCAAGTAAGGCTATGGGCCTCAGTCACACCATCCAGTCCATCAACTCCTGATTCGGATAACCCATCTCTTCACGAATTTCTCGAAGTAGTTAGCTCCCTGCCGCTCAATAAGGCTTCTGGGGATGATAAAATTTCTAACAAAATGATAAGGGAAGCGTGTAAGTTGTCTAGTGTCGCTATAATGTGCGTTTTTAATCGATGTATAGCTGAGGGCGTCTTTATGCGAATTTGGCGGTGCGGTCTTATTAAACTCGTACCTAAAGGAGGGAATAAGTCTCCTGAAGACCCAAAATCGTATCGTCCAATAACGTTGTTACCGTCGTTAGGCAAGTTACTTGAACGTCTTATCGTGCCTCGCTTACTACCGGGCGGACCGAAATTTCACGAAAATCAATTCGGTTTTACGATTGGTAAATCAACCGTGGACGCAGTTTTATCGGTTAGGAGAACAGTTAACAAATCGGACCATAAGTACGTGTTGGGGATATTTTTCTCGCGGTTGCCCAAGGAATATATTTTCCATGATTTATTCGTATTTTATCCATGGCACAACCAAGTTGCGCTTAGGTCACCACGCAGTGTCGAAGACACTTACAATGGGTTGTCCCCAGGGTTCCGTTGTCGGCCCTTACTTATGGAATCTAGGCTTTGACGACTTTCTCGCGATCCCTTTACCTCCATGTTGCTCTTTAATAGGATATGCGGATGACGGTCTCTTGCTCATACAGTCAAATAGCAGATCAGGTCTAGAAAAGTTAGCAGACGCGTGTCTTAGTTTAATTACTCACTGGGGTGAAAGAAACCGTCTCTCGTTCGCACCCCAAAAATCATTTCATTTGCTGCTGAAAGGCTCTCTGAAAACCCCGCCGCGTATAAAATTTAATAACGTCTCGATCAAAAGTAAACAGTCTGTTTGTTACCTAGGGCTTGTTCTAGAACGTAATTTCTCTTTTATAGAACATATAAAATGCGTCGGTGAAAAATCAAAAAACAACTTTTATGCCTTGACAAGGATATCAGCGTCAACTTGGGGTCTGTCGTTTAACACCTTAAAAATAATTTATGGAGCTACATATTTGGGTTGCATTTGTTACGCTTCCCCTGTGTGGGCCGACAGGGCAACTGTCGGTGCCGTCAGAAGGAAGTTGCTCCAGAGTCAACGTTTGGCGTTGATATTTTTGTGTAAGGCGTACAGAACTGTTAGTACTGAAGCTTTACCTGTTCTGGCGGGAGTACTTCCAGTCGACCTGGAAGTGCAACGTCGCGCCGCGTTATATTTTTCCAACAAGCAAAATATTGATACAGATTTTCTTTCCTCGCGCGACCTTTTGAAAATTAGTCGGCTATTTAAACCATACCCCGTCACTTACTCGGAATTAATAGAAGAATGGCAAAATCGATGGAGTCTCTCCATAAAGGGGTGTCATCTTTATCAATATTTTCCTTCGGTTAGCGATCGTTTGGCAAAAACTTGGCTCGAGATCGATCATAACGTGTCGCAATTTCTGACGGGTCACGGTAATTTTCGTAGCAAATTATTCTCATTTAAGTTGGTTGATTCTCCTATGTGCCAATGCTCAACACATAATTGCAAATATGAACAGTCCGCGCATCATATCCTTTGGGAGTGCAATCTTTGGTCGGATGAGCGTAACTGTATGCTCAATAGTATGCATGTAACGTCTGGTGTTGTCTATTATACAGATCTTGTTGAATCCAGGAAGAATTTCCGTGCTTTCCAGCGTTTTTGCCATGCCTATTATTGGAAGTCTACATAACAGCTCGCACTTTAGGTCCAATTTAGTCAATAAAACTCATACAGTTTTTACCCGTGGTGCGTTACTTGCGTCTAATATCACTAAATGTAATTGTCTTTTTTATGTGAGGGTAAAACCTCATAACTCAATGTTTTGTCACCCGCTTTGCTATGGAGTGAAGTGAACAACTCTTTGTTTTTCAACTCCTCCTTATATTGTCTTTCTGATTAACTTCGTTGCGGGATTGTGACAAATTTAGGTCCCCTTAGATCCGCTGAGCTTCATTGCTCGGTGTCATTACTGTGCGTGCCGCTGTTGATCCTGGAGCACAGGAGTTACAGTGGCGGGTGTGTGGTGGGATAGGGACCACATGACAAAAGTATTTCAAACTTTATGTGATACATACAGATGTAGTGACATGAAACGATTTGGCCACGCGACCACAGCTCAATATAATTCTAAGTTTTATTAGTTACTAGTTGTAATTATAAAAAGCAATAAATAAAACTCCTTTAGTAAATATTTCATTCATTTATTATATACCTGAAATAATTAAGTATAAAATTAATTTAGTGTAGGAATGAATTAATAAATGCAAAGTAAAAAAATCATATTCAATTACGTAGCATTCGATTATACGAAAAATTACGTACATAAGAGAGCTAAAATAATATTTTTCACAAAAAACACGATTCACGCAACACATAAGCTCTCTATAATTTCATTTTGATAAGTATTCGAATACAAATTCAAAGTCGTAGCTAGAGTAAAGCCGAGCGAAGGCTTCACCGTCTGGACTATATATATAAACTATTGTATATAAACACAACTATGTTTATGCTTTATATAAAACCTAAGAACTAGTTGGTTTACACTTGCTCGCGCTACCTTTGTACAAATACTGAGAAAAAT
Source organism: Hemaris fuciformis (assembly GCA_907164795.1). Classification (NCBI taxonomy): domain Eukaryota; kingdom Metazoa; phylum Arthropoda; class Insecta; order Lepidoptera; family Sphingidae; genus Hemaris; species Hemaris fuciformis. The sequence continues at coordinate 336,645 of OU015452.1, forward strand.
GATCGATATTCGGCGGGAATTAACAAACTTGATATGTTTGTTAATCATCATGCGAAAGATTTATCATTTCAAAATCCATCACGATGAATAAGACATATAGAAAATTTTATCCATTGTCTGGATGATGTGGACAATGATATATTTAAGTTTCTATAAATATTGGTTAGATATGTTATAATAAGTTGATGAATGAATTAAAAGAATAGATCGAAGAGTTTAGATGTGAGAGTGAGTTCAGTACAATTTGTAACGCGGTCAAGAGTCGACTGGCTAGTGGCTACATCGAATACATAATCAATCTCATTTTAATACATTTTGGTAAATTATCGATAAGCGGTAAAAATATTTGGCCGATCTTACCTTAAATATAAGATTAACATTAATCGATTTATAATACACCTATAACGTGTCCTAGCCTAGTTATTAAATACCACGCGCTTGAGTTGTGCAGTTTACAAGCTCTTACACTATCGAGGGAGTAACGCGCTATATGTTTAACTCGCTTACGTCATCATGTTACTGAATATTTCAACAATTCGTTAGCATATCAGTACTACACAACAATGCATGAATTCATAATGAAATAGTGAAGCCAATCACTACTTGTACAGTAGTACGTCTACGTTATGTGATCGTAAAATATTCAGTTGCATGTTATTAGTCTTAAATGATTCTCTATACACTTTTACTTATACTATTGTTTGAGACTCGGAAAAAGTGAAATTTGTAAGATTCCAAAAAGTGAGATTAACAACATGTCGAGTTACGATTTCGTTGAAAGTCTTTATCATATGCATGAATTTAGCGATTTATTTTTTTTTTGACAGTTTATATTTTATCATATCTTTTTGTCGAACACGAAATGTCAAATTCTTTTTATATTTCCATTCCATACAGAGATACGATTTTACATAATACTTATATCGTCGCTTCGCTCTTAATTTATCGACATTTGACACATTATTCGGTATTTGTGACCGACTTCAAAAAAGGAGCAAGTTCTCAATTTGACTTTTTTTTATCTGTTTACCCTAGTTGTTACTTTCGAAAAAGCGGTGTTAGTCAGTGCCCGGTGTGGTATGTAGCAGGGTAGGTAGGTCCCGGCGGCGGTTACTTCTTCTTGCTCTTGCCGAGCGTGAGCGTGTGGTGCGACGCGGCCGTCTGCTGCTTGCGGCGGTTGAACTCGATGGCGTCGTCCTCGATCTTCTTGCGCAGCTCCTCTAGCCGCTTCTTCTCGTCCGTGTGGTCTTTCTTCAGCTTGTCGAACTTCGCATGCAGCTGAAATTCATTCCATACGTTTAGAGTGACAGTAATTCAATGGACACAGCTTCTGCCGCACTTGTATTCGTAAAATGCAGCATGTGATTACTAATAGTGATTTGACAGCCCCGTGGCGCAGATGGCTAGACACCAGCTTGCGAAACGAGAGGCCGCGGGTTCGATCCCCGCACCGAGACAAATGTTTGTGTGATCCACAAATATTTGTTTCGGGTCTGGGTGTTTGTGAGACCGAAAAGTCTCTCGTAGTCTCTGATACCCACGACACAGGACTTGTATCCTAGTGTGGGGTCAGAACTATGTATGTGACTGTTGGGTGTATTTATTTATTTATTTATAGTTGCAACAGTGGTATTAAAGTAAAATTCGTAGCAATAGTGTTTTTATAGTTTAAATGGAATAGGCGTTTGTGTTCCATCCAGTGTACCATATTTTATAACCAAGATCTAAGGCATGAATCGTGAAAGACTATAAAAGTGGAGTAAAGTGGAGCACAATGATACCTCTTTCTCAGCCTCCTTGAGTTCTGCCTCCTTCTCTTTGACCCTCTGCACGAACATCTGGCGCATCTCATCCTCCTTCTGCTGCAGCTCCGCGAGGTGCGCACTGCGCTTCTGCTCGAATGTCTGCTGGAATGACACCTGCACACACACACATCCTTTATAATACGTACTTTATACATAATTTACCATTTGTTTAATGTTTAAAATGTTCGATGGAATATTATTTAAAATATGCAACTTCTCTAATTTTAATTATTATTTTCTTTAGCCAATGGCAATATAGTAATTGTATATTAAACCATGATTATCAACGATCACACAATCTCCCTGCGTTATTAAATTTTATTGTTAGGTAAAGCATATAGTTTAAAATGTCAGCGTGGTGGACTAGGGCGCAGACCCTCCCCACTCGTGTAACGCCGTGTGCCGCGGCATACTGACGGGCTTGTTGTCTGCGTCGACGTCGGTGAATCCCATCTGCTGCAGGCGGCGGCGCCGGTACAGCTCGTAGTGTCTCGCGTGCGTCTTCTCGCGCATGTCCTCCATGTTGGTGCGGATCAACATCTCGCGCAGCTTCACGAAGTCGCAGTGCGACTCGTTCTCCACTGGAATGTATACACATTATGTTACACAGGGTTGATGATGATATAGTAAAGTAATAAACTGCTTATAACTGATTGTATTAGATGACAAAACTCGAACCAAACAGCAACAATAAACTTGGCTAATTTATTGCGACAAAATACAAGGACATATATTACTCAAATATAAATATAAGAATTAATCACAAGTTAGAATCGTAATTTAAAGAATAAATGATTGATTTGAATTTTCAATAAAACTATCCTATCAAATATAATAACTCGTGTTCATTAGCATTAAAAGTGGGATGCACAATGAGGTGTCATCCTCGTATGCAGAAGATGTATAGAGGTGAAAAAGTGGATATGTGTGAGAGAGCCTGTCCTGTGTCTGGGGTCGTTAGAATCCTAGCACGGTGTCCCCTACTGTTGTAAGAAGGGCACTGCGGTTGCGGTGTATAAGTGTGTGTATGGGTGGTGTTGGATGTGTGTGAGTGTGGGTATGTACGGTGCACGGTGCCCCAGGGGTACTGGCGGGCGCGCACGGTCTTGTTGCCGATCTTGACGAAGTCCGTGGAGCCCACCACCGCGTGTGTGTGTGTGTGAGTGTGGGTATGTACCTTGCACGGTGCCCCAGGGGTACTGGCGGGCGCGCACGGTCTTGTTGCCGATCTTGACGAAGTCCGTGGAGCCCACCACCGCGTGTGTGTGTGTGTGAGTGTGGGTATGTACCTTGCACGGTGCCCCAGGGGTACTGGCGGGCGCGCACGGTCTTGTTGCCGATCTTGACGAAGTCCGTGGAGCCCACCACCGCGTGTGTGTGTGTGTGAGTGTGGGTATGTACCTTGCACGGTGCCCCAGGGGTACTGGCGGGCGCGCACGGTCTTGTTGCCGATCTTGACGAAGTCCGTGGAGCCCACCACCGCGTGTGTGTGTGTGTGAGTGTGGGTATGTACCTTGCACGGTGCCCCAGGGGTACTGGCGGGCGCGCACGGTCTTGTTGCCGATCTTGACGAAGTCCGTGGAGCCCACCACCGCGTGTGTGTGTGTGTGAGTGTGGGTATGTACCTTGCACGGTGCCCCAGGGGTACTGGCGGGCGCGCACGGTCTTGTTGCCGATCTTGACGAAGTCCGTGGAGCCCACCACCGCGTGTGTGTGTGTGTGAGTGTGGGTATGTACCTTGCACGGTGCCCCAGGGGTACTGGCGGGCGCGCACGGTCTTGTTGCCGATCTTGACGAAGTCCGTGGAGCCCACCACCGCGTGTGTGTGTGTGTGAGTGTGGGTATGTACCTTGCACGGTGCCCCAGGGGTACTGGCGGGCGCGCACGGTCTTGTTGCCGATCTTGACGAAGTCCGTGGAGCCCACCACCGCGTGTGTGTGTGTGTGAGTGTGGGTATGTACCTTGCACGGTGCCCCAGGGGTACTGGCGGGCGCGCACGGTCTTGTTGCCGATCTTGACGAAGTCCGTGGAGCCCACCACCGCGTGTGTGTGTGTGTGAGTGTGGGTATGTACCTTGCACGGTGCCCCAGGGGTACTGGCGGGCGCGCACGGTCTTGTTGCCGATCTTGACGAAGTCCGTGGAGCCCACCACCGCGTGTGTGTGTGTGTGAGTGTGGGTATGTACCTTGCACGGTGCCCCAGGGGTACTGGCGGGCGCGCACGGTCTTGTTGCCGATCTTGACGAAGTCCGTGGAGCCCACCACCGCGTGTGTGTGTGTGTGAGTGTGGGTATGTACCTTGCACGGTGCCCCAGGGGTACTGGCGGGCGCGCACGGTCTTGTTGCCGATCTTGACGAAGTCCGTGGAGCCCACCACCGCGTGTGTGTGTGTGTGAGTGTGGGTATGTACCTTGCACGGTGCCCCAGGGGTACTGGCGGGCGCGCACGGTCTTGTTGCCGATCTTGACGAAGTCCGTGGAGCCCACCACCGCGTGTGTGTGTGTGTGTGAGTGTGGGTATGTACCTTGCACGGTGCCCCAGGGGTACTGGCGGGCGCGCACGGTCTTGTTGCCGATCTTGACGAAGTCCGTGGAGCCCACCACCGCGTGTGTGTGTGTGTGAGTGTGGGTATGTACCTTGCACGGTGCCCCAGGGGTACTGGCGGGCGCGCACGGTCTTGTTGCCGATCTTGACGAAGTCCGTGGAGCCCACCACCGCGTGTGTGTGTGTGTGAGTGTGGGTATGTACCTTGCACGGTGCCCCAGGGGTACTGGCGGGCGCGCACGGTCTTGTTGCCGATCTTGACGAAGTCCGTGGAGCCCACCACCGCGTGTGTGTGTGTGTGAGTGTGGGTATGTACCTTGCACGGTGCCCCAGGGGTACTGGCGGGCGCGCACGGTCTTGTTGCCGATCTTGACGAAGTCCGTGGAGCCCACCACCGCGTGTGTGTGTGTGTGAGTGTGGGTATGTACCTTGCACGGTGCCCCAGGGGTACTGGCGGGCGCGCACGGTCTTGTTGCCGATCTTGACGAAGTCGGTGGAGCCCACCACCGCGAACGGGATGTGCGAGTTCATGCTGCCGTTCACCTCGGACACGGACTCGTCGTCCACCGGGAACTGGTAGATCTCCACGCCGTTCGACTGCAGCTCCTGCATTATCTTCGACTGCAACACCAACACGTACCACATTCATCACATATTCCACCTATACTCCGCATTAATTTTACATTTCATACAGATTAAACCTCCATTCATCTCACAAAGAATTATCACGTACTTTAACGGTGAAGGAAAACATCGTGATGAAACCTGCACACCTAAGTTTTTAGAAATTTCTTAGGTGTGTAGTCCGCCAACCCGCACTAGGCCAGCATGGTGGACTAAGGTCTAAACCATCTCAGTTGTAGAGGAGGCACGTGCCCGGCAGTGGGACGTATATGCGCTGATGATAATTATGATTTTACATCAAATTCTAATGATTCATATATCCTCATTGAATTTAGTAACATACCTTAAATTTCTGTAGTTCAGTCTTGGAAATAGTGTCTGCCTTTGCAATGATTGGTATGATGTTCACCTTTGTGTCCAATTTCTTCATGCACACCAGGTCAATAGACTTCAAACCATGACCTGGAATATTTTTAATGGTCTGTTATAATATATTCACCCAAACATCACACATTCCTTAGATTAAGTAAGATATCAGTCTCGTGTCGGAAGTCGTATCGTCTCGTATCGGAAGTTACTCCTTCATTTCATTTATTATTTCAATATCCCAAGAGATCTTCAACCTCTTCCTTCATTATCTAAAAGCCAGGAACTAGCTACGATACTATTGTTCACCGATTCCCCTTGCCCTACATTGAAATATAATAAAAAAGCCAGAGAATGCAAATAATATATACATTTTTTCCTCTAACGTTCCTGTTTCGTTGGGACTTGACCCGTGTGAATGATTAAAATTCAAAACCTATACTTTGAGGACAAATAAACAAATAATCAATTGTTTATGAGTTTACGTCATTGCATTATTATTTATAGGAATGCCGATAGTTGAGTTCATAAATAGTATATTACTTTGATATCTTGTGCATGATTTTAGTCTGTTTGGTGGCAAATCAATCGATAATTATTGGTTGGTAACTCATCCACTGTACACTTTAAATTAAAATTCAATATAATAATACATTCTTCAGTATTATAACAAGTAAAAGTCGTAGATGTTCGTACTTTTAATGAAGCATAGTTATACAGAACAGCATCAAAGGAATGTCATATTTCGATTAAATTCGTTACGGTTACTAACTAGAATCCTATTGATTACTTCGGTGTTACCTATGAACATTTCATTGTCCATCGTAGTGTGCAATAGTCGCAACTCTGGGTGTACACATATATTGTTATAATAGTGCCAAAGAAGTGGTTTCGTTTCGATTTACCTTTCGTTACTCACTATATGACATGGGCAAAAATTGTAAACCAATGAATTCATACATCGTTCGTTCGTATCTGTTGAATACGACCAATAAGCGTACATTGTACACACAAGCACTTGTCGATGTTTATTTGTTTACAGAGGGCCCAGTAACGAGTCGAGCGGTGTAATCAACCGCGTGGAATGTCAAACATCAGTCCCTCTCGGCCTGTTCTCGTAAATAAACATGCGGGGCTTGTGTTCGTCTTTCACCGACTTTCGCCTGTGACCTCCGTCAAGCGTATATGTAACAATTGTAGGTGTCCGTGTTAAATGTTTAATTGATATCGATCGTGGACGTGCCAAGGCTCCTAAAGAGAACTAGATTTCGATCTATGGGCAATGAATATGTAACGGACTAAAATTTACCAGTCTAGTATAATTCAATTCTTGTGATGTAAAGTCTACTAAATAGTACTAAGCTAGCATGTTAAACTACACCCAAACAGATATGTGCTAATAGTAGCATACATATTTTATTATTCAACTAAAATTATTTCTCTCATTGTGCGCAATGCAATCGTTATGTCGTCTGTATGATCTTGCTCAGTAGATATTAGAAACAAGATTAACTATGTACCTACTCAAAATTCTTATACGAAGACATAGTGAAGGCTATGTCTCGTACCAAAACTTTTTACAATGTTGTTATGGGTGACTTCAATGCCAAAGTGGGAGTACAGGGTTACGGCGAATGGAAGGTAGGTCCATTCGGTTATGGGCGCAGAAATAGTCGAGGGCAAATGCTGGTCAACTTCCTCGAGGCACAGGGGCTTTTTTTCTACTCAAAATAAAAAAGGAGTTCTACTGTTGCACGAGTGAAATCGCGTGTAAAAACATGTAATATAAATTATACATCGATGAAGCGTGTTTGTTTTACAAACGAGATTCAATTAGTGGTAACGAATGTAACAACGCGTATCGGCGATAATACCACAAACAATACCGATAATTGATAATTGTGAAATACCGGCACCTTCCAAATTGAATCCGGTCTGAGTTTAAAAAAGTAGCTCTTCTAATTAACAATAGTGATAACTGACGAATAGTAAATCACATTTTCGTGACCGAACTGTGAGTCGATGGCGAGTGCAAGTGCCAACAGGCAAGAAAAGATTACATAATCATCACTTGACACAATTCTGCAAGCCCGTAGTCGGGATATACATTCGATGATTCCGGATTCCGAAAAACTTACGGACAACATTTTTATGGTGGTAGATACAGACAGAAGTGGATATAAATAAGTAGGTTATTTAATATTAAACCTTTCAACGACACATCTAAATTTAAAAATCATCTAAATAGTCACCAAACTCAATGCCACAGAGCATTCAAAACAAACACACTAAGGTCATTGACCGAAATTTCACTTGGTATCAAAAACTCGAATGAAAATGGCAAAGAGAGCGTGCTAATCGGTATCACGTATCGGTTCCCGTTAGATGCGCCTGGGGAAGTGTCCTAGGGCGGCCAGGTTGGCCGAGAATCACCGTACCACCAGTATGTCGAGCGTGAGCCGCATACAATGTAGTTACCGACCATCATCCACATGTCAAGGACAATTCATAAAATGTACCGCGCAGTGGGTCAGTGTGGTGCCCAGCACCGCCGAGTGAAAGTAAAACAACGGCCGCATATTGATAATCATGCGATTGTATGCATAAATGGTAAATAGTACGTGCATAATGTTGCATTTTCACAATTTACATGTACAAGGTTCGCTTTCAAAATACCGCTCCCGAAAATACCACATTCAATGAAATTACATAAGAATGCCTATTCAGTTCAGTGCTAAAAATAGATCTATTTATTTAAAACCTCAGGTCAGGTCAAGCAGTATTGATTGGTGCATGTGTAATAATAAAATTATAACTCACCAGTGGGACATATGAAGTATAGACAGACATGTAACCTGCTGTCATGGTATGTGGGCAATGCTCTCTTGATCTTCAGCTCTTCCTGTAGGAATGCTTCAAACTGCGCGTCGATGTAATCGACAACGGCCTTGAAGCTATCCTCTTTGTTAACTTGATCTCCATACCCCACAGTGTCACATATTGTTAACTGTTGATGAGTTGCATATTAGATTTTATAAAAAATTGCCTATGACAAATGAATGAATTTTAACATTAAATTGTAAAAGCACAAAACATGTCTGCGTTTCTTAATCGCATGGAAAAATAAACTTTTTGACACCAGATGATAAGTGTAGTGCCACCTAATAGGATTGACTGGCACTTAACAGTTAAAATTATCACTAAAAATCAATACAATTATGCCGGCCTAATAGAAATGAAATATCCCAGTCAAGTGTGTGAAGTCTAGTCCACCTTATACATATGATGGTTAAAGACACCGAAAGTAGCACACTCAGAAATGACACCAAACAGTGTAGCTGCGTGAATGTCTATGAGGGACCTAGCTTGCCTTCCAAGCACCCCACCCCAAAATTATTGAGAAGAAAATGCTGGTATGGTGGTTGCTATCCAGACCATAAGAAATAGCATTGAACCAGCAAATCTGTATAATATACATTAAAATTTAATTAAACCATTTTAAATGTTAACCCAAATAACTATTTTTTTAAATTAACTATCACAATATATGAACAAAAATAAATCTAGAACAGGCATTTAAAGTAAGACTAAACAAGATCAACATGCATAGTAGTTTATACATAATTGTACTGTGTACATCCCTTGATTGCAAAACAATGTTCATTCTGTGACATACATAATGAGCGCTCAGTTTTATGAATAAGTGCAATTTAGTAGAATTAGAATATTAACAACAAAGTGCCGGCCTTTGTATGAAACTAAGTTTTTGTTGTAACAACTGCTAACAGTGGCAAATTATAACTATTGAGTAATTTTTTTTTTTACTTAGTTATCAATCACTAACTAAACTGGTCTTATCACTTTTGTTACAGTTCCTACCGATGGGAAAACAGTCAAATATATGATTCCCAGTTTATACTAAATATTAAAATAAGATTTTTCCTTAAATGTTGTATATACAATTATTAATTATAAACAAAATTTAAAATCACATGCATGTAGTATATATGTTCATCAAATAATATGTGATATTTATGGTTTAGACAAAGTGCTTCTTTAAATATTATACCCTTAAATTAAAGGCAACATATAGCTTCATATACCTATTTTAAATTTAATTCTTAATTTTTTATCGCTTCATTTGAAAAGAAAATCACTTATATACAGTAAAAGATGGTGATGCGGATAAACTCTACAAGAAGCACAGATGTTTATTATTAACACCTGCAAATAATTTTCCCTCGATAAACATGCACCAAAAAGTAAATTTAAGCTATTCTTTCAGTCCTTTTATCTGACACAATTGTAATTTGCAATTACGTACAAGATTCCTACAATGCAACCATGTGTTTGAAGGATTAAAGACTTACTTGCCAATGGGGTATGAAATAGCAGGCGGTGAGAGCCCATGACATGCATAACACTAACCTTTAGCCTCACATTGCTCTCCTGTAGTTCATATGTATGAGCCTTGAGCTTAACAGTGGGCAGGTTGTGAGGACTCGGCGTTGATTCAAAGTTGGTGTTGAACAGTGAGTCCATTAAAGTTGACTTGCCCAGACCAGTTTCACCTGTGTCAATGAGAATCATATATGATTTTCTAACAAGCTTTATTTACATTGTTTACACATCATGTAATAATTTAAACATCAAATAGACATTTAATTTACCAAAAAAAATATTGTAGTTTTTAATAACATTGCAATATAATTTTACCACTTTAATTACGGATCTTGTAAGATATACGAAAAAAATTGTTAAACAGTGTCAAAAAAGGCCTTATTTTAAGGTTTGTGTGCACACAGTTTTCAAATTAAAATTAAATGTATTTAAATACTCGTCATACTCGTGGATTACACACTCATTACCTCGTCAAACAAGCGATAAGCCGTATAGGCGTGTAAGTTATATTTTAATGAATAAGTGCAATGAATCACCACTCACCAATGCAGAGGATGTTGAATACAAATCCATTCTGGACGCTCTTGTTTACCAGCTGGTCAGGGAGACTGTCGAAGCCGACGTGTCCCGACAGCTTCAGCGTACGCATTGTTGGTTCCATCTAAAACGCACAATACATCTCACTGCACTGCGAATTGAGACGGGTCAGGCGTACTGCCTCGACCCGATTTCTCATATGACACCAATTAAAACAATTAAAGAAGTAAACTATGTTGTTTATTATTTACATTCCCGCATGTGTGGATGAATAATGCGTAAATTCAATTGAAGCCTGTGACTAAAAACTGATTTCTACAATTTAGTGATCGGAAGAACTACGCCCAACAGCCTCTGTCTCTGATATTACCGCACAGCACACAATCAATTGTAAAGATTAGTAACTTAAGTATTTGATAACATGATTAAACAACTTTAATTAAACGCTACTGTTTATTTAAAACTTATATTATATTAAATGAACTCACTTTTGGTGGCTCAACGTCGATCGCCGCCATGTTTACTTTCTGACTGACTGATTGAATTCAATGTAGAGAAGTGAGCTACACTTTGTCCAACGTATCGAAACACTACTACTTCATGTATCAAGGATACCACTGTCATTACCAATATTTAAAATTTTAATTGATTTGAAATTGGTGATTGTACTTTATTGTGATAATATTAATTTTGAAAAATAAACATATTTTTTTATGACTGACCGTTTTCGTAACCAACAGTGCTCTGTAATAGCTACTATGATTCAAGACGAACATTTATTATATAATAATAAGCATACATCCCATTATATTACCTTGTATACATAACGTATTAAAAATAGGTTTTTACTTCTTAATCGTATAGATTACTATTTTTCTCGCTCCCTTCTTTCGATCTATATCAAAGTTTTTTAGTTATCGCATCCACTCATATGTTTTTCTAATATACATGCTGTGATACTTGATCAACTTGAGATTAGGCTAATTAAAAATATTCTTGATAAGTTATTCTAGCATTAAGTGTCTTTAAAAAAGTACTCGATGCCCCATTGTTACGTTAAACTTTTATTGCTACTTAAATAAACCGTATTGCGTTCATAAAATTAAATAAGTTGAATAAAGAAATTTAAACACCAAAGTATTATAAGTTTTATACCTTCCATTGATAGTTTCTTAACATAATTTTTCCATTATTATTTTACTACTCTTCACCAATGCATTTTTTGGATATGTTTTTACACGTTCTACAAATCCTACTAAAATTGTCAAAATATTCCGTGGTAGAAAATTTTGACAACTGAAAGGTGAAGTTTTAGTTTCGTGTTTGTAACTGGCAACATCGACAAAATCCAAAATGGCAGAAAGCGACTTTGGCGTGTTATCATGTGAGCCGAAGGAATAATGTTTTCTTGAATTTTATGATCGCGAGTGCATTATAAAATTGTGTATCAGTGAATAGTGACAAAACCAACCATGGCGGACCTAAAATCGCCGCCATTTAGTGACATCAAAAGACCTGAGGAAGTGGTTCGTATGACGACGAACGATAGCCTGAAATTTGCAGTTCTTATCGGGCTGATTGAAGTCGGCCAGGTGACCAACAGGGAGGTGGTGAACACCGTGCTGCACTTGGTAAGTGTCCTGCACCAGTTTCACGCTGGTTGCATCATAACAACCTTGATACAGCGTCGTTAACTCTTATTGGATTCATCTTGGACAGGTTATTGGATTACACACCGTGTTGTGTTATTTACAAATTTCATATTCCAATTGCGTTTGTAATTATTGATTTTTTTAAAGAATAAATTAGGTGGCTATGCAGAAACGCTTGGCCGTGGTGAGTGGGTTGTCGCGGTTATTTTCATTGTTTTTATCGATCGTAACATGAATCGTAGTTGCGGACGCGCGGCTACCGGCGCCACGGCGCGCATTTGTTTTGGTCTCGTGGCCGGTATATCCGCCGGCTATTTCGTGTCCTCGCCAAGAATTCGCATTGCACCGGCTATGAAGAACATTTGTATGCACGTAACGGCACCTTGTTGATGTTTCGCGAGTAAACATTCTTACGTGTTAATTGATGCATAAAATAATGACGCGCTTTTTACCTTGGCTTATTTGACTTGATTGACATTATCTACCGTAAATGGTGGCCCAGGTATCATTGGCACTCTGTGGCTACGCTTCTGTGCAACGCAGTACACCTCTAGTTACTATAGAGTCTATAGTAACTATAGTATAGACTATAAAAACTGTCATATGTAGAATCTGTTTGCATGACAGTCTATATTGACTAGAATGTACACGCACCTTTGAGCAAAATGACAGCCCCGTGGCGCAGATGACTAGACACCAGCTTGCGAAACGAGAGGCCGCAGGTTCGATCCCCGCACCGATACAAATGTTTGTGCGATCCACAAATATTTGTTTCGGGTCTGGGTGTTTGTGAGACCGAAAAGTCTCTCGTAGTCTCTGATACCCACGACACAGGACTTGTATCCTAGTGTGGGGTCAGAACTATGTATGTGACTGTTGGGTGTATTTATTATTATTATTTATTAATTCCACTCCCACGGAATAATTTCATACTTACAAACTCTGCGTACCTAGAGAAAATTTTATGGCATACTTGGAAGCACTGTCAGATCCTAGAATTGAACCCGAGATTTCTTGATCCCATGCGCCAATTTACGCTGCGAGACCAAAGTGTCAGTAACAAAATTATTGTAGACGATTTTAACTGCAATTTACTACAAAAGTTCCAGTATAGCATATTTTTTCGTTGACTACGTATTTTTTAACAATTAGATGGCATAAAGCTATAAGGCCACAATAAAACATCATAGTGAATATAAAATATTTTTAGAAAATCGACTTCTTACTTATATTTAGTGAAATCAATATGGCGTATTTTGTAGATTGTATTTCGCTGTGTTTTGAAATGAAATATTATTTTTTTCATTTTACTTTTTTTTTTAAATATAAATTGAAATTGTTGTAAGTACAAAACAACCATGAGAGAAGTATTGTTCTACGAATGCATTTGTATAAAATACGATAATTACCTATTTTATGTTCAATTCAAACAGGTAAATCTAAACAAAGAGTTCTCTAATGATATGTGTTTGTATTAGGTATATATCTGATTGGGTAGATCACGAGGATCTGATCGCTTTTTGCATTACAAACCACAAGGCGCTGAGGTCATCGTATGTCATAGAATATTACATAAAATAATATGTTGTAATTGCCGTCTTTATTACCGGCTTAAGCCGTATCTTTGTATCTTCTAATACATTTCATCTCGTGGCGGTAAATGTTCTGGTAGCCCAGTTTTGATATTAGTAAAGTTGAGAGATTTACGCAAAAAAATAATTAACAAATATGTCGGCATTAATAACACATTGAACTTTTGTAATTGTGTGTGTATTCTGTAGGAATTATCACTCGGTTAAAACGTAGAGGTGGTAAAATATAATACAAAAAAATCTAAGTTTGTGATACCCACCAAGTCACACTGAGTCAGAATAATGGATATATGCTGAACTGTTGTCGATCGTGGAGGAAATCACTTTCTTATAATTTAACATATAACGTTAGCATAGTTCTTGGTCTACGATAATAAATACAAAAATAGCCACATCGTGTACTAGATGTACAAAGTGTTTCATAATGATAGCGTGCATTGCAATTTTATCCGACATGGTTTTCAGTGTCACACACACATTCTAAATTGTTGTAGATATAAGATAAATAAATATTATTCCAATAATGACCCTTGCAAGTAAGTTTCATTCATATAGATATTCTTAATATACTTAAAGAGTTCTCAAAGATAATGTTTACGAATTTTAAAGCGCGTTAAATTTCGTTACTAACTGTACACAATCGAGATAACTTTTGCGCCGTAATTACTTAAAATGAGTATGATGTTGGGGTTCTCCTTTAGTATGAAAATTAATTAAAGTTTTAAAAAACAAACGTATGCATGTGCGGTTGTTAGCGTAATATTAACGTAAGTTAAATTTAATAAAATTACACAGAAAGAACTTGCATCGATTTCATGTTGAACAAAATACCCTGTTTTCCTCTGAATCTGATTTTGTTGTTGATGTAAATGCGCGATAATTTCGCAGTGTTTTAATTAAAATGATTTTTTTATTATGCGGGTTTGCTCCCGATGTTTTCATTTCATTACCTATTAAGGTGGTTCTTTTTAGACGTTTGATTTGATGTGTATCGCCATATAGACATTCCGATATTGAAACAAATTATTGCCTAGTATTAAAGTCTACGAAATAAGTTGGTCTGACATGATTTCATATATCAGTATTGTATAACTATTCGTTCTGATTGGCAAATAAGACCAACGATCTGTCGTATTTTAACTGGTTACTCGGCGTTACTAATACTGCACATTGTGAGTGTGTTGTTCTTTTAAATATACATTGTTGTAAAACAAGTTAATATGTATATGAACTTGACAACTTTCATGTGTAGCTGCTCAGTGCTGAGCGTAAGCCGCGACACATTTGCCGTGTATTCCATATTTAATCTCCAATTACTTACGCGGAGCCCGTGTGATGTGCATTCCGCTGGCGTCTTTTATGTCACCTTTTATATCGTCGAGCCACTTGGCAAATTCGCGTCTCAGCCGTTTATATCTCACAGATAGGTCGAGAATATTAAACATGTTATAAATATTAAACATTAAGGATGTTACATTAATCAATGGATCCAATAAAACACTTCTGAAGATGATGGTATATGGTATCAAAGATTTCAACTCTTGAGTTGCTCACAATATTATTTTTCTTATATGTAACTTAAAAGTAAAAATAATAAAGCATTACGTCAAGTATTTATATTAGAAACACGGAATGTTTTTGCTGTACGTACTTTGACTTATAAATAAAGGGACTACATGCAAGATAAATTACTACTTCTAACATCAAGAGATTGTAAGTATAGCTCTTTTAAAATATATATAACTTAATTCATTAAGTTGCTGGTCAAATTATAAAGTAATATGTTAGCAATAAAAATGTCCAAACACAAATTTAAATACATTTACTAAACGTATTACATTAAAAAATAAACTCGAATGCTTTAAGCACCTCTCATTAGATTGTTTGAATTAGCACCCTATATTTACAAAAATCGTGTATAGGTTCTTAACATATACGACTTAATCACTATCCTCAAAATAAAGGTTCCACTGTGAGTAACACGTGTTATACAAATTAATATAATTATGGAATATTTTAGTTTAAAATCATACTTTAAGTATTGTTTACGTCTAACTGATGTATGGCGCACAGTATTTATCTCGAAAATAATTACTGTTAAGGTATCTTTAGTAAGAAACAGTCGCAATAACTGTATGTATTTTGAATTTGTCAGGATCGAATCGGCGTCAACGAAAAGTCATATATTCGACGTGCGCTTCGTCTAAATTACTAAAACACTCGTTTCAAACTCTATAACAAAGCACCTACATACATATATTAGTTTCGTGGCATAAGAAAGAGTTACATATTTCACAACTATTGTGAGCAGCGAGAACCTCTGAAATACACCAAAAAACGTTTTCTACGGACCGTAATTGATGTTACCACAAGTACCAGGGCAGCACAAAAACGTGGACCTGTAACAGGCGTGACAAACGATCCGATTGTGCAATTCGTTCCCATAGTTAAACTGTGGCTTATCTTTGTACTTCTAATGCTGGTAATTACTCATTAATCTACACAGATTCGTATCGAGCAATGCTGTTATATATCTTATCGTTTGAGTGTCGAGCTGTTATCAAATACTTTTCTTATTGCAAGTTTTGTTACAACGAAGGAGATAGTGATATCATAGTGTCTATTCATTTAATCAGTCACACTTTCTTGTACACAAAATTTTAACACTGTAGTATAAAAATACGTCGTGACTCATTCGGTAATATAGTTGCCCGCTTCGTCTTAAACGTTTAGTAAATACTAAGATTAACAATTCTTCTCATTTAAATAATTTTAAAATTTCTTTGACGGTATACCTACACTAAGACAAAAGGCCTCGTTTTCGTACCTCATCGGAATAATAAAATGTAAATTTCCTGTGCAAGAATATAAGGCTTGGGCCCTCCATGGATTTATGGGTTTACCTGCTATCAAGGTTATATTATTAGGATTATCATTTATGTCAATTGTTCCCACAAGTCTGTTAATGGATGGATATTGGATAGTATAGAAATTCATGCAACATTATGCGAGCTTGGGAGTGTGTCTTGTTAATAAGCTTTCTACAAAACTTACTAAACTGGATTGAGGAGCTCTAACCGCTACGAATACGACCACGGCAATTTGATCTTTTAAGGGTTTGATGTTTTATTTATTTACACTCTTTGTCACTCCGTATTTTGTCCTTCAAATGTAACCTGTACGAAACAACCTGCGTACATCCAGCGATTTATTAAATCTGACAGTCAACCTGCAATACGATGTGACAGCCTTCGTCGCAGATTTGGTTAGACATCAACCAGTAAAATGTAAGGCGGCGCGTTCAATCCCCGCACCGACGTAAACGTTTGTGTCATCCACTGATATTTGTTTCGGGGCTGTGTGTTTGTGTGATCGAAAACTCTCATAGTTTCTTTTACTTACATCTCAATCTGAACGATTTGTATTACATGTATTTATTTAAATTATTTAAACTTGGTCCATTAAGTTGCCTGTAAGAGATCGCCTTGTGCGATAAGGCCGCCTATTGTACTTTTCTTCTCTACTGTATTCCTTAGTTTTAGTGTTACATGAAGTTTTAAATAAATAAATAAGTTAGTGAAAAAAGCGTAAAGAATGTTACAACTTCACGTTGAAAGTTGTAGTCTTTATTACGATATCTCGTTTTGAATATTGTTAGCTAAATTGAATGCTTAACAAACTATATCGAAATATATGTATAACCAACTCGCGCCGAGAGTGGTTGTCTGGGCCACTAAAGACTTGTTCTCAAAGAGAGTCCGCGCTTCTGAACCGCACAGCTCTTGAAGTCACGTAGAGATTTCTGCCTGTATTATATAAAAGTTTAAAAATGTATCAAGGTTGCGATGCACTTAGTTACAAGCACGGCGTTTCGCCAGCTGGAGCGTGACTGCAGAACTCCAAGGACAGTAAATTATAGACCTCTAGACTGACCGACCTAGGGCCCGCCCCGGCGTGTTTTAGTTCCCACAGCAGGCGCGGGAAAAAACATTGGAATGTATTCCTCTTGTACGCTGTGACAAGTGCCACTTCCACGATAAACGCGAATATGAATTCAAATCGTAGTGTTTTAGAAGTTATGCTGGGATTTAAAATAAATTTAAAATGAACTATCGCAGTTAATGCGAGTGGAGAGATATTCTGCATACCTGCAAAAGACGCTCTTGCCCAGCGGTGATTTATTATATAACTCGATTAAGATTGTGTTATTTATCGGCGTAGATTTTTTGTTAGCTGATAACCTATATTTGAGTCTGTTAAAGTTCACGTCTGGGCATGCTCTTAATTTTATGCGTTACATTTTCTGTAAAACCGACAGAATTTCTTACTTTCCAGCAGAGCATCAATCAATACGAGCATAAGTGATAAGTGATAACGTAAAATGCTCGAAAATAAAATTATGTGAAAAAAAATAATTTCGGAGTGCTGAAAATGATTTTACTATATGAAATTGGTTTCGTTGTTCTTATTTTGTTCCATATTTCTCCTAAATGTGTTGGTTTCATTAATAATTATTAAGGATGTAATACTTACTTGGCGAATATTTATTTTACGAAATGAGGTTTTCTCATTTCTGTCTTTTGTTACGTATTTCGTTTTATCTACGGAAAGCGTTTCATTTCACTTGTATAATTATTAGACATAAAGCGTATTTATACTGGGTCGTAATTAATTAATTAGTAATACCGTAATAAGGATGCGTATAATGCGTAGAGGAACGCGAATAATGCTGTGCGTAATGTCGCCGCGTAGGATTTAATTTACTGAGGTCGACGTACGTAAGCAATCCCTTAACTGTAATGGCCTAATGTTATATACCTTTGGCCCCTTTTTGTCGGACCCAATCAGTGGAGTTCCGCGAAACTGTGGAACTGTGTGATTGCCGGTTTCCGTTCTTCATTATGCCGCCGACCTTGCTTACCTAACTTTTTACTTACTCACTAACAGTTTCTTTACTTTTTGCATGATTTGTAAGGACAATTCTGGGTATTTTGTACGGCATCATCTATTTAATCATCTAGATTTTATTCTATATAGAGAAAATTAAGTTTCTTTGTGTTTTATGATTATGTTAATTCTGAAACCGCTTTTATATATTTTCGTGGAATTATATTGGTTATCTATTTTAATTTTAGGGTATATTCTGCAATTTTGTACCTTTACGCTTAATGACAAAACTGTGGAAGCTTTACAAATTGTAACCACGTACAGATAAAACCCCCAGAAACGCATTTTTTAGGGCTTAGGTAATAAATAAACTACGGTCCGATAATATCCGCTTTGTATTTCTTCGATGTTTTACTTTTATTATTTAATCGTTATTGAATAACTTCGTTTTGGTTTGACGCCAATTTAAGTGTTCTACAAACACTGTTTCTAACCAAATTATATTAGACACCAGGCGAACCCGCTCGTGGAACTCGGGAAAAGCAGGAAATTGGAAAATTCCACTCATTGAGCCAATCTCGCAGCGGAGGAAATAACTAAATAGAAATTTCTATAGTGGAAGATATTAATGTATAAGTATTTGTGAATGCAGCATATTGGCTGTGTGGCGACCAGAGAGGAAATTAATAATATGAAATCGCTGAGTGGCAACGGATTCTGAGTAAACTGACCTCTCTTTGTATTGTATTCAAATTAAATATTTGTATATTTTAATGCACAGTAACGGAACCGTATATGACAAATAAATAAATTTCGGGATATATTTATACTGACGAGAGAAAGTAAATATTGAAAGAATATGTTACAATATTTTTTTACGTGTTGGCAGGATTAGTGAGTTTTAGGCATTCGTGGTGTAAGACGTTGCTGCTGCACGATAGTCTATCCATTACAAATGGTGGTGGGCAGCGGATTGATGCGGGCGCCCCAAGACGTACCGATGATGGTCCTACGTCCAGAGAGGCTTATGTCCAGCAGTAGACATAGATAGACTGATTGAAATTAGTCGCGAGCGTGAGTTAGTGAATATTAGGCTCAGTGGCGTGCCTAGGGTCTCTAGCTTGGGCAAGCCCAAATTTTTATTACGGCTTTTATTGTGTATTTTTTGGTCCAGAAAGATCGGATCGGAGATCTAATAAATAATATACCTACCTACCACAAATTATTTACATACAAGATTTTGACATATTGATGTAAGTATACACATACATAAACTCACGCCTGTATTCCCCGAAGGGGTAGGCAGAGGTGCATTTCTGCACCGACATTTCGCCAGGTATGTATCAGTCCCACGTAATAGGGGGCGAGCCTATTGCCGTTTTTCGGGCACATTTCCAGACTCCGTGCTGTTACTGAGAACTTCCTAATGGAAAAACCCAATAACACTTGGCCCGACCCGGGAATCGAACCCAGGACCGCACGGCACATACTTGGACAGCGAGACCACGAGATTTAGGTATATAATAGTACTTGCACAACAAAGAAATAATTTGTCGCTAGTAATAGGTACCAAAAACCATAAAATGTCGGCGAAAATTATTAGAAAAATAATATGTCCAAATTGTGCACAAACGTCATGTTTCTCTAAATTTGAATGCGAGATGTTAAAACATTAGACACGGAATAAATCATATCATATTGAATTTTATTAGACAAATAACTCGACTCGATTTGGCTTCAAACCACATAATTAAAAAGTAAAGAGTCAAATTTTAAAAATTACCTATACTCGTAAGTAAATTTTCATGTCATGACCTTGAGTGCAAGTTTTTTTTTGTTGAACAAAATGACAAATAATATGGATTAGAAATAATACGATGATGATCAACGCGAGAGTTTTGAAATTTCGAAAACGAGAAATGAATACCTACTTCAACGCGTTGTTTACAATATTTGTAAAAAGAAATCAAAGTATGTGGTGTTGTAAATTTGCATGCATTCTACAAGAAGCAGATAAATTATTTAAATCATTACAACAAGAATTCCAAACATTTTAACCATTACATAAAATATGCAACACAAACATAATATAACCTTTTCGTATTTGAACATTCAACTTTTCAATTAGTTGTGTACTACTACTCGGATCTATTAAACTTCGCTCATAATTTTTAACAATTTTCGAAATACTCGAGTCTGGCAATTATATGTAGGTTTTGGACAAGTTACGAGCCGTTTTTCACAGTACAATTTAATGAATTTACCTTATCTTCGAAGAGCAAAACACGCACACACTTTAAGTCGCCACAAGGATTAACAATAAACATCACTCATCTTTTATAATCACTGTAGTAATATTCTAAATACCACAACAAATTCTATTTAACTTAATTCTTTCGCTCAGTATTAGTAACAATTGAACTGACAACTAAACGTAAACAATTGACAACGTGTGACCTTGACAAACAAAATGTGCATCACCGCACTCTCGACTAGGCTTGTTGAAAAAATATCGATATTTTGAACGATATTTAATATTTCGATATAAAATTCTAAGTATTGAAAAGGTCTACAACTCTCAACGCGCGCGTATTCTTGAGTACGTACTCATACATAGTTTTTAAGTGATTTATGTCTATTTTATATTATTTTTTGTTTATGTATGTTTGTTAACAAATAAACTTTTTTTCTTTCTTTCTTACTCAAATCATACCCATATATCGATACTTTTTAAATTTTATTTATATAGGTACATATTTTTAAAATATATCGAAACGATATATCGATTTTTTTTGGATTTCCGACATCCCTACTCCCGCTTTCGCTCTGAACTACGTGCACGTAGTTCAGAGCGAAAGCGGGATTCTAATGCCCATACTAATTGCTATATAAACGGTATTTTGGTTATACCTATGTTTTAAAATCCAATGGAAATTTCGACGTAGTGCGAGAGGGACGGAACTAGTAAAGTGAAGCCCGATTTAAAGCCCACGAGATAGAGGGAGATAGATATTATTATTATGTTCAACATTAATGTTTACTCTAAACTATTGACGTTCGTGCGCCCGCGTTTCGTTTGTTTGAAATTAAAGTATATGGGCCGGGATTTGGCGCGCAGCGGCGCGTCGGCATGGCGGCATGGCGCGGCAAAAATACGTAAACTTATGTTTTTGGATGAAATATTTTGTTGTTTGTATTTAATGAGGAATATCTAGTTTATGTTTCTTATTCGGAATTATATAAGGCAAGCTGGGCTTTTGGGCTTCTATGGAAGTACCGCCACTGATTAGGCTTATGCATAGCACTGTCAGTCATTTTAACAAAAACATTATGTATTATATTTCTTACCACTCTCTGTATTGAACACGTTTCATACAATACCACCCTATTTCATTTTCCAATTAAGAGTGTATTGAATAAAACCGACTGGTTAGGTAATGTAGCTTATGCGTAAGCTAAAAGACTAGACGTTACTCGATGAGTCGCCGATATGTCGTGCGAAACGAGACGGGTCCGCGTTGAATGCCAACGTATTTGGGCACATGAATGGAATACTATATTTGATGAGAACGCTGGATAAATTCGCTGCTCATATATCACTACATCCGCGGAATAGGTATTTGGGATTCGAATCTGTACTATTGGAATCTGCGTGTGTATATAAGTTATGTAAGTAAGATGCTGCCTGCTTTTGATGAAATAACTGAGGAACATGTTTGCTACGTCTTCTCTCCATTCTATAACATTTCAGCACATTGTTACGAATTCTGGCTGATCTTTCGCAAGTCAAACTCACGTCATTAACGGCAATAATTAATAAACAATTCTAATCCATATCTGCGAATAGAGCGCAATAATTTATCAATCGGGTGAAACTTTGGTGGACTCGGTCGCAAATGACTCGTTGTCATTCATTTATTTTTGGATTTGTTTGCAGATTATGATTTGGATTGTTTATTAGTTTAGGCCGTTAGTCATGTGAGTAATTTGCTATCCCATTTTAACAAGTAACGGAGCAAGATATTCATATACTATTAAATTATATATTCCATAAAATCATTTATTTTTTGACATAGATATAAAATATGTAAACATAAACAATTTACACTATAATATTAAACAGATTAATTGTGCGCAAAAAAATCTCTACGCGGTAAAATAATTCCCATCAATGTCTGAGAGGAATGAATTGTATACCTGTTCGTTCAACAGGTGGCGCTAGCGGTGAATTGAATGTTGAATATGCGCGTGCGCAGCTGTCCTGCCAGCACGTGTGCTTATGTTGTTGAATTCAATGCACCCTTTGTTTTTATGTTAGGTGTTATAGCTCTGGTAATTATAATCATAAGGGTCACCGCGCAAGTACTAAGGTTATTGTCTACGGCACTTCCGATGACCTAATAAAAGAATTATGAACTTAATGAATGAATTATGAATGACTGGACTAGTTGATCGTAAGCAGTTAAGCCTACCTTAACTTCAAAAGGCAGACATCTTTTGTGAAAAATTCTCACTTAGCAGAATTAAACACGGTGTTTTTCTTCATCGATCCAATAGGATTCTGTATGAAAAAATATATCACCAAGACTAGTGGGAGTGAGAAATGTTCCTGGTATTTAAATCTGCAACAGTGATGCTGTATAGATAAACTGCACGTCCAATCATCTAGGCCATCATACTTGTATTAAGAGTGTTCAATATCATTTCAAAGATCGATGAAGCGCTTTATCTCCCGTGCAGCTTAGTCACTAGCGCCAAGGCCAGTCTGCGGGGTCAAGGACGCTTCTTTAAAACTGTGCCGCTGAGTCAATGTGCTCCATGCAGTTTGTATGGGTTTAAATTGCGTACGTAAAGGCCTTGTAAAATTGACTGGGATTCTCCTGTTGTGAATTTAGAAAAATGCTGATTTCTTTAATAATGATTTTAAAACGAATTACATAGTTTAGAAATACTTTGAAAAGGTCTCAATTTATGAATGAAGGATGCGTAAATTTACTGTAATTATATAATAATAGGTGGATACTACGCAAATATACATAGGTACGTTTATGCATACATAACAAGCCAAACTTGACTATTTTTAAGAAAGATCTGTTAAAAATGCAATTGGAGACAAACCTTGAAATATATAATTAGCGAAACTCCACACTGGCAGAAAGAATGACAACAGCCTTCAGTTAATAAACGAGATGATTACATAAGGTATTGTTTGAGGCGAACGGGTTGCCTTGAACTGGTGACGTTGGTGGACATGCTTCAATCCTATACCGCTTCGCTGATTTAACAAATATTCACATTCATTGGCAATATTTATTTAATCACCGAGGGTTCTTAAAAAAGAGCATATTATGTCAGTTATTTTTTTTTGTTAAATATAAAGTATGCGGTAACGTTACTTATAGATTAGTGTTTTATTTTTTGTAATTTTACGTGCGAATTCAGCTCGTAAAACATTTATTTTATAACTATGCAGACACGACAGGCTTACATGTAATATTAAATATAATTTTATGGAAAGAGAATAATATTAAAAAGTACGTTGTAGCATTTTTCGTAAATGGACATGCATTCTTGTTTGTAGAGCTGATTCACTAATATTTGAATAAACTATTGTAGTGATATATTTTGAACTATTTTTTCTTTTATCTATGATTTCTTTTATCGCTAGCTAATATCTGTAAATATTTTCAGTATCATCATAATCGTTCAAAGCGGTAAAGTTTTAATGCGCCATTGGAGTGAAGCCATTAGAGCGGAATGAGATAAGTGCTGGTCGCTATCAGGTCGGTCGAAAGGAGATATTGTTAGCAGAGCGGGCACAACTCTGTCCCGGACACAAAGGAGTGCCTTCCCGCCACCGCCGTTGTTTAAATACCTAATTAAAATGCATTGCGCAACCCGGACGTGAGCTGTTGTTAAATAATCTGTGAATTCCGCCGCCTTACTCTTACGCTTCCGGGGTGGCATATAGTTTTCATGGAATTTAGTCGTCTTTAATCTCGGCATTGCAAGAAACATTGTAACACAAATAGAGTGCTTTGTTTTTCGTTATTAGATTATCGGGTAAAATTACAATATTATACCTGCTAACAGATTTGATTTATATACATAAAAGGGAACTATGAAGCTACCGAACTGATAACAAAATATATTAACATCTTAAAAAGTCAGGGTTCATTTTTCTCTTGGTGTTTATGAAAGACGGATTATAACTTTCTTTATATCATTTAGGTATTAGATAAGTAAAGTTAGGTTTAGGATATTAAAGACTTTTGATTAAAACCCTTATTAAAAAAGACCGATTAGCTCGTTGGTGCAAAATTTTTAATTTTATATAAGTTGAAACATGATTGCGTAATGTTTGGGAGTTTGTAGTGCCTCTTTATCTTTGAGGCTATAACGCTTCCCGTAGCTAAAATTACATTGTGCACAAGTATTAGGTTTGCTAAAAAAATATCAAATAAATTAAACTAAATGCGTAAAGGTCTAGAATAATAAACGCGCGGCCTGCGAACACACTATCTCTGTAGTAGCGGGTTCAAATACCAGTTAAGCTTAACATTATATTATTTATGTATTCGAAATAAATTATCACACTCCGAAACGTGATGGAAAACGTTGTAATAGAAACTACAAACAAAGAGAGATTCATAAGGTTTGTCAAGTTTGATAATTCACATAAGGCAGGGTTTCTCAATGTGGGGTTCGCGAACTCCTAGGGGTTCGCCATTCGATGGCAGGGGGTTCGCGACAAGATTTACAGGATTTACAAGATTTGCGAAACAAGAACTGAAATAACAATCCGCATTTAACGCTAACATTCAAAGCATTCTATGATACCGGGATTTCTCAAAGTGGGCTCGCGACTTCGATCAAATTTTGATCGAAGGCTCGCGACAAGATTTACGTAATGGTGACTAGATGCCTAGCAGGCACGTGCGGCGCACATAGTGGCTACAACATACTTATGTGAGAGTGGGTTTTCATACCAGGTCATGATAAAAAGTAAATACAGAAATCAACTTGATACCGAGACAGAATTAAGGTTAAAATTTTCCAAAATTACATCTAAAATTTACTCCATTTGCGACAAGAAAAAAAATATATCAAAAAGGTATTTCTTTTAAAACAAAAGTCTTATTTTCTTCATCATCATCATCATCAGCCCATATACATCCCACTGCTGGGCACGGGCCTCCTCTACAACTGAGAGGGTTTTCTTCAACAATTTTATTATTTTGTTTGAGGGGGGAAGAGGTTACTTAAGACTTAAGGGGTTCGCTGTCACCTGGAAACTTTAACAGGGGTTCGTGAAACTAAAAGTTTTAGAAACCCTGACATATAAGGCAAGACATATAATGCCAAGTTATGAGACGTACTTGAACTAATATAATATATGATATAAACATTACCCAGATCATCAGTCTACATTTAGAACATCAAAAAATAAATTTACAGCGAGACATTTGCACCAGTATATTACGGAAGAGCAGTACTATTTCCGCGCTCATTCTTCACTTGCACCTGTTACACACAGAATGAACTGCCACCTGATGTCTTCTCCTTGAGCTACAGCACGAGGGCTTTAAGAAACGGGTTAATAGGGTTTTACGGAGTCAGACACGCGCTCGCTGTGCTTACTGTGAAAAATGAGTACGAAGATGATAGTGATGCGACTAGACAGTTTATCTGCGTCTGGTTTTTTCTGTTCGAAAATTGAAATGACCTATGATGCAAAATGTTGTAATTATGTCTCTACTCTAAGGTTTTATTGTAATTTTGTTTTTCTAGCCCCTTGAAGTTGAAACTAATGCGTGTTTGCTATAAGGTATTTATGTAGGTAGGTATGATGATTGACGAGTCTTGGTTATATCTTACTGACGAATCTAAAAAACAATAAAATATTCAAAGCATTTATAATTATAAAATATTCATACCAATATCCGCGGATCTAAAATTTGCTTAAAGCTCTTCATAAATTGTTTCTGTTTAACCGTAGATTAATATATCTCGGTTTTGTTTGTTTTTTTTCTTTATTGGATTATCCTTGAAGTTTATGGACCTGCGTGTAGAGTAAATGCACTTTAAATAATCTGTATTGGTTGAAGTTTAATGCAAAGTTCACGTTTAATTTATTTAAAGATATTGAAGGCAAAAGGTGACGTATTTGAAATACTACACATGCGGCCAATGAGTTGGAAAGTACGAAAATAGACGCAGGTAGTTCCTTCCACACGTTCGATAATACTCAGTCACAAAGCTCCATGCTGCTGTTGAGAATTTCCTAACAGTAATACGCAGATGCCCGCTCGGAAATCGAACCCGGGACCTCTCGGTCGCATAACGATCACTTACGCCCCGAGATCACTAAGATAGAAGTAGATATTCTAAGTAACTCTCGTATTCAGTAAGACGTATGAATGTGAGCTGCTATAGAATAAAAAGTCATTTTCCAAAAGTATTCATCGTCGACATATGTAGCTATACTATAAAGCGATAAACAACGGCAAAATGCATTAAGCGGAATCCATACGTATATGCTTTTACGAGCAATTTACAGGGTTGTGTCCATCAGAGCAGGTGCGCTGTACGGCTCTCGCAGGTAATTAAGCTGCACAGCCGTGTGTTGTAGTGTAGTGCATGTAACGCGCCGCCCGCACAGGCCAAAAGTGCTTGTTAATTAACAATATCGTGTGTCAGCTCGTGTGATGCCACCTATGTCGACGGGAATAGACTGGCGTTAAGAGAATTTCATCTTTTATCACATGTAGTAGGTACATCAAGTACTATCAAGCGCACTCGCATTTACGTAGTCATTAACGGCATCCCCTCTATGTATATCCAATGCTCGCCATGTACCACAATGGTAGCCTATG
The DNA here is from genome assembly GCA_907164795.1 of Hemaris fuciformis. Lineage (NCBI taxonomy): Eukaryota > Metazoa > Arthropoda > Insecta > Lepidoptera > Sphingidae > Hemaris > Hemaris fuciformis. The sequence continues at coordinate 363,928 of OU015452.1, forward strand.
TAACTTTATATTCCTGAAAATATATTTTATCGACGCAATAAGTCATTGTTTCTACATTAGGTGTTAATCTCGTCTTAGCAAATGAGTTATTCAATGATTCAACGTCACTGTGCATTTACAGATGCAGTTTTAAGTGTAATAAATTCGAATTTAATTAAGGCTTTTACGTGTAAATTAGTAAACAGATTTTTGATTAAGTACTTAAAAACATCCCACAATGTAGTAATAAAACGAAAGAAAAACTTTTGAAAACCTAATTGTAATACCTTCTCATGCATATTGCTTTAAGATGCTCGACGTCAGATTTGATATTAGTATTGCAATAGCCACCACTGTATACATTACTGCATCTCATGATTGTTGATTAGATTGGTTTATAATAAGGAATAACAGTTAATGCGTTCCTAGATCTTATCGCTTAAATATTCATGAGTATACGATACTCGTTAGTATAAATAAAACACACTTCCTTGTTACATTAGTAAAAAAATACCTACACTATTCATGCTCTTTGGTATTTCGGCAAATTTTCTTCTAAAGATCATTGGTATCAGTGCATAATAAATAATAAATAACTACATATATCCTAGTGTTATGTTACCTACCTAATAAACATATTTCACTTCCCTTTGCATCAAATTTTAAAATTCCAAGCAAAAGTTATTCTTATTTTAAATGAAATTATTATTTCAATAAGAATAGGTACGGTGTATTAAATATTCCTTTAGTACCTTTACGTATCGTCGTTCTGAGCGTACTGCTTGCGTAGGTCGCGCCGAAGATCTGGGTGGGCGGCGCAGCGGGTAATGGGGTCTATGACGCGATAGCTCATTAGCGGCGGACGACGAACGGTATGCGACAGCCGACGCGGGAATTAATTATATTCATTAAATGCACCTATTCACGTATTCACGGACGACAATACCCGTAGGATCATTTGTGAAGCGAGCCAAATGAAATATTAAAATAAATTAACAAGTTGTGAGATGACTGAAAAGATTCCAATAAAACATTTCGGTGTAATTAGGCTGTGTTTGTGATGTTGATTTTAATGTTTATATGTAAATTGTTACTCAATCGATAATGACCGAACGCAAACAGAATTATAATAGTACTAAACTGATTTATTTCCATGAAGTGTTGGTTTGATCACTTATTGTATATTCACACGTTTTACATTCATTATATTTTTCTGATGCGTCGCCTGTATGATGAGTAAAATAGGCTTCACTAACACCTGTAAGTAATAAAAGGTTTGCCTTTATCGGAAATCGATGGCTTCATTTTACAGGCGGCATTGTTGTAATGTGCTATCATTATACATAAATAATCTAAGTATGCATGTTCTGCACTTAATGCACATGAATTAGCGGACCGGAAACTGTCCAACTTGATTTACAGTAATCTCAGATTAAACCGATTTGTATTTCCGACATTGAGATTTATAAAAGCCAGAATTTCGACATTGTATTGGTGATTTTATTGCATCATTTTAAGATAAGATAAAAATAATACCGGCGTCCATAGATATTATTCGTGTAGTGTGCTTTTTGGAACTTTGCAATTCCAGTTGCTATCTAAGAGATTTTACCACCTATCCACGTTACTAAGATTCTTTTAACATTCGTCAAGTCGTTTCTGATATAGGTGTTTTTAGAATTGATATTATAGCTATCTTTAATTTATCCCAGAAAGTGGGAAAGTGGTAAAAATACTTGATACTCACACATATACTCGTAAGTCATACAAATTACTGTTTATAGCAAGTACACACTATTGGTACGTTAGCCGCGATGTTTATAGCCCTGTACGGTCTGGCGACCAAGTATCGTATTAAATGTGTGATTGATGGTGCCGCGGGGTGTGTTTTGGCTGTTATTACGTCATTTCCGACATCGCAGTTACCTGAGTTTTTCCACCATAGCATTTAATTTTAGACCTTATTGCCATTTGTTATGGTTTGATATCGTTTAAGTCTTAACCGTGCTGTGTGTATTGTGTTTTCAGAGCGAGTAGTAATATTCACTTCAGTGTACAATTAGTTTGAATTATTTGTGATTAATATTCTTTTGATTTTATCGTATCCAATACGCTATTATTAATTAGGGAAAGATGTAATCGCATATTGATTACATCATTAATTGCTGCCTAGTCGTTTCCGTTTTGTATTAAGAATATGGTGATTTAAAAATTGGCTTTTCAATTATGATGATTCCTTTGAAACGTACATATGTACCTATATTAAAATTAAGGCTATATCAGTAATTTTACATGCCACTGCTAAATACGTTTACACGGTCAAGTCTGAGTCTACCACAATTCTCTAATGTAGAATCTTAGTAAACAGCTTAAAGGCATGCATTTTCTTTATGTCCCCATAATTTAAAGCAACCTACTAACTATTTGCCAATAATGAAAAATGTGTTTGAAAATGAAACCTCCACTAACTGCTATTACCTTCAACTTTCCGGCTGTAAAAAGTTTCAACGAAATTTAGATTCCATTTGACGTTCACATCGAACATTCTGACGCGTTCGATTTTCCGTAAAGCTCCTTGGGGGCAATTTGAATTCGATTCGGTGTTTTGGGCGGTGGACAGCTCCTTGACCACACCTGCGGCGGGCAGTATCGCCGTTTGTACAGTGGCCGATTGATTGATGTGGCGGGTGTGGTCACTGTCCTCTCTACTACCCTGAAACTAGCCAGCCACGGCGTACGGGGACGGGTGCGGGGCGAGCGGCCAGGGGTAATTGGTTTATTTAGCACTAGCCTGACCTTATAGCGGTTTCGGATAGGCCCAGCAAACTTTACGGCCGTATTGATCAGGCTTAACTTCTTTTATTTACACGTCCTTGGGTTGATGGCTCGCAAATCGATTCCGTTGTGGGTAGTTGAATAAAATATGTTCGGCGCTTTCATGAAAATGGACTTTGCTTCATTTTACATGATATTTTATCCTTTTAACTATAATGGGGTACGTAAATTTACATCCTACTACCTATATTTGGAAGCTATCTTCGTTAGTGAAAATGCCTTAGATCTCAGTTCATCGCATTATGAGTCCGATCTATTTTTATACTAAAATTCATCAAAATCGGTTGAGTATTTAAAATTAAGAAGCGCAACGAAAAACTCCAGAGGCTCAATTTTGCATTAAATATTAGTAAGGGTGCTAATTGCCTCTGAACTTTCATTTGATAAAACATACGGAGATACTTTAAGAGGACGATGAAATTCTATTAGCTGGTGTAAGATGAGAATACTAAGGATTTGCCAAGTTCCAGATGTTTTCTGGCTGGTCTATCTTTGTAAAAGTCAAGTACATCATAATGCACTTAACTGTACATGTCGATACAAACGAACCACTCGCTAATGTAAGGACGGATACATTCATACACACACGTACATGCAATCATACATGTATGTTGTATGCAAATGTACTAGGACAGCACAAGTGCGACAGCGGTGCAACCATGTGCGTCACTGAGATCGATACTGCGTCGTGGACCGCGCGACGACCGTCCGTCTGCTGCCTTCCACGCTTTTTAATTAAGTAGTATCGTCGACCGCCCGCCGATCGCTGAAGCCCTAATCGTAGTTATTGTGGTATGTGCTAATGACACTTTACTTTCATTCTGCACAGTATTTAAGTTTTGAAAAGGAAAAGGGAACTACATTGTATTTAAAATATTAGTAGTAAATTTTGTAACATTATTGTATAATACGAAAAGTTTCACATGTTTGCTTTGCTGTAGAATTGTTGTGTGGATCACTCAGCAAAATAGTTTTTCGTATTCAGTAAAAATACTTCTTCAAATTGTACTAACCTTTGCATAATGTATCCTCTTAGTTATGATTTTAAACTTTTTACATGATAATATAAATACACCAATTTCATAAATCAAAACGATACACTAGGCACATTTCTTGTTTTCCAATAAAAATGCGAATTTGCCGAGATGAACAAGGCTTGAGAATGTGCCGCGGCCGCGCTGGCTCCATTCAAATAAATATATCGAACAATAAGATCTTGTGATACGCCCAGAGTGGGATTGTTATTGATATGTTCATATTTACTGCTATGTAAAGATCATACGATATATTGGCAAATGGAGTATATCAAATTTGAAGTAAAATATTGCCTCAATATTCTCTCGTATTTATTAAGAGTTCTTGGAATAGAACCATACTAATATAAAAGCACGTGATGATCTCGAGAATGGAAAGCAAGGATACCATCTTTACGGTAGTGGATTCCATGCTAAAACGATTTAAGAAATCATGGTATCCTGGCTGCTTAAGAGTTCTTTACAAGGAAAGCTCAGGAATGTCCATCAGCACGCACTGGTTTAATCAGTGGCGGTACTTCCATAGAAGCCCAAAAGCGTTACCCTATTGTGTAATATCTAGTTATTAATTGTTTATTGTGGGCTCAGGATATTCTCATTTATATGTCAAATTGCTTTTGTTAATTAAGGTTTAAGGCTTTAAGATTGTTATTCAGAACTTTGTAAGGCAAGCTGGTTTTTTGGGCTTCTATGGAAGTACCGCTTCTGGGTTTAATGTGGTAGACGACAACATAATTAATGAAATATGTATACAACATAAAATTATCTATTGGTCCCTTTAAGAGATGCGTGTGTTTAAAATTTAAATTGAACTGACTTTAAAAAAAAAACTGAATAAAATTTCTTTATTATTATGCTTTGTATGAATAGCAGTTTCTGTAAGACTTTATGACTTATTTGTAATAAATTTTCCGTCAATTTTTATTCTTCGCGTAGAATACAAGTCTAAAGATAACAAAGACCTTAGTGTATTGTTGTGCCGAGCTAAATCTATCTAATATTGATACGCTGTATCCCGTCAGCCCACTCGCATGGAAAAATTTTAGGGCCGTGAATATTAAGCGCTTTATTATACCTACACCCTACGCGTGTAACAAAACTATTGATTCACAAAGTCTTTTGAATATTGTACAATATTTTTAAATAATACAAACAAAAGTATGTAGCTCCACATTGTTTTGACCTAAGTTGGAATGGGGCAGTATGATTGTGCGATATTACACACTGCGTTTTACATGTTGCTTTGTCAAGGCAGGATTTCTTCATATACCTGGTAAAATTCCGACTGATTTTCTTCGACAAGTTTTTCACTTTGCTTCATCTTCTTTATCCTTTATTGCAAGTCCGTTAAGTTAATATTTAATATTTTACAGCGTGATTAATACTTAAGTTCCCTTGTATCCTGGTTAATGATATGGCTTAATGACATTGAGATGCTGGTAAAACTAGTTCATTATCCACGCATGTTTCATTTCCATTTGGATTTGATTATAAGGTCCATACAGACAAAGTTGCGAGTAGAATCTAGCGACGAATAGAAGTTTGTAACATAACATGTTATAGACAAGTTACCAACGAATTTTTCATTTTCCCCAGGCGCTAATGGTTAAGCCCATGCAAGACGACTTCACTGATAGAATCTAGTCAGGAATAGCTTCAAATAATAAATAGACAACATCCACTTGGCGTATCATTACTATATTTAACAGCATATTGCAAACGTCCAAGAATAACAAAATGAAGGCCATGTGTTTGTATGTCTTAACACTCGAAGTCGATATTTTTATAAAGGTTGTGACGAGAATCCAATATCTAAATTGTGTAAGCGTAGGCGTAAAAGTAAAGTAAGTAAAGAGGACAAAATAAGTATTCCTTTGAGACTTCCAAGTGGAATCATAACAAATTGTCAATAATTACGATCTTAAAGTACAGTAAGTAGCTTTTGGGTTATTTACATAAAAAATACATCATTAGCATTAAATATAGGTATTAAATATTTCATATCAGGAATCTTTATAGTTTTGTTTATAAAATGACACACACACACACTCTTAGATTCTCTCTACATTTTTTACAGTTGAAGTATTACAATTCTGTGGCCGTTTTTTTATAATCATTTTGCGATGGTAATTCGCACTCCGTCTCTTAAATATAGATTGTCATAAAAAGGTGAAACTTTACTTTACTTTGACGCGTAACCTTTTTTTAGAGCACTGCAAACCAGCTAAACAGCCACTTCCAAACGCGACGCGAGCTGCTGACGCGCACGCGATACAATTTAACTAGGCGTGTTGAAAACTTGCGCCTCGGGCGGAAAACTCCGCTTTCGGCCCCATCACAACGCCGAGTTGGCTACGAATCGTACACGGGGCGAAAACTGCCGCCAGCTATTGGTAGACATGTTCGCAGCAAATACAAAAAGTTTTTGACTGCCTCGTGGTCTCGCGGTACAAGTATGTGCCGTGCGATCTAGAAGTCCTGGGTTCGATTCCCGGGTCGGGCAAAGTGTTATTGGGTTTTTCCATTAGGAAATTCTCGGTAACAGCACGGAGTCTGGAAATGTGCCCGGAAAACGGCAATAGGCTCGCCACCTATTACGTGGGACTGATACATACTTGGCGAAATGTGGGTGCAGAAATGCACCTCTGCCTACCCCTTAAGGGAATACAGGCGTGAGTTTATGTATGTATGTGTACAAAAAGTTTGTCACGTCCTTAATTTATTTGTTGCTTTTTTCTGCCGAATCTGTTGTCGTTGTTCTAGTATAATGATATACTAGAACAGCACACCGTAATAGGACCGTGGTCGTGCGGTTTAGTTTGGGCGGGTTGCGAACCGATCGCAATAATGCCGGGAATGTGTAGTTTGTGATCAATGCGGACGTGTATATACGAGAGGAATTTGTGGTATTTTGGGTTTGACACTGACAATAACATTAACACTACACGTCCAGTAGCTATTTCATATTATTTGGTAGGTTTCCGAAGAACCGATGATCAATTATGACGTCATTTATGGTTAAGTTATTGTTAACGTAGTTCTCATTTTAATTGATCTAGTATCCTATGTCCCATTTAAGTCGGCTCGACGTTCTATAAACTACCCTAAAGCCCTGTTCCGTTTATCCGGAAAAAAGTAAAACGAAAAGTTACAAATTATTGTAAATATTGCTTAACTGCACATACACTGATGGATCTCAGTTAGCAAACACTCGAAGTGTATCACATTTTATACTCTTAGAACTTAAAACAGCCGCGAAAAGCATAATATTTTCTCCTAACACTGTATTAGTAATTCGGTTATCCGCGTTCGGATCGTTTGTGAATATTTTATGCGTCCGACGGTGGCATTGTTCGTTCGACGGGCGTGTTGCGAGCCACCGCTAATGCGCCCGCCTCAATAAATAACTGAGCATTGTGGTTTCTTGTGTTTGTGGCCGCCGGATTTATGTTACGTGTCTTTTATTGTATTATGGGGCATGAAACACTTACATCCCATTTTGTTGCCATTCTTATAAATAGTTATTAAGCGTATGTTAGCTATGGATGTGGCACAAAATACGGATTTTGAGAATTTTGATACATTTAATATTAGATGCTCCGCTCGTTGGGTAGAGATTTTCTAGGAAGTTTGTTTAAAAAAAAAACAGACTAGCTAGCGTATTTCGGATTTTACAAATACAAAATACAAATACACCCAACAGTCACATACATAGTTCTGATCCCACACTAAGATACAAGTCTTGTGTCGTGGGTATCAGAAACTACGAGAGACTTTTCGGTCTCACATACACCCAGAACCGAAACAAATATTTGTGGATCACACAAACATTTGTCTCGGTGCGGGGATCGAACCCGCGGCCTCTCGTTTCGCAAACTGGTGTCTAGCCAACTGCGCCACGGGGCTGTCGCAGTTATTTTAATATCATGTTTGTTTTGAATCGACTGTATTCTAATTCTAATCTGATTTTGTATTTTTAGTGTATGTACAGTACGTAGTAGGGGAGATGGGGGGAATTGGAGCCTACTAAGGAAAAAGGTTAATAAAAGTCAAATTGATGGATACTTTAGGAACTTTTTATTACAAACTAAATCCTTACTTATTTGACTATCATTTAATCACAGTGTTAAAGTTACATTATTAGACATTTAGCCACAGATAAGCTTTAAAGAAAAAAACAGAATCGCTCTCATTACCCGACTTTGCGGGAAATGAGAGCCTATAAATTCCCATATGTGTAATGGGAGCTACTTAATTATTAAATCAGCCTCAAAAATTTCTGTCAGTCTAAAATCTCACTTATTCATATTATGAATTTTAATATAAACGTAAAAAAAACAAGCAAGCAACCAAGTTCCCTTTTCCTTGGTATTTTGGCATCAGAGCCTTATAAGCTCTGATTACCCGACTACCACCATTTTGAAATTAAATAAAATGATATACTGAATCTAGCTTGTAACGATATTATACGCACAGATACTCAAAATTGATAAGATTAGCTATAAAATAGAACAGGTTGGATTGTAACCAACGCATAACTTCACACATACCTGGCCGATGAAATTTCTTATTTTTTATAAGCGCGGACCAAAAAATTGAATAACGTTCGTGGTCACACAATTCGTGGCACTGTCGAGTCTAGCGCCACAGGGAGACACGATCGCAGCGTGCCGAAGGGGCCCAAGTGGCAACCGAGTGAATATGAGTTGTAGTTTTGGCTCTAGTCGCACCGCTCCCATTACCCTCTGGCTCCCATTACCCTCTGTTCCCCTATTTAAAAGAATATCTCATTGTGTGTAAGCATACAGTCTGATGTGAATGCAATGCTAACAACACGTTACTTTGTTTCGCATCTTTGCGTCAATATTACACACCGGGACGGTGTGATCCTGAATAGTACGTAGATAAAAAAGACAGAGTTGCCTTTTTATAATGAATCCATGCTTTTAGGTTGGCAGCTTTATGGGGTCGGTCAGTGGCGTTGCGATATATAACTTTTATAATATGCAAATATAAACCAACATCTTAATTTATCTATTATCATAAAAATTTACTAAGCTAGTGCTAAGTCAAGAAAGTGAAGGCTACAATACCACATTTTTATTTCTGAATTTCACTTAAAATATTGCAAATGTTTAAATACGTTTTTAGTTCTTCTTATTAAGTTAGTAGGACTAAATGTAGTATGAAGCTTTCCGCGAGGAAGGTTGTTTCGAAAGTGTTTGTCCCAAAGGTCCCTTGTTTGGCAGGTGAATATTAGCCGCCGGACCGGAATGAGCCGGCGCCCCGCGGCCGCCGTGTCGGTCGGCGCTCGGGGTACAAAGGGCCCGTCCCGACGTCACAGTTTAATGAGTGCTCGGTGCCAATTTGCGACCGGCGCTCTCTCATCACACCATCCTTTATTTTTCCGTTTGTTTTTAACCCTTTGGAAGGATTATTGTGCAATTATATGATTTGCTGGCCGGCCTTTGTATTTGTTTTGGACGGCAGTGATTATTTATCTTTGGACGATTTTAGAATTGTTTCACAGTACGGTTTGTGTTTGAGTTTTTGGTTACAAGAAATATTTAATTTATACTTATAGAGTTTTGTTACTTGAAATGGTCTTTTGAAAAGCTGATAGAGAAATTACAAAGAAATCAAGTAATTATCAAATGTTTATGGGAAATATTGTAATGTAATCTGAAAAGAGATAGTACCTACTAGAAATTAATACCCCGAATTTTTGTTAGTGGAATGATAAAGCGTATGTTTTTCATTGGTACGCGTCTAATCCCTAAGAATCCGTATGATATTCGATGAATGCCGCAATGAATGCCATTATTGGCATACGGACGATGTAATCGAGTGCGAGCGCGACCGGCCGCACTCCAATTAACGGCGCGCCGTCCATCGCGCTAGTTAAGGATGGTCACCCTACTAATATATGCTTTGTAAGCAAACCTAAATAACCAATTGAAGGAATCTTAATCAGCATTTATGTATACACGTGCCACTGGAAAGTTCTAGAACAAATTATGTTGACTTGCAGAAAATATTGACACCATTTTGTAAAACACTAGCTTTAAGAGATATTTCAATTGTAATTCATTCTGTATTCCGCTCTTGCTCAGAAAACACTGTACTAAATTAAGGTTTTGATTAAATAAATATTTTTTAATTCAAAACCGCCTATCAATCCCTTGACTGGCGCAGCCGGTAAGTGACCTTGTCGTTTGGGTCCTCTGTGCCATCGCGAATCAAATTTTCGGGCGCGGAAAAGACTCCAAATTTCGTTTCAACGATTCAGCGGGTCAGCGAACCAAATAAATTCGTCAAGAAAAGCCACGGTGCAGAGCAAGCTGAGGAGCAGAATCACCGATCACAGAAGGAGAGCGGAAAAGCTGTGGGTCATGTGAGTAGATCTGTTCACTTTCCTGTCAATTTTCCTTTGATTTTCCTGGTGATCATTATACGTGTGTGTTTCGTGTACTTTTAGGGATTAGAAAAGCCCGTCTGGCACGTAGCGCATTTACGTTAATATATAGATAAAGTGATTTAATTTTCACGTTAGGTTAATAGGTATTTTTGTCAGTGAGTTTATTATTTTGTAATTAAAATGGAAGGAATCATGGTTGTACCACCCGGGGTTCTAGGAATAATCCCTGTATTTAGTGGTGAACCAAGGCTCTTGTCGTTATTTATTCGTAAAACTGAATATATAATTAATCTATATCGGGGTGATGATTTACAAAACGAATATCTTTTTAACGCAATAACGAGTAGACTAAGCGGGGAAGCAGCTAATTTAATAGGGGAACGAGATACGATACACTCATGGGTAGAATTAAAGCAGGTTTTACAAGATCATTTTGGGGACCCAAGGACGGAAGATTGTTTAGTCCTTGAATTAGAAAGTTTAAAAATAAATAAGGGCGAAAGTTATTTAGATTTTTGCCACCGTGTACAACAAGTCAGAAGTGTTTTAATCGCAAAAATTAATGAAACTGTAGACGATGCAGCTGCGAGGTTATCTAAACAAAATATTTACACAAATCTTTCTATGAATGTTTTCTTATTTAATTTACCGAAATATTTAGTTAGACTGGTACGGCAAAAGAATGTTTCGACACTGGAAGATGCTTTAAAGGCTGTTTTAGAAGAGCAATATTTCCAAGAAGTTTACGATCAAAAACAACCGCGGTACTCTAGAAATAATCAAAACTTCCAGGGACGAAACAATTCACATAATAATTTTAATTCACAAGCATCGCCGAGGGCAGGCAGTAGTTCACAAAATATGCAACGTTTTAATAACGACTACGGTGCAAATCGTAACTATCAGCATAATAACGTCATGCAGTCACAGAATAGAAATAACGTTCGAAATAATATTTTTTCGAGTAATCCTTTTCCATTTAGAAATAATAATAGGAACCAAAATAATTCTTTTAACCAAAATAATCCGTCCAATAATAATTATAACTCACTAGAACAAGCAAGGCCACAGTTCCCAGGCCGGCAATTTCCTGACAACGCACAACACGGCTCGCAACACCTTCAGTCGATGCAACCCTCGGGATTAGGTTCAAATACCGACGTGACCATGAGAACTGCAAGTTCTAGGCGTATTAATTACACAGATAATAATGGCGAAGAGTATAATATGTTACCAAGTACTTCTAACGACAACGAACAGATCGGAAATTTTTGTATAAGGGCCTTTACAGACCAGAGCAAATAAAATTAAATTGTAGTTCGTTAAGTCTCCCACATATACGTATACCGGAACTTAATGCAATTTTTATGATAGATACCGGTAGTCAACGTTCGTTTTTAAATCCAGAGTTAGCGAATAAATATTTTTGCGACTTTAAACGAAACGAAAATTTTGAAGTAGTTAGCACCCACGCTATGAGTAAGCATAACGAAGTTGTGTACATACCTTTACCTAGGACTTTTAAGAGTCATGATTGGCATAAATTTTATATTTATTGTGTGGATGAAAGATATGATGGCCTAATAGGTAGTGATTTATTGATGCAACTCCATGCGAATATTGACATGAAGAATAGAAGATTAGTTACTAAGGATACTTGCATACCGATGATTTACAGTCAACCAATATGTGAATTTTATATTTTACCTCCGCGTAGCGAATTAAGGGTCAAACTTCCAGTTAATTTGTTACACGGTGACGCGATATTAAAATTTACTGAATTTACTAGTGGAGTTAGAATGCCAACAGCTTTAGTTAATTGTGTAAATGGTTACGCGACAACCGTCATTCAAAATTTAAGGTCTGAAAAAATGGAACTAATGGTCAACAGTCCGTTTAAGGTTGAACCATACGTAGAAAATACGTTACATTATGATAGGGTTAATTTGAATTTTACTGATAAACATAGTTATGAAATAGATCAACTGTTGACAGATAATCTCTCTAAGTTACAAGTTGATCATATGAACGAGGAAGAGAAACAGTCTATAATTGATATTTGCAAAGAATATAAGGACATATTTTATTGCGAGGACGTCCCTCTCACCTTCACAAATGAGGTTAAACATAGGATTAGAACGAAAAACGAAGACCCAATCCACATTAAAGCTCATAGGTTACCACCCGCACAAACGGCAGAAATTAGGAACCAGGTAGAGAAAATGCTTAGAGATAATGTTATCCAAAAATCTTTTTCACCTTGGAGTGCACCAGTTCATCTGGTACCAAAAAAAGTAGACAATTCTGGTAAAAGGAAATGGAGGATGGTCGTGGATTACAGACGCCTAAACGAAATAACAATCGATGATAAATACCCTCTGCCAAATATTAATGATCTTTTTGATATGTTAGGCAAGAGCATGTATTTCACTACATTAGACTTAGCAAGCGGCTATCATCAGATTGAGGTAGATAAAGAGGATAGGGCAAAAACAGGCTTCAGCACGCCTTTTGGCCATTATGAATTCAACAGAATGCCATTTGGCCTGAAAACAGCGCCAGCAACTTTTCAGCGCACCATGGATAACGTTTTGAGAGGCTTACAAGGTATTCATTGCCTTGTATACCTTGATGACGTCATAATCTTTGCAAAAAGTATTCAGGAACATAATGAAAAACTTCGGGCAGTGTTTAATAGATTTAGAGAAACAAATTTAAAAGTACAGTTAGACAAATCCCATTTTCTACGAAAAGAGGTACTTTATTTAGGCCACACCATAACTAGTGAAGGTTTAAAACCCAATAATGACAAGATAGAAGCAGTATTAAAGTACCCTTTACCCAAAACAACGACCGAGATTAAAAGTTTTCTTGGTCTCATAGGCTACTATAGGAAATTTATCAAGGATTTTGCGAAAATTACTAGACCACTTACAGTTTGCTTGAAAAAAGGTAAAACTATAGAGTTTAATGATGAATATATAGAGAGCTTTGAAATTTGCAAAAAGCTACTCACAAATGCTCCATTATTACAATTTCCGGATTTTAAAAAGCCTTTTATTTTGACCACGGATGCATCAAATTTTGCAATCGGGGCCGTACTTTCACAGGGAACCATAGGCTCAGACAAACCTGTAGCCTACGCAAGTAGAAATTTAAGCGATACAGAGTCAAGATACAGTACCATAGAGAAGGAGCTTTTGGCAGTCATCTGGGCGGTTAAGCACTTTAGGCCATATTTATGGGGTAAAAAGTTTTACATCTATACCGACCACAGACCATTAGCATGGCTATATTCGTTAAAGGAACCAAATAGTAAGCTCACAAGATGGCGCCTTAGGCTAGAGGAATATGATTTTGAAATTAATTATAAGAAAGGGTCGCAGAACTCTAATGCAGATGCGCTGTCCAGAGTAAAGATAAATAACTTAAGCGATAGTAATAATATTGTAGTTAGTTTAAACGGTAATAAGATAAGGGAAATAAAAGTTAATGTGCTAGACAATGACAATGTGTCTATGCAAGTAAATGTAGATAATAAAGAAACTACTGGAAATTTAGAGAATAACTATGAAATCGAAAAAATATCAATATCAGACTCGGACTCTGATATAGTAAGGTCAAACGTACGAAGAAAGGAAGTTCCTGTCTTAGACATATCTGAGTCAGATGACGAAGTTACTGCTCATTCAGTTTCTAATAGGGAACATGAAGGAATACCAATATTAAATGAAGCCATAGATAGTAAACCTAGACAGATACTTGTGTACACTTGGTTTAAAAACGAAATTCATGTTAAAGACATTTCAAATAATAGTCAAAAGATAATTGAAGTACATATGCCAGCTGCTAATAATGAACATCTAGTTAAACAATTCTTAAAAGAATATGTAGACTTTAAGCGGAAATATTTCATTTATTTCGAGACAGAAGCATTTCGGAAAATATTTAGTAGTGTAGTAACAACATTGTATAAAAAAGGTTCTCAAAATCTAATAGAATGCACGGATAGGGTAGTTTCCGTGGAGAATGAAGAAGAACAAAGGGATATCATCATTAAGTATCATGAAGGAAAAACTGTTCATAGGGGAATTCGGGAAACACTTACAAAGCTTAAAAGGTCTTATTGGTGGCCCAATATGAAAGACACAGTCTCAGCTATTATAAATGCTTGCGAACAGTGTCGAAAAATGAAATACGATAGGAAACCAATTAAGCCTCCAATACAACTTACTCAGACCCAGAGTATGCCATTTGAAGAAGTTTTTATGGATCTTTTATACATAGAAAATAATTATTATCTAACCATAGTCGATGCATTTAGCAAATTGGCTCAAGCTTTTAATGTACCCAATAGAAGTACACCTGAAATTGTTAAGGCATTAATTAAATACTTTAGTATCTACGGATTACCTAGGAAAATAAGTAGCGATCCTGGGACCGAATTTAACAATAACCTCATTAAAGAATTATTAGGCCTATATAAAATCGAAATGCATGTAGGCACACCAAATAACCCTAACTCGATGGCTGTAGTAGAACGTTTCCATTCTACGATTATTGAAATTTATAGGTTAGCTAAGTACGAAAAAAGCGATCAGGATGCAGCGTCAGTGATGACTTACGCCATTATGGCCTACAACAACACTATACATAGTGCAACTAACTTTACACCTTTTGAAATGGTATTTGGCCACACAGAATCAGGCAATGCATTTGACATAGATAGGGATAAAAATCTTCTACAGAAATTAGTTCAGGATCATAGAAAAAGACTCAAAGTTTTATATGAATATATTAGCCATAAAATTAAAGAAAATAAATGTAAAGTTGTAGAGAAAAAGGGCGGCGAAATACCCCCAGATTTAAAGGAAAATGATGAAATTTTCATGAAAACAACAAGAAATCGTAAGGCCAAGGAAGTACCACGTTACGAGAAAGCTAAGGTTATAGGGAAAGTAGATAGGAACATTGTACCAGTAAAGTTGAGAAAAAGAAATACGAAAGTGGCAATAAAAAACGTAAAACGCCCTCCGCAGGTGGCAACAAGCAGCCCTGACACTCCTGGTCCTAGCGGAATCAGCCAGCAGCGTAAACCTGCAGGATATGACTCAGAATCCTGGAATAGCGCCGATACGGATAAGTGCAGCAGTGATTCAGAATAGTCACTGGACTATTTTTAAGACGTTAGATTTAGAAACTATAGCTAGATACTTAGATAATAATACTAATCAATACTATAGATTAAAAGACATGATTTATTCTCAATACGAATCGCGTAATGAACTTGTAGGATTAGTTTTACAAATAGAATCCTTTATGGAACTTACGAAAGATAGATTAAGACAAATAATTCCCAATAAAAGATTTAGAAGGGGCTTAATAAACCCGTTAGGTTCTGTTATTAAATTAATTTCAGGCAACCTGGATAATGATGACGCTATTAGATATAACTCAGAGATAAGTAAGCTTAGTAATAGAGAACACTCTGTAGAAAGAAAACTATCACTAATGCAGAAAGCTTTTGATAAATTAGTTAATATTTCCGATGATTTGAAGTTTAATTTAATCCACTTAAATATAAAAACTTCGCAACTTCACACTCTACAGTATAATCAGTCTAAAATACATAATATATTAAGTCAAATGAACACTCTATACCAAATCTTAAATAACTTTCGCACCCTTTACAATGTAATTCAGGAAACAGAGACGGCAATAGCCTTTAGCAGGATAAACATACTTCACCAATCTATAATTAATTCTACAGAACTTTTTAATATTTTATTAGAGATAGAGAAACATAATAGGTTAGTGTATACGGTAGGTAAGGAAAAACTTACGAAACTAGAAAGTACTATAGTTCTTAAATCTTATTCGGATGGTAATAAATTAGTTTTTGTGTTAGAAGTTCCTTTATTAGACAATATCACGTATAATTACTATAAGGTTATACCTATACCTACATATAATCCCAGTTCCTTAAAAACCTCTATTATTATTCCAAAATATCCCTACCTCATAGTGAATGGATTGAAATTTAGACCCGTAGCTAGACCATGCGAGCAGATCGAAGGTGATCTTGTCCTCTGTAAAGAAGATGACATCGTGCAATACGCTGACACAACGTGCGTTGAACAAATAATGCTGTTGAAAAACTATTCTTCATGCCACAAGACCTTCGTTCAAATAGAAGATGCAAGGAGTCACATGGTAGCCAATGGAATATGGTTGAGTTTTACTAAGCACAACCTGGCACTTTCCGAGAACTGCAACAATGAAGTCATGAAATACAACCTGAGAGGAACATTTCTGGTAATCCCTAGCCAGAACTGCGAGACATATATTGGAGATAAGCTGATCAGTAAGGTAGCTGAAACAAGGACACCCGACATGAGCCTGCTGCTGCGAGCTGTAACCATGCCTGGACTACAACACAACATCACGGTAGATGACAGCCAAGTGGACCTTCGCGGCGTAGACCTCAACGATATAAAAGACATTCTAAATAGTGCAAAATATACCAGTGAAAGTGTAGATAAAAGTGAAATTTCAGTGACCCAAGATATAAGTGTTTGGACAATAAGTATAATAGTAATAATGTTTGTAGCCTCATTAGCATTTTTGATTGTCAAATATAAAATCTTTAGGAAAATCCTAGTACTAAGTCGAAATCAGCCGGAACCAAAAGAATTGTCTCCAGCCGATTTCTCTCTTAGGGGGGGAGGAGTTAAGGATGGTCACCCTACTAATATATGCTTTGTAAGCAAACCTAAATAACCAATTGAAGGAATCTTAATCAGCATTTATGTATACACGTGCCACTGGAAAGTTCTAGAACAAATTATGTTGACTTGCAGAAAATATTGACACCATTTTGTAAAACACTAGCTTTAAGAGATATTTCAATTGTAATTCATTCTGTATTCCGCTCTTGCTCAGAAAACACTGTACTAAATTAAGGTTTTGATTAAATAAATATTTTTTAATTCAAAACCGCCTATCAATCCCTTGACTCGCTCGCCCACTCGGCCCACTACTGTCCACTACCGAGCACTACACGTCACGAACACGCGCCGCCTCGGCCTCCACAGACGAGTGGACGATGAACGTTACTAGACAGTTTTATATGCTGGGTTCAATATGCTGAAGTGCTTCACTAGATATTATAAGGCTGATGATTTTTATAACGGTGTGTGTACGATATAAAAAATACTCAATTGGCCAAACTTTTTTTGATATCTTTTGTATGAAATACGGTTTTGTGATTGAACCTACATTTACTGGTTACAAAGACTGATATAAGCTAGTAATCTAAAAAAATAATAATTACAATTAGGATAATGTACATGGAATGTAAATGGTCAAAAAAGGCTAGATGTTTTAAATACATATTCTTCACAAAATGAGTCCAAATCATAATTAAAACAGAACAATTTTTTATTTCATGAAATATGTACAATATAACGTAGACCTATGATAAAAGAGAAAGAGAGGAAGGTGGTCGGAAGCTGATTATTAAGCTCTATTGATGTCTGTTTTGGCTTCAGTTCCGTTTTATTGTACATTTCGTTTAAATCGCTCCGTAACAGGGAATAAAAGCCATTACCTGGAGCAAAAAGGTTTGCTCTGTTGATTCTTGATATTGTACTGGATTCAGAGTATATTTAATGAAATTGAGATTTTCTGCTGCACAACGTAACTTTATTCTTGACAACAATAAACGACCAATCAGATGTACACAGATAACAAAAATAAAAACAGATAATACAAAATTAAGTTCTAAGTGCTGCCGTGTGACAGATTAACAATTTTATTCTAATCTAATGTTAAATTAAATTATATACTTAACACCCTCTCTATAATTTTATTTTCATACATCATCACAATCTGTTAAACTAGAAAAACTACTTATATTTAATAACAAATGATTTCTTAAGAATATAAATGCCTGAGTTGGTAATGATTTTGTTAAGATGTCAGCCAATTGATTGGAACTGGAAATATACTTGATTTTAATTATACCTGATTCTACTTTCTCTCTTATAAAATTATATTTAACATCTATGTGTTTGGTTCTTTTGTGATAAACAGGATTATTTATTAACTTAATTGCACTTTGGTTATCTACATATAAAGTAGTACAATTATTTGGTTCGCCTAGATCAGATAGTATTTGCTTCAACCATATAATTTCCTTGGCAGATTCGCTAGCAGCCACAAATTCTGCTTCTGTTGTAGAGAGAGCAATAGTTTTCTGCTTCTGACTGGACCATGTGATTGGTCCCCCATTTAACAAAAATATGTATCCAGTAGTGGACTTCCTAGTTTCTACATCACTTGCAAAATCTGAATCGGAATAGCCAGCAAGACTGCTGCTCTCTCCATAAGCAATACATAAATCTTTGGTGTCAATCAAATATCTTATAACACGTTTAGCAGCATTTACATGTTGCCTTTTAGGACAATTTACATATCTACTCAATAAGTTAACTATAAAACTAATATCTGGACGTGAAACAGAACATAAAAACAACAGTGAACCTATTAATTCTCTATAAGGAAAGTCTACAATATCATCATCTACATTATTTGAAATTGTTACATTTACATCCGATGGAGTTTTTACAGGATTGGCATCATTCATATTAAATCTTTTTATAATTTGTTCAATATAATTTCTTTGATGAATTAGAATGTAATTACTTTCTTTCACTATTTGGATACCCACAAAATAGGTTAAATTTAATTCTTTAATTTTAAAAGCTTGTTTTAAATACATTATAATTTGCTTAGTTAAATCTTCATTTTGAGAAACTACTAGACAATCATCTACATAAATTAGTAAGAAAACCTTGATGCCATTAACACTCCGTTACCCGCGCCCCTATTTGGTACGTGAGTACTCGCGGGCTCTACATATGTAGAACAATTTCATTTCTAATTTTTATTCAGGAAAGTATAACTGATATAAAAAACGTTTTAATTATATTAAATTATACTTTATTCCGAACCTTTAACAAACAAAATAGTTGTAACAAACTTAATAGGAACTCAGTATCAGACTTTACGGTAACTTAAAGGAAAATGACACATATTTTTGCTTATCTTCTTGTATCAATGTTTATATTTTATTCACTCATTTCTTCTACTTGATTTTCGTTTTGCTGAGAACAGTCAGGACATTGGAGAACTTGATGTGCAGGAAAAATCCACTTGTGGCATGAAGAACATGGCTTCCTCGTGGATTTATTACGTGCTCTGCCACAGAACGAACATTTTCCAACTCGACCAGTAATTGGAGGTTGTGGTGAACATTGAGGCAGCTGAGATGAATTTTCTAAATTTCATAGCATGTTTCCTTTCATTTTTAAGGATTTTGGAAAACTTGCTATGGTAATTCTTAGTTTTATGCATGGAGTCACCAAGTTGAAACCAATGTCATATAAATATTCTGTTCTCTCCCTTTTGTTGGTATACCCTTTTTTATTATGTACGAAACATAACCATTTATGGCACCTATATTTATTATACCAAAGAAAATGGTAAGTGGCCATCGTCTTAAGTTTCTGGATATATCATAAGCGCTACACATTTTATGTACTATATCCACACCCCATTTAGTTTTGTTGTAAAATGTTATTATTTCTGGCTTACGTTTTTCCTCCGTTTGTTTATCAATACATCCATCATAATGCATAGTTGAATATACTAACACCACTTTATTTGGTTTTGGCTTGTAAGACACCAAAGTACCTTGTTTTTGAAACCCGAAACCTACAAAATCAAAATTTCTGATTCCTTCATTCACGCCATTATTCTGTGTAAGAAATTAAAGGAAACTTACAAATACAATATAAAATATCGTTATATTTAATAATATACAAAGGCTCATATCAAATAACAACAATTAAAAGACTCACCTTATATAAACACAATCACTAACTCCCGACAACAAAGTAACGTGAGTGCTCGCGCGCTCTACTATAGTAGAATTAAGTTTTTGCAGTCCAATTTTTCACACGTGTGTTCGCGTTGCAAGCCACGCAATGCTCTATCGTGTTCACCAGTTCATAGTGGCAGCATACTGAGAGTTTGTGTGCAGTCTACCCTCAATTTAGGTTGCTATTATCGAAAACGCAAGCCTGTTCTACAATAGTAGAACGCGCGTGTAACGGAGTGTTAAATTCTCCTACATAAACACAATTGTCTGCCTGAGATTGAATGAAACCATATTCTTTTAGAAAATTTGTAAATTTTTTATTCCAACATCTGGATGCTTGCTTAAGACCATAGAGAGCTTTATTTAATTTTAATATATACTTTTTACTTAATGACACTCCCTCTGGGACCTCTAAATATATGTCCTCATCCAGATCACCATTTAAAAAAGCTGTTTTAACATCAAACTGTTTGATTACATAATTATATTTGGCTGCCAGAGAAAAAATAATTCTAATGGAATCATACCTTATCGTTGGTGAAAATATCTCTTCATAATCAATGCCTTTTACTTGCCTGAATCCTTGTGCACATAAACGAGCTTTGTACCTTGTAATCTCTCCATTTCCATCTCTCTTTATGGCAAAGACCCATTTAGTTGTGATAGTTCTTTGATTTGTTCTTTTGACCATCGTCCAGGTCTTATTCTCTTTATGTGCTTCAAGTTCTTCATTCACGGCTTTAGACCACTTATCCTTTTGAGGATCCCTCATGGCATCTGCATATGTGGATGGTACTGTAAATTCCACAAAGTTTGCTTGATAATTTCTGTTGACTCTAGGTCTTAGATTTATTTGTCTTTCTTCAAGGTCTTCTATGTCTCGAGAAGGTTCATAACTGGGGTCATCATCATCCTGATAGCTGTGCAGACTTTCAGCTGTACTTTCTGTTGATAAAGTGTCATTGACATTTTCATTATTTTCTTGTGTATCTATTTCAGTTTCATTACCCTCAGTACATCTGTCTTCATCTATCAGAATTGTTGATATATTTCTTCTTATTTCTGGGGCTTTGTCCTCATCAAAAATTACATTTCTTGATATTTTTATTTGTTTATTCTTTATATTGAACATTCTATAATTATTGTTGGCATATCCTACAAATATCATCTTCTCACCTTTTCTGTCTAATTTCTTTCTTAGCTGATCTGGAGTATGCACATATCCTTCACTTCCAAACACCCGTACATGACTCATCTGAGGTTTGACACCAGTCCATGATTCAAAAGGTGTTTTATTGGGAGACTGACTAGATGAGGTCCTGTTGAGTAAATATACAGCTGTATTAACTGCTTCAGCCCATAAATACAATGGTACATCTCGAGCATATAACATAGAGCGGGCACTCTCAATTATGGTTCGGAACTCCCTCTCTGCACGCCCATTTTGTTCAGGAGTGTAGGGTGCTGTGAACTCATGTATTATGCCCTCTCTTTCAGTATACTCCTTAAATGCAGTATTGACATATTCTTTTCCGTTGTCAGTGTGTAAAATTTTCACACTGTGCATGTATTTGTTCTTGATCATGGCATTATAGATTTTAAAATAATGTAATACATCACTTTTATTTCTTATAAAATACACATGCCTGTAGCTTGTCTTGGCATCTTTGAATAATACAAAATAGCGCATACCTTGCACTGATGCATGACTCATTGGGCCACACACATCGCTGTACACCAGATCACCTGGCTGTATTTCACACCTTGAAGATTTTTGAAAAGGTAGTCGATGTTGCTTCCCATATGCACATGCTTCACAAGTGTAGTTTTCTTCTGTGTCACCTTTTATTTTCAAACCTTCAACCACATTGTTTGTATTCATGTTTTTAATTTCTTTCAAGTTTATGTGACCTAGTCTTTCATGCCACTTTCTCATATCTATACAGTCTTGTACTAAATTACATTTTACAGGAACAACAGTTTTAATATTCAACTCATATAAATTGTTTGTTTTGATTTGTGCAGTCATCACCACTTCTCTATTCAAATAAATTAATGCACTATTTCCTTTCTTGATAAGTGAATAACCTTGACGCATTATAACACCTTCAGAAAACAAATTTCTCTTCATACTTGGAACATAGAGTACATCATTTAATATTCCTGAGTGCCATTGTCCATTGACAAACCTTTCTATCATTATTTTTCCAATTCCACATACTTCAACCAGCTGTTCATTGCCTAATGTTAATGACTTTTGAGTGCATTCTTCTAAGTGTGTAAATATACTTCTATTGTAGGTTATATGAGCTGAAGCACCACTGTCTAAGATCCAAATATTCTCTTCATTCAATTCAATTTTTTCTTCAATATTAAATGCCATCATATTGCCAGGGTTTCTTGTAAATTGTCTTGGAGCACGACATTCTTTGGCAAAATGTCCTCGCTTACCACAATTGTAACACTGAAAGCGATGTTTGGTATGTATGTTTTGTTTTGGAGCATTACCACTGTGTTCATTTGGTTTGGTTTGCCTTTTTTCTTTAGGATTAGTTACTAACAAGGCTGTTTCTTGCTCTTCCTCACAAGATAAACTTGCTTCTTCATCAAGTAAGCGGGCAGTTAAATTTATAATATTTTGCTTTGAAGGGTCTAACGACAACCAAGCTTGACGAAGTGTTCTATACTTTGCAGGCAGAGTACCAAGTATTTTGGTCATAATTGCTGTTTCACTCACGTTTTCACCACTTTCTTTCAATAGCTTTGCTAGATTTTCGACTTTAGAAATATGTTGAGCAATTGTGTCGTTGGGTGACATTCTATACTGATAAAATCTTTCATGTATCATCATTTTATTCAATTCGCTTTTTTGTTCATAAATAGACTCGAGTTTTGACATTATTTCACTGGCGGTTTCACAATTTTCTATTAAAGTTATTTGTTTCAAGTCCATGTTTGAAGTTATTATGAACATCGCCATTCCATCGTTTCTTAACCATGTAGAACAGTTTCCTTCTTCTGGTTTTGGCTCTGCTATGTTGATACCTTTGGCTTTTAAAGCGCATTTGATTTGGAACTTCCATTGACGAAAATTGCTGCCGTCGAATTTTTCCATGCTCATTGACCGCGTGTCCATTTTGAAGTTTGTTTTCTTCAAACCAAATATTTTCCAAAAGATTATTGTTTTCTACTGATCTTCAATTTCAAGCGTTTTCCTGGTTCCATAACCTGTTGATTCTTGATATTGTACTGGATTCAGAGTATATTTAATGAAATTGAGATTTTCTGCTGCACAACGTAACTTTATTCTTGACAACAATAAACGACCAATCAGATGTACACAGATAACAAAAATAAAAACAGATAATACAAAATTAAGTTCTAAGTGCTGCCGTGTGACAGATTAACAATTTTATTCTAATCTAATGTTAAATAAAATTATATACTTAACATGCTCGCCCGGCTTTATGTTGTTTTTATGTTTTTTAATAATTCGCGAACGATCATCGCCTTTATCGGAAACTTAAATCTGTTAATATGGCTTAATCACTTTATTGGAAGAGAGTTAAAGTACTGATTAAAATAATCTTTGAGAAAGCATTTTTATCGTGCTAACGCGATGGACTGGGCGGATTTAAATTAATTTGAATAATAGAGGCTTTTTTGTTTTTGCTAAAACGGGTTCCATCTGCGGTTATGAGGAGTTACTCTACTTTTTTTTTGCACAGAATGGTGTTAAAGTCTTTAACTTTGTTTTTATACAGATTCATGTATGCCATAGATACTTTACGTCTATTACGAGTTCTACGTCTCGTAGAACTCTTTTTCTTTTATTTTCTGGCACAAAGTATAATGTACACACTTCATGCATGCCTATAATGTAAGTAATTACATTGTATTTTACTTTTAAGTAAAAGTGTTAATATTTTCCCATGTGTAATTATTTTGTTGGTGTGCTAAATAATAAATAAAATAAAAATCATTTTTTCACGGAATGATCAATTTGGCGATCAGATTATTATCAATCTAATATATGATATAACCAGCCCATTCTCTCCAAAAAAGGAGAATGACACGAAGTAAAAAACTCATTTACTATTAACCGTACAGGGGACCCGTAGTAATGTCTTACTGAAATATAGGTATATTGCATTACGAACATCAGGTATAATCCACTAAATTCTTGCCACTCACATTACTTCTAGCTCAATATTATTAGATTTGTACATTGCGGTAGCCATTCGTTCGTGTGGCTCTGACATTTAGTTACAAATGACCACGTTTACATACGCGCTTAATATTTTGTACCCATTCGTAGAAATTCATCCACGTTGATTAGCTGTCCTCGATCAAGCGATCAATTAGATTATGCCAGCGATTGCCAGCTACTCGCCATGTTGTTGCTCTTTCTCCTTAATTTAGTATTCCCACAGAAAAAGTAAGAGAAATTAGTACCAACACTAATTACGACAAGGCTAAAAATTTACGATTCACTTTCGAAAAGTTCCAAAACAAATTGATGATATTTCCTCAACTAATTGCACAAAAAACGTATTTCAACTTTGTTCGCATAATTTCCATCTGTTTTTTTTTTCTTAAAAGTTCTCGAGAAAGGGTCGACGCCAACTCATTATGAAAGCATCTATTGAAGCAAAAGAGAGTAAATATTTCATGTTTTCACTGAAAGGAAATCCACTGCTATTAATTAAAATGACTTGAACCGACTTGTGTAGGAAGTTAATGGATTCGAAGGTAGTTGTAATTGTTGAGCTGATGTAGGCCAATTCCTATTGTCAACATTACAATTGATCCATTCAATTAATGAGTATTGTACGGACTCTTTGTAAGGAGTCGGCTATGTTTCGATTCTCGACATTTCACTTTTTATATGACTTAAGAGTTTTCCTCTGTAGTGTGACGTCACTCGTTCGTGTTTATGGTGTGATTTTTCTGAACCTTTGCTCTCACTCAGTGTGCGCCTGCTTATGAAGATGTCAATTAGAGTTTTAATGAAGATTGCTTTTAATGCAGCGAAACTTGTCTTAGTTTTCAGTACAAACGTACATCCTGTGTTTGTAGGTACTGAAAAGGGGATGTTGTTTTGATGTTGTCTGCAATATAAACACAGGCAAACATAATGATCGGATGTTTTGTTTATTTAGGTTTGTTAATTTAACAACATATACTCGTACGCTTGTTATATTTCCATCCTTGTGTTATATGAAAGTTGTGTTTACATTTACTGATATGTGGTTTGAAATACCTAACTATAAATAAGGAATATGATTTAACATACCTACAGTATCGAAAAAATAAAATATTTGCGAAAAATAAGCTGCACTTTATATACTAAGATATAAGCAGCAATAATGTCACAGTTTATGTCACAGACTTTTAAAGAATTGAACTCGCTAAAACGCCAATTTGTTATGCTGAGCGTGCACTGGATGTGAGAGAAAGAGCTTCGTCATGGAGCCGGTCATTTGTTTCACAAGCCAGCGGGTCCGCTGCAATGTGCCGCGGTTCACTTTTGTTGGTAAACGTTCCTCGAAAGTTCCTCCTTTTAACTTTGAATACTTTTTATGTAGCGGCAACTGTATGCCTGATACTTAATAAATCTATGGTACTATGATTTAAGATCCCACGGCTGTATCGTAGGTGATAGAAACTACAAAAGAATATTTGTTCTCACAGCACACCTATGATTGCTTCTAAGAACATCACATTGCAGTCGCCAGTCAGTCAGTTTAGCTCACATGCACGTGACACCTTATAAATTACTATTAAGTTCACATCTCCCTTCCAATAAACATAGTTTAAAAATAGATCAAGAACTTTGACGTACATTTTATTTATTTATCTGAAATAGTTCACGTATTTAAATTTTACAAATAAATGTATTGTAGGCGTTGTAATTGTGCGTATGATATTTACGAGGCGGCAGAGTTGATCCGAGCTCATAAAACGTGTAACAGGCGCGAGTTCCGTAAACTGTCGGCGCGGGGATTTGATACGTTCGCGTTGTTATTAACATAGGGTAGGATTTATCGGCGCGATGACTCTGTGCCGGTTATCAGTGCGCTATCACTGTACGTTAAATATTATTTTACAAGAAGCAAATGTGGTCTTAAAGCGGAGCTGGCTGTTAAATAGACGATGGCAGAACCCTGAAATGTACCTAAAATTTATAAAAGGTTAATGTGCAATGGCGTTAGTTGTCACCCGTTCCTGCGACGTAAGGATTCTTCTATGATATCGAATGCTTGTTTTGGGGTCAATAGATATGCTCCAATCTAAAACCATACTAAACAATACTGCGTGGTGGATGCATGTATGATTGTTTGATTTCAATACGACAAATGAATATGCGTGGGAAAACGATGTCGTGAATTCAATGGAAGAATTTAATGAGGATCATTACTGGAAATAAGACATAAAACACATATTTACCGTCAAATTATCATTTTATATTTAAAACGTAATTGTTGAATGTAATTTTTTTTGAACACAATTTAATGACGTCAGCCGGATTGCGAGCGCTCGTCGAGTGCTAAAGTGACGGTTAAGCAGTGTTTGCCGCAATCAGGATTTTAATGAGCGCTCATATAGCTGCCAAAAACTTGAGACTGACCTCAGAGAGTAACTTGAACCCCTCTTCGGTGCTAAGGTACGAGAGGGCCGGATTCGTTAGTTATGGTTACAAATAATGGAGTAATTTGACAACACCTTCAACATTTTGTCGTTACTAATTTGCCTCAGTCATGTGTCACAAATAATTCAATTTTTTTTTGAATTCTTAAAATTGAAGACTATCACGTAAACTGTTTTGTTAAAGTGAAAAAGGCGTTGAATTACGTAAGCTAGCTGTGCACTGCATGCTTGGTACGATATAATGTGTACTTGTGTACTGTACACTGTTCAGTGTATTGCGTTCCAGGCACACACTTCATCTTGTGTAATGTTGTTAGTTGTTACATAACGTCTCGTGGGAACCGTTAGCAGACTCGCAGCTTTGTTTCTTTCCTCTCTATAATTGGGTTCACAGGGATTTAATGTTTTAGTACTTTTGTGAAAAAAACCCAGACTTAGTATTTTATCTGGCTGTCGCTAGAATGCGGTTAGTATTTTCAATTCTTTATTTTTCAGTTTTCTATGTGTTGCGTATATGTATAAAAAATTCGTGCCCACCACGGCTTCACCCGTTGTTATGGTAAGTGTGTCGTAGCGTTATGCATGATTTTATGTACTTGAAATGTGAATAATACTGTTAGGAATACGCTAGCGAGCTAGCAGACTAGTGGTTAATCCAATCCATCAGCCAATGGAAGTCCACTGCTGGACATAGGCCTCTCCCAATGACTAATAACATAATACTGATAATTACTGAATAATAACTACCATCAATCATGTAAATACTTAAAGTAAATCATAATCTTTCGTATTATGTTCCCTTTTAGTGGCCTCCCTTGTCCGTCGGTTAGCTGATTGTTTGATAAGTCGCCAGCGTTTGAATGTGGCTGCAGCTTTGGAACGTCGGGAGCGGTATATAATGTTATTTGTTCAGATAATTATCAGCAGATCGGTCCTGGCGATGTAATTCGGCTCCGGTTAACCATTATTGTGCCTCGTAAAAAACCGCGATTAGCAACAAGCCTGTTACTAAAAACAATAAAATTAGGATTTATTGGATCCAATCCAATCTATCAGCCAATGGAAATCCACTGCAGGACATATGAC
The DNA here is from genome assembly GCA_907164795.1 of Hemaris fuciformis. Lineage (NCBI taxonomy): Eukaryota > Metazoa > Arthropoda > Insecta > Lepidoptera > Sphingidae > Hemaris > Hemaris fuciformis. Next base: position 391,874 of record OU015452.1, read on the forward strand.
TCTCCCAATGAGTTCCACAGGGACCTGTTGGATGTCCCTCGACCTTTAGGCTAGGCCGTCTAACCACCTTGTCGGAGGACGTCCTACGCTGCGCTTTCCGGTACGTGGCCTCCACTCGAAAACTTTTTGGCCCCATCGGCCATCAATTACTCAAACATAAACCTAGTAACCTAAGTTGATTAAACTATGTAATAATTCGCCAGTGTGATTCGCGACGGGATCGTAGTGTCGCATACGCTTCAAATACATTGCGGTCTATAATCGCTGAGCTTGTTTGCGTGGGTAGTATTAACCGTTCAATGAAAACTGTCGTCTCTGAAAAATATAAGTACCTTAGCAAGTTTAAGAGATCTCTTTGGGAATAAACGCGTTCAAATGTTATAATAAGGGCTTATGTTAAAAGTGCCAAGTCGATTCCTCGTAGCAGTGTAGTAAGCGTAGGCGGTTAATACATGGCTACGCCGTAGACAGAAATAGAATGACTGGATTGTATAATAGAATGCTTTGAATGTTAGCGGTAAATGCAGATGTTTATTTCAGTTCTTGATTCTGTCGTGGTGGTTATTGCGGCTATTTTTAATCTCCTGCCACGTGCGGAAAAATTTTGAACCATAGTTTTTAAATATTAAAATGAAAATGACAGAAGCTGTTGTCATGTGTAAATTCAAGATTTATTAAGTCCATGGGTTTCGATACAAAACTCGTAGATATGTTTTGATATAACTCTCAATTATCGTCTAATTTTGAAATTCTCTAGATGATTTCATGTTCAGGTGCGCTCAATTAATTTAACATTTATATTTTCATCCTTTCAGAAATGCTTATTAAATACCTTCACGTCTATGAATTCCATATATTAATTGCGAGAAAGGCGTTCTAAAAGCATGGTCTGTATGTGAGTCGGCGGCGTCTCTACTAGCCTGTCTGTCTGTATGAATGTGTGAGTGCGGCCGAGACGTTTCTACGTTGGCAACTGCGCTTTTGTTCTCGCACTTGAGCCACACGAGCGGTGCGTGCGACAGGCCTCCGCAGTGCACGCTCATGCAATAGGACAAGTTAGTTTTACTTTCCATATTGTTTTATAACTAAAATTTGGCGTTGTTTAAAAGTAGTGGTTTCATGATGTAGGATGATCGTAACATATGGTTATAGTGTAGTATAGTAGGGATGTTATGGATATGATATTTCGGATCTGGATACGGATATGGATATAGGAATCAAATTATATCGGTTTCGGATACGGTTACGGATATGTAATTATTTCGGATTATCCGTTAGTTTCGGATAGTTTCGGTTACGGATATCAGATTGAAGTAAAATATAACTGTTTTCGACACTCTTGTAAAGGTATCAGCTGTTTGGATGTTTTTGGTTTTTGTTGCTTATTTTGTTCCAGAAATAAAAGATCTTTGTATTTATCACTGTGTTTTGATTTGATATGAAGTTTCAGTGAAGTAGTGCCTTCTTTCCGGGAAAAGTTTTTATCACAATGTTTACATTTTGCACAATCTACATTACCTTGATAAAAAAAAAAAAAACAAATTAAAGTCGATATTGGTCGTAATGTCTTTAAAATCAATTTAGTACTTAACACAAGACTTTCTTAAACTATCCGAAACTTCTGAAACGGATACGGTTACGGATATATTTTTATTTCGGATATCCGATAGTTTCGGTTACGGTTACGGAGCTCCATAACATCCCTGTAGTATAGTATTCTGAACTAAACGGGAAGCTTTCCACGACGATAGAGAGAGAGAGAGAGAGGAGAGAGATATGAGTATTGTTTAGGAAACGGATATTTTTCCTATTAATTTATTTGCTGCGAAGTGAAATACAAACTCATAATAAGAACAGTGTAATGAGCAGTGATGGCCACGAGGTTAAGCCGCACGGTCGAGAATTTCGGCGGTCGCAGGTTCAAACCCCAGGCACACACCTCTGACTTTTCGAAGTTATGTGTGTATTCTCAATGAATTATCACTTGCTTTAACGGTGAAGGAAAACATCGTGATAAAACCTGCACACCTAAATTTCTTAGGAATTTCTTAGGTGTGCAGTCCGCCAACCCGCACTAGGCCAGCGTGGTGGACTAAGGCCTAAACCTTCTCAGTTGTAGAGGAGGCCCGTGCCCAGCAGTGGGACGTATATGGGCTGATGACGTAATAAGAACGAAAGACGATATTTGAAAATATTGTAGTTATCTACAAGTTCAAGGCGTTTCAGTTTATGGTTTCCGATCCAATCCAATCCAATCCATCAGCCAATCGAGGTCCACTGCTGGACATAGGCCTCTCCCAATGATTTCCACAGGGACCTGTTGGAAGCAGCCTGCATCCAGCGACGTCCCGCGACCTTCACCAGGTCGTCTGACCATCTTGTCGGAGGACGTCCCACGCTGCGCTTTCCGGTACGTGGCCTCCACTCGAGAACTTTTTGGCCCCATCGGCCATCAGTTCTCCGCGCTATGTGCCCGGCCCATTGCCACTTCAACTTGCTAATCCGTTGGGCTATGTCGGTTACTTTAGTTCTCCTACGGATCTCCTCATTTCTGATTCGATCACGTAGGGAAACCCCGAGCATAGCCCTCTCCATAGCTCGTTGAGTGACTCTGAGCCGTCTAATGAGGCCCATAGTGAGAGGCCACGTCTCAGTGCCGTATGTCATCACTGGTAACACACAACTATCGAAGACTTTCGTCTTCAGGCACTGAGGTATTTTGGACGAGAAGACGTCGCGTAGTTTCCCGAACGCTGCCCAACCGAGTTGGATTCGACGATTGACCTCTCTCTCGAAGTTGGACCTGCCTAACCGGACCACTTGTCCCAAATAGACATATTCGTCGACAACTTCGAGAGTCGAGCCCCCAACTGCGATCGGGGTGGGCACAACATGGACATTCGACATGATCTTCGTCTTGTCCATGTTCATTTTAAGACCCACCTGTTGAGAGACTCGATTGAGGTCTTCGAGCATAGTGCTAAGGTCTTCCAGCGATTCTGCCAAGACTACAATATCGTCGGCAAACCGAAGGTGTGTGATATACTCGCCGTTGATGTTGATGCCGAATCCTTTCCACTGCAAGAGCTTGAAGGCGTTTTCCAGCGCGGCAGTAAACAGTTTCGGAGATATGACATCTCCCTGTCTCACGCCTCTCTGTAGTGGAATAGCCTTCGTGCTCTGATCTTGTACTCGGACCGACATAGTGGCGTTGCTGTATATGCTTTTCAACACCTCGATGTACCGACAGTCAATGTGGCACCGCTGGAGAGACTCTAGCACAGCCCAGGTCTCGATCGAATCAAAGGCTTTCTCATAGTCCACAAACGCTAAACAAAGCGGCAAGTTATATTCCTCGGTTTTTTGTACAACTTGCCGAAGCGTATGGATGTGGTCTATGGTGCTAAAGCCTTTTCGGAAACCGGCTTGTTCGGGAGGCTGGAAGTCATCAAACCTGCGTTCAAGACGATTGGTGATGACCCTCGAAAACAACTTATAGACATGGCTCAGGAGCGAGATGGGCCTGTAATTCTTCAGCAAAGTGTTATCACCTTTTTTGAAGAACAGTACCACCACGCTCCTGCTCCATGCCTCTGGCGTTGAGCCCTCGAGGAGAACGGAATTGAAGAGCCTCTGAAGGACTTTAAGTACCGGCGTTCCGCCCGCTTTCAGAAGCTCTGAAGTGATTCCGTCCTCACCCGGCGCCTTGTTGTTCTTAAGTTGCTTCAGGGCCATCTCAATCTCACACAGGCTGATGTCCGGGATATCATCACTGAAGTGGCGGATTAACTCGGCTCTCGGGTCTTCGGCCGAGCTAACAGTCGGTTCGGCAACCGAGGTGTAAAGCTGCCCGTAGAACCTCTCGATCTCCCTTAAAACCTCTGCCCTCGTCGACACTATGCTGCCGCCCTCCGTCTTCAGCCTAGACAACTGTCTTTGCCCAATAGACAAGTCTCTTGCAAACACTTTGGAGCCTCCGTTCCGCTCAATTGTCTCTTTAATGCTCACAGTATTGTGAGCACGGACATCGTGTCGCAAGGACTTCCAGATCCGTCTATTGAGCTGACGATATGCTTCGGCGTCATCGGAAGACTGTAGCGCCATAGATCGACGTTCGGCCATGAGGTCAAGAGTGTGGATCGAGAGTTTTTGTGGTCTATCTCTACGGCGAGGTCTAAAATGCTTAGATCCCACCGTATGGACAGCTTCTACCAAACCGCTGTTTAACTCGTCCACTGCAAGGTTTTCTTCTAGACAATCAAAGCGATTTCGAAGCTCGAGTTGAAAGCTCTCGGGGTTTTGGATATGGGCGCGAGTAGGTCGGAGCGTAGACTTCATCATGCGACGCCTTTCTAGCTGGACGTTGATATTCAGTGAGCCTTTAACCATTCGGTGGTCACTGCCGGTTTTCACCCTGTTGATCACAGAGACATCACTGAATATCCGTCTATTCGTCGTCAAGATGAAATCTATCTCATTTCTCGTAGAACCGTCAGGACTCAGCCAGGTCCATTTCCTGTGAGGCGGCTTCTGGAAAAAAGAGTTCATCGCGAAGAGTCCCTCTTTCTCCAGAAAGTCGGCCAGCCTCTGACCCCTGAGGTTCCGTTGCCCATGTCCAAATTGCCCCACTTTCAACTCTGCATCGCTTCTCTTGCCCAACTTTGCGTTGAAGTCCCCCATAACAACATTGAAGTAGGTTTTGGAGGTATGTATGGCCCGACTTATGTCCTCATACATCTCCTCTACTTCTTCATCTGGGTGTGTCGAGGTCGGCGCGTATACCTGTATGACCTTCAACGAATATCGTTTCGATATTCTGAGTATAAGGTACACTACCCTGCTCGACACACTTTCGATGGATACGATGTTGTTAATGAGAGACCTGTGGACGAGAAATCCGACACCTCCTCGGGACTGTTGGTCGTCCCCCCGGTAGAAGAGCAGGTTACCGGACTTCAGGGTTATCGTGTCCTCCCCGATTCTTCGGACTTCCGACAACCCCAGAATGTCCCAGTGTAACCCGCTCAATTCTTATTCCAGTTCGACAATCTTCTCGTCTGTCCTCAACGTGCGTATGTTGTGTGTTACCAGGGCCAGTCGTCGTCGGGGGTGGTAGCCGGGGCCAACCCGGGGATTCTTAGCACCCCCTGCCCCGCCGTAACCATGGCCGCTACCGTAGCCAGGAATAGCGGGGCTGCCGGGGACTGGGGGCCTGGTCCTAGTTTCATCCATTGGAGGTAATTGCCAATACTCGCCACGCTTGGCAGGCGGGTTGGCGAGCGCAGGAGGGGACTCGCGTTGATGACGCTGCTGCCCGTCATCAACCGGGGCAAGGGAATAGGGTTTGTGGGTAGAGGATGGCATGGGAAAGGAAAGTATGGCCTGTAGGAGTGGATACTGCAGTCACGGAAGGGGAGGTTGGTAGTGACTGCAGTAGCTCGGGGAGGTCGAGGTCGCGTACTCGAAGCACCTATTCTAGGGTAGGCCATGACCACTAGATAGGAGCATCCCTGACCTGATCCCTGGTTTCCGAGATGGAGGCGATATAATAAACGGTACGAGAGGCGGCGGCGCGGCAGATATTTGTCTTCAGCGGTCAAACATGCAGAGGGCACGTCGAACATTGTTTAACCGCACGCTCGCACACTATGCGGCTAATTTAGCAGTCGCTCAAATCTTCGCACAACTTAATGTTAATAATAAAGTCAGCGTAGTGGAACACGTCTCGGTATGTGTGTATTATGTGACTTTATAACTAGCTGAACTTTAAAGTTTAATTCAGTTTAATCTTCGCATGCTGCAGGGAAATGCTTGGCAATTTATATCATAGTATAATGTGATACAATTTGTTTCTATTTATACTATAACCAAATTATATTTTAGTTCGATTTATTAATTATGGACTATTGAATACAATTTTTATTTATCTTTCGCATATGCAACCGCATTCTTGATGGCCTTGTTGTGACTGATAACATATTGGCTGGCAATGACTTTGCTAAAAAGTCAGTTATCAGTTTGAGATACAACGTACTAAGGCACTTGGGCTATAGAGAGGTGCTGCTCAATGTCAGGAGGAATAAGATTCAATTGTATCCAAAGCGGCATCGATAGCGGTTAAGAAAAAAAATGCGGTAGTTACAGCCCTCGTGCCGCAGTTAATTAAACACCAGCTTGCGAATCTTAGTTGCTTTTTTTATTTATTAAATTATGGTACTTTTTTATAACTGCACCACTGACTCGGGTTGAGCTGTGGCGATGCAAGTCGTTGCGTCGTGGCTCGTCGTTTTGTTAATGACTTGTCCGTAGACATCGGCGACGCGTGGCGGCGTGAGCTGTATGTGCTGCTTACTGTCATACGTCCAGCTATATTTTTCTAACGTTATTAATGCTAGATAACTAAGGATATCGTAATCGATCAAGTTTGTTTGGATTTTTTGTTTATTTGTGGATCGCACTTAAACATTGAGAGCTTAAGTTGAATAGTATGTTTACATTCATAGCGATGAAGAGATATTTAATTGTAGAGTTACTTTTAGTTCTTAGTTTTTAATAAATTCATACACTAATAAAAAAATGTACACAATACAAAATCCCAATCCCAAAATACTACAAGCTACTCCTATCCTGATACTGAAACCTGTTTACCGTTCTCGATATTAGGGTGGGTACGAATTTTCTACGAAGAGAAAATAAGATTTTCTATAGTCATTTTAAAATGCACAGTTATAATTGGTCTGTCAGTGACACGACACTCCGGTTCAAACGTTGGCTATGTATTATTAAAACATTTGGCGGCAGCAAACAGGGATACGTGATACGTATTGGGGAAGTAATTCGGCGGCGGTGTAGCGCAGGAGGAGGGGGGGGGGGGGGTGCCGTTGTTCAGTTTGTTATGCCACACGTTTTCGAACTGGCAAACAACCGCCGAGCTATATGAAAGGTAACGGGGAAAATATAATTTATTCACACATATGACTTTGGGCCTCAGCGAAATCTGGTTTATACTCGGTTTTCTTTATATATTTTCTACCAAGAAATGTATAGCCTACTTTGAAAGCTTAATTTTAATATATCCTTTTACATAACACAGGCACATCTTACTAGTGAACAAAAATGTTTACTTTATGGAAAGTGATCCCAACTAGTAGCACAACTTAATTTTTTTTTGTAATAATTTGTTTTGTCGAACATTGAAGAAAGGGTAGAAGGAGAGCATAAAGGAAGATCCACGGCAGCAGACGACGTTGTCTGACTACAGTATGCCGTTACTGAATCCAAAAAATTGCGACCTCCCCGAGGTACTGGAAGGTAAGCTTAAGGCGCTTTCGTCTCGTTAAAAAAAAGCTGGTGTCTAGCCAATTCCGCCACGGGGCTGTCAAATGATGATACGATAATCCTTGCAAAATTTGAACACAACCGGATCAGTATTTAAGAAACAGAAAAGCTAATATGAAAGAAACGTATAACTCGTCATGTTTATAAACTTGCGGTTTTTGAGCAAAATGATATCGAGTCATAAATGACGTACATTACCCGCGGTGTGAGTATCCGCCGCCACAGTTCTCCCCACGAGTGCTCTTGTCTCACTTTTCAAATCTTCGCGGCGCAATGAACACGGAACACTCCGTTTAAATAACTGAAGATTTCATACACTAACAGTTTTTTTTTCTTTAAAATGTATTATGGTAATAACTTGAACTTTTGATGAATATTGAGGCGTTTGTGTTTTTATACTTATTTAAAATTCTTTTTTTATTGTTTGATCTATACAATTAAAAATAAACTGAAAAGAGATCGGTAGATACTCATCTAGGTACATATATATGTATATACCTACACTTTACAGTTCTTATTCGTTGATGAGAACTGTGTTAGACCGTTTGTCTATTACTATATTAAACATATTTATCTGTTGAAGAAACAATAGACCTGGATGAGTTCTTTTATTGCTGTTTTTTTATTTTATTTAAGGTATCATCTATACTTTGGTTATACCTGAAATGAAGAATGATAAATTGAAAAATAGCATAGCTCATCTCTGTATGCGCTTCAAGCTCATCACTTTACGTACCTACGTGTGGAATTACGTATTTGTTGGTGCATAGTGTCTCTTCACAACACACGTCATACGTCACACGACATTTGCCACAACAGGGGCGTCAGGCGGCGCTCGCTAGTCGCTATTAAACTCAACGGCTTATTACAACAATCGGGACATTTGTTTGTGCCGCGCGCGCTATTGTGCTTTAACCGCGCCGCGTGTTGTGCTACACCCATGTGTTTTAACAACGATCACATTATATTGTATGATTAGTGATACTTATGTAATAACGGTCTTACGAATATACACGCTCACTACCTTATGCACGTTGTGATGTGGAGTGGTTGAATCAAGAATTGGTCATACATAAAAAATATCTACATTTGATATTGGTATTTCATATTATTGAATAATAATTCGAAAGTAATATAATGATAAGGTTAATATAATTTAAGAAAATTATATGCGTTATATTGGGTTTGACGTAGTGCTGTATGGTCACATGGTGGCGTGTGGTCACATTGTGGAAAGAAACTCTACTGTTGAAGTCTTATTGACTATAGCTACGGCTAGGAATCTATGAGACACCGAAATATTAGTTTCCAAATATAACATTGAATCAATCAATATAAAATTGAAAGGAAAAACAATAGACATTACATAATATTTTATTTGCAATTGAAACCGATATCCAATATCCGAACAGAGTGCGACGCATGACATTGATGTATTCGTTTGTAACTCTTTCACAAACTGCTGTGAATGTGTTGAACATCCGCGATTCAATGTTTACGTTACAATCGTAACGAGTTTTATGACGTATCGATATCTCAATCAATTGTAAATATTTAATGTGAACACCGAATCGTATTACAAAAGCTTGCGAAAAAAATTTTGGTCTTCGATCTATCGATTATGAAGCGACACATGCTACAACGATATTCAGTCTTTATTTGGGTCTTCATCGACAACTTCACAAGTTGGAATTGGTTCTTCAACTGTCATTCTTTCAAGAAATAAATCAATAAACACATCCAAAAGTCATATACATAGTTCTGACCCAATACTACTCGTAATATAGAAGTCTTGTGTCCTGGATATCAGAAACTACGAAAGACTTTTCGGTTTCATAATTACCCTGACACAAAAATAATATTTGCGGATCACACAAACATTTATCTCGGTGCGGTGATCGAACCCGCGGTCTTTCGTTTCGCAAGCTGGTATCTAGCTAACTACGCCTCAGAGCTGTCAATATAGTAAGTACTTAGGTCCTAATCGAATTATTCTTAACATCAATAATTTCTTTATTAATTCGAATGAATCCGCGGCCGGTCGCATCACAGCCGTTTTTACCAATCAAATATAGGCCAATATTATTTAACGTAACAAGATAGTAAATATTATTTAGAACACGCCGAGTAATGCGTGTGTGAGATAACAATACGCAATTAATCATGTAACATGTATCGTCCCGGCGCGATCGCAACAAGGAAACAATAGAGCGCGCGATCAACGCGGACTCGCATTGTATTCCTATCCTCGTGTATCACAGTATCACAGAATCCCTTCCCCTACTTATTACTTGCTCTCTATGAGCCCGACTCACTGGGGGGACCTCCCCACGGTTAATAGCTATTAAGGGCTAATCTAGGGAGTAGTGTGTGCTGTTAGATGTAATATAAAATAAATCATTTTAGAGAATTTTTAATGTATGTAGGTACATTGGTTAGATGTTTTTAACTAAGCTCAATAATTAAGATTGGAACGAGAATAATCATTTCACAATCCAAATGACAATAAATTGTTATCGTCGATTTATAAAATTTTCTGATGATTCAGAGTAATCCTATTGGTATTTGAAAAGTTACCGCCCATTACGTTAATATGCCCTTTTCCTTTGTGTTAAATAATTAAAATCCATTATGATATTTCTACGAACTTTTAGCTACTTAGCATCACTTTCAACGACAGTATGAAGTGTTTATCTAAGATAATTATAGCTAGGTATATAAAGTTTTTGAAGTATAAGCTATTGATTATCGTCTTATTTGTTTGGAGAAACTTCTCACTTTATTAAAGCGACGTTGAAGGTGGCACTTTAAAACTTTTCTTAAATGTTATAGCCTTTGTGGTATTTCCAGGACATTAAGTTTCGGTAAGTGTTCGTTTTATTGCCAAGTTATGCCAGTGATCGTGGCAAATTAACCCTGGAAGGCTATTTTTTCGTATGCGAAGATACTTTAACGTCTATTATGTAATAATTTATACTGGCACGGCAATGATCACAATCAGATTATAATTTGTGCACCACAGTGCAATGCTGGCCAAATAGATTGTTGACTGACTTTATACGACTGTTTCATACAAGTATGCCGACGGAATGTGTCCTAAATAGTTAGCTCATATTTTTAACCTAGTCTAAACTTTGACATATGCGAGTCACTGGACAGTGTTTCCAACTTAACGCATTTTGTGTTCCGCTAAAGAGTTTAAAAATGTATTTCAAGTAGGTAGGATTTGGGTAGCAAAATATAATTCATTGATGAATGCGAAACTTAGTCACCTGTCTGCTATGATTTTCTCGTCTGAACCGTTGGAATGATTTTATGGTAAATAAACTGAAACTATCGCCAGAACTTGATGTGGATTGAACAGTGAAAGAAGGTCGCATATATAAAGCCAATTCATTCCCAAAGTCTCGCACATCTGCAATTCTTTTCAGTGCGTATGTACGTACATATGTGTATATTTATTTATACTGGTTTAGAGTGTTATTTTAAACCGCTACCATGGATAGTGGTGGGTATATAACATACCTCGGTTAGGTTTGAGGAGTGTTCGCGTGGCTCGCTCCATCGGCGCGTGGCCGTGCCCTTTATGTCCGCCGCTATATTTGGGTTAGGCGGACACTAGAAATGCCGAAGCGCCACCCGCCCTACTGTGTTTTAACATCGATTTGTGCAATACACTGTAAGCTTTCATACATATTCATCATTTATACACATATGTTTATTTGCTCATTAATGTTTTACGTGGCTTTTTTATTGCTTGCTTAGTAAACGGATGCAAAAATTACATAAACGTTGTTTGTGTTTCCGAGTTAACTACAGACAGAACTTGCCAAAGTAGTTGCAATCATGAAATGATAGTCAATTTTATGATAGTAATATTCATCATCAGCCCAAATACGTCCAAGTGCTGTGCACGGGCCTCCTCTACAACTGAGAGGGTTTAAGCCTTAGTCCACTACGCTGGCCTAGTGCGGGTTCCTAAGAAGAAGAGAAATTCCTAAGAACTTTTTAGGTGTGCAGGTTTTATCACGATGTTTTCCTTCACCGTTAAAGCAAGCGATAATTCATTGTGAATACACACATAACTTCGAAAAGTCAGAGGTGTGTGCCTGGGGTTTGAACCTGCGACCGCCGAAATTACTAAACCTCGAGGCCATCACTTCTTTAATGATAGCAATATTGCAATGCAGTAATTTTGGATCTATTGTGGCACAGTAATTATTTGTACGTAAAATGCGCAGCGCTTATGGGAATAAAGGCAACAAAGAGATGCGACAATGGAGTGTCACGTCGCCACACCGGTGTGATCGTCGACAATTAACAAATACTCCGCGTATCATTTTTACCGGCCGCAATACACTCCCTGCCGAGTGTGAGGGCGACGTTATGGTTTAATACGATTGCCGCGGCCTATTTCGGATTCGTGTCGTGTCGGCGTCCTATTAACATTTCACGTGGCGTTGCCCGCCGGAACAGCGCCCGCTCTATACACCGTGCCATACTACCGCAAAGCGCGTGCCACCTCTATGCAATATTTATCAACTCATCTCTTACGTTTGGATGGCCGAACGGTGGGTGCGCTGTGGGAACTCTTACATAATTCATCGTGCGCCTCGCAGGAATTACTAAACGTTGTGATTGTGGCGATTATGTGTGGTTTGAATCGATACATTCCGCTCTAATGTAATGTGCAACAATAGTTTAAAAAATATTAAAAAATGTATAATTGACGATTCAAAAGAACTTGTAGAAGTCTATTTGAATAAAGAAAATTTGACATTGACTTTGAACACACTCATCTCCGAACATTATCGAATCAATTCATCGTCATCAATATAGTTAAGACTTGACTAGTTTGGACTAAGGCCTAAACCCTCTGAGTTGTAGAGGAGGCCCGTGCCCAGCAGTGGGACCTATATGGGCTGATAATAGAATAATAGAATATAGTTAAATCTTGTACTCGTATAGTAATGCAACGGCTGACTTCAAGGTGACAAAGCGGAGTGTTCTTAAAGAGGGTTGCCATCGAGTGTGAAACATAGCAATTTATTTCGCGGGTCGGGATGGACGCGTTATTTATTCCGTGCGTATTAGCCGGTCAGTTGGCGAGATTATCACGGTGGGAGCAATCTGACAGTTCCATTACACGGCGGGCGTGCGCGGTGATCCCTCACGCGACTACTTCATACAGTCGAGCGAGAATTGTCCCCGTGATGGCCAGCACCAGCCAGCAACACTGATATATTGCTAACACCGCGCTCCCAACATTACGATGTGCAATTATTCAGCGCGTTCATGGTTATTCACAAAATGGTCATCATTAATATATCTGTAAGCTCGCTGCGTTTCCTACACGTCCGTTTGCACGACATGCGGAAATGTGCCTTTAATATGTTATTTATGAGCGTCATTCTTTCTGGCGAGTTTCGTTTGCTCAACGACTTGTACAAGTGTTATATTTATTGCACAAATTCTATTTTTAGAAGTTTACAACAAATTTGATTAAATTACCCCAACGTGCTTGAGGAAATGTAAGAAGCTCAACTATAACACCGCTTTAGAGGCGGTAGGGGCCCTCAGCGCTCGGCGCATCTTATTTTAATATCTGTTCTTGTGCAGGGGTTGTTAGCGCGCGCTAACATTATGCATTTTCAGCTTATATAACTGAACATTTTTATGAGAAAAATATGAAACAATTCTTTAAGCTTTCCGTTGTAGAAATTATAATTTTGCATATTCTATTTAGATCATAAAATTATGGATTAATTTATGATACAAATTAATATTATATTAATACCACTATGCTAATAACAACTAGTATTAATATAAACTAACTGACTATCTACTGAACACAATAGACTTTTTAATGGAATCTTGTGATCTATCAAATAGTTTGTTTAAACTGTGTTGATCGTTTCAACGGCTTTGATCTGATTTTATTTGTATATTTCGTATGTAGAGACTTTTCGGTCCCAGATAAATTTGTGTCCTTGACTTATTAAAACCGCTGCTTGTGATTTACAGCTTAATCAATAAAAATACCTGGCGTCTAAAATAACTTGTGCACACCCGTAAATGTGTTCCAATATACTTTCTGTCCCTTCGTCCCGAATTAACGAGTGGTGAACCGTAATGGCACGGGATAGAATTGTTGAGGCTAATTTAGTAATGGTTTTGTGTAGCGTCACGTACACACGAGTTGATTGTATTAATTATTCCGTCGCACTGTGTGACGTGGCTCCACAATACACTTTACGTACACACTATCGTTGATTGTACCGATCGTGACATTCGTCCTGATATATAATAGTTACCTGCCAAGAGAACACGCCAATGATTGCTGGTGCTAAAAAACATTAGCAATTTAAAAAAACATTGGCTAAAAGACCAAGATTCATTTAACTATACATTGTAGTACCACGTGACGTTTTATCTCTCTTACATACCTACTCATTAAATAGCAATGACTAAAAATTACTGATATGAACGTAAATGGCACTCCTTTTTAAAAAAAAATGCGCCCGGACGAATAGGAATTCATTTATTCATGACTTATGGCTATAGTTTTGTAGAATATATTGCATTTGTGTGCAGTATAAGATTAAGGTAAACAATGAGCCCAGTTGGCAATTGTTTTGTGCAATGGACACCACAATTAGGTTCCAAATTGGCATCAAATTTAATTAGATCGCTCTGTGTGTCCCCTGTAATGACCTATATTAGTTATATTCCAATTAGCAATGTCAATAGCCATCGGTGGTTTCATTGTAGCGATAAATTGTGCGATATAATCATAATTAATCTGTTTATTAAACACAGTACCTCATGTATATGAGGTTGCCGTATTGATGTCAGATGGTTTCTTTTCCAGCAACATTTTTTATTGTTGTCCCAGCTTTTGCAGAGGCTTTGCTCCCTTCAATATGCCTTAGGATCCTCCATTCATACATTCACAATCAGTCCATTTTCGTCCTACTGCTGGGCACGGGGCTTCTCTACAACTGAGAATGATTAGGCCTTATTCCACCACGCGGGCCTAGTGCGGGTTGGCGGACTACACACCTAAGAAATTCTTAAGAACTTATAGGTGTACAGGTTTCCTCACGATGTTTTCCTTCACCGTTAAAGTAAGTGATAATTTATTCATAGTGTAAATTTTATTCATTAAGCATTATGACAGTTTACAAGGTGCCATCTATTTCGGTATCAAAATCGGTAGTGTGGTTTGATTTTAAAAACAAAACTAACTCACTTTAGAATTAATCATATTACTGAGGATCGTTGTGAAGTTTTTTAATATTCGGCACTCTGGCGATACCATCAGACGCGATATGGCCACTAATTTGGTATTTGTATTGTAAAAAGGTTTAAAAAATAAATGCTTATAAATATTGGAGTTGCCTATACCCAGACATGGACGTCTTGTGGCTGATGATGGTGTAAAAATATTTCTAATTTATAAAGAACGCAAAACAACAGCTTTGATAAAAGTAAGTTATACTATGAAGTTACCCTGAGGGTGTCAATTCGATACTAGTTAATTTCATTTACTGTGCTATACCCAACAACCTTTATAGAAGGGAGATAACATTCATCGCTTCAAAGTCCAGGTAAAATGCCTACAATGCTCAGTAGCTCGTCGGGTTCACGTTGCAAAGAAAACCGTTCATTTATCTGCCGATTTGCAGGAGATTGCTTTTCAATAAATTAGAGCGCGGCCTAATCTCTGCGGCTTCAAACCAGCGACGGCAAAGCCGGCAGGCGTCGCTCGATTGCTTTTTTCTCTCTACAGAAGTGCAAATGGCTCAGGGCGTGGCTTTAAATGACTTATCGGCAACGGCTTCGCATTTTCTTTCACTGGGCTTTAACGAGGCATTGAGGTAACGTTAAGAAACAGCAACAAGTTACAATATCGCGGAGTTTCAGTTTGCTCTGATTCTTGTTAACGTGGATGACGTTTATATCGTTAATAAATAGCCTGGGCTATTCATTTCTACAATATTGTCTGTTGCCAATTACCAGCTTAAAGCTTTGCAAAGTACAAAGCTATCTTTAAATACTGTAGGTAAACGGAGAAGGAAAGATTATATTCATAATTCTAATAACTCGCACTAGGCCATCGTGGTAGCTTAAGGCTTACACTGCTTTGATCGTAGAGCACCAGGTCCTTAAAATGTACCTACATACATTGGTCGATATCAATATCATTATTTTATTCACCAAATTACAAAATACCAAATTAGTAATTGGTCACCGTTTAAATAAAAAACAAAGGTTATTTTTTTAAAGCGAACAAACAACCGACGCAATTTGAATAGTTAAACCATTACGATTGCGCGTTGTATTTTTGCCGTGTTTTCCATTTTATTTGCTGAAATGTTTTGTGTTAACGTAAACGTTAAATTCCTCTCTCGCGACTGTCGACCGCACACCGACTACGTACGGATTGTCAATGCGGCCAATGGGCACACATTTCGTACATTTAGTACCACTGTCGTATTGTTTATTTGCGTGTCTCGGCTTCGTGTTTTATGCGCCAAACGTCCCGGGTCAGTGGCTTCCAAAGAGGGCATTAATGCCCCCTTATAGTAATGTGTTGCAAGGGTGCAGGGATATTGCGAAATTTAATGTTCTAATTTTCAGTTCTGTGACAATGGGGCTTTGTAACCCTTAATGCAGAGGGTGGTAATTTT
Source organism: Hemaris fuciformis (assembly GCA_907164795.1). Lineage (NCBI taxonomy): Eukaryota > Metazoa > Arthropoda > Insecta > Lepidoptera > Sphingidae > Hemaris > Hemaris fuciformis. The sequence continues at coordinate 407,905 of OU015452.1, forward strand.
GATTGATCGCCAAGAAATTTTAGGCCCGGCGAATAAGCGTCACGAATGATTTTTAAATAAAACGTAAACGTATTTATGAATAAATTGAAAGAATATTGAAAATCGTAATCAACAAAAAAAAAATCGTATTCATTTCCAATTTAATCTCTACAATCAGATCCGCGCTCATATAATCTCTTTTCACATACAAATACTTGTTCAGTAATCTGTCAAACGGTTTATTCTCAGAAGGTTATTTGAAAGGTCACAAGGGTTCTAATGCGTTGTCGATATACCTACTTGAATATAATGATGATACTTGACAAAGGAGTAAAAGATAGACGTGTGTGTACCAATGGCGGGACTTCCATAGAAGCCCAAAAGCGTTAAACTTTAATTGTGTAATGTCTAGTTTATATTTGCTTATTATGGCGGCTTTATTTAACAAATTGCTTTAGTCAAATCAAGATTTCAAGCCTAAAAATTATTATTTGGAATTTTAAAAGGCAAACGGGGCTTTTGGGCTTCTATGGAAGTACCTGGTGGTACTTTGTACCTGTACACTGGTGTGTACATTGTAGGAAGTAATCTATAACTACAAGTACTTTTTTGTGTTGTCATAACAACTATCTATTTCTATTTTTTATTGTTGGATATGTATATTTGCGGGTTGATGGATTTCGAACACCTGGGAATTTGAAATAAATGAAGAAGAAACTAAAATTCGTATGTGCAATAGTCCTTAAACAGGTATTAGTGTTAACTGGCGTCCTTTTATTTAATTTCTTGTGTTTTATAACCTCTCGAAGAGAAGCTTCGTCCCTTGTGAACACGCACATTGAATCGCAAAATATAAAAAGAACATAAAATAATTAAATAACGAAGTATTGAATATACTCGTATGTATGACTTTGGACACAAGCTTTTAATTTGTTTTTTTTCAGTACAAAGTGTTTAATTATATTATTGCGTACACAAATAATACACAACAGAAATGTGGTAAATTATCAGTTATTCGTGAATAAATTAAACAAACAAACCAGGTTTGTCAAATTCGTTTTACCTTCAATTATAGTGTAAAAACTAAACGCAAAAACAAGTCACGGATGCAATGGGACATTTCACCGTTTTTGATTCAGTTTGTCAGTATTCGCTTTTTGTTCCTTTTTTGTGCGATCGCGTTTCCATTTCATCTGATGATGTCAAGGATGTTAAATGATATTTAAGTAAAAAGAAATTAAAGTTTTGAGTCGTGTTTTTGATGAAATTGTTAATCTAGGTTTTCGCAAATATTGCTTTCACAACATTGTTTAATCGTAATAGTACATTATTACAGATGGATTCAAGTCTTTTTTACAACGACTTATGGTTATTTTAAGTAACACTATCACGCTTTAATCATCAGAGAACAAATGTACTCCACAGTGCAAGAAGATTTTTTAAAACCTAAGCAGCAACTTTCAATAGCATAGTTCCATTGTAACGCCGGCCGGTTGCGTGAAAGAACTCCTGCTGTTTGTTTTGAAAGTTTCTCCGCTGTAGAAATACTTTCAACTATACGAGTATTTATTACTTTAATATGAAGTTTGAACAGCCGTTTAGTTCCACCCGGCCGTGCAACAAATTCAGTTCACAGTGAAAGTTATTAGTCACATATGGAATTGTAACTAACAGCATTTCCAGCGCTTTGCTATCAGCGCCGCCATTCCAATTAGCTCGCAGGTAATCTGCGACCGGCACACGGAAATTGTCGCACCGTGTTATTAGTGCACACTCAAATGTGCAGTGAAGCGATGCAGCGCTTTATGGGACTGTCTTCGAGACGGCCCGCTTTTAATGGAAATCCGATGTTCTTATGTTCTTTTGTTCAAGTCACATAACGGATATTGAAATTGAAGCTTATAGAACTTTATTATGCTTTAATTGTGCATTAAACGGTAAAGGACAGGTGTAAATACAGTCATAATTAGCCACAGTAGCTGTTAGTGGTCCCCATAAATGTTTCGCATCTGATTCAATATTCAGATTTGAGTTGATTTGCTGATTATTTGCTTTATGCTGCACTTATCTGCGCCTGTGTGGTCTTTTTGACATAAAAAAAATAAATAGTATTGTGAAATTACAAAGTAATAGAAAATTGTAATACGATTTATATTTTAATTGATTGTAATCTTGGTTCGATTGAATTATAAAGAAGTATTATACAGTAGTAAATCGATAATATTTGGAAACAAGACATAAAGTCCAATCACAAGCTTTCCCTTGGAAATCGTATTTCATTATAATGTCCAATATAATATCGACATACCTGACATGTTAAAGACTTCAAAGAATCCCCGATCATTTCTATAAAATCCTATAATGTACTTCGTTCCGTTTTTCGGACGCTATGATATATTTACGTCGATATTTTAAAAGATCAGACTCCACTTTCCACAATGACTTGGCCACGTAGACATTTGTCGTGACGACCTGATTAACCGCCAACTTCTTCTGAATTCATGTTCGCCTGGTACATTTTCTCATTTCGGGCTGAGCTTGACGAATTGCGACAATTAAGATTGTGGACAATCTTACGGTTTTATGATCTCTTCGTACTTTCGTTTAACACTCTACGTTTGAGATTTGGTTTAATAGCACTATTACATCTACATGGCGTAGTACTGACATAGAAAATAATTTTTGTGTGCTTTAATCCTTCATGGAAAATAATTTAATGGGTTTCTGTTGTTGATGTCTTGTCGCCGATTTCATCCGCATAAAATTTAAGTTTATGTAGACAGACGTAGAGATTAAAATTAGGTATAGTCTAAACTAAGCTTGAAGTCTTTTAATATTAAAATCCATCTTTCAGGATTTTCAGGAATATGGATGTAAACAGATATATGCATATAAACAGTTTAGACAGCCCCGTGGCGAAGTTGGCTAGACACCAGCTTGCGAAACGAGAGGCCGCGGGTTCGATCCCCGCACCGAGACAAATGATTGTGTGATCCAGAAATATTTGTTTCGGGTCTGGGTGTTTGTGAGACCGGAAAGTCTCTCGTAGTTTCTGATACCCACGACACAAGACTCGTATTTTAATGGGGGGTCAGAACTATGTATGTGACTGTAGGGTGTATTTACTTATTTATTAAAAACAAACAAATGTGAATATAGGTAGGTCGTATTCGCTCTGTTACCTGAAAGATTGGTTAAAATAAAATGAGTTTACGCCGACCAAATTATATATTTTCAAAGCTAATTGTACGAATGTAGTTGAATTATTAATTACGAAATGTCGTGGACATACAACCGCGGTCGTAATTACCGTCCGGCTGGTGGTCTGATGGTCCGGCGGTCGGCTGGTAGGCGGTCACCATCCCGCATAATGACGCAGGACAGAGCTCGTTTCGCTGCTCATCCGAGCGTGACAATTCATTTGCCTTTACAGACTCTGTTGTTTTATTGTGTTGGCGTGATCGTGAAGTGAAATTGGCGGAGTGTGAGAGATGACTAAGTCACTTGAGAATTGTGCCCTCAATACTCAATGCATTTAATTTCTTTAACGACTTATTACGCTTAGGTTATTTCAAACTTAAGAAGTCATTAATCGGTTGAATCAAGCCGAACTTATATTATGTTTGCCGATAGTTTTTATTGATTTTATGTTTTAATAAGATTTATTATCGTATATTTCATTTATTTCAAGACGGATGATCGTTAGATAGATGGTTTTTCCAATGGACAATGCAAACTTTGCGGACTTCACATAAGAGACGAGTGACGTAACAAAGACCCGCCCCAAAAATATCTGCAATTCACGCTCTTGTAGTCTTTGTTCAACCTTCAACTTCAACCTTCGTGATTTTAATAACTCTTCCGAAGAAAGATTTACTTAAAAAAAAAACGAAAGTACTTGCATACATCATACTAGCCGTATTTTGGAGACTTTAGTCCGACGCGGAGATCGTATTTGTGACCTGTCTTTATACATTTAATTATTCATTTACTGCGCCACAGAGGTAAATTACAAATTAGCTGAGTAATTTGACCGAAGCAACTCCACATAGATCTGTTTGATTTTACCACTAATAGGTCCCCCGTACACATGAGCTTGTGTAATTTGTGCTGGCATCGATATAAACTTCGATCGCGGTAACATTGTTAGTTGTTCGCCAACCGATACAGGAAGTGGCGTGTATGGGGGGATGACTCGGTATCGGCGCCAAGCTCTGTCAATATGCGATTTAGTTACTCGTGGGTGCACACAATTGCTTAATTATTATCTGTTGTTTGTATTGAAATTGGAGATGTGTATTGCCTAGGTATTGAGCTTGCACGATTTATTAAATATTATTTCGATTACAAAACAAGGGTATAAAGATAAGTGGCGAAAATTGTGATCTTAGTGATGAAATGGTAAAATGGTAAACTAATGTTGTCATTACTTATCCCGGTGTTTAAAATCAGTCAACAAAATTATATCAGTTCGTACACAAATTAAGTTAAGTACGTTACGGAGTCGCGGTTGCAATTCCCGGATGGGGCAAAGGTTTTCTAGTTATTTTCGCTAAGAAATTATTAATACCTACTAGCACGAAGTCTGTAAATATGCGTCTTTAATGGCAGTACGCTCGCCTCCTCTTAGTTACATAAATATATCGGAAAAAACTCAGGAGAAGGAGCACCATGGCATGTGTATGCAATCTACCTATCTAAATATATATAACTCAAAGGTGACTGACTGACTGACATAGTGATCTATCAACGCACAGCCCAAACCGCTGGACGGATCGGGCTGAAATTTGGCATGCAGGTAGATATTATGACGTAGGCATCTGCTAAGAAAGGATTTTGATTAATTCTACCCCCAAGGGGATAAAATAGGGGATGAAAGTTTGTATGAAACTTTGTCAATTTTAAACCGATCGGGCTGAGACTTTGCATGCATAAAGCTACTATGACGTAGGCATCCCCTAAGAAAGAATTTTGAGATGCAGGCTATATAAGATTAGTAACTTTTCAGTTTAAAATATACGAACTTCTTCAATCAAAGGCTACAACTTATTTTCTTTCTGAACCCGACCCTGTAGTCTTCGCGGACGTAGTCGCGAGCAAAAGCTAGTTATACTATAGGCGTTGATTGTCATGAGGTATTACTTACTAGCATAGTATGTACCTACTTGCTTGTATTATGATTATCTGTTTCGAAAAAAAGTAGTATGGATGCCCGCGACGGTCACACACCTTGTGCGCAACCTCCCCTAGCATTGTCACATTTCCCATCAGGAAATTGCTAGTTGGCTGTCTCAAATTTGTTTCGATTACATTTTTTAAATAAATTACCGGTTTCGTTCGCCCTAGCCCCACATTGGGTTACAATTTGTGTCTCTATGTGATGAACTTAAATAAACAGGTTAACTATCGGGTTGTACCTCTGGAGCGTGCTACAGCGGGCTCTAATTTCCCCAGCGAGCGAGCGTCGGCAGGGGACGTGGTCCGGGTAGAGAGAGAGAGAGAGAGGGGGGGGGGGGGTTAAACTGGTCGCCGGCGCTCGATTTACGACGCCTAACGCCACAACGAAACATTGTGCCCGCGCCTCATATGGACATTTTATGTCATTTGCACAATCCACTGTTTTATGGACGACTGTTTGTTGTAAAACGGCCCATTTTACAAATCTCCCCGTGAATTCATTCATTGTTGTTTTAAAATAAAGTCTATGGTTTTTTGCAGTTTTATTGCAAAGAAAAAATCAATATTTTATTTTCGCAATGACAAAAAGCCGAAAAATAAAGTTTTGTATAACACGATGTAATCTTGTAACTCGCTGGGTCAGGGCGGCAAAGAAACTACAACTGCACCACATGTCCCCAACGTATTTTAATTTGGTTAGTATTCGTTACCTAAAAGCTTCTGAGGGTGCCTAAATAATAAGGCATTGTACTGATAGTTCTCGACAGCTCGTACGAGAGCTAGTCACTACAACTAATTTATATTGATAAAAATATATGATATATTATATTATATTGATAAGTCTCTAGGGATCGTTTGACATTTGGTGGACGAATATTCCGTTATTTTGAGCAGGCGCTGACGTGCCGCACCTATTAATGTTATTTCATCAAGCGTTTCGTATCAAATTGCTGCTAAATTGTACTTTCATTTCGAGCGAGTAATATTTTATTAGATGTGCGGCAATTTCAAGCCTAAAAGTAAAGTCTGTTGTGGAGTTTCTAGGCTGTGTATCAAATGGTAGGTAAATAAATTATTGCGGTATATGTGTTTTTGTTAATCTTTAGTTTATACAGATACAGACTGGCAGATTGTATCTAGGTACAATAAGAAATGGTAATATGATAGGTATAATGTTAGTTTAATGCATTATTTCGTTGAGATCGTAATTAAGTAAGTATACTTACGTAATTTCAATAGCACTTATAGAAAACGCAAAGCGATGCAAATAAAGTGTTGAAGCGAAGAACCTACTAGGGCTATTTGACGTAATTATATTAGACTGGTTATTACCGGATATAATGGGACTGATACCAGTACACGACACACTTGCGTATGACAATATTGTAGCGGGATTTATAACTTACTTACCAACGCGGTCTCAGCGAGTATCTATGTTTGTAAATGTCACATCGATAAACGTCCTTGATGACAATCATCAGTAAATTTGGCTCGTCCGCGAGCGATGCAGCTCGTTTGTTAGTGAGATTTAATGCAGCGCAGTAACTCGTGACGGAGGACGGTGACAAATGGCCCTCCGGCACTCCGCCGCTCCGCTTCGGTTTTTGAGCTTATTTTGTGATGTAGCCTCCTGTGGTGCAGTTTTTAAATATCTCTTACTACATACTGAGTACTGACTTGTTTTATGTACATTCGGGTTTTACTGCACGTGTGTTTTTGTTATCCCTATAACCAAGTTAAGAAACTGGGTTATGATTGGATAACTCAGGGCATTAAGCTGCAACAAAGAAAGAACTAATAAATTGTGATGGGTCTGGAACCGAAAAGTCTAGTAGTTTCTGATATCCACGACACAAAACTTTTATCTTATTGTGGGGTCAGAACTCCATGTGTATGTACCTAACTATTAGCTTATTATTTATCAATACATACATTTTTAAAGTAATATTTGTCCGCTGTTAAATTAAACCTACTTTTTACATACATACATGAACTCACGCCTGTATTCCCCGAAGGGGTAGGCAGAGGTGCATTTCTGCACCCACATTTCGCCAGGTATGTACCAGTCCCACGTAATAGGGGGCGAGCCTATTGCCGTTTTTCGGGCACATTTCCAGACTCCGTGCTGTTACTGAGAATTTCCTAATGGAAAAACCCAATAACACTTTGCCCGACCCGGAAATCGAACCCAGGACCTCTAGATCGCACGGCACAAACTTGTACCGCGAGAACACGAGGCAGTCCTACTTTTTTGGTATCAGAAACGCGTAAAAAAGATTTTGGACCTTATTCAGCATATTTAAAAAAGCACAAAATGAAATATCTTTAATATTTGCGTATAATATGAGCGCTAGATTTGCGTAAAATGTAATCTTTATGTAAATCTTTATCCATTTTCCTGCTTCTGTTGTAGCATCTTGGCTTCTTCGTGTTATAAATATGTAGGTATGTTTATCTGTGTTAGTTTATACATAGCTTTTGGCTGTACATGCTATACTCTGTCTTAGCTCGTAATAGTTGCCGTAGTGTGTGTGGATACAATAGACTGACTATAGATTACAATGTACTAGACAATGACACGGTCAATTAAACACATGTTTATACCAATTCCACTGTTGTATGTTATACTCAGCGTTTTCACTTACTCAGTGGCCTCGGCGAACATGAAATCGATAGAAAAACAAAGGCACTATGTTTTTTATAGACCGTTATCGTGTCACCTACATTCACGCAGTTATGTGTGACGCCAATTTTATTGTTACGATATAAATATTCCCGAACGCAGGTGTTTTTTGTAGGTTTTTTAATGGTCACACGTTAGTTTGCATTGGAAACTATGGTTTTGTGTTATTGTTTTTATGATATTGCAAGTACAATGTAAAATAACTTAAATTTTTGAACCCTCAATGTAAATACTACTCGTGATAAATGCTTCTAAGAAATATATATTAATGCGTCTTGTCAGGCTGACAAGCGAAGGAATATATACTTTTCCGGGATTAAACAGTATACGCAAATACAGTAGTATTTGTACTTGATACTGAAAATGGATGGTGGAAAAATGGAAATAGTATTAAAATTATAGTTTAATTTACGTAAACATGACGTCACTTCGTGGTCGAGACGTCCAAATGTATTAGTGTCACAGACTTAAGATATAAAAATAAGAAATGAAGGTCTAAAGGTCGTCCCATTACTATAACGGTCCCTTTGACAATCTGCAAACAAATCGAGCTCGTTTCGCCACTTGCGTATTTGTTGAGCTGTATCAATCTTCATAAGTGTGGGAGCATTTGAATACCCATCTTTTGGGCGATTTTAAAGGACTTTTTTTAGTTTTGTTGTAACAGTGTTGCAAGAAATTCATGGTAGAAATAAAAAACAATACGAATGCTATTATTTCAGTTGTCTACGTAACAAGGTCTATCATTGAGAGTGTTGTAATTAAGTTTCAGATTAGGTTAGTCATACAGCCTACTCAGACAATATTAATGGCCTAATCTGAAAGGATTATGCTCAGAAAAATTATGATAAATCAGACAACTGATCTATAATAATTAAATAAATAACAATGTAAATAGCAAACAATGCAAAATTATGCGTTTAGTGGTTCTTTATGACGAGTCATTTCTTCAAATGTACTCTTCGCATCAATTAACTTAATTAATAGTTAATCAATTAATCAGTTAATTATTTATATATTACTAGCTTTTGCCCGGGACTGTCCGTGTAGACTATAGTGTTGGGTTCAGTAAGAAAATAAGTTGTAGTCTATTTAACTCCACAGAGTCTCATTTATGTCTATACCAAAAATCATTCAAATGGTTTAGGCGTGAAAGCGTAACAGACATATAAAGTTATCCTCGCATTTGTAACATATACCCATTCCCACGGGAACATTGAATTTTTCTTGGATAAAAAGTATCCTGTGTTACTTCGGTGGGTCCCATATAGATGGGGATGGGGATAGCCCCATCCCCAAAAATCATTCAAATCGGTTTAGTATTTTTGGAGCCTATTCAATGCAAGCAACAGTCAAAACTTTCCTCTTTATAATATTAGATAGTATACATAGATGAATACCAGCGTTGTATACGTTGTTAATTTTTGGCTATATTCGTGTAACATAATTCCAATTATTTTAGCGTATAAAACGCTTCGCATTCGTATGTTTGTTAAAATGTTCTATAGTTCTATTTACGAGATCTCTATTGTTAAATCAAACATATAATTCAATATTGCTGGTTTAAAAAAGCACTAGGAAAGTGGAAAATGGTAAAGTATGGAAGCAATCTTTGCGCGGCGGTGTCGCTCAATAGAAACACCACGCGCGGCACATTACGAACACCCGGCCACGGACGCACGTGCAGCCTCGGCTTTATTCTAATACACATTATTTATTTCAATACGTTCAATATCGATTCAAATAGAAAGAAAATGAACAATTGATAAATTTCGTTATTTCGTTATCGTCTGTTAATCGAATACAACTTTAGAACGGTATTGGTGCAAGAAACTCGGAGTAAGCCATAGTATTATACATTTTTATTTATTTTTCGGATTGATCATAAATAACTTTGTAATAAAATTGCACTTCAGTAAAAATATTTTATAGGTAGCTAATAATTGTTTTGTAAACTTTTGTAAAGAGCTTACTTGATTGGATGTTTATTAAAAAAAAAAAAAAGTTAGCTCTGTTCCACGAATAATTTCTCATTGTTTAGAAAAGCCTTTCCAACGAATACTTGGAACCCTTTTCAAAGTTTGACGACGCATTCACGATTGTCAAAGTATCGCAGGTGTTCGTAGGCGGCGATGTTGACTTTCCATTCGGTAAGCCGCTTGCTAGTATGCCGAACGTATTCCATGGAAATACGATCGATATTTCTCGCTCAATTCCTGTATCAATACCAGAGCCTGTTTTACATTTTTACCATTATTTGATCGTCGAAGAAGTGCGGCCGTGCGATCTTAACGTCCGAAGGCCGATTCATCGGCCAGGTAAAATTTTACAGGTATTGTTGTTAGGAAATTCTTAGAAGAAGTATGGAGTCTAAAATTGTAGGGCACATTTCAAAGACTGCATGCAATAGGTTCGCCCCTTATTTTATTGGATTTAAAACTCATGTGCATAAAGTTAAGTTAAGATTGTAATTTGTATTTGGAAATCCTTCTACATTTATGGACAAAAGCGCGACGAAAAAAAAAATCTGGGTCAAAAAATATACGGTTTAAAAACTACTATGACTAATTAGTCAGCGCATGACACCACCCTGTAGCATTGAAAGAATTCCTCAACTTAGCAAAATATATTTATCTGTAAAAATGTCGTGACAGAAAGAAAATATTTTTCTCTAAGATAAATGCTGGCAGTTGAATTAGCGACATTACAACTGAACGTAGGTACTCGAGAAGACTTGTTACGTAACTTGGAGCCTACCGAAGCCTAAATAACTTTTTTAGTGTACTTACTAAAATTCTCACATTGTTCTCACACGATTTCCCATATTTTAGTACTGAAGTTTCGCTGAATTGGATTTTCCTTCCGTACATAACATATTGCATTGAAGATACTCGAATAACTGAATTGAGGAGACTATTGAATGTATATATGTGTCTGAAATTCTTTTGTTTATACGAAGAATAAAACAATAAACGATCTTAGCTGTTTTTGGCAATGAACCAAAAGCTACGAGGGCAGTCCGATAAGTACTTAGCCTACAAAAGAAAAACGAAAATTTTGGAAAAGTGGCGATTTATTTCTCATCACAGTCTTCTTTCAACTCGATTCACTTGACCCAGCGATGCTCCAACTTCTTTAAGCTGTCTGAAAAGAACGTTTTCTGGAGGTCTACAAAGTAGGCCTCCGTGGCGGCGATAACCTCCTCATTCGACTCAAATTTCTGTCCGGCGACGGACTTTTTCAAGTTTGGAAACAAAAAGAAGTCACACGGGGCCTAATCTGGAGAATACGGTAGATGGAGCAGCTGTTCGTAGCCTAATGTGACCAATTTGGCCGTTGCGACGGCGGAGGTGTGAGCCGGTGCGTTGTCATGGTGGAAGAGCACTTTTTTCTTCGCCAAATGGAGCCGTTTTTTCTACAATTCAGCGTTGAATCGGCCCAATAGTTCGGCATAGTAGAGCCCTGTGACCGTTTTGCCCTTCTCCAGGTAGTCGATGTAAATCACACCTTGTGAAACCTAGAAAACGGTGGCCATCACCTTTTCGGCCGATGGGACAGTGTTCGCCTTCTTCGGAGCACATTCGCCGGGTAAAGTCCACTGTTTCGACTGTTTATTGGTCTCTGGTGTGTACCAGTGAATCCATGTTTCGTCGACGGTCACGAAACGACGCAGAAACCCCTTCGGATTGCACCTAAACAGTGTCAAACACTGCTCTGAAGTTGTGTCACTGATGCGCTTGTCGTCCGAAGTGAGCAAACGCGGCAGCCATCGAGCCGACAGCTTTCTCATGCCCAATATTTCATGCAGGATATGACCCACGCGGTCTTTTAAGATGCCTACTGTCTCAGCTATCTCGCGCACCTTCAATCGGCGGTCTGCCAATACAAGATCGGGACTTTTCTCACGTTATCCTCCGTGGTAGCCGTTTTTGGGGCACCTGGGCGTGGCTCATCAAAAACTGACGTGCGACCACGTTGAAACTCGTTAAACCAATTTTTGACGGTCGCCATTGAAGGAGAAGAGTCACCGTAAACAGCATCCAAGCGCTTTTTGATATCGCTGCGCGATTTCCCTTCCAAAAACAAGAATCAAATCACCGGCCGATATTGCTCTTTTTCCATTTTTCGAAAATCCGCGGACACGTCCGCTTACACACGCGGTCAAAACAAAACTACAAATCCAATTCGGCTGAAATTTTGACAATAGCCGTCTACGAAGATGTGCTACATGATGGTAAATTTATCTTACGATAGTGGTGCCATCGGGCGGTGAGGCTAAGTACTTATCGGACTGCCCTCGTAATTCAGCGCGTTTGCCTCCACGTATCCATAATGGGCTGTTAGTTTCAACCATGCACTCAGACGCCCTCGTCGGCGCGCGAACTCCATTCCATCTTTCTCAAAGGATGATCGCCTCCCTTTTAAAAGCCATTCGTACCAAACAATGTGAGCGGCAGCTCGCAGCACCGGCGGCGCCCGGCGTACGAGTGAATTTGTGTGCTCTATCTGTCCCCGAGCGGATTACCTTGACTTTGTTCCTGCGCGGTTGTGCTGGAGCGCTTGTTTGCGATGTCTCTCAGTTTTTTGCGATCGGTGAGGATTTTTTTAAGTGCTTCTGAGTGGAGTGTTCTTTTAGTTAATGCCTCGTAAACCGATGTGGTCAATTGGTATGAATGCTCTAATAGGTAGGTACTGTTATGAGCTGATACTTTTTTCCGTGGATTCTCTTAAAGCTTTAGGATTACTGTATATTACAATGTTTGTGGATTTCATTCATATATATGTATATGTCAAAAATATCGGTTTTAGTTTATAATACGAATAACACTTATGTTCGTTTCAACATTGTTATTTACTTAGCTAACGGTTATAGCACACTATTTATCCGCGTCAAACCAAACGATTTCCACACAGTTAATGTTTATTAGTATTTTTGTGAGATTGGCACGATACACGAGTACCGGCAACAGACAGCCATTTTGAATTGCAAAAACGAAAATTAAAAGCGACAAATCAACATGTTTGTTTTTAATGTAAACCGTGTGGATTCTAAGGACACTCTGTAGGTCCCCTCCACGGGGGGAGTACTGCCTGAATAAATCAAAACGACTCAGTAAATAAATTAAGGGACATAAAAAGTTTCCTGTTCATTCGGGAGACATTTTCCAGTTGCAGTTTCCGGCTGTTAACAAGTCTTCTAGTTCGAGCGCGGCTGTCGCCGCCGCGGACGGCGAGCTTTCTGTTATATACAGCACTTGCCCAGCAGTGGGACGTATTTGGGCTGATGATGATGATGATAAAAAAAATATGTTACGAATTAGTGGGATTGAATTTATGTGCGATGAAAAGCTTCATTTAAAACGATTTTCTCATATGCCTGACCTTTGTTTTTGGCTCTTCCTTAGTAAGGAAATTTTCATTGAAAATGTAACAGGAAACTCAGATTTACATTGTCTTGTTTAAAGATTAGGGAACGCAACTTCTTCCACCTATCCTAGAATTTTCGGAATCAAGAGTTTGTTCTCTGAAAGTGATTCCGAGATGTTGAAGCTTTCAAGGCTTCGTGATGATTGCTTTATCTCCTAATGTTGTGACCGTCTGAGGTAATAAGAATAATGAATACTTTTCAAGTGATTTATATTCATATTCTAGAGAATCTTTATATTGACAATGCGCGATGATGTTTTGCAAAGCAACATTTTACATACATAAACTCACGCCTGTATTCCCTGATGGGGTAGGCAGAGGTGCATTTCTACACCGATATTTCGCCAGGTATGTAATAAGGGGCGAGCCTATTGCCGTTTTTCGGGAACATTTCCAGACTCCGTGCTGCTATTGAGAATTTCCTAATGGAAAAAACCCAATAACACTTTGCCCGACCCGGGAATCGAAACCAGGACATCTAGATCGCACGGCACATACATGTACCGCGAGACCACGAGGCAGTCAACATTTCCTATTCTGCCAAATCAAAACGGGCACAATTCGTCATAGAAAATATATTTCTCCCTGACCTTGTGAAATAATTACTCAGATGATTTGTTTTTATTTTATGTCATTTTATATATGACACCTCTACCGTGACTGTCTAAGCAATTAAGTCATCAGCAGCAGCATCAGCCCATATACGTCCCACTGCTGGGCACGGGCCTCCTCTACCATTGAGAGGGTTTAGGCCTTAGTCCACCACGCTGGCCTAGTGCGGGTTGGCGGACTACACACCTAAGAAATTCCTAAGACTCGTCGAAGTCGTGATGGCCTCGAGGTTTGGGCACGCGGTCGAGAATCTCTACGGTCGCGGGTTCAAACCCCAGGCACACACCTCTGACTTTTCCAAGCTATGTGTGTATTCACAATGAATTATCACGTACTTTAACGGTGAAGGAAAACATCGTGATGAAACCTGCACACCTAAAAAAGCAATTAAGTAAATGGTGGCTATTTCCCGAGAGTCATCAACTAACAACGTATTGACCCTTTTAATATCTTAGTGGTTTCCTTATTTCTACTGTTACTCTTAAGTCTACCCATAACTAATTACGTCATAGGTATATATATTAACAATAGGTATTCATAACATCGAATTAAATTGATTTTCCGACTAACGAACTAATATAACATTGAAATGTCTGAAAGTTTCATCAGCATAATACGAGTCATAAAATAAACTCCAATTTAATTTAGTTATTTGTTAAATTTTCATTAAGCGCATAAAAGCTCCTTGGCGTGGTCTGTGCGCCGAAGCTGTCTTCCCTCAACAGTCCCTGGCTAATTAAATTATATCCCGCCCGTTGACACTCGTCAACTCCTTTCATAATGTATTTCTTAACTTACTCCTGCTATAGAAACTGGGCCGGATACAACTTATTCGTCTTATACTCGCAGCGGGCCTTCACACCACTGGGAATATTGAATTAAAATATTTCAATTTAAGCCGACGGCTTTTGGATTATGCTCTCCTGGTTCAGCTTTTTGACGATGACATACTAGGGACACATAAAATGCTTCATTCTTTGTACTTTAAGAGGTCAATGTTGCTAGTCTCGTGGACTAAGTAAAGCAATGTCAAGTCTATGTAAATATTTGTTTGCTATGACCACTTAAAATATAAATTTGTTGTAGCAAAAAGTTTTTCATATTAGGATTAAATTTATGTCCAATGAAAAGCTTCGCATTAAATTATTTCATAATTCAAATTCAAATGATTTCCCTTTAATGTTTATCTCGTGAATATTGATTCACCTGTTCGATTACTCATCCTTATTCCATAGATACCAAAATTGGATGAAGGAAACACGATATTTTATGCTACAGCATCCCTCTTGACGTCAACCCTCGTAGAAACCAATGCAAACAAATAAAAAGCGCTTGAATTTATGTCTCAACGTCAAAGCATAAAGTTCTTCGACATTTCTTACGCAAGTTCTAAATTCAGACAGATGGAAAATTAACCAGTTGTGAAATTATAATTGTGCTATAATGAACCCAGATACGAGCGAGTTAAATGGGTTGCGGCTTGTGGACGATAACTTATATGAGGTGCGGGCAAACACCGCGCCTCGCATCTCTCTCGTGGACGCGCCGACCTGCATGCGGAAAGTGTTCTAGTTATAAAGTTTTGTTGTTATTGCTCCGTGCCGCGGCGGTTGCATCTGCTAGACGCCACACACCGACCTTATCTCATCCACGGTTTTGTAGTATAGCAGACTGAAATTGCGTTTGTCGCTAACGTAAATGGTAAACGGATTTTTCTATCACTTGAGGATAAATAGTACATTTTTAATATTAAAGAGACCTGTTTGAATTTTTGTATTTCTTACAATGTGTTCGCACAATTCTATGAAGTCCTGTTGATTCATTAAGACGCTAAAGCATAACCAGTAAATTAACTTTTTTTTTAAATGTGTTTTATAATTATTAAACATCTTATTTGCGTTGTTGATTAATGTATTATAATTGTGTCTGTTAGCGCATAAATACACGACAAAAGCTAAGTTTAACTAGTTTGAAGAAAAAAAAAAACTGAAGCTTCAGTGAGTTCATTCATAAACACATTTCAATATGAATTGTGTTTATTGGCAAATTTCCCAAGTATCAGCTTTGATTAACGACATTAGCCATTTTTCAAGAACCGGAATCAACCGCTTGAATCGATTATTTAGTCCCGATACATTTGCTAGTTTATCAGCTCACCTGGGCACCTTAGATGTTATGTCGTCA
This sequence comes from Hemaris fuciformis, assembly GCA_907164795.1. Classification (NCBI taxonomy): domain Eukaryota; kingdom Metazoa; phylum Arthropoda; class Insecta; order Lepidoptera; family Sphingidae; genus Hemaris; species Hemaris fuciformis. The sequence continues at coordinate 423,968 of OU015452.1, forward strand.
AACATAATAAAATTTTCGTCATTGGCATTCCCGCTAGTTCAATTATATCTCTAGCATAGGATCTATCTTCAATGCTTTTGCAAGTGATGTTTATGTCAGAGTAACTAGCCCATAAGTCTGTTCGTTCTGCTGTTATAACATTTATGCATTTTTATAAACAAAAATGTGTTGCGATTTCTATAAGTTCTACTTTCAAAGGGGCGAACTCTTTTCGATTGTTATATACCGTGCATATAAAACTTTAACATGTTTAGATTACAATACTACTTTAAATAATAGACACGTGTAACCGTTAATAATGCATCATAAATAATTGATAGTAATGTAATCAGGTACCACAGCGAGGCCGTCAGTTTCCGAACGGATTTACATCGGCTGTTAATCCGACTCATTTTGAGTAAGCTGATTTAGAATTTGATTAATCTCAACCCAATCCCTTTGATGCGAATGAAAATTGTTCGGCTTAAACAATCAGCAGTAATATTCAATCCCAATTGAGATAATAACATTTTCTACCATTTGATGTTTTTATCAGTATTACGTTTTCCATGTAACTCGAAATATTGTTACTCCAATTTTGTTTATTAAATCCACAGCAAATTCCATTGAGCCTTGATTTCGTTTATAAATAAATGAGTTTCTCGGCTGTTATGTTTTCATTATAATTCAAGTTAATGCATAATATACTGATGCTTTGATTATATCACCATTATTATAATAATTATATTATCATTAATTTCATGCAATCTATATATACTCAAACCTTTTGTAACTCGTTATGAAACGAATTATTTATGCACCCAATTAACATAAAGATAAGTAATCAAATATTTTGAAATTATTTTATAAATATTTAATTTAAACCAGCAATAATTTATCTCTCTTATTCGCAGGTAAGTGTGGAGATCAGGGTGGCGGCAGTGTATCAACTTTATGACGTCATTAAATGACGTAACGTGAGTAACGGCTGGTTGACATCATTGTTATCCGCCTTCGTAGGTAATTAACTTTGTGTAATGTCAGGATCGTTTGCCATAGAAATTGTCCATGAGAAAAATTATGTATCATGTTATATAATTTTTAGTCTTGTGTTATATGATCTGATATAAATAATAAATATAAGATAAACCGTAACGGTTAATGAAATACTAATATACCCTTACAGCCTGTTTTCTTCTTTCGTTCGTCTTGTTAAAATTACCTCCTGAGTCCTGACATGCTCTTTTCCCTTCTATTTTTGAGATGATTATATGATCAGCATAAATTCTTTCCGTGTACCGTTTTACATGATAAATTCATCCATCCTTTCTACATTTTTCAAAGCACGAACAATCGAACTAAGTTTTACAAGACCTATATTTATGAAACTTTTGGTCTTGAGTCTAAACCATTGATTGAACATCCGTTTCTCTCTAGTGAACGATAATAATTTAATACGGTAATGTATTGCTACACATTTGTGCTGTGAGCAATGGCAAAACTCTGCCTTCCGCCATTTACGCCAGAGGGAACTTGAAACTTGCTCGAGTCTGTACTTAAACTGTGTCTACGCTGGCGCCGCGCGGGAACTTCGTTACACTGCGGTTGTAAGTTTACCGAACACTACACAGAAAACTATTTTAAAATTACACACGTTATTAATTTGCGGTTTAAAGTTAATGAAAGTGTTTTTGAAGATTTATGGTCGTCACACAATATGAGTTAAGGCCAAAGACGGTATTTTTATTCTACTACTATAACATGTTCCATTTTTTAAATGGATTGGAAAATTGAAAACAAGAGGGTGTTGTAAAATCTATCGGATATTCCAATATCTGGCTGAGCGTCACATGGCAATAAAAGTTTTACTGCACGTTATCTGTTCCACAGCGATACCTCCCCAGACAAGCTATATTTTATTTTAGCGAAATTTAAAACTTATTATTCCCTTATATTTACTTTATTAAATCATAATTAAATGTAACTTTTTATAATGATGCAGATATTATGAAATGCACGTTATCACTATAAAGAATATAAATATTAATATTGTAATATTCTGAAGCTTTATTCAGCTCTCGAATCACAGTTCAGTCTGGGAAAGTTTGCCGAAGAAATTGTGAATTTAATTAAAACTGTAAAAGGACCGCTATAGTTGGGGCTTCGTTGAAAGGATTTAGAAATTAAATCCATTATTCAAACTCCGTCTTGTTAATTGCACTAAAAATAAAGATACAGACGCTGATTATCTCGTTTTAGTTTTAATATGGAGCTTTTACTTTTTACATGTTTTTTTAAAGTTATACGTAGTCTTATTCACGTATTTTTTTGTCGTGGGAGGATTCTTGATGCAGTGATGGCCCCGAGATTTAGGCACATGGTCGAGAATTTCAGCGGTCGCAGGTTCAAACCCCAGGCACACACCTCTGACCTTTCGAAGTTATGTGTGTATTCACAATGAATTATCACTTGCTTTAACGGTGAAGGAAAACATCGTGATAAAACCTGCACACCTAAAAGTTCTTAGGAATTTCTTAGGTGTGTAGTCCGCCAACCAGCACTAGGCCAGCGTGGTGGACTAAGGCCTAAACCCTCTCATTTGTAGAGGAGGCCCGTGCCCAGCAGTGGGACGTATTTGGGTTGATGATGAGGATTCTTTGTAGAACAGTAACATTAATTTCGGTCAACATATGGGGCCTATCGAAATACTCATGTACCATGGAATATACCTATGATATCCAATATCATAACTTTGCCCTGACAGAATAAAACAGAAAGATAAAGGTGTTATACTAAAAGGTACTACATTGTTAATGTTCTCATTCTTATTTTTTGTAAATAGGCTGGTCAAGAAATTAATAGTTCGTAAACAGTACCTGCAAATTTCCACTAGTTTAAAAAGAAGCCCTAAGAAACTCAGCAGTACTCTTTTTGATACCTAAAAATAATCACTTTTAAAAACCTTACCTACCAAACATAAATACCTATAGTAACTTTCAATATATCGTTCCAGAACATAGCATTTTAGGAGTAGACATCAGAGCGTCGCGTTTAAATTGCTTGACAATGACATGCTGTTTTCGCAAGACGGTGTCGATAAAATTTTTGTTCAAACTTCACACAAAACTAAAGTTAATTTAGCCTGCTTTGGCTTTCTTTCATTGCTGTTCTGTAGAATTCAACTTAGGGAGTTTTGTGAGAATGAAAAAGTACTCAAGTATTTTCTATTTCATCACAGTATACATATACAATATACATAATGAGATTAATAGAGAGAATAATGAGATTTTATGATACAAAAATGTTCTATGTAATTCCGCTCAATTTACCAATCGATTAAGATGTTGAAGTATGTTATACATTGAGAAACAAAGAAGCGTTTATTGCTAGCACAATTAACAACCACATATAATTAATTGCCTTGTGGCCTCGCGGCATAAGTATGTGCCGTGCGATCTAGAGGTCCCGGGCTAGGAAATTCTCAGTAGCAACACGGAGTCTGGAATGGTGCCCGAAAAACAGCAATAGGCTCGCCCTTATTACGTGGGACTGATACGTACCTGGCGAAATGTGGGTACAAAAATACACCTCGGGAATACAGGCACGAGGTTATGTATGTATGTCAATAATTAAATAAAAAAGAAGAAGAAGAAAATAAACACAAGCAACGGTTTACATTTGAAGTCGTACTAACCCATATTCACGGTCAGGAAAAGATAGACTAAGAGTTATGCAAGCCCGTGGACTTATTCAATTCGGATAAACTGTGCCGTGGAGCTCAAGCAATCTCTGCACTCGATCAAATAGAATTGAATCATAAAAAGATGCATGCATACACGGAGCGGTATTTCTCTCTCAAAAAACGAAAGCACTTTGTCCATATTATCCGCCGCTAACGACATATATTTGCATAGTAAGTGAGTTTCGTTGGCTTCTCTCTCGTGTGCACAACGTACCGATAAACAGAATAACTCTCTGGGAAGGGAGAACCCATCGAACTGTGAAGGCACAGCCGGTAACTACTGCTCAACACTTATTTTTTATAGTTTTAGTTATGAATATATCAAATTCGATTGAAATGTGTGTGTAGTCATTATTATCGGCTATTAGTCATTGTGGCGTGAAATAAGTGCTCGTATTAATAAATTTAACGAACGGATGAAGGGTGGGAGATAATCTGTCATGCTCTGATAGCTTAGTTTATCTGATTGTTAAATATTTTTATATGTTGTCTCATTGTTCGTATACCATACGTTCATCTTTGTATGAGATTTGATGATGATATGAGAAAATCAATAAATATATTTCCAGCTGAAGTAACATTGCAAAAATGACACTTGGTACGTGTGAAGTATTTGTATAAATATTATGTACCTATGTTGTGTATACAGGGTTGATACGACCGAAGGGCATTTATTTAAACTGCATATACTGGGTACCATTTTCAAGCTCTCTACTAAAAATCAATTAAATAGGAGCAGTAGTCATAAATCATATTTTAAGTTTTTGCTCCATTTGAACCCGATGTAGCTTTTCTAACAGCTGTTTACGTCTAACGGTAAATGTTGCCGCTCTGTACAACGACACCACGATAACACACGCCGCGCGCGAATTTGCCAATTTGTACAGGTTTGTGAAATCTTCTATATATATAAAAATGAATCGCCGTTCGTTAGTCTCGCTAAAACTCGAGAACGGCTGGGCCGATTTAGCTGATTTTGGTTTTGAAACGTTTGTCGTAGTCCAGGGAAGGTTTTAGGCGGTGAGAAATTATTGCAAAATTGCGAGGCAGATAGTAAAAACAGCAATTTCATTTTCCCATATAAACTGTTCTAGCAAATTTCCTGTCAAATATGTGTTTATCCCGTCGATACGGTTAAAGGCCCCCTCAAATTAAATAACGTATTTAATAATATAAGGGTTTCGAATCGACAACATATATCCACAATATTCGAATAATTGCGTATTTTAGATTTTTAAAATGTAGAATAGAATAAAAAGAGATTGAAATATTTATTAGTTGTCAAATAGTTATGCGTGCGTTCAGAAATTTATTTTGCGTAACTAATTAAAATATATCAAACCTCATTATCCAACTGAATTTTTAAACTCCTTGGTTGTGTCTGGTTTACAATTTACAACTCAGGGCGGGCTCGGTAAACTGTGCAATGAAATGCGGCTTATGTTAAGAAAACTGTTGAGTAATGTGATTCACGCAACGATTAGATCCAAGGTAAACTTAAAGATGAGTTGGTTTTTTCTCCTTGTAAGGTTTTAAGTTTCTCATTTTATAGTTAGATCGATGATCCAAACGGATAAGCCTGAGATTTTAATTTTTAATGGCTGGACCGATTTTAATGAAATTTTCTGTGTATCTTCAGGTAGATTCGAGAATGATTTTTCAAATTCAAATTATCTTTATTCAAATAGACTTTTACAAGTTCTTTCGAATCGTCAATTTGTGTAAAATCTTTAAAAAAAATTTAACTATTGCCGCTTCGAAACTTGTTATAGCTGTGGAGAAGAAACGTCAAGAAACTTCCTCAGCAACACGACATGTCATTTTCTTTTTCTAATAAAAATTATTTCAATTTTACATTATACATGTCATAACGATACCAACTGTAGCAACAAAACAAAACTCCGATCAATTTACTTACTCCCAGGGCTTATTATCTTCAATAAAATCTGAGATTTTATAGTATGTTTTTTGTAAAGCTTATCTTTAATTGATTTCTTAAACTTAGATTTGAAATTGGACCCGATAGGTGGCGCTGTGATCGAGTGCTGGGGTTATTATTTTTAACGGCTGGCCCGATTTTAATGAAACTTTCTGTGTATCTTCAAGTGGATTCGAGAATGCTTTAGATTTTCAATTGGACCCGGAAACGTGGCGCTGTGATCGAGTTCTGGGATTTTAATTTTTCGCATATCGGAACTTAACTCCAAAATCTTAAACAATTCATTTTCTTTGTTGAAAAGAAGGCAGATGATTTTTTTTGTGTGTCTTCAGGTTGATTTGAGAATGGTTTAGATCGGAAAAAAAAAAAATTTTTGAATTTAAAATTGTGCACAGGACATCGTCTGTCGGGTCCACTAGTTATTTATTATAAAGGGTGCTTGCGTATTACTCTTATTTGTAAGCTATTTAGTTTGTTTGAAACAAAAAAAAAAACTCATTTTTGGTATAATGAATTTTTGTGACGTGTCGAATTAGTACTAAGGACGTATAGTATACGTAGTGTAATTTATCGCCCTTCTGTCGTATCAACCCTGTATGTATCTATGCGTATGTAACAAAACTATATAACAATACACCTACCACGTTTTATTTCTGCATCCCCAGAAGGTATACTGTCAGAAAATGCCTATGACATTAAGTCCGCCTTTATCCTATTCCGTATATAAAGCTTAAAAAAATAAGTATAAAGAATTGAAACATTCTCATCTGATTTCTAATTTAACATTTGCCTATAAAAACAAAATTAATAGCAGAGTTAGCGTTCCTGACAATGCTTTTAATGTGCACCATCCATCGGTTATCCGTTAAGCCCGTCCGTTTATCTCTACTTTATTAGCATTATATTCAAATTTAAATTTTCCACGTATGTATTTTTCACACGTAACGCCCATGGGTCGGTATAACTATTACCAGGTAGTGTAAACATGCATGTGAATAATATACCACGCGTTCAGTATCAAGTATTTTAATTAAAGGTCCGGCGTGGATATGTCGGCGTGACCAGCAACGGAGAGGGGTGTGTCATGGTGAGGGTTGTGACATTGTTTTTTTGATCATTCCTCGCATCATCCAAGTGGTTTTAATTAATAAAATGGGCAACAAAATGCCGGAGGTTTCGTTTTTGATACGAAACACCTGTTCAGATTGTGGCGAAGTGTTTTTACTTGTGTATAGTATTTCGATTATAAGCTTGCCGATAACCCTCGCCGTCTATTTAAATTCCATTTCGAGAAAATGGTATTGTTATTTCTAAAATGTAGTTAACAAGTACAATTAGGCTCGGGTTATTAAATATGATGGTCTGCCGTCCTATAAAATCACAGGAGATTTGATACACGTGTAAATTAATAAGCGGAGTTATTCTGTTAGGCGGAAAATGGACATAACCCAACACACTCTAATTGGATAAGACGGTGAAATCAATATTTTTTGTTTATGAAGTAAATTTAAATATGAGGTTTTGTACCAAAAAAGTACGTTTTTATCTGGATAAATTTTTCATTAAGATGTACAGACTTCTTTTATTGGTACACGTCGTTTCGGTTGTCTTTCATTAAACAGGATAGCGCACGCTATTGTATATAGTTACTAAGAACTTGATATTATATTTACATTTACACATCATTTACTCAAGTCATAATTTTTCAAAATTCCCAGGTGTTTACACCAGCACGCAAAGACCTTACCAACCCTAATATGTAACTCCCAGTGGTTATACTGAATCACGAGGTGACCAAAGACCTGTCAGCCCTCCATAAGTAGTCGTCATTGAAACGTAGAAAATAACGCGTTGGTATAAACCAAATAACAATTTTGTTTGTAAAATAGAACTAATAATTAATTTGTACAGTATTAATGACGATAACAATACTTGGTTTAATTTATAAAATCGACGCCAACTAATTCCTTTCGCTGTGATTGCTAACGAACATAAATCGCGCGCTCTCGGCCGAGAGGCAATGACTCAAAATATTCAATCAAGGACTTTATCAAAATCACTGGAGGGAAATATTAATTTAATGAAATGTATTTATAAGTATTTGGGAGTTGTCGTGAATCGCCGCTTTCATTGTGGCTCGAGAGACGAGACACACTCCATGTCGGATTTTGTCAAACGATCCCGTTTTGTATTTTGGCAGTATGAGACGATAGGTCAAGTGCACTCTGTCCTGTGCTCTATGTACACTTCTGTTGGGGTGGCTTTGTTGATGTTTAGTGTTTTTGATATTGTATTACGTTTTGAGCCAAGAGGGAAACAGAAACACACCTATCTTTAGGTACGGGAAATGAATATAATCTGTACAAGAATATTAAATCAATTCTTATGTATTCTTTTCTCACATTTGCAATGAGTGTATCGTATCATTAAGTTACGAATTAGTTTACCAGTCCTCGTTTTTCCATCTACATTTGAAAGTTGTGTAAAGTGAGAAGAAATCTTCTTACCTCAATCATCAGCCCAAGTCCCACTACTGGGCACGGGCCGCCTCTACAACTGTCCGCCAACCCGCACTAAGCCTGCGTGGTGGACTAAGGCCTAAACCCTTATCCTATTCCTATTATATTATTTATACACTATGTATGTATGACTACTTATAACCAGATGCAGCAACATTACTTTTCATACATACATACATAAACTCACGCCTGTATTCCCCGAAGGGGTAGGCAGAGGTGCATTTCTGCACCCACATTTCGCCAGGTATGTATCAGTCCCACGTAATACGGGGCGAGCCTATTGCCGTTTTTGGGGCACATTTCCAGACTCCGTGCTGTTACTGAGAATTTCCTAATGGAAATCCCAATAACACTTTGCCCGACCCGGGAATCGAACCCAGGACCTCTAGATCACACGGCACATACTTGTACCGCGAGACCACGAGGCAGTCATTACTTTTCAGTGCCAATTAAATATGCAAATAAGTCATAAATGCTATTACGTTTAAATAAATGTAGGGTAATAAAATCCATTCCCCGACAAATCTGTTCCATTGATTCGGTATTTTGCGATGATAGTTTTAAAATAGCTCAGATTGAAGCTAATAGAGGTGAAACACGTGGTGCACGCCGGCGGCACGTGTCTGCATTATGTGGAATGTTTCAATCGGGCGGCGGGTTGGCGCGGCGGCTGAATGCCGCTACACTATGCTCCCTCTAACCACCCACGTTTGCTTTCAACTGTTCAGTATATCAGCAGCGGCTGTTAATTTATATTTTCTATTGACAGTTTACGTGTGCTATTACTTGAGCTATTAACAAGTCCACATATATTCGATGTATTTAAAAAAAATAGGTAATGACTATACTTGGTTTTGGTTGGGTTTTTTTTTCAAACGCGGACGAGGTCCATCCTAAGCAGCAGTAGTTTCTGTTATTTTGTTGTCTCAGTAATGGAAATTAGATGTTGAAGACTAAAATTAATTTACCATTTTCTAAGTCTACAATAATTTAATTATTGTTATTGAAATGTCTTAACATATTTAATTTGCTCTAAAGATTCCTGGGATCTTTTCAGCTTATATTAACCATTTTTATCGCCAATTACTGAGTTATTCCGAGTCTGAAATAAAAGCATATTCTCAGAGGAGCCGTTAAGTCGATGTTTTTATAACAAGTGACGCGCGAGACGAGAGCGAGCCAATATTTATCCATTGATCCAAGGGGCGTCGTGTGTGCTCTAGCCATTACGCGGAGAGGATCGGCCGGGCGTCGGAGCCGCCAGCCGGGAGTCTGTGTGCTCTCGCATGGAGTTATTGGATGTGCCGCGATGTTTGCCACTGATTAACGCTTGACACGTTATTACTATCCTCGGGATGATTCTTCGTATCGGTTCCAATTTATTGTGCTCATTGAGTAGGATTTATTATTTTCTTTGTTTCAAACATATTGAGGTAAAGTTATACGTGAACGGAACGATGCGGTTGAGCATTAATGTTGACGTTGTGACGAGATTGTGGGCGATCGAAGTGGATGCATTGCGTAGGTGGTCGTTATAGAGCTATGTATGTAAATTGTTTAGGTATTCACAGTCTAGTTTTAATTGAAATCCTGTACCTTATAATTCACGAAAGTTACACTAATAACGACTTTAACATGATGGTGTCGAATACAAAAAAGTAGGTAAACAACTCGCCAGTATGATGTTGAATTAATGTCCAGTTGTAGTTTAATATTATGAAATAATAGACTTTTCACTCATATTAAAAACAACACATCTGAAAGCTTGCTTAAATCAACAGTAATCTTACTTAAGCGTAACATTTGGGGATGAGATTCACAGTTCATTTGTGTGGGACGAGCGCTGTCCGCCGCGCTTCGCCATGCCCGTCCACTTCAAAGCGCTTTTGTACAACTTCGCGAACTATAGCTAAAGGAAACTTTCACGCGATTTCTCCGACTGGCCAATAAATTATTTCCGCCCTGTCATCGTCATAAACCGTTTAGACTGCAGACAATAAAAAATGATAACAGAAATTATTTTTGTCTTGTAACTTTGATCCACGGTAGAGGAGCAAGTTGGTCGCCCTTAAGTCCGTTTACGTATTAAATTTTATTTACTTCTTCCGTCTCAAAGCTCCTTGTTAATGAGCTTATGAATTTCTAGACTCTTGGCGCAACGTTGAGCCAATTAGTGTGTTATTGCTTGTGTACCCGTTAGAGTAAATATCATTTTGCATCAAATAATAAATATCGTAGGTAAAACGAATTACACAATTGATAACTTGTTATTTTGTGCTTTTTTGATCTCTTGTTAGACTGTGTAAAAAAATCGCAGACATTAATTCAACTGTATTGCTGCATATTTCCGTTCATAAATAAATAAATTTTAAAATCCGCAACATCAGTCAGAGTCGATAAACTTAATCATAAAACCCAATCTTAACTTATACGCTGGTTGTCCCGTCCTTCCGTGACTTAATAGCTTGGGCTGAGTTAAAATATACCACACCGCCGAAGATTATTCAAATTTAAGTCGCACGCTCTCAAAATGTTCGCTGCCTTGCCGCGGCTTCGTCGCTCATCGCCGCAATATTTATACAAATAGTGTGTCGACGAGTACCGCACAGCGATGTAATTTTAATGTTCCCACAGATTACTGGCACCACTTCAGACCAATAAAGGAACAAATACATATTTACACCAATGGTATTGTTGTTGTGTAGCCGATTGCAATTGTTGTCCGAATTTAATTGAATCTTTATGTCACACATAAAAGTACCTTTTGTGGGTATGTTCTACAATAAGACCCAACAGGCCTGTTAACCAAAATAGTGACTTGAATATTAGAAAATTTAAGAAATATCTCGTTGTTACAATACAAATAAATTTGTTCGTTTTATAAGTTAATACTTAGTTTCCATAGCAACTACTGTGAAAGAATAAAGACAGATTTTATTGAGAGCTATCAAAGACTTTCTTGCGATTTATTTCGATCCTGTAATACAAGGAAAATTTATCGCTTTGTTTCACACAAATCACGCACAAGTAGAAAAGATTTTCGTACACAATATAGAAGAGGTATTTCGATGTATAAATCAAAGTCTGAATTAAATCCTTCGTACCCTGCGGAGTTTTCTTTCAAGTCCTCGTGTAGATTTTGGTAACGGATTTTTTATTCACTTCTTTTCCCAAGAGATAATTTTGTATCTTTGTTATTATATTTCGTACGCCTGAATATTATGTGAAATAACCAGTGCGTATTTTACTTAAGGTCTGAACGGTTTATATTATTGCTATAAATTTTCTCTGCGCTGGATAATTGTATTATTATTATCATAATGAAATTTAAGAATCATTTGCTGGGATATATAATCCCACTATTTGGCGCAGTTGGCTAGACACCAGCTTGCGAAACGAGAGGCTGCGGGTTCGATCCCCGCACCGAGGCAAATGTTTATGTGATCCACAAATATTTGTTTCGGGTCTGGGTGTTTGTGAGACCGAAAAGTCTCTCGTAGTTTCTGATACCCACGACACAGGACTTGTATCCTAGTGTGGGGTCAGAACTATGTATGTGACTGTTGGGTGTATTTATTATTATTATTATTTATTTATTAGGACTGAGGGACTGTAACTTAACCTTTAGAATCAAGAGAAACAACATACATATAAAGAGTTGGAAAAATATTCAACCTTCTATATGTTTACTATATTTGCCTTTACATTACGCTATTCAGTAATTACAACTATCTGCTCGTGACCGTCCGCTTGTCTGTCCAAATAGTACGAATGCAATATTAGTAAAATAAATTGCAATCCCCGAGGTACACGTAAAGGACATCGTGTACAGTAAACTGCAGCCGCGGGACGAGTGGGCGAGCGCTTTAAGCGCTGCAAACAGAGCGCGTACTGTCATAAACGTTATGGCTTAATATTAGCCGCTCGTGGCCTCGTTCCGCTTAAACGATAGTGTTAGTATGGTATTATCGAACCACATTTTAAGGCTACAAACAAACAACACATAAGCCGTGGTATTATACCTTTTCTGATACAAAACATTAGTATCGACGTATCGCTGCATTATCGAAAAACATTTATTCATTATCTTCACAAGTAATGTCTTACGTATATGATTTCGCATTTGACTCAATCGTATAATATGTTCCGTGTATTATATTGTATATTGTCTACTGGCATTACGTGTGATCACGCTGAAAACCCTTTCCATCTATAAGTCTCTGTTATTATTATGCTAAGTGCTCCGTACAAACTGGGCAACGAGCTCTACAAAATATGCTATACAAAAGTGTTAGCGAGAAAATATTTTACATAACAATAAGGTAAGGCGGGCGGGAGTAGTCGAAGCGTCCCGCGCAGCCGGCCCTTTGTCCTCGCCGTGACGTGGTGACTGTCACCCAGCGCCGGCAACTTTCCTATGACGCCCTGACAAGGACAAACGTAAGTATCGAAAACAAAAATCGACCTTAACTACTTCGTAATTAGGGAGATTATTTATCGTGTCTGACACTGGCGTTTATAAGTCATTAGCGCAATGTCAAGCAGTCGTGAACCCGTGAAGAGGATTAAAGGATGATTGATTATGATAAACAATAATGTTTCAAGTTCTTTCATAGGAAAAGATTGTGTGGGAAATGGGACGCGCGGACGCTGTCCAATTTATTGGCGCTGTTGTGAGTGAATCGGAACTCGCCGGACGTTCGTATTTGCTGAGTAATGACGGATGCTCGGAGGGGAAGTGTTGATGGAAAAAGTTCCTGATGGCGCGCTTTATGGCAATGATAATTGCATCGCTCACGGCTTTGTGTTTGCGAACAACGAATCCCATTTAGTATGTCGGGACCGGATAATTGTATCTATTATGCTCACTGTAATATTAACATTTTTCTGTTGGGAACTTTGTGTGTGCTATATACTAACGGTTGGATATTGCTGTCAAATTGATTTTTTTCCCTTAATAATATTTATAATTATTTCTGAAATAAAGGTCTTGTTTTTACAAATGTGAAGGTAATTTAAAGTAAAAGAGAGTACGATTTGCTACTAGGAAAACCGGACGGTTGCCGAACAAGCTATATGTTTTAAATTGTTTCATGGAATGGAAAAGCTAAGGAAGCTATTGATTCAATCTTTTTAAAGTGAAGAGTAATAATAATATAATTCAATGGATTCATTATAATCTTCTCGGAAAACTGGTTTTGAATAATAAAAAAAACGCCTAAATAAATGATATTCAAGACAGTTATATTAAGTTTAATTCAGTTAACATAACAAAGTATTCCACTTATTAAACAAACGTAAACTAAGTTTCTGAAAATAATTAATATTGTATGAAACTTTAACGATAATAAACATAATTATTTCAACAGAAAAATAATTTAATAAGGTTACTTTTAAAACAAGCAAACATTATTTTTTAATCGTTACAAGTTACAACATCGCAGTGGATAGTGCTGTCCATGAAGAGTATGAAGTGTTAATAAATCCCCGCTTGCTGAAATGCTTCTTCACGCTACGGTTAAAACACCTATTTATACTACTAGGATATGTAAGTGGCACGACAAACTATTCCACAACTTCATGGTTTAGCAAAGATACTTCAAACTGCAAGGATATCATATTTTATCATAATAATTTACTGGTTTATATAATTTACTCACACGATTATTACAAAATATTTCAACGACAAATATTCCTGACTGTCAATCATAATCTGCGTCATTAACGTGTGCACGCTTTAAATTCCGATCTAGAGGTCCTGGGTTCGATTCCCGGGTCGGGCAAAGTGTTATTGGGATTTCCCATTAGGAAATTCTCATTAGCAGCACGGAGTTTAGAATTGTGCCCGAAAAAGGGCAATAGGCTCGCCCCCTATTACGTGGAACTGTTACAAAACCTGGCGAAATGTGGGTGCAGAAATGCACCTTTGCCTACCCCTTCGGGAATACAGGCGTGAGGTTATGATTTAAATTCCATGGAGATCATATCCCACGAGTGACGATATCCCTCTAAGGTTGGTTTGTGTCTTCTCCCCTGTCCTGTGTTGGAGGGGGAGGGGGGTGTTTGTGCTCGCCCTTTAATTAACTGATCTCAGGACGCTACACGTCCCGCGCCGGCCTCATTTGTGTATCCACCCGGTAAATGAATGAACGTAATTGCTGTCTGATGTTTGAGCGATTTTCATGATGCTTTTTCGTGACGGTAACAGGTGTGAAAGCGTCGAAACGTAAGATGGTGAGAGTAAAACTCGCCATGACTCATGGAAGTGTGTCGCGTTCCAGGTTTTAGTGATACAAATGAGAGATAATCGTTATTAGTTTTTGCAAGCTGACGCTATTTGAAACGCAGGTAGTCACGTTACTGTGTCAGCATTAAAAAAAGAAAAACTATTGTATACTAGGATCGGAACTGCATAGTGCTCTGCATTTGATGGTAATAGTTCAAACATAGGTACGTATCGGTTTCTTCTCGCAGCGCTTAAAGAAGAAAAGTTAGAAAAATAAGTGCAGCCTTGAGCTGGCGTGTTATTTCTATAACGTTGTTATTTTCATCGACTTAATTCTTAGTTTCAATCGATAACATCTCATAAAGTGTTTATTGCTCGCGTCGTGTTTTTATTATAAAAAGTTTTACCATATCGTAATGTTTGGACAAAGTGTGTAACTAACCCACGCATATTTTTTATGTACTATTATTATTCTTAATTAAAATATAATTTCATTTTAATGTAACTACAGTTCCTGAAAGGTTTAGCGAATTTTTACGATCTTTACTGAGAGATGCGTCGTCGGCGCAATTTAAACATAAGCGCTTGGGTGAAAGAGAAAAATATTAAGGGCTTACGTGAGAGGGTCTTACCGACCCTTCTGTGCCGTTTAATATGGTAAACATGTGGAGGCTGAACGTTAAAAAATTTATTATGCATGGCCAGTTGAGGATTTCTTACCTTTTTTATCATGTGAGATAAGACGCTTTAAGAAGGATTTTAATTATATGGTCTTATATTAAAGGGTTCGGTTTCCTGGTCAAATATAAAAGCATGTGAGTCTTTTTGCTTTCAAGCTATGTTGATATTTTCTTTAAAAGATGGAAATA
The DNA here is from genome assembly GCA_907164795.1 of Hemaris fuciformis. Lineage (NCBI taxonomy): Eukaryota > Metazoa > Arthropoda > Insecta > Lepidoptera > Sphingidae > Hemaris > Hemaris fuciformis. Next base: position 439,242 of record OU015452.1, read on the forward strand.
TTTTCATTTCAAATTTCGTCACTATGCAGTCAATGAGTAAGTTTTAAATGTGTTCTCAAAATTGTGCTCATTCGTTCCATTAGGCGGTGAACCCGACAAAGGGCTGAAACTTTAACAGGTTTGCGAACCAAACTCGCTTGTGAATTGTTACCTGCCTCGCGGAGAGCTCCGGGGTGATTAAAATAAGTGAAGTTCAAACAGAATGGTGGCACCAAGTTTGCCAATTTCTACCGGGGAGAAGTATCATTGCGGCGGACGTTTCATGTTTGAACTCGTTACGAATCTGTTATGCGGTCGCCAGGTGACGGATTTCACTTTACATTTGAGGTCGTCAGTGAAATGCAGATGAGAGATTATAATTTTCATTAAAGAACGTTTGTGTTTGACAGCCCCGTGGCGCAGTTGGCTAGACACCAGCTTGCGAAACGAGAGGCCGCGGGTTCGATCCCCGCACCGAGACAAATGTTTGTGTGATCCACAAATATTTGTTTCGGGTCTGGGTGTTTGTGAGATCGAAAAGTCTCTCGTAGTTTCTGATATCCACGACACAGGACTTGTATCCTAGTGTGGGGTCAGAACTATGTACGAGGGCAGTCCGATAAGTACTTAGCCTCACCGCCCGATGGCACCACTATCGTAAGATAAATTTACCATCATGTAGCACATCTTCGTAGACGGCTATTGTCAAAATTTCAGCCGAATTGGATTTGTAGTTTTGTTTTGACCGCGTGTGTAAGCGGACGTGTCCGCGGATTTTCGAAAAATGGAAAAAGAGCAATATCGGCCGGTGATTTGATTCTTGTTTTTGGAAGGGAAATCGCGCAGCGATATCAAAAAGCGCTTGGATGCTGTTTACGGTGACTCTTCTCCTTCAATGGCGACCGTCAAAAATTGGTTTAACGAGTTTCAACGTGGTCGCACGTCAGTTTTTGATGAGCCACGCCCAGGTGCCCCAAAAACGGCTACCACGGAGGATAACGTGAGAAAAGTCCCGATCTTGTATTGGCAGACCGCCGATTGAAGGTGCGCGAGATAGCTGAGACAGTAGGCATCTTAAAAGACCGCGTGGGTCATATCCTGCATGAAATATTGGGCATGAGAAAGCTGTCGGCTCGATGGCTGCCGCGTTTGCTCACTTCGGACGACAAGCGCATCAGTGACACAACTTCAGAGCAGTGTTTGACACTGTTTAGGTGCAATCCGAAGGGGTTTCTGCGTCGTTTCGTGACCGTCGACGAAACATGGATTCACTGGTACACACCAGAGACCAATAAACAGTCGAAACAGTGGACTTTACCCGGCGAATGTGCTCCGAAGAAGGCGAACACTGTCCCATCGGCCGAAAAGGTGATGGCCACCGTTTTCTAGGTTTCACAAGGTGTGATTTACATCGACTACCTGGAGAAGGGCAAAACGGTCACAGGGCTCTACTATGCCGAACTATTGGGCCGATTCAACGCTGAATTGTAGAAAAAACGGCTCCATTTGGCGAAGAAAAAAGTGCTCTTCCACCATGACAACGCACCGGCTCACACCTCCGCCGTCGCAACGGCCAAATTGGTCACATTAGGCTACGAACAGCTGCTCCATCTACCGTATTCTCCAGATTAGGCCCCGTGTGACTTCTTTTTGTTTCCAAACTTGAAAAAGTCCGTCGCCGGACAGAAATTTGAGTCGAATGAGGAGGTTATCGCCGCCACGGAGGCCTACTTTGTAGACCTCCAGAAAACGTTCTTTTCAGACAGCTTAAAGAAGTTGGAGCATCGCTGGGTCAAGTGAATCGAGTTGAAAGAAGACTGTGATGAGAAATAAATCGCCACTTTTCCAAAATTTTCGTTTTTCTTTTGTAGGCTAAGTACTTATCGGACTGCCCTCGTATGTGACTGTTGGGTGTATTTATTTAGTTGAGTTATGTATGGGAATGTTTTAGATTGTTAATTTTTAACAAAATTTAATAGTAGGAATTGACTTTTAAATCGAAAAACTGTTGTTAATTAAATATAAATTTCAATTTATTAAAGAAAAAATATTAAAGGCTTTGACAAAAAAAAAACAGAACCGCAAGCAGTTCAAAATATTTTTATTGTCTTAAAATGGCCTTCTATATTGTTTTTATTCTCTCAATAGAATTTGATTAGCTGACTACTAAAAAGTAAAGATGTGAACGTCAACATAAAATTGAATGTACAGCTCAGTGCAGAACGCGCTCGATGCAATCGACGCCGCGGTGCACAGGAATGAGATACGATTTCAAATATTCATATTTAAATGCTAATGCAGCGCTTTCAGTTTGAGAAATAACATGGTTTTACACTGCATTCTATTTCAATTCTTCAGATATAGCATTTGTATCATTTCCTAGAGTGGGCAAGTGCCAAAAGTTATCGGAAATTATACGATAAGTTTTCACCGGCAGCCAACTTTCATTTTGGCAAGTAAATATCAATCTTCGATATGAAATACCAATATCCGACATCACACGTGCACATAGTCACATATGTACTCGTATATGGGAAACTTGGCTCTCGAAATAATTTTAATATCTCGCTCGGCGGTATAGATCAATATACTATTACTATGAATGCCCTACTAGGAATCTGTCCGCTACCTGAAATGGTTGATGAAAATTTAATGAGGAATTTAATAAATGGATTTATCTTAATGGTTTTTGTATTTAACCGCTTACATCGTACTCTGAATAAGCTTTTATGAGGCAGTTGGTGTTTGCGGTGGCAAGGATGTGACATACTGGAGACAATCCGTTTGATCTCCACATTAAGTCCACATACTCGTATGTATATACGAAATATACAAATTTCAATTTTGGCATATTGTTATTTAGACCAACAAGTGTGTCTTTGTTTATTGGAAAGGAGTCAAACGAGGTTGTGAGCCACCTGATGTTAAGTGGTCAACACCGCCCATGAACACCCATAATACCAGAGAAATCATCGGTGCGTTGCTGGTCTTTGAGGAAAATATAGGCTCTTTTCTTGAAGGTCCCTAAGTCGTATCCATTTGGAAATACCGTTGAGGGAAGCTGATTCCTCAAAGATGTTGTGCGAGGAAGGAATCACCGTTTGAACCGCACTGTTGAGGAACGCCATTCATCCAGATGGTAGGGATGGAAATTAAATTAAATGTTATTGTATTAATGTTTAAATTCGGTAGCAGTTATTAAGCCAAAAAGTTCATCAGAGCGCTTCCCATGGTACATGCGATACGATACAAAATACATAGAGACGCAACGTCTCTTCCCAATGCCAAGGGGTCAATATTGTCAGAAAAGAGCTGGTTATTGGCGATTCCAGCGGCACGTCGTTATTAACACCTTTGGCAAAATATTTGTATCTTAGTTTCCGGACTATGTATTCTTTAAAACATAAAGTCAAAGTAATAATTATTTATCAGGATATTCAGATAATGATTCAATAAACAGTAACTTGAATATTATTGAAAAGTATATGTGTGTTACCGAGTGATAAGAACAAATTACTTTTACTTATATTTCATGAAGGGATTTACTGTTGCTGAGACGAAGTTGGGGTGTTTATTGTGATCCGCCGTAAACTTCGTTCGTAAATTATCGCGATGTTTACAAAAAGTTATTGTTATCAACCTTAAACGGTTATTGTTTTGGCGTTGAACAAAAATAAAAACTTTATCGTTTTGTTAAATTCACACGTAGTTTTTTAAAGCTTCCTCTGTAATGCATTGTTCAAGGTTTAGGGCCTTTATTGGCGGCTAAACAAGATCGGCCTTTGACCTGTAAGAGATGCTTGAGCCCTGATTTTTTTTAGATGCTAAAACACTCGGTTTCATCAATTTGGCAAATATATGGTATTTCCGCGAGATTTAAGTTCTTCGTCAAAATTTTTAGTATAGACTTGTAAACCGGATAGAAAAACATTCAATTGACATTTGTAAACATTTTGTTCTGAAGTTATACGAATACATACATACTCGTATAAGTATAGAAAAGATTACTAACTGCAATCAAAACTGTGCGTGATTGACATTGAAATTATACGATACATGATGACTAACTCAAATGTACAAAAGCACAATATTTATATTTTCTCTTTAAAATTAAACGAATGCAGAGATAAGTCAGTTTTTACGAACGCGATAATTAAACTAAAAGGAGTGTCAACTACTTTGAGTGGTGGCGACGCGAGCGGTGCTGGGGCGAACTGAACCAAACTTGCTCAACCGCCGCTCACTCGCCGAGAATAGAGTATTTAAAAATATATGTTTAATCATTTAACGAGTAACCTACTTGTGCGTGGGCTCAATGTAAAATGATACAACGTGTTCAACATAATTACTGGTTTCTACAGTTATTATGTTTTAAATTATGACTATTTTTATCTTGCGAAGTTGGCGAGAAATTGTAGAATTAATGATGAACTTGATATTAAATAAAATTAGATGGTTTGTTTGTGTATTTAGCTGTATTTACAGTTCTCAGATCTGAAATGTATTTTTAATTACCTATACAAATAATGATGTATTTTAAAAAATTTGACTGCCTCGTGGTCTCGCCGCATAGGTATCATCATCAGCCCAAACACGTCCCACTGCTGGGCACGGGCCTCCTCTACAACTGAGAGGGTTTAGGCCTTAATCCACCACGCTGGCCTAGTGGACTTGGCGGACTACACACCTAAGAAATTCCTAAGAACTTTTAGGTGTGCAGGTTTTATCACGATGTTTTCCTTCACCGTTAAATCAAGTGATAATTCATTGTGATTATTAAACATAACTTCGAAAAGTCAGAGGTTTGTGCCTGGGGTTTGAACCTGCGACCGCCGAAATTCTCGACCGCGCGCCTAAACCTTGAGGCCATCACTGCTTATAGCGGCCGCATTGGCCAGTGTTATTGGGGTTTTTTCATAAGGAAATTCTTAGTAGCAGCACGGAGTCTGAAATTTTGCCCGAAAATTGCAATAGTCTCGCCCCCTATTACGTGGGACTGATACGTACTGATGTATGTTTGTATGTTCAATTAAACCCTTTAACGTAAAAATAATATTTTCCGCCTCCAGCAAAGCGGATGTTTTCTTTAAAATAAAAACAGTAAGTAAATAAATGAGCAGTAACGTTCTCGAAGCACAATAGCCCGGTGGCAGATGACGCGATATACTTATTTGAAAGCGGCTATCCAAACATCGGCATCGGAGCGAACAAACGCGTACGAGATAAAACCGAAAGGTTTTGTGCGGAAATACAAAGCTGCGTCACGTGAGCCGGTAACTGCGCGCCGACACACGCGCCGCCCTCGACCAAAGGTAATTCTGAAATTAAAACCATACCGTCGCAGAGTTGGCGGGATTCCCGCAGACATTTGAAATTGGATTTTTCAGGGCGCGGTCCGTTTCATCAGTTTCAATATTTCCTTCTTTTTTTTAAATGCTGTGTTTGATGTATAGCGCTAATAATTAATTATTGAAACTGGTTCTTAATGTTTAAATATGGAAAGAAGAAAAAAGCCGGCGTTGAACGAATCGATTCGAACGCACACTAAACACAAGATCAACGTGATAATATTAGATATGAGAAAATACGAAACTGTTTTTTTCAATTTTCATGCTATAAAAGTTAAGCTCTTTTTTCAGATCATCGGAGAATCCAAAATAGATCGCGGTGTAATTTTTTGCAAGCTAACAGCATTTTCATTTAAACCGTGTGTAACCGCGGGCGGGCCGATATGTTTGCTCAGCGTGTATTAAAAATGTCCACGGCAGTTGTAAGTTGTTCAGTCCCGTGGTTAGTGTGCCGGCATAACAGCGCGCTGTGGCGAGCGGTCACGCGACGCACTGTCATCACCGCTCGGCCATTACGTTTGGTCTGGGTTTAGTTTATTGCCCTTTTAAGTGGGTAAATACGAGTGATAGTCTCGTATGGTTTATGTTGGGCCTTTGTTTAACGCAGTGACGGTACTTCCATAGAAGCCCAAAAGCCAAGCTTGCCTTACAAAATTCCGAATATTAATCTTTATTTAAGTTTTAAAATTTTATATACTGCAAGCTAATTTTACATATACCTATAGAATATCCTGACCCCAAAATAAAAAAATATAAACTATTCATTTCATCATAAGCCCAAATACGTCCCACTGCTGGGCACGGGCCTCCTCTACAACTGAGAGGGTTTAGGCCTTAGTCCACAACCCTGGCCTAGTGCGGGTTGGCTGACTACACACCTAAGAAATTCCTAAGAACTTTTTTAGGTGTGCAGGTTTTATCACGATGTTTTCCTTCACCGTTTCACGTTACATAAATAACGTGTAACGTTTTCGGGCTTCTATGGAAGTACCACCACTGGATTAACGGGTGATAAATATTATGGTGGTGGTGGTCGCGGGACGTCGCTGGATGCAGGCTGCCTACGACAGGACCCTGTGGAAGTCATTAGGAAAGGTCTATGTCCAGTAGTGGACTTCCTATAGCTGATGGATGGATGGATGATGATGGTGGGTTATATGTATTGTCTACGTGGTAATGTCCGTATTTTGAGTGTAACACATGATATTAAGTGCTATTGTTGTCACTTACGAATATAAAGTAAATTCTTCTTAATGTTTAGTTGAAAATTTCATAGAATCGTAACTCTAGTAAATATTTATTAATCGCGTCGTGTCCCATGGGTTGCATTATGTAAACACAATTTATGAACGCTTCTAATACCTCCGTGAATACCAGCCACTATGCTTTTGGTACACCGTTGTAATAACATTGCATTTTATTGCCACGCAGACGGTAGATAAGTAAATTAGGCTTAATCTCGGCGGCACTATGCATCACTACAACATATGCATACGCTCAGTGCAGACGCCGCGCTCCTAATTCCCGCCAGATTGCATTTTCCGCTCGTTGGACGTAGCTCGGCGACGTCGTCGATGCTACGTCGGGCTTATCCCGTTATACTGCTACGAGTGCTACGGAGCTACGGTGCTGTGAGTGCTACGAATTATTATACGTATGACTGCGGCCACTACGGAATACATTAATATTCAAGTATTTGTTGAATATTAATTGAGTATTAATCATTTTATACAGGGTGTATTCAGACCGTGATCGCAAACTAAGGCAGGTAATAGCTAAGGTGATTACAAACCCCCTGGCGTTAAAGAAAATCCCGACGAAAAATCAAAATTTTGAAGTTTTCCTAACAACCATAGGTATATAATGTATGTGGTTATTAGGAAAACGTCAAAATTTTTATATTTTGTCGGCATTTTCTTCAACGCCAGGGGGTTTGTAATGACCTTAGCTATTACCTGCCTTATTCCGATCAGGGTCTGAATACATCCTGTATATTATAAAATAAGTAGATACATAATAAGGAATTTTAAGCTGACACTGGTTTCAGGATCTCCTTTTGCAGTGTAGGCTTTAACGAAAAAATTATTACAAGAAATATTACGACGTCGTCTTATTAATTATAGTTTAGGCATTTAAAATTAAATAGAAAAATTACACTCATTTTTATGCGAAGCAACATAATAGATAATTACTTTTAATTGCTGGAAAATGTTAATATTATTGTACAAACAACTTCCCTAAAGGCCATTTAATTTGAATACGAATTAATTAAGTCTCATTCTTTGCTACCTGTATTTGTTCAGGCCGAATTAATTACGTGTTATTTGGAAGAGATCACATTATGCGGAATGAGTTTATTACGAAATTGTTCTGAGATGTTGAACAACTGTATTTCATTATATTAAAAGGTGGACATTGTATAAGTTTGCCCTAAATATTAGAAAATTTAACTTTCATATATTACTTTTTAAGCTCATTTAGTGAAAGGCTTTTATTATAATTTGGGTAAAATACAATATGCGCTAATATTAATTATTAAAGTGCCAGCTATATATTAATCAACAAAACCGCAGCAAAACACACAAGTTTGACGGCAAAACACGCAACAATAATGATAATAGCAAACGAAACTATCATGTGTATGGATGCGCCTTGAAGCGCCGTGCTACGATGTAGACTGCTGTAGCACGACGTAGCACTGTCTCGTAGAAGTGTCCTTTATTGTAAAAGTACTTGGAATCGTGTGTTTGTTTTGTCGAAAGCATTATAGCTTTACTATTAAACACTAGAATGGACATTGCGAATTTAAAGTGCTCATAGTACTTCTTAGGTGTGTATAGTCCGCCAACCCACAAAAGACCAGGTGGTGGACTAAAGCCTCACAGTTGTAGAAGAGGCCCGTGCCCAGCAGTGGCACGTATATAGCCATAGGATATTGATGATGATAGTATATAAATAGTACCACGAATAAATATTGAAATGGGTCCTAACGTGCGCGTTGTCGATTACTTGTTATTGGATAAACCACAACACTAGAAACTCAACATTTACTCGTATATATTCAGTTCAATATAAAGTTGGGCATTTGAGTATAACCGTATTTGGTGTGCCATGTCGGTGTTTGTTGTGTGTGCGCCCGCTGCAACACTACCCACGAGGGCGAGTCGGATAACTTTTAATTCCACACAATAAAAACTCGCTTTGTGTACTCGCATTTGACAAGCGGAAGGCGTTTTTCGAAACTTTACTGTATTCACATTATGTCAAATACGTCATCATGTTTTGTGTTGTTCTTATACAAACTAGGTTACTACAGTTTTGCATTCATGGTGATTTTGTTACTTTGTCACACTTTCTCCTCTAAATTGCGGAACAGATTCTCCTAAATTTTGCTGCTAAAATATGTGAGAGGACAGTAAATTAGCAATTTTTATCATTGCACCCGGTCGTTTTTACCGGGCTGCTAGTCCAATCATAATTACAGAGCGCTCCGCCGCCCTTACGTAGTCTCACTCCACGTGTCGCTGCCCATTAATAAAGCTTTACACAAACTTGTGCCGTTCCGCCGCGCGCCTATAAAAACCCCACCACGGCTTACATTTAGTACGCGAGCGACATCCGATACTAGTTTTAGTCGGGAAATGTTCGCTATAGCTCATTGTTTCCTATTATTTATTGCATAAGTTCTGTCGGTTAATGCATATCCGATTGCGCGTGGCGAATGAGAATTATTCTTATATGTTCTTTATTACTTAATCAAGGGGTTGTTGACGAGTTATAGATTGATATGTTAATATTGAAAGTCAATATTTTTATGTTGTATTTTTAATACGCTTTTATTAGCTTCATATGTGGAAACTTTTGACCCCTTGAAAAGGTCGGATTATTACTTCACAGCTCCTTAGGTATAAATTTATTAAACATACACTTATTTTACAAAATCACATTTGCCTGAATTGTTTTATATGTTGTTCAACTAACATGAAAAATCACTTCCGTAACATATATGCTTGTTTAGTGACGTGAAAATAACATGTTTTTTTTTTAAATCAAAATAACTGGTTTTGGATCCCTAAACCGAACAAGCATCCGATCAAATAGGCTTAACAAAGGATTGCAATCGTCCCAGTGTCAGGTGCCACTGACAAATTTACAGAAGGAATATTAGATCTCGTTGTGCAGAGCTTCTGCGATCCCGTTACACATGCAGTCGCTGGAGTGTTAAAAAAATGGATTTAGATGTTTGTTTTTGATCAGAAATATCTAATATTTTATATATTAGAAATGAATATACAGGAATGTATTTACGACGGTATCTCTAAAGGGTTTGGCAGAGGTTTGTGTAATATTATTTTGTAGCTTTGATTTAGATCCACGTACATATTTTATTTTAATTTTAATGTAGTCATTGTATTTCTTTCCCAGGAAACAATAGTAATAGATTTATAGAAATTTCACTAAAATTATTATATTTGAAGCCTTTGTTTTTTTGCGTCTAATTTGGTTTTCTCTTCTATTCGTTTTGTTTCACCCCTTTTGCAATATAAGATAGCACATAATTGTGTTTGAAACATTATTTTGGCGCGGTAATTAAGAAGGGAGGGCGCGGTAAATTGCCCGATCAGTTCTATCGGCGCGGCGCCTTTGATGTGGAACCGAAATGGGTAATTACCTTTTTAGAGAGGTTTGCTTATTGATACTTAAGGGAAAAATTTGTAATGTACTAAATATTTATTACTTAATTACACATCCTTTATCCCGATGGGTATATAGGGCGCTATTAAAAATCTGTGTATACCAGAATGTATATGTATATTTCACTACCAGGCATGGGTCTCCTCAACTATTTCTGAGACGGAGGCTGGCAATATATTAGGATGAAAAATGTTTACGTGATAAAGTGATAGAAAACAACGAATTGATACGGAATTGACTTAAAGAATTGCAAAATTACGTGATCGACTCAGTAATATAGCTTGTAAAAAGTTGCTTTCTCTGCGCCCACTAGTCTGTATTTGTGAGGATTACTGTGGCAACATGAATCAGAAGAAATTTGTCGTTACTGCCATTATTTAGATTGCAGATAATATAATGTATTTTATTTATTTTCTTAAGAGTACATCATTTCCAAAAAATAATGATTGTAATAAATATAATATCGCGCGATATAAATATTGTCAACATCCCCGAGCTTTTCATCGCTCCCTCGTACGATCGCGTAATGTGAAAAACTCCGAGTGAATTAAATTCATGTGATCGTCACAAATCAACGTAATGACTGCAGTTTACGAAATTACATTTCTTTCCTCGCGGAAGTTTATAAAATAAATTTGAATAAAATCTACATAAAGCCGGGATTGATTAGCATAGCGATATTGCATTGATTGCCGTGTCGTCGCGAGCCGCGCCCTTCTAAATATTTCCTCTGGAAATAATGGATATTTGAGAGATTGTAATTGGTTCTTTTGATAATTTCATGTTTTACCAACTCGCTTAGATAGTATTTACATTAAAAAATAAACAAGTATCAAATGTATATAGACTTAATAAGAGTATATACGTAAACATTCCTGACCATGTAGTATTGTACGTACAGGAAATTAAATCAATATACTCGCCAATTATGATGTGACTTGTGGGTGAGCTACGCAATACTTTTAGGTCTCACAAACAATCTAAAGCAGGGCAAATGATTGCAAATTACACCAAAACTCATTACAGTGTGGGTTCGAAGTCGCAGTCTCGTTCCTCGGCATCCTACAACCTACCAAGCCACAGAGGCTGTCAATACGTCACGTTCACATCGTTTCGCCTCATTAGCGTCATATGTGCACATACTGGGAAGGGCGGAGGCATTTGAGCAGTCTTCCATTAGGCACGCCCTACGCATACCACTTTATTAACGTATCGCTCTACAAGAAATTAAATCAGAAGTTAAAATATAGTTTTAATATAAATAAAGGTTTTCCAATGAAAGAAAAGTTAAGTAGGTACCGTAAAATTCATTGAACACACCAAAAATGAATGAAATACAATGAAGTACGCGTACAAATTGGAACAATGTTTGTGAAATAGTTCGTTTGGCGGTTTACGAATTGCATTGGCGTGATGCCAAAAATGCAGCCATTTGTCCGTTTTATAATATGATAATATATTTTAATGCTATGTCGCGCTGGCGACTCACTTTAAATTCAGCTTTGTCCAGTTTTGACCGATATTTTTACTTGAAAAATTGTTTGATGTACGGTCCATTTAACGCGAAACTTAGACGAATCACATTTCACTTGAGTTACTCCAAGAACTTGAGACACAGAGATATTCTTGTATGAGGGATCTGTGTTTTTCAGAAAATAGAGTAAGACTCAAATTTAATAATTCATACGGGGTATTAAGACGGACTCTATTAGAATATTATGTTGCCCTGTTATCTGTTAGAAAGCTACTGAGAAGTGAAACGTCCTGTAGTCTGCACCGGTCCGTGGGATTCCAACAAGGACTTGATTGTTTACTTGTCTATGGATAAAAAGGCAGTCTACTGTCTACATCCACTCGTAAGTGCTAACGATGTTTTATTTTATTTCTTGCCTCTTTTTTGCGATTCTAAAAATGCATTAAATGGCGAAATAATGCTTTTTCTGTGAAAATATTGATGTGTAGTGACCAATTTTCGATCTTAAAGCAGATTTTAAAGATATAGCCGTAAATTTTTCTAGACCGTATTCGTAGTACCAATACAAATGTATAGGATATGACAATTGTCTGGACGTATCACATGTCACAAACTAGTCCAATATATTTAATGACCGGAAGAGAGATTGTTAAGACGCGCGCGTAGAACAAGGGTCGCAGGAACCTGTCACTTTCACTCCCGATAACTTGCTTTGACTTGAGCAAATGATGCTTTATGACATCCTTTGTAAGTCTGATTGAAGAAATAAAAACGAATTGTTTTTTCAGCCTTTAAAAATAAATTATACGAGGTGGTAAGTGCAGTAATATCCAGGTTAAGTACTAGTACGCTGTTTGTAGTATTTTTATGGGTACGTAGTAATTCAACGATTGAACGAAGTAATGTTACTAATGATTCAGTTCAGTCAGAGTTTGACGCGGACAGTATGCTCATCTAAGAATAGCTTACTTTTACCTTTGTTTACAGAAGTTGTCGATTTATGAGCTGACTAAACAGAAGTAATATGTGAAGCATACCTTTATTTTAAATAACTAATAAATATAAACCCAATCTATTTTCTTATCAAACTGCAGAGTTTTAAAATCCTTACGTTTTTTGCACACCCTGAACGATTTTGAACATTTGAACTGTACGATGTTTTATTCAAACGAGCCTTTTCAGCCGCCCCCGAGCGGCGGCGCGACCCACTCGCGCGCTACAACTTTCAGCTTGTTTACAGTTTCAAAAGTTCACAGTTTCTAGCTTTACGAAATGTGGTGACCGATAATAAATAGAACGCTTATGTAGATATTTAAGGGACTAATACCACAGTTAAGTGTTTGTTAAATTTTATACTTTTACTTGTGGTCAATTCCCCCACAAGTGTCAATAGCCCAAAGCAATCAGATACTTTTTATTTATCCGTAAAGAAGTTGTTCTCCGGATATACAGTTGTCTTTTATCAATAGAAGCATTAAAAATGTACACGGAATAAAACACTGTTTGCGGTCTTCCTTAGTTCACGTGACATTTAAGAGATCAGGCATCTCTGATGAAACTTTTGCAATCATTTCTCAATAGCGTCGGTCGGCCGCGGTTTCTTTGACTATGCTCGCTGCATAGTACGTGATTACACTTTTAAAAGTTTCCCTTTTCCTCGGTAAACTTTCTATTACCTAGATTGAATTGGCTATCGAGTCTTAATTGTATTGTGGTCCGGACAGCCCGCTGTGGACATTTATGACTGTTTAAAAAAAATAACGTAGTATCGGTTTCTTTGCGACTTGCGATTGCTCAGACATCGTGTGTTAGTCCAAATATTGATGACTGGTCCATTTCTACCGACTAAAAACGATTACAACTATGTTTCCCTAAATAAAAGTTTGACAGGTTTAGCCAAAACTCACATTGGATAATCCTGATAATTGTCCTAAATATTTTTTATTATATTGACATCCCCGTGTCGTAATTAGCTAGATACCAGCTTGGAAAGCGAGAGGCCGCGGGTTCTATCTTCGCACTGAGACAAATGTTTGTGTGATCCACAAATATTTGTTTCGGGTCTGAGTGTTTGTGAGACCGTAAAGTCTCTTGTAGTTTCTGATACCCACGACACAGGACTTGTATCCTAGAGTGAGGTCAGAACTATGTATGTGACTGTTGGGTGTATTTATTTATTTATTTCCTCCAATTAACAGTCTTGTGATATAGCTCCCCTTAAGAAACATAAATAATAACCAACCGTTCACACCCGTTCGTTATCTGTTCATAACTTTGCAAAAAAATATTTAACAACTCGTAGTTGGTTGGTGGACGGCACGCCGTCTACAAACTTCCATAAACACTAAAACAAACGAGAACGAGGTAAAAAGACAAACTAGGCTTCACGGCTGAATTGCAAAGAGGGTAGAGAAAAAAATAATATCGCAGCACAGCTCCTGCACCATAGCGACTGGATGGCAGCGCCGAGCAGTCTGCAGTCGAGGGCAATCGGCGTGGCTTCAAGATCGCTTGTTAAGCACCGTAACGCACAATCAGACCTAGACCTTATTCCAACCACTATACAGTTTAATTTACCCCATCATACCACAGAAAAATAATACAGAATACGTAAGAGAAGGTTCAGATTAAAGTGCTTCATTTCGTTTTAACTTTTATATAATTGTTAGATATGAATTCTCTGTGAAACCTATTATGAGTGGTACGGTGTTGCGAAATAGGCCCATTTTGGTTTCCGAAGAGTTTGCCTTTAATGTGACAATTATTTAACCTACCGGGAACTTAGAGTCGTTAAACTGTTCTCGCAGTTACGAAATTTAATTCATTTTCTTTCATACTGTATAATAATGTTGTGTTTGCAAATTTTTGTCATCGATAAAAGGATAAATTGGCGCAGAGATGAAGCTAAACATAGACAAGACTAATGGTTACGTGTAGTAATGATTTGCGGAAGGCGCCTGGAAGTGTATGGACGAGCCAAGCCGAAAATTGGGATTAGTGACGCTTTGGGAGATTTACGCAATAATAGACTACAAGCCCATGGTAAAAATTAACCTGTGAAATGAACCACCGTGAATTACGCTTAGAAGGCTGTTACTATATCATAAAATAACTCTGAGCGCTATGCCGTCATTTCTGAGCGGTACAAGTGAGTACGAGAGTAAATGGAATTTCTCTGCTACAGGAGAGGAATTACGACTACTTATTAATGTACGGCTTTTATTATAACTTATAGATGATTAAAAATAAATGTCGAAAAACCTAGTGCCGTACTAAAGTGGTGGTACCGGAAGTTAGTGCAAATTTTTAATTCGCCGGTAATTTTAGGAGCAAAATAGGTCATTTATTACTGTACGGCATTTGTGTAATTCTTTTTGTATACATATGCAGATACTTTACCCATGAACGCCGTACAAATTTTCCAGTGCAGGGGTCGAAAGCCAAGGGTCGCAAACCTTTCCCTACACCATATGATATAAGGTCATTGTAAAATGTACGGCATCTTGTTCAAAATGTTATTTAATACGGACAATAATGTTTGGTAATTATGCCGTCTAAAAATTATAGTTCATATTTATATAAATAAATAAGTATCTACATTTCAGGATTTACCGAGTTATTACTGCTGTAAGATCATAAATTTATGTACGGCAACCTTTTTTTTAATATAATGTTATTAAATATTACCGTTGTACCTTATAGCCGTTCATTATAAATGGTAACAAATAAAAATATTAGGATTTAAAAAAAAGGAAATTTCCGAGATTTATAAGATTTTTCAAATGTTCCTGTAGTAATTTGGGAAGTAATATTTTCAAAGGTTATTGTTATTTTACTTGTAACCAATATAAATAAACAAAAAAACCATATGCCGTACATTTTACGTCAGATTATTCTTTACAGCTGATCAAAACTTCGAGAACATTTGAGATGTCCCTTGAGGTCATTAATAACTATACGGCATTTGATAAATTTTGTTTTTAATATTAAATAATAATAAAAAATTATAATGCCGTACATTT
The DNA here is from genome assembly GCA_907164795.1 of Hemaris fuciformis. NCBI lineage: Eukaryota > Metazoa > Arthropoda > Insecta > Lepidoptera > Sphingidae > Hemaris > Hemaris fuciformis. The sequence goes on from OU015452.1 coordinate 454,760, forward strand.
TAAATGGAACATTACGTGAAATAAACCAATTTTCTTCAAATTTTCTTATTACGGATAAATTTGTCAATTGTTTGTAGCACTGTTGGTTATACCCTTTTTCTTCTATTACAGACAGCGGTCTAAGGCGGTGGATTAATCTTCCATTTTATAGAATAGCGGACTATCAAAATTGTACGGCATTTATTTTTTATCGAAGATTTTCTAAAGAGCTAAAAACCTATGTTATTGCCGTACAGAAAAAAGTCACCAAGTTACTCTTTTCGGAGGGAAGTAATTTACCCCATACACCTATGTGTCCCACAAAAAATGTACGGCATGCTGGAAAATATTATCTGCTCATGAAGTACTCTGAAGATCATTTAATTTTATGTTGTTTCATTTCATCATCATTTATATATAATCAGAAATAAGAGTTGCGTCCCTTGGCTTTCGACCCCTGCACTGGAAAATTTGTACGGCGTTCATGGGTAAAGTATCTGTATATGTATACAAAAAGAATTACACAAATGCCGTACAGTAATAAATGACCTATATTGCTCCTAAAATTACCGGCGAATTAAAAATTTGCACTAACTTCCGGTACCACCACTTTAGTACGGCACTAGGTTTTTCGACATTTATTTTTAATCATCTATAAGTTATAATAAAAGCCGTACATTAATAAGTAGTCGTAATTCCTCCCCTGTAGCAGAGAAATTCCATTTACCTACTCTCGTACTCACCTGTACCGCTCAGAAATGACGGCATAGCGCTCAGAGTTATTTTATGATATAGTAACAGCCTTCTAAGCGTAATTCACGGTGGTTCATTTCACAGGTTAATTTTTACCATGGGCTTGTAGTCTATAAAGTAAATTCTATCTGACTGGTCTTAATAGTCATTCTCGTACAGTACTTGATGTTTCGTACGTGAACTATTTTACGTTTCAAAAACAATGCTCGTAACGATTTCACAATCGTAGCTGTTGAATTTTAAAATATGTTTTTACAAAAAGATAAGCATATTTGGATACAACACTGATTTATTTCTTGTATGATTTTCATAGAAAATTTGTTCAATAAGTAACAATTAAAACCTTTAGGTACTAAATATTTTTTGAATTACAATTTGTGAAAGCAAATATAATACGAGCTTGAACCTTATGTTTGGTATATAGAACAACAATTTACAATACGAATTTAATAATAATACAATCCCAGTTTCAATAAAACCATGCCGAAAGTAATAAACTCGTAAAAATGGTACGTGAGCTTATACTCGTATTCCGATCGCGGTACCAGGCGCGCATAAACAATCGAGTGGTCTCGTCAACAATACGTGAGGGTTGCCACAACCAATCTCCCGCCCGCCGGGAAGGGTTCTAGGGTCACTACCACCGCCGTATGTCCGATGGTTTATAACGAGATGAGGGCTCAGATCTCAAGTATCGGAATGTGATTAGTTCATTCTGTATTGAAATATTTAGTGTTGTCTGTCATGCTAAGTTCATCGACATCGCTGGTTAAATAATATTGGACATGACAATTGGTATTCGGTCCTGAGTTTATTGACCTGTGATGGTTGGTCAGCGTGATTGTTTTAATGTATTCGAAACATGCAAACCTTTTGACGGCTTTGTACAGTGGTTACGTCAGGCCAAGTACGTCAGACGAGAGATTGTAAAAAAAAAACATGATACATTTTATTAAGTAAGCAGTTTTATTGCGATAGCCACAACGAAGCGGCGCAACATGCGGTGATTGCGATTCTCGAAAGTCAAATGTACAGATAGTAGGATTTTCGTATCCGCTCGGATAGCCATCATCATGACCTAAGCAATTTTCGTGGGGAGTGTAGATAACCTTTTACCACCTTTATCTCCTACATATTGCTTCACGTAACAATAACATATCTGTCGGATAGGTTAGTAAGTAATGAGATATTTAGGCAGTGTACGGGCTAGCACGTACATTTTTCATATTCAGCATTTTACGCGACACCGATGCGTTTTGTGGCAGTGCGTCATACAAACATAAAGCGGTCGGTCGCGCGTACTCATTCTATCAAATTCTAATCTCTCATTCTATCATTTATCTATCATTTCTATCAAATAAAATCATATTTAAAAGTCTATCATTTCTATCAACCAAAGTTTGTACGGGTTCCGTCTCAGCCCGTACAGGCAGTTTGCTTTGCTACAGTTACCTACATTTTATACAAATTGGCCACTCATACGTCAAGTTAAACTCGCGCAAAGTTTTGACAAGATGAACGACGTACATGTTCCCGCGGGCTCAGGTGAGCTTGAGCCTGACTTGTGACGTCATTTGAATTTGCCCTGTCGGACCTAGTTGGGTAGCTTTTTGTAATATTTGTGGTAGTGGAAAAATGACACTATTTCTATTTAAAAACTAGCAGACCCGGCGAACTTCGTTCTGCCAAATTGTTCGGTAAAAATTTTCCACAGCACAGATATAAATATGTATTTTTATTATATTTGTCTATAGAATGAAATTTTTCGGACTTCTAATCCGCTGTTCTAAAAAAGTTATTTTCGTCCATAAAAGAAAGGCTGTGCAAGTTTGTTATGAATGAACTTTTAATGACCTAAAAGGGGTTTGATTTTATTTAATTTTTCCCTAAATCATTCAAAGTCCCTTGAGAACCAAAAGAGGAAGATATGCATTTTTTAAAGGGGCTATATGTAAATGGAGAACGAAACTTAGCCAAACTAAAAAGCTTTTAATCCGGAATGGGCTTTTTTAAAAAGAATTGAGAGAAAAATCTGAGCGGGGAAATCACGAGAGCAGATCGGGCCGCGTTATTGGCTCCCTAATGAAATATTGATGAAGTTACGTCCCGCGCCGTAAAGACGAAGCTTTTCCACAGATTGCCAACAATTATTGCAGGGGCTGAGGTGAGAGAGTCGGTGGAGCTTGTGCTGCGCTTGAAATGAATGATATTGGATAGGACGTGCTCGCCGACGCGCGCTGAGCATTACAAGCGACGCTTTATGTGTGACGACAGAAAGTGTTTGTTTTATAACGTGCTTACGGGGTGATGGCGGAACTGTTAAATGGGTTATGAGAATGTAGGTGAAAGGTTGTCGAGGTCACATCCAGAAGTAAGTCTTAAACTTTTTCAGGGTATCTCTTTAAAAATGTTTTCGTACCTACCATAGAATGCAATAATGAGATTTTTGTTCCTTACTATGCCAAACCTAAGTTGCTTTACAGATTTTAATTAATTTTCTTAGGGATATAGCAGTGGCGATACTTCCATAGAAGCCCAAAAGCGTTACACGTTAATTGTGTAATGTCTCGTTTATAATTGTTTATTATTTGATCAGGATATTCTCATTTATATGTCAAATTGCTTTTGTTGAATAAAGATTTAAAGCTTAAAGATTGTTATTCGGAAATTTGTAAGGCAAGCTCGGCATTTGGGCTTCTATGGAAGTAATAGATGGGACCTTGTAGAAGATTATGGGCTACTTTTTAGTAATCTGGAGTGATAAAATCTATAGAAAGAGAGCTCACGACTTCGCTATCGCGTACAAAACGTGGTAAATATGAAGAAAGTAGAGGTTATTGCGTTAAGATCTGGGGATAATATCTCCCGAGGAAATATGTCTTAGTTACTCACTTCCCACTGCCGTTATGTATCTCCGCAGAACACTCAGCTAATCCTCGACACCATCGCTACCTCAGCTCCACTTATATTTGAAGATTTTTTAAATTAAAAAATGTATTATTATCTTGTGCATAAAATTTAAAATATAACTCAATGTAGGTCCGGTTGTTGCGTGGTGTTACGCATAATCCACAATCAAGCAGCATGCGAAGCCACAAAGCCTCCTCTGATTGCGAGTCTGTTACGATGCATTCCATTACTGGCGTTTGTGTAGACGCGTGCAGGTGACCGTGTATGCGACGCGCGATGTACGGCACCGGCAGCCACTGTTATTAATTGAAATGCATGAATGTCCACCATTTTGTATGGCGTGTTGATTGTACAATGTACAGAGTATACATTATTTGTCTTAATTCCAATGGCATAGGTAATTTGTCTACATGTCTGGCATTGAGACTGCATATAGTTTCTATATACGAGGAGCATTGTACCTAAAACATTGACATGTGTAGACAGAAGTCCTTTTGGAAAGCTATTTATTGAAAGTACGATCTGTTGTAACAACAAACATCCTTTTCATTTCTTTCTTTAGCAAAAATTGTGTTTACATACCATCTTACCATAAAAGCCTAAAAGCGTTTGATTTTGAAGCGAAAGATTTGTTTGTAACACGTCGCAGACTATACTTCAAATATATTTGCCTACGAGCGCTAGAACGGTTGACTGTTCCAGAATTAGCGGAGTGACTTTTAGAGTAAGTCCATTTTCATTACAAAACGCGAACGTCGATATTTAGTTACTGGTTGTCTTGTAAGTCTATAACACCACTCTGTCCCCCTCTAAGAAGAACTGGACTAGGCGCTAATTCTCCATTTACAAGATTCTCCAAACTAATAAATGGTATAAGTGATGTCATTGACGTAAACTTTCACTCGCCTGCTGCATTGTATAAACTATTTCTTGCGCATCTCTCGGATATTGACTGTAATTTTAATGAATAAAACTGTATTATTTTAAATCACAATATGCTCCAAATTCTAAATTTAAAAATATTATTATGCTCATCAAGTTTTCAAAATAGACGTGTACATGTTAGAAACCTTTTAATTATCTGGTATTGTATCAAACCATAAGCAAGGATATACGATTAGAAAGGCCTAAGCTGAATGTGCTTCTGAGTGATACGAGTATAGTATAGGTACTCATAAGTAGTATAAAAAATGCTGGGAATTTAAATGTAAACAACATTTTTACTTCATCTAATTAAGTCGGCATAGTTCTGTTTTTACTGTAACGTTTCAATATAAGGATACTGCTATTTAATAGCAAGCCCGGAGCTTCCAAATAGTGTATTAAACAACAACATATCTCTCGTCAAACGACACAATCATGTTTTAAGAAATCGTACTATTTCCTATAAATCATTTGTTATTTTCCTTTATTCATGCAAAGTAACGTCGTCTTTAATTTCTTCGAATAAAAAAAATCCGTGCCGACATTTATTGCAAATATATACCTACATATTCGCAGCCTATCGCGGTCCACTGCTGAACGTAAACCTCCTCAAGTAGGCGCCAACCATCCCGGTCTTGAGCAGCTCTCATCCATCCGCTACCGACCTTCTTTCTCAAGTAGTCGGACCATCGTGCTGCAAAAGGTCTCACACTACGTCTGCCTAAGTGTGGTCTCCACTCTAACACTTGTCTGCTCCACCGGCGCTCCGTCCGTTAATCCTGTGGGCAATGTCAATGACTCCGGTTCTCTGGCGGCTGACTCCATTACGAATTCTATCCACTAGACAAACTCCATACATTGCCCGCTCCATAGCATAGCATATTGCAAACAACAATATTTAAAACGGTTAACTTAACAGCCTAGAGAGAATTCCGCAAGTGAAAGATTGAAAAACTTTCCTTATACCGTAGTGGATGGGCGTTGCGGAGTGACACTTTGCCGCAGCCTCGCGCCCAACCGACGTTTGCCGGCCGCGCTGGTGACCCGTGAAGATAATTGCTTGCGCATTCGGTACTTCGGGCTTTGTTATTTATGTGCCTCTCCATGAATAGCAGCATTTTTACATGTGCACATACAAATATTATGGGAATCTTGCATTAATTGGATTCTAAAAAATAAAATAAATTGTATAGTGTAATTGTGTCTTTTCGTAATTGTTTTTTTGGCAGTCGGCATTGTATTTCGACTGGACTGCGATGTCCATCAAGTGCCAATGTCGATACTTAACACAACCTTACAAAATTTTATGTGAAACTTCTGCCACGTCTTATAATATGAAAATAATTCAGATTCAACTGGTCAAGGTGTATCCACTTTGTGGGATGTGTAAAAATTTTTTTTTTCGGCTTTTATATAAGACATAGACATAGTTTACCTTCATCATTTTGACTTAAAGGAACTGAGACGTAAAAGGAAGGTAGACATAATATTCCTCAGTAAAAACAAACTTCATAAGTGCGGCTATTAAGTTTTAAATAATATAGGTATATATTACATTAGTACCTATTGGTAGACGCTGAAAGAATAAATAAGGAACGATACATGAACCAATACAGTAGCGCCATCTATCGACGGATGGCTGTATTAATATTTTTACAAATGCCCCTGGATCAGTTTGGAGACCAGCTTGCGAAACTTTTGGTTCGTGTCTGGGTGTTTAAGAAACCCCAAGGTCTTTAGTAGCTTTTGTTATCTATGCCACAAGGCTTGTATTTAGGGTCATTATGTACGTGATGGTTGGGTGTATTTATTGAGTTGGATATTTGTTGCAGCGCGTGAGGATTGTTTGAGACTTAAAATTAAGCTACCGAAACTGGGTGTGGGAATACTCACTTGTATACTTTATTTTAATACAAAATACATTACCTTATTCTATTAATAGCTAAGTTTGTATTCATGGTTTCATCAGAAAATACGTTTAAACAAAGGATATTAAATCACAAAGAGCCGTCGGAAATATTTGGATGTCGCAAAATAAAATATAATTCCCATTAAAAGAGTGACTCGACAATGGTAAGCGATACTCGGCTGTGTTATATTTGACAAACGGTCAAAGGTTCTCGGCCGCATTATGTTCGGGGTGACAATAGTCGTTTTTCTCGTCTTGCCCTTGTCACATTTGAGCGCTTTCCGAGCGCTGGAGTGGGCCTGAGAGGCGGAAATGAAATGCTTGAGCGTCTCTCGCGTCGCTCTGATGTCCTGGTAGCGAGTGCTCGCCGGCTACACTCGTTGCGGTGAATTTACACCAAAGCGTTTTGTTGACGACACAAAAGTATGTAATAAAATAAAATTGAACAAACTCAAAAATATAATTGGCCATTACAAATATGCGTACCTACTAGCTTGCTTGTTTGTGACTTCGTTCGCGTGAGATTTAGTATAAAATTGATCTTTTTCGGGTAGAGCGTTAGTTATCTTCTGTAAAAAAATAGTCTACGTGATACATTATTCGGATTTTGGAGGTAAAGTAATTTCAATCAGGGGTGGTTTTCTTACTAACTCATGCATGAATTGACATTGCTAATTCCTAAAACATTAGCTATAATTTTAAAAAACTAGTTTAATATAGTAAAAACAGATACAACTCTTTTATTTAAATTAAACCATGCACATGCTTTTGCACCCAACTAAAATGTTTTTAAAGTGACCAATTTTAGGCCATCGCCAATTATTGCGCTAGTCATTACGTTCCTCTTGTAGCGCCATTTACACGTTAGATTTCAGTTAAACGACTTAATTACGCAGCGAGAATGGAGCCGTGTACATTCAGCTTTAACGACCCGCATCTCGATGCTGTTCCGTTGGATTAATGACGTCATCAACTACAATGACCCACTGAACAAATGTCCCTCGTATTCGCTGAATTCCCGCCAAATGTGTGTGGTTTTATCTATTAACCCTTTGTGTCGTGTGGGTGGAGTGGGTGGAGTTTCGCGTCGATATAGTTTAAAGTGGCCTGTTCAGTGATTTATCGTACGCTTTCTCGATTGGCGATATTTTTCAGTTATTAGATCTCTTATTGGTACTGTTAGGTCGGTTAGGTCTGTCGCTGCAATGTAATAACCTCATCGCTCATCTATTACTGTCAACTATGAGTATTACATCTAGATACGTCTTTAGATTTTCGTCGGTATAATCTTTATTTGCTACCCAGTCATAATGCGGGATTATAAACCAAATTGATTTATTATCATTTATATCGCATATGTTTGTTTAGTTTAACCAAAATATTGTACAGTGTATAGACGAAATTGAACGCTGGGGAAACATAATCCAGCCGGGATAATGAAACGAACAGGTAAAATAAGAGCTTATTTCGGCAATCTAGCGAGCGCCGCTCCAAGCGTTGAGCGACAGGCGGTAATGGTAAATGTCACAAGGGGTAAATAAATTAGTTGATATTCAGATTAAGGCTGAACGGTGAAATAGATTACTACAAGGCAATAATTTGCTTACTTTCCTTAAGCCTATAATTAACAGCCTTGTGACGTAGTTGGCTAAACACCAGTTGCAGAACGAGAGACCGAGGGTTCGATCCCCACAATGTTTTTGTGATCCACATATATTTGTTTCGAGTCTAGTTGTTTGTGTGAACGAAATGTCTTTTAGAGTTTCTTTTACACACGACATAAGACTCGTGTCTTAGTGTGGGGACAGAACTATGCATGTGACTGTTAGGTGTCTCAATTATTTTTATGGGTTACTAGCTGACCCGGCAAACGTTGTTTTGCCATATATATAAAATTCTCGTGTCGCTGTGTTTTTTGGCAAACTCCTCCGAAACGGCTCGACTGATTTTTATGAAATATTGTGTGTATATTGTAGGTAGGTCTGAGAATCGGTCAACATTTAAGGGTTTAACATTTAGGGGTATGTTTTTTTTTTCTATTGACTTAATTTTCTTTATTTTTTATGATTCAGCATTGAAAAATTTTTGTTTTTGCGTGAAAGCGTAACAAACATCCCTACATTCACATTTATATAATAGTAAGGATAACCATTCCCACCTATGTTAATTCGGTGGGTCCCACCTAACTGCATACCAAAAGTCATTCAAATCTATTTTCAACCATTGTTCAATTCTTTTATCCTCCGTATTTTTTTAATAAGAAGTATCCTATGTCCTTTCTTATATCTCGAAGACTATGTGTACAAATTTTCATGATAATCGGTTAAGTAGTTTTGGCGTGAAAGCGTAACAAACAAAACATTAACATTTATAATAGCTGACCCGGAAAACTTCGTATCCCCTAACAGTCATTGAATGTTACATATTTACATATTACCTGAATTTTATTTTTGATTGTATGGAAATAAATATTAAGTTCAGCACTTTATTGAGATAAAAATACAGAAATAAATAAGTACGAAAATTAAATGCATCAATCGTGTCTCCGCAAGTCATGATTTAATTAAACATGTACATAATTATGGAATGGGATGTAGTCGGTTTTAATTCTCTTCATTGAAGCATCAGTGTGGTGGACTGAAGCCTAAACCCTCTCAGTTGCAGAGAAGGCCTATGCCAAGCAGTGGGACGTACATATATGGGCTGATGATGATGATGCACCTTGTGATATACATTTTTAATATATTTTTTAATTGTCTAAAAGATCACAAACATCTTTTGTTAATCGTCATTGCGAAGGCATGACGAATCGGGAACTGAATTCGTTTAAACTCAATGGTCATACCCGTTAGGATCAATGAAATCTTAGATAAATCTAATTGATGAATTCTCAAGCACCAATTCATCTCTTAGTTTTCTCTTCAGTATCGTCACGTGAATAACATTACTCAACAATTTTCTCAACACCAAGCGCATTCCATTGCATAGTTGTGGGTGTTTTAGATTTCAAAGCGTGATGACTACCGAACCTGCCTTCGTTTGTAAATCAGGTACAACCAAGGAGTTTAAAAATACATTTCTGAACGCACGCATAAATATTTGACAACCAATAAATATGTCAATCCCTTTTTATTACTGACATTATTCTACATTTTTAAAATCTAAAATACGCAATTATTCGAATATTCTGGATATATGTTGTCAATTCAAAACCTTTATTTAAATACGTTCTTTAATTTGAGGGGACCATTAACCATATTGACGGGATAAACATAAAATGTTTGACAGAATATTAGGTAGAACAGTTTATATGAGAAAATTAAATTGTTGTTTTTACCATATTCCTCGCAATTTTCTTAACTTTTTCTTTCATAAGAACCTTCTCCTAACAATAGCAAACACAACAAAAAAAGAATTAGCGAAATCGGTCCAGGCGTTGTTGAGTTATGCGCTTACCAACACATTTTGCGATTCATTTTTATATATAAGATGTGTTGCAGTATGGGTTAATAAAATATCCACATACATAGACATATGTCATATTTATATTTCAGAGGTACAGGGTTTTAGTAACGGCGTACGTCTACATTCACGTTTTGCCATCTATGTTTTTAAGTCCTATGTTGTACGAGTCCAATTTTTTCGGCATAATTATATGCTCGGTACTAAATAACTGGAAATTTTCTAAAGATATACCACAAAAAAATCTGTATAGAATGAGGGAAATTAACGCTTAAACCGCGGCTAATTTAAGAAACAGTAGTTAAATCTACAAAATAATTTATTGTATTTTGTTTAATCGCTTAATCTCATCACTAATACCGTGCAGTTTCGTTGTAATGGTCTCTTATGATAAAGCTCCACCTGGCGGCGCGGAGTTGGATCTCGTCACGTGCCATTACTCGCTCGCGATGCGTTGCATTTTTTTCACATTACATTCAGTGTTTTGTATATTGTGTTCGTGTTTCTTCATTTCAAGAAATACTTTGTTTACGTTGTTATACAGGTTTCCATTTATCTTTCAAAACAGTAAACATAATCAATGTACGTATTGTCCAATACATACATATTGGACAATATCCGTTATTATCGAACCCTAATCTCGGTTTGTACAAACACTTTCATTAAATTAGGTTCGTATTATCTTTTTGTTTCCTAATAATATTGGTGTTCTGGGTCACAATACTGTGACCAGTATTGTTTTCACTTCTTTGTTTTCTGAAGCTTATTGTGCTAAACGCCTGAACTTTCTGGTGGCCTAGTCTCTACTCGCCACTATTAGTGCTAACTAAAATTGAATGCTGTTTAAGTAAAAATATTTCTCAACTGTAACACCGTCAGAAAACTATGATTTTAGTCTGCATGATATTCATACATTCATAGTTCCATACATATTAGCCTACGCCTCGTCAGCTATGTTTTATCAGTAAGAATTCAGGAGACGAGCCTGTTGGTAAATTCTAGACTTCGTGGTGCTTTAAATAAATTAACGGAAAACCCTAATGATACTGCTAAGAACGGAAATCGAAGCTGAGTCCACTTATTACACGTACGAGTGAGCATGTAACGAAGATGTTATGGTTATGGTTACCTGTGTTCGAATATTGGTAAGTTTTTCTCAATTTACGGGTCAAATCTATAGCCACCATAGGTTTCAATTCTTTATTATTTTATTAATACAAAAGTGGTAGGTACATGTTTACTTACATGTCTTATAAGAAATATAACATTAAAAAGGCAAAAATATAAAGATCTGGCCGACACTTAAAAACCACAATTTCACAAAAATAAGAAAACCCACGCAAAACGGGTCAGACTTATCGCCGCGAAAAAGAAAATATATTCATAGCGTTATCGAGTAAATTGCTTTCCTCACATATAGTTTAAAAGCGCCACAATAAATGGCGTTAGGGGTAAAAATGTTGCGGGAATTTATCCCATAAGGTGAGCGGGTGGCGAGGCGGTGGTCAAGACGTCGCCTTCATAAATAATTTAGTTTGTCCGGCGAGGGCACGAAGCGGACACCCGCCAGCCGAGAGCCGAGACCCGACCGGGACCGCCCCTTGTACTTGATGCTCTGTCATGCAGATTGGTATGAACCCTTAATAAGCACGTCTATACAGGGTTTTTTGGGTTTATTTAGAGGGAATATTTAGATGAATTCAGATTGAAATCCTGTGTTAGAGTAAATTCATGTTTGGCAATATTAGAAATATCAATATATGTAATATTTTTTTATTAGCAGCATTTTTTTGTTATATCAATAGTCTATGATGTTATATGTAATTTTAAGGTTTCGGGTTCTATTTCCGAGTTTGGCTAGTATCATCGGGTGTAACTGTTTAAACATGGTTCTACCTACTAGTTCGGGGTTACTTAGGTATGTTGTAATTTAAAATGCCTCATTGTACTTATATCGCTTACTTAAATATATTTTTTACTCATATGAAAACTATTTCTGTTACTGTATCATATACCATTATGTAAATAACGAATGAACCGTAATTATAACACCCACGCACTCGTTTCTTTCAATCTGCAACTTATCACATTGTTGGTTGAAATAGTCCACAAACATCGCATGAACTTTCTATCGATTTTAGGAACTTATTCCGCGTGAAAAGAGTTCAGTGTGGAGAATGTTGGAGTTGGAATGCCTCCGATTTCCCTGAGCATCTGTGAGATCGAGTTTTATTTGGAGAACGCGGTACGTGGTCGTATGACTTTCCAATTTAAAAGTCGAATAGAAAAAGGTATAAGTCATATTTTAGTTTAGTATAATAGGTACTCGTATATACCTATTGTGTATCCTTGTTGGTCCTTGGTCTATTGCAGTTTTTAGATCTTACACACTATTCATTGTTTTATAACCATAATGAGAAAAGATTCGTTTCCTCGTGATATTTTATTATCAAGTTAATACACACGTAAGGTTACTCGTAATAGCACGCATTTATTCGAACCTAATATTAAGCCACCATGTATTTACCGTCGCGGAGCTAATAAGGTTATAATTCGCAATTATTTACTTTTCACATTGAATATCTCGGTTTTCACAACCGATAAACGTTTCCCTCGTAATATTTGGCAATTCTAAAAACATACGAAGCATGAAAAAGCAACGGAAATATGGTTATGAATAAAAATTTCGCTGTAAATGTTTATCGTGCTGAGATGTCGTATTTACGACGCGAAATAAAAGCTTTCCGACAAGAATTCTGATCCAGTTTGTATTTATCTGGTACTTCCTCATTGCTCCTTTTGTCCTGGTAGTTCCACTGTTCCGTTTTGTTATTGGATTATTTCTCTTGCTATAAAACGTAGTATGTGTTATATATTTTGTATGTCATAACATTAGGTATTTTGTCTGTTCACGGTTTTATGCTGTCTTAATAAGTTAATAGAAATCGGATCTGAAAACCTACACGTATCTGTATCTGGAGTTATCAAAGTTTTGTTCAGTATAATATACTTGTATAATTCTGTGTTTAGCGGCATAGAAGATGAGGTACATAACTTGTTAAGAAACCACCATCATGAGTTCGAATGGTATGCGTACATTCATATTAGAGTAATGCATGTATGTACTCGTATATTCTACATATAGGTACTAATACTCGCATCATACCTCTTAGTTTTTCGTAAGATAAATTTAGAACTTTTAGAAAACAAAGCGCAATGTAATAAAATTAAGTAGCCATTATTCTGCCACAAGTCCTTTCTCTTCATATCTAAAGTCATCTAATTTGGTCCAGTATTTTCGGTCAAAAATAGTAGGTAGGTACATACAAACGGACGGAGTTACTTTCACGTTTAATACCCATATTACTATAGGATGTGTGTGTCAACTCATCGTGGTTGACCTCACCGCTTGCGTCACTTAAAAGCTTTTCATGAATAAAGTGAACATGCCCGCTTAATAGAGCTGTGATTACATAGTTGTAACTAAATTTTAGTGACAAAAAATTATTGTTATATTTCATAACGAGATTAAAATGCCATAAAGGTCCGTGCATTGGTCACTTTAATGGCTATTACGCATTATGCACAGTGTGATTTTTCATCATGATTGGAAAAGAACAAAATTACAGTTTCTTCCTGTTCTTCTCTAGTGATGACTGCCTTCCTATCAAGGTGGTGCACTAAATTTTAATATGTCTGAACCTAAGTGATGTAGTTGACATTTTATAGATTCAAACATATGTACAGTCCGCCCTGGATAACGTTTTGGAAAGTGTAAGAATGATTTTGTAACGCTTCCTTAATTGTTGGAAAGACATTTGTCCACTAATGGGGCGTATAAGGTTTCATACTTATATGAAATGAAATATTGTTTCATTAATTTGTATTAATTACGGCAAATAATGTTGTTAATAAAAGAGCCATTAGGGCTATTTATAATTTAGGTCCCAGGGCTTCACTAAGAGAAAAATTTAAGGAAATAAATATTCTTACCGTCACTTGTCAGTTTATATACGAAAACTTAATGTACGTCCAAAAGAATCTTGATAAATTTGATAAAATTTGTAATGTACACAATAAAAATACTAGGAACAAATGTAATCTCGTTCAACACGTAAGTCGTCTCCGGAAAGTTAATAACTCTTTTATGGGGCAATGTATACGCTTCTATAACAAACTTCCGAGGGCTGTTAGGGAGCTTCCCTTGACAAAGTTTAAGAAATCAATTAAAGATAAGCTTTACAAAAAAGCATACTATAAAATTTCAGATTTTATTGAAGATAATAAGCAGTGATGGCCTCGAGGTTTAGGCGCGCGGTCGAGAATTTCGGCGGTCGCAGGTTCAAACCCCAGGCACACACCTCTGACTTTTCGAAGTTATGTGTGTATTCACAATGAATTATCACTTGCTTTAACGGTGAAGGAAAACATCGTGATAAAACCTGCACACCTAAAAGTTCTTAGGAATTTCTTGGGTGTGTAGTCCGCCAACCCGCACTAGGCCAGCGTGGTGGACTAAGGCCTAAACCCTCTCAGTTGTAGAGGAGGCCCGTGCCCAGCAGTGGGACGTATTTGGGCTGATGATGATGATGATGAATAAGCCCTGGGAGTAATGTAAATTGATCGGAGTTTTGTTTTGTTGCTATAGTTTGTATCGTTATGACATTTACAATGTAAAATTTGAATAATGTAATTAAAAAGACATTTGTTGCTATTTAAAAAAAAATGACATGTCGTGTTGCTGAGGGAGTTTCTTGCCGTTTCTTCTCCACAGCTATAACACGTTTCGAAGCGGCAATAGTTTAAAAAATATTAAAAAGTGTAAAATTGACGATTCAAAAGAACTTGTAGAAGTCTATTTGAATAAAGATAATTTGACTTTGACTTTGACTTTGAATAAAAAGACATAATTCATAGGTAACATAAAATTCACAGTGCTTATAATTTGTACTAGAATTCTTAAGTTTATGAAAACTACCTTCTAAATGTATTATTTTTATTGCAATGTCTATTTTAATGTCAAAGCGCGCCCTAATCTCGTCAGATCAATCAGGCTCTGCGGGAACGACGAAAACCGATCGCGGTGTTGTACACGTCACGGGCCGTTTTACGTAATAGCTTACCGCTAACTGACTGCTGCCGCCCTCAAACGCCATAATAAACCATAGTTTACACTTTCGCTTCGGAATAAATCGGTATCCAATCAAATCATGTAAATCCGAAAATTTGTTAATCAATGTTTGCTCAAATTGTTGCATGGTGTTTATTTTTTTTATAAAAATATTATTAGTGTTACGATGTATAGGTTATTATTGTAGAAAACTTTATATATTTCAGAGTCGGTCCAGTCACCCAGCCCTACACTCAATAATTTTGAATCTACGAGGATTTTAAAATAAAATATGTACTAAATATATCAGTGTTAAAATGTATTAGTAATTATCCCGTATTAGAGTTTCAAGGAATTTGTTTGGTGTCGCGTGTCGTGCGAATCATTAACCGCTAACTAGGTGCTGTTTCCCTGGTACACGTTAACGAGCCGTTCATTACGACTGCTTCCCCCGGGAACACTCGCAGACTTGCTCGCATTAACTCAATCTTGATTTTGTAGTATCAAGCATGGAAGCGTATTTAATGTTAAAAACTTCTTAGTAGCAGCATGCAGTCTGAAATGTGCTCGAAAAACGGCAATAAGCTCCCCGTTACTTTGGACTTAAAAAAACATTTAGTGAACTTGGATGCACCTCTGCACCCTCCAATACAGGCGTGAGTGTGTGTGAATGTTTTAAGTTAGTATCATAATCATCATTCCTTTAAGAACTACATTATGCACATAAGTTTACAAAGATATAGGTGAATAATATTAAACAATTAACTTGCATCATTTGAACTAACGATCATTCTTAGCTATTGTACGTCTTTTTACAAGCATCATACATCACTGTAAAACGAAGAAAACAGTTCACAAAATTAATGACACGGCACACTACACCAGACAGGCACATTAAACACGAAGCGCAAACATTTGTCCTTTTCTTTAGTTCCTCAATCATATTTTTAAAATAACGTAACCATTGAGTATTGTACAGGCTCTACAGAACGTACCCACTCTCCTCTACACCGCATTATAAAAACAAAAAATATACTTTAATGTATAAGACGTATTGAGTCTAAAATACATTGTATCTGTACTCGTATTGTGAGTAATCCCTATTAGCAATGTCAAGCTGAATGCTGATCTATCGGCAATAGCATTAAGATCAAATTGTACCGTAACAGGTTGATTCGGATAACTCCCGGGATCATTTAGAGCTTATCTCAAAGGCTTCCATCTCCGCTGGGAGCGTTCAGTGCATCGAACGGCAACTAATTTTATACCTTTATGTATCTTAACTAAGTTTAAATTGCTTTGTTCGATTGCGTAAACATTGCTATGATATAAATTTTGTTTTCTGCAAAGAAAATATATTTGTATAGAATCTAATGGACTAACACACAACGACAATGTGCGCGTTTTTTGCTAAATAAAAACATCGGGATTTTACTACACCGAGGTATTAGATTTTATATAAAAGTACTCGTATTTTCTAGACTTCACCGAAAAGAGAGGCAGTTACAATTCGAAATACTATATACATATAATTCTAATATTTGCATCCTTTTTGTTGTTTATAAGTTCCAAATAACAGGGGACTCTATGCTGATATACAAGAATTTTCTGTTGACAAAATCCAACAACACATTTCTCTAGAATTGAACCCGGTCAGTCTTAGTCTTACACTCCACTCTCATAACACGGTGTAACGACTATTCCTTTCTCTCTCTTCTTTTATTTATAAATTAAAAGTCAGTGATGATATTGATTATTCTGCCATCAATATGTGCGACGAATTTGTTTGTGGTTGGCGCTTCGAGTGGTTGTTAAACGGCCAATTCGCCCCAGTGTCGAAGATTTATTAAAATCTCACATTACATTCAATTTACTGCATATCACTTTATTTTATTATATTATATTTCAAGAAGGCTTACAGACTGACTTTGTTTGCTATAAAAATAATTCACACGCGATAATAAGTCGAGTGCAGCATTAATATATTTAACAGTAAACATTGACGTTAATCTGAACTCCATTCTGGGCATAATTTGGGTAATGGTATTATTTTCAATTAATTTTAGTTGATTTATAATTTCGTGCAAATAAAGGACAAATTGCCTAAAAAGAAAAATTACATATCTCTCATCAGTTGATAGAATAATCACTTTGCATGATACAATATGTTACGACCAGACTAGTGAAACGAAGTGTGAAGTATCTATGCCATGTATTTTTTCCAATGTTTTAATTTTTCATTCATATGACTTGTTTCTATTGTTCTCAGGTAAGTTACATGGCAGTTACACTCAGGTGGATATGAAGTAAGTTACGGAATGATATTCAATTATTAAATTCCAAATATTTTTCAGTAGGCATCGTCTCCCTTGAAAAATATTTTCTGGTCAGCGCCATCTATGAATTTTTGTCGGAACTTTTTCATCGGCAAACGTTCTACTTGGTATGGAACATTTGAAGTTGAACAATTCCAGTTTCATGCGGGTCGACTTAGTTCGAACGGAAGTTCAGAGATGGCGCTGTAGATAAAATCCTCGAGCAGATAAATATACTCTAACTTTTGAACTATTTCTATGTTGTTCTTGGTCCGACATTCCTTGAATACACGGGAGGTGGCGTTATTTACAGTAATTTAGAAAAAGAAAACGCTTAAGTATATTAAAAATATTTAAGTTTTTATATTTTCTATCAAATAAATAATAACAATTGATTAAAATTAATGTGTCGAAACGATAACAATTACTAAAATCCTGACTGCTGTTATTGACGAATAATAAAACATAATTTCTATTTCTGGACATTTGAAGTTTTTGTTCAGTTTTATAAAAAAATTAAATTTTGTTTTGAAAGGACAGTACAAGTAGGGATTCCATTTGTTGAAACATAGTGGTGCGAGTTACTAACGGGATGCAGCAGGCAACTTGAAAGGACACTCAAGAGCCGTGTAGCAAGTGCGCGGACTCTTTGTCATCCGTGTTGCCCTGGTAGCACTCGAGCCGACGCGCTGGGTTACTTTGTCCCTTGTTTGCCTGCGGGGATTGTTCCGCACTGTTTTATCCCACTCGCATTTTCATTTCATTTCACTAGTAGAGAATTTATAATGAGCATTTTGCTGCCAATTGTTTTCCTTTTAATTACATTATAATTACCTTTTATTAAAAACCTAAAGATTTTTGTCTAGAATATTAACATTAATTTTACGCCGATAAAGTGACAAATTATTTAATGTAAATGTTACGTATATGCACGGACAAATAAATAGCTTTCGATTAAGGGCGAGGGTCGTCAATCTTTCCGCTCCAACTGGACCTCAGAGAAAATATGCGGCCGCAGGGCCTTTGCGGCTATTAAAATTAGTTTTCCAGATAGAATTCAATTTCGCCCCCGGCTGGCAAGCGAGGTTGCCCGATCCTTTTGTTTTTACGTTGACGCAAAAATTGTCGGTTGTTTTGACTGCGCATTGTTAAGTCTCGACTATTGATCGCATTTAAAGCACATGAAATATTTTTTTGGCAAACAATAAATTTAAAACATTATTTTTTTGGGATATATGATTTATTGAGTGATGTTTCAAGCTTCGTAATAATTGTAACTAAGTAACTCTAATCACTAATATACCACAAGGTTTAATCATTAATTTACTTTAATTTCAGGAATTAGAATAATATTTATTAATGTACGCATGTTTGTCACAATATATTTCGTTTGCAAAACTTATTGGAATACATATTTGGAAAAATGAATATTTTTATTTTAAAACTAGTAAGTTATTCCGCTCGATATGTACGAGTATTTTATGTATTCTTCCTCGTATTGTTTAAGTTTTTTAGAAACAATTTTCATTCGCAGCAAGGATATCGCTTTGTGGTAGTTGTACCAGGACGTTATGACACGTGAGGCGGCCGAGTGGGTTCTCCTCGAGCCGCGACACGCTTTGTTAGCGCAGCTTTTTGCAACTGAATAAGTTGCACCGGCTCTCGCACTTCCCTCAAATTATAACGCCCTGGTGTAATCACGATGTAATTAAAGTGAACTAGCGCGCTGTAATACGCCACTAATAAGAGCCGGCGGCGGTTGAAGCACAAACTGGGCGTGTGCGTTCGTAATATTTGTAATTTAATACTTACCCATACGTGGCTGTTTAGTACAATTTGGGTATTTAAATGATTTATCATGTAGCTACCGAATTCTATATTTTTAATCAGCGAAAAATAATATCAGCGTTACTCACAACGATTTTGCTATTAATCTGTGGTTATTCTTATATGTATGATGATCTTCAGTGTTTTTTTTTTTTTTAAATGTGAAAATTATTTCAGATGGATTGTGTTGCGTTTAAAATTAACACAAAAAAATAATCGGAAAAAGTTTGGAGGCGCCGGGTATCGATCCCGGTACCTCTCGCATGCTAAGCGAGCGCTCTACCATCTGAGCTACGCCCCCGGTTGGAATGTTCGTTTAAATAGTAGATCCAATTCGCATGTATAAATAAATTTAAATTCCGGTCACAGCCGCAGGCAAGGACGGCCATGCTTTCATAAATACTACGCTTGTGCCGGCCCCGACTTCGCCCGCCTCGCTGCATTTCTTATCTTTTTACATCTTAATCAATCACCATGTTCAAATGGGCTGATTTGTACAATTTATGTAGATTCGTAGCGAAGAATTTTCATGGATGTTTGTTTTTCTCCAGTTTCGAAATCTAAGCAGCAGCATTTTAAAAAAATAATCGCAAGCTCGATTTTTATTTTATTTTGTTTCCTTAGTATTGACAGGAAAATAATATTTTTAATACCATTAATAACATGCTCATATCTTCTGGTCAGTATTAGATTTTTAGGACTTATAAAGCGTCGTTTTGTAACGTCTCATATAATTAGTGACTTTAGACGGTGTGAATAATATTAATAGCTTAGAGCGGATATTCCTATACAATAAGAATGGTACATTTTTTTCTGTTCTCTATGTGAGGTTATAAATAATTGTTACGCACAAGTGGCCGTTGAAATTTTATGATATTTATTATTACGTCTTTAGCAGTCATCTTTTAGAGATAGATCTCTTCAGCCCTAAATTACTGGTAGGTGATATTTTACGTCAAAATGAAAAGGACTCTAGTTATCAGTATTTCCTTTTAATTTGCTAAACATTTTACCTGTTAGTGACAAAGAGAATACGGAGACTTGCTCTGAGTGACAAACCTTGTCGCGGTTAAGACGCTCATTAATGTTTTAATGTCTTAGAATTAGGTCAAGTGGGGCTGCTAGAGGGTCTTTGGTCTTCACGGTTTGTGGGGCTCGTAGTTGGAAATGTTGCGGACTTAGAAATAATGACATCTCTGACATGTAAATTTGTGTATGTATGTATGTATGTATGTATGTTTTGTTTGTCGCCAAGCTACGTTTAATCCGGTACATCGCAGATAATACGATGCAAAAACACCTTTTTTTCTACTTTAAATAACAAAGAACTGTTTATTTTTGTCGGCCCACCCCGTTCCTTGCGAGAAACGTAATTAAGCATGTGAAATGTTACCAAACAATGTAGTTCCATCCGGAGATAGTGAATGCATAGCCGAGGGACACGGTGTGTGTGTGACCCACATGGAGCGCACCGCGCGGCGAGGGGAAGGGTCGCACCCGCGGCACCAGGCTTTCATAGCCCGACAGGAGGTGAGGCCCAGCCACTGTCTCCTTTGATGACGGCTCTTCTGCCCCAGTTGCCGCGAATGCACCGGATAATACTTTTGTACACGCGCATCTCGGTACTTTTTGTGTTTTCAAACAATGCACATCTTGAAGGGCAAATGTTGAATGCGGAGCGAGTCGCGCGCTAAAATACCATTTGGAGGTCACGAACTGGCGTGCCATGAATGTAGGTTATTTTTCGAAAAAAGGCTTTGTTTTCAATTCTCCAGTTGAAATCAATGAAAATTTTCGGAATTACTTTTCGCATTGTACCAAATTATAAGACATATTACCTGTAATTAATATTGAACTAGTTCGTATCAAGTGACTATAAGAATATAGGTATGCAGATTTTTAAACTTTTAGCGAACTTCTGAAAACTAAGTGACAGTAACTATGACTACGGCTCACCTAGTACTTAGTAGGCAATCTTACATACACATAATAGTTATAATATAATATCCACCCTATTATATTTAAGTGTCCCATTTTGGTTCAAGGATTTCAACTACGATTAAGAGAGATTAGACCTCAGTCAATCATACTGTTTATGGAAGACAGGTACATTGTACGGACCTAATGCTTTTGTGTAAATCCTTCAAAACATTTATTGTCCGAAAAGCTGTCCTAAAGTTTTGCTAACGTTATGTTTCTTTTTTCGGGATGAAATCCTACATGATAAGTCAGAATTTGAAATGCCTATGTGCCAAATGTTACCCAGATAGATTCTGACGTTATGGCGTTATTGAATAACAAAAATGCAATATTTCGCATTTAAAATATTATCATTAATAATCTCCAAGTCTTGGGGATATAAATTTTCTTGAAGTCTTAAAGATAGTAAATGCTTTTCATAAGTCTAAAGTATACAACTCACAGTAACAGTACACACTACTTATTTAAACAATGCTGTTGTTATTACAATGAAGTAGTTAGCAGTGTGAGTGGTAGCACGGTTTCGTAATATCTCGTTTGCTAGAAAGGTTCCGACTGCAAAGGCCATCAAATCTCGAAGGTTTAATGTCGTCGCCTAATTAATTTCGCTTCGTAGAAAATCTTTCGGGTTCCACGTCTTAATTATACCTTAAGAAGTCTGTTAATGCGGCCATTTTTGACGGAATCACCTCGTTTGTTTTACTTCAGTTTCATTTTGCGAGAGTGATTAAGTTCTGTGAAGCGGTTGCGGGTTCGTTAACTGGAATTATTAAGTTTCTTGCGTGGAGTTGTGGATTGAGTGTATCTGGTTCACGCTACTCTATCGCCTAACACTTATACAAATATTTTACTAGTTAATATAATAACTTCTTCTAAACGCTCAAGAATAACTTATACGAAGCTTTATGATTTAAATATTTTTACTTTAATCAGACAAAGTGCTGTCGTAAACATTTTGCGTAAATTTGAAACACTTGATCGAACACGACAGTACCAGGGCACCATGAATACAAAGCGGGCGAATTGTAGATGCGATTCTCGAGACACTCGATCCGCGCTAAATGACGGGACAAAGCGCGGTGTGTACTATTCGAGCACTGCAAGCGACCGCTCCGAGATGCGGTTAGGGTTGACACAGATTAGACTAATATATCTGTTTGTGGTGCAACTTTACCTGGTCACATTCGATAAGTTGGATATATATTTATTGCACTTGATCGCCTTAGTTGCTATTGATGGAGATAATACATTGAATAAAATATTCTTGTTGTCTACTAAGTGCTGTAAACATCCCTATTTGTACTACGCTAGAAGCGACCCGCTCAGATTTGTGTAGATTTGGAACGTGAAGTGTATCACAGAGACTAAACATTGTTAGACGTCGAGTTAAACAGTAGTTTGTACACGTTATGTCTGTATAAACACGACTATCTGTTTTCGCTCTGATAATATGAATAAAGATATAGCTGTGCATGGGATACTGACAATTAATTGCGTTAATGTTGTTTTGATACATACTTGCCTGGAACCCAATGGTGTAGGCAGAGAAACTGATAGTGCTGAATTTATTGGTACAACACCTTTTTCGCTTTCTCAGCTTTCATTTTATTTACATCTTTGTTTTTAATTCTTACATCTACGAGTATATCATTACACCTAATTTTATTAGAAGTACCTATATTTAGGGAGTAGGTACATATGATTCAACAATATTTGTAACTTAATGATAATAATATCATGTCTTCCATAAAATCCTATATGTGTTCCCGCTCTCCTATATTAAATAACAACATTACCTCTCCGCGTGACTTGTGACTTCTTTAGGTACCTACTGTATAATGAGCTCCAGTTTCCTGTAAACGCACGCGAACATAAGCGCAGTGATTATTATTTAAATGCGGAATTGAATTAGTTTTTTTCAAGCAACGAACGGACTTTGCAGATGTTCACGGAGACATGACTCCGGCAAAAGTCTATATTCACGTTATTGATGAATCTATATTAACGTACATACATACCTGCTCACGCCTGTATTCCCCGATTGGTAAAGTAGAGGTGCATTTCTGCATCCACATTTTTCCTATTGTTTTCGTCCCACGTAAGAGGGGGTGAGCTTATTGCCGTTTTTCGGGCCCAGACACGCAAGACTCCGAGCTGCTACTAAGAATTCCCTAATGGAGAAACCCAATAATACTACTCGTCCTAGGAATCGCACCCAGAACCGCTAGATCGCACGGCACATGTTTATGTGTATTTTTGGCGCAGTAGGCACATTTCGCAGTTTCTTTCACTCTTCCGCATCATATCGAAAGTGACGTCATGTGAATACTGTCTATCCTTTTTTAAATATATAGAAAATTTTCTTACCGTTATTAAAAGGACATGTCGCGAATGAAGTTTAGATTACATATTTACATTACCCTGAATCTGTCATAATATTGTGTTTAATTTTGTAGCAAAAACTTTTGTTGCATTCTGCGTTCCTGGTACTTGACCGCTGTGTGCGGAGCGTGGGTGTCGGCTTAAAGCAATATTTGTTGTGTTTATGAGAACAGCTTTATTTAAGTACTTTCCCAGTAATTTTAATGGTCGTTTCTAATCAGTAGTTCTGTTATATAAAAATAACATTATAAAATTATTAAATACATATTATATTAACAAAGCTTTCGGGATTATAGTGATATTTGTTACTATTTGGTATTATCTATAAAAAAAGCTTTCTTATTGTGTATGATTTTAGTGAAGATAACATTGGCCGACAATTAATGACAAAATGTCTAGTACACGAGTAAATCCTCCGCCCATAGGTCTAGATCTAGAATGAAATTTCTATCGTTACTCTAACCTTATGTACATAGTTATTAAGTTAATATTTGCACGGGACATCTATTTACCACGAGCTTTATTTGCTCTATATTTATTAATACCTACTTTATTCGATTTATTTGTGCAGACGGTTCATTAATTCTCGATACTGTACTAGGTAATTCAATGCCTATAAAAGAAAAATATGAAATTTCAACCAACAGATATTAATATCTAATTGGTTTCAAATGAAATGCAAGTTTAATATGAAAGAAAAAACTGCTCCCTATACATTAGCATGCTTTTCTGGTGTGAAATATTGTGTTAATATCGTTAGTACACCTGAGCAGCAGACACACGCGCGCCCCCTCGCGCCGGTGTCGCGGAGCAAATAACATTTCTAATAAGCGGAAAACGGATACAATATTAATATTTTCCAGTCCAGTGAACAGGGGAGGTTCGCAGAAGCCCGCTCTAAGGCGAGGCTTGCGCTTCTCAGAATCGATGACTTAGTGCGCTCCGAGTATTCGGAATCGGAATTGGAGCAAATGTTTTCTTGAACTATGAGCATTAAATAATTTCTGGATACATTATCCGTAAATACTTTATCTG
This sequence comes from Hemaris fuciformis, assembly GCA_907164795.1. Taxonomy (NCBI): domain Eukaryota; kingdom Metazoa; phylum Arthropoda; class Insecta; order Lepidoptera; family Sphingidae; genus Hemaris; species Hemaris fuciformis. The sequence goes on from OU015452.1 coordinate 479,346, forward strand.
AAGAAGTTGCGGGTTGCTTATAAAATACATTCGCCTAATCATAATAATATATTGGATAAATTCCACGTGGTTGTTGCCTTCCTTTTAGTAATGATTGCCTTAGAATACATTGTATAATTGCTGCACGCGCAAAAATACTATGTATAATTTACTCGGATTTTAATGGGCACAAACAAAAGACTACATTATCAATCTTTTTTGTAATTCAGCTGTTTACTTAGGCAATTTATCTTCATGTCACAATATTAAGTTGGTAAGAAATAATCGTACTTTATCAGTAACACGCGAAAATCAACATTTTCATAATATTTACAAAAACTAAGGCGCGCGTGGCAGTTATCACTCGTTGACTTTTAGCCGGTTGATTACTAAAAAATGTACTGTCTTTTTGCAGAATCAATATCCAATTTTTCCGGTTGTGCATTAATTGCACAGTTTTTCTGCTCTCCTGGTAAAGGGCGTGCGATCGCGGCGAGCCGAGTCGAGAGCCGGACTTGCGAGATCCAATTTAAGTTTGCACAGCTTTCTGCGACTTTAGCTTTGACTTTACGATAGCGTTTGATTTAAAGACGGCGGGCGAGTTTGTATCACGGAACGAAGTGAAGTTGTTTCCAACATACCTACATGGATGGCAATGTTAAAGTTAGAACAATAATCATTTTTATATTAGATAGCTTACTATCTAATGTAAAAATTATTATATATAAGAATATATTATATATAAGAATTTTGTACACAACTGTTCAACTTCCAATACCTTCTCTTGTGGTTGAGAGTAATTAGGCTGTAGTCCATTACGCCGGCCTTGCAATTCCTACAAGTCTTCATACCTGAGAAATGATCTAATGGCTAATTATTAAAAATACGTGTTAGTCGTACATTGAATGTTTTAAACAAAGCCAAATGAGTTGTTAATTCGCCGTCGCTTGTACACTTGCTTCCCGCTGAAATCGTTCGGCCAAACCTTTTCAGCTATCCGACTCTGGTCGGGCTCGTTACGAAAGAAACGGCATTCCCATTGTTGTGGCTCCAGATTGAATTCGACAAGTTTTTAATTTTGCCAAAATACATTTTCGATATCGGTTAATTTATTTCAGCCAACCATTTCCAACGGGATAAATTTTTTTGCATAATGTTGTATGATTTAAATTTAAAATTCGAAATATGTTTTTCTTTTCGTGCTGAAATTGCGCGGTAATCTGTAATTCGGTGCTGTGTACTGAATTAAAATCGTCTCGTAATAAGTCTGAATGTACGTTAAATCTCAAAGCAAATAGATCTCGATAAAATACGTTTGTGCGACGTAATGTTCTAGATAAATAAATTATGTGTACAATGGGAGGGTCGGCGCGAGGACGCGCGGGCGGAGGCCGCACAGATAAGTGGATTACAGTCTTTATGCTCGTACAGAGTGTCTTCGATCGCACTGAGGACGAATCGTACGCCCTTTAATTATACTAGTGAGCCACTAATGACCATGCTCGCCTAGTACTCGCCTGGCGCACCGCTTCGTCTCTACCACATACAATCTTTATATGTATTTGAAATGACAAAATAGCAAATAATTCAGCTTACGGATTACTCCCGTATCAAATGGGCAATATAAAATTAAATATTGACGAGGTTACTTCTGTCAAAACGAAGATTTACTAATTTAGATATCTGTCAAGCAGTCTTGTTGTAGCGACGAGATAATATAAAAAAGGGAGGCAAATTTATATTATAACAATTTACAGTATAGTGAATTGTGGTTTTTTTTCTTTCCCAACTTTTTAATACATGTGACAAACGTTTGTAGTTTGTGTTTGATGGACCATTGTCTGAAGACCGTTATAAAATTATTTCATTTATTTATAAATTTATTTTACTCATATCATAGATGTCATATTTGCTTTTGGGAAGGTTATGGTTTTAACACACACCTAGTTTATGAATCAGAGACCAATTAACTGTGTTTAAAAAGTATGTAAATGAATGAATAAAAAAAAATATTGACGAAATATAGGTGCAGAAATGCACCTCTGCCTACCGTTTTGGAAAATACAGGTGTGGAGTGTTCAGTAGTCGCATAAACTCTCGGCGTAAGCAATTAACAATGTAAACAATTTATGAACAGTTAACATCTTTCATTGGTGACAAGGTGTGAAACAAGTACCTATTCGTAAAATATAATGAAATATGACCATAAAAAAATGGAAGTAATAAAATATATTTTATTAATCCATCAGTCTATTTTTACGCGGCGTGGCCCTTCTTCGTGTGTTAAAACAATCAGGCCTTACCTCAACACACTGGCCAAGTACGAATTGGCAGACTTCACATCTTCGAAATCACACACAGAAATCTTAGTCAAGCAGATGTCCGCCAGAGGGTGAGTTTGTAAGAACTCCGGTTTTAAACTGTAGACACTGATATTTCTAGTCACCCCTATTACAGAAAAAAAGACAAGCTGGTTTTTACTCTGTTTTTCTACAAAATAAATCATTTCATTTTGACAGCCCCGTGGCGCAGTTGGCTAGACACCAGCTTGCAAAACGAGAGGCCGCGGGTTCGATCCCCGCACCGAGACAAATGTTTGTGTGATCCACAAATATTTGTTTCGGGTCTGGGTGTATGTGAGACCGAAAAGTCTCTCGTAGTTTCTGATACCCACGACACAAGACTTGTATCTTAGTGTGGGATCAGAACTATGTATGTGACTGTTGGGTGTATTTATTTATTTTATTTATTTCACAAATAAATAACATTTATTTGTATCATAATGTATCGTAGAAAGTTATTTCAACAACTTTGTAATCCAACACGTTGGAAAAACACAGTGTAATAGTTTTTAACATCAATTCGTTCATCGCCTGGAGGTACCGGCTCTGTTCGTGTATGTAATGAGAGTTGTGTAAACTCTACCAAAGCTTTTGCGTAATGAGTCATTATGAAACAAATTTGATCGGCTTCCAACGTAACACGTGTATTGAAAAACACGTGCAAACCATTTGTAATACATGAAACATCGTGAAATAAAACGTGGAAATTAAATTGATAAGTCTAAAAATATTGCCTTGTGACTGTGGGTGATATGGCCTTTGTTTCTAATGCTATAATAGCTGTCAAAGAATATTTTTTTTCTTATATTGTCACCTTGAGCTATTTTGGAAGTATTGCCGAATAATTTTGGCTTTTAATGTGAATAATTGACTTTCAGGGTTCTTATTTAAAAGGAAGTACCATAAGCTACTACGATGGCTTAATGCGCGCTGAAGACTTGATATTATGTTTTATATTTTTTGTGAGCAATCCTTAAGTCCGAAGTTACCTCTCAATGTAAAAGCCGGAAAAATTGTGCCAGCTGTTGAGAGATTGTCATGGTTATCTGTCAGCGAACACAGCCAATCTGTACGGAATTATCATTACGGTTAGCCATATAAAAAAGTGTATATTTTTCTCTCAACCTGAAATGGATGTACTTTGAATTTGAAGCAACCCTTTTTAGTTTTAAAGTTGCCGTAATTAACATTTGAACAAGTAATTTTCGGATGATTAATCTTCAAAAGGCAGATATTGCGCACTGATTCGTGTCGAATCACAATGAACAACGTCTCGAGTGGATTTCGTCACTTTTATGACGTTTTTTTGCTCGCTTGTCACAAGCTTAGTCATTTTTATTTTTCATGTCTTCATCTTAATATTCTTTGTGCCCTTCGAATTTTACTGTCTGTGAATTAATTTCTCTCTGTGCCTGTTTTATTGCTCAAAGGGTGTTTTGAAACGAGATATTTTAATTTACATGCTGAAATATTAATGTGTTTTCAAGAGATACACAAGTTGCTTCAATGAGAATATTTTGCGATATAATCTTCTTTCGCACTTAACATTGTGTCTGGAGAGAACTAGATTATCGTTATTCAGACAGATTGAACACATTTGTTTTGTATTGGAACATTGTAACTAGAAAAAAGTTTTGGTGCTCTTTTTAAATTTAAATTTTCCCTATTAAATAATATTTTGAACCTCTGCTCCTCCTAATATTCCCGATTCTCCTAGGCGCCTCTCGAACTTGTGTAATTTAACAAGCGCGCGTATAAATTTCGCTGCGACCTTGCGGCCTCAGTATTTATAACGACCTACATATCCGACCCTTATTCCCCTCCTCCAAGTTTTGCTCCAGGAGACGATACAACATTCGCCACCACCAACTGAACTGATGGAAACTTCCGCCGAACATTTTCGGCAAATGTTGCCACCGGCGTATTTTAATTTAATTAAACATCGTGCCGCACTCGGCTACAGCCACGAACTCGTCTCTCAACATCGGCCCGCGGGTTCATTCTACTAAACTGACGTCAATCTCTCCACGTCTAATCATAAATGCTTAAAAACTCGATAGGATTAACCTGCCAACTTAAATCTGCCGATGTTTGAAAGGCTTGTGAATCGAGGCGGACCTCATTAAACGGGTGTGTGTTATTTCCCCGACGGTAAACGTAAGTTTGGCGGCGTCGCGTCGGCGCGGTCCACTGTTCCGCACAAGTGTACCAGTTAAATGGACGAGCTCTTTGTGTGAACGGAAAGTTTCCAAACTTCACGAGGCCGTGAAAAGTGGAGTGCTCTTGATTAGTTTGAACGAAGTTCATAGCGATTTAGGAGTGACTTATAGAACACCTCATTATGGCCGCGACGAGTTGTAAATTGCTTTATGATCGAGCGTTTAGCCGGGTTAGTGCCTCCATCGTAAAAATCTCAGCTTTATATTTAGATTCGGTAATGTTCTCTTTGTAACTGCCATTCATTCGAGATACCTGAGTCGCATAGATTTGGATAGAGCTCACCAGGTTCATACTATGTTACTAGGATAGTTCAAGTCGCTGTTTTAAATAAGTGACATTATAATATTTTGATCCATTTTTTTAAAAAAACATGTAATCAAAACAAACCTTCAAATTTATGGAGGCTTAAGGTACCGATACTGGATTTCATTCCGACCTGGTCTAAATACAAAAACATGAAGTATTAAAAAACATTAGATTTTTTAATTTTTTAAACAATTTCTGATAATCTGTTTGGAAATAGCTTCGTATTGAGTCAGTATCGCATGTAACCACGCGGGGTCCGCCACATACAGCCGTACTGGCGGACATGTTGCATATATTGAGAGAATAGTTACTGCGTCGCATATAAGGGATATTACATTCTGTAAATATTGTGGTTGATACTATGCGATACGTTGCGATTAAACAGCGCTCCGTTGAGCACGGTTAGAAACATTAATAATACAGGTTGGCTACCTGACGGAATTAATGTAATCAATTGTATGAATTTACTTATTGCATCGTTGTATCTTCTCCATTAACCGAAGCGTCTGATTGAGTGGTCTAGGGTTTGGTTCTAAGTTGCTAGAGCAGATTTTAAAGCAGATTTTCTGCAATCATTCAGTGAAAGACCAGCGGACACAACTTAGATTATGTAAAAGTACTAGAATAACTGTTTGTTAACCAACAGCAAGCGGATCGTAAAAAGTTGTCGAATATCATCGAGTATGTCGTACACAGGTTGTATTAAACTGCGGATTAGCCGGCACACAAGACTGTGCCGACTAATCCGGAGCGTGCGTTGTGAGGTTATGCTTTGTGCCGTGTTTGCGTGTGAATAGCTCCGTGTACTGAGTGCGACACAAACGGCATTGTTATATTGAATATATGGTATTATTATGCATCAATTAGGTGCATTGAATTATTTATAATATGGTAAGTTTTGTCTTACTTTTCAAATGTTGTGTTAGTGTAGTCTGCATTGCGGAGAAACCTGCATACTTACAAGTTTTTACAAGAAATTTGGTTTTATAAACCGCATTAGGTCGCCATAATAAAGTCTATCTCACCTAAATAGTTGTGGGGGGCCCGACCATAGCAGTGGGAATTTTATGGACTTATGTTATTACATTTTATAGAGTATGTTTCAAGGTCATATCTTAACTATAACCCTTCAATGCATGGATCACGTGAAATGCGAATTCAATATACCTACGGCCAGTTCGTGGAAAGCATTCCGTCATTACACAACGGAGTTCTCTTTTATTTACTTTCCGGGAAGAAATCTATTTGAAACGATCTCTCGGCAGTGTAATAACGGATAAATGGTGGGCATTCATCAATCCCTATCTGTTGGTATATCAGCAGACATTAAGGCCGTCCGTGCCGGCGGAATACGCGCGGTAATCCTCAAGTACGGCCGGGTCTAGATAATTACACCGCCCAGAACTTACCATACATTGGCACTAAGTCGCCTCTTTAGTTCAACACGAGATAATTAAGAGCTACGTGTGTACTCGTGACTACTTCTGTGTACGTGACTTTATTAGTCTAGGAAAGAAACTGTAGAAATACATACCTACATATAAACTACAATATATACGGGCGGGCATAATTTTGCCGACTGTCTTCGATGGAAACGCTGTTTGTATTATCAGGTACCCGCGCCGTAACTTCATCATGCCGTTGTATGAGTGTATTGAAATATGTTTTTTATTCCTAAATACCATTGAGTAAGACACTGAGGTACATTAGTCCTTGTTACAATTATAGGATTCTTTTCATCTCAGAATTATGTTAGGCTCCTGTGGGATCATCAAAACATTAATAACAAGGGACAGTTTGACAGCCCCTTGACGCACTTGGCTAGATACTAGCTTACGAAACGAGAAGCCGCGGGTTCGATCCACAAGTATTTGTTTCGGGTCTGGGTGGTTGTGAGACCGAAAAGTCTCTCGTAGTTACTGATATTATTAAGTCCCTATCCCACCACACACCCGCCACTGTAACTCCTGTACTCCAGGATCAACAGCGGCACGCACAGTAATGACACCGAGCAATGAAGCTCAGCGGATCTAAGGGGACCTAAATTTGTCATAATCCCGCAACGAAATTAATCAGAAAGACAATATAAGGAGGAGTTGAAAAACAAAGAGTTGTTCACTTCCCTTCATAGCAAAGCGGGTGACAAAACATTGAGCTAAGAGGTTTTACCCTCACATAAAAAAGACAATTACATTTAGTGATATTAGACGCAAGTAACGCACCACGGGTAAAAACTGTATGAGTTTTATTGACTAAATTGGACCTAAAGTGCGAGCTGTTATGCAGACTTCCAATAATAGGCATGGCAAAAACGCTGGAAAGCACGGAAATTCTTCCTGGATTCAACAAGGTCTGTATAATAGACAACACCAGACGTTACATGCATACTATTGAGCATACAGTTACGCTCATCCGACCAAAGATTGCACTCCCAAAGGATATGATGCGCGGACTGTTCATATTCGCAATTATGTGTTGAGCATTGGCACATAGGAGAATCAACCAACTTAAATGAGAATAATTTGCTACGAAAATTACCGTGACCCGTCAGAAATTGCGACACGTAATGATCGATCTCGAGCCAAGTTTTTGCCAAACGATCGCTCACCGAAGGAAAATATTGATAAAGATGACGCCCCTTTATAGAGAGACTCCATCGATTTTGCCATTCTTCTATTAATTCCGAGTAAGTCTCGGGGTATGGTTTAAATAACCGACTAATTTTCAAAAGGTCGCGCGAGGAAAGAAAATCTATATCAATATTTTGCTTGTTGGAAAAATATAACGCGGCGCGACGTTGCACTTCCAGGTCGACTGGAAGTACTCCCGCCAGAACAGGTAAAGCTTCAGTACTAACAGTTCTGTACGCCTTACACAAAAATATCAACGCCAAACGTTGACTCTGGAGCAATTTCCTTCTGACGGCACCGACAGTTGCCCTGTCGGCCCACACAGGGGAAGCGTAACAAATGCAACCCAAATATGTAGCTCCATAAATTATTTTTAAGGTGTTAAACGACAGACCCCAAGTTGACGCTGATATCCTTGTCAAGGCATAAAAGTTGTTTTTTGATTTTTCACCGACGCATTTTATATGTTCTATAAAAGAGAAATTACGTTCTAGAACAAGCCCTAGGTAACAAACAGACTGTTTACTTTTGATCGAGACGTTATTAAATTTTATACGCGGCGGGGTTTTCAGAGAGCCTTTCAGCAGCAAATGAAATGATTTTTGGGGTGCGAAAGAGAGACGGTAGTTACTGATACCCACGACACAAGACTTGTATCTTAATGTGGGGTCAGAACTATGTATGTGACTGTTGGGTGTATTTATTTATTTATAAGTCCTATAACTGTTTAACACGAAGTCCACGCAGTCGAAAGCTCGCCTTATACATTTATTTGATGTTTCATCCAATAACTTTACATTTCGCGAATAAGTATTAAGATATTTAAATGTCAACACAGATGTTCGTTGACCGCGATAACATCGCTCGTTCGTCTTCAATGTCGTTTAGTACAAGAGTACGAATATTATTGATTTTACTTTGTGTATGACTCTGCGAGTTTTCTGTTTGCCTAGTACCGATATAGTTTGCTAATAACTAATTGAAATACAAAATTGTTATTTGCGGGGCTCAATTGACAAGATGGATGCCTTGATTACTTCTTAAGATGAGTTCTATTTTAATTGATGTCAAATAGGGCGAACGAGAATTTCAATTTAGTGATGAAGATGTTTTAAGCTTATACGATTTCTTATTATTTTTAATCTGTGAGGTGACAAAGCCATTCCCAGTCGAGCATATTGGGTACCTACTTTTAGGGTCAAACGTATATAGAATTCCACGATTCGACTTCCACGGCGCTTTGGATCACCGTAGAGATTATATAGGTATATCAAGTACTGACCAGCGATCTGGAACCATATAACTTTTATGTACAACAATATTATTGCCATTTATAAAACGGTTTACTATGTTTCCTAGCTTACGTCACTTAGCAATTTTACAAGGAGCAATAGATAGGACTTCGATACTCATAGTCGATAATAGGCGGTGGAAAACTCAAAAGAAGTTCTTGCAGATAACAATAATACGAAATTTTTATCTGAAAATGGCACACTAATGAATGAGATGTATCTATCAATATTAAAGCTTTATTATTATATTTACTACTTTAATATATTCTAATGTTTTGTGGTGTCGCAGTATGATTGAGAGGTCTCGGGTTCGATTCCCGGAACAGGCAAAGTGTTATTGGATTTTTCCATTATTACGTGGGACTGATTTAAAGGGAGAAATGTGTGTACAGAAATGCGCCTCTGCCTACCCCTTCAGGGAAAACAGTCGTGAGGTTATGAACTTGTGTATTTTATTTATTTATGGTTGTATGAAATACATAATATTTATACGTCACAGCAAAAGTTGAAACGATAAAAGCCAAAGTAAGGGCAGTAGTGAAAAAACTAATTATGACAGCAGTTGTGTTTCGGTTCTTCAAGTCGTCCGTCTGAACAACTGAGCTTGTTAGATTGTACTGAAAAAAATATGGGGCAATCTTTTTTCAACGTTTGCTCGGAACATTTATAAAAGCCGAGGTTCTTTAAGCCTCGGTGCGGTCCTAATTACCTCTAAGATCCCCCATTGAGTGTAGAAATTAAAAAAGGTTCACTATTGTACAAGGGTTGGTCGTAACTCGGCCGGGCAGTTAGGCCGGACGCACGGACTAGCTGCCCCCGCCCTTCGCGTCTCTCGCCTTTCACCGCCACTCCCGACAGGTATCGGCGATCATTCCTTATACGTGGCTTGAAACTAAATGGTACCTGAATGCGCACACCCCCCTCCCATACTTCACGAGCGCTATTAATGTAAGTTTTGTCAACACGCGTGTTTTCACCGCGCCGACCAGTCCACGTTGTCTTTTGTCGTTTGATATTGCTGTATTTCTTTTTTATTACCTCGTTTTGATTTTATTTATCTCTCGCTCTATAGATAGACATGACGGTATTTTGTGTACAAATTTTGTCACACGAGACACTTCGTGGAATACCAAATGAAAGTATGTTGTATATTTCATGATCCTTTTATACGAGAACATAAATAAATTGTATTTGTAATACGAAGAGCGAAACCACAAAATAAAATGTACAAATAATAGCGATTTGGATATATTTTGTAGACATAACGAGGTAGAATAAGTTCAGGTTGTTGAAGGCCGCTCCAGCCGTAACTTCTATTTGATTAATTCATTAAAATGATGGATGTCTCTTTTCGAGAACGGCAAAATCCGCTTTCCGTTCTATTTTCTAGTGTTCAAACAAGTCTCGCCTTGAATTGTTAATGTCTGTTGATTACCCCTACACATAATCTACAAGTATAAATGTAGCCTTTATGTATGGCAGATAATACAAACGAACAAATAATCCTCACAGCTAACCAGCAAATGAGGCTTTGCATTAACGATTAATCCGCGCCCGATATATTTAGCTGTAGGCACGGGACTATTGGACAACGGTTCCGTCGATGGCTCTCGTCTCATTAGCTTTCCCAATAAAATAATTGAGAGTTTCAGTGGCGGGGCCGGGGGTTGAGGGCGAGCGGCACGCGGGGGATGTGCACGGGGGAGCCTGGGACGACTTTCAGTGATCGGCCGCCCGCCCTGGCGCCCGTACGCCTGCCAACCGGGCGATTTTCGCGCGTTTGGAAACAAGAACGTCATGTATGTTCAAGTACCAGGATAACATCACAACAAAAGTGTTTTAATACCATACAAACATGAGTGGTGTTTACATTTGAGTGGAGGCGGTGCCGTGCGTGGCGACATCACATTCGCACAGGATACGCGCTGGTGCACACGTCATGCCGTTTCATACATTCGATAACTTACGATGTTCTAGTACGCATATTCTATCTTTAAGATATATTGTTACATTACATGTAAAACAAATTGATTCTAATACTTTTTTACGTATCTTATTTTCTCATGTTGGCGTTTTCGCTTCTCACTTCTCTTTAACAAAAATAAAAGTGGCATTGGATACCGATATACTTCAAATATGTACTATCGATGGTATCGAGTAGGTTCTAATCACTGAAATCAGTAAAGAGATTGTTTAAAAGTATCGTTACTTATCCTACTAACTACGGATTACAAAAAGTGTAAAAATTTGGCATACTAGTACATTACTAGCGACCTACCCAAACGCGCCCGGGCAGATTATAAAAATGAAGGTAGAATTTGTCACGTAGCTTAACAATCAATATAGTTTGATAATGATGACCCGTAGAATACTTGTATCCCATTTTATGACTTGAAGTTAACTCACTAATATCAAATTTCTTTTTGCATCGAATTCTGAAATCAACTGAGACAAAGTAGCGTTACAGAGATTAGCTTAGAATAAAAAGTAACTCTGAAATGTAACTGTATTTTGTGGGGACGCGAGAGCATTACTTTCGCTTATTATCATTGCTTCATGAAACTTCTTTTAATAGTAGGAAAATTCTTATTACAGTGCGTCTTTTCCGTCGTCTGTTTGAGATAGTGGACATATTTTTCGCATTCCTGGAGCTCAATTGTTTCTAAATGATTGCCCGAGGGCTGTACATTATTAAACATTCTTTTCTCATGTCGCTTTACATGTATTTTATTATATTAGTATCTTAATTTACCCTAAACTGAGAACATAATAAACAATCATTGTTTCAGTTTCATCATATTTGAGAAAATTCAAATAAGCAATATAATATACATTAGCACAAAGGGTTGGTGAGTCGATGGTCCCGACTCTATGTGTATAAAACTATGTATTCTGTTAGTTTAGGCAGGTATATTAACATTTGGAGCCTCCATTTTCTTAAATAATGTTAAATATCAATTATCATTATCAGTGGCAGTACTTCCATAAAAGCCCAAAAGCGTTATACTTTAATTTGTAATGTCTAGTTTATAATTGCTTATTGTGGGATCAGATATTCTCATTTATATGTCAAATTGCTTTTGTTAAATAACGATTTAAAGTTTAAAGATTATTATTCAGAATTTTGAAAGGCAAACTGGGCTTTTTTGGGCTTCTATGGAAGTACCGCGACTGATCATTATATGTGATGTTTTCTCCGGATCTTAAGGACACTTAGTTTATAAACCTATGAATCATCATACTTTTATAAACTTATGAAAACCTAAAATACTCTAAAAAATGAGATAAATAAACAAATACACCCAACAGTCACATACATAGTTCTGATCCCACACTAAGATACAAGTCTTGTGTCGTGGGTATCAGAAACTACGAGAGACTTTTCGGTCTCACATACACCCAGACCCGAAACAAATATTTGTGGATCACACAAACATTTGTCTCGGTGCGGGGATCGAACCCGCGGCCTCTCGTTTCGCCAGCTGGTGTCTAGCCAACTGCGCCACGGGGCTGTCGATGAGATGAGTTGAGTCAGATGAGTTTTCTTTTTCCTAAAATAGTATAACATATTTGCGTCAGTGTGACATCGAACCCGTAGCCTGTAATTTCACAGCCGATGTCTCATATTTCTACTAAGGATTACCATATTATCCGGTAATGTATTTCATACAAGTAATTTCCTGTCATATGTAGACGGTATTCTCGCTCCGTTATACATTTTGTACCTGCTCTTAGCCGGAATTCCATCCGCGCGGAAGTCCTATCCCCGATGGAATATAATTCATGTTTCAGTACAGATTGTCCCAATAATATTGTTAAGTAAGTCTTAGCAAAGTAGTTAATTGTTGATAGAGCATGACGTTATTGGGATTTTGATAAATGTCATGCAGGTGCACAATTTTTCATCACGTAAATTAATTTTCCGAGTTTAAAGCACCCGTCTGCGTTCGTAGTAATGTTGACTTTGCTAGTGACTGATTTAAAATAGTAGTCAATGACTGTTTTAAACAAAGTTTATGAAAGTAAATTCATCGAACTATTTGCGTAAGCGAAATTTAAAAAAAAGTTGATACTATTTTTACGTTCGACGCCCATTTAATGTGTGATCGAATTTTTGGTTGTTAAGTAGGCGTCCAGCCTTAAAATCATAATAAAAATAATCAGCACATTGTAAATTATGTTGTTCTAACCGCACGTGGAAGAAGCCATATTATGTAGGTACAAAACAACGAATAAGAAGATTGTAAGTGATTGTGCCGTGCAAAAACATAATCACTTTGTTTCACCAAGTGAATTAGCTGATTTAATGAAGCTGTCAACACGGTGTCACTGGAAGGCTCGTCGCCCACCTGACACCTATCGCCGCTCTTTGTCAACTCAATCTGTCATTATGTCCATCAACACAATGACATTTTGAGAATTCACTCTTTATTTTATCAGGTTCATTGTCCAATCATTACATAAATCAGGATTTGTTTTTTTGAGATAGGTATGTTTAATGTGGGTTATGTTACCTTCTGGCGGTTTAGCGTAGTGTTTCACTTATCAAATGTTTGTGCATACTTAAGTAGCAAAACATACCCCCGCAATTATATTAATAGGAATAAATTCGCCAATCTTGAATCCGAAAAGCATATTATGTAGATACTCCTTACATATTCGAGTTATAAAATCCTATAGGTAATCTCAACTCGCTTACATTCCGCATGATTTGAGGATAAAAAGTAAATATTATCTAAGCTGTCGAGTTCAAAGATCACCCGCAAATTGTAAGGGCTCGGGGAATTAATAATTCAGTAGAATTGCGAAGTAGATTTTTACATAATATCGTTCGAGGGGTTATTTCTGTCTTTGTTCTTGGGAAGGGATTATCCCAAACCGCTTACGATAATGTTCCGTTTAATTAACGTCATTTACGTATTATAATAAACTTCTATAACTCGGAATACTCTGATGAGTTCATTAGCTTATGTTTGCTTTATCTTGGGAATTACTTTATAGACTGAAATATGTTATTATATTACCTAAAATCTAGATAGACTTGTTAGGACGAGACGTAGCCTCGCTATGTTACAGTCGTCAAACATTATGGTCATTTTCTACTGGTTACAGTTGATGTTTTTTTATGGAAATGTTATTATTCCCATTTCTTAATATAATAAGTGGTAGGCGAACATAATATGTGTATGAGTAAATAGAATTTTTAGATCCAAAACCACAGGATAAAAAAACGGACGGGATAAATACTCTTAAAAAGAAACAATGGCAATTTTCATTTGCAACGTTAGAATTTAGGGATTTTTTAAACAAAGCTCGCTATAATTGGAGCAACCTGAGTATTGTAGTGACTACCTACGCGTTTTAACATTTTTGGGAGTATAAAGAAGTATTGAAGTGCAAAGTGAAGTTAAATTTAAAATGACCATTTTGATAAAGAAGTTTTTAAAATGCTATACATACTTTTTTATTACCTTTTAAGAGCAGCGACAAGAAGCAATAATGAATTTATTTGCTATATGACACTACTTAGGTATGGTGTTATAAGCTTGCCATTATTGAAAAAAAAACAACTAAATTTATGTGTTTTGTTTTTTATTAACATTATTATTGTTTACTAAATGAAAAGAAAATTAAGGTAAAAAAAATGACCAACTTTAAATTGTAATTCAAATATCTCATTTAGATCACAGTTTCGGCTTTAGTGGAATGGTTGACATAGAAATCAAAGATGATAACGCGGGGCTTTCTGCTTCTCTTTTCTATTACGGCAAAGCAGGGCGTTGAAATGCGACAAATCTCACGTTAATTTTTATAGTTATTACACTGTGTTTAGTTGCTTTTTCACGGTGTGCCTAAAAGACCCAATATTACGACAAAGACAATTGAACGAGGTTTGGCAAATTGTTGAAAATGATACGGATTTGTAAGCATATTGGTTCTTGCCGAACTGACTAAAAGGCTGTGACTTCGTATGTAAGATTTAATGATTCCATTTCTGATCACAAAGTATAAGCCGTAATATGCTGCTACATTTTCACGTATTAGCGACGCATTTACCATTCCATTTTGAGTGTTTCCCTTTTGCGCTTATCTATTTTTATGACGTTTAAATGTTTTAGGCACCTACGAGTATATGGAAAATAAAAAGCATAAATATTTTATAATCTAAGATAAATACACCCGCTGTTAAAGAAAGTGGGTAATGGAATGGCGGAGAAACGGTCCCTGAACGGGTGACACAGTGACGGCTGTTAGAATTGTACACAATGCAATATATTTATAGAGACCGATTGGAAAACTAAACATCTTGTAGTCACGTTTCTCATTTGAACAGTATTGCGCGTCACGTTGTGTCGCGTCGTGTCGGCCTCGCGCCTGCGAGACTTATGTGCCGACATTTGTCTGGCGTCGGCAATCAACGGATGTTTTTATCATGAGCTGTGTGGAGCGAGCTTAGTTTTCCTTAAGAGACGTCGAGGCATACGAATCCCGATGTTCCCGCTGACCCCTCGCCTTATTCGGGGTCAATCGTACCGCCCGCAAATACTTTGACACTTGGACACGAGTGTACGAACTCCTATAGATTATGTTATCCTGCTCGTTCATTATCTATCTTATGTTCGAGTTAGTTACGAAATTATTGCGCTGAACTATTTGGGAGTATCTGGGTAAATTTTATACGCTTTATGATTAGCTAGGATTAGTATACTTATGTTTTCTGACTCTGGCAGAACTGCATCTGCATGTCTGTCCAGAAGAAGAGATACAATTATATTTAGGTACCTCTGGCGTTAAAAAAGTATTCTCGAGCTAAAATGACGAGACATTCATCTCTAACAACACGTAAAATATACTTAGAACAGTTAAACAATCCCTCTCTAGCTAGACATTTGTGAATGACGCTTATTTGTATTGTACAACAATAGCGCTTGATGTTTTCGCTCGAAGATTTAACATGTTGATTAATGTTGGTGTATCTAGGTCGTACGCTCGTGCCTGACTTGTCTACGTCCAGAAACGTTTCAATTATGACCCAAGGACTGTTTGGGCGAGGGTTAATATTTCACCGTTCCTCTCTAACCTTTATTTACTTTGAAAAGTTGTGGCTATCCCCCGCGGTGAGGTTGGTTGCACGAAATTTCATTATTATTCCTCTTGCTTATCGTCCTTTAGTAAGTTGTAGCTGATTGTGTTTTTAGTGTTGTAATTTGTTGCGGAATACACTTTACACAAAAACTATTTGAGTCTGCCCAAAAATGCCAAGTAAAATGGAAATAGTGAAGGTGTGTCAATACGTGAGCAAATCAAACAAGTTTTCACATTCTATTAATATATGATATGGTTCTGTTACATTGATCTTAAATTATTTAAATAAATTCTGCTCATGTTAGCTAATGTCATTTTGGAGTTTCACTCATATAAAAATCTGGAGTCACATGCCGGAAACCATAATTTTATATTTGCTGAAATACGTTAAAAAGTTCTCAAAAGGTGGTCGGACGACCTAGTAAAGGTCGCGGGATGGCGCTGGCTGCAGGCTGCTTCCAATAGGTCCCTGTGGAAGTCATTGAGATAGACCTATGATCAGCAGTAGACCTCTTTTGGCTGATGGGTGGATATGAAGAACATCCTTGTCAATAAGCTTCATTCGTCCATCACAAATTCAAATAGGCTCTTTATATGTTATGACAAGCAAGCTTTTACAAATCCTGGTTAAAAACTTTGCACGGTTTTTTCAGCACGATATCCGTTTTCAGTCGACGAAACTTGTCATCGATAATTAAGATCGGCTTTGAAAACTGCCACCAGGCCGACTGACTTCGTTAATTACTTTTGGTTTTAAACTTTTTGTTCGCTCGAATTATATGTTTTTACCGAGGAAGTTATTAAAAGTGACTTGCACCTAATTACGAAGTCGGGTTTACAGTACTTGTAATTGGAGTTGGCGCGCGGTCGCGTTTATTTCTCGCTTTTGCCGAATTAATTTCACATTGACGTACGCCATTGAATTTGGTTACTCAGCTACGATTTTGCATTATTGTGTTTGATACAAAAAGCTTCGTTAGGGTCAGCTTACAGCACACTTCGTCAGCCCTTATACGTCCCACTGCTGGGCACGGGCCTCCTCTACAACTGAGAGGGTGTAGGCCTTAGTTCGCAACGCTGGCCTAGTGCGGGTTGGCGGACTTACAGCACACGATGAGGTCTAATGTAAGTAAATTCATTCGGGCATTTAATTATTTATCGTGTATTTTTACCAAGTTCATTTAAAATCACCATCTGCGAGTATTATAAGATCTCATTAAAAGATAAGATGTACCTATATTTTTTTATGATTATCTTAGGTCATGCGACGTCCTCTTCGAGACGCAGTTGTCCCCTTACGTTCAGAGTGTCCCTTTGAAATTGAGAGACATTCAGCCATCCTTTCTAAGAAAGTCACGCTACTTTTGTGTAATAGATATAGGTACATAGAAACTGTCTATAATCGTGTAAGAAAAAGACTTTTAGATATAAGGGGTAAACATTATCCATTGGAAAAGTAAGGGTATTTGGCAAGCGGGTTGTTTAATTCCCACATTAATGGCACGATTCAGTAACTCCACATTCCAGTTAACTGCGAGCGATTTAATGGAGACTAAGTGTCGGCGCCGTTTCGCGCGGATAAGCGTTCAATTAACGAATTATTTTAATGTCGGATGAATGGCCCACTGGCGTCGCTCGTGACGGAAAAACACCTGCACATAATTATTATGTTTGGTCCTGGTGGCGTGTACATTAATTTTTATGAGTAGGTATTCCGGAGATAATCGTCTTTCGTCATCAGACATTGTCGAAAGTATCAGTGAAGTGACAGTGGTATGAATAACCGAAAAGAAATATTTTAATCATTAAGTGCCGTGTATATTACTCGTATAACCGCTGTGTTTTCTCCCAAACAATAAAAATATAAGTGGGGCCACATTAGTGAAACAGTAGAGCCAACCACGCTTTTAGTTTGCTTTTTGTGCCGCCTCGTGTTTGCAGCCTTTGTGCCAGCCTAGGTTGCTTCATAACGCGAACTTGCAATAACTCTGCTAAATACTTGTTATGTAACAAGTTTGTGAAATTTTTGGTATTGTTAAAATAAACAAAGTTTTTAACTCACTTTTCTTTTTGTAATGTTATTATCAAATAGTAAGAAATGTTGATATAACATGTAAGGAAAATGATGATGATGATGCTTATTTTTTCTTTGTCGTAATTTTTTGTTAGAGTGGTCGTGGTCATGTCGCGATAATTCTTTTCTCTTCTCTTTTGCTTTCTTTAGCGTAATTATTTTAGAAACTGTTCTTTTTATTATGTATAAATTACAACTTAGTCCTCATCTTGCGTCGGCTCGTTTAAATCTTATGTTGAAGACGATCGATTCCCTAGCATTATCAAAACGGCCCTTAATCAAACTTTGATAATATTACGCGTGGAGGGCACACGAACACCTTATAAAACTTTACAGATATCGAATCAAAATTCGATTTTAACGTGTGTTCCTCACTCGACGGTTTAATGAAGTTGCTCCCCGGTTCGATAGTAAGGATACCTATGTATGTAGGTACTTGGAAACTTGAGTGCTATTATTCTTTTTGCAGAATAGCTTGGCCGACAGAGTGAGACAGGTGAATGGATTAATATAAAGTGTTGCATTGTGAGAAACACGAGAATTTACACAATGCGATAGTATAGTTTTCTAAAGTAAATTAGTTAGTAAATAAAATCGCTTTTTTGTTGGACTTATCGTATTCAAAATAAAAAGAAAGGGATTTTTTTATAATTTATTACAATAGAGACGTATTCCCTGATACCCAAATAAAGTAATCATCATCATCATCATCAGCCCATATACGTCCCACTGCTGGGCACGGGCCTCCCCCACAACTGAGAGGGTTTAGGCCTTAGTCCACCACGCTGGCCTAGTGCGGGTTGGCGGACTACACACCTAAGAAATTCCTAAGAACTTTTAGGTGTGCAGGTTTTATCACGATGTTTTCCTTCACCGTTAAAGCAAGTGATAATTCATTGTGAATACACACATAACTTCGAAAAGTCAGAGGTGTGTGCCTGGGGTTTGAACCTGCGACCGCCGAAATTCTCGACCGCGCGCCTAAACCTCGAGGCCATCACTGCTTTAAATAAAGTGCTGCATTTTAAACATGCTAGAGAATAAACCGATGAGAAACGATGACAACTATCAGGCTCTAAAAACATAATTATTGTGAAAATGATTATCAATATTTTGTGTTACTACTTATTTGTATGAGGGAAGAATGTTGTAGTTTCCCTATGATATATGTATAAGCACAAGGTGTACGAAATACTGCATACTGCAATGACGAACGCTTGTGTAAACATGCAATACGTGACTTTTTGCTTGCTGATAAACATTCTGACACAGCGAGATAATGTCTGTTCTGTTCTGCGCCACGTCACGTCAAACAACGCGTCCTTGACATACAGTGTCTCTTGCACAGTACGTGTTCCTATACATCTCGGTGTATGTAGCTTTGGCAGTGAATTCGTCACATACAAGGCAGAATATTGTCTAAAATGCGTATGAAATGCAGTAAACATTTTTGTTTTTAGGTATATCAGCAGCTATTGAATCGATATCATTCAGCTAAATTTTCAAATGTGCAGTCTTCCAATTCTATGTTGCCTTTTTCAACATTATTAAAAATGGACTGGGAATATTACTGTCTCACAGGGACTGCATTATTTTTAAGTGCATTTTTACTTGTTCCTTACGGATTGAATTTATAAGAACCCTTAATTTATTCGTTTTTGCTGTTATTATTACTCCTATATGTACATATAATAAAAACGATATTATATCTTGACTAAATAAGATAGAAATAATTTTACGTGTTATAATATGCATGTTGGTAATGACCACGCGTATTATTATTTAACATAAATTACATAGTAATTAGTGCAGCTCCGTTTATAATCACATTAAAGCCATTAGCGATGCGTCGATGATTCGTTGTGTACAAGCACAGCACGCGTGAAATTAAAAATAAATCAAGTACAGTAATTTCACCGGGTTTTAAGGGCTTTTAGTTGGTAGGCGATACTGGCGTGTTGCGCCTCACCATCGAATTGCGTTGAAACATGTTTTGCGGTTGCGCTAAAAAATTGGTGTTCGGCGGCGCGTTGATGACGTATAAAGGTCCCGTAAGAGGGTCGTGTGTAATTGCTATTAGTGCTCGGGCGAGTCGAACGCGCGATTTTACACATTATGCCAAATTGCACTAACACATTATATTGAGCTTGAGTGAATGTGCGGTGCGCAGTAGTTTTGATACAAACATTAGTGAACCAAGGTGCGCCGATCCCAGCGACTAGCTGTCTGCGGCTACTTGGCGACTAATTGCACGCAACCACGGGCCTTTTGTCTCTGATTACGTACGTATACGCTACACGAGGACTAACATTGACTATATGTAACTTCACTTCGCGTACATATGAAGCTTAGAACATATTTACTGAAGTTAACCTGATTTCTGTAAACTTATGATATCGTCGGTGTTAGAGCGCTTAAAGAAATTAATTTAGCATTCTCAGTATAAACCACAATATTCGCATAATCTCTCTTAGTATAAGTTTATTAATAACTTTCATATCAATATCATACCTAAATCTCACTTTGCCTCAGACGCAGAAATAGATAGTCAGAATACGATAATTATATGTGGCAATTGAATTACGTTCAAAAGAATCTAATAAAAACTAACCGAATAGAATGGGCGGACGTATAATTGAAACAGTAGACGCGAGCAGATTGGAGACGTTAAAAGAATTCTAATTAATAGAATCCAACGATAACTGCAGACAGCGTTTCAGATTTTATATTAGAAATAAATGAAAATGCACTTTCTTACAATATATTTTTGGGGCTATTGTTGCTAAGTTCACGTATTTTCAAATGTGAATTGCAACTTGCAAGTCGCGTATTCTCGTAGCTGCTGTAGCGGTTCGTAGCGTGTGGGTTTATGAAGCATCGCCGCGTCGCATAGTCACGTTCCGTGACGTTTCGTAGCATATGACACGGTTACGTGACTGTAAATTGTTAAATTTGTAATATCACACTACAATACTTTGTCATAGAATTTATCTAAGAGGAAAATGTACAATTCATTTATTTGAAAATAATTATTTAAATGAGCAGTAATCGCTCTTCCATACGAAATTCAAAAATTAACTATAATCATAATAAAAAAAAATCGTCGATATAAAAATTCACATGCCTAGTTTGCAAACATACATATTATAAATTTTGTAACCCCGGTATCTGTTTTGTAATTACCTTGTATAACGAGTACAATAAGGAGAACGACTATATGTATGTGTATGCGAACAAACAAACACAATTTCTGTGAACCAGTGCAATATTTATATAAAAAGCACTACTAGGAGAGCATAAATAAGAAGGTATTGTCAGAGCGACACACGGATCATTAAAAGAACATAATCGTTGGTATTGTGCGGAGTTGCGCGCAATATCGCCATATCTGTAGTACCGGACGTAGTAAACATGTGGCAATTGCACGCGGTTGCGCCAGGACTCGGCACTGTCGCGGCTGCATTTAATATCGCCACACGTGACTGTACGCTCACACCCCTCAGCGTCTATGATGTCCTGGTACTCGTATAGTAACTGACGCCGCATGTTTTAGTTTTGAGGGCTTTTTTTGTTTTGGTTGCTTTGTGGTGTGTATGTTTTATTTTAGTTTACGATTATTTTACGAATTTTAAATCTGCGTAAAAGTTTTTTTATGAAAATCTTTCTGCGAATATGTTATCTTTACTAGATGGCGAAAGAACCAGTATTTTTAAGTCGTTCTGTAGTTTCAAAAGAAAAAACTGTTAGGTGGTGAAACTTTGACCTTAAGATATAGGCCGGCGGCTTAGTCTGAAATGGTGTCTACAAGACGCTTTTTTTGGTGATTAAGCCTGCGCGAGATAGGTTTTGCTAAAGGGCAGAAAACTTCTAAATCGCTTTCTTTGAAGTCAAGAAGTAGGTTGCGCGATAACACGCTTGATTATTTATTGTCCGTGAGATGAATACAAAAATTATTTATACAAGTTGAATTTTTTGCTTGTGCCGCTTAAAAACTAAATTACACGTCAAAGAGTTTCATTAGTTTGGTCACTGTGCTTCGTGTTTCAGTGCTTGTTTTATTTTATTTTATACAAAGTGTTTTAAGTTGTCATTTCTTTTAAATGATTAAAATTATTTATTTAAGATTTACGGTTTACGATCTTCTTTCACTAGTTAAACAAGCAGAGCTTCACAGCTTCGGTCATCAAGGCAGGTATTAAACCTTATTTATATACGGTGGTCGCTATCAGACGTATAAAAATGTTCTACCGCCAGTAAACTGGGTCACAGGAAATCTCACTCACTGAACGAAAGGTAACACTGTTGCTTCAATGGTCTGCAGTTTCATCTGATTACTCGTGGCTCTACCACTTATAAATATTGCAATAATCAAGTGTGTGCCACCCCTAACCCCTAGAAGTTATGTTCTTATCCGTGTAATTAGACACTCGGTAAACAAAAAGCGTGCTCGTCCCGCCGACGGGCAGGCACATCGCCCCTCGTTGATACAATTAGCATGCGGACCGCGAGCCGACCGATTTAATTGGCACGAGAGGCTGCGGACGCGTATATCTACACACTCACTACTACATTCACCCTTACAGAAATACAGAATATGCGATACTAGATTTCATTTATTATGGTAAATGTGATAGTTAAGATCGATGCAATTTAATTTTTTACTCAGATATCTAGGCATTTTATTCTACTGGTGGATCAATCTCAACCACTAATACTTTGATGTTCGCACATATTATTATACTTATATTTCATAAAACGAATCCTAAGAAGACCGTTATCTTCTCTATCTTATCTTCTAGGGGTTTGTCATTTAGTGCAGAACTCAGACCGAATTTCCTAAAGGTGAATCTCAGCCATGACATTAATCCAAAATGCTACATTGAGAACGTAAATTATTTCGTCGTATTTTATTGTACATTAGTTAGAATTAGCTTTATGAAGAACTGCTCCAAAGTGAGTATATGTTGCGCTTATGAAGAGGACGATATCAAAATTATGTATAAAAAGAATTGTAGGTGAGCAAATAGACACACGTCGTGCAAATAATAATGTTTGTGATAAAGATTTCAAACGCAAATTTTATTCCCAGACGTACATTCGAAACGTACCGCTCATAATATAATTCCTTTGAGATTTAATATGCTTGGTAGGTAAGAAACTCGCTTCGTATAATCACGTCTACGCGTGGGAATGACATGTATGAAAGAAAAGACTCCGGAACTACCAGGAGCTCATAAGATTAAGGGTAGTTTATGTGGAAGTACGACTGAACGCTAGCGTTTCTTTTATAACAAATGGTCGGTAAAAATAAACACGGGACAACGGGTACAGTCGCGCGATAAAGGAATGCCGTGTTTATGGTAAACAATGTGTGCGCACGTGTACGTGTGTGTGTACACTTTTGAAGTAAACACAATATTGTTATTGCTTAGAAACTTTGAATGTTTGTACTTCTCACAGAGTACGCGAGTGCTTCTGAACAGGAATGCGAGTCGACATGAAAGGCTTTACTCGCTACTTTTGTTTTATACTCTCCTGGTAATTTCGTTTTAGCGCAATCTTTCTGTGTCAGCAGCCTTTGCCTTCAAGTACTTGTCTGTAGTGAAATTACTTTTTATGTATTGTATACCTATTGGGTAAAGACATTAAATATGTTAAATTTATTCAGTTTTCTTGTGACTAGAAGTTTTCTCAGTTACTGATTTTTTGAAATGCCAATGCCAATTTTCTTTTAAATGACAGCCCAATGGCGCAGTTGGCTAAACACCAACTTGCGAAACAAGAGGCCGCGGGTTCGATCCCCTCACCGAGACAAATGCTTGTGTGATCAACAAATATTTGTTTCGGGTCTGGGTCTTTGTGAGACCGAAAAGTCTCGTAGTTTCTGACACCTGCGATACAAGACTTGTATCTGAGTGTGGGCTCAGAACTATGTATGTTGCTGTTGGATGTATTTATTCATTTAATATATAATTAATGAACATTGATGTTGTTTGTTATGATTTCTTCAAAATATAGATATATTTATTTGAATGGAAAAACTCAACATAAATTTTGGAATCATGTACCCAATTCCACGCAACAGAGAAGCACAACAAAATAATATTTCTGTATTACACAAAACCAAGAATCATCCAAAGCGCCCTTTTTCGATGACACGTGAAAGAACGTATTTTTTGAGAAGTTTGATAATGTAAAAAAAACAAGACTGAATAATGAAGGAATGATGAGGGAGGGATTCTAAAGTTGAAAGTTTGCTATGTCTATCGTTACACGAACTTGTCAAGAGATTCGATATCTAATGACAGGGAGTTAGCAATAATATTTTTTCTAAATCGCTCGATTCTACTATTCTTAGACTGAAATAAAAATAATGGTTGCATTAATGAGACTGTGATGATAAAATTAATAAGTTAAATAATATACATTTAGTAAACGCGTCGTTGCTCCCTCCGCATATTTGGCGCAATCAATCATGAAGCTGCGTTGTCCACTTCCTAGCCGGTCAGTATTATCATGTCATTACATTCTGAAATTCTGAGTACTATGGAGTTTTTAGAAACTTATAAAAGTTTTAGAAGTTACTTGGCTATAAGGCCGCGAGCTATTTCTTTAATTACATCTGACGTGAAACATACAATGCATAAACAATTTATTTGGTGCGGATATTTTGTATAAAATGTACATGGTTAAAATTAATTTAGCAAAGACTTTACGTTCAAAATATTGTTGAGTTGGTACCTGAGAGAGCATTTCGCGCATTCCTTGCTCGTCTATCAAGTTTATACTCTCACGTGAATTCCGTAACTTTAGCGTGGCGGACGTTCCAAACTCCTACTCGTACGCACGAAATTTACAGTTTACAGGTTACATTTTATTTCTCTTGTCTAGGATAAGCGGCTCGTATAAAAATGCTTAAATTCTGACTGTACTACTTTCTATCAGACTTTACAGTTTTTAATTTGTATCGACAACTACGAAAACAATGTTTATTTCGTAATGGTAGATAATTAATTAATCCAAAAGTAAATGTAGGTACATACGAGTATATAGTATTGAGCCTATGTATGTGAGGTTATTGTCACGGAGCACGGAACAATTAGTTGCACTATCAATAGAGAGGACAAAATGAAGCACAATATTTTTTGAATGAGCGACACCATGTCTGCTGCCTTTAATTTTTCATGCACTTGTCAAATATGTATTTACTAGCTTTTGCCCGCGACTCCGTCCGCATAGACTTCAGGGTTGGGTGCAGAAAGATTATAATAAGTAAATCTATTAAACGTCTCCCAAGTGCCCAAATTACACTTAATAAATTAAAAAAAAAGTAACCTATGTCCCTTTTTATGTTTCCGTTTTTATCCATAACAAAAATCATCCAAATAACTCAAATATTTTAGGCGTGAAAGTATAACACAGTAGTGTTACTTTCGCATTGACAATATATGCTAAAATCAAAGGGTATATCCGTTGGGATCAGTGAAATCATTATTAAGATTACGAAGCGTGATGACTACCGAGCCTGCATTCGTTTGTAAATTTTAAACCAGATACAACCAAGGAGTTTAAAAATAAATTTCTGAACGCTCGCATACATTTTTGACAACTAATAAATATGTCACTCATTTTTCATTACTGATTATTCTGCATTTTTAAAATGAAAAATACGCAATTGTTCGCATATTGTGGATATAGTATGTTGTCGATTCAAAACCTTTATTTAAATACGTTCTTTAATTTGAGGGGACCATTAACCGTATTGACGGGATAAACATAAAATGTTTGACAGGAAATTAGGTAGAACAGTTTATATGAGAAAATGAAATTGTTTTTACCATATTCCTCGTAATTTTAAAGATAGTTATATGCTGTCGCGGACTTTTTTGTAGGACTTATTAAGATAAACATTTCAACTCTACAGTTTTTGCAGCGTACCTACGCAAGAATAGCTCGCAGATGCAGTTTTTCCCGACTTACTTGACAATTATCGTTATATTTTGGACAATTCACACACTATCTTAAAAATATATAGCCTATGTGTTATTCTGATGTATAAGCTATATTATTGTAAACTTTCATTGAAATCCATTCGGTAGTTTTTGCGTGAAAGAGCAACAAACATCCAGACATCCAGACATCCATACATACAAACTTTCGCGTTTATAATATTAGTAAGAAGTAAGATTATTCTCTTTCCGTCATTTACATTATTCACAAGCGTATGCCAAATCATTTTACTCAAATTACCTGTTTAAAGGCAAAGAGAACACTTTACGTCACTACAGTAAAGTTGAAGTTTTAAAATGGTAACTGCGCTGTACTCTGAATCTCGAGGGAATATTGAACATTGATTAGGGTCGGCGGCGAAGGAATTCCGAACGTCATTTGCCGGTTTTTAAATGGCAGCCAGGCTCGCTTTGAACCCTTTGTAGGGGGCGCCACAGTTCCTCGCTTTAATTATGTGTTTGGTCGGAAGTGTGTCGGCGGGCAACGTCGCTACGGCAGGCTTCGCTCCAGCCTCCGATTAATCGTATTTTTTCAATTGATTCGCTCGACGGATGTGCACTCCGGCTCGGTATTTTCGGCCGATTTATTGTGTGTTTGCCGCAAATTGAAGTCGACGAGAGGCGCGGATTGACAGAATTCAATTTTAAAAAATCATGAATATATCGACTATCTTGTTGGTTCCGCTTGTGTCCGAGAAGTCCCGGGAATGGAATTCCAGATCGAGTTTTTTTTTGTCGTAACTAATCAGAAACATCACGATACCTGGTTATACCTGGCTAACAATGAATGAATTAATTAATTGTTAGAGAAATATAGCTGTGGCGACACTTTCGGTGATATAGACGTGAATGTATGAAGGCATGCGTGTATATGTATAATATCTCTATTAAACCCGTTAAGTAAGCACTGTCACGTTACACAAATGCTTCGGCTCAGTTACTTTCTGTATTAGAAAAGTTTTTATATTAATGTTGATCGTTATACACAAAGTAGTTGGTTAGCAATATAACTTGTTACACTCCTCTTTTATTTGATATACTCATTAATATTATATGAAAGGCAAGTTATTGCTTCTTAAGAACAATGAAACTACGAATGAAATGTTTGTTCCTCTAGTTCATTCGCTTTGAGAGTAAATATACAACTGACATGCCGTATACAAAAATATACCAGATAATTGTATGTTAATATGTTGTGTAGAATAGAATCCCTACGCAGTAACGTTCCTTATTAAAACGGAAGCGTTTTAATATTTTTCGCAATTCCTCGGCGGCGCACCGGTGGCCGGCGGTTCGGACGGTCGGGTTCGCTCCACCCATAATCACTGCTTGTCTCGTTCAAAGGGTTAAATTTCTCGGATGGAAATTGGGTACCCATTTCATTTTTTTCTCCCCCGTTTGATAAATCGCCGCGCATTACTACAGACCGTAACTGGGCAGATTTAATACCCTTAGGCACAAAAGACGCCGGGACTATTGCCTCCTCCGACTAGACACGTACGAATGTACATAACTACATATGTATGTACTTACGTAAACACGTAAGTGTGGGGATTTGTGAGCGCCAAGTGTATATAATGAGAAAATATAAGTGTCTCCAACTCTTCTTTACGGTTTGCTGCATACTTATTATGTATGTGTATAAGGAAATTTTATATTATGGTTACTTATAGGAGCATTGGTGCTAAAAGCAACAACGAATTTATTTAAATTAACATTTATTTTATCAACACATTAGCAATTAGTTCGATACCATACGATGAAAAATGCCGGCAAACGTATGGTCTCCACACCGTAATAAATTTTCGTTTTAGATTTGAGTTGGCAATATTGTTACATGTAAATAATTGTACTAAAAAAAATTGTATAATAAGCGTAGGCGTTTATCTTAATGTTGCAGCTACACTAAAAATACCAAACCGACAATGCCTACAACCATATCAATAATGCTGCCGCCATGAATTGTACAAGCCGTGCCGTGTGCCGGACTAGCGTTTGAGGTTCTCCAAACAGTATATATTAGAATTGGCTCGAAGGCATCGTTTTAGACTGCATCGGGATGTGGAGAGAGTGAATTGTATTGTGGCGTGTCCGTGCGGTTATTTCGGCAGTGCATCGCGCTGACGGGCCTTTCTGAGCATGCATACTGGATATTCATCGTATAGATTCGGTCTTCTAGAATGAATTTGAATATCTATAAATTACTATAATGGCAGTGTTTCATAGAGCTGCCGATAGTGTTAAAATTAATATTGCGAGTATTGTTACACGTTTCATGTGCGATATCGTGGCCGTGTTCATATTAGTTTCATATAAATGAGGTCAGTTCGAGGTTATCGATGAAGTTAAAAGTTATTAATGATAATTAATGATAATAAAATAATGCTCTAAATTTTTAGGACAAATAATACCTCTTTCTCGTGCCGTATATTTTCTTATACTGGTAGCGTAATCTCTACAACACAGCCTCACAAAGCCACGTTCACACTATCCCTTTGAGGCCACCAAATGTCTTTTATGTCGTTGCTTACAAAAAAGGCCTTGTTCTATAATTCCTCAGACAGTGAGCCCGCGGTCCAAGGAGCCACTTAATACGTTCGCACACAATAACACAGTGTTTGCTTTTCACATAACACGATACAACATAATACGCCCCCCTCCTCTAAGCTCCCTCCCACTCACTCCAACTCCCATCACCACAAACGTTTGTTTAGGATCCGTGCTGTTTGTTTGTGACGCTCGTTTTATATACATGCTGT
The DNA here is from genome assembly GCA_907164795.1 of Hemaris fuciformis. NCBI lineage: Eukaryota > Metazoa > Arthropoda > Insecta > Lepidoptera > Sphingidae > Hemaris > Hemaris fuciformis. The sequence goes on from OU015452.1 coordinate 508,043, forward strand.
GTTTTTACACTATTATAAATTACAAGCGTCTTGTGACTTTAAATTTGGACAGCGTAGGTAGTTTAATAGTTAGTATCAAGAAGTACAGAAATTATCGGCCTTATTAACGTTAGTTAATTCAACACGTTTTGTCACGTTTTCTAACGACACAGGTCAATCAACAGAGAGGGTTGAAGAATGCTTAAGAAACAGTTTAATATTATCAAGTGTTTATGAGTTAGGTCGTGAGTGATTCTATGTAGTGCCCAACTGCAACCCAATCTTTAACATTAATACAATATGATTCTTCTTAATAAAACATATCAATATTGAAAAAATATTCATTGACATTTTGACAGCCCTGTGACGTAGTTGGTTAGATACTAGCTTGCGAAACGAGAGGCTGCGGGTTCTATTCCCGCAACGAGACAAATGTTTGTGCAATCCAAAAATATTTGTTCCGGGTCTAGGTGTTTGTGAGACCGAAAAGTGTCTCGTAGTTTTTGAGACCCACAACACAAGACTAACTATGTAACTCGGAACTATGTATTTGACTGTGGGGTGTTTATTATTTATTTATTTTTCGCGAAAAATTTGAAATACAAGGAGCATTACTCTAATGTGGTACAGGGCATTGCGGTCTGCTATTGAAGCACTCTTAATAATGGTTAAGTAATAACGCCACTAATATCCCGAGGACAGTGTATTGTAATGTATATTTTAAAGGCAGATACCAGAGTCGAATACTTCCCTTTGAGAACACTGTTCGGCTTATACTCTGTAAGTAATTACATTGGCTAAGGCACAAGATAAGCTATGCATGCACTGTGATCATCTCGTCCTTAGATATTTTCGTCTTCACAACGAGATTATTAAGGCGGAGGTTCATAAGGGAGCTCTCTTTTAAGCCGGTCTCCGTTAATCTCAGTTTCCGAACCAATGATCTGTTCATTATGGTGCATCGCCGGCACCGTCGCCGACGTCGCGGCGCCTCGCCGACGCTCCGATCAACCTTTCAACGCTGCATTATAACCCATTTGCTTTCTACACAGCTCCCCTCATTTTTTTATTATCTGCAGCCAGGTTTATTAAGTCTCCAGACACAATGCAGCAGGAATTATTAATAGGTGGTTTATTGAAAAATAAAGCGCGGTGTCTCTATCGAGGGGCCTTTGTACATTTTCGCTTTGAGTCATGTTTTCTTCGTTTTATTTTGATGTACACTCTTTGCGAAATTAAAAGCGTGTTAATTAAATATATTATTTTCCATAATACAGAAGTAAGTTCAATCTTTTTTGTTCTGTAGTCTTTTGAATATGCGCTGTATTATGTAAGCACAACTTTCTAAACTGTCTGTCAGTAGCTGTCTCTGCGCGCATTTTAGATTTTCTTATTTTTTAAACCCTCCTTTAGTGGTCGGTAAGGAAAAGCCAGGTATTTAGATGCGCCATGATACGTAATAATACTATGAATTTTTATTTCCATATGCAAATGAAAACAACTCTCTGAACAACAACAACTCAATATGGTATTTATAACTATAGAACAAGAATCACAATAAGCAGATGGCTTACATGTTATTGGTAGTGCGTGTGTAAACGTTGTGATATTTTTTATGGACAAGATTTGTTATATTTAGCTCGTATTATCTGAATATTATCCTGTTATTAAATATGTAATATCACGCGGATATAAATAAGCAATAAAAGGACCACGCGTACAAAATGACGGATCGAATGTCTCGAGCAAAATGTACGTTCCATTCATCACATTGACACGGCTCCGTGAATACATTAATATCCTCGTACTAGGGACACAGAGCGGTGTAGGAGTCATACCATATGAGCTTTATACATCCCGTACGCTCCTCCATTCCTTTGTTCCTCTGATTCTCGCCTAATAATACAACCTTTTACGTGTGACACACTGAATTCATTTTCAAAATTTTCCTTTCCATTTGATCGAAAAATCCTTAATTGGACGATTTGCAAAGATTGTCAATACCCGGGTGGGATAAGTGAGGGAATTCTTTTGAAACGAAACGGATTTGTTATCAACCCTTTTATTAGCTTTATTGAAGTGAACTCTATATGTATTTTTCTTTGCGCGATCATCTAATGCTATTGTATGTGAAGTATTTATTGCTTTTAATTTTTCTGAAATGCGGTATCTAATACAAAGTAAATAAACGTACTTTAATTATGACATAGAAACGTTGTTTCAACTCAAATACTATCGTAACGTTTAATATCTGGTTCAGTATTTCTATTTCGATGTCTGAAATTGTACTTCCTATATAATTTCACAATAATGTAACATTGTTCTTGTACATCCGACTGAATAAACATCGTCTTCCCTTTTATGTCTCGGAAGGCAAATATTATTTTAATCGGAAAACACTCCGAGTGCCGTTTATAATTAAATTGTGAATAATTGATATCTTGCCCAAGTTTCCTGCGAGAATATAACCCATTCATCGTACAAGATCTATTGAAATTTCGAATTTGTTGGAAGATGTAATGGCACTCCAGTGAGTAGGCTGCCAGGAACGCGTTTTATTAAATATTTTACACGAGTCTTCGGCCTACTAAAACTAAGTAAAGTAAAACATGTTACGGTAAATTACTGCTCACCTTAACCAAACTCGTTTTTAAAATGGATGGCAAAGAAAAAAGGTCTCTGTTAATAAATGATAAAAGTAACTCTATGTTTATAGTATATATGAATTATTGTTATAAATATTATATGCAATCCAACATAATGTATTATATTTCCAAAACATACAAAATCATTTTGCACTATATCACTGAGTGGCAAGTATGTACCAGAGGCCCATAGCTAATGCGGAGCACAACGATATGTGTAAGTGTATCGTTCGATTGAATACGTCGTGATTGAATGTCCGTACCTGAGGAGATAAAGTCCCACGAACCCGCCTTACAATGAGCCCAATCAGTCTCGAATGAGTTTGTTGTTATACACACATCTTTATACATTATGTTACCCTGGTACCTATCTGTCGGAATTGTCTTAACATTTTATTTGTAAAGAGAACACAATAGTCGGTCTCTGATTGTTATGAGGCCCTAATTTGAGTCAATATTACTCTACTAATGAGAGACCGTAACAATTCTACGTAATATCGATACGGAATATACCCTCGGGAATTATTATTGCTATTGCTGGGAAATAAATTGATGTTATGTGTAGTCCATTAATGGTTTATGTATGAGCATTGATCAAATCATAATTATCTGTAATTGTGTTTTGAAACTTCGTATGAGAATCTATTAAAATATTTTTGTCCCCCTTTTTTGCCACAATTATCAATGTTGCTTTGCTACTATTGGTCGTAACGTGATTATATATAGCCTATATCCTATATTTATCGATAATTTGACTATTAAATTCAAAAAGATTTTTTCAATTCGAACCCGTAGTTCCTGACATGGACGCGTGAAACCAAACTCTTCAGCTTTATTAATATTAGTATAGATACAAGAAAAACCTTGGTGAAATCATTGGCTTCGCGAAATGTCATCGAATAACAAATGCTCGCCATTCGCAACACGTCAGTTCACAATCATCAGAGGGGTGTCTTTTTATTTTCCGCCACAGTTTTTGTATGCAAAAGAGCAGCCCATGTTTGGAATGATTGTATTAAAGCGTGCGAACATTGGCGCCTCGTATGTAAATGGCGGACTGCACGCGCCGAGCCTTCCGCTGCAAATAAAACATCACCAGTGCGACAAATGTATGCCCCGTTTTATTAGTGTCGGTTTGTGCTTACTATGGGTCTTGTCTCTAGTCCGATGTAATTGTCAGAAATGTACATAATTTTGTTAGTTCAGTATTCTGCGTGGGTAGCCCTTGAAGAAGGACATAGGCAAATTATTTATTACGTAACATTGGGATGGAAAGAGGCTGGGACGGGCCGCTAGTAATGTATGAAACAGTAATGAGATAATGCTACGCATATTTGTTACACATTTTTGATCGGTATATCAAATGTTCCCTCCTTCCTATGATCCTGGATCCTTTAAGCGAAGCGTGAAGAAGCATTTGTGCGGGCCGGCATGATTGTGTCGACCAGCGGGTGACCATATCGTTTCTCGCTGGTCGATATTATTTTTTGGACTCCACTGTGCTTACCATCAGGTACAGTGGAGTCACTTTGCCGCGCCAGAAAAAAAAAAAAAAAAAATGAATTTATTTATATTTTTTCTTTGTGCCAGTCGTGATAATTCGCATGAGCACCACGGCGCCCTGTCCATTGGTAAACACCGCTTATGTTACACGGCAATCTAGTACCTGCTAAAGTTTCGTTCAAATAATGTTTAGGTGAAACGTGTGCCAAACGTTGCGTGAGTGCACTATGGAAATATACATCATCGTTGGCATGGCCGTGTTGATTTACACGCTGGTCACCATCTTGTGGAACTGTGAGTGCTGGAATCCCGACAACCAGAAGTGTCAGTGCGAGGAGTGCAATAGCCTCTTTCAGGGCGCAGTGACGCCCTCCATTCTGTCCGTGTCGTCGCGTATCGACGCCATCGAGCGCTCGTGAACTGCGACGGTGGTGTACTGACTAGTGTCGCGTACCAGGATTGCGTAGCGTTTGAAGCGACTTGTGTGTGAGGAATGCGCGAGTGTGCGCGGGACGGCTAGCGGCGCGGGATGGACCCGCTGGCGCGGCTGATGGACGGCGCGCCGCTGCCCGGCGTGCTGGGAGCCACCAGGGACGCGAGGCCGCGCGGTGCGCTCGTGCACGCGAGCCTGGCCGCTGCGCCCGCGCTCGGCGACAAGAAGGGCAGGCATCTCACGGGCACTTTTTGCCTCACCGGTGACACCATGGAGGGCATTATACAGTGCCTCGTGTTTCTCAAAGCATTTTCGGTAAGTCACTATTAAACGAATAAAATCGTAAAATTTGGGACTTATCCTGATCTAAAACAACAAAATTTAACCTCTTGAACCAATTTTAAATATGTATAAATAGTATTTATTTCTAAGAAGGGACGTAAATAGGATTATGTGTCGTAAGTAAGCTTTGATGTTGATTCTTAAGTAGGGTGCAGTTGGGAGTAATTTGGCGCCGTGCCGTGGCGGGCGCGGTCCCAGCGCAGCGAGACAAGCGGCTCAACGTTGCCGAGTAGCTTTGTCAGTTATTAATGAACGTAGAAATTACTCGAAGTATTTACTCCTCACTTCGTATACTAAGATAATGTCGTATTTAAGTCGTATTCTCAATCTTGCCTCGCGTTTGAAGATTTCCGTTTTAATATGTTTTGAAGACGCATTAATTTCCTTGGAAAGTCAAAGTCAAAGTTAAATTATCTTCATTCAAATAGAATTTTACAAGTTCTTTTGAATCGTCAATTTTGCACTTTTTTAAACTACTGCCGCTTCGAAACGTGTTATCGCTGTGCAGAAGAAACGGCAAGAAACTACCTCAGCAACACGAAATGTTATTTTTTTCTTCAGAAAATAGCAATATATACCTATGTGTTTTTTTTGTATGTATATTAGTCACTTTATATGCGTTCGGGTTCTCTACACACTCGATCCCACAAGTTTGGTACTTGGCCAATGATACTGCGTATATGACGCGCAATAATGAGGTTTCGTGCGATAGCTATAATCCTTCTTCATTAGGCACGAGTGTCGCTTGCCGCCGCCAAATATTATTGTAAGGATTATGTCAACTTACGAGTATATACGGAATATGATATTTGTGTTGAATTAATAAGTCGCTGCTACTGTTTGTGTTATGTTTATGGTGATATGGTTTGTTATTCCTTTGAAATATTGTTTCGATTCAAATAAAACGGAGTTATGAGTTAAGTCTACGTGATTCTATTTTTAATAGCGTGTAAGTATTTTTTAAGGGATGCTACACCGAAATCAGCTTGTACAACTTTCTACAATTACTTAAAAATGAAAGTTTTTGAAAACGCACTCTTTAGTCCAAAATATACTACTATTCTCCCAGCCGATTTCGGCCATGGCGACCACTTAGTCCGTTAAGTCCCTCGTCTTGCATGAGCTCTAGCATGGCTCACGTAGCCGATTTTGTTGACAAAGGTGCGCGCACACTGCGGACACGTTAGAGCACCATTTGCATAATTATAAGTGATAGCCACGGGTGGTCGGGCTTTCAGGTGATCACGCTTGGCATCCTACAGTACGCCGATGCAATTCAAAGCTATGAACTTTGTTTTGGATGCGCGATCATCATCACGATCTGATGCTAATTCTTCCCAATGAGAAGGATCTATGTCGCATGCCCTCATGTGGCGCTTGAGCACATTCTAATGATGTAAGTTGTGAAATGTTAAGCACGACTAAACGGGAACTGAATTTTTCTTTCATGGAAATATAACTCGACCATTTGGTACGAATATTGCACTTTGGACACATGCTGTAACGAGCTATTTTCAACGTAATTTACATAATAATAATTATTCTCGCTAATGAATTTTCCAACCACTTGCCGCGTTCACAAGACTCGACAGATTCACTTTGTCTGTAGAATGTGAGACATAATATATTTTTGCTCCCTCTTTCGCTTTAGATTACTCCGTCTTATTTGTATTTTCCTTTGAGGTGGTCGCCGGCGTTGTAATTAAATATCATAAGTTAATCTTACGCCTTAGAGGTTGCGATGGTATTGAGCGCGGTTGCCGCGGCCCAAAGAGATTTCTTCGCCTTTGTACTATGTACTTTGTGCGAGCTATTTCCTACTATAAATGGAATGCTTTATGTTAGTTTTGACGTAAAGGAGCATTCTCGATTCTGTATTTGCGATATTCTATGAGAAATATTGGAGCGGTACTTTTGTGATTTTAAACTCTTACTACATGATATAGGTACCGATATGGCGGGTTTAACGAAAACGGTAATATTTGATTGAATTATGTTCGTTTGATCAATAGCGCTTTGTTGCTCCACTTTATGATTTATTACCGACTTAATCGGCGCTGCCAAGTAAGGTTCTATGTGTGACCGATTTAGAACAGAAAAAGGCTAGCCTTCCAAAATTTGCTGTTTGTACACCTGTAGGGCACGTAACCCACAAAAAAGGTCAAAGTTTTTACCTACTGATGAATAAAGTAGTACTCGTCCATCGTTTAAAAGGCAATTCCATTTCCAGTCTCTCGTCATTCACATTCAAAGGTAAAACAAACTCATCCATCTTTAAAACTAGACGCTCTTAAATCTCTCCCTTTGTCAATTCATTGTAAACGTCAGAAACGGCGAGAGAAAAACTGCGAGGGCCCTTTGAGCAAGTTAAAATTTCATGTTTAATACCGGCCCAGGAAATTTCAAAGAGGTACCGAAATAAAGCGTGGACATTAAAATGTGCAAAGAGCTTCTCGAGCAGGCGAGCGTGCGACCGCGGCCTTCTCGCGCTCCAAACGTTACTAATTAAGTAAAGCTCTTTGCGACGCTGTACACCTGGTAGCCAGCCACCGAGGCCTTTCCACGGTTCTGCTCTCCTAATACTTTGAAGGACGTTATGGGCTTCCTTTTCGTCACGAGACACCGAGCCCCTTTCAATTTTATGGCTTTTTTGCATCCTTTGAGTTTTAAAAGGGAAGTCTTTAGTAAAATTTTCATTGATATGAAGCTAATTATGGCATGGAAAAATGATGAAAGAGACCAACGAAATTTTAAACCTTTTCAGTAAAATTTTAAAACGCTCGCTAAAATGTATTGAATGCCTGTAGAGTGGGAGCTTTGTTGATTGCCTTATTGTTATTGTGGTATTAATCAACTCGGACAACCGTTTGACAACTTATGGAGAAAAGAGTAATTAGGTTTATCCTTTTAGGAATTCTCAGTGATGCATGAAGCCCGGAAAATAAGTCGGGATACGGAAATAGGTTACCCTGCTATCAGGTGTAATTTTACAACTCTGCCTATCCTATACATACAAATGTAATGTTTTCTATTTTATGCAGGCTGATCACAATACCACATACATATTACGTAAAAATGTACTAACTCTATATATGGAACTCGGATTAGTCTAATAATAAAATTGATTCAAAGATGTAACATTACCGTTCATTCTTTCTACATTACACCCACTCCATAATAATATAAGTGAATCCATTAGCAGCGTGACATTTTCCTCAAAAAAGCGCAAGTTAGGGGCGTCCCGATCTCATCCTAATACGCGTGTATCATCAGCATTTATGGGAGCCGGGTGTTTGTCGTCAAACTGTGGGGAAACGCTTCGTCATACAGTTTGAAATACTCCATATCATGTAGTGTTGGAAAAAATGAGCAGGCTTCGAACAGTTGGATGGTAGGCTACGTTTTAATGCAAGGATCCAACGTGGGATTTGTTTTGTGAGATGGAATGCACATATGTATGTGTGTGTGATGTAGTTTATGATATCGTAATATGCTCTACTGGTTTAGGTTAATGTGGCATTGGCTAACCCGTTAAAGGGTAACGTACATATTATTTTATGAGAAAATACAAATGTAACGTTGTATCTATAATTATTATGAAATATGTAATAGTTGTCGATTAGCTTTCCTCATTAACATAGTATATTTTCATGTCGGCATCTTCACCGTTCGGACTTAGAGCGATCGATAATATAAATGAAGAGAGGTTGCTAAGGTCGAATTATTTCAACAAGATACAATAATATAACGCTTCAATAGATCGCTAATTGGATTCCGCAGTGGGCGGCGACCGATACGAAATACGTGGAAACGAACACCGTTTGTAGCTACTCGTACACTGCTGCCATCATTAACTCACGCGTCTCGTGCAACGTGGGATGATCCGAACTGATTGTTAGCTCCATATCTCGCGCTTAATGCCACAGACATGGGTATTTAATAAAAAAAAATTATAAGAGTGGTTAAATAAGTACTTTAAATACAGACGGTTAATACAGACGGTAACTAAATGAATTGATGTTGATTACCGGAAATAATGCGCGATTTATTGGATTTGAATCCTCAACCGCCGAGACGTGGGCTAGAATGCGGATATTTAAACAGAAATCGAGTAATGTGATACAAATAACACTTTATGACATAGGTGGATAGCATATTTGGAGTAATTTAAAGCTCAAGCCATTTTTAGTGGATATATTCTGATTTCATCATTCAAATGCTATTTATAAGCGAAGTGAATACGTCACATCACTCCACGGTTCAGCTCTCGGCCTCTCAAGTCGGCAAAAGCGGAAAAATATGAGGAATAAAAACCCTTTGGAATATTAATGTCGTTCAACTGTCGCGGGCTGAGTGCGGGAGACGTGCCCCGCTGAGATTAAAAAATAACCTGATATGACGCACTTGAAGTATGGAGCCGCCGAGTGCGCTTGTGAGGGGAACACGAGCGCACCGAGCGAAAATGTGCACACGCTCTCATATTGTGCCGCGGACGAAATGCACCAAGTGACATACGAGGAGTTTGACGAACGTGGAATGTGAATTTACATTTTTATTCTCGTGAAAAGCGAATTGCTGAGCAATTAGCAGGGTTTCGTTGTGTATTTAAATACACCCAACAATCACATACATACATAGTTCTGACCCCACATTAAGATACGTCTTGTTACGTTGTACGACATGTCTTGTGTCGTGGGTATCAGAAACTACGAGAGGCTTTTCGGTCTCACAAACACCCAGACCCGAAACAAATATTTGTGGATCACACAAACATTCGTCTCGGTGCGGGGATCGAACCCGCGGCCTCTCGTTTCGCAAGCTGATGTCTAGCCAACTGCGCCACGGGGCTGTCTAATTTAGCTATAAGACAATTTGTAGCGGCTAATAAATGTAACTTTGTACACATACATACATACATAAACTCACGCCTTTATTCCCCGAAGGGGTAGGCAGAGGTGCATTTCTGCACCCACATTTCGGCAGGTATGTAGCAGTCCCACGTAATAGGGGGCGAGCCTATTGCCGTTTTTCGGGCACTTTTCCAGACTCCGTGCTGTTACTGAGAATTTCCTAATGGAAAAACCCAATAACACTTTGCCCGACCCGGGAATCGAACCCAGGACCTCTAGATCGCACGGCGCATACTTGTTAAATTAGAAATTAGACTTCACAATACTTGAATGTATTGATACGTAGAACCATCGTCGATCAACATTTATCTCCCTTAATTCAATTCAGTATCGTTGACAGAAGACACTATTTGTTTCCAATTCTTCTTAATTGTTTCTTTCATAAAATTAAAACATTTCAAATAAGTTGTATTTTTTTGTGTGTACAACAGGTATACATAGCTCAATCGACACCGTAATTTAACACCAGGAGTTCATAAAAACCACACAGAAAAAAATAAATGAATGAAATATAAAGCCGGCCATTCACCACCCACCAAATTACGAGGTGAACGTGTTCTTCAGCAGTTGTTGAACGTCCAGTTCCGCAAAGTCGCAGCACTAATAGCGCGCCTTACCGACGTCACGTGAATATTTGATTGTTCCATTCTCCTGTAATTCTCGGTACATATTTAAAGACGGTTTGAATGTTTAAACGTTTTAAAAACGTAAGGAAATGTCCTTTTTGAATTTTAAATGCGATGAAATTCTTTTGTGTGTTTATTCCAGTGCTGCTGGGAACAGGATAATAATATAGGTCATGTCGACAAAAGATTTCAAATGTTTGCGTAACACACGGTAGTTTTAAATACACTTTTTTGCGTTTCACGCTTTCTCGAATCGGTTTGGGTTACTGACTGAGATATTATTTGCTAGGTTCTTTATGGTCTTCTATTTTAATACAAATAATGCCTATCTCTTATGCGAACTACATATATCTGCCGAGAAAGTTGCTTTATAACTTTATAACAAAGTCCACTTCTAAATTGCTAAACCGATTTTCATAAATTTTGGTACAGTAATAGGAGTGGTGGGTTTCTGTTCTTCAGAAATTATTTTTTTAAAACATTAGATAACCAAATCTTTTATAACTCAAGCAAAGTTGCGCCAAAAAGCTCGCTAGTCATAAAAAATAGACGAAGGTAGCAATTACACAATGCCAGAATATCTGGTAGCATCACTATTGACGCTCATGGGTCCCTAATGGACTCCGGCCAAATCGCTGTTTCGGTAGCGGATTATGAATAAAACATCGTCTACTGAGACCGGAGCCGCGATCCAGCCAACTCGGAATTATCCGAACACTATAGAAAATATAAAGCGAAATTGATAAATATTAATGGCGCACAGTTCGGCTTTTTGAATGGTTTATTAATGGGAGAAATTAAGACGAGTTGCGATATGAAGAAGACTTCCTCGGTGCTTTGATAATTCGGAAATATTTTGTTCGTTTTGAAATTGAAATTGATATCATAGTGTTGTTGCTAGTGTTGGGAAGGCTACTAAGCCTCTAATAGTTTCCAATATCCACGATTGTCCCACACTATCTCATATTGTCTGTTTTGCTGTCATGTTACTAAAAAGCCTGCGACGAAATAATCGCTCCTCTTTATTGGTCGGTACATTTTTACTTGGTCTTCTCTAGTATTTTTTAATCAGAAAACGACGCTATTACGTCGTTATAAATACAGAATAGATACAAAACTAGCTTTAGCTAATATCATAAAAGAAAATAACTTTAACATTTCACTGCTGCGGATTGTTTCATACCTGAATTACTGAATAAAATCTAACTACGATCAAAACGTTTCCACTCGTGCCTAGTTCCACCATGATCCATCATGTCCAATAAGCGGGGGTCACGTGGGTTGTTTAAAAACCTCTCCTGGCGGTGAGCTCGCTAAGTGACCCTTATTTACGCGGCGCGCACTAGTCGCCAGCCCTTTGTTAGCGCGGTGTCCGGCACAAAGGGCCGGCTCCATTAGACCGCTCACTCGGCCCATCTCCGGTGTTTTCTTTTCATTTCCTATTTCCGAGCCTCAACCCTTTCAATGGCAATCGAGAGCTCAATAATGTTCCGCAAGTTGGGAGTAGTCTACGTGCCAGAGATAACGCAAGTTATTCTTTTGATTGATCAGTCTTGGCACTAGTAGTTATACCACATACTGATATCTTTTAACTGCCTCGTGGTCTCGCGGAACAAGTATGTGCCGAGTGATCTAGAGGTCCTGGGTTCGATTCCCGGGTCGGGGAAAGTGTTATTGGGTTTTTCCATTAGGAAATTCTCAGTAGCAGCACGGAGTCTGGAATTGTGCCCGAAAAGCGGCAATAGGCTCGCCCCCTATTACGTGGGATTGATACATACCTGGTGAAATGTGGGTGCAGAAATGCACCTCTGCCTACCCCTTCGGGGAATACAGGCGTGAGTTTATGTATGTATGTATGTATGTAATATCTTCTAAAGGGATGACAATTGCAATGATATGATTAGCTAAAATATATCTGCACTCAAGTGTAACAAACAGCCCTAATATAAAAAATTATAACATATACATATACAGGTTGTTAGGTAAAAGACCGTACATACTGAAGGACACGTTAGTCAATGGCTTCAAGTAACCATTAAAAATATAATGCAAGAGTAATATAAATATACGGCACAGTAAACGATACGAAATTATTGTAGCACAAATGCAGAAAATATGGACACCCTACATACATCGAGACTTGAATAAAAAATAATTACTAGGTACCTACCTCTTAGTGTATGCAGCGTCCACAATGGTAGAATATGTAGTATTTATTTACACCGATTCACTTACATTTACTAAGTATTTACATTTACACTATTTACATAAAATTAAACGTATTTTAATAATTGTTCAAAATGATCGCCTCCTCGCGCAACGCAGAGTTCGGCGCGTTTTCGCATATTGTTTTTCACCCGGCACAACACAAACGTATCACAACACGAACCTTATCAAAGGCGGCTAATATTCTAGCCTTTAGTTCATCCCGGTTGGAGTATTCTGTAGCGTACACAAGCCGTTTCACTTCACCCCACAAGTAAAATCTAACGGTGTAAGGTCAGGCGCCGGCCACGGCACGGGCCCACCGCGACCGATCCAATTATTGCCGAAGTGACAATTTAAAAACTCGTACACTGTCATTAGCTCGGGCATATGCACGAACCATTTCCCAGTATTCTTCGTTTGAAAACGACATTGCACTTGACACAAAACACACTAACAGTTAAAAGAGGTTTCCGCAAATAATCAAATATTGCATCACGGGCGACTCGCGACCTTTGACTGGCGCCCGCGCGTGCCGCGTGCTCGGCCGGCGAGGCGACGCACGGGCATGAAAGGGCGAGTGCGGGGAGGGGTGCGGGAACAGAGCGCTGTTTGTAAACAGCTGATCGCCGATGACCGCACTTACGCAATACTTAGATTTTTTTTGGATAAATTATGTAAAAAATAAGGTACCAATTTTTTTACAAATTCGGGGTCAGAATTGAGTGCCTTATATTTGACTTCAGTATGTACGGTCTTTTACCTAACACATTGTATATTGAGCAGTGGCGGTACTTCCAGCCCAAAAGCCCAGCTTTCCTTACAGTATTCAGAATAATTAATCTTTAAGCTTTAAATATTTATTTAACAAAAGCAATTTCACATTTAAATGTGAATATCCTAACCCACGATTAATAATTACAAACTAGACATTACACAATTAACGTTTAACGTTTTTGGGCTTCTATAGAAGTACCGCTACTGATATTGAGAAACTTCGAGAAACTATTGTGGAACACACTAGCAATCTCGATGATTGTATCGAATTGGCAGCCTCACTTTTAACAGACTGTTCTTGTCCAACTACGCCAAAGTAGTTTTAAACTTTTTATAATCATCAGCCCACATCCGTCCCACTGCTGGGCACGGGCCTCCTCTACAACTGAGAGGGTTGAGGCCTTAGTCCACCACGCTGGCCTAGTGCGGGTTGGCGGACTACACACCTAAGAAATTCCTAAGAACTTTTAGGTGTGCAGGTTTTATCACGATGTTTTCCTTCACCGTTAAAGCAAGTGATAATTCATTGTGAATACACACATAACTTCGAAAAGTCAGAGGTGTGTGCCTGGGGTTTGAACCTGCGACCGCCGAAATTCTCGACCGCATGCCTAAACCTCGAGGCCATCACTGCTTTCTTTTAACATTTACATGGTAACTATTCATTAATTCTGATTATAAACTTCACTAGTCGTATTAATTTATTTCAGTTGAAGTGGGGTTAGGCTACAGGCAATTGTTTCATTTTGTCTGCACCTTGTGTTTGTACTACGAGTAAACCCTAAGAGAGCAGTTGAGGTTCGTGAACTCGTTAGAATTACACACGAATCTATTAGATATTTATAGAGTTTGTTATACCGACATTAAACATGAGGGTAAAAAATTTCTGTCATCAGTGTTTTATGGTTCATTGACAATATACAATTTGCCAAAAATATATGGTTTTTTACTACGCTTCGGCGATGCTGACGGGTCACACAAGATACAATTTCAAAAGTACCCAAGTTATATTTCCGTTCGTGACTAAATAGTCCTATATGAAAAGGACAAAGGACAATCAGTTTTATGAGGCATGTCAAGGAAACTGATTCTATGTTCTTTGGCGTATTAGTTTGCAAGTTCTTCTGTATTTTTTTCTCTGTTCAACATGTATGATGTAAGTTTACTCCGCCGTCAATAGTCTTACGATACTAACAGCTATTCATCAGTCACAGAATGACGTCATAGTCCGATTAGTTTCCAAATATCAAGAGAGGTTTGTCAACCGCCAAATTTGCGCTCGAAATTCCATCGAGGAGGATCTGGCGCGGTTTCCTATCATCAAATAGACAGTAAACAATATGGGAATCCCTGTGGTTTCGGCTCACAATCAATATACTGATGGTTATTGCAAGAATTCCAAATGGTCGGCGTCGGAGGCCGGAACGCCGTCTGCGTTCGCGAAGTATGCGGGAAACAGGTATTAGATGTGATTTGCTGTTGTTGCTCCTTTGCCGGGTAATTCGGTTTCGTAAATATCGACATGCCGTTGCTTTGAATTAACGGGGAAATGAAATAAAATAACCCTTTATATGTAATACTAAAATTTATTTCGTAGATAGGTATTCAATCTTTTTAAAGATATACGAACTTCAATGATAAAATGGGTGGAACCAAGTCGTGTTTGTGGACGGACAAGGCACCACATAAAAATAACATTTGTTATTTTTTATACCAAAATTATTAATGATATTAGTGCAAAAACGCATTATATCTTTCACATAACACATCTTAAAACACTACCATTGTTTTCCATTATAACCAGTATACTTTCTACGTCGTTAGTAAAACATCTTCTAAAAATTCGTTGTGTGTAACTCACCGTACTTTACATGAGAAATTTCGAGAACGTAGTTCGTACTTCCAGGGCGGAACTTGCAAAGTAGACTGTCACAAGGAGACAAGTATTACATACGGTAATTTAGAACACGATACAAAATTCACAGAGGCTGAAATTATAAAACGTGATTGGAATAATTTTCATAAATTATAACATAAAGTTTAACGTAGCCGAGATTACTCGAAGATATAGTAAAACAAGCTTTTAATATAATTATTACGCATCAAGCTCATAATATTATGAGAAATCTGTGTGCGGCTCTCATGTAAATTTGAATTCTGCGAATAATTACTTTGGAGAGCGACGCGTATAAGTGAATATTTTATAAGGGAATGTTGCCGTTCGCGTCTCGCGAGGAAGTTCCAACGCCTCGGGCGGGATAGTTTCTCGAGGCGGTCGGTGGGGGCGCTGCGAGCGGCGTTGCCATGGTTGCAGGCGATTGTTTACTTTGGGGAGGGCCTAACAAATAGTTTGATATACAATCAGTATGATATCAATCAGTCTAACGGATTTCAAGGCCATTCATTATGACTGCGTGCTATCACTAAGATCCCAGAAACACCCAATAACCTTCCTAATAGGCAGTCTTAAAACCATTAGAAAAATAGTATTCTTTCCGTATAAATTCTTAGTTTGTGAATCAGTGATGAGCTGTGGAAGGAGGATTACGTTTGTCTGACATCAAAAGCGAGGTATGAGCGCTACTCCAGCTCTACGCGAGTAAAACATCAATTTTATTCAGACAACAAAGGGACGCCTCCGCACCCATCGGATATTTACTTACTATTTGTGAATCTAATATTTGTACCTCATGTGTTATGTTTAATCTTTGTGCTTGAATGCTAAATTTTATATGGTTTATTTAAGTAATTTGTCTCGTAGTTAGTGCATATTCGTAATAAAGAACTATAAATTAATTGTGATGACATAATAAAGAAATATTAAGCGCGCGGAAGGTGCATCAAAAAAACTAAATGATGAAATAGATTCCCAATGACACTGAATGATATTACCAGGGCAACATAAAAGTGGTAAAGATAAACGCAACTCATTAGAAGACAAATTCGCCGAGCTACGAACACCCGACGTACTTTTCGAAACTTCGATGGATTCGACGTAAAATTATTAAGCGAGCCCACTTATTGCATTCCTCCTTGTCAATAACAAAACTTTATGAAGTCCTGGTAAAAACGTGCCAGTTTCATCATAGTATTTATTGAACCACTTTATTAGGCCGAAGGTTCTCAAAAAACTGAATAACTTAAATTTAATAACAGATATGAATCGAAACATATTAAGATATTTCTAGTGTATTTCTTGCCCTTTCGGCTAACATTCGTTACGTACAATCTTTAAATTATTCCAGTTGTGATCCTGTCGATTTCTTAATAAAAAAAAATATGTAAAGGAGAATAGGCTCGCCAAGTGTTACGTGGGTCTAACAATACAGCTGACTGAACGTGGGTGCGGATATGTGCCTATCCTTTCGAGAATACAAGCGTGAGCATGTAGCTATGTGTTTGCGTTATTTTATGATTAGAAAACATTTTTTCGAAGAACAATGTTACTTATACTTTATACATACATATGTACATTCCTTAATATACACATACCTAACCTCACGCTTGTATTCCCTAGGGGTAGGTAGAGTTGCATTTCGGCAACCACATTTCGCCAGATATGTACGTATCAGCCCCACGTATTAATGGGCACATTTCCAGACTCCATTATACTGCTGAGAATTTCTTATATAATATACTATTTAGCATAGTGTTTTCCCTGGACCAATAGGTATTAAGCTTCTCGTCCCGAATTTTCCCCACTTGACGTAACAGTGAGAGAACTTACACCACGAGTCGACTGAGATCCTCGCTGGATGTTCAAATATTTGTCGAACCCGCACCTTAACATTAGGCGGGTCGTTGCGGCGCAGCGTCGCCCATGACCCCGAGCAAACACTGAAAAACTACTTCGACGACTGATTTATTTGAACGAGTACGGAATACTTACGTATGTTACTTGTCGACGAATATTACATGAATAAACAGAGAAAAACAAAAACATGAAGGTAGTAAATGAAAAGGAATGTAATAAAACCTACACAAGCCAACTCTTTGACTCTTTTGGGACTTCTCTGATCTCAGACTATATTGGTCCTGCTTACCAGAAACACACCACATATAGTACAATGATCTGTGTCGATACCATTTGTTCTCCTATTTGACGCAGGCAACAGATAAAAGGAAATCTATCAAAGTAAGTTCATTCTTTTTATCGTTAAATAATGCGTCATGATTTGACGAAAGTCTCGCCTACACAAAAGCGTGGCGTACTTTGCGAAGGTACTCCGCGGATATAACGAAGTTTTGTAACACACTTTACGCGAGTACTTGTGCGCGGATTTTTCGTCAAATTTCACATTCCAACTCCACTTGAAGTTTAGTAAACTGATTTAGTCGGTATTGATTACAATTTGGCGAGCGGAACGGTTTTTTATACGTTTTGTTTTTCAACAAACAGAATACTGGATGCGATGCCAACCGGATCAGCATTCGTTTGAACTGGCTATCGTATTTAGGGAGCTGTGCAAAAACTACCGGGAGACTAAGTAATTAATTAAACGATTAGGTATATTTCCGATTTTGCAGCTTAATGAACGATAGTTTTTGGAAAGTGATATTGTATATAGTGTTTATGTATATCTTACGTAAGCATATTAAGAATATACGAGTATGTATGTAGCTCTGAGACAGTTTTCTGCTGTTATCCTGTTAGATAAATGATTTCTACATTGTGTATCTGTTTTATCGAAACACCAAGTCAAAAAATACCTGAACCTATTAAAGATCATTTGTCTATTGCCCGACCAAAAAATTTGATAGTTTGGAGAAAAGAAAAAATTAGGGACAAAGGAGGTTAACAACAAAAGAAAAAAGATAAGTCACGTGGGTTTGTCGTACATGTTTTTATCTAGTCGAACCATGATTTTTAAACTTGTTTATCATACCGCTAAAAAGCTTCAAGGCTCTCATAAAGAAGGTAAATTGCCATCAATACACAATATTCCAGCGAGAATCGAAGCCAAGATCGGCACCTTCCATTATTTATGAGGCGCGCGCGTCCACGTGCTCTTCCCTATAGCCACTACATTGAAAATAAATCCATTCCGAATCGCAGTATTAATGTGTCCCCGTGGGAAATTCGACTCCACTTGGAGGGATCGCTCGGGATAGGAGAGAACGCAGGGTTGCCGACCAGATGCGGCTCAGTTTGGTTTTCTCGCTAAAATGTATTATATATTTTTTTGCAACACATTTTAATATTTATGCTTAAGCAATGTTCATGAATTTTTGACCACATTGCACTGTTCGATACTCCTGATCTTTGTATCATCTCTTAATTCTTTTTTTTTTGGTGAAAAATGATTATGTATAATTTATTTTTAGCCTCTGACATCAACAACAAAGTACACTTATTCTTGTGCAGAAACACGACTATGAGGACCAATTTTTGGTGTGGTTATTATTTATAAGGGACATCCCTGCCTGGCTAAGAAGCTGGGAGTGCCTCCAGAGGTTTCCAAGCAAATAAATAGGCGACATTAGGCGTGCGCCTCTACCGTACATTTATACCGTTTTACAAATGTTTGTTGCCGTGTTCGTTGTAATTGAACTGCGGTGTTTCGTGCTGGCAGCATCCTACCTCACGGCCTACTAATGAGACGAATCCATTTCCGATACCTTTTTTGTTCGTACATCTTTCATTATTTTTGCAACGTAGGTACATTGCTGTGCTTATACTTCCTCTTGTATATTTTTAATTCTTCAACGCGTTATACTCCTTGAACCTTGTATTTCATGTAATGTTATAATTTGTGTTACACACAGGCATTATGCGTATGGTTAGAGTTTGAATCTTTCATTGACGCTATAAGTATTTTAGAGGACTTTCACCATTGCAGTTTTTTTCCCAGGACGTTTCCGATTGACCAGGTTGACGCACTGTCATTCAACAATTATAGGAAAGATACTAGGTATAGAAAAATGTTTGAATGGTTTCTATACAACGCTCTATATTTATATAAATAATATCGTCCCAGATTAGACAACTATTCATACAAAACTGACTGAGCGATTTTTTAAAAAAGGCCCGCGTTGGTGAGATTTATTTTATGTTTTTAGCACGATGTACATATAAAAAATCTTTCTACACAGTTGGTTCCTTTATCATAGAAACTGAATGAAAGCAGGTCGATAAAATAGTACCAGGAGATCATGATTTGGCGATAGGTTGTCTGGTAAACACGCTCATGTATTATTCATGTGTGTCGCGTGAAAATAACTTATCGTTCCCAAACTAACGCACAGCCACCGAACAGACAGATCATAAAAATGTATTATTTGATTTATCGCGTATATATATTTTTTTCTTTGTTTATGACAACCGTATCAAATTTGTCAAGGTCGAAATATTGTATTGTTATTTGTTACAAAATTGGATAGGTCCATGATTGAAATATAAAACGACTTTGTGCGACTTTCGAATGCTTAACGGAAGAAACGGATGGCAAAATGATACTTTATGTTTATTTACACTAAATTTGCTTTACGATAGGACATATTTGTCTTACGATTATCAAGAAGCATAACAAATTGATCTATTTTTATTATATTTATATATTACTTAACGTAAACTTTTAAAAATATGCAATTGAAACGGTTTAGTCCTTGATAAATTCTATAATCCAATGAACAAAGTTAAAATATAATTAAGAAACTATTAATATTTAGATTTCTTTTTAAACCCACGAAGTATAATAAAAAGCTTGCCTTAAGGCAAGCTTCTTAGCTGATATAAAATAAGTAAAATAATTGTATTTGAAACATAAATGTAGCTTTTAATTGAACAATAAAACTTTAAAATTGATGGCTGTGGAACTTGAGAGATTAAAAAGCCTTTTTAAAATAACATTGCTCCGGCCTTACATAATACTCGGTCTTAGTATAGACGATTTGACGAAAGATTTGAGGTCGTTACACAAAATCAAATTACGGCCACCGACGCGACGCAAACTTCATCACTAAGTTGTAAGAAAATGTTTGCAGCCGTCTTTGCGGCCGGCACTTGATTGCGAATTGATTTGGACCGTGAAAGTCGGCGCCGTATAGTTACAAGCCCGCCTAAAGGACGTCTTGTGTGAATGATTAAAAGCCTACTGTGTTGTTTCCTTTGTCGAATTTGTCTTGCCGTAGACACCTTGGGTTCGCACTCAATTATTACAATACTACACTCGTTATTGTGAGTCCTTTGGGGATCTGATACAGTCAGATATTGTGCCTTTGATTTGTCAAAGGTTTAAGGTATTTGTCACGAGTATTTGTTATGTTTTTAGTTTTAATAAAAGTTTTTGATTGTTATGGCATGGATAACAATTTTGCTCTAAACAAATTTGTTGTAGTAATACAAATACTTTATTTGTCTTTATCCATTATTTTTAGCATTCCAATTTAATAATTTTAATAAACTTAGTTTTTTATTATTTCTTTTTGTTGCAGGTAATTAAATATCTTCATCTACCAGATTATTTTTAACTACCGTTGGATAACGCAAGTATATCTTATAAATATACCAGTATGGAGATCGTAATAAGTTTTTTTTATAACGTTGATTAAAAAAAAGTCGACATTAATCAAATTCAAATTCAAAATCCAGTAAGCCAGCAAATGTATGACAAAAAAGAGTAATGATAATATCATACAAAATGGCCCACAATGCCCGTTCCTACAAAAAAAGATGGATTTTTTGCAAAAAATAGTTACCAAACGACTCAGTTAACTGTCGTATAAAGTTTTCAACAATGTAAAATGGTTGTTTGTGCGATCCATGACGTAGGTACATATTTATATTATGTTTGTTTCGAATTCGTTGTGTCGAGTTCACAATGTATTTATGGCTATTTATTTGATCCATTAAGGCTTCATATTTGACTAGACATAGGTCCATAAGAAGTCGTGATGGCCTCGAGGTTTAGGCGCGCGGTCGAGAATCTCGACGGTCGCAGGTTCAAACCCCAGGCACACACCTCTGACTTTTCGAAGTTATGTGTGTATATTCACAATGAATTATCATGTACTTTAACGGTCAAGGAAAACATCGTGATGAAACCTGCACACCGAAAAGTTCTTAAGAATTTCTTAGGTGTGTAGTCCGCCAACCCGCATTAGGCCAGCGTGGTGGACTAAGGCCTAAACCCTCTCAGTTGTAGAGGAGGCCCGTGCCCAGCAGTGGGACGTATATGGGCTGATGATGATGATGAGGTCCATAAGTAGTGATAGCCACGACGGTCGAGAATCTCAGTGGTCGCGGGTTCAAACCCCAGGCACACACTTTTGACACATTTACGATTAATTATGACGTACTTTAACGGCGAAGGAAAACATCCTGAGGAAACCTGCACACCTAAAAGTTAAAGACGACAAGTACATGTACCGTTTGTTTTAAAAGCAGATGATATTTTGCAATGGAACATTTTTCATTTCATATATTTTCTTATACCACAGCGACCTAGAAAGCAAGCAATTCACCTAATGGTTAATGTTTTACTCCACTACACTACACAACTACACTATTTTTCACCCATAGGTACATTTTTATGTTTAATTAGATTGTATTAATGAGCTGCTCTAATTTGGGAATTTCATTCTTTGTATCAATATCGTAAACTATCTCTTGATTGGAAAAGAGCAACACTAGAGTTTCTTGCCCGTTCTTCTCTAGTGATGACTGCCTTTTGAACAGGGTGGTACACCAAATTTTGAAAAGACTGAATCTAAGTGATGTATTTGACATTTTATAGATTCAATAAATATAATTTCCCTCTATACACATATGACACAGGGAACAGTTGATTAATACAGACATTTAACGTTAGCAATGTGGCTGTTCTTATAAATTTTCATTAAATCATCGTGTTTGCAGCTACGGGGCTCGAGCGGGGGCGCGCCTAATATGTATCTCACCGACGTATCTTGGCAATTAAAATCGGACGGTATTATAACGAGCCCATCAAAATTATTCAAAATGAAATGTGAGTTCATAGATATCATCTGAACGCACAAACTTGAATCTAATTCCCTTCGCAATTGGGTCGCTGGAAAGGTTCTCGAGTGGTAATAATTTCGACACTGGGATGGTTATTAATAATTTCTCAGCGATCCGGCTTCGTTCACGACGAGCACACTTAACCTAGTGTAATAACGTCGATTTGTCTTTGAAATTAAATATTCCGAAGTGATACTATGCTTAATTAATTTTAAAGCCATGAAATTCTTATTTAAATTCCTAGGAAGGTCGTATTTGACGTGTGACGCAGTGCTAGGTAAAATCTATATGTGATTTAAAGAAAAACTGCCACAAAATTTATAAAATAACGTAAGTGTGGAACCAAATCCTTCTACTCCAATCGGTTTTTTAGTTCGTCAGCCGATTGAGTTGTGAGATCCGCAAGCAGTCACAAACCGCGTTCTTAATCTCCATAGGGAGATTGTCCAATTTGGCAAGTTTTAACCGTGGCGTGTACCAGGCTACCAGGAGTGCACAGCAAATTGAATATTGGCGGCGGCTATACGTTATTTTGGCGGCTTGCCGGAGGGGCTGCGCACGTCTCTCCCCGTGCCACCGCCCCGCTTTGGCCGCGTTCGCACTAAATGCATGCGGAGATTTAAACCGTATCTTAAACGAGCAAACAGGCGACACGTCGCACCATCAATTTATCGAAACCCATTTATTTGAAGACATCGCTTATCTGCTGGGGCTGCACACTCGTACTCGGGCAGTGACTAAGTATTGCGGGCGATATTGCTTCGTCATTAATCAGAACAATGGATTGGTGTGCAATCTGTAAAATGCAGTAAACGTTTCTTATCTTATTTTGTGAAATAACAGATATTTGTGTTGCGTTTTAGATAAGCTAATACTTAGCATGTTTTGGTCTACTTTACTGATTGACCTGTGAAGTTAAACAAAACGAGACAAAACATGTTAAATAGCAGTTAAATTAACTAACGTTAATAAGTAAGGGCACATTATGCGATCTCCAAAGCACTATTTAGAAAGCCAAATCGTCTTGGGCAAAATGGGCTGCAGGCGTGCTCGTGGAAGGGCGCCTACAAGATGGTCTGACGCAGTGAGGAAGGCGGTGGGAGGCAGCATGCACCGTGCGGTTCACTCCGCCTATGACGATGTCGCGATCCTCAACTGTGAGGGAACGAGGAAGAAGAAAAGAATAAATGAGGCAATATTTAAAAATAGGAATAGGAATATTGTACAGAATACAGACACAGATTGGAAGGGTAATGCGGGTAGAATAAAAATGTAAGGATTTTTAATGATATATTCTGCATTCTAAGCGAGGCGTCAATCAAACGAAAATGTTTGGTCAACAGAGAGAATGAATATTACGCGTGAAGCGCACTTAATTGGCGTGACTTTTACCTTCAAAGACGTTGATAAATAAAAATGTACCTACAATTTGAATTGATTTGATCAAAGCGGCGCGGCGTCGGGAACTGGAGGCGCGGCGCACATCTATAAGAAAAAAAATAACATTTTCTCTGAATTTCCACTAAAAGCTACGAGTGATTTGTCACTGATTCTGATTAATGTGTGACAAGCGAACAAATTACGATATATGTACCTACGTTGAATGTGTGTAAAAAATACATGACTTTGATTTATGTGTCGTGAGAAACTAGTCTACGCGAGACATTATAAACAAAAATCATATTTGTATTTATCTCTTATTATAGATACCTTTTTAGGTTTTACATGCTTTGTTCGTACGTATTTGTCATCAATTTCAGTCAGTTTGCGTGTGTTGTGGTCCTCCTCAAATATGTATAATCCTCCCTTCGTTACGAATTCAAATGCAATATTATTCTGGCACAAAAATTAATCCAATATTGTATAAAATGTAAGATATCATATATTGGTAACGCACATGGCTTATGCAGGAAAGCTTATAGTTTTTCATATGTATAAGACGCTTGAATTACAGTTAAATACGAAATAGTTTTATGTACATTCATAAGTCGTGTCGTTCTGTAGCTAACTGACAGTGATGACTTCTTTGATGATGTGAAGATTCTGTCGGCATCAAAGTTAAATGCCATAATGTTTTTTACTACCTCTCTCATTAACCTTGAGTTTTTGGTACGCGGCTGCCGCTTCATCAACCTTTGTGCGCTTTACGAATGGAGTCGTTAGCGAGGTCACGGCCGGGGTTCTCTTGTGTATGCATTACATGACAGTGGTAATATGATGACTCGTGAATACAAACTAACTCTGCTCATTTAACTGAAGAAAGTAAATTGCAGAAATCAGAATGGTAATGTTATGTCTTAATTAAGTCCACGATGATGATAAGATGATACAAAAGTGTTGTAGTACTAAGACTTAATCTCCTCTCAATAGGCCTTCCCTTCCCGCAGTGATGCTCTCTATTACATTAATGTGTGAGATGGGAGTGCAACTGTTTTCGCCTTGAACAAAAAAATATGTTTCGTGACCCGCGACGCAAAGTTTTCATTATCGGGTCGTCGGCAAGGGCGCTGAGTGTCGCTCGTGTCTCGCTCACGTTCCGCTCATATTGCGAAAGTTTCCCTAATTGACATTCGCCGCGGCAACAGTCGCCTTTGGCGGTGCGCCGCGCCGCAGTTTCGAGTTATCACGCCTTAATTACCTTCTGTGTGTGACGCGCACTCTGGGTAAACGTACTTCTTGTTTTACATAGGAATAAAAATGAGCCGGCCCGACTCAATGTGCGAACACCAAGAGCGCTCATTGTGCCAATACAGAATGCCTATTGTGCTCATAATTGAGTTCAACATGTTTGTTTTTACACTTGTAGTCTGAGAGCGAATTATTTTAATGGAATTGTTAGTTATATATGGCGGTACTTCCATAGAAGTCAAAAATTTTGTAATGTCTAGTTTACAATTGCTTATTGTGGGGTTAGGAAATTATATTTTTAATATTATTCGGAATTTTGCAAGGCAAACTGGGCTTTTTGGCAAACTGTATGGAAGCACCGCCACTGGTATACCAAAGGGTATATGTAGATAGGCATATCTATGGTAATGTTACATAACATTACCGTGACAAAATATATAAACATTTCATCAAGTTAATCAATTTAGTAAAAGTTTTCAAATAAACTTTAACTATATTTGAAAAAGGTTAAAAGTCGTGTTGTATAATACGAGCTACTACTCTACTGCTACGATACATGGAAATTAAGGTCATCTTTGATATGTATCTAGATATCAATTATTTACCATGCGGTATACCTTACTTACCCACAACTCACTCTACTCTAACATTATTCGAAGTCTTCAGACCTAAGTCCATTAGGCTATATTAATTCGCATAAGCTTATGGATTATATAAAATTTGTGATTATATACAATAATACACATTATGAATAATATTCTTATTTTAAAACATAAATAGACCCGATGTTTGTGTTACCGTACATAACCTCTCAACTGTACTCAATTTATAGAAATAAATTCTAATACAAATGCCAAATCAAACAGATATGCATTGATTTAAAGTATGTTTCAATGGTTCCTAGGCGCTGGTAACTAGTAAGAATAGGATTCTCAAGCTTTACGTTCCTTTTATGCGAGTACACCAGATAGAGGGATTATTTGCATGGTACATTTCAAATTGAATTTCGTAAAAATAGTTATTTTATTATTCCAACATAATATAGGAATAATAATCTATTCTAGTAACTAGAAGATATGGAAGCATAAACTCGACAATAGTCAATACCAAGCGCCATTGTATCAGTATTGACAGAATCCTTTATGTGCGGAGTTAAGTCAGCTCACGATCAGTCTTTACTCGCTGTGCCCGTGGGCTCCGTGCAAAGTCAACATTACACGGTATTGACTCTGCACATCTCATGGACGGTTGCCGTAACACTGACTATACCTCGCTCATAAGAAACACAGCAATGACGTTAAAAACAAATTAAATAATTCACTGCTTTTGAATTTGAAGTAATACTTCTTTAGGTGCGTTGTGAAAAAATGATGAGTGAAATTTTAAGATGCGCGCGCCTATGTAACACAAAAAGTAAGACGTTAAAGCTGCATATGTGCTCCAATATAATTGACAGATTGAAGCTGCCTATGATAAATTTAAGTGTCAAATGGATAAGAAAGGTTTTTTATATGTTTCGGATCGAATATTTTTCAAAAAAAGTTTATGTTTTAGAAATTAAAAATGTAGAATAGTGACAGTAATAAAAAGGGATTGACATATTTATTAATTGTCTAATATTTATGTTCAGAAATGTAATATGTTGTGTAACCTAAGAATTATGTATGTGACTGCTGGGCGTATCTATAAGTTTTACTTCAGTCGTGTGGTATAACTTCTAACGCGTGTACATAAGTACACACACACTTTTTTCTCTTAAATACGAGTAGGTACTAGTTTGCTATGTCACGAAGAATTTGAATAGTTTCAATAAGATGTATTTATTTTTTAACTGTTTATTGAAGCTTATAAATCTAATACTTTAATGCCAGATTTAGAAGTCGTAAGTCTTAGACCAAGAAACAAACCACTATGTTTTGGAGAATTACATAAAAATTAAACGATGGCAAATACAATTACTTAATTTTACATACATGAAACTTCTACCAAATGATCGTATAAATGTCTAGCCGATGTTTCTCTTATAATATAAATGAACCTCAAACGAGATTCATACACAGCAGAATTTACATGGGCGATATACCTATACATTTGGATACATCATGCGAAAATAAATAAATTGACAAACCAGCATACTGTATGGAATGATTATGGACGCCGTTAAAAGGCTTGTGTTATTGTGAGCGCAACAATTTGCGTTAATTGTTAGGTTAGGCGCGTCGGCGCGGGTGGCGCGGTTCACAGTGCACAAACGGCTCATAAACATGATTTGTCGGGTTTGATTAAACATATTAATAAAGATAATGTTTATTGTGCTTTGTACTGATTGGACGCTGCGGGTGCTTATTGAAGTGGCTTTTGTTGTTTGCGCGTTTATTAGAATTGTGATAGAAAATTATGATTGTCAAAATAATTAGTCCAAATTGTATTTAATAAAATCTCTACGTATTATTTGTGGCTGCATTCCAATTTAGGCCATAACCAGTTTTAATCTTAGCAGAATTTGTCTTAGTGACTTCATGATCGATTTTGAGTTTAGGCGGCAGTTATTGACGATGTAAGGTTGCGGGTTCGATCCCCACAAAGACGAACATTCGTATGACGTACGATTATTTTTCCGGGTCTTATGATTTGTCTGTGAACGATACATTAGACTTCCTCGTGTGGGCAAACGTTATACGAGGGCAGTCCGATAAGTACTTAGCCTCACCGCCCGATGGCACCACTATCGTAAGATAAATTTACCATCATGTAGCACATCTTCGTAGACGGCTATTGTCAAAATTTCAGCCGAATTGGATTTGTAGTTTTGTTTTGACCGCGTGTGTAAGCGGACGTGTCCGCGGATTTTCGAAAAATGGAAAAAGAGCAATATCGGCCGGTGATTTGATTCTTGTTTTTGGAAGGGAAATCGCGCAGCGATATCAAAAAGCGCTTGGATGCTGTTTACGGTGACTCTTCTCCTTCAATGGCGACCGTCAAAAATTGGTTTAACGAGTTTCAACGTGGTCGCACGTCAGTTTTTGATGAGCCACGCCCAGGTGCCCCAAAAACGGCTACCACGGAGGATAACGTGAGAAAAGTCCCGATCTTGTATTGGCAGACCGCCGATTGAAGGTGCGCGAGATAGCTGAGACAGTAGGCATCTTAAAAGACCGCGTGGGTCATATCCTGCATGAAATATTGGGCATGAGAAAGCTGTCGGCTCGATGGCTGCCGCGTTTGCTCACTTCGGACGACAAGCGCATCAGTGACACAACTTCAGAGCAGTGTTTGACACTGTTTAGGTGCAATCCGAAGGGGTTTCTGCGTCGTTTCGTGACCGTCGACGAAACATGGATTCACTGGTACACACCAGAGACCAATAAACAGTCGAAACAGTGGACTTTACCCGGCGAATGTGCTCCGAAGAAGGCGAACACTGTCCCATCGGCCGAAAAGGTGATGGCCACCGTTTTCTAGGTTTCACAAGGTGTGATTTACATCGACTACCTGGAGAAGGGCAAAACGGTCACAGGGCTCTACTATGCCGAACTATTGGGCCGATTCAACGCTGAATTGTAGAAAAAACGGCTCCATTTGGCGAAGAAAAAAGTGCTCTTCCACCATGACAACGCACCGGCTCACACCTCCGCCGTCGCAACGGCCAAATTGGTCACATTAGGCTACGAACAGCTGCTCCATCTACCGTATTCTCCAGATTAGGCCCCGTGTGACTTCTTTTTGTTTCCAAACTTGAAAAAGTCCGTCGCCGGACAGAAATTTGAGTCGAATGAGGAGGTTATCGCCGCCACGGAGGCCTACTTTGTAGACCTCCAGAAAACGTTCTTTTCAGACAGCTTAAAGAAGTTGGAGCATCGCTGGGTCAAGTGAATCGAGTTGAAAGAAGACTGTGATGAGAAATAAATCGCCACTTTTCCAAAATTTTCGTTTTTCTTTTGTAGGCTAAGTACTTATCGGACTGCCCTCGTATTAAATTTCAAAATGAAATACTGCTGCTGATACCAGGGCGACAGAAGTGTAAAGTAGTCGTCGCAAATCGGCTAAAAGTTGCAAATTGCCGCGCGGGTGACAGACGACGCGCGGCTCCTTCGCACGCCACTTTGTCTCAATTTAGTTTTTGCTCGTCGCTCGTCGCTCGACGCGGTGCCGATGACGCTCCGCCTGTCTCGCAGTTCGTTTGTTTATATTTACACAACACACTATTTGGGAACTGTTTGTTTTGGGATTCGGTGACGTCGCACGGTACCATAGAAATCGGCAGTGATTGATCGTCGAGTTATTTATATTCCTAACCCTTTGTTTTCATATAACATATCAATCTATTGCATTGACGTTAACTCGGGTTGAGATGTTGGTGATTATGTTTCTGGTATTGGATAATGCTAAGAGTCATTGTAGGACAGTATTGTTTTTCTTTGATCGTAATATTCTCCGTAGAGACGCATGAGTGTATTCTCCGAAGGGGTAGGCAGAGGTGAAATGTGAAATACATCACTTAAATTCAGCTATTTCAAAAAGTTTACCACCCTGTTCTCAAGGCTGTTATGCAGGGCAAGTAACTCCAGTGTTGCTCTTTACCAATGAGGAAAAAGTTTACAATATTGATACAAAATTTTCCTAATTAGAGCAGTGAATTAATTAAATCACAAACTGTTGTATTAAGTTATCACTGCACCCACATTCCGCCAAGACTCGTCTGTTTCCGTCCCACGTAATAGGGGGTGAGCCTATTGCAATTTTTCGGGTTCGTTCCCAGACTCCTAGCTGCATCGAGATTTTCCAAGTGGAAAAATCCAATTACACTCTGCCCGACCCGGGTATCGAACCAAGGACACTTTATTTTGCGCGCCACATACTTGTCTTATGTGTTTTTATAGAGGTATAGGGGACCATGGCGAAGATAACCTATTTTATATAAAATTTCCCCTTAAGCGAAGCCGGTACCAGCCGCTTGTTTTTGTAAGATTGCAAAATATTGTAAGCAAAATAAGCGCACTCTAGGATTTCTCCGTGGCGCAACTGCGAAACCTTATCCAGAACTTGTTTCGACTTTGCAATTTCTTTTACTGAAGTAAATAAAAATAAAACCTTTCCGCTTAGTAAAAAAACCTTATTATTAATTTATCTCTCGGTAACTTACATACTCGTAGGTATATTGAAGACATAATATGGCATGATTCGTTTCCAATATATTTCGAAGAGTAATGTATTACTCATAACCATCTCTTTATTGGTGTAGGATCACAACGTGGAAACAATCAAATCACCACTTGCTAATTGCTTCAATTCGAAATTAATCCTTTGCGAAGCATTTGTAAATTTAAGCACTTCGTGTGTAGCGTTAAATTGTACAGATATATGTACTTTAGTATATTTATCTCGTACCCGTAACAATTTAATAAGGTTTTATGCGTATTTCATTACAAGGTTTTAAGTTAATTTACTTTATGAGTGAGTGACTTGGTAGACAATGTCACATCTCGTCGGCCGTCTAGACTGGCTAAATTACACGCTTTTGTTCGACTTGTTATTAAGTATGGTAGTATTCTAGTAATAATTAATTATAACTCAAAGAGGCAAACGCGCAGAATATATTAAAAAAGATTAGCATTTAATGAGGTTACATATTTTAAATTTTTTAATCATACTGTGGAAAAATTCTATACATAACAATTTACACTGTTTACGAGTATAAATAGGCTCATGCCAAAGTTCTATAAATCTGTAATAAATTTGTATGACATATGTATGTATACATAAATGACTAGGCGCTCAAGAAAGCTGAAGAGATCATCGCAAACACGGGGTATGCATTAAAGCATCCATCATGATGTCAGGAGTGACGCGGCGGCATCCGACGTGCGTCGTCCGCCATCTCAATCGGTGAAGACATGTACTCCGCTGACGTGACGTGACGGATCGCGAGATTCGTCTGAGGTTATCGCTCTCATGCTTAAGTAATATAATGCATTGTTAATTCATACTTTCCTGGTATGCTGACCCGAGTATCAAGTTGAGTATATTAAATATTAATAAAAAATGCCAATGGAAGGAATAGTCTTTCTCTTTCCTAGATTTTGTTACTATTTCTTATTCCTATGTATGTAAAACGCCGCGGATTGCTGTATTTTTGCCTATACTATAGTATTTATCTGATGTTATAACGTTTTCAAGCGATATTGGCGTGAAAGTCTCTCCTGTGTGCCGTCGTTTTATAATGCGGACTTATGTCTGGCAATGTTTTACGAATGCGCCAGAGCTCGTATGTCCCGATATGCATGCAATAACGTGAAATAGACAGTTTTATTGGTGTTACGTTGCGCATTGCAATATTACGATGCAATTCTATACGTCACATGTAGTGGACGCTTTCTGTTTGATGGTCGCAGCGTGTCGACCTCTAGTAATGTATTTTCATAGTTATGGGAGTTATTATATAGTAGTCGAAATATCTATATATGGTACAACATTATCACTAACAGCGCATATACACACGTCTCACTGCTGGGTACGGGCCTCCGTTATAACTGAGTGAATTAAGGCCTTAGTCTACCACGCTGGTCTAGTGTGGGTTGACGGACTACATACCTAAGAAATTCCTAAGATCTTCTAGGTGTGTAGGCTGGTTATCTTACGATGTTTTCCTTCACCGTTAAAGTGCGTGATAATTAATTATGAATTTTTGATTTGATCCCGCGACCGCCAAGATTTGGCTCGAGAGCGCGCCTAAACCTCGACGCCCTCACATCTTTATGTATGCACATGTATAAAGTAAATTTTATATTATTTTAAAAGGTACTACTATTATTTACTAAGTACAGAGCCCGATCGTAACTTTTCTAGTACAAAAATAGTTTCTAAAAGTGTACTTATAAGTTTCATTTGAAGCATACATATGCTTGGCACATGTCGATGATGTTGATAAATTGTTAGGTACTTATGCGCGATCCATTTGTCGTTAGTTGTGTTACGTGTGCCGGCGGGAGGGAGGCGGGCTGTCTGCGCGTCCAAACTTTGTGATGTATCGTGTTGTTACATATTATGCATGAATGCGAGTATTTGTTCAATACAAACAACTTGCAAGCCGTATTTCGATTTTCGTTCGATAAAAAAGTAATGGTTCATGAATATTGCTTATCACTTC
The DNA here is from genome assembly GCA_907164795.1 of Hemaris fuciformis. Taxonomy (NCBI): domain Eukaryota; kingdom Metazoa; phylum Arthropoda; class Insecta; order Lepidoptera; family Sphingidae; genus Hemaris; species Hemaris fuciformis. The sequence continues at coordinate 540,218 of OU015452.1, forward strand.
TGAAAGAATTTAGAAGAATGTTGAAATTTTCGTACCTAATTTATGTATAGATAACTATTATTAAGAAAAGAAATGGGCTTGTGTAATATAATTTGGCTGATGTCGATGTTAATTTAATATACTGTATTATCACTGAATTATTAATAAAAATGGCAATAAAAAACCTTACACAAATAATAATTCTTATAATTATAATACTTGGTACACAGATATAATATTGAAATAATTACTTAGAAGTCAGTTCGGACGGTACGGCTAATTGGACATCGTCTCCCAGTTGTCTATCTAATAACACAAAATACCTCGAAATTCGGCCCAATTTACATAGTTATTGTTATCGAGACTGATATTCGGTTTTAATATATTCGTACAATACAAAGTTTACTTAAATAATAGTGGCCGTAATTACGACTACGCTAATCATTTGTTACATGTTTTTTTTTAAGAACGTATTAAATTTTTAATGAATTATATATACTATATGGGGTGTATTTCTTTGCCATGTTATATCCAGGTGTTTTTTAAGTCTCAAATTATAAAGAACAATTTTATTGTTCTTATTCGAGGACATTTGAGTTATATTAACTTTTGTTTAGTTTTCATAAACTCTTCTTATAATTCAACTTCGACTATTGCAAATTTGGAAGCCTCTCCCAAATCCCAAGGCTACCTGTATCGTATGCAAGTACCAGGGTCACATAAAGAGCGAGATGGACGACGTTTATTTTGACCGCAAGTTGTACGTTATAATATAATGTCGCTTGACGAGGGTTTTTGGTCACTGACGTCGTTTTAATATTTAATTTCAAGTTTATGTACTGTAATTATTTTATACCGCATAGCTGTATAGTTGAGTGGTTACTAATACCAAGATCAGTGAAGCCTTGTTAATTTGAAAGCCACATTTAACTTTTTCGAGTATGTCCATGATAGAACACATCGTGTAGCAGTTATTTACAGACTAGTCTGTGGAAAAATGATTCGCAGGTTGGATTCTCACACCGGGATAAATATAAACATTTTATAGGGACTAGGTAGCTCTGATTTAACATTCTCTCGTAGTTCATAGCCCTGGTAAAGTTTGCGCCAATGTATATACATATATGTACGTGACTTTTGGGCGTATTTATTAGCGAATGTACTGAAAATACCCATACAAAAAAAAACTTCGCTCGGCTGAATCGTACCGAATCATGTGTAAAAATATTTAGCCTCGTAGACATAAAGACTGAATATCACGACCCTTGTTACGCCTTAATCCTTATATTATAGCTCAGAATGCCTTGGAAATGGTTCGGAAACAAACCGCCGCTTATTAATGTTCCTGTCACAACATTAACTCCGAATCAATTATTCCGTGAGGATCGGCCGGTGTCGGGTACAAATCCGGGCGCGTAATCACGATGACGTCCGCACATCCATACACAGAACGCGACAGTTTATCGAGATGTAAGCTGCGAGTGGATTAGTTTGGCCGAGCTTCGAGGCCCAGCCTCGCCCAACATCACGATGAACACAGTGATTTATCTGTCACACGAGTTCTAGATGCGTCTGTTTTGGCGCAGTTGGTCCGTTAATGTAATTGCGATTGGCGGTTTTCGGTTTGGATGTTTCGGTACGAAGTGAAGGGTAACACTCGTTGAGAAACAAGTACGTCTTCAACTTTTATATTTTAAAATATTAATCCGTCTTGCAACTGACAATTCCAACGACTGAGCTCGAACTGCTCAGCGACACCATTTTTATACACATCAATTGACGGTCTTATTTTTAAATATTTTTATAAAGTCCTATAATTAATTTATATTAATCAAGATTATATTCTCATTAAAGTTATTGACAATTTTAATTATACTTATAAGTAATAAAATCATCAATATGCAATTTTACTATTACTACAATAATTATTAGTAAAAGGTCTGTACGCATAAGCTTTTAATTATGGAAATATATAATATTGTAAGGTATTATAACGAAATACATTTATAATTACTAAATATTACTATTTAGGCTAACAGAAGTTTGTGGAGTTCACATTTTCGATTTAAACTACAAAAAAAAGTAACGAATTTCAAATTAAATTTTTGTTGTTAAAATACATTGTAATATGTAATTGCTTGTAAAATATAGCTCTTACTGTTGTGGTTAATTTGTAGATATAACCCTTAATAATTAAATTCATAAAAAAATATATAATCTATATTGTAATGCTTCAGGAGTAGGTAACATGCGTCATTTTGTCTCCATACCAATGATATTTTCTTAAGCTTCGTATTGTTTAAACATTTAAAAAAAGAGATTCGATTTTTTTTATACATACAAACTTGTTTTGGCGTGTCATATTATTGCGTAAATTGTATAAATAAATAAACGATTATAAATAAACGATCATTAAATTTTATTTTAAATCCGACTCATACATCCAGTATGAAATAAATCGTTATATTTCTGAATTTACTTATAATTCCGTCCTTTATCCTATTCGTAAGGTCATTTGTTGTTATACCGCAATGACATTGAATATATTTAAAATTTTGAATGTCCTTATTAAATTTGTTGCAAACAAGCCTCCTCTAATATGTAAATGTATACAGAGAGTTATATTGTATTCTAGATCACTGAGCAATTGTGGGAAACAAGGCGAAAAAGGGCCGTGCACGAAATTATTTTTATTCACAGAGACAATTCGTTTTTGTGAGTTTTTTTAGACGACCTTGTTTGTACCGGCCGGCATAATATTACTGTCTGCAAAATGAGCTCTGGTTTGTGAAGTTAAATATTTACTTTGACCGCACCCACATTTTGAATGCCAAGTTAATTTGCTGAATACTAAAGATCCGCCACCCTGCTTTTGGAATCTCTGGACTCGGCGAACTTGCGCTGTCACTTGCAATCCACTCACTCATCCAAAGTATCTCTAGCAACATAAGTTTGGACAGTTTTTTACAGTTCTACTTGAGGGACACAAACTATGCTTATCCAATCCAATCCAATCCATCAGCCAATCGAAGTCCACTGCTGGACATAGGCCTCTCCCAATGACTTCCACAGGGACCTGTTGGAAGCAGCCTGCATCCAGCGACGTCCCGCGACCTTCACCAGGTCGTCCGACCATCTTGTCGGAGGACGTCCCACGCTGCGCTTTCCGATACGTGGCCTCCACTCGAGAACTTTTTGGCCCCATCGGCCATCAGTTCTCCGCGCTATGTGCCCGGCCCATTGCCACTTCAACTGGCTAATCCGCTGGGCTATGTCGGTTACTTTAGTTCTCCTACGGATCTCCTCATTTCTGATTCGATCTCGTAGGGAAACCCCGAGCATAGCCCTCTCCATAGCTCGTTGAGTGACTCTGAGCCGTCTAATGAGGCCCATAGTGAGAGGCCACGTCTCAGTGCCGTATGTCATCACTGGTAACACACAACTATCGAAGACTTTCGTCTTCAGGCACTGAGGTATTTTGGACGAGAAGACGTCGCGTAGTTTCCCGAACGCTGCCCAACCGAGTTGGATTCGACGATTGACCTCTCTCTCGAAGTTGGACCTGCCTAACCGGACCACTTGTCCCAAATAGACATATTCGTCGACAACTTCGAGAGTCGAGCCCCCAACTGCGATCGGGGTGGGCACAACATGGACATTCGACATGATCTTCGTCTTGTCCATGTTCATTTTAAGACCCACCTGTTGAGAGACTCGATTGAGGTCTTCGAGCATAGTGCTAAGGTCTTCCAGCGATTCTGCCAAGACTACAATATCGTCGGCAAACCGAAGGTGTGTGATATACTCGCCGTTGATGTTGATGCCGAATCCTTTCCACTGCAAGAGCTTGAAGGCGTTTTCCAGCGCGGCAGTGAACAGTTTCGGAGATATGACATCTCCCTGTCTCACGCCTCTCTGTAGTGGAATAGCCTTCGTGCTCTGATCTTGTACTCGGACCGACATGGTGGCGTTGCTGTATATGCTTTTCAACACCTCGATGTACCGACAGTCAATGTGGCACCGCTGGAGAGACTCTAGCACAGCCCAGGTCTCGATCGAATCAAAGGCTTTCTCATAGTCCACAAACGCTAAACAAAGCGGCAAGTTATATTCCTCGGTTTTTTGTATAACTTGCCGAAGCGTATGGATGTGGTCTATGGTGCTAAAGCCTTTTCGGAAACCGGCTTGTTCGGGAGGCTGGAAGTCATCAAACCTGCGTTCGAGACGATTGGTGATGACCCTCGAAAACAACTTATAGACATGGCTCAGGAGCGAGATGGGCCTGTAATTCTTCAGCAAAGTGTTATCACCTTTTTTGAAGAACAGTACCACCACGCTCCTGCTCCATGCCTCTGGCGTTGAGCCCTCGAGGAGAACGGAATTGAAGAGCCTCTGAAGGACTTTAAGTACCGGCGTTCCGCCCGCTTTCAGAAGCTCTGAAGTGATTCCGTCCTCACCCGGCGCCTTGTTGTTCTTAAGTTGCTTCAGGGCCATCTCAATCTCACACAGGCTGATGTCCGGGATATCATCACTGAAGTGGCGGATCAACTCGGCTCTCGGGTCTTCGGCCGAGCTAACAGTCGGTTCGGCAACCGAGGTGTAAAGCTGTCCGTAGAACCTCTCGATCTCCCTTAACACCTCTGCCCTCGTCGACACTACGCTGCCGCCCTCCGTCTTCAGCCTAGACAACTGTCTTTGCCCAATAGACAAGTCTCTTGCAAACACTTTGGAGCCTCCGTTCCGCTCAATAGTCTCTTTAATGCTCACAGTATTGTGAGCACGGACATCGTGTCGCAAGGACTTCCAGATCCGTCTATTGAGCTGACGATATGCTTCGGCGTCCTCGGAAGACTGCAGCGCCATAGATCGACGTTCGGCCATAAGGTCAAGAGTGTGGATCGAGAGTTTTTGAGGTCTATCTCTACGGCGAGGTCTAAAATGCTTAGATCCCACCGTATGGACAGCTTCTACCAAACCGCTGTTTAACTCGTCCACTGCAAGGTTTTCTTCTAGACAATCAAAGCGATTTCGAAGCTCGAGTTGAAAGCTCTCGGGGTTTTGGATATGAGCGCGAGTAGGTCGGAGCGTAGACTTCATCATGCGACGCCTTTCTAGCTGGACGTTGATATTCAATGAGCCTCTAACCATTCGGTGATCACTGCCGGTTTTCACCCTGTTGATCACAGAGACATCACTGAATATCCGTCTATTCGTCGACAAGATGAAATCTATCTCATTTCTCGTAGAACCGTCAGGACTCAGCCAGGTCCATTTCCTGTGAGGCGGCTTCTGGAAAAAAGAGTTCATCGCGAAGAGTCCCTCTTTCTCCAGAAAGTCGGCCAGCCTCTGACCCCTGAGGTTCCGTTGCCCATGTCCAAATTGCCCCACTTTCAACTCTGCATCGCTTCTCTTGCCCAACTTTGCGTTGAAGTCCCCCATAACAACATTGAAGTAGGTTTTGGAAGTATGTATGGCCCGACTTATGTCCTCATACATCTCCTCTACTTCTTCATCTGGGTGTGTCGAGGTCGGCGCGTATACCTGTATGACCTTCAGCGAATATCTTTTCGATATTCTGAGTATAAGGTACACTACCCTGCTCGACACACTTTCGATGGATACGATGTTGTTGATGAGAGACCTGTGGACGAGAAATCCGACACCTCCTCGGGACTGTTGGTCGTCCCCCCGGTAGAAGAGCAGGTTACCAGACTTCAGGGTTATCGTGTCCTCCCCGATTCTTCGGACTTCCGACAACCCCAGAATGTCCCAGTGTAACCCGCTCAATTCTTCTTCCAGTTCGACAATCTTCTCGTCTGTCCTCAACGTGCGTATGTTGTGTGTTACCAGGGCCAGTCGTCGTCGGGGGTGGTAGCCGGGGCCAACCCGGGGATTCTTAGCACCCCCTGCCCCGCCGTAACCATGGCCGCTACCGTAGCCAGGAATAGCGGGGCTGCCGGGGACTGGGGGCCTGGTCCTGGTTGTACTCATTAAGAGGTATTTGCCAATACTCGCCACGCTTGGCAGGCGGGTTGGCGAGCGCAGGAGGGGACTTGCGTTGATGACGCTGCTGCCCGTCATCAACCGGGGAAAGGGAATAGGGTGTGTGGGTAGAGGATGACATGGGAAAGGAAAGTATGGCCTGTAGGAGTGGATACTGCAGTCACGGAAGGGGAGGTTGGTAGTGGCTGCAGTAGCTCGGGGAGGTCGAGGTCGCGTACTCGAAGCACCTATTCTAGGGTAGGCCATGACCACTAGATAGGAGCATCCCTGACCAAAACTATGCTTAGCTTCTTTTAAATTCATCTTTATGATAAACATTTAACTTTTTTATCTTTTACTTAAATGCGAGATTAAACGATGATTTAATTTTCTTAACTTTGTTGTATAGGACTACATCATTTTCACACGATGTACTTACTTTTCCTAAAGTAAATATTGGTCTATTCTAATGAAGGTAATTAGTGAAAGACTTGAAAACCCATTGAACAATCCTAGATGTACTTTAGTACTTATAACGAGCTCATACCCTATCCCTTCCATTTGATATTTCCATTTAATAGATCGTGACAACCACTCGCATTTAGGACCCATTCATTAATATTAGGACTAGAATCGCCGAGGATTATATCGGCGCGACGCTCTGGCTGTGATTGTCCTCAACTAAACACTACTGTAATGGGATTAGGCGTCAATTTTGTCGAGAGCCCCGCGCGCGCGACCGCACACAACGGTTGCTACGTACTAGTACACAGGCGAAACGTATATTTGGCAGCTGCGGTCGGCTCCAGTCGGGAATTCAATCAGTGCGGGCTTCATTATCGATAAATCATGTAATTTGTGTTGATATGTGTACGTTGCAATCTGTTTTTAAGAGGCACTTCGTAGTATGTGCAGTGCTGCTTTAGCTCGTCTCTACGATAATAGCCAATCGATTTACTTATTCCGGTCCATTTTTTTGATGATCCCGTTATGTGACTCACTTGCATGGCCTCATCGTCGTACGATCTAGAGATCCTGGGTGCGACTTTCTATTCGGATAACGTATTTTTGGGCTTTTTCCATTAGAAAATTAACAGTAGCTACAAGGAGTTTGAAAACGTGCCCGAAAAACGGTAACGTTAAACTAAAACACGAATTGCACACACTTCCGAGGTTACTTAGTTGTGTGTGGTTGTATGTTTCAGGGGTCATTGTGGCTGTTATTTACTGTTGTTTACTATTTTTCCACTTCATACTATTTATAGTTGAAGTATTCTGAATTGCGAGAATTTAGACATGAGTACTGCGCTGACGTAGGTACAATTAGTTGCTAGAAATTGTATAAGAACGCCTCGAGTGTGCCTGTTTTGGGCGTTAATGGACGCTAAAAGCACTTATGAAGAAACAAAAGGCCAACTGTGTTGGATATTTTCCGACTGCTGCTCTTTTTAGGCAATTCTTAGGTTTGCAAAAAACTTACCATTTTGTTTGAATACGCTTTTATTTTAAGGATGCTTTTATATTTAACCTACATAGACCCTTAGTTACATAAATGCGAAAATGAGTTCGTTTTATTTCTTCCACGTGTAAATCAGAATCTACGTTGATGATTTTTTCAACAGAACTATTTTTGGAACATTTTCTGACAAAAATTAAAGGAATTACTAAAATGTATTCCGTGCAATGGGAGGAAGCTTATGTCCACCATGAGATTATATCCGGTTTACAAAGCCGAATTGTGTGGAAATATTCACCTTAATTTAAAGGTATCGGTAATTTCATTTCAAAGGCACAAAGAGACTGACGTTCACCATGAAACATACTCCCGAAGAATGGACATTTTATGCTCCGAGGGAAAATATTGTTTAAATTGAATATTTACACAAAGAAAATATTTTAACGAGTAATTGAAGTGTCCGGATAGCAAAGGAAAACTATTATATTGTTTTAACATTTACAATTTCAATTTTCATAATTTTCGAAATATTTTTTTTATTATTGAAATAAGGTAAAAGAAGAGTTGGTTTCGTTTTTGTAAACTTGTCGTGATAAAGATGTCGCCGATTAACTTCGTCGCCGATGACTTGAGAAATGGTAATTTTTTTTATATAGTATTTTCGAATCCGCGTAAGCGTCGCTGCATTAGTGTATCGGTGATCATGAAGGTCTGACTGCGATATCCGAGACGGGCAATAATTTTGTCAGGAAATTCCCAGTAATAGCACGGAATTAGGAAGTATGCCCAGTGTCCTCGGGTGTTTACATAACTTCATGATTCCCTAGTAGTATGTATGGAACTGTGCCTATGCTAGTATGTATGTAGCTTGACCCCGTTTTCCGTTCGACTGCAGTACGTTGACAAAACGATGTCGCGTCACCAGCTATCAGTTTGAATACTTGTATAAACAAATCCAGCAGCGCTTCAATAATCTAAAATAACGAATCTATTTTAACGAGGAATATTTTCCACTAATTAATCCAGATACACATATGTTTTAATGAATTCAGCCAGTGATCTGTAGGTGTCAGTGGTTGTGGTGTACTAGGGCGGCATCAGAGAGCAGAGACATGCTCGTTATACTCGCGTCTAGTGCCATCATGTAAACCTCATGCAATATTCATTAACGCCTGAAGCACGCCTTCGGTAACAAGACCCCGCCAGATTTATAGGTCTTGACACTGTGCCATCGTGATACAATGTAATATCTTAACATGGCCCCGAAGAAAATAATTTTTTGTAGGTTAAGAAAAAAACTTCATGCAAGGACGAGTAATAAGAAAGTTAGTGAGACAATATTGACGGCGGCGGTCAGGAACTACGACGGTCAATAACTAGAATATAGTAACCAATAAATACTGAAGATGTTCAATTGCTTTTGGGCTGTGATTGTAAGAGATATTTCTCTATGATGTTCAGGACTTCATATCAGTACCTACACAAAACATAAGTATACTTTTGATTTACTAAATTGGAATCCAAGTGTCTTTATCATTATTCATATAATATTACTTCGATATGATGGGCGATAAAGATCATTAACCATTAGTGAAGGTTTTTTCAATGCACTGAATTTATGAGGACTGAAGAACCTTATAAATGGCGCAGAACTTTTAAACTTTCACGGCAAAGTGACTATAGCGCATCTGCTGATAAGTGCAGAGCTGTTCAGAGTATCAAGTGGCGAAAGTAAGACTTTTGTCCCTCGAAACACTCAAGTCGGCCATTTTTTTTTTATACTGGCACGGCAAAGTGACCCCATTGCACCTGATGGTAAGTGTAATGGAGTCCAGAAAAAGTGCCGACCAGCGGGAGATGATGATCTCCCGTTGGTCGACGCAATCATGCCGGCCGAAAACCTCTTCACCTATCTTGTGAAGAAGTTTATCTATACGTGTCTCTGCGAAGTGCTGTATGATAATGTATGCATCAAGACACAGATCATCTGCCATACTGTATGGCAGATCTTCTTGTTACACATGCAATTCCAATCGCCCGACTCATTATTTACTCCTTTGTGACTTTCAAATGAATGCCATGTGATCTCTGTCCGCATGTATTTGCAATCGTTTGATTAGAATCTATTTGACTAATGGGTTTCGTATTGAATGTGTGTCGCATTTAGTTCCATGTAGGCAAATGATAAGTTTTTTCTTTTTGAAATTATATTTAAGGCATAATAGGTCATGTATTGGGTAATATTGTAAATTATCGATGTTATTTTTTTTTACAGGTGGTTGCTTTTTCACTAAATATATAAAAATTCTAATGCATTGCATTTCCCTATCATCTGTTTATCATCATAAGTGATTAATTGTGCATTACGGTGGTAGTAGGAATTTAATAACCAACAAAATTACCATTAGCAACAGATTTCTTTATTTAAGCCTTTTTAATAATGTATATCAATTATAATGTATGTCATGCTTGCAATAAAAGTTTATTAAAAATATACATGTGTGAGTCAATTCACATGGGAATCCAAATAGAGCTTAGGAAAATTGAAGCTTAGTTTTTGTACTAAATGAATATTTAAATAGTGTTTTAGTTTGCCAACCAGGCGGATAGGAGCTGGTGAGAGCGATCAAAGGAGCTCGCATTTCATTAAAACTAAATAAGCAAATCATACCGCGCAACTCCTTTAATTTATGTATTCCTGGTAATAAAACTCGTCGAAAGCGTGCTTTATTGGAAATATAATTAAAGTTCTTATTAACGAGTAAAGAAAATTTGCTAGTGGTGGGAATAATAATTATGTAATACCTATTTTCTGTATTTATGACATCTTTACACCAAAAAAAAAAAAAATGGGACAATTAGTTCGTGTTTATTTTTATCTTAAATTGGTTGCCAAATCAACTCGAGCATAGCCACGCATAAAATTAATAATTTAAAAATTCTACTACATGTGCATATTACCATATCTTTTATTGAAAGAGATGATCCGACGAAGCAAGATTCAGAGCAATGTCAACAATCTCCACGAGGCTACACAACTAAATAGCACACACTACATTTGTCAGCACAATGCGGGGCACAAATAATAATTTGTCTGAAGCAATAACACAATAGCAACTGATGTTTTGTTCCACGCCGAATGAACAGGGTCGTGATAACACAAACACTGATGTCTAATGAATATTTCACGAGATATTTTCGTATCCGTTATGTGATTCGATATCGCAGCGGGATATCCACGATTCCAGATCTTCTGACATGAGCATTGATTTTCTACGTGTGCTGTTACTTATGGTCTTTGTTGAAGATACTTCGATATTTGATGTGACGTAACTTGTAACTCTCGTGTGAGATAAATGGTTGTTGAGGTAACAAGTGTTACTGAGTTATGATTGCCATTTGCCAACTGTCGTGATATCAATTACAGTGTTGCACGCATTGGCATTAATAAGTTGCTGTCATTTATAAATTTATTTTAATTATTTATTTATTTAAAACTTTATTGTACACATAAAAATCAAGTACAAAGGGCGGCCTTATCGCACAAGGTGATCTCTTCCAGGCAACCGAGGATGGAGGTGAATGAAGAGTAATGAGAGCTAGTTGTGAGTGTACATACATAAACACATACATAGACACATAGATAATACATACATGCATACATACATACATACAAACAAATCAACATACATAAATACACATATCTTCAATCAGCGTGACAAGTAATAGTCTATCATCATTTCTTTCAATTTATTATAGGTTTAAATGGGTATACCTATATGAAGTTAAAATATGAACTTGTAACTTAAAAATGCTATTAAAAACGTATCAAAATTAACAAGTTGATATCTAGAAACATATATGCGGACATAACATCATAATCTTTCTCGACTTAATGACAGGCACTGCTGAATACAGGCCTCTTCCAGAAAAACTTCCTGAGCGACCTGTAAGGATTAGCCTGCATCCAGCGGAGTTCTGCGATCTTAATCAGAATTCTCGTCCACCTTGTAAACAGACGTACAAAATTGCGCTGTTTCTTCCAGGCTACCAGACTACAATTTTTAAGACCAACTAGACAAGATACAAGTTTTTTCTAAGACTTGTGTATAATCGCTATCCAAAGTGACGTTGGCCAAGACGTCTAATACACGTCTCGGTGAGTGCGAAGAAGCTCGCGGTGAAGATGTCTCGGGTTAAGCGGTGCAGTGGAGAGACTCTCGTGCCGAGTGGACGGGCCTAATTGGCCCTAACGCTCGATGCTACCACTTGACTGTTAAGTGGAAACTCAGTCGGCGCATTTGATACACTGCCACAGTACTGCGGCCGCACCGCTGTTGCTACATATTGATACATCTGGATAAGGTTTTTTCTGCATGGAATTCCGATCAAAAGATTAATTGGATTTAATCCAATCAATCAATCAAACCGACGTGCATGCATGAAGAGGATAATGTCAGTGGAGGAAGCGAAAGAAGTGTGTTCGGACCATGGCATTTGGCGCTCTATAGTTTCTGCCTACCCTAACGGGAGACAGACGTGAGTTAATGTATGTACATATGTAATCCAATTAAATATTGTTTAATTACTAAAGTATCCGGTTGTTAGTCTGATAAGTTATCACATCTTACCTGCTAAATTAATTTCGACGAATATAATTATAGGAAGCCTAAGAGAAGAAGTAAGCTTATTTATCAAGCAAATTGTCGTTGAAATGAGTAAAACTCATATTTGAGTGTGTGGTTTAAAGCATGAAAGGCTTCAGAGTGAAGTTGGAATGTGTCTCTAATTTTTCATTAAATGGTTTATAGTCTAGTCAACAAGTTCAAAAACGTGTTAAATAGAAATAAAGCTCCTAAAAATATGTGCCATACCTCATTCGATTCGGAATGACGTCTAGAAAAATGTTTTTTAAGGGCATATTAGCACATAAAAAATTGCAATAGTTATTAACAAAATAAGAAAAAAAAAGAAGGTATTTAGTTTTTCATTAATAACTTTTAAAATAATGATATTTAAGGAATTATGAAAAAATATCCTGAAAGAGGAGGAAATTTCCAATAAAAAAGTCCTTACTCCCGGAACTCTATCTATATTATTTATATTTTTTATTTAACGCTGGAAATAGCGCTCCGCGAGGGCGTTACGGCATATGCGCGTCGTCTAAAAAGCCGGTATATCACCTAAAATAATTTATTTCTAATATTAAATAACAATTTAAAAATTTGAATAAATTATGGTGTAATCTAGACACTTGAACGAAAATAACCACGGCGAAAAATATTTTTTTTGACAACTTTTCAAAAAGTTACACCATTGTTAATTAACTAATGTTTTTCCAATCTCTGTTTTTATAAATTACGGCATAAAAGTTTAAAAAATTAGTCTAAAAATATTTCGCTTCGTGGAGCTCTTCTTACTTAGGTAAAAAAAATTTTTTTTAATTTTCTTAACTTTGTTATACATGGTTGTTTTTGTAATTTTTTGAAGTTTTCGAAAAAAAATATAACGGTTAATATTATTTGTTTATAACAAATTGTTAAGTTAATAAACAATTAAATTATTTATAAAAAAAAAAAAAAACTCTGTTATTCCATTGAAAAGGGTCAATGATGATTATTAAGAATAAAATAATTTCTTAACTAATTATTTAAACAATTGAAATATAAAAAAAACGATTATAAACAATAAAAAGAAATATTTAAGATTTTTTTTCTTTTTTAAATCATCATTTTACCTTTGCAATAAGATAGTAAAAATTTTTTTTTTTAAATCGCAAAATAGTCTATTTGTTTATAAACAATTTCTTAACAAATGACGTAACAATTTTTTTTCCAATGTTAATTACTACCTATATTAGATGCAAAAACAGCAATAATAAGATATTACCAAAAAAAAATATTTTTTGATAACATTTTTTAGAAATTTCATTTTTAGTCTATTTAAAAAAAATATAATTAACAAAATAATAAACTTTAATAATTTTTTTTTGCATAACTTTATTAAGTACCTAAGTAAGAAGAGCTCCACGAAGCGAAATATTTTTAGACTAATTTTTTAAACTTTTATGCCGTAATTTATAAAAACAGAGATTGGAAAAACATTAGTTAATTAACAATGGTGTAACTTTTTGAAAAGTTGTCAAAAAAAATATTTTTCGCCGTGGTTATTTTCGTTCAAGTGTCTAGATTACACCATAATTTATTCAAATTTTTAAATTGTTATTTAATATTAGAAATAAATTATTTTAGGTGATATACCGGCTTTTTAGACGACGCGCCTATGCCGTAACGCCATCGCGGAGCGCTATTTCCAGCGTTAAATAAAAATTATAAATAATATAGATAGAGTTCCGGGAGTAAGGACTTTTTTATTGGAAATTTCCTCCTCTTTCAGGATATTTTTTCATAATTCCTTAAATATCATTATTTTAAAAGTTATTAATGAAAAACTAAATACCTTCTTTTTTTTTTCTTATTTTGTTAATAACTATTGCAATTTTTTATGTGCTAATATGCCCTTAAAAATCATTTTTCTAGACGTCATTCCGAATCGAATGAGGTATGGCACATATTTTTAGGAGCTTTATTTCTATTTAACACGTTTTTGAACTTGTTGACTAGACTATTATGGCTTTCAAGAAAAGAGCCTATATTTTCCTCAAAGGCCGGCAACGCACCGATAATTCCTCCGGTATTGTGGATTTTCATGGGCGGTGTTGACCACTTAACATCAGGTGGCTCACTTCCTCATTTGCCTCCTTTCCCATTAAAAATAATTTTTCTTTCTTTTTATTAATGATAGCTTGATAAAATAATCCTTACTTCAACATGAAACAGATTCAGCTCTACTCATTTAAAGAATCAAAACATTTGATGTATTTTTATGTTTTTTACCAGTTGCAACATGAATTTATTCTGAAATATATTTCTTCAACATAAAGTTGTTAATTGCGAAAAAATTGGGTCACAAGCAATCTCGACGTTAAACACTGCGCTTTGTTAATTAACAGATAATACTGGCGAAATACGAGCTAAAGTTTAAGTGGCAATTGTATTAGGCACTGTGGGAAACTACCAACTATGCAGTTAACTGTAGGTTCTTAGTTACAGTCTTTAACGAGAAATTTAACTAAAATTATCGCATAGAAACTTCGTACATACATAATGTAATGTCTGTACTCAAACGGGTAAGCAAATGTCTTTTTTGCTCAATCGTGATACTTTCACGCCCATATCCAACTATTTCTTCAGGTTGATACAGGTTGTTTGTAGCATTCTTGTCAATCAGGACTTATTTTATACAGGCATTATATGTATATTCGGCGCAGTTGATTTCTGCCAACTCGATTAACACTCACTCTGCACATTTATTTCTTTATTAATTGCTATATTCCTAACTACTATTTGTAGTAAAAATATTTTTTGTGGTCTCCTTTAATGTCACTAGAAAATATGCAGGAGTGGTGTAGATCTTATGTATTAGACTATCAAGAAGCGGTGGAGTCAGTTCTTAAGAATAACACACACACCGTAAGCTCACATGTCGAACAAATCCCGGTCATTTGGATTATGCTTATTGTTATGGGTCCCGCGTAATGTTGTTTCAGCCTCTCCGTATGTGTACATTTGTTAAGTGCATTAACTTTAGGCTCTGTTAACATAGTATTAGGGTTGTTATTTGAACATCACGATTGTAAGAATCGGTGAGTATACGTTCCTGTCCATTTGATCCCGACATCAGCTGATTGTTTCCGCATGAATATTTCATTAATAATGTTACCTACGACTACCTGCGCCGGATAAGGATTCGAAAAGATACGAAACTTTTTGGGTCCGGCCTACATCTTATCCGTTGTCCTGGTAATATCAAGAATCGAGTAATGATATTCAAGTTAATACTTTAGGCAATTTACAACTGGTTTATTACATTTCTTGTACTAAACTCGCTCACGGGGGTCATCAGTCTCAACTGTATCAACAGTTAACATATTCTACTACTATTAACTCGTAATGTATGGGCAATGTGGAATGTGAACTTAAGACTATGTGGATTGTTCTCGAAAAAAAAAAATACCCATCAGTACTTCACAACATAGAAAATAAATGTAGTTTTTACTGAATCATGTTTTTCTATTTGGAGATTATGTTCTAGTGAAACATAGACCGTGTATTTCAAAATATAAATTGCTTTAATAATAAACGTCGAAAACAATAAGCAAATTATCCGCCCACAAAAATACAGACGGCTCGTCTAATGACGTGCGTTTATGATCGCTCGCTCGCGTCGAGTTGTTTGCAAAACATCGTCAAATTAAACTTGTCAATTGGCCGCGTCCTGTGCGGCGCCACCACACGAACCCCTCCCGACCCCTCCTGTACCTCCCACCGCGCTCGCCCATTCACCATGCCCGCATAATAATGTCCGTATATACGAATCGTGTTTGTCCGCAGCGCTCACAAAAAGAGAAGATTTTAATGAAGCCATTTCTTTCCTCCATTTCCATGGTGGAAACTCCGCTCGTTTGCCGCCCAGTAATTGCTTCGTTAGGTTTTTCGGTTGTTTTCGTTCATCCCGGCGCCTTTACTTTAAATGTGATCCGCGCATTGTGTTGTATCGCAATTCGCAGTATTATTACACCTCTTTTGATTCGTGACTGCCTGGTAGTTCGCTTAATTACGCGAAAACTTTCGTAACAAGCATGTCTGGCAAGTTTTATTGAATTGGTTTGTGTTAAGCTGCTCAAAACGCTCGTAATTGGTTAAAAGGTTTAAGTGGAAACTTGCGAAAGAAATACGTGATCGAATTATTCTCTTTCTCTGGTCTGAGTAAATGATCGGACTACGTGGCAATACATTAACATTATAGTACGTATATTGTTAAACATAAATTGAACGCTTTGGAAAAGTATGTAAATACATGCTTCTGCAGGCGAGTTCGTTAGTACGCAAAAAAATAAAATTACATGAACTTTCGTTGCTTCGAGATAAAATGGATGGTATTGAAATATCTGCGGGTGAAATTTTAAAGCCAAGAAATAAATTTTGTAGAATTGAGGAACAAAGATCCAAACTTTCACATTTTTAATATTTATTTATGACAATACAACGTAACAACGTAATATAAATTTGTTATCGCCTCGGATAGTGGAACTGGTTTATAATGAATAGTTTCATAGTCAAGACAACGACAGTGTGAAGTGTCTATACAGCAGTGGCTGGCAATATTTCCCTCAAACTGTTGGGAACTTCATTAAAGGACAGTGGCAGTAAATAAGGCAGGTTTCACACCGGCCAGGATGTAGCTCGAGGGACGAGCTAGACGGCTTTTCGAATTTATCTCCTTTGAATGTCGGATAAATCAAGTTAAACCGAGAGTTGCCACCGGCGTATTTGATTACAGGTGTATTTACGTTTAGATGCAGATGAACTTGTCGGATTGCGAACGGATATTAGAGACAAATCCTCAATATTGTTGATGTTGTCTTCAAGATTTCAATTAAAATTGTCTTTTTAAAAATAAAACTATTATTTCTTGTTATTTTAGGCGTTTAATAAGACTACTTGACATAGAAAAATCTGAAGCGTGGTAACGAATGAAGGAATAGATTTCTGATAATACGAAAAGTGTCTTTAGAACGAGCGGTCGTGGGTTCAACGCAATAAGTACCTATTTGTCTTATGCATTAACATTATTTTTTTGTTTCGGGTCCTGAATCAGGTTCAGTTTCATTGTCACTGTTTACATGTGTACGTTACACAAATGCAAAAAAATTACACTCAATAAAATTCATTGGACGTTTTCGCATTTAAACTACATACTTCCAATAATAACTTAGTAAATGTAATGTCGGAAAAAACTAGAAGATTTGAAATGTTGGATGTAAATTTTAAGGCAACAGTTTATGATTTGAACCACAATTTAAAAATGGAACCAAGCCTCGTGCCGCAAATTGGTTCCGCTAGTCCGAGCTAGCTATTCTGGTTAAAGCGTCTTAACTTGTTTACGTTAAGTTCATCATGAAGCCAGGTGTCGAGGCTACTCGGCTTAAACTAGGGATTCGGTAAAGCTGTCCTGCAAGTATCGAACGATGAAAAGCTATTTTATGATACTCATGTGATTTAATCGATCTTGTAGCTTGTTTGAGATCAACGTGTCCTACCAAGATTTAATTCTGTCATAGGGAAATCAATGTTGTGTTGAGTTTGACGTCGAATTCCGCGAACATGATGGATCGGGCGTTAAACGTGTAACTAACAATAAATATGTGATTTTAAAGTTGTACAGTGGAAAACGGCCCCACCACGAAATAAGATAAGTGAAAAGAAATTCTTATGAAAATGATACTTAAGTTTTCTTTCGGAATCTTTATAAAGAAATCAACATTTATTAATTTAACACTATACAATAATAATGTTAACTTAATTTGGACTATTTTTTTTTTTAAATTGTATTGAGTACGGTCATACGCTGTTTCTGAAGCGCCATAACCACCATTAAATACCAAAATATTTTTTTTGTATAAATTAAAGTATTCAAATTCCGAAAATACAAAGCACATCTTCAATCTATTCATTAACCGTCTATATACCTATCTATGTATATACTACTAGTATATATTCCGACATAGTACTCAATACTATATGTATGTATATATCTATATAGACGGTTCATGATAGATCGAAGACGTATTTTGCATTGTTGGAATACATAGTATTATTGTCTGATCGTGCGAGAATTCCACGCGAGATGAGATACAGAGGCGGAACAGTCCAAGGAAGATGATCGCTGTACAATCGATTAATTTACCATCTGAGTCCATTCTCGTGCACAATCGGCCTGAGCACGTGCGGCCTCCCTTTGTGGAGTTCTCGCCGCACTGGCCTTGGCTAGCGTCTAGCATAGTTGTGGCTTGTATAACTACTTGTAACACGATATAAACTTACAATACGAATGTCGGATTGTCGTGGAGTACTGATGTTTCAACACGTCAGTTTAAAGACAATTTACCGGATTTTTGCTTTCTTAACTAGTATAATTTTTTTTCGGTACCTCGGGGGCGGCCGAAAGGGGTATATCGGGGTCTTTGGCCTTCCAGCTCGACGCGAACTAGTATAAATACAATAATTAGTTTGTGAGTTATCATTTAAGCGATTTTCATCAATCTTGGTGTAGATATAGATGGTATTGTCAAGATGGTTATGAACTAGGTACTTTTTATAACATTAATTGACAAAATTTATAACTTGCAAGCGCCCCTTCGTACAACAGTTATCACTTCATTAAGAGTATGTATTCTATGGTCTCAGATTCTTAAGTAATAGTTATTCTTATCGACAAAATTCTACGATCCTTATGAAGTTGGCAGTTATTATATGGGAGAGTGTGACATTCCAAACCTTTTGCTGATATAAAAAGAGTTTAATATTGAAATATTATGTCTATTCATCATATGACGATTTTCCAATAAGCAATTTCAAATAATAAAAATAGTATAAATGCAAGACAATAGTTGTATTGCACCAAAGCCAATTTACACTCGACAACAATAGCAACATTTGTTCCATTTGCACTTTAATAAAATTCAATGGAAACGAGCGAAATGCGGGGAATTTATTTTTCCATTTGATATCAAACGTTAGTGCGAGGTTGGTACTGTGGGCACGTGCGCAGATATGACGTCATCGCACGTCACCATTGTTACAGGTTCAAATAAAACATCCATATGCGGGAGAACAAATATCAAGCGAGCTATTGTTGACGGTGCCGTTTCAAATGGAAATGCGCTGTTAATTTTTAGATAAAAATGTTTTATGTCATGTAGTCTACATATCTATATCGGCCCGTATTCGTCCCATTGTTGGACAATAGCGTCATCTACAACTGACAGAAGTTAGACATTAGTCCACCACAGTTAGTATGAAAAGTTTTAGCGACATTGAGATAAGATGTTACGCAGTTTAACCTTTTTAATTGTTATCATAATAAAAATTAACGGAAACAAAACGAATTAAGCCGTGTAACTTGAGTTAATTCCTACAGAGTGGAGCCTGGACACAAAAGGAGCATGCTCGGCGCGGGGTAATTTGGTAAAATCTCCATAGTGCCCGGCTGGCCGGCCGGTGGACGAAATTGTCTCCGTACTAAAGCCCGTTATCCCGTTAATCCCGTAATCGAGGCGCACTGCTCCCGTGCGAGTTCCACCGATTTCGATAAGCTTTTGTGTAGGGCTGCCATGGATTCTCTTTTATAAATCTTTGCTTATCTGTATAGGTAATAGGAAAAACGGATTAGTTGACTGTAAACATTATTTCACGCCAGTTTTCTAGAAAGGATAGGCGTCTGGATACCTACTGAAACCCAGGTAAGGAGCGTGTCTATTGCCTTATAGTGAGCACTTTTTAAAATTCAGCAGTGGAAGATTTCCTAACAGAAACCTCAGGATCTCTTTTTTACAAGTTTCAATTTAAGCCGCGGTAACAACGGGACATATACGTTAAATATTGTGTATACCTTCTACTGTAGCGGTCTCACAACTCCATTATAACATTTTCGGGTAACATAAAAGGAAAAATAAATATTGTTCGTCTTCGTAGAAATTCCACTCAGGGTGGAAATTCAAAGAAATTTAATAATGATAAAGTCTTGTATGTCAATATTGCACACATTATTAATATGAATTTTAATACACGCCAGCTTTTACGCAGTAATGAATTCTCGCTTAATTAAATTGTACTTGTTTTAATTTGGTCGAGTTGAACTTCGCAATTTAATTATATTTTTTTACAATTACACAACAAAATTACCAAGTGTAGTGAGAACGATTGCGACAATCTCTCATTAGTAGATTATAGAATAGAAATAGGTAGAATTTTATGCCGGCGTCTTTGTATCCTGGCAACATGGGCGAATCCCGAAACAAGTCTTATTTGCGAAGATTTTTGTGCCGTAACATAACTATTTCTACAAGCCGGGTTATTATACGTACCTTAATTTGTGTCTCTATCACTTGAATGTTCTTCATCATCATCAGCCCATATATTTACGTCCCACTGCTAGACCTCCTCTACAACTAAGACGGTGTACGAGTAGACGCTCGCCACGCTGGGTTGGCCGACTACACAACTAAACAACTCCTAACACCTTTTGGGTATGCAGGTTTCCTCACGATGTTTTCCTTCGCTGTTAAAGTAAGTTATAAAATACACATATAACTTCGGAAAGTCAGAGGTGTGTGCCTGTGGCTTCAACCCGCGACCGCCGATACTCTGGACCGCGCGCCTAGACCACGAGGCTATCACTAAATATTATTTATGCTTATTTAATAATTTACAAGTAAGATACGTAGTTCAGCAGCCCTACTCAACTGTACATTCGGTGGGTTTCAGTGTCGGTACATTTTTTCGTCTGCCGGCTGTAGCGGACGGCGTCGGTGCCTAATGTGATGACCGTTCATGCCATACAAATGTGATTATGTTCGCTCCACATTTCACATAGGCTGCTTTGGATTTCACTGTAACGGTTGTGTTTTATCAGCTGGGTATTATAGTTGTTTTTTTTTCTAGAATATCAAACACAGAGTCTCCCTCGTGGTCTCGCGTCATTAATGTGTGCCATACCTAGCGGTTCCAAGTCTGGCAAATTGTTTTTCCATTGGAAAATTTCCAGTAGCAGCACGAAGTATGGAAACGTGCTTGAAAAGTGAAAAAGACTCGCCCACTATTACGAAGAACTTAAAACACAAAGTGGGTCTCTTCTTATTACTTCAGGGATTCAGGCGTGAGTGTATTACTTATGAGGGTGTATGTGTGTATAGGGCACATATAGTTGAAGGTTTACCACAATATTTGGAATCATAGTAGTCCACAAAGTGTTTAATTTCACTTATGGAAATGTTTTTAAATGATTATTTTCCACGCAACTTCGCGAATGAGTACACTTGAATATAGCTAGAAACTACTGCGATGAATTCTGAAAATACTTTCCTTTCTATGACGTCAAATGTCTACGGAACTAAACAAAACACATACCGTGATATTTATAAACTTTTGAACTTCTGCTTGGCCTGTGCGGTGTTTCGTCTCGCTGCATTATTGTTTTACCCCCAGTCTGTACATCAAAGTAATCACATCCCTTTTAGTGTCAATAAATTGATGCGTCCCTCATTGTAAAACTCCGCTAACATCGTTTTCATTCCAAATTGAATCGTTTTAGATCTGTTTACATGACAATAACACTTCGTTTTGTCTGTTTGCACACGAATAAATTCGTGAACAAATATTCCCAATAAAATACAGGTTCCATTACGTTCCACCCGGTGAGTTCTCCCTCTTTTATCATAACCAAACCGGAAATTTGCCGATTCCCGAGCCTTCGAATACTTCCGAGGAGTAGCGGGAGCACTAATTACTTTCTTTTTAATTTCCGCGCCTTATTTTTTACGCGTATATATTTCACTTTACGTAAACATTTCGCAGGACGTAAAGTCGCGTTGAAAGTGGTCCGAACGGCACGGGTACAAATTAAATTAGCATGAAAAGGAGTGGGGAACAAACGAGCTTGTGTATTTTTGTATTTTACGGTAGAGCCGCGGACGCCGGCCCGTCCCGCCGCCCAGTTAATTTCATTTGGCGGTGAAATTATTATGCGTCGAGCGACTACAAAGATCTCCAGTAGGCGCCGCTGTAACGTTATTACCGAGTGCTTTATGAACGCCTGGTATTAATCATTGTGTGTTAACACGAAACAATTATCGAAAATTATGCTTGTGCCGTTGTCGTTATTTTTAAAAAATCTAATAAATTACGTATTTTGTTCACTTCTGATAGAAGAGCTGTTAAATACTTCGGATTTTAAACTAGTGAACTTTTTAAGTTTAAGTTATATTAAAGTCACATTTTTTAAGAATTCAAGCAGGATGATTTTTCTGCTTTAAAAAATAGACAGAAGAGATGAGTGAATTGTTTAATTTACTCATCCTTTGAAAAGCAATAGAAAAACTGTTTCTATGCTGTGGTTCTCTTTTAAATTTCTTCGTTCCAGCTGAGTAATTAATTCTGTAGTCTGAAAAAAATATATGACTTTACCACGTAAATCGTCTATTTTATTTAAATTGTTTAATAATTTTCAACGATATTAAATGGATTGGTAATTTTTACAGTCATTTAATAGTGTTTTTTTTTTTTGAAAGAAGCCTTAAGCAACTTAAAGTTACCGTTAAAACTTTGGAATACCTGTAATCAACAATTTAAACATGAAACTCATACAAAGACTTAAAACTCATAACTTGTTTCCCCCTCTTTGTATACGAGGCCTTTAAAACACAAACCCTGAGTAGACATTGTCTTAGATTAAACTCTAAAACCTGTAGCGTATACAAAATAGGAAAATAATAAGGCACAAAGAAAAGGCGCGCCACCCGGCCGGCACCGCGCGTCCCTCGCCACCCCTACCAGGAAGACATAAACGTAAATAAATACATCAACGTATTGACAGAATAGACGTCTGTCGTGGAGGAAATTGTTTTTCAATCTCGGCGGCGGCGGGGTGCGGGGGGTGGCGCGGATGCTGCTCGGATGCGGTTCGGCTCACTTCCGCAAATAAAAGCCACACAACGAGTATGAAGTTGATATGTTGCGACGGGACTCGGCGCCGCCACGTGACCGCCATTTTGTTGCACATCTTTTGCACTCTTATGCTACCCTAGTACATCGGATGTGCACAAACGCACATCGAGTATACATATACGAGTACCTATTTGTAATTCATGTTGAAATGTTACTGTACTGGGTTCTTTCGCGAGATAAGAGAGGGTCGAGTTCGATTACAGGATGGAAAAAAGTAGTGTTAGAGGTTTTTGTAAGTTCTCAGTTCTGCTGTGCTACTAGGAGTCTGGATAATGATGTCTGTATATGACACAAGCGTGATAAAGAAATAAAAACAAAATTTTTAATGAAATTAGCAATTGTGATTTCTGTTTACGGTGGGTAGTGGAAGCTAGATTCTACAAGCGAAATAGTAATATACCTATGTTTATACTAAATTAAAAGTAATCTCGAACCAATTTTTTTTTCGTTGGTTTAAGTTATGCACATCGAGACAAAGTAAATTAAGCCCTCGCACACACGGCTGACTCCGTGAAAACGAAAAACTTGTCTCGACGTAAAGCTTCGAGTTTGGCTCAAAATTCCCGACGAAACGTTCATATTATTCACATGTGCGCGCCGCCCCAAGTTAGATGAGTTTTGTCGCGATACAGCGCGCCCCGAATTATTTTTGAGACTCAAAACCGGTTTGAATTCTGTTTGAGCCGTCAATGCGTTTATGCATACTGCCTTTTAACTTTGTCGAGTTCATTTCGGTTCGTATACATTTTCCTTTTATATGATATGAACGTATTTATGGATTCAACTTAGGATTATTTATTCGAAAAATACCAGCGCATTGCAGTGTTTTCCATTTCAGCAAAGCCCGAGGCTGCCATTAAAACGTCCATTCCATGTGTCAATATCAATTAAGTGTCATGTTTGTCCCACGTCGCGGTGTCCCCACAGCGCGGGCACTCTCGCCGCGCGTACACCGCGCATCCCCGCACTCCTCCACACTCCTCCACACCCCTCAGCCCCAAGTGACGTCCCAAGTCATTAACTTTGTCTTTCCCTCGGCCATCGCAAAACGAATGGACGGACTTTTGTTCTAATACAATCGAAATTCAATCCCGTTGTCCGAGATTTATAGACAATGACGGTATTTATCTTGCTCTCCATGTCCAATGGGTATTTGAAAAATTACGAAACGTTAACTCGAGCCGCCGCGGTCGGATTTAAAATCGGTTCACTGCGCTTCGGGTAATTTATTCAAGTATTTGCTTTAATCCTTACAGAATAAGTTTGATGCCTAAAACATTGGTTCAAGATACAAAATTTGTTGAAATAGGGTTATTTAAGCGAATTGGAATGTTTTGATGTGGGTAATTGTTGAGTTGTAAACAATAAAAATACTATTTAAAAAAAAGCATAGAAAGTATAATATTTTTCTAAATTTATGGCATCATACGTTGAAGTCTGCCGACCCAATTAAGTTTTTTATCTTTGATTCTGAATTTTTTTTTTCGGAACAAACATAGCCATAAGGTTCACTACGACATTTTTTTATGGAAAAAGGAGGCAAACGAGCAAGTGAGCCACTTGATGTTAAGTGGTCAACACCGCCCGTGAACCCATAATACCAAAGGAATCATCAGTGTGTTGCCGGCTTTTGAGGAAAATATAGGCTCTCTTCTTGAAGGCCCCTAAGACATGTGAACGATCAGCGAGAGATGTATGGGAGATCAATGCAACTACCGACCTACCCCTTGCATGTCCATCCGCACAATGTTATTTATCGCAGCGTGTGCAAACTGCCCGCCGCGCATACCCATCGCTCGCTCGTTTTGCTTGCCGTTTATTATTCCGAATAACGCACAAGTGGATTAGGCGGCTTAAACATATTGATTGGCGATTTCAATGCTTTTTATAGTAGCAACTATTTACTTAAAAAAATATTCTACTCAATCAATATGTTTGAACAGAGTACTGTGATAATTCAACTATTCTAAAATTGATGGTTAATGTGACGCATGCGTTTAATATACATATTTCACAATGTGTATCTTCCGCGGTTACCAGGAAATCATGCGCAACGAAGAGATTGCGCGTAATTTAGCAGCGGGCACGTCGTCAACCCTCGTCACGCAGTGTGACGCCGCGCGTGCCCCGGGAGTCAGCCCCGGTCCCGCCCGCTCATATAACAACGTACTTTTTTTCAATAAAAACCCAATATCTCTCGCAATATTAATGTGTTCTATATACAGCCGACGCAGTAATGTATTCTGCTACGAAATTTGTGTCGGTGACTATTCCGTTGCCTCTATTTTAGCTTTACTTTACCTTAAACAACGCTCACTCATTCATTTTAACATCGATTATATGAATAAATTGTAATATTCTCCTCAGGTGACAAAGTTGTTTTGTCTTATTTATTTTTTTACTTTGTTCAATAAAATAATTTAAATTTTAAAATGTTATAAAATAATCGATGAAATGCAAAAACATTAAAGTTGTTGGTAGAGTATCCACGGGCAAAAAATAGTCTTATAAGAAGGTTTAATCGTCAAATGAGAGTTGAGATGTTTTTCATTGAAAAAATATAAATTAGATATTACAATAAATTTGTTTCTCACAAGTTGTATCAATTCAGTATGTTCCGAATTTTTTGTATGAAGTTTGCTAATTAATTTTTTTTTTTTTTTTTTTTTTTTTTTTTTTTATTCTGGCACGGCAAAGTGACCCCATTGCACCTGATGGTAAGCGCAATGGAGTCCAGAAAAAGTGCCGACCAGCGAGAGATGATGGTCTCCCGTTGGTCGACACAATCATGCCGGCCGAAAACCTCTTCACCTTATTGTGAAGAAGTTTGGGGGACTATCAATCATGGCGATCAAAGGACCGACCGCGACAAACCGGCCAAAAAAATTGCCGGCACGGTCATCCTTTCACCATGATTGAAGCCCCCCCGAAAACCGGATATACACTGGCTGATCCCGGAACGCGGCACACTTGCATGTGCCACTATGGCGGGTTTTACGCCCTGTGTACGGTGGTCGCCATCCGGGCGGATACGAATATCCTACCACCAGCTTAAGTAGTTGTGAAATGTTCTGGATTAAAGAGGAGTAGTGTGTGTATGTTTTATAAACGCGTGCGTTGCGCCCGGCGGCTTATTTTTGTGTTTTTCCCTCCCATGTTAGGTCAGCGTGAATGTAAAGGGCATCTTTTGACGGTCCGCTCCAGATTACGTATTGAAGCCGGGTTTTATTACATGCTCGGCTCGCTTTTTTTGAGCACGTTGCCTTGATTACGCAGATTAATAGAGGCCGACGAGAAATCTTGTGCGTTTTTTTCTCTATCTGCGTTAGATCTTTTAAATTAATAAGTCGCCAGTTTACAGCTCGTTGGATCGCTTCCTTTTCATTTTCGTGCCGCCTGCAGAGGATGTTTACAGCGTTTTTATTACACTGTCTATATTATTCCACGTCGGTTCGGCAGTCGTTCCGACCGTGACTTCAATTTGCCAGTTAACAAGCGACGGCTGAGGGGATTAATTTCAACTCGGTCTCATTGACCCCGCGTTGATCGAACGGTTTAATTTTATAAAAAATACCTATTTTCAAACCTAACATAGGGGCACCCCATCGGTTTAGTATAAGAAAAATAAACAAAGCAAAAAAAAAACTTATTTTAGCTTCTTTAGCCTGGGTGGTGTTAATGGTCTCTGACATTGCCTTGGTGTGACCCATGAAATATTTGTCTTAATTTAAATTACGAAATGAATAATCATTCCTGTAACCGTCGTCCACAGAGGTACCTAAATGTCATGATAAAATTGTTAAAACAATTTAGTACTAATTCACCCTCAATAAATAACGTATAGGATATATCGAATCTAAATACTATTTTATGTGAAGCATTTTTTGTTTATCTCAGATATAGTAAGTGCGTGAAGAAATGTAGTGTAGTATTTTAGTTTAGTGTTTAGCGCGTAGGTTTTAGCTCTTTCAGTAATTCAGTGCAAATGTACACAGTGGTCGTGGAAGGGTGCACAACCAATTCATTTCACTGGCCGCCATGCATTCACAAAGAATTTTTAATTAAGTTTCCGAACGGCACAAAAGGAAATACGTACAAAACGGCGGGTTGTTTTTTGTGTGTGTTGTATGTGTGTGGCAAAAAGAAAACTGCACCCCGGGGACAGTTTGTGCAGTCGGCTACTGCACTGCGGCACTTGTTACGTGATTCTGTTGCCCTGGTGGCCGGCGCCCGGTGCCCGGCTCAATGCTCGCCAAATATTTCGTTCTCGCCAATTTTCGTGTCATTTTTTTTTCTTTCGCGTTTTCTATTTGCATTTTTGATACATACCGGAAAAATACCGTTATGTATTGTGTTCGGTTGCGCGGCGCGTTGTCGAGGCGTCATGTCTTTTTTATATTTCAGCGGCGTGACTGACGTGCGTGTTGCGCTGTCTATTCTATCGGCCTGTGTTTCGTGTAGATGGTATGTTCAAATACGAACATATTGTTTCGGATTTTATTAATACATTAACTGGGATCGTTGTTTACAAGCATTTGTTTTATTTAGTTCTAGAAGTAATTGAAGCGGTTTATCGTAAATTTTCTTTTATCTGATACTATATTTCCAAGAAATGGTGTTATTGTAACTTATATTACATTAAACAGTGTTTTAGAAGCGGCGGAAACATCGAATTGACATTTTTTTCCCTTTTGTTACAGGTAAGTTCGAACATCTGGCAATAAAAGGCACTCAACGTGGGAACGAGGAGATAAATATGCAATAAAAGTACCAGGATAACATAAACAACCGGAGATGCATTCGCAATTTGGCACACCGAAGCCCCTACAGTCGCACCCCTGTTGAGATCCGACGAGAGGCGGAGCTCGTTGGGGCGCGGGCGGGACTCCGGTGACGTTTGCCGTTATGACCGCGTGATTGAATCGACCTGTGTGCACTGCTATGGCACTTCTGCTCGCCTGGTATCTGCTAAGTTAATTTAGTAGGCGTGAGCAATCCAGACAGATTAGTTTTTGTACCTTCTATGCCAGGGAGGTAATTTTAGTGGCCGTAAAATATATTCTGTAAGTAGATTATACTACTTTTGTGGTATTTTTATTTCATTTTCATACCTATCGCTATCAATAGTTTAAGTAAGCTTAAATCGTTATATCTTATTATTATTATTAGACCAAGTCATCATTTTCAATCGCAAACATAGGGAACGAATAATTTTCCTGCAATAGCATTAATAAAGCCAATGTCATAACATAGAAAGTTTCGCTTTTTCGTAATACTGAAGCGACGAATAACAATTGATCCATCATTCCAATTTGATTTATTGATCGCGAGCCGTTTCATAGGCGTACAAATGTAATAAAAAGCGGAGCATCAGCCGCGGACGTATTAATCCCGAACAATAAATGGTGGACGACGAACCACCCGGGTAAAATATACCACGTCGTAAAATACCCGGATAAAAATTTGGCCAATCGTTATCTAGTGAAGAGATGTCGTAATTACCTGTCACTGCGGGATACCGAGGAATAATCTGGAAGATTACGAGACGGAATTAGATTTTCAAGGGGAATATTGCCATGAGACGGGGTTTTTTTAACAGAGCCATATTGTAAGCTAAGCTTGTACATAAGGGTGGGTTTTACGACTTAATTTTGTATGAATAATTTATTTTTTACACTGCCTTAATTACATACACGTTTTACATATTAGTACATTTTTATGCATCACTATAGCATATGAAATAGCAGATCAGCACAAACATGTCAAGCCTGCTGAGCTAATTCTGCACTCTACGCAAAAAGTCCTGTTTTTGTGAAGTCATTGAACGTTTCCATGTGTAAAGTTAATATTTATAAATGTTTTATTAAGTGTATACTAAATATATGGGCTATGGCATGCATACACATTCATGCATTCAGACTTGAGTCATGAGTGTATTACACGGAAGTGTATAACCATATTAAACAGTTACTTTGTTATTGCTTAATCGCAGTGACCACTACTTACTTGTGAGTGGGACGACATAATGGCTTTTAATTACAATTGTATTCCTTTCTCGTCAGGCTACACTTTTCTTAGTTAACAAAATACAAATTAAATTGCAAATTAGGACCTATACATATCAATTCCTCTTTTGTTATTTCAAAACCCGATTTTTATTGAATTAATGAATACTCTTAAATCATAGCATACAATTTTTACACCGTGAACTAATTTTACAATACTTTTTAAAGTGAAACATTAGCAAATATCTTGTATTAAAAACACTCTTTGGTAATCTGTTACCCTATTGAGTACTCTTTGTGTAGCCGCTTCCACTTAGTCTCGTTTGAGAGACGAGCTGCCTTACTTTATTTTTTACCTTGTTGATGAGTTTTCGTGTTTTAGTAGATTACAATGTTATTTTATTCAAGATTATCTCTTGTTTGAACAGTGTAACAAATTTTATATTTACTTAATTTTTTAACTTGTTCTTGCGCCTTAGTCTGTGTGAGGCTTATTCCTATTACAAATTGACATACAATTTGAATTAAATACAACCTATAATCTGCTCTAATTAATCTAAACCTATCTATTTAAACAACTCAGTTGCTAATGCTGTGCCAGTGCGGTACCACCGTACCATGTAATTATTACCAAGAAATGCCAAATAATTCCTAAACTACTATACGTGCGGTCTCAAAAATACCTTTTTAATAATAATCTAATATTTTCCAAACATTTATTTGTTTCCTAAGTTACCCTATTCGCCATGACAAAGTACAAACTCGAGGTTAATGTACCAGGAGCGCAGCACGGCGGTGCAGGTCGTTCCTCGTCATAAACCACTGGATATGAGGCCGGTGACACGCGCCGGTACCGCGACACCGCGCTCGTACTCGCATCACTAACATTTAAATACGGCCGGTGTTCGCTCCGTTAACTCCTGCTCTCCGCGTGGGCATTAAATTTGAGTTACCACCCCGACTTAACTGAGGTTATCAGATAGATAGTCTTTGATTTAAATTAGCAGGATTTTTTTATTGGAGATCCGAAATTGAAATGATAAAACAAATGTTGCGTACTTTTTCCGATTTCTGATAACATGAAATATAAAAGAATATTTTTAACATATTGACTGCCTCCTGATCTCGCGGCATAAATATGTGCCATGCGATCTAGAGTTCCCGGATCGAAAAAATTGGTAATGGGTTTTTGTATTTGAAAAGTTTCTGTAGCAGAAAAGAGTCGGAATTTTACCTGAAAAACGGCAAAAACGGAGGTGATCCGTGCGGGTGAGATATCTTAGAATTTTGGAATTATGAGTATGATGAACATACTCACACACAAAGCAACGAAATAAATCGCAAATGAATTTCAAGGTTTAGATTGATATTACAGGTTAATAAAAGTTTTATTACTAAAGATTATCGCGACAACTAGCAACACTCCTTTGACCTAGAGATACCTCCATAAACTCCATTATTGCCGCTCCAATTATCATTGGTTTTATTTAGCATACGTAATGTTACAATATATGTGTCTCTGGGCGCCGGACGCGAATTAAAACACATGATTATATTCTAACGGTTAATATTTTCACCGCGCGCTTAGTTAGCTTACCAAATTATCGGCAATTATTACAAAAATTTAAATTTCAAATGAGCGGTGAATATTTTAATCCCCATTCCATGAGTCATTGTGTCACCATTTTGGGAGCAATTTTTTATAATTTTTGGACTTAACCAAAGGGTTCAGATGTGTGTACATAAAGCCCATATTATTTATTGTTGAAGTAAATGCGGTCACATATTAATTATTATGATATGGAATCCGATTTTAATGAAACAGAGGCGTTTTGGTCCAAGGTAAGGTCCTATCTACATATTTCAAGTCGAAAATCCATTTAGTAATTTCAGAGATGTGTAAAATCAAACATACAGACAGAAATAAAAATAGTTTAAGCTCCGTTTTTTGAAATTCAGATGGAGTTTTTGGTTTGTAATAATGTGCGCGGCTAACATGCACACTAAGGCCTTTTCCAATAGTGTTACGTCTTGATATGTCGTGATTTTTCAAAATGAATTGTAAATAAAAGTTTACTTGAATCTTTTTCCAAACAGGCTCATTAATAAGGAATCTAATGTGGTGCTGAAACTTAATGACGATATCGGAAATATATTTCAGCTGAAACGATGAATTGGTGGCGCAATCAATCGTTACAATTTATCAAAGGTGCGTAGTAAAGGGGTCGGTTGTTCCCCCCCCCCCCTCTCGCGCCAACCGCTGTTGGCCCGCCGCAGCCGTCCATTAAAATCACTCCAAGTATTTTATCAGAGTCAGCTACACTGGCAACGGTTCATTTAGAAAACAAAAGGACGACGGACGGGAGTTGCCTCTCTCGCTGGGATTGCCTACGAGCTCGCAACAAACACGACAAGCGATGAAATGAAAAGGAATTATGTATTACATTTCTACATAAAATTTTCGCAAACTTTGATTTGTTTATCACAGGACAAGTATCCGAACATTACGAAAAAATATGTAATAGACTCGCCCTCTTTTACGATATCAGTCTCTTTACGTTCCACTGGGTACGGGCCTCTTTTGCCCTGTGGCAAGGGGGCGATAGAATCCCACCACGGTATCCCGTGCCTGTCGTAAAAGGCGTCTAATTGGGGTTCTTGGGGTCACTGGACGCGCTGCGGGGGCAGTACGTCCACACAGAATGTGACCCCGAGAAGGGCGGCGGCACGGTGGCCTATGACCGTCGCGGGCGCCTTATATAGGGGCGCCAGAATGAATAACTGCACCCCTTAAAAATCAGACAGGGCAAAAAAAAAGGACCCAGCTCGGCACTAACATCTGCGCGAACGAGACGCCTACGCGCGCCGGGCTGGAAGGCCGGCGACCCCGACATACGCTGCCCGCCCCCTCCCCCCAGGGCTGGCGGGCGGTAGAGCCATAAACAGCTTTCCCCGCGAAAATAAAAAAAGGGTACGGGCCTCTTCTACTACTGAGACGGATTAAACCTTAGTCTATAACGCTGGTGGTGCATTACGCCCTGTATCACTATGGACTTGGTTAGACATGCTTTCAAGGCACCTCTACTGTGATAGTAATAATTGTATTGAAATTACACTCGGCACCTTTTGGCCAATGTAACAAAAAAATACTTAATAATAATAATTGCCCTTTTATTCTGAATTGTTTGTTTTTATAATAGAGTTTTTACAAAATATCCCTCAATTCAGAGTGCCTTTTGGCAAAGGCCTCCTCTAACTCCTTCCATTGGTTTCTGTCACGAGCCACTCTCCTCCAACTAAACAAAACTAAAACTAAAATCAAAATAACAAAAATAAACCAACATCAGTTACAAAACAAAAAAAATACTTAATCTTTCCTTTATTAATCGACATTGAAGTAAAAACATTAAAGTAATCCGCTTAATACTCTTTTAAAAACCACTTAAATTCAAGAGTTTTATACGTAGTAAGGATTATAAGAAGACAGTGAAAGAAATTTCCATTAGTAAACCTCAGCCAAGAGGCAAACATTTGGCTTGAAACGGTGAGAGCGAGACGTAAGAATTGTTAATTACAAATCCATCAAGTTCCGCGGAATATTTCGGTTTTGTAAAGATTGAACGACTTGTTAAAACTCATAAATAGTCATCGTAATAACTTTGCTTTCATTTTCAATTTTAATTTATAATCAGTGTCTCCGTAAGCGAAGCGGGATTGAAGAGATTTGCATATTTAAGTCCAGTATTATTTTAGCGCGGCGTTCGTGATACAAAAACGCCTGTTCGGTTCCCCGCACACCCCGCGCATCCCGCAAACTCCGCCCGCTCAAGTACTAGTCGCTTGTTTATTTACTGAATAACTGATCGAGTGCTCAATGCTTACTGGACACAGATTTGTTTTCCCATCTACATGCTTTTGTTTATCAAACGGATTTGTTCCGCAGCTTAGGTGCTCACTGTTGTCAATTTATCTTTTTATATATTCTTTCGCGTGGTTCAGATCATGAAAATTAAGAAATTTGTTAGTCATTTTAGTATTGGACTTATGAACATGTCACATTTTCTTGAACAAATATTATCTACGTTACTCACAAAGAGTAATGCGATATATTTTACTTGGCTCACATTTCTGTGACTCGCCTTTCATCATATTTTCCAGTTAATCTCGTAAGTTGGGCACATTATTTCTCAAAGATCCATACATTCTGCTCGAATGGACACGCTCGCGCAATCTGAGGCTGACCTCGTGTCGGCCGACCGACCAATCTCTAACATAAAACGCACACACGGCCATCTCGTTTCTCGGAAAACATAAAAAGCAAATTCCCAATAATAACTCACGTACCATATACCTCGCATTATATACATACATCTTTAACTCACTTACGGATTTCTCAATTTTTCAAAGAATCGAACAAGAATACCTACTATTTAGTCCGGTACCTCCTAACAATGTAGGAAAGTTTCTTTTTCATATTGCTTATTTTGAACCTCCATATTTAAAACTTAGATATGAAAACATTTTTTAATTAATTCAATTTTTATTTTGTTATGTATATTTGGATTAATTTGTCATCTTTAGATGTTTTTTTTTTGTCATTACGTATTGCTTTATTTTGGTAACGTTGGTTGATATTAATATAGATTCTCGTGGTCTCGCGGTACAAGTATGTGCCGTGGGATCAAGAGGTCCTGGGTTCGATTCCCGGGTCGGGCGAAGTGTTATTGGGTTTTTCCATTAGGAGATTCTCAGTAACAGCACGGAGTCTGGAAATGTGCCCGAAAAACGGCGATAGGGTCGCCTCCTATTACGTGGGACTGATACATACCTGGCGAATTGTGGGTGCAAAAATGCACCTCTGCCTACCCCTTCGGGGAATACAGGCGTGAGTTTATGTATGTATGTATGTATTTTTATTCCACTTATTTGCCAAAAATTATCAATAAAGGAATATAATCATACTTTAATGCTACAGTGTTATAAAGATAAGTGATCCTGCAGACATTCGAAATAGGGACTAACAATTCGTATTGGTCGCCCTCGAATTCCTTGATTGTAATGTTTGCGCTACCAACTTACGGTAACCAGCCATTAATACTTCGAGCTCGATTGGCAAACAATACAATGAAAACAACAAGCCAAGCAACCAATACCAATTTCGGTATTCAATTATACCGTATTTGGCACGGCCGAAGTACCAGGATAACATAAACGGTAAACAGTGAGATGATCCGATCGTTGCCAACGCGACGGCCAAACGCCGGGAGCCGTGTCAACAGCGATGGACATGCCTATTGAGCGTAATTATATTATGGTTGCGTACCCAACAGGTGGGCGCTGATTGAGCCCGCCCACGCCTTCCAAGACGATTAGTTTTGTATACACGTGAAAAGCTCTTGAGAATCAATACACGTGGTATAATTATGATGGCCGTTAACAATCAAAAATATTTTTTTACACGTTTTTATCTATTTAAATTGAGTTAAATTAAGGCTTCTTTTATCGCACTGGCCAAGTGCCGTTCGGTGAACTCGGTATAGCTAAGGAATTCCTTGTAAATAACCGCACTGTTTCATCACGATGTTTTCTCTTTCTTCTCAAGGTATACACGAAGATATTTATTGCCTTTTTAATAAACCGTTAGCATTTAGCTGAGAGCGAATAATTTCATTGGACGTATGTTCACAAGGGTATTTCCCGTCGACGCCATCAACTGGCGGAATCACATACTTCAACGATTTTATGAAATCCTGTAACCTCGCGGCCGGGAAGGTAAGGTAAATCAATTTGGGTAGCTCTCGGGGTCGTAAATTCGATTCCCGCTCGGGGCGACGGATCCGCTCTTTCGGAAACCTCGGTTACACGCCCATCGACACTGCAGCAAATTCGATAAACTCTGGCGAAAAATATTTTTCGGGGAATTTACTTGGCATATCCCGGCGCTGGTTGCGGGATACAGAGTAAGCGATTGCATTAAGGACACACGGCTCGTGCTGTGCGCTTCACGTTTAATTCGATATTCTCTTGTCGCTGGTGCACACGCTACCAAAATATTCCTTGAATTTACTTAATTGTGTTTACTAAACAATTAAACCAGCATTCATCTGAACTTAATTGGGTATCAGTAGTTTTAAATAACTAATTTAACATAAACGTTTATAAATACATGCAATTAAAAATTATGTTTCTATTATAAAGGACGCATCCATTAATTAGACGAGCTACGAGTAGAAACCGGGAATGCAAAACTTTTTTTAGTGAAATTCCATTTAAACTAAGAAGTACATTCATGCCAACTTTGAAAGAATATAGTGCGGGATTGTGAGCTTCACATACAAAAAATAATTCATCGTGGAAAACTCTCGGGTATGTATGTAGGTTTTCTCGAGATGTTTCTGTCACCGTTTTAAGTGGGTGACGATTCATTATGAATATTCAGATACTATGATAATATTATAGAGTTCCTCGTGGGCACCGCGGCTAACTGTCGATCTTGCTGCATGCTTGCGATCTAGAGGCTCTGGATTTGATTCCCCTGTTAGTCTGAGTAGTAACAGTTTTTTAATTAAGAAATCGTTGTTACCAGCCTGAATTTGGCCTAAAAACAGCAGACTCACATTCAATTTAACATATTTTTATGAAAAAAAGTATTGCATTATTTTCTTAAAATAGCTCTGAAGAAGATTGAAACACGCATCAAGGCAAAATAGGAGAAACTGATAGTTATTTATGAGTAAATTTTGCTATTAAAGGACTTTATTGTATTCGCGAATAGCAAAACAACTTTTGTTATTGGTCAAAGAATGTTGAATAATTAAATGTTGTTGTAACGTAATAAAACAACAGGTCGACATAATGGAAGCCGAAATGAGGGTCCAAAGTAAACGGAAAAGCTCCTGGGGCTATGTGCGGACCCTTTGTACCAGGCACTCAGAAACTTGAGGAGTTGAACAAAAGGCAACAAGTCGCAGCCCGACGCGGACAATACAAAAGACTTGAAATTCTCCATTCAAATGAAATGAGTCGTGCGGTGGCCGACGTGTGCATTGTGTACAACAGCGCTTCTCAAACTGTGAGACACTGTGAAAAAAAGAACACACAGAAGTGATTCTAAACCAACCAACAAGACGTTCGTGGTAATTTGTTATAAATAATTGTACCTTTTGGCCTAGTTAATAACAAAAGTCTTGATTAAAAATTCTATATGTAGTATCAAGCTAACTAAACTCAATAATGAGACGCAGTTATTTACCTGGATCCAAAGCAGTGCATGGGTTTACTCAGGCTTTGAACGTATGCATAAATTTACTTCGTAATAAGTACCTATAAATCAACATGTCAACCCAACTATGCCGGCCCGTTTTTATACACAGACTGATTATCCGATCGCATACAAATATCTTGCCTTATTCCAGCACAAGACCAGTTTTCACATTTGACTGTTGAAAATCGACACCCGGAGGTTGAGTTTATTAAACTTATTCTGTTAAAGGGCGGTGTTATTAGTTTGGGAATCTACTCGTACTATGTACAAACGGTAGTCGATGAGGAAAAATGCATCGGGGGCGACAGAGGGAACAGCAGCGGCAACGTGCATCCCTAATGACGTCATTATGGGCATTTGTTGAAGTTCCTCCAATATCTTTTATCTAGCTACGCAAAATAATGTATTCAGAAATGTGAGGTACCGCTGGATTCAATAAGCCATGGAATCTTTGCTTCATTTAAAGTATGCACAAGTGAATAGTAATTTAAAATATACAGAAGTATTTGTAGCTTTCCAAATAACAAGACCTGGCAGACAAATTATGGTTTATGTTAAGGTTAAAATGTAGGTACAGTTTTTTTTTATTATTGTACAATAATACGACTAAAGTTTACTCATTATCTTTAGTGTACAATCACGCAAACTAATACACGACTATTACCTTTTTAAATAAATATGTACATAAATGCTAAAAGTCAGTTTCTTTTAGTTCCCTAAAGTGTTCATGTCTGCAGAATATAAATAAAAACATCAAAAAGTAAGATTTACCGCATCGTCGACTTGTTATTTGGAAAGCACTTTTGTTCCCATCGACAGTCGCCGACTCGTGGCTAATTCGTGAACATCGCTCCGATTTCGGTGATTCATGGAGGTCGAGGGAGGGCGGGCCGGAGGGCGGAGGGAGTGTTTTTAACACCTGACTTGATACGTGACAGGTGCGTTCATATGCGGAGACTGTTTGGCACGTGACGCTCGCGAGAGCATGCGAACGAGCTTCGGGAAAGATAGTGTGTTTTGACCTGGCTAATGTTTCATTCGTACTCGTATAAATAAAATTATTCGTTTCGTTTATGGCGTATATGGGGATAGTTGCTATTTGTCGAAGGTACTGTTTTTTTCTGGTAGTTCTAGAAATATCTTGGTACTTTCTCGTGTTAGTATAGCACACCTAAAAGTTACTAGGAATTTCTTAGGTGTGTAATCCGCCAACCCGCCCCAGGCCATCAGCATGATGGACTAAGGCCTTATCCTTTTCAATTGTAAAGGATTCCCGTGCCCAGCAGTGTGACGTATTATAGTATAGCGTAGATTTTTCATTTTATGACAATAATTCCTACGCCGGCTCATAAACCAAAACCTCTCTATACGAGTAGAAAGATCCACACATATTGAGGTTGATGCGTAATATCCAAAGAGCGGGCCGGATTATTCACCGCTGCCGCCCGACGCACTTTCACTTGGAGTTCTGTCCTAATTAATTAATTAATAGTTATGTATGTGTATATGTACCTATTTCTACTCTAGAAGCTCATGCCATGATGAACGTGAGACTTAAATATGTTCATACACATAATTTTGGTACTTTAATTATTTTAGCTGAAACAAATCTTAATAGTTTTAATGCTGAAGTTAACTGCGGAGATAGTACTGTAGCTAAATGCTAATTACAAAATCTCTAGTGCTATACAATAGTTCCACACACATTAAAATACTCCCAACTATAACCGCTAACGTCGTTCAGTTTGGTAGTTTGCGGTGCGGGGTATATTGTAGAGGGTGCGGGGAGATGAGAAGAGGGGCGGGAGGGGCTCAGTGTTTCCGCAGTCCCGCCAGCTTGAACGCAAGTTCTTCAACACAGATAAGTTTGACGATCGCTTTGAATGTTCTGCGCCGAGGCTTAAACTTGGCCTCACCGAAGACAAATCGTAGAAATAAATTTAGTTACTAGGTGCCTAAAGAAGGAAGGGTAACAGTTGAAATGGATGTAGTTTTGTTTCCATTTATCAAGGACGCTAACTGCGCTTGTATTTCTATTTATCGATTAGTATTCAATTAATCTCGAAGAATATTAATTCGAGTCTATGTTGTTTACGATAACACATCGCGGTATTCGGCATATTCATATTACCCACTTTGGTAGACTGGCTAAATTGTTTATATACACATATGTGCATACATACATAAAGTCAAAGTCAAAATCATCTTTATTCAAATAGACTTTTACAAGTTCTTTTGAATCGTCAATATTAAACTATTTTTTTAAACTATTGCCGCTTCGAAACGTGTTATGGAGAAGAAACGGCAAGAAACTCCCTCAGCAACACGAAATGTATTTTTTTTTAAACTCACGCCTGTATTCTATTCCCCGAAGGGGTAGGCAGAGGTGCATTTCTGCACACATATTTCGCCAAGTATGTATCAGTCCCACGTCACAGGGGGCGAGCCTATTGCCGTTTTTCAGGCACATTTCCAGACTCCGTGCTGTAACCGAGAATTTCCTAATGGAAAAACCTAATAACACTTTGCCCGACCCGGGAATCGAACCCAGGACCTCTAGATCGCACGGCACATACTTTTACCGCGAGACCACGAGGCAGTCAAAGAGCGCTAAATTGTTTAAATACCTAAAAGTTACTACAGGTTACCCTCAATCTTATGGCGTCTGTAAACGACTCAATTCACACCATTATTTATTTTAAAACTTTCCAATGATTTATTGTCACAAAAACAGCCGCAACAGCACGTTGCGGTTCAACGTCATAACTGCAACAACTTCCAACATTATCAAACATTCGGCTTCTTCGCATCTTGCCGCGAATCCTTACCGCAAATATAAAATTGCAATAAATCTACCGTCCGTACGATGCACTTTATTGTCATCTCTGCGATCGTTTATATGCTTTCATGAGAATGTAGTCTGTATTTTTTTTTGACAGGTCCATAAATAAGTGAAATATATTCGACATTGTCTGGACTCTAAAGCGCTATTTCTATATTGGAATGGCGTGATTTTGAAGCAAATAATATCCGGTGCAATATTTTCCGGGTCATTTTTAAAATTAGTTTAATTATTTGACTGTCTCAGTGATGCTTGTTACGAATCACGGTTTGGCAGTCATTTTTTTTCCATTTGGGAATTCAATATTATATTTCAATATAATAGAATAATTCACTCAACAACACACACTTCCATATTGTCGAACACACTTACAGGTACAGTTTCGATAGATTATTTTTTTATATATCCATAAAATAACCAAATATATTCTATTTTATTTTTTTCTTTTTAATCTTTATTTAATTTAGTGGGTTTGATCATAGATCATGTCACCCCCATAAGAGGCTTACAATTTGTTATTGATAAGATCGAATTATTCATCATCATCATCATCAGCCTCTCTTACGTCCACTGCTGGACATAGGCCTCTCCTATGGCACGCCACTGGGCTCGATCTTCGGCCTGCCTCATCCAACAGTTGCCAGCCATCTTGCGTATATCGTCACCCCACCTAGCCAGAGGGCGTCCTACACTACGTTTGCCAAGACGTGGTCTCCACTCCAGAACATTACGAATAATTACGAACTAACAAATAAAACTATGTTGTATGTCAGAACGTTTAGTAGGTAAGTATCTATACGGTTTCATTGCCAAAGGGCCGGCCCATAACATGGAAACTGGATCATTGCCAGTGTATCTCCAATGTTGATAGCATTAAGGAAGTGGCACGTTGTAAATACCTCGCTCTTATATCTTGATAGTTAATTGTTAAGTAATAAATATTCAATTCTTTTCATTAATTCATAGGTATATAATTACTTGTCAAGACTGATTCATTAACGCATAGCCGTAGCTATTGTAGGCAGGAAAGGAATTTTTCGTAATGAATCCCCCAAAACACTGACAAAAACAACTAAACTTAAGAGCAAGAAATCATTATTCAAACAAATCTCTTTAAAAAAATGTGACTATATTCTGTAACATTGAAATTTCGGCTAAAAAGACTTGCTTACAACTCATAACAGAAAAAGAGAAAAGGCCCGGAAAACCCGATGAAAAAGCCAGCAATAATTTCTCGCGACCTCTCACGACTATTGGTTGCGTCACACGGTTACGTCAACTATCTGTAACAAACAAAAATACCTCATATTTGTTATGTCTTCCGTTTTCCCTCCCCGCCCAGTAGTAGCCCGCTGGTTTGCTCACAAAATATTTACCATACAAACGTTCAAACAAACAATATTTTTGTCGACAATATTCACCGCTCATCAGTATTCCGTTGGGAAGTCGGCAGAATTGCTTCAAATGCTAATCAAATTCTTGTTTTTGTTCGGCCGACCTTTTGTCTAGTTTAACGATCTGCCGTCCTATGTAAACTGGCCTGTAAGAAAATACGTTTGCTCCTGACGTCTCATGAGATCCTGGTACTTGTGTTTTCTCTGCTGTTATTGGAAAAACTGATGAGTTTGGCTAAGAAATAATTTGCGTAGCCAAATTATTGTTTCTGGTTTTCGCAACAAAATTATATTTGGAAGAAAATTCCCTAGGGGTAGAGGAAGAAATGCGTACATGTATGTACATGTAATGTACATTTAAAGACATTGGCTACTACTCAGTATTTCCTAATGGAAAACCCAATAACACTTAGCCTGACCCAGGAATCAAACTCGGGACCTCTTAATTACGCTGCATATGCTTGTTGTTACGTGAAATCATACAATTGAATTTTAATAAGTCTAACATGTTGAAAACAATTTGGTACCACACTTGCGACCTGACGTCGTCATTTTGCGTTACCTAAGAATTTTGGCATTATGTAAAGATCTCTCTTATTTCAATCAATATAAAACACGATATACAGATATCCCATTTTTATTTATTCACAAATACCTACCAACCGACCTAACAATAAAAAGGAAACGGATTTCATACCCAGTACTTTAAAAGGCTTTTGAAATTTAACAAGAATACCAAACATTTTCGTCATATTTTTGTACGATAAGCCGTACACGCACCGTCTCACTTTATCAAATCTAAAAATACAATGTAAAAAAAATGGAGCGTGTACGATCTACATAGATTATAGTGTGTCCGCCGCTTGTTTGTTTTGGGAAGCACTCGCAATGTTCAGCACCAATTAATTCCGCCATTCAGCTGCAGATACTTCAATAAACAGTTTCGATATTTATGTACGCCTGTTGGAGCAGTAAGTCATCATCATCATCAGCCCATAAACGTCCCACTGCTGGGCACGGGCCTCTTCTACAACTGAGAGTTTAGGCCTTAGTCCACCACGCTGGCCTAGTGCGGGTTGGCGGACTACACACCTAAGAAATTCCTAAGAACTTTTAGGTGGGCAGGTTTCATCACGATGTTTTCCTTCACCGTTAAAGTACGTGATAATTCATTGTGAATACACACATAACTTGCAAAAGTCAGAGGCGTGTGCCTGGGGTTTGAACCCGCGACCGTCGAGATGCTCGACCGCGTGCCTAAACCTCGAGGCCATCACGACTTTGGCGCAGTAAGTATTTTTAAGCTAAGCACTACGGGCGGGAGGTTGTTAGCCTTTATAGAGAGGAGAAAAAGGATTTACTTCATTTGTTCCGTGGAAAAATACGGCAGTACTAAGCTTACTGCACTGTATCAATATTATTACAAAATCTGTACATGTGTTTTCATATTCTAATTAATGTTCATAAAAGTTTAATACATACTCGTATTAATGATATAATTTTAAAGTCATCTAGCATCACTTATTCAACTAATTGAATTTCTCACGAAAAAATAGAAGTGGCTTCGTGCCCAACATTATCGATTTACATAGGTAGCAGAGGTGTATTTCTGCACTAACATGTCGCTAGGTATGTATTAGCCTCACTTAATAGGGAGCGAGCCAATTGCCATTTTAAGGCTTATTTACAGACTGTGTGTTGCTACTGAGAATTTCCTAATGTCATAACCCAATAACGCATTGCCTGACCCAGGACCTGTAGATTGCACGGTGCATACTTTTGCCGCAAAACCACGCAGTCATCAATTTTTTAGAAGAAAAGAAGAAGTTTCCCGTAGAATATGACTGTAAATGGCCTATTCACCCTCCTGTGATTTGGTCCGCGGCATTGTCTAAATAATCACCATTTTACGTTACATTATGTAAAATGGTGCTCCGAAGAAGCTCTATGTTGCCGAATGGATCGCTTTCGAAACGAAACGAGCCAGATAAAGCGATATCGCGTAATAATGGGGGCGATATCACAGAGGCGCGATACGGCAATTGTCTCAACGGGCCCGACACTCCACGCGCTATATTTCCTTGGAATTATGGCTATGGTTTATCCGCGCTGTCGACTACGAAATCATTGTTGGCACATGCATTTTTTTAACATTATATAGCAAAGCATAGGTCATGGCACAGGTCGTGATGGTCTCGAGGTTTAGGAACGCGGTCGCGAATCTAGACGGCCGCGGGTTTAAAACCCCAGGCACACACCTCTGACTTTTCGAAGTTATGTGTGTGTTCACAATGAATCATCGTATACTTTATCGGTGAAGGAAAACATCGTGATGAAACCTGCACACCTAAAAGTTCTTAGGAATTTCTTAGGTGTGTAGTCCGCCAACCCGCACTAGGCCAGCGTAGTGGCCTAAACCCTC
The DNA here is from genome assembly GCA_907164795.1 of Hemaris fuciformis. NCBI lineage: Eukaryota > Metazoa > Arthropoda > Insecta > Lepidoptera > Sphingidae > Hemaris > Hemaris fuciformis. The sequence goes on from OU015452.1 coordinate 583,188, forward strand.
TCAGTTGTAGAGGAGGCTCGTGCCCAGCAGTGGGATGTATATGGGCTGATGATGATGATGATGGCAAGGCAGGAATCAACAATAATAATGTGTTACACTTACCCCGAGAGTCTATAAGCTTTTTTTAAAAAGGAGGCAAACGAGCAAGTGAGCCACCTGATGTTAAGTGGTCAACACCGCCCGTGAACACCCATAATACCAGAGGAATCATCGGCGTGTTGCCGGCCTTTGAGGAAAATATAGGCTCTTTTCTTGAAGGCCCCTAAGTCGTATCTGTTTGGAAATACCAAAACATTACTATGTCAGTGTCACAAATGCCCTCTCTTTGATATAACCAGCGTTCATTGGCTTGGCGAATGACAAAGTAAATCTGCTTTGTGTTTCAATCAGCCTGATTAATTATTGTTTTTTAATTTCACATAAAGTTTTAATACCCAAAAATATGCATTTCCAGTTAAACGGATCAACTATGTATTATTAATTTGGTTTGTTTCGTACTTTCAAATGAAACGTCAATACCACTTGATTTTTATTTATTTTGTATACTGTTTGAACTGCTCTTGTTAGTGAAATTTTCAGCGTTACTCTAATTGGAGTTTGTTTCGGTTGTCATTTATATTTTGCAATCATAAAGGTCGTCATTCCAATTAAAAAGTTATAATAAATATATTTGAAATATTTTAGTTCCCTGAACAGTATTACCATACTAGAATAACTAAATCAGTTCAGATAATTTCGCTCGTTATAATATGGCTTGTTAATTATATCGGCTCTGCATCCTAAACTCAATTTCATATAAGACGCTTGCAGCACAAAGTTGCTACGATGCTAACAAAATACTATGTATTACATATCTTTGAACTTAATACCACTACATAGACGATTAAAACTTACGTTTCTATATTTAAATAAAACATTAAATATGATAATCTGTACAATATTTATGTATATTCCTTTTCTAAGAAATACGTCATCATCATCATTATAGTCCGAAGAACTTATGAATCCACTTGAATAAGCTATAAGACATAAATCTCATTGGCCATCCTACCGTAGCCATAGAATCTTAGATTGCGTCCGCACTCGAAGGTAACTATGAAAGCAAACTGACGAGTAACTCGGCAGCGCAGTAAGCGGCTTAGTTCACGTCATGCAGTCATGGTATGTGTGTATGCACTGAGAGTGTGCAGCCGTATAGAATCACGGGAATTGCATCCGTTCGCTCGTGAAATGAGACGGGGAGGCCCGCGGCGGCACTTATAGCCGACGCCTCGCACTCTCGCCGCAACCGCCGCCCACCCATGCCGCCAACGTTTGCGCAATCATCCCGCACGCCACTTTCAACGTCTTGAGCTCTTTATCGTGCAGAAATATCGTCTTGCATGTAAACATTTATTTTATACTTTTAGCTCAGCTGTATAAGGGTGCGTCTTAAGCAGTAACTGGTTTAGGTTTACGGAGATAACAAACAATTTTTTGGCAATCATTCTTAGTCGTTCAGTATACCCTTTGTATGGTCAGTTATGTCATATGTCTCTAGTCTGTTAGAGTTCAATAACACTGTTGACTTTCTAAGAATAGCAGAAAGACTACTTGTCTATTCGGTACATCTTTTCATCCGATCATTTATTTATTTCTTCACCTGAGAGGAACGAAAAAAATATGCTCACAATAACTTAATGCGTCATCAAATAAAAAGCACACGCGAATTCAAGTAGAAATATAGATTTTCTTAGAACAAGATGGAGTTTATTTTTTCTGAAATTTCATAAGTGTAAAAGAAAATTCTATCGTAAACAACTTTTATGTTCCACAACCGAGAAAGAAGCCTCAAAAGTAATTTCTATAGAAACTGGTTGAACTTTCGAATCGTAGTTTTATAACTGCGTTTATTGAAATGTACTTGCATATCTTCAGAAAGTGCTATGACTTATGGCTTTAAATGATATGGCAAAAAATATATTTGAGGAACACTTACGAACATACATTTATAATCCATTGTAATTTGTATAGTCACAGCAATGTTAATCACAAGCGAAATCTTTTACGTAGTCAGATACATTACAATTTCAATTTTAATTAGTTTTGTACTTTATGAACATATTAATAAGTCTCTATTACATACGATAGAGTTATCTGCTTTATAAATAGTCTACTCGGCGTTGCACTGTATTTGCGCCTCGGATGACGGCGCGTGCTCCGCGATAATTACTTAGAATATAATATCACCTCGCTGCTGCTGGTCGCCTATTACATGGCGTCACATCGCCTGTTAATTGAGATATTGTAATTACAACGCAAACAAGTTTATTGGGATAACTTAATTCGTTATTGATTCGTATTAACTGAATCGTATTATTATTAGTGTAATCTGATTTCAAATCATAATATAATTAAATTGAATCAAAGATATTTATAATACGTAGTTAATGAGACTTAAAATAAATAAAAATAATACTTCAAAAACTGCTAAGGATGTTACAGATTAATTATTCTGAAAAGGGTGGTTATGAAGGGGTCACGTTCACACGACAAGGAGTTTTATTTTTCACACAAAGCCAGTGTCTTGATATTGTTGACTAATTATTTTAATACCGAATCAAGTTATTATTTTCATACGCATTTTTTTTAATAAAAATTTCTGTCGTAGCTCGTAATAGGTTTTCGTTTACGCGCCCGAGTGAGCAATACAATATAGCGCGGCAGTCGGCAGTCGTCGGCGTCGCGGCGACATCTGCGCGTTAATTTTGACGAGCGAACGCTCCGGCCCAGCGGCCCACGAAATGTCTGTCGCGAGAACTGATAACGAGTTGATGTGAGCCATGTGAGACGTATTGCTATATCTTGCCGTGAAATATTTATAACTACCTATATAACATATATGTAGGTATTGAACCCCCCATATATGTTCGTCACACTGCCAGACATCAAATAGTTAGGTGACTGTAACCTGGATAACGAACTTCAAATAAAAATAAATGTTTATGCTGAATCGTTGTGAAAAGATACTATGAGTGCTGTAGTGTCATGGTAGGGAATTGGGTAGAGCTATGCGGCGATCAGCTGGGACTACGGCAGGTTGGACTTCGACTCGATCCGAACATCAATTCTGTTGTCTCACAGAATATCGATATTAGAATAATCGCGTCCTTTATTTCTTGTTTTTTTTACAAGTGCAGAAAATTATGGATAAATCAACGTATTTTTATCACCTTCAATAAATAAAGCCTGTTTCTACCGCTGCATTAAATGAATCAGTTGAAAGCCTAGGTATATAAACGTTCGTCACAAACATAAATGTATCGTTGTGGAGCACTTTAAATTGTTATTAAATCACGGCGCGTTGGAGGGTAGCTCATTTGTCAACTAGCGCCCTCTCAAACCTCGTATAAATCATCCCCGACACTATTTTATGGAGATTGCGGTCCCGCCGCGCGTCCATTTCGGAGATTAACGATAATTTCTCTTTGTCCGCGGCATGCCCGCCATTTTTTTTAAACAGTTTATAAATTGCGTCCCTTTATCTGTAATTAAATAGACAGCCATTTGGAATTGTGATTTAATCTCTAATTAATAAGATTATTTTTTAAATTTTTTAGTTGTTTTATCAATTTATTTTCACGTTCATTTACTGTCTCACAAGGGTCTTCTTTTTACGATTGATCATCTGTATTTTTCACATCTCAAGATCATAATATAATCTTTAAATGACGAGTATTATCGTAAAAGATCATAATAATTTAACAAAGTAAGTTTTTAATAACCCATGTGGGATTGTCTATAATACAACTTAGTATGAAAGTCGTAACTCTTGTGACCTGCAATAAATAATGTGGACAATAATTCAACACCTACCGTTGGCGCACGTTCTACTGCCCATATTTCCCGGCGACGATTTTTTTATACGCGTTCGGTCGTCGTAACTCCAATATCGTTGGCTTACGAGGTAATGGGATCGATCCCGGGCAACCGGTTGTAATATACGAGTCAGCAGCCACTGAGCACGATGGGCCGGGAGTAGGGGACGTCGTGAAAAATTCACAGCGTTAAATCATCTCTACGCGGTGTGGAGTGACGTGTATGAACTCAAGGATATTTTGTCGAAATTTTTCATGGGACACTATAATATTATTTTAAAAGAGTTGGTATGACTTTCGTCTTATATGAAGGTGAGGTGTGGGCCTTGTGATTTAGAGGTCTTGGTTTCGATTCAAAAGGAAATTCATAGTTGAAAAAAATATCAAATTGACATATGATTATTTTCGTCTACCCGCCATATTTCTTACCGAGGTTCCATCGTTGTCAATACAGCATGCTTATTATGTTTTGGCGCCTCCATTTAGTTATTGTACCGCGGCAATACAACAATTCGTAACACTTTATGTAAGGAGCCTGCTTCAATTAGGAACGCTTACATGCTCACTTTCTCATTCGTCGCGAGAATGCAACTCGACATTTTCCACCCTTCTATCTCTATTGATTGCAAATAGAGCGGACTGGAGAATGCTTTTTGATGTTACTCTGCAAAATATTAAGTTTTCTGCATCGTTGAGCGCTTGCAATTTGTTAAAAATGATTCCTTTGTCTGCAAAAATGGCAGTTTAAATGGAGACCAAACGAATAAATAGAGAACTTGATATTTGCAAGCTTGGCGATTAGTGCACAATGCACATTATTACGATTTTATTTCTTATTTATTCTTTAAGTATTTTTAATTTAAGTTTTGGATGCTTGTACATAACATATTATGTATGTATGTGGATATCTAAAGAGCATTTATCTTAGGAGAATAATCTTTTAACGTGGGCGAAAGAACTTCTAGTACCAGTTAAGAAGGGACCAGTTTATAACCGTTTATCGGACTCATTTCCATTTACGTAGATATCAAAAAACACAAAATGCGGCCAACTGGAATCGAAATTGAAACTACCAAAAACTTTAGAAAATCATCATTCATGGCATCATCATTATCAGCCCATATACGTCCCTGGGCACGGGCTTCCTCAACAACTGAGAGGGTTTAGTCCTTAGTCCACTACGCTGGTCTAGTGCGGGTTGGCGGACTACACACCTAAGAAATTCCTAAGAACTTTAAGGTGTGCAGGTTTCATGACGATGATTTCCTTCGCCGTTAGCATACCTGATCATTCTGTGTGAATACACACATAACTTCGAAAAGTCTGAAGTGTGTGCCTGGGGCTTGAACCCACCACCGTCAAGATTCTCGACCGCGCCTAACCCTCGAGGCCATCACGACTTCATAAAATATAATAATATAAGTTGCTACTTCAGTAGACAACTTTAAAGAAACAATATTATGTAAAATAGCTTTAATATCAGAATTAAAGTTGTGAAATGTTTAACAAACTTAAATTTATTTCAGGAGCTTTATGTAAAGAAACTCTTTGAATTCTTCTTGACTTAATTAATCGGTCTTACAATAGAATCTCTACCAATACTGAACTGTTTAACTTCGAGGGACCTGTTATAATGCGATTCAAGATTCACGCAAGGTTCCTCTAAGTCACTTTGCCGTGCAAAGATTAAAAAAAGAAAGAAAACTATATGTTATGCAATGCAAGTGTAGTTGGGTCCAATAATATCACATTTTACATTGTACACATAATAATTATTTTACTGATTTCTTAACTTATATGGCCATGATAATACAAGCAAGTGTTTAGCGTGTTTGGATCAGCTTGTGTATAAAATCATATTTGCCCCTCGATAATCTGTTTTAATCCCACTGCACTTTCCATCAGGACTTAGGACTTTGACGTGCCATCGTATATATAAAAAAAAAACATTCTGGTTTCTTTGGTTAGCAACGACTCTAGAAATGTCTGACCCTGTAATTTTTTTATGTGAAAGGAGACAACCAAACGAGTGAGGCCCCTGATGGTAAGTGGCTACAACGCCGCTGATCAATACCCAAAATATCAACAATATGAAAGAAGTATATGACTAGAATTGCGCTGTACCTAATGTTTTATATTTAATGTTGATTAAGTGTTTTTTTTTTGTTATAGGTAAGCAATCCAGAATGAGTCAGAGGTCTTTTTTCTAGCGTTACGCGGTAAGAATTTGTTTAAACTTATAAATATTAGACGTTTGTAAGTAAAGGTATAAAAAATTTAATATGTGTTATGGTAATTAAACTTTATTAAAATATTGTGTAGATAAAGTATAAACTAAGGCCTAAAGCTTTTCATTTCTGGTTGAAGCATAAATTATATATAATATCTGCGGTAGCTAAAACTAAGTTTATAAATAGATTTCAGCTTTTACCAAAATAATTATTGAATATCATTTACGTATGTGCAAGTTTATTAAGTTAATAGCTAGAATAATGCGTGAGGTAATAAATAAATCTCGTAGACTATACGGTCATTTAGAGAGCACGAGAGCTTACTTTTTAATATGCTCATAAAATATAAGAATCATAGCCTTAATAAACTCATATTTTTATAACTCATCTGTGCTGTAAAAAGCTGTACTGTGTACTGAAAAATTACAATATTTATTAGCTAAGTATCCCTTATGCAATGAATAAAATTATTTATCGTTTACTATAATCATTGAATCGACAATAATATTTTATGTACATTTAATGTCCCGCATCAAAACAAGTCGTTAGCATAAATTTGTAGAGTTTACCGAAACGGAAATTCAATTTTACATTGCTAACGTCTAAATCTTATACTTCTTCTGGAGCAAACAAATTACTGACGTCAGGAAATAGGTCAGCTTGTATCTAGAGCTCTTGGCGAATTCTGTTTACGTACATAAGTCTTGGCTCGGTATGCTATCCCCATAAATAAATAAAGTTGCTTGCAGTGTTTTGCAGCAGATTCTTACATGCACTTAGCCGTTGGCAATTGCTCCGGGTTGAGAAACATTTGTCCGTCTCTAACGAATCGCCTTTTTTTGCTTTTCAATGAACGCTACCAATTAGACTAAGATGATAAGTCACTTGCTCGTTAATATGACACCCTGGTAGCTGTAGAATTGTTTTTGCCGAGATTTTGTATTAGTGGAAAATAAAGAAATTTAAAAATAGTTGGAGTATGTGTTCTTGTTATATCTTTAAAATTATTTCTTAAAGTCGGTCTTCGCGATACTCTCCATATTATGTTCTTAAAATTTCCAGTTGAAAAATATTTTAAATTGGTTGTTTTGACTTGTCGTAGATAATAATTAATGTTTATATTATTAAGTTAAGTTTTGTGGATTATATTTTACTACATAGTTAACTAGATCTTATCTTATTGTATCTATTATGATAACCTTAAATACCGTGTAAATACTTAGTAATCTATTGAGAATGAAAATGGTGGCAAAAAGAAACGGTAAACTAAAGCAGAGTGGTCCCGTGTGAAATATGTGTTGACGAGCTCTGAAATTCATCGAGTGTGGTGCTTTTAGGGCTCTAAATGAATTACGATAAAACGTGAGACACATAAAAGCGTTAATGTACTTTTATTACTACAGTATACCGGTGTAGCTTAGTGTACTCTCAAATAAAACGTACGTAACCTACATCGATGTTAGTTGAACATTTTTCTTTTCAATAAAATAGAGCTTTTACATCGAAAGTTAATTACATCTGTTTTAACAAAGGCACTAAAAAAACTTAGAAAGAAAGAAAGAAAAACTTAACGATTAAAACAGATTATGCCCTTAGTCTAAATGAGACTGTTGGGATATTTTTATATTTCCCTCGATCTATCCAAAATCATTAGTACCTAGTTCATCTTAATTTGCGAAGTAAATTACGGTATTTAGATGCCGTTTCTACTATTTATATTAAACCGAATTTTACCCGTATGTTAACTGGTTAAAATCAGGACGGCCGTCCTTAGTCCTTATTAGTCGTATATACATTCATCTTCAAACCAAACCGGCATCATAATGTCGGCACAAACGCGTCGTAAAGTAATAACAATAAAGAGCAACAATTGCGCGAAATTGCCCTCTGTACAAGCTAGATTTATGTGAAAGCCACAACTATGAGAGCACCTTGTATTAGCGCGAACAGTCATAAAGTCGGGGAGCGCGCGCCACTAATTCTCCAGTTTATGCGCCCCTAGTACTCGAGACACGCTGGAAGGTAAACTCGAGTGTCTGGGATGTGGGAGCGTGTCAATAAAATCTGTGTGCAAAACTTAAACCATTAACGCGAAGTGTGTAGCTGTTCGGTGCGAGTGGGGGTGTGGGATTTAATTGGCCATCCCGAAACCGGTTCATTAATCGTCTGACTAATCACTTCGCATTCAACGTCTGAGAGCTTAGAATAATGCTGATAGCTGTTTTGCTAATAGCGACTACTATATGTTTAAAACTATAACAGTTTACAATTTTATTTCGTCTAATAATAAAATTACAAATTGGTGAGAAATAGACACATACATTTACTTCCAAATGCTATATTTATCTAGACCCACGTTTCGCCAGTTGTGTTTTAAGGCACCTTTAACAGTGACGACTCTTACGCCAAAAACTCCTAATAGTGACACTTAATATCACTTTCCGTCCCGTCGTTTCGTTCCTGGAACCTCTCAATTGCACGCTGCAAACACATGTCGCGGGAGCTCGTTGCTCCCGAATATAAATGATCATGATAATTTTATTAATGATTAATTTAGTTCGGAATGTGTATCCTCGTTGAGATGCACGTAAATTCATGACTGAGCATTAGTGATGTATATTATGACTTCGTTACAAATTCATAGGTATTTCAGTCAAATGTCACTCTATGGTAATAAAAGGCAACTCAGTCCGTTCAGCCGCGGTTTTGAGTAAAGCCGGAATATAAAGTGGTGTCGGTTCGCTCGCGGCTGCAGTCCAGTTCGGCCCACAGTCCCCTCCAGCTAAGTTTCGCCGCTGAGCTGTCACTTTTGCGGTTTCATCGCCAACATAGTTGGAAATCCGTGTATCGTACGTTAAGCCGGCCGTCTAGATTGTTGCCACTGTGGCAGTACGAGTATTTAAGCCGCATCCAAAACGTTCCATGTATACACGCTTTGGAATTGACCTGGGTGAGCAAGGTTAACTTGGTTTCTTTGTTTCTCGGTTTGTTTGTTTAATGCAAATATCAACGTGAATGAAAATGAATTTGCTATTATTTCAATTACTGAATGACTGTGTTAGAAAGTGGACTAAATTTATCACACCGCACGTGTCACCTAATACCACCATACGTATAGCGATTGGCAATGCCCTTGTCTGGGATATAAAACAGCAGCACTTTAAATAAATACATTATTCTAAACTGTTTAAGCGTCCGAGGAAACGTAACCATTAATAAGAGTCGACTTTTGAAACTCGAGTTTTACTCAATAATATCAGGAAATTGAGTGGGTGTGCTGAAAAGTGTTATTTGGAATCAAGTGAACGTCGATATCTTACGAAGGTGATACGGAACTGTGTCATCACGTGACGCCGCGCCGTCTCGGCGCCCGGCCCGGTGCCTACGAGAACGAGGCGCCGACACCGACACGACACCGACGCGGCGGGTTTACGACGATGACAATCCTTTGAAAGTGAGAACCACTTCATAAAAATGTTAAACAGAACTGTATTAGATGCAGAAGCTAGGAGTGCTGATGAATGACCGTAATTAACTGATACGGTTATCTTTGGGTCTTTTTGTTACATTAAACCCCAACGAGATGAGTTCGCCCGATAACATACTTGAACTAAGCTGTAACGTTAATCTATTTAGAAAAGTTTTACTTAATGACAAAAGTAATTTTGCATTGGTTAATTTTGACATTATACATAGAAGATGTATAAATTTAAAACAATAAAAAAACAGTTATTCAAAAAGTAACCACTAGACTAACAATAAGTCAGTTAGACAATACACTGAAAGTATAGAAACAAATAATTACAGTCAACAGACACATACACAGTTAATAGTTATGCCTCTAATAAAGATACAAGTCTTATGTCGTGGATATCAAGAACTATAAGCGACTTGTTGGTCTTCCAAACGCTCAGACTCAAACTAAATATTGATGATAAATATATTTAGCCATCTGCGTCACAGAAGTCCTCAAATTAGGCTTAAATTCAGCCATAAATTATTATTTGGACAATAATCTTACCAGCAGCCATTGTACCCGAATCAGTCCCGTATAAATCGGGCATCAGTTGTCTGTGGAGCAAACAGTAATTATCTGATAGGGTGCGAGTTGCGACCACTTTTCTAATTGCTCCTACACCCCCCGTCCCTCGCGCCGCACCCCGCGCGTAATGCGTCCATAGCCGAGTCTTTTAATGAAAAAGTTTTTAATGTTGCCAACTTTTTTATTATAAATAATGTAACTTATAATTGTGCTCCACTTATTTCGCACTAAAGTGTTCTTAATAAGATTTCAGATTTTAAAAGATTATTCAATATCGTTGCGTTTAGCGTTAATTAGTAGAAATGTGTTTATTTTTAACGTAATTACTTCAACTTTTATCTTATCTATCTACATCTCTTGCTAAACGTGGCTTCAAAATAGGGGGTAATCATATATACAACCATATAAACAAATTTTGTAATATCTACTCCCTAAATAGTTACCATTGTAAGCGTAGAGTTAAACAATTGCTCCTAAGAAAAAATTACATAGAAACGGAGAACATTTTAACATTTTAACTTATAAATACGTACGTTTGGGCACCAGAATTCTCTTAAACAATTAAGGTGTGGTTCAATAAGTAATATAAGATTTTTATGTTCTGTATTTTAAATTTAAGTGTTTTTTGTGACATAGTTGTGTGTTCAATAAAGCATTATTATTATTATTATATTAGGTTAGTAAATTAACTTAAATTGCGTAAGCCATCCGTATGTTAGTAACGAACGTGCGCAGAATCAGACACAAGTAAAAAAAAATAAACAAAGTAATGGCATATCGTGGCAACCACGTGTGTATGGGGAGAATAGGAGGTGGTGTGAATGTGGGACGGTCGAGTCCCTCGGAGCTTATTAAATATGCATTGCGCACCGTCTGCCGAGGACTCGGCCGAACACAGCTGTCCTCGCTGAGCGTGCGGCTTGACACGAGGCTTAAGGCCCCCAACCTCGCCGCAAACTTGGTAATTTTTACTTAAATTCCAGTAAGAAAAATATAAATTACGTGTTTTGAATTTCACCTTTATTTTCATAATGCCGGGTTGTACATATACATATGTACGTGCCTAGAATGTGTACATAAGTCGTTAAGGTAAATTTTCTCCGAACCGCCTCGGATACAAGCCGAGAATCCCCTTTGAGAAATATGATTACTGTGCTGTATGATGTGAAGGTACTTCGATCGGAGGCGAACAATACACGAGGTTGGTTAATGAAAAGTTTTACCCAGGGAAATTGAGTAATAACGGAGACTGTAAATGCTGTTCTTTTTTTCTTTTAATCAGCGAACAAAGACTTCGCACTTCAAGTTCCCAGATTTTTAATTAAAGTACACAAAAATAACTACTATGATTTTTCTTTTTCGTTATATATTACACTGCATTTTACGGTGATGGTGACTAAATTGTTAGTGTTTCAATAAAGCAGGATTATTAAATATAAGAATGACGTAAAGACAAATTATATGTTTAAAGATGGTCATATCTGTTTGCTTAACACTTTTTAACGTACGTGATCATTCAAAAGCAGTGATGGCCTCGAGGTTTACTCGCGCGGTCGAGAATTTCGACGGTCGCAGGTTCAAACCCTAGGCGCACACCTCTGACTTTTCGAAGTTATGTGTGTATGTATTCACAATGAATTATCACTTGCTTTAACGATGAAGGAAAACATCGTGATAAAACCTGCACACCTAAAAAGTTCTTAGGAATTTTTTTATTTTTTTATTTATTTATTAGATTTGCCAACAGTTGTTTACAATAGATGGTTACATTATGTTGTTACGTGCTACAAAAAATAATAATAAGATAAATGCAACAACTACTTAAAGGCAAATACCGCATGCACTAAACAATCTAACAAAAAGTTATAAAAAGTTCTTAATTGTATTGAGTACATAAAAAAAAAAAAAATTATAACAAACAATTAACACTATTAAAAATAATAATCATAATAATAATATTTAAAATTTAGGATTTGGAGCATATTGTGATTTAAAATAATACAGTTTTATTCATTAAAATTACAGTCAATATCCGAGAGATGCGCAAGAACTAGTTTATACAATGCAGCAGGCGAGTGAAAGTTAACGTCAATGACATCACTTATACCATTTATTAGTTTGGAGAATCTTGTAAATGGAGAATTAGCGCCTAGTACCGTTCTTCTTAGAGGGGGACAGAGTGGTGTTATAGGTTTTCTAGGTATTCTCTTTGGGACACGGAAGTTAAGTAGTGACAACAATTGGGGGCATTCTATTGAATTAGTCAAAATTTTAATTACGAATTTTATGTCAGTGAAGCACCTTCTGGTCGATAGAGAATTTACTTGAAAATACTGCAATCGAGATTGATATGTTCGTAAAATATTTGATTTATTCACGGAATATGTTAAGTGCGACAAAAAACGTTTTTGTACCCTTTCTATGCGCAATGAGTGCGTGGCATAATAAGGCCTCCAAATTATGCTACAGTATTCTATAATGCTACGGACTAAACTATTGTAAAGGATGATTTTAGTATTTAAGTTGCGAAATGATTTACAGTTTCTTATAACAAATCCTAACATTTTGGACGCTTTTTTTATTGTTTTGTCTATATGCATTTTAAAAGTCAATTTTCTGTCATAAATGACACCAAGGTCCCGAATCGTTTCCACTTGTTTTATTATATCACCGTTTATGGTGTAATCAAACTCAATTAACTTTATGTTGCGAGAGAACTTGACATGCTGACATTTTTTAGGATTTAAATACATTTTATTATGATAACACCATTTAAATAAGCTGTTTATATCGTCTTGTAGTAATTTTGAATCTTCAGTTGATTTAACTGGTCTCAGGAATTTTAAATCGTCTGCAAACAGGAATACTTCAGAGTATGAAAAACAGTCAGTGATGTCGTTTATAAAAAAGTTAAATAATACAGGACCCAAATGTGAACCTTGCGGAACTCCTGATGTGGGTTCAAAACTGGTGGATTGAAAACCGTTGATTACTACAAAAAATGATCTTTCTGTTAAGTATGACGTCAACCACTTCAGCAAAGAGCCCGTGGCACCGTAAGCTTGCAATTTATGTATGAGTATAGTATGCGATACCTTATCAAACGCCTTGCTGAAATCTGTGTAGATCACATCAGCTTGTTGACCTGAGTCAATAATTTTGACTAATGATTCAGTAAAATGAGCCAGGTTCGTGCTAGTAGATCTAGAACGAACAAAACCATGCTGATTGTCACTTAGGTATAGTCTGAGATGATTCTGAAATGATTCATTTCAGATTCAATTTCTTAGATGTGTAGTCCGCCAACCCGCACTAGGCCAGCGTGGTGGACTAAGGCCTAAACCCTCTCAGTCGTAGAGGAGGCCCGTGCCCAGCAGTGGGACGTATTTGGGCTGATGATGAATGATGAATGAATGAATGATAATTCATTATGAATACACACATAACTTCGAAAAGTGAGAGGTGTGTGCCTGGGGTTTGAACTCGCGACCGTCGAGATTCTCGACCGCGCGCCTAAACCTCGAGGCCATCACGACTTACTTTACTAGGGAGTTTTTTTGCGCCTCTTATTCTTCACGGTGAAAATAACTAACTCTGAATATGCAAAAAATATTATAAGACTATTTAATAAAAATATATTTTAACTGACTCCTCTGGGGCATAGGCGTGTAGCTAAATAGTTGCTAAATCTTTACATTCTCTTTTATCCAGACAAAATCTAGCACTTACATAGTCCTAGACCTTCTGTTAGAATACTTTTTATTTAACATTACGTTTGAGCTAAAATCGCTCTATTCCACATTCTATCGGTTTTCATCGCCGCCCCGGGGGCCGTAAAGAAACATGGCCAACACTCTAATTCTGCAAATTGAACGTTCTGAGAAGGAACGACCTCCGTTTGCGTATTAATATAAACTTCTCGTTAATATTAAAATTAAACTCGGCTCAATTTAATCGTCCGCCGAGTTGCGTTGGAAATAAAACGCGAGTCCGGGGACCGATGGTTGAAAACTTTACGTCTTTCAAAATGTTTGTGTGTGGGCAAATTTGTGTGGCTTTCGTGCGGAGAAGTTGATGTGGAAGCGGTTCAGCGGATCGGTAATTAACGGATTGTAGGCTTTTTGGGAGTTATGTAATCGTATTTAAACTTTCCGACCTTTGATCTTCTTCCAACTGTAGCGATTATTACGTTTTATCATTCACTGGGTAGTCGTTTACAATGTTTATTATGATACTTGTTATTTGCTTTTTACCTTAATTTGATTTCTTTCATCATTGTTACTACTGAGCTGCTGCGGTCATTTAAACCAATTTCGTGAAATAACAATTACCATCACATTACTCGATGTTTTTTTTAGGCTTCTATTCAAACTTACATCTTTTTGACTTAATATTTCATCGGATTTCGTTTGCTCCCAATGTTCATGTTATATTTATGTTATCGGAGTTGTATTTTTTTAAATTGTTTTATGTGAAGGTAGTACTCGCTTCTCTGTTAATTACTACAGATTTAACGCATGCTTATTTTTTGATATTAAATAATTTCAGTGGTAAAGACTTTGTGGTATTGAATAAACAATCAGAAACTTAACTTATACCTACACGTGTTGTATGTGTTAAATATCGTGACGATACATAGCCTTAGAATGTTGTAATAACGGTCATAGGTATATGTTTTAGTAAAATCTTAACTATCAAATTATAAAGTCTGAAAGTGATCAATTGTTTTTTCATCTCCATCGGCCCATATAAGTTCCACTGCTGGGCACGGGGATCAATCGTCTCGACTGTCTTGGAGTTTAGGGGGCGCAATTGCACCCCCACTAGCTTGGTTCAGGCGCCCCAGGGTGGGCGCCCGTGACGGACACAGGCCACAGTGTCGCCGACCCTCTCGGGGTTACTTTCAGTGAGGACGCGTTGTCCCCTCAGCGCGCCCAGCGACCCCAAGGGCCCCTTTCAGTCACCTACGACAGGCAGGGGATACCGCGGTGGAATTCTAACGCCCCGCCAGGTCTTATTGTCTCTGTTGACCCAGCGTCTCCTTCATGACACACAAGCGACATGACGTGCTCGCAGAAGGAAAGCATCGCTCGCCACCTAGCCCACTACCCTTGCTTAGTGCGGTTTGGCGGACTACACAGCTTACACTAAAAACTTCTTGGTGAGCAGGTTTTCGATGTTTTCCTTCACCGTTAAGCTACGTGATAATTCATTGTGACTACAAGACTACACACAACTTCGAAAAGTCCGAGATTTATACTCGACCGCGCACCTAAACCTTTAGGTTTACCTCTGTCTCTATTTTTTTCAAACGGCGTATAATGATGTACAATTCCTAAAAGCGCGAGAAAATTCAATATTTGGATGCTATGGCAAACCATGTCTAACAAGTTGTGTCCTACTGTACTAGCGTGTTAATCTAATAACGTTAGAGAATGGAACGCGTCACACGACGGCCCAGTTCTGTTTTGTGTTAATCTCGTCACTTCACGGAATAATATCATTGTTGCACGTCTTACGCAGAATTCGATTATGGTATAAATTGCTACACACGCCGGCCGCTATAGCGTCTTTCAAGTTGGAAATCTTAATCTTCCTATTATATTATGACTTTATTGAACTCTCCTCGTCCTCCTGGTCTCGTGGTTCAAGAATACGCCGTACGATGTAGAGGTCTCGGGTTCGATCCCGCAAAGCGTTATTGAGTTTATTTGTTACGGAATTCTCAGAAGCAGTTTAGAACCTCGTCTCCTATTACGATAAAAATATGTATACGTCTTATA
This sequence comes from Hemaris fuciformis, assembly GCA_907164795.1. Lineage (NCBI taxonomy): Eukaryota > Metazoa > Arthropoda > Insecta > Lepidoptera > Sphingidae > Hemaris > Hemaris fuciformis. The sequence continues at coordinate 599,101 of OU015452.1, forward strand.
TATAGCTTATATGTTTATTTATTTATTATTAATTAATTAATGCAAGTTTACAGATTTCTCCAAAACATTGTAACTAAAATTAACTTAAAATTATTAATTATTAATATAATATAAAACACAAGAACATTTTAACAATATAACAAACAATTTAACTAACAAAGCTGTATAGAAATAAATGAAATTTAGTAATATAATGAAAAACACATACACATTTAACAATATAACAAACAATTTAACTTACTACTGTGTCCAAAAAATAAGGTGACATTTGAATTTAAACGGCGCGTGTCGAAGGACTTGGAGAATTTTAATTTTTTTTAGGTATGTAGTACTGTCCGTGACATCTATGTCAAATTTACATGTCAAAATATTCATTAGTGTTTGAGATACGCGTCATTTTGTGAGCTGCTAAAAGTGAGTTTTTCGTTTTTCGCGATGTCGAAATTTGTTGAGCAAAGGATTTGCATTAAATTTTGTTTGCGGAATCAATTTTCTGCTGCGGATACGTTGAGGATGGTGCGGAAAGCCTTTGGTGATGAGGCTATGTCTAAAAAAAATGTTTACAAGTGGTATAGTGAGTTCCAAGCCGGCCGTGAACGTGTCGAAGACGAAGAGCATCCTGGGCGACCATCAACCTCAACCGACGAAGCTCACGTCCAACAAATCAAAGATTTGGTGTTGAAAAACCGTCGATTAACGATTAGAGACCTTGCTGATGAGGTTGGCATATCGAAAGGCTCGGTCAATACTATTTTAAAGGATGTTTTGGGCCTCAAGCGCGACAAATCTCGACTGGTACCGAAAACTGCACTCGTAATTCGTGATCATTTCGCCAATAACTCAACCCATATCGTTCCGCAACCACCGTATTCACCTGATCTGGCGCCGTGTGACTTCTGGCTGTTCAGCAAGCTCAAAAGATCGCTCCGGGGACACCGTTTTGATACGATAGAGGAGATTCAAGCCGCAGCGAAGACGGAACTGAAGACCATCCCGGAAAGTGACTACAATCAGTGCTTCGAAGATTGGAAAATCCGTTGGCATAAGAGCATTGCATCGGGAGGGGATTACTTTGAAGGGGATGAAATTGATTTGGAAGAATAAATAAAGAATTTTCGAAATAAATACAATGTCACCTTATTTTTTGGACACAGTAGTAAATGGCTATCCAAAAATAAATGAAATTTCGCGTATATCTGCCTGGGACCATCAAAGAAAATATCTGGATCTGTGTGGTGAGCAAGCATTGAGTTAAGCAGTGCGACGGCTCGCGGGGTTGGCGCTGCAGATGTTCGACGCGTGCGCACACCTTGTGGACCTACCAATAGTTTGCGGCATCTGCGCCGACTCCCCAAGCCCTCGCTTTCTCCAAGAAATCTGGATGGTATACACGCGAAACCCACCCTTTCTTTATTTCTATGTTATTATGTAATATCCGATATCTATCATCTGTAGCGAGAAATGTTTGCCAATTTCAGATTTTATCGCCCGCGACCGCGTCTTATCTGGGCCGTGATCCATTTAAAATCCAAAAACGATGTCTCGAGCCAATTTGAACGTAGCAAATATGAGTACCTACGTATATATATTATTTTATTTGAACACATAATATCTAGAGCTTAGACAAATGAACCTAACTATAAATATACATATTTCCAAACTAAATGCCAGTACCAAAAATACAACTTTTCGTCCCAACTGCAGAGCTCCGGATTCCTCACTCACACGGCAATTCATAACACCGGGCAAACTAAGTGTATGAACCACGAATTGAAATTATTTTAATTTACTACAAGAACACATAAACGAGAGCATTACTAGCTCTTAACCTGAATACTGTGACAATGTGTGGCTTGTCGAATCGATACATCGCCTCGGAACAAACAGCCTCCGCGATGCCGCCCCGGTGACATGTGCCTGCAAAATTTTTCAACAGGTTTTTAACTATTCGGTTCACGTTTCGACCGCAGCGAGTATCGATTCTTGGCAGTGTTACGCTCTGTAGTATGCGGTAACTCCGCTCCTATACATACAATAATTATCTTCTACTTTAGCTTAGGATTAAGCCGAATGAGTTACTAATACGTTTAGATTTGTTTTGCCTTTTTTGCTTTTATATTATATTCCAGTAAGATCTGCTTTTTATATAGTTTTTTTTAAAGCAAATTTTCGTAAAATATCGAGTTTTTAATACTAGAACCACAAAGTCACTGCACCGCAATCAATAGTAAACTTCACAGTTTTTACTGTTGAAAAAATGATGTCAAACAAAACAAAACAACCTTTTAATCTATTTTTAATTAGGGCATAATAAATTCAACGAAGATGCAGGCTAACGATTCCATTACGTAAACTCTCGTGTCGAGGCGGGGTTACGGGAGTTTACGGCACTTACGTTTGTTTGTTCGTACAAAGCGTCACGCGCCGCGCCCTGTGACTTCACTGCGAGCTCTCATGTCAAAGCGCGAGTTGTGACTCGTGTTTGATTCGTGAACATTGGGCCCACTGCTTCCACGTTATGCGCGCCTGGTACTTCGAATATTTAAAAGCAATCTGTTCGTGTTTTTGATACAACTCAGTTTGCACAATTTTTATTACACATAACAGGTATAGGTGGGGCATTCATGCGGAGGTGTTTTCGTGTATAGCTTTGTGTATAGCTTGATCAAACCTTTTATAGAATCTAAGAGAAAGAAGCAGCCATTGTCCTGGGTGTCTTTTATATTTTTGGACATTGTATTTTGTATTTTCTGCTGAAATAGTTACTGCACTGCGTGAACTTCCCAATTTACAGGCTTCTAACTAGTGTAGACTGTGAGGCTCGCCGGCTCGTTAATTAGTAGGATGGTGTGCGCAAGGTAAGCTGCCTTTAATCCAAAACACGTGTGGTCATAGCCACTAACTCTTTGTAGGATTCGCATATATTTCACGAGGGGATCCTTGATTTAGGCATTTAAAACAAAGAAAAGCTATGAGATACTTATGGAGCAAAAAAGAATTATTGATTGTTTTCCCAAATGAAGCTTACATTATTTTTTTATAATATAAATACACCCAACAGTCACATACATAGTTCTGACCCCACACTAAGTAAGATACACCTTGTGTCGTGGGTATCAGAAACTATCATTGTTTTAAACTGTAGTCACAAACAAATAAAGAATGGGAGTACATTGTCAATACCTATTTCTGCATTGAGCTAGTTGCGCAACAACAATATAAAGAGAACCGAGCGGAAAGTTTCCGCCGCCGACTGCATAAATAATAAAATTCAACGTTTTTCAACACTGTTTCTCAAACGAAGTCGCACAAGCAAGGAACTCAATTCAATAAAATCCAACACATGAAATTTCCTAGTAACAATAAAACGCTTGACTTTTGTATTCTTCTGAATAAAGCTTGCAATTTTGTTAAATAGGCCAAGTTTTCCGTTTACGTATGTGTGACGCGTCGTACCAGCGTAGCAAAAAGAGATAGGTGTAAGGAAAATAATCTTGAAAGTTTTTTAATTATCGTAGCGCGCTCGGCGGCCGCTTGGGCTGAGCGCGCGTTCAACACGCTCCGATGAGTGCGACTCGGTTCCAAAATGATTTATGTCTAATGTTCCGGTAGCGAACCGATAGTTCCGCCGCGACTCGCCTTCGACGAAACGTAACAATCCATCTTCAGCTGCTTTATAGGATCCTGGTAGGCGTGGAGCCGGCTGCTCGGGAAATAGGGGCAAACCAAATTGATATATGTATATACTCTGTTTATGTTATATATAATACATTTATGAAATGATCGAACGAATCAATTTCATAACGTAATAGGAAAGTTAACTCAAGAATGTATTTGAAATAAAATATTGTAATATTTCCATTTCAATCTGTTTGTGCAAGCTCCGCAATTCAACTTCTAAGGCCTATGTCCATATGTACATATATTGATTGTCGTATAAGCATTACTTTGTCTTGTTTGCAGGCTGCAAAATATTTATCCAAGCTCTTTCCAAAGACATACTTAGAGTATTTAGGGTAAGGCTAATAAATCTTAGGCAATAGGTCTTCTTCAATGACTTCCAACCGCAGTTGTTTCAAAAAGATCTGTGTGTAGAGGGATTTCTAACCATTTGGACACTCAAAAACCTCTTTGCCCATGCGGCTTTCGTAATACGTTTTGCGCAAATTTAGTTTGTCACTGCTACTTCGCTAGATTATTTCATCGCTTGTTTGTTTCCTTATGAACAAATCTTTAAGAAAAAATCAATTTTATGTGCACACCACATGATTTGATCAAGTCTTTGAATTTTATCACTGAATAATACCTGCGACACTGGTTGTCAATGCTCTTAATTTGATTATGCTCCCTATAGTCATTCCACCCCTACCAAAGTCTGCTGCATGTTGACTGGCGATGAGCTCAAGTTACAACTTAAAACATGGACAAATGTAAGCGGAACACAAGTGGGCGCGAAACGCGGGGATGTCGCGAGATTGCTTCTTGCTCTCCCAACCCTTGATACCAACGTAAACCAATTTAAACTTTATAATCTGCTCGGAGTGAGAGGATTCGTCAACAATACGCGAACGAAACTCGCTTTAAGACGACTACGTTATGCATTGTGAATTGTTTAATGTTGCGTGTGAATTGTTGAAACGCAGGGGCATGGGAAGCAGGGAAATATTTATCAAGAATATGTGGTACGTTGACGTTCTGCATCGTATCAGACTGTGTTTATTTAAATATACAAAATTTAAAAAGCAAAATCTTTTCGTTATTTTGAATTCTAATACTAATAGATTTTCTCTCTCCTTTACCAATTTCCTCGAGAGGCTCTCGTGTCTTGGTAAAACACCGCAATGTAATTCTATAAACGTTCCATAAACAGAAACCAGTCCCATTATCATTTCGAATCGAAACCGAATTATATTAAAACTGGGCCATTACCACTGGGTGATTTAGAGATCATTTTTAATACACTTACGAGCAAAAGTATAAATACTAGTTTCCACAGCGCACTAACAAGCAACAAACCATTAACTAAATAGTGTTTGCGTTCAATAATTCGCACTAATAAACTGGGTCGGGAACATTTCGCTCACGTTTCAACGTGTGTTTTAAAAATGCAATGTATTGAACGCGCAATGTAATCGTACCTAATGGACTCCCGCCGAATGAAGCCTGGTCACATCACACATTTGCTGACTGCTGGTTCATTGGCGGGTATAATTACATTTAACTTCTATTTTCACTGATACATTTTTATTTTATTTAAGATTCGTTTTGTGTGTGAAATTATGATCCATGGCAGAAACGGATTTCTTCAATTCACTGCGGCTGATAATTTTCTATTACTTTTAGTGAGTGTTACGAGCATAATTGCTAATATGAGTTTAGTAAAATAAAAGCATGTCCATGCTTTTTCTTATCAGCGACCGTTTTCTTTTATTTTTTATCATTATCAGCTCATATACGTACCACTGCTGGGCACGGGCTTCCTCTACAACTGAGAGGGTTTAGGCGTTAGTCCACCACGCTGGCCTAGTGCGGGTTGGTGGTTATTTTTTTATACGTAGATGGATTCATTTAAATCTCCTATAACAACTTATGCATCCGATTAATACCAATTATTTCGCATTTGTTATCTAACAAAAAATCTCAAATATACTCAAAATAGCTGCATCATAATAAAAAAAAACTTAACCAACACCAGATATTGTAATTGGAATAATGTGTTGTATTAAACAATAAACCAAATCATTCATTTAACAAATACTTGAATCAAAACCGAAATAAAAAGGTTCGTCGAAATTATAATTAACCAGTTAACTCATTTATTTGTTCATAATTACGAGTGGTTTAATAATATGTTACTTGTGTTAATACGGAACGCATTCACATCATCCGAGTGTAATGATATGAGCTGATGACAGGATTTGTCACGGTAATACGGAAATGCGATTATAATGATAATATTTAATTAATGTCCCTTTATTGTAACATGACGTCGCGACGTGTCAACGTTTTAAATTTACTTGTCTTATGATACTTTTAAATATGAACTACATATGTATGTGCATACACTGGTATTTCCACCGGAGTAAGCATCTTGTTTTTTTATGTGTCATGTATGCGGTGGTGAGTCTGTTGCTGTTTATTGGGCATTTCAAGACTCGTAATAGAAAACCCAATAACACTACCACTGACCGACCTGAATTGAACCCAGAACCTCTAGTTCCCTCAGCACAAACTGATATGCCAATGGTTAAACAATGGCAATTGATATGCCCATGGTTGGAATTAATGCCCGGAACAGTACCAACTTTTCGTCTATTGAACGTTAAATGTAAGTCTTTTTGTTCCAAGAATTCTACGGATGTTCTTTATAAACTGCAAAACGACTCGGTAGCAAGTTGGATGGACAAAAAGATTTGAATTGTAAAAGTAAATCTGTTTTGAAGTTGGCCGGCTACCCAAAGACAATGTTGCAAGTCCTGTGTGGTCGTCCTGCTTTATCCATTGTGTTTCCTAACTTACTTCAGTCTGCATTTGTAGGCTACATACACATAACACACATCTCTTGTCTTTGCAGCGTGTCTCGTAGTGTTCGCTTCGCGACAGCTAAATCTTCTTTTATGATGTATTTACTTCGAAAATAAAATGTCAGCGTGTATATTAAAGTTGCAATACATACAATATTACGTAATTACATTGTTACTCCGGTTGTCACTTACATGGATTGATTGAGATTCAGAGGTCTCAATCAATCAGGAGGAGAGTCGCGCAATGTGTTATTGGGTTTCTTGGGACGAAACCAGATTCATCTATGCGGTGGAGTCTGAAAATATTGAATCTTTTTTCTCATAGCTTTTGCCATAAGATCATCAGGCAGTTCCACATACCGAACCGAACAAGGTCTTTTAACGCCGGTTTCCTGAAAGACAACCACGGCAGTTCAATGTAGTACAAGCACTTATTATGTTGGTCTTGGTGAGGATATACCATCAGTAAAAGACTGTCTCTGTCTTTATAATCTCTAAACAGATCTTGCTATATTAATGTCGTCTTATCTGATGTAAAATTAATTTAACTCTAAATATTCGCACAAAAAATACTCGCCCATGGTTTCTACTAATAAAATATTCAAAGTATCTTTAACGCTTCGGATTAATTAAAAGTTTTGGCGGGCCCATTAAGACGGCTCGGCTGTTGTCGGTGAAAAAAATAGCGGCCGAGCCCCGGCGCAGTTTCGCTTCAGCCTACTTAATTTTGTTGTTTTAAAGCTATGTTGTTGCAGATAGTAAGGAAACAATGCATGAAATTTCGCAAACTTTTAAGGGCTTTTAAGGAAATTGTTTTTCATTAAAAATAGATGTCTTTTTTATTTAATATCATAAGTATCTGTGTCCTTCTATTACTTCAATAGTCTTTCTAATAGTAATAGTCTTCCCTTCTATTATTCAATAGTCATTTATTTAACGTTTTAAGTGCGTGAGCATTTACAGAAACACATGTTAGACTAGTGCAAGTTGGTGATCTCTAATCCACAAAAAGTCTAGTTTAGTGGTATTAGGGATGTTAATTAAATGATCTACTCTTACTTTTTACTGGCTGAATACATATGTATGTATGTATATTATAATTAAATGAGGAAAAAATATAACTTCGAAAGCTCGGAGTTTTACCATTATAATTAAAATATTATAGCCACATATCAAATTCTGAATATGAAACACACATGTCTAAAATTAAAGGCACATTTAAAACACGTAGGTAAACAAAGCAATCAATATCCGATTTAGATGCTTGGGCTCGGCAGCCAGTTCTGCTCAATAAAGCAAATATTATCCCGCGATTAACATATTTAACGTAGATCTACATATCGCCAAAGTTGCTGAATAATTACTGTATCAATTGCGTGTTTCCGGGCGACGCGCTGACACACTGACGCACATTTGAATAACTCGCACAAGGCGGGCACGCGACGACAGCAGCTGATTGAGCCAATATCAGTGACATTACGCGGCGGTTGACTACGCAGACAAATTAAATTAACACGAAGAGCGCAGAATGACATTTCGCGGTGATGTCTTGTCTTGTACCAGTGCATAATTCACGTGAGTTGTCGCTAGACTCTGGAATTCATTAAGTCCTGGTACACCGCTGGGGATGTTCTCGTTATACAGCTTATTTAGCTGTTCGTGCTTATTATTCTATTTAAGTTTGTTGCGTGAAGTCGTATTAATGCGTCTGTACGGATGTTGGAATGCATACCTAAACGATTATAAGCCGGACCTAAATTTTAGATAGAAGATAATAAATCAAATTGAACGTCGTATTTTTGAAGTTATACTTCTTTTGGCGCGTTAGGGAAAAATGATGAGAGTGAATTTTTACGATGCGCGCGCACACCGACACCAAAAAGTTATTCAGAAAAAGTTTGTTTTAAATTTTAAGAATGTAGAATAGTGACAGTAATAAAAAGGGATTGACATATTTTTTTAAGTAGTTTTGATTATTTTATTTACTTATTAGTATATATATATTGGTAGAAACTAAAATTTAATTATTCAAATCTTTTAAAATTACTGTTATTTGACCTGATTCCGTAACTATAGTAACCAAATAATAAGACGCGTAAAAACTTTCAGGCCGATCAAGAAAATATACGAGCTGTGTCGTTTTCCCGCGCTTGCTCTATATTCGCCAATGCAGTGTTGCCACCCACACCAACTTATTTTATAATATTATATTATTATATTATTTAAGAAAATATATTATGTATGAAGTATAACTTCTAACGCGTGTACATAAGTACACACACACACTTTTTTTATTATTAATACGAACATATTTAATGCCTACTGGGCGCAAATTAAGAAGTTTGTTTTTTTTTTTTTTTTTTTTTTTTTTATTCTGGCACGGCAAAGTGACCCCATTGCACCTGATGGTAAGCGCAATGGAGTCCAGAAAAAGTGCCGACCAGCGAGAGATGATGGTCTCCCGTTGGTCGACACAATCATGCCGGCCGAAAACCTCTTCACCTTATTGTGAAGAAGTTTGGGGGACTATCAATCATGGCGATCAAAGGACCGACCGCGACAAACCGGCCAAAAAAATTGCCGGCACGGTCATCCTTTCACCATGATTGAAGTTAACAAACTGGCCCGTAGCAGCTAGTGTATAACCACAGAATTGGCTTACATCGTGATTAACGCGACGCAGCATTTGCTGATGACGACGCTTTGATCTCTAATTTCATTTGTAAGTCGGTTCATTGTCACGCCATCATCCGTCAATCCGTGTTGTACTCACAAAGCTGTTAAATCATTCTGACGAGATGGTTGTATAAAACCATTGCGGCTGCTTTAAAGTATGGTCACAGCTCATTTTTAACGCCAGATTATGCAATAGCATTAATCATATTCAAAAAGTTATAACTATCTCTTTTGTTGAGTATTCATGATTATTTATAGCTTATGGTACAAAATCTTAGAGATATGTTTATTGAAGCATGTACACGAAAGGTTAGACGTTCAATTTTGCGGCAAGTCATAGCGAGATAATCCAATTCTAACCTCCACATGTTTTGAGAATCGAGAGACTATCTAGAAATTGTGCGTATTATTAATCTAAAACCTCGTATTACATCGGCAGCAACCGCAATATTGAAGTGATAAATAAATAGTTGAACGTACAAAATCAGCTCACGTACGGATAAGTTTGTTTTGACCCGTTGCCGACCCGAACGCGCGCAGTTCTTCATATTATGTAGTTGCACGATTTTATTACCCCTCAGATATGTATTACGGTGATGTAGTCCGCCGGAGTGGTGTGTCTTACTGTGCAAACTTTAATGTATTGCAGAAGGCAGTTGAAATAGTACTTGCGACAAGTTTGAATGGGCCAACTTTGGTGCTTATGTGCACTCAAATGCAGCCGCTTGGTTCAAATGATGGCCGAGAGACTCATAAAAATGTTTTGCGAATGCATAAGAGTGTAATATGTCGGAAAATTATTATTTTATGTTGAAACTAGCGATGGGACTCAGCTTCGCCAATTTAAAATGAGAAGCCCATGGATATTTCTTAGCTCCTATCTATTTTAAAAAAAGCCTAAATTCTGATACTTATAGCGCAAGAATTTGAATTTAAGGTAGATTCAAATATTTTTGACTCTCTATTATGTGTACATTCACAACGACTTTCCGCTGAGGTTAGATAAAATTTAATTATAAGAATCAATTTACAAGTTATCACGAAGTTATAAAAAATTGGAGAAATGTAAAAAAATATTGACATAAAAATGATTGTGTCGGCGGCGCGGCGGGCGAGCCGCTAACGACTTCATTTCAAATGCTAATACCTCATGAAACGCATTATTATGGAGCGCTAAGACGCGTATTACTCGCTCTTGTTGCTTACGTATATTCGAAGAGATATTTTTTTAACGATTAGAATTGATTTAAGATAACTTTGTAATTTAAGCGCGTAATGATAGTCGGTCTTCAAAAATGTCTTAAGGAATGTTGTATATCTAAGAACATTTTACGTTAAGCTTCTTAATGTCGAGTCCACTGGGTTAGGGTTGTGGACAGATGTTACAAAAGTCTACGTATGCAACTACGACCGATTTTAGGTGCAGTATTGTTTAAGGCATTAAATATAACACATCACATTATATCAGCCAAAAAATGTCCACAGTCTTGATTTCCAGTCTACTGCTATGAGTGATATTTATCCGTAGGTTCCTGCAGTCTTTATGATATCGCAAGTCAAATGCCAAAATTCTCAATTCGTAGTTATTAAACTATTGCGCAGAATGGATGTTGTTATGCCCACTAACGACGCTCACACTGACCATTTCGAAATATAAACTGTCGGAGTAAATCACCGATAACTCGTTTACTGTACAACTAGGCGCGCGCTATCTGGTTGCGAGGCGGCGAGGAGGTCGCTCGGTTGGACCGCGGCCAGAACACGTCGGACTAGCGACATGATCTGCAGTTATGTCGTCCTGGTGCCCTCGAAATATATTTCACTACACTTGTCACATAAGATACTGCATTGAATCGCTCCAGAACGTAGAGGTTCTTCTTAATGATTTTTGCTTATAGATATGTGCTTTTATTTGCAGTATATCGCTTAGTTTGTTTTTATTCTTCAATGCTTAATTGAAAGTCCTATTACAGATTTCGAGAGATACACTCGCCACTCGCCGCCTACATGCCGGCATGCTGAGATCCTTCTTTACCTTTCTGTGTCTATAGTAGTATTTTATTAAGCTCAACGAGGTGATCTAGGCCTGTGTGGCTTTATTTCGCTATAAACCCTTCATCTTCAGCCCATATACGTCACACTGCTGGGCACGGGCCTTCTCTACAACTGAGAACTTAGTCCACTCCACAACTTAGTCCACCACGCTGGCCTAGTGCGAGTTGGCGGACATACACATAAACCATACACAAATTCCTATATAATAAAATAAATCCTTCGGCGTTTAATAAAAAAATATAAGCAACGTAATGACAAAACTATTGATTTAAACCACTATTTAACCAAGATTTTTGTATGTAGAAATACATATGGATTTTAAAGTTCCTTATTAATTTAATATTCGGTGTTCTGCATTCATAGGTACATACGATGAATGATTTTTATAAAGAAATACTAGCTTTTGCCCGCGACTCCGTCCGCGTAGACTACAGGGTTGAGTTCAGAAAGAAAATAAGTTGTAGTCTATTTTACTCCACAGAGTCCCATTTATGTCAAAAATCGTTTACATCGGTCACATGATTTAGGCGTGAAAGCATAACAGACATATAGTTACATATACCTACATAGTTACAGTCGTCTACGCGTCGTTTCATCATTCTAGCTTCAAAAATGACGAATTTCCACACAAACAAATTTTAATGTCATATTTATTTATATGTAATCAACAGCCTAAAAATAAGTTTCAAGCTTCTAGCTTTAAAAATGACAATACTTCCATACAACCTTTCATCCCCCCCTTTTAACCCCTTATAACCCCCTTGCCGGGATAAAAAGTAGCCTATGTCCTTTCTCAGGGTCTAAACTGTTTGTGTACCAAATTTAATTTAAATCGGTTGAGTAGTTTTAGCAGGAAAGCAAGACAGACAGACAGACAGAGTTACTTTCGCATTTATAATATTAGTAAGGATTTAAGATGCTATGATCTACCTTAGTTAAGAATTACTGTACCAGGAAGGCATAATTGACGAGCACAGAAATGGTGATGTATGCGAGCTGCGGAGGATTTCGTCCAATAATATCAGGCGGTCAAAAATTTGACGGCGGTGTTAATCGCACGCTATAGGTGGCAAACGGAACGCAAACAATGTCATCTTGGTTCCACTACCTGGCTTAATGGAGTTTCTGATGCAACACGATATTCGGGTATTATGTGCACTGCCCGTGGAAAATTGATTTTCGCGTGTATTTTCAGTAATGATGTCATTTGAACATGACTTCATTAACATAACGTTTGAATGAACGAATTGAACGGTTTGAAAACAAAAAATATATTTAAAGTTTGATTCGTTAAAACAACTTCAGTCAGGAAACTGTTCAAACAGACCACATGCATAATTACTCGTTGTCCAATAGTACTTACTGGGAGGGAATGTTGTTGCAACAACCGTCAAAAACAACATAAACAAATTGGCGTATTTTAAAATCCTGCTCCGAAAATATATCTCCATTTAACATCCATAAATAAATTATGAATTCAAAAAGTTATGCGGATTTCCACTGATTTTTCGATTTGGAAACGCGACCCCAAAACCAAATTTAATAATACACTCAAGTTACTCGTACATATCATGTACGCTTGATTTTAAAATGAGCCTGCTTCATTTGCTACCGCTTCTGCAAGTTTCCTTATTAACTCCAAATTAAGGCACAATTTCGGGAACCGAACTAAATTTGACTTTGACTTTGACTTAGTTAAACTCCCTAAAACGTTTAAATTAATTTCTATTTAAGAAATTTTTGTCTGCTTCGTATGTATGTATACATGCATTCACTTTGCTTTATACAATTAATTTTGTATGTATGTATTTACTTAATATACGTGAATATTGAATATTATATGACTTCTAGTTAAAACTTACATGGTTTTAGCGCGTTTTAGACATGGGAATATTTCAAATGTAATACCAGGACCGCATAGATGTGTCGTGTGTGAATTGTGAGCGATCAAACAGGATTGTTGTGTGCAACTGCAGAGGGCAACCGAGCTGGAGGCACGCCCGTCCGGCTTTAAGCGGTCGAATGGATGGAATGCCCGCGGCGTACTACAACTAGGGCAGGGAAAAATAGGACATTGCAATAAATACTGCTTTTTTAGCCGTAATAATTGTGACACTATTGAAACACACAATGGATCGTACCGCAGGTACCGATGCTAACACTTTAACGTACAAGCACATAAAATAGTGTTAATTATATAGAACTTTAATGTTGATTGTGTTATCTGTGAATTAATCAGACGAGATGGTAATATATTAAAAAAAAGTGTGTGTGTACTTATGTACACGCGTTAGAAGTTATACCACACGACTGAAGTAAAACTTATAAATACGCCCAACAGTCACATACATACCTAGTTCTTAGTTTACACAACATGTAACATTTCTGAACGCACTCATAAATATTTAACAAGTAATAAATACGTCAATCCCTTTTTATTATTCTACATTTTTTAAATCTAAAACATATAAACTTTTTTTTGGAAAAATAGTCGATCCGAAACGTATATTAAAACCTTTCTGATCCGTTTGACACTTACATTTAACATAGGTAGCGTCAACCTGTGAATTTTGTGTCACAGTGATGCGCGCTCATCTTAAAATTTCACTCTCATCATTTTTTCATAACGCGCCTAAAGAAGTACGAGTATAACTTCAATAAATTAATGGTCTCACAATCGTCGTACAATTCATAATTAAATTCAGTCAGTAGGTATATGTACTATTTTCATAAGGTCGTAAAATCATTATTCAGTTCTCTTAAATAAACTTATATTCAGCAGTGATCAATATGTTGCTAATATATTGTAACTAGAGCCAGGCAAAACTCGGAAAACACATTAAAAAAGTAAAATAATACTCATTGCATATTGATATTCCTCTGAATATCGAAATACGTAACTGTGAATGGTAACTTGGTCTGTCTGTCCATATTCCCAATACCCTTTTTATACACACAGAGGCGAGCTGTTATCCCGTGTTACCGTGGCGTCACGGCGGCGCAGTGACGTGAGCGTGCCGGGCAACACATAATTTTGCTCGTTTTGCCCGCATAGCGGCGCTTTGACCGCGTGTCGTGTCACCGTGTGCGGGAATTTTGACGAAACCCGTCGATGTAACTCTGTTAGTGACGTCACGGGCCTTGTTTTCTTTTTATGCAGCTGTACAGTATCTGTAGCTTTTGTGTTCGAGCCAGTGATACGTGCGGAATCGAGAAGCTCGTTAGAGATTTGATGTTTTATCCTCTTTAAGTTTCTGTCTATATCAACACTGTATTTGATACTGTATTGGTTTTAAAATAAAGAATATTGGATTTTCTTTCCCGTTCTTGTCTATTGAAAACTTATTTCCTAGTTTTAATTATAACTTTTACCATTCGTTCTGGCGCAGTTGGATAGACACTAGCAAAACGAGAGGCCGCGGGTTCGATCCCCGCACCGAGACAAATGTTTGTGTGATCCACAAATATTTGAGATCGCAAAGTATCTCGTAGTTTCAGATACCCACGAAACAGGCTCGTGTCTTAGTCAGTCGTGTCTTAGTCTGGGTTCAGAACAATCTATGTGACTATTGGGTTTATTTATTTATTTTATTTATACCACACGATATAAAAGAGTTGCATGCTTTATCTTTCTCGATATATTGACGCAATAAAACCTTTCACGTGCAGAAACCATTTGACGTGTAAACAGACGGGCGTAATCGGTGTGCCGTGTGTATCAGCGGGCGGATGTCGAGCGCGGGCCGGAAACGGACGCGGATGCTGCCGGAGTCGGCCTGCGGTACGAGACGGATTCGGCATTCCCTCCAGTGTGGAACTCCCTGAGGGAGGGGGGGGGGGTTTAAATACCACCAGTCCCGCCGTTTGAGACCGACAAGACTTCCTACACTTTGATGAAGATAATAGGTGGCATGTATATTATCGTGACAATAATGACTCACCTACATATTTTATACAGCGTACTGTGTATTACAGGTCAAATTATTAACTAGGATGTGATGTTTAATTCCTTTGGTTATTTGTAAAATAATGGACCTAATTAATGAATACATTTCTGAATTAACTAATGAAAACTGGAGATACCAAAACTTTTTCCCGAATTGTATCTCTACATCCAAGGTTCACCAGCTGTTATTTAAGTCCCGCGGAATAGAGGGCCAATCAATCGCCACCTTTAGAGCCATGTGCCACATAAAGTACTGGTTCCGAATTTTTTCCATTAACTCTTTTCCCTACCCATAATTTCTTGATACGACTCTCTGCAGTCTGTCACCAAAGAGCCCTTCGTTTCTTTGGACAAATTATGCGATCTCCAAAACACAATTTAGATAGGCAAATCATGTTGGGCAAAATTGACGGCAGGCGTGCTCGCGGGAGGGCGCCTACAAGATGGTCTGACGCAGTGCTGGAGGCGGTGGGAGCCAGCATGCACCGTGCGGTTCACTCCGCCTATGAACGCATCCAGTAGAAACTGATCCTGCGTGGTCGCGATCCTCAGGAGTGAGGGAACGAGGAAGAAGAGGAATTCGTACATATGACGATTATCCTGCGGAATTAACGAGGCAGTCTCTCTGCAACGACTACTATTCAATGGAATACAAAGTTTCCTTGATGTTGCTTAAGAATAAAATCATTATATCTAACGTATTCTTTATTCTTATTAAAATAAATCCCAAATTCCAGAGACAATTTGTTCAAGTTGCGAATGAGAATAGAGTTTTCCTTTATCAAAGAATTCACCGGCATCCTCAACAAAAAGATATCACAAATGAATCAAAGCTTTCGCCAGATACTATCTATAACACTATTAAAATTTCAATATGTAAGTTAAAATGGAATTTCGAGAGCGTTTGATATTGAAAATTTTCATTCACGGCACCATCGTTCATCACAATGCATCGTAAGTCTTCTCGACGAGTAGCCATTGTGAGCAGAATCGATACGAGCGTACCGCGCTGTGTAGAATAGTATTTATACCCGCGGAATGCATTATGTGCAACGCGGAATTTAATATAGCGAGATAGGTATAAAGTTGACACGTCATCTGATTAAAAAAGGACGGCTTATTGTTTTATTCAGCTGTAGTTTGAATATTTGCGAACCTGCTGATATGGACACAATAGTCACGTATGTTACTTAGGCCCTCGAGATTCACTGAGTCCAATGTCAGATTATTAAAATCTTCCGACACGCATTATTACTAAAAATGAACCTTAGTAAATTTGGAACGAAAAAAACAATACATTCCTTAATATTTTTCAACGGGAGCTCATTATCCCAATCAGTGTAGAGTCCCGTTACTTTGAAGTTACACATATGTAGGTAATGTAATATGCATATTAGCAGCTAATTTTCGGTCACTTATACCATAAAAGAAAACATTTTTAGAACTCAACAGGAGACGAGAGTTCACAAAGAAAGTTATATGGTGTCAGTCGTTATTAACCTTAGTATTTCTTATTGAATTGTCTTATTATTTATTATAATGCCTTAGGCATTAAGTCCGCCTTTATACGTTATCTATACTATAATAAAGAGGAATTATGTATAAAAAGAATAAATAAATAAATAAATTATCTGCGTCATCTTTTGTTGACTTGTTTGAGTTATGACGGTGTGCGTTCTGAAGTCCGATTACAATAAAGAATTTTTGAACTATTCCGACCTGTTTGTCACTGAATATGTACACAAACTAAAACGAAACACAACCTCTGGTGTTACCTTCAGTACAGCTTGTAATTGGTTGGATACGAATTTTGTTTGTAGCTTTCATATTCATAATTATTTAAACTATGTTTAATAACGAGCCTCATTGTTCTGTTTCTCAAAATCATTTTAGAATAACATTTTCATATAATGGATGGTGCTGTGGCGGCCTTTGTTTTGAGAACGTGAACGTAAATTGTATTTAATTAATTTCGAGAATATACTTTACGTGACTATGTATCCAGAGTTACTTGTGCTATAGCTGGAGAGGTTACTTGGAACTTCCTTTCTATATAGTCTATGTTGTCCTCTATAGGCAGTGACACATTCAGGTATAAA
Organism: Hemaris fuciformis; assembly: GCA_907164795.1. Classification (NCBI taxonomy): domain Eukaryota; kingdom Metazoa; phylum Arthropoda; class Insecta; order Lepidoptera; family Sphingidae; genus Hemaris; species Hemaris fuciformis. Next base: position 616,401 of record OU015452.1, read on the forward strand.
GTGTCCCCGAGGCAGCGCCGTCGCCGTGAATGCGACGCGTCACATCTAACCATTCTGTTTAGCTCACCGCAGCCCACAGAGCACCGACTTCGCATCAATATTGCACAGTGTCGCCCGCAGGCCGCCGACCCGCCGTCTCGGCTCCTCTTATTACTGCGCCCCTGGTACCGCGATCCATTTTTTGCTCCAGTTTTATTTATGCCAAGCGCAACCGGAAAACGGTATTTATGGGACCGAGGGTTAAACGTAATAGGGAAATAACGTTTATTATTTCTGTTAGCCGTTTCTTTTTCACAGTTATATGTTTCTAACAATTTTATTCTCAATACGAACTGTTTATCTGCTCCTTGCTGAAAATTTGACGAAATACATGAAACAAAGCAGAATGAAATTATGGACAAGAAATAAAACTACTCTTATTGAAGTTAAATTTTATTATTAAAAAATATGTAGGTATATGAAAATTGTGTCGTCTCCATACTGAAATAGAAATAAATAAAATTGTTGAAATATTTGCCGTTTACTTCCGCGCGACGGGGTTTGCCGGGGCGTACATTTTAAATAACTCTTTTCTGAATGCATTTAAGTGGCCGCTGGGAGATGCGCTCGGGCGAGCATACTTAAGAGGATATCAGTCTTGCGCGCCTGGTTGTAAATAAAAAATACCTCGCCAACGTTGATTACTTGCTGTTCCATTATTTCAATTTGAATAGTCATTTCAAGTACTAAAGTATCCAGTAAAATGGCTGATGGCGAGTTATTAAGATTTTATTGCTAGAATCATGAAAATTGCTACAGATGTTTATAAATTTTGCATGTGCATATGTATATGAAGCGATAATAATAGTCAATACAGCGGCCCAGCGGGACAAATACTCGGCCGCCAGCGTCGGCGCCGCTATTGTTCGCCGCGTCATAAAATGTGCAAACGAATTTGTTAATTGCCACCATGGCGTTCCGTGTCATAAAATTTTCATTAGGGGCCTCGAAAAGTGTCGTTTTCTGCAGCAGGCCCAGTCGCGGGTCCTCAAAAACAATAAAGTTCGTTTTTGTTTACGTCTACAATTTTAAGAGCTGCCATTTCCATTAGCATTCGTATGAATAATGCAAGCGGGGACCCTTTTTTAAGGCGGAGCCGCTTAGATACTATACAAGAGTTTTTTTTTGTTCGCTATATCTGTCCTTGTTTCTCCTCCATTTGGTATCGGTGCGATCACTTTCTCACGTTCTATGTTGTCCTGGTACTCCTGAATAAGTGTCACCATAAAATCTTTTGTTTTCTTTGTAATCATAGTTTGCAGCAAAAATATGACCGCTGTCAATAATCTACGACGTACCCCTCTGTTGCTTATGCGGCCCTGGTAGGACAAGAGTAAATATGTATATATGTAATTATTCTTCCTTTTTGACGCAAAAAAATTATCAAACCCTTTAAACAAGTATTATTGATTCTTCAAATAAATGTAAGTTTACCGATCAATGTGCTCCATCATCATTATTCATTCCGACGGATCATAATAACATTTTATATGTATTAAATTTCGTAGTGTAAAGACTACCAAAAATCTTTTGAGACGCCAATTCTTTACTATAGGTAGATGACAAGATATTAAAAAAAAAACGTCTCTACGTCAGTGATAAACAACTATTTGAAGCCGTTCCCATAAATCACCTAAATGTAATATTAATTGCTGGACGCGCAAAGTCGCGCCGTGCCCGATAACAAGGAGCGTACCCGTCGGCCCACATTCGCGCCGGCTCCGCCGTGTACCCAATTATGTCCCTAACTCGTAGTGGAACACTGGTACTCTAATTAAAACACCTTTGTTACTCAGACCTCGTTTGCTCCCCAAATTAAATTATCGTAAATCCCAACTCATTGGCCGAGATTACGCGTTCACTAGCGATGACAGCGTACCATTAGCCGCTAAACAAGCGATCCGCACGCCTCCATCATGTAAACCAATTATACGTACTTACTTTCCTCCACTGGCAAATCGTTTTGGCGAGGATTTGTCGAGAATATTATTACTTCAATAATAAACATATATGACTATAATATAAATAATATTCTTTACTATTTAACTAGTTATATTCAAATAAATATTTGGTAAAATGAACACGCTATTGTTCAACGTTTAGAATAAAATTTACATAAAGGCAACCCGTGGGGGGTTGACTTGCTACATATATTCCGAAAGTCGTACACCAGGGTAACATATTTGCCGAACGGGTCTTGTAAATTGTGGCAAATTGCAACGGAGCGGGCAGGGACGAGCAGGCGGGTGAGACATGTGAGACACGACTCGTCTCCGACTGTACCAATAGGCGCGAGTTAACGCCATTGTTCAATGTGACTCTCTTGTTTGCAATTGTCGCTTTTCGTTTATGATCTCCTGGTAAGATTGTTACATTTTTATTGCCTCATAGTTTATAGCTATGTTACGGCTGAAAACATAGAAATATGTAGTAGTACCTTTATTTTATGAAATATTTTCACCTTCTTTCAGACGTAACTAAGGTTTTTTTTTGTTAGATTTACCGCAATATTTTACAGTTTAGCTTTCGTTCCTAACAAGGCCTCTCTAAATTATAGCTTTCAACGGATATTCCTTACGTTTAAACTAAGTTCAAGCGCTCAATTGGTTTGGTCTTTGAATACTTAGCTGGAAGTCGTGCATCAGTAGATGTACTGATGCAATGTTTGCGTTAACATGTTAAAATTTTAATGAACCCATTACAAGCGTCAGATATTTGGTTCGCAGAACGACTTGGTGATAATTAAATTATTATAATTTAATGGTGCGCCAGTGGAACTGTCATATCTCGACCCGAATCACAAACAGAAGGGCCGGCGGTCGCGCCGAGTGCTTTCAAGGGACGGCCCTCGGTGCCATTCGTGACAAACATTATGAGCCCTTCATTATTAACCAGGCGTGGGGGAGTTTACAACAAGATTGAACCCCGCACCAGTCTGACAAACCCCGCGCCTAATGTACCCGGATGTCGTGCCAAATTGCTTCGAGATCTAGTTTTGTGTCAGAGATAATTGGTTTGAATTACGCCTTTGAGATTGCTCTGTATAAGTACTCGTAGAATCAATTGATAATGCTTGTCAAAATTGTTTAATTGTCTTTGACAATTAGCTTTCGGTAGGTAAGTTAAACAGTCCATACGTACGCTTAGGCGGTGATGACTTGGATACTTGCGAACTAAACTAGGCAGCTAGCATTAAGTAGACAAAATGAACAAATAACTTAGACCTTTGCACTGGGACATAAAAATAGGCTTTAAAATATTCTTTGTGTACAGTCCTTTAAAAGTTTCCTTACTTATGCTTTTATATCCGATAAAAACCAGTAGATTTTATTGTTTCGTGGTGAGAGATTTAACCATAGTCGTTTCTTTGTTTTAATAAAAAAAATGTAATTACCTTAATTCTAAATAGAAATTTAATAAAAACGTCATGTTATTACAAAACAATAAGGCGCTAAAGAGATTCCGTCGGTTCATGAAACTTATAAAACAAGAAGCAGACAATTTCAATGAAACTTTTTGGCTGTCAAAAATTTTCTCGCCGAAGTAAATTTTTAGTCTAAGATCGAGATAGACGTGGTAAGTGAAAGCGATTTAATTACAAAACCTCCCGAAGGAAATGTCCGCCCTTCATCGGAACTCTTTAGACTTCGCTCACGGTAAACATTCCGGATGGACGAAATAGCCGGAAAGTGGGCTTTTTTTTACCTACATTTGGATATTACCGGAAAACGAACGTAATGGCCAAGTCACCATTGAAGTTCGCGTCAGAATTATATTTTATTCAGCCTTATATTTCGTACGTTTTATTTAGCTAATGGTCAACTTACTCCTTACATTATGCTTCGTTTTGTTTCCTAGAATTGTGTAATTTATTTTATATTATTCTCGCTACAGCAAGTATTGGCGTTCTGGAATATACAGCCAGAAGAAATTATCCGACATCGAAGAATCAGTAACATTTCATTTCTATTAGTAAAAGGAAATATAGCAAAGTTATTGTTAATAATTTCTACAGTTTTATTAGTATAAATGGAAAATGTTTGTTGTTGATCATTAGTGTGGATAATTTTATAATATCTCGTGTCGTAAATTACTACAGAAAATATTTACCTTCCATCTCGAATGTTTTTTAAGCTGTTGGCAACTACATTGTGACTTTAGAAAATAAAAGTTTATTCGACGGGATATGAAACGTCAGCTTGGTGGATAAAGGAAATAGATGCTTTCATTTTCGCTGGAAAATATATTCCTTTTACCTTCTTGCAATCTGGATTCTTAAAATTGTAAGTTCGGTGTTCAGGTGTAAGGCTCTGGTGAAAACGTCATGTATTTTTGTCATTTAAATTTCGTTTTAGAAGATCACATGAATAAAATTCTATGAAAAAAATATATTAAGCTAAAAGTAAAGGAGCACTATAACCTTTCTACCGATTTTCAATAGAGTACTTAGTTGAGTCTATAAAATAAATTACCAACAAAATAAAGCTGAACCGGTTTTATTGTATTCTATGGATTTATTTCTCGTAAAGCAATAAACTAAATTCGGGTCGCGTATGGCGAATCTTTTACGTGTAAGTCCAATCACTTTGTATCAAAACAAAGTTTTTTTTTAAGGTTTTTACTTATCATGATCATGAATGGAAGGATCTTTTTTACTCTTATAAAAATCCATCACAATGTATCGATCAATTTCAAAAACGTCGGCATAATAGTATTGTATAGTAATTGTATAAAATAGCCAAAGATTATAATCGAAATCGTCATTCGCATTTCTGTTCTCATTTAAAATCTCAATGCATTTAGCCTTCGGTAACAAGTGCGGTCAATTTGCCCGCATACAATTTTGTGAAGCATCAGTTAATACAATGTTGTGTTGCGGCGACATAATTTTAAAACAACAACGCAAATGCTCGTGATGTTTGATAACAGAAACACGCTTCAGCCACTCGCGGCCCATATTAAACAGTCGCCCCTGGTAGCGAGCACTCCGCCATCTCATCTCGGAGATGAAACGTTTTTTGACAAACACTGAATTAATTATGCCGCTCATAAACAGTTAGGGAGGACGTTTATGAACATTTTTCTATCTACGAACACAAATAGCGACGGCCCCAGCGCGAACAAGGCTAATTTGGCTGATAAAAGACTCGGCGGTGTTTTAATTCTCTGCTTGCCCTGTGGCGCTGTGAGTGATACAATTTGTCAACGTTGGCATACACGTCGGGCTTTGGTAGTGCCGTGTTGCGCTTTTTTGCGTCAGAAACTATTATTTAGATACGGATTTGTCTCTGAACTCTCATCGTAACTGCGACAGGTTCCACAATGAAAAGGTTAGACTTTAAAATGCAATTTAGGTAAATTCCAGATGCTATATTGGTTGGTGAACGATATTCGAGGAGTTTGGGAATTATTGTTATTACGCTGACAAAGAGGTGCCCATAATAAGTGTGTGAATGGAGAAAGCGCCGATATACTCACGTCATTATTAAAAATTTACGCACCTGTTCATTCTTCCTGCTCCCCTGTGTATTAATTCCTTAGAAGATTTTCCTCGTCCTTTTTAGTTTCTTGTATTTAATTATTCAGACATCAATGCGCTTCTAAGTATATATTATCCGGTTTTCTATTATATATAATGTTATTCGACTTGCTTTATTTAGACAAGTAAAAGTATATAGGTACTGGAGATTATTTTCTAAGTGGGATTACGGAAATGCTTTTAGAGAATATCAACGGTGGAATTTTAAATTGAAAGAATAATTATCTTACTTCAAGCAAGCCTAAAAATGTTTATATTGTTTGTTTAAACGATCTTTTTTCTATTTTAATTATAATCGCCGAAAAAACTAAAAAAAACACATTCATTGTATCAGTGGCGGTACTTCCACAGAAGCCCAAAAGCCCAGCTCGCTTTACAAAATTAAAAATAATAATCTTTAAGCTTTAAGTCTTTATTTAGCAAAAGCAATTTGACATATAAATGAGAATATCCTGACCCCACAATAAACAAATATAAACTAGACGTTACACTATCAACGTGTAACGCTATTGGGTTTCTATGGAAGTACCGCCACTGCTTTGTATCTAAGATTTCACCATAAGGCATTTGATTTGGTAAACTTGCGTGAAAGAAGACCTATCTTCTTTCAGTTGTAGAAGAATCTCAATCCCCATATTTTAAATAGCAATAGAACAACTGACGCCTCAAAGTAACATAGTAAAATGCATATTCTGGCGTGCTTGCCTCGGAGATATTTTGTATCCATTTAATTAAATTCCAGTATAGTTTGTAAACAAAGAAAATCATAGCACGCACATTATTCTAATTGCAGAGTAAGTGGACGGAAATAATTTTCGCCCACTCTAATAATGGCCCCTAGCGATGATTGCTATGGAATTAATTAATAACAATCTGTTGACAACAAGAACAGAGCACAATAATTAGAAAATGTTGCGATATTGCCAGAGACTCCCCCGCCGTAATTCCACCCAACAAAAGATTAAATATGACAATCTCTGTTGTTTTTAGTCAACGCTCACGAGTTTATTGGATTAATTTGTTGCTAGTCTATTATTAACTGCGCTTCCAAAGGATTTGTTTTAAAGCAAAAGTTGATTGAAGTATTTGGGCATGTAAAAGGAAATTGTTCTCTGTTTAATTATGTCTCAAAGTTCGCCGGAGAAAAAAATTGTGGAAGAAGGTTTTTTAACTTAACTTGGTTTTATTACTTTATTTTTAGCTTTTTATGTCCTAATACTTTGCTAACGTATCTTTTATATTCGAGATGGATTCAATTCAGTTCACTACGCTGGTCTTGCATGTGTTGGCAAAATATTCCGTTTCTTAGTATTTTTAGTTCATAAATATGCTGTGATTTCATTTTTAAATCTTCATCCGAAATTTTGTTACGTCGATTTGCATACACAACATGCTGGATCGTAATCGTATATGTGAAAAATTATTCTAGAATATTCAAGCTAGTTTGCATAAAAGCCAAGTCATTATACTTAGGTAATAAAATAAAAAAGGCTAAAAATACCATTAAAATGACTTGGAGTGTAATAAATAAAGAAACTGGTAAGACTAAACCTCGAGACACCGAGTTTAGTTTAAACATTAATAATAATATTATTAAATCTAACTTAGAGGTAGCTAGGGCCTTTGAAACATTTTTTACTGATATACCAGTCTCTATAACTAGAAGCTTAAATTCTTCCCCATCTATTGCAAGTGAGTTATTGCAGAAAATTGTCCCTGGGAGTGAAGATTCATTTAGATTCCATTGTGTTAATAGTATAGATGTTATTAAAACATTTAGGCTGATAAACATAAAAAATACATGTGACCTCTGGGGAATTTCGACAAAAATATTACACTCAGTAATACATGTATTAGCACCCCAGCTTGCTGTAATTTTAACTCGTGTGTCAATAGTGGTATATTTCCTGATAGAATGAAATTAAGTAAAATAATTCCTCTCTATAAATCAGGTAGCAAAGATGACCCAACTAACTTTAGACCTATATCGGTTTTACCTTCAATAAGTAAAATATTTGAAAAACTTATGTTGATACAAATTGAAAATTACTTTTTAAAAAACAAATTGCTTCATAGTAAACAGTTTGGTTTTACTCGGGGTCGCTCCACTACCGATGCCGGCGTGGAGCTTATTCATAATATTTTTGAAGCTTGGGAGGTTTCACAGGATGCTTTAGGAGTATTTTGTGATCTATCCAAGGCATTTGATTGTGTTCACCATGATATTCTTATCAGGAAATTAAGCCATTATGGAGTTAAAGGTATTGCACTTGAATTGTTTAAATCATATTTAAGTAATAGAATTCAAGTAGTTGATGTAAATGGAAAAAGATCTCCTGGGTCTGTTGTTACTATGGGAGTTCCACAGGGTTCAATTCTTGGACCCTTTCTTTTTTTGATATACATAAATGACTTGCCTTATTTTATAAGGGACGACTGTGATGTAGTGCTGTTTGCTGATGACACTTCTTTTGTATTTAAGGTAAAGCGTAATCAACCAACTCTTGACGATGTAAACTGCACTCTCACTAAAATCGTGCATTGGTTTAACATTAATAACCTTTTATTAAATAGTCAAAAAACTAAATGTATTAGGTTTATAACACCTCATGTAAAATACGCCAATGCTAACATTTTAATGAATGGGGATAAGCTGAGCCTTGTGGATAATACTAAGTTTTTGGGAATTACATTAGACCCCAAACTTCAGTGGGGTCCTCACATAACAACATTAGCTCAAAAACTGAGTGCAGCAGTCTTTGCGGTGAGCAAAATACGTCAGCTGACCAACATTGATACAGCTAGGTTAGTGTATTTTGCTTACTTTCATAGTTTGATGAGTTATGGAATTCTACTGTGGGGTGGTGCTGCTGACATAAATACCATATTTTTACTACAAAAGCGAGCCATCAGATCTATATATTCGCTTGGCTCTAGATATTCTTTAAGAGAAAAGTTCAAGGAAATTGATATTATGACAGTGGCATCTCAATATATACACGCAAATCTTATGTATGTTCATAAGAATATTGATAAATTTAAAAAGGTTTCTGACATACATGATAGAAATACACGCAATAAAAATAAGTTAGTTATTTATAAGACCAGGCTCCACAAGATCAGCAAATCTTTTAAGGGTTACTGTATACACTTTTACAATAAAATCCCTATTCATATTAAGGCCTTAAACTACAATAAATTTAAAGAAATTACTAAGAGACAGTTATGTAACAAAGCCTATTATACAATTTCAGAATATATGGAGGATAACGAAGCTTGGGTTTAATTAATAATTATTGTAATCCCAAGTCTGACTGAGTCTTCTTCAATGGACATAGCTGTTTATACATATTTACTTATTAGTTTAGTACTTTGTAAGCAATTAGGTATGTCATGCTCGCTGAAATGTCTGTGCTTACGGCGGCGTCGTGTGTCGGGTCGGTCACTTCCCTATGAAATGGTTGAGGAGACCGATGGCTGGCACATGCGTCATACTCGTGAACGGGTGCTGTTTGTGTGGACTGGTCTGCCTATTTTTGCTTATTTGTATTTATGAACTTAACCTTATCCTAACTTAAACTTAAATTTATAATTTAACCTAGTTAAATGTCAGTTTCTCCATTCAAGATGACTATGTTATTCTCATATTCAATACAATAATCTGGTATAGTATTAATGAGCTGCTCTAATTTGAGAAATTCATTTTTTGTATCAATATTGTAAACTATCTCTTGATTGGAAAAGAGCAACACTAGAGTTTCTTGCCCGTTCTTCTCTAGTGATGACTGCCTTCCGAACAGGGTGGTAAACCAAATTTTGAAATGACTGAATCTAAGTGATGTATTTGACATTTTACAGATTCAATAAATAATTTCATTTCATTTCATTTCATTTCAATGAGGTAAATAATTTCCGCAAAAAAATTACTAAACAGTTACACGGTTTCGTTAAAAAAAAGAATATAAACGTAAAATGCAGCTGATTTAAAGCTACGCACGAGTGTATGTAATAAGCAAAGGTGAAATCACGTTAACGGTAGGCGCACAGTACATTGACCCTTGTAATTCGATATAGGTTGAACTAACAGCAGTTAAGATTTAATAGTTGTGTCAGCGAGCGTGTAACGCCATTATCCCGTGCAAGTTAGCGCACGGTTCACCAGGGGCACATAACTCCACCGGCCGTCTAATCGTGAGACGTTTGATGTATTAGTGGACGAAACGAGGGGTTCGTACGCACGCCTTCATAGATACGTCGAATAATGCGTGACCTCCTCAATGCTATGATGTCCTAGTACTTCGAATTGTTTGCAGCGATGGCTGATATTATATTTTATTTTAAAACGACAAATATGGGTCCAAAAAACTGAAAAATGGATCACACAAGCAACAAAATTTCCTAATTCGTTCAATACATTCAAAAAGCTGAGCTATTGTTTCATTAACGTCCTGTTACCCCAACTAATAAATACATCTATTACCTACATATCAGTGGCGGTACTTCCATAGAAGCCCAAAAGCCCAGTTTGCCTTTTAAAATTACGAATAAAAAAATTTAAGCTTGAAATCTTAATTTAACAAAAGCAATTTGTTAAATATAGACCCCATAGTAAGAAAATATAAACTAGACATTACACAATTAACGTTTAACGTCTTTGGGCTTCTATGGAAGTCCCGCCACTGCTACATATGTACTTGCAATATATCTTAATAAAGAGTACGGTAAGGACTATTTATTACCAACTAATAATGGCATCGCAGGTGCTCTCAAAGCCGGCAAAACATGGCCGGCTCTTAACGTTAAACGATTCTATTCATCTCGGTGGAAAGTTTAGCGCGAAAACTACAAAAACAAGCGTTATCTGCCAGGAAGGAACTTTTTGCGTGTTACTCAAGTGCAGATTGGGAGATAGGCCTCGACCTTTGTCTGTTTCTTCTACGAAGGACGTGATGGTAATTTTTGATAGTCTTTTGTTGTGTGTACGAGTGTATGAGAGAAACTTCATATGGATTACTACTGTACTCATCGATAAAGTACTTTTTTATATACGCCAAGTGACAACCATAGTGCATTAGAACCTGGTATCCTGCTAACCTGGTAACCAAGGAGGTACTTACGAGTACGTATTGTGCAATACTATGCAGAAACAAGCAGTTTCATCGCGTAACTGTGTTAGTAAAATACTTATTGTTGGAGCAGTAGTTATATTACTGTGTTCAACATATTTTGCTTGAAGTATTTATGTACATTAATTAAACTTTCCCGTCGGGATTTAACATGCTTTTATACTATAAAATATATGGATTTTTGAGGATAAATTAATTGTATAACGTGATGTTTTATGTTTTAAAATTATTTATTTCTGTAAAATTAATAAACTTCAACTTAACTTTGTCCGCCAACCTGCACAAAGCCAGCGTGGTGAACTAAGGCTTAATAAATTATCACGTTCTTTAACGATGAAGGAAAATATTATGAAGAAACCTGCACACCTAAAGTGATTAGGAATTTCTTAGGTGTGTGGTCCGCTAAGCCAGTCGTAGGCCAGCGAGGTGGACTAAGGCCTAAACCGTCTCCGTTGTAGAGGAGGTCCCTGCCCAGCAGTGGGGTGTATATCAGCTCATATGGGCTGATGATGAACTTAACTTTGTTATTAATAATCATTATTTATAATAAGAGAAACAAAAGAAAGTAATTACATCTATCTGTGACCAATACGAGAATTAATAGCTGGTATGGTGGTTGGTACACACATATATACATATAGCAATAATGTATTTCCTAGAATTATCACACACATTTACAGTGAAGATACGTCATTGGGAAAACTGCATTAGTATAAGTTTCAAGTTACAAAGAATCTCTGAAGTATTTGAAGCCGACTAACCTGCGTGCAGACTGATAGTATTATACTCTGTATTATAAAAAATAACATAAATAATAAATACACCCAACAGTCACATACATAGTTCTGTCAACAATAAAACTGTTCAACAATAAGTGTATTAGGTACATTACAATCGCTTCTAATGGTATGATATAGTAAGTGTTCCGATGCTTTTACCTCGAGTTCTCTTCTCGCGTTGGGGACGGAGTGCGAAGCTCTACACTAAACTGCTCAACTGTTACTGCGGCTGGAGCACCCTCGGGAAATCCTTCACACACTGTCGTTTTATCGCTTTTATCTATGGGATGTTATTATGTTGGATATTGGATTTATATGTTTTCAACTTAACGAGGAAGCGTAGGTATTTACTGAATTAAAGAAATGTTTCAGACTTTCGGAATCTAGTAAAATATAACACTGTAACTAAAATGAACATTCGCTTAAGTTCATCATCATCATCATCAGCCCATATACGTCCCACTGCTGAGCACGGGCCTCCTCGAAAACTGAGAGGGTTCACTTTAGCGGTGAAGGAAAACATCGTGATGAAACCTGCACACCCAAAAGTTCTTAGGAATTTCTTAGGTGTGTAGTCCGCCAACCCGCACTAGGCCAGCGTGGCGGACTAAGGCCTAAACCCTCTCAGTTTTCGCTTAAGTTAGTTAGTTTAATCTGAAGCGGTCTGGATTTTGAGAAAACTTGCTGTCTCTGAATTGAACGATAGTGGAAAAAGTTGTTTTTACATATCCTCAATTTTTGCATATGCTAAGCTGCTTTAGACCTACTATTTAAAGCAAGCTAAGCCTATTTTAGTTGAAAGGTTTTTGATACACAGAATAAAATTGTCGTTAGATGTATACTCGTGTCAAGTGTTTTTGCTTAATGTTATCTTACTTTTGTACTATATCTAATACTTCAACTAATCAGATTTAATATTACTCTCAAAAGTGATTAGAAAAATCTATTTACAATTATAAGAAGTAAATGACCCCCTTTATCTATATTTGCCCATTCATTTCATATAGATCAGAAATACATTTGCATGAACAGCAAGAGGTGGGCGCACTCGGTCGGCTTCAGCGGTCGAATATACATAAGTATATGGAGTTAACCTAATTTTATTGTGTTCTCATGATACACTCGATTCACGACCAATTGGACGAATATAATTTCACCGTTCATATTGTGGTTGGGTCGAATTGTGACGGGCTATTAAGGGTCTTCACAACGCGATCCACCTTTATTATAATAACATTTTATTTTTGAATATGGGTAATACATTATTATTTTCAACTGGCGTTGTAATGTGACTACGCTGCGTCTGAAAAGAAGTATTGTTCTGTATTCTTAACAAACACGGTAAAGTTTGTGAGGTTTTTCATGATACTCTTAAAAGATCTAAGAATGGGATAAGTGTCTGGCGGCTTAAGGGATGTGGAGACACCAATTTACAAATTCCAGGCAATTTGGCATTTTTTTTTTTTTTTTTTTTTTTTTTTATTATTGTAAAATTTAACATGGTGGTGGTTTTGTGTTGTGAGCTGAAGTGTTTCGACGTGCTCGCGAGAGGAAAGCAAATTCGCTATTTGATACGGTCTTGCCTTCCCTCGAGAGCATTACACTATCTATACGATCTAATGTGTAAATGTTGTGTATATGGTGTGCGTGTGTTACATATTTATTAAAATTAGCAATTATACAAAATAAGCAAATGAAACTAACACAAGTAATGCAAACATATAGACAATGAGAAAAGCACAAAGAAAGAAGTAAAATTATACAAACCAAAAAATAATAATAACAATAGTAACAAGACAATAATAATAACAACAATTAATTATAATTTTATGTGAACACTGAGGCAGGATGCGGCGGCTATGTATTGTTAAATTGTTTGAGGGAGCTAAGGATGAAGCGTACGATACTGAGAAACGATTTGAAGGCCACGGGACACTCAATAAGGTCCAAGATATTGTATGGCTCGGTGTTAAGGTGATTACAAACCATCTCATGTTGAAAACGCGGAGTCCCGTATCTAGGGCATTCTTCCAGAAGGTGTTCCAGGCTTTGGACTGTGAAGTCGTCACACGGACAGGTGTTGTCCGAAGTGATATGGAATCGGTAAAGGTATTCCTTATGATAGCCATGTCCGGTGAGGAATTGTGTCAAATAGAAATCTGGGGTGGTGACATCCCACAATTTTTTAATTGAGCCAAGTTGAGGAAGCAGCCCCCAGGTGCGACGGCCCTGCTCGGCGTTTTCATACCGGGACTGCCACGAAGCCAAGGTTACCTTCCGTACACGGTGTCTGACGTATGATAAAGGAAATTTATCATAGTCAGGCGCCCGGCATAGAGTGGTGGCAGAGTTGGCAGCGGAGTCTGCCAATTCATTTCCCACAATGCCGATATGACTCTTGACCCAAGATAGCCCAACGTTACTGACCTTTTGGAGCTCCCGAAGTGTCTCGTGTATTCGATACACTAATGGATGGGTGTTGCTTCTGTCCTGAATTGCCATCAACGAGGACAAGGAGTCAGTAAAGATCATCACGTCCGGATATCCGTGGTCAAGGGCCCATCGACATGCATGAAGTAAGGCTAGCAGCTCCGCTTGAAACACAGTACAACAGTCGTGTAACTTAAATTTTTCAATAGCAGGCCCGATTGCCGCACCGCCAGGGTCGAAGCACACAAAGGCAGCTCCTGCTTTGCCATCGTCCTGTTTGCTCCCATCAGTGAAAATCTGGACAGTGGTATTCCGTGTTAGTTTATTGATATCCTGCTGACTGGATGCTATGTGAAAGGATGTGGTTAAACGGTCAGCAGGGTGTGGTAGATGGTGTGTGGGTATTGGTTTTTCCCAGCGGATGTCATGGGGAAGTAGGTCGTTCGTTCCGGTAAGTCGTATCTGCTCGATCCGACATACCTCAGTGACCCGTAGGTCGAGTGGTGTGAATTGAGCAAGGGCTAAGGCGGCGGGGGTGGAGACGGTTCGGAAGGCTCGGATTGCCTTTATGGCAAATCTGCGCTGTGCGCTCGCGAGCATGGTACGGACATACTTCTTTTTCACCACGTGACCCCAGACACCAGCAGCGTATGTAATAATGGGTTCTACAACATGTAAGTATATGATTCGAACGTTTTCGGGACATATACCCCAAGTGGGTTTGGTAAAGAGGCAGAGACGGTTGAAAATGCGTGTCGCCTTGATGATGACCTGGCGTACGTGGCTTCGAAAAGTTAACCTCTCGTCAAGAACCACTCCAAGGAGTTTGATTTCTCTAGAGAAGTCAATAGAATGCCCATCCATATGAAGGTGTGCCATTCTGGCTTTGGAAGTGAAGGCTATAGCCTGAGTTTTCGCAGCGCCAAACGTAAGTTTTACGCTCCTACCCCACGCAGCGATGTCCCTTAGGGCATCATTAGTAGCTTGCATTGTATTAGAACAAGGCAATTTGGCATTTGCATTTTATAATTTTCGAATGGTATTTTAAAGACTTATGTTGTAATTTACCGGTGAAGGAAAAACGTCGTTATGGAACATGGATGTCTGTGAGTTTTTTTTGGAATATTATGTTCACCAAACTTATTTTGTTATCCAACCGAACCAAAGCTGAGAATCAAGCTGTCACAACGTACAAACTGCAATAAACATATCAAGGATTTTCCGTTGTAAGGACGCAAGACCGCGATGTTTTGTACTGCTAAATCATAGTTACTTTGCATGGTAGCGTAAAAAAATGCCACAAATAAAAGCAGCGACACGAAAGAATACCAAGCACGACACAGATCAATTCCTTGCCCGTGTAGCGATAGCCTCAGCCAGCGGGCGGCCGAAAGCGCGCGTTTTAAAGTAAATTAGTTTTCAGTGTCCGTACGTCGGCGACACCCGCTGGAATACGTAATGCAATATTCTTATTCATGAGATATTTATCGACGCGTCTAGGGGCTGTACGCCTGTGCGGTTCTGTTTGCCGCGTCGCGTGTAGCGTCGCATCGCCGCCCCGCCGCCTCAGGAACTTTCACATGGAGATTATACCGTGTCAATGAGTCTTTGGTACTGGGATTTTCGAATGAGGTTTACGTGGGTTACGGCCATGATTAGGTGCTTAATATTAGGTGACTGTAAGATATCTGAATGTGAAGAAGACACGTGATAGTGGTTGTATTTTTTATCTTGAATAATATTTATTCATATATAATAATATTTATTTCTTCCCCTATAGTCATCTTCGCTTGATCTATGAGTTAATAGTTGCGTACTCATGGTTCTCATAAGTTTCTTGAAATCCGAGCCACTAATAATATGGTCCATATGTTTTGTCTGCTTTAGTGTGTAGAAGAATTTTATTTTAGATGTTATGACATCCTCGTTTTGATTACTTATTAGCTGTTTATGATTCTAGGACCTAAATAGTGCGTACAATGTATAAGGTTTTGGATATGTTAAATTTATGTAAATGGCTCAGACGTTTTATTTACACAAATAAAGAAATAAATTCAACAGAACTGCGCCTTCAGTCATAAAGGCGTAACTATCAACAGGAAAGAGAGGTTTACGACACTTGTTGTTTTAATTACACGTTTTAGTGCGGTCAGTCGTTTCATTGTTATTGTTGCGGAACTATTTATTTTATCCCTACATCATGGTTCTCTAGCAAAGTTATATAGAAACTAAGATAAGTTAAAAAAGACATAAGTGACTCCCCTTAAATCAAAAGAAGTCCTCGTAAAAAAGTCAAATTGTCACTCGCTGTCTTTGGATGTGTGCGTGTGTGTGTTTGTCACGTGGATGTACACCCTCTGAAAGCGTTTCAGGCTAATAGACCGTTATCCTGTTTGTGTAATGGCGGCGGTACATACATTTTTACTTTACTGGCACTCTCTACCGACGATCTCGCTTTATTTATGTTTTCCAAGTTTTAGTGTTTCTTTTTTCAGTTTTCTTGAATGGCATCTCACGGGAACAGTGCTTGATTTTTTTATACAATATATAAAATGAAAGTACTGGTATTAAAGCAAACTTTAAACTGAATGCTACTGGGGAAATAACCATTTCTTTACATGAATTGATAGATGTCGATTATTATAAAAGTGTATTTCAGTTTTTGATGTAGATGTATAAGTTATGTCTGCTGTTAAAGGCAAGTGTAAGCATCAAAGTAATCGAGGTTTTCTAGTTACATTCATTGTAGTGTATGCTATTATTTTATTATAATAATAATTATTACTAAATGAAAATCAATATAAATTGAGCTCCTTTAAAAAAGGATATTCAATAAACCAACAAAAACTATCCACGTTACGTCACTATTCCGGACTAAAAGTACTAGGCGATCATAAAAAACAAAGGGTCATGCGTTGACAAGGTGGAGCCTAACACGCCCATGGCAGCCCATAGGTCGAAGAGCCTCGCCGTCGTATTTTTTACTTAGTGGGCAATTTTTTGCTGTGTAATATTTTTATATTTTGTCAAGCGAGCGATATGAATGGATGTGGACATGACGATGCCCTTAGGCGTTTAGGACGACATTGTTTTTCTTCGTTACGCCACGTTAGTGTCAGATAGGATTTTTTATTCATTTTCTTTTTTCTTTTGTGTAACGGATTTCGTATGGAAAGCTCTTTAAATTTTTCTATTTAACATTCACTCTTAAAAGTATAAAAAAGATACTGTTTCCTAAAAGTTGTGAAATAAAACCAGATTGAAGATAGAATGGTTTGGGCATTAATTAGTCTGTTGTCAACGCGCGGTCCCATCGACCTCTGCATTAATGTTCGTCGTGAAGGGTTGACCCGTTGCGCCCCAACATCAACCGTGCGGCGTGCCATAACCGTGAATGAATTGCATTAACCGTCCGGTGTCACTTACATAATCACTGGACCATGCTTCACGCAAGAGGTCGTGACATCATCCCATACAATTAATTTATATGTCACTGTTGCCGCACTGTTAGGAAAATCACGTAATTAGAATTCATTTTTTATATTAAGTCTGACGTAATGATGGCAATATGCACAGCATAATAGCAGTGATGGCCTCGAGGTTTAGGCGCGCGGTCGAGAATTTCGGCGGTCGCAGGTTCAAACCCCAGGCACACATCTCTGACTTTTCGAAGTTATGTGTGTATTCACAATGACTTATCACTTGCTTTAACGGTGAAGGAAAACATCGTGATAAAACCTGCACACCTAAAAGTTCTTAGGAATTTCTTAGGTGTGTAGTCCGCCAACCCGCACTAGGCCAGCGTGGTGGACTAAGGCCTAAACCCTCTCAGTTGTAGAGGAGGCCCGTGCCCAGCAGTGGGACGTATTTGGGCTGATGATGATGATGATGCACATATACAGGCGAATTTGAGCATATTGATTTTGGAATAGTATTTGGACTACTGTTTAGGCTACTGGTCTTTGATATGGCATGTTTAGTGTTTCGATGGTGCTGTTTAAATCGAGGCCGGTACTAAAACAATATTTCTGGGCCGAATAGATTAGACAGTTACATACAAATGTGTTTTTATTAATGATACATTAATATCAATGCCACTGATGGCAAGTTTTGAGTTTTATATGTGACTAGATATTCACATATATTTTTATTATTTTGGGCTTTCAACAGGTTATTTAGCAACACATGCGTTAAAGACAAAATTTTATAGTTTGCTACGCCCCGCCGTTCATCATCCGTGACCGGGGATGAAATGCACCCTACGTATTCTATTCTTGCCCCACCCCGCCCCTAACAGCAGGGGGTTGCAGCAGCATCCACTGTTGCAAACTGACATCGTCTCTTGTATATGCTGCCCTGGTACTTTTATTGCATATTTATGTCGGGTTGCGATTTTTGCAAACCAGTTTCTGCTCAAAGCATGAAATTAATGCAAAGTAAATGTTGCTACAGAATAGGCCTTCTGCTAACGGCGGAGAGTTGTTTTTTGATCACCAGAATATTTGAAAATTTAATATTTGCTACATCTATAATTAAATATTTTTATATAAGTATCATATAATCGACAAAAAACTACAATCTTATTAATATTTTATTACCTCGAATGATTTAAATTTGTTAAAAAATGTAAATTTTTATAATGAGTACCATTGTTGCTTCTATTTCCTTCTAGTTCCCCGGGAACACGTTTACGTCGCCACTGTGCCTTTTATCAAACACGATGCTAACCTTACGTTTTATGCTATCCTGGTAGACGAGATCACTCTTTTAACCCTTTCGTTTTTCGAATCTTTAGAAATGCAAACTTTAGCTAATTTTGCTTTTGATACGTTCTTTATCGATTGATAATCAAGAAACTGGAGCAATAATGTCTAATCGTGGTACCAGGATCCCATGAGTCGACAGGAATTGAAATAAAGTTACGTTCAACCGAGACATGAAAAAAAGGGTCTCTTAACAATAGACGCCAGTCGCGACGCTTTCATCGTTACATTGCTTTCTTCTGTCCCTTACGGACGCATAAGGATACGAGATTTATAAAAAGAGATAACATGATTCGGACAGTATACGTTTTAAATCTAACCGCGCTATTAAGTTAACGGCTTTTGAACGGTCCCGTGGATTCTTTCTTGTGATTCTATGAAAGTAGTCAGCTAAGTGTATGATATTGTTCAATACAGCAACGAGCTCAGGAAATGTTTCTTATCAAAGTTTATGAATGCCATTTTTTCTTCGAAATCAATACCATGAACGGTCATCGCCCCGCTGGTTCCTTATAGCTATCCTTTTAATTTTCATACATTTCTAAAGGATTGCTGCTTCATAATATCTCTTTTAAATCTTAAATATTCATATAAATTTTATTTATCAGCTTTATAAAATACGGGTTGTTAAACATTCCGTAGCAATTACAGCAGTTTAAACCGATCCTCGAAGGAGATCCCCGAGGTGGACTCTGGAACAAATCTCGCCGAGCCAGGACCCGACCGGAATTTCCCGTAATTGAGACCTGCTCCCTGAAAATATTCCCAAGAAATGCGCCATTGTTTCCAGTTAAACAGTTGTTCGAGCGACGGTATAATTAAACTGAACGCCGAGATTGACTTCTGGTTGGTTACGGTACCTACTTTAACCAGGCTCAGTGCTGTACAATTTTTCTCGTGATTTTGTAATTATTTTAATGAGTCGTCGTATATAATAATTATGCTTATACTTTAAGCTTGGAAATTTTTAAGTTTGGATTTAAATACTTACATAGAATATTTGTATCCCGAAAATAATGGGATAAACGTTGTCACTAATTTATGTAGTATGATCTAATTTTGTTGTTGACTCTGTCTGCCAATAGACTGACTCAATGAATTGCCAATCGTTACCTCGGCATTAGCGATTTTAATGCAATAAAAATTTCATGAAGAAGTGCACTAAATAAGTTACATTTTAGGTGATGTGAAATCGTATTTCCTCCGAATGTTTGATGTATAATGCGATATAAAGTGTACATTTTCCTCAGTGGGTCCATGTTTTTCGCATATGCCACACTATTTGTCATCAGGACGCTCCTGTGCGAGATTTTACGGCCACTTTGTCTCGAGCGGTAAGTAATGCCCCCCTGGCGACGGTGCACGCCTTTTTGGGCTCCACGCACATTATTTCCCCACCATTTTCATCGCGAAGTTGGCTTTTCGGTGTGTATTTTGGCTCTCTAAGCGTCCATTGTTTATCGCGAAGCCGCGAAGATATACTTTTTACGTTCAAACGGAGTTTAATGACGCCTAAATATTTTTCGTTTTCGTTTTCGTTTTGACGAGCCGCCCCTTTCCCGTTGAAAATAGTTTTCTCTCGTGCATAAACGAAAACTTTTCCCCGGGCGAAAAAAGAGGGAAAATCAACGAAGCATAAATAAAAGTTTCACCCAGTGGCAGCGATGCGTGACGTCGTCGCATTTTAATACGGATATTCGGATTATTTCCCAGGCGGGCGGGTGCCGGATGCCCGGGTCCACTTCGCGTAATTACAACGTGTTTGCCTGCTACGATTTTATGAACTCCTGGTACGCAAATGCGGTTTTAGTTTGTTGTTTATATCAGTTGTAGCGAAGTCCAGGCGTACGTACGTATTGCACCAATAGCCCATTATGATGCCGAAATGTTAGCTCTTTGTAAACAGCGGTCCGGTTTAGGTGCATTTGCGGCGTACAAATTAGCTTTAATTGCTTTATAGTTTGGATAGTGCCTCTCAGGTATGATTACGATAGGAATATAATTAGTTTCTGCGAATTGGTTTGAAAGTGCAAATATTAAGCATTTTGTTTATGAAAGTTTGTATAAATTATTTTATCAAAACAATAGAAATACGCCAGTCTTAATATTTAGTTACAAAACAATACATGCGGAACATTTGGCAAAAGCAAATGGGAAAGCTTCGGTCAGTGGCAACTTTATTATTAAGGGCCGCAACCGGATCTGTCTGGATATAGGATCGCCGGCAATAATAACCAGCGGGCGGGCAATCGAATTACCGGCGACACCGGTACCGGTGGCGCCGGGGCCACCGGCGACACCGGCGCGCCGCCCGCCTGCCACCTATAATCCGTTTTAAGCGCGTGCTTGACATTTATGTAATATTTTGACTGGGATAAATTTTGTTGTACTCACTTGAAAGGATATTGATGCTTAATATGTAAGTTTGAAATTGAATTTTTAAAGTGATTTTATTAAATCTACATACAGCACAAAAACCTACATTACAATAATAATGTTCTAGCGTTGTAGGACAAGGCCATATCACTTATGATGGCGTTGTGCACATTTCCCAGTATATACATTATACATATTTTAATCTAAGCATCGCGAGACGCATACAAGAATCCCGGCTAATGTTGTAATCTGTAACACGGCGGGGAAGTCGGGCCGGCCAAGTGGGACACTTACAAAACTTCCCAAAAAGCGCTTGCAACTCGGAAATTTTGTTAAATCGACTTGTTATCTCGACATTAATCCGCCGGGAGGAAGGCCATTTATTGAAACTTATTTGGGAGTTTAGTAAATAAATTGGAGGATTTCTTCAGCATCGGGGACGAGTGGTGCAACTTTTCCCCTAGCTTGATTAGGGCACTCAGTTCGCGCTTGATTTCGTTTTGTACGGCCTCGGCCGGGTTTATTGAAACTGGATACGCGGAGATTACTTCGCCGTACTTGTTTTATTATTTTATGCGACTTAGACTTGTAGGCTATTTGAAACTTGCGATACAATGTTGTTACTTTTTACGAGTATTACGTGCTTTTCGTTTTCTACAAATACTTTTCTCAGGTAGTTATTAAGTTAAAACTTTGAGTTTGGATTACTTTAGTAAAAATATTTTATTGTTTGCTATTTAATCATGTAGGCCAGGATTAGGCCCATTGAATTACCGTTGCTTTGTTGTTTTGAGCTATACAACACAATATAAAACAAAAAAAAAATTAGTAATTTTATTTTTTGAGGTGTAATAAACTGACTGGGTATAATATATTTAAAGAATTTATTTGTTGCTTAAAAGTTAAATTTGCCGTATTATTATTTGAATGGCATTGCACTTATAATTATAATTGTCGTTGGGATCACTCAACCGTATTCTTAAAAGATCGATTAATACCAATTTTTCAATTTGAATTCAATCGTATTTTAAAGTTTATAATATCGTAATTTAGAATTGAATACAAAAAGGCTTGTACTCGTACACAAATATTATTTGCTTTCTATATTAAGGTCAGTTGTCCCCAAATTGTTGTTGTCTTGCGGTCCAAAAAACAAATCAAACAACTTCAACACACACACGAACAAATTTTCATTCTAAAGTCTGATCAGCGTTGTTATCTATAATAAATAATCACAACTTGGGTAAATTCAGCCATCTGAGCGTTAATGCGGCCCTAGTAATAACAGAGATTACAAAGGGACACCTTCCTCCACTGCTAAAAGGGTCTGCTACAAAATTATTGACTCGTTCCTAAATAACTAGTATTAATTTTGTACATTTGTGAGATTATTTTTAGTGAAAACAATTAATTTATATTATAGTTTGAATAAAGTTAATGCGTTTTACTATAATAAATTATCTGTATATTTAAAGACTGATGTTCTAAACAACAAAACGAATATGCCAATAAAGTTCAATGGAATTCCGCTTAGAAAGTGACGCCGGCACGCGTGCGACGCACACAATGTTTTGATCTAGCACCTCTATTTTCATGTTACCCTGGTACGTCGACACCATAGGGGTAGAACCGCCATTGTTCCCCAACACTCCGGCATGGGGTAAAAATACCGAGAGAGATAGCTTCATATAGAGCGAGACAATTGTACCCCATAACTAAAGAATGACTGAGAGCGCATGCTTACTCGTTATTTTTCTATTCATTTCTATGGGACGCTGATGTATGATGTTTTTATTCACAGAATTCTTTGAACGTAAATTGATTAAGCATCTTGCTTAATGGTGTGTCAAAATATACGAAAAAGGTGCGGTATTGCCTAGATTAAACATTCATAAGGAACTAAATATTATATATGCCTAAATTAATAATTCATAAAGAAGCGCTGTGCCTGGTGGATATTACATAATTCATGTTTGTATAACAAAAATGACGTTTCACCTGTAAAATATATTTGGAGATTTTTTAGCAAGGTTTCTGCCGCGCGCTGGTTTGAAGTCAAAAGACAGCTCTTTGACGTTTAAGAGTGATGTTTGTATTTATTTGAATCATTTAACTACTTGAAACAAATCTTAAACAGTGAATGTGCGGATGTAAATTGTCGATATCGAAGAACCATTACAACTATCTCACATCAGATTCGTTACATGTCATGCATTTCATGCACTATAAATGAATCCTTTACGTGTTGTGCTTATAATAATAAAAGTATATGGGCCATTAATATCACGATAATAGGGTGGCCTAGTCATCGTTCATGGCCATTCAGAAACTGACTGACAAGGTTTGCTGAAATGCCACAAAAGCTAAACTTGTTAGTTTTTTAGCTATTTTTCATGCTCCCGGTGACGCCATTGTGATGGACACAAAAGATCTGGGGACCAGGCGCGCAGCGTCTGTGCAGAGATTGACCGATCGCGCAAATTGAATGTCCGTCGAACACGACTGCGACAATACCCCATTATCCCCTCAGCTTTTCAACATACAGCCAATATTTCATTCGATCACGTAATGTTCCGCCAATGAGAATGCCGGTTCGACCGTTAACATTAACCATTTGTAACCAATCAAACGGCATTTCAGACACAAATGTTATTAATTACGCACACTTATGTTAAATACATAGTATTTATTGATTATAATATTTGAAGTATGAACTAAAAAGTAAATGCTAATTATAATTAATTGGGAAATAAAATAAAATGTTATATAATAGCCAAATAGGGATTACATAAGTAGAAAACGGCAAAATATTAAAAGTGTATGTCATCGATACTCTATGCACCAGGGCGTCTAAGGTTTAAAGGAGTCAGTTTGAAAAGCGCGATGTTTAAAGAAGCCAATATTTTCTTTTTTTTCTTTTTGTTAATGTCAAATACGGCTTGCAACAACAAATGTACCTATTATAGATTTTCTCACAAAAATAAAATTACCTTAAATTTTTTTGTGTTTCTCTAAACATTCAGAGACTAGTCCGGTCAATTTAGACCAAAAAATGAGAGTGAAGTTACATTAAGTCCCAACAAGCTGAATTTCTGTGAAATTGTTCAAAACATAATTATAAACAATGTCTAGAAGTTCCCCATCATTCCCGTGTAAGGAAAAAAATTTATTCAAGGTCAAAGGTAAAAAAAATTAGTTTTTCGCGATTTTCAGCAAAACGGTAAGTTTTATCATAAAAGTACCTCAGACAAAAATTGTAGACCATAAAATTATCTATAAAAAATGTATCAATACTTTTTTCTTACGAGCCACCGTTTCTGAGATATAACGATTCAAAAAGTTATAAAAGTTGTTATCGTCATAATATGCATGAGTACGCACGTATATACATCTAGAGTCGTTATATTTTATATAATATATATATGTATATAAATTAAATGTTTAAATATTTTTCTATCGGTCATTGTAACTTATACTTACAATATAACATATACATATGTTTTAACTATAAGAATATCGGGTAAAATGAAACCCAGTCCCTTAATCTTTAAGCCAGTGTAACTTCGAGACATCTGTCTCTTGTTCTATTGTGTGCGTGGCTAGGGTCTTATACCTGCTATTATAAATGAAATACCGTTAGTCTTGAGCGTCACTCATAACTGGCTGTGATACGACATCTGCATTTTACAGGAGGGGTAAAACAGCAGTTTTCAAAATGTTTGAAAAACAAGATTTAATTCAATGTGCTGAAGTTTTTAAAAAGAGTAATTCAACTCCACAAGAAGTTATTACCAACGGCATCCGCTTTCTTCTTTCTATGTACGGAACTCCTAAAAAAACTACCTGTTTAGATAAGCATCGATATGCATGTTTCGTTAAAAATACTAAAAATAAAAAACAAGTTCAATTAGCTTGTCTTCCTCCAACCTCAGTTGCTGCTCACCAACATCTTTTTCGAGTATATTAACAAGTTCAAGTGTGACTTGGTTATCAGCTAGACCCTACAGACTGGGGTTGGAAGTTGGTCAACAATATATTAGAGCCAGTTCAAACTTTACTTCCACTTGCGCCGGAAAAACTGCTGAACACTATTTTTTGCAACTGCAAAAAGGGATGCAGAGCTAAATGTGGTTGCAAAAAAGTCGAACTGTCTTGTTCTTTGGCATGCACAAATTGTCAAGGCCGGTCGTGCTCTAATATTGAATCACAAACAATGGAGGATTCGTTTGACTCCGACGAAGTATCATGCGATACATCGCTATTGACGCAATTATGACGATAACAACTTTTATAACTTTTTGAATCGTTATATCTCAGAAACGGTGGCTCGTAAAAAAAAGTATTGAATCATTTTTTATAGATAATTTTATGATCTACAATTTTTGTCTGAGGTACTTTTATGATAAAACTTACCGTTTTGCTGAAAATCGCGAAAAACTCATTTTTTTGACCTTTGACCTTGAATAATTTTTTTTCCTTACACGGGAATGATGGGGAACTTCTAGACATTGTTTATAATTATGTTTTGAACAATTTCACAGAAATTCAGCTTGTTGGGACTTTATGTAACTTCGAATGTCTAAATTGACCGGACTAGACTATATTTGACTCTCCTATAACATTATGAATTTATGATGCCTTGGTACTAAACTGGTTCAATTCCAACCCTTCCCCATATGTATCAAAAAGCAAATGAGAAATGTTTTTATATCCTATACAAATATTTTTACAATATGAAATGTTAGTAATTTTTGGAGGTATCTTATTAAAGTATTCATTTTGTTCCAGTTGGTGGGCGGAGAGTTCGACATGGAGCTGAACTTCGTGATTCAAGATGCGCAGAATATTCAACACATGCTCGAACTATTGGATCACTGCCCGCCAAGTTTGCAGGTACGGGTCCTATTCATCATATTATTTTATGTAAAGTAGGTACAAGTTATTGGAAATATGTCATAATATGCTTTCATGCATCTGCTGGTGTAAACCGAAAGGATTTTTTTCTTTTCTGCTATCGAATAATAGTCAAGACTTCACTGTGAACAATATTTTTATACAACAAGCTCGTTTTCTTTATTCTATTTTGAGCCCTCTGTTCATCTTTACAATCGTGTAGCATTTTTGTACTTTTTTGTCCCATCCATGCTGCCATTGGTTCCTTTATGGCCCATTTGACCACGCCTTCGTCGCGAGCGAAGGCTTCTTAGAAGCTATATTAAGATTTCACCTCTTCGATCCTCATGTTCACCTAGTAGCAAAGTAGATCAATATTAACTCTTTCACCCTTTCGCGAAGTTAAATTATTCTTTTAGCTAGCATGAATGAATGAACAAGTAAGTGAAGGGGAATCGAGGCGATTTACTAATTTGCAATATTTTTTAGCCTTAGAGGCGAGAAAGACACGGTAATTCTTTCTTTCTCATTTGGGAGCCCGATGGGATTATTTTCGGTACCACGAACATTAGCTTCCCTGTGTTGGATGTTTGTCTAACCATTGCCATATTGATTGTAACTTAATATGAAGTATTTCCTATTACATATGTGTGCCTTGTGCCTGTTTATTGTCCATAATAAAAATAGTTTTATTAAATCGAGTGCGTGGTGCATTTAATGAGAATATTTGTGCCAGTGGTGGTCACGCGTCGTCGCTTCGCCAGGACTCGTGTTCATTCGCCATTAATGTGCTTTGTTTTTGTCAGCCCAAAAGGATTAATTAAATTAATTTTCATGTGGGCCAAATGTACAACGATTATAATGTGTGATCGATTCTTCTGCGAATTTGTTGAAAATATGTTGCCATTTGTTATTTTGTTTATCATGCCAATGCAATTTAATTTATTGGTTAATGATGTATATAATAATTATAGTATAAAACCGTAAAAATGTTTTATGCCAAATAACTATATGAAGCAAGAGAGATTTTAATATTTTGTATCATTTTTTATTGACATAGGTACAAGTTTTTCAAAACGTTTAAAAATCTTTTATGATAAATGCGAATTGTTTTTTTTTTCATTAAAAATATCTAAAGTTAAAAGTAAAAGTAAAATTAAGGTAAAAGTTGCCATTACCTACTTTTGTAATGTTACAATATATTGTTTCAATAATTTAATAGCCACACATGACGTGTAGATAGATCTATGTTTTTTATGTACATTGTACATATGTTCGTTTACATTTCTTTAAAGACAAGATGATGACAAAACCTTTTTTTTTTCACCGAGACCAGCTATTATTTGTATTTTTCATTTTGTCCGCGAAATCTGATTATCCTTGTTAAAAATACAATATTCATAAAAATATTTTTTGCGCAACTTGCAGAGAAATGTTGTCAATATAAATATATTTCTATAAGGTATTATTGAAGAAAAAAACTCTCTTAAACGTTCAATATAAAAGAATATTAAGAGAGACCCCTACAGGCTGTGCCAAGGACGCTTGTACTGCGGTGTGCAAGTCATCGTCCTTCGGTCTCGGGGCGCGTCCTAACGAGTTTCAATCTCTTTGGCACTGATGTTAACCTAGTACCATGTGCGAATTTATGTGCAGAATCAACTGATACACATGGAAAAAAAATTACGCAATTTTTATCTTACGCATTTAAATTTGGCTTGAGATTGAACCAATAAAAAACGAGTTGTAATTAATGAACTATTTGTTATAAACATTAATGCATAATTACATAAATACATATTGTCTATTTAGTTTTTACAAAATTTTATTTGGGCACAAACATTATATTTTCCTTCTAGTTTATCGTTTATCAGGTAACATTTACACAAAATCTTGAAAAGGAATGCTATTTTATATTCTTTCTTTGTGAACGTAACAAGGCAGTAAATAAGCAGCGGTATTAGTGTAATTGCCGGCCAAATCCGTGTATAGCGTATCGCGTATTGGAATCGCATAAATATGGATAATCTGTTTTGGGAGCCAATGTTGCAGCCATTGGATTATTCCGATTGCTACGTTTGTATGGACTGGAATTACACAATGGGCGCTATTAAAAACCAGTAAAATTGGCGTTATTGTCGAATAAAAACGGGTAGATATGAGATAGTGCAAGGCGGCAATGTAGGTATGGCAATAGGTTTAAATATTGTATAAGATTTTAGATAAAGAAAATCGGGATCTTAAACATAATTTGTATATAGTGCATTACGAATAGTCAGAAACGCTTTTTAAGGACATTTCATAGAAATCTTTTTAAATTTTTTGATTTCTATGAAACGAGAGAAACAAACGAACAAGGAGTTGCACGCCTAAGCTGGCCATCATTTCCTAATACTCGTAAAAAGGATGATAACTGAAATCGACGTATATATTTTTTTCAGTTTGGGCTATTCTTTTTCCCTTGAAATTCATCATCCCAATGGATCCATTAATTTGACTAACACAAACAAAATGACAACAAAAAATCACTCTGCCGTCCATTTCTTTGTGTTGAGCTTTGTGTATTTCTTTTGTTCCCTTTTGATGTTTATCGAAAACAAATTACTCAGTGGAGTAAAGGAAGCGGCTTGCTGAATTTATTTGCAGCATGGTAATACTATAATAATACTTTATAGGCGTTATTTACAAGGAAATAATATATGATTGTATAATATTAAATATTGTTTTAAATATTTTTCAAAATATTGTTTCATGTTAATACGTCATATTAACATATGTACATAATCTTAGTTTTAAAGTTTCAATAAACTACAGGTAATGTAACCATTACCAACAGAGTATCGAATTAACATAAACTTATGCGGTTAACATTAATTGCATTTTCCCCATGGCACCTCAAACCCGTTTACCAGGCGAGCAGCAATCGTGTGGAGGTTGTTTTTTTTTTCCGGGCGCTGGTGCTTTAATTACGTAATACATCACGCTCGGCCGCAAGCAACACGTCGTAGGGTGCAGAGGGGAAGCGAGGGGTATGGGGTGCTGCTGCAATGTCGCCCACCCGACTGTGATGGACGACGCGTCACCGCGGCGAGAATGTCCGAGTCATCTTGTTAGAAGTTTTCGTTAGGTGCTCGAAACCTGCCAGACATCAGTATGTCTAACTTCGCGTTAACTTCGCGTTGCACTCTTTCTCTTTAAGCACTTTTACTAAACATTCTTCGAAGAGCTGATGCCAAGAACTTGTGCTAACTAATTTTATATTAATTCAAGGAACGGTCTACTAATTTGTTAAATAAATTGAGTGAGCAACTTGGAATTATCATTAAAGCAACGATTTCATCCAAGAAGATTTTACGTTGTGCTGGCAAAGATGCTGTATGTATCCGTTCTATGTTAGTAATATGACCAAATAACTAGCTGGAAATAATATTATTTTTGTAATTATTTTGTATTGTTTTATACGATGGAAAATGTTATGTGGTTAAAAGTTATAAAAACAGCTCTACCATACATCAAGTTTGGTTTTAAACATCAAAGTACTCCCTAAGTAAAGCCTTCCATCTCATAACTTAAGGGTTCTGCTCTTCGCTAACATTTTCAGTTTATTATTTAATGAACACAAAGTGTGCAAAGTTCCTTTTCTGCGTGCGAAAACTTTGCAACAACATATGTATAATATGTGCAGGGTTGAACTCTGCCACCCCGACAACATGTGACGCACACACGCACGCTTTATATGCACGTGTTGGCGGTCTCGACGTCACGTGTTTTGTTCACGCTCGCTACCAGGACACCACGAAATAACAGGAGATCGGAGTGTATTTTTTGCGCCGGGGTTGCTCACAACGAACGTTGTGACGCACTCGACCTGTGTATGAATGGGGAATCCTTGCCCAGAACTCGTACTGTCACGTTTTAATCTCGACTAAATAAAAAATGAAACACTTCCTTTATACCAACGGAGCTACAAACAAAATATTCCCTCACAATTTTCAGGTCAGAATGAATTGCGAGAATTCCCTCTGAACTTGTAATTTCGCCGTGATTGTTCCGTTAGCCGTTGAAGAATGTAATATAATTACAAGTCTGTACACTTTAGAGGTTGTGGAAGGGCTTTTGTGTGTACTCTTGTATGTTTCTGCTCCTTTGTTATTCTCGGACTGCCACGTACTTATTATTTTGCATTGCTTGTAGTTTGCTAGGTATAATATATTATTTTGTACTTATTGAGTTTTCTTAGGTAAAAAAATACAAAGGTTTTATTTTGAATTTGGTTGTATTCAGCCAATAAAATGAATAAAACGACTGTTAGTTAAATACGATAAAGTGTTAATTAATTTCCAAAAACATACATTGAATCAACGTTAAATGGCGTCTTTTTTTAAATTAAGGTTTCATTTTAATAGTTTTCAATATGAATGTTTCTGTGTGCGCGCCGCACTTTGCAAATACGTTGGGAATGAAACGAATAAAAACCTCACATACATATCTTTCTGTTTTTATCACACGTTTTGATTCGTCTCTCGCAAAGTTCTGCTTCCCTGTTATTCCTGGGAAAGTAAATTACCTACGCACGGGATCTGTAAAGCGTGTAGCGTTAACGAACCTCTTTTATACTCATGCTGCCTTGGTACTTGTGGGAATATTTTTGCTTTCATTTTTTAAGGCCGCGGATGCATGTAACGATGGTAGTTTTTGACACATGCAAATAAATGTCTGTTCATTATGTGGTACTCTAACCATAATTGGCAATAGCTAGGTGCAGAAATATACCCCTTTTTTTTTTTTTTTTTTTTTCTCGCGGGGAAAATCCTTTTACGGACCATCCCACCCCCGTAGGGGCGAGGGTGTGTCGGACTCACCGGCGCCTTCCGACCCAGCATAGATGTTACCGCCCGTGTTTGCGGGCGGCCGCTGGGCCGGGTCCCTACCAAAATAATTGCGCCGTAATACCGACTAAAAACCCCGCGACGGCCACCATCGGCGCATTCAGCGAGACGGCCCCGGAATACCCTGAAGCCAGAGCTATGGATTGACACGGGACCGCCTCTGCGCGGTGCCAAAAGGCACACCAGGACGATAGTAACTCCTCGGGGGCCGCCAAGGTAGGGACGGCGGCCAGAAATATACCCCTGCCTACCGTTTCGCATTGTACCGTTTATACGTATGCTTTATATGCGGAGGCGTGCAAAGCAAGTAGAGTTAAATTTAAAATTGCCCGTCCTGCATGAATGTCCAGGCAGAACGGGATGGTGAAAGAATTTCATTGAAAATATTTTGCATGCTGTGCCGGTGCGTTACACTGCAGATGCTATTAAATAGTACGGTTCGAAAATGAGAATTTTTCTGCGTTGCCGCGCCGGCAGAGGACGCCGTCGGCGTGGAGTGAACTCCGGTAAACGCACCAACCGGATTATGCTTTAATATGCTCGTGTTGTTTTCGCGGCTTCATTTTAACTTCGTATCTACCTGCCAGATTGTTTCCAAACTCGTTTCCGTTCGCTGTTGTCCTATTATATTTTTATACAAAATGGTATACAACAAACTTTTTAATATTTATGCACATTTTTATATTACATTGGAAATCATTTTACGTTATGAGTATTATTTCCAAATAGTTTTAGTTATAAAGAACATTTCATGATACTCATAATACCACATAGAAGGATATTAATTTCTATGCTAATATCGTAATATTTATAATTTATCCGCTGGTTAGGGTACTGTACAATTTTTATAGCCCATTTTTTTAAGTCTCGTTTAGTGAAATAGATTTAATGATGAAATATGTCAAATTTCTCTATTAACTTAGTCCTTTAATTTAATAAATGTCTAATGTTTAATTTAAATAATGAATTACATATGTAATCTTTTCAACGAATTCTTATCAAATGAACTTTTCTATATTATCAATCTCTTGGATGTATACTCGTACGCATGTCGCGCTGAACTCGTCTCATCTACTATTAAAACGGTTTAGGAGTTTTCATTGGTCTAGAGCAGATTGTTGGTTGGTATGTGGGTTGACTCATGAGATTTTTCTTCACTGTTAAACTGAGTGATCACTCCGAAGTCTAAAAGTCCGAATAGTAAAACGTCGTATTGACGTCTTAGAATAATATGCGCCTTTTTCAAGAAGCTTAACCACCTTAATAAGTATCTTTTAATACCTAAAAACAACCTTTTTGTATTGTTGCACACAGGCGGAGATATGGTCGGTGTTCATCGCGATTCTGCGCAAAAGCGTACGCAATCTGCAGGCGTGCACCGACGTCGGCCTCATACATCATGTCCTGCAGAGGTTACCACGTGCAGAGACGGTCGTAGCAGGTATGTACACAGCTTTATGATTGTTAAGGACATAAAAGTAAAATGTATATTATATCTTCGGAAAGCCTCCTGTTGATCCACTATCAACAAAATAATTCACGGCAAGGGTTCAATTTATAAAATGCATGAAGTCACCCTACCTGCTATTATACTGAGGAAGGGGCGGAGTTTTAAACTATTTTGTCTCTTTTCTTCTTGGCTATCTCACTCATTCTTTTGCACGAATTCTCCACCCCATATTTTTTGTGTACCAAAGAACTGCTCAATACTTCTGTTGTCCTGGTACGCTTGGGAACAAAAAGAAATACTGAGAAAATTTATCATCTCAGAGGGGATTTTGGGTGATCTTTTATTTATACCGCTTTGTACACTTTAAATATTCTTTTAACTGCATTTTTTTTATTACGGATTTGTCTATGAGCGGGATAGAATATTTAAACTACATCCCTTGCTTGTGTGAGCCTCTGTGCTCTTTATAAGGTCCTGGTACTTCTAACATAAATTACCATAAAGTTCCCACGCCAAATAGACACGAGAGCGTGAGAACCCGAAGGTTTTCCGGTACAACAAAAACATCTTTTTGCTTTTTTCATGTCCCTGTTCATTGGTTCACACACTACCTGGCGTACGTACATGAATTTCATAGCGTGAGATCTTAAGTCTCCATTGGGTTATGATAACCTGGTATTATTTAAAATTATCGCACCACCATTTTCTATTATTATAAAAGCAAATTTTATACGCATTGTCCTGCATCATCATCACTGTATTAAAACCTTAGATACTTAGAAAATTACTTTTTAAGTGTTATGGTGCCCTAGTATCTATGGTGGCATAAACACCATAAAGTTCCCACGTCCTTCAATGGCATTTTTGTTTCTGGCATATTTTTACTGTGAAACGCACCCGTGAGAAGTTTTCAGTGTCAATGACCATCCCGAACTAGGAATGTTATTCTAATAATATTATGTTACCCTAGTACCCATGTTGTCAAAGATACGTTAAAATTTCCCACGTTTTCGAACGTTCGAATTCGAATTTTATCGCACCGGTTCCCTCTCTACCTTTTTATTTATTTTTTTCTTGTTCTGAGTTCAGTGATTGCAATTCATTTGACTCTATAATTCTATGGTAGCCTGGTACTTACAGTGATATTTATACCCTTACGTTCCCACGTTCTCCTGTATAGGAAATATTTTTTTAACACAGGGAGCCAGACAAATAAAAGAGAGATGGAGAGCGTGGACGGAAAAGGTGCACGTAAAAAATGAAATACATTATTTTGTTTAAAGTTATATATTTACTTAAACATATCTAGCGAATAAATATATTTTGTTGGAGGGCAATTTATTTAGGCGGCGGTATCTTCGAGGATTTACAGACTATCCCGATTCAAGAACGATGGTAAAGTTAATTGATGCTTACGAAATATACATCACTAAGTAGTACGCCTTACATGCAACATTTCCTTTATGAATTTTTCGTATGCACCGTTCGCGCTCCATTCCATCTCATCCGTGTTTTGCGTCCTTTTTGTTAATCGCGCTTTTTCTTCAGGCGCGAGTTGTTTTGGTGCCGCTCATCCATTTCTCACCCCTTATTGTGCTATGCTCTCCTGGTACACGTATCCCGTGATTTTGTCGGGGTTTTCATTCCCGTTTTACTTCACCCGAACAGAAAACGGGGTCATTGCGCCTCGGGGTGCAAAGAGAGGGCGCGACCGAATGGTGTGTATGAGAAATGAGGTCTTTTTACTCCTTTTTATGCGTGAAACAAGTGGGTATGGTTTCTTAATTTAGAGGTACATTGAAAGGAATGTTGGAATTGTGTATAAATCGTTTTAGTATTAGAAAAACAACTATCTCAAAAATTAGTTATTTACTTAAGTATATGCCGTTCATTCCTTACTTAAGAGATGAACTCCGCAAGTATGAGCTCAACTTAAACCACCAGATATTTTATGCCGCTCTGGTAATTGTGGGATTCAACCCTTTAGATTCGTAACCGTCAGCTGACGCCTGGGAATGCTCCTCATTCTGTGACGTTTATTATTATGGCTGCGTGAATGTATCCTTGGAAATAAACAAAAAAACCGGCAGGTAGTAGTAGTTTTGTGAATTTTTAAATTACGCTTGATGATTTATGTTGCCCTAGTATTGCTGGGAATATCTTCATACGCTCGGGCTCCTAGTAGTTGTCATTGCAAAGGAATCCTTGTTTATTATGTTGTTTATTACTTCAGGCAATTTTTTTTTAAATTGATTACAATGGTCCTTAATATTCTCTCGCCTCAGTTTGATTTCTATACTTAAAAAATTAAATAAAGTATTAATAAATTTATTTAACAAATGTACCTATAAAACACATTTTTCTGTCCTATTTTACTAAAACCATTTTTCACAAAAAGTGGGTTATATATCGTTTTTAGTTCATTAAAAGTAAATTATAAAATCTTCTGTCCGTCAGCTGTAAAGCGCTCGTGTGTTTTTCGTCACTCCTGTTGGTAATGCTCTCCTGGTCTCTATGAGAAATATTCTCAACCCTTTAGAAACATATTGAACCGCAGGCGGGCACCGGAAATTCCCTTGTTTTTGTCCCGATCCCTTTTGATGAGAGTTCTTTGAAATTTTAAAACGTTTCGTCGTTGAGTCGACAAGGGTCAGGTAATTTTGTCGGAGGAAATAAAGTAATATGTTTCATGGTTTTTCTGCGATCCTGGTTATGCCGGGAATTTTTACAAAGGGTTGAGCCCTTTCTTTTGTCGGTTCTTTCACAGAATTATTTGTTTCATAAAACTTAAAAATATATATATAGTTTGCGTGTTGTTTTACTGTAAACTTTTGATTTTTCTTCTTCGGTATTGCTGAGAAATATTTACTTTTATTATTCTTCTTAAATACACAAAATATTTATGAAAAGGTTTGGAGGCGCCGGGTATCGATCCCGGTCCCTCTCGCATGCTAAGCGAGCGCTCTACCATCTGAGCTACCCCCCCTATGACAA
Source organism: Hemaris fuciformis (assembly GCA_907164795.1). Lineage (NCBI taxonomy): Eukaryota > Metazoa > Arthropoda > Insecta > Lepidoptera > Sphingidae > Hemaris > Hemaris fuciformis. Next base: position 651,679 of record OU015452.1, read on the forward strand.
TGTTGTCGTTATGAACAATCACAACGATACGGTAACGGTAGTTGTACCATTACACAACACTTAAAAAACGAGTTGAATTAATGCAGGCATACAAATCACAAGACTGCCATAAAGCTAGGCACAAACAATGTCTCCGTCATCATCGAGACATTTAGTCAGCGCTTGATGTGTTTTAAGTGCTGAAGATTCGTCTTTGTCCGCCTGTAAAAGCAATTACACAGCGACACGTTTAGAGTGCTGACGTCGCACAATGCAGCAGTCGGCGGAACGTCACGTAGCGCCTACCGGTATGATCCGCCACTTTGTGCCGACGTGCATTTGTGATATGCTATGTATGCACAAATTCTTCTTTATTTTTTTATTTTTTGTTATGGCCGATGTACCTCAAATTTATCGCTAACAGCTAGATACAAATTGGGAATAGTATTTAAAATTCGATGAATTCCAACCACCGGAGCAGGCCGGGTTTCGGAGGGGCTTTAGCACCGTAGACCACATACATACATTAAGGCAAATAATCCAAAAAACCGAGGAATACAACCAGCCTCTCTGCCTCGCGTATGTGGACTACGAGAAAGCTTTTGATACCGTCGAGACCTGGGCTGTTCTGGAGTCCATGCAGAGATGCCTGATCGACTACCGCTACATCCAGGTGATGAGAAGTCTGTACGAAGCCGCAACGATGACCGTCCAAGTACAAGAACAGAGCATGAAGCCAATCCAACTGCGGCGAGGGGTAAGACAGGGAGACGTTATCTCTCCGAAACTGTTTACCAACGCATTGGAGGACGCTTTTAAGACGCTCGACTGGAAAGGACGGGGCATCAATATTAACGGCCAATACATCTCTCATCTGCGATTCGCGGATGACATCGTCGTGATGGCGGAATCTCTGCAGGATCTGGAGGAAACGCTCAACAGCCTAGACCAGTGTTCAAGACAAATAGGACTCGGGATGAACATAGACAAAACGAAGATCATGTTCAATAGTCATGTTCTCCCGAGGCCAGTAGTCGTAGGGAATGCCACTCTCGAAGTTGTCCAAGAATACATCTACCTTGGCCAAACTATCCAACTAGGCAGGCACAACTTCGAGCAGGAGGCGGACCGAAGAATACGGCTGGGCTGGGCGGCATTCGGGAAGCTACGTCATATATTCAAGTCGTCGATCCCTCAGTGCCTGAAGACGAAAGTCTTCAATCAGTGCGTCCTACCCGTAATGACATACGGAGCCGAAACGTGGACACTCACCAAAGGTCTGGTCCACAAATTCAAAGTCACTCAGCGTGCTATGGAGCGGGCTATGCTTGGAGTTTCTCTGGCGGATAGAATTCGTAATGAAGTCATCCGCCAGAGAACCGGAGTCATTGACATTGCCCATAAGATTAGCACGCTAAAGTGGAAGTGGGCCGGCCATGTTTGCCGACGGTCGGACGGCCGGTGGAGCAGACAAGTGTTGGAGTGGAGACCGCGCTTAGGCAGACGTAGTGTGGGACGTCCTGCAGCACGATGGTCCGACGACTTGAAAAAGGTGGCGGGTAGCGGATGGATGAGGGCTGCTCAAGACCGGGATGGTTGGCGCCTACTTGGGGAGGCCTTCGTTCAGCAGTGGACGGCGATAGGCTGATTATATATATATATATATATATATATATATTTAAAATTAGAGAAAGATTGATTTCCAAAATCAAATATTAATAAATACGCTGCATTATATTCGTCTATTCGCTGCACGCGTTGTTTGCTTACGTTTCATCTTTCCAATCGAAGTACATTTAGGACAAATAGTTAAGGTATTATATAAAAAAATCATTTACCATTCAATTTAAGATTGAAGCAAAGTAGAGATAAATAATATTGGACAAGCTGAATAAAAAAAAAAAAGTATGGAGGCGCCGGGTATCGATCCCGGTACCTCTCGCATGCTAAGCGAGCGCTCTACCATCTGAGCTACGCCCCCTGATGGCAAGATAGGCGAAATAAACAGTTGTGAACGAGTTTCATATTTTATTTAATGCCCTGAGGCGAGGTGACCGACATAAGTTCTCCGCTTTCGTTGCGACACACCGCTTAATGTCCAATAATATTGGAAGGACACCAAGTAAAGGTCGTACAGCGAACGAAATCATAATCACTTAATTCATTTATTTTATTATGAGTCTATAATGAAGAACTTTAAGGAAGAAATGATCTTCAAATCAAAATTGTCCAGGGTCATAATGCTGCATCTCCCTATTTCTTGTTTAAATGCTGACACGGCAAGGTAATCTCATCACACTTCATAATCATCATCATCAGCCCATATGCGTCCCACTGCTGGGCACGGGCCTCCTCTACCATTGAGAGGGTTTAGGCCTTAGTCCACCACGCTGGCCTTGTGCAGGTTGGCGGACTACACACCTAAGAAATTCCTAAGAACTTTTAGATGTGCAGGTTTCATCATGATGTTTTCCTTCACCGTTAAAGTAAGTGAAAGTGACTATTAATCAAGGGTTTACAACTATTCCGCAGCTTGAAGTTATTGTAAATATACGCTCTTACAACCTTTTGCTATCATGACCCGCGTTCGTAGTGAATATAAAAGTCCCAGTCAACGTCCGCATCATTTTATTGATGCATAGACTTTCATGCAATAATTTGTCTGCCACCTCGGACAGACAGTTGTCAAATTAAGCCCTTTATTGCTTCGGATGCCCAATAGCTTGCAAGGGCCAACGATGAGCCCTAGCCACTTTTGCCATCCATCCTTTCGGGGCTAGTCTTGTTGAGGCCGCTTTACTTTTACGACTCATCAAGCGACTTAAAATTGCGCTCGATATAAAGTGTTCGCAGACGTCCGAGAAAACCTACGACAAAATATGAAATAAAGGTTTTTACATCACCAGCTATAAAAATAAGACAATATTTTCTGGATTATATTTTATTAAGTAAATGAGTTAATGAAAGTAACCCCCGCCGCAATAAAATCCTTCCCTAGGGAAGAAAAGTAGCGAAAGTCCCTTCCCTATAGAAGGATCACATAGATGCCGTCAAGGCCAAGTGTTGCAGAGGTAGAGCCAGTATTAATATTTTATGACTGTTATCTTAGTATGAACTGTGGTGTCTTGTATTCTTATGTCGGCGATAATCCCTAAATTGATATGTCTTAATTCATATCAATACAGTCGCTATCATCGAATAATTATAACCATTTTATTGCTGCATTTATTATCCTGCTTTATTACGTATATTGTAGAATTTATTGCCATCGAGATAGTTAACTACGCTATTTAGATTATTTGATATACATATAATGGCTCGAGTGAAAGGAATTTACTGTCCTTGTTATGTGTAGTTTGTAAACGTGTAGTGATAGTGGTTTTCGTCGCAACTGTCAACCGGGGGCGTAGCTCAGATGGTAGAGCGCTCGCTTAGCATGCGAGAGGTACCGGGATCGATACCCGGCGCCTCCATACTTGATATTTTTTTCTAATTATATTTTCTTGCAGTAATGTAATCTCTTTTCTAATAAGACAATTATAATTGTATATTTTTAATTATAAACTTACAAAAGGGCTAATCTCAAGGACACCCACATGTGGCAAATCGGAATCTAGTCGTCGAGTCAATTACAGTGTTGGGGGAGAAGATAAGCGTTTGTCTAGAATTTTTATTAGTCTTTCTTTACTGAGAAATTGTCGCTGGGCATCGAAAGGTTTCCTCTACGAGGCTGAGTATTGTTTCGGTCATAATATGTAGCTTATTCTTGTAGAACACTATACTTTAAAGTACGTTCAAATGCCTTAAATGCACATTTTTCTGTACTTATAACGAGTGAAGCAATCCTGTAGTCAACTTGTGCCAGTGTAAATGGGCTGGCTAGTATACGATGGCACCGAAAGAGCTGTATCAAAGTTATTGGATCAAGAAAAACCTGTAACATCAACACACAACATGTCATGTGAATACTTAGCCTGTATTTAGGTATGAAATACCATAGCGTGTTTAATGCGAATTATTTCACAAAGCCTTGCGTAATGTGAAAGCTGCAATAATTATTTTAGTATGTAATTGTTGTTTTCGTCAACGACATCACAGGGGGCGTAGCTCAGATGGTAGAGCGCTCGCTTAGCATGCGAGAGGTACCGGGATCGATACCCGGCGCCTCCAGATTTTTTGCAAACATTTTGTCCAATAAGAATCTTTTTTATTTTCTCTTGATATCATGTATTCTTAATGTAACATTTAACTTTTAACATTGATTATTATTATTATAGGGCAGAACGAATGAAAAAAATTAGAGTAAGCCCTTGGTTTGTAATCACTTCTTTAACCTCTTCAATCTCAGCAAAAATCAGCTTGAATGAATGCAGGCCTCGGGTGTCCTCTGCGGCTAAGAAATAATAAATAAATAAGATCGTGTCTTGTGTCATGGGAATTGGAGACTAGGAGACACTTCTCACTCTTGCAAACATTCAGACCTGTAAGTAATATTAACGACACCAATATTTGTCACGGTGCGGGTATCGAATTTGTAGCATCTCGTTTCCAATCAACGTCGCCACGGAGGTTGTCCCCTTAACGTAATTATTAATACACCAAGCGTATTATCCAATTTGAATATCGAAATCTACGAATACACAGAGTATTCTTATTAGAGAACACCTACAAATAAAAATCTTTATATATTTATTCTTTGGCTTTTAATGTGAGCGATAAAATTAATGACCAAAACCCGTGTTACTTCGTATAGATTTGGTGATTTGAAACTGTTAGCACCGGCGTGTGAGTGCGATTCATTTTCTCTTGAGTTACCGCTCACATATTCTGTATTATATCAGCCAATCAGATTGTTACGTGACATTTGAGAAACGAGTTACTGCGTACCACTTGTGATCGCTCATTTCGACTTGCTATGCAACAGGGGGCGTAGCTCAGATGGTAGAGCGCTCGCTTAGCATGCGAGAGGTACCGGGATCGATACCCGGCGCCTCCATTATTTCTGGACACATTTTTTCCAAGAAGATTCCTTTGCACTTCTTGGTGCGACATATTCTTGTAAGATACCAAATTTTTATTTTTATCAAGTTTAGTTTTTAATTGTAGTATACGAAGAAAATAATGTAGATATCTATCTGACCGTAGTCAATCTTAGCTTCCTAATCAATGGCATGTTAAGCCATAACAGATATGTTTTAAAAGATGATAGAAGATATAAGAATGTTACTCTCATTTTTAACTGCTTATTCAATTAAAAACTTTTTTTATTCTTGGCTGCACTATTTTTCGGCTGTAGTATTCATATACGTTTCACTGCTTACTATACGCCTCTTCTATAGTTGATGCTCTAATCTACCATATTGGTCTAGTGCGTGTTCGTAGAATTTTCACGCATGTGGTATTCTTAATAAAGTATTCCTTTAATCGTATTTTTTCATATAATTCATAACTTATGCATATGTAAGTTGTTAATATTAACGAGTTTCTCCTGTAATCGACTCCGCTATTACGACTCGTAGTTGGGTAAGACAGTAGTGTTGTCAGTGCACGAAGCTACCGCTAACTCTTCGTGTATTGTTATAAGCTTATCTGATTGTGACATAACGTTTTAGCGATATCTTATTGCGTACAGTTATTTATTAAGACTGATAATTTTAGCAGTCTACATATCGGGGGGCGTAGCTCAGATGGTAGAGCGCTCGCTTAGCATGCGAGAGGTACCGGGATCGATACCCGGCGCCTCCAGACTTCGTTTTACAAATATTTTGTAATGATAATGTAGAGACGGGTAAAAAACATTTACGTGTTTATTAAAATAACATATGAACTTTTTTTCAAAACGTAGCAAACCAGTACAGAAGTCACGCTAACCAAAAAAGGTTAAACCCTTTGAAAAAATTCCCACCGCTACCAGGATCGCAGAAAAACTGAGAAACATATTACTTTATCTTTGACAGCCCCGTAGCGCAGTTGGCTAGACATCAGCTTGCGAAACGAGAGGCCGCGGGTTCGATCCCCGCACCGAGACAAATGTTTGTGTGATCCACAAATATTTGTTTCGGGTCTGGGTGTTTGTGAGACCGAAAAGTCTCTCGTAGTTTCTGATACTCACGACACAGGACTTGTATCCTAGTGTGGGGTCAGAACTATGTATGTGACTGATGGGTGTATTTATTTATTTATTTATTTATCTTCTCTAACAAAATTACCTGACCCTTATCGCCACAAAGACGAAAGGTTTAAATTTTTTAAAGAAATCTCATCAAAAAGGATCGGAGCAAAAACAGGGGAGTTTCCGGTGCCCGCCTGCGGTTGAATATATTTCTAAAGGGTTGAGAATGTTCTCACAGAGACCAGGGGAGCATAACCAACAGGAGTGTCGAAAAACACTACCGCTTTACAGCTGACGGACAGAAGTAATTGTAACACACGTTGACACTGTTAATGAACCAAAAAACAATACTTGTAATATTATTTTGTTAAAAGGGGTTTTAGTAAATCAGGGTAGAAAAATTATAGGTACATCTTTGTTAAATATTTTTTTTTAAGTACAGAAATCCGACTGCGGCGATAGAATGTTTGAGGAGCATTGTATTTAATTTTTTAAAAATATTTGCCTGAGGTAAAATAAACAAGGATTCCTTTGCAATGAATAACTACTAGAGCCCGAGCGTATTAAGATATTCTCAGCAATACTAGGGAGTAGGGCAACATAAAACATCAAGCGTAATTTTAAAAATCACAGACTATTACCTGCTGTATTTTGTATAAAATTCCAAGGATGCATCCATAATAATAAACTTCACAGAATGAAGAACATTCCCAGGCGTCAGCTGACGGTTCCGAATCTAAACTAATGTTTCTCACAGAAACCAGGAGAGCATAAACAACAGGAATGGCAGAAAACATACACGCGCGCTTTACAGCTGACGGACGGAAAGATCTAATGACACGTGGTAGAAATGAAATGATCGTTTGTAGGCAGTAATATAGCACTTAAGTGCTAAAAAAGTAAAAAAAAATACAATGTTAATTCAAATTTAATTGGCGGAAAATAAGGATTATGTATAACACACTAGTCAATAAAACATTTTATAAAACATTAAACATAAACATTTTATACTCGTATATCATTCATTAAATTCAGTACATATTTGAATTTTCATTTTTTTAAAAGAAATGTCTTATTTTTACTATACAAAAAACGTTAAATATTACATTTGTGAATTATTTTTTTGTTACATTTTTGAAAAAACTGTAATTTTTACATCGGAATAATTCCTTTGTAAAAACTAACTGGGTCTCGCTATAAATGTTCCCAGCGTTACTAGGGCAACATAATACACCACTACCTGTATTTTTTTTATACAATATACATTCAAGCAGGCATAATAATAAACGTCAAATTAAAACCGGCGGCTCCAGAATTTTTGTACACTTTTTTTTTTTTTTTTAGAAACTTAGTATTGTTCAGGGATACGCTCTCAGCACTTTTTTGTGTTTATTTTTGTTCTACTGAAGATTGCAATGCAATAATTAGGTTTTTAGACTAAAGAGTATTTAGTAACAGTCCGGTGTCTGAAAATGTGTCCGAAAAACAGTAAAGGCTCGCCCCCTACTACGGAGAACTTAGATGGCAACCAGCATAACCAACAAAATACGGTTCTACCTATCAATATATAGATTGAGACGCGAGTGTACGTATAATTTCCTAATGTAGATCTTTTGTTATCAGCTAATTTGATAGCAACGTGACATTGTAACAATGTCTTAGCCATATCGAGACCAATGTGATTGCTAGTTTCAGACAACTACGTATCAGGGGGCGTAGCTCAGATGGTAGAGCGCTCGCTTAGCATGCGAGAGGTACCGGGATCGATACCCGGCGCCTCCAAACTTTTTGTGTATTGTATTAACCATTTGGTATGCTTCTTGTAAACATGTGATAGTAGACAACTGTTTATACATTGTGTTATGTGTGAATATTTTCATACATATAGTCAATATAATTAAATGGAGGTATTGTAATGTATGTAATTAAGTATCGTTTGTTACAAAATGATTGTTTAAGTAGTGCTGTAATTTATTATTTTCATCTTTCAACCTCTTTCGCATTGTCATTCCTATGTTATTTAGATATCATAAATGTAATTAATAATTATTTGTGTACGAGTAATTCCTGCGTGAAATATTCTTTTATATGTTACATATTATGTATACATATGTATGGACAAGGAAAGTTAAAATTCCAATTGATAGGATTGAGGTTTTGAATTAATTAATTGCGGGAAAATGACTATTGGTAAGATAAATGCGGACCAGACAGAGGGTATCCCAAACTAATTTTATCTTAGTCATATTACATATTTTTTATAGTCTTCGGCCAAACAACGTGGTAGTATTGGCCTGATCTGGATTACTTCAGATCAAGATAGTCATGGCTTTTAGGAAAGCAGAAATATATTCCGTATTTCTAAACCTTTCCATGACCCTATGAAGTTGTGCTCGTCGATCGAAATAAAAATACATATTATGGTGGTGGTATAATTGTAGACAAAATGGTTTCTATGTTTAACTACAGATGGCGCCATTACAATGTGCTTGCCTACCCTCAAATTAAAACAGTAACTACATATTGCGTGCAGTGGCAAACGAAAGTGAAAGGCCTGACCTAGTACACTTCTTGCGTACTAACATCACTCCTCAGGCACGTTATACTTACAATGTCGCGGCAAAACGTTGCATTCAGCAATTCGTTTACTACTTTTGACAAATATTACAACCGGGGGCGTAGCTCAGATGGTAGAGCGCTCGCTTAGCATGCGAGAGGTACCGGGATCGATACCCGGCGCCTCCAGTGTTTTTTAATTTTTATTTACATACATACATACATAAACTCACGCCTGTATTCCCCGAAGGAAGGGGTAGGCAGTGGTGCATTTCTGCACCCACATTTCGCCAAGTTTGTATTAGTCCCACGTAACAGGGGGCGAGCCTATTGCCGTTATTCGGGCACAATTCCAGACTCCGTGCTGTTACCGAGAACTCCTAATGGAAGAACCCAATAACACTTTGCCCGACCCGGGAATCGAACCCAGGACCTCTAGATCGCACGGCACATACTTATACCGCCAGACCACGAGGCAGTCGTAAATTTTAATTTACAATAAGATTTTTTGGATTACTTTTCTAATTTCAATGTAATATTCCAATAAGATGTCTTAAATACTTGGAGAAAATTTAAGGTAGTTTAAGAATACTTTTAATTTTAAAACACAAAATTAGTGATCGTGGTACAACAAATTTGAACAAAACCGATGATTTTTCCGTACCAGAACATACCATATTATGCTACGTTATGAAATTCAATACCTTTTTTCTCTCAATTTACACCATGCAGCAGTTTTTTCTTTCATGAACTAGATTTTTCTGCAGCGAACAGCTCAATTCTACATAAAGTCATATAAAAGAAATGTCAACACAATTGAAAATCTTGAACGTGTAATATGCTTCGCTGTCATGACGTCCTAGTAACCAGTAGCTTCGCCAGCAGTAAATCTTATTTGTAAAATTTTAAAACTAGCGCTCTGCATTTTCTTATTTACAACATGAGTACCTTTTATTAAATTTGCAGCGTCTGATATATTCCGTTTTAATTTTACAAGCGTATCCAAAAACAGCAATATTCTGTGCCCAGCTGTGGAACGTGTATATTTTGAAATACATAATTTCGGGCAATCCCTTTTACAAAGGAATGCCTCACGGCGAGCTGTTAAAGTATGAAATTGTACAAAGTAATATTGTAAAAACATATAAAAAATTATCTCTTTGAGCTCGAAATTGGGAATGTAAACAGTATTCATAACGTGGTTTTGCACATGATATGATGCGTCCGGGGGTCAACAAATTAATCAAGTTCATTAGTGCTTTATTGTCGGCTGTCAGCCGAGTGGGGTCGCAGTGGGGTCGTTGAGGGGTCGCCGCGGGGATGGAACTAGCCGTGCGTGGCCACTGTAACGGACAAGTGACAATTGTTACAAAGGGAAATGAGTTTTATTAATATCATTGCTGGCAGGTGTCTGTTAATATTGTCAGTACATTTTGTATGTTTGTTTTGTGTGTACTGATATTATTTATTGTAGAGAGATGTGGATGAATTCAATTCGTGGTTTCATCACGAGTTGTTGTTAATAGTTTAGAGCGAATGGAGTTCAGCGGTCGGTCCGGATAAAGATGAGAATTTCAACTATGGGCCTAATGCGGGTTGGCGGACTACACACCTAAGAAATTCCTAAGAACATAAGTTTTTTTAATAAATTAAGAAATGCTGAAGGCTCTCGTTGAAACTTACACTGTATCATTAATTAATCTAAAACTTTCTAGACATTTCTGAAGATCGTCAAGCTAAATCACGCATTAAATATTTCAAAGTCACCAGCTAATTATATAAATATTTCGAGCAAGTCATCGGATTAGTAGTTACGTCACAATTTGGGGAAATGAGAAAAATATGTAAGTCTAAAAAGTGCGATGGTCAAAATGTCCCATTTAATGAAGTTTGGAAACATTATTTACTGTTATTTTTGTTTTTCGTTATACCACTATTTATTGCTTTAAATGTTCTAGATGCTGTAATTTTTCTTGAAATTTCCTAATTCACTGGAAGATAGGATTTCAGTCCATCTATAAAAGGTATACCGTAAAATATCTTTTGTTCTGATTTAGAACAAAGAAATTTATAAGTTTTGGAATGAATGCAAATTTTATGAATTTTTAAAACGAAATAACTTTATAAAAACTCATTATCAGTTCTTTTATTCGCAATGTTCCTGGGGTGTGCTTTATAATCGAATTTTGTGAGCAAGAAACTCAAAATAACACTTTTTTTATAATAATTTCGGACCCGATTTCATAGTCAATGCATTCGACGCGTCGGCCAAAAACTCATTTTCGATGCATCGAAATCAATATTTCTGAGTCAATATGTCTGAGTGGCACACAAACAACGTACTGTATTGCTTTTTATAGTAGTGCAACTTCGAAACAAAGATCATTTTTTTATCGTATAACAATCGCTTGTAATTATACCGGGTAAAATCATCATTATCATCATTAGCACATATGCATCCTTGCCCAGCAGCACGGGGACCCTCTACTATTAAGAGGGGTTGAGCCTTAGTCCACCGTGCTGGCCTAGTGCGGGTTAGCACCGGTTTATATATGTAACTAAAATATTTTTAGGTACATTCCAAAAGATCGAGTAAAGCTGCAGTGTTATTGCGGTGGAATCTGGCTAAATCTGACAGATCTGAGTATTTAAGGCATTTTGGAGTACTACTTGCTAGCAAAAGCTTTGACATGACATGTTTGCTACCCGAATTTTGGAAGGCAAAACATTACATTGTACATTACAATAATACGAGGATCTACCATTTAAACACTTACCGTATAAAGTATGTGGAGAGTGGCGTTAATGTTTCTCGCCTTAATGGGGTTAGTATTTTAATATAGACGCATTACCGGGGCCAGTGGTGCGACAACGCTGCAATCCCGGGCTGCGGCCGGTATTACGCCGGATCGACTCGGATTAGCCGGTAGCGGCGCAGCTCTTCGGATTAGCCGGAGAACAATGCACCGTCCATTAAGTGACAGCCGGACTTTCCGCGTAAAAACTTTTGTTTCGTATTTTCCATGTGGTCTCGCTTTGTGATTCGTTGAAAATATTATCCGATTATCGGAAGCAGTTATAGAAGATTGTATTTAGTGGTTTCGTTTTTACTACTGTTTTATTAATGAGACATTAGATGATGTCAACAGTTGAATTCTAATTATATCATAGCAAATTCCGGATGTCAAATATTCAAAATGTTTTAGTATAATGTTTGTTCCAGGAAAGTTCCGTAATTAATTGAGACAATAATATAAATTCATCGACTCCAAGAAATAAGAAAGTATACATTAAACGGTCATAAAAAAAGATCTGAGTAATATCCGGTTAAATAACATGTTATCTATATATTGTTAGGTACAAACCACAACATTACACAGAAATCTATTTTCAGACAACTACAACGAGAATTAGTAATTATTTAGTACCAAACATTGTGCTGTTTTCGCGGAGCTGTCATTTGCAAATACGAGTATTATTATAATTTTCTAGTAATTAAAGCTTTCATACTGCAACGCTGCGGTCGGCACAATTGACAAGGTAACCGGGTTTCATTTGCACCGTCTTTGACATGTTACGTTTTCAATGCATTCAGTATACATTTCCATATATCGAATTACTATCACGGTATACATGTAATGGCGTGCATGCATTTGTTCGATATATTTAGATTTTTTGTTGAATTGCAATGTAGTGTTGCACTCCATTAGTTTATTCTTATGATGTGATGTGTGATACAAAATAAAGACTTTTATATCAGTCATACTTCCTGTGATGCTCTTGTATTACGATGATCTGTACTGACAAATCGCATGAAATAACATAAAGTCGAACATAAGCTTCCCGCAAACCCAATCAATAAAACGTGGTCGGAATTCAATATGTAGGTCACTTTTTAGATAGAAATACGCGTTATGTATTTCTCTTTGTTTAAAATCTTACCGCTAACATGTTACCCGGTGAAACGATTGCCAGCCGAACACAATACTGTCGAAAACACGCCCAGTTTTCACAATGGACTTTGGTTATTTCGTTTTTTTTCCTACAACAGTGGAAAGCCAATGCGGCTGCAAAGCTGCAGTGCATTCGCATTCGAATGTATTTTGTGAATACTGCGCGCGGCACAAGTTAGCGACCGCCGTAAAACGGTTTCCGACGGAGTTGCCACCGCAACAATTGTCCGGATATCACATGTAGTTGCGAATGGCCCGCGTCCACTTTTGCTACATGCTCTCCTGGTACATAGTTATCCGGGAACAGTTTAATATGCCTTTCATCGTATGTGTATATTTCCATTTCTTTCTTTCTTTCTTTAAACTATGAAAACCATGCGCTGTACTGCTAGGTGAATTCCAAGTCTCACGTAATTAAGGGTCAGCCTTTTGTCTTTATAAATATAAAGAAGAGTTTTTTTATTTCAGCTGCTTAAATAGTTATTTTGTGTAAAATAATTTAATTACTTCTTTATTTTTGAATTACGTTTCTTTTTATTTCCGAAGTATATCAAAGCATTTCGTTGTAATACATTTGAATTAATAGGATGGTAGGGCGTCTTGTGATTAAAAAGACAATTATCATAGCAATGTTTTTGAATTTCGAAACGAAGACATTATGTAACCAGTTAGAAGTACATATCGCCTGTCAGCGGAGCCCCGTTACAGCATAAATCGCAGGCTATGAAACGTCCCAATCGCGCCAATAACAACGCGCTGACTTGTTGACACTCAAATATTGGAATAATTTTAATTAACCGTCGTTAATACGATACACGTGTTTCAATCGCAATAAAACCTTTAATTAAACATACAACCACGTCAATGTAACTTGTGATATTATAATTATTTTAAGTTTATGTCAGTAAATATTTTGAAGCTCAGTCTGTATCTGCAGTATTTAATACGTGCTATTGATGATTTATGGAAGTATGTGCAACTTGGGTAATGTAAACCTTTCGCTTTATCAAATTCTAAGATGATGGTGTTTGTGAAAAAAGCCTGACGTACTTCTATAAGTATACATATATGTAGAATAAACATACGTTTATATTTAGTTTTCAAGATTTGGTTTAAATCTCAAATGCGCTTTTTAGTGGCTAGTACATACTCGTACACCATCACGAGAAAACATAAATTATTCCCAGGCTATAAACCTGTGGAGCATACTTTCCGCTGAAGCACCCTCTTTCCGCATATAAAATCAGCACTTTTACTCTCATCGCACAGGAGCATTTATGAAGACCATCTTAACGTCGATAACTTCCGAGAAACACTCTTCTTTTATGATGTTACTTATCTTCTGAAGTAAGTTATGGTTAGGGTAAAAGAAACAGTCATTGGGCGGTTAGAAAAATAAAAACACGTATTATTAGGGTTAAAATACAGGCGCAATGTTATAAGTAGATGATACGGACCTATCACAGAAACGATTGTAAATATCTAATTCTATCACTGCAGAGAAAACTGTAAAAATGAAAAAAAACGTCGATATAGTAATGTCATTTTTATCTTCATATTGATACAGTTCAATTGGTAGCTATCTGAGAATTATCCAGTGTCTAATGACACTCAGATTAACTTATCCATTCGGGCCTGTATCTCCAACACAATTTTTTTAACAGAAACTTTTCCCAGTTATGATTTCGACGCGATCTTTTCCGTTTTTCAGGTACATCTTAAAAGGTTGATTTCTGATTCTAAATTAAAAGCGTGCAAGCCTAAAAGCATTTTTTAAACATTTTTGGGTATTGATTTACTGCTGTGAATTTTCTACCTAGAAAAAATTATGCGACTCGCCTAGAATCGCACAATTTTTAATTGCACATGGTCTATAACGACTCGGGACAAATAGGGCATGTAATAAACATAGCCAAAACAACGTTATCATTAATCAGTTGATGTAAATCGAGATACAATATCGAAAGCACTGTGATGGCTTGTCGAGTTTCGATTATGAAATTGATGTTAATTAGTGATTTGGTCATACGATACGCGCGATCCTGTTGCTTTGCCGGCGCTCGCAGCTGAATTGTTAATGCAAGAGCATTAATAATCGCTGTGCTGGCTCGTTCGTCAAATCTCAATGTAAATTGCAATCGCTTTTAGTTCCAAACGTGGGTATTAATGTCGAACTATAGTGTTTCTGTTTTGATACGATGAGATTACTTGGGCTTTTGGTACAGTACTTTGATTTTTATTATTCTTTTATTCATCATCATCATCAGCCCATATACGTCCCACTACTGGGCACGGGCCTCTACAACTGAGAGGGTTTAGGCCTTAGTCCGCCACGCTGGCCTAGTGCGGGTTGGCGGACTACACACCTAGGAATTTCTAAAGAACTTTTAGGTGTGCAGGTTTTATCACGATGTTTTCTTTCACCGTTTAAGCAAGTGATAATTCATTGTGAATACACACATAACTTCAAAATGTCAGAGGTGTGTGCCTGGGGTTTGAACCTGCGACCGTCGAAACTCTCGACCGCGCGCCTAAACCTCGAGGCCATCACTGCTTCCTTATTATTTTCACTCATTCATCGTGGTCTCGCGGTACAAGTATGTGCCGTGGGATCTAGAGGTCCTGGGTTCGATTCCCGGGTCGGGCAAAGTGTTATTGGGTTTTTCCATTAGGAAATTCTCAGTAACAGCCCGGAGTCTGGTAATGTGCCCGAAAAACGGCAATAGGCTCGCCCCCTATTACGTGGGACTGATACATACCTGGCGAAATGTGGGTGCAGAAATGCACCTCTGCCTACCCCTTCGGGGAATACAGGCGTGAGTTTATGTATGTGTCATTCTTTTATTACTGTGCCAGTAAAGATGGGGTAGATTAATTCTTGTGTTTGCTGGAAGGGGTGTCACAGCTTTTTACAAGTTTATTTTAATGTTTTGCGGCACAAGTATATGCCGAGCGGTCCTTGGTTCGATTCCCGGACCGGACAAAGTGTGAATGGGATTTTACACTAGGAAATTCTCAGTAGCAGCATGGAATCTGGAATTGTGCCCGCAAACGGCAATAGGCTCGTCCCCTATTACGTGGGTCTGATACATACCTGGTGAAATATGGGTGCAGAAAGTCGGCCTACCTCTTCTAGGAATATAGGTATGAGGTTATGTATGTACCCCAGCGTGGGTATATTTATTTATTTATTTACACTTTCTTGCTTGAACAAAAATATATGGAGAAAAAAATATATAATAAATAACGAAAACAAGAGGCGGTCTTATCGCTCTAGGCAATATCTTCAAGACAACCTTTGGATGGATATAATAGAACAGGAAAAATAAATAGGGGTAGCATAAAGTGTGAAGCAAAATAATAGTGAAAATAATAATAATTAGATTTTTAAATAAGTATAAAACATACAAATAAATTTATATTAATATACATATTCCTATACTTAAATACATATGTAAATATATATATGCTATATATATAAATAAATAAATATATAAATATAGCATACTAAAAGTGATATAAAAGGAGAAAAGATAGTTTAGAGAGAAAGGTAGTGCTGTTACTTAAAATTATCGTATTTACTTAAAAAATAAATACAATTATTACAGACTGCATCGTGGTCTCGAGGTCCTGGGTTCGATTCCCGGGTCAGGCAGTGTTATTGGGTTTTTCCATTAGGAAATTCTCAGTAGCAGCCCGGAGTCTGGAAATGTGCCCAAGAAACGGCAATAGGCTCGCCCCCTATTACGTGGGACTGATACATACGTGGCGCAATGTGGATGCAGTAATGCACCTCTGCCTACCCTTTCGGGGAATACAGGCGTGAGATTATGAGATTATGTAATTAGTACTAAACTGAACCAGTACGACAACCTCGTTAGTATTCGGCGTGTGACTGTAAGATTTGAATTTCGGGGCCGGGTAAAGTCTTATATGGGTTTTTCATTATGAAATTTTCGAAATTTTTAAATTTTCCTGAAATACGGCAACAGGTTCGTCCTCTATTATATATATGTATAACAGAAAGTATAAACTGGCTGTACAAAAAACACATCTGCCTGCCCCTTTGACAGTACAGGCAGTATAGATAATATTTTCACATTGTAGTTTCGACCTTAATACATCGACAAAAGATTGTAAGTAACAATAATTAGATTTTAATACCCAAAACGAATACTATATCTGGATCACTTACTTTTCATGACATGCACTATGGAGTCTATCAAATAAATAGCATCCGAAATTCAAATCGTCTACTAATAGGTACTATACAGGTGCGGCACTAATTCGGTGGTAATTTGCGGTGGGAACTATTTAATAATTCATTGGATATTAGGACGGTGTGCGGTGTTAATGCATCACTTGCCACGTGTGAGTGTTCACATACGGTTGAATCAATACGAACGATGTACAATGTTGCCATTCAATTTTGCTCATTATGTGAGCTGTTAATAGATTCACGTTGAATGAAATAGTACTAAAAACACCTGTATTCGTGGATAAGTTGATAGCAGCAATATTTCAGAGCAGTATTAAATATAAAGAACATAAGCCTTTGTTCATTAGGCGCCTTTTGGGATGTTACCATATGTTGAAATTATCTTTTATGCGATCGACATAAGTTGGATTATACTAAGAATTTAACAAAGCCAACCTTAAAATATACACATGTTCTTGAAATAGACGAAAATACTACAAAACACGAACAAAAGAGGTACTCTTAAATGAATTAAAATTACTTTCTTAACATACGCTCATGCATGCGCATTAAGTTTATTTAAGTATTTGCAGACAGAGAGAGTTTATCTAAGCTTTCAAAGGATCCAATGTCCCCCGAGCCAGTGAACCTTACAGGGCTCTTTTCGCACGAGTCTGTGATCTAAGCCAGCGTGCACTATTTGAGCTACGAGTAATTCCATTGACGTAAGTTTCGTCTCGTGTGATGTCGAACCGTTTACATTCAATGGTTAATTGAGTTTTGTAAGTGTAGTGAACGTGATCCTCAAACTCGGCGATATCATTCGCTAATACTCGAGTTGGAAAATGTGAGCTCGCTTTAATTGAGTCATCGTTTAGTTGCAGAACTTTCGTTCGTTACATTTGTGTGTTATGTAAATTTAAACTTTAAATGTATATTAATGTAGCTCGGATTTTGTCTGACGCTTTATAGTGTTATGATTATTTTTCAAAAAACGTTTTAAATCTAGATAATTTTGTTTACCAAAGTGACATTCTGTGCTGCTGGCGAAGTATCTTTATCTTTTTCTTCTGCCTATAACACGTTCTTAAGTGGTAGTAGTATACCTTTAGCTATATAAAGCTCTTCAGGAAGTTACTTAACAATATTTTGACTTAACTCTGCAAATCACGCCATTTCACGCAAGTTCGTTTCTTTGCCGTTGTGGAAATCATATTGCGAAACAGTTTTCGAGACCCATTATTCCTTTCTTTCCATAATTTTGAATCGCTACTACGTTAGTTTTTAAATAAATAGAGAAATGTAGCTTAGTTTTATGAAACACTTATGACTTTCCCTTTAGGGAAACTGTCGTGATTACATATTATATTTACGAATTAATCACACGTTTCCGTTGTTGCAGATCTGTTGATCGAAATGCTGGGCGTGTTGGCGAGCTACAGCGTCACAGTCAAGGAGCTCAAACAGCTGTTCAACGCCATGAAAGCGGTCAACGGGAAATGGGTAAGCATATAGTAAAGTTGGTAAAATAATAAAAATGCTCAGTCCAGCCGATTGCGGCGTGAGCTGGTTAACGTGGATGAAACGTTGGTTATTGCAGAGAAAACGGTGGTAAAAGCACGGAAATTATGCCTTCCCGTTATATTTTTTTCCAATAAAACCGCGCTACCGTCAACGCGCAACCGTCCTATGGTTCTGTGAAACCTATATTATGTCCGCCACGGCACCATGAAAAAAAGTTGTTATGCAACAAAACCGGCCGTTTAGGGTCCCGCATACTATTTTCTTGGCGCCAATGAAAAGTATAATTTATGCGCGATTGAATTAGAAAGAAAGTACGGCGCCGCGTAATAGGAGTTTCTGTTGAAGAGTTTCACATTTCGGGAATACACAACATGCGGCCTTGCGTCCTTTCGTTTCAAACAAACCGTCGCCCCTTTGATAACTTTAGTCGTTATATTCTTCGCAAACGCGGCTTTGTTAGCGTTACCTGTGATAATATTAAATTTTAAAGCCTCTTCAAAGGAAAAAGTGTGCAAACTCGTAACTACATCCACTGAGATACTCCAAACAATGTTTTATATCGAAGAAGCGAGGCCATGCCTGGCTGTAATATGACATTTCAAAAAAGTATCAGGCTTAACACAACGTATACGTATGACTCAATGGAAATACAGCAATTTTCTTTAAAGCGTATCTTTTTTTTATATTTTTATCCGCAACATTCTCGGAACATCTAGATAAATAAAAAGATAAAAAGATGTGACGTACCAGAACGACAGTTGAGAAACAGAAAACTAATCCTACTAGGATGACATAAATAAAAAGGAAACGGAGTTATAACGCGAACAAATGCGGAAGACACCAGTGGAGCGCGCAATTAGTGGGTACCTGAATGCATTTCGAATTTGCATCGTTTTAAAGCATGGCGCGGGGAAGCGGTAATTAACCGTCGGAAGCCGCACGGCCGCGCTGTATTTATGTTTTCCTGGTAGAGATTGGCCATTTTACCAACAGTTTCTTTTTAATTCCTTTTTTAAGTATTCCATTTTGTTTTAAATTAAAAAAAATGTTGTACATGGTTCTTGTGGCATTGTTTTTATCCATCACACTTCGGTTTGTTTAAAATTAAAATTAGATGGAACATTATATGTTCACTGTTGTTTCAGCCGCGCCATTCGGCGAAGTTATTGAACGTGCTGCGACAGATGCCACACAGGAATGGACCTGATGTGTTCTTCAGTTTTCCAGGACGGAAGGGATCGGTACGTATTACTTGATTAAATATTTGATTACATGAAATCATCGAGTGAATCGCCATTTTATTATAATTATGTACCTCGGGGTTCCCGTCCTCTCGCGGCACAAGTATGTGTCGTGCGATATAGAGGTCCCGTGTTCGATTTCCGAGTCGGGCAATGTGTTATTGGGTATTTCTATTTCTCTAGAAATTTCTCAGTAGCAGCACGAAATTTGGGTTTGTGCCCGTCAAACGGCAGTAGAAATGCACCTCTGCCTACTTCTAATACAGGCGTATTTTGTATGTATGCATGTAAACTTTGGCACAGTTGGTTAGATGACAAATTTTATGTACGATGTCCATGAAACTTGCGAACTGGTCCATGAAAACGGGGTCCATTTCAAAACAACACGCTTTAACTACTTTATATGTATAGCTCGCGTATATATCGATTGTGATCCGGTGTCCGAATACTGGATTATAATTTAATCCCATTTGCACGTCTACAGTGATAGCAAGGCTTTAGCCACTGTTCTTGTCGCCCAATTAAAACAGTTTCACAGCTTATTGGACGTGCATTCGTGGATATTATCCGTCGTTTTGTTGCGCACGTTTTAATTGAACAAAAGTGTTGGCAGACAAGATTCGTGCTATGATTCCCTGGTGAAATATTGATATGGCAATATATTAGTTATAATCCTGATTAATTATGTTTGAAGATGCCGTTTGGTTGACCGCACTGTTATATACTAACCATGTACATAATAACACCTAACTCCTCATTCCCTATTTCCCTCGTCAGCAATTTCTGTGCAGTGTCATATCTTTACGTAACAATTAAAGTCAGTCGTTTCCCACATCCCGCGAGTGACACTTGCCTCATTTTGGAGAGTCCAACAAATATTTCTTTTGTAATAATTAAAATAGTTTTTTTTAAAAAGGCTTCGAGCCGAAAAGTGTTAACAGCACGTGGAGTAATTTAATATGCTGTTTGATCGGTAATAACGGTATGATGATATTGATAATCTGCATATATTAGTATAGCAACGAAAGTACACATTCATTGTTTAAATTTTGAATAATATTGCATCCTGAAATTGTATATCAATTTTGAAAGTAAAATTTGAAATATTTTCATTGCTAGTCATAATATTTAACTTTTTGCGCTCAAAAATAATAAATAAATTAAATCAAACGATAATTTGATTATTGTTATTTCTTTAAAGGTGTGATAAAAATAAATAAAATAATTCGTAACGAAAAAATATTCACAAAAGGTTTGGAGGCGCCGGGTATCGATCCCGGTACCTCTCGCATGCTAAGCGAGCGCTCTACCATCTGAGTTACGCCCCCGTTGGCTAGTCAATCGAAATTACATATAAGATAGTTAATAATTTCCAGTAGCCTTGCCTGAGGCAGTGACAACTGTCTCAATTTTATTGCCGTTGGTCGATACGTTACCTTACGTGACAATGTTACGTAACATAGATAATACGGAATTGTAATTATTATCCATCGAATCGCATTATAACTTCTAAATCGTATGATTTTCTAACAAACGGCAGCTATTACCTAAAATATCGTCGAATCCCAAAAAAAAACTGTAACGAATTTGTCAATAATTCGTGTATTAGTGGGGTAAAAAAAATCCCTCCACGCCACAAACTTCATCGTTGTAAATGGAGGCAGGCCGCACAACAAATACGCTCGCAAGTAGTCAAGTTTCAATCACGAATTTGTGGAAACCGCCCGCGGAGTTTCCATATTGTGCGATTTTCTAGTCAGCCGTGTTGCGGCGCGGTACTGAGTGACCGAACTGTTACTGCTCAGTTTTGAGTCTATTTTTTATGTCGGTAGAACTGATTTAAAGCAATGGTCCACTGCTGGCAATGAGCTTTTTTTACTATTGAGAGGAGGAAGACCCTAGTTTTCCACGCTGGCTTAGTGTCAAAACATAGAAAAATGTTTTGATTTCTCAAAGGTTTCCTTTTGAAAGAATGTACACGACAGTTATGGCCTGTGCGTTATATTTCCCCAGTTATAAATTTTAGATTAAAATGTCTATTTGATTTGTCCTTCACTCCATGATGAACTCTCTCAAATCATAAGGATGATTTCAGGCTTTAGTCCACTATGCACCATACACATCTTTTGGAGGACTGTAACATGCTTGCTTGCTTACAAAATGTCTTGTGGGCAAACCTCAAGTATTTAGTCTTCACGATGTTTCTTGGTAATTACGAATACATCCAATTCAAAACCTATTCCAAACAAATCGGCCAGCAGTGTTCGCGTTCCATACACATAAAACCCACGAAGAGAGCAACAAATCCGCGTCCCCACGGCGTTCGCAATTTGCGCCGGTGGGGAATTTATCAAGTTTACTCGTACACCTGTCGCGGTCCGTTTTTCCGAACTGCCGATATTTCACTGCAAATGAAGAGAAACTGCCGCCTATTAGCGCCACCTTATTTATAAACAGAGCTCATATTTCAAAATGACGCGGCACGCGCCCCCAGTACACTTCGCTCGTTATTTCACTCCTGGAATTGTTTCAGCGAACTTATATTGACTGACGCGATATTGGAAGTAATTTTTCTCCGCTACATATTCTTTTGTTTTGGACGAGTGACGACAAGTTTAATTTTCAACATAAATAATTATTATCAGCAGTGATTCATCCCGGTTTATCCCGTAGTAATATGACGCTGGATGAAATTGTGTTATACAGTTGCTTAAAGACGAGGCTTTCGCTCTGTTAAGAGACTGTTGGCATTAAAAAAACAAGTTGAAACATGGTTTAGTTGAGAAAAATCTTAGCTATATTTTAAAGTAAAAGTCGAAAGTATATCGAATTTTTGTTGTTATTTTTATCGCGACCCACGTTTTAAATATAATATCCGAACAATGTGTTTGACAATGGAGTAGTATTATTATTGGTTAAAACAATAATTTGTGCGGTTATAAAATTCTGTTGGAATAACGACCTTTATAGGTATATAAATAAATAAATAAATAAATACACCCAACAGTCACATACATAGTTCTGACCCCACACTAGGATACAAGTCCTGTGTCGTGGGTATCAGAGACTAAGAGAGACTTTTCGGTCTCACAAACACCCAGACCCGAAACAAATATTTGTGGATCACACAAACATTTGTCTCGGTGCGGGGATCGAACCCGCGGCCTCTCGTTTTGCAAGCTGGTGTCTAGCCATCTGCGCCACGGGGCTGTCAAACCAAGCGGATCCAAGTTGATCACTTTTTTTTTATAAAAAGCGTCTTGTATACGTAATGAAGCTTGCTTCCCTCCCCGACTGATCGAGTGACAGGTAAACAGATTTTTACCATTTGGATTATTATTAAAAACCAATTCCTCAATTTTGTTTCGCCCAAGAGAAAGGGAAAACGTCAAACGTTCGCCTCTCCCCTGGTAATTATTTTAACAACAGAATTTGAGGAGTCATTTTTTCAAGAGGCATTAATGAAATCATTCCGGTAATAGAAGCCCCGAGGCAACGTTTGTGAAGCCAGAAAAATGTATTTCCCTTTTATTTTTTAAATTCGCTTTTAAAGATCTCTCCATTGTTTTGTTTTGGCAATTTAGGATTTTCTTTTAAGTTAATCTGTTTGCTTTCGTGCTAAGATTGCCGAAGGAATCTTTACATTTTCTTTACCGGAACTGAGTAGATTGGAACACGTCTGAGATTATTTTAAAATATTGCTTTAAACTTTAATTAGTATTGTACTGTTTGTGTAATAAAATATTATACGGACGAATGAGTTGCATTATAGTTAACTCTAAGTTGATAGTGGATCTACGTTTATCTTTCTACACTTGGAGTAAGGATGGCTGGAGCATATTTCGAATTCAATTGCACCAGTGCAATGGTTTTCCATACCTAACCTGTGTTCTGTTTATTCTGTACCGAATTCCAAAATATTAAATATTTTTTGTGAACATGGAAAATTTGTCAATTTGCGAGATCATTATTGCACCGTCAATATTATTTTCCAAAATCAGTTGAATGACAAACATACGTGCCTTTTAGAAGATAGACGTATTGTCGCAATTATCAAGTATTTTGTCAATGATGGAAGTCATTTCGTTGACCCAGGGACAGCGTAATATACCAAGGCCTAAACACTTTCAACTGCTAAGACAACCTATGCACAGCCTTGCTTCTTGGATATCTACAAAAAAAGTTTTAAAACATTATTTAAAGCCAGTCTCACGTGGTGCTTGTTACCTCAAAATGCTTATGTTATAAATACGCCACAGCAGAGACCTCATTACGAACATCGCGTCCTCACCCGGCTTCTCTCGTCGCGAGTGGCATCCTCGAGTGGTGGTCGCTATTACCGCGCTGCTAATAACTCCATCTCAGTTCAAACTTAAGTTCCAACCGAGCACCATCTGTCCTCTTTGTATGTATATGCACACTTTCACATGGATTATGTTGTTTAATACAGGCGCTGGATGTTTGTGTTTCTCTAGTGTGGACTTAGGCTCGCCGTTAAAGCTGTTAAAGCCATTTGAATAATATATAGGAATACTATATGAAGCACTTTGTATTTATGTCTGTTGGAAGTTGTTGCGTAAAGAATTCTTGTTTAGCATTTTTGACATTGTTACAACAAGACGATAATTGCACTACACGAAAGGTATGAATCGCGAGTGAGTTATGTTTCGGGATCAGTCAATCTGGCAATTCACATAATTGTGTCAATCGATGAGAGATGTTATAGTTTCAGTCCAGGTGATACATTCCTGGATCTTATACTGACTTGGCTTACTTACGACCAGATTAGTGAAAAAGTTACTTTTAGCAACAATCACTAAAGTTAATACCCATTTAAATCACTGATTAGGCATTTACATTTTTTAAACTTCTGTCAGCAATACAAACGGCCATCTTTATTTTATAAATTGTTTAATAATATTCGAGGGTTATTATATCAAATTATCGGAACGACGTACTAGGCTACCATGACTAGCAAATCTTAAGCCTTGCCAAAGTCTTTATTGTCAATTCTTATTCAAATACGCACGGGGCGGTAATCTTGGCGACATAGTGGGTGCTTGTGTGTCCGTTTTTTCCCTTATTTATCGCCGTCCCGCCGGGGCTCGGTCCATTACTCTCTGTCGCGCTTATCCGCAGATCTGACGCGCGACTGACGCCTCTTAGCCTGTTCTGCTTGCCTGGTACTTTAATACGGGATAAACATGTGGTTACGTAGAGATTTATGGTTGAGCAATAAAAATTTCTTCTTGTACGGTGTTGTTTGTTTTTGCAAGGTAAACAAGATTCGATTTTATTATGTACAAGCGAAGATAAATTTCGATGAGCTTAAAAACTGTACAATATTGGTTTTGTTGTTCGTTGTTTTGCCCATAATTATTTATAGGACATGTTAACACTTAAGACAAATCATGTAAGAGGGGTTTCATTAATCTTTTGTTACGATTTTAAAATTTAAACGTTAAAAAGCTTTATGTGAGCCTTGTGATTTTCTGATAATGGGATATACGTATCCGCTTGGGCGCCGAACAACATACCGTTTTAAAGCCGGTATCATTGTATTTTACGGCCATCCACGCTTTATTAATTCAATATTCCAATATAATATAATATATTGTAATGGAATAAAATATATTTATACGTTCTTATTTGCCTTTACATAAATATTAAATCCAATGTAATTCGAGCGCAGTCAAACTCGCGACAGGTAATAAATGAAGCGTGCAAACGTAACACAGCGCCGCCATAGCGTCTCAAGTGCACAGAAGGAGACTTAATACTTGCATGCAACGGATCAAGAAGTCGATGAGAAAATAATTTTTCCTCTGAGCGAAATCTCCAAATCCCCGCTTCGGCGAAATTAAATCGGTCGACTTTGTCTTGCAACCGACGGGGGGCGGCGCGAAATTTTCCTCTTTTTTGTGCTGGTTGAGATAAAGCCTTCGTTAAGGAATGTTCTAGTAAAAATATAATCTCAGATTATGTAGTTTCTCTTTAAAGGAATTCTAAACTTACTAGAAGTTATCTATTTAAATAACCTGCATTTTTTATCCGAATTTACTTTAGAATTTCAATTCACTAATATATAAAATAGTAATAGCTCTAGAGAGAAAATTCGTTACAGCTTCTATCTTTGCAATCCTTATTTTCTAATAATGAGATATGTACTTATTCCTATTTTGATAAGAAAAAAGTCTTAAGTCTGTTGCAAGATGGAAAACTGTTATAAAATTACGTGTTCCTAAGGGACGTTTTGTAATTGATTAATAAAAGCCATAAGCCTATCCACAAGCAAAAACTAATTAATATATGAAGAAGCTAGAGTACCTTATGTCAATTAATGTAATATCATTACAAACTTCATCATCAGCCCATATACGTCCCACTGCTGGGCACGGGCCTTCTCTACAACTGAGAGAATTTAGGCCTTAGTCCAAACAAACTTCATAACCTTAATATTATTGTATCTATGTACAGCATTGTTTTGAAAAATGTAAACTGCAATACAGTAGAGTAAACAATAAATTATCTGTTTAAATTCCTAGTGTATAATATTTAGTCGAGTGCTGCGCGATTAAGATGAATCGTACTAAACGACTCTCTATTAGTTTTGTTCCTGTGGGCCATTAGTCTTTGCGTGCATAATATTTTCCAGACTCTGCGGTTTAATCTACAATGTTGACTAAAGAAATGTTATTTACGTTGCGTAATTGTTACGTTTTCATACTTCTACAATTTGTTTTTCTAGCGCTTAATCGTGTTTAAAGTTTTTTGTTCCACTTTTGGGTTAAAAAGTCTTTGTCTTCGTCATGAACAATATTCGTGATGATTGAATGTGTGTTTACGTCTGTCAATATTTTATTTGACCGTCAACACAATTACACTGATAATCAAATTTCCAGTGTTGTCATTATTGCCACTTTATGAAACCGATAAAAAAAGCTACAAACATGAAAAGTTAGTACTTACCTTTATAAGAAGACTTTAGTGCCGTCGATATAAATATTCATATCGTTTCCAATAAATATAGTGCGCATAACGCGCCCCGAACATACAATCCATAAACGCGATACGTAAGATTGCTAAGTCGATAAAATCGCGCCACTATGTAGATTTTATTGAGGCGATATCTCGATGGGGCCCTCTACAAGGGATGTACGCACGGGCCGCGTCTCTTCGCCCCGTAAAATAAACTTTTATTGTGTACCGTCTCATACGTTGCCAGGGATTTTCCGATTTGATATTTTTTCTGTCGAGATTGGCTCGCCGAGTTCGGGGAACGGGTAAAGGGATTTTATTTCGATTAATTGGTAGGATACTTGTTTCTTGGAAGCTTTTTAAAGTTGTTAATTCATAATACAGACGTTAATGTAGTAATCGTCTTTAGGTAAAATGGCTCTGAGTCTTGAAGTTTGTCCGAAAATAGCAATAGGTTCGCTATAATGTGGGGTTTATGAAGTCAGTTGGCGAAACGTAGTTTTAAATATACACCTCTGCTTAAAGTTTCAAGTTTTAACGGCCGACCTCAAGCTTCGAGTGCGCTTTTTTTATTGAAGCATAATATTTCTAGTTGGCAACAGGATACTCAATTTTCCTTAGTTAGAAACCTTAAACGGCCATTCTCAGTTTTTTGATAAAATATTTTTTATGCTTTCCTAAAGTTGTGTTCATTTTTCTGTGCTATTCTAATTTTTTTTTTCACGGTTCTGGTGCGTTGTTGAATGCCGTCAATAGGTCCATACATCGGTGTCAGCGCCGACTAATGGCGTGACGTTAAGATGAATAAGATAAACAAAAACACTAGAGCGGAGATGCGAGCCGACTGACCCAGTTTGCGGGATCAATACGCGAAATGAAATCCTATAGCTTTGATCATGTTACCGTCGAGATATCGCAGCGCGTTTCCAATTATTTGATGTGCCCACGTTTCATCTATAGATGTGTACTGTCATGCTATATATGTTTGATATTTTGCCAATCAATCATTTGAGAGGATTAACTTCATACTTTTTGAATTAGGCTTAAAATTGGCGAAGCGAAAATCTTGCCTAATTCATCAAAGACTTTTAAGATTTCATTTATTCAGGACAAAAGAAATCATTGTGTTTTACGTAAAAGACACTTAACCACCCTTTGACTTGTAGGTAAGGGTAAGGTGATATTATTAAGTAAGAAAACATAAAATGAAAGTTTGTCTATTGTTGCAGGCCGTGGTGTTGCCGCCGCTGGCGAGGTGGCCGTACGAGAACGGCTTCACGTTCACCACGTGGTTCCGACTCGACCCCATCAACTCCGTCAACATCGAGAGGGAAAAACCATACTTATACTGGTGAGTGGATTAAGAATTTAGAGCATTTTATAAGGATATAAACGGATAAGGTGAAACATCCGTAGTGGCACTTGATGGCAAATACAGAGTAGTAAGTACAGTACACCGAATATAACGTGGTACTTGTGGTAAAATGATGGTCTCTATGGGCCGGCACAATTACACTGCGCGGGGTTTTAAAAACCAGATCTAAATATATTGATCCATGATCGCATCAGACATTAAGGGATTATGATTAATACAAAACCCTTTGTGTAGTATAAATTAATCATAATTTTAAAATAATTTCTACATTTCTAAACATAATGAATAGCGCATCCATATATTTAGAAGGAAAAGGCAATTAATTATTTTGGGAGGTTATGTGTTAATAATTTGTATTGCTCTCCACAAACATTGTACGCAACGTGCATTAATGTAGGTATCAAAACGAATGGCATAATTAGCGGCGTCGATATTAACAGTACATTAGGCAAATGTACGCAAAACATGGCAACACAACGAAACACTTAGAAGTCAATTTGTGTTGAGAGCAAATACAAAATGTTTTAGCGGATCGTAAAAGCGGCTTGGTGGTTAGACAGCTCGGCTCCGCGGCCGATGCATCTATACTAAGAGCTTTTGCACTCTTTACAATATTAATAAAACAATTTAATACCCATGGAGTGTTTTGTTTTTATAAATTAAATAAATGTGTGTTGGAAAGAATACTTTAAACACTATGATCAAAAAGACCTCTCTTTTAATTATTCTGTTTGAGTAAGATAGTAATTCTACATTGTTCCTTTGTTTTCGACCGATACAATTTCTTTCTCCCATAAAAATGTTTAATAAATAAATTTAATGTTTACTTAGAACTGCCACTTTGTTGCCTGTCAGTCTCCCAAGACCCTTTTTTGTCAAGATCTGGTTAAAGGTATCAAATTAAAATTAACATTTAGAATTTTGATCCTTTGACACGATAAAGGGCAAACTTCTAAGACTGACGGTCTTTTTTCACATTTTCGTCTTCACAGTGGTTTGGCTTAGATTAATGGAGATTAGGTCAATCAATATCATGAAAACAAAGTTATATTTTACGGTCCAAAGGATTCATTATTCTTAGTACCAAAGTACAACAAAATCGATCCTGAAACTGGCTCAAAAGTGGCATAACTCAAGAACGCTGACTTGGCATTATAAGACTTTGTCAAAAATTAGGTCTAAAAGTATATAATAAATTGGAAAATACTTAGGTTACTTGCGGCCGTTTTACTTTCAAGAACGACTTTTTTTATTTTAAAACATTACGGCGAAGTTTCAGCCGCGATGATGACTTGCCTGTATAGGAACAACGTTTTTGTGCTGACAATAGTAATTTGCCCGGCTATTTAATTTTCTTTACAGAGAAACAATAGTCGCGTCTGTCACATGCTTATGAAGCAATTTGTTTTTGCAACTTTGCAAAAGAAAAATGCGAGCATAACATAATGGTAAAAAAGCGACCATAAAATTTAAAACACTATAGGTACTATATAATAGCTAAACATGTAATTATAAAATCGTAGCTATGCTAATTCAACTATGCATTTCCACTTTTGTTATTAGCAAAAAAAAAAAATTATACTCTTATATCGACGATAAAAAAAAATGCAAACACATTCATATAAATAAATATTATTACAATATTAACAAATATGTATTGTAGTCACAAAATTGGTCATTATTATAACGATAATAGCACACGCACCTAAACTTTAAAAAAAGAACTTCATTGTAGTAAAAACCCGAACGTGCGTGAATGCGAGTGCATGTGTTCCCTCTCTTTCCATTTGATTCAACAGAGTTTCGGACGAGCGTAGTGTTAACTCTGTCGGCGTCATGCGGCCCTGGTACTGTTCACGTGCAAACGCCCACGCGTTTAGGGCTAATTGAATTACGCTCGGCTCATGTAGTAAAAAAACGCTTGTGGGAAAAATCTATATAATATAAATAAAAGCCTCTCAAGAGTCTGTTTAAATAAAAGGGGTTTTTATTTTGTTTGTCTAAAGGTTTTTTATCGCTAAAAGGGTGAAATGAGAGGAACATGACCGAGATTTTTGGGCTTCCCAGTTACGTTAAAATAAAATTTGGTTTTAAACTGAAAGTATGCGAATAAAAAAAAAACAGCTTTGGTTAAGGGTCAGTCAGATATGCCACATGGTTTATTAAAAATAAATAATTGGACGTTCACTTTAAATTGTAGGTACGCCTATGTAATCAATCGACACAGGGTGAGAATATTTCTTAACTTAAGCATTAATGGTCATTGTCGCTTGCTGATATTCTATACATGTTTCGTTTTTGTTTAATACAGTTTCAAGACGAGCAAAGGCGTTGGCTACACTGCTCACTTTGTTGGGAACTGCCTCGTGTTAACGTCGATGAAGGTGCGAGGGAAAGGATTCCAACACTGTGTCAAATATGAGTTCCAGCCTCGGAGGTAAGAGATGACAAATAATAGTTTTTTATATATATATATATTATAAATATAATACTTTCAACAGTCATATAAATAAATAGAAAACAAATACTGGCAAATAAGTGTTAGTTACAGATCTTATAAACTATATGTAAATTAAAAATATTTTTATCCGGCCGAGTACAAACTCGACGTGACCAGTCAGTTTGTGACGACGGTCAATGCAAGCGCCCTCCTACCTCGAACATAAGCTATGTCCAAACTTGTTTAAAACACTGTCACTCTAATTTTGTATTGGTGACTCGCGGGTTTTTAAATAATGTCTGTACTCGTAAATATTAATTAGATTAGTAGCTTCCAATTTAAATAAACAACATAAGAATTATATGTTTTGTCAAATATGTTATTTATTACATACCCACATGTAAGAGTATATACGAGTATACATGCACACATATCCTACCTGTATCTCCGACGGGAAAGGCAGAGATGCATTCCTAGACCCACCCAATGCTCTTCTTTTGTTTCCTAATACCAAAACCCAACATGCCTTTGTTACACCCGGCAATCGAACCCGAGATCTCAAGATCGCATGGCACTTACACCCACGTCTCGCCAACTGTAATTTAAGCTCCATGTAACAAAGGGCACGTTCATTCAGTTAAATTTATATAACATAAGAAATTATTTCAACTCCCTAGAGTACATTACTTTGAAACTAATGTGAACGTATTTTGCAGGTGGTACGCGATTGCAGTGGTGTACATATACAACAGGTGGACGAAGAGCGAGATTAAATGTCTGGTCAACGGGCAGCTCGCCTCCAGCACAGAGATGGCCTGGTTCGTCTCCACCAATGACGTGAGTATCTGAATAAAAAAATATTATAATAAACCTCGTAATGACTGCCTCGTGGTCTCGCGGTACAAGTATGTGCCGAGCGATCTAGAGGTCCTGGGTTCGATTCCCGGGTCGGGCAAAGTGTTATTGGGTTTTTCCATTAGGAAATTCTCGGTAACAGCACGGAGTCTGGAAATGTGCCCGAACAACGGCAATAGGCTCGCCCCCTATTACGTGGGACTGATACATACTTGGCGAAATGTGGGTGCAGAAATGCGCCTCTGCCTACCCCTTCGGGGAATACAGGCGTGAGTTTATGTATGTATGTATAATAAACCCTAAAACGTCTCACTGCTGGTTCAAATCCATTATAGCATACGTTATTTGGAATGTACAAACCGAAACAAGATTTTGTGGATAATTCGAATCAGCGTTTTCCATCCATATCTACCGCTAAAGATACTGGAGTGTAACTGTATATTTACAGGGTTTTATGATATCTTGTATTACACAATTCAATAATCTCAACGATTGCCTTTAATGATTTAACGTCTCACAGCGCGATTCGTTGCACTGGCTATGCATACGAAATTAGCAAAATCGACATCGCAAACTGTCAAGCCAAGTTAACCACTTGCAATAGATGTAATCTCGCCGCCCGTCGTTTCTTAAGTACTTAAGCTACTACTTAATCCAGCTCCCGGTACCAGGCGTTCATAACTCAACGGGAGCTTAGCATAATACATTCGGTTATCTTCATAGAACATCCCGAACAGCGCGACAACTTGTGCCATCCACTCGTCACGTACGTGTCGTTAGGAGCAATTTATTATCAAGTAATGGTATGCAAATATCTTGGTGCCGGTACGCGGACGCCATAATGATGCAGGAGTTCAGTGTTTGTTGATGAGAAGAAGTGCAGTGGATATGTCTCAAATCGCATTGGAATCGACCGCGCGACATACTCAGGTTTATTTTTTACAGACTGCCTTTAAGCAAAGATAACATTACGTGATAGCTTAAAACCAGTATTATCCACTATCCATTAAACAACGTTTTAATATAAGTACTATTTGTTAGAATAAATATTTATCGGTGTAATGATTAAGATCAATGCTAGGCATTTATCCCGCTATATCTTTAGCCTGAACTTTCTATCTAAAAGTTGTTAAATCTCTACAAACCTTTCCAGTATCTAATAAGAAACTGTACTCCTTCAAAGAGAGTGTAAATACCAGTAAATTTCAACCAACAGACCGTAAAATTTGAACTCGAAAACTGTGAGTAACACTTCAGTAAAGTTTGACAAGCCATTGAGACATGGCCGACATTTTATTACGCTTATAAAAAGCTCTTGGACTGTTTAAATAAATTCACAAGTGTTAAATTGGAAGTATGAGTGGCACTCACCACTTTATTTATTGTCCCTTTCAACAGCTTTTACTGTGAAGTCTTGTAGAATATTTGAACATGGGTAACTCGGATCTGTAATGTCTTGTTTGTGAATGACAAAAAAATCCCTTAAATGTTTTTACTGCCACGATTGATTGATAACAACGCCCTTGATGGTAAGTTCTTTCCTATCTCAATAGAACATCAAGTGGCGAGAGACACCCATCTTTCGTCACTCGGCATAATATACGACTAAATTCTAAAGGGATAAACACTGACTGACTGACTAAAATATAGAACTCAACGTCTTCGGTCTTTCAGACAATTATGACATGCATGCTGATGTCAATGTAAAATATATGTCGCTAACAAAAGTCCCGAAATAATAAATTATTTGTCATGATTATCTAACATAGCGGACGTCATCAGAAGCAGAACTTTTAACTATTTTAAGCACGCCATCAAGAATGTAAAGACAAAACATTATTAATAAAAAAGTCGCACAAATCGTGTTATAAAACGCTTTCCACGTAAAAACATTAAGTTTCATTGAGAAAAAGGAGAGAAAAAATCTACTTAAGATGTAATGTATGTTCTCTGCAAATAAAATTACCAAGGCGACATAAACGAGTGAGACTTTATGACGCGATCGTGACTCGTCAGATTTATAACGTCGTAACCGTAAGATTTGATTGATACGTTATTATCTGGCTGTGAATGGATGTGGTTGTGTCTTATTGATTTATTATTAACATTCCTTGTTATTTTCGTGAATTTATTTGGTTGTGTATTATACAGAATTGAGCGCACTAAGCTTTACAAATGGCGCAGATTTCGCAAGTAATTGAATTGTTTCTTGTAAGATTACTGTTACCTTTCATTACGCCCTGGTACATGAAAACGCTTTGTTGTACCATTTATCAAATATCCTATCAAACACACGCATGTTTCGCTTCATTAGCGTGAACGAACGGATCGTGTTAGGCAGTGTTTCACATAATCGGTTTGAAAAAAATATGTTTTCCAATACAGTCAATTAGGCTGAGTGCTGACTGTGTATTGCTGTGCATGTATTCCTAGTACCAAACGTTGTGTTGTGTTTGATTAAGTTTTTGTTTTATATATTATGTTTGATTTATTCCGTGTATGTTTTTATATTTGATTGCAAATGTCTGAGATTCAATATTAGGTGAATACTGTTTTGTTTTTGGAATTTTGGATAGAACTGCAGCAGTTAATATGATATTACAAGGGTTTAAGAAAATTGTAAAAAATGTAGTCCACGTTTAATGAGGAAATTATGTTATTAGTAACTCCCCAGATATTTGCGAAACAGGGTATAATAATAGTACCTTCATGATGTACTCGTGTTACCAATATTAGCGCTAATTGCCGCTCTACGTTATTAGACAAATTAATATAGAATATCATATATTACCCCGTATCTAGTAACTTACATGGCGCATGGGGGAGAAGCCGTTTGTTTATCGAACATCGACACACGTCTCTCATTATCTCTCAACTATTTGTATTGGCAGTTTTAATACCAATTCTTATAAGATTCATATCACAGTACATTCATATTGCGTGTAAAACGCCCCAGTTCAGCCCGTCCATCCATACCCTCTTTAATCTCACTACGACGCAATTCCAACACTTCACAAAAATGTTACATATTCTATGTCTAAATGTGTCTGAGTGTTTAAGTGGGTCAATAAGGCATGTTTTGCTGAATTAAAGGCTAATAGCCGAAGCGTTTAACAGAGCACACACACGTCCAAGGTACGTGCTTCTAATTATAGTTTCATTAGATTTACGTGGCTCTCGCGTCCTGTGGGATTAGACGCTCACACGCCCGTTGATGTGGGCCAGCATGAATATTAACCCCGTGCTAGTGGGCCCCAAGTGCACCCCAATGCACTGCCCTCCACTATTATGGAAATCGAGCCTGCAATTAACCACGCTTAGCTCTGCGCTGTACGAGAGGTTAACGTCTTTGAGATTGAATTCTACGCTGGTTTTCGTGTTTAATAATTTGCGTTGATTAGATCGTAAATAAGATATGGTTTGTATTGTTCAGTTAGTATCTTGTATGTGAAATGATTATACAATATATATTTAACAATTACTTCATGTTAATTCAGAAATACTAGGAAATTAAACTATAATTATCAGGGTGCAGGAACTGAATCCACGACATTTTTTTTCACCACTTGCGCTCCTCAGAGGATGTCGATTACCGCATATCTTTGTCGACATTAATGCAATAGTTTTTTTTGAAGGACAGATCTCTCAAAGCCACGTTCTACATACAATTTAATATCAAATCATTCTGAAATAAAAATTGTAGTGTGGTAATTAAATACAAAACGTGTTTTCGCATATCTGTTCATAGTTGAGAAACAAAGCCTTTGTGTGTGTGGTCCCATTCCAAGTTTTGATTTTCATGAGCAAGCTACGCCGTGGCTAATGAACAAGTCGCGTAAGACGCGCCCCGGGGCGTCATACACTCGTCACATTCGAGTTTACAACTGTCGACAATTTGAAAGTACCATTATTGACATGTTGAAAGTACGTACGGTGAAAATGTAATACCTACTTGGAACATTTAAATACATTTACTCGTTAAGTTCGTATTGCCTGCGAAAGGAGAAGCGTTTGGGCCCCGAGTTAGCCAGTCATACTTTGATTCAAGCAAATGTTATAGTATAACTAGAATTCGGAAATTGTATAATTTATATTAATTTGTGAAAGTAGAGATATTAAATTGTTTTATCAGGATAAATATAATAGAAATTAGACTTCTAAAGTGACCACACCTCATCAATTAATATAAAATTATACGTCCCACTGCTGTGCACGGGTCTCCTCTACCATTGAGATAGTTTAAGCCTTAGTCACGCTGGCCTAGTGCGGGTTGGCAGACCACACACCGAAGTAATTCCTAAGAACTTTTAGGTGTGCAGGATTCATCACAATCCTTCACCGTCAAAGTAAGTGCTACTTCATTTTGAATACACACTTAACTTCGAAAAGTCAGAGGTGTGTGCATCATTTTTCTAGGCTTTTTTTACATTAGATAACGTCGTTCTTGTATCCACACATTACAAAAATATTGAACAAATTCACTCCCACGGCACCGCTTAATGTCTCCCCGCATATTAGCATAACAGACAATACAGCGTATCTCGCTCATCTCTTAATGTAATGCATTAAACGTTGGAAATTCTCATCGTCGACAATATCATAATGTCACGTGTGTAATCCCCCCCCCCCTTCCATTGTCCCCCCGCGCGGCTCGTAAAAATATCGCTTTATGTGGAGTTTGCGAGCGTCTCAGCCGCCCATGCGTATTAGCATGTCATTACGGAGAGTAGGATTGGGTATAATGTACCGTGCGAGAACGTATTTAAATGCTTTACAACGGGTTTATTGTGCCTCATTTTTATTTAGTGTGCGCTAATAACCCCCCTATCGTAATCTTGGCAAAGGCTAGACACTGGCTGTAGAGAATTTGTCGGGCGGATATGGTATTATGATTTTTCTGTAGCGTGTTTTGTCTAGAGTTTGTTTTAGATGTTTTTTATTTTTACTATTTGTTCTTGTTGACGTTTTTTATATAGACTAAGTTCCCGGAATGGAATATGCTTACTGTGGGGTTCGGTATTGTCATTTTATGGGTGTGAAATGACGTCATTCATAGATTTGTCAACTTTTGTCTGGAGCCTTACGTGAGTTTATGCTGCGTGATATACGGTATATGAAAATTCGTTATAATGTTCGACACTACTTTTAAGCGGCATTTATTCAAAACATTGCCATACAATAGGGACGTTACTGACTGCTTTGTGGTCTTGTAGCTTTAGTAGATGTGCGATCTAGAGGGCCCGGGTTCAATTCCCAAGTCGGGTAGTGTTGTTAGGTTTATACCATTAGTAAATTATCACTAGCAGCACACGGAAAAACGGCAATTTGCTCGCCCCCCCTTAAGTGGGACCGATACCTGAATAAATATGGGTGCAGAAATGCAACTGTGCCTACCCCTTTTAGGGAATACAGGCGTGAGGTTATGTATGCAAGTATGTACATATATGATAATAATATAGGTTCGGAAACTCACCGTTCAATTGTATAACAAGCATTTTCAATAAACAAATAAACATTTTTGCGATCCAACCACATATACAATTAATTACTGGTGCTAATTAATTATGAATCTGTTCACGTCGTATTTAATATAAACGAATGTTCGCTTGATGTTAATCTAAATAATACATCGAATTGTTTAATAAATACAATTTGGTGAGCTGCGTGAATTATTAATTTGATAAAATGATGCGGTTATAATTAGCCCACATAACCTTATCTAAGTCACCGGTGTTCTATCCGGGTGGAAAAGAATATTTTACCGCTTGAATTTGATACTAATATTAGATATATTAACTTATGTGCACGTGACTAATTATTTCATCGTCCTTAACAGTAGAAACATGTCTAGAGTTGGATATTCATAAGCTACATTCAAACATTTTAAAGAACACACAAGAACCGAAAATGTTAATTATTACCGGTAAATTTTATAATTGAATATTTATCCCATATGACATAAGAGAAATCAAGATGTTTTGCTTCAATCTTGATTCCGGCTCAAATGATCATCAAAAACGAAAACATTTAAAGATTTCTAAATACGCTCCTCAATATAATTTACAGGACATGTAAAAAGAAGCTCAACAAACAGATAAAATCTCCGAAGAACACGCGAATAATCCTGTTTAAGATTTTTGTAAAGCGATCTGTTGGAGGTGGTGCCAATATTCATTTACCCGCCAGCTGCGCTTGCTTAAGCTAATTAGCCGCGGATAAATCTGTTTCGTCTAGTGATACCTCGCCGTCTAGATTCTAGACCAGTTTACATAGTATTGTTGTGTTTTAGCTAACTAGAGCTGACGGCTGAATCAACACGGCTTAATGGGCAGCTTTGTAAATAAAAGACATTGTGTTACAGGTTGTTAATTATTAACAAATAAAAAGAGTCATGATTATGACTACTGTAGTAAGATACACAGATTGTGTTGTGACTATTATAATGTATATAAGACGGCCTCACTACCACCCCGATCAGAAAAAATAAAATATTTTATCGCGATAAGTGTATTGAACATATATATATATTGGTGTCTAGTTTAGCAAACTCGCTCCTAATAACTTGCCCTTGGATCACAGAGATGGACAAGTAGCTTAGAATTATTTTGAAGAATTGGTAGTATTTAATGTTTATAAGTTCTAAATGAATTATGATATGGACTTTGTTGTTAATAGATATCAAAATGGAGTATGTAACGCCATCTAGTTAGAATTAATGTGTATTGTAATGGTTTAGCGTTTAAATAAATGTTAGTCGTGTGTCAACCTTACCTCGTGTTTCATTATAGGTTATGGGCTATAACAAATTAAGGCTCTAACAAATAAATAGTTGTTGTGCGTGTTAGTTCGAGTTAAATAAGGACTAAAAATGAGTTCGCATTACATCGCAAATATACCAAAGTTGAAAGGACGTGAGAATTTCGACGATTGGGCGTTCGCGGTCGAGAATTTACTGGTTCTGGAAGGTGCAGATATTTATTTGAAACAAGAAGGCACCGAAGCAGTTTCGACAGCAGCAGACGCAAAAGCACGAGCAAAATTGATTTTGACTATAGATT
Organism: Hemaris fuciformis; assembly: GCA_907164795.1. Lineage (NCBI taxonomy): Eukaryota > Metazoa > Arthropoda > Insecta > Lepidoptera > Sphingidae > Hemaris > Hemaris fuciformis. Next base: position 689,948 of record OU015452.1, read on the forward strand.
CGTCTTTATTTGTGCACATAAAGGAAACAAAGACCACGAAAGAATTGTGGACAAAACTACGGTCATTGTTCGACGATTCAGGATTTTCAAGGAGAATTACTTTGTTGCGTCATCTAATATCTATAAGATTAGAAAACTGTGAAAACATGACGAGTTATGTGTCTCAAATAACCGAAACGTCTCAGCGTTTAAGTGGAACGGGGTTCAAGATTAATGATGAGTGGGTAGGTTCATTATTATTGGCTGGATTACCCGAACGATATATGCCCATGATAATGGCAATCGAACACTCCGGAATTCCAATCACTGCAGATTCAATAAAAACAAAATTGATCGATATGGAATCAACTGATGTGAGGGAAACGGAACGTCATTCAGCGCTAGCAGCTAAGAGCTGGCAGAAAAAGAAACCCCGCAATGGAAACACTAATTATAATCAAACGTCAAAGTCAAGTAACGCGAATCAAACAACAACAAAGAAAATAATTACATGTTATGAGTGCAAGGAAACAGGCCATTATAAAAATCAGTGTCCACTTTTGAACGAGAAAAAGAATTACAAGAAACAGAGCAACGCTTTTAATGTAGTATTTCTCAGTGGCGAGTTCAGTAAAACTGATTTTTACATTGATTCAGGCGCAAGCACACACATGACAGCGAATGAAAGTTGGTTAAAAAATCCAGATTATTCATCAAGTTTACCAGAAATAATCATTGCAAATAAAACAAAAGTTCCCGTTTTATGCTCTGGCGAAATAGACATAACAACAAGCTACAATTATAACATAACAATAAAAAATGCATTATGTATTCCGAGCCTGACAACTAATCTATTATCAGTGAGTCAATTGATAAAGAATGGTAACAGTGTTGTTTTTGAACCAGAGAGATGCTTAATAAGGAACAAAGAAGGTGATTTGGTTGCAGATGCGAAACTTGTGAATGGTGTTTACAAAGTTAACCTAAAAACTCAAAAATGTTTATTGACATCCAGTACAGTGAATGGGGAGATATGGCACAAGCGGCTTGGACATATTAATAGCTGTGACATGAATAAGATGAAGCGTGATGGAATGGTTGACGGAATGGAATATCCAGACACATTCACAACAAGCAAATCGAGTTGCAAGGTATGTTGTGAAGGGAAACAGTCAAGATTACCATTTCCTACAGGCTCACGATCATCAGATGTACTTGAAATCATCCATTCCGATATATGTGGCCCCATGGAAAGTAAGTCAATAGGTGGTGCAAAATACTTTCTGTTATTCATTGACGACTATAGCAGAATGACTCACATTTACTTCCTAAAGAACAAGAGTGAGGTTTTAAAAAACTTCAAAGAATATAAGGCAATTGTTGAGAATTCACAAAATAAAAAAATAAAAATACTAAGAACTGATAATGGTTGTGAATACTGCAGCAATGAATTTGAAAACTATTTAAAACAAGAGGGTATAATCCATCAAAAAAGTAACCCATACACGCCGGAACAGAATGGACTCAGTGAAAGGTCAAATCGCACTATTGTGGAGAGAGCAAGATGCTTGCTTTTTGAAGCTGGTCTAGATAAAAAGTTTTGGGCAGAGGCTGCAAATACTGCCGTCTATTTAAAAAACAGATCAGTTGCTTCGGGTATTGAAAAGACCCCATATGAGGTTTGGACTGGAAAAAAGCCAAATTTACAACATATCCGTATATTTGGGAGTCCGGTGATGGTGCATGTACCCAAAGAGAAGAGAAATAAATGGGACAAAAAATCAAAAGAGCATATACTTGTTGGTTTCTCAGAAAATGTAAAAGGTTATAGGATCTATGATCCAGAGAAAAACACAGTTACAACAAGCAGAGATGTTGTGATTCAAGAAAAGGTGAAGCAAGAAGATACTGTACCTATCTATTTAGAGAACACAGATTCAGTGGGGGAATCAGTATTAGAATCTGTGAAATTAGAATGTGATCAATCCAGTTCAAGTAAGTCAGTATATATGGATGGTGAGACTAGAGACGCTGATGACTGTAAAAATATACCATCTGAGACAGAAGACTTGAATACTGAATGTGTATCACATGATCCAGTGACTTCTGATACGAGTCAAACTGAAAATAAAATGCCTGGTCCACAACCTAACATAAAAAAAAGGCAAAGAAAGATTCCGGAAAGATATGGCTATGCAAATGTTTGTACCACATCCATAGGAGAAGATGAATTGACATATGCAGAGGCTGTCAGTGGTCCTGAGAAACAACAGTGGTTGCAGGCAATAACTGAGGAACTGCAGTCATTTGAAGACAATCAAGTGTGGGAGATTGTTGATGCTCCAGATAGTGGAAGTGTAGTGCAGTGCAAGTGGGTCTTAAAAAAGAAATTCGATAGTGATAATAAAGTGAAATTTCGTGCCAGACTCGTAGCTAAAGGCTTTACACAGAAGGCAGGTATAGACTATGAAGAGACATTCTCACCAGTAATTAGGCATTCCACCTTGAGACTCTTATTAGCATTAAGTGTACAGTTAGATATGGACATTACACATTTAGATGTAACTACAGCTTTCCTTAATGGCTTTCTAAAAGAAAATATATTTATGCATTTACCTGAAGGGTTCTCAATTCAAGAAGGCTCTAATAAAGTACTTAAATTAAAAAGGGCAGTTTATGGACTGAAGCAATCATCTTTGGCATGGTATCAGAGAGTAGAAGAAACTTTATGTAATTTTGGATATGTCAAAAGTAAGCATGAACCCTGTGTTTTTATAAAAGGTCATAGTAATAATAGCAAAACCATTGTTGGACTTTATGTTGATGATTTTTTAATTTTTTCGAATAATAAATCTGAAACTGATAATTTAATAAAAACTTTAAGCAAAAAATTTAAAACTAAAAATCTAGGTCAAGTAAAGCAATACTTAGGGATGAGAATTGCTATAGATAAAAATGCAAATGTGATTACAGTAGATCAGGAGAACTACATTGAACAACTTCTTAAAAAGTTTAATATGTATGATTGTAACACAGCCAATACACCAATTGAATGTAAATTGAATATTGAAAAATCTAATAATTTAGAATCTCATTTGCCTTACCAAAGATTAATTGGCAGTCTAATGTATTTATCTGTAATGACTCGACCAGATATTTCATATTCTGTGAGTTATTTAAGCCAATTTAATAATTCTTATTCTCATATTCATTGGAATTATGCCAAGAGAATATTAAAATATTTGTTAAAAACCAAAAGTTATTGTTTAAGATATTCCAAAGAAAAGGCAGAACTTGTAGGTTTTGTAGACGCTGATTGGGCCAGTGATACTATTGACAGGCGGTCTTATACTGGATTTTGTTTTGTAAAAAGTGGATCTCCCATTTCTTGGGAAAGTAAGAAGCAAAGAACAGTAGCACTAAGCAGTTGTGAAGCTGAGTATATGGCTTTATCCGAAGCTTGTAGAGAAGCCATTTACTTGCAGAACTTAGAGTTAGAAATAACAGGCTATTGTAATAAGATAGTGTTGTACAATGACAATCAGAGTGCTTTAAAACTGGCAAACAATCAACAGTCTCACAAACGTTCAAAACACATTGATGTAAGATACAATTTTATTAGGGATGCAATTTGTAACAACCAAGTTGTAACAAAGCATTTGCCAACTACCAGTATGCCTGCTGATTTGTTGACTAAGGGACTGCCAGAAATAAAACACTATAAATTTATGAAAATGCTTGGAATTGTTCATAGATAAATTTCTTTTGTAAATGATAATTAATAAGTTCATTTTTAATTTTGATATAGTGGGGGTGTTGTTAATAGATATCAAAATGGAGTATGTAACGCCATCTAGTTAGAATTAATGTGTATTGTAATGGTTTAGCGTTTAAATAAATGTTAGTCGTGTGTCAACCTTACCTCGTGTTTCATTATAGACTTATTATACTTAAAATATTTTAAATAAATTTGAATAAAAAAAAACGAAATTTCAAAAGCAGTTCATTTGCTCATTGACTACGAGTATAACCATTTATTGCCTTTGATTTATACGTGGGTAATTCGAGTATGAGTTTTTTGATATCTGTTGAATTAATCACTGTACAAATTGATGCGTTGGGCTTTATGATGCACAGTCTGTTGAGACAGCATTCCTGCAGATCAAATTTGTATTTTCAACATTTTATTTGAATTAATCTATCTACAATGTATTATAACGCATATAAACTTTTAAGAATTCTCCACAAAGTTTTTATTAGATGTGTGCAACAACCCAATCCACCTGCTAGCTTAGACTAGATCAGCATAGTTGACCGTGTAACCCCTTTCAATGGGAGAGTAGGCCCGTGTCTGGCAGTGCGTCGTCGATTTTCATAGCTATTTTTGTTTCATTGTTCTTGATTAAACTGAATATGCTTGTTATCAGCCGTTCGATAAATGCTACATCGGCGCGACGGCGGAGCTGGACGAGGAGAGAGTGTTCTGCGGACAGATGGCGGCCATCTACTTGTTCGGGGAGGCACTCACCACGCACCAGATATGCGCCATGCACAGGCTAGGACCCGGATATAAGGTCAGTTTAGACTAAGATGAACTTCTTCTGGAATAATAACGTGTTTTGTTATTTTTAAAGGAAAAATGGAAAGTTAGAATTTAAAATAATATTTTCTATAATTATTCAATTAATATTAAATTATTCCGTGTATTGGTTGTTAAATACTATTTCTTTTATTCAAGAAACTAATAAATAGCATTAGAGTTAGAAAAAAAGGTATATTGACCTAAAATATTGCCATATTTACCTAAAATCTCTGAATTACAAAACCAAGTAGGGGACGTCTTTTCTGTAATGTGTGTGTATTTAAGTGTTTAATTACAGCATTTGACAACTATTTAAAAACGTCAACTGTGTTTGTTTCTTGCCAACCATGGACAGAGTCAATTTCGTTTTGACAACGAATGCAACATCAGTTTGCCGGAGAATCATAAAAGGGTGAGCGAGACGACCGCGCCCAAGCTTGACGCTGATGTTCCCCCGCCTGAGCCCGACACCTCTCCCCAAACTCCCGAACCCGAAACCACAGATACCGCTTCGCGAGCTGAAGACATACCCGCAGAGACCAATGAAGCATGCGTAGTAGTGAAGGAAGACGCGACGCCGCGCGGGCGCCGGCTGGCGGACCAGGCGCGCGAAGTGGCCGCCGCGCATGCCTCCTTGCTCGTAGATATCGAAGCATGCAAGCGTGTAAGCATGTCGCGCCGCTCGCTCTTATTATCAGCTCCATATGTTTGTCCCGCTTATTTATGTTCCTGTGCGACCTGATCGGTCGGACACACGCGATCCCTCAGGTCGCACGCAGCACACGAGCTGTACATAAAGTCACTTTCCATTTGTGTGTAATATCCATTTGGTCCGTTCCGTGTGGTGCCAGGGTCAGTTTCGCTTCGATTCCGAGAGTCGGATGCCGCTGCCGACTACCGAAGTGCGGGTGGACCGCTATGGCGACCTCGTACACGATCCTATGCAGAACCTACATGACGTAAGACGATCGAATGCAAAATAAACGCCTCATTCTAATTAACTAACGGAACGGGAATATAAAACTGTTTAATTCTACTAACTTTATGGTGTCCTGGTAATGTTGGCTAACAAAGCAAGGGCATGCCGAATAGATTCTGTATCTGTTTAGGATTCCAAAGTATTTCAATTTAAATAATAGTCCTCATTTAGAAACAGATTTAAACGGAAATCGTTTGAACGACAAAAGATAAAGAAAGTAACAAAGGGCGATTTAATTTCTGTGATTGCCGAACGCGTTAAAGCGCCCAGTTTTCCTACGAAATCGGCCTCATTGTCTGAATTATCTCAGACGATCTATTCAAAAGCGTATAATTCGTCGGATTTCACGTCTAAATATTTGACCGAAACCTTCACTAAGTAAATCATTTGCAATTTGGAAAATGTCACGGACCAATGTGCCTACCGGCTGTGTAAATTACTAGCTTTGGGGGAAAATACCTTGTATCGTATTTATGTTAATGTTGGATTAAGTTTACACTTACCTTTTCTAATCGCATTTCACCAAAGACGAACGATTTGAAACGCAACTTTCAAGCATTTTTTAATTTTTTACTGTACCTACCGCTGATTTAAACAGTATTTTGGATAGTAGTCAGAAAAAAGAGACAATCCATATTCTCGCGAATAACACACAAAGTACTTCAAATAACGGTTTTTTTTAACATTCAACCATACAAGTCTTGACTTTAATGCATATGCATAACCATAGCAAATTAAACATTTCTGTTTAATCTGTAAATTTGTACACACATACATAACCTCACACCCGTATTCCCCGAAGGGGTAGGCAGAGGTGCATTTCGTCAGTATGTATAAGTCCCACGTAATAGAGGGCGAGCCTATTGCCGTTTTTTGGGCACATTTTCAGAGTCCGGGCTGTTACTGAGAATTTCCTAATGGAAAAACCTAATAACACTTTGCCCGACCCGGGAATCGAACCCGGGACCTATAGATCGCACGGCACATACTTGGGCCGCGAGACCACGAGGCCGTCAGTAAATTTGTATTAAATCGTATATCAATAAAATAAAATTAAAACAAAGCTTTAAAGTTTCTAATACCTATATGAGCAGATCATAAAGGGATTACTATTACTAATATTATAAAATATGGTTTGATGACTTTGGACCATAGCATTTGACGCTCTACACTCTCTGCCTACCCCAATCAGAGACAGGCGCGTGTTTATGTATGTGTATGTGTTTTATGGATCTTATCCTTTTTAACTAACGAAGGATAACGCTTTTATCATGCTGAGGTAAAATTATTTCCGTCTGCGGGGTTGCTTCACTTAAGAGTTTTCTTTTCAAAATAGGCTGTAGACATTTTGAAGAAACAAGTATGTTTTAACATACAACATAAATTACAAATACTCGTAATATTCTCTTCAAACTTAACTCATTACGTTACCTCTCTAGAGAAAAGTCACTGAAACTGTTAAACTTTACACGAACGGGAATCAGAATTAAGGTACTTATTTAAGTGATACTGAGTAATTGGATAATGAAAGCGAGTTTCAGTTAAGTAAATTCGGGGAAACTGGATGCTGAGTTGATGACCTCGGGCTTAAAACTGACACATATGCCTCTTATCTCTTATCTTTGACAGCCCCGTGGCGCAGTTTGCTAGACACCAGCTTGCGAACCGAGAGGCAGCGGGTTCGATCCCCGCACCGAGACAAATGTTTGTGTGATCCACAAATATAATATGTATGTGAGACCGAAAAGCCTCTCGTAGTTTCTGATACCCACGACAAAAGACTTGTATCTTAGTGTGGGATCAGAACTATGTATGTGACTGTTGGGTGTATTTGTTTATTTAATTATTTTATTTGGACATTACATGGTGTTTTACTAATTATTACTTACTGTACTAGTAAATGCGCATGTGTTTATTTTTTGTCCCACTTTCTATTACGTCGAACCACATGGGATTGCCTTCTCCCGTTACTTGACACATTATTTAATCAGCACCATACTTACAAACGGGTAAAAACCCCAGGCACACACCTCTGACTTTTCGGAGTTATGTGTGTATTCACAATGAATTATCACGTACTTTAACGGTGAAGGAGAACATCGTGATAAAACCTGCACACCTAAAAGTTCTGAGGAATTTTGTAAGGTGTGTAGTCCGCCAACCCGCTCTAGGCCAGCGTGGTGGATTAAGGCCTAAACCATCTCAGTTGTAGAGGAGACCCGTGCCCAGCAGTGGGACGTATATGGGCTGATGATGATGATACTTACAATCATCAATACGTCATTATTATGGCGAACTTGTTGGGCCAAGATCTAACCACTTTCAAGTGTAGAGGAAGCCCGTGCCTAGCAGTTGGAAGTATATGGGATGACATAGATAGGCACATGTACAATATCGCGACAATACAATGTATAAATAACTCTTTAATATAACCCGAAATTTACGCACCATATGAAGGCACGAAATAATAATATGTCCCAATAAAATAACTAGTACAACAAATAACTACACACAAATTCGCGACCGCAAGTTGTTCTGTTTAGTACTGTTTATGTCGTAAAATTTTCTCGTAACAATGACCCTTGAGGATCGAACTATCGTCCAAACAAGGGCGCTGCGTCATCTGCGCCAGTTCGCATTTTCGACATAAGCCGGGGAAGTTCGTGTACTTGGTCGGTAAACACGCGACATCGACCGCTCCTCGTAGTTTCTGACGCCCTGGTACAATGCTGTTTTTATTTGAAGTGCCCGTTTGGAAGTTTGTTCGTATTTGAAGTAGTTTTAAAGATTGTAGTAGATTGTATTCCCGTATTATTTTTGAACACGTGTTCAGTATAATAGTTGTTTAGTAAGCACCCTTGTATTTAGTAAAAGTATTAGAAAATTATTGCTCATATTAATTACATCAAAATACTGTGCTTTTATCACATACTCTACCACCATTTATTTAAAAATTAATTAATATAAATTGAAAGTGTTATCTGACCCATGATGAGGTTTTCATTTTCTTTGGTTCTTCAACAAAAACGTGAAGAAACAATAATGGCATTGTGTCGAGAAGGTATTCCTTTCTTGTTTCTAATTCATCTCCATTATCATTTTGCAATTCTATTTCAAAAAGACATAAGTACTATAGAATAATTTATATCTCATGAAAGGTATGTTTCGTTTTGTAAAGTAATGTAGGTAAAATATTTTGTAAAGCAATATATTTTTGATATTTATTAAAAGCTAATTTTAATTTCAGTTTGCGTAAAGTTAAAAATATTTCAGTTTCACAAATATTGAAATTTTGGGAGTGCATTTTATGAATTAAATTCGTAATGAACATAGTTGATGGCACGGCTATCGCCCCGCAGCTATTTTGGACGCGGTTAAATGCACACTTGTGTGTTCAGGACGGTTTGCGTGATTAAAGTTGGCTTTAATTTAATATTACAAAATGTTGTATCGATAAGTGTAACGTTTCATTGATCGCATTGCCTAGTCACTAGGCCCTAGTGAATAACATTTTGCGGTAAGTAATATTAATAGACTGTGTTCTATATTCATGCCTCGTTTGGTCCTGGGGTCGATTTCCGGATCGAACAAACTATTAGTGGGTTTTGCATAAGGATTCTGGATATGTGCCCGAAAAGCGGCAGTAGGCTAGCCATGTAGGGTGTTAGAATTAAAAATGAGACTGCCTAAACCTGCTTCCTATACCTCCAGTGATAAAGACGTGAGGGTTTGTGTACCTATGTTATAAAAACCGTTTTAGGTAGTCCATTACTATTTACATTAAATATACAGTCATAAATGTAGTTCTCTCCGTATACATAATACAATTCTAGCGTCGTGAATATTGAAATCTATGAGACATATTAGAGCATCCGTCCTGCAGCTTATAGTAACATTTTCAATGTCCATTGTCTACTTTTCGTGTATTCACAATGTTGTTTTAGAACGGAATAAAAATACTATCCTAGCCCTGCTACACTCGCTTTATACGATGTTTAATTAAACTCGATATTTTATTGAGTTTTAAATGCTTTACAAAAATATTATTTCAGACTGTATATTTTCCAAGCGCGCTGTGTGTTTTTATACTGGTACAAAAAATGTGCATTATTTTTATATGACCCAATTCATAAACTTTTGTTAAATGCTTTTGAAAACTTGATAGTTTCACATAAGACATACATACATAAACTCACGCCTGTATTCCCCGAAGGAGTAGGCAGAGGTGCATTTCTGCACCCACATTTCGCCAAGTATGTATCGGTTCCACGTAATAGGGGGCGAGCCTATTGCCGATTTTTTCCAGACTCCGTGCTGTTACCGAGAATATCCTAACGGAAAAACCCAATAACACTTTGCCCGACCCGGGAATCGAACCCAGGACCTCTAGATCGCACGGCACATACTTGTACCGAGAGACCACGAGGCAGTCAATAGTTTCAATTTGATCAATAACTTTTTACATTTGTTTAGGGAGTAGTCTTATACTACAGAGGGTTTATTAGAGCGACAATTAATGTTTGTTTCAATCCCTATTATTTATAAATAACGCCAGTTCCTAAAAATTATGGAATATTCGTATTCATTTCATTAGAGTCACATTACACCAGATATGTTTTCGCGTTAAAGTAACACACGCAACTAAAACAAATGAGCTTGCACCTAGGCTTGGGCGAGCCGAGTTTACCTTGTCAACTGGTAGGAGAGGTCTTTTGACGTGGATATATATCTTATATTGAGTAGACTAACAATAAGACCCGTACATTGTAGCAATAGGTATACTTACATAGTTGACCCGTCCCATGATTGGCTGGCTTGATATGTCTTAAGATGGTAAAATATTAAAACACTCTTAACTTAAGCAAATGCATCGTTGAATTCAAAATGTCTGTCAATAAAACTTGATCGTCGTAAACTACGTTGGGCGTATACCCTTTTCAGCACATATCACCCTTTGCCCGCTGAAAAAGGTTACCGTATGACATGTTATTTTAACTTTTACTGCCAGTTGAGCCTTATTTTAACCTTTCGTTTCGCTTCACTGGCTACCGACGTGGTATCAAACGGCTGATAAAGACACGCTCCACTTGAATTGGCTTAAGTTTGAAATGGGACATCAAAGTTGAATATATTTTTATTTTGAATTAGTGATCATTTGAATGTGGTCTGTCAGTAGTGGTTATTACAAGTCTGTGAATAATAAATGAATAAATGTCACATATCAGATCTCCGCACGTATAGGATTCGAAATGATTACTATATCTTTAATATTAGTACCATTGTCTAGGTTGTTTTTGTATTTTAAGCTTATTTAATGTAAGCCTGAGATAATGAATTCGAAGATCAGACGTTTCAAAATGAATTTTAACAGTTTTCGAATTTAAAGCACATTTATATTGCAACCGAGTACCTACTAAGTCAACTGGTTGCCTGAATTTTAGATGTTTTTTTTTGGCACAAGCTATATCTTGCTTTATACGGAACTTGCCGTGATCACAGTTGTATCTGAACTTCGAATTTGAACATAGTTTGGATAGGTACTGGAGTTCGCACCACAAAGTTAATCATGACATCCTTATTTAGTAGTAGATAAGTAATAACTTATTTTTATAATTTCCATTTGAAGAGTTGAAAACAAATAGAAGTAGTCAGAGTATGGTAGTTATTACTTTTTCATCATAGTGAATTGTTGAAGTTCCTAATAATAACGATTAACTTTTATCAATGCTTCGCGGAGAGGCGAAGTTTTTAACTTGCAATGTTATGCAGGTTTATTAAAACATTCCCGGAGTTGCGACTCCCGCGTGGCGCTTTAGCGTTGTGGCTAACTTGAGCCATTATTTCTGTTAATACGCCCGAGGTGGGATAATTTCTTATTGTGGAACGCCGCAAGCTCGGTGCGCTTAAAACTGTTTTAATAACGCAGCTGAATTGCATTTTTATACCGTGCAATTTTAGTTAAAAACACGTATATAATTTTTTTTCTTTTTAACAAAATGAATGAAATTTGATATGAATCAGCCAAATATGCTTTGTCAAATGTTATGACTTCAAAATAAAGACAGATGAACTAATCCGTATCATTGTATACTTAGATATTCATCTATGACCGGCTTTAAACCCTTGATATTACTATATTATAACATACATACATAACCTCACGCCGGTATTCCTCGAAGAGATAGGCAGAGGTGCATTTCTGCACACATATTTCGTCAAGTACTATGTATAAGTCCCATGTTATCATGTTATCGCTCCCTATTGGGAGCGAGCCTATTGCCGTTTTTCGTGTAACGAATAACACTGCCGGACCCGAGAATCGATCCCGGGACCTCGACCACGAGGTAATCACAATATTACACAAATAATAATATTATAAATAATTATATTAAAAACGAGAACGCCTTCACTGTTAATCCGGGTTATTACGGCCATTAATCCAAGTAGACATTAATTTTATTATTCTGTTAATTATTATTTATTTCTTAAATTATATTCATTGTTCCAGTTTCCACAAAATAACTTAGTTTAATAGCCGCAGTGCGATAGTTAAAGTTTATTTAACTACGCTGTTAATGAATTACTGCTAGAGTTGTGAGTTATATTTTTTTTAACTGTAGCTATTGCTACAGTCAGTTGAGGAGTTTCTACGATAAGTCGATATATAGCGATGTCTCCGACCCGTGGCAACTTTATGGGGGAAACTGGAGAACTAACGGCAACTTTAAAGCCTAGGATACGTATGGCTTTCCGAATTGTTTTAAAGGTATTACTTTGGGTAGTAGTGTAAAACTTCATGATAAATCTACGCGTGGTACCGAAAAATTTAGTTATTGTTTTTGTGACGTTATAATTGATCGAGAAATATTTAACAGTTTTTTTTTTCAAAGCACATTTTGAAAACCAAACCTCGGTCACAAGCTCCTAATGTTTGAGCGAGTCATTAGTAGTTGCCGGACACTGCTTTATAAGAACTTGTTTAATTACAGGCTTTATTAACATCACCGTTCAACGAAACTTTTACCAGACGTTACAACTTGTGAAACTCCGCCGTTGAAAATGGCGAGGAATATTGTGCAACTTGTGTCGGGGACTTTGGGACTAATTCTTCTTGGTGAAATGAAAGCACGATTTCTTGTCGTAAGAACAGTAATAGTAAAGTATCTAGACTTGTTTCTACTTCTTCTAAAGATGATTCTTTCGTATGTCAATAATCTTGTACTATTTAACTCGTGGAGATAAAAATACAATAAGTAATGCGATATTGTTTGAAACTATTTTGAAATTCTCTGAAGTTATAAAACACTTATGGCCGAATACTGAAACGCTACTTAATCTGAGGGCGACTTATATTTAAGTGGCTGTTATAATTGAAGCGGTATACTGAAACATCATATATCAGTTTTAAGACTGTGATTAACTAATGCCCACTTAAATGTCCATAAATGGCAACATTACCACAAAAAGTTCTTTTACATGACATTTTTTAAGTATATACCGCTTAAATTATAACAGCCACATAAATATAAGTCGCCCTCAGATTAAGTAGCGTTTCAGTATTCGGCCATTAAACTGATAACTTTCCTATTTTAAATTTCTTTTTTTAAACAAAACGTGCTTTTGAAGTGGCTGAATTTCAATGATGGTATATATATTGTTTCAAAGTTATTTTTGCTTCGAAACTGGTCCGTTGTTGTTGAAGAAGTTCCCGGAGCTCGTCGCGAGCCCAGCCGTAACGAGTGGCTCCTACGGCGGCGTAACTTGAATACTTTACATAAAACTATGCAGGTGTTCGCGATATTGAATAGTTTACGAAATAAACTACGTTGCTTTCGTGTATTTTGTTGAATGAATTCTTCCCTCGTTGCTACAATTTCTAGAGCACGAAAGTTTGCTAAACTTTTGCGATGCGATGGATTGAAGGAATTCAATACTATTGGAAAATATTCGCTGAAGCACCTTGCGCCTAGGTGCAAATCTATGATTGTGATGTTTAAAAATTACCTAATTTTATTGAACTCTAATTAAAAACTTACTACTCATTCATTCAACACGTCGAGTATTCTGGGGATTAAGGGGCATAATAGATGTAAATACATTAATAGGGACAAAGTATTTTCTAGCGAAAAAGTAATATTATAAGATGTGTGGTAGTATTCATTCTCAGCCTATCGCCGTCCACTGCTGAACGAAAGCCTCCCCAAGTAGGCGTGTGGTAGTATAATAAATTCTTTTTGATCAGAAATATGAAATTTACTAACGTATTATGCTTGATCTGTGGTCATCACAACAAAAATTGCAAAACAAAACAAAACAAAACAAAAACAGTCATCATACTTTTGGGAACATTATTATCGTTACAATTGTGTGACTGACAACATGTTTTCATTACAATAACATCATTTTAACAAAATTTGGGAATATCTTATCTCCTGGTGTCTACATTGGTGTACAAAACGTTCAAACATCTGTGCGTACATATTTTGGTGGTTTGTTTTGAATGTTTAAATTTTTATGTTGTCCTAGTACTGTCGGCAGCAGTACAGCTTAACTATTACGCTTATCTTCTTAATCTTAATTAAGTTAAACAACTTATTTCTATATTCAGATGCATCATTTTATGTATTTTTGATTACAAATAGAAAACAATGTTGCCGACAGTATTTGCATGTTAAACTTGCATGTGGTAGTGTGATGTGTTGTGTCTATACTTTATAATAAGATTTGGTTTCTATATTATGCATTTTATATTGGCTAGCTTCGGCTTTAGATAATTAAATATCTTTTGTATGCTAAAAGTGCTTTTATCAATATAATTGTAAAGATATTAATAATTTGAAAGTTTAATTAATTGATTATAATTAATTACATTAAGTTTTATTTATAGCGCTACAGTATAAATATTTTTCTCAAACCTTTATTCACAAGCAAAAGGTGTTTTTATTTTTTGTCGGAAAGCAGTTTATTTATACTGATTAATGCATTATGACCCTTATGTCCCACACACAGGTACTTTACGACGGCAAGTTGTCTTCGGCGATCGTGTTTATGTACAATCCGGTTGCGACGGACGGTCAGCTGTGTCTGCAGTCCGCGCCGAAGGGCAATATATCGTACTTCGTGCACACGCCGCACGCGCTCATGTTGCAGGTAAACCTATTGGCCGGCTATGGTCGCCTGGTACTACGGCCCTTGGATAGGTTTCATTTTGCTTCAAAATGACAAAAAAAAAACATTCAAGGGATTATTTATTTTTCAACATTGATTTATAAGGTACTACTTGAACTTAGTATACTACTTGTTTTTTAACTGTGGTGATAGATTTTTAATTTAAAATTTGTTTTTGACCATTTACGAAGGGGTACAAAGTATATTTTAAATCATGGTACTAATTTGATGTATATTTTTTTCTGATATCCACAGGAAGTCAAAGCGGTTGTGACGCACTCGATCCACAGCGCGCTAAATTCAATAGGTGGCGTGCAAGTGCTGTTCCCGCTGTTCGCTCAACTGGACTTGCCGCATGACGCACCCGCAACCGATCCAAAGCGCGACCCTCTGCTATGGTATGTTACCCTGGTACTTTTTCATTCGTAATGAATACCTTAAGGGCGTGGTCAGAACGTTGCGGTACCAATATTGATGACGTTAATTTGTCTTTACAGAGTAGAGATAATGTACATTTCTTTAAAATATTTTTACATACATATTAACATGTAGGATAGTTCCGTGCCAGTGTCTTTTTAAATATTTTATTTCAAAAGGATTGTTTAAAATTTCAGCCATTTAATTAAATAAATACACCCAACAGTCACATTAATATGAAACTATTTGATAAAATTAAAAATTAAAATGCAAGTAGCATATTATTCGTAAATTAAAGCTAAAAATATCGATACGTAATTCCGTAATACATTAATTATAAATCAATTATTATTTTTAACGTAATCTTCGTAAATAAGAGGCTTTAAAGTTGTATAATGTATCCATTCCCAATTAGAATACTACCCATACAGAACCCGGCAGTCCTAATAAATGCATTTTGTCACTGAGCTTTGAGCCCTTCAGCTTGCTATTTACACTAAAAGTTTCTCTACGCCCGTCGCACTGGTACGGGATGTAATATGTCGCTTTACACGTTTTTCCGGAAACGGGAAATGGAGTTTGTTCGATAAAGGAACATGACGTCACGTGTGTATCCTGTTTGCAGGATCGTAGCTTGCGCCAACTTGTTTACTTGCTAACTCGAGTAGTTACTTGACTTGATTAGGAATTTATGATTTAGTTACTAGACCGCTGTAGTAGATCTCTTTCACACAAGAATTATGTACTTTGTTGAGAACGGTTGTGTCATCCACGCTTCTTCGTATTTTAAAATAAAAGAAAAAATAAAATAAAATAGCTTTTGACAGACAGTTAATCAGTGGATTAGCATCAAGTTGTTTTGGCATAAAACAGATATAATAAAACTGAGGTTGCATATAGTTTTGCTAATATCATAAATAGTCGTAATTTAATAAAATAATACTGGATTGATATGTAATTGTACGTATTCATATTACCCATTTCATTCAAATTTGGAATTTTCCGTTGCCAAATAAAACTTGATTTTATTTGCCACGGGAAAAGTGGTTAAATCGACGAACATGCTAGTTAGAAACTAACTAAACTGTTTAATACCAAGCATGAGATGCAGAGCAACACGCACGTACTACATAAAGTTACGCCAACGGTACACACATACAACGAAATTCTCACAAAATGACTAATTTATGTGTACGGAATTCACGTTAAGTGAACGGTTCAAAATATAAATGAAACCGACATGCGAAAGTTTTGTTGTTTCATCCCTTTTAGCTTCAACCGGATTTAACCGTCTCGTGCAGTTATTTTTTCTATTTTCGTTGGGCAATGTTTTGTAAAAATCACCGTGGCGGACCACCGGCGGAACATGTCCGACCCTTGCGGTTACACATTCACAAACTGCACGAAAAAAACACACGTACCAACTCCGAGTATATTTCTTACAAAGGTGAATAAACGAAGCAACTGGTCCGTAATGATGTAATATATTTTTGTTAATTTCTTCTCAAGGTCTATCCATTCAATTTATGCCGCAACGCCAATATGATAGACTTCTTTGATTATTTTGCTTTTTCACAAAATACCAGTGCAGAAAATTAGCTGTACTGTAGCGAACTGGCTTATTTCAAAGTTTGCAACAATTCGTATTCAAACATTACGTGTAACAGTTAACAAACTATTTAGTTTCCATCTATTGAGAATAGCCGACAAACCAAATGGATTGTACAAGACACAATGATGCTAACTTTACCAGTATATCACGCGTACACTGGCCGGCGAGCGTTTTCGACTACTAAATCCCTTCATTAATATTCCGAGTGGTTCTGATGGTGTTATCCAGCTAAATGCACTTTCCCTGTTGGCCGGCACTCGGCCCTGCTAAACTGGCGGCTCTCGCAAATAGCCGGGTTACTCGGTCCGCGAACTCCTGGCAACTCCTAATTGCCTGGTGTCTAGCGGCGTCCAACGTGTAGATTTACGAGCGACATTTTGCGGTGACGATTTATAATAGCCTCGGGTGCGGGCCTTATTAAATTAACCGAAATGACGTTAAATATAATGTGTTGTTAGATTTTCGCGTTGGAACTATCAGTTTTGTGGAGATTCGTTCTCATGACACAATTTCAGTACTTGATTTTAGAATAATATCACCACAGTTAGTATTTTAATTACTTTAAAAAAAGCAATGAAATATTGCGGAATAAGAAAATTGTTCTTGCATGAATAACTGAATAATAAATACCAATTTTAACATAACCAAACAAATACGAATGCTATAACGAATTTAAAAAATGCGGACAAATATAAAAACATATTTTTTACATTTACAATAAATTTTGTTACTACGAGAAATATTTACATTGCATACAAAAAGCCAGCACGTAATCCCGTTAAAAAATTGTTCCACACGGTGTCACTGATTGTGCTGAGCATTATTCCCGACGAGAAATGCTTTGATCGCATCCGAGTAGGTATTTATTCAACCATCAAAACGTGTGAAACGCGCGGCACACGCGGCTTATTGTTGTAAAAATCAGGTGGACAACAGCGCAGAATGTGGCAAAGCTTTGTGTAGCGCGGAAATATGCCGAAGGGTCGCGCCGGTGTTGCCAACTTAACATGAAATGTTTCCCGAGACTTTTGTCTAGAAAAATATACATGGATGTTTTGGGGAATATTTTTTTATAGAATCTAAGTAAAAAGATGGATGAATAGCCTGACAAAATTTGAAATTAGCTGCGGGTGACAAACTTAAGGAAAAAGGGTATATGTATTTATCCATTGGCTGATGATTATGATGTTTAAAAATATTTGACGATTTTAATCATATCACCAAATTAGATAAAATATGGGTAGGCAACAATACAAGCGACAAAATGTTATGATGTTAATAATATAATATGTCTATAAAAGTGATATAGTTAATCGTTATCAAGTCGCTTAGTGGTTGCAAGAGAAATTGCAATATAAAAAATTAAATCCCCGATATTCTGCAACTTCCTCATTGAAAATCGATTTAATATATTTTAATTTAACTTGTACACTTACGAGTTATCGTGATAAAACCTGCACACCTAAAAGTTCTTAGGAATTTCTTAGGTGTGTAGTCCGCCAACCCGCACTAGGCCAGCGTGGTGGACTAAGGCCTAAACCCTCTCAGTTGTAGAGGAGGCCCGTGCCCAGCAGTGGGACGTATTTGGGCTGATGATGATATTAATTAATGCAACCACTGCCTTGATATATCAATTTTCGTAACGACCTTCATATAAATGATTCCTATCTTGATTTTTTAATTTAATAAAATTTTCAAATTAAAAATAAAATTTACTTTAAACTATACCGACTAAGACCAATATAAAGACCATAAAACGTGTTTTGTTTTTTTGGGAGAAGGCATCGATATCTGTTTGTTATAAAAAATCGCTTCGTCGAAGCGGGAGGATATCCTCTAGTAAATAATGTATAGTTGTATTCTATCGTCCTACACGTTCGGTAATTCAAACTTATGATATATGTAGGTACTTTAACGGTGAAGGAAAACATCGTGATGAAACCTGCACACCTAAAACTTCTTAGAAATTTCTTAGGTGTGTAGTCCGCCAAACCGCATTAGGCCAGCGTGGTGGACTAAGGCCTAAACCCTCTCAGTTGTAGAGGAGGCCCGTTCCCAGCAGTGGGACGCATATGGGCTGATGATGATAATATGTAGGTCAAGAAATGGAAATAAAAATACATATAGCCTATAGGAATGTATTTCACAGCTAGCAAGACTCCTTGAATGTCAATGTGCAAGCAACACGTTTGGACGGTTCAAAGAGTGGATGGCGACCCGTGTCACGGCCGGATGATTCCCCACATATCCGGATATGTTGCCGATGTGTCCGGATATGTCCGGCTACGTCCGGTCAATCCAATCACGTGCCATAGTATTTGTACGACATCAAAGGTTCGAAACAGACGGGAAGCCGTGGCTAAGAGATTACAAAGTTGGATTATCAAATCTTATAGCACACATTATTATATGTATGTGTTCTGTGTACGATTATGTTTCAATAAATAATTATTACTGTAAAATATTGTGAGTTACTAGAGATATAAGGTAACAGATCTGTCGAGATAAAAATCGAGGATTCAAACTCCGGACAAACACTTCAGTCTTACAAACACCTAAAACATATTTAAAAAAAAAACATATTTTTTTGCGTATGACGCAGTCGTGATGGCCTCGAGGCTTAGGCACGCGGTCGAGAATCTCGGCGGTCGCAGGTTCAAACCCCAGGCGCACACCTCCGACTTTTCGAAGTTATGTGTGTATTCACAATGAATTATCACGTACTTTAACGGTGAAGGAAAACATCGTGATGAAACCTGCACACCTAAAAGTTCTTAGGAATTTCTTAGGTGTGTAGTCCGCCAACCCGCACTAGGCCAGCGTGGTGGACTAAGGCCTAAACCCTCTCAATGGTAGAGGAGGCCCGTGCCCAGCAGTGGGACGTATTTGGGCTGATGATGAATGATAATGAATTTAGGAGTACAGCTTGCGCTGTATATGGGCTGATGATGACGCAATATCATAATACATAAGTTCTCCTTCCAGTTCGAAGCTGTTGGGTTTCGTGTGCTCGCTGGTGGAGTCGTGCAGCACAGTGCAGCAGCACATGCTGCAGTGCCGAGGATTCCTCGTCATCTCTCACATGCTGCAGCGCTGCTCCCGGGAACACCTCACTCCTGACACGCTCGCCTCCTTCCTCCACCTCACCAAACACCTGGTGACGTCATGCTCACCAAACTCAGATCTGCTGCTCAAACAGGTATGACATTTGAAATTCCATGAATAATATTTTTTTTGTTTTTTTTAAGTTGAAAAAGAATGAATTATTCGCAATAACAACGATGGACATTAAAAAATAATAATAATAAATTAACACATGATAAACAACATAATAGTCGGTCACATCATTTCACGTGAAGAGAAACAATCGTCTTTTTTTTCTTGAGACTACGTCTAGACTAACCTACTTTCCAGCAATCGCAATGTCGAGAATCGAGCTGGTTTGATGCGATAGTGCAAAATCATAATTTTAGGCGTATATTTCTTATATTTGTTTCTATTGAAGTTTGAAGAAAAGACCCAGTTTATTTTGTGAATTTACAATTTTCTTGTTATTTATTTACAATAATTACATCAGTACATCATGAGCATTAATTATCTAATATTATCATAACGAGCCCGTCCCGAGCCGGCCCAGAAGGAGCCCCGTCTGTAAATAAACCGAGGGTAAATTACCTCTGAAAAATAATTTATAATACCCTCTTGCAGTTTAATTTTTGTAGGTAAACAATTTTCTGCGAAATTTCGCCATTTGTCTTAGATTGTGTACATTAGTGGGAGTTTTTTTTTCGTTTTGAGATATTTTAGTGGTGTTTGGTGACTGTAAATTAAGAGATGAGTGGTTTAGGTGTGAAAAAGATTGCATCGAAATTGCTATTAAAATAAATAAGCACATGCTTTTGACTCAGAAAAATTATTCCATATGTTTAAGTGTAGGTACAGAAAACATCAAACGAATGCACAATCTCATTAGTTAATTTCGGGCACAAAAATGTTACCAACACTAATCAAAACAGTGGAAATAATTCAATTGGAAACATATAGCAGCTTCTAGTTAATAGAAAATGTTTCGTAATAATGATGACCAGTATGGTGAGGAGAAAGAGGTAAAGATTTTATATCACAGACCGAGTTCGATACATAAATCCATTTTTGCGCCATTACCTGGATTTAAGACAGGTATTCTTTTGGACATTATTTTCGAGTTTTTTTTTACAAAATGCTAATAGTTATTGCAATATTTTAGTGTTTACTGTTGAACTAGAGTCTAGGGTCCAAATTTCATTTATTAAGTATTTCATACAGTGTACTAAACCAAATTTAAAAAATAATGTGTGTGTGTACCAGAGTACACAGGTAAGAAGTGAAACTTCTTTATGACATATCGATTTTCTACTATTTACAACTTCACAGAAATTGGATAAATAAGACTTTAGAATTATTGTTTTTAGAATTAATAATATTTACAGTCATAGTTTATTAATACTTGGTAATTTAAATAGATTAATATACATTAACTGATTTATTGATTGAATTTATTTTACTGATTGAATTTATTTTATCACTTTCAAACTAATATATTGTTCTTTACGTCACTATACTGAACATTGATAAAAAAACAACATGGCGCGTAATCGAAAATCGTGACGATTTTTCTTTTGTTTTTTTTTCTCTCATACGTCGATAAAGAAGTTTCACTTCAAAAATATAGATTGATAAAAAATAGAAAATACAATCTATATCGTCGGCAAGGCTGCACGTCATTTTCATCATAGTATAAAGTCATAACCGGAGAAAGAATATATCGTGAGAAAACCTGCATACCTAAAAAACAGGTATGTGAAGTTCACCAATCCGCACTGAACCAGCATGGTGGACCAAGAAGTTATTTTTCTAATATTAGAGGAGGCCTGTGCCAGTAGTGGAATTCATATGGGTTCATACAGATAGATTAGTAATTTGGAGGATATGAAACGATTTTAAAATCAAATATGTAACAAACAATGGACTCTACAAATGAGAACACTTAGAATACTTATAATTCTCCCTCACATCACTTCGCAGTATCAAATATTTGTGTTCCTACGTTAGGCGCTTCACTTTGAGTCATTTACAAATTTTTACACTTATTTGAACCTTTTGTACGATCTGTTTTAATGTTACCCGGATTTTATATGATTATGGTTTCGATTGGAATGATGGAGAATCAACTGTTAACTATAATTATTGCATAATTGGATCGCTTCTTCTACTAAATATTTTAACAGCGCACAGACGAAAAGTCGCATGGCAAAATTCTTGTCTTTAAAAAAAACCACAAAGATCTTGAAGTTTAGTTGTTGTACATGGTATCATTCCAATCGAGACGCCACCAACACACATCCAGTCACGTGTATAAGTGTGTGAAACCAAAATCTTTCTCGATGGTTGTTAGCGCATGCTCCTCTTGCTTTCTCACTACGATTATTATTTACATTAGAATTATGCACTTAATCCCCACCCTTGGCTCCTTGTACCCCCATATTTGGCAAGACGTTAAATTTGAACATTTGTTTGTCAGATTTAACGAATTCCTCAAGGTTTGTTTTTAAGCTTTCACAAAATTTTATTTCTTTTCTCATGATCATTCTCACTTTTCTCGAAAAAAAAATATTGTAAAAAATATCCCAACAATGTACTGCCTTATCTAAAATTGAGTACAAAAAAAGATTACAAAATATTCATTAATTAAATATTCAGCCGTGAAATATTCATCACTAAAACAATAAGTTTTGTATAATACATTTTGTGAAGCTTACATCCCAGTCATTTCAAGATTATATATACACTCACCACCAATAACAGCTTAAAATGCTGGTAACTAGTTTCACATATCCTGTACACGAAATGTGTAAAATATGTAATGAACACAATGTAGCTACACTGTTGAACGAGGGTAGAGAGTTTGGGAACAATGACACTGTAATAATTGCACAAAAGCTTTAAGTCACGGGTTAGATTAAGTTCTGCACAGATCCAGTAAATTATATTATCATGTATGTTTACAGAGATAGAGTGTATACCGAGGATAATATTAGTTTACGTATTATATAAATTCCCATAGTTTATAGTGCTAAAATAAATCCAAGTAACACGTAAATATACTAGGATCACATAAAGCAAGAGAGCATATCGCTACCAACCATCGGACAGTAAAAAGTCTATGCTAATCGCAGTCTTTCTGCCAATCATTTCTCACATGGCAGCTACTGGACCACATCCTGTTCAATCCTGCGTTGTGGATCCACACGCCGGCCGCAGTTCAGGCCAGGCTCTATTGCTACCTGGCCACGGACTTCCTGGCTGATGCTCACATCTACGGCAGCGTCAGAAGAGTTAGCACCGTTCTACAAACAGTTCATACGCTCAAATTTTACTACTGGGTCGTGAACCCCCGAGCCAGGAGCGGAATTACGCCCAAAGGTCTGGGTAAGAATTGTAATAACATAGATTTCTTCTTCATATTTCCTTTGTATAACTAATGCTTAAAGAATTTTTTGTTTCTCAGATGGCCCCCGACCAGCGCACAAAGATATCCTCACGATCCGTGCGTATATTCTCCTGTTTTTGAAGCAACTTATAATGATTGGGAATGGAGTTAAAGAAGACGAACTCCAGTCTATCCTAAACTACTTGACGACTATGCATGAGGTATTATCGCCTAGAACCATTATATTATGATTTTTATTAGA
The DNA here is from genome assembly GCA_907164795.1 of Hemaris fuciformis. Lineage (NCBI taxonomy): Eukaryota > Metazoa > Arthropoda > Insecta > Lepidoptera > Sphingidae > Hemaris > Hemaris fuciformis. The sequence goes on from OU015452.1 coordinate 713,416, forward strand.
AAGAATCGTTTTTAATTGATAATTCACTCTATGCTATTCAATTATGTGTTTCAGGATGAAAATCTCCACGACGTTCTTCAGATGCTGATTTCCCTTATGTCTGAGCATCCTAGTTCCATGGTGCCAGCTTTTGATGCTAAGGTATATTATTATTGCCCTTAAGATCTGATAATATTTAAAAAAAAGTTTCTATTTTTAGGAATTGGTTGCTAATACTGTTATCATATTGACAGTTGACACAATATTTGTTATTTTGTATGTCGTATAACACCTCAATTCCTTTTATTCCAGTACTATTAGATTACTATACATAAGTTATCTAGGATATTACGTAGAAAAAAATAATCTTACAAAGCGAATGTACCCATTCGTAAAGTAATATTACATTAAACTTAATTGGAAAATTTTTCATTACAGGGCGGCGTGAGGACAATTTTCAAACTACTGGCTTCTGAAAGCCAACTAATAAGGCTTCAAGCTTTGAAACTTCTCGGCTTCTTCCTCAGCAGGAGTACACATAAGTATGCACATATTACTTTCAGACAGTGTTCATTTTATATACTATATTGTACAATATGTCCCATAAACCTCATAATAATACAGTGAAATTGTGTTATCAAATATTTCTCTGCAACAGGCTTTACCGCATTGTAAGTTTAGTTCACGTTTATTATATTACCACTAATGTAATAACATGCCCTAAATTAGACTACATTTACGTAATTAAGTGATAACATAAACCACAAGAAACCCGACGCAACTTAATTAAACATGTTAATATGGTAACCAAATATAACAGCGTATTATTCAAGAGGGTACTTATTAGATAATACAGCTGTGTTCATCTTCTCCAATCCACTGCCAGGAACTATTTAGTCTCCTTTGAATGTCCAGCCTCACTTTCTTAAATGCCACTAATGTTTGGGAAAGTCGTGATGGCCTCGAGGTTTAGGCACGCGGTCGAGAATCTCGACGGTCGCGGGTTCAAACCCCAGGCACACACCTCTGACTTTTCGAAGTTATGTGTGTATTCACAATGAATAATCACGTACTTTAACGGTGAAGGAAAACATCGTGATGAAACCTGCACACCTAAAAGTTCTTAGGAATTTCTTAGGTGTGTAGTCCGCCAACCCGCACTAGGCCAGCGTGGTGGACTAAGGCCTAAACCCTCTCAATGGTAGAGGAGGCCCGTGCCCAGCAGTGGGACGTATATGGGCTGATGATGAATGTTTGGGATAATATTGTTTCCAACCCATTATTTATTATTTCGGAATAAGAATATTTATACAATCTGACAAGGAATCTAGGAATCTAGTTCCTTGGAGTGATCTCGATCTTCAATGCTATCAATTCAGTTTTGTTGTGTCTTGCTGTTATACTATTTACTCTTATCCGAACATTCATATTACCAACAAATAATAACAACTACTTTGTCGTCGTGCTTGTGGATTTGGTTCTAAGACGTTTATAAATATTTCATTTTGTCAGCCTCGTGGCGCAGTTGGCTAGACACCAGCTTGTGAAACGAGAGGCCGCGGGTTCGAGCCCCGCACCGAGACATACATATGTTTATGTGATATTTAGCTTCTGATAACGACGACACAAGACTCGTATCTTAGTATGGGGTCAGAACTACGTATCTGACTGTTGGGTGTATTATTTATTTTCTTTTGCCATAGTTAGGAACTTCCTTCTTGTTACTGTTTATTTATGCATAATATTTAAAAGAAATAAGTTGCCACGACTGTCATTCAGTTCAATACATGTGTTTATTGACTCTCCTCCATTAAAAAAATTTAAACTTTTAAATAAATGTTTTCAGGCGTAAATACGATGTAATGTCTCCTCACAACCTGTACACCCTGCTGGCGACTCGGCTCAGTGCCAGTGGTGAGGGTCTGGCGCTGCCCGTGTACAATGCTCTGTACGAACTGCTGACAGAGCATGTTGGCCAGCAGATACTGTACACCAGCCATCCTGAACCTCAGCCGCATTTTAGATTGGAAAATCCTAGTGAGTATTAAAACATTGAACGGATAACATTCTTGAAATTTCGTGTTCTTTTATTCTGTTTGTGTATCAACACTATAAAGTATATATCAATAACTAGTCGTTTACCTCCAAAAAAATGGGCATAATCAATTCTAATGGAGTGTGAAAATCTTTGAATGTAATCATACTTAATCTACTAACACATTTTAATTTACATATTCATTTGATTTCATTTTAAAATATAATTCTTATCAATATTTCCACAGTGATCCTGAAAGTGGTAGCCACTTTGATCAGGCACTCGAAACAAACAGAACAGCTGTTAGAAGTAAAGAAGTTGTTCCTATCGGATATGACTTTGCTGTGCAGCAACAACAGGGAGAACAGACGAACAGTGCTTCAAATGTCCGTGTGGCAGGTATGAGAACTCGATACACCAGAAAGTAATTTTTCTCTTAGTCTTGTTGTTCACAAAAATATATGATCATGTTGAACACATTTTATAAAAAAAAAATTGATTTACAGGAATGGCTGATAGCAATGGCATACATCCATCCCAAGAACGCGGAGGAACAAAAAATATCGGACATGGTTTACTCGCTGTTCCGTATGCTACTCCACCACGCCATCAAGCATGAATACGGAGGGTGGCGAGTGTGGGTTGACACACTGGCCATCGTTCACTCTAAGGTAAAATATATTAAACATACCGTTGCCTGAAATAGTAATGTAAGAGTTTTTATAATTAAGATATTTTAATATTGTGAAATGTTCCAGGTGTCATATGAGGAGTTCAAACTGCAGTTCGCGCAGATGTACGAGCATTACGAGCAACGGCGAGCCGACAACATCACTGACCCGGCTGAACGGCAGCAACGGCCCATCTCCACCATCTCGGGCTGGGACCGGCCGGCCGGCGCGCCCCGCCCGCCGCACGCCGACGGCGAGGAGCCCGCGTCGCTGCGGCTCCATCACGCCGCACAGACTGAAATCGGAAAGGGTCTCTCGCTCCGAGAAGTCGAAGCTTGCAGCTGTGCTAAAGTCACTGAGCCGGAAGTTAGCGAAGACGATCGGACTACACAAGTGGTGTACAGTGAAGTGTGTAAAGTGCACAGTCCCGCGAAACTAACTGCAGATATGGAAGTAACTCCTGTAGAAGAAACTAGTGCTAAACGTGAAGAAAGTGAAATAGAACACGCAATCGACGAGGCCGAAACTGATAGTGAACAAAAATCGCCGCAAACTGAAATTATAGACGCGGAGGTTGAATTGGTCGAAACTATCATAAACAATGATAACCATTTGGAGAGTGAGTCTGAAACCGGTACTTTAGAGAAAAGTGAAAAGCTCAATCGTCAAGGAAGTCTTGATTATATTCCAGTTAGAGACGTCGGAGACAACGTTTCCAAAGATGACAATACCGATAAAAGTGAAGGTTTACCTTCGAGCTTATCGGCAAGCGAGACTGCCAGTCCAGAGAGAATTGCAGAATTAAATGTGACCACTGAAAGAGAATCCGAGCTGTCAGACCCGTCCGAATTGTACCTGACGCCTAGCGAAGCTACTAGTCCTAAGAAATCGAATAATGATGATAAGACTGAAATCAATATGTCCGACGAGGTAGAGACGGACGACCCCAAACACGTCGCGATAAACATAGTCAATGACGTTATTACTGTTGCACTTGAAACTGTCAGACTTAAATCTGATGATGATACTGATTCAGGAGCAATATCAGGTGGCCTACACTCGGAAGGTAACACACCCAATGGTCGAGAAGATTTCGAACAAGAAATTGAAGACGTTCTTAGCGAAAACCAAAGTGCCGATGCCATAGCAAGTGATCTAATTACCGAGATGATCTCAACTGCTGTCACCCAAAGCGAAGATAAAGGTGATGATGTTCCTTTAGAAGAGACTAGCCCGCAGAGAGTCATACCGTCCGACCACCCACATGAAGGCAATGTATTGCCTTTAGACGGAGAATTTTTAGTAAATTCCAGAACAGAAGACATTGAAAAGACTGAAAAGGAGCAGGTCGATGAAGTGACGGAAGAAAATAGTAAAAACGATAGTCAGAAAGTTGACATTGAGGTACCAGAAGAGCAAAAGACACCAGAAATACCGCCGATATCGACGATCAGTGAAAACATTTCACTGGCTAACAAAAAAGAGCAGGAAACTGAAGAGGATAGAAATCGAGAGAGCGACAAGGACAAAAGACGAGTAAGCCTACCTGGCGAAGGTGAGATAAAACACGACGGCAACAGAACTGAAGGTGTTGCTTCACAGGGGACAAATACCTCGACGTCACCTAAACGGCCACGCAGTGCTTCTACGAGCACTCAAGTGGACTCCAACCACTTTGGTAAGTGCGATTTTTGAAGTTAAGGTACTTCAACTTCAACTTCTTAATCTAAAAAGTATACAATAACATTGTATTTGTTTGGTTTGGTTGTGTTTCAGAAACCAAACGTGGCGTGAAATGTCCTCGTGCTATGTTCTCTCCTGGTCCTACGCGGCCTCCGTTCCGTATCCCAGAGTTCCGCTGGTCATACATACACCAGCGTCTACTTTCCGACGTGCTCTTTTCCTTAGAAACCGATATACAGGTAATATAGCCAGCAAAGGAAAATTATCTAATGTATGCTTCTTGTATGTACTTATTTATAGTAATTATGTCATCCTTGTGAATTTCCTCAGGTTTGGCGCAGTCACTCGACCAAGTCGGTGATAGATTTTGTAAACAGCAGCGAGAACGCGATCTTCGTTGTGAATACTGTGCACCTCATCAGTCAGCTTGCGGACAACCTCATCATTGCTTGCGGCGGCTTGCTGCCACTTCTCGCTTCCGCCACATCGCCTAATGTGAGAAATTTTGAAATTTTAATCTTTTGAGTACCGATTGACTGGAAATTATTACGATTGATGATCTTCCGCCAGCTGAGACGTGCAAACGTACAAGGACTGATCCTTGAAGACGGCATACGTACGAAGGTCGATACGATAAGCTTTCAACTTACATACGTACGCCTTCGTACGTTGGTCGCCTTCTAGGTGAATACGCATAACAGCAAATGGGACTTCGCTCAAAGAACAACACGGCCACCGCATATCATCATTATTCACGTTGTTTTTTCCAAGACAACCACAGGTACCACGAAAACCAAACTAGTCGATTGAGTGTGATTATTTATTTTGAATTGTGTCGCTTTTCAGAATGAACTGGATGTGATCGAGCCCACGCAAGGCATGCCGGTGGAAGTGGCGGTGACGTTCCTGCAGAGGCTGGTCAGCATGGCTGACGTGCTGATCTTCGCCAGCGCCCTCAACTTCGCAGAGCTGGAGGCCGAGAAGAACATGTCCAGCGGTGGGATACTGCGACAGTGCCTCAGACTGGTGAGTGGGAATGCTGTAGTGGGATCAGGGAGGAACACATCCATTGTGCTGTACTTATCTACCAGGACCTCATAACTTTGTACTATACTGTTTTGCTAAGAACAGCACAATGGACCTTTAATACCTATAATCAAAACTTTCTCTCTTAAATGTTGAGTGTGAAAATATTTAATACTGATTTTTTTATTTAAATTCTTTAATGTTTACTAGTTTTCGATATAGATTGTATAACCATACTTCCGTTTTGCAGTTTTCAAACGTTTAGCATATAAACATGAGTTCTATACTATAATAATTTAGTTAAAAAATTTAAAAAACTTTAGAGTATGTTGTAGAAATATATTATAGTTATTATTCTGTAGAATGTCGTAGAGAGAAATGAAATTAAAAAATATGTAAGATGTATTCGACATTGCCGGAGCTAGAGGAAATTCATCATCATCATCATCATCAGCCCAAATACGTCCCACTGCTGGGCACGGGCCTCCTCTACAACTGAGAGGGTTTAGGCCTTAGTCCACTACGCTGGCCTAGTGCGGGTTGGCGGACTACACACCTAAGAAATTCCTAAGAACTTTTAGGTGTGCAGGTTTTATCACGATGTTTTCCTTCACCGTTAAAGCTAGTGATAATTCATTGTGAATACACACATAACTTCGAAAAGTCAGAGTTGGTGCCTGGGGTTTGAACCTGCGACTGCCGAAATTCTCGACCGCGTGCCTAAACCTCGAGGCCATCACTGCTAACGAGAGAGGAAATTACGAAAAAGTAAAAGTTTGTTGTAAATATCTTCAATATGTTTGATTATAATTAATAGTATACCTACGATGAGTAGTCGATGCGAGTCAATAAACAAAATTTCAAACTCATTTGTAAAAAGTGTAAGTAGAAAAGTTTAGAAGATACCAACACTACCATTGATTAAATTTTGGTCTTAACCTTATAGTAATCGTTGGTACAGTAAAAGACATTGCCTATAATACTGGCATTGGTAATTTTTTTTACCTTTTGTATTGAATCTATTAGTAGTAGTGATGGCCTCTAGGTTTAGGTGTGCGATCGAGAATCTCTGCGGTCCTCTGACTTTTCGAATTTATGTGTGGTATTCTCTATGAATTACCACTTACTTTAACGTTGAAGGAAAACATGAACGGGAAACCTGCACAACTAAAAGTTTTTAGGAATTCCTTAGGTGTGTAGTCCACCAACCGGAACTATGCTGGCATGGTGGACTAACAACCCTCTCAGCTGTAGAGGAGGCCCGTACCCAAATAATGGGCTGATGATTGAATATTGATGTTGTTGGCGCCCTCTAGCCCGGCAGTGTAGTGGGTAGCGGTAGTGCGTACGATGCAGTACGATGCAGTACGGCACGGTAGGGTAGTGCATTAGCGTTAGCGTGTGCGTAGGTGTGCACGTGCGCCGTGCGCAACTGCCTCGAGTGCAAGGAGCGCCAGCGCTACGCCGCCGCCCCCCTCGCCGAACACGCCGACGCCAAGGTAACCATCCCCGCTGCACTCCTCACACACCTTCCACACTCCTCACACACACCTTCCGCACTTCTCCCACACTACTCCTACACTCCACCCACGCTCCTAACGCTCTCCTCCCGCACTCCGCCCACACTTCTCATACTCACTGCTCACACTCACTTCTAACACATGTATAACAATACAAAGCTCGTTCTTATAACTCTTATGAGATCGACATTCTTTCTCATGTTTGACCTTTTTAGATTAATGGGCTTTAAAAAATCAACATTTTGCAATTTCACCTTTTCAAGAAGGCTTTCTTTCACCACGAAATGAAATTTTATTAACAGCAAATTGTTAAATTTTTACATTCTGTTTTTTTTTATGTCGCTATTTTTATCATGTCCCATTACCAACTTAATGAACTAAAGATGCTGTCAATATATGTACAGTTTAGACTTGACATGAAGTGAGTGATAAAACCTGCACACCTAAAAAGTTCTTAGGAATTTCTTAGGTGTGTAGTCCGCCAACCCGCACTAGGCCAGCGTGGTGGACTAAGGCCTAAACCCTCTCAGTTGTAGAGGAGGCCCGTGCCCAGCAGTGGGACGTATTTAGGCTGATGATGATGATGATGATTAGACTTAGAAGAAGTCTCAGATGAACAGCGTCAATATACAAATATTGAAAACTTCTGCACAAAATGCACCACCTTCTCATCTGAAAAAAATCCACAACACTACAGTTATGACACCCTAGTACCTTTCTGGTCCATAAATTAATAAAATATGTACATTTATTAAACTTTCTTTGTCATCTGATGTAGTATTTCATTAATAGAGATTTTATAAAATACTAATGGTAAATTTTTAAAGTTGTCGTAATATTAACTTAATGCATGCGTACAAAGAGTCTAACTTATACAATATACGTACGAGTATGTGCAAAATTTGTTGTATGACACAAATGTTTTTCTTGCATGACGATTTCTGAAGCTGTACATTAGCTTTGGTCACTATGTTTTATGATAGCCTGGTACTTCAAAACACGAGACAATAATTATTTTGAAATTAAATTCTATATTTTTGTATTCAAATTGCAACAACAGAGTGTGGTGGCAAGTCTGGCAGATGCGTCGAGTCCTGTGAAAGACCCTGAAAGGCTTCTTCAGGACATGGACGTGAACAGGCTACGAGCTGTCATCTATAGAGACGTTGTAAGTATTCGTTACGACTCTTTTAGTGATAGTAGGATATATGTATGTACGTGTCACGAATTGTAACTATAGTACATACATACATACATAAACTCACGCCTGTATTCCCCGAAAGGGTAGGCAGAGGTGCATTTCTGCACCCACATTTCGCCAGGTATGTATCAGTCCCACGTAATAGGGGGCGAGCCTATTGCCGTTTTTCGGGCACATTTCCAGACTCCGTGCTGTTACTGAGAATTTCCTAATGGAAAAACCCAATAACACTTTGCCCGACCCGGGAATCGAACCCAGGACCTCTAGATCGCACGGCACATACTTGTACCGCGAGACCACGAGGCAGTGTGTGCAGCTATAGTGTTAGCTGAAAAACCAGTTTCAGGCTAGCTTAAGGGCACTTGTCGCCAGTAATCAGTTTTATCGACTTCATTGTTAAGCAATTTGTTTTCAAGAACCTAACTATTTTTATTTACTTATGGTTTCTACCATGATATATGGTTTATATAATGATCTAGAGTTCGATTCCCGGGTCAGGCAAAGCGTTATTGGGTTTTCCATTAGTAAATTCTTAGAAGCAGCACGGCGTCTAGAATTATGCCCGAAAAATGGCAAAAGGCTCGCCTCCTAATACGTGGGACTGTTACATACAATACATAACTGATACATAAAAACCGCAAATTTGAACTTCGAAGCTTTATAACAAATCAAAAATATGGAAATTAGAAATTCGTTTCAATGGAACTTTTTATACTAAATTTAATACTAAAAAAAGGTCCAGTCACTCATTTTCTTGAAAAATAAATTTTCCACAGTTTGCGGGACAAAAAAGTATTAAAAACCATGTTTTCCATGTTCTTTAATTGGGAAAACTTAAAGTTCGATGGAGAACCTCTTAAAATTGAAATAAAGAGCTGGCCTTTGACAGAATTTTTGTTTGGACATATCTTATGATGTTTTGGTGTGAGAGTGAAAAAAAAATATCGTCTTATTTTGGCACACGCTAATGAAGGTACACAGTCGGAGGTTAGACTCCATAGCTATTTCATGATGAGTTGACGTGTCGAAATGAAACTTTCTGGCTACTTAATGTGACGATGATAAATGTTGGTGTGGTGCGGCATCAGGAGGAGACGAAGCAGGCGCAGTTCCTGTCGCTGGCGATCGTGTACTTCATCTCTGTGCTGATGGTGTCGAAGTACCGCGACATCCTGGAGCCGCCCGCGCCCGCCTGCGCGCGCCGCCCGCACCACGCGCACGACCACCACGGTACGCACCCCCACCACACCACACAGGCCAACAGTAGTCACAATAATTACTCACTACTTATAATTATTTTATTTAAACAAAAAAAAAATGATGGTAATACGAGTAAATATTATTATAATAAATAATATCAACAGTCACATACATAGTTCTGACCCCACATTAAGATACAAGTCTTGTTTCGTGGGTATCAGAAACTACGAGAGACTTTTCGGTCTCACAAACACCCAGACCCGAAACAAATACTTGTGGATCGCACAAACATTTGTCTCGGAGCGGAGATCGAACCCGCGGGCTCTCGTTTTGCAAGCTGGTATCTAGCCAACTGCGTCACGGGACTGTCTAATAATTCTAATAAAAAATGTTTTCCTTGAAAACAATTATTGTCTTAAAAAAATATTGTTTATATATTTTATTATAATTTATTACCAAATGTTTACTGGTATGAGTTATAACAAATTATATTAATAATACCGTGCTATACATAATATGATATATATTAAATAGACAAAAACATAATACATATATAAAATAAATTATTCTCACATAAATAAATTTATAAAAATGTGTAGTACAATGCACCCTTACCTATTCAGCATCCATTAATTATACATAGAATTATATAATAACTTTATTTATTTCTATTTAATAATAATAACAAATCTAAACTATAATATTTTTCAATAGATATCTCTGATATGTTTAGTATATTATGTAAATGCTATTTATTTATGCTTCTTCTTATACGCTTCTATTGCACATTATCTATAAGAAATACTAAGGTATTGATATATGTATGTGTAAGGAATTTCACGATCGTTATGAATGTACAGTCGCAGACGTCAAAAAATGTTGGAATACGCAATACAGGTGCGGATTTAATTAGATATTTTAGTTGCACATATTGATACAATTATTATAATTAAATTTAATCTGGCAAATTATTGTTATTTCAATTTTATTTACTTAAAATATAACTCTTGATTCAATTCTGTCCAGTTATTTTTTAATGGTCAAATTATATTAATAAATAAATTTTTATCGACTCTTTCAATAGATCACCAAACATATGGATTTCCTAGGTTTTTTCATTATAATCCCTTTTGAAGTGCTATTTCAGTTACCATTAAATCCATGCCTGGTTAGAACAGTATATGATATCCCTGAGTGATAGAGTGAATTCTGCGACAGTACAAGACAGGTTATCGACAGACATGTATATCTGAAGTGTGTCGTTTTTCCTTTTTTTTCACGCCGCTTGATATACGCGTCACGATTTGGGACACTGGTAAAATCGTCAACATTTTCCAAAACACTTGGCACACACACACGATGACCTATCGCCACACGTGCGCGGTGACGTCGGTATGGGTGGCGTGGGGCGGGGCGGACTGCGGGTGCAGGGTCCCGGCCGCTGTTCCCGCAGTGGTCGCACCACGTGTACCCGCAGTTCCTGCCGGGTGGGCACCCCGCTCACCGCCACGCGCACTCGCACTGCAAGCTCGACTGCAGCCAACACCTCACTAACTCGCACGCGCACACTCGCACTAGTTACCACCGCTCCCACGCAGGTAACCGCCCTGCCGACCCTCCGCCCGCGGCGCTCGCATTGCAAACCGACTGCTACACCCTCAACAGTGATATAAACGCAGCCTGCAATGTTGTTATCGAGCGATATTTTACAACAAATAACATTGCTTCCGTTCCAAAAGGAGCTAATGATCTTGTTAGAAAACATCTTTCGGATATGCTTACTGATAACAAACATCGTGTTATTATTGATGTATCAAATCAAAGTAAAGCAATGGCAATGAATTTAAAAAAAAAACATTGGTAGTAAACATTTTGCATAAAACTTATAAATTGTGATTTGCTTCAGAAAAATTTTGGACTACACACGCGGATTTACGAAACAGCAACGAACACTCAAACTTTCGCTTGAATTTTGCTTCTACGCTTTTTAGTGTTTTATTGTTGCTCTTTGGTAAACCCAATTTAATGCATTAATGGTATAACATTGCAATGCGATCGCCCATGTTGATTTCTGTGGTCGATGTACGCGGACACGGCTCCAACCTGACTAAGAAATATATTAATAAAAACATTAGCTGGTTTTAGTCCCAATTTAATCGATGATACACAAAAGCAAGACCAAAATTAGTTCCAAAAAAATTAAAATGGATTCTTTTTCGATTTAAGTCGTTTAATATTGAAGGATTGTGTTACTGTCCTTTAATAGGTAATGGATCAAGGAAATATGAATAAAAATAACATATTAAGCAGAATCGTCTTTTTAATTGCATGTGCTTTACTAAATTTAAGGCTTAGACTCAATGTTCCCATTTAAATTCCTCAGATACAAACCAGCTTGAACGCAGATTATTACTTCTACATATCAATATGGAGCAGTGTAATGTTTTCGCACCGCTGGGACACCGCTTTTGATTTTATTTCACTTTATCTTCAGTTGCATCATCATTATAAATATGAATTGTTATAACGATTCCCAAGCATGCGGGATTGTATTAATTAAACTTACTAACCAGACCCTTTTCGATTGATTAATAACCAAGAGAATAATGCTAAATAATGACATTATTCTAATAACTACTGAAATTAAGTCTTCTAAGTCTAACACTTTCTCTCAATTCAATCACGTCGAAAAGGGTCACCATATTAAAATTAATTGTGATATCCCAATTCTGTACAATTAATATTTTCCAATTGGACAATAGAAAACCTTATTGCGCCCTGTAATGCCTTTGATCCAAGAAGTATGTTGGCAAACCACTCGCCTCGCATAGATACTAACCATCAGGACGCGCAGATTACCAGCTTTTAAATCAGTATTATTAGATACTATACCCTCAATAGTCTCTAAGCAGGTACTTCCAACCTCCTGCTTCTTAAAGCGAGCTTTGTCGATGTTGTCTGGTGCCATAATATTAATATAAGAAATATTAACCAATCCTATTTTTACCTTTCTCCCTTAGAACACAACGGGGATGACGTGGAATACGCCATGATAGTTGTCGATGAAAATAATTCCACGATTAATGAAATGGATTCCCCATCAATGAAGGTAATATCGATATTTAATTTTTTATCACTAACAGATGATGATGATCTGCATGATACTTAGTTATATTTTATCGTTTTTCCATGTTTGTGAAAGATCAAATTTAGGTGATTTCAGAGTTAATAACTAGATTAGAAAATTGATTGCTAAGTAGAGACATATAGACACTTTATATTTTTTTAATTTGTTAAAAATTTCGATATGTTTATACTTAGCAATGAATTAATAATTTTCAAATAGAATAAATAAATCTCTCATAGCATGTAATTACTTCTAGTGTCAATTTTAATTTAGGTATCGCATATCCAGATAGGTAGATAGATTTTTACAACCTTTTTAGTTTTACGATTTATATCCTAGTGTCGAATGCATGTCTTCCAGGCAATTTCTATACAAGCGAATATAGAAAATCGATAACTACCATATTATGTTTTGTGTGTTGATTTGCTGTTTATGAATTGTTTTCACAATATCTATGTCGCTAATGTTGATGTGTTGGGTCGTCTGTATGTGGGCGATACTAATGTGACATGTGAACGCTTTATTACATCCGTTTTGTTTTGCTGTTGCAATAAAAATAAAAAAGGAGGATGGAAAAGAAGAGGGTGTAGCTAAAATAGAGACGACTACCGACGAATTGAAGCCTAATTCCGGAGAGAAGTCAAAACCTACGGAAATGCCGGGTACGGCGGATAAACTGGCAACGGCGGATAAGCCGGAACCGTCACCATCTTCTGAAAAGGAGGAACCACTATACAAGTCGAGTCTCCGGTTGAAAACCCAGCCGAAAGCAAAGGTTAGTCGATGGAAACTTGCAAACGGGAGGAACGTGGCCGTCTCTATCTCTGTCTATTAGCTGATTCGTATACTCTTAACTTTAATTTGGAAGTCCATTGATGTTTTGTTTTGAAATTATTTCCTTTCATTCGAGTGGGTATCTCCTTTTTAATTAAATAAAACAATATGTCTAATTAGAATGAGCTACTGTTTCGATTTCATTTAAAAATGTTTATTTTTAACCTACATTTTTGATTACCTACATTTTTGGTTATTTACATTGAATGTATTTTGCACCATTTAAATGAAGTAATGATTAAGTACTGTCAAATGTCAACTAACCCACTTTAATGAAATCTGGTGTAATGATTTAATTTTGTAACTGATTCCTCTGTCTTATGGGTTAATGAGTAATTCCTTTTACTAAATGTATGTTATTATCCTGTTGTAAGCTTCCAACCGCAAGGTCCAAAACATTGTCCGGGATTACGGTGTCAGTGGTCAATTTGGTTTGTACACACTTTGTCATATGAATAGTGTGAACACACGAGTTGTAGTGTAAACACTCATGTTTGGTCATGGTTGCCTGGTAACTTTTGGTGATTTTGAATCTTATTTGTATTTGAATAAATATTTACTAGGGCTTACTGAAATTTTATAATCGACATTAATCTAGTTACCTTAAACAATATTTATTACTAAAATAATGTTATCTTATTCTTAATTATCGACTTTTTATGAGGATATTGTAATTAGATCACATATAATTTACAAAGTTCATGAAGATTTTCTGGTCTCTATGAGACGAATTAACTTATTTTACCAAAAGATGCTATGTTCCACATGAGACCACACATTACAACACGCCTCTCACGAAGTTTATGTACTCGACATATCTATGTTACACTATAGGCCAACAGCTACGCCCACTATATCAGATAATGTAAGTAATTATATTTACCTATACAAAAAGGCTTAATATAAAGAAAGGCACATGGCACTATCACGAATGTCAACGAAGACAATGAATGTTATGCTAAAGTTGTATATAAACACAGTGCTATACAACAATATTAAGAACTATGGCTACTAGGATAAAAACTATTGTATTAACAAGAAGAGTTGTGTGGTGTTTTCCAGCATGTTTAGCTAATAGCTTGTTACGCTTTTTCACCTTATTTACTGCATGTGTTTTGAGTCACTCCGAATTTCAGTTTTATTTTAGTGTAGATCTCGTTTCACTTTTTCTAAATCCTACTAATATTTTTAGTCGTAAGATAGTTTTAAGAACCGTGGTTATATTTTACCTCAATATTGGTCAAGTAAAAACTTTTTGTAATAAAAATCGATATTCAACTAGATAATAGTGTACAAATTGGAAATCTATTGTTTTAATTAACACAAATAAATAACAGTAATATTTTCGATCCTCCGAATTGGAGTAAAATGTGAATTGAAGGAAAAGAAATCAAATATATACGACGTGATATTTTAATAGAATTTGGATACTATTTCTACTTGTTTTGTGACAGAGCGTGGACTCTATTGAAGACGCGGGCTCGTTCCACCTCAACTCTAATGAAACCACTAACAATGACCCGGAGACGTCCAGCGAGATTGCTTTGGACGATAACAAACACCCGGTTAGTAACTAACATAATTTATCCCCATTGTGACTAGAAACAATACTAATATAAAGCTAATGTTTTAATGGTCGTTCAATATAACTTCTTGTTCTTTTCAGCTAGTAATTTGTAAAATAATTTAATTTTATAAGCAAGACAGTTTTAATATTATCATATTTGATATAAATTAATATCACAGGTGAGCAACGACGAATCATGGACCGATGTAAACTTGAACGAAGACGGTGAGAGAGGACCAGCCACTATCACCGGCAGGACTCGGGACCATGAGGGAAATGTACATGAAGGTACTTAAACAATTAATCTTATAATTTCTTTATCCAGGCCATAAAACGTCCCATTTATAAAATCGAATTAGCGCTTCAGTAATTCTCTACCGGCCAATTTTAATTTAAAAAGGATTAGTTGTACAAATTTGTGGGTAGGCAAAGAAAATATACCAAGGACACTAATATTTGTTTCACGTTTTGACGTTTCGAAAACGGATTGGAAAAGTCTAGTTGTATTTTATACGACATAAAACTGTGATATTTTAACTGTTTATTTTAAATTAAAAAGAGCATAACCTTCTCAGTTGTATAGGAGCCCCGTGCCCAGCAGTAGGGCGTATGCTGGTGATGATGAACTAAGTGTGAGCAAATAACTTTTTTTTTCTTTAGATATTGATAAACAAATCCACATGAGGAACTCCGAATCCCATCACCACGTACAGCAGCGACACCAAAACAGAAATCTTCAAACAGCGCAAAGGCATTTGCATCCGGTGAGTTTTGATCTTTATATCTGAAATACATTTATTTTGGCATTTATGGCAAAAAACTGTCGATTTTGGGCATTAAATACTTTAAAAAGTTTAAAGGCTTTTAATTAATTTTATTTTTATTAGTTTTATTGCCGGTCAAAATCCAAGCTAGAATATATCATAATAGTTTGTTCAGTTTCAGTCCTGGATTCTTAAATGCATGCTGCTGTTGTGTAAGAATTTGAGACCCATATGTATCTTTTTTACAGGATAATGAAACACTCGCCGGATTGAACGCCATGAACGCATCAATGTCAGCGGACGGAGTATCCAGGGAGGCCTCCCTCACCCATAAATTGGAGACCGCCCTGGGACCAGTCTGTCCCCTCCTCCGGGAGATCATGCTGGACTTCGCGCCATTCCTCTCGAAGACGCTTGTTGGAAGCCACGGACAGGAGTTGTTGATGGAGGGTAAAGGTATCTTGTTGTAAGCATGGTGCTTGCTGTGGTTATAGGTCTTTGTCTTGGATCAGTTCTGGATTGATTTTAGTTGTTTATAGCATAGTAGAATATTTTCTTTCATTTGTAGATTATTTCTTTTAAAATGATTGGGTGCTTTAAAGACTTGAGAGATTAAAAATGGCTTCCTTCATGTGATGGTGTCAGGAATTACTAATTTTATGTTTTTTCTTGCGTTCAAATTCTATTAATATTTCAACGTTGGCATTGTCAACGACTTCTGCTTTCCTGCTAATTTAGATATTTTCTTACTATTGGTAGATCAACGTTTTCAATCTTTAAAATAACTGCATGAGTATAATATCGTAATTTAATAAACAATTTCACACAATAATTTTGACTAATTCTCAATTCCAGGTCTGCAAACGTTCAAATCGAGCACATCGGTTGTGGAGTTAGTGATGCTGCTGTGCTCTCAGGAGTGGCAGAACTCCTTACAGAAGCATGCGGGTCTTGCGTTCATCGAGCTGATCAACGAGGGTCGTCTGCTGTCTCACGCCATGAGAGATCACATAGTGAGGGTGGCGAACGAAGCTGAATTCATATTGAATAGGATGCGAGCTGATGATGTCTTGAAACACGCTGATTTTGAGGTAGGTTGTCCTTTTATTTATTTACTCTTTAAACACCAATAATGTAAGAGTGGACTTAATGCCTGAGGCATTCTCTCCCAGTCAAACTTTAGGTGGCGCAGAAATGAAAAGCGTAGCATATATAATACGATATAAGTTTCCAAGGGAAGATTTTACTTTCATAGTATATTTTAGGAAATCAAATGGATCATACTTTTAGATCAACATATTGGCTTGAGACGATAATGATAGTTATGTTATAGTGTAAAAATGCACAATTTCTAAAAAAAAAAATTCATCATAGCGCATCTTGGTGATCCCTATAAGGCAAATATGGCTCAAATTCTAGAGGAAGACTAAGATGATTACGATTGAGTCGACTAGTCGGCACGTGCAGTTGGTCTCGGTGTGGTTGACGTGTGTGTGTGTGTGCAGTGCCTGTGCGCGACGAGCGGCGCGGAGCGGGCGGAGGAGGAGCGCACGTGCGAGCGCCTCATCGCCGCCGCGCGCCGCCGCGACCACGCCGCCGCCGCGCGCCTGCTCGACAAGCTGGGACACGCCGCCGCGCACTGCGCGCCCGCGCCTGGGTAACCTACTTTTTTTTTTTACGAGAGGAAAGCGCTTTAAGCTCCCCTGTTCGGTACCTCGGGGGAGGCCGAAAACAGGTATGTCGGGGTCTCTGGCCTTCCAACTCGGCGCGCAGAACAATAATTGTCCGCTTAGCTGAGTTGGGTCCCTAACCAAAATCCTACGCCAGCAAACCGACTAAAACCTCTTGGTGACCATCTCGCGCATTTAGGGCGGTTTTGCGGCATCTCAGGGCGAGAAGCGTCCCAAATGGTCCGCCTCCGCCTAGCGCACCGTCCGATTATGGACTCCTCCAAATTGGGAGGGCTTGAGATGCCCTCCACTTACGCTTTTTGGACGTTCACCTCTTGTGAACGCCCGCGACAGTCAAGCGGTCACGCCCTCTGCCGCAAATCTTAAGGTTGCTGCCACCATTGTGTACCGCCCCCGCAGTACGCCCAGCCTCCGCCCCCAACTACTCTCTACTAACTGCTTTATACTTATACTTGTCGCCTTTAGTGCTGATGGCCTCCAGGTTTAGGTGTGCGGCGCACTCACCTCAGGCTTATCGAAAGTGTCTGTATTCACAATGAATTATCACTCACTTTAACGATGAAAGAAAACATCGTGAGGAAACCTGCACACCAAAAAAGTTTTTAGGTATTTCTTAGGTGTATAGTCCGCTAATCCGCACTAGGGCAGTATGGTGGACTAAGGCCTAATTCCTCTCAGTTGTAGAGGAGGCCCGTGACCAGCAGTGGAATATTTATAGGCCGATGATAGTGATATCGCCTTAATCTAAAGCCTAAAAGGGGAATAGAAGTGGGAAAATCTTTCGATAGCCATCACAAGTGTTATACTCTACTCTTTCGCCTGATACAAGTAGGTACTATTCTTTTAATATTACACCATCCCACACGTATAATTCTATTATTAGGCATTATTTAAAGCACTAAGTTGAAATCGTTCCTCTCTTGTGGAGTAACTATGCGTTAGAATTAAAATTATACACAAGTCCTTTTTGACATGTGAAAATTTTTCTACTGAGTGGACATTGGGAAGCGCCATTTGTAAGTTGTAATAGTGTTATACTAGTGTTTTAGGCCAAATAGTTATAATTCCGTGGTGTCCCGGGGACAGCAGCAGCACGCAGTTCTGGAAGCTGGACTCGTGGGAGGACGACGCGCGGCGGCGGCGGCGCCTCGTGGCCGACCCGCGCGGGCACCGCCACCACGCCGCCGCGCTCGCCGCGCACCCGCCCGCGCCGCCCGCGCCCCCGCCCAGGGACGCCATCCTACAGGTACTACTGCCCCGCCTTGTCTTTCAACTGTATAATATATATTTCAATTCTTGGTGTTTATGTTTTAAAGAAACTTTATAAGCAAGACAGCCCCGTGGCGCAGTTGGCTTGACACCAGCTTGCGAAACGAGATGCCGTGGGTTCGATACCCGCACCGAGACAAATGTTTGTGTGATCCACAAATATTTGTTTCGGGTCTGGGTGTATGTGAGACCGAAAAGTCTCTCGTAGTTTCTGATACGCACGACACAGGACTTGTATCCTAGTGTGGGGTCAGAACTATGTATGTGACTGTTGGGTGTATTTATTTATTATTATTTATTATATTAATTTCGGATTGCCGAATGATTCTCGATTCTTTAACTGAACACACACTGTATTTGACTTGATTCCATTTACCTACCAGTAAAACATGAACCTGAAATGGAAATGACGCGGAAAGAAACATTCATATTGGTTGAAAATAAAAACAACAAATAAATATTATTATAGAGATGAGAATAAATTTATTGCTACCTCTGAAAAGCATATTTGCATTGAATTTGCATACTAGTGTATTTATTGTGCATTCATTTTATTTAGGTAGCAAGATAACATACCGTTTTGTCAATAATACAAAATTTAAACAGCCTGAATAAGGTATTTATCGGCCCAAATTCGGCAGTTATAAGCGCACTAGTACTAGGAGCGCAGAATAAGCGAGAGTTGTTGGCAGGCGACGGAGGAGCTGCACGCGCGCATCGCGGCGGGCGGGGCGGGGCGCGGGGCGCAGCTGGCCACGCCGGCCGCCGCCGACCTGCTCGACGACGCTGAACTCCTGGTCGACGACCGCGAGATCGACGCCGACCTCACCGGTATACCCAACCCCACAAGTAGTTACTCTTCTTCTTCTTCTCTCTATGCCTTTCTTGGGATCCCTAGTGTTTGGTGCTACTTCCCGCTTGTTCGTCTGTTAGTGGTTTAAGCCATCCGTTATATAAAATGTTGCCGCCTTGTCGCTCTGTTGCATAACTTTCCCACATTTCAATCCAAAATTTGTGTATTCCATTCTACCTATATGTGTTCGGTCTTAGTATTTAGATTATAAAATAAAGCTTAAAAATACTACATTATTATACATAATATACTTAAATGTAAAAATAGCAATATTATACAATAATATTTCTATACCAACTAAACTAACGTAGTCACTTCATTTTTCATTGTTTAAACTTTAAAGAAGTCACACATCTTTTGAGCGCCTGAGAGATTGAAATAGCAATATTACATATCAGTATTTTAAGTAAGTTATTCGACCAGGCGCTGTAATATTTTGGTCCACCCTCCAGGTCCAGTGAACATAAGCACGAAGGCGAAGCTGCTAGCTCCGGGGCTGGTGGCGCCGGGGACGGTGTCGCTGACCTCCACAGAGCTGTACTTCGAGGTGGACGAAGACGACGCCGAGTACAAGAAAATTGACCCTGAGGTAAGTCAATTATTCATTACAGAATGAAGTTGAATTTGTCGAAAAGAGATTTAGAGTATAAAAATAACTGAACAGTCTGACATAGTTATGTCGATTAATGAGACATTCTATTCGAGTCTTTTATCAACAATTTATTTCTTTGTCATGCCAGTATTAAATAATATATTCTAAGGAAATTCGATCAGAAGTGACTTTTTTTAAAGGAAAATACTTTACACGTCTTTACAATTTCATTAATTACATTTACTCAAAATCAAAGCAACTTAACATTCAACAATTCCGACACTAAGTAATCCAGGTTGCAATTTACAATAATAGAGCAAAAACAAACAGAACGAACATTATCCCAACTAACGACCATTGTGTCAGACTGACGCGACGGACGGAGCGCAACAAAAGGAGGTCCGCCAACACTCGAAACCGGCCTATAAAGAGTTACTGCTCCACTACCCTTATGTATTCTAACAATATATAATTTAAAACTCACAACAAGCATATCTTATTCTGAAATATTTATATTTTAGCTAATGATCTAGTTCTCCGTATTTGTACATTAATTATGCTCAAATGTGACATCCCTGTCATGAGATTTTTTAAACAAAACTTTGCACGATTATCATCAGTATTCCGGCATAAAAATGTTGCATCATAATGTGTTAAGTAAACAAGTTATGTAAATACCATGACGTTATCTAAATTTCTTATTATTTTACATGGCCCCGTATTAACGCGAGAAAAAAAAAACATAAATAAATCATGCTTTTTTATATCTTTATAAGTGACTCGCGTTCGTGCCTGGATTCGTCTTGAAAGATTCGTAGCAGGTTTTTTTTTTTGGATAGCGATATTTATTCTCATCTTTTTATATAAAAATGAATGTTTGTGTGTGTGTCCTATATAGAATCGTAAACCATGCATTTGATCATGTGATGATCTTTAGCAAAGTTGTTGTCGGTATGACAAACGGCTGGACCGATTAGGATGAACTTTTCTTTGTATATTCCAATCGGTCGCTGGATGATTTCAAAACACAATTGGACCCGGTAGGTGGCGCTGCTGTCAGCATATCGCTTAAAGCTTTTAAGGGCAGGACGACATCTGCCGGGACAGTTAGTAGGTATATACAGGGTTATTGGTTAAGCCGACCTATATCCGTTAAGGGCGTGTAGTTTACATCGTTTCTGACTGATTTGACTATTAGACACCCTATCCTAAATCTAACCGTTTTCGAGATATTTGAATTTAATTGTTTTTTCCAAAAAACTCCCGATTTTCGGCTATCAGCTTAGATATTTTGAAATGTGTAAGTCTTATTATTACTATTATTTGATTTTTACATGTAAAATAAGATGCTTTATGACCTCAATAACCAAAATTGTACATAAAATGAATAAATAAGACGCAGTAGACGATTAAAACTTAAAAACTTAAACATTTAGAAAGTTTATTTTTCTCGTAAGGATATCAAAAAATATTATTATGACACTTGCTTTGCAGATGTGCTTAAAAATATTTACGTTTCATAAGCTATCCAACGACGTACAAATATCTAGGGTTTTAAATGTATTAAACTTTCCAGATATTTTATTACATCTAAGTATAAATTTTATTATATGTTTTTTGGAAAAAACAATTAAATTCAAATATCTCGAAAACGGTTAGTCAAATCAGTCAGAAACGATGTAAACTTCACGCCCTTAACGGATATAGGTCGACTTAACCAATAACCCTGTATATATATATCAAAAATATTCTTGATTGTAATGTTTCCATGATGTAAGTCAAGTGACATACCTACTTGACAGTAACGGGAGAATAAGTGTAGAGTCCAATAAGTTTTGATCGGTTACCAAAGACCATAGTGGGAATTTTCAGGAATGTATATTGGAGATCGAATAAGTAATCATTAAAATTATGATAGGATATGGTCCTTGGGCCAAGTTACGTGAAAATTGGACAACGTCTTAATTCGCAAAGCTGCTACTTAGCGATTCATATCCTAATCAGGTTGACATAACTTTTTGTTTCGGAATTATTTGTTTTGGGGGGGGGGGGATACTTGATTTCTCTGTTTAAACGCCACTGTTAACCATCAGTTGGTACAGCAGTCATTTAGTTGTGAGAAACAGTCGTTTTAAAAATGGTCAGGAGGTGTCTTGCTTATGTGAATTTAGGGAATGTTACTATTAAATTGTATTAAGGATCAAGTTCTATGTTTCTTAGATACACTTGTAATTCAAGATACTGATCAATTACTTCTCAAATCTCGAATCTAAACAACCTGTCTTAATATAGACGATCGACTTCTCATGAGCTTTTCTCGTACAAACATACAGTAGGTACTACCAGCGTTTCATATAAAATTTTATTCATAAATGAATAATATTATTGTTCATAGTCATAAGCTATAACAAAGTCCCGTAAATCACCGACACTTTTGTGACAAAATTGATTCTGAACAAGGTGCGACGTGTGCCCTTTGTTCGCGTTATTTATTAAACTTTTTGTTCTGTTCGCTTCGAGTACTAAAACGAAAATTATATCTTTACCAACGCCCAAGTTATATCGTATCTCCTTCTTAACCACCCAAATCATTATACACCCTATTTGTTCAGCATTATGGTTTAGAATCGAACGGAGTGTGTTGGTGTTAATGTCTTTATGAAAACTCGTGTTGTTGAATATTGATATTGCGTATAAGCGTGTAATATAGTCGGGTAACCGAATATGAGGCATTTAGACGCGCGGACAATGCGATCCCGCGGCGCTCGGGCCCGTGAGGCGCCAGACTAGTGATGCGTCTTATCGATGGAACACGGTATAAATTATCGATTCGTGTTTTGCGAATATTGACAAGGAATTATTTTACAGTACTGAACACTATTTGTTGATCGTTTATATTGATTATGTCGTTTATGAAATAGGACCAATTGGACGAAAAATTTAATTCGGAATTAATTTTAATAATACTGATGCATAGGAAAACTGTTATCAATAGAATACGTACGACGTATATGAATTATACAATTAGTCGAATCTTTATTGCAAATTGAGGGATATACGAGTAGACCGACTATACTTTTTGCTTCGTCTACTTAAGCTGCAGTAATATGATCAATACCCATCTCTTTAATTCCCCAATCGTGAAAAGAAACAAAAACTAGTGTAGTATCGACAAACCACTCTCGCTGAGGAGTGAGGTGTCGGCGTGTGGGCATCTCCTCATGTCTGACAGCGGGACAATGGCGCCCCGCCGCGGCGCGTGGCACTCGCGGCGGGGGGCGGGGGGCGGGGGCGCAAGCACAGACCACGGCTTATTACACACTGGTTAGCTCCTACCAGGATGAAAAAATCCCTTAGGAATCTGTTTACCAGGGCTAAAAAACAACATGTAGGTTCAGGATTTCATTCATCAGCACATATACGACCCACTTCTGGGCGCGGGCCTCTTCTACTAGAGGGTTTAGGCCTTAGTCCACCACGCTGGCCTAGTGCGGGTTGGCGGACTACACACCTAAGAAATTCCTAAGAACTTTTAGGTGGTTAGGTAATTCAACTCTAATTTTAGTTTAGCCAAAGATTAGTGTGCTGTCGAAAATGAGCTTTTTTTATTGGAATAATAATAATCTGTTAACACTTTCAAAAATAGGTTCACGGAACATCTCAATTGACGAAACAACATTTATTATTAACTTGAATAGCTACTTTGTGCGTTGCTACCGAGTGATATGGAAATGAAGCATAATATTGATAATGCTAAAAAGAAGGTGGCCGCGTAATACAATAATGTATGCATTATCATATTGCGAATTACAATATTTGCTTTTCATCCAAAATGAAGGTATCCGTTGGCATAACGCGATGAGCGCCGCGGCTCCCTCGTACCGACACAAGGTATAACATAAGGCGACTTTATTTAACCTGTATAGTAAGAGACAAATAATAATAAATGGTCGCTAAAGGTCGCTGGACGTCGCTGGTTGCAGGCTGCTTCCAACAGGTCCCTGTGGAAGTCATTGGGAGAGGCCTATGTCCAGCAGTGGACAGTGCAGTATTGGATTGGATTGAAAAATGTTTAGAGTTTTGATACATTACATACAACTCGGTAAATTGTTATTTCTGTTTTGATCGATTAGGCTAATATTGAGATTCTACCGCGAATTGAAATTATCTTATTGCGAAATACCCACAGAACTACTGGTGTTTTTATAAAGATTACTATTTTATAAAAATGTTTTTGCATAGCACAGTCTCAATTTTGCTGTTTCTCTTTCTTTTATTTCAACAAAGTCTCATCCTATTCCACCGCTAGGTATTACTATTCTGTCTTTCGACCAAACAGGTGCTTTTTTTGTCAGTTTACATGCTTTACTGAGTACCCGCTAAAATGCATTATTCGATGAAACAAATATCGTCAAAATGAATGGTCACAATCGCGTCCGCTCGCGCATCGCGCCGTAACGTTATTATCGAAACTGTATCCGAGATATTATTTACTGCGACTAATTTAAGCGATTTCGAAGATTGTAAATTGAATTCGTAATGGCCCATTTTATTTGTTTATGCTAATGTACGGTTTTAATTAAACCCGTCCCGCTCGCGTGTGCGTCGCGCGACAGGGACGGCGACTACACGTAGCGCGTTGGAATCCCGACTATGGCAACCACATCGATTTATTGGTGCATATTTTATAATTAAACTTTTGAAAAATTAATGTTAGCTTTTATTATGTGAGCGTGTGTTTTTTTAACGTTAATGGAAATTATCGTTTGTGGGTGGCGTGTGGGGAAAAAACGGTGTTGAATAATGTTCCTGGCGCGTGATTCGCTCTAATTCGATACAATTAACCGTTCCCTAACGTCTCTGTTTCGTGTAAGTTTTGCACGTGCCTTTGTGGTCTTAAAAAGTAAAGTAAAAGATAATCGTGAGTTGCGGTTGACTTAAAGGTTTTTATGAGTTATCCTTGGCAACCAAATCCTACTAGGACAGCATAATGAACTAAGCTCTTAACTAGTAGGTATATGTCCTACTTTTCACTGAATAAGGAAGATATTTTTTTTATCAAATCATTTAGTTTTATATACCTAATATGTAATTTCTGAGGTGTGTTGTCCTCCAACTCGCTCCGTGCTAGCGTGTTGGACTAAGGCGTAACCCCTCTCGGTTATAGAGGAGGCTCATGCCCAGCAGTGGGACGTATATGGGCTGATAAAAATATCCTATATTATAATTAAGTTTCGTCGTTAACAACGTACCCAGTAATTAAAATTAATTTATTGTCTATTCCATGATTTTTTTCATTTAGACGAACAACATCCTACTATTAAATATGATGAAACAAGAATATTTCCTAACAGCCTCACGGATGCAAATTTACACATTAAATTAATAGCTAAAATATATCTTGATTAGATATTTTGGTTAATACCTATTTCGTTACATATATTTCTAAATGTATATCTATATATTTATCATTTAAAAATGAATTCTATATTTGTGATAATAATAATGTAAGCAAGTTTTAACGATATTGAAACATCAGATATTAATAAGAACTGACTGACTCGTTGATCATGTGGTATGAGCGCGCGGCGTGCAGTTTAGACTTTCAATTCCCTTATTAGGTAAAGGATTTTTGGGTATTTTGTATTGTAGAAAATATTTTGTTGCAATACGAAGAGTCTTGATACGTAATACGTACTACAAAGTATATAGCTGCCATAATTTCAGTTTAAAAACAAAACCTTTTGAGGAAAAAGCGGGCATTTCTGTATATATGTATATTATTAATCTACTATGTGATAAAACGTGGGGATACGTCTGTCCTATATTATCCAACTAAACTGCATTTAAAGCAGGTGCCAATGACGTCACTTTGCCTCGATAAAAAGGCAACTTCATGTACCGTAATTAGTTCACAGTACCAGGACAACATAAAACCAAACGTATAGCTAGTGCCCGATCTATGATCCCATACATAACGCTCATTTAAAACTTATGATTTCCACACAACTACGCACCTCTAATTGAATGTATGGCTTGTATGGCCGAAGTGGCGATTAAGTGTTGGTCGGACGTTCAATTTGCAATAATAAAGGCGATCGTATGGCAAAAGCTCGCGGATCAGTATACAAATGCTCGGATATGTGGATTTGTCGATCGTGAGCCCAGCTTTTACTTATATGTTAAGTTAAATAGCATTAGAATTTCTATGGTCGAGTTTGAAAATTAACTTATGTGATGAGACGATAGAAATTCTAAACTTAGTTGTTTATAAAATTAACTCGAGAGAATCTCGATCATTCTAAAATTCCGGCCATTTTGTACACACATACATACATACATATGCCTATAATTCTGAAGGTGTAGGCACTGGTGTACTTCGGCACACAAGTTTTGTCGATTGTTTTTTCTGACCCTCATAATAGTTGGCGAGCCTAGTGTGGTTTTTCAGGCACATATCCAGACTCCGTGCTGCTACTTTAAATTTCTTAATGGAAAAACGTAAATAACACTTTTGCTCTACCCGAGAATCGAACCGAACACCTTTCACTTGTGCTGCATAACCAGCGAGGCAGTCAGTCACCGTTCATGCCTATCTATTTAATAGCCTTTCTATTTGGTGAATATATTTTCGTCACGTCATCGACGAGCCCCGTGTTCGGACTTCGGAGTCCGGACGGTGGCATAAATAAAAATGTCAGGAGCGGCTCCCGACGAGTCTGACACGTGTCAAAAACTCTTCAAATTTATAGCTTTTTGTTCCTCAACATTATTAACACTGTATTTCAAGAAATTAAGGTTGAATTTAGCGTGATTTTGTTTTTTATACAGGTTCTGTTCCACCGTTGCGCCTACCTGTCGTGCGTGCATTATCTTTAACGTTTGATTATGAAAATTGATAAAATATATTCGGTAGTAGTTTTGTATGGACGCACATACATAACAGTTTGTTTTTTTATCATTTTCTATTCTTATTTTTTTATCTTGACAGATTTCAGTTTTTATATCGGAACTAATCCAAACTCATTATTTTGTAAAATAGCTTCCGTGCGGTTATAACATAATTTCTTTGGCAGCTACCACTTTCTCAGGATAAATAGTAACCTACAGCCGTCAGTTCATTGACCCATTTTCTAGTATCTAGTTATGTTTTCGTCAAAATTTCGTCCATTTTCAATAACAAATATAATAAAAAAATATATGTCGCTTTCGCAACTTTAATTCAATATTACAAATATATAAAGTTTACCTATTGTTTTCTACTTAGTTTTCACGACCACACCCTTGCACCGATTTCATGGTATTTTATGTAACGATGTAAAAAGTGTTTTATAAAAAATCTATTTCTCAAACAATCTCAAAGAATTTCTTCAAGCTAAAGCTTTTTTAGAACGACACCGGACGAATCTTTGCTGCACCATTAGTACACAATAAAAAAGATTTTTATAATGAAGTAAAACAAAAAAAATCAAATGTTTTCTT
The DNA here is from genome assembly GCA_907164795.1 of Hemaris fuciformis. Taxonomy (NCBI): domain Eukaryota; kingdom Metazoa; phylum Arthropoda; class Insecta; order Lepidoptera; family Sphingidae; genus Hemaris; species Hemaris fuciformis. The sequence goes on from OU015452.1 coordinate 740,910, forward strand.
CGACACCAATAACAATTAATTAATGAGGTAGATTTTGTTAACTTGTTAGTTTAAATAATTCAGAAAAAAAAACAACAAACCGTTGCTTTATAATTTATTGCTGGCATTAGTTATTTTATTCTAATAGGTCTGTCCACCAATCATTGTGATGTTTATTGCGAAGCATTCAATTTATTGGCTTTAATATTTATGGCACCACAGAAAAAAAATTGCTCCCAGCTCTCCTTACTTCCTATCTCGCTACATCAACATCTAATCATATCTGTATGATCAAATGGCGTCATTTATGTCCGTCTGCAAGTGCGTCTGTCGGTTGCGATGGTTATTTACAGGTGTGTGTGATATTCTGTAGAATTTAGGCGCCGATGTGGGCCACGATAGCCGCCGCCCGCTGCGTCATTCCATCGATAACAATCGCTTCCCATCGTAGGACCTATTTCCTAGCATCGCCATACGTCCGCTCTCGGCCGGATCGGCTGTCCGGATTTTTTGTCGATTTGACAAATGCTTGTCTTTATTTACAAATATTATTCGCGGCAATATTCTTGACCGATTTGGACATTTTGAAAGTTAAATTAATATTTTTACTAGATTTCAATTCCATGATCCGTTTCATCGCTTCGGTTGTATTTTAATCATACTATCTATCCCTGAGTCCGGTTTCAACCTGAACAATTGAAATTGCATTCAAAAAATATGGCTTCTAACGACTAATAGTCAAAATTTGCAAACATGAGAAAAATGTTTGTGTGAGCCACAATATTTGTTTCAGGTCTGGGTGTTTGTTAGACCGAAAAGTCTCTCGTAGTTTCTGATACCCACGACACAAGACTCGTAGCTTAATGTAGGGTCAGAACTATGAATGTGACTGTTGGATGTATTTATTATTATTTAAACAAATTTTATATGTAAATCTGTACTCGTTAAAGTTATGGAATCAGATAATTAATATCCAAGAAATAAGACAAAAAGGGCTTTCCACCGTCCGAAAATCTACAAAATTATGGCACACCTGCTAAATAAGGATACGCGGTTCACATACTATATGTATGTCTGTAGTCACGTATATCGGTTGATTGGTGGACAATAAAGTGTCCACCGCGGCGCATAGATACTACGGCTGATAAGAATATGTTCTTTGCATATCGGCTCAGACAGTTTTAGTGTTTGAACTACTTTCTTCCACTATTGAATGGCAAATAAGAGATGCTTATCACAGAATAGATTAGGACTCGATTGAAGAGTTAGGACAGTCATAGAAATCTTTTGGAATAAAATAAATGAATTATTATGATATTATTATGCTTGCTTTCCCTGTATATTATAGTGTACATTTAAACACATTTCTTTTTCTCTATTTTGTAGTCAGAGCTTTTTAATTCTCAGTCGGACTCAAAAAAAATGACAAAACAAGATAATAATATTTATTCTCATCTTTATTACGAAAATCAATCTCCCTAAAATCTGAAAAGTAATTTCGTTTAAAATATTATTATTAAAGCCTCGACGCCTTTTAACTTTTCCATTGTCACTAAAGATAACAAATTTCAAATCACCGAAGATTTTAAACGGAAACGAGAATTTTCACCTTATCAAAAATATTCCATACTACAGTTTTTGTTAACTTTAACCTTCTGTTTTTGATAATAAATCAACCAAAACCATTTTAATTAGTCACCGAAGCAATATAGTGAGTTTACGAGACAAAAATAATTACCAGGGTTGCATAGCTCGGCGGGAGTTAGTCGAGGCATGCGAGGCATCCGCGATCGCTCCCGGGGGCGCCGTGCTATCCCTAATTGCCTCTAAACATATCCCGGAACTGCGTGCGCCCAACTAATTGGTGGGCTATTGAAAAAATATGCGGCCAGGAAAAAATGCCGATCTCACAACGTGCTCTTGATTATGGGCTGTGGGAATTCGGGTGTCTCTAGTTGGTCTCTCGGGTGTGTTTAGTTTGCATAATATCCTGTTTGTTTTCTTGACAGATTCTGTTTAGCGTGGGAGTTTATGTGACATATTTTATTATTTAATACTAAAGCGTACAGGTCCACATAAGTCCGCCGGATTTTTTCTAACCAGTTTTGCCTTAGACCAATACGCTAACGAAATTTCAACGTCCTTTATGAAAAACGGTTGTAAAATCATTCCATATCTTTACGGTACCAAATTTTAACAATCGTTTTTTACACAATTCTGCTAATGACTTCGTCAGGCTACTAATCCTATAGAATCAATTAGAACCACGAAAGCAGTCCTTACAGTAACACCTCATCTAGTTGCCAAGGCGATATCGATTCGTAGTTAAAACAGGATGCGAATAAAAAGTGTGAGACCGCAGCGTCGGGGCTCCGCACGCGAGCCCGGCCCGCGTTTAGCCGAACAAAAAGCGACGCTATCTGCCATGTTTATGCGGGGAGGTCACGCCATCGCGGCTCACTCGCACATTCGCCAATATTATGCCTCCGCCGTGTCACAGTGCGTGGTATAAGTATAACTTTCTTAGCATAATAGCGAGCTAGTAATTTCATATTGTTTTAATGGTATTGTATCTCATTTGTAAGGATTTTTATTACGCAATCTATACCTACGTATCTCAGAGTATTTGTCCACAAAACACAAGATAAAAGTAGATATAAGTGGGGTCAGTATATTCTCATTTATATGTCAAATTGCTTTTGGGAAATAATTCGTAATAAGGGTCACCTCTGCGTACTTGGAAATAATTTGGGCGAGTTATCGAATGCAAATTTTGAGTGAATTTTCGCGAAATTCAAGCCATTTGTGGTTTGGTATTCGACACTACTGGTCAAGACTGAAACTGCATTTTTATGTGGATTCTACACTTATACAGGGTGTATTCAGACCGTGATCGGAAACCAAGGCTGGTAATAGCTAAGGTGATTACAAACCCCCTGGCGTTAAAGAAAATTCTGACAAAAAATAAAAAAATGAGCTATTACCTGCCTTGGTTTCCGATCACGGTCTGAATACACCCTGTATATCCGTATTATGAAACTATTATAAAGCAATTTCATTTCATTTCATTTAAAGCAATTTCATTTCATTTCAAAATTTCATTTCATTTCATTATAGGTATATGAACCATCTTGCTATATGGAGAATATACATTCGTAGTTGGGGAACTAGAATGTTATTCTGAGATGATCCTGTATAGAGCTGATACAGCTTTTGTTACGATAAATTGTGTGACAATTCAAAGTTTCAAGTGTGGACGGTCTTCAAAAGGTCGGAAATTTTCGCTCGTAATGAACCGTTTACAACACGCCTCTTAGGAAGTCTGAGTTCTGAGTCCCAAAGTGGACCTATTGCTGTTGATAAAATAACAGAGTTTCTTAGAAGTTTGGACGATTTATGGTCAGCAGTAAATCCCCTCCAAGTTTCATGCTATTTTATTCTTAGTAGTAATCACGTACGTACATTCGAGGAATCGAAAAAAATACCATTCAAATGAATGTATAGAAGCGCTACGTGTGGCTAAGTTTTGGCGACAAAAGTGAATTATATGTAATATTAATTCAAAACGCAGCTTTCACACGGCGGACACATTTCCCGAATGACAATGTGTCGAATGGTAGCATGCGAACGCGTAGGCGCCTGCATTGTGGCACGTATCCACACAAAAAACAATGGACGGTAAAAAGCACACGCGTGCAATATCAAAATAAAGTCATCTTTGTACGTGATTAGACGGCGATAAATCGATCCCGGTGTATGTCCGTCTGTGTGTGAGCGTGTGTGCGGCGAACTTATGCTAAATGTTCCTGGAAATTATAATTGAGAATATGGGAACGGTCGGTACACTTTCTTTACGGTATGAGCATATATTTACACATAATGGTTCTCAAAGTTTGCCCAGGAAAATTCTAGTAGACTTTTTGAATCATACAACATATACATGGTATTTGAATCATATACATGGTACATAGAGCGGTAAGCTATTAACTTTTTGAAATATAATGAGTATGTTAAACTAATTTTTCTGCTTTTAGTTAGTTGTAAAACGTGTCTTTTAATTTCGTCAGGCTCTGAGAATCTTCTACAAGAAAAGCCCTGAAAGCCGTTGTTCGGTCTATCTTATTATTTGTTTTTGGTAATGTACTCTAAATCATACGAAAATTGGGATGAGTCAAAGTCAGTATACCTTTTAGTTTCAACGAAGGCGTGAATAAAATATGACGGTTTGGGAGTCATCGGCGTATAGGTCCACATTAATATGCGCGGCGTGCCCGGTGAGTGGCTAATTCCCACGTGTCGGAATGACCTTTCATAATAATATTGTACACAAAATATTATTGCTTTCGTATAATTGAGAAATCAATATGCACACAGGAATCGCACGGAACATGCTTCGTGTGACTGAAACCCCTTTACTTAGTGATGAAATCGAATCAGTTCACGCATTTGTCATGCAGCAAAAACAATGGATCGGTAATCGTTATTACTGTGTCGACATATTAATTACATTGATACGTATTGAGTAATCCGAAGCTCTCAATAGTAGAGTAGGCCCGTGCCCAGCAGTGGGACGTATATTGGCTGATGATGATGATGAAGCTCGATATACGAGTACATAGATTTTTATATTGCTTATTAGTATTTGCAAGGCAACATGACGCAATTAAGTGTGGAAAAAAATACAATTAAATAATAAATAATAATAAAAACTTTATTTCACATTCATGTTTTTACATAGAAATGCACCATAATTACTGCGGTAGTTCAAAAACTGAAAAATTTAAGTGAATGGACACGGAAGTAGGCTACGAGGTAGATCGTGTATTAAATAGGGCCCTTACAATCAACTAATAAATTCCTCTGATGGTGTACAATTGTGGCATTTTACCTCTAGTTTGCTCTGTCCAAAGTATTGCATAATAATAGTTGTTACCATTGATTGATACATTCATGAAACTGTCCCGGCAAGTGTCCCGTTACATAAATCAATCACTCAGATATCGAGTACTAGGCTAGCATAGAGGCGAGGTGGTACCGTTGCACACTCGTGTTTTAGGTGCGCGGGTAATTTTGCAAGACTGCGCGTGCACGCCTGAGGGCGCGCGGCGGGTGGCCGAGCCATTGTCCCGCTAACCATACCTCCTGTCCGAACATGATTGCCTGGTACTGTTTGATTGAAAGACTTGTGACGCAACCGTTGGACGGTCGGTTACCATTTTCCAAAGTGTAATTCGGTAGCGTCATTTTTCAAAGTCATCTCATTAAACCAGACGCTGTGCGCAACTAGTTTCCTTATCTCGACAACGTTATTGACTTAGCGTTAAAACTAATCTCACCAGTAGCGACTACCGTATTGATTTTGCTCTAAAATCAATCATAGAGTTTAATGAGGCCCGTCTATTTAATGCACAAATGTAGGAGCGCGCGGAGGCGGCCGCGCTGCCACTCGCTCTCATCTATAACTTGCGGCGAGTGATTATCCTGCATTCTTTGTGGCTCATTATTCATTATTAAAAGTGGCTACCGTTACAGCTGTTTTGACTTTGGAAGAGTTAGATGTGTTAACGGTTGCTAGAAAAACTAAAACAATGGACAGTTGACATAAATTTGCTCGGAAATACCAATACTTCATTGTGTTTATGAGTTCGCATTGTGATGGAATGTTAGACAATCTGCGAATTAATAAAGCTATTTTTTCTGACAATAAAGAGTTGTTAAAATAGATTGACTGCTGGGATGTGGAATCGCTGATTACGACTATGTTAATGTACCTATAATTTAAAATATTATATTAGCATTTTCATATTATGTGATTTCTGTGTTTAAAATAATAGGTAATTATTGTGATTTAAACTAAACCACATTTGAAATAAACGGTCATTAACAATTCATGGAACTATATAAAAGTCAAATAAAAGCATTTATTATCGTAATATATTATATCGAAAATCGTATGAAATAGAAATAAACGCAACATTACTAAAATAACTTTAATAAGTAGACAATTTATCGATTCTACATATAAATTGATTAATTAATCGTATCGATTTTATTTTACTAAAATGTGGTCAAGCGGTATAATTGCGTGCCGTGCTATCTATGCCTCAAGTTCGACGCCTGGATCGGGCAGTTTTATTGGATTTTCTCCTTAGAAAATTCTTAGTACCTAATAAACTGCAATAGGCTCGCCCACGTTACGTAAGGCTTAAAAAACATTTGGCGAAACGTAACAGAGTACGATCCAGAAATATGTATGTAATATACTTCCAATCGATACGAAATAAAGAGGCTAAATATTTTATTGCCGCCTCTGCTACTCACAGCAATCTGTGCGCTGCCGTAATTGGTAATTTATATGTAAAACATTGCGCGGGCGGCGGCGCACGTCAATCAAATGCTGGAGATGTGCCGGCCCTGCGTCACTTGAGAGATTTGACTCGCGATTCCTGATACTCCTTTTTGTGTATCTGAACCTTACCAATACGGGTAGGGCAAAGTCAGTTGAGTGGCATCAGAAAACTGAATGGGATTATGTCTTTCACATATTATGTAGATTGAAAATGGTGTAATATTTAAACACGTTATATTAATGTGTATGTTTTCTTAAATGAAGCTTATGTACATACGCCTGTTTGTTGACGGATGTTGTTGTTATAAAATACTTGAGTAATTCCTTACAAGTTTACTTCTTTACGCAATAATAATTATTTATTTATTTGAAAAGACAAAAATTTAAGCTTACGACTATCGTCATGAGAACCAGCAGGTCGCCAATTAAATTATCAGTCACCTCAATTATTAAATCATTAATGATATTCTAGCTATAATTTTGGATAACGCAAGCTTATATTTTATACGAATGTGAATAGTCATTGCTAGTTACGCACTCTTAATATTCATAAGTGCTTATGAATAACTAAATTAATGAAAAATATCGACTGGAGTGCTCGAAAATACCGGTTTGTTATCCACAATTATACGATTTGTGAATCGTTAACGTATCTTTATTAATGTTAGTGAAATAAAATAATGCATACTCGTAGTTATCGCTCGTAACCGGAATGTATATTCACAGCAACGTGAAGCTCCGCTGGCGCCAAAGTCGTAGTCCACATTTACACCATAATAAAAACTGGGCCAGTTCATTATACTTTAACTGGTGCTAGAATTTTAGGATTATTAAAAAATATTTGGTTGTTCTCTGTGTACAATTACTGCACTTTGATTCGGCAGTTTGGAACATTTTTGAATTTTTAAATTGTGAATATTTGGGGAGCGAGATAGGGTGTTATTTTTTTGCAATAAATCTGGTTGAATTTGGGTCCAGTTGCTATAGAAGGTTAAGTAAATTAGAGAAACTATTAGTCTATTTTTCATACTCGAAACTTTTAACAATCATTCAACGTTAATAAGCTATTTGCCCTTAATTAAACATACATAATGAGTAAATGAGGATTTATTACAAAAAAAATTCGCATATGTGAAGACCGCCAATCTGCATTCGGCCGACGGTGTGGACCAAAACCCTTTTCTAGAAAACCATTGCATTGAAGAACCATCGATTTTTACCTTGGCGCGAACATAGTGAAAATTTAAACCATCACTTGGGGAGCGTGGGGCTAGTTGTAACACGGGTAAGAAGTAACAAGCATTTTTTACCTACATAATAGAAGAAAATTCGTTTGGTTTTCAACCTAACCTACTACGTTATACCCATTCTATCATATAAGCACGATCAGTACCCTGCCGAACGGCGCAGGAAGCAGTTATGTGCAGGCGCTCTGACAAAGCCAGGTCATGTATTTTTTACTCCTTATACAAAATGGATTATCATAGATTTCAAATTGTTTAGCATTTGTTGATTTATACATATACATTTAGCATTTGTTTAGTTTGATTATATTAAGTGTAATTTCACACCAAGTAAGCGCCTTTTTTTTTAATAGAAGTTATTTCAAAAAAACTCGCAGCTGGGTATGTTGTAAAACTTTTATGGGGCAAGTTGTAACATGTTACAACTTGCCCCTTATTTATTTAAAAGTTATATGAAATTACGCGGGACGTATTTAAATTCCTTCTTTTCATGTTTTGAATACTTTTTTAGCTTCACCTGGAGGTTAACCTGACTTAGAGCCTACCTTCTGGTATTCAAATTCAATTTGATTTCTCTCCATCTAAAATAAGACCTTACCCAAAAGCTCCACCACGAAAATGACTAACCACCCTCAACGTAAAAGAAAATGCTGTGTCCTCATAGATACGCCAGAGAAGAACGGGTTCCATAAAGATCATGAAGAAAAGTTATAGAAGACAAAGAAAACACAAGAGACTAGGAAAGGCAAAGGAAAGAGCAAAAGAACGATGACAAAAAGATTGAGAGGAAAAAGATAAGATAAAGATAGTCAAAAGATAGAAGAAGTAAAATATTGTGTTTTAAATTCTGATTCGGAATCTGAACCCATGGAATGGTTTTGTTTAGCTTGTGGGGAAACTTATGAAAATTAAAACGAGCAGTCAATACAATACATCATGTGCAAGATGTGGGCACATGTAAAATGTGCAACAGGAAATAAGATCTCATTTGTGTGTCTCAATTGTGATTCCGATGAAGACTGATTTCATATTTTACCTACGTCAATCAAAAGGCTGATTACTTAAAAAATTGAGATTTTGTTATAATAAATGGCTGTGAGTCTAAAGTTCCTTTATAGTTTAAGGAAGACCATGTATTTGTTAATATTTGATTATTTTTCTATTAGATTAAGAATAAAACTTAAAAGTGAACGTTTTTTATACCGTGCCTAAGGTTTATAATGCTAAATGAATCAAGTCTGATTACTGAAGAAGTTAAGATTATAAATGGCTGTGAGCTCAAATTTAATTAATAGTTTAAGTAAAGAAAGAACATGTTAATTGTTTATTTTTGAATATTTCCTGTTAGATTAAATATTTAACTTAAAAGTCTAAACCTGTTTTAGCGTTTGTAAAGTTTCTTATGCTAAATATGCCAAATAAATCTTTATAAAATATAAAACTGGTTGTCAATTCCTAATGTTACAATGTGCCCTAAGCCTGTTACAACTAGCCCCAATCACGGGGTAAGTTGTAACACTCGTCAATTTTTTTTCAAAGCCGTTTCTACAAAAAACCGTTACAGGTTTGATCAAAAGTTTATTTGGAACATCGGTTCCTTCAACTATCGAGTTGAATAGTTGTTAATTGGAATAGTACTGCTAGATTTCATAAATACCAAAGAATTAAGCTTTCATAGCCAAGAAACGAAAAATTGTTACAACAAGCCCCCCTCTCCCTACATCGCTACAGATGTTCCATTTCATTAGCGACGTACTTAACATCATGATCGGCTCAATAAACTAGTGTATTTCAATTCACGTAATGGATACTCAATAATATCCAGGTAGAAGGGTTTGTCGCGCGACAGGTGACAGCGCCAAATGTCCACTTTGAATATGCACCCCAAGCAATCTACCCTTGTCCCATACCCTTGTTTAATAACTCCCAGTCCGCGAGGCCCTCTGTCCTCTTCGCATTGCCACATGTCACCAAAATAACTCAAATATGTCAGTATGTTTGTTTGTCGCGTAGTGGTCGATTGTGCGTGTCACAGGGTCATTAACACCTTTTTGAATTAGGCAGATATGTACCAATTGAATGAAAAGGACAAAAGATTAGGGTTATTTTTAGTATGAGTTAAGAATTCAATTAGTGACTGTTTATGGGTGCAGATGTTTGTAACAAAATCAAAAACAAATCGCTTGATAAATTAAACAGCTGTTCACATCTCTGCATCGCCCAAGGTTCGACTGGTAGAGAATGCCTTAGGCATTAAGTCCACCTTTACAATTATATCATTGTATAAAGTGTAAATAAATACATAAATAAAAATAATAAATAAATACCCAACAGTCACATACATAGTTCTAACCCCACAAATAAATGCAAGTCTTGTGTCGTGGTTATCAGAAACTACGATAGACTTTTCAATCTCATAAACAGCCAGACCAAACATTTGTCTCGGTGCAAGGATCGAGCCCGCGGCCTCTCTTTTCACAAGCTGGTGTCTAGCTAACTGCGCCACGGGGCTGTCAAACCAATAAACCAATACAATATTAAGGCTGAGCTATATTTTGCACTTAAAGCAATCACATTTAATAAGTGAGCAATAATAGGGGGTGGTATTAAAGTTTGTACGGGTTTTTTTAAATTTAGCAATGTAAAATTGGATGTTCGTTTGAGTCTCTTGGCGATGGAAAACCACATCCGACCAAAGATTTGTGTGGTGTATATAGACAATGTACATACATATAACCAACGAACCGTATAAGTCCTATTGATGGTTGTTGACCTCTTCATCCATTGAGTGGGATACCTTTATGCACATGACCTTGGCCCATTGCAAGTATGAATGCGTCTAATATTTAAGAAGTTTTCCCCACGATCTTTCCCTTCACCATTGCTTTTTTCTTCAAAAGACAATTTAATAAGTAGAGAAATAAATTTCTCAACAATTGTACAATAAATTAATTTACAAAACATAAAGGATTGTTTGTTGTATGGACTCCAGCAAACGCGATTGCAACGATCCGCCGGCACAAACTCAAATAATATTAACCCTTCACGACCGGTTATTAATTTATATGTTGTTTTAAAACTTTCTAAAGAATGTCCGTGAGTCGCCGCGGGGAATTCGAATGTTGTTTGTTTGTTTGTTTTTTTTTTCGGAACAAGTCCGAGGAAAAAAAACGTCAGAAGTGGATGCTCAAGGTGTAGCATGATGGATGGCGGAGGCACGGCGGGGGCGGTGCGGGAGATTAAAAAACAATAACGCATAGGCGGTCAGTGTCCGCAACAATTTGTACGTTTGGAGCATTCGTCTTTATACGGTTTATACGGAGGTCGAATGGACCGGCCCGGCAAATATATTGAGCGGTTAAGGCGTGCGACTATCAATGGTTTACATGCGAAAATTGTCATGACTCATTAATCGCTTTTGCTCGGGTGTTTTAATTGTATGTCGAATAAGACCGTAGGATTATTAATATGTTATGCCAATTTGTACGTCAGTATTGTAATGTAATCGAATCAGAAATGAGGAGATCCGTAGGAGAACTAAAGTAACCGACATAGCCCAGCGGATTAGCAAGTTGAAGTGGTAATGGGCCGGGCACATAGCGCGGAGAACTGATGGCCGATGGGGCCAAAAAGTTCTCGAGTGGAGGCCACGTACCGGAAAGGGCAGCGTAGGACGTCCTCCGACAGGGTGGTCAGACGACCTAGTAAAGGTCGCGGGACGTCGCTGGTTGCAGGCTGCTTCCAACAGGTCCCTGTGGAAGTCATTGGGAGAGGCCTATGTCCAGCAATGGATTTCCATTGGCTGATGGATTGAATTGGATTGGATTGTAATGTAAAACGATCCTATAGGTGAATAAAAGTGTCGGTTTTTCAAAATTATTGTAAAAGCAAGTTTCAGTTATAATGAGCTGAACAGCTTTACATTGTAAATAATCTGTTTGCTACGACAAAGCTAAAATGACTATACTTACTAACCCTCTTCGAAAGGATTATTTCTCAACACAAAAAAGCAACAAATGTATGTATGTGTACAAAAAAGCCTATCATTACAAGTCTAATACTTTTACAAAAGATTACGTAGCCATCACTCATGAGCTCTCATCTTGTAAAACTCAAATTGATTTTGACGTACAAATAGTTAATGTGAATATAATTGGTGCTTAACGCTCGTGTTTCTTCTTGTAGAAAAAATCTTGTGGCTCATTCAGAGGGTCATTGGGCATAGCTTTGTTAAACTTATAAGGGTTCAAAGTGGTGGTAACGTACGATTATGGAATTTTAACAAAAAAAATAAGCATTTATGTGTTACACCGTGAATTGAGCCCTGAAAACCCCCCCATTCACGCCGCGCATGCAATCAGGAATTAATTAAACCTAATTTATCTGATATAAAACTACGAGATTTTAATTTTAGAAAAAAGAACAAAAAAGATGTCCAATATCTTGTCTTCTTCCTGAGTTCTATCATCATCATCATCATCATCAGCCCATATACGTCCCACTGCTGGGCATGGGCCTCCTCTACAACTGAGAGGGTTCTATCAAAAAAAAATAAAAAATATATGTATAAAAAATATAACATGATTTTGTGTTTGTTCACGGTGCGTGAGTGTGTTGTGTCGTGTCGTTGTGTCGTCTCGTCGCGCTTTTTTTATCGTCCACACACACGACATTCGCGCGTAACTGTTTTATAGCGATTGTTTTATAGTTGTTGTTTTACGTTTAACCTACATGTTTGTGACAAGTTACCGGCTGTTCGTGGTGTTAGGTTATGATTTCATCGCAATGTGTGTCAGTAAGGTTTTGTCTGACTTTTACTTTGGTTTCCATAACTTCAACAGGCAAACAATCATGATTATGAAGCTTAAAAAATAATGGATTTTCTTTATGAGATCAATTTAAAAAAATATTATAAAGATCCAGAGAGTAACTTAACTATAAGTGAAACTTTTCAGATATTATTATGGATTTACAAACTATTGTATCTCTTTCACTTTCACCAGATTCAAATATGGGCTGTGTATATCAAGTGTCATTTTCCTTTTTTCAGGTAAGTTTCATATAAAACTTCAATCCGACTTCACCACGACACCAACGGTTAATGGAGATCAAAGGTAAGTAGAAAGAATAACGTATAAGTCGCGTAGTAATAGGGTAATGGGCAGATTATAACGCAACTGTAAGGCTATATTTAAAATAGAAATTAATATAGTAATAACTATTACTGTTTGAGGCTCGCTACATTATTGGCGTTTTTATTAAACTATGTTTCATAATCAGAAGAATTATAAAATATAGGAGCGAATTTAAAATGTTTTGATTAGTTTTAAAAGTTTATTCGATGAATGTGGTTAAAAATTAAAGAGAAATGGGATAGTGGGATAGTTAGTACCCAGTGTTGAGTTATGTTATTCATGTTTTTGATCTTGTCAAAGAATTGTCAAATCACGTAAGTTTTCCTTCATATAGTACTAGCACTACGGGTAGAAGAACCGAATAAGTTTCTGTATAATCCAGGTTGCACTTCGATTACTTATAAACCTACATACATGTATAAATTTATTGCATTAAACAATTGAAACGTCTCCAAAACTGTCGCAATAAATCTCGCAAAACGTTGCCAAAAACGTGTTAAAAGCTTTTGAATGTGTTTATAACTGTGCTTGTTGGTAAATACTGACTTGTTCTTGGACGTAAACGAATCCGGTAACTGTAAATACATTAATTTTATTAACGTAAAATGTAGTTGATAAGACAGTGATGGACGATATTTCCTTAAATACACTCGTATAGATGTTGAATGAATTCCATGCGTTGGGATTTTCCGTGCCATGACCTGCCTTTCTTTGACAGAGAATTAAAAGCAATGTTCCTTACGGTTGATGCTCTCCTGTTATTGATATTGGTCTTAAACTCATTGAAATACAAAACACGGAAGCGTTAAATATTATATGTTTATAACGAACGACTTTTATGTGCATTTAAATATTTCAAAAAACGAAAAATATACAGAAGTAACTGGGTGTTAAAAGATTTTTTTTTAATATTGAATAAAGAGAGAAAGGTAATAAAATGGTACATGTATTTAAACTTTACTAGCCGCTGGTAAATTGAATAAGGCAGCTGTATTAACTAAAAAGTATTTAAAAAGTGATTCAGTTAATATTTTAAATGTGAAAGCGATCATGGGAAGGTCTGGAGTAATGTTCTCGATTAGACCCTGAGGGCGTGATTCATGTTTGAAGCATCCGATGTGATTAGAGCCCGGAGACACATTGCATTAATCATACGCAATCATTAGTCATAGATCTGCCTACCAGGATTCAAAATATTCATGTAATACATGAATTATTGATTGCTTACAGCACCTTTGAATGATGCGATCGGCAAGAAAAGACATCTATGATAATTACTCAATTTTTATTTTGCAAATGACGTATAAGAAAATATTATTTTAGTAGCTTTTGACTTAAAACGCGTGATGTATTTCTGTCTTTTACGGGCAATCAAAGAAATATGTATCAACCAATGTATAACCAATAAGTGTGTCTTGTTGATACGACAAAAGTCAAGAAAACGCCAAATTAAGACTTGGCTCTAATAACTAACGTCTCAGGATGACATGTTCTAACTTTAATTTTTCAGTAGAATTTTCAATGTTAAATCCGGTTGCCTATGAAATTTAAGAATATTGCACACTTTTATTTTTTCTTTACGCTATTCCTATAGGAGCCAAATTGATGGCAAACTTTCGTTCCCAGAATTACGGATCGATCTCGTGGCCTAATAAAACACGTGTAAACAATGCGTTAAGTGGTGCTCCGTTGCAAAAGTGTCCGATACACGCATGTTTACACACAAACAGATTGATGCACACTCGAACCGCAAACGTGCAATTAACCGGCGCAATAAATTTCAACATCTCTTGACGAGAAGTATTCCGCGCTAAATGGCCTTTTGTGTTCTGACTTGATATTTATACATGTAATTAAAATGTTCCTTGTTTCGTCCGTTTTATTGTTTTATGTTCGCTCCCAATGTTATAGTTGCGGCAAATTGAAATACAAAACGCGACGTTTTGTGCTTTATTTAGCTTTCAACCTCATAGTCTAAGATATCATTAAATAAAACATTTGTAATCTCGATAAAAGATTAATCTATGTTTGTATATGTTTTTATATGAATATGCGTTGATATAAAATACACTTATAATAAGACTCGTCGAACGAACTAGCTCTCTCAAAGCGGATTTTTCAACAAGAGCAACAAATACAGTAATTTACAATTTGTATAAGGTTGGAAACGAAACATTCAATTTAATAACTAATATTAAATTAAATATAGCGTAACTGGCATTCAAGATTGTGCATGTGAAAGACAAGCCAACATAGTTTACTACACAGTAAGCCGTGCTACTGCAAATACAAATATGCAAAGAGAATTAAGTCCTTGGTGCACTATTCAAGCGAGCACGGTGGAGTGTAACAGGCGCGGCTAACAACCGGCTGCCTGTATCGGTTTGATGACGCGATGCTCTGCCGAGAACACTGTGTAATCACCGTAATCTGCGATCGCGTCAGATGAGCGTATATCTCTTGGAAACGATCGGCCAACAGCCCGCGATCCGATCCAATGTGTGGTAGCTTCGTTTGGTCATTTTGCACTACTGTTAGAAGATTAGATTAGTTAACCTACTGAAAGCTTCTGTTCTCCTAGTACATTTTAATGGTTCGAAGTTATTTATTATTTATTTTCTTTGAATATTATGTTATATAACAGCTTTCGGGACCGTTGTTTGAGGTAGGTATTAAAATGAGACGTCACAGGTTTAATTCCGAAATTATAGAAAATATTTTTTGTGAAACCCAGATATTAAAATTAAAATTACCTATCTCGCGCATTCTTAGTTCAGTAAGGTAAAGTCTATTTATGCGACTGTTGTGTTTATTTATTAATTTAATGTCAATGTGAAGTATTTTATCACAGAAAATCAATCATTCTATACGTAAGTGACGCGTGTGCATTTCAAAAACCAGATGTTTTTTGTCACCTGCGTCGTGTGCGACATGCACAAAGGTCATCTTTATGATCAGTCCGAACGTTCTAAACTATTCCTGAATTATGCCTATTTAAATAGCCTACCGTGCATGTGGTAAAAAACTAATAATAGCCCATGGAAGGATGTCGTGTTAAGGATCAACTTTTGTATAGCCACATAATTATAATCGTATTTAGCCAGGCCTTATATTCGCAAGTAGACATTACGGTCATGTCATCGGGTCAGTATAATATTAAGAACTAAATGAAAGAAAAGATGGGATTATTCCCAAACGAGGTATAACCGAAAACAAGCTGGATGAGTTTAGTAGAGCGAGCGCCGGCGGCGGGTGTGGTGTTTACCGCTCGGCGCTAACCACAGGGCGGACGGGCTACCGCCTTCCACCTGTGTGGTCCTCGCGCGGCTTATGCGTGTGGTCGTGCTGCCTTACCGATGCAGCTCCACGCTGCTGAACATCTCCTCGAAGTTATGGCACCCTGGTACTATTACTAGTTAACGCCTCATTCAATTCAGATAAATCTCAAATCCTCCATCCGGAAGTAAGGTCCGGAAACAGTTTTCGTATAAAATAATGGAATTATCATTATTATTTGTATCTTTAATTTATAGAAAATCTTTCCGAATTAATAGATGATCCTAGGAGTCTTTTTTTTCGATGATTGAATCTGAATCATGTAAATAATCAAGCTTTTTACAAAATACTTTCAGAGAGAGATCGTTTTAAAATCTTCGTGGTTATTGAACCCTAATAATTTTGCATATTTTTATTTTAAGTCCATACGATTTTAAATTCTTTTTAAAGATTAAACAAAATTCAATTTAGCATTTAGTTGAAATTACTTGTTACTTTCACAATAAACGTGAGTCGCGTGAGAGCCGCGTGTTCGGTGTTCACGCACGGCGATGCGCCGGACGAAAATTAATTTTCACTCAATACGTTTACGAGAGGTTCGCGTTGCCGTAACTCATTGAGACGATCTCTTCAGTCCCCATAAATAATACACAGCCTTAAACGATGGACTGTTTGCCAGTGGGCCGGCGAAAATTACCATTGTTTTCCCATCGAAGCGGAGAAACCGACGGCAAAGCTGGCTTGGTTTTCGTTGTAACCCTCAAATTTGAGCGTGCACTCAGGAACTCTTTAAGTGCGCCGTTGGAGAGATGGTTTTGGAACGTTTTTGATGGCTAATTAAATTTGCGAAGCGTGTAACTAGCTGGCGAGGTGCGTATTAGCGGGCCGCTGTCGTGCTCTTGTTGCACCAACGTAATTGTAGGGTCTCGTCGCCTCGCGCCGGCCTCTCGCCAGGGCTGCCAACACATCTGGCCCCGTACTTCAATTTTATTTTCGGCTATAAAACTTGCACTTACACCACTGGTTATTTGTTTGATTTATTGGCTTGTATTTTTAGTCTTAGTAATTTTTAATTCAAAAATTGTGTTAAAAATTGATAATAGCTTTATGAAAATTTATTTATATAAAATATGGATGATAAGCTATATGCATAGCTTATACATAGCATGCTTAGCATTAACAATCTGTTAACTGGAAAGTATTGAAATATTATTAAAATTTTGATGCTATGCTATGCTATATTGTCGATTAAAATTCCTCCCAACCATAGCCTGTGACACTCAAATAATTCCAGTGCGACGTCTATAATCCAATCATCACGTAATAACCGACTGTTAACAAAAACCCACATATAAATCATGCGTCCATTAATCACACCAGCGAACACGGAAATAAATAACCCGACCCACCAATTATTAATCAATTAACAGTAACTGAACCACCATTTAGTGCGAGGGTTGTGGGCCGTGGTTGTAAACCGTGTCCGCCAGGGCGGCGCTACCAGTAAATCAAACTAAACTTTTACTCTACGCATCGCGTTTGTACCTCTGTCCGAGCTTTCTTTTCAAATAGATTTCCTCAAATAGTAAAGGAAAGTATTCTTCTGGACATGTCTGTGTTTTATTAAAACAAGAAAGGAATATTGATACGAGTTTCATCAGATTTATATAATTTATTTTAGGCAAATTGTGGCTAGGAAGAAATGGATCGGGCGCTTACAAAAGATATTATATAAGTTTCTTGTTAATCGGATTTACCTGCATTAGCATCACTATTTATCTATTTGAGATCAGGAAAAAATATGAAACACAACTTAAATTGATAGAATTATTTAAACCACTACCATGTTTTGTTAGAAATCTCTCTGTATCGCTCCGAGATCGATAGCGTTCCGATAGTGGGTATCGCGAGCAAAATACCAGCTGCAACCCAGAGCCGAGTGTCCGCGCTCCGGTCTACGAGCGCGTAGGTGTGCGCCCCGCTTAATTTGTCGGCGCGGTGTGTGGCGGCCCTAAGTCAGCTCAGCGCCCGCCTCGGCCGCCGCGCCCGCCGCCCGCTGACGGGTTAAATTGAAAAATAAACATTGTGAGTGATGGCCGAACGTACCCAACGGGCGGACTGACGTGCTCGCAGGTTGTTGACTCCCCCCAGCGAGACCCTGCCGAGACTGATGGGAAATTTGCACAAACCAATTGATATTATAATTTAAAGTATACGTGCCTCCCGCGAGCTAAATCATGCCAGTGCAAACATTCATGATCCTCCCGCTAATGACACCTGGAAGCGGGACCGCGCGACTGCTTGATTGCTAATTGATTCGCTCGAAAGGCTTAAGTGAATGGAACGGTCTCCGTCTCGATGATGGCTCGTAGGACATTGTGTATGCTATGTAGTAGATGACTCGCAAGGAACTCTTTTCATGTTGGTAATAAGGACATCATATTCGGTCCAAAAGCTACCGCCGTATGCAAAATTTCCCAGCTTCTACTACACTAGTGTGAGGGTTTAATGCCCCTAAACAAACATTTGTAGAACGCAAATATATGTATATTTCTTGAATTTACGGTTAAATCCGCAGGCTCTTAAGCGTTACACAGATGGTGTGCAACTAACTGAACCTTACACACTTTTTATATTATAAATATTAGCATGGCGTACAATGTTTCTACACTTTAATTAAAATAATTGCGTGATGGCCCCAAGGATACTCCGTCTGGGCTGTCATGATTTCAAGTCCCAGGTACAAACTAATGACTTCTCTAAGTTCTTTATATTATATCTAAATGAATTGTCACTTCATAAACATAAAGTAAAACATCGTAATTCAATCCTCGGGTTATTCTCAGGTATTTGATGTTAACCAACTCGCTTTAGGCTTAAATGAAGTTCTAAGGCTAACTCCTATAGATAGGAGACAGCACATGTCCAGCGTATGTAGGCGGAAATACATAGATGGAATACAACTTAGTATAATGGTAACCAAGTCCCTCGATCACACGAAGTTCCTGGACGCAGGCCGCTTATACGACATAAAATAGAATGAAAGCTTTTATTAATTCAAAACTTTTATAAATGATATTATACATTATAACTATTATCATCCCTTTATCAAAAGGCGAGCGCAAAGAGTTATACATATATAAATAGAATTGATTGCACGTTGGCATGTCTGTTGGCGGCGGCGGGGCGCTGTGTAAACAGAGCTGAGGTCCGAATAAATGAGCGTGCAATACCGCGGGGCAGCCAGCCTGGGATTGCCAGATGCAATGATATTTTCCCGAGATACAGGTATATATTCGCGAATATGAATTCGAGAGGATCAGGTCACGGGCAGAAAATCCTGCAGTTGATGTAAAGTCGAATTGGACTTAAATGTCTACCTGTAAACGCACCACCTCTGGGCACAAGCCTCCTCCACAACTAACAGAAGGTTAGGTCACCAGCTGGCCTATCGCAGTTTGGTGAATTTAACATATTTGATTGTAAAGACACCGAATGTTTGAAATACGAGTAGATACCCAGCTTACGTGTTCTTTCCTTTTTATTATCCTAGGTCCTGCGTTGAGTCATGAGTTTGTTGTGTTGCGAGATATGAGCCTTTCTTTATTTTTGATAAATTATCGGCTTATAGTTTCATAACTTTACAGAATGTGCCAAAGAGGCTGTTTGGTGTCGCTGCATCTGCTTTTTTGTCCCTATCCCTCCACACACCCGGCACTGTAACTCCTGTGCTCCGAAATCAACAGCGGCACGCCCAGTATTGACGCAGAGCACTGAAGCTCAGCGAATCTAAGGGAACCAAATTTGTCATGATGCCGCAAACAAATTAATCAGAAATAATATAAAGGAGGAGATGGAAAACAAAGCATCTACTTGTCTGTCTTTTCTTATGTCTACTTTTCTTTTACTTTTGCAATTATCACACCTCTGCACCACTCTGAGATTAGGTGGCAATCAATTCGACATTAAGCTTTTATATAAACTTATTATTGAACAATGACATTCATTATAAATTTAGGTCATTAACTTTAAATGCAACTAATTCCCGAAAGTTATCTAAATATTTCCAACCTGGCAACGTTATCCCGAAACAGAACGCGAGCCCATCGGCGGTGCTTTACGATCCCGGTGATATCCCGGGCGGAATTATTTTATTGCCCATCGTGATTACGGCTTCATGCGCCACGCCACAGGTCGGCTTTCAAAAGAAAACAATTAACGAATGAGCGGATTTATTTGTCGAGCTTGTTAGCAGTTTGTAAGTTATGAGGAATTGTTTTAGTGCAAAATTAAAAGTTGTTTGAATTTTAATAGTTTGAAATTTGAATAGGTACGGTATGCACAAAAAAATGTTACTAGTGTTTTATATGACGGTAAATACAAGGACATATTCATTTCGTGGTTTCTTCAATCGAAATATTGATATCGTAAAAATAAACATGTTTTTTTTATAGTCCTTAATGAAGGTGAAATAAATAAGCATGCGATATTTGATATTTGTTTTTTAAATATGTATGTATGTAAAGCTGTATTTGAAAAATACATTTAGCGATCCTATTATTATTTAACTCTTAAAAAATTGTCAATATGGTTTCTAATCTTTCTTTGTAAATTAAATATAGGGTTGTGTATGAAAAAAAAAATACAATAATTTTATATAAATATATTAAAGATGACATTTACAACAACCACAAGCATATAGTAGGTACTAGCTAGTCAATATCTATGCTTTCCTATTACAAACGACTGTAGAATTTCCTGTTTGTTATAACAGTGTGTCGTTTCGTATGATAGATAGTCACGTCGATTCCTTGTAAGTTGACAACACGGCCTAATAAATTCAATAACATTGAAATATTGCACCCGATTCGATTAATATAGAAAAAGATACTGTAAAACTACGATCGAATTGTAAAATTTCAAATCTGTGATGTGATATAAATTTTTTATTGCTTTGTTTTTCTCTCTTACTATTTGATTAAACCCACGATATAAGAACCTTTTTGGTAGCTCGCCCAAAAAATATTACTTTATTTTCAGTTGCAGGCGTCATCATTATTATCAGCCCATATATATCGGCACGGGCCTCCTCTACAACTGAGGGGGTTTAGGACATAGTTGCAGCCATATGCGATTGTAATATATTATAACACAGACAAGACATTCAGCTGTGTTTTTTTATGCTTCTTAGACGACTCGGCACCTTGCAAAGCAACGCTACAGCCAAATAATGTTTTGACTTTTAGTGCCTTAGCAGGCTTATATACGGTAATGGAATAATAAATATTAAAAGAGTTTTAAGTCCAACACAAATAACTGTACTATTAAGGAAAAAGAATGGAAATTCTGATGAAAATAAACGTCTCTCTGAGAACTTAATCCAAAATAATTTTGTTCAGTACCACAAAATTATTGCCCAAATGTGCCATTGCCTCATTTACTTTAAAGTAAATGTTGAAAAGCTACCGCATCATGCGCAAATATTATACTAATGCGCACTTAAGGACCGCTGAATTGGCCGCAAACAGGTCCACCCCAACACCTTATAAGGCATTCAATAACAAAATAAGAGTGCAAAAGATTTAGTTTACGATTCGTGCGTTATCTCCCGATGGTATAAAATATATACGTTTTACGCGTACTTTTAGCAATAAAAGGTTTGCGTTATCGTTTGATGTCGCCGTGGCGGAGAGATATCGGACCGTCGCTAAAAGCGTTCATCCATCCGCGGTGTCGCGAAATGCGATTGCGGTGTCGCCACGGCTTACATGACGCCTTTGTTAATGCTCATAACCAAATATTACATTTTTATGGTATACGGCTTTGAGTTTACGAGCACCAACTTTAATTGTTGATCGACAATTAACGGGACATAAAACGCATGTAAACAATCTACTATGAACAGTAAAAACAATATGTGAAATCGTTACCAGCTATCTACCCCAAAGAATTCCTGTGCAACCTGTTGCACACCATTGAATCTGGTTTTATTCTAGATATCACTTAATTTACTTTGCATTGTTAGCACGGTCCTCTGCGATTGAGAGGGCCTTAGTCCACCACGCTGGCCTAGTGAGGATTGGTGAACCTCCTTTTATTCACATTATAAGATGCGAGGCTTTTACTATTGACCGGCCGCACTTCTACACTCCGTGTTATTCCAGAGTATTTCCAAACGGAAAAGCCAAACAATTCCTTGCCCGGGAATTGAACGATCCAATCTACATCTTGCGCGTCAACTTATACTGCGGGACATACAAAGCTGTCAAATGAGTAATGCCACAATCCTATATTGTTGTCGTCCGTATTAAAACAATAAAATGCTTCATTGAATGTAAATATTAGTGGCATATAAACATGCGATACTAATGCATCGGTATAATTTTATGCGAGTGCGACGTCGCGCCGGGCCCCACTGATAAGGTTGCTAATGAGCGGTACCTGTCGTTATCAGCCGCGCGCCGCACCGCCCTCGTCGGTGACTAACGCGACCTGTCTGAGCGGAGGTCGGGGTAGGTCGAATGGAGGTATTTAAAAACGGTATTCTCTTCTTTGGCAATTGTAGATAGCAATTCGTAAAGTAATTTTCGCAAATTTAAATTTGGTCGGTTCGGTTTTTTTGCGGGTAAAAATGGATACGCTTTACAGTTAGAGAAATTTCACTGCAGAAACACATTTGTTTTTCCTCCGGGGATTCAGGCGTGATATTGAATGTAAGTTGGTAAAACCACGCCGAGGTGAGCCGATGCTGCAGCATAAGATAGGTATGGATATAACATATTCCGGAATCTATCTATGTATATCTCATAATCGTTTGTCGAAGACAAACAATACTTGGATCGCATTATTGTGCCAAACTATTGTTAGGGAATAGAGATTGATTTTGTTACATTGTTTGTTACGCGTTGATGCGTAAATTGCTGGTTTAAAACATTTTACATTGGACTAGCTAAAATGCAATTTTTTGATAAATTTGATTGATAATTGAAACCAACATTCTAAATGAAATATTTAATTTTAAGATGTCTTGAAATATAAGAAAAAGGTTTATGAAAATAATTCAACATTTCAATAGTATTTACATAACAATAGTTACATGCTTGTGTCAACAATGATTAGGCGATTCTTAAAACCTCATAAGTTGACTTTTAATGGAAGCCACAATAAATGTTATCCACTCGTTACTGGGAAGGTTAATACAGCTTAAATTATACTTAAAGTACTTAAAAGCAAAAAAAGAGTCGATTAACGTACGTAGTTGTATATAAAAAATGTGACAGATGTTACTATCGTGGAATAATTGAATCAATACAATTACCAAGCTCCCATACCTCGTTAGGAGGTGAAAATTTTTCTTGATAAAAGTCGTTACATTAAGTGGTTTTTGGCGGCTCCCCGTAATAAACAGAACATTGATGCGTTTTTAACAACGGCTCCTTGCTTTTTATGAGCGCCTGGTATTTTACCTAATTGATATTTAGACCGAGTTTTTCAATTATTTGAAAATTAGACTTAATTTTTATACATTACATTTTGTAATGTTGTTGGAATTACGTGTTGACGTGCCGTTTGTTATGTGTATTTTGTTCTTGTTTCGGACATTTTTTACAATGCACTTTAGGTTTTTTATTCGATAAATTTCTTAAAGAATAGTGGATACATCCAGTTTTAACTAAACATTACTAATTAGCTGTAATGGGGATTCTTACACAATCAGGACACGACCTATCAACCTCTCGCTTGTAAAACTTTGTATAAATGTGTAATTGGTTCAAAACATTACAAACAAAGCATAATTATCGCCGAAATACATTGTAATTACAAATAACTGGGTTCTCTAAAATGACTACACTAGGACTTGTATTTTGATATTTTCCACGTATTCATTTACTATAAACGCTAATATTCAATGGCGATTTGTAATATTACACATTGCATTTGTATAAACAGCGGATTCAATCCCACGATGTAAATAAAGATAATGTTAACTGTATACAAGCTGTACAGTCAGCTCAAATAGACGCTGCGCCGAGAGAATTTATTCACATTTAGCTGATTTTGTATTTGCAAACTAACACAAATGCTCGCATCCGTATGGTAAGCACCAGTAAAGCCAAGCAAAATATTACACGCTTAAGATAAGAAAATGAATTTTAGAACGACTCGCCTATCCAGTGTGCACACATAATTGTTAATTGGAAACGTAGCATTTCAAAAACAAGACTGTATCCTGAACAAATTCCCGACGATTATGGTTAATGTAGTCACATGACGTCAACTCCAGGATATCCTTAACAATATTATTGAATCTTAAAACGGTTCCATTGCTCTGTTCCCTATGTACTGCGTTTCTAAGACGTATTTAATATATAAGGCTTGGAAGTTCCCTCATGATGTTAGGTGGTGAAATATAATCGCCTTTAAAGTAAACAGCGTTGTAACTAAACACATAATTTCGATATTTTAGAGGTCCATCGCTTGCGTTGAAACGCAAGGCTATTTTGCCGCCTATGTAAGGGCCTTAAGTATTTAAGATCCACAAAGATAAACTAGATAAACATAGTTAAATATCGTTTCGATCTAGAGATCTTTTTCATACGTAGATAAGGCCAGTGTCCAGCAATGGTACGTGTATAAATGGGAAATGAATCAACCTATTTTATTAAAATGTATGTTTTTATGTGTACCTCTGACATTTCCAACTTATGTGTGTCATCATCAGCCCAAATACGTCCCACTGCTGGGCACGGGCCTCCTCTACAACTGAGAGGGTTTAGGCCTTAGTCCACCACGCTGGCCTAGTGCGGGTTGGCGGACTACACACCTAAGAAATTCCTAAGAACTTCTAGGTGTGCAGGTTTTATCACGATGTTTTCCTTCACCGTTAAAGCAAGTGATAATTCATTGTGAATACACACATAACTTCGAAAAGTCAGAGGTGTGTGCCTGGGGTTTGAACCTGCAACCGCCGAAATTCTCGACCGCGCGCCTAAACCTCGAGGCCATCACTGCTTATGTGTGTATTCATGATAAATTATCACATACTTTAACAATAAAGGAATACATCGTGAGAAAACCTGCCTATTAAAAAGGTCTTAGTTATTTCTGAGGTGTATAGTCTGTCAACCCGCACTAGGCCAGCGTGGTGGACTAAAGCCTAACCCCTCTCAGTTGTAGAGGAGGCACGTGCCCATCATGGCGTGGCTGATGATGATGTTTTTTCATGTATTGGTAAATTTCATTGCTGTTTATATCGATATTCAGAGCCATCTCACCAAAAGCTTTCGCTCTATAACGATCAAACTTTACCATCTTTTAACAATGCAAATTAACGGTGTCACACCAACCATTGTGTTATTTTATGATATAGTATTATTTACGACAATTTCTCCATTTAAAAGCTGTATAACAGTACCTCAGATCTCACAATACGTAGATACTATTTCACTCAAGTTCAAGACATGTGTTTACAACGCGAGACGTGCACTAAGGAAAGTGTACACAGACATTAGGAACCAGTTTGGCTCCATTACAGATGCATATGTTAGGCGAGTTTGATAGCCGCGACGCAACTGCACGCCACTCCTGCTAGCCTAGTACATACACTGTTTCAAATTGTTGACCTGTTGAAGCACTCGCCTTTCTATTTGTCTGTTTGTGTGTCGATAGATGTTGAATTAATTCAATTTCGTGTTTATACTTTGTATGTTTGACGATGCGTCATAAAATCTATATTGCAATGGAACTACTGAGTGCACAGGTCTAAAAGTGGAAAATATCAAAGTTGCTTACTTTGCAAAGTTGATCGTGGTGCAAGAGGTATTCTTTGAAAGATTTGTCAACGTGGTCTAACCGGCTTATGAATTCCATAGTCTAGAACTGACTGTGTTAGCTGCAATTTATGATAGCGCCAATTTTTTGTTTTTTTTTTACGAGAGGTAAGCGCTTTATGCTCCCCTGTTCGGTACCTCGATCCCAAGATTGTTCTTCTCCACCGTTCTTTTCAAAGCTCCTGTTTCGTACTCATTTTTGAGGACCTTAAAGACTTGTTTCAAGTTAAACGCGTGTAGTCAAAAATAGGTGTACATTATGAATACACATTATTTTATGTTAATAAATGCAAGTTGTGATTCCATACGTGTGCGGTGCGTTACCACATCATAACGATTGTTTTGTTGCGTTAATTATTATTGAAGTAGATTTATTGCGTTGTGAGACAAAAGGTGTGCCGGCTTTTTGTGCTTGTGGCGTACCACCGATGTGAAGGCCGCGATTGGGGCCAGTAGAGTAGCTGCGAACAATCTTCATTTTTATTTTTTCCATAAGTTATCTAATTGCTTTATCTACAGTAACAAAAGACCTATTTACCTTGCTAAATAGAAGTAGCTGTTTTCAATTCGCTTTCCAATTATATTGCGAACTAAAACATATACTTTGATACAATTTTTTCTATGATGTCATTTCTTAACTAATTTGCGCCGGATTCCAATTGATCCCTGTGTATAGTTCTCGTAGGTATTGTATAATAGGTATTACTACAATGTTTTTTTTATTGTCTAAGATTGTTTCACAGTGCGATTTAAATTAAAAATGATGATACTTCATTACTACGACTCTGTATTGGCTATAAGATGAGCAAGGATCTATTTGCCATGTAAAGAAGTTAATCATTTTCCTTTGTGAACTCAGATATGGTGTGTCTTAGGTACAGAACAACTATATTCAAAAAATATATATTTTAATTTTGAACAGTCCGCCACTCTAGAGGCCCGTAAATGTGCGCCGCCACGCTGTCAACTATGAAAGCACATTGTGTGTACCGTACTACAGTAAGTGAAAAGGGGAATGATTGACCGCTTCCTCCACGCAAACGGTCGCATTTTGATTTATACCGTCACGTCACCCCCCCCCCCCCCCCCCCCCACTCCCTCTTCGCCCTTCCCCCAGAACAACCACCCCGCACCAATCCGCCATAGAGCCATTGTTTTATATGCTTTAAAGCATTCGTTACGCTTTTTTGTGTTTAATTAATTTACCTTTATGAACCCCGTAAGTTTTATGAATAATACGGTTATTACGTAGGATATTATGAAGTTGTGTGAGGGGTACCATCATAAATATGTGTGATTATTATAATTTGTTAAATAACCTTAATAGACAGAAATGTATTAGGCGTATCTGATAAGCGATGGATCTGCCAATAAATATCGGGGTTCAAAATTCATAAACTTTATTCAAACCTGCTTAGGCTTCATAAGTTTTCAGTTTGATAGACATTTTACACAAATACAATACTTGATTCCTTGGTTGATTCTGTAGGACATCCTATCCTGGTGAGGACTATTCCTAGCATAGACCGACCGTACTGCTTATGATTTTTTGTCCAATGTCATGCCAATAAATGTCGTCTAGGCTTTTTATAACATATTACAAGAGCATTTTAGACTTCCAATTATGAACAATTATAAAACAAAAGCCACGTGGTGCAGTTGGCTAGAGACCAGCTTGTGGAACAAGAAATAGCGGGTTTGATCCCCGCAACTAGACAAATGTTTTTTGTGATCCACAAACATTTGTTTCGGGTCTGGGTGTTTGTGAGACCAAAAATTCTCTCGTAGTTTCTGATACCCACGACACAAGACGTATCTTAATGTAGGGTCAGAGCTATGTATGTGACTGTTGGGTGTATTAATTTATTTAGTTAAACTCTTCAAAAGCTATAAATTACAGTCAATTAACATTATCCGTAGTATAAATTAACGTGGAATATGAAATATTTTCGTATTGAAATAACAATAATTGAGTCATAGCACCTGATTCATTGCAATCTGCAGATATTGCGCCGTCGTGCAGTGACGTGAGAAAACTTTGAAACGATCACAACGTATTAATGGTAATTGCGAATCTGTCAACGCAAGAAATGTATAATTCACATTGATTTATTGTATTTTATAAGATATTGTATTCATATGGAATACTAACTGGTTCTCTCCGCTTTGTTTGCCCTATTCGGTCGCGAAGTATGCCAGAATATCAAATGGAAGGGGCTTTTTGATACAAAACAATTACAAAGTTCTAATCTTTGTATTTTATGAAATTATTTTATGTTAAATAAGAAGAAGTAGAGGAAGTAGAAGTAGAAGAAGAGAAGTAGTGATGGCCTCGAGGTTTAGGCGCGTGGTCGAGAATCTCGGCGGTCGCGGGTTCAAACCCCAGGCACACACCTCTGACTTTTCGAAGTTATGTGTGTATTCATAATGAATTATCACTTTAACGGTGAAGAAAAACATTATAAAAGTTCCTAGGAATTTCTTAGATGTGTAGTCCGCCAACCCGCACTAGGCTAGCGTGGTGGACTAAAGCCTAAACCCTCTCAATGGTATAGGAGGCCGGTGCCCAGCAGTGGGACGTAAATGGGCTGATGATGATGATGATGAAATCCAATAAATTGCACACAGAACACTGTGCCTATATTCGCGATCGAAATAAAGATTAATTAATTAGCATTTAGTGTATATGTGTGTGAAGTGTTTGAGGAATACGCAATTTTTTATTTGTTATATTGTTAGGGAAAAATAATATCATTCCGTAGTATTCCACTAAAAAAATGTCTACGAGTAAAATATTTATTTTACTTTTTCAAATAAACTTCGTGTGCGATCTGAAAGCTAATAGATATATATTAGCCACGTTTAGATAGCAGATGCAACTTCCGATTGCCCCCCACCGCGCCCGATCAGGATGTGGTCGGCTGAACAGTGACTTGCAACGGTAAAATATATTCATTATTACTTAATGTACGTTTATGGTTTATTTATCTTTCACTTGCCCAGGTCCTTTAATATTCGTAATTAATTTATAGCCAATTAAACCGCGAAGGAAAATACATTAGAGGCTTCACAATTGTAAGTGATGTCTAATGCCCACTCCTCGCAATAGCAGAAGACATCCGAGTCCTGTAGTGGGACGTGTACAAGCTGAAATGGAGATACATAGTTTTGTTTATTATGTATGGTTTTATTGCTTCATCATCATCAGCCCATATAGGTACGTCCCACTGCTGGGCACGGGCCTCCTCTACAACTGAGAGGGTTTAGGCTTTAGTCCACCTCGCGGGCCTAGTGCGGGTTGGCGGACTACACACCCAAGAAATTCCTAAGAACTTTTAGGTGTGCAGGTTTAATCACGATGTTTTCCTTCACCGTTAAAGTACGTGATAATTCAATGTGAATACACACATAACTACGAAAAGTCAGAGGTGTGTGCCTGGGGTTTGAACCCGCGACCGTCGAGATTCTCGACCGCGTGCCTAAACTTCGAGGCCATCACGACTTTTATTGCTTACTATTTTTAATTTTCGAGACTTAATTTGTATTCACAATTAAAACCATAATGTTTAAGAGCAACATAGTGGTAAAACCTGCATACGATAGAATTTTCCTCAAGATGTTTACTAGGTATGATATTTACACTAAACCGCATTACATTTCGAAAACACTAATCAAAATTTATTATGATACCAGCCTATATGTAACAGGATATGGGTACATACTGTGATCCCGGAATGCGACACACTTTTTTTTACCGAGAGGAAAGTGCCTTAAGTTCCCCGTTCGGTTCGTCGGGGTCTCCGGTCTTCGAACTCAGCGCGCGGAACTGTTGTTCGCTTGGTTGAGATGGGACCCAAACCAAAAATCCTACGCCGGTATCCTACGGTGACTAAAACTTCTTCATGACCGTCTTGCGCATTTTGGGTGGTACGAGATATATAGCTTGACGCTCTGTGGACTTCTCTGCGATAGAGGAACTCAAGATGTTCTCTCGCACATCTCGGGATCGTATATCTTCTGCAAGGGCGCACATACCCCGTTGCACACCAATCGGGTACACCAGTCGGACAATCCCGATAATCCCCATTAGTCGCCTCTTATGACAGGGCCAAACCACACACAACCCCCCCAAAACTCCCAACTCCCCCAAACAACAAGGCGGAGAATGCGACACTCTTGCTCATGTCACTATGGTCAGTGTCACACGCTATGTTTGGTGACCACTCTGTTCCCAAACATTCTACAATACGTAAAACTTCCAAAATACTTGTGAAGGGGTGCGCCCAGCAGTTAGACATATTTTGACATGTGTAGATATGAAAGCGTTTCGTAGGTCCTCCTAGAGTAAGACTTGTTACTTCGCGTTGTTTTATAATATAAACAGTAGGTGTTAATCCGTTTTGTGCAATAATAGTTATTTGTTAACATATACGAATCAACCGCCACAGTAGTTGAAAGATTATAATTAGACTAAAACTAGTCAATCGTAAAGGCACGAAGGTGTTGTCATACAACAAAAAGTGTACCAACCGCTATTAAAGTTACATTGTTGCACACTTTTGTTTTATGCATACCTAGTACTTGTGATAAAAAGTTGAATTTAATTGATCTAAATGAAGTTTTAATTCGTTCTAAATGTTTGTTCGCATTGACAATAATGTTCTGTAATTGTTGTGTGGAGAGGTTACCTGGGGTCATATACCTCGTGTGATTCAATCGAAATGAATATTAATAAATTTTGGTTAGAGTTTAGTTAATGATCTTTCAAATGTATCAATGAGTTGTAGTGTCTCGATGCTTTGAAGAACATGTTAAATCTACTTGTCAATTTGACGATACGTATTAGAACCCAATGATATACCAATGATATAGGAAATTTTAAGGCTGAGTGATAAATGGCGAGTAAAAATGATTTAAAAAAATCTCGGTTTGTACCCAGCATCTACAGCCCACGTTTTTGAGCCGTCACAACACAATAACAAAATACCCATCAGCATGTAATAAAGCGTGGACAAAAATATATTTATTAATTATGCAGTGACTCGGTTAGGATTGTTAAAAATGCGCGTAGGCCGCTACCCGCTGCGCCGCCGCTGACTCAACCGCATCACACGCTCGCGATAAAATTGTTGTATCTTATTTGGATTGAATGTTCTAACCCTACTAATGTAGAAACAACACACATTTGATAATGAGATGGGAGGGAGCTTCTGAGCACTTGATTGCTCTATTTGGACAAAATCATGTTTACCATGAATAATACAACATAATTTTTTTTTATTATGTCGAGAACTTCCGTAACGCAGTTTGTTAGGGCGACTCTCATAAGAACCAATAAATTTGAAATCCACAACGGTATTGGATCTGAGTGGTTTGGAACTAAAATAATCCCGTAGTTTATTTATTTATTTATTTATGCTTCATATACCAGTGAACGCGGGGTTAGTAAGAGAAATTAGTGTAGATGAAGTGAAGAAAGCTGTGAGTGGAATGAAGAATGGAAAGGCGGTTGGACCAGATGGAATACCAGTAGAAGTATGGAAGGTTATGCAAGCAGATGGGTGGAAGTGGCTGACTTTATTCTTCAATAAGATGTTACTGGACAACACGATACCCGATGAATGGTGCAACAGTTATTTGGTGCCCATTTTTAAAAACAAGGGGGACGTGCAAAATTGTAACAATTATCGGGGAATAAAGTTAATGTCACACACTATGAAAGTATGGGAGAGAATAATTGAGCGACGCCTGCGAGAGGAGTGTGAGGTTTCACGGAACCAGTTCGGTTTTATGCCTGGCCGTAGGACAGTGGATGCCATTTTTGCTATTCGCCAGTTATGCGAAAAATACAGGAGAGCACATAAAAACCTGCATATGGCATTCATTGACCTCGAAAAGGCTTATGATCGGGTTCCACGTGAAGTTGTATGGTGGGCCCTTAAGAAGAAACGTGTGCCTGAGAAGTACCTGCAGTTGATTCAAGCCATGTACTGTAAATGCAGTACTCAAGTCCGGACAGCAGCTGGTCTTACCGCCAGTTTCGATGTCGCTGTTGGTGTGCACCAAGGGTCGGCTCTTAGCCCTTACCTCTTCCTGTTGATTATGGATGCTGTTACGGCAGGTATACAGGAAGAGGCACCCTGGTGCATGCTGTTTGCTGACGACATCGTGCTGGTGTCAGAAAGTGGCCACGAGGTGCAGAACAAGCTGGAGGTGTGGCGGCACAGACTTGGAAATTTTGGCCTTAAAGTCAGCAAAACCAAAACACAATATATGTTTTGCGACTATGGCGGTCTTTCAAGTTCTGTGTCCGTCACACTCGATGGAATGTCGATACCAGTTTGTTCCGAATTTCGCTACCTTGGGTCACTTTTGCAAAGCGACGGAGATATAGACCGGGACGTAAGGCAGAGAATCAACTCAGGATGGATGAAATGGCGACAGGTCTCATCCACAATATGTGACCCCAGAATGCCCCTCAAATTGAAGGGCAGAATATACAAGTCCATAATAAGACCTGTCGTACTGTATGGATCGGAGTGTTGGGCTACGAAGAAGACGGACGAAAGACGACTGCATGCAGCGGAAATGCGAATGTTGCGATGGATGTGTGGTGTAACACGGTTTGACAGAGTGAGGAATGAATATGTTAGAGGAAGCCTGAAAGTAGCTCCTCTGATAGAAAAGCTGAAAAGAAACCGTCTGTCGTGGTATGGGCATGTTATGAGGAGGGATGAATCATACGTAGGAAGAAAGGTGATGGATATGAAAGTTGATGGATGGGCGAGCAGAGGAAGGCCAAAGAAAAGATGGATGGAGTGCGTGACTGAAGATATGAAAGAAAAAGGGGTGAATGAAGACATGACGGCTGATAGGGATGTTTGGAAGGATAAAACATACTGCGCCGACCCCAAATGAAATTGGGAGCAGGGCAAGGCAATGATGATTTATGCTTCATATACATAAAAGTATAAAGGCGGACTTAATGCCTAAGGCATTATCTGCCAGTCAACCTTAGGGTGGTGCAGAGAAATACGAAAAAGGTGCATAAATATCGACAATGCAATATATATATACATATACATACATAGATAAATATAAATATATATATGTTTATCTAGATCTAGCTATCAAGGAAACGTGATTTGGATCTCAATGTAATTGTTTAGGTGTTTGACATTTCTAAAACAATTAAAGATGTCTATCACGTTACTTGGACAGCCCTTAATTTATCAGTATAGTTGTATAGTTACATGCATAGTTAATACACGATTTAATTTCTGCACTTCAATCCACATTTCTATATTCTACCGTATTTTACGAAAATAATAAATCTTAACACCGACCTTTAGCATTCATGAGATCGCACCCGCGATACCACCTCAGCGGCAACTTCGCGGAATTGTCTCGTGAGGCGACGATTATTCCCTTATTTGGGGACGCCCGGGTTCTCGGCCACATCCATACGCATTGTTTTAACTCGCCACAGACCCCTTCCCCGCACCCCCTCGCACAATTTCCCCCCCCTCCTGCACAGTCACACAGTATATTATTCTATTTCTCAGAAGCTGTTCTAATTGGCGCGCAGGTTTCGCCGTGAATGCTAAGTGAATGTTTTGGCACGACACACGGACAGTCTTTAGTATTCAGCGCCAATTATGGTACAGCTGCGGGATTTATTGGCGGATCATGGTTAATTCGTAGGAGGCGATTGGTCAAATCCATGGGCAGTTGCTAAGGAAACTTTCTAAGGATTTTTTATTTCGTTATTTCATTGTTGGTAGGTTCTCCGGCGATTTAAGGACTTAAAGCTGTAAAACGACGGTTCAATTAATTTTATTTTTTAGGAAATTCCACATTCACTTGTCTGGAGTTTGGGCATTATACTCGTAAGTTGCTGAAAACAAAACACATTAAGACTTGTGTCTTAGTGTAGAGTCAGAATTAAGTAGCTGTGTTCAATACTTATTTATTAAAACAATGTATAATATACAAAATATGTAGGTAATACACCCAAATAAATAATACACCCAACAGTCACATACATAGTTCTGATCCCACACTAAGATACAAGTCTTGTGTTGTGGGTATCACAAACTACGAGAGACTTTTCGGTCTCACATACACCCAGACCCGAAAAAAATATTTGTGGATCACACAAACATTTGTCTCGGTGCGGGAATCGAACCCGCGGCCTCTCGTTTCGCAAGCTGGTGTCTAGCCAACTGCGCCACGGGGCTGTCAAAGTACATGTAATATTTATACAGGATTATATTATTAAGTTTATACTCAAACTATACATATTGTGCGATAAGGCCGCCATGTGTACCTTTCTATGTATGTTTTTTATGTTTCTTTTTTATGATTTATAAGTGTACAATAACGTGTTAAATAAATAAATATTATAATTTCATACAATCTCGTCAAGTAATATTAATGTCGTGCCTAACAAGTTGAATAAACAAGATTAATAAACATGCTTATTTGCAGTAAGTATTAAGTAGTTACATATATAAAACTGGTTGATGCCCACAATCATTTTATGCGATACTTTAGACTTCAATATTTTTGGCAGATTTTTATTGCTGCTCCACTCCTATTGGTCGTAATTTTATGATCCTATATAGCCTATAGCCCTCCTCCACAAATAGGCTATCCCACAAATTCCTATCGGACCTACTGGTTGCTGAAATAAGCGCGAAGTTATGTGTGTATTCACAATGAATTATCACTTGCTTTAACGGTGAAGGAAAACATCGTGATAAAACCTGCACACCTAAAAGTTCTTAGGAATTTCTTAGGTGTGTAGTCCGCCAACCCGCACTAGGCCAGCGTGGTGGAATAAGGCCTAAACCCTCTCAGTTGTAGAGGAGGCCCGTGCCCAGCAGTGGGACGTATTTGGGTTGATGATGATGATGATGATGATGATTGTTGTATCTGGTCTAATGTGAAAAATTATCGTTTGAAATTCCTTACCCATTCGAGATACTGGTGTGACTGTGTTTATGGGCTACAAATCATTTTTTAATTGACAGTGAAAATAGTTTAGATTTTTTTTATTTTGACCAAAGTGTCATGGTTTAACTCATGTTTCAATATTTTTCATGAAAGTATATTAATATGAAACTCATTTCATAGCATTCCATTTCATAAGAAATTAGTAATTACGTATCTAAAAGTACCTATCGGTAGCATTCTAAAGGGTATACTTAAACTCGATCCGTTAAATAGCCGCCAGCGTGTTTGTACAATTCCCGTTCCCTTACATTACTCAACGAATACTTTAAAGGGGCCCATTTGACTAAGTTGATTAAAAATCAATTCACAGGAATAAATTGATTTTTTTTCTATATTTAGGGTTGTGTAACGTTGAGAATTTCGTTCATGGCTTGTCGTTCAAAAAATTTGCATTCTTTGAAAAGCTTAGTTTTCCCCATAGTTTTGACTTTTTCGGTTTAAAGATTTGCACTTGGAATAAATCGACTAGGATAAATTGACCACAATATTTTTTCTTTAAGTTTTCTTGAAAAGTTAAGTTTCCTTAAATCCGCACACAGATGAACAATTAAGTTTTATAGTTGAGCAATAAATATTTTATTTCCATGCAATAAAAACGTTATCTGAGATTCGTCCCTCGTGGGCCGCACGTATCATCGGCGTCGGGCGCACCGCGGGCGCTTGTAATTGCCGCCCAATGTTTGTTTTGTTCGCCCCTTAACTCCTTACACTGTTCCCGTCCCTTTCCCTACCGCCCCATCATACATAAACCCGTTTCACTCGCACGCACCGCAGTTGAGCTACTTAAGGCATATTTATCACATTGAACTCTCCCGTGCGCTCCGTTACATAGGGACTCAAATTTATGCCTTGTCATTCAATATGAATTGCTATTTTACGAGTGTAAGGATCATTTTTATTGCTCGTTCAAGGGCGGATACGGCGTTTTGAATAGCGCACGAGCCGTTCGGAGAAGTTGGAAATTATCAGATTAATAGGCACCATTGAGTTTATGTATCGTGTATGAGATTATTGATTGTAATTATCGGGGCGCCTTGAGTTAAAACACGCGATCCTCGTGGTGCATATGAATTTATGGCCGTTCTTTATGGCTGCCTGTGTGAATCGTCTAGCTTTAAGTATTAAATTCCCTTTGAGAGTGATGATGGTACCCATTCCGAGTGGTATTTTGCGTAGGTGATGTATTTTATGGTGCGGAACGACTGGCGTTTATGTCATTTTCATAAAAAAAAACCTACTTGTTTATATTATTACCGTTCTCCAGTTTCACTTATTTCGTGGGAATTGTGTCGTAAAACTTTTCCATTAATTATTGCGGGAATATGGTAATGAGCAGTTTGTGGTATTCCGAGTGTCGTTTAAGTAAAGAGTACAGCAAGTATCGATTACAAAATTGGTTCTGAACGGGACCAATTAGGAGGTTTAACGGCTGTCTGTACTGGGTTTCATTCTTGTCTAGTAATGTGACACTTTGAAGACAGTGCGTTTATTAAAGGCATATCCCAGTAGCCTCGGCTTTCTGAAAACAAACGGCTTAAAATCATGTTATTCAATGAAACGTAGAGATTTAACGAAAATAAAAAGAAAATGATAAAATGGGTCATAATTAATTACCATAGCATTCATTCCTTAAATGTAAACAAGTCATAAAGATAAACCAATGGATCCTTATTAATGTTATCTAAATTATTAGATGAGTAACAAACTTAAAATTATTATTAGAGACGAATAAAAACTGTACGAAATTCGTCGTAGCGCGGCGGCACGCACGTAGTCCAGTCATTATAGTAAGTTCACCTCGGAATTCGAGATACCCAGCTGTAAGTCTGTAAATACTTGTATATTGACACCCTAAACGTTGCCTCAAAACCTACATATGGTAGGGTGTGTGCAACTATTAAATTTCAAGGTCAAAGGTCGCAAAAATCGTTTTTTTGCGCTTTTTTTGGAAATATCTCATTTCCTATGGGTTTTTTGCTATTTGTATATATTATCAATATTGTAGAATACAAAATTCTCTACAAATTTTGTTTAATTTTTTTTTATACGGTGAACCGTTTTCGAGATAGAGGGCGGAGAGCGCGCGGTCACAGCATCACTTCAGGTACACCGGTGCCCTCGGTCGAAAACGCGCCATTTATAGTTGATGAACTATCGATAAATCAATGATTTATTAACTATTATATTATATTTTATAAATTTTTCCTAACCTATCCACTTTTTATTCAGTATTAATTTATTTAAAAACATTTACTTACCTGCCCATGTAATGCAGAATTGTTAATGAAAATATAGGAATTATATTTGAATTTGAACCTAATTAATATTAATATTAATAACTAACTGATGAAAAAAAAACAAATAAATTATGAATTAATTTTTTTATTAAAAATATCATTCAATACATTTATTTTATTAAAAGAAAGAAAATGGAATAAAAGGTACAAAAACTACAATTTATAATTTTAATCATCTTCTTCCTCTTCATCGTCGTCTTCCGGCTGCTGGTAAATTTCAAACTGGTCTTCATTATCGTCTTCAACGAAATTTGTCTCAAGTTCTTCCATGATTTCGGGGTCAAAGGTTCCATCTTCGTTAATGTCGCTCTGATATGGTAGAGCATTGAGATAAACTTGCCCATTACATTGGCCACAAGCTAAAGAGCATTGCAAGCCCGCTTTCCTGCATCCGCATCGCGAACCACAACTACTCTTGCAGTTGCAGAAAATTGTATTTAGCAAATCTTCTGGAGCAGGTGGTAAGGTAGGCTCCAGAAAATCGTTTCTGAAATGAAATGAAATGAAATTGCTTTATGAAATTTACTTGGGGTTCCAAATCATGTCCTAACCAAGTTTGAACTTGATAATATACACGGTTGAAATGTTGATGAGCAGCTGCACTTGTTGGTGGAATATTTGAAAGCTGCACAGGTTTATTAAGTTTTGTAGACTTGACGTAATGCATATAACGAAGATGATCGAGACTTTTCACAGATTTCGGAGCATTAAAGACTGCCAATAAGGTTTGAGTTCCACTCTAATAATCTCTGGCCCGAACAATTTTCTTCCTCAAATGCTGCAGCTAGTTCATCCAAATTTGTCAGTTTCTCAAAAACTTTTAAAAATGATTTTTTCCCTTTTTAAAAAGCGCAGAAGTTGTGTCACAGCCACTTAATGCGTGCAGAAATAAAATATGTGTTTTGGAATGAGGATAATTTTCAAAACTTTTAGTCGAGTATATCTCCGTTTTTGGGAATATAATTATATTATGACTTAAGTTCTTCTCTTAATTATTTTTTAATTTTAGTAAACGGTTATCAGTATTATTGAATAGATATAGATTTAATGCATGAAGAAAATGATAAAATATCATATAATAGTTAATAAAAATTGACAAATATTTATAATCATTGATTTATCGATAGTTCATCAACTATATATGGCGCGTTTTCGACCGGAGGCACCGGTTGACCTGAAGTGATGCTGTGACCGCGCGCTCTCCACCCTCTATCTCGAAAACGGTTCACCGTATAAAAAAAAATTATAAACAAAATTTGTAGAGAATTTTGTATTCTACAATATTGATAATACATACAAATGGCAAAAAACCCATAGGAAATGAGATATTTACAAAAAAAGCGCAAAAAAACGATTTTTGCGACCTTTGACCTTTAAATTTAATAGTTGCACACACCCTACCATATGTAGGTTTTGAGACAACTTTTAGGGTGACAATATACAAGTATTTACAGACTTACAGCTGGGTATCTCGAATTCCGAGATTCTTACCAAATTTAAGCTTAAATGACTGGACTAACGGCGTCATAGATTTAATATATTTTACTGCTGGATGCGCCTCTCAGCAAAATTTATTTCAGATTTATATTAATGTAATTACAGATAAACCATACTACGTGCAGTCAGTTTAAGAGTGATCTAAGCAAAATATATTTAAAGCTATATATTTTTTTCTATCTATGTCAGCCCAAATACGTCTCACTTCTGGACACGTGTCTATTCTAAAATTGAGAGAGGTTAGGCATTACGCTAGCACAGTGCGGGTTGATATTCATTGTGGATGATGCTTAGATTAGCAGATTTCATCACGATTCCTTAATATTTTTTTATAAGGCCGTCATCATTTTGTCGACTGGTTCTGTATAGGAATAATAATCTTTTTGTGTCCGTCAACACTCTTTTTAAATCGTACTGACTATCGGGTTCCTGTTCGGTAACTTTACCGTACCTGTTTAAATAAAAATATATGTGATGATGGACATCAAGGCTGGTCATCAGATATTTCAATGTAAATTATGTTAACATATTACACTCATAAAGGTCTTATTACAATATTGAGGGAACATTTCTATACCCCATGCCTCTGTTGTAAATTGTAACCCGGAACTTCTCGAACGCTCGTGCTAATTAACGCCACGTGCTTTTATTTACTAAAGCTCATTCTAGGCGATCATATGTGAAGGTAAAAGACAATGCGTCCTAAATCGGGCGGCGTCGACAGCGGCGCTGCGCGTGCGCAAAAAGCGAGGGCAGGTGACGCGCGCGCCGCTCCTTATACGGCCGCCGACTACCCGAGACTCCTTCATTGGGACACTTTTGTTCGTTTTCCACTAGCCGGACATCGCAGAGGAGTTTTGCGCGGTTCGGGAAGATCTTATCGTCGGTCGCGAGTGTGTGAGGGATCAGTACGTCTGGGTGTTGTGAGGAAAAAAATCTTTAAAAAAATTGTCGCATTAAATGAAATGTGAGAATTATTATTGCTTATAATAATTACATACACATTATCCCATCCATCACATTATTATTTATAGGTTAGCCTCGATAAGTAAGTAACATGCATGTCACGTGCATGTCGTGCGAAGTTCGAATTCCTGATTTTATTTCACTGCCAATCTGCCACTGTCCACTGTGTAACTTAAATTTATACTGAAACAGCGAACGATCAAGTAAACATTACTGCATCATAGATATTATGCATTCTTTGATTTAGGCCTGATACCTACTTGTTCAAAAAGAGTACCTACCTTTATAAAATTTGGATTACGTATATACATACGTGACGTTCAATTGTCTATCGGTTTCCTCTCAAACTTTAGTCGTGTGTCTTATGGCCAGTTTATCTAGGTAATTAGAAACTCTATGTTAATACTGCGTACGATCTGGAACAACTCAATACCGCGAGATTATATTGAAACCAAAGCACGGCCACAAACGAGGCTATCGCATATTATAATCAAACTTAATTAAATTGGAGAACACAATTAAATTAATCGGCGTTCGCGAACGCTACGAAATAATCGTACTTGGGACAAATTACGAACGCGACCTAATTACATACAATGGTAGCGGCGACAGGTATAATATGATTAAGTGCGCATTGTCCGTCCGTTTGTTTTAATATTAATGCGCGTGTGTTTTTGTGTCGGCTGGCGTGTCTGTGCGCTCGTTTGCGGCGAGATGGTTCCTGTGACGGAATGTCGCTCGAGCAGTTCAACCGCTACATTTAGATGTTAAACGATGCTGTTTTTGGCGGTTGTACGAAAACGTCGTGGATGTATGTGGATGATGCATACGTTTCGCGCTCGTCCATTGTTTGAGTAGAAAAATTACTGCAACATGACATATAGTGTATTTGTAATGGTTACTAGAAACATTATTTACTGTTAATTTTAAAGCTTGTAAGAGTGATTTACTAAATTTAAATTCATCTAAAGTACCTTGTTGTATGATCTGATACGGATAGGTGCAAAGTTAGAAAACTAATTAAAGGCACAGAGCTCTAAAAACTTGCAAGAAAAATGCAAAAAGAAAGCTTTTAAACCTTCATCATCATCAGTCAATATGCATCTCACTGCTGGGCACAGATCTCCTCTACAACTGAGATGGTTTAGGCCTTTGTCCACCACGCTGGCCTAGTGCGGGTTGGTGGACACAAAAACCCTTAGGTATAACCAAATTTATGGTCCGCACAAACATTAGTGTCAATGCACACAACAACATCGATAAGGACTCCTTCCCGTTTCGATCTCGGCCTGATAAAAGTGACATTCTATCGGAACTTCAGTGTTACGAATAGAATGAATCCACACAGTTCCCAACTAGATAATATGTTACAAAACACAGTGTCTGTTCGGTTGTTCGCTTCACTACCAGTCCTAAATTACGTTAGACACTGGCTCGGCCGTACAACCCGTTTACCTCTCTATCGGCAGATAAGGCTCGCAGCGATCTATACAATCCTCATGAATTAACTACAACCACGTTGATATATCCTCCCGATCGGACCGATAGATGTTATACTCCGAAGATGTTTTTACTTGCATTTTGTATGCTAATCTTGTTTTTTTTTTTTTTTTTTTCTCTTTATTTAATTTAGGGACTTTTTTCCTTTATGGACATGCCAGTCCCATTATAACAATAACCAAAATATAACACATACATACTTAAAAGAAAAGTTACAGACTAGGAACTTAAACAAACTTAAAAACTAACTAAATAAAACAGAAAGCCTAAATAACTAGATCATATAACATACAAGCTTCTTCAGATGTAGGGTTACTTAGTAGAGTCTGCACAAATCCGACATCAAAACGATTCAGGTTAAACTTAAACACTAATTCATCTCTTTTACCTTGGTTTTGGGTACATTCCGCTAACAAATGTTGCAAGTCATCGATAACACCACATGTCATACAATTCGGCGAAGCAATCTTTCGCATGAGATAGGCAAAGTTCCTTGTTGGAAAATGACCAGATCGTAACCGAAGAGCAATTGTAATTTGGCTTCTTCGTAGGTTCGCATTTTTAAACCAAGGTATTCGAAGAGGATGGGGTTGAATTGTTTTATACCATATGCCTTTATCTTTTGAAATACGGTCAAATGTAATCTTCCAATTGCTAAGGCAGTTGGAACGGATAATCTTGGTTGAAAATGGTTAGTGTTTATGCGGATGATTTCATGAAGGATAATGTTAGACGTGATTAGAACAAGGCTTTTTATCGGACAAAATTTCAGCAGTGTCTGAAACTACTGAGAATTTGCTAAAAGAAAACCAGATTACCCGTTGCGGGATTTGAAATGGCAACATCTCGGCCACATTTCGTTCTACTGTTTTCAACCGTAAAGTGTATAGCCGATGTAAGTCAAATGAGTAAAGTAATTATTTTCGTATCCTTATTATGTTATTATACTAATAGTAGTAGTTGAGTGCCCTTGCCATGCCAGTGTAAAAAAGTTAGCTAGCACCGAAGAATTTTAACCAGCCGATACAAGATTTATTTTATTCCACATCAATTCCAGAATTTGTTACACAACACATAAAAAGCATTGTCGGCATGTATTATTTAACAACTAATCCCGGTTGTACGCCGCGAGCGGTGTCCGTGGCTTTGCAAAAACACCATCGTTTTATGCTCACCATGTCGCGTCGTTCCTAACACATGTCCGAATGTATTATGAGAGGATGCGAGTGCGTCCGCGGGCAAAAACTAGCTCTCGATCACGTACTAAAGTGTGGACTTTATTTAGATCCAACACGACTGTGTGTTGTTGTTTCATCTGATCATAGCTTAATTATAAGAGCAACGTCATAGTAAGTCATGACAAATGAAAGCCGTAATTAGCAGTCAAAAGATGCAATACAATAAAAGTTCTTTAATGTCCACTAATTCACATTAAAAAACGCACATTAAAAATACTACCAAAAAATAAAAAAGCGCTTTTATAAATTGTTTTAACGATGTTAATATAATGCGACCCCCGCGATCACTTTAATTAGGACTTGTTCTATACTACATCCCCGTAAAAAAATATAAAATATGTCCCGACGACAGATGATAATCGAGATAACACCACGGCGCAGTGGCTTCATTTCGGTGTCGCGTCGGGAATCCAGGAATTCTGGGACGGCCGATGAAATTTTACTGTTCCGCCGGGCGCATAACTCGGGGAAAAAAGATCCCACCGACATTTGGTGAGGCAAAAAGGAGAAGTTTCCGAATGGTTATCTGGCGAGCGCATCGGCGAGTTTCCACTACGACGACGCGAGGCGCGGCGGAATTAAAACATTGCATTTTTACCACGTGAAGTATTCCGTGAGATGGTATCGCGGACGCACGATTTATTTTACGATGGACTCGTTTATTGTTTCTGTGGATCTATGTGCCGACAAGCGCATTTTATTGGATTCTAAGCATACTCGTGGCTGTCGTTGACGGTCTGACGGTTTTGGAAATAGTTCTGTTGTTATGTTAGTTTTAGTTATAATTAGAGACATCGAGTATGTTTTCCTGAGATTAATGTTATTAATACTGGTAGTATTAATTACTGTCTGCAAGAAATTATTTATAGAACTTTATATATCTATTACAACTATCTGTATTTTTTATAGTAAAGAGTCAATAACATGCGGATTACACGAACTTGCTTAATGTTCAGTTTGAGAAAGAATGTTCGCACGTTGATAAGAAAAACCAACACCGCTCACATATTTTGAAAAGGTCAAATGATATTCTCTTCGGATTTAAAACAGCTTTGCCTCAGGTAAGAGCTAAATCCCTTTTGATTTTTACCACTTATCCAATTATGGTAAGTGACTGCACAAATTTACACGAAGTTTGGCGAAATACATACATAAATATATAACTTCACCGACCGAGACCGAGGTGCAATTCTGCACCCACTTTTCGCCAGGTATGTATCAGTCCAACGTAATAGGGGGAGAGCCTATTGCCGTTTTTCGGGCACAATTCCGGACTCCGTGCTGCTACTGAAAATTTACTAACACTGCCCGACCCGGGAATCAAACCCAGGACCTTAGGCACATACTTGTGCCGCGAGAACACGAGGCAGTCGTCTAATCGACATATGAAGTTCAGTTCATGTTAAAACTATTCTCTTTCACATTTCTCACACAATTTTCATCGTTCTCTGAGTCCTCTCATATAATAATAAAGAGAAATATTAAAGTCGAAACCGTTTCGTGTAATTACTAACTTTAATACAGAAATCAAAGCCATAACAATGGTGTAAAGTTATAATGTACCGTAGCTGGTTATAATCGCTTTATCGTGGCATCGCTGAGATGCTCTCACGTCGCTGTGGACTCCTTACGTGCGCTGTAAAAACGTACAACCATTTTCGCCACTCGAACCATCCGCGCGGGAAATTCTGAACAAACTGCCGAGCTTCTCTCGCTGACGTTCAATTGAGTTTTTATTCATATCAAATTCATTTATATAGGGTGTATTCAAACCGTGATCGGAAACTAAGGCAGATATATTATAGCTGCGGTGATTACAAACACCGTGACATTAGAAAAATCCTGACAAAAAATAAGAAATTTACATTTTTCTTATAACCACATACATTTAATATCTATTATTGTTAGGAAAACGTATTTTTTTTTGTCGGGATTTTTTTAACGCCAATGGGTTTGTAATTACCGTACTTATTACCTGCCTTAGTTTCCGATCACGGTCTGACTACAACCTGTATATAAATGTTTATTTTATTTTATACTGGCGATGTGGCTGAGCTACTCCCATATATTTGCTCTGCAAGATATTCAAGCCACGAGGGAATGGAATAATAGATCAAATCTCAAACCATAGAATTAATAGTACTTTTGGCTGTTTCATTGACCTATAACTTATTGTTAGTAATACGATTCACATTGTGGTAATTCATTTACAATATGTCTAGTTTATTGCCATT
Organism: Hemaris fuciformis; assembly: GCA_907164795.1. Classification (NCBI taxonomy): domain Eukaryota; kingdom Metazoa; phylum Arthropoda; class Insecta; order Lepidoptera; family Sphingidae; genus Hemaris; species Hemaris fuciformis. The sequence continues at coordinate 785,473 of OU015452.1, forward strand.
TGAACAGTAGGTACTAGGTACCTACTAATGTTTTCAAAACTTCTTCTTGGTTTAACTGTAAGGTTGTCGAGGACACAACGATCTTAATAATATAGCTATATTGGAACTGATTTCTCAAACGTGTCAATGATTTTATTGGCGAAGAACACTGTACCCAAGAATTGTCATAATCGTCTATTATTTCATCTCAGAGGTAACACATTAAGTAGAAGATTAGAAGATTTTATAGAGTCAATCCGTGCCACGACTCATAAAACAGAACACATGAACTAACCTCCTGACCGTACTGGAATCATCAACATTAATCACGCCAAATAGCATATTAAATAAGAATTATTAATTGATATAAAAACTAATGACACAAATTGAATATTTCGACTTTGACGTACATACATTTGAGCGAGCATTGCGCGCCGCCGCGTGGAGCGTTTTTTTTTTTTCAATATTTTGTATCGGCATATTTTATTGGGTCGATTTATTTATCGTAACAATAAATCACTAGTATTGATCATTACCGTTGATAATTTATAGTAGGCAGCCGGGCTGGCCGGTGGAGCGCTGCTGCGAACCGATCATAAATCAGGTATGGGAGACGCGCACGCCCCCCCCCCCCCCCCCCTCCCCCGCGCCCCGCTCACATACTGTCTAACTCCGAGTTTGTTTTAATGCTGTTATGCAAACATCATTCCGTATGGTAAACGGCTCCGTTTGAAGTAAGGCTCGTATAATTGAATGCAGGTTGTTTCTTGTAATCGCTGCCCTGGCGATAGGGCAGCAAAGCTCGGTTATGTCAGATCGTTTAGAATAAACAATCATTTTTTTGACAAATCTAACAAAGAAGTTACTTTTGCGCTGGACTTTGTGAAGAGTTTATTTGTGAATCATTAATCTTTGGCAATGATCGATTTATTAAAGGAACTTAAATGTTTTCAGTCTCACAGCATAGATACTACTTTATTTTTTTATGATAATTTATTTATTTATTTATTTAACACTTTATTGTACACTAAACATAAAACAAAAACATAAAATAACATACATTGAGAGGTACAAATGGCGGCCTTATCGCACATGGCGATCTTTTCAAGGCAACCATAGGATGGACAGACTGAAGGGATTTAATTTGGAGGGCAGTGTGTACAAAAATATAGAATATTGATATAGAATATAAGTTACGATTAAAATCATACATACACGAAAAACATAATATACACACATAAATACATACACAAATACATAAATAAATATATAAATAAGATATTGTTACTAATTATTATGGACATAGTGATCTTTGACAAGTTTTTTAAATTGCGAAAGTGTTTTAGCCCGGCGTACCGTAACAGGAAGAGCATTCCACAAACGGACAGCCTTGATAATGTTGATGTTAAACTATATTGTGTGTATTTTAAACACCTATATAGGTAAGTATATATTACAATTGCTTTAGTTAGACACTGATTCTTCTTATCTTTTTGCTTTGGTATCTAATTATAGATATTTAAATGCGATACCTCTTGAAAAACTTGCACATTGCTGCGTTCCAAAATCGAAAATATCCATAGGGCTGCTTAAGCTGTGGTGCACAGACCATTGTACCATATGTCGGTCAAATCAAATATGCTTACTAAATAAAGTATCAAATGATGCACACTACCAACTCAACGGCACAAGACACGGGTACACACACTGCAATAAAATGGGCATTCATTGCGTCTCAACTCCAGTACCTAAGTGTTTCATTTAAACCAATCCTCAAGCTCACTTACATTAGTGAACCCGACGTGATCTGAACACTTAAAAAGCTATAAAAATATCCTAAGTTACCAGATAGTGTGAGGCCGATGCACGGCAAGGATTCTGATGTATCATTAAACATTGCAATAATTGATAATTATCCGTCTCGTCACCGCGATAGAATACCGTGGAGCCTTTGACATATCGTTTTCCACCCCACTGTGCGGATAACAGTGATGCCAGCGCACATCGCGGCGAGTACTGATTGCGCGGCTATCGGCTATCGCAAAGGGCTGTTGGCGGCGCCTGCGCAGCCCGCGGCTCGCTAACGATGCCGCGCTGCCGCCCAATTGATTGATAAATCAACGCGGTGCGCCGCCTCGCTGCCTCGCCGCTTTGTGTGATGCCGAGTGCGCGCACACTCCACCCAATATACAAGCATCAAGATGAGTTGCGCTTATATATCTGTTACATTAGTTGATACACTTTGAAGTCTATAGTGCAGTTTTTTGTATATAAAATACATCATCACATATATTTTTGGTGCATTTTAAGTCAAATATTCAAGACGACAAATTTAATTTTACAGAGTTTTAATTTCACTTCATACCAATGATCTAAGAGGTTCTGAGACCAGTATTTCGGTGTACTGACATATTATTCGTATGTTCTCATTAAGATTCAAATTGAGTTGGTCTATCAAAATCTTTTCATGAAGTATCAAAACTCGGTGGTTTATGGTTATATTGCAATCTGGGCAGTTTCTGATGCGAATGTGAGGTCAAGCCAAAGTAGTTTCAAATAATACAATAGTTGAAGGCCTTTGATCAGGTCGAGATTTCGCCATTAACCCATAAGGCAGTGCGTTTTACTACAGCACATAACATGGTCACATGAATGCCGATCACAGTTAGGAGTAGGCTAAGTCCAAATAAATACATGTAGATTTATTGCGTTGTCCTCGCACAATATTGGCGGCGGTTCGTCTGTCCGTCTGTCAGTCTGCACTCGACCGTCGCGTCGGTTGGCACGGCGAGCGGTGTTGATGTGCCAAGATTGATTGTGATCCAGTTACGTGCACATCGGAGCCGTCACTCATCGTCTGTTTATTAACATTCGGTTACAACGACGGTACTCAGGGAGGATTCCATCGTGTCTAACGCGGCTTGGCAGGCGCTTGTTCGTGTATTGTCTAGCAAATGGCTTGATTTGAAGGGGCTAGGTGTAGTGTGCCAACACGCTATCAAGGTGGTCGTAGCATCGGTCATTCCTACTATGTATAACAAAAATACATTACTGCCTCGTGGTCTCGCGGCACAAGTATGTATCGTGCGATCTAGAGGTCCCTGCTTCCAATCCCGGGTCGGGCAAAGTGTTATTGGTTTTTTTTTCATTAGGAAATTCTCAGTTAGCACGGTGTCTTGAAATGTGTCAGAAAAACGGGGAACTTAGCTCATAAGTGAAATTTACAGTGTCTAAAAGAAAATAATATATATAGACCACCAGAATAATGATAGTCAATAGTGTTTGTAGAAATCCAATGTAGTGGTACCTACCTCCATAGAAGCCCAAAACCGTTAAACGTTAATTGTGTAATGTCTAGTTTATATTTGCTTATTATGGGGTCTTTATTTAACAAATTGCTTTTGTTACATGAAGATTTAAAGCTTAAAAATTATTATTGGGAATTTTGAAAGGCAAACTGGGCTTTTGGGCTTCTATGGAAGTACCGCCACTGATTTGATGGTATCGACAATAGTTCCAATATTCACCAACATACCCTTTTCGACCTACCTCGAGGTACCGAACGGCCTTAAGGCGCTTGAATGATCATGATGAATATACAAATAACTTCGAAAATTCAGGCTCTGAATTTCAGAGCCATCTACTTGAGATGGGATATCAATCCGTGACCACCGAGATTGGAATCAACTATTGCCAATAGAATTAAACACAACTCAGCAATGACTAGCAAAACACTCTCGGAGATCAGCATGGGCATCTTATTACCGTTCAATAGGATAGCGAACATGATCACGGCATACCAAATAGAAGAAATCTATCTGGCACAATGAAAGTTCCCACGGACAATGAAATCAATACATCACGCTAGTCAGTAGCGAGAGTATAAATTTCTCCCAGTGCATCAAATATTGACAGCTTCTTGGCACTGGTTAGGTCTGGGTATATTGATTCTAACCCGAATCTAAGGTTGACTGCCTCGTGGTCTCGCGGTACAAGTATGTGCCGTGCGATCTAGAGGTCCTGGGTTCGATTCCCGGGTCGGGCAAAGTGTTATTGGGTTTTTCCATTAGGAAATTCTTAGTAACAGCACGGAGTCTGGAAATGTGCCCGAAAAACGGCAATAGGCTCGCCCCCTATTACGTGGGACTGATACATACCTGGCGAAATGTGGGTGCAGAAATGCACCTCTGCCTACCCCTTCGGGGAATACAGGCGTGAGTTTATGTATGTATGTATGCGAATCTGAAGATTTTTTTGTTACGATAATTATTGGTTTGAATACATATGGTTTTAGGTATTGACTGATTAATTGTGGTATCGTGGTAGAAGTCGTGATGGCCTCGAGGTTAGACACGTGGTCGAGAATTGCGACGGTCGCGGGTTCAAACCCCAGGCACATATCTCTGACTTTTCGAAGTTATGTGTATATTCATAATGAATTATCACGTACTTTAACGGTGAAGGAAAACATCGTGATGAACCCTGCACACCTAAAAATTCTAAGGAATTTTTAGGTGTGTAGTCCGCCAACCCGCACTAGGCCAGCATGGTGGACTTAGGCTTAAACCATCTCAGTTATAGAGGAGGCCCGTGCCCAGCAGTGGGACGTATTTGGGCTGATGATGATGTTGATTGTGATATCTGACCCATATGTTATAATGTTGGAAGTCTTGTGTGTTTATTTTACGAGGGGATAATAATTACAAAGTTTTATGAAGGTATGGTAATTCTTCAGGATGTAGATTACCAAATTTCCAGTTTTCCACATAAAATACGAAGATATACCGTGTCTCAAAATACAATTAAATGTTTGCACAAGACTTTACTACCACCTCGTTAGCGTCTGGCGTACGCGAGCACATTATTTGTTGTATCAAATTGTTGGTTGTATGTGATACGTTAGAATGTTTATAAGGCGCGTAAGTAAGCGCACAGGAAATACTAATTAGTACGCTCCGATATGCATACGTATCTAGAATCTTAATGCCGACACTACAGTTTTAATTAACTTGTTATTTTGTTGGCATTTTATTGGTCCCAAGTAAAACAGTTGTCTCAATAAAAGATGTCGCTTTATTGAATTACATATTTTTAATCGTGTAGGAATGTTAAAAACTACCAAAGCACAGAGATGATATCTAAGCGATAACATTTATAGTATATTTTTTCTGTGAATTTCTGTGTTTAGCAAAACCTATAGTCAATTATTTGTAGGTTTTATGATTTTTGTGTAGCAGCGCTGTTCAGTTACAATCAGATAAACTTCCTGAGTATCTTTTACTGTGCTATGAGAAGCGCTCATAAGTAAGGTCAGCCCTCTCTTAGCCACATATAGGGCCCGCGTTTAGCGCTAGTGACAGCATATACAATAGGTTGATGGTTAAAACCAAATATTTTATTTCGAATCTTCTGGATTTAATACCACTTTCCTAGAATGCCCGGGATGTTTAGCAATTTCCGAGACTTTATTTATCCAAAACAGTACGTCGGTCACAAATCATCGCTAGCAGCAGTCCCGGAGGGTCGCGCACTCTGTAATCACTTTAGCAGTGTACTCCGAGAGGTATAATCTCGTTACTTCCCTCCGGCTCATTAGCTCCCTCCTCGCTAATCTAATTCGGATTTCATTAGTGCCAACCCTCGCGGCTGGTTATTGTTTGTGTGTCTGTTTCGTTTCTGTTATTGAAACAATAATCTCAAACAGATCCCGTATATCATGTTTGTTTTCAAACTGTTGCCAGCCATTTATAATTTAATCTTAAAGTGCTCCTTTTTTTCCTTGTTCATGATTCTTTACTATTCTTCACTTTACATGTTCTTATATTTTGATTCATTGTAAAAGTCTGTTGCTCCCATGTCTTCTCTGATGACCTCCAGGTAATTCTTTATTGGTGTATCTCAAGTCTTGGCCCCAGCTTTTTGTAGCAATACGAAAAATAATTGATTCAAATGCAGCTGCTATATCTGTATAGATCCTGGAAAAGTTGGAACGGATCATAATAATTACCGCTGACGAACTTAATTAAATTTTATAGAATAAAATTAATTTGTGAACTGAAGAAAAGTGCCTTTAAGATGCCCTAAGATCACTCAAGAGCGAAAAACAAACACTTGTTCGTGCATTACATTTGTGAATGTGTATGTGTGTTGGGGTGTTGTAAATGAGATTGCACTCGGAACAGTTTCCGGACGAGCGCGCACCGCTCATACAGTCCCCCGGTTACCCATGGCAACAGGGCTGTCGAATGAACAAAATATGTCGTATTTTTAAAATTTGGCCATAGTTTAGTTAGAAATTGAAATGGTTTTGAAACCGACATCCTTTAACACCTGGCTTCTAGCTTTTCCAAGTTTTGGTAGAGAATTATTTTCACCTTCTTTAACAACGGTGGAAATCATAGAATCAATAGAAAATTAACACAACTAAGAGTTTCTTTTATGGAAAAATAATATATATTGAAAAATATCACGATTTAATTTATTACCATAACGCTAACATGAAGAACACTGACTACCCTCTCAACTATCATTTCTTTATTCCCATTTTATAGTTGTCCCCACTGTGTTCTTGTTTTGTTATTTTTTTTCCGTGTGTACAATGCAGTGTATTAAAATACAAACTTGTGCCATTGTTATCAGAAGCAACGAGATATTTGCCGCGTCTAACCTAGATTTAAAAAAAAAACAACCAAACTTTTTTCCACAGTTCAGTAATTCAACACGTATCCATCCATTTTGTAAATATCCGGCGTTCAACTAATTGTACCACGTAGAATGCATTTCAATTAATCTCGCGAAATATCCACGTTAATATTGTTTGCCATCCCTAGTCACCCCGCGCCGCTGCACTGACATTAGTTTTCATTTGTGCACACTTATTACATTACTTTTTGATTAGATTACTATTCTTGCAACTTTTATAATGCCCTTGCTCCGTGGGGCATCATTTTTGCCATGGTTCACTGTATACTTTACAATTTCTTTGTTTATCCTAAGTAACCAAGATATTTAAGTCTATCCATCCAGTTAGTCCATCAAGATTTGTTACATACATACAATAATATGAATTATCACGTACTTTAACGGTGAAGGAAAACATCGTGAGGAAACCTGCACACCTAAAAGTTCTTAGGAATTTCTTAGATGTGTAGTCCACCAACCCGCACTAGGCCAGCGTGGTGGACTTAAGGCCTAAAAAACCCTCTCAGTTGTAGAGGAGGCCCGTGCCCAGCAGTGGGACGTATATGGGCTGATGATAATGGTGATGATACATACATACATACATAAACTCACGCCTGTATTCCCCGAAGGGGTAGGCAGAGGTGCATTTCTGCACCCACATTTCGCCAAGTATGTATCAGTCCCACGTAATAGGGGGCGAGCCTATTGCCGTTTTTCGGGCACATTTCCAGACTCCGTGCTGTTACCGAGAATTTCCTAATGGATAAACCCAATAACCCTTTGCCCGACCCGGGAATTGAACCCAGGACCTCTATATCGCACGGCACATACTTGTACCGCGAGACCACTATTATATAAAAATATAATAATTTATATTCTGACACGGGATGAAAACACTAGATGTTCAACTTTGTCTCATCCTTTACTAATTACAATAAAGTTATTATCACGTAGGTACCTTAACCGTGAAGGAAAACATCGTGATCAAACTTACACATCTAAAAGTTCTTAGGAATTTATTAGTTGTGTAGTTCGCCAACCCGTACTAGGCCAGCGTGCTGAATTATGATCTAAACTATTCACTTGTAGAGAAGACCTGTGCCCAACAATAGGACGTTTAAAGGCTAATGAGGATGATGATGATGATGATGTGCTGATATATGCGGCTTCGTTATGGCTATCTCGGTTCAAAAAAAAAACGAAGTTACTTAGGTATCCTTGTTTTACCATTGTGTCATGTGACGAGCGATGATCGTCTCTCTTCATACTTTATAATTTAGTGTCATTAGTAGGTACCGTATCAGTATTCACGACAATGTTCATAAATGCTTAGGTAAACACCACAGAAAGGAGTGTGAAAGAGCTTAGGACTTTTTACCCATGTTGGCCTAGTACTATTATCATCAGCCCAAATACGTCCCACTGCTGGGCACGGGCCTCCTCTACAACTGAGAGGGTTTAGGCCTTAGTCCACCACGCTGGCCTAGTGCGGGTTGGCGGACTACACACCTAAGAAATTCCTAAGAACTTTTAGGTGTGCAGGTTTTATCACGACGTTTTCCTTCACCGTTAAAGCAAGTGATAATTCAGTGTGAATACACACATAGCTTCGAAAAGTCAGAGGTGTGTGCCTGGGGTTTGAACCTGCGACTGCCGAGATTCTCGACCGTGCGCCTAAACCTCGAGGCCATCACTGCTTAGTACTATTAGATTGGTAGATATTACTGATCACACACATTGGTGGTTATAAAGATATAAGGGTTATATTCTCATATCATTTTCATTGGGCGACAATTTAGTAGATATTAATATAATTGTGTAATGATTTATCAGTCAAATTATCCTACACTTGATCGCATCTTTCCGCTCATAATATACTTTAGCAGTCTCCCATCCGACCCCATACTTAAATACCAGTGAAGCAAACAATTGTCCACACGAGTGGCACGTGGCGCGGCTTCGCCACGCGTCGCACAACTCGCTTGTTGCGAATTCCTACTCATCGCTGAACTCCTTGTCCGTGAAATGAGATTTTATCCCATTTCGTCCATGAATTATTCATAATCCTACGAAGACAATATTATATGAATTGTATTTAAATGTGATAAATCAGTCGTCGCTAAATATGTATCAAAAGCTCGTGTAGTAAAGGAAATTTAACTAGTCGTTAGTTCAAGCAAAAGAGAATAAATTGTTGATGTTATACAATACAAAGTAGTGACGGCCTCGAGGTTTAGGCGCGAGGTCGAGAATTTCGGCGGTCGCAGGTTCAAACCCCACGCATACACCTCTGACTTTTCGAAGTTATGTGTTTATTCACAATGAAGTATCACTTACTTTAACGGTGAAGGAAAACATCGTGATGTTGCACACCTAAAAATTCTTAAGAAATTCTTAGGTATGTAGTACACCAACCCGCACTAAGCCAGCGTGGTGGACTAAGGCGTAAACCCTCTCAGCTGTAGAGGAGGCCCGTGCCTAGCAGTGGGACGTATATGGGCTGATAATGATGATGATACAAAAAAAAAATTTTTTACACATCTACATGTCTACAGCGTAGTCAAGGAATACAAGTTTAAAAAGGCCCGCGGATACAGGCTGCAGCGAAACCTCAAAAAGAAGTGCAATAGTAGACGTGTCGTGACCGACGATGATGATTAGGCAATTTTCTGTTTGAATTTACTAGTTTGTATGTTTTAATGACCTTCAAAAAAGCAACATATTTCTTAAACATTTTCGTACAAATCGATGACATTACGATAAAAATTTCGAAAGACATTCGTGATGGACGCACAGGCTGTTAATGTCGCCAATAAAAGTTACATTCGTAGACACATCTCAAACACATAAAGTGTCATAAATTATTCAGATTTTTTTTTTCCACGTTAACCTTTTACGACTCTACCACAAATCGCGTTGTCAAAAGGATTCCGTTAAGGCGGCGTCTAATCCGTGGATCAGTTTGTATCGCGCGTGATTAATTGCCGCCGGCTGTCGACGCCTTAAATGTCGCCAGTAAAAAACTCAACAGCTGCTTCAACTTTGTATTACATATGAGAACAGAAAGCTATGATTTTTTGTAGATATATCTAACGATCATTTGGGGGGATTTGCAGCACGATGGTCCGACAACTTGAGAAAGGTTGCTGGTAACGGATGGATGAGGGCTGCTCAATACCGGGATTGTTGGCGCTTTCTTGGGGAGGCCTACGTTAGCCAGCTTAGCCTTTTTTTTTCCGCGGGGAAAAAAGGTCAGTCAGATCTTCAGTGGTAGAACCATTGTCGCCCAGAGTGCAAATGGAGCCCAGCAGCTTTACCGCATTTGTTCAGCGAATAAAAAATAATTATCGAACACCCATAATCTACCCTCTTCCCTATTTATTCTTTCTACTTTCTCCTATTCCATTCGTTTTGAAAGGCTGTTAAAACACCCAGCTACATGTGTAAATGTCCATACATAGAGAGGATTATTCATCTAAGTGTCTAAACAGTATATTTGGTGTAGTATTGTGCTTTACAACATACCCAAGTGTAGTTTTACGAGAACGCGACACTGTTGTGACATAATAACGTAATTAACTAATGTTCGCGCCGTGGGCAATGGCCCCCGCCCCCCGCGACCCACCGCCGCCACGCACAATAAATTTATATGACGTTTGTTTAATGTTGGCCAGGTCCGTTCATACGGCCCTGGGGCGTGATGGTGACGTACCTACAAGAACTCTGGAACAACTTTTAGTGGGTTTTTAATAATTTAAATTTTGTTATAATTCACTTAAAGACTGTTATACAAGCCTTTGGTGCTCAAAAATGATTGAAAATCCCAACTGTAGATTGAGCATCAATAGTTCCATCACAAGTTTCAGTTTGCCATTTACGCAGTTGGCCATTACCAATAAATTATTATGTAAGGTCCCACTTGTTATTCATTTTTACCGTAAATGGAAAACATCGTAAGGTACTGCTGCATCTGTCAGGTCAGCGTAAAAAGACACCTCATTACTTTCAGGTGAAAGGTACCAAGCAATTGAGCTTATAGTAACTGATGTATGTACATAAATATTGATCATGCATTTACATAGCTATGATTTTTAGCCCAAAATCAAATTCATATTGCTAATTTTATTGCATTACCTATTCCCTTTTTAAAAAGGTGTAAAAAAACAGTTCTATAAAACGGAATGTGGCAACTTATAGCTCACTTATAAAATCCCCGCAAACCGTCAACCGTCAACATTTTCCATACAATTCACCTTCGCATATTTCCAAGTAAGATTAACTCGTCGGCGTGTGAACTGAACTCGCCTATTCTAAGTACCGCGAGAAAGGGACGACTATTGGTGACGCAGCCGCGCGCGCCATGTGGGCGGGGCTGCCCGTCGAGCAGTGATGTCACATAAAATTTGTCGATGATTTTTACAGCGATCGTAACTCTGCCGGTTTATCGACCGGCTCGGATGAATGATAAAAAGTTGTTCGTGAATCGTGAGCGGAGATCGCGACGGGGCGCATCTTGCCGCGGCTGAAACCACCGCTCGCACGTCTATTAGTAAAAGTATTCATTAGTAACCGCATGATTTTATGAAGAGATAAAAAATAATGTTTGTACGTTAAATTGAGAGAATAATTCGGAACTCGACATGCACTCCCAATATCGAATTCAATTAATTACTCCTTAATATATTTAACACTTCTTTAATTTGACATAAACATGCATAAAACGCAGGCTGTCTATCAAAACAGGTAGATTTTAATTACGATATATTGACATAGCATTCTTGCAAAACAATGAAACAAAACAGTATAAAGTAACAGTAACATTTGATGTAAGGCATGTATAAGTAATGAATGTTTGTTTGTTCGTTGAATACGGGTCGTATGTAAAAACACACAGGGAAAGGGATGTGTGTCATTTTTATTAATGTCCATCGTCATTTGAATAGACTGTAATTAATTTATGATATTATTCATACAGCATTGTACATTTTTTAATAATTGATAATGTCAGTAACATTAAATGAAAACCATATGTTAATGGTCATATCAGTTGTATGATTATAATAAGTTTTGACATTATTAAAGTTGCAATAATTCAAAAATTATAATAAATAATAGTATGTTTGTATGCAAAAAGTATTATTATAGTTTTATTTCAAAATCGAATTGAGTAACGCGTGTTTTTAAATATGGAAAAAAACTTGTTTTTTAACTTAGTTATGAAAACCTCCACCGATATAAAAGAAAAGGAATGCACTTAAATAATACATTTACATATTATGTAATCCTTACTAATATTATAAATGCGATTGTAACTGTCTGTCTGTCTGTCTGTCTTTCCTGCTAAAACTACTGAACCGATTTAAATGAAATTTGGTACACAGATAGTTTGGAGCCTGAGATAGAACATAGGCTACTTTTTATTGCGGAAAAGGGGTTTTAAGGGGTTGAAAGGGGGGATGAAAGGTTGTATGGAAGTATTGTCATTTTTAAAGCTAGAAACTTGAAACTTATTTTTAGGCTGTTGATTAGATATAAATAAATATGAAATTCAAAGTATGTAAAAAAATTACCTTTAAGGGAGTAAAATAAAAATAGGGGATGAAAGTTTGTATGGAAATTCATTTTTGAAGCTAGAATGATGAAACTTTTTAATATGGCTTTTATTACATCATTACATCATATATATGATATATATACACAATATAAGAATTATATTAAAAAAAATTTTTTAATTCCCTTAATATGTTATAAATGAGAAAATAACTATATGACTGTTACGCTTTCACGCCTTAATCATTTGACCGATGTGAACGATTTTTGGTATGGACATAAATGGGACTCTGTGGAATAAAATAGGCTACAACTTATTTTCTTTCTGAACCCAACCCTGTAGTCTACGCGGACGGAGTCGCGGGCAAAAGCTAGTTATGTATAAAGTTCTTTAAAATGGGGTTTTAAGCATGACTAGATATAGTATAGTTCCTAGGAAAGGCTTCATAATCTTATTTGCAGTGTTACTATTATCCCGGCCTGTAGGTATTCCGGATAAGGCAGGCAAAAGTTAATTCTAATATCACGTTTGGCCAGCCGTGCTTAAAGACACTCGTTATAGTGGGGATCTTCATAAAAATTCGGACACAAATGCAGACGACATCATCATCATCATCAGCAGCATCCTTTTTTACGTCCACTGCTGTACATAGGCCTCTCCTATGGCACGCCTTCGGGCTCGATATTCGGCCCTCCTCATCCAACCGCTGCCAGACACCCTGCGAATATTGTCACCCCACCTACTACCACATACTGCTAATGCAAATTTCGTAAAAAAAAAACAATAACTCTTTACTAGATCCAGGACTTCTCGATCGTACACTTATGCCACAGACGTAAAGAGACAATGTGGATATATCCATTTAACTATGCTAGGTATCAAGCATTGTTCATGACCACGAGGGCTTCATAAACGTCTCGTTAATAACTAAACGTTGTACAAATATAATATCAAACACACCGGGGTGTATGTTGTGCGGAGATGGGCCGCCACCCGCGCGCCCTCCAGCCCACACGGCCGCGACGTCGCCCGTGTAACCCGATACCTTTTGTGAACGCTACGGGGAAATTAAAAATAATTGACGCAGTAGATACAACAACAATGTACGTCCACGTTTATTGTTACTTTTTGTTTATTGTATAATCGTGACGGACAGTAAAAATATCTTGCCTTATTTGTAAGAGTCGAAATTATTATTAGATTGATTTTTGTTTGTCACAGAAAATAGGTTATAATCATTTTACTCTTAAACTCCAAAAACCGATTGATAAATCAATATTAAAGTTTATAATGAAACGTAAATAGGAGGAATTGCAATTAACTCTTATATAAGTAAAGAAAGCGAGTTATTACCTAAAATACATAATTGAATTGAAAAATATCATAGTTTTAAAATCATGGAACTTTTGTGACTACTGGTAACGACTGGTTGTTAAATTATATTTTATTATAACTAACAATATCAAGAGAATTTCTTTAATTGAAAAAATATCACATTTAGGAGTATAAAATGGACGTTAATAGAAGTCAATAAACCAAAACGAGTATTTTGGAATCATGGAGAATTAAAACTATTATGTTGTTTATTCTATTTGTGAATGAAGTTTATATTATTTGCCGTTCCAGTAAAATTCCCTGTGGGTTTGATGCAGACAAATTATTTGTTAATAAGCTGTGCTTAATAATTACTATTGTTTATTAAAAACCATATTGTAAACACGGTTATAAAATTTTCATACTTGCGTATTTACAGTATTAGTAGGAATTAGGATTGTCTTCGAATGTTATGTTATTGGAAATTTAAATACATTACATGAATATTAGTGTGTGTGTGTGTGTGTGTGCGTGCGTCCCGGCGCCGGGCGCATTACGTCGGGTCTGGTGCGCGCGTGCGCTCCGCTGCCTCGCACTAATCCGCCGCGCCGCCGCATAGCCGCCTCATAGCCGCCCAACCATTGTTAGCCACACAAGTATTGCAACTGGCGATGAGCGACAGCGATTTCAAATTGGTTCTATCGACTTTTATATTGTATATACAGCTTCTATCGTTTCAAATACGGTGTAATGAAGTGTTGAGTCGAATCTAACTTGTACGAACTAAGGTAGCGCGTGCGATCGAGAGGTTCAAGGTTTTGCAGTTTCAATGAATTTCTCAAAAACTAACTAAACGAAGTCCGGACATGTGTTCGTTTAATGACAACATATATACCTAGTATCCAACTGTTACATGAAGTATATCGATAGTTAGCGCCAGCTAATATATGTCTATGTTTTTTTTTTCGTTTCTACTTCATATTTCAGTCACTTGTCTCGAGATAAATACTGCGATTTTATACCAACCACAATTCTAAGACATTTACGACACAAAACCAGCAAATCTCTCATTACTCGGGCCAACTGTTGGCTGATATCTTGATTACCGACCGCTTTGTAAGCGCCGACCTTTGTCTCCGTAACTTATCGACTCGACTATCGACCATATTTTACGCGACAACGAACAACACTATTACATTTTGTTATGATTGACTGAATTTCACAATGCGCCGTACAGGGCGATAGGGATAAGTTCAATTTTAATGCTTTGAAACGTATTACACATTTAAATACACGAACGTAATAAATTTCGTGAGTCCATAAATTTAAATGTCACCTTAGTTTTAGCGTTTTGAAAGTATTATAGTATTAAACATTCCTTTTCTCTTTGTAATATGTAATGACTATTTTCTTTAAACTCTTAGCAAAAACAACAAATAATAATTAGAGAATGTCAAGTACGGACTTTACTTTTTATTTTGGCATGCCTAAGAGACTTTAGCAGATAGTAAGAACTTTATGATCCATAAATACATATATGGACACGCACTCATATGGATATACACTAGTATTCATAATACGAGTATATCGACGGAAGAAAGCGGAAACGTCGTATCTCGAAAAACCCAAGTTTACACTAGAGCCAAAAAACTATTTTGAAAATTCATAACTAATATATTTATAGAGATAGAAAGTTAAAAGTTGGAATGTATTTATATTTATCAAAGGCCTATTTGATGCCTTTCTCTAAATTATCATAAAGTTATTATTATAATTAATTTTACAAGTTACGCCAAATGATGTTTTAATTTCAGGCAGCTGAAATGTTGTATCTGTGAGCTGAAATGTATGGCCAACTTAAAAAGACATAATTTTTTGAGCGACGGATCTGCTGTATCTTAAAAATGGCAATGCCGATATATATTTCATTTAGCTGTATTTCGTTCATTTAATAAAATTACGTAAAAGTTTTGTTTTAAGTGCAAAACTGGCGACAGACGTTTTTAAAATGAAATGCTGTATCTTAACTTTAATATTTTGTTGAGTAAAAAATAATGTTATGATTAAAAACATAATCATTATAAACTGGGAAAAAGTATATCGTTATTGCCTAAAATTACTAGGATCATATAAAATTACTGTAAAATTTTAGAACCTTGTTTTTAACAAATTATTTTTAAATCACAACTTTCTTTTTCTTCCTCTGATCCAACAGAAACGTCTTTATTTTTTTTTGTCATGCTTCTGACCTCTCTCTCGAAGTTGGACCTGCCTAACCGGACCACTTGTCCTAAATAGACATATTCGTCTACAACTTCGAGAGTCGAGCCCCCAACTGTGATCGGGGTAGGCCCAACATGGACATTCGACATGATCTTCGTCTTGTCCATGCTCATTTTAAGACCCACCTGTTGTGAGACTTGATTGAGGTCTTCGAGCATAGTGCTAAGGTCTTCCAGCGATTCTGCCAAGACTACAATATCGTCGGCAAACCGAAGGTGTGTGATATACTCGCCGTTGATGTTGATGCCGAATCCTTTTCACTGCAAGAGCTTGAAGGCGTTTTCCAGCGCGGCAGTGAACAGTTTCGAAAATATGACATCTCCCTGTCTCACGCCTCTCTGTAGTGGAATAGCCTTCGTGCTCTGCACAAAGCGGCAAGTTATATTCCTCGGTTTTTTATATAACTTGCCGAAGCGTATGAATGTGGTCTATGGTGCTAAAGCCTTTTCGGAAACCGGCTAGTTCGGGAGGCTGGAAGTCATCAAATCTGCGTTCGAGACGATTGGTGATGACGTTCGATAATAACAAATAGATATGTCTCAGGAGCGAGATGGGCCTGTAATTCTTCAGCAAAGTGTTATCACCGTTTTTGAAGAACATTACCACCACGCTCCTGCTCCATGCCTCTGGCGTTGAGCCCTCGTCGAGGAGAACGGAATTGAAGAGCCACTGAAGGACTTTTAGTACCGGCGTTCCGCCCGCTTTCAGAAGGTCTGAAGTGATTCCGTCCTCACCCGGCGCCTTGTTGTTCTTAAGTTGCTTCAGGGCCATCTCAATCTCACACAGGCTGATGTCCGGGATATCATCACTGAAGTGGCGGATCAACTCGGCACTCGGGTCTTCGGCCGAGCTAACAGTCGGTTCGGCAACCGAGGTGTAAAGCTGTCCGTAGAACCTCTCGATCTCCCTTAACACCTCTGCCCTCGTCGACATTACACTGCCACCCTCCGTCTTCAGACTAGACAGCTGTCTTTGCCCAATAAACAAGTCTCTTGCAAACACTTTGGAGCCTCCGTTCCGCTCAATTGTCTCTTTAATGCTCACAGTATTGTGAGCACGGACATCGTGTCGCAAGGACTTCCAGATCCGTCTATTGAGCTGACGATATGCTTCGGCGTCCTCGGAAGACTGCAGTGCCATAGATCGACGTTCGGCCATGAGGCCAAGAGTGTGAATCGAGAGTTTTTGTGGTCTGCCTCTACGGCGAGGTCTAAAATGCTTAGATCCCACCGTATGGACAGCTTCTACCAAACCGCTGTTTAACTCGTCCACTGCAAGGTTTTCTTCTAGACAATCAAAGCGATTACTCAGCTCGAGTTGAAAGCTCTCGGGGTTTTGGATATGGGCGCGAGTAGGTTGGAGCGTGGACTTCATCAAGCGACGCCTTTCTAATTGGACTCTGCTCTGCAACTCAACATATTAAAAAACCTAAATTATTACTATTCCATTACTCATCTTAGGTCCTGGAGTTGTTTCATAGCATTTTTAACTTGTACACAATCGTAAATATGCTTTTATAAAGTTATGAAACGCAGCGACAAATATGTTTTCCCAAATTGACGCTCACGCATGATCTAAGTCGTGGTCGAAACGGCGTATGAAGAGAACACGTGATGGCATTATAGAGCGGCGGGAGGGAGGTAAAGTGGCGTTACTGATCTCTGTACACAAAACAAAACTGTATTCATTTGTTGTAAGTATGATTTTTACAATAAAATAAGTGTTTGAAATGTAATAATTGTTTCATATCCCTGCACCAGTACGGAACATTTGTTGTATCGATAAAATTACACAATATTTTCACCGGGCAGAATTGTTGTATCTCTGTCAAAGTAAATTTTTGGGCTATAGAAATGTCGTATCTTATTCAAATTGAACTCCGTGATAATTAACAAAGTAGTAAGTTTTATTGTAAAAAAAATCAGATTTTGCTATAGTTACGACAAATTTTCTTAAGCTCTGTGCTAAAACACGGAAAAATTCGAGGTCGTATCGTTAGAAAAAATTATCGTAGAAAGACGAGATATAGATCATTCGACGCGGATTTTTTTTTTATATAACAATATGGTAAAAAGTGATTTTACCCAAAATCCGAGTTACGACGTTTCCGCTTTCCACCGTCGATATGATATATTTAAATTTCTAATAACTTACCGTTCGAAGACAATCCTGTTAATACTATAATATAAAGAGACTATGAAAATTAACACAGACTATCAACTGCAAACACGACTTTCTCTATCCGTATCGGATATGCATACAGACTAATCGCGAAATTTGACGTTGCATGGGTCACTAAACATAAACGTGTTATCACCGGCTGGACGTTCTAAATTTCAAGAAGATATTTTGGTTTGAATTCACTCCGGGTCAACGCTTCCTCTAAAATACAGTAGGTATGTATTGAAATCATCTAAAGTCAACTCATTTAATTCAATTAAATCATAACACTGCGAAACTATACCAGCTTTCAATATTCCCCCTTCATAAGAGCTGCAAAATCCAATCGTTAAATATCCATTGCCAAACAATAAGTAAAATCTTACATGCGATTTCGTCAAACAACCTTCACAGAAAGTATCCAGAAATATAAAATAGGGTGAGTAGTATTAGTTTGGACGTAAAGTGGAAACAGCTTAAATATGAGGTATCGTTAAAGTAAGATTTGTATCTATACTCCTACGATTCGCCAGCTGTTTCTGAATCCTATGTTATAAAGAAGGTGTTTATTGCCTTTTATCCCCTGAATTTTCACACCACGCGCTGATACTAAGCATTTCTGGCGGCAAAACTAAACAATAACCTACATCTACTTGTTTATCAGCTCGTTAATCTGAATGCCAAAGTTTTACAAATTTTGAACTATTATTTTTGCATAAATTAACTACCAATAATCCAGACAGCTAAATCTAAGGTCTTTTGCGGTTTATATTTTAAAATTCTTATGATAACCAAATGCGCAATTGACTATTCCAACGACTGCAGCCAATTTAGGCCGTACAGACACGCGATATCGAACAAAAGAAAGGGCAAAGAGAGGAGTGCGCGCGCGCAGTGTCGCCCGCTTTTTATCGCGCGACAAAAAAGGGCTATTACTCGCCACCACAATCATACCCGCCCTTGCAGTTGGCACAAAGACGCGCCGACCTCACTACTTCTAGAGGGCTTTACGTCTTGAGCGAGGTGTGGGCCCACTTACAGCGTGGTGGATGTACGCATGATATCAATGATAAAGCCTTTCATAAATTTTCCGCTATTATGCGGACATAAAGTTTATTCACAATGAATTAACGGTAAAGGAAAGCATTGTGAGGAAACGTGCACCTAGAAGTTCTAAGGAATTACTAAGGTGTTGAGCGGTGGTGTAGGTGGTGAGCTAAGGCACAAACATTCTCAGTTGTAGATAAGGCCCGTGCTCAGCAGTGGGACGTAGGTATATATGTATATGCGCTGACGATGATGATGATGATGATGATGATGATGATGAAAGTTACCGCGCTGATAGCAAATCCAGTGAAGTCCAAGTTGACTGACGATTAATTACAACGTTAAATATATAATCGGCACAATAATGTCGGTGGAATGAAAGTGCGTGAGGCCATACAGATAATTTCACACTTTGTAGTCCTGCTTGCTGAACGGGTGGATATCAAGATTTTAGCAATATTTTATCTACATGTAATTCTCACTTTTCACTTTTTTAAATAAGTTGAAAATTAAGATTCATTTAATCATATATTTGAATTTAGATTTTATTATTTTGCATAATTTCTTGTACGACACGTGTAAATGTTTATAATGCCACTGTGTAACATACATATATATATACCTATAGCTTTTATAACAATTGTTCGGGAAATTAAAGGAATTTTGAAATTAAACGACGTGCGTGGCACGGGATCTGACGGTACACTGAATATATTTATTTTATTTATAAAAATTGACGCATTGACGCGGTGCGGTGCGTTGCTATTAAAAATCTATCAGGAACTTATACATGCCCCCGGGCGTTGAAAGCCTGCTTTCAACCCGAATCGTCTAAAACTGGCAGTGGGCAGATTGTGTTGAAGGCTCTTCTAATTATTCCAGTGGTTGTCCGAATGTCAGCTACACGAATCACTCCATCAGAACCAGGATGAACCGCTACAACTCGTCCTAGCTTCCACTTTAACGGTGGAAGGTTGTCTTCCTTAATTACAACCAAAGAATTCAGCTTCAAACTGTCCTTACATGACCGCCACTTCGTGCGCTGTTGTAGTTCAGCAATAAATTCCTTGCTCCATCTGGACCAAAAATGTTGACGGAGTTGTTCCAATCTTTGGAAACGACTCAGGTAGTTTGCGGAACAATCCTGATAGTTTGGTGTAGGCAACGACGTCATAGGCCTTCCTATGAGAAAATGTCCTGGTGTGAGCGGGGTGCAGTCAGCGGGATCCGAAGACAATGGTGTAAGTGGTCGAGAATTTAGCACAGCCTCGATTTGTGTTAAAGTCGTGGCAAGTTCCTCAAACGTCAAATTACAATTTCCCAACACTCGTTTTAAATGGCATTTAGTTGACTTAACACCCGCCTCCCAGAGGCCACCAAAATGAGGAGTATACGCAGGAATAAAGTGAAACTGAATGCCATCATTTGCCATGTTTTCACTAATTGAAGAGCAGTTCGACTTTAAAAATTTTGACAAGTCGTTATAAGCGCCAGTAAATGAAGTGCCGTTGTCGGAATATATGTTGATTGGTTTACCTCTACGCGCCATAAATCTATTTAATGCCAGCAGAAATTTATTACTAGTTAGGTCTCCTACTAGTTCAAGATGGATAGCTTTGGTGCAAAAACAAATAAAAACGGCAATGTATGCTTTTACTAGCCTGCAACCACGACCTTGGCGATTAGCGTACATAATTGGGCCTGCGTAATCAACACCTACATTTTGAAACGCGTATCCACCAGGAATGAGACGCTGCTGTGGAAAATTACCCATAATCGGAGTAACGGTTTTACCTTTAAAGCGCTGACAACGAATGCACTTATAATAACAAGCTTTCGCCAAATTTCGACCGCCTATGGGCCAATAGGTTTCCCTTATGGAAGCCAATAACATTTGAGGCCCTGCGTGCAATAATCTTTTATGCTCAAAACTAAATAATAATTTTGTAAAATGATGTGTGGACTGTAGTAATATAGGATGTTTCTTATCGTAACAAAAGGTGGAGTTATCGAGACGTCCCCCAACTCGCATTAAATTATTGTCGTCTAAATAAACATTGAACTTTAATAAGGAACTCTTTTTTGGCAATAGTTTTTTACTAATGAGCAATCGATACTCCGTAAATGATTCTTCTTGACTTTTTATAATCAATATATTTAACGCATCATGAATTTCTTCTTGACACAATGCAATTTTAGAAAATTTATGACCTTTACATGATTTTATAAACCGTAACACATAAGCCATGCACCGTAGTAAGCGAGAATAATTAGAAAATCGATTAAAATCAATAAGACGGTTATCTTTAATAGCGTTTTCTGTAATCAAACCTAAGATAGGTAATTGTCGAATTTCTGGAAGCGATTCTTGGCTAGTGTGTTTTAATAGACACGGCCAACATGACTGATCCTCTTTTAGAAAATCGGGTCCATACCACCACAAGTTTAAATGCCTAAGAGTGCTTATATTAGCTCCACGAGATATTAAATCTGCGGGATTTTTATCTGTAGGTACATGCCTCCAGGTACAATTGATAGTTTTATCAAGAATTTCAGCTACGCGATTGCGTACGAACGGCTGAAGCTTAGAAGGTGGCAAGTGCAACCATCCTAGCACTATGGTGGAGTCAGTCCAGAGAAATACATCACTGATTTTCATCCTAAGAGAGGTCAGAACCTTCTCATAAACACGAGCTCCTATTAAGGCGCCACATAACTCCAATCGCGGAATTGTTGTAGTTTTGATTGGCGCGACTCGACTTTTACCAATCAATAAACGAACCATAAATTTACCATCCTTATTCACACTACGCACATAAGCGCACGCTCCATATGCCTTTTCAGAGGCATCTGTGAATATGTGAAGTTCTAAATGATCATATGAATCACAAACTACGTTGCGTGGAACTCGAAAATTATTCAATTCGGGTAATGACTCTAAAATAGATGTCCAGGTTACACAAAGCTCCGGACACAAGGGCTCATCCCATGAAAGTTTATCGATCCACATTTTTTGGAGCAACATTTTCATGGTGATAACACATGGACTGAGTAGTCCGAGTGGATCGAAGATTCGTGCTATCACTGAAAGAAGTTCACGTTTTGTATTGCCCTTCGAAGGAATCGTCGATCCTAATAAGTATCCCAACTCATCAGAACTTGCAAACCAATCAAGACCTAATAACCTATTCGAGAAATCGGATTCCATATTTAGGTTGAATGATGGCTGATCTAAATCTGAAACCAAGCGCGGATCATTCGATTTCCATTTTCTCAGTGGCATGCAAGCTGAAGCAAGTGCATTGATGACTTCTTGACGGATAAAAAGTAATTCATTCACGTCATTAGCACCCGTAAGCAAGTCATCGACATAAAAATCGTGGGTTATTACATCTGCAATCTTTTTATTTTTGCAGTCAAGACCTACTTGCTTTAGACATCTTGTGGCAAGATAAGGCGCACTAGCTGTGCCATATGTCACTGTATTCAATTTGTATACTCTTACAGGATTGTTGACATCATCACGCCAAACAATTTGTTGCAGATGCCGATTTGATGGATGAACAACTATTTGCCTATACATTTTCTCTACATCAGCCGAGAGAACGTACTTATAAGTTCTAAATCGAATAAGTATAGACAAAAGATCATCCTGAACGGTCGGTCCTGTCATCTGAAGATCGTTAAAGGATGTTCCTGATGATGTAGGACTACTAGCGTTGAACACGACGCGAAGTTTGGTAGTACTACTGCACTCTCGAAGTACTCCATGATGTGGAATAAAATATCCACTTTGACTTGAATCTGAATTTTCACATTCAGTCATATGCCCTAGCTTCTCATACTCGGACATAAAGTCATAATATAACTCTTTCAGTACAGATTGAGATTTTAAACGTCGTTCTAATGAATATAGGCAATGAGAAGCCCGCCGAAACGAATCGCCTAGAACAGACGGACTTTCCTTAAGCGGAATATGAACACAAAAGCGACCATCACTAAGACGTATCGTATTTTTAATAAAATGTTCTTCACACAATTTTTCTTCAGGAGAGTGAGATGACGATGACTTCACTTCCTCTAGCTGCCAAAATTTGGCTAAATCAGATCGAAGTTTTTCCAAATCACTATCACGTGCCGAATTGACGTTAACTAAATTGCATTTAATGCTGTTGGAAAACTTCCTCGATTGAAACATAATTGGACCAGAAACTATCCAACCTAGCCTGGTATCACATAATACAGGCATGCCATCCCCTAACTTTATCCTCTGAGTCCCTAATAAGTCCCAAAATAGGTCTGCGCCTATCAAAATATCAATTTCACTGGGCTTATAAAATGAAGGGTCAGCTAAACGGATATTAGGCGGAATGTTCAAGGCACAATAATCAACACTATGACAGGGCACGTCATTGGTTATAAAAGGTAAAACAAAACAATACAGCTTACTCTGAAAGCTGTTATCAAGCGACTTTAAGTCCACCTGACATGCTTTACCGGCGTACGAAGTTACGTTATTAATACCAATTATGGACCTGTCTACCTCAACAAATGAAAGGTTAAGCCTTTTCTGCAACCTTTCTGTCATGAAAGACGAAGTACTGCCACTATCTAGAACAGCTCGAACAACATGCTCATCACTATTACGATCATATAGCTTGATCAAAGCAGTTGACAGCAAAACTCCACGTTGTTTGAAACCACCACAATTCGATTCAGCCATTGCAGATAAAACAACATTATTTTTATCCTGAGAAGATGTTGGCAATCCCGAATCAAAGCCTGACGAAGCAGAAGGTGTTATGGGTGATTTTGTATTTTTGTTATTTAACAAATGAAGTAATATGTTATGCCTACGTTTGCATAACTTGCAACCGGGTTTTCTACATTGGTTGGCAAAATGACCTGAACGGAAACAATTGTAACACACTTTAAAACTAGGTACTAACTTTAAACGCTCTTGAACACTTAAGCTAAGGAATTGTGAACAATTCTCTAAATTATGGTCACGCTTGCAATGGGGACAAGATCTTAAAACCAATTCGTTCCCTGAACTATTATAATTCGATGTCACCATCAAAGTCTTTAATTTAGTATTCGATCTGTTAGGTGTTTGCAATAAATCATTACGAGGTGATTCTAAAGTTTCCATAAAACTAGCACGGTTACGCAAGAAGTTAATCAATAAGTTAAATGTAATCGTACTATCCTTATTTAAACGGTCTCTATGCTGAAGCCATTCACGATAAGTTCTTTGGTCAAGCTTACGTGTGATAATATAAATCAACAGTGTGTCCCATTTGTCAACAGGCTCACCCAATAACTCTAATGACCGTAAACTTTTATTCACAGAATCTATTAAATTATTTAACGCGACTGAAGACTCTTTATTAATTGCATTTATACTAAATAAACCTTTTACGTGATTTTCAATTAATAGTCTTTTATTATCGAATCGATCGCATAATAGTTTCCAAGCTACATCGTAGTTCTTTCCTGAGAACTCGATAGACCGTAGTACCACAGCAGCAGAACCTTCCAGAGAGGAACGCAAATAATGGAATTTATTAATTTTTTGAATGTCATCATTATTATGAATGAGACTAATAAAGGTGTCACGAAATTCCAACCAATCGTTAAAAGACCCATCAAACTTTGGTAAATATATAGTAGGTAACTGAACTAGATTTCTACTGTTGCTGACACAAGTGTTTTTATCACTATTTGCTGACTCGGTATCCTTATTGTATTCATTTAAAAGTAATTGTGATTTTGACAGCATCTTATAGTATAATGACTCAAATTCAGCTCTTTCACAAAGTTGAGCTTTATCATCTTCCACAATTATTTCTAATTTTAACTGCACTTCATCATACTGCTCATATAATGACTCCATCTTACCTGTACGCAACTGTAGCTCTGTAGCATCAGAACTTGACAATGGCTTATTACCTAGTGCATCAAGATAATTGGCAAATGCAGTTAGTCTACCTTTAAAGCTCCCACGTTTCTTTATCAATTCCTTCTTTTGCAACTCCTCTGTAGCCATTCTGGGAGTTGGATAAAGTCAACCTGGAATTTACACAATAAAAAAAATCAATATAATTTAACAAAACTTAGTTTTAAATGGATAACAACCCAGCAATACACACAACAACAATAAAGTAAATTAATTAAAACTAATTTAAAGTTTTTAATTAAAGAACTACTTTGTCAATATATTACAATATCTAGGTACCAAATAATAATTATAATTATGATCCCTGAGTGTAATCAAGCAACATAAATACAAATTAACAGTGGTTATCACAGAGAAAAAACAATTAATTACTCCAACTTAAGCATATTTAAGGCAACTGTATTAATGACTAAAATGTACTCTGCTAACAGTTAATGTAATGAGCAATAGTTTATATATTAATATTAAACAATAAAATCACTAAATTAAGTAATTTATTAAATGTACTATATTTGACCTTGCATACCAAGGACCTTTTCAATGTTACAACTTTTTACAAGTAAACTTGTAAACACATAAAGTTTTTGAAATTATATAGATTCACTTTTAGCAAAAACAGTTCTACTACCTTAATGAGTGTTGGGGAATAAAATTGAAAGTAAAAACGACTTAACACTGTGACAATAATAATCTTGTGCACTCAACCACGTTCTACGTCGTAGGTGAAACATCAATCTTCTTCTAGTTTTTTGGTCGCTAATTCTTCAAATGCTATGCTAGTACTTCAAGTTAATCCGTGTAGATGGACCATGCTAGTACTTCAAGTTAATCCGTGTCGATGGACCATGTTCGGGAAATTAAAGGAATTTTGAAATTAAACGACGTGCGTGGCACGGGATCTGACGGTACACTGAATATATTTATTTTATTTATAAAAATTGACGCATTGACGCGGTGCGGTGCGTTGCTATTAAAAATCTATCAGGAACTTATACAACAATCAATCGAGAAATGCAGTATAAACAAACTACTCTGCATTGCATATTTGACCTGTTGTGTACATATTTGCATCTGTTGTCTCACATTTCATTACGCAATGTATTTGTAATATGAAATTGATTGATTGATTTAAATGTAGCTATATTGTCAAGTTTACACGTTATATTATACTACATAGACGACGTAGAGAGAGACTCCACAAAGAGTTCTGCTTATTTCTTTATATTTATGAAGTATAATTCAACTACGAAGTAAGAATAGATCCGATATTGGCGTCCGATAATAGATATACTTGTAAACCATTATACTACAACTATAGTCACTAGTAGTCAGGATTTAGAGTTCTGAGTTAGACCTTAGTAGCTATAACCGGCGCCACACCCGATCACGGTCCAGTTACCGCGAAACTTGAAATTTAAAAGGGCTGCCAGAAACAAAAGAGCGTTCGCCCGACGGCCCTTTGAATCTAAATCCCGTCTTAAATCCGCATTGTCTATTGTTCGGCGCTACGATCGCCGTTTTTGGTACAAATAAAATGGTAACGTAATATCGTATTGTCGGCCTAGAGATTTCGGCTCGGGTATCGGATCATCTCTGTTTTGTGTAGGACTCGAATGTTTTTTGTTGTTTGGAGTGGTTTGTGTATTATTCGCTGGTGGTAATGGAAAAGGATGGCGTATGAAGGATTGGAAATGGATTAGCAATTTGCGTAATCATTGTAAAGTGAACAACGCAAATGGCTGTATAGTGTTTGCCACCTGGTCTTGGTTTATTACTTAAAGTTGGCGCAATGTTCATGAATTTTATCTCTGCGTACTTACGTAATTTTTTGTGAGTTAAATTTATACCATCATCAGCCCATATACGTCCCACTGCTGGGCACGGGCCTCCTCTACCATTGAGAGGGTTTAGGCCTTAGTCCACCACGCTGGCCTAGTGCGGGTTGGCGGACTACACACCTAAGAAATTCCTAAGAACTTTTTAGGTGTGCAGGTTTCATCACGATGTTTTTCTTCACCGTTAAAGTACGTGATAATTCATTGTGAATACACACATAACTTCGAAAAGTCAGAGGTGTGTGCCTGGGGTTTGAACCCGCGACCGTCGAAATTCTCTACCGCGTACCTAAACCTCAAGGCCATCACGAGTTATTAAATTTATATATTTCCAGGTAAATTATGCTCGTAAATTATCGCCGGACCTGAAGATCTAACAAGGTTCCTAGGCTTTCCCGATTTCTTATAGTTACGATAAAAGTATCGTCTGGGATTAAGGCTAAGTTTACAGTTATTATACGTAATGTCCTCATATGTTTTATAAGATACGGCTGCTAGAAAGACTAATAAGATACTGTGTTTTCTTTAACCCATAAAAGTTTTATCCAACCCTAGAAATTGCTATATCTTATCAACTTACGTCTCTGTTTTGTTTTTACGCAATGCAATTCACTTGTTGATAATATCAAAATAGCCCAAATAGTAATAAAACCAGATAAAACATCACATAACCTTTATTTAACAATAGATAAAGTGTTTGTCGCTCCGCCTGTTCCACGGGATGACTCGTTGACAAGTATTGTACTCAACATAAAACACTGATTGTACCGCACATTGTAAATGTAGATAGGTCAGTTGATAAGGCTATCTAAACAGATGTTATGCATTGGAGGCCAAAATACACACAGTAAAATTACTTGCGTATCCATAGGAGACTTGAATTTCTCACAATTTCAACAAGAACAAAACATATTAAAGAACTTAAGGCGAAATAGTCATCGGTTTTCAATTATATATATTCTGGCACCACAGGACATAATAACGGTCCTTCATTGAGTTTCCTATTTCGGGGTAATTTACGAAGTCCTAAAAATCTCTTGCCTTTAAAAGGTCGTGGCATCATAAGAGAGTAAACTGTAGAATAGAATCAAAGATAAGCTGTAACAACATCATGTTTGTTGTGGTAATGATAAAAGATGTGATCAGAGCAAAAATATCGCTAAATAAAGACGTTATAAAACACGACAATAGTTTAATGATGTCCTCGACAATAGCCAAGTGTATTGTGGCACCCCGCTCGCGCGCTCTCGTTGACAGCGCGTTGACAACTATTGTTGGCGAGATTTGTATCGCGCCCTCGGCGATCATGGTTCCCTAGTACTTTTTATGTATGATTTGTGGTATAACTTCAATATTTATACGCTTACAAAAACATTACGCTAGAAAATATCCCCGGTTTATCGTTTATTTTTGTTTGACAAACAAAATGTCTGAATGTCTTTTGCTAATTGATACTGTATTTGGGCAGCTCTGTACTTAAACGTCAAGACCAACAGTTTTCTATAAGACGATGCTTCTTGATGAAGATCTTTATTTCAATCACTTGACTCTGTTACTGTTTCTGTGTTGATTGTGTACATATATGGTCTATACTCTATATGGCCCCAGGGCTCTGCACCAATTTGATAGGGAAGCTTTTACTCAATGAATACTAAGTTTATTCATACTAAAATATTATATGGTTCATATACAAAAGTTACTTATGGTGTAAATATAAGTTATTTTTTTCACCTGCGCACCTAATATTGTCATATTATGTAGATATGTAAATTTTAGCCATAAACTATAGCTATAGGGCTGCCTAAAGAGTAAAGTGAAAATAAATTGATTTTGCAGCAATTATGTGTCAAAGATAAATTTATTTTTGCTGGCAGACTTCACGAGGCAAAACCGGTTAGAACTAGTATAGTATGCAGTTCTATTTATATTTAAAACAGACACGATATTATTGTCTTATGCTAAATATATATGTTTTTAATCCAGTAACATTGTCATAACCGGTCGCGAGATAAAAACACACGATTATGTCGGATTTCATTAAATTGACATTTCCATTTAAGTGAACCAAGAAAACGTCAGAAAGAGTTATGGGGGGCGCAACGGCGATAATTATGAGTTTTTGTTCAAACATCGCGAGTAATTTAATAACCTATTCGGATGAAACCGAGACGATGACACCAAGAAAGCACGGACGTTAAAATGTCGGGTGGTGTCCAATCAATCTTGCGGGGGTACCTGCGGCCGGCCCGGAGATCGGACCGCCGAGATAACCCTTCCCCGATGCGTAATACCATTAAAACAACGGTGACAATCCGACCAAAAAATAATTTTCAACAGGTCTTTATATCGACAAATGTGTCCGGATGCGCCGGCGCACTACCGCCCCTAGTGCGTCGGCGTACGGTCACAAATGGCTCGGCGCGCGCACACTTTACGTCCGATGATTAAAAATGTGAGATGATGATCATTGCGAGGGGTCCCACTGCGAAGGTTTGTTTAACCTCTTTGTTTTTTCTGGATGCCCGGTCGTGGGTCCGTTTTAATTAATGCCCGTCACGTGTTTTTTTTCGATGTTGGTTTTTCTGAAACGTACGTTTTTTTTTCTGCTCGGTTTTTGTGTATGTGTATTTTGAAAAATGTGAGTGGGTCGGTCGCGTGTGACGTTATATCACCGATGTCGCCCTATTGTTTTCGATTTGATATATGTTGTCGTTCGTGGCAGTGATGTTTTTTAGTTGTGCGTGCGTGTTTGTTCGGTGAGTGGTCACCGATTGTTCCCCGGCGACTGTTGACATTATTTATGGTGGGCGACTGTCTCCGAGGAGGCACCTCGTGCTGGCTCGCCGTGGACTGCCATCAATAAAGCCGCGTCGCTTTCAATGGATCGCGCTGGAGAACGTGCCCTAATACCGTGACTATACGACATGACTGATGAATGAACATTGTTTCATACTTATTTGGCCGAACAATCAGCTATTGATCGGTTTGTTACGGTTATAAATTCCAGCTAATTTGCTTTCTTGGTCATTGTTTTATTACGTACTTCGAATCATTCGACTGTGATGTTTGTTAGATAAATAATGAAATTAACATATAATTTTTGTTTTTATTGTAATGCATTAAAAAATGATCTTTTGTTGAAAACATTAAAAAATAAGAGAATAAATAAAAACATAGTCATTACATACAGATTATTAAAAGTGAAAGTGAAAACGGAACTACACAAATTACAAAGATTAAAGTACCAAGCGATCGTAATTCCCCAGGATGCCATAATTTCCATTCGGAACCATATTATGCAATGGCATCATTAAACTAGCTCTAGTTGGATATATGGTAACAATTAATACGTCGGAATATGTGTATTGTATGAAATAAAACGCACCATAAAGCACCTCGTGGATTGGTTTATGGCACGTCTAGTATCGATAAACGGCAATTAATGTAATCGATGATGGTCGGTTATCGCGGCAACTGGTAACCGTTTTGTTGTCGGATACGGTTCGAGTTTTATGTGCTTTTCGACCGTATTTACCTCAACTGTGGAATGTGATTAGATTAAATTACATAATTGTTTTCTAAAGGTACATAAGGAATTTACTCAGTTGATTCTATAATTATTTAGGACCGCTGCAAATCGAAGGAAAATTGAGCAAATTGAAACTCAAACCACCAGCAAAGTTTTGCAAACATCATTCCACTAATGTTAATTAGATTAGTTGATATTATCATTGCCTATCAATGATTCTTTTATTTATTGCTATAAAAATCATTGTCTCCAAAAATGTCTCAAACAAAATTTGTGTTTTGTTTTTTCAAATTCCCACAAGAGTCAAAAAAACTCACAATCTTTCCGAAAATCGCTCTACAAAACTAAAAGCTAATTCCACTAGGTATATTTTCGGTTTATCGCTCGCACACATATCATTTTAACAGTCGTATTTTTACGTATCTTTTCCATCTTTCCAGGTAAGTGTTGTAACTGGAGATTTTTTCCTCGGCCGGCTCGGCGACGCACAGTGTAACTTACGCTTTATGTGAGAGATGAGGACAAATCGATCGCAGATACGGCGGTGTGGCGTTACCACGAGGTGAGTGGGGATATTGTACAGAGAACAATTTGCAACATACAGTTGGAATTGTAGATATTTTTAATGATGATTTTTTTTTGTGTCATTGTTAGGATGAAATGCGTGCATGACTGCCTCGTTGACCGTGCAGTATAAATAAACACGCGCTATTAGTAGCCCGGGTTCGATTTTCGGGTCAGACAGTAGAGATTATTAGTACCCAATAGCGATTGGGTTATATGGCAGCGATATTCATAAACATCTGACGTACCCGTTCGGAACTACAGACCTATAGTTTATTTACTCATTGTATATATACATATACTCGTAGTTTGGTTACGTCATAAATTGAAATCAAAGACATAATCTTCAAACGATGAACTGAAACATCGTGAAACAATTTTGACGCCTTAGAATCTGCAATAGTAATTTTCTTCGGTGCCAATACACTCTAGAATCAACGTGGTGGACTAAGACATAACCCTCTCAAACTTAGGTATCAGTGGAATGTATGCAAGATCACATTAAATGTATATTATTTTGTCTTCTAACTGAATTGACAAAATAGGAAAAAATAGCACTACTGAAGGGAACAAATTATATGGTTAAAGTAAGAAATGCCAACTGGCTTTGTTGCAAATTGTACTTTTTACACCTTTTGTGTGTCCGATGTTTGTTGCGGAAACAGGTGTAGCGATATATGTATTATGGAAATAGAAGGAATGCTGTATACAATAGTTTGATTATTTAAAATATTGCAGGCCGATTTGTCTCTTGGAAGATAATACTACTACTAATGAGAACGACAAACATAAAAGAATGATTAAGTTTACTGACTTATTCTTACAAGAGAAAAAAAAATTACGTGTATTTTAATTTAGGCATGGGCAGTATAAATTATTATTCGACACATGTTATTGTATACAAAACGTTTAATTAATTACCAGTTGGTTTAGAATACATTTCGGAGCAGAAAATGTCATTTACACGTATGAAAACTATATTTAACAAACGAATAAAACAAAAAATCTTTAGACATCATTTGCAATATAGGCAGGGCTCGGTGGATAACGTCCTATTCTTTGTATCCCTATTTTTGTAAACCAAAATATCTTTGGTCATAGACAGGGGTCGGCGTATAAGATCCTATTCAATTTTTTTTTTTCAATGTCTAATCCATCTTAATTTACCCCAATCGTATATCCTTCATGCATATGTATTATTAATACAATTTCTCGATTTCCCTACAAAAGTGCACGAACATATTGCCAGGTGTTTACAAATTGTCCGTGTGTACATCTCGGGTTACTGGTCCCGAGAGTACGATCGGGATTACAACCCTCTGCCCTCTGATGTATGGCCGATCGCGTCCCCAGACACCCACGCACAAAATGTATTAGACTCATTTGGAATGAGATGAAACGGCGAAAGTA
The DNA here is from genome assembly GCA_907164795.1 of Hemaris fuciformis. Lineage (NCBI taxonomy): Eukaryota > Metazoa > Arthropoda > Insecta > Lepidoptera > Sphingidae > Hemaris > Hemaris fuciformis. Next base: position 817,785 of record OU015452.1, read on the forward strand.
ATGCGACGGATACAATAGAGATTGGATGGGTTAGAAATAGGATGGCTTAGTTGCATTGACGAGGATTCTACAGAAACAATGTCTTGGCAGTCGCGAGTTTGGAATCTAGATTTAGGTATAAAAGCTTTTAACTAGGACTGTTTTGGATAATTACACTCCACAGATTTTGCTTTAGGCTTAATTTATTGAATCACAAAAGTCACCACACTAGCCTAGCGTTGGGAAAAAAGGCTAGTATGTATCTAAATAGATGAACGTAGCAGCGTATATCTTACTTAGTTAAACCACTCATCGGGCTAAGTATTACTAAGCAATGAAATATTTAAATTAAATTTCCCTCCACACTCGGCCATGTGTGTTCATTTCGTTCAGCTAATTGCATCGGAAGATGAACTGCGGTCTGTTGACGACTTTTGCACCATATTAAAATGCGCATTTCGCTGACGCACACTGATTGTTCCCGCGAAGTCCCCGGTTGCAATATCGCAACGACAGGCTCCGTTGGGCTGGAAAATTGAAACAAGGGACAAAACAAGACAACTTTATCACGTATCTACACTTTGTTCATTCTGCGCCCTTATTGCGGTCGTGTAAGTACCAGGATACCATGAAATGTAGGAGATGATTATACGTAGGGTCGGTAAGCACCCGCCTGATTACTCGGATTTAGATTTGTTATTGGGAATTAATTGTGTCAGCGTTATGTTATCCTGGTATTTTCTTTGACTTTTGTTGTGGATTTTTCTGTAAAAATAGATAATGATTAGATTAGAAGTAGATTTTTATTAAAAGTATGAAGTTATCATACGTCCAATTTTAATCTAGGTATGTGTTTGAAATATAAAATGTTCTCTTATGGTAATACGTACAGTACTTAATATTTTCATTACATCCTAGTATCCTTTAACATAAAATTTCCGAATATCTACTTTTTTTGAGGTACACCTCAGTAGTTACAATTAAAGTAGTTTTAGGTAAAAACGTATATAAACGCAACATTGATCATAAGAAACCAATTTTTTTTTACATCATTTTTTAGTCATCCATTATTTTTGATTAAATAAATCCTCGTAAAAACTGATCATGGAAACAAATTACACTCACCGAATAACACTCGAACAATAAATCACTACTGTACGCGCCGAAAAAAATGAACAAATTTTTCGCCCCCTCGGTCCCACAGGGCGGAGAAAATCGCAACACGATCGTCTTTTGAAAAATAATGATGTCATCAAACACTAATCCGAAAGCTTTCATGTGGATTACAGATCAACAAACTTACTCAGATACACAAATACAGAGAATGCATACTATTTTCAACTTTATGATTATGGTAATAAGATACACGTAGTCATGTGTGTTGACGCAAAAGTAAGCCTGGTGGAAATTGCAGGCAACGTAAAAGTATTTTGCTCTCACAAACCGCGATTATCATTTGCTAAACAAAAGAAAATACTATGTATTCTTTAAAGTTTAAGTTCTATTTTTGCACAACACCGTTATAAATTCAATCAAATAATCATACCAACACATTCCACGGTATATTGTTCCCTATGGTCTAGAAAATAGGGGTGGTATTCGAGTGTGGAGTAAGGAAGGGTAGCGGCGCACAGGGTGACGCTGGCTGGTGCGTCATTTCGATACATTAGGCGTGTGATTTATGCCCGGGAAGAGGCCGAGTCAAAACATGCAGGGCGCCCGCGTGTGGTGTGTAACCAGCCCTATAGGCATAGGGTTGCTCTATGATTTTGTCTGGAAATAACTAGAAAATTGTATCGTAATCCAAAAAAAAAACGGTAACTTTCAGAAACATGTAGCTTTCTGTTTTTCTTTTCTAAACTTAAATTATATTACATCGCATTTAAGATGATTGAAAATAAACTGTGTTAAGTCTATCACTTTACTAAGACGAAATAATATGTCAATAATTCCATTGATGAAATACTTTAAATATAGTATTTTAAGTTAAGAGAAAGCCCTGATTACATTTGGCAATATAGTAAAAGGGAGCGAGTAGGGTCCCTCGGGGATGATCCTCCCGAGACTTCCAAATTACTATAAACGGATACAGCTTTTTGTCACTCGCGTCCCACGGGCACGCAGCAACACCTTGTCTACATAGGTAGTGTATGTTGCTAAACATATAGCCAGCACTAAAAAATATAAAATAATAAAGTTATAGACGAATCATAAAGTAAGCACAATTTTTAATGAATTTTCTAACTCTATTTCACTACTCTATCCACAAACAAATACTCACGCCTGCGTCCAGGAATAGGCTATATAAGTACAACTATAAACCTTCTCCGAACATATTTTCGGACTTCGTGCTTCTGTCTAGATTTTAATTGTCGATGATCACAATAATACTTTTCTAGCGCCTAAATATAATTTGTGCAACCTAGGGGGATAGCACGCATTCTTATACCGCAGACGAACGAAGCATTCAATTTTCAGAATAAAATATATTCTTTATAGGTACTATTTACTTGAAGACAGTAGGCAAAACATTCACATTAACTGCATATTATGTTGACTCTATTACAAAACTTTTGACTGCGCTTAACGCTCACTCAGTATAACCAAAAGATAGCCATCGGATACTTAATGTCTAATGTCATAAAGTTTCTTAATGTCTTATCAAGCTTATTATTTAACGACCAAGGGAAACATCGTGCAAAAGGCAATTTATAATTGGCGGAATAGAAAAATAAATGCACCGCAAAAAATTGTTTGCAAACTTTATCACGATCTTATGACAAAAGTGACAGCTGTCATTTTACACTTTTCTATCATAATTTAAAACGCGACTGTCATTTCGCTACTAAATGTGTTTGCGTCTGAACGAGCCACCCCCATCCGCGGGTTAAAACGTGTACTACAACCGTTTTATTGCGAAGTACAAAAGGGTTAAGTGAACAGGACGCTTAATTGTGTTTTATGCATTTTAATTTGTTTTCGGAAAAAGCTTTCGGTTGGGGGACTATGGAAACACTTTCTCTTGAAAGGGTTGTGACGTGAGATCAAAGTGTTCTGTTTTTATTCACTCCTGGTTATTACTCTGTGATTGTCATTAAGACCCGATAAGAAATGATTGCATTGATTCATGTTTGGAAAGGAATGTATGAATGAACGAATGAATCGAACGAAAAACATAGGCATACTGACCTTTTCTTGTTGCATGTTGTCCGGGTAATTAGACTGATGAATATTAATATTTGGCTACAAGCTATTGACATTTCTTAGTACGAATGCCTTATTAATAAGCCATCCAATCTGGTGATGTTCCGAAAAGCAAATACAAGAAATGTGTGGTACGAAAGACAAACTCTCAGAACATACAGTGCAAAAAAAACATTGATTGTAGGTCATTTATATTGATTTAATTTTATCATAATGACTTTTTAATTGGCGCACAATTATAGGAAGTCTATTATACAATAGTGTATTTATTTATTTAAAACTTTATTATACACATAAAATAAAATCTTGGGAGTACAGTATGAGTAGACTACATTAGTACAAAAGGCGGTTTTATCGCACAAAGAGATCTCTTACAGACAACCAAGGATGGAAATGTAATAAGTGAAATTGAAGGTAGTCTTAAGTGCACAAAGTTAAATTGAAGTATAAATACAAATAAAACAAAGATCGTAAAATATAAACAAATAGAGTAAAAAATAGTTATAAATATTTAGAAGTATTATTCTTTGCAATGCAAGTTTGATGATCATGAAGCGCCTTAATCACTTAATAATGTTATGGACAAACACATCCAGGTGCGCTTAGCAAGGTGGCCAAGGCACGTGACGCGTGAACTTTATAATCCTGACAATATAAGACACTTTTAACAACGCTATAGTAAACATTTAAGTGGCATTTAAAAATATCACCGAAGCAATTTAACGAGCCTATTCTATTAAGCAATTACGTCGGAGTTTAGGACACCTGGTGCCGTACCTCTGTTCTATTAATAAGTAAACACGGTTTAAAAGACGCGCATCTAATGCGCTCCTTCCATTAGGCGACGCTGTAAATTATCCTCCTCGGATGTTATGGCCGCCTGGTACTTTGACTACCGGAACGATAAGTGACAGTAAAAAATCGAGAGGTGTCCGCATTTGTGATAAGCTTTTTAGCTGTATATTTTCGATAAAGATGGAATGAGTTTCGGTTTTGATGTCATATAATCGATTGTATAGGTACAGTTGACGTTGTGAAAATTGTTATGTAGATCCGATTTATGAATGCTATAATCGTTAAAATCAAATAATGTTTTAAAATATATATTGTTTTGTTTCATAACGTCTTGTGGTATTTTGTTATGTCACAGAAAAAATATATTATTAGAATGTAATTATTCCGTTAGTTCATTTCATATCGCTATATCACAAAAAAATCAAAGAAATTGTTCCAACGAAATATTTTAAAGCGTGTTTTGAATACTCATAATAATAATGTATACATTTAATAGCCAGATATTACAACAACCACCCTACAATGACGCGTGCTACAACACTTAACAGTCGCAATATCAATTCAAATACGAAAATAAGAAAACAAAACGCCCACGAGAACGCGCTACTAGAACAGCTGATTCTAAAATATTTAAATTCGATTCAAAACACACATATTTCATGTTTCGTAAACGTCCTCTAAAAAAAACCCTAAAGCGCTCGCCGCCGGTACGCAAGACCCCACTTACTATTTCTGTGCAATCATGAATCGATTTTTTTATGGGACGCGCGTTGAAGTGTGGCGTGCGTGAAAAAAAGTTTGTGCACCTAACGGGCAACGTATGAGTGTAATTTTCGCCCGCGTTTTCCTTTCGTCCGCTTGTGATTTACATGTTATTGTTATGAGGTTGGAACAAATGACGTTAATAGCTCCAACGCACTGAGATATTGGACAATAATCTTTATCTTTATACCCGTCAGGAATCTCGGTATCTATCCTCGAGATTCATATGTATTACACGCGACAACGGTGACACTTTTTTTTAAAACTCATAACCATTTAAACTCGTGATAAATGTTTCGTGAGCAGTAAGACATGTGTTGTTGATATTAAAATTTAAATGGCTTCTTTCTAACAATAATGTGTGTTGGACCAATCATGTTTGATGAGTACAAAAACGAAATTTGCGCTGTCTTAAGTTTGACAAAGCAATAGTCGACAAAGTGAGTTACAAATGAAAATAGCATGAGAAATGTTCATTACATAAAGATTTATTTAAACAATACCAAAAGGTTAAATTAAATCTTGCTAAATAACAGACCGGATTACATATTGTACGAGTATACAGCGGTGAATTTCATTTGAACTAGTAGGTATACATGTAGCATGAAAGAAGTAACCAAGGAATTAAGATTAATTAATAACAATTCGCAAGCTAAATAAGCTCTGTTACACTAAATTCGACATGCCTCGACAATACTATCTAAACAAACTACAAAGCCCACACTTCCCCATAACAATAGGTTGAAATGTACAAAGCAATTTTACAACAAACTTGATAGTGTAATAACACACTCATTGTAATAAATATGGAGTGCACTCAACGTAAGGGCCTTTAAGACCCTTGTGCCTCTCTCCGCCGCACTCTCTCGCTTTAGAGGGTTACACTTGACTTGCCACTTCTTAACACTGCTACTGCGGCAGATGCTCTTTATGGTTTTATTTCGTAATGTTTAGAATAACTGTATTAAAACAAATATTGAGTATAACGTTCGGAGTAATATAGAAATACCGGAAATTTGTAACTGATTTGTGATAGAGACGTGAATAAATATCAAAATATTGTGACATAAAATTTTGGACATGTCGTTTTTGTTTCTTTTATATAGAATTTATTGCAATACTTTTTTGGGTTATTAGGTTTTCCGTTAGGAAATTCTCAGTAGCAGAATGGAGTCTGGAAATGTGTTCAAAAAACGGCAATTCGCCTCCTATTACGGGGGATTGATAAATACCTGTCGAGACGTGGGTGCAGTAGACAGAAATGCACCTCTGCCTACCCTTTCGGAGACTACGGCGTAAAGTTATGTATGTAATTTACTACAAATGTCTCTCATCGCCAAATGATAAGTCCTAGGTTTCGTTTTTGATTTGTCCAAAGCACAGTGATTCTACTTCTATCTTGTTGGCCCGCGGTATACTCGTAAGTGTGCGGCGTGTGAGTCAGAGGTCGAGCGTATGAGCTAGATTCAATCTTCGGCACGGCTATACACAATTTTTTTTTCTCATTAGGAAAATTTTAGTAGCACCGTGAAATTTGGAAAAGTAAACTAAAAAATCAACAGCTGAAAAACATTAATTTTAAAAATAAACCCACCGCTTCAGATATGTCAATTAAGTAATTAGTTAATAAATAAGTAATTATAAATACTTATTTACTCAAAGTTTCTTTTCTACCCTCTTTATATCATCATCAGCCCATATACATCCCACTGCTGGGCACGGGCCTCCTCTACAACTGTGAGGGTTTAGGCCTTAGTCCACCACGCTGGCCTAGTGCGGGTTGGCGGACCCTCTTTATATATCTCCTCTTTACCTATATATTATCCATCCTAAAGTTGCCTGGAAGAAATTGCCTATAGCGATAAGGCCGCCACATGTTTTCTTTTTTAATAGTTTAGTTTCTTCATATTATTTTGTATAACAAGAAAGTGTAAATAAATAAATAAATAATAAACTACTTTAAGACACAAACGCAAACAAGCTCATTTAGCAGCGATGTTCTCTCCACCTCGTTCCAGTGTAGCAACACGCAGAGGCATTGAACATTATACAGCACCAATAAACGGCTAATTAAAAACGCTCCGACAGATAATCCTAAATAAACAATACGGATTTATGACACGAGATTAGATAGTTAAACAATAAAATATTATTTGTGTACGGTGACTAAGAGAACCTGCGCCATGTTGTGAATACCGGTATGGCAACTTAGTACCTACGGCTTTTTATAGCAGGCTGTGTTTACGTTATATATATTGTCTAAGACCCAATTTTGTTGATTAAGAGATGAGCTCGAATCTCGCGTCGGGAAAATTGTAACTAGGTCTTTTTTTAAACATTATTTTCAAATAAATAAATACACTCAACAGTCACATATGTACATAGTTCTGACCCCATACTTGTCTTGTGTAGTGGGTAACAGAAATTGCGAGAGACGTTTCGTCCCGCAAACTCCCAGATCCGAAAAAAATATTTTTGCATCACACTAACGTTTTCTCTGTGCGGGGATCGAACCCGCAGCCGTCGTTTCGCAGGTTGAAGTCTGGCCAATTAGCTTTCCCCTCGATAAAACAAGGCTGGTATCTAGCAACTGCGCCACGGGGCTGGCAATAATAAATGTTTATTTCGTAATCATTGACAAATTTATCAATTACAAGCAAAGGCTATTTTATCCTATTGTACCTATACTCCTTGAAGGTAATTTTTATAACAAATGGGAACCTACAACTTGCCTCTCCTAAGCGTCCCATACTGTCCCGTCAGTATGCCACAACACTGGTATTCGGTGCCCCGCGCACGGCCGGGCACGCGGCGCCTACCGCCTGCGGAGACACGACCATCACTTGTTTGTTCCAAAACGAACCAAAAAACACGAAAGCACACAATCACATTCACTTACACTTGCTCTCTTGTTACTAGGAATGTGTTTCATCTCGTTACCTAGCAGATAAAGTTAGATAAATGTACACGCGGCATATTAATCGATACGATGTTTCCAATCGATTAGTTTTTGTATCGATTGATTTCGCCGCCGGACTGTCTTTTACTAGGTTGATGGGTTGCTGTAAATTTACGTGTTGCAGTTATAAATGTACTATATAGAGAGTGTATTCCGTGATCGGAAGCTAAGGCAGATAATAGCTGCGGTGATTACAAACACCGTGACATTAAAAAAAAATCCCAAGAAAAAAATAAAAAATACGTTTTCCTTACAACCACGTCCATTTAATATCTATGATTGTTAGAAAACGTATTTTTTTTGTCGGGATTTTTTTATCGCCAATGGGTTAAAAAACTAATTGAACTATTTTTTTTACTATTACCTGCCTTAGTTTCCGATCACGGTCTGAATACATAAATGATTTTAATAGTTATTATAAAATAGTAAATAAGTCGTGATGGCCTCGAGGTTTAGGCACGCGGTCGAGAATCTCGAAGGTCGCGGGTTCAAACCCCAGGCACACACCTCTGACTTTTGGAAGTTATGTGTGTATTCACAATGAATAATCACGTACTTTAACGGTGAAGGAAAACATCGTGATGAAACCTGCACACCTAAAAGTTCTTAGGAATTTCTTAGGTGTGTAGTCCGCCAACCCGCACTAGGCCAGCGTGGTGGACTAAGGCCTAAACCCTCTCAATGGTAGAGAAGGCCCGTGCCCAGCAGTGGGACGTAAATGGGCTGATGATGATAAAATAGTTGCGCGAAAAGAAACTTAAACATATCACGTTTGTATTTTTGATTTGACATTCACTACTTATGTAACGGTAATTCACTCAATGTTATGTTATTAGTAGAAGTAATTCGCGAAAGGGGGATACCAAGTGGAGTGGCAGCATCTCAGTCTACACTAACTAAATAAATTCTGAGTCTATCTTAGTTTAAAAAAAATATGTTATCTTATTAGTTATACATTATAAGTTTTGTCATTATTTTATAAGAGAGATTTCTCCGTAGTCTCGAAAGACCTTGACCGTAAGCTAAGATTTTTTTATGTAACACTTTTTATTCCATTGGCCACGCATAGAAATATCGCAATCCATACCTGAATGTACATTAAACAAAACATTGATGAAATTATTCGCAATAACATAAGCAGACACAAATGTATGCGTGAATAATGCGTGCGCATTACATACATTGTGCAGCTTTAATCAAATAAGAAATTTATAAATCATAAATAGAAGGTGTAAAACAGTAAATGTGAGCAAAAACATATGAGCTACATAATAAGTTGAGTGAAGAAATATCGGCGGTTTTAACTGTTGTTTTACTGAACTTGGTTCAAATTGCATCGGGCCTTCATAATTCTCTCGATTGGTAAGGTGCCATCTTAGTTGTTTCTTGCCAATCGCTACTCTATGTGGACCGCAATAAACTTTTTTTTTATTGCCTCAGTAGGCAGACGAGCAAGCGGTCCGCCTGATGGTAAGCGGTGCTTACCATAGGTAGGTATTGGTAATGTCTCTTTGTCGTGCCACTATAAAACAAATTTGTCATTTCCCAATTTCCTAGTCTTTTTAAACTTCTATTATTAAATGTAGTTTTTTTCTATTCAAATATTAAACCCTGATTTTCCATAGTGTTCCCCGAGGCTATTGCTTGATTTACTAGTTCAACGCGTAAATATACATGCGAAGAACCGCTTTGATGTTTTTCTTCGATATTTAAAGTAGTAATGGCGTATACCACGTGAGCCGTGAAGCTGTGATGTGCAAAAAAATCGTACACGCCGCATTACTGCCCTCGCCGTGGTTAACACGAGCGCTCAGCTCTCAATACCGTCATTTCTAGAATAATTTATAGTTTCATTAGTTAATGTAGACAGGCTTTGTTGCTCGGGTGATTAGAAGCTCGTTGTTAATTGAGACGTTACTATTTCGAAATCGGTATAGACACAAATGTTTTTGTGATGGATACATTTTTGTTATGGCACGGGGAATTGTGACGAAAAAAGTCTTAAGTAAATTTTTAGTATCTCAGGTACACTCCAAATTCGTAGTAATTATGGAAGTAAATGTTGTATATTGGGATCAATTCATAATGATCGAATTGTCTTTCGCCACCTCTTTTTCTGTACTCATCATCATCATCATCAGCCCATATACGTCCCATTGCTGGGCACGGGCCTCCTCTACCATTGAGAGGGTTTAGGCCTTAGTCCACCACGCTGGCCTAGTGCGGGTTGGCGGACTACACACCTAAGAAATTCCTAAGAACTTTTAGGTGTGCAGGTTTCATCATGATGTTTTCCTTCACCGTTAAAGTACGTGATAATTCTTTGTGAATACACATATAACTTCGAAAAGTCAGAGGTGTGTGCCTGGGGTTTGAACCCGCGACCGTCGAGACGACGACTCGACCGCGTGCCTAAACCTCAAGGCCATCACGACTTCTGTACTAGACATATGTAAATATTGTCACGTTAATATGTATGTAAGTATGTAAAGTTTCGTAGCCCTTCATGTTAGCTAGATTACCGCAATTTTTTTTAATTTTTAAAAGTCACTTGTATAAACTGCTTACTTTATTAATCTAGAGGGCCTTACACAGCAAACTTAACATATAATTTAATATACAACCAACCGTTATATTCCCTAATATGACGTGCATCCGTTCATAAAGCCGTGTAATGACACAATTCGGACCCATCCCTCGTAACTAAGCGTTGTGTATTAATATTCCCGGGACACATAACTGCAGCTATGTGTGAAGCTCACGTATCCACGGTTGCATGTGGGTAGTTAATTAGCGGGACAATCGGTTGCCGGCAACCACGTCCATCAGTATGCACCGTCAAAGGACAATGAAATGTATTCTGTTAACGAAACTGTCATAATGTTGGACGTCACGTGCCGACCTGCCACTTGTTTTTTTATTTTTGAGAATACCGTGGTTTAGAATTAGGAGTTCGATGCTTTGGAATTTGGGTTTGATGCTGTTACTCCAAGGAACTTTGATTGAAAAAATTAGTTGATTTGTTAAGTCTACCATTTACATGTAGAGCTGTTAAGAGCTGATACGCTTGACCTAAATTGCTGAAGGATTAACCAATGTTAACGGTATTTCTGGATTAGGTTTTTATCAAAACGACTGAATAACCCTCTTGGGGGACATTTAAGAGCATAATGGGTGATACTGCAGGAGATACTAGAGCAAAAGCGCTCTGAATTGTTACCACTGTATTCAGAGCGCTGGTCACCACAGCTATCCTAATAAGCCTTCTAAGTGTAGATTAATCAAATAAAATATATTTAATCATTCCTTATGGCAAAACAGTAAACGGAAAACCACTGGATGCACGCGATTCTTAAAGGGACATTCAGGAATTATTTAGTGGAGGTCTATGTTCAGCAATGGGGCTCTTTAGGCTGATGATGATAATTCCTAATGGCAGGAGAAAAGACTGATATCGAATATATTAAAAAAATATATATGTATGCGTCGTGGTCTCGCTGCACACCTGTGTGCCGTGCAATCTAGAATTCCCGGGTCGAGCAAAGTGTTATTGGGTTTTTCCATTAAGAAATTGTCAGTGGCACGGATTCTGGAAATGTGCTTAAAAGACAGCAATAGGCTCGCCCCTATTAAGTGGGACTGATACATACCTGGCGAAACGTGGGTGCAGAAATTCATCTCTGCCTATCCCTTTGGGGAATACAGATGTGAGGTTATGTATGTATACATATGTATGAAAAAATATAAGTAAATTTACACGTTACTTTGTACTGTTCAGAGAAGCTTAGTCACTAATTGTATCGCAACACAAATGAAACCGAATATAAAATATAGCAAATTCGTAATGAAGATGAGTTTCAGTGCTGATGGAGTTTGAAAATAATCGTTTTATGTTACACGCTCGATTTATACGTTGAAAAGGTAAAAGTGTTTGTCTGTTGGTTCGTTTGTTTGAAATCTGTGCATTGAAAATGAGTAAGGAAAAGTAACCTCATATTCAGTATAATGCGATCCAGATAGATATAGAATAGAAGACGATAAGAATTACTTATTATGTATCCTTAGGAATATTTCAGTTTCATAGATAATAATTGATAGGAATATTTCATAACATAATATGTAACATAATACCTTTTAGTTGTGGATGATCAAAGATAAACTGATATAGATATAGAATTTTTAAATTGATAATACCATGACTATGGCTGACCTTTAATTTTATATTTGTACCTTGGATTATTATCATTGTTTATCGGATGGTTAAGTATCTTTTATTGCCAATTATTTTTTGTTATCTTAAAACAAAACAAAAAAATCCCTTTTAAATGTACGTAACGTGTCTCCATTGCATTATATTTAATTACGAAAGCTTCTTAACCATTAATTTATTTTATCTCGGATTTGATAAGCAAACGATAATAAAAAAAAACGCTTAATTATGAATAAAAAATATTTTAATATACAAAAAAATATAAGTGAAGTCGCGACCGAAACTAGTTAGTTAATAATGACGCCGGAAGCCGCCCATAACGCACCGCACTTAATATAAATCATCCACTTAACACTTTTTTTTTCACTGGAAAACGCAACGACAATATCATCTAAATATACCGGGAACGCATAAAAAGTTTAAAAGTTTATTTTAGTGTACCGCGATGAGAAAGTATGCGCCGCCGCCTGAGCTACGGTCCGTGTCGCCGCAGTGGACGTCGCGCGTCCATCATAGCTTCACCCCTCTCTTTCCCTCTTACTCTCTTTACATTCCATCCCTCTCTAAAGAACCATGCGTGTATGGCCCGAAACAATCACGTTTATTTTTGAAATTCGAACCTTATTGAAATAGAGCCGAGTGTACGTTCCATTTCAGTCCTAACATTCCAAATTGGAATATATATTTTTTTATCTACTTACGATCAGTTCTAATGATTGAACATTCATATATTTAAAAATTGTCGACCGTTAAGATATAAAAAATCAACAAAATTGTCCCTTCCATAAAAGCGACGCGAACCGAAACGAGATATCGTTTATTTTTACCTTAATTTCTGCCTATATTTTTTTTCGTCTCCGTATTGAGAAACGTCGTCGGATGCATCACGTTCGTGCCTTAAAGTGTTTTTTTATTTTTTTAACATTCAAAATGACACAGAAAAGCTTTTTGTGTGACGCGCCTTATCGCAAAGATGCAGCGCAAAAAGTTTTTGCAAACGATTTGAAATATAGACTTTTGTATTCAAATTCTTGTTGAATACATTTTTTTTTAAATAAATCTCAGTATAGCGTCGAGTGGTACTGTTTTGATTATTTGATTTCACGACTTTTGCAAAAATGTTAATTTTATTTATTCGCAGTAACAAAACTGTCAAATATTATTTAACAGATGAAAGGCGGAAAAGGTGCCAAGATGATTTTATATAAAAAAAATACATTTTTTTCTGACGTTTTAATATTCAAATTTTACTTCGTTTTAAAGTATATAAATATATTCTTCAAGGTAATTTAAGCGTCCTAATGTATGTTTGTACGAATATGCAAACTGTTTTCATTGGCTAAATAACTTCTTCATTATCTAATGAAGTATCTACTTCCGAGAACATTCATACTACGACTAAACTTATCGATCTTCTACATCAGATTTTCAGAAATTCTAAGAATTTTAGACTATTTCTCGTTCGTTAACACCTATTACAAATAAAAAGTCAAACAAACTGAGCTTACATTGTTTTTTTTACAGTAATTTAAACCATTCATAGCACAAAAAATATTGTCCTAGCTGCCTAATTTCAATCGCCAATACTATTGATGCAATATATTTTTCAACATCTGTAGTACTTTACTAAAATCAAGTTGTCAAAACGATTTCGTCAAGGTAGCCACTCGAGTGTCAAATAATAATGGCGTAATATAATACGCTATTAAAAATGTTTATAATGGAGCTATTTGTATGGAAAATCAAACATTATTCTTTATCCACAATGAACTATAATAATAACATGAAAGCCGTACCGTTTTTACTAATACCCGAGCGTTTTCCGGATGAGCGCACTCGTCGTGTGGTCTCAGTGACGGCGGTTATTTAATACATTCAATCAAAAGGTAAATAAAAACTACACACTCAACGGTAACTTGCGATTTATAATTAGCAGTCATGCATGTATGCTTCATATTGTTTTATTGCTCCGTATAACTGAACTTTATTTTTTTTTACTATTATTGCATTAACTGCTAATTAACTTTGTTTAGAAAATAATTTTACTTATTTGACGCTCCATATACACACTTACCTTGGGTTAAGCGTAAAGGTATCATAACACTCAAAAAACACACCAGCATATCAGCGGCGGTACTTCCATAGAAGCCCAAAAGCGTGACACTTTAATTGTGTAATATCTAGTTTACAATAATTGTTAATTGTAGGGTATGAATTCTTATTTATATGTCAAATTGTTTTTGTTAAATAAATATTTTAAGCTCATAGATTGTTATTTGGAATTTGTTAAGCAAGCCAGGCTTTTGGGCTTCTATGGAAGTACTGCCACTGCAGCATATGTGTTAATAATTCCTCAAATTAACTCATCCAATTGTAGGCTCAGTAATGAAAGTTTGATGAATACGAGTATACATTACTTATAATGGAACCCGCTCCCGCTTACGCTCCTTCTTACCCGCTGATCGCTGCCTGTGGGCCGCGCGCGCGTCGCAACGCATTACACGCACGGACGGACGTGATGCTCGGATGAATTATTAAATATTAAAGTTGTCGATGCGCCGCCACCGCCTCGGCCGCGCAGCCCGCCCCGCCCGCCGCCCGGGTTTTGTTACACTGTTTGTGCCGCGCATCCACATACTACATCGTACTTTGTATGTATAGGCTCCTGATTTATCTTGGACGAGGACTCTGAGATTTAGGCGAATTTCACACAGGAAGTCAAAGTCAAAATAATCTTTATTCAAATACATGTAGACGTTTAGGTTTACATTTGCGTTTCCTTCTGCAACACGAAATGTCATTTGTCATTATGTCAAGAAGTGTAGAGTTCATGCAATAGAAATACAATAATACTTTTCGCAGTTGAGGTTTTGATATCTCAATGGTTAAGCGTTTTATTTTTAACAAATTGGCACGGGAAAGTGACAACAGCGCACCTGATGGTGGACGGTGCTGCCCATACAGAGCATCAAATGGTTTGAGACTCCAATCTCTCGTCACGTCGGTTGTGATTAAATCCAATTAAAAATCCCATTCAGGGCTTTAAGTTCTAGCTCACTACATCAGTTACTATCATTTCCATTCTAAGGCTGTTCAAAGAAATGCCTAATTTTTATAGTATAAGTTTACCAATACAGCTGATTGCTTCAATTTAAATGCGTAGCTGAAACAATCTTTATTAGTACACATCTATTTCGGCATTCTATTCCCAGCTATGCTTTTAACTTATTAATTTTTTTTAGATTTAACAACTTAAATTTCTTGGAAATTAACAAGTTATAAGCGATTCTCAAAAACATTTCTTTGCGCGTCACTACAGAATCTAGTGATGAGTGATTCGTTTCATGTGATCAGTATCCTTGCTAGTGCGTTTTTCAAATTCATACTATATAATTCAATGTCTCGTGATGCAAAATCGCATGGAAACGACCTAGTGCGGGGCTATATTTAGATTTCTATAATCTCAATGTCTAGACAGAACAAATGTATTCTAGTATTTGTAATACAATGACTGAGCACTAAGTAAGTGTCTGCGGTGTTCCTAGAAACATCCCGCTGGATTCTCTTCGGCTTTTGTTAATATACAAATATAATTTCATTTTCATTTCATTCGTAGAGATTTTTTAGTTAATAAAGGTTACGGGAATAGGAGTGTGTACCCTTAATACCAATGATCAATTAGCAAGATCCTGATGTGGCACCTATTTCACGGATTTAGTGTGGCAAACGACAAATATATGCAGATTACATATAAAATTATAAATGCAGATTATAAGAAAAATATCAAAAATGGATGAGTGTTAATGCATTTTTTTCAATTTCTTATAGCAGCGCATTTGTAAAGTGGAATTCGGGTTCTATTCCGATTTTGTCCCCATATCTATTGGGGTGTCATGAGAATGAAAACATTAACTGCGAAGAACATCGCTCCACCTGGTATCGGGGCGTTTTACAATAAATTCTCGCCACTTATAATAAATTACTACAGTCGTACTCAATCCCGACGTCCATTTTAAATATTCATTGTGTGTTTCTCATCGCGATGTTCGCGGAAGAGTGACGGACGAGCCGCCGCGCGAGAAACTAGCGAAATATCTAAAACGTTCGCGCGTATGTGGGATATAATCGAATAAACATCGTACAGACGCGTTCATATTGAATAATTCATCGGGCAAATTGTAAGATTATACAGGTTACATTGAAATTTGTCGCAAGCGGCCCGCTCGCGCATACCTTATGAAACCGCGCGCGCTACCCCGCTTATGTTCCGGCAAGTGCGTCGATACATTACCATCTCGCTTGTTAGTATACGTTTCATTATGCGCAGCTTTTTCTCATTGAGCGGCGGGTGAGAAGGCTGCTTCTGAATCGTATCGGAATGTCTAATCGACGATAAATCAGAGTCCGACTATTGCGCTCAAGAGATCGGATGATGTAGACAAATGTCATTCTTACCTCCTTGTAGGTTATACTCGAGTGTTTTAGTGGTAAACTGTTATGTCGTGTCCTTATCTTAACGTATACAATACCTTTCGACTGCTATCTATGTATCCAACACGAGAGAAAAAAAAATTGCATTAATATTACAAAAATATAATTACATAATTGAATGAGATGCAAATATGACACATTAGGTATTAAACTTTTGGTGTCCGCCTAAATTGATCGCTTAAAATCAGGCTTAGTTTGTCAAAATAGTAAGTAAGTCAGTTTAGTATGCAAACTAAACGAAAATGACCTTTTACAACTTGGTGGTGCAAATTAAATTGTAGTATAATTAAATTATAAGTATATTTGGTTTCCTATGATAGCTTATTTATTATCGCAAAATACCTATAATAATTACATAGTACATATATTTAAAAGAGTCATAAAAGAGGCGGCATAGTTTTTCAAACGTTTTGCTGAAATGCAATACGCGTGGACTGGCTAACTATTCGAAAACCTGATGTTTTCGCAAAAATATAAACTTGCAAATCGTATACCTCACGTTGGGGTTGAAGTGATCATGAATTGATGGCATTACCAGCCAGCCCTCGTAGTGTGCTATAGAAAGGAGATAAGATAGGGCAAATACGCTGAGCGAGAAAATATACTAACGCAACTGCAACAAGCTGTTGCTAATCTCCAACCTTTGACCACTATATTTAAACAAAACTTACGCATGCACTTTTGAATCCCTAGAGTCTTTATCGCATTTAACAAAGTACCAACCTACCATTCGCACACGCTATTAGTAAGGATACACTCAAATCAAACACATTCTAGAAAGGTCCTTTCTAAGGTCAATGTTGCCGCAGCTAAGGTCAGTCACGTACAATATCTAACAGTATATGAATGATGAGTGTGCCGTCGCCGTCGGCGCCACCCGCCGCACAATACGCTCATACTAATGCCCACGACACACGTCAATACGCCATCATACCCGGCTTTATAATTAGGGATATTATGCACCGTTGTCACGTGGCGGCATTAGACTAAGAAAGTAACATAAAAATGCAGTTGTTGTAGCGAGAAATATTTTTTTGAGTTCGTGCATTATTTTTGGAAGGTTTGATTTGATGAACATTTTGTTGTCAGTAAAACGGTATATGGTTACTGCGTATGTTGCTTTATGTAAATAATTAAACATAGAGGTCTCCACTTTCTTTTTTTACTCCTCTCAATCGTGTGCCATTATTATTTACTGTAAAAAAATATGTTAATATGATTAAGAGCAATCTGATTTTTTATAAATTTGAACTAAAATGGCAGAATTGATTTTAAAATAATGAGGAATGAACATGGAACAGGGCCGTTATGTTATATATTTAATAGATTTAACTAAAAATGACATCGAATCATTTTTCATTTTATTTATTGTTTTCCCACGCCATGTTCCGACGGAGTCGCATCTATCGGAACAGCGACCGATGCACAAATGGCATAAAACACGCGACAGTGACGCAGTTTATCGCGACTAATTAGCGAGTTTAGTAAGCACTAGTACACTGAATAGCCCAATGTAGTTATATCTATTGGTGAGAACTTACGGTAAGGGGATAGTGCGGTCACGGTGCCGCATTTATACACAGAAACTGTTACCTACTTGGTAAATAAAGGGATCTTTATTTTTATCACTCACAAATGCTTATCAGTTACCCAGTTTGCAGTTTCCATAATAGGCTGGCTAGCATGACAGTCGACTTATAAGCAAAGGGTTCCAATATGAGCGTATAAAGCAAGCATGAAGCATTTGTAAACAAATGTTTTAAAACTTTTCTTAATATAAAATAAAAACTTATTTCAATGGGATTATCTCCCAATTTTAAAGGTAAATTATACAGGAGAACATAGAATAATACTGCAACATGAAGCGTTATTTTAAAAGGTATGAAAATTTCTAATAACAGAGATATTATATACAAAAGAGTCGGGACTTGATCTTATGTGTCAATAACAAAGTTTTCTTGAATACTCAAAGCTCACTTATACAGATCACACTGTACAACAGACTTCGTAAACCATACGTAGATAATACTTGCACTTTGTACAAGGTGATTACAAGTCACAATCAGTATATATAAATGTCAACAGGCGATTTGTCCGGCACAAAAACGTCAAGCCCATATTTCTAAGTTGTAACAAGCCGTAAATCGACAAGGATCAATTAAGGTAACGTTACAGCGCCGTGGCTACCCTAATTGGAACTTAATTACCATTTATAGACACAGCGTTTGAACTAACGTTTATTGAAAGTTGAAATTTAATGTGGTATACCACGGCTTATAAGGCGACACAGTATGTAGCTACGACATATAGAATTTTACAGTTCGGTGTGTGTTTGCTTTGTAGCATAGGCTATTCTTGTTGACACTTTTTATTTAAATTAAATATTATACACAAACAGAAAAAAACACATAATTAGTGCTATCGTGAAATTTGGACATAAACGAGGTTCTTAACTATTGTATTTCAGAATAATTCTGTGGTTTGTTCGTTCATTCGGGAATGTTTATAATAGCAATAAAAAATTATGTATTATATCCCTTATTAATGTGTAGTAAGTTAAAGAATCTAATTAACCTTAAGTTCTTTTAATGAAGTGCAAAAAGCAATTGAATGGGCGGACACAATAATGCAGATCAGCGAGATATTATAATTACACTGCCTTTTGATACTTTATCGCGTTAGCCAGAAAAACAGAACCAATTTCATTTCGCGTAGAATACATAGTTTTAGTCCCTTAAACCAATTCAGTCCTCCTTCTATCATTCTACTAATTTGTGTTTATGGCTAATTATTTTTTTGAATGCAGACAAACTGCGCCCTGTTGACTTATTTTATATATATGAAACGGAAATAGAACCCGAATTAAAAAGGGCTCGTTTTTTCCCGTATTGAGCAGAAGAGGTCGCGCGGCGCGCCGGCGCGGTGTGGTGCGCACCGCCCCCTTTCGCCTCTTTACAACAATATTAGTGGTTCCATTGAGCACCGGCGATGCTCCGTCCGCCCATACCATTATACAATGTTCACATCTATCATAATATTGATCGTGGAAAAAATATGGGCGAGATTAATGAGCATCGACGTAAAATGCTTTTTTGAATTCACAAGTTAAATAAGCGACTGTTTTGTTAAAGGATATTTATTTATTTAAACATTAATATTTTTTAATACTGCCTCGTGGTCTCGCGGTACAAGTATGTGCCGAGCGATCTAGAGGTCCTGGGTTCGATTCCCGGGTCGGGCAAAGTGTTATTGGGTTTTTCCATTAGGAAATTCTCAGTAGCAGCACGGAGTCTGGAATTGTGCCCGAAAAACGGCAATAGGCTCGTCCCCTATTACGTGGGACTGATACATACCTGGCGAAATGTGGGTGCAGAAATGCACCTCTGCCTACCCCTTCGGGGAATACAGGCGTGAGTTTATGTATGTATGTATGTGTATTTCTTAATAATTTTATATAGTGAAATTGTATTGAGATACTATAATGTTTTTATAAATACAAGATGATGTACCCACTTTTGAAATCACGGCCTCTACTCAAAAAGGTGTCGTTTTTTTCTTCAATGTCAGTACATCAGCTTTCTCGTAATTATTACAAAACTAACATTAATAGTTGACAGGCTACATTCAATCAATTGATCAGTTGTGTGACCATCATGATTCACATCATTTATCACTTTCATTGATCATTTCCCACCAATTGTAACTATCCAAACCGTACTGCATCTACCATCAATGGAATCACTTTGGGCTGCCTGTATAAAAATAACTATACCATTAAGCATTTACTATACCATGATGCAGGCTGCTTCCAACAGGTCCCTGTGGAAATCATTGGGAGAGGCCTATGTCCAGCAGTGGACCTCGATTGGCTGATGGATTGGATTGGATACCATTAAGCGGGACAAAATCAATTCACCAATACAAACAAACAGCAATTGTACGTCTCAAATGGGTTTTATCTATGGTGATGATGCTGGTCCGTTGGTCTCGGCGCGGTGTCATCTCTGTCCGCGCCCACGTCCACATTACCGCGGTCGTACAAGGAGTAAAACAAACGCGCCAGTGGGCGACCAACGACCGCCGACCAACGACCCACCGATCTCGACCACTTTATGTGTTAAGGCCAAGCGTCCGAGAGTATAGTGCGTGTGACTAATGCACGACTGTTGAGATACTTCAAGTAATAAAGTAAAAAAAATACATACATACATACATAAACTCACGACTGTATTCCTCGAAGGGGTAGGCAGAGGTGCATTTCTGCACCCACATTTCGCCAGGTATGTATCAGTCCCACGTAATAGGGGGCGAGCCTATTGCCGTTTTTCGGGCACATTTCCAGACTCCGTGCTGTTACTGAGAATTTCCTAATGGAAAAACCTAATAACACTTTGCCCGGCCCGGGAATCGAACCCAGGACCTCTAGATCGCACGGCACATACTTGTACCGCGAGACCACGAGGCAGTAAAAAAAATATATTCGATTTTTACTAGGCTACATTTTTACTGGATCTTCACTATAATGTTTCTGTCCCTTCATCATCATCATTATCAGCCAATATACGTCCCACTGCTGGGCACGGGCCTCCCTACCATATAGAGAGTTTAAGCCTTAGTCCACCACAGAAGTTAGTTTTGTAGGTAGTTTCTGTCCTACAGCTTTCTAATTCAATGGATATTAAATGTTTGGCAGATGGCATTTGCCAATTTTATGCTAGAAATACAATTCATATTTAGGACAATAGTGTTGTATACAGAATGAGCCGTACTAATCTTTGGTTAATTTTAACGACAAAAAAATCCTTAGGGAAGTGTATATAGGGAAGAGTATAGGGAAAGTCGAAAAGTTACAGTGACAGATATAGATATTTGCATATACTAAATTATTCACAGTTGATACAAAAATATTACTAAAATATTCATAGCGGATACTTAAAAACCCATATCCTCCCGATATATTATAATTACAACAAACTTAAAAATATCTCCCATATAACATAACAGACATTAATGATGCAAGATATTAATGATTTATAAATCCATTAGAAATTTCCCCTAGTCAGCCATGATGTCTTAATGTAATATTAAAGAAATTTAGTATTTTTCTTTCATTTATCGTCGTCTTAACAAAAACTGTTTCGCACACTCGATGCTGTAATATGGTTTGATTACATTCCGACTCATATGGGTCTTGTGTTTAGTCCCCACGTAGGTTTATTTCACTTACTTTGAGTATTGAAATTTCAAATAAGTTGAGAATGAGCGTTGTAAAATAGCCGCACGCAGATAACGAAAATAATTCCATGTTTCTATATGAAACACCATTTTCTAAAGTCCTATCTGACAGCTCCGTGGCGCAGTTGGTTAGACACCAGCTTGCGTAACGAGAGGCCACGGGTTTGATCCACGCACCGAAACAAATGTTTGTTTGATACACAAATATTTGTTTCTGGTCTGGGTGTTTGTAACACCGAAAAGCCTCACGTAGTTTCTGATATCCACGACACAAGACTCGTATCTTAGTGTGGGGTCAGAACTACCTATGTACCTATGTGACTGTTGGGTGTATTTATTTATTTGCCATTTTAATATTTTAATTTGGATCTTATTTAACGTAATTGTGCCGAAACACATAATAGAATTTAGGGACATAACACAAAACTTAGGTTAACATAAATTAGCATAGGTATATTAAACTTCCGTAAATAATATCGCTTTATAAATGTTCATTATAATTCATCACTTCATGTGAAACCTTATCATTTGCCACTATATTCTTATTCATCATAATCATCATATTATCAACCTACATTTGTACGTCCCACTGCTGGGCTCGAGCGTCCTCTACAACTGAGAAGGTTTAGGCCTTAGTCCACTACGCTTGCCTAGTGTGGGTTGGCGTACTACACACCTTAGAAATTCGTAATAAAGAAAGGTTCTTATTCATTCATTTATTATTTTCATCTGAAAACAATTTTAAATTTTTATGTAATATAAGCAGATTTTTCAGTCCTTCGATGGTCTTCCAAGAAATCTCTCTCTTGACCATATCTCTCTCTTCCCTAGAATCTTACGACTAGCACTGGGTTACAATGCTGATTATATTTACTCCATTGAACTTCAAAGTAAGAACCTTGTCCACTAGATGATTTTATACAACATAGAATTTTATCTATTTGTAAATTTATTCATATTATGTCTATACATTGATATGTAAATGAAAGTGTATATTTTAATTAGACAGCACATACTCCATTAATTAAGGCAACCACCTGCAATGTCTTCAAATATTACGTAAAATGCACATGTTTAGTGAGCTATGATACATATAAGCAGTGATGGCCTCGAGGCTTAGGCGAGCGGTCGAGAATTTCGGCAGTCGCAGGTACAAACCCCAGGCACACACCTCTGACTTTTCGGAGTTATATGTGTATTCACACACAATGAATGAATTATATCACTTGCTTTAACGGCGAAGGAAAACATCGTGATGAAACCTGCACACCTAAGAGTTCTTAGGAATTTCTTAGGTGTGTAGTCCACCAACCCGCTCTAGGCCAGCGTGGTGGACTAAGGCCTAAACCCTCTCAATGGTAGAGGAGGCCCGTGCCCAGCAGTGGGACGTATATGGGCTGATGATGATGTCTATACATTGGTATGTAAATGAAAGTCTATGTATTGATTTGACAGCACAGACTCGATTAATTAAAGCAAGCACCTGCAATGTCCAGATATTACGTAAAATGCACATGTTTATTTTGATATGTATTTTGTATATTATGAAGTCGTGATGGCAGGTTTGGGCATGCGGTCGAGAATCTCGACGGTCGCAGGTTCAAACCCCAGGCACACACCTCTGACTTTTCGAAGTTATGTGTGTATTCACAATGAATTATCACGTGCTTTAACGGTGAAGGAAAACATCGTGATGAAACCTGCACACCTAAGAGTTCTTAGGAATTTCTTAGGTGTGTAGTCCACCAACCCGCACTAGGCCAGCGTGGTGGACTAAGGCCTAAACCCTCTCAGTTGTAGAGGAGGCCCGTGCTCAGCAGTGGGACGTATATGGGCTGATGATGATTTTGATATGTACTGTAATCAACTATGTGACGTCAATTAATTTATTGTTTGAAATACATATGAATCTTTAACGGTACTTTGGCAATATAATCATACATATAAAAACTCACGCCAGTGCAGTGGCGGTACTTCCATAGAAGCCCAAAAGCCCAGCTTGTCTTACAACATTCCGAATAATAATCTTTAAGCTTTATATATTTATTTAACAAAAGCAATTTGACATATAAATGAGAACACCCTATTCCACAATAACCAATTATAAACTAGACATGCGCGCCTATAGGTAGCTGTTTTTCGGGCACAATTCCTAATGGAAAAAAACAATAACACTGCCTGACCAGGGAATCGAACCCGGGACCTTTAGAACGCACGGCACATACTTGTCTAACTGGTCCGTTTGACTATAACAATCTTCATACCTACGAATCGCCTCAATCCTGATTCGATCCCGCCGGGAACAACCGTGTCTACTCACTTAATTCATTGAACGCAATTATTCTGTAAGCTTATAGAGTACAAGACTCGCGGTACACTTCAAACACGTAATAAAGTATTTAGCACTCAATAAAACCCAATTAACTATATAAAATAACGAAGTGCGGCCGTCGCGGTTGGTACGCATCTGTCCGTCTGTGTGTCGTCGGCGTGTCGCTACTGCTATGCATTATGTATGTGTTAACAGTAGCTTTTGTTTTGTATCAATATTTATGTTGGTTATGAAAGATGATTTCATTGCTAACGGTGTTGTGTCGCGGCTAATTGGAGTACATTTGAAGTGACGAGTTTGTAGTGTTCAAACTAGTACTGTATGTTACATGTTACACATTGATGAATACGGTACGAAGTAATTATACTTGGTATAACTTATTTGTCATCTAAAATCGTAGTACATGTTTCTTGAGGGCTCAAGTTTTATCCTCAGGTCGAGCGGAACAATTTTATTATAGTAAAATATTGATGATTGATTGAGCGTGGTGGACTAAGGCCTAACCTCTCTCAGTTGTAGGGGAGGCCCGTGCCCAGCAGTGGGACGTATATGGGCTGATTATGATGATGATGAAAATTTTGTGTAATTTTAAGACGTACTGCCTCTCCTCCCGGGTTTCATTCCTGGGTCGGGAGAAGTGTTATTGGGTTTTTCCTTTAGGACATTCTTAGTAGCAGCACTAATCTGGAAATGTGCCTGAAAAACGGCAGTAAGCTAGCCCCCTGTTAGGTGGGACTGATAAAGGCCTGGCGAAATGTAGGTGCAGAAATGCACCTCTGCCTACCCCTTCGTGGAATACAGACATGAAGTTATGTATGTATGTAAGACTCCATACAAGTAACGGATAGTGAACATGACACACCCTGATAGCATGATAAAAATTACCGCGTAGTTTGAACCTTTTACTCGACCCATAGACTGGAACATAACTTATAGGTAAATAATATACCTCGCTAAGAGCGTAGTATCATGTCTCGCCTCGCGTTCGTCCTACGTGTGCTATCTTATTACAATGGTTTATAAATTCGCTCGCGGTCTGTTATCAGGCACGGCGTGTCCCCGAGACTCATATCAGGTGTCATTTACATACCAATACACGAGAAACGCAAATGCGAATATTATATATGTTTATATTGTAATTTTGTATTAACATTCACGTTCGTATCTCTGAACATGCCAGATGTATCATTATTAGGCATAGGTATCTTCCACGTTATTGAAAGGAAATTAAAATATTTTGTCGTTGTCTAAAGCTACTCCTTTGATTGTAGTTGTAAATGATGATGATGTAGATGTTTGATAGATAAAAAAAATTATTGATAAAGATGTCCCATAAATTGTTCCTAATAAAATTAGGAATTAGAATTATTAATAAAATTTTGTATTTCAGATTGTGCGATGTTAATTATAATTTATAATCAATGTTGCTTCGGGAATCATTGTCATTTCTTCTCTAGTCATAAAACATATGTACACGATATTAATATAATATAAATAAATACACCCAATAGTCACATACATAGTTCTGACCCCACACTAGGATACAAGTCCTGTGTCGTGGGTATCAGAGACTACGAGAGACTTTTCGCTCTCACAAACACCCAGACCCGAAACAAATATTTGTCGATTACACAAACATTTGTCTCGGTGCGGGGATCGAACCCGCGGCCTCTCGTTTCGCAAGCTGGTGTCTAGCCAACTGCGCCACGGGGCTGTCATATATTGTATTAACAAAACTAATATTTCAAGCAAAGTTATTAAAAATATGTAAAAAAATCTTTAACATATAAAAACCAGACATTTAAAATTAGGCTTATATATTCAGCCTATCGCCGTCCACTGCTGAACGAAGGCCTCCCCAAGTAGGCGCCAACCATCCCGGTCTTGAGCAGCCCTCATCCATCCAAATTAGGCTTACATGTGTCTAAATAGGTTTTATGAGGCAACGTAGGCGTTATGCGGATTGCTAAGTTATACTTGTCAACTACGTTTTCACAGTCACATTTTGTAATCGAAATTGAAAGTAAAATGTCCCTCGTATCTTAATGTGGCACCTATCTTAATGTGAGGTTGTGTATGTCTCTTATCTTTTAAAGTATTGGTTAGTTATTTTGCATGGGTATTTCACGCCAATATACTTAGTTTCCGATCACGGTCTGAATACAACCTGTATATTTTTTAGAGTTTACTAATGTTGGTTTATGCACGTGCAAGTATTTGACATTTATTGTGTGAATATAAAAAACTATTTTTTTTTGTACATGTACAAAATATGTCATATTTTATACTTCTCGGAAAACGGATTATCGAGCTGCTAAATATATTTAACTTTAAATCGCCCTGTCACCTTATTGACTCCACGTTGGTAATAATATTCTATACAAAACTATGAAAGTGCGCTGTTATAGACTCCAGTCCTACCTATATAGAAAGCCTTTATTGTATCCATTGTCGAGTTCCAAGTGGAATAGGCGGAAGGGCATTACATCGGACGGCACTCAACTTGATATCCATACAAGGTTGTTATATTTCTTATGTTATGTCAATTGTGACGTCATTGGTCGTTTATCGCAGCGCAATCTCGCTAACAATGCCGGAGCTTTTTGTTCGTTTGTTATTTAGGCACTTAGGCTACATCTCTTCGTCTTAGATACGGGTATAGGTATATAATATTACAAACAACGAGTTGACAAAGATTTTTTGAGGATTTTTATTAGATAATTCTTAGTAGTAGCACAGAGTCTGTAAATGTGTCCGAAAATAGCTTCGATTCACACTTACATATACCATATTTATAAGTAAATAAAAGTACATGTTTAAAACACATTTACGGCGGATATGTCGGTACTAAAATAATTGAAATGACGTATGCGTACGTAATTTATAATCAAAAAAGATTTTTTCATCATCCAGTAAATTGTAGTGAAACTTCAAGCAGACACTATATTTTTATGTCAGTTAGGTATGTCCAACCATATAATATGTATGTAAAAAATTTAATGCTACCGTAGTAAAAAAAAGGTTTGTAAAAAAAGTACCTATACGTTAATATTTAATAATTTCCGTACAATACGCAGTCCTAATAGAGTTTGATTCTTTGGAATTTCTTAAGTGTGTATCCGCCAACCCTGCACTAGGCCAGCGTGGTGGACTAAGGCCTCAACCCTCTCAATGGTAGAGGAGGCCCATGCCCAGTAGTGGGACGTATATGGGCTGATAATGATGATGAAAAATAGAGTTTGACTTGTTAGGAAATATTGTACCTATACTACTTAATTCCTATTACTGTACCTCCTGCAAGTAATGTCATTGAGATTTAAAGTGTATCATTATCATTATCATATCGTTAATATTTTATAATGTCTAACTTTTTGATATACGTAATTGACTGCATTGCTGTTCGCGCTTCTTAATGGGCAAAAAATTGATATTGATTTCCGTGATGGGCGAATTATTGTAAGGAAAACCACTATTGCAATATGAAGTCAGGAAATGTGTTCGATAAACGTCAATATCCTCGCCTCGAAATACGTCGGATTTAACACATTAGCTACTAGCGCAACGTGAGTGTTACAAAATGGCAAATACAGCTCTGCCTGCCCCTTCCGGAATGTGGGAGCTAATGTACCGGTGCACGTACGAGTATAGGACTCTTTCCGATGAACTTAATTGTTTTTATCATCATCAGCCAGAATAAGTCTACTGCTGGACATAGGCCTCTCCCAATGACTTCCACAGGGACCTGTTGGAAGCAGCCTGCAGCCAGCGACGTCCCGCGACCTTTACTAATTGTTTTATATTAACAGAATTCTTTGCTAGAATTTTCATACCAAACTGAAGCTATCTCACATGACTATTAGTACAATGATTTTTAAGAATCAAAATATTTAATACTAAAATATCCAAAACACGTCGCAATATTAATGAGCAATTAATTCGTGGACATCGCTTGAGCCATATTAATGTATTCATATACAATATGCATCGGGCTATAAGGAAGAACGATTGTCATTTGAATAGTAAATTTCTAGAATGCGTGATATGATTCCCAGTCTAGGAATAATAGGCCACCTAGCACGTCCTAGGTATTTAGTATAAAGCACGGTTCATTTGACTGCCTCGTGGTCTCGCGGTATAAGTATGTGCCGTGCGATCTAGAGGTCCTGGGTTCGATTCCCGGGTCGGGCAAAGTGTTATTGGGTTTTTCCATTAGGAAATTCTCGGTAACAGCACGGAGTCTGGAAATGTGCCCGAAACCCTTTTACGTGGGACTGATACATGCTTGGCGAAGTGTGGGTGCAGAAATGCACCTCTGCCTACCCCTTCGGGGAATACAGGCGTGAGTTTATGTATGTATGTATGTCATTTGAACACACCTAAAAATTTTAAGACTGATATTGTATTCGATGATGATAGAGCATTCGTATAGCGACAACTGTAAATAAGGTATAAAACCTCCCATAGTGTCCCTTGCGATTTGGTCGCGTTTAAATTTGATAGTCTATTCTTGTTTAGGCTGAAATGATGGTGTCAATTGATAAGAGTAATAATTACTATTTCACACCCGTCCATGCTCTATATGGTCCGCTGAATTTAGAATTAATTGTCTTTATACAAAAAATATTTTATTAATGATATAATGATTGGTGGTGTCAAAGAAATTGGCTAGAGATAAGACAAGTTTTAACGACTTCATTGCATTTAGAAGTTTTATTAATTGACTGTACGTTAATAGTCGATTTTTATAAGTTGACAAAATGTTGATTTGTGTATAAACATTAATTTATGTGTGCAATATAATTAATGTAGGAATCACTTTTAATACGCCTATAACATGCTTTATTCGGTAACTTTTATTTTTGCTCCCAATTAAATTGTTTCATTAGGTCTGTTAGATTATATTTAGCTGTAGTAAAACAAATTCTCGATTTTTTTAATAGTTTCCAATTTATAACCAACTCGAAATAGTAATAGAAATTTTAGGCTATTTTGATTAACTTCATCGGATACAATTTAATCACTTAATTATTGGTGTTATAATTTATCATTGAATAAAAGATTAATGTGTTAATTAAAATAATATTATGTCCTCGAACGCTAAAGAAAAAGGTGTAACTTTGATTATGCCCATGTCCTTGCACGTTACCTTTAAATTACTGTTTCAAAATTTTTTTTTTTTTTTTCAAAAAAAAATACAGGAGAAATAATTCTTATTGGAATGAAATTAGTAAAATAGTATTATTCCGTATCCTTCCGGAACTGATAAATAGCTTTCTTCCGTAAAAATGCTTACATTGTATGTATCTTCTTCGGTGAGTAGCGAAATATTTTGGGCAAATAAAATTCATTCTTAGCACCTTATTAGAAAAAATATTGGGCATAAATTTCTGCTGCCTTAATCGTATTTAATATCATTAATATCAATCTTTGCAATTTTTTTTATATGCATAATATTCCGTCTACCACTGTACAAAACTGTCCGTTCACATACCTTTATAATATCTAACATACATATTTTTTTGATATTATAGTTTTATAGTTGTATCATTGCACTTGAATTTTATTGTTATCTTAATCTTAAATATGCTGTGTTCTGTAACTTGTAACTCGTGTAGTTAAGTTAGTTAATACTAACGGTTGTTAGGCAAATCCCTTAAGTATTAATTAGATTAGCATAAGCTCATATGAGAGGCCTATGTTCAGCAGTGGACGTAAGAGAGGCTGATGATGATGATGAAGCTCATATAAGTTTGTTGTGAATAATGAATGTGTTGTGTATATTAGCAACGACGCAATGGCCGTGCGATCCACTTTGTGTTAGGCCTACTTAGTTAAACTATGCCTATGTTATTGGCCACACATGCGGAGCTATCAATGTGTCGGGGTGGTGTCAACAATCAAATGATTTCGTTTCAATTTCAAAATTGTTTATTTTAACTTCATAAGCCTACTTAAGAATTTCAGTCAAATAAATACACGACGTTTTTATTCCTTTTCTCATGTTAAATTAAATATATCACTAAAATTGTACAACGATTATGCTATTTACATTTATATCACAAAAATAATAATATAAAGACTTGGCTAACTCTATGCGTTAGTAGATAATACTTCTACTTACAGTCTGACGATCCACATGGAATATTCGACAAAACACAAACGTAACGCGTATACAGACACAGAGGACTAGGGCGGTCCATGGTCGCTCACCGGCGCGCAGTACCTCTCTACGGAACGACTAACATAATGACTCGGCACTCAGCGGCACGCACTCACTCGCGCACTCCTCACAGCTTCTCGAACGCCCTGGAATTGGTGAGCATCTCCCTGGTGAGCCGCCACACCTGCTTGGCGGCGTTCTCGAGCGCCGTCGGCGACTTGCCCTTGAACAGGTCCACGTGCGGCAGGAAGTAGTGCGGGCAGCGGCGGCACTGCAGCGACGAGATCAGCTGCAGGAAGATCCCGTTGATGCGGTCGCCGATGGCCGCCTCGTCCCACTCGTGGTCCCGCGGGTGCTTCTCGCACTCGTACAGCAGCAGCGTCTTCATGTGGTAGCACGTCACCGGGTTACCCGGCAGGTCCAAGTGCCGGTCTCTGATCGTCTTCAGTATGCTCAGACATTTTCGTCGGCAACCGCCCTGGAGCAAACGATTTTCAGCCTCAAAGAAACTCAACACCCACGCGTCACCTTCCATTGCGGAGTTCTTTCCTTGTAGTGCGAGACATTCTTTCGATAACAAATCAAAGCCCTCGGACTTGACTTCAGCGATGATGTTGGGGTGGGGCCACGGGATGGCCGGCAGGGGCCAGTGCGCGGCGGAGCGCGGCCACAGACCTGCGCATCTGAACGCAGGAGTGATCTGCACGATGTATCGCTCACGGATGCGCAATTTCACTTCGGTCGTCTCGGCGATCATTTTCACGCAATCACGGTACGAGCACTTGTCACAAGCTTGCGCCACCAGCGTCTGGAAACGCGAGCGAATTTTCCGCGCGGACAAATAGCCGGACGCAGTGATGAACTCCACCCACAGAGACATGGAACGCTTCCTGCCGTCGCTGAGCTTGAGCACCGCGCAGCCGGGCAGCGAGCCGTCGTCCACGAAGTTGAGCACTCCCATCTGGTTGAGGTAAATGACAATCTCGAACTCGTGCGGCGACACCACCTCGAGTCCGTCGAAGCGCCCGTTGTAGTCGGTGAGCGAGGAGATGAACCTCGGCTCCTGCAGTTCCACCTCCTTGAGCACATCCTGAACTATCCTGCACACCTCGTGTATGGTCTTGGTGATTTGTGCCTTCCTGTTGGCGACCCGCTCGTTGTAATACTTGTTCATCTGGTAGACGAGCTTGGATTGCGCCGCCATCATCTCCGGTGGCACGAGCATGGTGACGGCTGGCGTGGTTCACGCGGAGCGGGCGCGCATGGTACTGGTGCGGCGGTGCACGCACGCGCACAGCACGCGCTCTTCAGCCGACTGAGCCGCGGCCGCGCGCCGCCGCACCAGCCGCCAGCACGCCCCCGGGAGCGGGCCGGCCGAGCCGAAGATTCGCTCCGTCTCGCTCGCTTGTCGCGGAGCTTTCTCGCGTTAGAGCGAGACGGTGGCATGGGAGCCGGTGTGGATGGCAGCCGGCGCCGGTATCGATCGGGCGCGGTCTCCGCCCCTCGCCGGCCGGTCCGTAGGTATGCGACGCGTCCGTAATTACACGATTGCGTCGGCTCGTTAATTCGGTAGCGGTAACAAGTTTGGCTCTATTAATGACGATATTTTTTTGCTGGGCTCTTTATCTCTCGTCTAATTGGGTAGATTAATTTGATTTTAGGCTGGGTGTCGTGTCGTGATTAGTCTGCCTGTGGGCCGACTGTCGTATCGTCTTGTAATTGCGTTGTTGTAATGCGCGCGTGGATTTACTCCGTTGGGTGTAATGTAGTAATAAAATTTAATGGTATATAAAAATATGGAAATTATTCTAGAATTAAGTAAATTATAGCCTTACCTTTATAATGTTTGGCTACCATAAAAATCATTATTATCTACGTGGTCAGAATTGAGGCAATATATTTATACTAGTATTCATCAATGATCATTGAACACATACATAAAAATCCTAAACAAAGTGACAAATAAAATCACTGCTCATCGCAAAAGAAAAGTAGTTTGTACCCACTAGTAACATTAAGAAAAAAATTAAATGACATAAAACAGCTTTATTAAGATCACCAAGTGCTTACCGCAAATGCATGTATGAAGTATCTTGCATCTTCGAGAAACACAGGCGTCAGATTATGTACAACTACAAGTACATATACAGGGTGTATTCAGACCGTGATCGGAAACTAAGACAGGTAATAGCTAAGGTGATTACAAACCCCCTGGCGTTAAAGAAAATCCCGACAAAGAATAAAAATTTTGACTTTTTCCATACAACCATCGGTATTAAATGTACGCGGTTTGTATGGAAAACGTCAAATTTTTTATTTTTTGTCAGAATTTTCTTTAACGCCAGGGGGTTTGTAATCACCGTCGCTATTACCTGCCTTAGTTTCCGATCACGGTCTGAATACACCCTGTATGTACGTATGTATGAAACTATGAAGACCATGAAAAAAATTAAGATCCTTCTCAGTTCTCACTCTTTGTTGAACCCTTAATATTACTCGTACTTTAGTAACAATATCACGATAAATAAAAGACATACATATATATATATTATATACAACACGGAAAGACCCATCCGATAACAACTCAGCCTGTTATCAGGTGTTTCTTTCAGCCCTCAAAGAGTATTCATGAGCGAAAACCAAGTTTCCTTAAACTCGTCTTGTTGGAGGTACATTTCTCTATTACCCAAGTAAAATAAAAGACATAATGTTGTGGTTACAAGGAATCACGTGGGGCGGTAAGATACCACGTTTTTATGAGACATCGTAGACATGAGTTCAACCTTTTCATATCCCCAATAGTTATTAGAGTCATTCGGGGCAAGTGTGCGCACTTTTGGATTCAAACTCGTGTTAAAATTAAATAATAACATATAAGGACAAAAGAAACTATACATACGATAAAGTATTTATTGAACTTAAAATCAAATCGACCAACAGTACATAAAACTTTGACACTTAGAAAAAAAAAACGCTTAAAGAGAAAAATCCAGAATGCGCACACTTGACCCGACTTGCGGGTAAGTGTGCGCATTCGTGCGGGTAAGTGTGCGCATTTGGGGAAAGTGTACGCATTATATTTTTATAGTTATAAACTTCTTAATAACAAGTTATATAGAAGACTAGATAAATGAATAATAAGAGATCGACTTATAAATATAAAATAACATGAAATCCAAAAACTAAAATTGTGTTTAAAAGAAATATTAGAACTTTAAAATTAGTTAATAACTTTATGAAGAATTTTTTGGCAGCTTTCACATTCAAAAGTACCTCTTTCATAAAAGGTACATTCTTCATGCCACCATTCCATGCATTTGATACATTGAATCCATTCTTCGGTAGGAGGTTCAGTATATTGTTCCCGACAAAGGGGGCAAAAGATTTTTTTTGAGTTGGAGGTGGAAACCTTAGGATTTTTTCTCAACTCTTTTTTTGTCAATGCATTTTTTTTGTTTTTACGCTTTAAAGGATAATTATAAACTGAAATAGAAAAAATTATTCATCAATTTTTTCAAACAACTTCATTGCTTTCTAATATAAAAACAACGGGGGTAAGTGTACGCGTGCGCACACTTACCCGCGCACACTTGCCCCAGCCGGACTTTTTTGATAAATATTAATATAACTTCTTAC
This sequence comes from Hemaris fuciformis, assembly GCA_907164795.1. Lineage (NCBI taxonomy): Eukaryota > Metazoa > Arthropoda > Insecta > Lepidoptera > Sphingidae > Hemaris > Hemaris fuciformis. The sequence continues at coordinate 851,548 of OU015452.1, forward strand.
ATACTAAATATAACCTTAAATAAAATAGAGAATAATTTACTCAAATAAATAACTGACATAAAAAAAATTGGTTTACCTTGGTGGTTATATTTGCTTGGATGTGACAATGTTTGTTAAAATCACAAAAATAACAGTTTAGACGCTCAATTCCTTTTATTTTTATTAAAAAACAAATGGATGACACAATGTCGCGATCTTGCAGATAAATTAGGTCCTTGTTATTGTATGTTCAAGTCCCATATGCAAATCGCGAATTTCCTTTATACCTTTTGCAGATAACCAGGGTGCGCACACTTACCCGCTGCGCACACTTACCCCGAATGACTCTAAATTTAATTCCGCCGTTATTAACTGTCTGTCCAATTCTGCATATAATAACATTTGTTGACAAATAGCTATATGAACTGATCAATTTTAGGTCAATATATGTAAGCTTTCCACCGTTTGTTACAGTAGCTTTATCGTTTTTCTGACTTATTATCATATAGTCATGCAGTGCTACGAAAAAACTCATCTATCACCATTCTCCCGGTATACAATCCTAAATTTATATCCTAGTACCACCTGAGCCTGAGGTTTCTACAGCAAAGTCTTTCTTTAAAAAAATACTAATATTATTAATGCGAAAGCATGTTACTCTTGTATACTTAAATCGTAAAACCTTTGAAGACGGTTACGAGGTATTTTTTTTTTTGATTGTCAAAATATTTAAAAAAATATATGTTGTAAAAGCTTTAGAAGATGCGGGAAAACGCTATTCTTGAAAAAAGTAATTTCAATCGTGTGCCTTAAATCAATCTTAAAGGAATTAGGAAACACATCTATTCATCATCTTTTGCGCCACATGAATCGTGACAAGAACTCCTCCAAATTACAGTCCACGTCACACTAAACCTGCCTTAATTCTACACAAACAAAAAACACAACCGTGGCAATTTGTTCAGACAAAACAACAACGATCACCACAACGCGCCAAATAGACCAATCTCATTCACAAAACGTTAAGAGGTGGCATCGCCCTTGAAGCGCTTGCAGCGCGTCGCAGCACTCGCGTCGGCGACAGCCCCAAACATCGGATCTATTTCCACCGGCCGATTGATGGGACGGCACCGCGTGATGGATGGCCGCACGCCGCATGATTTACGCGCGTCCAACCTCCGCTGGATGCATGGGAGCCTGGTACACGGCGCGACGGCGACGCAGACGACGCGGCAAAATGAAAACGACCATAAATTGTGCTTTTAGTTTAATTCTTGTTGCATGCGCTTCGAGATCGTCGACTTTGTTGTGGTTACGATTGAAACGCTGGGGAGGGTGTTTTCGAATAAATTTTTCATTAAATATACAATCTTATACATTTATTTAACAAAATTTTAGCGATCAAAACTCAGATATCAACCCAAAATCTCTGTCAAACCTGAAAATGTCCACCTAGAATAATTATATATGAGCTTCTTAAAACTTCAGTAGCCTGTGAGCGAAACAATTGATAAAAATGATTATAATATATTCAGGCTACTTGTTATAACTGATAATTAAATTTTTCTAATTACCTTAGCTTCTTCAAGCGTAGCGTGAATAAAACTCCGATATAATTATTGTATTGAATGACGAGGGTTGGATCTCTCCCTACTTGATGCTACGTTTCGACGGCAACTTATTTACCTTCATTTGGGCTGTTGTCATTTTACTGTGCCAAGTAATATAATAATATTTGACTTTGACTTTGACTTTGACTTTAAAATCCGCGGGTTGAATCCCCGCACCGAGACAAATGTTTGTTTGATGCACAAATATTTGTTTCGGGTCTGAGTGTTTGTGAGACCGAAAAGTGTCTCGTAGTTTCTGACTACCACGACACAAGACATGTATGTATCTTAGTGTGGGATCAGAACTATGTACATCTACATACATATGTGGCTTTTGAGTGTATTTATTTATATATAGTTTACTATGTAGGCAGTACGCTTTTCATAAACGAAAATGTATGCAACGTATCCGCTCTATTTTACGGTCTCTACGGTACAAGACATGCTTAGTGCAGAGACCGTCGGATAATCTAATATGCACGTATTGAACTGTATAATACATAAATAAATGAAATAAGGTGTTATGCAGTAACTCCAGAATTACAGCTGATACAGCACATGAAAAGCAACCTTGTAATTTTATATGTCTGGATTATTTTTGATCTGTTTATAAATCTAAGTGAAAACGCTCTTAAAAGGGAAGTTTTTTAGAGAAGCGTTTACCCTGGCCCAAAAAATAAATATTGCTTCAGTATAACGCTCTCTATAGGCATATAGCCTCACTAGTGTTTTTTTTATGTTTATAATATATTTTCGAGATTTGTGGTTTTCAAACCGTGGTTGATTTGGCGGGAACTACGTGCATATCACCACAATCCAATAGATTTTACAAACACTTTACTGGCGACACGAAAGAACGCCCTTTTTGTATAATAATTAGAACTGTTTTTTTGTTAGAATACAAATTGATCTTCTAAGAAACTATTTTTAAGTCAGTTATCACAATTAGTGTGGGTCTTAAAAATATGCTCAACTATCGCATTGCATTCTCAACTACTGCGCAATGGCCTCTTTTTTATGACTTTTGAATTTGTACTCGGTACAGTTACTTTAACTAATAGTAGGTATTCACAATGTGGTACAAATTGTTTATCGATCAGTGCGAGCTAGAAATCTCTTCGTTACAACTTTCTTAAAAACCATAACGCTACAGATTTTGGGTTTGGTACAAGTAAGGAATAGTTCATCATCATCAGCCCAAATACGTCCCACTGCATGGCACGGGCCTCCTCTACAACTGAGAGGGTTTAGGCCTTAGGCCACCACGCTGGCCTAGTGCGGGTTGGCGAACTACACACCTAAGAAATTCCTAAGAACTTTTAGGTGTGCAGGTTTTATCACGATGTTTTCCTTCACCGTTAAAGCAAGTGATAATTCATTGTGAATACACACATAACTTCGAAAAGTCAGAGGTGTGTGCCTGGGGTTTGAACCTGAAATTCTCGACCGCGCGCCTAAACCCCGAGGCCATCACAATGAAGGAATCAAGGAATAGTTACCGTTATCTATCTATTGTTATATTGCGGAACCCACTCCGGAAAATAGATAGTGCTAAATTCAACGTCCAAAACTTAGCTTACGTGATTATTCAATATTTGAGTGTGAAATATTCTAGTCTAAATTAAATAATTTCGCGAAACAATTTATCCAAAATGTAAATTCATTACACACACGCAGATTAATTTAAATCGTTTAACGGCAGCCAGTTTCAGACATTATTGAATATTCAAACAAACATTTATCTAGATTCTGTTATAATTTATAATGTCAGTGGAGTCGGCTAAAGACGTAGATCTATCTACGTAGATGTAGACGTACATGTATAGATGTTCTTTTTATTGATGACCACAATTTAAAACGTGATTTGCACGCTAGAAAACACGGGAAAATGCAATAAACAAATGGTGCAATTTTAATGAGGTCCTATTACCCAGTGGCGGTACTTCCATAGAAGCCCATAAGCGTTACACGTTAATTAATTATGTCTAGTTTATAATTGTTTATTGTGGGGTCAGGATATTATCATGTATATGTCAAATTGTTTATGTTATATAAAGATTTAAACCTTAAAGATTATTATTCAGAATTTTGTAAGGTAAACTGGGCTTTTGGGCTTCTATGGAAGTACCGCCACTGCTATTACCAGAGTGATAATTACGTATTAACTCACGAGATGTAGCGAGACGAATCGAATTATACGCAATAACAAAGGCCCAATTACCGAGCGGTAACAACTCCGCCACCATCGTAATGGATTACTACGGGGGCGCAATGTATAATATATCTGTAGCAATTCCTCTCCACATTCCCTGGCAGAGAAAAACGTCCAGTGAAAAAGCGTCGTAGGTATTTTATAGTGCGCTTTTTTATTTTCTCGAAGGCGAGCCGTCAGGTCTGCGCGCATGCGCGACACAGGCAAAATGGCGGCGTTGTGGCCCCGCCCACTTCCGGCGGATGTCCGAGGCACCCGCGAGGGGAGGTCACCCCTTCTGTATATTTTATCAACCCCGCGCGTTGCGATGTACGCGTTATTTGATTACTTTGTTAATTAATGTGTTTCGAATTAGAAATTGGATTGATGATTGTTAATTCGTTATTTGTAAAGGGGCATTAATTGTAGCGAGTAAAATTAAAATCTTTTTGTATTCAACACACTTAGTTATACGAGTACTGTTTTAGATATTTTGTGTCCTTTGTTGTTTTAAGTCATATTGCAAAAAGTATTCTGATATTTTATATAGAATGCATTTGTCTTAAGTTCGTAATATTTAAGTGACCAATTGTGTTAAATATGAAAAGTCATTTAAATCGCCGTTGAATATTATGAAACATTAGAGTATCAAAAGTGCCCAGCGCCCGTATAATTCTAATGCGGATTAAATCAAACGGCCGCGACACACGAAATGATTTTATTAACATAAAATCGGCAACAAGTTGCATTAATATTTATCGTTATGTTAGTTTCGCCACTGTTTCATTCATTTATGACAAGTGTCCACTTGCATGCAATAAATTTGTCGATTTTAGAGTTTACAACTCGCTCGATTACATTCACAAACTTGGCCGACGGCTTGAAGTGTTCGACAAAGTATCGCTTTCGAAAAGGTCGGTATAGTTCCATTAACTAGCAACTGATCTTAATGGCTTCTTGTCAGTCGACACTACATTGAGGTGCTTTTCACACGTTTCAGTGCAATAAAAATAATGTTCTTGTAATCCACGAATAAGAAGAATATACGAATAAGAATAAGCAGTGATGGCCTCAAGGTTTAGGCGCGCGGTCGAGAATTTCGGCGGTCGCAGGTTCAAACCCCAGGCACACACCTCTGACTTTTCGAAGTTATGTGTGTATTCACAATGAATTATCACTTGCTTTAAAGGTGAAGGAAAACATCGTGATAAAACCTGCACACCTAAAAGTTCTTAGGAATTTCTTAGGTGTGTAGTCCGCCAACCCGCACTAGGCCAGCGTGGTGGACTAAGGCCTAAACCCTCTCAATTGTAGAGGAGGCCCGTGCCCAGCAGTGGGACGTATTTGGGCTGATGATGATGATGAATCCACGAATAATGTATTCAATCCTAGGTGTTACGGGAGCGCAATGTCTTGTTTCGATTTCAATAACTGGAGTGAAGTACTAAAGTAGAGGCAGATGGTATGGTAGTTGGGTGCCACAATTTATTATTATACAACCCAATTAAATCGATCACAAGTACATATGTCACAATAAAACGTTTCTGTTATGTGTGAATTTGAATACGCCTATCGAGACGAAAATCACAAAAATGATGATGATCTTTTAAAGAAGTAATACGGGCATTCTTTGTTAAATATTTTTAGTGACAGCCCCGTGGCGCAGTTGGCTGGACGCCAGCTTGCGAAACGAGAGGCCGCGGGTTCGATCCCCGCACCAAAACAAATGTTTGTGTGATCCACAAATATTTGTTTCGGGTCTGGGTGTATGTGAGACCGAAAAGTCTCTCGTAGTTTCTGATACCCACGACACAAGACTTGTATCTTAGTGTGGAATCAGAACTATGTATGTGACTGTTGGGTGTATTTATTTATTTTTATTTATTTATCAAGGCCTTAAAAAGACACGCACAAAATGTGGCATTGATTCCTATATTTAGTGCAGAATTTTATTATTCATCTCTCGATGCATGAGTCGGTGGCCTAATAGTTTTATTCATCATCTAAACTCGTACACTGGAAGTATTATTAAAACTATACCTAGCGTTTCTTTTTTTTAAATGCAATGCAATTTACGAAATAAAAAGCCGTGTCCCGAATATGAAATACAAACGAACGTCGAGCCCCCGCAAACTCTCGGCTACAAATCTTGATTATTCCGATATAAAAATTCGCCGGCGACAGAAACGATACGGCGGTTTAATGTCAACGTATGTAAATTAGAACAATAATTATGAAACATGTTTACATTGCCATTATAATAACGATTGTGTCCGTTTCCATTCCGACGAACACAACTCTACGAGTGAAGAGCCGACGGCAGCCGGAGATGAGATTTTGTAAGCTTTATTTAATGAGTTTATTTTGGTTAACCCTTTGTCGGTCGGTGATCATAAGACATATTATAATAATAAATATGCATTTGAGATAAAACTGGTGCATAATTCAGAATAAGGTTTGCTTTAATCGTATTTAAATGGTGAAGCTCTTGTTTGGAAAATTACTCATTAAAACAAATTTAGTAAGATTCGTAGGTACGATAAACTCACAAGACTTCAGACAAAAAGCACCGCAAACGGTTTAGATTTGCACACTCTGCACTGCAGCATTACTTTAGTAGAATTGAACATCATACAATATTTATTAAACGCGTCCGCGGAACCGTAAAAAATGATTGAATGGCGCCGTATATCAGTAAGAAATAATCTACAATGTGTCTATGATTGGTGTTCGCCACACCTATCACGATGGCCTAACAGAAACGCAACAAAAAACCGCGCCCGCCATAAACAGCTTTTCTAATGATCTCAATCATAAATACATCACTGTCAACGCACCTATGGGAAAAGAACTCGGCGAAGGAGAAACATAATTCACATTCCGATATATGTTCGCGTACACATAGCTATTGCAATCACGTAAGGTCGTTTCGGCCGGCGTCGGAGATTTATAATAATATGGAGTGCGTCCACATTGCGCGGGTTATCAACACATCGGCCGGCGTTCAGCCGCCCCGAACACTTTGACGGACACGTGGGACCGTGTCTCGCGCATTATTTATGTACAATTGAATTCGCTATCGTGTTGAAGTATGAGCGATGTGCGCCGCCGGACATGTGTCATCCCCCACCGCCGGCGCTCGACTGGCGCATGTCCCACCCTTCGGGCTGCCCGTGGAGGGGGGACAGCCCCGCCCAATAGGGGTTACCGTTCCTCCGTCTGTTGGAACCGAGGACGACGGAAGCTTTTGCTCCAATATGAACTTTAAGCTTTAGAGATATAGTTGTATTTTAGTTGTTAAGGTCTCCGGTAGGGTTGCACACGAAGCGTTTTTTATTTATTTACGTTTCAGAGGTTATTTTTCTCAAATGCAAAGATATTTGTGGCGCACGGTAATTGGATTCAGGACGCGTATCGTGGCCGCACCGATTGAGTCGTACACGTCCCTTGTAATTATTATAAAGATGGTTGATAATAAGTTCCTTTTGTTCTGGTTTGCGCGGCCGCGGCACGGCGAGCCGGCGCGTGCACTCATTACACAAACATTTCTCGGTATCTTTAAAGTTAAGATATCCTGCCGTACGTAATTTTTCGTAGTAATGTTAATTAAAGCTCTCCTTTGTATCGGCGATTCCTTTGGTAAATGATGTTTCCTGTGGATGCGACGTCGGGGGGACCATTTCAAATGTCGCACTTGAATTAAATGGCAAAGATCTGATCAGTTTTATAGTTTGTTGTCGGCAGATGGTATCGGTGAAAATATTAACGGCCAACGCACATATGAAACACATTTTATTGACTTATTTTTCAGCGTCATCGTCTTAAGAAATAACTTGTATAATTTTTTAAATTGTTTATTGATGTGATAATATACAAACGAATTACTAGTAAAGTTACTTTGAAATAGTTGGTGCAAATATAGCAGCCATAAGTCACAAAGCTTTAGTGCCGAGGCGTCATCAAATCCATCTAGCTGTAACAGGGTGTGTGACGTGACCGCTCGTTATCAACAATCAGTGGTAACAGGCAGTTAAGTGAGTTTAGATTTGTCGACGAGCCGCGCCGGCGCAGATAAACTTACCGCGTTTACTACAAACCCTTATCTGTAACTAGTTGTCGGTTGATTGTGGCCGTGTCGGCCCGTTCGCTTTCTTATTTATTGGTTAATAAAAGTTGCGTTGTGTGGCGGCCGCGGCGCTTTGTCTCCGAGTAAACACTTTTGTTAATTTAACGCTATTAGATGGACTGTGAAAGCGGATCATTTCTGTTTTGTTTTGCGTGTATTTAGCGAAAGTTTACTCTTAGTAGTACCTACGACTAGTATGTGTGAACGTCAGATGTTTAATTAAATTTCATTGGTGTAGACGAAAACGCTGTAGTTAATTTGACACTTGGAGATATTGGTTTTTGTAATGTACAAAATCGTTGTTTTCTTGGATACTGGCTTATTTAATTGTAGCATAAAGAAACAGGACAAATAAAGATATCATAACGGTGTCAAATGATCAAGTCTCTCGTCACTGGACGCTCTGTAAAGATAGCTTGGTACTGGCCATCGTTGCATGCATTATCTAGATAAAAATATTCTGCAGAGTAGGTATTACATTTAACTCTAATAGCGAAAACTAAACTGCAGTCCAAAGATAGTAATAGCATCGCGTTTCATTTACTTTGTCTATTGGATAAGTCTTTTTTTTTACATAATTGCAGTTTGAATTCTAGATTTTATATTTGTCATCGAGCATAGAGCGACTACAAGCGCTGGTCCTATAATTCTAGTACCCAAATACTACAATCGATTTATATATTCCCGTACGCAACTCGCACGCCAATTCCCATACGAACACGCGTCAAGATAATCGTTCCGGAAGCGTGTCGGTGTCGGTGTCGGTGGCGCCGCGCTAACTGGTCGCACATGTGCCATCCGGGATATCGACTGCTGTCCCGGCGGCCCACGTGATGCAGATTACACGCGCGGGACGAACATAATCGGACGTGACGGCGCCGACACGGTGCGCGCCGCGGTCGCCGGTCGCCGGTCGCCAGTCGCACTCGCGGTGATTGGACGCGATCGTCGTATTGTTTTGAAAATAGAAGCATTCCAGTGATACTCTGGGTACGCATTTAGCCCTTGTGAGACGTGTGTTTGGACTTCTACAGCACGCTTCATTGCGTCGTATCAAAGGTTAAAATCTATTTATTGTCTCACAAGTAACGCTTCCACAGATATTATTATGCAGTTAGATGAAGGAACTACAAAACGTCTGATCTTATTAAATTCTCACAATAGGTTATTATTCGTCTGATAAATTTCAAACTGTCGTTAACTCTAATTGAAGATGGACGGTCGTTTATTAAGGTAAGATGTACTCGTATGTTGCACCGTATATTACGATGTATAGTAGGTGACCCAAATAAGGCCTATGTCCTAATAAGGCCTATTTTTAATATTTCCGGCTTCACGATTTCAAATGGCCGCCAATGTTTGTATAAGTGTGCGTGTACATAAACTAATGCAAACAAGCACAGCAAGCGGCCCGTGCGGCGAATATGTTGCAACCTACAGTCGAAAACAACTACCACGACGCATAGCGCACTCTAAGTTTTACAAAATTCTGGCAGAGTAAACAGTAAGTATTTTTATTCCTACACGGTGTGCTGTGTTTCGTCTATAGGATAATTATACGTTTAGCTATCCCCTCACATAAGTGAAAAAACTGTAATATCGGTGTATTCCAAATATTTGTTGTTTTGTTTACCCATGTGCCATGCCCTAATAAAGCCTATAAAAATAATGTATAGGCCTTATAACGGCACAGGTACAGGCCTTATTAGGACAATGATTTATGTCAGTTAGAAAAGTATCACAACAAAATAGACAACCTTTGTTTTCAGTAATATCATGGAAAAAGAATCAACAGCTTTTACCATAAGGAAAAAAGGGCTCAATAGACTTCGCAACTGATGGAAAAAGCTGTTAAAATGGTAGAAAGAGGTATATTGTCTACATATTTTGCTGCTGCAGCCAGATACAATATCCCAAGAAGAACGCTACGCAACCATCTAGAGAGTGGTTCGACTACACGAAAGCTAGGTCGGTCGGCTATATTGACTACAGAACAAGAAGCTGGACTTGTCAGAAGAATCATACGTTTTGCTGATGTTGGAATGCCGATGACTTCAAAACTTTAACATGATAAAAAACTCGTTAAGTCTGATCTAAAATTACAAAAAGTAATTAATAAGATCTCATTAGGTTGAATATAAGTATTGACAACGTTTTGTATTTATTAAGAAGTTAAACGCTGTCTTGTTTTTATTAAGGCTTTATTAAGACACAGGGTTCCCAATAAGGCCAAAGTGACATTTTATTTATTTGTGTTCACAAAAGTGTGATTTTTGTTTCTAAAGTAATTTTGTTTCATTTATTACAAAGTTTAATAAATAAATATACGTATTTCAAATTACTAGTGCATTTTTGTTATAAACCTGCTAGTTACGTAATAATAAAATTAAGGTAGGCCTTATTTGGTGACCTTACTATAGTATTTTTTGTAGATTCATATTTTATATAAATAAATAAATACGCCCAACAGTCACATACATAGTTCTGACCCCACACTAGGATACAAGTCCTGTGTCGTGGGTATCAGAAACTACGAGAGACTTTTCGGTCTCACATACACCCAGACCCGAAACAAATATCTGTGGATCACACAAACATTTGTCTCGGTGCGGGGATCGAACCCGCGGCCTCTCGTTTCGCAAGCTGGTGTCTAACCAACTGCGCCACGGGGCTATATGAAAATGAAATGATTACCTAAGTCTCTATGCATCGCTTACTTTAGCTTAGCCAAACAATCGAAAAAGGAACTACCATCCCTTTATTGACGATTAATAAAGATTATATTAAACTGTAGCTACTAGGAGTAAAACACGCCATGTAACTAAAACGCGTAAAATAATGCTTACAAACTAGATTGACTGTCTGAAATGCTTATCGCGTTTCACAATATTTCTTTTTAATAGCCTATAATATAATAGATCCCAGTGCTGGGCATAGGCCTCCCTCTTCTTTCACCCCCCTCTCTCTCTCTCTCTCTCTCTTGTGCCAAGTTACGTCACTCCTTCTCAAAGGCGGCTAGGCTGTTTCTCCAGCGCATTCTCGGCCTGCCACGCTTACTGCGGCACTCAGATGGAATCCAATTAGTGACAATTTTCCCCCATCTGTATGGGTCCATTCTGCAAACGTGGCCGGCTCAGTCCCAATGAAATTGTTAACTTTAATAAAGTTATTCTTACCTACATATATAAAAACTTTATCTCAATAATCCCAGATTCAACCATCTATACTTAGATTTACGCATACTTCTGATATGAGAAACCAATATTCAAATTTCAAATGATTGAACAAAATCAATTTAGTGAATCCGGCTATACATTAAACACCACAAATATCATAATCTTTTTAACAAATCAACTTGTCCTCGGCAAACCATTTGTCGTATATCACTTATCCTTATTTCTTACCATTCATTGGGATAGAGATGCTCAACATTTCAAGCAGTTCGTATGAGTGAGAAATAAATACCTACTAGGTACCTTCTCTACAAATTAATAGAAATATATAAATACACACACTCACACATTTATTCCCTATAATTTGCTGAAAGGAGTAGGTACATATTTCTTCAAACACGTTTCGCCATCAATGTTTTTTTTAAGTTCTACGTAATACGTGGTGAGAATATCCAACATTTCATTTCTCCATTCTTGACGACTCGTGTGTTATTCTCATAGTTAATACAAATTGTTTGTGATTGAATTCTTCAATCTTTGTATCAATATTGTAAACAACTTCTTGATTGAAAAAGAGCAACACTAGAGTTTCATGTCCGTTCTTCTCTAGTGATGACTGCATTCCGAACAGGGTGGTAAACTAAATTTTTAAATGACTGAATCTAAGTGATGTATTTTACATTTTATATGTTCAATTTCATTTCAACTAACAGTAAACTTCTTCGAATTATTTCAAGGCCTGTCAGGTGCACACCGTCTCTAATATAAGAATCAGCGGCACAACATCCATTCGTACATGAACACGTGTAGCGCGTAATCCCACATAATCCCTCGAGATGACAGACGTCGTAAGTCGCGCGGACGTGTTGATCCCACCGCATACATCCCGCGGTGGGAAAGAATAACAAACTCTTGTTTATTGTCGTGATTTCTTGTAACTGATGCAATTTGTCATCCTGCTAATCTATCTAGTCAGCAGTGGCAGTACTTCCATAGAAGCCTAAAAGTGTTACACATTAATTTGTAATGTCTAGTTTATTGTTGTGTTTGTGGGGTCATTATAATATAATTTATATGTCAAATAGTTAAATAAATGTTTAAAGCTTAAAGATTATTCGAAATTTTGAAAGACAAACTGGGCTTTTGGGCTTCTGTGGAAGTACCGCCACTGCTATGTAGGTACTAGATGTATACGCCTTAATTCTGGGCACGGGCATCAGCTTACGCACATGTAAGAATTTTTGTGTTATATTTCTATAAATTGGTTCTGTTCAAGATATCTGTTACTTTTAGACGTGACAATAAAACTTTTATAATGCGTAAATGATGTAAAAAAATTGCTTAACATCCTAATCATCATCATCAGCCCATATACCCAGTCCATTGAAGCCTTAATCCACCACGCTGGCCTAGTGAGAGTTGGCAAACTATACACCTAGGAAATTCCTGAGAACTTTTAGGTGTGCAGTTTTCCTCACGATGTTTTCCTTTACCGTTAAAGTACCTACGTGATAATTCATTGTGAATACACACATAACTTCAAAAAGTCAGAGGTTCGAACCCGCGACCATTAGATTAGATTATCGACTACGCGCCTCAACCTCGAGTCCATCACTAATAAATAGCTTTATTAGAATATTTTGATTGAATTCGTGTCCCAAAAATATATGTTCTTTAGTTATGTTCTTTCCGTCATTTTTACTTGTATCCTTCATATCAATATAATAAAGTTTCAGTTCCATAAGCACGTTATATTGTAAGTGCATTAACATTATCCAAGTGGGTAATTGCGTTTTGATGGATCAAATTATGGGAACTACTGGACGAGAACAATTACCTACGGGTCAATAAAAACGAGACAACACAATCGTGGAACAACAACAATTTTCTGTGAATTAGCGCAATTTACGTTTTATAGGCAGTAAATGGTCTTGTTGAGCTTTAAAAAATATGAATTGTTTGCTAATGTTAACTTAAACAAAGTTTAATGTGTCTGTCACATGCTCTGTAACTTTATGAACTAGGTATATTTTTTATCACCCTGAGTAAGTTGTATGTTTTTGTACTCGCACGGCAAAATGAGACTTGATGGTAAAGCCAAGTAGAATGTCGGTTGATGAAAATCAAGATCAACGGTACTTTGTGAAGTAGAGATACTCTCCACTTTACACTTTAAGAATTGATAGGAAGAGTAATGGATCTAAGTCTACAGCAAGTCTACTGTTAATGTTAATTTTCTGTGTCCTTTTATACTTATATCCAATCTGGTAACAACTACATATTATGTATATGCGTAACAGTCACATTCGTAAATTAAAACCTGGTTCGATTCGAATTCTCAGTTAGGTAATAGTCCAATATTAAGCACAGTTATTTTAAGATACACATACATAACCCCACACCTGTATTCCCCGAAGGGGTAGGCGGAGGGGTAGGAGGTGCATTTCTGCACCCACATTTCGCCAGGTATGTATCAGTCCCACGTAATAGGGGGCGAGCCTACTGCCGTGTTTCGGGCACATTTCCAGACTCCGTGCTGCTACTAAGAATTTCCTAATGGAAAAACCCAATAACACTTTTCCCGACCCGGAAATCGAACCCAGGGCCTCTAGATCGCACGGCACACACCTGTGCCACGAGACCACGAGGCAGTCAGTTATTTTAATATGTACTTGGAATAAATTTCATATAAACTACTCTATTGTTAACTATTCTTAGGTAACTTCGTTAAGATTTACAAGAGTTGACATACCTACTAAATAAACTAAAACACTTTAATTTTGTAATACAAAATAAAACTATTATCACAAGACGATGATTAACAACTTAATGAAACACCTTTAATCTAACACACTCGAGTTATCAAAGACTCCACAGAAATCAAAAGGGAAACGTAAACAAGGCGAATTAAAAACGTCCACTGCGTACATTATCTTCGCCAAACATCAATAGAGGAGAGATTTATAAACGGCGTGCGATGTAAAAAATACGGCTTCGCTCCGGGACTCGGGAAAAAAGAACACGAGTCCAGAAATAGTGCGCGTAGCGAGGAGACGCGATGACAGCGAATTTATTAACCATTCTGGATGACAAACTGCGGAATGGGGCGCACGGCGGCTACTAACTGAACGATAGTCGGTTGTGAGTCGATGGGAGGACGCTTTCGAGTTTACAATTTTTACCGCGCTGAAGGTTCGCTAAGCTTTAGTGGCTTGTGGTAGAATCACCGTACCTAACGTGATAATCGGCCGTAGTGAATCACCTAAGTGTAGGTATCTCATTTTGGGATGTGCCTACTTGTGTATCTTCCTACTTATCTATGTCAAAAAAGGTACTTGTTGTTTTTTGCCTGTTGATATTTGAGCTGCAATGTATAAGCCATTATATGCCCGTTTGGTAATTATGACGTGCCAGATTCTAAATTTCATTTTGTGACCTTTTATCGATGTAAACTTGCCCAAAATGAGACTAATAGAAGACCTATGTATATAACATATGACGCTGACAAAAATAACTGTTTTGTTGTTTTGTGAAGGGACATTTCACAAGAAAACGTAAATCAATAAAATCAAAAGTAGGTACTGAAAAAGTCCCGCCACTGAACTAAACGTCTCAAAATCCCCAACTCGAAATCGGTTAACTGCACCGAGAGAGCGTAGTAACCCGCGCAGTAATAGAGGTAGCGGCATGGAGCGATGTATGATCGTGATGTATGGTGTTTTAATTAGAACTTCCCTCCGTCACCCCGCGCCGCGCCCCCGCACCCCCGCACCCGTCCCACCGCACGCACTTCACCGGAATCGACGCTTTTGAACTCTGAAATTGTCAAACTGAAACACGAATGTTTCTCTTAATACAGCTGAAGGGAAACAAGAGAGAGGCCACTAATTTCAGTGTTAAATAATACAAAAGGATCAAAGCAATTTGCGTCGCGTTGGAAATATGCGTTTCAACTGACATAATATAATAGTTTCGCTTGTCACGACTGATGTGTGAGCTCGTGGTGTCCGCCTGAGGTGGACTGTTTCTTACGCTTTGTAGTTTGCAGCTCAGACGACTAAGGAATATTTTATATATCTAGGAGATAGATACAGATATTTTGACTAACAACATAATATGCCACTGCTGTTATTGTGTTAATACACTACCATACTTTTGTCATAACGCCTTTTTGCTAAATTTATCATAGTTTTTGCAATGGCGGTAATAATAGAAGCCCAAAAGCCCAGCTAGCCTTACAAAATTCCGAATAATATTCAAGGTTTAAATCTTTTAACATAAGCAATTTGACATATTAATGAGAATAACCTGACCCCGCAATAAATAATTATAAACTAGACATTACACACTTAACATGAATCGCTTTTGGGCTTCTATGGAAGTAGATTATTTTGTATCTTGAATGTACCTGTACCTACGCTAAATTTACACGGCATCAACTCATCAGCATAAAATAATCTACCTATAGCTAAAAAATTAAAATAAAAAATCATTTGTATAACGTTTTTGTTACAAAAAAAACATTTTATTTTATTTTATTATTTGATATTATGACTTTTTAATATCTGATTAAAACATTTCATAAAGACTTACAAATATATTCTAAGCTTGCTTTGCTCCAACCAGGAACTTGGCAATTATAAACCTGTATACCCCGTAAAACCAATACTGTTATCTTAATCACGTAATATGCAGTAATTTATCGATCTCATATACATTTTAATTCGCCGTTCTCCGTACTGAGACGATATTAGGAACAGCATTTGAAAAACGTATCTTGCCTCGTAACAACCCACCTGGTCGTGTTTAATTGTCGCCTCAATGGTTCATTTGATGACATACGGTATGCCAGTACAGGTGCCGATGCGTACACCTGTGTCATCGCCTTATCAACACCTCGTAAATATCCGTCAAACAAACAAAATAGATAAGAAGTATTGAACGCGCGTTAATTAAATTAAAATTTTATAACACGTTGAATAAGTTCACGTTTGATTAGATTGTGTTGAACGGTTTTCTTGTTGATTTGGTTCTGCATAACGTTATATACGTATAATAATAGATACTATGTATATATTGACTAGATAGAGACTGCCTCGTGGTCTCGCAGTAATGCACCGTGCGATATAGAGGTCCCGGGTTCGATTCCCGGGTCGGGCCAAGTGTTACTGGGTTTTCCCATTAGGAAATTGTCAGCAGCACGGTGTCTGGAATTGTGTCCGAATAACGGCAATAGGCTCGTCCCTTATTATGTGGAACGAATACACAATTGGCGAAATGTAGGTGCAGAAATGCATGACTGTCTAGTGTCTAGCCCTTCGAAGAATATAGGCGTGAATGTAGGTATGATAATGACAGTAGCTGCAATGTTTCTCCTATTTTAATTGGCTTGTCATAAGCACGGACATATGTATGTATGTATATACTTGTTGTCCTATTAGCATTTAGATTTGTTAATGAAAAGCATCACACGTTTTATTGTAACAATAAAATATGGTAAAGTATGCAATGTTTAAACATTCTTAATTAAATGAATGGAAGTAAAGGGTTTTTGATTTTATCTGCTGTTTTGTAAGTCCATCCGTGTACATCCACCTCAAGACCCAAGTTTTACTAGGGTTTAAAATCGTACATTTTATCACTCTAGCGGCACGACTCTGCTTTGCCCGGCCGGAATTTTATTTAAAAAGTAGTCTTTAATCGTCAACCCATCGATTTCAATTATAATTGGTTCTAGAAAATTATCGATTTAGATATAAAAAGGTCACTACAACATTAAAGTTGGAATTGCAAAACATTACACAACAACAGTTATATTCAGCCTATCGCCGTCCGCTGCTGAACGAAGGCCTCCCCAAGTAGGCGCCAACAGTTATAAACGGGTTATTCCAGGCATCTAGTCTACTGAACGAATCGCAGAGCTAAAGTTATGTCTTTCCCCAGATTTTTTATGCGACTGTACACGACTCCTATCTTTTACATCCCAAGCTGACTACCAATCCTCACCACCACATCCCATACACAAGAACTAAATGCCCTACCAAAGAACCCTAAAACTTCCGTCAGGCCGATCGCTTTAATTGGCACCATAAAAGGGAATAAAAGCTATGGGGGCACGGTTAAGCGTATTCCACGGTGCACCTTTGTACGGCGGCCGGCGTGACGTGGCGCGCACAGACGGACCGGCGGGCGCGGTGACAAGCCGACCCGTTATTTGAATATCTTGTGTTTTGACACACACCTTGTTTAAGGTACGGTTCGCAGGGGAAATAGCGGTTTTCTCTAGTACATTTTGGAAATAATGTTTTAGGACGGTATTGATAAGTTATAGGTAAGATGGTGTTTTTGACACCACACACCCGCCACTGTAGCTCCTGTGCTCCAGGACACACAGTCCTCCTGTGCGACACGCACAGTATTGACGCTGAGCAATGAATCTCAGCGGATCTAAGGGAACCTAATTTGCCATGATCCCGCAACGAAATTAATCAGAAATAATATACAGGAGGCCTAGGGGTTTAGGCGCTCGGTTGAGAATCTCGACGGTCGCGGGTTCAAACCCCAGGCACACACCTCTGACTTTTTGAAGTTACGTGTGTATTCACAATAAATTATCACGTACTTTAACGGTGAGGGAATACATCGTGACAAACCCTATACAATTAAAATTTCATAGGAATTTCTTAGGTGTGTAGTCCGCCAACCCGCACTAGGCCAGCGTTGTGGACTAAGGCCTTAACCCTGTGATTTGTACAGAAGTCCCGTGCCCAGCAGCGGGGGCTAGTGATGACGCAAAAATTGTGAAGTCCAAGTATAAGGAATGACAAGAAAGAAAAACGTTGACTGCTTTATATCAATTACGCCGCTGTGTTAGCAACGCGACGGTATGATTCATAGTCGGCTCCTAACTTTGGATAATAGTAACCTGTGCACATGTTAATAAGCAGCGCATGCCTTCAGAAATCCTTTGGAATTGAACAATTTAACTTTTAAA
This sequence comes from Hemaris fuciformis, assembly GCA_907164795.1. NCBI lineage: Eukaryota > Metazoa > Arthropoda > Insecta > Lepidoptera > Sphingidae > Hemaris > Hemaris fuciformis. The sequence goes on from OU015452.1 coordinate 869,621, forward strand.
TAATACTACAACGTCGAAGTCGTCATGGCCTCAAGGATGAGACTCGAGATTGAGAAATGTGTATGCGGACATGGGTTCAAACGATTGACTTTTCGAAATTATATACCTACAGGCGTCATTGCATATTTTTATGTACCTAAAGCATATTTTACTTGAGAATCTAAAATCCATTCTCGTTTCTACTTTAATTTTATTTAAACAGTTTTTTAATGCCCACCTTACCTTGGTGTTTACTTGCCAACAGTACTCGGTCGTGTAAGGGCCGCATTTTTTTTTGGTGCGCGCATCCGCAGCGCGCCGTCACCGGAGCTCCTAATGGGCGCTCTTGTCACGGTACCGGCCTTATTTACTGGCCTGATAAGCATCTCAACTCGCGCACCGGCCGAAACATCCCTTCACCCCCCCCCCCCCCCTCTGCACTCCACTCCACCTCCACTCCACCTGCACTCCCAGCGTTGCCATTAATACACTGTATTTGAATCTATAAAAAAAGTGTCGTCGACTCTTAATGCACTACGATTCATTGGAAATAGTTAATTGATTTTTTGGCATTTTTTATTATTGAAAACATGATATGGGGGGACTGAATATAATCGTCGGTTAAATCCACCTGCGGAAGACAAGTGTGGAATAAGATATAATTATTTATACTGTTTTGATGTATATCAAAACACCACCAGTATTGTTGGGACGTCAATTGACGCATACAATACAAAGGTTCCAGGTTCGATTATCGTGTTTCTGAAAATATTAAAATACCTGGTAAATATGGTATTACTATACTTTTCCATTTTCTTTGGTGATACAGTGTTAACACGGTAAGAACCGCTGCACGGTTTTAAAGCTGTGAAACGTGTATAAGCATACAGCTATTCTGTTTGCAATTATTTAAAGATTTTGCGCGGTACAACGGCACTGCTTCTGATGGTAATATCCAATAGATGGTAAAATGTATTTCAAATAGTAAACAATACATTCACGGCAACGTTTTGGTGACTAATGAAATATAGTTAATTGTTTATAGCAGGTTTTCACAAATATTTGCTTCGGGCCTGGGTGATTGTAAGACCGAAAGTCTCGTAGTTCTGATACCCACAGCACAAGACTTAAATCTTAATGTAGGGTCAGAACTATGTATGTGACTGTTGGGTGTATTTATTTATTTTGACAGAGCTGCAATAACCATTAGTTGCCATTGCGATAACTTTGCCGTGCCAGTACAAAATATTATGCGTCAACTTTATCATGGCATTATAAAAAAATACCATATTGCACAAAAAGTGGTACCAATAAAAGTGAAAATGGAATGTATCATCATTAATTTATAGCTCCCACCCCGCAGACTCCCACAGGAGCGCGATGTTTCGTGACTGAGGCTCATTAAGCGGTTAGACTATTGCATCGGAGCGTTTCTCTCCGTGCTGTATCTCGGGCGAGGGGCACGTGTGAACCTCGAACCCACGTACCCACCGGCGGTTGGCACGTGGCGGGAGTCGAACTGCGCATACTGTGCGCGTATTAACAGAGAAATTCTGCTAAAGATATTGTTTAATCTGTTTATCTGGTGATGTCTTGTTGGTCACACGGTGCAAGCGGGTGTGTGGGTGTGCTATGTAATCTAGAGGTCTAGGATTCGATTTCCGGATGGGGCATATTGTGATTGGGCTTAGAAAATGTTTCCAGAGAAGGCTAAATAGGATTCTATGACAATCGCATACACTTAACTACAAGCCATGTAGGCATCTGCTGACTACTATTAAAAATGGTACGGGTATATTCCAGTTTCCAGTAGTCTTTTACTGCAATAATAAAACAAACACAATGACTTACTAATATCATTGTCATCGGCATGATGTTTTATTCTGAACATAGAAATCTTCAACGCGCCGTCGTTCAACCTTACCATCACAATTAAATATCCTTCAAATGACCTATACAAAAATTATAATGAGGTAAAGTTTGTTCGACAGCCCCGTGGCGCAGTTGGCTAGACACCAGCTTGCGAAACGAGAGGCCGCGGGTTCGATCCCCGCACCGAGACAAATGTTTGTGTGATCCACAAATATTTGTTTCGGGTCTGGGTGTATGTGAGACCGAAAAGTCTCTCGTAGTTTCTGATACCCACGACACAAGACTTGTATCTTAGTGTGGGATCAGAACTATGTATGTGACTGTTGGGTGTATTTATTTATTTTATTTTATACAGAGAAGTTTCTCTGGATTTACGGAACTGATTTTGAAAATTCTTTTAGTGTTAGATTGCCCATTTATCCAGGAAGGTTATAGGCTATATATAGTCACGCTACGACCAATAGGAGCAGAGCAGCAATGACAAATGTGTTTAAAACAAGGGAAAATTAAACCTTTTGAAGTCCTAAAGTATCGCATACGGAGTAGCGAGCAACATCTACCATTTCATAAAGTAATAACTACGCGTTCACATGCGAATGATATAAAAACCAGTCATATTGACCTACTTGTGGTTAGGACCCGGCCGGCGTTATGATGTCGCCTAATAAAAGATCATACTTTTTCTTACTTACCAGTCGATCTTTATAAGGACTGAAATGCACTTCCTCGTGGTCTCGCGGCACAAGTATGTGCCGTGCGATCTAGAGGTCCTGAGTTCGATTCCCGGGTCGGGCAAAGTGAAGTTTCTCAGTTTCTCAGCACGGAGTCTGGAATTGTGCCCGAAACGGCAATAGGCTCACCCCCTATTACGTGGGACTGATACATACCTGGCGAAATGTGGGTGCAGAAATGCACCTATGCCTACTCCTTCGGGGAATACAGGCGTGAGTTTATGTATGAATGTGAAATGCACTCATCAGATACCTAGGTACTGCTACATGCGTGTCGTGCAAATATAAAAAAAAACTGCAATACATTTGTAATTTGTGTTGATAGTGGTGCTCGCATGCAGGGGTGTGCGCGTCTAGTTCAATTGTAACACAATTTGTCATCCAACCCCTTGATAACAACCCCCGCTGCACTTATCTGACCCACGAGGGTGCCCTAATATGTTTGCTATAACCTTTTGAATAACAAAGAACGTCAGCTCAGTGGATCTCTTGATGATTAGTCTGTATAATCTGTGTTTTGATTTTTTATTTTTCAATTTTAGTTTATTTACAACTATTGTTATGAGATTTTTTTACATACCTATATGCGTTATTGAAGTGAGATAAGAGTGTTAGCATACGTTTTCATTCAAAGTAATAGGAATCGAATTTCATAGTTTCTAAAATACATACATTTAGGTACTACATTTCAGCTTTACTTTTAGTTTTTTTCTTTTTAATAAATACTTTAATATAACATAAAAAGCAGTGATGGCCTCGAGGTTTAGGCGCGCGGTCGAGAATTTCGGCGGTCGCAGGTTCAAACCCCAGGCACACACCTCTGACTTTTCGAAGTTATGTGTGTATTCACAATGAATCATCACTTGCTTTAACGGTGAAGGAAAACATCGTGATAAAACCTGCACACCTAAAAGTTCTTAGGAATTTCTTAGATGTGTAGTCTGCCAACCCGCACTAGGCCAGCGTGGTGGACTAAGGCCTAAACCCTCTCAGTTGTAGAGGAGGCCCGTGCCCAGCAGTGGGACGTATATGGGCTGATGATGACTTTAATATAACACATGGCAAACCCTCGAACAAAATACAAGTCAATTTCTTTCACCTTATATATCTACAAGTTTTAATGTAAAACCCACTATCCAAACTAATAATTTTAATACTACCAAAAATCGCACACTCCAAATCCGATTTGCGTCGAGATCTATCAAGCATAGCCCATTAAGGACACATGCAGTTTCCCATTCAACCCCCGCTATGTCACCCCACACAATGGCCCATACAAATCACAACACTGTTCTATACAAATCAGTCTCGTGTTGCGCCCCCGGGCAACTGGTGCGCAAGCATGGGAGCAGGACACGTGACGCGATGCGCTTTTGTTTAATACACGCCTAATTGACGGGGATTTGTTTTGATGCTTCTATAGTGGAAAGTAAAGAAAAATGAGAGCCATCTGCTCGTGGTAGGGTAGTCTTTTGCACCCGAGTAGACACCGAGAGTAAAAATATGAAGAATTTCCTCTTTTAAATACTTAAATGCGTGAGAGCTATGAAGATTACTCGCAAGATCTATAGAGACAATATATCGGTGGTCTTGAATTCGTATCCGTATCGCTACTATTTAAGTCTTGTTGCAGGTGCCCGTTGGTACTCTACGACACACATATTGCTTTCAAAATTATACCTCCTCTTATAATTATTCGTTATACCTATATCCTTACAGAGTTTTATTAACCCCCACATCTAATTCAATAATCTGCTAATTTTCAAATTCATATTCAACGTCTAGTTTTTCGGATTTCTGCTATTACTCTAAAGTGAAATCACCAATTTGATTGTTTCTCCGTTCTCCTACGCGTACAGTTTGAACTGGTAGTAACGAGGCGTCATGTCGTCGACATTATTTAGGGCCTGCCGTCCGCGGGAGACACTAAAACAATTATAAAATGATCCCGTCGGACCCGCTGATTTACAATATGATTGCGCCTGTAAATTAGGACACTAACGAACTTTTTACGATCAGCCGTGTCGCCGAGTTTACGACGCGCAGTATTTGGACAAAACTCGTGTTTATTTAAAATTTTACTGTCGCCGTGTTTGTTGGCTTGTAGGCGTTCTGAATTAATAGAATTAACACGACAAATTGCTAACACGTCATGTTCATTAGTACCGAGTCTGTTTATGGTCGGGTTAATTTGGCATGCCCTAATAGTCAGCCGATTGATGTTTAAAATATCGATAAAAATATCAAATTAATTTTTAAAATGTATCGCTACTGCTATTTCCTTATTTGTTGTAATTTGGTAGTCATATAATAAAAATGACAATTTTTTTCACGTCGTATCTGTTCCTTTATAAGGATTCATCTTGAGGTCAATAATATGTAGTCCTTAACATTTCGCAATTCGGACGCATTAAACTGAACATAATTTAAAGTTTTTATTGCTCGTTTACCGTATTTTTACTTAAATTTCAATGTTTTAACCTTTCCCGCTGTACACCGGTCAACGAAATACAACGATCATTATTAAGTTCACACGCGAATAAAATAATCCGTATAAATTTTAATGTCTCGAACTTTAGGCGTGAGCAGCATGCTTCTATTTTCATTCCTTTTTTTAAATATAATTAATCAAAGACAAAACCTTCATTTAAAGGTTAGCTATATATTTTATTCGGTATTCCTTGTTAGAATCAGTTTGTAGAAGTGTTGTGTCGATTTCTTTGAAGCCAGGTGCAGAATCGACCCCTGGTAAAATGTCATTAACAGAAATTATATTAGGAACGGAAGACCTTTATTAAGTTTACTGTAACTAGTTGCTGTAAGTTTATCTGTATCATTGCCTACACTAAATCTTCTATATTAATTAATGATATATTTATCTCCTTTTCCAGGTGTTGAAGTACTGCGAGCATCTTCACGGAAAATGGTACTTCAGCGAGATCCGCGCGATATTCTCGCGCAGGTATCTGCTGCAAAATGTCGCCATAGAGCTGTTCCTTGCAAGCAGAAGTAAGTTTTGTTTTAGTCAGGTTTATTTAAGTTTTGTTAGAATCACGTCAATCAGAATTTTTTACAAATTCGTACCTTTAAGGTACCATAAAACTGAAAATTATGCATGAGGTAGATAAAACATTATCCTGAGTCATAATAGCGTAGCATGAACTCACTTGGCGTAAGTAGCGTCGGGTGACGAGGACGAAATTACTTGCAGTTCGATACTCTGTTGGGACAGCTTACATTCTGATGGGGGATTTCAGTTTACCGAGCATGTAAAAAAGAAGAAATTAATATACTGGCCGCAATACAATATATTACTACAATATATCGACAGGAAAAAAATAAACATTTCTTCCAAGTCTCCTTAACCAACAGTGGGACAACAGTGTGTCATGTTCACCATAAGTGCGCCGTGCGATCTAGTTATTGATTTTCTCATAAATTAAATCTAATTAGAAAGTCGTAATGGCCTGGACGTTTAGAAACGCGATCGAAAATCTCGACGGTCGCGGGTTCAAACCCCAGGCACACACTTCTGACTTTTCAAAGTTATGTGTGGATTCACAATGAATTATCACATACTTTAACGGCGAAGGAAAACATCGTAATGAAACCTGCACACCTAAAAAGTTCTTAGTAATTTCTTAGGTACCTCTCAGTTGTAGAAGAGGCCCGTGCCCAGCAGTGGGACGTATATGGGCTGATTATGATGAAATCTAAGTAGAACCAGGAAATATGGAACTACGCCCGAAGAACGTGGGTGCAGAAATGCACCTCTGCCTACACACACATGGATGTGTAGAATTACTTGTAATAATGATGCAACTTTTTCTATTCCAGCGTCGATATTCTTCGCGTTCCCGGACCAGGCGACGGTGAAGAAGGTGATCAAGGCGCTGCCCAGGGTTGGAGTCGGCATCAAGTACGGCATCCCGCAGACCAGGTCAGTGGTAGATTAAGCACCAACAGTAATGAGATCACGTACACTTCAGTGTAACTTCACCTATAAAAAATAAAACACAAACTTTAATCCCAATCGAATGTGTTACTTTAAAAATGATTTAAAATAAAAAAGGCAACATCGATATAATTTAAAATTTGATGCAAAAATCAATATTTTTTAAACAGAAGTTGTGCGTAAAGAATTTGCGTGGATAGGATCTTGGAGTCTCTCTCGCACTTCCGTTTTTTAAGCACAGGATGTTAAAATTATTATTGTATCATGTTTTAACTTTTATTTGGGAAATGTCCAGGTATTGAATACATTTCCAAAAGAATTTAATTTAGCTTTAATTCTAAAAACAGTTTTTTATACATGTTAAAAAAAGATTTCAACTTTGTTATTACCAACATAATAGTATTTTTTTACCGCATACGACACTACTGATGCTGGTAACAGAATTCCCCACTTCGGAACTTTTTTGCCTCATGCCTCGCAAAATGTATTGCTCATATTATTTCCCAGAAGCTTATTTATTCTTTAGTTTTATTATATTTTATGCTACTTCTAATGCCCTCTGTGGCTCTTGTAGAGAACTAACTAAAGGCTTCAATAATTATAATCACCTCTTGAACGTTGAGCAAAAGTGTGACTTCGATAATTCGAGCACAACGTAACAGATGGCGCTATCTGGCAGTTATTTTATTGGTCGCTTTTAAATTTTCATTTTTATTTCATTGAGTTTATTATAGCAGTTAATCTGTAATTTACAGTCTAATATTAAATTTAATGGTTGTGATTGACCATAAAAATTATTATATTTCTCGGATTCATAGTTTGACTCTAAAGATATTGGACATATAAAATTCGGGAATTGAGCCAACAATCACTATTGTAATAAGCTTTGCCTATTTTTAGTGAACACTCAAAAATTAAGAAAATTTGCTAAAATTTATATTATTTCGGTAAATTGCACGGTACATGATTTTACATATTCATACATAGTGGTTTTTTTAGACTACCATATATGTTTGCCCACAGCGTAAGACTTTCCTGGGTCAAACAGTTTTATTCGGACTTTTCATTAAGGAATTCCCTGTAATGGCTCTATCCTGAAACGTGTCTAAAAACGAAAATATATTCGTCCTTTAATATGTGGAATTATAAAAACAAAACTCGTCAAGGATGCAGGCGTAGCGTAGTGTATGTGTGTTTTTATTCCAAGTAAATGTTTCCTATTTAATAAAACGAAGAATATATGCACTAAGTACATTTTATTACTGACACATTTTGCATATCTCTGCGGATCCAATTTTTATGTCCACTTATACGAAGTTGCGAGTAACTTATATTAAATTAGTACTTAGTTTTAAATCTCTCTATTGTCGAGCACGGATCATCAAACTGGCCGCACTGCCATCTGTTGATACATGCAGTACAATCTAAATTAAGTGTCGTTAGAAAAGATCAAGATGGCAGCCTACTGCTATGTTCCACAGTCAGTGTCAGGTTAAACACAGATGTAGAGACTCGGATCGAGAATCTCGGTGGATGCGGGTTCAAACCCCAGGCACACACCTCTGACTTTTCGAAGTTATGTGTGTATTCACATTGATTTATCACGTACTTTAACGGTGAAGGAAAACATCGTGATGAAACCTGCACACCTAAAAGTTCTTAGGAATTTCTTAGGTGTGTAGTCCGCCAACCCGCACTAGGCCAGCGTGGTGGACTAAGGTCTAAACCCTCTCAGTTGTAGAGGAGGCCCGTGCCCAGCAGTGGGACGTATATGGGCTGATGATGATGATGATGATGAAATTAAATAATGGAACCATTAACTGTCTTATTTATTAGACGAGGGATTCATTCACAATAAAAAACCTGATATGAAACAACAATTTTTTATTCATTCAGTCATCACAGCAGCATCAATATGTATAAAATGATTAAAACAACACCGCGGAAACAATTCAACAAATGCTAATAAAATAAATATTAAAGTTTATTGTCCCTTTCCTATTATTATAGTACAGCCATGCTTTGTAAATTTAATTCCTAGTACATTTATTTACATAAACAGTAATTATTATTCTTAGATATTTTATACATTCTATTGTGTCCAGCAGTGTTGTTTTATTAAGGAACATTATTAATTACCGCTTTACAAAGTAATATTCAATATTTACATCCGTACACAACACCCTGTTATTTTTTAATATTATTCAAATAAATTCAATTTTCACTTAATCAATATTCCATTTTAAACGTCTTAATTAATTATGATGAATTTAATTTAATAAAATCGATTTTTATGTTTTATTCAAAATAAATCATGGGCGCATTTATTATATGTATTACTATGTTTATATACATGATGATATGACCCAAAACCACTCGCGTGAAACACACATAACACATTTAGTGAAAAAGAATAATCCAAATTTAATTTCATTACTTCGTTGTCATTGCAACTTTTTCTGGTAACTATTTCCATTTAAATACAAAGGACAAATTTGTACTTAAAATTATTAAACATAACGTCACCTTGTATAGTACTAAATGTAATGGTAACTTAATGGAATGTAATAATGATAGTTTATAAATTACATTAAACACACACATCATACCTATAATACTGATCACAAAATTCACAAACAACGGCAAAATAATATTAATTAAAAAAATCAAACTTAATTACAACATTCATTGGTAAAAAACTCATTAAAATTAAGATTTTTCTAGACGGCTATTGTATTATCCTTGTCGTCGTATACTACGCGACCATTAAATACGAAGAAAACAACACGTTCTTAGCCTTAAAAATGTTTCTTTAAATCACCTCTAAGACCATAATAGTAAATTTCAGTACGTATTGAAATGATTTTCAATGTTAAATACTGGCCTCATTGTTCTTACAAATAATATATTAAAACTGTGAACGTGTTATTAGGTAATTTGAACAGTCAAGTACTAGGGGAACATAACAATACGTAGTTCACTCGCAGTGGTTCTGAGCTCTTCGTGCTTCCTCCTCTTGCATCCACTGTGGTTTGAATTCGTTCTTTTCCAATGACACAGCTGCTCCCGCACTATGCCGCCTCTGCACCGGCCTGCCTTCTAAACTACAACGTTTCTCTTTAGAGTACCCTGCTTCAGGATCAATGTCCTTCTTGTCTTCATCAAATTGTCTCATAATTTCTGAAAGAGTCTTTCCCTTGGTCTCTGGCAGAAATAGTAAACAATAAGCAGCACCCAATAAAGCGCAAATGCCAAATAAATATAATGTACCATTACTGGTCAATAGTTTCTCTAATTGAGGATAGGTTTTGATGTTGAAGAAGATCAGGACATATGCACAGCAAGACGTGGCTCCAGACATGACTCCTCTGATATCTTGGGGATATAATTCACCGGACATAATCCAAGGTAGCTGAAGGAACCCTACCATGCTAAAAGATACGTGGAGGAGGACGCAGGCGAGTTTCACTAATGGCGGCCCGTTAAGGCTGTCGCATACAGCTGCTCCTAGCATTGCTGCTCCCAATAATAGACCAGAGGTAGCAGCAAGAGTCTTTCTTCTAAAACTGTTGATCAAACAAGCTCCCACGGCCCCCATGAAAACTCTAACACCTCCCACAATTATAGAGGCTGTGAATTCATTGACACTTGTACCGACAGACTTGAAGAAATCCACGGCGTAATACAAAATAATGTAGATACCAGACATCTCTTGGAAAATGAAGAAGACGATCAACAAAGCAAAGGGTTTGAGCACATTCTTCCTTTTGAATAGACCAAGTTTTTGCTTGAACGACATAGTCTCGTCGCCTTTGCGGTCTTTGGTGAATTCCATGAGTTCCTGTTGCGCTGTGCTGTTGTTTTGTCTGAGCCAGAACATTGCGTTGTAGGCTTCTTTCATTTGTCCTTTGGAGGCTAGCCACAGGGGTGATTCGGGAACGAAATACATTAAGAACGGCGTCAGTAAGGAAACTCCAGCGCATATGGCGGCCACTTTGCGCCAATGCACGAACGCTCCCAAAGAGTAGACGATAAAAATTCCCGTGGAGACGAGACCTGGCCCCAACGCACTAAGCACTCCACGTTTCTCTGGTGTTGTTATCTCAGCCACATAAATGTAGGAGACAGTTGACATGCCTGAAATCGAAAAAGGTCATCGTAAATAAATCATTCTTGTGTCATGAAATATTACTGTTAATAAGATTATTTGTGATTGCCTTTTAGAGTTTAGACTTTTTACTTTATTTCAATTAAAAGGTACCCTTTTTACAACAATATTAAGGCAGTTTAGTTTTGTAAATAAAATATGGACAAGAAGTTTTATTTTTTTACTGAAGTATGAACTCACCGATAGTAAATCCGGTGATGAACCGCCCGATGCATAGGAATATGTAAGTTTCGGAGAACGCAATGACAAGCCAACCGATCAGGTTCGGCAGGACGATGGACTGGAGCAGTAGTCTCCTACCCACGGCATCCACCATCATGCCGCCCAGCAGCGCCCCGATGGGGTTGGAGATCACTCCAAGACTCGCTGTGGAAGAAACAAAATTAATAAGATTATTTCTATCAAAGACTACATGATCCATCATCTAGTGCTGCTTATTTCTAATGAACACAATGAAACAACATACTATTACTTAAAACTTCGTTCATGCTCTGACTGCCGTTCCAATATGAGTGTTTTGACATTTATTTTTGGCAATTCTTATGGATCAATTATAGTTTTAGAGTCATTACGAAGTACTTTATTATCATCACTTTTCCGAACAATGCTTGCTAAATTTGTTTTTACATTATGAATATACTTTATTATCATCACTTTTCCGAACAATAATTGCTAAATATGTTTTTACATTATGAATATACTTTATTATCATCACTTTTCCGAACAATGCTCGCTAAATATGTTGTTACATTATGAATATACTTTATTATCATCACTTTTCCGAACAATGCTTGCTAAATATGTTTTTACATTATGAATACTTCCAACGTCACATAAACTAAAAGGTATTGAGTAAACTGTTGCAGTAGGAAAAATATTTATAGCGTGTACGTGACGTCACATAAACAGCCCCAGCTGACCTCCCGCGTGGCCTGTTATCAGACAGCAGTCAGCACAGCTGGTGCTTTGTGTCGACGTCTCCGCGCCACCGTGTGCAAATAGCCTTATCTCGTTTGTTCGAGCGCGTGTTTGCGAACAAATATTGATTTTTCCACTTGCATTTATGTATCATTGTCAGTGCTCCACGCGGGGTCAATAAAAATGTGTTTTAATGTAAAATTATGCCTTATTAATATATTACTAAGTGGAATTGGATCTTATGTATCTTTGTATTATATTTGTAATTTGAATATTTGTGGGACCACATATGTTATTCTTGACCTTGCGACTCTCTCTATAATTTTTTTTTGCGTCTTGTAAAAGAATAAAAACAATATCTTTAATAGTGTTTTGACTAATATAATTAAAGAATATAATATGCGAATGTAATGTATAGTACATACATTCCATTTTACATTGTGTTCGCTGCCCCAAGAAAACATATAATTTCCACACAGCATTTTGGCATCGGTCCCAATTGTGGGCGGCTGTAAAAATAGCGCGTAAACACGTTTTGTTTATGATTTTCATTCACCGTGCCATGACGCGCTACTTTCATCCGGTATCAAAGTGTAATAAGATGCTTCATCCGAATTCTTTCTTTGGCTTCAGAGTGAATATAATGTTTATTGTTAACACAAGTGTAATTTCTATAATGTGAAGCACATTTATGAGTGTATTTATTCACTTAGCAGACCGATTAGTTATCTTAAACTGTAATGAGACCAAGAGATCTTAATACATTTTAAATACACGTAAATGATTTCGCTAATTAACTTTCAGCGCATGTACCAGGAAAACATAGTGACGCGGAGAATTAAGATGCCAACGAGTTTACAACGAAGCTTGTTGTTCAAAACATTGATAACAATGCAACTCGTTTTTTTTTGTTGTAATGATTACGTGTTAAAATTAGGACGGAAGTTTGAGGCGCAAACGTGATAAACATGTCTGAAACAAATATTTTTAACAGATAGTAACAAAATTTTATGCAACATTGTAATTTTTAAATTGTTGTTTTCGTAACAAAGGATATTTATGAAATCAATATAGCAACGACATGCAAAATAACATCATCTTCATGTTGCCCGCTCATGTTTTATTATTTCATGTGTTTTTAACTAATACTACTCGTATAAGCCAGATAAATTATCAATTACGACAAGCTCTCGTCACTCGATACAATGTGTATGTGCCGTGCGATCTAGAGGTCCTGGGTTCGATTCCCGGGTCGGGCAAAGTGTTATTGGATTTTTCCATTAGGAAATTCTCAGTAGCAGCACGGAGTCTGGAAATGTGCCCGAAAAACGGCAATAGGCTCGCCCCCTATTACGTGGGACTGATACATACCTGGCGAAATGTGGGTGTAGAAATGCATCTCTGCCTACCCCTTCAGGGAATACAGGCGTGAGTTTATGTATGTATGTATGTACAATCCATCAGCCAATGGAAGTGCACTGCTGGACATAGGGCACTCCCAATGACTTCCACAGGGACCTGTTGGAAACATCCTGTTTCCAGCGACGTCCTGCGACCTTTACTAGGTGGTCCGACCATCTTGTCGGATTCCGGTATGCTAAGATGCTTTCACACGATTCGCTTACGTATAGAGTTTGTTATAATGTAGAATGGTACTCACCGATCCATGAGCTCTGTTCGTACGAGATGGTGGGATGATCGTGCGAGTACTGGGGCAGCAGAACTGCCGAGAAGCCCTGGCAGAAACCCACCGATATGTTGATGGACTGCGCGGCCAGAGCCGCCAGCACCTGTTGACAATCATAATGCCCTGGTAAAACTTTTGTGAAGTTATACAAATCATTCTTTAGATAAAAAAAAGCAGTGTTAAGGTTAAAATTATAGAAGTAGGTAAATAGTTACTGATATATTAAAATATATTTCTTAAAGCAAAACCCCAAATCAACAATGGTTGTGTGAATTAAAGATAACAATCTGTTTACAGATAGGGTACAATAACTAGATGCTAATTAAGTTTTATCTACATAATTTCATAAATTATTAATTCTTGTGTATCATCATAGTAGGTTTTGAAATTTTTAACAAAAAACAACGAAGGAAAAATGTAAAGAAACTGAATAAGATTTTTTCAAAAGGACATCAATTCGGCTTAAGACAACTTAATATACTATATAAAACGTTTAAGGCGTAAAGAAAGATACAAAACTAGTGGTTAATAATTAAAAGATGTCCTTGAATGAAATGATTTCGCTATTAATAGCCGTTTCAGGAAGATTTTAGGCACAAAACTTAATCACATGACCTCTCCTATGTATTGTTTTTATCTAGAAATCCATCATATACTACAACCATATTATTTTTATTATACACATACGTAAATAAAAGGTTCCTGTTCCTTTTACTTTTAAACCATAATATTTTATCTCAAAAAACAGGTACCTACTTAATTTATTGCTTCATACAAATTCTCATGAGGAAGCAAAATAAATATTTGAAAGGATTTTTTGGAGGACTATAGCAAAAGCAGGAACGAAACAGATTATCGAAATTAATTTCGGCGTATAACACAAAAACTACTGTAATTTTTTTATAAGTATTAAGATTCCAACTGCTCCAAGTAGAATTATTAGAAAATGTATGTATGTATGAATTAAAAATTGACCGATTCACCGACTAGTGAGTGCGATGCGGTAAAAAAAGAAGACAACTTCTCAAAAATGATTACTATCGAATTTACTATTAATCGAAATAATTACAAAAATCTGTTGAATATCTTCCATAACACTAGCGTATGCAACATATTATGTACGGTGGTATATGGATTGATATGAATATCCTACCACGGGTAAATATATTACTAAAGTTTTTACATAATTTAACATCGAAATTTAAACACTTCGTTTTCATCCTCATCATCATCAGCCCATATACGTCCCACAGCCCACTGCTGGGCACGGGCCTCCTCCACAACTGAGAGGGTTTAGGCCTTAGTACACCACAATGGCCTAGTGCGGGTTGGCGGACTACACACCTAAGATATTCCTAAGAACTTTTAGGTTTGCAGGTTTCATCACGATGTTTTTCTTCACCGTTAAAGTACGTGATAATTCTTTGTGGATTTGAACCCGCGACCGCCGAGATTCTCGACCGCGTGCCTAAACCTCGAGACCGTCACGACTTAAATTGTAAAAATAATTTCCACGGTCACACCGGTCGCCAGTATTATTTGGTCAATGACCGCGCGCATTAACTTATCGAAAGTACGTGTGATATTATTAGTTGTTTTTTTGTCATGGAATGATCGTGATCTCCGTTAGATTGTTAATATAACTGTCATTTAATCACGTCTAATGATCCAGCGATCGATTTATGTATATCAACGTCATTAAATACACGCGACATTGACGACCTGTTTGGTGATTGCAGGGTGCTAAGTGCATTGCACAACTATTTTTAATCCTGTTGCCATTGCTTTCATCGATAATAATTGTATTTTTTATACAGTATAATAACCGAACTGGAATCTGACGGCTAGTGTGGGAGTACTCAGTATTATTTATATATTATCCAGTTACATACGTCCCTATCTCGGCACTAAGCATGGCTTGTACCGCAACAGCAACAATTAACAGGAGCAATTATCATGCAGAAGAATAGAATGGAATTATTGGAACTTCATTTAAAAGATAGAGAATCGATTATCAGTTATAAATTTACACACAACCATGTCTTTATATCTTCGATTGTTATTTTTTAAAGCTTACACAATATGTACTGAGGATATTTACGTTTTCTGGGAATATTAACAGACTTCGAATAATTCAAAAACCGCTAACGGACTAAGGATTTGAACATAAGACCTCAATCGCCCGCTGCACACTTATGTCGCGGGACTCACGAGATGGTCAATAACTATATTTTCTCGAACAAATCGGAAAAATCTCAGCCATGTATTTTTCTAAGCGGTACAGCAAAGTGACCGCACTGACTCTCGATGTTAATTGTAAGGCGTCCAAATGGTACAAAACACTACGATTATTTCTCATCACACAATATTTTTGTAATTGAGTTAGAAATATACACATGCTAATACAATACAATGTGATACATTTGTGGAGGTTAAATATATTATATAGCTGGGTTTTTATTTCATCCATACAAAAAATACGCATACTTAACGCTTGTATTGGAAAAGCTACGACGGTATTTCACTAAAAGAATTAGATGCAATAATTCTATGAAATAATTCAAGCCACCATCCCGCTATGTGCTCCGCATTTTATAGTTTAATTTCGTTCAAAAGTTCGTCGATTGTGCTAATAACGCTTTGACTGACATTGCTCAGAAACTAACGTCTTAATTACTGTCTATTTTGCGTAATTTCTTTTCCTGTCACATGTCGGCGTACCGCGTGTACTTACCGGCTCGTTGCCCGCACAAATTACCCAAGTGTAATAAATTATCTATATGACAATTTATGGTGCCATTGTAACCGCCACTTAGGCTGGCCGGCAAAATTACATCAACCGCGATCCAAGATTACGATGTGGTATGACTTGCTCTATCTTCTAAATACGCAACGTGACTGGAAATTGAAGTAAGATAAACAAACGTTCGCGAGTAAGCTAGCTACGTAGAGTAAAGCCTTATAAGATAAGTGGTTAAATAGCTGCGGGTAGGATGTTCTGCAACTGCCCTGTGGCAAGGGGGCGTTAGAATCTCACCACGGTATCCCCTGCCTGTCGTAAAAGGCGACTAAAAGGGGCCTTTGGGGTCGCTGGACGCGCTACGGGGGCAGCGCGTCCTCACTGAAAGTGACCCCGAGAGGGGCGGCGGCACTGTGGCCTGTGTCCGTCGCGGGCGCCTATCCATAACTGGGGCGCCCGAACCAAGCTAGTGGGGGTGCAACTGCGCCCCCTAAAACTCCGAGACGGCCGAGACAATTACGTCTCGGAGGCGCAACGGGCGGCTGTGGATTTACGGTGGGCGCTTCTCGCCCACGTACCGTGGTCGTCCCACTTGGCGCGGAGATGGCCACCGGGGGGTTTTGGTCGGTATGCCGGTTTAGGGATATTGTTAGGGACCCAGCTCGGCACTAACACCTGTGCGGACATGACGTCGCCGCGCGCCGGGCTGGAAGACCGGTGACCCCGACATACGCTTCCCGCCCCCCCCCCTCCCCCGGGGCTGGCGGGAAGTAGAGCCATAAACAGCTTTCCCCTCGATAACAAAAAAAAAAAAAAAAAAAAGGATGTTCTGCAAAATTCTGTACACGGAGTGTGAAATCAAGACAAACAAGACAGGTTTGATTACGAATATTCTAGTGTCAGCCAACCATGTGCCGTATAGTGTTTGCCATAAAGTAACCGTGGGTCTTATTAGCCCCGTGGCGCAGTTAGCTAAACATCAGCTTGCGAAACGAGAGGCCGCGGGTTCGATCCCCGCACCGAGACAAATGTTTTTGTGATCCACAAATATATGTTTCGGGTCTGGATGTTTGTGAGCCCGAAAAGTCTCGCGTAGTTTCTGATACCCACGACACAAGACTCGTATCTTAATGTGGGATCAGAACTATGTATGTGACTGTTGGGTGTATTTATTACTAGAGCCCTATGGTCTATTATTATGTTGTCATAAAATAAATTGACAACCAACGAAATTGAATGCCTATTCCTTTCGATAACCCTCCACATGTCCACTTTGACCTAAAGACTTTAAATCGACTTAATCCTATAACTATAAATTCAGCTAAATTATGCAATAAACTGGCAATACACAACAAGTGCAGCTCGGTGTTAGCCCGATATTTATCGTGAAACGTGCCCGGCGACAAAACATCGCGCACGTGTCGCCGCCCATGCGCGCAACACTGTCATCATGTCCAATGACGGGCTGTTTGACGGATTAATTGCCGAGGAGACGTTGCCAGAGATCATGTCGATGATTGCCGAGATTGCTACTTGGTACGACTCGATGCATCATAACCTATTGCAAGAAGTGTCGAATCTCAGTCAATTAACTGCTCTTTCGTCATGAGTCATCGCGTTTTTGAGAAGTTTGGTCAAACACCTCAAGGAATCCTGCTTGCGAGAGAGTGTACCAAGTTTTATTTAACCGTAGATATACGTTTTTGAGAAACCATGAAATACTAGCCATAAACAGCCGGTAAAAATAAAAATAAAAAATTAATCCGTTCTAAAACAAATGAATAGAAACTAAACAAATGTTCAGTCAAGTCTATTAATATCTATTGACGTACGTGTTTGCTTTTCAGTTTCTTTTGGTAGATCGCTGACGTGCTACAATTTTGTTGGACTTATTTTCTCCTGATGTTTAACGTTGAGATCATTCAATCTCATAAATTAAAATCGTTTAAAACAATGATAGTGATATTAAATTTTAAACTGCTGCGGAAAAAAGACCAGGAGATTTTAATGTAAAACTAGGGTTGTTTTGATTTAACAATGCTGAAAGAAAATAAAAGCAAATAATCATCCGGTGATATGGAGCTAAAACCTCTACTTAATTCTGATTAACATAAAAAAATAATAATAAACAAAATAAAAACACGTAAAGAACTAAGCAACTGGAGACGATATTTGAGGAAAAATATGTACCTATGCATATTTTGTGCTATTTTCCAATTGCAGTAATGAAGTAGATTTATAATTTGTATACAAAACCTGATTATGTTAGTAACATTTTTGTAACAAAAAGTATTAGAATAAATTAGTACGTACACTGCGCAAAGTCTATGCACCTGTTGGGACACGTGTGTATTGTATTTAATTTTATGGTGGTTTTTGTGAGAAAATTTAAATTATTTTGCACTTCCAAAGTGGTTTGTGTAAGTACCGGAGTGGATGTAATGGCGCTCAACTAGCGGAACGGTGGTCATTACTGTGCACTAGTTGCTGGATCTTGCATTACTCGGGATCACTTAGATAGAAATCTGATAAAATATTCCATGAACATCTTCGACGTAAAAGACTCTTGGCAGCAGGAGTTCCTAACCGCTGCGATACTTACTCTATCATAGAAAGTATCTTACTTTCTTGGTTCTAATTATATTTTTACATTCCTCGAAATTCATCATTTCACGTCTGTCTGACTTTTCTTTGGCTTTGCTCTGTATTTTAACTTAAATACTGATAATTATCAAAATATATTTCTTGTCTTATTGCATACGGTTTCTTGTCCGCCTATCACAAATAAAACCTTTAAGTGTTCTAACCTACGCAATCGTCAGGCCGATCATCTTTATGACTCCACCAATTCATCTTTTCATTCATAATTTGCTGAACCATTCTTAAGTTTTTTTTATTGATCAATGTTCAAGCGCAGCAAAACCAATTTGAAAACACTTTTCAACCAATGATTTAAATATCTAATATCCCAGCCATAGGATCTAAAGTGAGCTAAATTACTGATCATAAAAATTATGTTATGTTAACCGTTCATAAACATTTATCGGGCAGATAAAATAATATTAACGCATCTATTGATTTACATTACATGCAATTACATTATAAATGTACCTGGTTATTTGTTCAGATGACGAGAAAATTGATTACAATTAAAACTTGTTCAAATCACCACCATTATCATCGCGACATTATTTTTATGACAGTGCAAAAAATAAATTGACAAATATGTTTCGTAGTCACAAACGTTTTGAGCTAAATCACCGGAAATCAATCACAAACTGTTTTTGCAAACGTTTGCAAATGGTTCTGGTAAATATGACAATTACTAATGTTATTTAATGGCTCACTTTGTATGTATATTTGTATGATAAATGAGTGAACTTTTCACCATTCATGAATTTAAAAATAAGAATCTGTGGATTCGATGCATCGAGCCTTATAGGTACTAATCTTTCTGAATGGAAAGCCTAATTCCTCCCATCCCAAAAGCCCAGTTTGCCTTACAAAATTCCGAATAACGATCTTTAAGCTTGAAATCTTTATTTAACAAAAGCAATTTTACATATCATCATCAGCCCATATACGTCCCACTGCTGGGCACGGGCCTCCTATACAACTGAGAGGGTTTAGGCCTTAGTCCACCACGCTGGCCTAGTGCGGGTTGGCGGACTACACACGTAAGAAATTCATAAGAACTTTTAGGTGTGCAGGTTTTATCACAATTTTTCCTTCACCGTTAAAGCAAGTGATAATTCATTGTGAATACATTTACATATAAATGAGAATATTCCCACAATAGACAATTATAAACTAGACATTACACAATTAACGTGTAACGCTTTTGGGCTTCTATGGAAGTACGGCCACTGGTTTGTATGTATGTATAGAAGAGAACTCAGTCGGTACTGAGTACAAACGCGGAGTGGTTATCCTTGCTACATGTGCCTCCAGTCGCGACCGTTAATACTCTCATGCATTGAACTTTATGCATTACAAAGGTCGCACACGATACAAGTACTTTTTATTTAACACTCAATCTACCCACGATGTTGTTCGCGTGGACTCCACAGTGGGTCTTGAGAAAAATAAACGTAGTAAATGAAACGGATCAGTTGGCGAACATTATTTTGTTCGGATAATTCATTAGAATTCTAATATATTTCAGGATTTCTAATTAATTAGGCGTCTGAGTAACAAAATTTCGTCTTAATCTGTCTGCTTTTTGGTTAAAGTTGGGAATGTTCAAACACTCAAACATGTGAGCATATATTTTTTTTATCTATGATACTAATAGGATTGTAATCGCAATATGGATATACACATTTAGGAACTGCCTCGTGGTCTCGCGGCACAAGTATGTGCCGTGCGATCTAGAGGTCCTGGGTTCGATTCCCGGGTCGGGAAAAGTGTTATTGGGTTTTTCCATTAGGAAAATTCTCAGTAGCAGCACGGAGTCTGTAATTGTGCCCGAAAAACGGCAATAGGCTCGCCCCCTATTACGTGGGACTGATACATACTTGGCGAAATGTGGGTGCAGAAATGCACCTCTGCCTACCCCTTCGGGGAATACAGGCGTGAGTTTATGTATGTATGTTATGTTAATTATTTTGTAAATAATTTTCAGAACCGGATCAAAATCCGTTGCGTGATTTATAATCATAGTAAGTTATTTTTAACTCTTAAAAAATAGCACCGAAAAAGTAATAGTAACAGTATATCTATTGATAATAATAAACGTATTTGCGATTTAATGAAAATTTATTGCCTTCATATTAATTGAAAAAAAGGTTAGCGAATATTATAATTATTCTCATATAAAAATGTAATATTCGATTATAATTAATTATCGACTCGCACAAAAAAAAAGTAACCACGAGATTGTCATTACATCAAACTAAAATCAAAATCCATAGAAGTGGATAACATCTGCAATACATAATTTTGGATGTCTTCTAAACAACTGCACGAGCTTAATTATATTCAAATTGCAGCGAAATTGCTGTACGAACAAACTAGACGAATTGTACTTGAGAAACAAATCGTATCCCGCGAAAGTCATGAAGCTTTTGTTTATAAAATACACATGTATACTCACAGTCAAATTGGCGCCAATCGAGTCGAAATACTTTTCTATATATTTGTAATTATACATCCCAACTTGTTTTGTGTGGATGGCAACGGACACTGGCCGGCGTTGATCTCGCGCCCCCCGATTTTATATTATTTATTGGTGCATATACGGAAATAAAGCATTGACGGAAGCGACTTGGCGAAACCGCGCCCCCATTGTTCGCAGACCCGGCGCGCGAAAAATTCTCTCCTTGCTCATGTGAAATTGGCGGTAAATTATTTAAAATATCCTTGCAATATTAAGAACAGATGCCTTAAATAAGGAAAGGACTCCAAAAAGCCGGAATTATTTTGTCGACTAATGAGTTAGTGAGTCCGCCAACCCGCACTAGCCCAGCGTGGTGGATTAAGGCCTCTCAGTTGTAGAGGAGGCCCGTGCCCAGCTGTGGGACGTATATGGGCTAAAATAGTAATGAGTAAAGCGTAATCATTTTTAAACCACTGTCCATTAGGTGCTACTGTGGTCACTTTGTTGTGTATAAAAAAATCGCTAACGTTATAATCACAGTATAGTATTTGTTAGATGCAAAGATTCTTGATTGCGTTATTAGGGTTTGTTGGCTTCGAAAAATACAATTATTAACTTATAATTTGAAATTTAAATCTTTCGTCATCTCATTTAATGGGATTGTGAAAAAAATGTTAATATCCCTGAACAGTTCAATGAATTTTTTCATTACTTTTCAAATTCTATTTACTTATTGAGAAAGGCAAATAAAATTTTAAAAACAAATATCGAAATAAACAATTTTAACTATTTAAATTCAATTTGAAATAAATTACATGGACACAAGTTACTAAAATGCTATCCATTTATTCCGATTACGCGTCTGATCAAGCTGAATAGAAAAATACGTCACGCAGAAACATCGTCATTGTGAGATTAACATAAAGGAGATGCGATAAATGTGACATAACAAAGTAAAAGAAATTTCGAGAAAAGCATGTTATTAATGATTGGCTCTTCTAGTGATTAATAACCCGTTGAACAGTAGTGCACCGCAGTCTGGTGTGCAGTGAACGTAAGGCCGCGTGTGTTTTCACGCGCTGTGCCCGCACCTGCGCTTGCGACCCGGCCTACCCTTCTAGAACATTGTTTACATTTCTTTTATTATATATTTGACAAATATTCGCCCTTAAACAAAAAAAAAATCGATAGTGATAAAAATAGCAGTCTTTGTGTCCCAAAAAACTATCCTTAAAAAAACTTTCACGGAAAGCGAAATATAATTTAACCGGAAACAAAAACGACGGAAATGTACCGTACAGCTAAATCCATCGAAGTACCAAGCTCTCATGAGTCGGAAGGATATGCGAGCGGTGATCGAGCGCGGGACAGCCTTGACCGTGCGTTGTTGCCTTCACTCGGCGGCACTCGCACCTCTTTGCGAGTCATGCAAGCCTAGTACTTGGCGGAGTTCATTGTCGAAAGCTTTTGTTTATTTCGAAGCTTAACCGCACACTATTTATATTTGTTTCGTTTGTATGAATCATACGAAATTTAACAAGAAACTTTTTTATATATTTTGTATTATACATAAAAATATTTTTATGTGTATTTTTTATTAATTTTCTTAAGCACTTTAAATGCTTATAAGAAACGTCCGTGCTGACATTTTGATTAGAATTGAAATCTGTAAATAGATAGAGCAACACGAAACGTTCGACGTTATCTTATGAAAAACTTGATACAAATGTAACAGAACACGTTATTTAAATCAGGTTATGTAATGTTACATAAAATCATTAATGTGCAAATTTAAATCGTAGACGAATATTTGGTACCGTATTTTTTCTATATTTAAATATGTAATTAATTATAATTTATACTAGATTTAATATTATATATAGTATTGTATATTTAATATTCAAATTGTATGTAACGGTATACCTTTAACCAACGGTTTTATGGCTAATTAATATGTTATGCGATACACAAAAATTTATCAAGTATAATTTTCTGAATTCCAAATAGCTATCAATAAAACAGGCCCTTAAAAATCCATCTAAATAAAATCCTATAAACTTAAATTCCGTAATATTTAATCAAGTACTTTTTACACGCGACACTTGGTTGCCAAAGCGTTGATCGGGTCAGCGACATTAAACACTTGGCCAAGAGTCAGTACGTTTGCTATTATTAGACTGGTAGGTACTGATTAAAACATGTTAATGTTGCAAACAGATAATATCAATCAATATTGTATTATTATTGACACAGAACGTTCTAGATCGTGTGATTGTCTCGTGAAGATTATGTTAATTACTTTATTAATGTTAATAGGTGGTAATATGTTAATAGGGTCGTAATGTAGACGACATGTGCAGTTTTTTGCGAATTCAACATTGTTTAGTGTGTTTCAAAGTCATCTAAAAATTACAATGATATTCTCTTTTACATTGAATTATTTAAAATTAACATATTGTGACGAAAATCTTTATAACTCTTTTATTTTTCACTCAATAACTTCCTCTAACACCTTATCAATTTAAATCATCATCATCATCATCATCATCAGCATCAGCTGGACACGGGCCTCCCCTACAGCTGAGAGGGTTTATGCCTTAGTCCACCACGCCGGCCTAGTGCGGGTTAGCGGACTACACACCTAAGAAATTCCTAAAAACTTTTTAGGTGTGCAGGTTTTATCGCGATGTTTTCCTTCACCGTTAAAGCAAGTGACAATTCATTATGAATACACACATAACTTCGAAAAGTCAGAGGTGTGTGCCTGGGGTTTGAACCTGCGAGCGCCGAAATTCTCGACCGCGCGCCTAAACCTCGAGGCCTTCACTGCTAATTTCAATAGTATCAATAAATTCAAGACGTCACATGAGAACAAACAAACTTGTTTACACATAACAAAATACTGTAAAATGGAACCATTAATTACACTTCGTACGCGTACAACAACAGGCGCAGTAGACACCCGTTCTAAATCATTGAATGCCGGTAATCTAAAACTGAATCTACAGACATCGAGATGACCCCATAAAACAATGTAAATCGACACAAATTGTATTGAACGCGGCACGACTTCAGATCTCTGCAAATTAATACATTTAATAGATAACTTTATGTGCAATTCAACTGCGTTTACATAATCTGTCTAATGGACCTACAGGTTTAATACATACGGACATACATTCAAACATACATATAATATACAAGTACATACAAATATTCACGCCTGTGTCCCATTCGGGTACATAGAGACTATAGACCTTCTCTTTGCGCGGTCCTGACGTACAACTTTTGCTTTACCCATAATCATCAATCACATCATGCATTGACGTTTATTCATATAGGTCTAATATTGGTCTCATTTACAGTATTTATAAAGAGAGATCCCTATTTTTTCTAATCTCTAATTGACTGTCATTAGAACGGTAGCAACTAGTGAGTCAGTAGCAATCGTATTTTACCTGTTTACACCATTAAAATTGTTGATGCAGTCACTTTGCTTTGGCAGTATATTAATGAAAAAAAATGTTTTGATGGTATCTATACATAATCCACATTAACTTTTTATTCAACCCGTATGATTAAGTGGTAGGATAAGATCTTCTGTTTACATTGATTGGTGGAGATAAGCACAAACTGAAAATGATTCGGAAATATAACAATTTGATCCACGTGGACTTGCAAAACGACTAGATTTTTCACAATTATTTATAGTTTATTTGACATTCGATCACGTATTAATGAGTCACAATCGCTTTCACTAATAAGATCGCGCGTGTGAATTCGCCGTGACTGTGGAGAATTCGGTAAACGATATGTAATACGCGCGTCACACTTCTAACTCGTTGATTGACGTTTAGACGATAAGCAGAGAGTTTGTGACCGGAGCCAGTTAATATAGAAAAACCACGTCATCATTTCTGGATATTTCATACGTTTTGATGTTGCTATTGTCAAATGTGACTTAATACCACTCAAAAATATCAATCGCATAGATCTGTTCCTGATTCAAATCTAGTATGAAAAACTACTAGAAAAAAAAACAGACTGTGAATCACACATTGGCATGATATTGCTTTATGACTATCTAAGCACAGAAGAAACCAGAATGTGAATATATACTCACATACGACATTTCTCGAATGCATTGTAAAAGTTAACGCTATCCGTAATGAAGTGCTCTATATACACAATCAACTGTTGCTATATGAAACCACAGCTCAAATATATTATATCGCCTCAAGATAATTATGACTGCCTCGTGGTCTCGCGGCACAAGTATGTGCCGTGCGATCTAGAGGTCCCGGGTTCGATTCCCGGGTCGGGCAAAGTGTTATTAGGTTTTTTCATTCTCGGTAACAGCACGGAGTCTGGAAATGTGCCCGAAAAAGGGCAATAGGCTCGCCCCCTATTACGTGGGACTGATACATACTTGGCGAAATGTGGGTGCAGAAATGCACCTCTGCCTACCCCTTCGGGGAATACAGGCGTGAGTTTATATATGTATGTATGTATACTTATAATAAAACAGTGCCATTTCTTGTGTGCGCTGAAACACCGCGGAATACATAGACCCTGATTAACATCACTTTAAAATTATTAATAGATGCAACAAAAAAAATGGACGATAAAATCAAATGCGAACAAATGTTCTGTTATTCTGTACAATTACACAATTATGTACTCGAAATGATTGTTAAGTGGAGGCATTACATAAATGCTAATAACCGTACTACAGAGGCGCAAGTTACAGCAACCAACATCTACGTATTACTTGGAAGAGATCGAGTCTCTAAGTGGTATAGCCATGTCTTAGTCAGATTTGACGGCGGTGCAAATGAGTCGGCCCGACGGATGTACCACTGTCTCATACAAAATACCAGCCAGCCAGCCCATATAAGTCCCATTGCTGGGCACGGGCCTCCTCTAAAACTGAGAGGGTTTAAGCCTTAGTCCACCACGCTGGCATAGTGCGGGTTGCCGGACTACACACCTAAGAAATTCCTAAGAACTTTTAAGCGTGCAGGTTTCCTCGCGATGTTTTCATTCACCGTCAAAATACTGATAATTCATTGTGAATACACACTTAACTTCAAAAAGTCAGAGGTGTGTGCCTGTGGTTTGAACCCGCGACCGCCGAGATTCACGACCGCGCACCTAAACCTCGAGGCCATCCACTACATTTTTAAGATTTATTTGTGTAACTGCAATATTAGGTATACACGTAGGAGCACCATTAGCCGTCTATGTCCATAACCTTACTTACTTTACGAAACGATTAAATCGTAACAACAATATTTACATATAAGAAAAAACGGGTTATTAAATTGGTTTGTAGCTTTAAAGTATGCTTGTCTAAAATTGAACGGACTTATTATTTAGCGAGATATTGAAACTATTTAACTTGATGTTTTAGAACTCGAGATTCTTAAGTTTACGTTTTAATTAAACATTGTAGTTGTCCTTTAAATTTATTTGCTCTACTTTGTACCAAAATATTAGTTTTCAGTGATACGAATCAAGCAAAAAAATCATTTTTTACTTAAAATGCGAACCTATTTATGTCAATATTTAATGTTTACATACCTATAAGACGATAAAAATAACTATTTTGATGTTCCCCCGGTGTAATTGTGTAATAACACCATTAATTATAACAATTGTATGCGTCAAGTGGCTGTTCAACTGTTCGTTTATATGATATCCTGGTACTATGTTTATGTTACCTAACAGTTTGACAATCAATGCATTTAAAGAATACTGTTATAGTGAGATTGTATAAATTTGGGACGCATCGGTCGTGACAAAAAAAACTGTTATTCTTTCTTGTAGTCATAAGCTTTTTCGATAATAATTTTTATCAGTCGTCAAACACACCCAAGAAATCACAAAATGTGTACGTCGAGAATCGAACCCCACATCCGACAACGTACATGTTCCGCTTCCGCAAATTTCATAATAACACCATATTATTTTACCCTTGGTTCGTTTTGCTTTCATTATACACACTTGAAAAACCAGTTAATAATTCAAGTCGCGTTTATGCAAATATCGGCCAGTTTCCGCGAATAAAAATCGATAGAACCGAACCAGATGCCGATTCTGTAAATGTCACCGAGTGCTCAAACGCTGCACTTTATAGCAATAAATCAATTTTTTTTTTCTTCAATTAGAGTGGACTTGTATGTAGCATAAAAACGTCGAGGCCGAACTCAGTCTCGTGAATTTTTGTTCGGAATTGGTGTTAATTACATAACATTGTTATGTTTATGCCGAGATTGTTATCAGCTGTGAGTTGATGCTATTTATGTATTGTACTGCGTATTTGTTATTTATGATGCATTTATATCCGTTTCGTGACTTTATAGGTTTTATTAAACGCCTCTCGTTGGTAGCGAAAACCACCAACAATATCTTGGTTTATTCTTGTATGATGAATATAAAAGTTTTGTTAGTTACGCTTTCACGACTAATTGTAAGTCGATTTTGATTTATTATCGATTTTTTATTATTAATCAAAATTTTGTCAGTACTCAGTGTGAAGTAGTTATGAAAACAATTTTACTCCATTGTTTTTATCCTTTTCCCATTTCTCTGTAGACCTAGTTCCAAAAATTAAGACCTAGTCGGATGAACGGTGGCTAGTGTTCGTAGAAACCCGAGTGCTATATACCAAGGTTCATAGTCCACATTCTAACTCATTTGATTGTTTATATAATTTATCGAAGGTTAGATAAATTTCGATTAAATATATATGTGCGTCAAACAGACGATCGCTCGTAATATAATTGTTTCTGCAACATGCGTAACAGTACATGTCGTTGACCCCACGATGTCGTGAGATAAATTAAGATATCAGAAAAAAAAAACATCTTTAGTACATTCATCATCAGCCCATATACGTCCCACTGCTGGGCACGGGCCTCCTCTACAACTGAGAGGGTTTAGGCCTTAGTCCACCACGCTGGCCTAGTGCGGGTTGGCGGACTACACACCTAAGAAATTCCTAAGAACTTTTAGATGTACAGGTTTCATCACGATGTTTTCCTTCACCGTTAAACTACGTGATAATTCAATGTAAACACACCCATAACTTCGAAAAGTCAGAGGTGTGTGCCTGGGGTTTGAACGCGCGACCGTCGAGATTCTCGACCGCATGCCTAAACCTCGAGGCCATCACGACTTTTAGTACATTACCTCTACAAATTTAAAGTTAATTATCAACTGGGAAGAATGCATTATCTGATAGACGAAACAATTTGACCCGCTTCTTATTTTCTAGTATTGTCATGTTGTTGACCCTTTCTTTTCAATAAAAAGAACCAGTTGAATGTAAATCGTTCTACTATTTATAAAAGACAGAGATAAAACATCGGATTTTAGGTAGATTTTCGTTGAGTAATGAGGACGGTGGGGCCTCTCATATTGTCTGGTTTGTTTTGTTTCATTTGCATTTAAAACAAAAAAACAATGCTTTGAACATACACCAAATATTATGATGTTCCGCTGGCTTGTCTTACGGATCTTCACATTAAAAATAGATCACAAAAATAGAGACAATTCATTAACATGCTTCCGACACACGTCAAATATTATTCCATATATTTCGTCTTCACATTCGCAAAAATTTAGTTCAATGTGGAGTAAAAAAATTGCTATGATTATGATGCCAATTTTGAGGGTTTTCCCGCGCAACTGAACCGACAATTTTGGAACTTGTTTTTTTCTTAAAAAACGCGTTCATAATTAGAATTGTATACGAATTGGACAAAAACGTTGTAATGTTCGCACAATTTGGATAATTCACAACGACGATGCGAGACGAAATTTTTCCATGTGACTTATTTCACAATGCAAAAACAAAAACACGGCCGTTTGACCGAAAGTGTTGGCAAAAGTGTATTTCAACTCTTACGTTGCTTAGGTATTTCACGTAGAATCCTTATACTTTACCGAAACATTGCCTGCGTCCTTGTACTGATGATTTCCTTACAGAAGACGTAAAGATATTTAGAAATCTGAACCCAGAACCTCCCGATTGCATGCAACAATTAATGTTTCAACAATAAAAGTGTGGACCTTGTGACATTATTTTATTTTTCCTAACTGATAAGCAACTATAAAAGTGATGATACACTAAAATAAGTTTTTATTATTTGACCGCAAATTTAAGTTCAAATTGACGACCTTAACGTCGTCAACAAACTATGACCGACCCCTACTATTGTCACCTCGCATACGTCACCCAATTACGATAATATGTTAAATTTCTTTGACTTGGATACGTCAATAGTATACTAAAACCCATTTTTACTTTTATGCTCTCTCTATTGAACACTGAAGACCTTTAATGTGTTTTTGTACTTAGTGTTAACTCAAGTTCATAAACTTTTTGTGAGTGTAATGCACTTTTTTTTTACAAGTACAATACCTATATGGAATATAATGTATAGAATCGTTTTAGTTGGGTTTATACGTCACATGAATACAATGTCTCGTGGAAAGAGATTGAACTTCGGACACGAAAATTATGCCAAATAAAAAATGTAATTGATTATCTGTTGACTGCACTAATGGTAATGTTAGTTTTCATGATAGTTTTTGCGCTATCAAATTGCGAAAAGTTTAACATACGATAATTGGCTTGTTTTTTAATAATTATTACAGCACAAATACGGCCTGGCATGGAGCAGCTTTATAAATTTTTCTTATACATCAAATTCATTGTGGTTCAGCAGCGTTAAAACGTATCATACATTCAAATTGAGTCTATATTATTTTTTGATTCTGTGAAAAATAAATGGAACAAAATAAACACCTTTAATCATAACATCACCCAAAGAACTTATAGAAACTCGCAATTCCTGAAATACATCCCCTTTGTCTGTGAAATATTACACACAAGTAAAGTCAGATCAATATATTAACCTCACGTAGTAATAATTTCGCTTGTAGTTGACTACGCGGGTCTGTGGTAGCGGTCGGACGCGTTATTGAACTTGAACGGTGGTCGGGCGCCGTGTGACCGCGCCACACTCAATGCCAGCCGAGATGTTGCATAACTGTTTTTTGTACCGCACGTAATTACAGAGTTAGATACTCACCAAATTATGTATTGTTACGTGTGTCAGCATTGTGCACTTGCAGTGGTTATTAGCTTTTTTTCCTATGGATATTAAATTTGATAGGTATGGTTGATTGAAAAAGTTGCAATTAGTTTTATCATATTTTGATAGGTTTAGCGGGGTATTTGGGTGCTGTGGAGCAAAATTTATTTAGTTTTTGATACGCAGGATTCTTACTTTACCGGGTCTGGGCTGACCATGATGCTTAGATTAATTTTAAGTTATGACAATTGCTAGTATGTTGGTTTAAAGCATTTTAAAGTGTCATAATGATGCTCTTAAATAAATTGTCGTTTCACATAATAATGTTGTCTTTAGCCAATTCATAAATTATTAAAATGACACGACTTGCTTGCTACGGCGTAGCTCTTGGTGCGGGGCAAGCAACGTAGCCAGCTACGAAATGACAAGTGCGCAACAGTACCTACATTTACAGTATGTATTTATTAAATGTCTGAATATACGTTTATGTACTCAAATAATAAATGAAATAGGTACATTAATTGCCAATAAAATAACAATATTTTTCAAGTAAACAATTCTCTCGTACTTCTGACCTCTTCTGATATATACACAAACCTCGTGTGACTATCGCAATCGCAGGAACATAAATAACATGTGTTGTAATTAATGACTGCCTCGTGGTCTCGGGGTACAAGTATGTGCCGTGCGATCTAGAGGTCCTGGGTTCGATTCCCGGGTCGGGCAAAGTGTTATTGGGTTTTCCATTAGGAAATTTTCCGTAACAGCACGGAGTCTGGAAATGTGCCCGAAAAACGGCAAAAGGCTCGCCCCCTATTACGTGGGACTGATACATAGGTACTTGGCGAAATGTGGGTGCAGAAATGCACCTCTGCCTACCCCTTCGGGGAATACAGGCGTGAGTTTATGTATGTATCTATGTATGTAATTAATAAACTTTGAGTCATTTGCTCTAAATAATAAAATATCAACATTGCATAACAATTTCCGGCGTATTTAAATCGTCGCAGAAAAAAGTTCCAAATATTTCTAGATGCCTGCATTAAGTATCCTAATAACGAAACCTGTCTCGTGATACTTGAATCGCGTGGAAATGTTTTACGTAATATTATGCAACTCGATGGTCGCTTATTGTATTTGTTTTTTCCTCCTCAATCACATTGCGACATCGACCGCATACGGCGTGAGTTAATTTTCGAAAATTCTTTATGGTCTGTCATGTTTACGGCTCGCACTGTGGCATAATTTAAACATTCGTGTCAGATGTTTCTGCGTGTACGCAACCGAGGTCGTAATTGTAACTTTATCTGAAAATCCATGTCGTATTTATTCTAAATTGTGAATATTTTGGAGATATCGAGTGGTGTGTGTTGCAATTGCAAAGTGATTTCCTCTCTCTTCGAAGTCGATTACGCGCATACAAATGGTTGGTCGTATCGTCGTATAAAATGATGTCGTATGAATGTTTGTTGGCCGAATACTGAAACGCTACTTAATCTAAGGGCGACTTATATTTATGTGGCTGTTATAATTTAAGCGGTATACTGAAACATCATTTATCGGTTTTAAGACTGTGATTAACTAATGCCCACTCAAATTTCCATAAATGTCAACATTACCACAAAAAGTTCTTTTACATGACATTTTTAAGTATATACCGCTTAAATTATAACAGCCACTTAAATATAAGTCGCACTCAGATTAAGTAGCGTTTCAGTGCCTATTCGGCCATGTGTCTTTTACTCCTCCAAATTATTAGATATTTGATTTTTAAAACGATTGCAATGCTAGGTATGGTAGTGTTTCGTTCTCTCAATAATAAATCTGTTGAAATGACGCCAATTTATCCACACTTAATTAGCGTTGCTTAATGATATTGATAGTTAGTATATCGGACAAATCTTACAACGAAAACTGTATCTTCAATGTTTTGTACCGTATTGCAATCAAAAAATAACGTTACTCGTTTCGTTTGGGTATCAATTAGTATCAACACACAACTTTATCATCATCATCATCAACCCAAATACGTCCCACTGCTGGGCACGGGCCTCCTCTACAACTGAAAGGGTTTAGGCCTTAGTCCACCACGCTGGCCTAGTGCGGGTTGGCGGACTACACACCTAAGAAATTCCTAAGAACTTTTAGGTGTGCAGGTTTTATCACGATGTTTTCCTTCACCGTTAAAGCAAGTGATAATTCATTGTGAATACACACACTTCTTCGAAAAGTCAGAGGTGTGTGCCTGAGGTTTGAAACTGCGACCGCCGAAATTCTCGACCGCGCGCCTTAACCTCGAGGCCATCACTTATCAACTTTATCAACCGGTAACTATTTTAACTGTACCATCAGACTCTCGTGCGATCTAATTGCTGTGCTAATAAAAATAAAAATCGACTAACCATTCGAATGTATTTGCCATTAGATGATCGATTTGGAATCTAAATTTGTAAATACCACTTGATACATTGCTGGTGCCAAAACGACCCGCCTGTGCAATTCACACTGGCTGCTGGGTATAAAATTTTATGTGGCTTCCGCATTAGACCTACTATTATTACAACTATGATGTTTAAGCTGTTGTCTATGACGTAATGTCTACATCTGGTCCATTATTGATTTCATGGACGATTTTTGAAATCGTTTAAATTTCGTCGATCGATTCTGTGTAACCATAAGTTTAAAACTGTTGATTTAAAGTTGATTGAAACTGGGAAGTTTACTTAATGATGCTGTATTTCATTCGCAATATTAGTTGGAGGCTTCATTTAGATCGACTGTACACACAATCTGTCCATTTTTATTATTGTACCGACACATGCATATACAAAAAGACTGAATATGCAATCACGATTTTCATTTCGAACAATTGACATAACATAAAATGATATGTACGCAAAAAAAAACTGTAGGTACGCAATTTTTTATTAACTATATATATACTTTTTCTTTTATTGCTTTTAGCTAAGTGACATAAGTATATTGAAAATTTGTGACTGAATTACAATACTTACCAGAAAAATGGGCTTATGAGATATATGAGAACAAAATGTCGGGATGTCGTTAAAATTCTGGTACCATAGAACAAACACATACTATTGAAAATAGAATCGTAAAATGTCAAAAAGTTATTGCCAAATATTAAATGCATTTTGTTTTGATTTTAAATGATCGACCTTCGCCTTGACATACACGTACGCGGGACGCGCCGTTTCGTAGTAAAATTGTGTTTATATAAACAATATATTTACGTCTTTATATGTCTATTTATATAAAAAATATACTATTATTTCATATGTGGCATGGAGTGACGTCATATTGTTTAGTTAATCGTGTTTTTTTTGTTAAATTGTGTAAGTTTTTATCATTATTATATTATACATATATACACAGAGATGCTCTATTTGGACAGTATTGTATCATAGTGTGGAATTGGTGGCACAGACACTTTTATAAATCTAATACAATTGTCACCGATGTTTCTATTCGACCCACTATCTACCGAGAACGTTTTATCTAAAATTCTTAATGCTTCCATGAAGTTTTTAATCAGTCGTTCTTGTACATGTAAAGACACAGTTTGTTTACATTGCGGTGTCTGTAGAACGTACCATGTAGAGGTCGCCATAGCGGCAGACCTTCCAGAATCCCTTAATGCTGGCGATCATGTTGCGCGCCCTCCTCTCCCCGCACACCGCTCCCCTCACGCCAGACGCCGCCGCGCGGACGCTTCTAGCGCCCCTGCAACAAAGACATAACACTTATTAATAAATGTATTAAAACATCAGAATTATAAGACCATACATCCCAATACTATGCTTAAGGGTCTTTTATTAAAGAGGCCTTAATTCCAGCACGTTGGGCTAGTGTAGGTCGGATTATAGTAAAAATACGCCTGGTAGGGTTATAAGCCGATAGTTACATGGTAGTGACTTCAAAACTTGGCCGAGTACTAATCGTAGTTGTCTATGATTCCAGTGACAAAAGAATTTCCTTACTTTGCTACAATTTTAAAAATATATAAAAATAATCTGTCGGGAAATATTTTGTATCTAAGTTTGATAAATATAGATATGATTTGTGAAAACTTATATTTAAAACATTATTTCTTCTTCTTTTGTAAACGTGCACCAAATCGAAAAATATAATCAAAGAGTCAAATAAAAATTGCAAAGCCAACAAATACTAAAATAAGTTTGGAATCCATAAAAGTCTAAATACATGACGCGTGGAAATAAAAACTAAAATACTACTTCAGTGTTGTGTTTTTTTTTCCGTAGTTGCACAATTTCATGGTTTTTGCATCGCATAACAGTTGTGTTTAAGACGATCGTAACTAAACTAAAAAAAAAAGTTCTTAGGAATTTCTTGGGTGTGTAGTCCACCAACCCACACTAGGCCAGCGTGGTGGACTAAGGCCTAAAACCCTCTCAGTTGTAGGGGAGGCCCGTGCCCAGAAGTGTGACGTATATGGGCTGATGATGAATGAACTGAACTAAATGACGTAATTTTACTTGGGACACATGTCGATTAAATTTTACTGTAATTTTAACTCACTGATCTCGCTGCGTACAAGTCGCTGTCAACAGCTATGAATAATAATAAAAATATACTTTAAATAGTATTTTTCAATCGTAGCTCTATTAAAGAAGGTTAAATATGTAGGTATTAGCAGTATCCGCCATGATAACAACAGTACTAATGCCACTTAATGTGCCTTTAATGGGAATTAAGCTTAACAGGTGATGCTATAAACAATGTGAATATTATCTAATCCCAACACTCATCGGTGGAAATTGTCAGACGAACGCTGTGATTGTTATCGTATTCTATGAGGTTTCATATCAAACAGAAAACAAGTGTACTGTAACGTCACAAATATAATATTGACGAATATATCTCGTTATCAATGCATTGTATCAAACAGATTCTAATCTGAAGCATCTGTTGCTCTGAATAGGTATGGCAACATTGTTGTGCATAGTAACTGATGAAATTTTGCCGACATAATACATACATACACACATAACCTCACGCCTGTATTCCCAGAAGGGGTAGGCAGAGTTGCATTTCTGCACCCACATTTCGCCGGGTATGTATCAGTTCCTCGTAATAGAGGGCGAGCCTATTGCCGTTTTTCGGACACATTTCCTGACTCCGTGCAACTCTCAGTAGCAACTGAGAATTTCCTAATAGTAAAACCCATTGACACTTTGCCCGACCCGGGAATCGAACCCAGGACCTCCAGATCGTACGGCACATACTTGTGCCGCGAGACCACGAGGCAGTCATTTTGCTGAAACGTTTGTTTTTTTTAATAATCTATAGTTATGGCGTCGTCTTCATGGTATTAACATTAATTTAAAGAAACCAAAATTCATAAGTATTGGCCGCGTAATTAATCAGCGAGTCGGATGAGAAATTAATTCATACAACGGGTGACTAATAACATAAAATGTGCAAAAAAAAATATTTCATAATATTTAAAAGATTATGGGATGGATTTTTCTTTTTTATGGAAAAAGGAGGCAAACGAGCAAGTGAGCCACCTGATGTTAAGTGGTCAACACCGCCCATGAACACCCATAATACCAAAGGAATCATCAGTGTGTTGCCGGCCTTTGAGGAAAATATAGGTTGAAGAATGTGTAGTTTAGGGATGCCCATTACGATACGATATATCGGAATATCGATACAGCACTATACGATATAGCGATATTTGATGCGATATTTTGACCATACGATACGCTTCGATATATCGCATTCTTATAAAAATATCGCATTACCGTATCGTATCAAACTATGTCGGTGATTAATTTGTATAATTTTATATTTCCTATTACATCATCACTAAACGATAATAGACAGTGCCATTGAATATATTGTTATTAGTAATAAGAGAATGATAAGGTCGACAAAATTGTTTATGGAACAAGAACAGCCGGCTTTTGTTTAGACTTGGAGGTAGATTTAAATAAATCTTTGAACTTTGTAGTACCGTCAAATATGATTAATAATTATTTGTTTCTTTTTAATAAATAAAATAATTTAGTAAAACTACTAAAAAAAAGATAACCCTTTGCACGATATATACTCATTATATCGCATATTAATTGAAGGAATGCGATACGGTTACGATACGATATATCGATACAAAGGGAATCGATAATATCGCGTATCGATACAACCAAGTTCGATACAGTTACGATGCGATATATCGATACAATACACTTTTTTGGGCAGCCCTAGTGTAGTTGGTCTTAAGTCCGCGCTTATATTGAAGATAGTGCATTCAAAAGAATCAGTAAATCTTGTTTAAACTGCAAGGAAGGATAACTAAGTGAGTAATACCTTTGTATTTGTATTGATTCGTATGCACAACGCGGTTTGGTTGGTCACGCCGACATATTCAGGCTAAATCTACTTTTGTTAGCGTCGTTCAACAATATCGCATGTATAATTTTTTATTTAATAAACAAAGAATGGAACAAATACAATAATAAGTACCAGGAATTCATAATTACAAAAGAGTGCATTTATATTGTCTGATGTGTGTAAACAACAAACTGCTGTGAAAATAGAGTCGGTGATACATCATGTACTAGGATATCATGACATTACATGAGCTTATCGATTCACAAGTCGGCGACCCACTACGCAGGGTGACGTCAACGAGGTGCGTGACCAACGTATGTACGTCACAAGACAATGTAACACAATGCAGACGAGAATGTATGTACGAGAAATTTGTTTATACTGAAAGGAGACGATCGATTGATTTATTTGATCTATCGATGAAATGGACGATAATTCTGCCGTAAGTAAGGAGTGTTTAGATAGAGCAGACACTTAAATTATTGCATTCCTTTTACGCTTAATATACTCGTATAATGTGTTCCCAATAAATTGAATTTATTTTTCATTAGTCATACATAAGATAAGCAAAACAACCATTGTCAAACACCAACAAACGGTATTGAGCTTTTTGTACTTTCTAATACCCATCACGGTAAGCGATTTCTGGCGATTCGCAGCTCTGAGAAGCAAAAGGTCAGGTCCTGATCCCCTGACATAGTCCACATACATTGTTCAAGAGAAAAATATTTGTATTCTAAGAACTGTACGCGACGCGTCACAACATAATAATAGGCGGTTGTATTGTTAAATAGTTTATATGCATATTGGTCGGGACAAAGATGTTGTGTTCGCTGTTATGATTCGACAGGCGGCAGGCAGCGGTTTTTGTTTTTTTATACAACACAAACTATTTCGCACGACATTGTCCGCTCGTGAATTCAGAACGGCTGGTGTGACATTTACAGAGGTGTCACGGCTCAATCGGTTTACACTTGACCCTGACTTTCATTGAAATTTCATATGGAATCGTGTACTTGTCAATTGATATATTTTCAGCGCTTAGCCTCGATGAATAGTTCGTTGAATGAAAACTATAAAAAATCAGGTGTTAAAATAATACAGTTTTATATCATTATATGAAGAAAATTCCATTATGACATCACTGCCAAAACCTCCACACGAGCAGTTGCAATTGGCTTATATCAATAAAAGCAACACAAAAAGAAATTTCCAATTATCGCCAATCATATTGTTCAAAAATTCTTAATTCAACGAAAGTCAAGAAAATAAATGTTTAAAAAAAAATGAGAAGAATTTTAATATACAATAGTTTTATTGATTCAGCGTGCAAAATGCGTCATTACCGAGCGAGACAGTTTGCTTTATAATAATCTTTTGTTGATTTTTAAAAACTAACAATTATTATCATTAAAATATACATATTATTTTGTTATGATAAAGATAATAACGGGCGCCATTATGTGTAATAAAAATTAATCGCGTTAAAATTTTGTTGCCACAGAATTGCTTTTACATCAATTTTGTGAAATAAAAAACAACCACATTTGAAATGTTGCCCACGTTTTTCCCCAAAATTTAAACATATTAACACGTCATCAATACCAATATTTTCATAATGTTAACCCACTTTTTTAATTATTATTAAATCAATGTGTATTTCTAATCTTTTTAAAAATATATGTTATGTTGCTTCTCTATAATTTAGAAAATATGGAAAGTGTTTAACAGACGCGAGGCCTGCATAGGAAATGATAGAGCTCATTAGTTTGTGTCATGGCTCATTGAGCACTGCGGGGTAAATAATTGTTAATCAGTCATATTTTCATTGTATATCGCTCTTGAGTCTTTTAATTTTAATATATAAAGCGCTTAATTGGTTTGAATAATTCCGACGATAATATGTTACTTTTTATTCAGAAAAATTTTAGGCACTCAAGTGATTATCAAGAAATAACCAATATTGACTTTTTCATTTTTCCCTGGACTCAGTCACTTAAGTCCACGCAGACGAAGTCACCTGCGGAAGCTTGTCTAATTGTTCACGTAACACGTAATGAGGAAATTTCCCCATTGAACACTGCCGTGGGTCAACAAGTTGTATCTTATCTCATTATGTAATATTAACATCATTATTATGCTAATCCGTCGTGTGATCATTAACATCTATACAAGCGTGGCTAATGGTGGTGATTCATCCGAAATAAACAGTTTTTATAGCGTATATACGTACATATATGTCCTTCTGCCTCGTGGTCTCGCGGTACAAGTATGTGCCGTGCGATCTTGAGGTCCTGGGTTCAATTCCCGGGTCGGGCAAAGTGTTATTGGGTTTTTCCTTTAGGAAATTCTCGGTAACAGCACGGAGTCTGGAAATGTGCCCGAAAAACGGCAATAGGCTCGCCCCCTATTACGTGGGACTGATACATACTTGGCGAAATGTGGGTGCAGAAATGCACCTCTGCCTACCCCTTCGGGGAATACAGGCGTGAGTTTATGTATGTATGTATTAATATATGTCCTTATTAACATTCTTGCTTATTGCAATTTCTAGACTTTTTTTTCTCTATTCTGCATTAACTTAGTGCACAATGTTCAAGTATATCTCTCCTCTTTCCTTCTATGTCTACACCAAAATATATCAACATTCAAAGTCAGTCAAGCTAATTAAACTGCCTATTACTGCTTGCCTCGATAAATCTTAATTAAAATGGGTTAATATCTTCTTAACTCTCATCATTTATTTACATTATCCTCAGACCTAAGATCTGACACTTGACAATATCCCAATCTCATTACGTAATGATAAAACCGTTAATGACGAACATGACGTTTCCACCATGTTGACGCATAAGTGGTCGAAAACCAATTTCCCGATGAATTGTCCGTAGTTAACTCAAACTGTAAATATCCGTTAACGAACCGTTGAATTGCAATTGGTCGGTTCGCCTACACAATTGACGATATTCCAGAATTAGCCCAGATGACTTTTACGTAATTTAAAATCTAATCTACTTCAGCTGCTACATTTTTTATGTAATGTAAAAGAAATAATTCCGAGAAAATAAAAATTATGTTAAAACCTGCAAACCTAAAAAGTTGTTAGGAATTTCTTAGGTGTGTAGTCCGCCAACCCGCATGAGGCCAGCGTGGTGGACTAAGGCCTAAACTCTCTGGGTTGTAAAGAAGGCTCCGTGCCCAGCAGTAGGACGTATATGGACTGATAATGATGATGACGATGAAAAATTATGTTTGAAGAGAATTTTTCAATATATGTACCTACGTCCAGAATTTTTCCTTCTTGTTCGTCGTCACTATCTTGTTGGCAGCCTATTTGAAGCTAATTGTTTGTCAGTGAGGCCCAATTTAAATGCCATAATAAAAAAAATATTACTGTACCCCTCAACGGTTTTATTCATTGTGAGTAAATTTGGGAGCGATTAATCAGTATTCGTTTCAAGTACGTAATAAATATTTATTACGAGTCTAATGTACGTACACAACGTTCTAATTATTCCGAATACGTCACTCGGCTTAATTTAAAACAAACAGCTACTGTTCTTGATGATGATGATTTCCTACTTCTTTACTGAAGATATAGAATTATTAAATAAAGAACGGTTAGTAAGAGTCGTGCTATTGGCGTTTATTAGTTTTTTTCGAACTACACATTTTTAGCCAAAGTTTATGACGAATATGAAATATTTGTCGGAATTAATATTTTATCACTTTTAAAAAACTGCTTTATTCAGGGGTAACAAACCTTATACTTACTTACCTTAGCTGCTCTAATTTGAGATTAGCTGCTCTAATTTGAGAAATTCATTTTTTGTATCAATATTGTAAACTATCTCTTGATTGGAAAAGAGCAACACTAGAGTTTCTTGCCCGTTCTTCTCTAGTGATGACTGCCTTCCGAACAGGGTGGTAAACCAAATTTTGAAATGACTGAATCTAAGTGATGTATTTGACATTTTACAGATTCAATAAATAATTTCATTTCATTTCATTTCATATATAGCATCAACATCATCAGCCCATATACGTTCCACTGCTGGGCACGGGCCTCCTCTACAACTGGGAGGGTTTAGGCTGTCTGGCCCAGTGCGGGTTGGCAGACTACACACCTAAGAAATTCCTAAGAACTTTTAGGTGTGCAGGTTCCATCACGATGTTTATATAGCATGCTTAGGTGAAACAGACCCCCTCAAAGGATTTTGTCTACGAATTGTCTAAATTTTCTAATCTTTAAGTACCCCAAGTCTGTCGCAGGATTTGAATTAACGAGCACCCGTTGGAAGGGCGTAAGCTTTCAACAAAATGAATGGCACATTAATATGCACGTTTAAGTAAACCGGAACATCGATGGTGTTGGCAATAGTTTCCCGCACTCTAAAGTGGTCGGCACCATATACGTTGGTCGAGTTGAAACGAACATCAAACATAATGCGTCCACACATTATGCTCATTCACCATACGCGGAATGGACAGAGGCCGGATTCATATATGGACGTTTATCTCGTAAACGAAACACGCTCTCGTAGTATTATCGAGATCATTTCTTGCTTGTGATATGTGGTAATTTGAAAATATTTATACATCATCATCATCATCATCATCAGCCCAAATACGTCCCACTACTGGGCACGGGCCTCCTCTACAACTTATACAGTGACAGATACATACATACATACATACATAAACTCACGTCTGTATTCCCCGAAGGGGTAGGCAGAGGTGCATTACTGCACCCAGATTTCGCCACGTATGTGTCAGTCCCACGTAATAGGGGGCGAGCCTATTGCCGTTTTTCGGGCACATTTCCAGACTCCGT
This sequence comes from Hemaris fuciformis, assembly GCA_907164795.1. Lineage (NCBI taxonomy): Eukaryota > Metazoa > Arthropoda > Insecta > Lepidoptera > Sphingidae > Hemaris > Hemaris fuciformis. Next base: position 911,082 of record OU015452.1, read on the forward strand.
GCTGTTACCGAGAATTTCCTAATGGAAAAATCCAATAACACTTTGCCCGACCCGGGAATCGAACCCAGGACCTCTAGATCGCACGGCACATACTTGTACCGCGAGACCACGACGCAGTCAACAGATATTTAATTAAAGACACATCTGGCTACATATTTAAAAATGCTTAATTTTTATGTTACCTCTTTAGCGAAAGCATGTGCATTATCCAAAAATAATGTAAGATATTTAAAGTTAGTCAACCGAGTCTCAATCAATAGAGGTCAGCGTTAGAAAATTTTTGAGCAATTGCGTGAAGGGTATTTGAAGTGTTTGTTGATTATAATTCATTATTAAAGTAATATCACTTGAATTGTGTACCAATATATTAAAAAGGGCTTAGTAAAGTAATCGAATTTAAATCTTATATTTTACATTACTTTGACATCAAATATTTATAATGGATATATACTTCCAAGTTTGTGTTCTTCAACATTCTGTGAAGTCGATATACCTATTTATATATTATAATAAATAATAATAATTAAAAAAAATAATCTTTATTCATTACCAAGTTTTTTACAACAATTATTACAGTGTTAGGGCCTCCTTTTAAGTATTTCCATACTTATAGAGACCCTAATTATAATTAATATCTTTTAAGAAATCCCAAATATCCTCTTTCACATATCAAGTACCGAAAGTGTTGCAATACATATCAAACAAGATGGCTTATCAACAGTTCATATCGTTACCGCTGAGCTGAGCGAAACATTTGCCGTGAAGCGTGTCCGATGCCATCGCCCGCGGAACCGCATACACTTATTTTTAACCGACTTCAAAAAAAAACATCAACTTCAAACTTCAACTTTTTATGTTTGTTACCTCAGAACTTTTGACTGTGTGGACCGATTTTTACTCATTCATTAACAGCATTTTGTGTGATTGATTGTTTGTGAGTAAACTCTTAGTCAAAGTATTTTGGTGAAAATTATTTTCTATATAATACTATACATATGTAAGTAACTTCACGCTTGTATTCCCTGTAGGGGTAGGCAGAGGTGCATTTATGCACCCACAATTCGCCAGTTATGTATCAGTCTCAGTTATAGGGAGCGAGCCTATTGCCGGTTTTCGCGCACAATAAATACTCGTATAAAAATACGGAATATGTTTTGACTAAACAAAGAAGGCCTAAATATGAATGTTAGCCGGAGAACAAAACAAATAGTAGTAAGTTTGAACACCGAGTATGGACATGTGTAGAATATAATACTGCATATTTTCTTTGTTTGGTTTTAGCGGAAATAAGCTTGTCACAAATGCTATTAGGTACCTACAATATAATAATCCGACCGAAACAATTACTTGGAGTTTGTTATGCACAAAGCTGTTGCAGGTCAAGATCACCCTCTGAATTATGTTACGAGAATATTTTACGAGTGGAGAATTTTTGGCAAATTAGATTGTATGTGCTCGTGTATAAATAAAGAAAAAATACAATTAAAAAAACCCGCTTCTTAATGCCGGAATTTGATTTATTCAGGAAGAAGTAAATCTTGATAAAAATTACGCCTTCAGACATACATACATATGTATGTAGTTGTTTTGGATACAATTTGGACCTTTCAAATATTTATTATGAATGTAGGAAGTTTAAAGTCTAGATACTTTGTAATTTAATTTGCATTTATATATAGCGTAGATTTCAATCACAAAAAAGTAATAATATGTAATTTATAAATATTAATTGATCTTATATTATATTATTTTAATTTGTAAATATTAAGCTTTACTTGTACTAGCAAATTGTTTTATTTTTCTACGCTGAAATATTGCCAGTGTATTGGAGCTATATATTTTATTAAACTCGTGTATAATTTGTCGATTCTATTTTCATCGTACTGTACTTAAAATTCAAAAGAAGATTAATCACTTCCATAGTCATATTATAAATATGGTGTTAGCCCAGAAGTTAAAAGACGAAAATATTAAAATTATAAATCGATGTCTTTTCACCATATATTCGAACCTATGCTACACACAAGTAATACTGGTACCAAAAAGCAAACTATTATCTAACACCAATCAATATTCAAGCTTAAATGCGAATCCTAATGAGGTCATTGTCAATTTTCGCCTAACCGTGTACCATTGCAAGAATGCTCGCAAATTGGTATTCTGCAGGCTTGCAACTCTGCCTATCCTCACTCAATAGATCAGCCTACACCTTGGAAATTAGATTGCAGCGAGGACGCAATTAACGGAAAAAAGACTTGTCGGTTTACTTAAAATTGGTTTCGCACATTTTTTATGTCATATGTGTGAATAAACCCGAAGCGAATATTATTGGATCACAGATATGTCTCTGTGCGGGAACCAAACAATACAAATATTTTCTTTCAGCCCCGTGGCGCAGTTGGCTAGACACCTGCTTGCGAAACGAGAGGCCGCGGATTCGATTCCCGCACCGAGACAAATGTTTGTGTGATCCACAAATATTTGTTTCGGGTCTGGGTGTATGTGAGACCGAAGTCTCTCGTAGTTTCTGATACCCACGACACAAGACTTGTATGTTAGTGTGTGATCAGAACTATGTATGTGATTGTTGGGTGTATCTATTTAAAAAAAAAAAAAAAAAAACTTTGTATATAATAATTACAAATATTATAAATAGTGAAGATTTATATGTTTCTTTGTGGCGAAGAAACTCAAAAACTGAATCGATTGAGATGATTTTTAGTAAGAATTTAGAAGGGAGCTGGGACTGCTTTAACTTCGCTGCATGACGCATAAAAAAATATATTTAGAATAATTAAAGTAAGGATTTATATCAACCAATACAATGTCTTTCTGCTAGACAAAAGCTGCGCCTACGGTTAAAAAGAATGAGGTTGTAATCCACTTTGCTTAAGCTGTATGACTAACAGATAAATATAAATAGAATTAGAAAATAATCAATATTAAGTATGCACCTGTTGTTAAATACACACAAGACACGGAAGTACTTAACTGTTTCAATTGTCACGGTATCAGTAATTCGTATCGTTAATTTATGTACGTTTGTTACTTTACGCGTAGAATTACTATTCAAAGGTGTTGATGCTCCGCTCTACTGCACAAAGTATATGTTTATCCACATCAGTTTCAGATAACAATTGATAATGACTGAGATATCTTTTCAGTTTACACTTGTTGTCTGTTTGAATAAAATCATGAATGATTTTGCAATTGCATTATAGGAAACATGCTAGAATGATTTAAGTGGAAACTGACGAATAAATTAGAATAATATCATTTGATTTGATGATAAAAAAGGTAATGGCAGTTTTGAGATATGAATATAGAAACTCCATAATTTGATTCACGTATTTCCGATAACTTCGCAAAATTTTAGGCTTGTATTGTGGGTATCGGAAAGAAAGTTTTTGGTCTCACAATATCCGATCGTTCATATTGTTGAGATATAAATACAGCTTTTTGTGAACGAATGTAAATGCGTCATAAATTAATTAAAAATATTTTATATACAACCATAATTACACATTAAACCATTATTATAATGTTATAGCATTTGCAAAAAAAATAGTTTCGGTGGAAACTGCTTTAATTAAGTCTTAAAAACTATCACAATTGTTTATAGTCGTAAAATATGGAATTAAAAATTTAATTATTTTAAATACACCTGCCGGTGTTTTTGACGAATAAAAATAAGCATCTATTTTTTTTCCTAAATTGTATTAATACTCACTCTGTATCGATATCCTCGTAATCGACCAACTTGGCAGCTTATAGACACATATAAATAAAATTATAGCAAAGATTATAACAAAGATCTGAGATACACCAAAAAAATTATCACTGAAACTTGCGAAAGCGACTCTCGCTAGTTTATTCTGGGCTTCGCACGTGCGTCGTTCACACGCGACTATTATTTTTAAAACTCGATGAAGCTTCTATTGTTTTTATATAAATTGTTTGTATGGCATATGGACCATGTCACATCGCGATTCAGCCCGGCGGGCGACTGCTCGTCGTGTTTGTTTGAGTACGAAAGCGTCGCATGTGCTCTTGACCTTGTGTGCCGGCACACTGAAGCCGACTTTGCTCGGCGTGTGCTGTTTTATAACGCGTTATTGTTGTCATAAGTTTAGATGTCTGAGAGATTTCAGGGGAGACGGCGCGGGAAAATGACGCGCGGAAATTTGTGTAGTGTGGCAGCATTGATCGATTTGCGCGTTCGATATTTGAATTTGATGCGTATGATAATTTCAATTGAATAATGAATTACGTAAAATGGATTTCATGGATTCATTTGCAACGCCGATACGAGTTTTTTTTTCTGTGGCAACACACTTTTTCAGAATTTTAATTATGATTATAATTATTGTAAATTAAATTCGTGTTGTAACGCTCACTATACTCGTTGCCGAAGTTCACGCGTTTTGTAAGTAAAATATTTAACATGCTATTGAAGTATTTGAAATGTAAATAAAAAATTCTCATCGATTTGTTGACAAATTATTAAAAGATAGCTAAATGAGTGTCAACTCAACGTCATTAAACTTATCGTGACTATATAAAACCGAAATGAACACCATTTAAATTTACTTTTTGCTGCACAACACAAATTTTAAGTAAGTAAAAAAAATGTTAAAAGGAAAAGAAAAAATATAAATTAGCTTTGATTTTTAATATCTACTTTATATAAATGCTTTTTGATTGTGGTTTTTATCGCATAAATAGTTCTAATTATTTACTATACTAAGATACAAGTCTTGTGTTGTGAGTATCAGAAACTACGAGAGACTTTTCCGTCTCACAAACACCCAGACCCGAAACAAATATTTGCGGATCATGCAAACAGTTGTCTCGGTGTGAGGATCGAACCTGAGGCCTCTTGTTTCACATGTTGGTATCTAGCCAACTGCGCCACGGGGCTGTCAATCTAAGCCATCTTATCCTAGTTCACCCAACTGGCCTAGGGTAGTTTTGTTGACAAAAGAGCACGATGTTTTCGTTTACCGTTAAAGTTTAAGTAGGTAATTAACGCTGCCTACGAAAAACTAACAAAGAAGATGAAAATATGGGTAGTCTTTTTCCATTAAAAGGGTTGAAGCTAAGACTGTTGCTCACCAAGCATTCTTTATTACGATCATGATCTTTGCTGTGAGAATTCGGTAAAACCATTTACGTGGCTAATTATTTAATATTTCGAAATTTTCCCGACAAAAATTAAGTATGATAACATTAAACAGTTATTTCACCGCTTTCCTTCTTTACATTGTGCATAATTATTTCAGTCTTTATTTGTTCAATTGCTCATTTATTTGTTGTATATTCTTAGTTAAAGTCATCACCGGAATATAACACAAACTTCAATAATTCAGTGTCCTAGGCAACAAGAATTGTATACTGTTATATTTAGAAAAAAACTACAGTCTACCTATGACCTAGACCAGGGGTCGGCAACCTTTTGAGTCAGAAGAGCCAAAAATTACAATTTACAAAATTTCAAAGTTTTTAAAGAGCCGCAATAATTTTTCTTGTTAACAATAAAAAGTAATTGAATAAATAAATAAAAAAAAAACTTTAACTAATTCATAATAAAAATATATATTTATTCATATATAAGTAAAAACTTAACTCTACAAGGCACTCATTTCCATATATGGAACACCGACTTTAATCGTTCCTATAGCTATAAAACTATGATTGGTGACATCTTTTGTCATCTTAATAGAAGCTACTGAGATTTACCCATATATGTCGTTTGTATTTTTGTTTATAACTCACTCCATGTGAAATTTGAATAAATGTGATACGTTAGTCATTTGTCTGAATTCAAAAATAAAAATAAAATTGAATGAATGTTATTGAACAATTTTGACTCGGAAAAAATCTACAATTGAGCAAACACATTCAATAGGAGCGATGGTTTTTGCGTTGGTTATTCAAGTAAAAAGTTTTAACTTTAATAAACAATGTAACTTGTATTTAAAAATAAAAACAATAATATACATTTCAGCAAACAAATGCAATGGGAGCGTTGGCTTAGCATGGTTTTAGAAAGTTTAGATAAATTAGACTCATAACTTGTTGCTTTAAGTTTCAAACACGACTCTAAATTGTAATTTGTTAGTTGGCTTCTTACTTTAAATATAAGAGCGTTTACGCGCTTCGCGCGGCTCGTCGAATTTCCGTAAATATGACTCACACTAACGCCAGCGTCGGTAGTTAATGACATAAAATTAAATTAAATTAAGTTTATTGAATCTATAAAATGTAAAATACATCACTGATCATCATCATTGTTCGGAAGGCAGACAGATAACCGCGAAAACATCGACGAAACTAAAAATCCACGGTGCGATGAGCGATACGTCGACTCTCTGGAAGGCCTTGCGGCAGAGTGATTTGCACCAGGCTGTGCGCAGCGTTTTATAGTACATTTTAAAATATTTATAAAAAATAAATAAGCGAAATTTCTTCAAAACAAAAATGGTACGTTTTCAAGTCAAGTTTCATAAAAAGTTGTTTTATGAAATTAAGTATCATACTCGTATATGGGTCAAAAAAAATACTGTATTGACAGTAATTTCTCAATATTTCAAATGTCTTAGATTTTTTGTTACTTGAATAAGGGATCTAAATCTTAAAATGTTTTTCACTAACTATTTGCTTGGGGATATTTCCAATTCAACAACATTTTAGTTTGATTAAATATGTTATAAAATAACCCGAATTTTGAGCCTCGAAAATGACTAAAATTGAATTTATGAAAACCTTCGTTCAGTTATCTTGTTATTTATCAAAATTTACACAAAAATCTTAAAATGTTCTTCACTAACTAGATGACAATATTTCCTAAAATAATTGGTAATTAACATGTTTGTACGATCAGTCTTTCATAAATTTTAAGGGGTTCGATAAGTACTGTTTTTACTGAAATTACGCTAAAACCGCGTAAACGCTCTTAATTATATTCATGCTAAAGAACGCTTGCTCGCAAGAATATGTCGATCCGAAGATAGTCAGCACTCCAGATGCCAACTTCCTCGCAACCTTGCAACTCTTCCAACTTGCTTTTCAACTCTATAAATTTTCCACTCCTTTTTAAATCGTACTTTAACTTTACTTTTTTAAATCGATCAATTGCGTTTCTAGAGATCCAGTATCAGGTCCAAATGGCTCAATGTGGATTTCGTTACTATTTGTTTTGAGAGGATTAACTAAGAATGTTAGAGTGGTTTTGTTGGTTTTGAATTGCTGAAATGTGTCAGAAAAATCATCTTATTTTTTTTTAATAACTTTGCTGAAGTAATTCTTCTTAATAGTTGCACTGGTTTTATTGCGATATAGCTTAAAAAATTTAAAATGAAGTAATTTATCGCTCTGAATATCTTCTGCAAAAATAATAAATTTTTCTTAGAAACAAACCAATTCTTCTACCAAAACATAGGCTGGATTTCCCTTTGCTTGCAGTTTTAGAAGTTGTTCATTTAATTTCTCCGTGATATCCACCATAAAGTAAAGATTTTGCAACCATTTGCCGTTCTCTAATTCAGGTTGATTAATGCCTTTTTCATTAAGGAATGTTATTTCATTCAAACCCAAAGCAAAACTTTTCAACAACATACCTTTGGAAAGCCATCGCACTTTAGAAGAAGAAGAAGTGAAGAAGGAGGTCAGAATACTGAGTCTCCATTTCGTTTAAAAATTCTTTAAACTGACGATGGTAGAGTGCTTTTGACAAGATGTGAATCTTGATTGCCAAATTCATGACCTCAACTATTTCGGCCGGAAATGTTTGGGCACAAAACGCTTTCTTTGTGTATTACGATGTTTATTTTGTTCTGAAGATTCGTTGTTGTCCCTTTATTTTTTCCTGTCACAGCCTAAGTTTTTTTTTATATACATATAAAATATTTGCGCATGGAACTAAAGAGCCGCAGCTTTACATCCAAAGAGCCGCATGTGGCTCGCGAGCCGCAGGTTGCCGACCCCTGACCTAGACTACTACTCTTTTTTACTCCATACAATAATGCTGGGAAGATGCTTTATTACAATGCGCACGAAAACTTTTTTTATTAATGAAATATTTAATGACTGACTAGTCTCCTCGTTGCGCAAGTGTCTTTCGATTTGGCCTGGAGTCAAATAAACTGTAACTTTCCTTTAAAAAATTGTTAGTAGTACTTCTGGAAGTGTCCCCGATAAATGTCAATAGTCTTGTGCCCCATTATGTGGGTCGTTGAAGCAAATTAGCGAAACGTGGGTGCAGAAATGCACCTATGGTCTATCATTTCGGGAATACAATAGTAAATGAGTATGTATGAAAAATTCAATTGGACTAATTCTTGGACAGGAGCCCCTCGTAACTGCTATGGGGTTTGTAGTGTAAAGTTTACGACGAAAAAAATAAATAAATAAATAAATACACCCAACAGTCACATACATAGCTCTGACCCCACATTAAGATACGAGTCTTGTGTCGTGGGTATCAGAAACTACGAGAGACTTTTCGGTCTCACAAACACCCAGACCCGAAACAAATATTTGTGGATCACACAAGCATTTGTCACGGTGCGGGAATCGAACCCGCGGCCCCTCGTTTCGCAAGCTAGTGTCTAGCTAACTGCGCCACGGGGCTTTCGTACGTAAAAACAACGTTTTTAACTAAGTAAAACATATTCTGTTGCATAACGTAAACGTGCACCAAATTGCACGGCTCGTGACTGCACTTCCTTTTGCGGTTGTCATTACGTGCAGCCATCTTCAATTACTAACCCCCCTTCGCCCCTCCACAAACCCCCCACCAGTCCACTATCCTTAAACAGACGTTTTTGCAGTCGCAACTGAAAAAAACCCACGAAGCTAATGATACATCATGTGAATTAATTGAACGATCTTACAGCGATACTCTTTCAAGGTACTCTTACGCATGTATATATAACTGGATTGTAGCTCAACTGATGGTAAAGTAGCGTTGAAGACGTGATGGCCTCAAGGTTTAGGCGCGCGGTCGAGTCAAAAATCTCGGCGGTCGCAGTTTCAAACCCCAAGCACACACCTCTGCCTAGTCGAAGTTATGTGTGTATTTACAATGAATTATCACGTACTTAAACGGTGAAGGCAAACATTGAGAGAAAAGCTATATACCTAAAAAAGTTCTTCGGAATTTCTTGGATGTGTTGTCCGCGAACCCGCACTTGGCCATCTTGATGGAATAAGGCCTAACCCTCCTCAGCTGTAGAGGGAGCCCGTGCCCAGAAATGGGATATACGAGTATATGGGCTAATGATGATGGTAAAGTCTGGTTCAAAAGAACAGCGAATATAATCCCTTGTTCTTCAAATGACTGATGTCAATACGCAAAACACATGAGCGAATTACTTTAAGGTCTTACATTTTGTCTACGCATGGTGGCATCCGAACGATATAGAATATCTTACTAAAACCAGAAACAGTGTGAAGGGTTACACGCTGTTAAAACTCTGTTGTTTCCAATATTCACACAATAATGGATATGGAAATGTCATCGTTGAGAACGGAATATGTTCTCGCGTGTCCTCGCGCGTCACTTGTGACGTTCTTCAACTGTGTTTGTTATTTTCTAACTTGCCAGCGATAAGGCACGCCGGTACACGCTGATAAAACAAAAATCGTACAGTTTATAAAATATTTTTCCTTTATTTCGTGTTTTTTATTCAATTTTTCTATCTGTTATTTGGTATTATCTAAGAATAATACGCGCTTACATACTGCCAATGTTGTTTCATGAAGAATGTATGTGTACATAGATTTGTGCCTTTGAGAAGACACGTGTTGGGTTCACGAGTTCAGCTAAGCGTGGCACGAAGAATTCTAAGGGCCCTGCTTTGAGTGGAAATTTGAAAATATACTAAAGAAAATGTCTAGTGCCACTTTGCCCGACACCGCTATTGAATCCGGGACCATTCAAACGCACCCGCTAATTTATGCTGCGGAGATAACAGAGCAACTTTTTTATTCAAATTGCTATCATTCAATTTAACCCTTTTCATTGCATATAAATTAAGTCTTCACAGTCATGATTAGGTGTTTCCGAAACATTGCATTCAATTTAATTAATGAATATTTTCCTTAAAAATAAATTATCCCACATTCACACAATTACTCGTATATACATAGTTATTACTCAGCTCTAAGGCAAGTCTTGTGTATTGGCTTTTAAAAATTGCGAGAGACTTCTCGATCTCAAAACACACGAACATTTACCTCGCTGCAAGAATCGAATCCGCCTCCCATCTTAGAAGCTGTTCTTTAACGAATTGCACCACATTGCTTACCAAATCCCCTTTATTCTTTAAAGTAGTGACAGACGCATCCAATTTTTATTTGCTTTTACATAGCGTGACTAAAATTGAATATAATATGAGCTATCTTTATTAATAAAAGAGAATCGCGTATTATTATCGCCAAATCGGCGTTTGTTCTAGACATGTTGTTGCGCGGTGCGATTGTATCCACGAGTTTTATTATCTACAGCATCTGTGGCGTGCAGATTGTGTGTACTTAATGTCACATCGCAGGTATTCGAGAATTTATACGTAATAAAACTAAGACGACTCGTCTCTGTATATTTGACATTCAGATTTAACAACTAACATTTCTACAGGTGCGTCGATGGGCCCGCGGTATTCGTATGCGACATTGTTATCTTGAAGCCCCAATTCTAGCATAGTGTTGTATGTTTTTTCCTTTAAAAGTTCTCTGTATTAATTCAGAGTCTAGAAATATCCCCTGTAAACGGCAAGCGCGCGACAAAAACACAGCTAGAAAAACTTATGTGTAAAAATCAATCTCTGCTTGTCATTTCGAGGAAACAGTTCTTATGAGTATTTCACTACAGCACAAGAGAGCGTGGTTGAGTAAGGACTGACTCCTTAGTCGAATGAGCTCGTGTCCTACAGTGTGACCTATACGGGCTGATATAAAAAATCGTCATCGTCATCAGCCCAAATACGCCCCACTGCTGGGCACGGGCCTCCTCTACCATTGAGAGGGTTTAGGCCTTAGTCCACCACGCTGGCCTAGTGCGGGTTGGCGGACTATACACCTAAGAAATTCCTAAGAACTTCTAGGTGTGCAGGTTTTATCACGATGTTTTCCTTCACCGTTAAAGCAAGTGATAATTCATTTTGAATACAATACACATACATACAATAAAAAATGGTCAGTTCTTATTCTTGTGCAATGAAATTATTACATTTTTAACGAGGATTTGATTATCCTATAAATAACCGCATCCCATATGCAAAGGCGTCACAAAATACCTACCGATGTTTGTCTAAAAATAAATGAGTTTAATTTATTATTAGTTTATTATTAGCAATTAACCGAACATCCGATAAGGTCATGAGAGCCCAAAAGCGATATCACGCCAGAGACTAGATGTTTTACTATGCAAGTTACAAATTGTTATGCAACATGCATTTGTCTACAGACCTACATATGTTATACACGACCCCATGTTGTATATGAGCCTCCTCAAGGGTCTAGGACTATCAGGCCTTAGGTCTCTGAATAGATGATTACCATCTAACAAAACTTGGTAGATTACCTCTGCATACTCCTACATGCATATGTGTAACTCGTATATATTTGAAATTTCTAGTGTTTGAACTTGGGCTCAAATAAGCAAGTGCTGAAATTAGATCTAGACCATTGGCATCAACTCGGATAGTGACTACCGTAGCTAATGTAAATAATTGTACAGAAAACAATGTCTGATTCTGCGATCAGCCTGTTATGAACAAGCTCGCAAATTCGACGGTAATCAGGATCATTATATCGTGGTCTCGCGGTACAAGTATGTGCCGTGCGATCTTGAGGTCCTGGGTTCGATTCCCTGGTCGGGCAAAGTGTTGTTGGGTTTTTCCATTAGGAAATTCTCATTAACAGCACGGAGTCTGGGAATGTGCCCGAAAAACGGCAATAGGCTCGCCCCCTATTACGTGGGACTGATACATACCTGGCGAAATGTGGGTGCAGAAATGCACCTCTGCCTACCCCTTCGAGGAATACAGGCGTGAGTTTATGTATGTATGTATTATGATTATTTCTCGCCAGACGACGCTATATTGACCGAAATTCATTTACCATCAAAGCCTTACTAAAACAAACCCACTTAAATGTTATGCAATACAGTGTTTACTCCGTGTTGTGGAACTGGTTTAAAACTGTGCATTTAACTGAACTAATTATCCACAAATCCAATGAGTTATATTTTGGACGTATTTTCCTGTAAGACAATGAAAAACGTATTGTTTTTCGCATAAAGTAAATTGTTTGTCTGACATCTCAATGCGCTCAGCATTCACCGCATGATATTTGAATAATGTTCGGCATAATTTTGTAGAAACTAGCTTTTGAAATAAAAAAAAACATATTTAATATTTAAAAAAAAATCATTTTAATAAAGAGAAAGTGAGCAATTGTATGTCTGGTGTTACTTTTTACTATAATATAATATACATATTTGGCCATGCTTGAATACCCGAGAGGTTTAGCAAAGGTGTATTTCTATTTTTCACACCCAATTTTTGCTAACTATGATTCTTTACAGGGGCTAAGTAGAATGCCATTTTCAAGCACGTTCGAAGACCGTCAATTTTGCTACTAAGTTTTCACTCAACTGGTACTCACGTAGTGCTGAGCCTACACTAAGATAAAACCATACGTTTCGGATATCGAACACTGCGAGAAATCGAATCTAAGTCACAGTCAAAGCCTACTTTTAACCAAACAATGTGAAGAGTTCTGTTGATAATTATGATTTAAAAATTTCGCTCCTAATAAAGTAACACCTAACAAAATAAATTATACACTTATAGCGTTCGATGTTATATAATAATGTATTTAAATGTGTTTTTATGATGACACAAGTTTCCTGAGGTCACCCACTTTTTACTTCGACCCATTTAGTGCTCAGACGTGATAGGTCGCGAATTCAGCGCCGTGCAAAACGCCAACTCGTGTGATAATGTGCTCAGATATGTTATAAATAAATAATACACCCAACTATGAGGCAAATTCCACCTTAAGGGGTAGGCAGAGGTGCATTTCAACACTGAGAGGCGACGCTATTTACTTAGAATTAATTAATGTAACAAATAAAACAAAAAACCCGGGGCCATAAACATATACACTATATGTTACGTATTTAAAAATGACGTTTTCCGATATATATATTTTACTGACGAGATTGATACCGAAAAGCGACACACTTGCCAAAATTATTAAGGCGGGTTTTACACCTTACTTAGCTTGATAAGTTAATACGAACATAATGAACCTAAAAACTTAAAAATGTAATCAGAATCAAGAATATTGACCGCCTCGTGGTCTCGCGGCGCAAGTATATGTATGGCGTGCAATCACGAGGTCCCTGGTTCGATTCCCGGGTCGCTCAGTAGCAACACGGAGTCTGGAAATGTGCCCGAAAAACGGTAATAGTCTCGCCCCCTTTTGCGTGGGACTGATACACACCTGGTAAGATTCGGATGCAGAAATGGCGTGAGGTTGTGTTTGTGTATCAAGATTATTCTGATATATGATATCCTAATCAGTTGGTATTGTTTTACTTTTTATATGTCGTTTTTTTGTTGGCGTATTTACGTCGTGCTCAAATTAGAAATGAATACTGTGGTATCGCATTTCGATCAATCTTATATCAAATATACTTAGGTATGTATATGTACACTCACGCAGAGGTGCATTTCTGCACCCACAATTCGCTTATTGTGTTTTCGTCCCACGTTATAGGGGGCGAGCCTATTGTACTTGCTTGCTGTTTCTTGAGCACAATTTAAGATTCCGTGAAAAAACCCAATAACACTTTTCTCCACCCGGGAATCAAACCCGAAATCTCTAGATCGCACGTCACATACTTGTGCCGCGAGACCACTAGGCAGTCTATTTATTTTCGTCTGATTAATTTAGTTGCGGGTAAAGGCAAGCTACGTCCCCATAGACTCGCTAAGAATCATACCTCGGTGCCATTTCTATACTTACCACTGCCGAGCCTGGTGTACAGGAGTTACAGAAGCGACAGTCTCGTGGGATAGTCTCCAAAGACTATACAGATAGGGAAACCAAGTTAACGTAGTCATACTGGACCTTGCTATACTATAGCGGATTTCGTAGTGATCTCTATCCGGCAAGACAAGAATATTCTACCACCAGCAAAGTTCACGTATGCTGTTATTAAACAATAAAGAGTTCGCTATCTTGGGAATGAAAACTTAATCTACAGACGTACTTAAATCGGCTATTGATAAGTCAACAGTTCCTATGAATAATATTACTAGTTATTACCTAAGTCTTCCGCGCGTAATTAAGTTTAAGCCTCCGCCTAACTAATTTCTTGAAGTAGATGTCATTTATTTATTATAATACTAGGTAACTTCTAGTGTAAGTCCTAGCAAAATCAGTGCAGGCTGCTATGAAATTATTCAGAAAAAACTGACGGACAACAATTTTATATATTTTAAAGGAATAGGCATTGGTAAAAAGACGGTTATTGATTTTTTTTATACACGAGCACGAAATTATGACAATACTGTATGTGATGGTAATCACGATGCTGTGCAAATAGAGCATTAAGTGGCAAGAGATTCCCATCTTGCGTCTCTCGATATCCTCATGCCGTCCTACTGAGATGCATGCTATGCCGAAAGGACCCAAGACCACAGGAAGCTATCACACTGTTTCGTGGTCCGGCATAGAAATTAATTAACGAAGTACGAACCATTTACGAGTAGTTTGAGCCGGGTTGTCAGTTACAAACAGACACTTATGTTTTGTTATTATGAGGCGAATGTATTGTCGCGCCGCACGCGTGTGATAACATCTTGCATATAGCGAATGTTATCAGACGGTACACTACCGACTTAACAACAATGTAGCGTCTATTGATTTTTTTAAAGTGTCATCGAGACTTATCTGTCATAGAACATTCTGGAAGCCTGCATTATACACTTCGTAATTATGATTTCTTAAATTTTTTCAAAGCGTTGGTTACATATTCTCTTACGTTCAACTAATGTTACATAAAAATGACAGATCTAGTATAATTTCGTCGAGTGGTTTCGTTGTTAGTCGCAACCTATGTTGCAAGAGTTCCTAGGATTGTTTCCCAGATTGAACAATTTTACACAGCTTCTTTGCTAGGAAGTTCTCAGTTAAAACACTGAGTCTGGAAATTATCGCAGTAAAAGTCAATAAGTGCGCCCTTCTTTAAAGAGGATAAATTACTAACTTTGAGTGTGAAAAATTGACCTCCAGCTATCCATTCGAAGATACTGGTTTAAGTATGTGTAATTATAATTCGCTAACGAAAGTTTTTCACAAACATTACATCTTTAAACGTTTGCACTAAGTTTAATAGCAATTTAGCTGCAAAAACTATGGAAATCCATTTCCTTTCTCGTTTGTTAAACCCATAGCAATATATAGTTGTATTTCCATCATGATTTAACGTGTGAAAATAAAACAAATCGTGTAATTTCCGTGTGCAGTCAGCATGTGACGTTTTTTATACCTCAACGTGTGTCGCTAATTTTAATATAATAGGAAATAAAAGAGTACAAATGTTACACATCTAATTATTTGAGTCAACACATACTTATGGGGTATTTTCGGTATAATATGTCGCGTGAGTTACCAAGTTTGTGCTAACTGTAGTAGGGCTAATATATCAGATTTGAAGAAAACTAATTTGTAATAATCAATATTCTATTATAACATAATCACGTTTGTATCGGTCAAATGCTTTGTGACGCTTTGGTAATTCCTATGGACCATTTACATATACCTGTTTCAACCGCTTATTTGAAATGAGTATCTTATGTGATATTTTTGACTATATTTTGTCTCTATGCAATTAATTTAAACAGATCCGTTGAGCAACGAAAATCCAAGCGCAATTTTATATTTTTAATCTCTAAGTAGCTTTGTCTACAGTTACACTTGCATCTAAATTAATTTTACGGCTTAAATAGTATTCTCTATTCTATTAATAACAACAATATAATTGTCGTTTGTTGAGCAACGTATTTATTATACCTTTTTAACGCAAATAAAATAATAGAAAGAAAGAAAGAAAAAGATTTTATTATTGGCTAGTGCACGAAAATACATTTTTTTAAGAAAACAACTAATAACTACTCGTATAATTCACACAGCCAACAATGGTCCTCTCATTCAGCTACATGCTGCAATTCCGCTTGCTCGGAGTTGCAGCGCTGATTTTCAATGAGGAGACCAAGTGACAAAACGGACGCTATATTGGATTACAGGCAATAAAAATAAAAATAAAATAATAATAATAGCTTACCAATAATAATATAAATGTAAAATATTAAATTAGATTTATATATTAATTAAATTATATATCTTTTGTTTCTATATTGACTTGTCATAAGTGTTACATAATTGTCTGCTAATAACAGTCATTTAATTTTACTATCCTCGAAGGGACGACGGGATAGACAAGGATGGAATTTTCAGATACATAATTATGTAGTTACAATAGGTGCACAAATATTTGTCTACAACTGAGACGTAGTCGTGACAGTTCGCTAACTGTTTTAGAATGCACCGACATACTTGCAAAAGTACGAGTACTTCGCGATGTTTTCCTTCATCGGTTAAGTTAGTTATACTAAACAACAATCTACATGGTAGCGTATAATCGGTGTATAGAGGCGGAAATCGGAAGCGGACAGCTCGCCAGGCTCTACATAAAACTCGCACTGTACAATAGTAATTACTGTCATTACACGCTCTATAATAATATTCTATGTTTAGTTATCAATCATTATTCACGCTGTTACTATATCAACGTACGGTACAATATTATAGTGTACATACATACATACATAAACTCACGCTTGTATTCCCTGAAACGGTTGACAGAGGTGCATTTCAGTCCCACGTAATAGGAGGCGAGCCTATTGCCGTTTTTCGGGCACAATTCCAGACTCCGTGCTGCTACTGAGAATTTTCTAATGGAAGAACCTAATCACACTTTGCCCGACCCGGGAATCGAACCCAGGACCTCTAGATCACACGGCACATCTTGTGCCGACAGACCACGAGGCAGTCATCATAGTGTTAGTCATTGTTAGTTATCATAGTGTATATTTCTTTATATCATAAGCTAGTATTCGCACACATTGATATTGTTCGTATGTCAGTGTGACGCATTTTATATTCGCCATACATTAACTCGTATGCCGGCATACCTACGCCTTCACGTCTAAACTGCTAAACTTTTTTTGATAAATTTTAGTTATGGTCTCAGATTTTGCAGAGAGATATAGGGGCCTTTGGGCACGCGGTCGAGAATCTTGACGGTCGCGGGTTTGAACCCCAGGCACACATCTCTGACTTTTCGAAGTTATGTTTGTATTCACAAAGAATTATCACGTACTTTAACGGTTAAGGAAAACATCATGATGAAACCTGCACACCATTATTTTTTTAGGAATTTCTTAGGTGTGTAGTCCGCCAACCCGCACTAGACCAGCGTGGTGGACTAAGGCCTAAACCCTCTTAGTTGTAGAGGAGGCCCGTGCCCAGCAGTGGAAAGTATATAGACTGATGATGATGATAATGTAGGGTTTTTTTATATAAATCGTTGCGCTGCCTGAAACCAGGGACGGTTTTCTGTTTTTTTTTTTAGCATAATTACTATGTTCTGTTCTGTATGATCACGTGTCAATCTCTCCGACAATGACAATTGGTTCATTTAATTACCGGCTGTTATCAGATAACAACTATTTATAATGTAATTAAATAGGATTACTTGATTGTGATACTTTTCATTCGTTACATGAATACGTAGTGGCATATGTTAATGTAGTTGTTTAGTACATATGCACCGAATATTCTCACAAAAATTACAACTAAAACTATGTGTATACGTATTTGATTTGATTTGTAAATAAATTGTAATAGAATATACTTATAATGTCATCTGCCAGAGCCCCAACGTCCTTCAGAAAGTTATCGTATTGTTAGAATCGTAAAGTTTCGTCACGAGATGCCAGCGGTGAACTGAGAGCCTTCCAACTCATAATAATAATGAATATACACCCTACATTTAGTCCCGATCCTCTAAATTCCTGGTACTTCATAGCTTTCTACTCACTAATAACTCAGAGAGACTTTCCAGTTGCTCAAACACAGACTTGCAAGAAATGTTATACGAGTACAAGAATATGCTCAATCGAACCCGTTGCCTAACAGTCTTACCTTTCACCATGCTGTTGACACCTTTATGTATCTTAAAAAAACAAGCATCCATCATAAGATGCAAAAAACACTAACAATAAACACTAAATAACTACGACTTCGTGAAATGCACATGTCAAAGATACAAACACGGTTGCCTTCTCGTCCAATATTTTCTACAAGGAAAAAAATCATAAGCAACTTCTAGCTATCGCCTAAGGGCGGCCTAGATCAACACGAACGGCCCTCTGGGCTTTCCCACACCTTACATTCCAAATGCAACTTTTTCTCCGAACAAGTATAAAGTGTCAACTTGTCGACATGAATCAACCGTTACTCATCGCCGCACCGAGGGGTGAGTGAGCGCTGTGGTAGATAAGGACGTACAATGTTTAATAGAATTTACTTAAAGTGCATACGAAATTGTGGGTAGAACAGGTGCGGATCTCGAATAAATGTACGAGGGCAGTCCGATAAGTACTTAGCCTCACCGCCCGATGGCACCACTATCGTAAGATAAATTTACCATCATGTAGCACATCTTCGTAGACGGCTATTGTCAAAATTTCAGCCGAATTGGATTTGTAGTTTTGTTTTGACCGCGTGTGTAAGCGGACGTGTCCGCGGATTTTCGAAAAATGGAAAAAGAGCAATATCGGCCGGTGATTTGATTCTTGTTTTTGGAAGGGAAATCGCGCAGCGATATCAAAAAGCGCTTGGATGCTGTTTACGGTGACTCTTCTCCTTCAATGGCGACCGTCAAAAATTGGTTTAACGAGTTTCAACGTGGTCGCACGTCAGTTTTTGATGAGCCACGCCCAGGTGCCCCAAAAACGGCTACCACGGAGGATAACGTGAGAAAAGTCCCGATCTTGTATTGGCAGACCGCCGATTGAAGGTGCGCGAGATAGCTGAGACAGTAGGCATCTTAAAAGACCGCGTGGGTCATATCCTGCATGAAATATTGGGCATGAGAAAGCTGTCGGCTCGATGGCTGCCGCGTTTGCTCACTTCGGACGACAAGCGCATCAGTGACACAACTTCAGAGCAGTGTTTGACACTGTTTAGGTGCAATCCGAAGGGGTTTCTGCGTCGTTTCGTGACCGTCGACGAAACATGGATTCACTGGTACACACCAGAGACCAATAAACAGTCGAAACAGTGGACTTTACCCGGCGAATGTGCTCCGAAGAAGGCGAACACTGTCCCATCGGCCGAAAAGGTGATGGCCACCGTTTTCTAGGTTTCACAAGGTGTGATTTACATCGACTACCTGGAGAAGGGCAAAACGGTCACAGGGCTCTACTATGCCGAACTATTGGGCCGATTCAACGCTGAATTGTAGAAAAAAACGGCTCCATTTGGCGAAGAAAAAAGTGCTCTTCCACCATGACAACGCACCGGCTCACACCTCCGCCGTCGCAACGGCCAAATTGGTCACATTAGGCTACGAACAGCTGCTCCATCTACCGTATTCTCCAGATTAGGCCCCGTGTGACTTCTTTTTGTTTCCAAACTTGAAAAAGTCCGTCGCCGGACAGAAATTTGAGTCGAATGAGGAGGTTATCGCCGCCACGGAGGCCTACTTTGTAGACCTCCAGAAAACGTTCTTTTCAGACAGCTTAAAGAAGTTGGAGCATCGCTGGGTCAAGTGAATCGAGTTGAAAGAAGACTGTGATGAGAAATAAATCGCCACTTTTCCAAAATTTTCGTTTTTCTTTTGTAGGCTAAGTACTTATCGGACTGCCCTCGTATATACTAATATTATAACTTGAGGTAAAGTTTGTGAGTCTGTGAGGTTGTTGGGGATTATCTCTGGAGCTACTGAACCGATTTTTTTAAATTCTTTCAGTTGTAGATAGCCTATTTATCGCGGAAGATTATAGGCTATATATCATTACGATTCAACCAATAGGAGCGGAGCATCAGTGAAAAAAAGGAAGGGAAGGCAGAAATACATCTTTGCCTACCTCTTTGGAAAATTAGGGTAGGTTATGCGTATTTAAAAAAGTAACTTGCTGTTAACATAATTCTATTGTTCAATTCTTCACAAACCAAATTCGTACCTGACAAAACCCTCGGTTTTCCTTAAATCGAAATCGAAATTACAGTATCTTTGTACAACAATGTTAACAAATATATTTTTTGTAAAGTCATGTCGTGACGTCAGGAAGTTTGATACAGTTTTACTCGGAAGTTGACAGTGTAGCATATTAATGAAAACTTTAAACGCAAAAATGATTGCAACTCACGTGATTCATTAAAGTTATCAGCAATTGGGGCTAAACTTTACTTGACGTAATAATATTGCTTAAAATGCCTAGTTACTTAATCACATTATTTTACATCCAAAGAGACTATATATGGATCGCCTGGATTGCCCAAAGGGGTACACAGAGATGCAATCTGCACGCTCATTTCGCTAAGTATGTATTAGTCCCACGTAATAGGGGGCGATCCTATTGCCATTTGTCGTTCCTTAATATGAGTATAATTTTGTTTTATTTACGAATTATGTTTAATTTAACGATTTAATATCTAAATAGAAAATATCTAGCAACCAACTTCAAAATACATAAACTTTGATTTAAAAACATACTAACGTCTAACTAACTAACTAACTAACTAAATCTAACTAACGAAATACTACGAATTTCACTATATTCTGTGTGTGTCAATTTGCGTGAACATCGTAATGCTAAATAGTAAATCTTTGTCAAATGTTTAATCGCATAATTAGTAGCTTCATCAAAGCACGTTCAGGGAATTTTGTGGGAAAACTCGAGTTCGCTGAAAATAAATATTATCCATGTTAACAACAGTTTAACTTAAACACTATTTACAGAAAGATAATATGCGTCAGCGGCTTCTGACTACTTTTGAATGTTAATTAAATGTGCTTTGTTTAATGACAAACAAGGACTAACAACAAAAACATAGCAGCTTACATTTGGTTTGTGGTCGAATTTGATAGAAAGCCGAATAACCACCGACCAGAAAACATTGGTGAAATTAGCAATTAATGGCGTTTGAATTATAAAAAGACTGGAACGTTCTAGTTCCCATTCAAAATTGTTTTAATATTTAACACACCTGCCTCTTCTCATCTCTGCATCACCCTAGGTTCGACTGTTAGAGAATGCCTTAGGCATTAAGTCCACCTATACAAACTTTTAAATAAATAAACATTGCTTATGGAAAAAATAAAATATAATTATTTTCTCTTACTTACGATCGACCGTCTGTCCTTAAAATTGAGCTGTTATTATGTAACTCATCATCATGATAAAATAAATGGCTTCCATAGCTGATTTAACATCTCCGGTATTTCGTACAGCAACTTGAATCATATTATATCGCACATTTGAAACGAACACTTCAAAATCTATTGGCCTGGATGCCATACCCTCTTACGATTTAAATCATACAGTACATACTATTACTAAATTTCGGAATCATTGTCATAATCAGCCTACATAGATCATCCAATACACACGTGAATGAATAAATAGATGTAGACCTACCTACTCATAAATACAAGAAAAACACTAAACATCATCTTCGGCTTCCCTCTTACATCCACCTATTTTAAAAGAACAAAGGGCTGTGACATACTATACTGCAATTTTGAAAGCTCAGTTTGATGTTATAACAGCCACTTATTGCGTCATACGCATAGCACTCGGTTTGACTAAGAGAATGTACTACATCGTATTAATAAGTGTCAAAAAAAACAATGTCGTTATTGAATAAACATGTTCGGAATTAATTATAATTGATTAGTAAAATACACTGATTTTTTTATATTTTTTATTGCTCTTTCGTGATTGTCTCATTCAAAAAACAATTAAGGCGATGGTATTAAACTTGATTTTTGGTCTGCTACAATGTTGCTTCGAAAACGGGTGGTGTTAAAAAAAAGAGAAAAAAAAAGTAAAAAAAACTTTAAATCGCCTACTATCAGAATATTGTGTGGACAAATGGTAAAACAATTCTTTGAAAAAATGACAACTTGACATCTACTTTAACTCTGTTATAGTGGCACTCTACACAGCTCAATCATAATTTAGACCAGGGACAAATGTTACAGAGAGCTTCACAAATACCTTTTTATTGCCCTCATACAGCCGACATAGGTTCCTAACAAAACATACATACATACTTACATAACCCCACGCCTGTATTCCCCGAAGGGGTAGGCAGAGGTGCATTTCTGCACTTACATTTCGCCAGGTATGTATCAGTCCCATGTAGTAGGGGGCGAGCCTATTGCCGTCTTTCGGGCACATTTCCAGACTCCGTGCTGCTACTGAGAATTTCCTAATGGAAAAACCCAATAACACTTTGCCCGACCCGGGAATCGAACCCAGGACCTCTAGATCGCACGGCACATACATAAAACCTGACCTACCGGCATACCGATTAAATTCTCGCATTAATTCTCGCAAAAATAATTCTATGATTAAAGTCTGATCTTTTAACACGCTGCAGAAAGATTTACTTTAACAATTTATGATAAGATTTAGATGTTTAAGGTTAACCGCGTTGAAAAGACATACAAAACATCGAGTAAACCTTCTACAAATACCGCGAAAATGCATTCTAAGAAATACGAACAGAGGCCTTGACAATGTTGACATCAAAACAATCTAAACGCACATGTGCACAACAGTACAAGCTCTCAAGTTCAATGTTTGCCGGACATTCGCGACACACGGCTGACATGTGATTCGTGAGCATTTAAATATGTGGGGCGTGAGGTGCAGTACACTTGCGACTACTTAGTACTAACGACTAATTGTCGTGACCAGTAATCGTGTTACACTGTTTCGTGGTCCGGCATAGAAATGATGTAACGGAGTACGAACCTTTTAGTTCGAGCCGGGATGTCAGTTACAAATAGACACTTCTGTTTTGTTATTCATCATCATCATCATAATCAGCCCATATACGGCCTACTGGTGGGCACGAGCCTCCTCTACAACTGAGAGGGTTTAGGCCTTAGTCCACCACGCTGGCCTAGTGCGGGTTGGCGGACTACACACCTAAGAAATTCCTAAGAACTTTTTAAATATGTGCCGTGCGATCTAGTTATCCTGGGTTCGATTTCCGGGTCGGGAAAAGTGTTATGGGGTTTTTCCATTAGGAAATTCTCAGTAGCATAGTAGAAAGTCTGGAAATGTGCCCGAAAACCGGCAAATGGCTCGCCCTCTATTACGTAAGTAAAGTCCTAAGTTTAAGTTTACTCCCTTACTAAATTTCCTGTATATCCAGATGGATTCTAGAATGATTTAGATTTGCAATTGGACCAGATATATGTGATTATATATGTGATTGAGTTCTGGGATTTTAATTTTTAATGGCTGGACCGATTTTAATGAAATTTTCTGTGTATTCAGGTAGTTTCGAGAATGGTTTAGATTTGAAATGAGACCTGATAGGTGGCGCTGTGATCTAGTTCTGGGTTTTAAATTTTCGCATATCAGAACATAACTCCAAAATCTTAAACAATTCATTTTCTTTGTTCAAAAGAAGGCAGATGAATTTTTTGTGTGTATTCAGGTTGATTTGAGAATGGTTTAGATTGGATAAAAAAAATTGAATTTTCAAATTTAAAATTGTGCACAGGACATCGTCTGTCGGGTCCACTAGTATTATAATAAATATATCACTCGTTAAAATAAACCTTTATTGCTTGTACAATATTTCAAATCAATTGAATATGTTCAAATTTATTTTTTTAATTGACCTTACCCAACGTGAGGTCGTCGTGACAAAGAACCTATTTGAGGAAATTGAAATATTCAATCAAACGCTCCAATTTACGCTAGATAAAAAAAGTAAAATAAAATAAAAATTCAAACGCACTGTTGCAAGTAATTAATAATTGACAGCCCCATGGCACAGTTGCTAGACACCAGCATGCGAAACGAGAGGCTGCGGGTTCGATTCCCGCACCGAGGCAAATGTTTGTGTGATCCACAAATATTTATTTCGGGTCTGGGTGTTTGTGAGGCTGAAAAGTCTCTCGTAGTTTCTGATACCCACGAAACAGGACTTGTATCCTAGTGTGGGGTCAGAACTATGTGTGTGACTGTTGGGTGTATTTATTTATTATTTATTATAATTACATTATCGCATAGTTAACCCCAAAGCCTCGGTAATTAATGATTTATACATGTAAACAACTTAAATTTATTTTAAAACAATACTTTTCTCAGTATCGTTCACCTTGTACTTATTTATATTGTTTTATTCCCTTATCTATATGAACCAGCAAACACACAAGTAGTCAAATAACATACATAAAATTTAATAACTGTCTTCCGCTTTTGTTTACTTATTTAATTATCTGTTGGTATATTTAACGTAATTGTTGTATTTTTTACATATTTGCATTCATTAACAGTGTTATGACTGATGCGATTCGAATAATTATGTAACTTGTTCTAATAAAAAAAAACACTTCAAATGTCTGTTAGCAGAAGCAGGTCTAATTAGCCATTTAAGTCAATCCTAGTATGCAAGCTATGTACATATTATTAGTGTGTTGTGCTTTGTGAATAAGCAGCATATCTCCACTCTTAGGAGTATTCAGGCCAATAAAATGATGCCGGAAGACTTATTATCTTGACAATCAATACTGGACAGATAAAAAAGATCTTAGAAAAAAAAAACACAAAGCCACGACTTTTTGTCGCACGTCTGCAGCCCCCGAGCTTTCAAACTTCCGCTCGGAAGCCAAGCGAATGCTTTTCGATAGGAAGTGAGCAACTTCCTAGTGTTCGCCGTATATGTTGTTTATTACAATATTAATAGTTCATGCGCTCCATTATAGAGATTTAATAGCGCACTCCGCCCACTACAGTTATTTGTGTCCGCTGTATATGGTGTCATATTATTTTTATTGGTTTGCTATTTCGTGTGTTTTATTATACCGCTTCCATAAATCAATCGCGTTTAGTTTTGATGTTAATTAATTAACGATTCAATTGTCAGGTAGACCAGTAACTGTTGATACTATGTAATCTGAATACAATTTGCCAATATTTAAAGGACCATAAGTATTACAGTGAAGGTGTTGAATTCAACTCTGTCTGTATTAAAACCTGACTAACTGTGTGGCAATAATTATTACATTCCCTTCGGGTTAAGAAATTACTGATGGTTAATATCACTTTACACTTTTTCCTAATAGTGGGCACATGCCTTATATAAAATATAAGTATTGGTATAAGAAATGTTATGACATTTTATGCATATATGCTGGATACAAGAAAATTGATATAAGATTTTTTTATGTAACCTTTTTTTAAAGTTGTTAGGTGTAAGGTGTTATAATCGGGCTTGCACGCGGGCGTTGAAGAAGCTAGCAGCGGACCTGATTAGCACTTCTTTTAATATATACATACATACATACATACATAAACTCACGCCTGTATTCCCCGAAGGGGTAGGCAGAGGTGCATTTCTGCACCCACATTTCGCCAGGTATGTATCAGTCCCACGTAATAGGGGGCGAGCCTATTGCCGTTTTTCGGGCACAATTCCAGACTCCGTGCTGCTACTGAGAATTTCCTAATGGAAAAACCCAATAACACTTTGCCCGACCCGGGAATCGAACCCAGGACCTCTAGATCGCTCGGCACATACTTGTACCGCGAGACCACGAGGCAGTCTTTTAATATATGTATGTACTTTATTATACTCCATACAACTATGTAGAAAAATAGATCAACAAACATTGAGATTGAATAGCTACAACAGGTGTTCTATCGGTAATAGCGACACAGGACTAGGTTTTATATTTATTACGTCGATAATAAGTTCAAGTTATACACGATGTTTTCCTTCGCCAATTATTATAATTTAATTATGTACATGACAATTCATACTCTCTTGCGTATATTGCTGAACAGGTAATCAAAGATAAATTATTTCGCATAATAATTTTATTTAATTATATATCGTGGTCTCGCGGCGCAAGTATGTGCCGTGCGATCTAGAGGTCCTGGGTTCGATTCCCGGGTCGGGCAAAGTGTTATTGGGTTTTTCCATTAAGAAATTCTCAGTAGCAGCACGGAGTCTGGAAATGTGCCCGAAAAACGGCAATAGGCTCGCTCCCTATTACGTGGGACTGATACATACCTAGCGAAATGTGGGTGCAGAAATGCACCTCTGCCTACCCCTTCGGGGAATACAGGCGTGAGCTTATGTATGTATAAAACGCAATTTATCCTGAATGGTCTGACTGAAGCGTGAAGCAAGTTCCTTGATTTTATGCAAGCCGCGTTGAGAACCATTCACGTATTGCGAGACAAAGTACAATATATTGAGATCTGATGTCGTACACACGTCGATTTCACTTCTGGTACAATATATCATCAACACAAACAACAGACGCAGTAACTCCGCGTTGTTATTGGACAAAAGTGGCTGGATTGTGATGAAAACACATTTCCGTGTTCAATTAAACGTTGTTTATGCTGAAAAATGCTATGTTTTTCAGGATTAAAGTCCTTTTTGTTATATTATATCAATCACTCTCGTTTGGACCTGAGCATCTGAAGGCTCGTCGAATTAAACTGTTTCTTTTATTTTATTTATTTACACATTGAAAAACACAAAAACTTTTTGTAGTCTAAAATCTTTACACAATGCTAGGGCACCTAGATTAACAAGGGCTTTCAAGCGCAACCTCTTCATGCAATACATACTTTTCAAATTAATCTAAAAGTACTTACATACATTTATCACCGACTCATCGTCTGATGTGCTATTCATAGACACTCCATAACGACTCAAGACAAATAACTCAACATTACGTATACATAGCATGAAGTGGCGTTCACATAAACACCGGAAATTTACACAGAGGCCACCGGACCTTATCTCGTTCACAAGCAATTATACACTAGGAACTGATCTCTACAAACCAAAAAAATATTTTTCGACATAATAAATAATTCAATAGATATGATTTAAAACAATGTGGCGGTTGTTTGTGAGGCTCGGAGGCATTTCAAGGCGATCTCGTGAGCCCTTCGCAGAGCCCACGCGGTTGCGAACAACGGCCTCACTTCGCTTCTCCTTTTTGGCAAAACGATTTATTAAAAAAGGTCAATAGCATTAACAAGATCGTATTTTTTTGCAATAAATGCAATTTGCGTCGAATTGGTGATTTGGTTCCCGTCGTTATTACGAGTGGTCTAAAAATTTACAGCGTTTTATGAAAGTCATGAACAAGGTGTAAAAGGACCGTGGTCCAAACCTAAGACAGGTAATAGTTAAGTTGATTACGAAAACATTGACGCTAAAAAAGATCCCGAAAAAAATACGTTTTTTTAACTACCATAAGTAGGTTATTAATTAATGTGTATGGTGATTGGGAAAACGTCAATATTTTTTTTTATACTATTTAGTTTTCTTTCGAGTCATAAATACTATGCTGAAATACCTACTATAAAATATATTGACTGACAGCCCCGTGGCGCAGTTGGCTAGACACCAGCTTGCGAAACGAGAGGCCGCGGGTTCGATCCCCGCACCGAGACAAATGTTTGTGTGATCCACAAATATTTGTTTCGGGTCTGGGTGTATGTGAGACCGAAAAGTCTCTCGTAGTTTCTGATACTCACGACACAAGACTTGTATCTTAGTGTGGGATCAGAACTATGTATGTGACTGTTGGGTGTATTTATTTTATTTATATTTATTTTCTTACTTAACAGGGAGTAACTGTTAGAAAAGCGGTATTAGGGTTACTCCCTGTTAAGTAAGAAAATAAATATAAATAAAATAAATACACCCAACAGTCACATACATAGTTCTGATTACCGCTTTTCTAACAATTTCAGGCTCCGTGTTGCCCAAAGTCGTATAATGCTTAACCCGACCCAGAAATCGATACCAAAAATCCTTCGGGTCGTTAATTCGTCTACAAAAATTCTCATACAAAGTGATTTAAATTTATAACGTATTTACCTGAAAATATAAGATTGCTAGTTTATAAATAGAAATCAGCTACATTATTATTAGTTTAAAAATCGTAAAAAATAACCTTACACCATCCAATGGTGTAGATCGATTTGTTGTAATAATATTATCATAATTCAAGGACGTGTTTGAACCCAGCAAGAAACCTTTATGCGCGGTGCTTTTATAGATGCGTTGCGGTAGGTCACGTTTCACACATTCTAATCACGCCACCTAACAGGTGAAAGATGAAAAAAAAAGATATATCCGCATAAATTTCACAGATGGCGCTAATGTACCCATTGATGTACTCCGACAAGCACCTAGAATAGTGCAGTTACGAGAGGCTTCTTAATTTTGAAATCTAAAATAACTAAATGAAGTATCTTGAAGCCTAAATGACATAAAATAAAACGGAATAACAGAAACAGTAAAAATAAAACGATCGTAAATTTGAACGCAAGCCGCTGAACCATTTCATACAATTCGTAATAAACATATTATGTAGATAAGTACGACTTTCCTTTTCATGTAACTTGTTATATATGTGTACTTAAATAGGACTCATCTCGTTACTTAACAAATAACAAATGATCATCATCAGCCCATATACGTCCCACTGCTGGGCACGGGCCTCCTCATCCATTGCGATGGTTTAGACCTGTGACGAATACTACAACTTTTACTCAATAAGCCGTTTGTGAATAGTTAGATCCCAGCCCCAAAACGCATCGAGTTGGAAGACTAAAGAGTTCATAAATTACCCCTGACGAACCTAAAAAAAAAAATCTATCGCAAAAATACTTACCACGATCAATCTTATTATTATATTTTCTTTAATGTAATAATTATAATTAAATCCAAACCCTATATAATTGATTTTAACGCATCTGAATTGAATGGATGTCGGAGCAAAGTCGCCATAGAGCCTTGGTTGTTGATCGCGCCGAGGTGAGGCGGGGTGGCGGCCGGTCGACGACACATCGACCCTGACACACATCGTGCCGGCATAACTTTCGCACGACGCTCCACTTGACATACTAGTGGAAATATGAATTAAATGATACGTAGCTAGGAGTTGGTCACGCCCTGTGCAATAAAAAGGTTTTGCAGGTTTTACTGCACCAGCTGCATGTTAGATGTTGACTTCAGAAAGATTTATTAGTAACCTAAAGTTCCTAACATTAAGGACGTTAATAACTCAAAGTAAATAAACCCTCTCTGATACTTAAAAGGCAAAACAGAGTTAACTTAAACTAGCAATAAGGTCACACACGAATTAAGGTCGTGATTATTTTTAAGTAAAATATAGGGGTTAATGCCCTTCGCGGAAATATAAGTGCCACAACGAAAGTGTTTAAATTATGTTATTTATATTGAAAAGCACCAAGTAAATACGAGATTGTTGTCGTGTTTTTAATATATTGTGCACTTCCCTTCTCGTTTAAAAACTTGACTCGAGCACGGGTGACGGCCGGTCGTTCAGAAGCTACCAATTTTTTAATGAATTTTGGGTAATTGCATAAATGAAGTTAAAAATAGTGATTTGTGTGATTCATATTTCTTAAAAATGTGCGACCTTTACCCATTAATGATATTGCAGTGTTTCTGTAATATCGTCGCGAATGAAAAAGTTAAAATATCTATCATAGATCTTTTTTCTGAACAATTATCTCCAAACCACTCAGTAATAGATTTTATATACCGATAAATTCAAAGTCTTTAGTTCAGAAAACTTGTTTACATTTGTTACAATTGAGTAACATACGGTATGTTTGTTGAATATATGCCTTTCTATCTCATTGCAGCCATCATCATAATCATTTTAACGAGTTCTCGTTCATGACTCTGATCGATCAAATTAGTGTATTAAAACCTAACAACCGTAAAAAATGTGTTTTTATCAACGGATCTTTCATATATGGGTAAATTTATATGGTTAAAGTTAAGGTTGCATTTTTTTATACAGGTAGTAAGTCCCCATCCGACAACCCGCATTGGGCTTGCGTTAAAGACATTTATGCGATGTCGTGTCATTTGTACTAGGAACATTTTCCGTCCGCTTTATAATAGCAGGCCAATTAATAAATGTTCATTACCGTTAAGCAGCGTTTGTATCGAGATTATTACTAAATATTGTTACGATTATCAGCTTCCTACGGCTGGCCATGGGCTTCCTCTATAATTTAGAGGAATGATGCTTCAGTCCACTACTCTAGATTAATTAGGTTTTGGCAAGCTTTGCATGCGAAAATAATTCATCTCAAGCCCTCCCAATTTTAAGGAGTCCATGATTGGAGGAAGCGCTGGGCGGCAGCGGAAAGTAATGCAGGGTTCCTCGCCCTGTGATGCCGTAGACCGCCCCAAATGCGCGTGACGACCACCGAGAGGTTTTAGTCGGTATGCTGGCGTAGAATTTTGGTTAGGGACTCAACTCAGGTAAACAGGCCGAGTTGAAAGGCCAGAGACCCCGACATACCCTTTCCGACCTCCGCCAAGGTACCGAAAGAGGAGCTTAAAGCGCTTTCCTCTCGTTAAAAAATAAGTGCATATATCTATAGCTCCCTAGCGTATGTACTCATAGTAAAAAGTACATGTCCAACAACCTTTGTACCAGGACGGCAGAAATCAAACGGAGCCATTTGGAGTGTCAATGTGATAATTGAATAATTCGCGCGACTCGCGAATGACGTCAGCGCAAGGTCGCGACGTCCCCACGGACTGCACTGTGCACGGTCGGAACTGCACTCAATTCGGCACAGTGACCTTGTACCGACGACCTGCTGGCTCGAAATGTGTGTCAAACGTCGACACGCCTCATTAGGTTTTTCGGCTGTGCAATCATTATGATAACCTGTGCAAATAGGAAACGCAAGTCCAAGACCATAATGAGTATGTGCTGTTTAACATTGATTGTTCAGTCCCTAAACTTTTTATTGTTGACTGCGTCATTGTTCACGATGCGGTCGAATCCCTGTTGAGCAAAATACATTTCTGGAGAATTTCTCCGTGTGGTATGAATCGGTCTGTCAATAGCACCTATCAACAAGCGCTAAGTAGGTTGCAATGAATTTGCGCTGTGATAACCCAGATAGACAGTTTACTGAAATCCTTAGAATATTTATAGATGTCATTCAACGAATCATGTTTTAGTTCACAATCTGTTCAATACGGTAACCTGGATCTAGTTTTAAGATAGACAGCTTTTAAAACGCAATAAATGAAAGCCGAGTTGATTGTGATGACTCGTAGATTTTGCCTATATCATGTACCTACAAGTCCCCCTGCCGAGCAGTCATAAGTAATTTTACTGTTCGATTAAATGAGTGCGGCGCGAGGTTCTTTTGGACGATATTATTTTTAAGAAATAAATTCCCAAATTGTGTACTTTAATAATGAATAAAAGAAATCGATACACGGCTTACTTTTTTTAATTGATCCACTAAATATAAACTTTTTATTTATTATAATACACCCAACAGTCACATACATAGTTCTGATCCCACACTAAGATACAAGCCTTGTGTCGTGGGTATCAGAAACTACGAGAGACTTTTTGGTCTCACATACACCCAGACCCGAAACAAATATTTGTGGATCACACAAACATTTGTCTCGGTGCGGGGATCGAACCCGCGGCCTCTCGTTTCTCAAGTTGGTGTCTAGCCAACTGTGCCACGGGGCTGTCAAAAAATGGGATTCTCAATCGTAAGGATCTGTTTACACATTCGCGTCACATCTGGTAATTTCTAGAAAAATCTTAAAGCAAAATTTAAAGTTCTACACATAAATATGAAATAGCAAGTTATTAAAACACTGCAGTAATTACATACACAAAAACTATCCTAGACAATCGTGACCGTCCCAAATAAAACTCAACAAACTTTAAAAAAGTTAATTGAATCATGCTGTTAATGCTATGTGTAGGATGTAATTAACAACTGAATTAATTTAATGCACATCTTCTATTGTATATTGACATAGTAACAGATAGGTAAATGTCGTTATAAGAACACAGGATAGAAATAATGGGTAAATCAACTATTACATAACAACTGGCCATTATTTCGTTGAGAGAGATAGAAATAATCTCAGAGGTGCCATCCAAGTGCCGGTGCAGTCATTTTTTTAAACTTTATCGATACACATAAGATAAAAACTATGTACTTAATTAGTACAAAAGGTCTTATCGCACAAGCCGCTCTCTTACAGACAACCAAGGATGGGAGATGTAGGAAGAGAAATTAAAAAAATGAATGGAATACACACATAAACTTACATACCTACATGTATATACTCGTATAAATACACATATCTACATTCAACAAGACAACTAATGGTCCTTAAGCATTTTTCACTTTACCCAGGAGTTTAGAATAAGAAAATAATTATAACACATAAAAGTACGACAAATATAATATCCTACATACCTTTCGATTCATGTCGAACTGCTAATAACGATGCGTTACATTTGTACATTTAAGTCTACCTGCCTCTTGGTCTCAAGGCACAAGTATGTGCCGTGCGATCTAAAGGTCCCTGGTTTGATTCCCGGCTCGAGCAGTGTTATTTGTTTTTTCCATTAGGAAATTCTCAGTAACAGCCCGGAAATGTGCCTGAATGCTTCAACAGGCTAGCCCCCTAATACGTGGGACTGATACATACTGGCGAAATTTGGGGGCAGAAATGCACCTCTGCCTACCCCTTCGGGGAATACAGGCTTGAGGCTATGTATGTATGTATTTAAGTCTATTCAATTAAAATACCTCCTTCTAATTATTAGGTACATGACGTAATGTTAATCACTGTATGATTTTTGTTTTTAAAATGTACCATGTTCAGTCCAAGGTTACTTTTTCAAGCATAGCATACTCGTACATACCTACATTTACTGTGATCTCTCTTGTATACGTCCAGGTGCTTAGATAAAAACTTGGATGTACTCTCAATAATCCGGTTTAAAACTAGACCAGAATTCTAGAATTTTCTTTAACACAACGTTTGGCAATTTTTTATCTTATTGTCTTTTAAGTAATTAATGTCAGTGGACATTACTAGTACATGTATTTTGAATTCAAGTTTTTTCGGCTCTTGCATAATTAATTGCTTGCGTACGAAACTCACCATTTATTTTATGTCTTATCAATAGCTATAAGGAAATTAATAATAAACCCCCATAAAATTCGTATAGCCTACAAATACTTGCCCATGTTTGAGTACATAACAAAGGTCTAGAAGTTGTGTAAATCTTTATGAACCTTATATTCAAAAAAGATCGTAGTGCAAGAAATAAAACAAGTTAATGAATATGAGAAAAAAGAATCCTAAAATAAGTTGCGTGATTAATATTGTGATATTGTTCCAGACGCGCGTCCATGATGTCTCCGCGACAACTGATGCGCAACTCGAACATGACGCAGAAGTGGCAGCGGCGCGAGATATCCAACTTCGAGTACCTCATGTTCCTCAACACCATTGCCGGTAAGTCTTTACTTATAAAAATAATAATAATACAATAATAATACGTGACGTTTCGGAAATACACAGGGTCCATCTCGTTATTTACTTTAAAATAATAATAATAAGATTTTATGTATTTCCTGATGAAAACTAAAAATAAATTATAAAAAAAACCGTAAATATTTTTGTACAAATTATATAAAATGAACCATAGTTAAATTATAATGTAATAATAAAAGATTTTTCTTTTCTGTATTGACTTGTCATAAGTGCTATTTGATTGCCTACGTGACCAAATAAAGCAATTTCATTTCATTTCATTTCATTTCAAAAATTCCTGGGTAGTGGATCAATAGACATAATATTTATTTATTTATTTATGCTTTATATACATTGTATAAAGGCGGACTTAATGCCTAAGGCATTATCTACCAGTCAACCTTGGGGTGATGCAGAGAAAAAATATTAATGAATAGGTGCATATTCGTAGGATATTAGAGATGTGGCTCTAAACTTGCCTATTAACTGGTATTGGTTTTAAATTTTTATTGAATTTATAATCAACGCTTGTTGGAGAGACAGTCAGAAGCGAAAAGAATTAAGCACGATTGGGAGGCAATCGCTTATGGAGTCCCCAAATTTGAAATTAACCTTGGATAGAGAGTTTACAAAGACGATAGGTCCGATTTAAAATTCCGTCGTTGTTTTAATAGAGATACACAACAGTAGGTAATGAGTCAATATGGGAAGTGTCACAACTTAGGGGGTCATCGAAGTAAGTGTGATAACTAGGCTATCACAGAGTATTTTTAACTTAATCTTGTTATATACAGGTTAGTTTTATCGCCCTCATCTGTATAATAAGAAAGATAATATTTGCGTTAATCTCGCACACATCTCCAAAACACACAAATATTGTTCTAACACGGTTTGCTGACCCACTTTTATTCGCGAAGGATTTACGTTAATGTATAATGTATATATATATATATATCGGTTATATGCTACACAAGTTGAATATTATATCTTAATTGAAGCACATAAAAGGGATACGTGCGAAAAAATATATATAAGATGTTCTTTCTCAGCGCAACAAAATGTTTAACTCATTGCGATAAGCGTAGTGCCGACTAGGTTAAGCTTAGATTGCCCAGATGACCGTTTTTATTAACAAAAACAATTGTTTTCTCATGTTACTCATATGACAATAATATTTATGCATTGTCTAATATTAAATACTATTGCGTTTAGAACAATCAGCCTATTCAGGAAAATTAATCATGACTGCAGAAAACACTTCTCTTCCACGTTACATAAAAAATATGAGGAAACAAAAAAAATTCGAAAAGAAATTCGAAAAATGGAAATATGAAAAGTGTTATACACAATAATTATGAAGTGGCGTCAGAGAATTAACGACTTCATGTCTTACTAACAAAGTTCTTGAAATACTTTTTGACGCAAAGAATTATGAAAATGATATCATCTACAAACGTTCCTATTGTAAATAAGTTCCTATTGTAAATAAATTGTAGTTGAACACGATGTGTAAATCGGTGAAAATATGAAAAATTCAGAAAGAACAAAAACAATGTTTTTCTAAGCCAATTAACTAGGTTATAAGCAACTGATATTTACATATACATATAAATAGAGTTGAAACCACCCAATCAATCACAAGTAAATAGACAGGTACACCAATTGCCTTTTTAAAGGTCTGTGTAATAAATCAAAGAGTTTATCGTTTTATCGGACGTCGCCTATGTGTTGAAGAAATAAAATTAAATAAAGTTACTGGGACAAAAACATGTGAAGGACTTTGTTAGTAGTATCTATTAAGAGCAAAACGTGGCTTGTTCTTCGTATTCAAAAATAAATATTAAATAGATTTTTTGACAAAATTGCCATCATAATAAATGTAAATATATAAATAAAAACAGTCACAGTCATGTGTCATGGTATGTGCCTTGGGTATCAGAAACTTCGAGAGACTTTTCGGTCACACAAACCCCCAGACCCGAAACAAATATTTGTGGATCACACAAACATTTGTCTCGGTGCGGGGATTGGACCCGCTGCCTCTCGTTTCGCAATCTAATGTCTAGCCAACTGCTGATGATGACGATATAAAGAAAAGGATTTTATATAGGAGCCTTGATATTGGAAAGAAGAAGGCCGTACAACAACAAAATCAGTACTTCACCGATTTTTTTGTCAGCAACAGAATTTCCATAGAAACGAATCCTACATAAATAAAGCATTTTTACTTTTCTAGTTTTTGTCCTATATCTATTTATTTATTTATTTAAAACTTTATTGTACACACAACATTAAAACTAAGGAGTACAGAGAACTAGAGAAGTACAATGGGCGGCCTTATCGCACGAGGCGATCTCTTACAGGCAACCTGGGATGGAGATGCATGAAGAGAGATGAAAGGTAGTCGGTATCTATGTTAAAAAAAGAAGCATCTAAACAAGTTCTGTTATTGAAACCAAGCCGATAGGTTGTTAAGTCAGGTCAAGTTGTCCACGACGCCAAACATCTAGTGTTACGAACACCAGTTACGCGCAAATCACATAACATGTGCCCTATCCCACCACACACCC
This sequence comes from Hemaris fuciformis, assembly GCA_907164795.1. Taxonomy (NCBI): domain Eukaryota; kingdom Metazoa; phylum Arthropoda; class Insecta; order Lepidoptera; family Sphingidae; genus Hemaris; species Hemaris fuciformis. Next base: position 947,387 of record OU015452.1, read on the forward strand.
GCCACTGTAACTCCTATGCTCCAGGATCAACAGCGGCACGCACAGTATTGACGCTGAGCAATGAAGCTCATAATCCCTGTCATAATCCCGCAACGAAGTTAATCAGAAAGACAAAATAAAGGAGGAGTTGGAAAACAAAGAGTTGTCCACTTCCCTCCATAGCAAAGCGGGTGACAATAACATTGAGCAAACAATAACATTAACATTTCAACGAGGTCTGTATAATAAACAACACCAGAAGTTACATGCATACTATTGAGCATAATGTTACGCTCATCCGACCAAAGATTGCACTCACATAACATGTATGAAACTAACCGCAGTACTTCATGCATTATAAGTGTGCTCCATACGGTCGCCATCTCAACGATTAGAGGCAATTATCGCGGATGTACATCGCACATTCGTTGAGCAAAAGTTATGTAACCCGTGTAACTCAATTATTTCCTTGTGTAACGCTAGTGGACACACTTTATACTTAAGTAAGTTACAAGCGATCACGTAATCGTCGACAGTTCTTATTACATGTTACCTAGAAGGTAATATTGAAAATTATAGTGTTCGACTTAAATACTATATTTAAGAGCGGGCAAAACTTTCCGTTTATTCCAAGCTAAATACTATGGAATGTCTTGATATGTATACTCGTATAGGGCTCAATAATATTTTTTGTTTGACGTCTGTCAACCTTAATCCTGTAAACGAGTTACACTAAAACCCTTTGCCCAAAAACATATCAGACTGTAGAAATTATTTGCTATTAAAATTGTAAGGCAACGCGCATTAAAAAATTAACAAAACTTGGGCATAAAGTTCCAAAAGTACATATAATGTATAATTACCTCTAAGTTTTAGTGGAGGCCCGTGCCCAGCAGTGGGACGTATATGAGCCGATGATGATATGATAATTTAGAATGAATAAAACTTACCAGAAATACACCGCAAGACAGACCCTACCACCATAATTCATAATACACACGTAAACTTCGAAAAATGATTCAAAAACTTTCAATATTTTTATGCCGTTTCGTAATAATTCAGTTTGGTTGTACTCGACCAATCTGCTACGCAAATTATACTGAAAATAATGTTTGTAGATGACTCATTGTGACCAATACATTACGCTACGCTAAAACATATTATTATTAGAGATGTGCCGACTTTGACTTTGGCCGACTAGCCGATTAGTCGGTATAAAGAGGCCGACTAATCGGCTGACTAGTCGGCCAAGCCGATTACGCTTTCGGGTATTCTGGTGACCCATCGTTTACAGCTGATTAGCGCGAAAGTCGCAAGCGCCTCTTGCAAGCATGTCTCTACCTGTTTTGTTTACTTCGCGTTGTTTCTTAGTTTTGCTTGTGTAAGGGTCACAGTAGTGTATTTGTGTAAAAAATTGTGCAAAGATAATTAATTCTGTTACTGGTCCAATGTTCATTAAAGTTAGTTTGACAGCCCCGTGGCGCAGTTGGCTAGATACCAGCTTGCGAAACGAGAGGCCGCGGGTTCGATCCCCGCACCGAAACAAATGTTTGTGTGATCCACAAGTATTTGTTTCGGGTCTGGGTGTTGTGAGACCGAAAAGTCTCTCGTAGTTTCTGATACCCACGACACAAGACTTGTATCTTAGTGTGGGGTCAGAACTATGTATGTGACTGTTGGGTGTATTTATTTATTTTATTTATAAATACAGCAATTAAAATTTAATCATGTCAAAAAAAACTTGTGTATGGATGAAATGTTGTTTTGTTAGTTAATTAAGTTCAATAACTATAATAGCTATGATTTTCTTACAAGCAAGTAATTGTAAAAACTGATTGCCAAAGGAAAGATTATTTTACTTTACATTTCAAATTGTCTGATTATAAAATGAAAATATTATATTATATTATTAAATAATCTAGGTTTATATTTAATGTAAATCCACCTACATACATAATACCGATAAATATATACAAAGTAAGAAGGCGGATAGTCGGCACCCTTTGCCGAATAGTCGGCTTTACCGACTAGACGGCACATCTCTAATTATTATGCAAATAACTTTATCCTACCAATTTTACTGCACAATATTGAAAATAATAGTTAGGTCGTTATAAATCCCATGCGTACATAATCACGACTGTATGCCTAAGTAGTTGGTAGAAGCCTTCCATAGAAGCCCAAAAGACCAGCTTGCCTTACAAAATTCCGAATAATATATACATTTTACGCTCTAAACTTTATTAAACAAAAGCAATTTAACATATAAATAAGAATAAATAATTATTATAATCTAGACATTACACATTAACATCGTGATAAAACCTGCACACCTAAAAAGTTCTTAGGAATTTCTTAGATGTGTAGTCCGCCAACCCGCACTAGGCCAGCGTGGTGGACGAAGGCCTAAACCCTCTCAGTCGTAGAGGAGGCCCGTGCCCAGCAGTGGGACGTATTTGGGCTGATGATGAAGACATTACACAATTAACGTGTAACACTTTTGGACTTCTATGGAAGTACTGCCACTGGGTTACAAATTTTGCCAGCTATTATTTTAACCCTCATCTTATATGAGGCGAACCTATTGCCGTTTGCGGGTGTGCTTTTAGACCCCATCGTACTAATGAAGATTTTCTAACAAAAATCTTTAACTGTGTACCCGACCTGGCAATAGAATTTGGAGCCCTTAAACCTCGTGCTAGAAAGTAGCAAGAATGACTTTAATGTGTTTCTTTCATATTGTAAGTAGTGACTTGCATATCGTAAAGTGTAGTATTTATTCTAGTAACTGTGCTTACCATCAGGTACAGTGGAGCCACTTTGCCGTGCCAGAATAAAAAAAAACATTAAAAAAATGAAAAGATCTAGGTGACAGCAACGTCGTAGTGGTGAAATATGCCTATTATATCAAAGGAAACACGATAAACAATATCTTGTTAAACTCTTATAAGGCATTGAAATATTGCGATGATGCAAAGGCTAAGCTCTAAGATACCATCAAGAAGTAAATTATAAAATACCATGAATTGTTAAAGACACAATATCCGATGAAAATAAACAATACTGAGGTAAATGTGGCTAAAATATTAATTATTCAATTATCCTTTCCTTTTACCTACATTTGGCGAAGGAATAGCGGAAAGTAACTTTTTTATGGCCGAATACTGAAACGTTACTTAATCTAAGGGCGACTTATATTTAAGTGGCTGTTATAATTTAAGCGCTATATACTTAAAAAATGTCATGTAAAATAACTTTTTGTGGTAATGTTGCCATTTATGGAAATTTAAGTGGGCATTAGTTAATCACAGTCTTAAGTAGCGTTTCAGTATTCGGCCATTAATGTATTAAGTGTCTAATTACACTACCCTTAATATAAACTATTGCAATACCAATTTATTATTATTCAATAAAATCCCCAATCAATGGTATGGCCTACAGCCTCTGTTCTCGACTTTTGTATGTTAAAATATCATAATTCATAGACAACATTGAATTATTCATCTTTGATATAAAATAATCCATCAGCAACGTGGGAATGAACGGATGGAATATGCCGAAGCGGTCATCGCACACTTGCGCAAGAGGACACTTTATTAGAAAATAAGCGTTGCAATCAGACCAATCTGTGGTCACATGCGAGTCCGTATGAATCAGCCGGGAGGCGGGTATCCCTGGAGCGCGTGATGTGGCCACGCTTATCGTCACGACCCACTTCGCAAACCAGATTAGTGACACACCTCTCATTATCCAGTTAATGGGCGAAGACGGTTCTTAGAAAATTGGCAGTTCTGCGAAAATTGCATGTGGAATTGACGGCATCCTCAACGTGTAGCAGCAATGTATAAATGCCATTTTATCCTGATGTCTAATGGCAATATATCGCTGGTATACATAAGCCCTAATAGTGAATGACGTCTAACTTATAATTAATAAATACTAGTATTTTTTTCTCCTTATGTACAATTTATTGAGGTGAAAAAATAATACAACAATGCAGGTCGGCATAGTATTGCAACTATTAAAAAGAATATATGTAAAAAATTAATATTAATGTAAAAAGAAAAAAAATAAAGTTCGCCATATAAGGGTCGATTACAAACTGTAACTACGGCGCGACTTAATAATAACAATCAAGAGGAAGGTCGGTGCCTGTCGTCAGCGATCATCATTATGCCGGCCAATTAAACTTACAACACACATGTGTATGCCTACACGACTTAACTGGCTCTTATCCAACACTTTCATGTAAACTCATATTTGCCTGACAATTTAGAATGCAATCATCTTATTTTTTGTCATCGTGATAATCATCTTGGATTCCAGTCTGCCTTAGGGAGGGAAAACTGGGTATATCGGTCTCAACAAACAATGCAAAACACCTAAGAACTGATTAGATTTATAATAAAAATTTTTAAAAACACGAAAAGCAGAATTGTAATACCTATTTCCTTACAAATTACTCTTTTTAAGAATATTTTAAATATTACTTGTTGCCTGTTCATTGTCTAGATACACCAAATTTTAGTCGAAGTCAAAAAAAAATCGTCATTTTGGACAACAATTTGCTAATGACAGCTAGTCATTGTGATTATGTTAATAGGTTTTGAGTATGCAACCGTCAAACAATGGAGCGCAAGAATTGATTGTAATTATTGCGTCCAATTAGTAAAATGCTTAAAGACGCATATTGTATTGAGATTGGGTATAGATATTAACATATTTGCATACAATCAGATGCCCTCAGTCATCCGTCACCTCACCAAATTGACTTCAAAAGGAATTCCTTATTTGGCATCGTCTATAGACACGCGACGGCAGTTGCATTTTACAGATAAGCAGTTTGTACTCATATGATTGCTAGACCTAGCCGTTGTATTGATGTAAATTGATGACAGCCCCGTGGCGCAGTTGGCTTGACACCAGCTTGCGAAACGAGAGGCCGCGGGTTCGATCCCCGCACCGAGACAAATGTTTGTGTGATTCACAAATATTTGTTTCGGGTCTGGGTGTATGTGAGACCGAAAAGTCTCTCGTAGTTTCTGATACCCACGACACAAGACTTGTATCTTAGTGTGGGATCAGAACTATGTATGTGACTGTTGGGTGTATAAAAAAAAAAAAAAAATATGTTAATTTCCGCTGCACTGTAATGAATGAAAATGACAACCTCATGTAGACTGTTAGACGATCAATCTACCACGTTTTGTTACATGCCAAATGATGTGGCTTAATCGCAATGCTTTCACTCCTTTAACTGTGGTTAATGTCTTTATGCACAATCGTTTTAAACAATCTTTATTCGACTATTATTCAAGACTACCAATTTATTTGCTCACGACGGCGACTTAGACGCCATTCTAATCTTATTCAACTGTTCTGTGATTATTTTAATAAAGTCAAACTATGCTGCCTCGTGGTCTCGCGGTACAAGTATGTGCCGTGGGATCTAGAGGTCCTGGGTTCGATTCCCGGGTCGGGCAAAGTGTTATTGGGTTTTTCCATTAGGAAATTCTCAGTAACAGCCCGGAGTCTGGAAATGTGCCCGAAAAACGGCAATAGGCTCGCCCCCTATTACGTGGGACTGATACATACCTGGCGAAATGTGGGTGCAGAAATGCACCTCTGCCTACCCCTTCGGGGAATACAGGCGTGAGTTTATGTATGTATGTGTCAAACTATGTAACCACTCCTTTCTTCAGCTAGACACTTACATCATCTTTTAAGTTCTGTTTTTCTGTCTAGAAATGACTGACGAGAGCACACGATGACATGACGCAGGTAAACAGTAGTAATGGCTGTGATTAAGATGGAAACACTATCGCGATTACGATCCGAGTTACGCAAGCTGCAGTAACGCACAGCGGAGCTACCATATGGAATAACGACATGCGATATTTCAATGTCACAGTGTCTCGTGTCTCGTGGACCAAAACGTGCCTATAATTCCCACAGCTGGGCACTGATCTATGGAATCTATGGGTAATTTTGGGCTATAGAGGAGCGGGCTCTACCAGGGCAACATAATTGCGAAGATACTTTTTAATGATACAATGATACTTTGCTTCCGAAATCGTCGGATGTGTCAGCATTTCATTGAAACTCAAAGACAGAACTTCTGCATTATGTATCATAGTACGCTTTAATGTCCGATAGTATGTGTGTAATTTTGATAAAAAATATAAAAACAAACCCCGGACAGCCCCGTGGCGCAGATGGCTAGACACCAGCTTGCGAAACGAGAGGCCGCGGGTTCGATCCCCGCACCGAGACAAATGTTTGTGTGATCCACAAATATTTGTTTCGGGTCTGGGTGTTTGTGAGACCGAAAAGTCTCTCGTAGTCTCTGATACCCACGACACAGGACTTGTATCCTAGTGTGGGGTCAGAACTATGTATGTGACTGTTGGGTGTATTTATTATTTATTTATTATTTATTTAAACATTTTATTCGGCCCGGTGCTTGAAGCCGTCAGCTCCGTTTTTTAGGGAATTTCTTGCATACTACAACACGAAAATGTGCATTCTTTATGACCAAACATTTTTTATATCTCAGGAAAGCATACAGATTTCATAAGCATACTCGTATATTTAGCTTATAAAACAACTTAATTTTACAGAAAAAGTTCCAAGTACAACCGTTCTTCAATGAGACCGTTCTACATTTATGATATTGTTTAACTGTATGTAATAAAAAATGGAAAGTGTTACAGCGAGAAGTAGATTGATATAATTTAAAATCGCATTCGAAGCGATAATAACAATTAAAACAGCCGTAACAATAAAGTCAGTGATATCTTGCAACACTGTACATGATTTTCTCTTTTAAGAACAGTATGCATATCGCTTTAGTGGAACCAGAAATCGCGAATCGGTTACTTCTCGAAACAAAAGTTTTAGAAGATTTACAGAAACTTGTTGTTGCTGTTTCGGAACAGTTAACACTAGGGAATCAACGGTGGATAAAACTGGGGGACTCAGAATTATGTAGATAAGATTCCTCTTCATAATTAAATTATTGTAATCACATTTTTAAAGATTCTTAAAAATTAATATATTTTTTTTAAAATCCTCAATAAAATGCAAGAAACAAAAATTGTTTTAAAATGGCATAATTGTAATGTTGAATTTAATCTAAACTTCACTCATCAACGCGCCCTCCAAAAGTTCAGGGTCATTTCATTACACCAATAAAACTTGTTAAAATTAAATCCAAAATTCAATACAATTGATTGGACCGCACAATTTGTGCGGTTATTAATTAGATCTTAACGTAACAAAACACCTGTATATCACACATAAATATTAAAATGTTTCTCAATCGGCCCACTTCATAACATGCGATTTAATTACTATTATGAATCTAAAGATAAATATTTAATTCTTCAATAAATTTACATAACATCAATTACGAACATAAAGCGATAAACGACATTGAACAGTTTATTATAAAAATTAAGTTTTCGTCTTTCCTAACCTTTCATATAAGGCGCTGACAAAGATGAGTACTTAATAGCTCTAAAATTTCCGTTCTTCCCTATATAAAGCTATAGTTGTTAGGATCATCATGTATCCCCTGCCTGTCGTAAAAGGCGACTCAAAGGGGCCTTTGGGCGGCGGCACTGTGGCCTGTGTCCGTCGCGGGCGCCTATCCATAACTGGGGCGCCCGAACCAAGCTAGTAGGGGTGCAACTGCATATGGGGTGACCCCGACATACGCTTCCTGCCCCCCCCCCCTCCCCCAGGGCTGGCGGGAAGTAGAGCCATAACCAGCTTTTCCCTCGACAAAAAAAAAAAGGATCATCATGTAACTTCTATGCTATTCCTTGGATGATGACAGCGAATATTCTGACTTACGATATCTGTTCAGGCTAATTCGCATTGTAACAGAATGCTTTGTTTAATTAGAGAAAAACGGAAAAGATTTTGGTAATTATAATATAATTTGTTTTACAGAACATTGTATATTACTTATATATTAACATTTGAATTCTGAAGTTTTAACGTCGACCTGTCCCAACAATACATTACCTTAGTTTACGCTATTTTCAGTTAACTCGTTATATACGCAGATATGTGATCTCTAATTATATTAGCACGCAAGATTCACATAACCCATATAAGTATGTATACATGAATATTGTTACATTAGTAATACATCGATAATAATTCTCATCGCTGACGAGAAATAAAAAAAGGATGTATCCGTCATTTGTATCTCACTATCGATTATTTGAATCTTACTAATATTAAGTAGTATTAAGGATATTTTAATTTAAGCCGCCGCTGTATAAAATAAAAATACATTATAATTACCTTTGCAAAAATAATTGCATAAAAATTACAATGCAGTGATTGAGTGCCCTTCCTTTTAAGCATTTAATTCGCCTCAGGATTGGCACTGTCAAAAATGACGTTAAACATTAATTTCAATGTATTACAAACCTTTTCAACAATTCAATGGCTTTTGTGTTCATGGTGGCGGCGCCGGCGCCCGCCTGTGTTTCAGCTGGTGTTCAGGTCAATGGCACTTGCAAATTATTCTCAATAGCACTTTTACTTCACTCCAAACGTTTCGTTATATCACTCTCAAAACCGTGATGAATGAAGACTTTCAAAATGTCAATTGTTATCTACTGTACATACTTATCGCTTTGTGCTTCCTCTTTAAAATATTTAATTTTGCTCCCACGCAATAAAGTTAAATAATCTGGTACTATTACGTTTCAATATGGAACTATCATCAGTCTTAGAATGATGTTAATGCAATCTTTCTACGCAATGAAATCGAAGAGAGAACATTTAATACGCACACATCGAATTTTTTGGAACGAATTTTTTTAATCACTACAAAAATATCGATGTATTAAAAATTGTATCGATAGGACACATCGCGTTTACCACACCACTATCCTTAATGATTGACACTGACACGACATAAATTGACGTCACCGTGCAGTATTTAATAGGTATATTTTGATCGATAGTTTTTAAATCGATTAGTTTTTCTAAGTCCCGGTTGGCGACGCGACCGGCACGAAAGTGGAATGGAGTTTGACAGGCGGCCGGCAGCCGCGGTAAAAGCGGCGACAATAGACCGTCGCCTCGCTCATGTCGCCTTAGTACAAGCGATAGTAATGACCGACATATTGTCACTGTCAACATCGTATCTTGAGGTCAAAGGGCGATGCGATGTGGATAAACATCGGCGGCACTCTGGACGAGACTGCGTGCCGGATAGCGTGCAATTTTGCGCATTATATTAAAATATCTCAAGTTGCGGAAGATCTTATATTTAAATCTACCGAAAATATAATACATACATACATAAACTCACGCCTGTCTCCCGTTAGGGTAGGCAGAGACTATAAAGCGCCAAATGCCACGGTCCAAACACACCACTTTCGCTTCCTCCACTGACATTATCCTCTTCATGCATGCACGTCGGTTTCGAGGACTTTTTATAATTACCCTTTTTCAGTAAAATAATGCTAGTGAAAAATATAATGAAATGTTGATAAGCTAAATAGTAGTTAAGCTCTGTACACTCATGATTAATCCAATAAAGTGCATCTTTCAACCCTATTCTTATAGGTCAGTGTGAAATAATATCTGACCCTCGGTCGTTGTGATGGGCTATTTAGCGTAGCCTGCACCTGAAACGTTCTTTATGTACAAATACGTCTACATACATGAGGCAATAGAGCCAAAAACCTTCAGTTTCATAATCTGCCACCGTGTCGCAGTTTGTTCACAGTTATAAGGCTCCCGCCACGCTCCAATTGTGATAACTTTCACTTGCCAAATCTCCACAGACACACCATTGCTGTAAACATTCGCAATGGCTGAACGTAGGTTTCATTTACCACGAATGCGGCGGACATAGCCAACTCGAAGAGTGAAGTGATTGTTGGAAATGTATAGAGAAGTCTAAATTAAGAATCAGCATAACTGCGACATAATATTATCATATTTTTTCTCGATTTAGTTGTCACTATTTCGTAAAAGACCTTAACATCATTCAGGCCGTCAAAAATCGCCGTAAGTTCTGCAAAAATAAGCTATCATTGCAAAGTTTATTAAATAATTTACTTTTTTTCACATCTTTAAGCATATCTATCATAAAAGACTTTGCAAAAAACTTTTGTGCGAATGCGTACTTGTATCCATAGGTAGTTTTCTGCAGTTGAATAATTATAATTATTGTATCATCAACAATGTCATCATATATCGCCAAGTGCTAGCCATAGGTCACAAGACTTCGAGAGTGTTTTGTTAATTACGACACTTTTCCAGCGACGTCATGCAAACTTTATCAAATCATCTATTCATATTTTTTAAATCAACTTAACCGATATCCGCCATTCAACTAAATTACGCTAAACAAATTGACAGCCCCGTGGCGCAGTTGGCTAGACACCAGCTTGCGAAACGAGAGGCCGCGGGTTCGATCCCTGCACCAAGACAAATGTTTGTGTTATCCACAAATATTTGTTTAGGGTCAAGGTGTTTGTGAGACCGAAAAGTCTTTCGTAGTTTCTGATACCCACGACACAAGACTTGTATCTTAATGTGGGGTCAGAACTATCTATGTATGTGACTGTTGGGTGTATTTATTAAAAAAGAAAAAATATATGAAGTAAACTGATCCCATCTATACACAAATAAGTAAAATTGGAGTGTCTGTTTGTGATATTGAAATAACCGCTTTTTAATAAATGTATATGGATTTTTGTCTGTCTGTCTGTCTGTTTGTTCCCGCTAATCTCTGAAACGGGTGGACCGATTTTAACAGGACTTTCACTGGCAGATAGCTGATGTAATAAGGAGTAACTTAGGCTACATACATATAAATAAAATTTGAGTGTCTGTTTGTAATATTGAAATAACCATTTTTTACTACACGTATATATATGAATATATATGTATATACGGTACATACACCAAAATATTTATTTTTAAAATTTTTGTCTGTCTGTTTGTTTCGGCTAATCACTGAAATGGCTGAACCGATTTTGACGGGACTTTTATTAGCAGGTAGCTGATGTAATAAGGAGTAACTTAGGCTACTTTTAGTTTATAAATTTTCTTATTAAAAATTAATTTTCCGCGCGGACGAAGTCGCGGGCACAGCTAGTTTATTTATATGGAGAGGAAGATATGATCATCTGATGACCCCTAGATAAATGCCTGAGGCTGAATTTTAATCTCATTATTCAAAGATGTTTCTCATACCACGTGGCTGTAATCAATCTTAACATAACCAACTATTATGAAGACAACAGACGTCTCATAGTATTAGTGTAATCGGCCTGTGTTCGCGGCAATAAGGCCCCGACTTCCTCGATTATCACTGATAATTATCTGTTAATACGCTGATAGTGTTTATAATAAATTGTTTTATTCACTAACGCAAAGACGAGCAGGTAAATTGGCTTATGCATTAATATCGATACATACAACATTGACGACTCTATCCGCGAGGAGCTATAACATGCTATAATTTAGCTTTGGATGCTTGACCATTCGCAAATCATCATCATCACCATCATCACCCCAAATACGTCCCACTGCTGGGCACGGGCCTCCTCTACAACTGAGAGGGTTTAGGCCTTAGTCCACCACGCTGGCCTAGTGCGGGTTGGCGGACTACACACCTAAGAAATTCATCATCATCATCATCAGCCCATATACGTCCCACTGCTGGGCACGGGCCTCCTCTACAACTAAGAAATTCCTAAGAACTTTTTAGGTGTGCAGGTTTTATCACGATGTTTTCCTTCACCGTTAAAGCAAGTGATAATTCATTGTGAATATACACATAACTTCGAAAAGTCAGAGGTGTGTGCCTGGTGTTTGAACCTGCGACCGCCGAAATTCTCGACCGCGCGCCTAAACCTCGAGGCCATCACTGCTTCGCAAATAACTGCTAGAATTATTTTATATTAACTACATAATTTTTTCAAGGATACAAACGTGTCGGTTCTTGTGCCTTATTCTTCTTCTTTCATGTCAATTGATATATTTTTCATGGGTACAAAGCAAATCTGTGTCGGTTTCCCTATTCGGACGGTTACGTACGTTCTTTGAAAAGGCACTTTGACGTCCTGAACTAAATTTATTTTTTAACTAGCCAAAACATTATACAATACTGTTGTGACTTCTATCATCAACTATTGTTGATGATTAGAGCACACGTTGAAACGTATACTATTATTATCATCCAAAATAAAGTTGTTTTGGACGCGTTTGTGCAAATATTTGCATTTGTGATAACGCAATTTGCGTCTTGCTAATGGCTCAATAATACTCTGGGTTGTTGTTTTGTCATTCTTCTTAAATTGTATTACACATTTAATAATTCGCTTACGCATTATGATTCAGGTTGTTTTTTCCAATTTGATAGCATAAACTCGTGTGTGGCGAACAAGAGGCGCAGGATTCGATTTCTATATCTGATACAATGTTCGTTGATTTCTTACGTAGAAAATTCTCTCGGCAAACAGTAATGAGCTCGCCCTCATTACGTGACACTTAGAAAATGATATATCGCCATCAGCGCAAATACTGGGCACGGGCCTCCTCTACAACTGAGAGGGTTTAGACCTTAGTCCACCACGCTGGCCTAGTGCGAGTTGGCGGACTACACACCTAAGAAATTCCTAAGAACTTTTAGGTGTGCAGATTTTATCACGATGTTTTCCTTCACCGTTAAAGCAAGTGATAATTCATTGTGAAACTTTAAAAAGTCACACATAACTTTGAAAAATCAGAGGTGTGTGCCTGGGGTTTGAACCTGCGACCGCCGAAATTCTCGACCGCGCGCCTAAACCTCGAGGCCATCACTGCTTCTCTTCATCTCTGCTTCTAATGATATATATATACTGAGGAGTATATATATACTCCTCAGTTTTCTCCTTTTGGAACACAGACGTGGAAATTTTGTAGGGATAGACTTTGTATCACATGGCGCAAGATCTCTGGTAAAAATCCTATACAAGAAACTGTTTATCATAAAATCTTTACGTCGAATCAACCTTGACATCCATGGGAATAATTGAGATCAACAATTCGCGCGTTATGATTGTCACCTTGCCCGCATTATTTGGACAATTTTTCTCTTAAACATGCCAAGGAATTTGACGGATAATCCGTTTTAAACTAGGTTAATCTTCATTTGTTTTGATTATTGCCCACGTTTATTGGTGGTCTGAATTTTGAATCTTCGTGTTGCCGAGAAATGAGAATGCGCGACTATAACATATATTATCAACTCTTGAGTTGAATTTTGCTCAATACTGGACACGTGTGTCATTGATAAAATGGGTTATACTAATCCATACCACTAAAATGTTTTAGGACCCAGTGGAGGCTTTTAGCATATACCTAGAAGTATCTAGATGCAATCCTTAAAATAAAAGTAAAACTAAGGTTTTAAATTAATAACTTTTATTTTCATCGTAAAAAGGCTTGAGATCAACCTGATCTAACCTTACAATATTATTGCAACTGCACAGTAGTAGGTATAAAATATGAAACTTAGAAAAAAATATTTTTTCAAAATGGCATTATGACAATTATTAACTTCGTTTAAAAGGGAGATCATTTTTGAAATAACATTGCATGATTAAATAATAACTATAACATCCAAGGAAAGTAGCAATATGTTTACTGTTATCAGTGTTAATAACTGGCGACCATTTCAATCATGTCGTGTTTGTTTGCTCTGTACATGTCTTGATATGTCGTATCAGCTAATGTGTCAATTATAATGTTCAATTAATTATGTACATTGCTTTATAATTATCAATGGCCTTAGATTTATTTATTTTACATGGTTATAAAATATTTTTATCAAAGAGTAAGTTTTTAATGATTCCGTATCCATTGTTAATTATGCCAAATTAGTTAATAGCTTTTCTAATGTCTAGTGATCTTCTTAGCTAACAAACATCTGATTCTTTGCGCTGACAGGCTTGCGGAATTAATGGTAGAATGAAAGGATAATTTTGTGAATCACAACGAGATTATTGGGATTCTAACAATGTAGATCTCCAAACGCACAGCAAAACAGTTTTCTGTTATGCCCGATTTATACCAAACAAGCAAACGCCTGATGGCCTCGAGGTTTAGGCACGCGGTTGAGAATCTTGACGGTCGCGGGTTCAAACCCCAAGCACACACCTCTGACTTTTCGAAGTTATGTGTGTATTCACAATGAATAATCACGTACTTTAACGGTGAAGGAAAACATCGTGATGAAACCTGCACACCTAAAACTTCTTAGGAATTTCTTAGGTGTGTAGTCCGCCAACCCGCACTAGGCCAGCGTGGTGGACTAAGGCCTAAACCCTCTCAATGGTAGAGGAGGCCCGTGCCCAGCAGTGGGACGTATATGGGCTGATGATTAAGCAAACGCTTGTTCTATTCTCACTCTGTAAAATTCGTTTAGAGTCGACAGATAAAAAGTAATCGTTGTTCTGTTTGCGTTCACAGAGATTCGGGTGATTATTATAAGATTTGCTCCTTGATATTTTGTTTACACTAAAAGCCCAAGAAAAATCTCTCGAGCTCTTCGTTCGTTTGGTTTAAACCAACTCTTAGACATTAGCACCACCACAGTTGAGCCAAACACAACGTTGTTTTACCACTTAGGGGCCGTTCAAGTATTACGTAAGCAAATTTTACTCAATTATTAACCCCCCCGTCTCCCATGTCAGCAAAAGTAAGCAAATATCGTACTCCCCCCTCATATGCTTACGTAAGCATTAGTATACATATTTTTTTATCTGTTCTAGTATCTTTTTTACTCAAGAAATCGGAGCAAAATTTTGTAGAGAATCCGAAAAAGAAATATAAATATTGCTTACGTAATCACTATCCAGACCCCCCATTACCCGATGTCATCAAAAATAAGCAAATGGAATACCATATATACACCCCTCTTTAGTGCTTACGTAATACTTGAATGGCCCCTTATGCTGATAATATATGAAAATGTAACAACAAAATTTGTACCCTCGAATAGCCTAGATATGACTCAGACTACATTACGTAATTACTAAATCAATTAAATAATATAATCGGGGAAATCTAATTGATACATTCATTGGTTTTAAAATTCCAAATATTTAAATCCGATTACTTAACACATTATATTACACAATTTGTGCAAAATTATGGTAGAAATATCCCGCCTATGACCCATTCAATTGTGTCCAATTATTATATATTAAAAGTTTATAAACAAGTAAAGTGACATGACAAGATCCTGAAATACAAATTGTCCTGGCAACAAGCTATTACGACAGCCAAGAACAATATTCATTCTAAAATACGGTATAATTACTTTACGAAGCACATTTTCAGACTTCGTGCTTCTACTGATAATTTCCTTACGAAAGCATCCAAGAACATTTCACCCGTCCAGGAAATAGAACCCAATCCTTTCGATCGCATGCGACAGTTTTTACCCGGGCAACAGTCAGGCAGTCAACTCTTCCCTTTAAGTCTGCAATAATTGATCTCTAGAAGGATGTATGGAATATTTCGTAAGCGTCACGCTACCATAGCGAGGTCAGTGGAATGGTGTAACTAACTTCATTGTCAAATCTTTAGTTTCCCTTTGGAAACTCGGCCTATAGTTTGCAAAAACATAGAAATGCGCTTACGACACTATGCCGGCATTGCGGTTTTACGGATAATTGCATACTTGTTTAGTCTATTAACCTTATTCCAAAAATGTTGGGTTTCGACGGCTAAAAGCCTCTATGGCGAAGTTGTCGAGAAACTGTACTATGAGAGTAGGGTTCGATCCTTGTGCTAAGATAAATGTGTGATCTGCAAACATTTTGATCTGCTAGTTCGTTGATCAGGCGCCTCTTTGATCAGATGGATTTTGTATATTATGTTACTTTGATCAGACGGCACTTACAGTATTGAGGCGACTTTTTACTAAATCTAACTATGATTTGACCTAACAGATCAGATGTAATTTTGTGTTATCTTACACATATATTTATGTATGTAATTTTTGAAGTTATACTTCTTTAGGCGCGTTATGAAAAAATGATGAGAGTGAAATTTTAAGATGCGCGCGCATCTGTGACACAAAATTAACAGTATGAAGTTGTCTGCTTAACCGCTCATTAAGTCTCGAAAAAAAATATGTCCATTGTAGCTAAGTTCACACTGCACTACGCGCGTCATGTTGGCTGCATTATTTAATCTGCATTTGTGTCGTTTCCGGTCAAAAGGACGAGTTATTAAGCCAGCTGACTCATTAATGGTACTAGGCATTCAGAAAGCTAGAGAGGTGAAATGCTATCATTAATAAGTTTTGTTTTTAATTCATCGTGGTTTAAATTTCGAATGGATTATACGAGTATACAGTTTTTAATGCTAGTACTTTGTCCTTGCTGATTTATGATGTCCTGGTAGTTGCGTAGAACATAATTGACATTTTCTTATTTTCAATTTTAGTTTTAATTTATTACTGTCACTATTCTACATTTTAAAAAAAAGTGTGTGTGTACTTATGTACACGCGTTAGAAGTTATACCACACGACTGAAGTAAAACTTATAAATGCGCCCAATTAAATGTATGTAAATTACGAGTGCGTTCAGAAATGTAATATGTTGTGTAAACTAAGAACTATGTATGTGACTGTTGGGCGTATTTATAAGTTTTACTTCAGTCGTGTGGTATAACTTCTAACGCGTGTACATAAGTACACACACACTTTTTTTACTAGTCGTGCAAAAAACAGTCAATATTAATTTTACGAATTGTTATCTGGCGCATAGGAATGAGGTTGCAATCCAGTGCATAATTTGATAAGAGTAAAGAAACAAACAGATTATTATTAAATTAAGTAATGTTTCAGACTTAATTAAGCGTTGAAAACAAGGTTACCTTGTTAGTACATGAAGTAGTGTTCTGTGGAGAATGTAGAATTGTGTACAACTTGAATCATTTCTTTTGCAATAATCGTGGACATATATGCCAATATATATTGTATGTGTTATTTATATAGTAAAATATTACTAACAAGTTCTGGGAAACGACTTTGACTAAGCCATAACTACTATCAATGGTAGAGAACGTTTGAGCAAAGCAGTATACAAGGTCTGATTGTGTTGATACACAATAAAAGCAACACTTAATCACTCTGCCACTCTCTATAGGTGAAAACGTTTACGCAGTTCAAAGTACTCCACTGCTCAAAATTATAAATAATATTTATTGACCTTACCACTATCATCTAGCAAATATGCCGAATGTTAGAAGGTAGAATGTTTTATCCTTAAGATCATGAAGTTAATCGAAATGCATAAATTGTTTAGAAAGCATTTCAGAAAAGATTTCTGTTTGATTAATGAAGTTAAACGTTTCTATTTTCCCTTGTCACCAGGTCGTACGTACAACGATTTGAACCAGTACCCGGTGTTCCCATGGATCCTCACGAATTACGAGAGTGAAGAGCTGGACCTCAGCCAACCGTCGAACTTTAGGGATCTCTCCAAGGTAAGCCAACCTTTGAATGCTGTACAGGTACTAAGAATCTACAACAATTAGAGAAATAGATCTGTTACTACCAAGAATAACATACGAAAAATTATATATCCTACATATAGTATAGATAGATATCTAAGGCCTATATGTATTGTATAGCAATCTTAATACAGGTCATACAATTTACGAATGCCTACCATAAATACGGAGAAAAAAGTGAAGCGTTGAAGGACTAACCTGTGAATGTGAGTTTGGATAGGTCGTCTTAATTGAGTCAACTGATGGGCGATAAATGCAATCGTTCTTCGATAATCATTCATTTCGACAGAATTACACCTACAATTTGTTTTGCCATCAGATGATAGTTTGACTATTCGGAAAAATAACTGAATTGACAATGAAATTTAGACATTTTAAAAATGTCAAAATGATAAACTTCCATATCTTTAAAGTAATTTTTTTAATAAATAAATAATAAATAAATAAATACACCCAACACTCACATACATAGTTCTGATCCCACACTAAGATACAAGTCTTGTGTCGTGGGTATCAGAAACTACGAGAGACTTTTCGGTCTCACATACACCCAGACCCGAAAAAAATATTTGTGGATCACACAAACATTTGTCTCGGTGCGGGGATCGAACCCGCGGCCTCTCGTTTCGCAAGCTGGTGTCTAGCCAACTGCGCCACGGGGCTTTTAGTTTTTATATATTAAAATCAATAATTCCAGCCCATCGGAGCGTTGAACCCGAGTCGCCGCGCGTACTTCGAGGAGCGGTACAACACGTGGGAGCACGAGTCCACGCCTCCCTTCCACTACGGCACGCACTACTCCACCGCCGCATTCGTACTCAACTGGCTCGTGCGCATTGTAAGTAGCCTAGCGACTTTCTTTTATATACTTTGCCTCATACTAGCTGGAGGCAATGACTTGATGGACACACACAGACCTGGATAATTACTTGTAATCCCTAAAAATATGTATACATTCAGGGACAGAAGCAGCACTCTTCGAATAGCCGTTATCAAAAATTACGTTTATTTCTTAAGATTCTGCCAATAAAACCAATAAAATATAGGTACTATATACAAGTTATATGAAAAGAAAGTCTTCAACATATTTTCAATTAGAAACAAAATTTTACCCTTTTGGGTTGTAGAAGATAGAAAGAGAGAGTATATATTAAAATATTTAAATCTTAATTATATATTTGGTCTCAGGCATCAAACACAGAATCACACTAACAGTCAAAGAGAATAGTATGAGTTGATTTAATTAGAGTTATGATAACAATACTCTTGTATTATAAAAAAGACCATTTAATTTAAATCAAGTTAATGTTAATGTGTTCAAATATAAAATATTATTATTATTTCCTTTTTAATTAAATAAATAATCGACAAAAAACGTCGAGCTCTATACTACCCTTAAAATTCAAACTAATAAATCAACGGTGGTCAACACTGATAACAATTACTTGAAGCACGAGTTGAAACCAGATGTGTCCCCGTGCATGTTAATTACAAAATAAACGCACGTATGATCGAGACTGAAAATATGCGAAATTAAAAGCTATTCATGTGGTTTTTTTTTTTGTCCCTATCCCACCACACACCCGCCACTGTAACTCCTGTGCTCCAGTATCAACAGCGGCACGCACAGTAATGACACCGAGCAATGAAGCTCAGCGGATCTAAGGGGACCTAAATTTGTCATAATCCCGCAACGAAGTTAATCAGAAAGACAATATAAGGAGGAGTTGAAAAACAAAGAGTTGTTCACTTCCCTCCACAGCAAAGCGGGTGACAAAACATTGAGCTATGAGGTTTTACCCTCACATAAAAAAGACAATTACATTTAGTGATATTAGACGCAAGTAACGCACCACGGGTAAAAACTGTATGAGTTTTATTGACTAAATTGGACCTAAAGTGCGAGCTGTTATGTAGACTTCCAATAATAGGCATGGCAAAAACGCTGGAAAGCACGGAAATTCTTCCTGGATTCAACAAGGTCTGTATAATAGACAACACCAGACGTTACATGCATACTATTGAGCATACAGTTACGCTCATCCGACCAAAGATTGCATGTGGTATTATTTATTATTTTCTTAGGTGTGTCAACTCGCGCTAGGCCAGCGTGGACTAAAGCCTAAACCTCTCAGTTGTAGAGGCGGCCCGTGCCCAGCAGTGGAACGTATATGGGCTGATGTTGAAGATGGTGATGATAATTATATCCCCCCTTTTTCGTCTTTAGCGATATTTTAGGGAAGAACCTTAAAACTTAGGATGTTGTATTCTAATACAGCTATGATTTTGTATCCAGGAGCCGATGACGACGATGTTCCTGGCGCTGCAGGGTGGCAAGTTCGACCACCCCAACAGGTTATTCTCATCAATAGCCCTGTCTTGGAAGAACTGCCAACGAGACACCTCCGATGTTAAGGTAAAGTACCTACTTTACCTACTTCGCTTTTCGATTTGACCTGCGTATCATTCACTTTGCTCACATCACACCCTATTAACTGTAACCTTGAACTCTTAAAGCGTTTTTAATTTAGGCCTGCGTGATTGTGTCAACATTAGATCATCTTCATATGCTGCCAATGTCATATCTGAATGATATTGTGCTTACCTCGTGATGGCAACATAAAAGTCATCTTTGCTATTGATTGACCTTTGGTACCTGATGATTGATGATGATGATGATGATAGTATTCATAAAAAGGTGGAGGGGAGAACTATATTATGACATAATTTTTATTATTGCACACAAAAATATAAACAAAATATACATAAACATATTAAATCGTAAAATTACCTCAACAGGAGCTGATCCCGGAACTGTTCTTCCTGCCGGAGATGCTCATCAACAGCTCCGGGTACAAGCTAGGCATCCCGGATTCCCCCTCCGGTGACGTCATTCTCCCTCCGTGGGCATCCTCGGCCGAGGAGTTCATCAGGATCAACCGCATGGCGCTGGAATCGGAGTTCGTCAGTTGCCAACTGCATCAATGGATTGACCTCATATTTGGATACAAACAGAGAGGTAATGGTATAAATGCATCATGAAATAACACTATGATGATATAGTTAGGAGTGGTACTGGGGTTTTCTTTTAGAAAATTCATAGTAATACCACGGAGTCTGGAAATATGCTCGAGAAACGGCAATATGTTCGCCTTCTATTACGTATTTACTCATGATTTGACTTAACTTGAATGCAAATATGTACATCTGTCTGCCTCATCGGGATTATAGATTGTGTACGTAGTGAATTATACAACCGTTTAAAAAAGGGTATAATTTTAATTTATCTTACTTTTTATCCTAAAAATATGTAGTGTTCCCATGGCGCTGGGTATATATTATAAATGCGAGAATAACTTTATATGACTGTAACGCTTTCACGCCTAAACCTTTTGACTGATTTGAATGATTTTTGGTATGGTCATAAATGGGACTCCGTGGAGTAAAATAGACTACTACTTATTTTCTTTCTGAATCCAAAACTGTAGTCTACGCGGACGGAGTCGCAGGCAAAAGTATGTATACTATATAGTGTTTGATATTTCAACGCCTCTAAAATCCTTAAGTACACACAAGCAACAGCCTTACCTCCTTTTGAAAAATGTTAAACAATTAAACATATACATATATAACAATATAATAAACCCATCCAGGGCCCGAAGCGGTTCGTGCGACGAACGTGTTCTACTACCTCACCTATGAGGGAGGAGTTCGTCTGGAGCAGATAGCGGAGGGCGTGACGCGCGCGGCGGTGGAAGACCAGATCCGGTCGTTCGGCCAGACTCCCGCGCAGCTGCTAACGGAGCCCCACGCACCTAGGGCTTCGCCCCTGCACCTGGCGCCGCTCATGTTCGCCGCGGCGCCCGACGACGTGTGCGTGCGGCTGAAACTACCCTCCAACGCGCCAGTCGTACACGTCTCGGCGAATACTTACCCACAACTAGCACATCCCGCTGCTGTCACCGTACGTATTAACACAAAACTATTTGTAGAAAAGATTGTCGTATTTTTTTTTAATTGTGTGTGTATTTAAAAAAAAGAGTATAAAAACATTTCTGGAAAACTTGTTAATGTAAGAGTGTTCATAAGGTACTAAGATTTTTTAAATTTACCTACGCGCCACGGGCCATGGTGGACTAAAGTATAATTTCTCACTAGGAGCCATCCATAAATTACGTCACACGTTAAGCAGGAGGGAGGGGGTCGACGGAGTGTGACATTGTGTGACAAGGAGGTGGGAGGGGACCTAAATATCGTGACGTCACTAAAAAAATAAAAGGTACTCTCGAGCCTCGACTTTTCGACCATTTATCTGGCTAGGGTAATTTTTAGATGTAAAAACGCAAAATATATGTGACGTCACACTAGGGAGGGGGGGGTTGAGCCTTGCAAATGTGACCAGCTGTGACAAGGACGGGGGAGGGGTCAAAAAATTATGAATTTCGTGTGACGTAATTTATGGATGGTCTCCTATAGTGAAGAGGCTTGTACCTAGTAGGACGTACTTAAATGTGTTATGTATGAGTGAATTACTTGTGCAGACGGGACTGAGTGTGTGTGTGTGCAGGTGAGCGGCGCGCGTGCGTTCGCGGCGCACCGGTGGGCGGGCGGCGCCTGCGCGCACGCGGCGCGCCCCCCCGACCCGCACCACCACCCGCACCCCATACTCATGGACCCCGTGTGGGGTGAGCACATTACATTACTACATACTGTATTCTACTTATAACGTCTTACAACTAAATCACTTATCTACTTATTTCGCAATTCCTATTTTAATAATAAAAAGGGAAAGCAACTAAAATTATTTCACATATTAAAATTTTAACATAGTTCTATTCATGATAGTATATGCATAAGTTCTCGAGTGGTCCATCAACAAGATGGATGACGATTTCACGAAGATTGCGGGATGCCAGCTACTTCTGACTCAGCGCTCTGAAACTTTTTGGAGGAGGCCTATGTCCAGCATTGGACGTGTTTCGGCTGATGATGATGATACAAAATAAATAAAGGATGTAGTAAAATGAGTGTGATCGTGCGTCGCAGCGGCGGGCGGTGCGCAGGCGCTGTCGCGGCGGCAGCTGGGCGACAACTTCAGCCAGCGCGTGAAGGCGCGCAGCAACTGCTTCGTCACCACCGTGGACTCGCGCTTCCTCATCGCCGCCGGCTTCTGGGACAACAGCTTCAGGGTCTTCTCCACCGAGACTGGTCCGTACCCCTTCACCGTACTGCAACACCAATTCATTACTCATGTGAAATTAACTTAAATAATATTTATTGAATCTATAAAATGTATACATACCTACATCACTTAGATTCAGTCATTTAAAAATTTAGTTTACCATCCTGTTCAAAAGACAGTCAACACTAGAAAAGAACGGGCAAGAAACTCTAGTGTTGCTCTTTTTTTAAGTCGCGAGTTTTATTTACTTTTATTATAGGAGAATTTACTTTGATAATTACAATACATTATATTATATTTTTACTCAGCACACTTCACTCTGTCTAATATTACTAAGTTCACATTGCTACATCAGCGCCATTTTTTAAACGTCGGTCGGTATATGAAATGTCTCTCTTACTTTACTTTACTTCAAGAAAATACTTTTACAGCTCAATTTCCATGTTAATTATTTCCAAAATCATTAAAATTAATAACACTGATGTTATTAAATATTAAAGGTACCAATATTAACGTGAACTTGTATGAATTACAGCTAAAATAGTACAAATAATATTCGGTCACTACGGCGTGGTGACGTGCGTGTGTCGCTCCGAGTGCAACATCACTTCCGATTGCTACATCGCTTCCGGCTCCGAAGACTGCACAGTGTTGCTGTGGCATTGGTATGTATACAGGGTGTATTCAGACCGTGATCGGAAACTAAGGCAGGTAATAGCTAAGGTGATTAAAAACCGCCTGGCACTAAAGAAAATCACAGAGGTATATATTTGCTATATATTCTTTAGAGAATGGAAGGAAATATAATTGACAAAATACATATGTCATAGTAAGTAATGAATTACTTGATTCAGAGGCTACTTTCAATTTTCAAAAGATTTATAAACAACTTCCAAAACTGTCACCTCATTCTTTATAACTTGCATCCTTGTTTTAATTACTTAGGAAGAGTTTCTGCCACCTAATTTATTTTTTTCTATTATTTATTTCGAATACATTTTGTATGAATTTTAATTGTCAGTATTTAGAGGGGTATCGTTATATTTTACTCAACGGCCTATATCCTGTGTGGGATCAGAATTGTGTATGCCAAAGTCAGAATCAAATTCAAAATAATCTTTATTCAAATAGACTTTCACAAGTTCTTTTGAATCGTCAATATTAAACTATTTTTTTAAACTATTGCCGCTATTTGCTATATGTGATATATGACTCCACTGTGCTTACCATCAGGTACAGTGGAGTCACTTTGCCGTGTCAGTATAAAAAAAAAATTACTCTATTTTTTATTATATATACATATATTTAAAAGTTCAGTGCTATTGGGTGTTATCATTAGGATATTCTGTCGCCCACGCTTACGCGGGACAAAAACCCAACTGGCAAAACTAGTATGTAGGAATGTAGCCTTACCTATCCCTCTGCGTGGAGCAGTGGCGGTACTTCTATAGAACCCCAAAAGTCAAGATTGCCTTATAAAATTCCGAATAATAATCTTTTAGTTTTAAAAGTTTAATTAACAAAAGCAATTTGACATATAAATGAGAATATTCTGACTCCACCATAAACAAGTATAAACTAGACATTACATAATGAACGTGTAACGCTTTTGGGCTTCTATGGAAGTACCGCCGCTGGTGTGGAGCAGTGCGTGAGTACAAGTGTACAAGTGTGGTGGGGTGACGTGCGGGTGCGCAGGTCGGCGCGGCACGGCGGCATCGTGGGCGAGGGCGAGACGCCGGCGCCGCGCGTGTCGCTCACGGGACACGACGCGCCCATCAACGGACTGCTCGTCTCCGCCGAGCTCGGCCTCGTCATCTCCTCCTCCGTCAGTGAGTGTCTCGCCTCTCTGCCTCCGCATGCTCGTCTATAGGAAATACCTGGCTCCAGATGCAGTCGTGGTTTCCAATCAACAGGAGACTGTCCAGGTCAAATTATCACCCTCTGACATGCGCTGAGGAAGTTTGCATGTTTTAGGACTCATGTGAAGTGTTAAAGTCAAATTGTATTTAAATTTATTTCTGATTATTCTATTATGTCATCCTATATGAAGATTCGGGCCATCGCACATCGAGGTTCAGGTCATCTCATGTCAAGATCCGAGTCATTTTACGTCAATGTACCTATTACTTAATAAATTAATGAAATTGATAAAGACACTGCATTTGTAACGGTGAAGGAAAACATCGCGAGGAAATCTGCACACCTAAAAGTTGTTAGGACCCGCACTAGGCCAGCGTGGTGAGGCCTAAACCCTCTCGGGGTGTCCCGTGGCCAGCAGTGTGTGTGTGTGTGTGTGTGTGACGTGTGCGTGTGACGGCGCACTGTGTCCGCAGACGGGCCGGTGCTGGTGCACACGACGTTCGGCGAGGTGCTGCGCGCGCTGCCGGCGGGCGAGGGCGTGGGGTCCCCGCAGCAGCTGGCGCTGTCGCGCGAGGGCGTGGTGGTGGTGGCGTACGCGCGCGGACACCTCGCCGCCTTCACGCTCAACGGCCGCCGCCTGCGACACGAGACGCACAACGACAACTTCCAGGTACGACCACACCACACTCGCTCATCTCACATTTACATACCACATCATTCAACTCTAGCACCTGTATCTGTTTCAACATGTTACTATCGCATACAATATTACAAAATCATTTTCATTCCATCGCTGTAAAATTTGAAAATAACTTTTGATAGCTGTCAATTAATCCATGTATACAATTTATTATATAAGTATTACATATCATCATTGTTTATATTATATTAACACAAGCGATTTTTTTCGTAGGAGCTACATTATCTTTATATCTATTACTTTTCTTTTTATATCATTACTATTGACTTCATTGTAAATATTAAAAAATACCTTAAATATTTTAACTCACATATAATATTATAAGTATAATGAATCTCACAGTTTAAGTTTAAAGTCATAAATTAACTGCCTTTGGAAGAAGCGTATGTCCAACAGTGGACGAGTTTCGACTGATGATGATGATGATGTAGTCGTGACGCGTGTATATATTTGTGTGTGTGCGTGTGCGGCAGTGCCTGGCGCTGTCTCGCTGCGGCGAGTACCTGGTGTGCGGCGGCGACGCGGGCGTGGTGGAGGTGTGGCGCGCCTTCACGCTCGCGCCGCTCTACGCCTTCCCGCCCGCCGGCGCGCCCGTCTGCAGCCTCGCGCTCTCGCACGACCAGAAGTACGCAGCCCCACACCGACACACCACCACGCCACCACACCAGCATACACCACCACACCACCACACAACACCACAAACACACTGCAGTTGTAACGTGTGACGTCAATGCAGTATACTGACAAACTGTTCCTTCATACTAAGCTGTACTAGTTACTGCTTAAAACGGAACGCAGTCTAATATTATGTCGCCTGACATCTGTGAATGTCACTGTGGCCTCGCAGAACAAGTGTAAAATTGTGCTCCTAAAATTTTAATGTACTTGCCTCCTATCATGTTGGGCCTAAAACAATCGGTGAAACGTGAGTGCAGATGCACTCCTCTACGACACAGTTCCATTAATGGTAGCCAAACAACTAAACTAGTGCTTGGAAGCAACGCACTAGAAGTTTTAAATTCTATACCTTATGTACACGATGACCGTATAATTTATTACCAACCACTAGGATACACATTCATACACGTGACACAAACACAAATGTTTTATCAATATACAATCCGACAAATCTGACCAATCTGACCCGTTTATGCCCTAGCCAAATCTAACGCCAAATAATTTTTACCAATAAGACATTAGTATACACGCATTTAGCATAGAATCCAACATAATTACACAAGCAAGTATACTACATTCTGATAGAAATAAAAAAATTGGCTTAAGATTGTCGCCAGCCCATATCGATACACGTATCACCGCAAACATGATCACTTTACCTTAAAACAAAACAAATGATTTAGGTATTTCATGTTAATTCACAATATCCGTTATAATATTCCGTTAAATTTTTCAGATTCCTGTTGGCGGGCCTAGAAAATGGTTCACTCGTCGTGTTCCACATAGACTTCAACAGATGGCACCACGAGTACCAACAGCGGTACTGAGGCTCGCATTACGCTAGTTTCTAATTAATTAATAAACAAATATTCAATTAAAATTCGTTTATAGTAACGGATCGACGCGCGTCGCCGTCGCGGTTAGTATATTATATAGATCCTAGTATTAATGGCAAGACAGTTTCGTTGTAAATGAATCGCTTTCACCGTTCTTTACGATTTTATGACTATTACAAAAACATGTATAGCGCCATCTGTTAATGTGTTCCGCAAACAAACTTGTCCCCATTCTTTAAATAAATAAGATATAATAATATCTTATAATGTAATTTTAATAGGCATGCTAAAAAATATTAATTACTTAGAACAAACTTATTTCCGTTCAAAGTACATCCAAAGATAGAATATAACAAGACGCCCCATACGTGCCTATATGGAATCAAAATCATAAAACATAAGGAACGGTGCACATCCACATGCGATGTGGTATATTTTTATCTAGTTTGCAATATAAATACCAAATAATCAAATGTGTAACGAGATAAAAAAATAACCACTCTCGCATAAAGTATAGAAATAATGTCGAGGTTGTAAAAAATACGTTGATGCTTCATTGATAATTCAAACGGCAGACAACATCTGCGATATGTACTTAATAGTAAGTTAAAATTTACATTCCAATTTATTTAAGTTCGAATATCGTATACAGAATTCGAAAATTCTACATTACAAATTCAAATGAAAGTAATTACTATAATTTCCTGATCATGTGTACCTATTTTTTCATTGCGACAGCTTTATGAATAATTGAGTATTAGTAGAAAATATAAAACTAGGTAGATTATTTTTGGCAGCTCACTTTTGTTTCTAAGCTTTAATATTGGTTCTAATAAAATAAAATAAACAAATTGAAATAAAAAGTCACACATATTTCAGCCAGAGGTTTTATTAAATAAGATATATTTGTATTCAGTTAATTAATATTTTAAAATGGATTTTATTTATGGTAGTGCCATAGGGATAATATATTGACTGCTCTTAATTTCCTTAAAAGTATTTCTTAATTTAAGATCTCGTATTGGACGTCCAGATTATTATAAAATGTATTATTTTGATATTTATAAAAATGATTTTAAATGGTTGACAATTACATTGATCAGTGCAATATTTTATTTTTAACCTGCTTTATATTCCGTTCCATTATTTGGTGTTAGATTGATACATTCCTATTTTCTTTTTCTTTTATCTGTGGTGGTGGGTAAACAAGTACTTAATTTTTATTATTAAATATAAATTGAAGTTGTTGTAATTAATTTTGGTTTTTATTAAATGGTTATATTGAATTTTGATTTTCTTTTATTTATACCTTTTTATAGGTGTTTTATTGTTTACGCGCCTGACCTCATTGGTAATATCATTTTATTTCTATTATTTGCTTTTATTTAAGAAAATAATATGAAAAAATTATGTTTATTGTTTAATATGTGTATTCTAAGAGAGCTAAACTGGTATCGAATTATCAACAAAGCATTAAATATATGTAATTAAATAGTAAAAGAATTGGATATTGCGCGAAAGTGCCAATAATGTAGTCATTTTCGCTAATACAGTATGTCAATAAGCATTAGTGTTGTAGCTCTAGGAGTTAAAGGAGTTAAGGAGCGTCGATGAGCGTTGTTTTGTGAACGTCGCGTTCAAAGAAATAGTTTTTTACGCGTGATTAACATGTTATAATATACTATATTTTTGCATCACTACACCCGCACTGCTGCTTCCGTTCTGTGATTTAGGCTTAAAACGCACCTAGACATATTCTTCTCGACTTTTCCTATCTCTGTGCCAAAACATATACATATACAACAGTACATATAAATCGTTCATGTGTAAGCTTATGTGCTATTCCTTCGCCCTCGCAGTGCAAACCCCGGAGTTTGACCTACGACGGTGTAGCTCTAGTTAGATTTGTTTTTTTAGATAATTCTATAGTACGAATTTTATTCCACGTAGTTATTTCTTATAGATAAATTGTACAAATAAATCTCGGAACCCTTATTCTCACGTCCCACTGTAGTGTCTATCTATTATTACCTTCTACTTAATATAGGAATAGAAGCTATACATTTAATCGATTCCTTTGCGTCAAAGATTCGCCCCTCTCAGGCGATTATAGATTAGTTGTGAACGCATTCGACAAAGATTGTTTTCTAAAAACTATTTTGCTTAAAAATTACTAAAACGTCGCCACCTGTGCAAATGAGAAGCAAACTTTAAAATAATTCCTTTCTCTGCTTGGTTGACACACTAAGTGCACATCCCCACCATAGCATACGCCACACATTTTGATCAACACACGCTACACGCAAATCTGTCCATTAATTGATAAGAATTTATAGATATAGGTCGTGAATGTTGGTATAGAAAATGAAAAAAATAACGTTTTTATTTAATAGCTGTAAGGCACTCCTTGTATAGAATCACTGTCCATTTAACGTTAAGCGAAATTCAATTGTAAGAGTTGTATTAAGGACATATTTTAGTGTAAATCGTTTATTGCCTCTAAAACACAGCCTTGCTTTTCACGCCGATGTTATACGAAAGCTAAGCAGTCAGCATCGTTACGCTGTTCCTGCGACATCTATTTGCAATTTGATTTGTTATTCATTAACAGGCGATCGTTTCTCCCTCAGTCATGCAGTAAGAACAATGTGAGAAATAATGATTGGAATTTTAAAATATGTTCTATATGTATTAAAACCGTAAACTATCCTAAGTATATACATCAATTGAAAATGTTTCCACAAAAAATATGGCTTTGTTTAACCTCCTGGATCCCAATAAGAAAAAAATTACGTTGCTTTAATAGCCGCTAGTACTTTATAAAGAATTTAGCCTAGAGTCCTGAATCTTCTGTCGCTTGTATTAAGGTCTAAAATGAATACCTCAATTAATGTCAGGACTTGACACGGGCGTCCATTTAGTTCTTTCTACAGGACGCAGGGATCCAGGAGGTTAAATATCTTTCTTCCAGCAAATTTGCTACTATAGATGTCCTATAAATTATAAATGGCACCAAATGATGCTGGCTGTATTTTTTAATACCGCATTCGCCCAATACCAATACGTGCTTAGTTAAAAAATCGCCTAAAATATTACCTTATACCAAATGTTGTTGAGCATCTAGTTTATAAAATAGAATAGATCCGTAGAAATGTAGAAACGGTAGCAATTAGACGTTCATCGAACGATATTCGTTTTGTTTCAAAACAGAAAGTGTATTTTAATTTAAATGTATAATATCAATTGATTTTGATATTAAGTACGTTGACAACGCGATCTGTAAGAGTTACTGATATCTTTAAAAAGCAACAAATGCTTATACTTTCTGTCATGTCATAAACCACAGTTTTATTAATAACGTACATTATTCTGAAATTTCGGGCATTCTAATTTCATTGCGTTTTTGTAGGTAATGCTCTTTTTTTAATAATTTAGTGTGTATAACGATATGTTTATAGATTATAAAAATTTAGTTATCATTAGCGAATACTTCAGTAGATGAATTTCATTAATTAAATTTGTTATGATGTTCGGACGAAGATTTTCGCAAATATTCTTCATAGTTTAAGAAAAGTTGGCGTTGTTACTTATTTTGAGGAATTAGTTAATGAATAAATAATCGACTATTCGATAATTTCAAGGTGTGATCGAATTAAATTTCAACTTCGCGCACTGAATTGTTAGTGTTATTTATACATTTTACCTATGGCAATGTAAAACTCTATGAAACATTTAATATTTCAATAATTGCACATGCTTTTTAAACCCACTGTCTAAATCTTGTACGAAAATCTCTATCTCATCAGTTGATTTATATTGCTATGTAAACCTTAGATATATTTTGCAGTATGTGTAACCACTTACTTGTATTTTACACATGGGGCAATAATGTCCGCAAATAAGTTATTGTTATGCTAAGTATATGGTGCGTTTGTATGTAATGAAAAGTCTTGAGTAATAAATAAATTGCATTGAATAAAAAATATGTTTTTATGTCTCCGTCATCACCTAACATAATATAAACCATATCTAATACAGACATTACTCTATCAATCCATGTATTTATATACATTGGACGCCAAAAATAATAAGGAATTGTTTTTTTCACACAACCAAACGAAGATCAAGACCATTATTAAAAAATTTGAGAATATAAATGAAATAATATTAATCTAAAATTAACCTTTTGAAAATTTATCCCAAAAATTGTATTAAGAAACCAAATAAAAACGTTAATTTAATTTATTTATTTTGAAAACCGATAGGTACCTGCCTATTAAGTGCATTTATTTTTAGTAATAGTCAACATAATACCAACCACAATATGGCAACTTTTATGCTCATACATTTCTGAACGAAATTTCAATTGACATTGACGTTTGACTGTTTCCGGTCTTTTCTCCGCTCCCTTTGCAATCATGGCGGTGAACAATATTTCCAAAAAGCGAAAAGTACGTTTTAATACCTGATATATCATGTAAAATATAGTTTGTATTAAATTTTTTAACTCTTTATGAGTGCAGAAATGTCAAAAGTGGTTAAACTTGCTATGTGGAAATTGTGATGTTAGTGGATGTTTTGGACGTTGTGATCTTTACAGTTGTTTTGAAGTCGTTTTACGCGTTTAATATTGGATTAGGAATCTACACGTGCCATGAAAACTTATTGTGGGGACTTCTTGCACACACAAGAGTAAATCTGGTGAGAATAGCGAACGACAATAACATAACCTCTTCGTGTCTTTCAGTTCGTCGGTGACGGAGTGTTCAAGGCGGAACTGAATGAGTTCCTCACTCGGGAGTTGGCCGAAGATGGCTACTCCGGCGTGGAGGTGCGTGTCACACCTACCCGCTCGGAGATCATCATCATGGCCACCAGGACACAGAGTGTGCTTGGAGAGAAAGGCCGCCGCATCCGCGAACTGACCTCCGTCGTCCAGAAGAGGTTCAACATCCCGGAACAGTCCGTAGAGTTGTACGCTGAGAAAGTGGCCACTCGCGGTCTGTGTGCCATCGCACAAGCAGAATCTTTGCGATACAAACTTATCGGAGGTTAGTATCTTAGTAAATACACGTTTTAGACTAGATTAAACAGCCAACTCCATGCTTGTGTAATGATATTGAGCATAAGAAATTATTCAAACACTCAGCCAAAGTTTTAATTTTCAATATTACATTTGGAAATTTCATATAATCACCATGAACCACACTCTATCACTTGTTGATGATTTTCTAACCATGTTCTTTATTTAAAATAAGAATTAATAAATTATGTTATGAGAGTACTATAAACTGCTAAGTAGATTTGAATGAAATGGAAATGAGTACATTCTAGTTGATTTCTCTACATCCCTTAACATCATTCCTATGTCTGAATCAGTGTATAACAATTGCAACAATGCACATGTGGCCTTTATGTATACCAGTAGCTGTATTTTGTTTTTTTAATGGTATGGCAAATTACACTAACTCCGGTTATAACTAATATTGCAATTCACTTATTGCTGTATATCTGCATCTCTGCACAAATTAAGATAAGTATACTTTCATTTTAAAAATATATCTGTGAGTGGGGGGAGATTGTCTATGAATAAGTCTATTGCTATTTATCAAGATTAACGTTATTCAGTAGAACCTAGAAGTCAAACAACAAGGGAGACTCAAAAAAATTGAGTTTTAGAGTTTTCGGCTCATGGAGGATTTTGACATTGGGGGTTTTTTATTCAACATAAAGAGATTGAGTTTAATTCTTATACAATTTAAGTTATAGCTATGTTCGAAATACAGAGCTCTAGTTACAGAGGGAAAAAAATGTACCAAAATGACTTGGAGGGACTCACTTATTATTTTGACTAATAGAGGGTTGAGATTTCGAGTAATGGAGGTTTTTGGTGTTTGTTTGAAAGAACATAATTTTTTTGAGTTTTGGAGGTTTTCAACTTATCATTCTACTGTATCTAGACTGCTATTACTAAGAATTTCGTAATTGAATATGGATCAGTTGTACATATTAATTTAGAAATTAAGTATTTTAGGATATCATGTGTCCATGTGATGTCATGTGTGATGCAGCCTTAAAAATACTAATCATTGTGTAGCCTTTGTGGTTATTGAATTTCAATATATCACACATTTTTTTGCAATTAAATTAGGTTAAAAGTCATAATGTTACTTTAATACAATTATTATTACATTGAAAGTGGTATGTGTTACATCTACACAATCGTCTTCTAGCCATTTTTACTGTTGGATGACAAGAACCACTAAATTGTGACATAATTTCTAGGTGAATGTTCTGAAACCCTGCATGAACCTCTTTAGATCCACATTTTTTTTTGGAATTTGTAGCCAGGTTGAGTCTGCCGCCATGTATATAAATGGGGATTCTTAGAATCCCTAGTGAATTGGTTTCTTCTAGGATAGCACACCTTTGTAAACTGTGTAGTTGCTTAACATCAGTCAAGTTGATGGTCAAATGCAAGCCTTTCAACAAAAAAATAATGCACATAAAAATTATATCATTCATTTAATGCTTACTTGATTTTCTGTCGGTGTATACAAACACATTCTAAGTTAATATGTGCACAGTGCTGTCTGATTATTGTCTATTGGTGAGAATTGATATACTATAGGAATATTAACATTAGACAGATGTAATTCACACTATATAAGTAATTTGAAATTAGTAATTATAAAAAACTAATTTTCAGGTCTGGCTGTCCGTCGTGCGTGTTATGGTGTGCTGCGCTTCATCATGGAGTCTGGCGCCCGCGGTTGCGAAGTGGTCGTCTCTGGCAAGCTGAGAGGACAGAGAGCCAAGTCCATGAAGTTTGTTGACGGACTTATGATTCACTCTGGTGACCCATGCAATGACTATGTTAACACTGCGACCAGGCATGTGCTGCTCAGACAAGGAGTGCTAGGTATCAAGGTAAATTATTACTTTTTTATTGTTAAAAAATTTAGTTAACAAAGTGGCAGTATTGTGATAATTGTTTAAAATAATAAAAATGAAAGTAGTGATGGCCCCTAGGCATAGGCGCGCGGTCGAGAATCTGGGCGGTCGTGGGCTTAAACCCTAGGCTAAATACCTCTGTATTCATAAAAAAAATATAAATTATCAAGTACTTAACTAGGAAAATATTGTGAGGAAACCTGCACACCCTGGGAGTTTCTTATGTGTGTAGTCCGTCCATCTGCACTAGGCCAGCGTGGTGGACTAAAGCTTAGGCTTTAGTTGAACCCCTCTCAGTTGTAGTGGAAGGCTGTGCCCAGCAATGGGATGTACATGGACTGATGATGATTATTTAAAGTGCAAATAAGAGTGCATGCATCTTTTGTAGTTGAAGAGGTAAATGATACATCCACAACATCATGTGCCATTTCAAATCTAAGCCAATCTGATCTTCTGACCATAAGAAATTACAGTTTGTTCACCAATTATTAGGGACAGCTTCAATATTTTTTTGGTTAATTTCTTCATACTGTGCTAACTGCAAAGTCTGCCATGTTTTTATTGTTTTTCTTAATTCAAAATAACATTGCTTAATGAATGATACACAACCTTATTAGACATCTCTATAATATGAATGAATTTGTTATTTATCACACCATTGATCTAAATACTGAATATTTTTACTAATTTGGAAAATTAATTTTGACTCCACTATTCAGGGGTTGCAAGTCTTCATGACATGTAATCTAATTATAAGTGGTATATTAATTTGGCTTGTTTATTGGAAGGTTTGTCAAATACAGGCTTTTGTACGGTGCAAGTCAAACATTGCCATTACCCAACAATATATTCTTCAATAAATAATGTTGATGTGAAGTATTGAAAGTCGTGATGGCATCGAAGTTTAGGCATGCAGTCGAGAATCTCGACGGTTGCGGGTTCAAACCCCAGGCACACACCTCTGACCAACCCGCACTAGGCCAACGTGGTGGACTAAGGCCTAAACCCTCTCAATTGTAGAGGAGGCCCCTGCCCAGCAGTGGGACGTATATAGGCTGATGATGATGAACTATTGATGTTAATTGTTTAATTTTTGTTCTGCCTAGGTTAAAATCATGTTGCCATGGGACCAACAAGGCAAGAACGGCCCCAAGAAGCCGCAGCCCGACCACATCCTGGTGACGGAGCCCAAGGACGAGCCCGTGCCGCTCGAGCCCACCAGCGACATCCGCTCGCTCGCGCCCGCGCCGCTGCCGCAGCCCGTCGCCGCCGTCGCTTAGATCTTAAGACTCCTATAAAAATTATCAAAAACTACTACTTCTTTTTATTCCATAACTCCTCAATTCTCTTCCCACGTGTTAAATAAGGGTAAATGGTTGTTTCAGTTTCTCCAAAATTAGGTAGTAGCAAAATTAGTTAATAGTTCTGCTTTAGACACCCAATGGGCAAAACGAAATTAATTTGCAACAATCACTTGGTACTTACCATAACGCAACTTACGAACAATATGTCATCGAGAAGCCACAGCAGGCCGACAATGAAATCACCACCTCCCCGGATACGATAAGACTGCCTGAATTTAGCTCGAGGAGGGATAACGGTAACTCCTTTGGTAATACTACCATAAATTCCCTCGTAAATGGATATAAGGGAAGGAAGTAGGGGAATCAGAAGGGAGATAATTGGATTTGAGGAAGGAATAAAGGGTAATAAAATAAATGGACATGTAACCGCAGCAGCTTGGGAAGCTGGAGTCGCATACCCTATATCCTTAAACTACGATCAGACAAATCATTAGTTAGACACCCCTGATTATAGGCCATAATTCTACCAATATTTAAAGGGCAAGGATCACCGCAGCAGTGCAAAAATTATCGGGGTATCAGCATTCTTAGCGTGGTAGTAAAACTATGCAATAATTCTGATTGAAAGAGTGATAGAAATCAAGACAAATTAATGATTTTAGAGACTAGTGAACACAGAACCGAATGCGGGATAATGTGGATTGAAAGTCGATGTAGTGACCAAAATTGACAGGGAATGCTAAATTGGTTTGGCCACATTGAAAGCATGAATGATTTTAGAATTATGAAAGAGATTTACTGTGCAGAAGTGAGTGGTGAAGTTCGTCGAGGACGTCCTAGGCGCACCTATAAACATAGATGATTTATTTAAAAAGGGTAATATAAAGTCCTCGAAACCGACGTGCATGCATGAAGTGGATAATGTCATGAGGAAGCGAAAGAAGTGTGTTTGGACCGTGGCATTTGGCGCTCTATAGTCTCTGCCTACCCAACGGGAGACAGGCGTGAGTTTAGAAATGAATGATGAATGAAATTAAGTTCGAGGTTAAAATCTCCTTGGTTCTGCGTTGCGACCCGGCTTAATTAATTATTGGATCTACAGATCTGTAGTTGTACTAGTGCCAATAAGATAAAAAAATAAGTGTGTGTGTGTACTTATGTACACGCGTTAGAAGTTATACTTCATACATAAATATATATTTTCTTAAATAATATAATATTTTTTTTACTTAATCTTAAAATTAGGATGAACAAAATTCCCGACTCCAATTGGGCCAATCGATAGCTTACGTCACGCCGGTTCCAATGATACCAAACTCGGGTATCCTACGATTAAAATTGAGGGAGTTAGACAGAGGGGGGTGAGGTAGAATTTCTGAGGGGGGGGGAGGTCTCGTGGGGAGTTGATTCCTGCAATAAAAAAATTCAATGGGGGGGGTAGGATTCTTGCTATAGGGAGTGAATGACAGAGCATATGAGCTATTGGAGTATGGTGTCTTGGGGGGAGGGGGGGAGGGGTGGGGGTGTCATATAAGTAATAAATTTAAATTAAGGAAATTAAAATTATAATTAATTCTGACGTCACGACTCGGTCTTGACGGCACGTGACGTGAGCAGAATTTTAAAAGTAAAATCAGATTAAATTAAAATAAATTAAGCCAGCTGACTCATTAATGGTAATAGGCATTCAGAAAGCTAGAGAGGTGAAATGCTATCATTAATAAGTTTTGTTTTTAATTCATCGTGGTTTAAATTTCGAATGGATTATACGAGTATACAGTTTTTAATGCTAGTACTTTGTCCTTGCTGATTTATGATGTCCTGGTAGTTGCGTAGAACATAATTGACATTTTCTTATTTTCAATTTTAGTTTTAATTTATTACTGTCACTATTCTACATTTTAAAAATCTAAAACAAACTTTTTTGAAAAAATACTTGATCTGAAACATATTAAAACCTTCCTGATCCATTTGACACTTACATTTTTTTTCGAGACTTAATGAGCGGTTAAGCAGACAACTTCATACTGTTAATTTTGTGTCACAGATCTTAAAATTTCACTCTCATCATTTTTTCATAACGCGCCTAAAGAAGTATAACTTCAAAAAATGTTGTTATAATGATATTTCATTTTCTACAATAACTCACGAGCCGGAAACTACGAATCCTGGAATTCATCTAAAAATGGAATAAAATAAAAGGAAATATATTTATTACCAACATTTTATTCAAAAACCTGACTACATTCACCCCAAACCAAGTGCATTAATAATTATAGTAAAATAAACAACATTTGCCAAATAAAAGATTTATGATATAAAATAATTTTGATACTCTCGGTGCAGTCTGGAATATAAATAATAAGTGCTTTAAGCTAAGGATTTAATGCTCAATGTACTTTTCCCCGCCTCGATTTTAGGATTACAGTTAAATGTCTATCGGAATGCTCCATTGAGGGTGTTACATTGTAACAATGTATTCTGTGTAGAAGTTAAAGGCCCCCAAATAGCTTTTGTTACCAAATGTGGACCACAACATTCGCAAATTGAACTAAAAACAATATACTACCTATTTGCAACAACCTCGAAACAATACATGCTTATCAGTCTAACTTAAAAATATTTATACTTAATATTTTTATATAAATTGGACCAAATTGCCTGTCTCATACATAAAGTCCCCTTAATCACACCTCGACTGTAGTCACGAACCAACAAAAGCACATCACTTATTTCAAAATAATAATACACTTTTCTTCTTTTAAATTGAGTTCTAAATACTCAGGTCATAAAACGGAATTGTTGATTTAATAAATAAAAATATTTGGAACTAAATTGCAATATTATTGGAAAAACCATTTAATACTTAACACCGCGTAACATAACATGCCTTGAAAAATGCAAATAAAGTATGATGCGTACATCTAGAAATGCATAGACTGTGCTAAAGTAATCGATAATTCTTAATGCAAATAATACGACATAACGAGTTATAAAATCACTCACGAAGATGTTTATTACATTTCCTTTTTAAAATTCATTTGTTGGTAATATTACCAAACCACGACAGATAAAGTCGCTGTTTTTTAAAAACGGTATATTTATAAAGTAGGGTGAATGGTTCAAAAAGAATACAGAGCTTAAAAGTTAGTTTCGGTGTAAATAAAGTGTGAAAAATGTCCTGTTTCTCCTCTGCTCCTGTATCTTCGTCAATTAATACAATTTGTCGAGGATTAGTTGGTCAGTTTAAAAACATATTAGTCTTATGTAAGAAAAATGCGTCGCACGCAGATCGTAGTGATTAATATCGCATTAACGAACGGTTGTCTTAATTAGAATGTACTAGGATTTTGTACTTCTTCAAGAATTTGATCGACATGAGAATTGAACGCTGCAGGTAGACTCGAGAAGGACGGAGGGCGAATGCTGACGATATGCGGCGCTTATCCGGTCGATTGTCAATAACACGTGATACGTCGAGACCGCGACAAATGTACAAAAATGTTGTTCATAAATCACCCACATCTCCGTCTGCCGCGTTATCTGTAAATTAAAATGCAATCGTTAGTAAATCACCATGGTTTACAAAAAAAAAAAAAACGAGGTTTGTCCGCGCAAGTAACGAGATCAGTTTTTTTTCTTTGTAATTATAGCTTTAAATATAGTGGCATTGCTATAAACACAGTTGCATGAAATTACGTGTACAACCATAGCTGATAATTTCATATCAGGTAGGTCTCATGAATAACTAAAAAAATCAATGAAAACGAGTACTTTCAACTAGGTTTTTCCTAACAATCCATATACAGAACGTGATCGAAAAAATCTTGGACACTTAATAGTGACGATAAGTGTCAAGTAGGAGAAAATCTGCCATCTGAAAACCGTTGGGAGTTACACGTATATAATGTATACCTTAAAAAAAGCAGTGATGGCCTCGAGGTTTAGGCGCGCAGTCGACAATTTCGGCGGTCGCGGGTTCAAACCCCAGGCAACACACCTTTGACTTTTCGGAGTTATGTGTGTATTCACAATGAATTATCACTTGCTTTAACGGTGAAGGAAAACATCGTGATGAAACCTGCACACCTAAAAAAAGTTCTTAGGAATTTCTTAGGTGTGTAGTCCGCCAACCCGTACTAGGCCAGCGTGGTGGACTAAGGCCTAAACCCTCTCAGTTGTAGGGGAGGCCCGTGCCCAGCAGTGGGACGTATATGGGCTGATGATGATGATGAATGTATACCTAATGGAAATGTTTATCTTAAAATTTAACATAAACATTTCTAGGACTATTTAATAGTCGTACAAACAAGCCAGCGACAGCATAAATGTATCTATACTAATATATAAAGCTGAAGAGTTTGTTTTTTTGTTTGTTTGTTTGGTTGAACGCGCTAATCTCCGGAACTACTGGTCCGATTTGATTAATTCTTTCAGCGTTAGAAAGCCCATTTATCGAGGAAGGCTATAGGCTATATAACATCACGCTACGACCAATAGGAGCGGAGCAGCAATAAATAATGTTTCAAAATCGGGAGTATTTTTCCCTTTTGAGAACTTCCGCTGCGTGCGCTGCGGAAACGGTTAAAGTTTCGCTAAAATAATGTATGACAGAATTATTCCCCTTTAAAAGTTCTAAAAAAAAGTCCGCGACAGCATAAGTCTATCTTTTAAGATTGGCTCACTATAACCTTTTTTATGCTTACCAAATTTGTTCTAAAATAAAGCATTATTTGTGAATGTGTTTTTATAAAGATGATATTAATCCTTATCCAAATAAATACGTTATTCATCACAAGTATTTAATTTAAAAGAAATTTGCCCTTTACATCATTTGATTTCAATGAGTATCTTAGAAGATATCGCAGTTTTAAAATAACACCGCAGCGAAAAAATTATCAAGCGCGTAATTATGATGTGCAAGGCGCCGGCCGGCCGGTGCGTGGCGGCACACGTTTCACGTCTATTTGACCGATTTGAATGATTTTTTGGTATGGACATAAATGGGACTCTGTGGAGTAATATAGACTACTATTTTCTTTCTGAACCAAACCCTGTAGTCTACGCGGACGGAGTCGCGAGCAAAAGCTAGTATTTTATAAAGAGTGTTGAGTACTGACTGTTGCGCGGCGTCGACGGGCGGCGCCATGCGGCACACGAGGTCGACGGCGCGCGCGATGGTGGCGGCGAGGGGCGCGGGGAGCGCGGGGCGCGCGGCCACGCTCTCGGCCAGCACGCGCAGCTCGCGGAACGTGTTGCGCGTGTACGGGTTGCGGCGCGACGAGTAGCGCCACGTCACGAAGTAGTAGTACACGAACGGAGTCATCAGCCCGCAGTACCCGCTGCGCAAACACACGCTACTTAGGGGCCGTCCATTAATCACGTCATGGTTTTTTTAGCATTTTTTAACTCTCCCGTCCCCATTACCGGTGATACGTGGTGAGGTTTAAGACTAACCCGCCCCCCCTCCCCCACGCAAAATCACGTGTATTTTTAATACCTACAAATAATCACATAAGTTTTAGAATATAAGTACCTATTAAATACAGGTATAAAGTATAATCTAATTTTATTCAGAATTTAAAGACAAAAAGGTTGCAGGTTGTATTTAACTGGCTTTTCGGCTTAGAAATCGCGCGTTTGACGAAAAAAAAAAAAAAACCTGATATGAAACTTACTATCCCCCCCCCCTGTGATATTTCGTGATTTTTGCCAAACCCCCCTCTTTCGAGCCTCACGTGATTAATGGACAGCCCCTTACTTACTTACTCAGTAGTTGTACCTTTACATTGTCGGGGGCACAATATCGTTCAAAATGAAACAAAAAGAACCGAAATCTTTTCGTTTCTGTTTTTGCCTTTATTATAATGTTTTGACGAACTTTACTACAAAATTTACAATATTAATATTACTTCAGCAATCAAATCACTCGTTTAACTAAATATAACATGTAGTTAAGTAATATATGAAGGGGTATACTCACGTGAGCGCGAGTATAGCGACGAGCGGGAAGAGTACGATCTCGGCGAGCGCGGCGGCGCGCAGGATGTTGCGCGACTGGAACTCCACCAGGGAGATCAGCAGCCGAGCCACCCACATGGAGTTCTGGCCCAGGGTCTGCGGATCAAACACTCGATTTTCGGTCTATCACCACTTCAGTGTACGTCAAACACTGTCGAAATTAACAAATATGATTCGATAAATGTCAGACGGATTCTTCTGTTTATATTTTAGTTTCAGATTCGCACTTTTAGCTAAAATATAAGTTGTAGGCGGAATAGGCTATATATGGCAGGTGGTTCGATGTCTATATGATCAATGCAGTCAATAAAGTGGACCAATGGTTATAATATGTTCCTCGATATTTGTTTCGTGTCTTGGTGGTTGTGAGATACTGTTCCACCACACACCCTCGAAATCAACCCCTGTACACCAGGATCGACAGTGGCACGCACAGAAATGTCATCGAGCGGGGAAGCTCAGCGGGTTTCTATAGGGAAAAGTCCCTATAACGAAATTAATTTGATAAAAAAATTGGAGTTTGGGTGGTTGTGAGTAAAAATTCTTGCAAGTTCTATTACCAACGATCCAAAGAAGCCGGATCAAAAGCTCATTAGAAACGAAAATACTCTGAAGGAGAAAATGTTGCTCTATCACTTAGGTCGGCCTTTACTAAATTCATGGTCTATTTGTTTTCTTATCTATCTTATCTCTGAATATTATTAACCTAAATCTCCATTTCTCCGTATAATTTTTCTGTCAGGCAGCTAATTTTTTAACAATTTTTTTTTCTAGAAGGCTTGTGTCTAACGGTGGACTCTAAGTCTGGTTATGATAGCCCTGCCAGTTATAAATTAATTTTTTTTATTTTGTTTTCAACTTCGTTTTTAATATGTTCAATGTATATTAAAATGTGCGCATAATAGTCTTGATGCCAAAGATCGAGCATTGAATTATAAATGGATAAAATTACACACGCGTCAAGGACACGTCTTGGTATAGAACAATTAAATAATTACTCATCAAGGATTAGTTTAAGTCAAAGATATAAAAAATAGCCCATTGTATTGTGTGTACATTAACATTTCTAACCTTAATAAAATAATCTCAACTTACGTAGCCTTTCCTAGAAGTTAAATACATATTTCTTATGTAAGGCCTCTGTCATTTGGCTTGCTCAAATGCCACAAATAATACAACAAAGCAAGACAAGAGTTTTTCTTAGTTAAGATAGATATTAAATGAACTTTTTGTTGATTCACCAATAACTTTGAAAGTGAGACACAAGACAAGACAATTAAGACAAGCTTTTAGATATTAAAAG
The DNA here is from genome assembly GCA_907164795.1 of Hemaris fuciformis. Lineage (NCBI taxonomy): Eukaryota > Metazoa > Arthropoda > Insecta > Lepidoptera > Sphingidae > Hemaris > Hemaris fuciformis. The sequence goes on from OU015452.1 coordinate 989,762, forward strand.
ACCTTGAATGTTTTATTTAAAATAATCTCATTTTCCGTAGAATCTTACTCTTTAGTTATATCTCACGTAACTTAAATGTTCGCATCCGTATGTAGCGCATTTTCAATTTTACTTTCACCGCAGTTGCTAGTGGGGTCTATAAATGATTTATTAATATTGCTACATACATTATATGTACTACATTTTTACAAACCATCTATACAAACTTCTGAATTAGGTCCAAATAGTAATGGAAAAGAAACAGTGGATTCATTATTCGTTTTTTTTTATAATCCCCTAGGACCATAAATACCACTTGGACAAATAAATAGCCTGTATTTAATCTATCTTCATAGATGCAATAATGAAATAACAAAATCGCCTTCAAAATATAGTTCGAATATAACATACATATAATAATGGATGCATAAAATTAGAGCCGTGTACCTATATCAAAAGGTTAATAATTATAGCTATGTTGCATCACTATTCCCTACATATTCGGTACAAACGATGGCCATGTGACCGTTGACGTCAAACACTTCTCCCTAAAGAATACAACAGTAACTGTTTCTTTGACTTAATTGTTTTTAATTCCAACGCTGTGATTAAATAAACGACTAGAAGCGGTCGAATTTTAACATCACTCTAAACTTTATTCATATATCTATTTAAATATATTTTTAGTATTGGTAATCTTTTTTATTTGACTTACAATATCGCATTTAACGGGCATAAGAGTTTGAAAAAAAAAACGGTTTCCGCCTTGGTGACCCCAGAAGTTGAGCAATGAGAAGGTAAAGAATTCATATTCGTGCAATGCGAGAGATTCGAGAAATTTAATGATTGACAACAACGTAAAATATCATTAAAAATAAATAAGCATGTTATGATTTCTTGTCAACGAGTAAAATTATTGTATATAACTACGTCTATGCAATAATATGTATGTATAAAACATAATTAACGGCCACATACAGTTTTGTCATAATATTTGTCTGTCTTTGGTATGAGAACTTAAAAAACGTTTTTATCTCACAACAACCCGAACTAATAATGAAATTATATGCAGCTCAAACATTTGTCTCAATGCGGCGATCGAACCCACGACCTATTCTTTCACAGGCGGTTTTATAACCTGCAGGGCTAATTAATAAATGTATAAAATACTTACGTCAAGAATGGTGAGCGAGTAGGACGCTGCGTGTAGAAGAGCGAACAGGAAAATTGGCACCAAAATCACTGTATCTGACTTAAGGATAACTATTTGCAATTCACTAACATTTTTCCTTTGACGTAACTCCTTAGATATTTCAAGTTGCTTTTAATTAACGAAAATTGATATAAAGTACATTGTTTTTTGAGTGATGGCCTCGAGGTTTAGGCGCGCGGTCGAGAATTTCGACGGTCGCAGGTTCAAACCCCAGGCGCACACCTCTGACTTTTCGAAGTTATGTGTGTATTCACAATGAATTGTCACTTGCTTTAACGGTGAAGGAAAACATCGTGATAAAACCTGCACACCTAAGAAGTTCTTAGGAATTTCTTAGATGTGTAGTCCACCAACCCGCACTAGGCCAGCGTGGTGGACTAAGGCCTAAACCCTCTCAGTTGTAAAGGAGGCCCGTGCCCAGCAGTGGGACGTATTTGGGCTGATGATGAATGATGGCATTGTTTTTTATTTCCTCATAACTTAAGGCGGAAAACACAAAATATTTTTTAGCAGTTAGGTCAAAGTTGAACACAGCTGATTTTTCAATAAAATCCAAGAAATATATTTATGCTCTTTGTGTCGGGACATACATAATCTAAAGATATACTAATGTAAAAATTATTAGTTATAGGTACTATCATCATGTCTTGATCGCGATCCATGAGGCCATCACAACTTGCATACCAACATATTATTTATTTAAAATTGTTCATTCAAACAACTTAATTGCGTAAAGCGTACTAGTTGAAGACTTTTCTGACATTACATTTATTTTTGAACTCGCAGTCACCTTGAACGTCGGCTTTATGAGGTCGCACACTTTGTATAAGTAATACATAATTACTTATCCGACCTCTACGGCTCAGAGGGCTGGGAGCCGGTTTACAATCGAGACATCGGAAGTTTGATACCATGTCGGTAAGTTATGGATAAATAATGTATACTACACACACATAGTTCTGAAGCCACGCAACAATACAAATCTTGTGTCGTGGGCATAAGTCACTACTTTTCGCTTTCAAAAAAATTTGGGCATCACAAAATGCGGGGATCGAACCCACGGCCTCTCATTTCAAAAGTGACCCCAAACAACGAAGCAAGTATTGTATCATAAGTGTAATATACTACTAAAATATAAAAACACATTTTTAATCACACAAATATGAATGAAATGAAATAATATTTATTGAATCTATAAAATGTCAAATACATCACTTTGATCATTTCAACATTTAGTTTACCACCCTGTTCAAAAGGCAGTCATCACTAGAGAAGAACGGGCAAGAAACTCTAGTGTTGCTCTTTTCCAATCAAGAGATAGTCTACAATATCGATACAAAGACCAAGTTTTCCGAATTAGAGCAGCTCATTAATACAATTTAGACTGTTGTATTGAATATGAGAATAACATAGTTATCTTGAATGGAGAAACTGACATTAAACCATCTAATAGCTAGGGTCTCGTTTCACAGCCTTGATTCGGTGATAGATCAAAATTACAATCTTCTAAAGACATCGGACCTCTTGACCATAGTTCAAGACGCTAAATACACTTTACATTCGTAGCACAAAAAATATTCTCAGGAAATTAATCAGATTCATGTGTTAAGGTTACTGATACGCGACAACGTAATTTCTCACGTTTTATGTCTCTATTATGTGGTTATTTGCATTTAATGAAATTAGCCTGTATACTCAATTGTCCACTACTTGGTACAGACCTCCTCTTAAAATGTAGGGTTAATAAGATCTATCACAAGGTGCTTGCGAGATTAACGACTTTACATGCTTTTCAAATATTTCACGAAATGAGACTAAAAGGATTCTTTTTTCATGCCTTTCTTCGTAATCAAAGTTGTTGCAGTAAGTCATTATGATTTCTCAACTACCTTTTAAAAGTCTGAAGTCTGAAGACCTTACATTTTGAAAGTTCATAGGTTAATTTAGTTGACATATTTCAATTGGCGGACTACACACCTAAGAAATTCCTAAGAACTTTAGGTGTTCAGTGATTCTCACACTGTTTTCCTTCACCGTTAAAGTGCGTGATAATTCATTGCGAATACACACATAACTTCGAAAAATCAGAGGTGTCCAATAATCTTACACGATGAAAAAATCACACAAAACTCGTACCAGTAATTAACTGAGTCGCCATATTTACGGCAACATCGTCGTGGAGTACTTATTCATAATTTTATTTATGATACGATGTCCTTCTCTGTAGTATAAATAAACTCTTTATATAAACGCGTTATTTTTTTTAATCGACGTGTCCATTTTTCTATCAAGATGATTTTATTGAAGTTACGTCATAGCGATACATGTTTTACCGACATATCTAAGCGATTAGGTCTATGTTTTTTTGGCTATTAATTAAACTTCTTGTACCATGTGAAATTGAGGAAAATCCACCTATCCAAAATTAAGAGGTAGGAGAAACTATATCGTGTACTCACGCTCCCTGAGGAGTACACAGGAGTACATCACACGCTTGCAAATATAGTGTCCTAATTCAAAATTTGGTACTATTGACTTTTATTCACTTTCTTATCAAGTAAATAATTGGAATTTGATATAAAAGTATTATACACATATTTTTAAAACATAGCCAAATATTTCATATTTTCAGCGAAATATATGGACCTAAGTTTTTTTTTGCCATTTACCTTAAATTTGGTTCTTAGAATTAGGTTACTATATTTCTAAGCGTGCGTTTTGTGCATTCACCTTTCGCTAAATTTTAAGTCCCAAGTGAACTTACTACCGTTATTTCCAAACTCAATGCCACTTCAGAGAATTTCCTTGATAACATTTTGCAACCTCAACACCTAGATCGTCCGACAAACACATGAAGAACCATTAATGTTATAAAAAGGATACGCAAGTTTGGCGCGACGTTCATGAAGATGAGCGAGTAGAAGAGGTAGTGCGCGCTGTCCTCCAGGAAGAACCTGGCGAGGAATTCCCGCGAGAGGGAGATTTCTCTCGCGGGGATGCGCTGGTGCAGTCTCAGCGCTGACGTCGCCGCGTTCGCTAACAAAGCTTTGTGGAACGCTGACACTGGACTGGGAACAAACGTACAGCTCTTTCACAAGGCAAAAAAAACCTTTTAAAATCATCATCATCATCAGCCCATATACCTCCCACTGCTGGGCACGGGCCTCTTCAACAACTGAGAGGGTTTAGGCCTTAGACCTTAGTCCACCACGCTGGCTTAGTGCGGGTTGGCGATCAACACAACTAAGAAATTTCTAATTTTTTTACGTTTCCTTACGATGTTTACCTTCACCAGTACCTACGTGTTAATTCATTGTGAATACACACATAACCCTGGGGTTTAATCCCGCGACCGCCGAGGTTCTCGACCGCGCGCCTAAACCGCAAGGCTATCACTAGTTTTTAAATATATAAATACATACAACAGCCACATACATAGTTCCGACTCCATGTTAGTATCAAGTCTTGGAGTCGTTGGTATTAAAAAGAACGAGAACTTTAGGTTTTATCAATGTTTATAAAATAAATAAGGTGGTCAGTCTGTAGGCCTCTACAATAATTCCTTACATACATAATAACAACATCTTATAAATGTTTTATGTTGTAAAGCATACATGTGCATTAACCGTCAAAATATGATATAAACAGGAAACATTAATTTCCTGACGCAGCTACTTCAATAATCTAGTTTCAGAAACTAAACGAGTGTAACAATACTAAAGCGGGGTTTATGGCCTGCTAAACGTATAGTCATAGATACGACTCCCAGGTGAGGAAATCTAAGTTACGTAAGTGTACTTATGTCGTAAGTATCAGAAACTACAAGAGACTTTTTGGTATGACAAACACCCAGACCAGGTGCGGGGGTTGAACCCAAGCAACACAGCGCCATGGGGATGTGAACAAAACTTTCCCGAATCAAAAAGTTGATAGAAATATAACTTCAATTTCACCACAACAAAATACTTAATTGTTGTTGATTAAAAAACATTGGGGTCAATTACCCATTGCCATATTGCTATGTCAATACTCACTTGTTGAATATCGGCAGGACATATCCTATTGTGCACAGTACGGTGAGAACGCGGATGCCCCACAGCGCCACATCAATTTTGTTGGCCACAACATGGGCCTTCAGCGCTGGGATGCCTTTTGGTGGGCCTGTGTCTCCGGCTTGTTGGGTTTGGTCTGCCATTTTTCTGTAATAATGGCATTGTTAAGCTTCCGAAAGAGAAATTGTACTGTAATTGTTATTACTTGAAATTATTAGCCTCACAGCCCAGTAACTTTGTAACTTGCAGCTTTTATCGTCACATCTTGACATGGTACAATTTATGTACAGATAAACAAATCTATAATGTATTGCATTGAAATCATTCACAATACTAATTTATATTATAAGACATGGTAATGTCTATTACATACAAATCTTGAATTTGATGCTTTACTGAGATATACAGAAAAATTATAGGCTGTGAATCAATGTTATATTAATAGTTGAAATAGCTTCACTGATAAGTAATTCATATAAAGCTGTGAGTCACAAATTGTTTTTTCACTGTTGTGTCAATGATAAGGCGAGTGTCAGACATACAATAAATTTCATTTTGATTCCTTTATTTCTGTTTTATTTTTTCTTAGTGACCTACTTGACACTGGCAGAGTTGTATTAAGATATAATGCAACGGCCATTAACAAAAGAAAAAAATTTGGTAGCATGACATTAGTATCTTTTACATTTGAATTTCAGATTTCATTTGTTGATATTGAAAATTGGATAGTGGTGTTTTCCAATAAGCTAAAACAAATATGAAAAAATAAATAAAATAAGATATGACTTGCAGAAAAAAAAACAACACTTATACCTACTTAGGGTAAAAGTATGGTGTTATCCATATAAAAAACACACACACTAGATGAAACTTTATAGGCTTTGTTGGCCCAAAACTAATACTTAAGAAGTACATGAAAAATATTCCACAAGTGAACTTAGGTCACCAATAAAATGTTTCTTATCAATAGCATTAATTATTTTATACATGACGAGTTATTGAAACAATTTATGAAAATATATGGATGAAACCTATTCTATGAATGGCAGAATTGTGAAATATAAAATCAGTCAATAGGGCTTAGAATTTCAAGCCTTACAAAAATTGAATAAGATTTACAGAAGTTATTATATATTAATATTTGTAGTCATTGAAATAAATTGCTTACCAACTTCCTATAATGCAAACTGAACCTCTTTAAATCTTTATCAAATTCAATTTTCAATTTTTTCTTCAATTTTGTATTCACAGAATGGGTTGTAGGCTAAAAAAAGTTTATATGGACTGAATATAAAAATGGCATGAATAAGATGAAAGTGAAAGTAAGCATAGCAAAACCATTGACAGACAGTTTTACCACAAGTGGTTTGCAAACAACAAGAGCATCTAAGTGCAATTTATAATAAGATACAATCGGATGAACTTGTGTCCTAATTTAGAAGAATCATTACTTTTTTAATTACAACAAAGTAAAAATTAATAGTAGGTAATGGTATTTTTGTAGTGCTTAAACCACAGGTACAGTTGTGACTGGTGATATAATAATGGTGATAAGGAATGGTTTTACCACACACAGTGTTATACAGAACTATTCTTGATTAATAGTTTCATCAACAAAATTCAATATTATTTTCTATTAATAAAATGTAATTACTGTAATGGAACATCTTTTATATAGTCCACTGTTTTTAAATGAGTAGATATTTTTGGTATTATAAAATGTAAGTTAGTCATGCTTATGTCCAAAAATAACATATATGATGATGATTATGACGAAATATATTACAGATATGTAAAGAATAAAGATTTAATCACAGTAAAACTAGTTTATAGTTTTTAGATTATACCGCCAGACAAACCGATGAACAGTGCTCTGAACGAAAAGTTATATTTTATTAAAAACCCTTATCAGATAACAAGAGTGATAAAAAACCTTAATTTGCACAGTTACAACTTATCCAACAGTATCTCAATGGGTTAAAAAATATAAATTTCTAAAGCAGTTAGCAAGTACAGTTAAAATCTCAGTAGAAAGTGTAATAACTTTAATCATAAAAGCCTACAAAGTAGATCAGTAGGCCATGGATAAAATTTTGACAAAATCATTGTCTTTAATAAAATCTTACTTCTTAAAAACAATACGAAAATTTATGTAAATATGAGTAAAGAGTACATTTCAAGGACATGTATGCCTGTTAGACAAGTTTTTAACACCAATTATTGACGAAATAATATATCAATCCATGTGTATTCTAAACAATGAATTTGTATATTATAGCTCATCAATAAAACGAATGATACAAAATTAAAGTACTTACATTTGCAATTAATTGATTACAACACAATATTTAATTAAATAATAAATTAATTACACAAAATATAGTCACAAATCACAACGCAGCGAATCGAACATGCATGATATGCTAAATGACATTTGACATATAGAAAAACTTGCCAGCTATGCAAACGTAATGTTGGGAAAAACCGGTAAGAAAATTGAGGCATTTGTCATATACATAACTTATTAAATTAACGTTCGGAAATCACATTTGACATTCACAGCTGATATATTTGATTTAAATGGGATTTGAGAATAACCTCAAAACTTTTATTTACTACTCACAATAAGAATTATAAATGTTGTTATCCAAACATATAATGAATAGATTTAAATATTGTCATAATTTTAAAGAAATTTTCAGGAAGTACAGTGCAATTTCAGCAGTTATAGAAAATTTTAAAGTCGGCGAAGTAGCTGAAGTTAAAGTCTCTATATTTCCTAAATAATCATGTACATTATAAATAAAACACATAGATATATTTATTATATGCATTTTACAGGGTTGGGTGAAAAACTTAAGAGTGCAAAAAGGAGTAGTTTTTGCTGATATAAGCGACGGATCATGTGCAAACAAACTTCAAATTGTAATTCCGAAAGATTTGAAACCGGACTCTCTTACATACGGTTCGTCTGTACATATAACGGGTAAATTAACAAAGAGTCCCCGAGGTCAGTTGGAACTCATTGCAGATAACGTTGGCGTTGTTGGTACATGTGTTGTTTTGGATGGATACCCCTTTAATCCAAGAACAACACACCCGCCTGAGTACACTAGACAGTATCTTCATTTACGATCACGTACCAATTACATATCAGCCATATTAAGGGTTCGAAGCTCCCTTACAAAACACATACATGACTACTTCACTACCAACAATTTTCTCAATATTCATACCCCAATATTAACTTCAAATGACTGTGAGGGTGCTGGAGAAGTCTTCAAAGTCCAACCAGAAAATGAGGATACAATAAAAGCTATGATGCAAGAGGGAAGGGATAAAGACACTGTTTATTTTGGAACAAAAACATTCTTAACTGTGTCTGGTCAGTTGCATCTTGAAGCAATTTGTAGAGGTATGGGTAATGTTTATACACTAGGACCAACATTCCGTGCTGAGAACTCAAGATCAAGGTTACATTTATCAGAATTTTACATGTTAGAAGCTGAAGTGGCATTTTGTTACACACTAGAACAACTGCAGTCAGTTATAGAAGACTTGCTTAAATATATATTCATTGAAACAAGAAATTCAAATGAGTCTGATTTATATTTAATAGACAAAGAAAATAAAGCACCATCATGGTTGAATAAAAAGTTCATAACTCTGACTTATGATGAAGCTAAAAATATTTTAGGAAAGAAGGGCATGGCTGTTACTGAAGACATTAATAAGGAACAGGAGTTAAAATTAGTAGAACACTGTAATGCTCCTGTGTTTGTAACTAGGTGGCCAAAAGACATGAAGTCATTTTATATGAAAGAATGTGACAGTGATACAACTAAGGTAAATGTTAAATAGAATTGTAAAATTATAAATAATACTGACTACATGATCTCTACTATTGGACATAAGTCTCCCTTAAAGATGTCCATTGGCATTTGTGAACCATACTGCAATACTTAAAAGATTGTCTGTTTGCCTGGACATGTTCTACATTTTTATAATATGTAGCCCTCACCAATTAAAATAAATCAATCTACCATAACTAATTTGACAAATGTCATCACAAGTTATGTGTAAAAGCAAAAATATTTGTAATTTCTTTTTAACAAAAATTCTGTGTTTATTTTCAGGTAGATGCTTTAGACCTGCTTGCACCAATCACAGGTGAAGTTGTTGGTGGTAGTCTTCGTGAAGATAATTACGAGAAATTGAAAGCAAAACTACCCTCAGAAAAATTAAACTGGTACCTTGATTTAAGAAAATTTGGTAACATACCCACTGGAGGATTTGGTCTTGGACTTGAGAGACTGTTGCAAGTATTGTGTGGAGTTAGTAATATTAAGGATACCTTACCGTTTCCCCGATGGCCACATAATTGTGATATGTAATTAATTGATATTTCACTAATCATAAATTCTGTAAATATTCACTACTATGTCACTGAAATGTTACTGATAGTTTCAAAACGATAATCTTCGTAATCATCTTTTTTTTTGTTTTGCTATGTCCAAATGTGAATACCATGTGAAATGTATTTAAGTACACTTTGTATTGAATGCAGCCAGTTGAATAGTTAGTTATTCATTACAGAAAAAAATTAGATTGGTATTGTATCAAAATTTAATATATGTGATTCTTAACATGTTCATATGTATTTTATATAATATGCAATATGTACAATACACTCAAATAAATTTAACTCTGTTAAAAGTGTGTATTAGTATTTCAACATGAATTCAATATAACATGTATCATTAACTTCATGTCTTGAATTATGTCCTTGTTCACAAATGGATTTTGTATGACACATAACTGTGTATTGTGTAAAAAGTGTATAAAAGTGACTCTTTTCTTTTTAATTTAAATAAATTATTCATCGTTTACTATTTAAATCCAATCCAATCCAATCCATCAGCCAATCGAGGTCCACTGCTGGACATAGGCCTCTCCCAATGATTTCCACAGGGACCTGTTGGAAGCAGCCTGCATCCAGCGACGTCCCGCGACCTTCACCAGGTCGTCTGACCATCTTGTCGGAGGACGTCCCACGCTGCGCTTTCCGGTACGTGGCCTCCACTCGAGAACTTTTTGGCCCCATCGGCCATCAGTTCTCCGCGCTATGTGCCCGGCCCATTGCCACTTCAACTTGCTAATCCGTTGGGCTATGTCGGTTACTTTAGTTCTCCTACGGATCTCCTCATTTCTGATTCGATCACGTAGGGAAACCCCGAGCATAGCCCTCTCCATAGCTCGTTGAGTGACTCTGAGCCGTCTAATGAGGCCCATAGTGAGAGGCCACGTCTCAGTGCCGTATGTCATCACTGGTAACACACAACTATCGAAGACTTTCGTCTTCAGGCACTGAGGCATTTTGGACGAGAAGACGTCGCGTAGTTTCCCGAACGCTGCCCAACCGAGTTGGATTCGACGATTGACCTCTCTCTCGAAGTTGGACCTGCCTAACCGGACCACTTGTCCCAAATAGACATATTCGTCTACAACTTCGAGAGTCGAGCCCCCAACTGCGATCGGGGTGGGCACAACATGGACATTCGACATGATCTTCGTCTTGTCCATGTTCATTTTAAGACCCACCTGTTGAGAGACTCGATTGAGGTCTTCGAGCATAGTGCTAAGGTCTTCCAGCGATTCTGCCAAGACTACAATATCGTCGGCAAACCGAAGGTGTGTGATATATTCGCCGTTGATGTTGATGCCGAATCCTTTCCACTGCAAGAGCTTGAAGGCGTTTTCCAGCGCGGCAGTAAACAGTTTCGGAGATATGACATCTCCCTGTCTCACGCCTCTCTGTAGTGGAATAGCCTTCGTGCTCTGATCTTGTACTCGGACCGACATAGTGGCGTTGCTGTATATGCTTTTCAACACCTCGATGTACCGACAGTCAATGTGGCACCGCTGGAGAGACTCTAGCACAGCCCAGGTCTCGATCGAATCAAAGGCTTTCTCATAGTCCACAAACGCTAAACAAAGCGGCAAGTTATATTCCTCGGTTTTTTGTATAACTTGCCGAAGCGTATGGATGTGGTCTATGGTGCTAAAGCCTTTTCGGAAACCGGCTTGTTCGGGAGGCTGGAAGTCATCAAACCTGCGTTCAAGACGATTGGTGATGACCCTCGAAAACAACTTATAGACATGGCTCAGGAGCGAGATGGGCCTGTAATTCTTCAGCAAAGTGTTATCACCTTTTTTGAAGAACAGTACCACCACGCTCCTGCTCCATGCCTCTGGCGTTGAGCCCTCGAGGAGAACGGAATTGAAGAGCCTCTGAAGGACTTTAAGTACCGGCGTTCCGCCCGCTTTCAGAAGCTCTGAAGTGATTCCGTCCTCACCCGGCGCCTTGTTGTTCTTAAGTTGCTTCAGGGCCATCTCAATCTCACACAGGCTGATGTCCGGGATATCATCACTGAAGTGGCGGATTAACTCGGCTCTCGGGTCTTCGGCCGAGCTAACAGTCGGTTCGGCAACCGAGGTGTAAAGCTGCCCGTAGAAATTCTCGATCTCCCTTAAAACCTCTGCCCTCGTCGACACTATGCTGCCGCCCTCCGTCTTCAGCCTAGACAACTGTCTTTGCCCAATAGACAAGTCTCTTGCAAACACTTTGGAGCCTCCGTTCCGCTCAATTGTCTCTTTAATGCTCACAGTATTGTGAGCACGGACATCGTGTCGCAAGGACTTCCAGATCCGTCTATTGAGCTGACGATATGCTTCAGCGTCATCGGAAGACTGTAGCGCCATAGATCGACGTTCGGCCATGAGGTCAAGAGTGTGGATCGAGAGTTTTTGTGGTCTATCTCTACGGCGAGGTCTAAAATGCTTAGATCCCACCGTATGGACAGCTTCTACCAAACCGCTGTTTAACTCGTCCACTGCAAGGTTTTCTTCTAGACAATCAAAGCGATTTCGAAGCTCGAGTTGAAAGCTCTCGGGGTTTTGGATATGGGCGCGAGTAGGTCGGAGCGTAGACTTCATCATGCGACGCCTTTCTAGCTGGACGTTGATATTCAGTGAGCCTCTAACCATTCGGTGATCACTGCCGGTTTTCACCCTGTTGATCACAGAGACATCACTGAATATCCGTCTATTCGTCGTCAAGATGAAATCTATCTCATTTCTCGTAGAACCGTCAGGACTCAGCCAGGTCCATTTCCTGTGAGGCGGCTTCTGGAAAAAAGAGTTCATCGCGAAGAGTCCCTCTTTCTCCAGAAAGTCGGCCAGCCTCTGACCCCTGAGGTTCCGTTGCCCATGTCCAAATTGCCCCACTTTCAACTCTGCATCGCTTCTCTTGCCCAACTTTGCGTTGAAGTCCCCCATAACAACATTGAAGTAGGTTTTGGAGGTATGTATGGCCCGACTTATGTCCTCATACATCTCCTCTACTTCTTCATCTGGGTGTGTCGAGGTCGGCGCGTATACCTGTATGACCTTCAACGAATATCGTTTCGATATTCTGAGTATAAGGTACACTACCCTGCTCGACACACTTTCGATGGATACGATGTTGTTAATGAGAGACCTGTGGACGAGAAATCCGACACCTCCTCGGGACTGTTGGTCGTCCCCCCGGTAGAAGAGCAGGTTACCGGACTTCAGGGTTATCGTGTCCTCCCCGATTCTTCGGACTTCCGACAACCCCAGAATGTCCCAGTGTAACCCGCTCAATTCTTCTTCCAGTTCGACAATCTTCTCGTCCGTCCTCAACGTGCGTATGTTGTGTGTTACCAGGGCCAGTCGTCGTCGGGGGTGGTAGCCGGGGCCAACCCGGAGATTCTTAGCACCCCCTGCCCCGCCGTAACCATGGCCGCTACCGTAGCCAGGAATAGCGGGGCTGCCGGGGACTGGGGGCCTGGTCCTAGTTTCATCCATTGGAGGTAATTGCCAATACTCGCCACGCTTGGCAGGCGGGTTGGCGAGCGCAGGAGGGGACTCGCGTTGATGACGCTGCTGCCCGTCATCAACCGGGGCAAGGGAATAGGGTTTGTGGGTAGAGGATGGCATGGGAAAGGAAAGTATGGCCTGTAGGAGTGGATACTGCAGTCACGGAAGGGGAGGTTGGTAGTGACTGCAGTAGCTCGGGGAGGTCGAGGTCGCGTACTCGAAGCACCTATTCTAGGGTAGGCCATGACCACTAGATAGGAGTATTTAAATGATAAGCATTTATAAAATAATATAAATAGTAAACACAGTGGGTGCAATAAAATAAAACATTCATTTCATCACTGTAAACTTTTATTTACAACTTAGGAATTGATAACTAAACAAGCCAGTGATCCTGGCACTTATCTAAAATATGAAATAAAATTGATTGAAAGAAAAAAATGTTTTTAGTTTTTTAAAGAAATATAATCTCCACATGCCAATATCACCATTACTTGAGCTAACATACAAACCAATCCAACAAAACCAATCAAAGTAATAGTTTTATTCCATTTCTTTCTAAATTTTGTCAAAACAATATGGAACACATTACAGAAAAGAACATTGGTTAAACCAACACACATAATTATAACATAAATAGCAGTAAACAAGTGTTTATATTTTGAGCTTAGCCATAAGGAATTAGTCCCTTTAAAATTGTAATATTTGAGGATTCCTTTATTTTAAGCCTGTTACAATTTATAGCCCAAACTTATATACTTAAATATAAGAAAAGTTAAACCAATGTCCTTCACACGAGATTCTACATGCCTATTCACTAAATCATTGTGTTGCGACAGGTTCTCAATGTTCCGTACAAACTAAATATAATTACAGTACATTATATACATAATATTTACAACACTAAATATACAAAATACACACACAATAAACAAAACGCATATTCACTGTTAATTAAACTTAACTTTAATATCACATTTTGTTAAATATAATGTGGTGAAGTTATACACCATAGCCCTTCACTACACTTTTTAATTCTATCATTATTTTTAAATGTTGTTTATAAATTCATGTACAATATAATTTGATTTGTAGCATGTAGTAATTTCTAATCAATTTATTTTAGTAGCTGTCAAACTTTTCAATTTATCCATTGTATAAATGGATTGCACTAAGTATATGTTTACAAAATGTATCTTATACTGAATTTGCTTACACAAAATTTAAATTAACCACCAATAAAAAATGAATAATTTGAATAATTTAAAATCAAATGCAAAAACTTAAATCATCATATTTTATAAATAGTTTCCTGGCAGCAACATACCTGATTATCTCTACCAATTACCTTTACCTATATGAATAATAATTATGACATTAAATTGATGAGTCATACTTGAGCACAATTTTAACAGGTAAATGAAGCAGCACATTTGAAACTGAGCTTACTCCAATTCAGTCTCAGCTTGAAGGAGTCGAGAATAAGGTGAATTCTGCTTCAATTTTACCTCCGTTGACTGTGTAGTAGTAGTGGTTACCGATTTATACCAATCAAATATAAGATAAACTTAATTTACATAATGGAACATAACCCTGATAGTTCGTTGCCTCTTTGCACTGGTGGCTGTTTGTTGAACAGCACACCTTCTAGTGAAGGTTTTAATTTATATTCTAACTCTGGTTCTTCGCCTGGGGGCAGTGGCTCGTCATCGGCACTTATGTCTTCGAGCATTTTGTCGTCGTTGTTGACTACAAACGAGGGAATGGATTTAGAGATATTGATTCGTATTCCGCCCAATGGCACATGGGCAGCGGGCGCCGGCGCGCCGTCGAACTGAACGTTGCCGTCGATGGATGACAGTACCGTTGTGTGAAGAACATCAGTGCTCTGTTGGATGTTTTCTTGCGTTGTTATAATCGGCTCGTCATCTGCAACGAAAACAATAAAATTTCATTAATTTAAATAAAATACATTTTATTCTGAACTATCCACCCAAAAGTGGTTCGCTTGTTCACATTTTTCTATTACTATATTGCATAGGACACTAGTAAACTTTGATTTTAATTTATAACAAAGTTTTTACTGCATTGACATTCAGCCCAGACTATACTTGACTTTATTCTAGACATTACCAATACTTTTTTTTTATTACAATTCATCATTAATTCAATCGATATTATGTCAGTAATCAGTATATTGATAATTGTGCCGGTATATACCTGGGTCGATGGGCTCCTGCTTGATCTTGACCTTGGAGAAGTCTATCTCTGCGAGTCGGTCGCGTTCGGCGCGAGTGGCGGCGGTCTCGTCGTCCGTGTCGGCGTCGTCTTCCACCACCACCTCCTCGATAGGCTCTGTCTTTAGCACCACGTCGTCTTCGTCACCTTCATCAATCTAACAGATGAAACAAATCACATTAGTATTGTATATTTATTTATGTACACATTTTACATTTGTATGATATATAAGTACCTAATTTTATATTTATTTAAGATATGTATTATGTATATATTGTATGTATGAATTTGCTTTAATATCGTTATATGTAGTATATCATAAATTTATTTACACACCTACACTTTTTATCTCTGCACCACCTAAGGTTCGACTGGGAGAGAATACCTCAAGCATTAAGTCGACCTTTATATTGTTTATGTACAAAATGTAAATAAATAACTATTAACATTGGCATCACAGCAGCACACACTTAATTGGACGGCACCACACTATCCAATTGTGCAGTCGACGAGCGACATAATTGCCTCGGTCCTGTTCGTTACCGGATTTACGAACGATATTTATTTCGAACCATCGGCAAATTGGGCTTGGCAATTGAACTCACCAAATGATACGCAAAACAGTTACTTTATTCAATATTCTATGAGACCTTGGCACCACTCCAGTTTCAATATTCGAAGTTAATTATAATCAATTCTCTTAAATAATGTGAATTCAACTCACTTCTAACGGTTCCGGAACCTCCGCATCCACAGGTTCAATGACTTCTACGACAGACTCGTTATCTGATTGGTCTACGGCGTCATCGACGTCTTTGATTTCTATGGCCTCTTCTTCTGCCACCACTTTCTCAGTCTCTACTACTTCATCTGACTCGCTTGGCTCTTCTTTTGTTAGCGATGCCTGCAAGAAGAGAAATATACAATGTATAGTAGACTATTATACTTCCCCGTTGTCACGAGTGTGCCGTACGATCAAATATACAAATGTCCGGGTATCGATTTCCGAGTCGATCGGTTTTATTGAGATATATCTTTTAGGAATTTCTCATAAGCAGCACGGAGTCTATAAATGTGGTAACAGATAGGGGCGAGAGCGCTATTAAGTGGAACTTAAAATAAAATTGGCGAAATGTAGAATTTGTTAACAATGTATTTTTCGCACAGTGCACCTCTGTTTACACTTTCAGGAATATGAGCATGTTTAAATATGCATATTTTTTTATGTATCACTAGGAATACATAATAATATTAATAATAGATATTAAATTATGATGGCTTGGAAAACATATTGTTGTAGGAAACTAAGTGTATAGACGGATGCTCACCTTGTAGTCTTCGTAGCAGAGTGGGTGATAGTTGTTTCCATTGTGGTGCACGGAGTTCCTGAGGTGCCACTCCTCCTTGTCCTCGTTGTAGAACTGCTGGAAGGGGTCCCCGCAGAGGGCGCAGGCGTGCGCGCGCGGGGCTCCGGCCGGCACGCTGGGCGCCTCCGCCCCCGCGCCCGCCGCCTCGCCCGCGCACTCCTCCGCCGCCGCCGCGCCGCTCTCGAACCAGTTCTTCTCTGTAATGTCATACGATTATTTACAAACTTGTCCCCGTCGTCTTTCTTCCAAACAGAGATGGCTCTAAACCACGACATAAGTTGTTAAATTTGGTGTGCCAGCTGTGGATTAAATTGCTTGTTTCCTCTTACGTTCCATAACCCTGAATTTTTAACGGAAAGCTTGCTAAGAGCATTATTATCAGCCCATATACGTCCCACTGCTGGACACGGGCCTCCTCCACAACTGAGAGGGTTTAGGCCTTAGTCCACCACGCTGGCCTAGTGCGTTTTGATAAGCATGGCAGATAGTATTTATTATTGAATACGGGTATCTCTAAATGATCTAGTACCTCTCTCGTCGAGTTCCTCGATCTCCTCGTACTGCAGCCAGTCGGCGAGGTCGTAGTGCCAGTGGCGCGAGTGCGCGCGGCGGGCGGAGTCCCTCTCGCGGCGGTTCTGTCGGAAGTGCCAGTCCAGGTGCTGCGAGTAGCGCACCGTGTGCTCGGGCGGGAAGCGCGCGCCGCAGCCGCTGCACTGCATGCCGCCGTACAGCCGCGACACCAGCGCGCCCTGCTTGCTGCGGTCACACACACTCTCAACTAACTCCAACAGTACCAACACGCCGGGAGATAGTGCCACCCGTCTACAGGCTCCTGGATTATCGGACACCTTGATAATATGTTATAGCTTTAAGTAAATATATCATAAACATAATATTATAACGTAACTTAGTCTTATAATGATGGAGATAACACGAAAAACGACATTATCAGCATACTGGCTTCGCTTTAACTCTTAGACTAAGAGTATGGCCTCGAGGTTTAGGCGCTCGGTCGACGGTCGCGAATTGAAACCCCAAGCACACACCTCGGATTTTATGAAGTTATGAATGTATTCAAAATGAATAATCACGTACTTTTACGGTTAAGAAAAACATCGTGAGGAAACTTGCACAACTAAAAGTTCTTGCGAATATCCTAGGCGTGTAGTCCGCTAAGGCGCACTAGGCCAGCATGGTATCAAAGCCCTAGAAATCCTCAGTTAAAGAGGAGGCCTGTGCCCAGCAGTGGGACGTACGATTTATGATACCACCAATAATCGTGTTGAATGATTGAATGGCGAGAGATGATAGACCACTCGAAACCTATTTAATTGGTATCACACTTATTATTAATTTCAGTATTTTTTAAATAAAAACTTTAAGCCGTGTAACCCTTTAAAGAGTCTTTAGTAGTAGAAGAATACAATGCTTCTTATACACAATTCTTTCAATATAAGATAGAGGAAAATGAAGAGTTGGATACCAAAAATTACGTTGTAACTCAGCACATGCAGATAATAAAGTATCAATACTTACACTCTCAACGTTTCGGGCTTCAGAAGATCAACCTTATGAATCACATTCTTGTCCTCTTTAGGCTTCTGCGGCACCGGTTCAACTTTCAGTTCTGGTTTGGCCTCCTTCTCAGCTTCTCCAGCAGGCACTTGAACTATGCCAGTAGCCACCAACTTAGCGAATAGGTCATTCACATTGATATTGCCAAGTGCAGGCAGGGTTGTGGTCGGTGGGTTTTCTTCAGGAGCCGCATCCAAGCCTGGGATATTGCTTGGCTTCGAGAATAGCGGCTCAGCCAAACTGTACTCGGAAGCCGACGCTGGCGCAATGCTTGATGGCATCACGCTGGCTAACATGTCCAAACCTGAACGAAAATGTTTCAATATAAAAAAAAGCAATGATAAGGAAAGTGTTAGATGTGTGATTTGACACCAAAATTAACTACATTGTTAGCTGAAGGTTATTTTCCATAAGAAGTTTGTTTAAGTAGCAAATTCAAATGAATTACATTTGAGTTAGATATAAATATATATACAATTGCTTCTAACCTTGGTTCTCATTGTTCAAATCAGGGCTAGGTGTTTTGACTGGTCGTGGCTCCTCTTCTTCAGGGTCGGCAGTCTCCCGCTCCTTATCCTGATCCTGATCCTTCACAGGATCACTGATCGGCTTTACGATAGGCAGAGACGAGCCCTCCATGTTAGCTATTTGCACGAACCCTGGTTTTATATTCCTGGGCAGCGCTGAGAATCTTATGAAGAATTTCTCCTTTCCAATGGTTATGGGTTTAGGTAAATCACCAAACTCAACTTTGAATGGTTGTTCGTTTATTAACACAGTTCTCAATGAATCAACAAATCTTATTGTAAAGAATTGTCCGTTTATTGTGAATTTTTGAACTTTAGCATCTAAGTATACAGGGCACATTTGCGTTGCGTTCACAATGAGGTTGATTTTCCCGGCTACCAGGTCCGTGCGCTTGGCCCCGATGTCCACTTGAGGCACGGGTCCCTCGAGATGCAGCAGCCTGGGCTTGCCGTCAATGATGACGCCAAGAGGCTGCCCGCCGAAGAAACACTCGAACCACCTGCCGTTTATAAACAACTCCCTAGTTGGAGCACCAAACTTTATATCAAACACTTGCTCTTCAAATTCAACCTGTTTGTAGTCTTCGTTAAACGACAGCACTACAGAGTCTTTATTGTCGATCGTGACGCGCCTACATCCGGGGAAGAACTTAATCTCCCTGGGATCATCCCAGTCCATCATGATAACCGCAGTATCACCATAAAACCTAATTTCACGGGGGATCTTATCGATCAGTATCGTCTTAACGGGGTCCTGTTGTATGTAATCCAAGATTTTGTAGTCAGTCGGTGGGAGAACAAATCCTGGAGCGCCGAGAGGAGGCGGTGATTCGCTTCTTTCATATGGCTGCAGAGGGCATTCGCCCTGACACATTCCCATTTTAGGGGCTGGCAGTGGCAAGGGTGGTCGGGCATCGAAACCGGTTCGCGGAGCTCTTTTGTCAAACTTGCCTCTGAAGTAAGGCGGGGCGGGACCTCTAAACCTCCTGGGAACATACTCCTCTGTCCTCGGGCGAGGCTGGCCTCTCCACATTGGTTGGTACGCCCCGTACATGGGCATCATAGGGGGTAGGGGTAACAGCCCCTTCGACTTCTTGTCCACTCCGTCCACTGAATTGATCGAACCCAGCCGCATGTCCGAATCTTGCATGTATCCCCCTTGGCTGTCCGATGGGGTGTCTACATACATAGACGGAGTGACTCTGTCGTCGATATCTCCGTAATTATTGCGCTCGTTTGGCGAAGACTTTGGCGAAGCTACCTTATTATTGTCCGATCCATAATGCGCTTTCAGTTTCCTCTTGGATAGTTCTAGAGACTCTCTCTGTTTTGCTTCTTTTAATTTTAGTTTTTCATTCAGCTGTAGGACTTGGTACATGAGGGTATTATACTGATTTTTGTCCAACTGTCCATCGCTGAACTGCTCCTTGGCTTGGGACATGATGATGGAGATTGTCTTTTTGTGATCTTCCGCATCAAAATCTTCCCCGTTCTCATTCCTCATATCAGTGTCTTCGGAACTTAGAGTGCGACGTCTTTCTCTTTCCAAACCTAAAATTAAAGAAAAATATTATATGACCTGCAAGTGGACGGCCCAATGGTCAACAAGTAAAAAAACCAAAGTTATGAATTAGGGAGTGGTATTGAAGCAGATGCCACGCTCATAGTAATAGTTAGTGACATATGTACTATAATTACTATAGCCTTCCTAAATGTTACGTACACTAGTTGGCAAAGAAACTTACTTGGTGATTTACTGAACAGCAGCGGTCTTCCCAGTCTATCCTTGCCCTTCGTGGCCTCTGCCAACTTTGCTCGCACCAAATCCAATTTGCTCATAGATTTCCTTGTATCTCCGGACTTCTCTCGGCTCTCCTTCACTTCATTCCAATCTTTCTGCTTGGGTGAGTTCCTGGCTGGACTCAAACGCTCTGAATCTGACTTGTCGTTCCTCTCGGGCGATTCGCTCATGGAAGGAGGCGGCGGAGCGTTGCCAATCTCATCCACTTGCGGTAATTGACGAAGATCCACATCCTCGTTGCCGAAGAGTCTATAAGAATAATTTTCTAGGTCATATTTAGTTCACATTGACATGAAAAGAATAACTCAGCCACTTTTACTGGGTTAGATTCAATTTTATATGCTTTCCACTGATTAAGCTCAACTATATCAGTTATATTCTTTAGAAACCAATGAGGTAACCGTGATGTGTAAAATGATCAATACCTACATTAAAATTTCGGAACCGTAAAACAAATTTAAATTGACATAATCTAAATGATACCTTTCATCATCATCAGCCCATATACGTCCCACTGCTGGGCACGGGCCTCCCCTACAACTGAGAGGGTTTAGGCCATAGTCCACCACGCTGGCCTAGTGCGGGTTGGCGGACTACACACCTAAGAAATTCCTAAGAACTTTTTTTAGGTGTGCAGGTTTCATCACGATGTTTTCCTTCACCGTTAAAGCAAGTGATAATTCATTGTGAATACACACATAACTTCGAAAAGTCAGAGGTGTGTGCCTGGGGTTTGAACCCGCGACCGCCGAGATTCTCGACTGCGCGCCTAAACCTCGAGGCCATCACTGCTTCAAATGATAAATGATACCTTTAACTACTTCAAAAAACAAACTTACATATCAAACTTGTCGATCTTGTTCTTCTTGGCTTTGCCCTCCAAGGCCTCTGTAGAAGGTCTCTTCTGGCTAACAGGGGCTGGCGTGTCCCCAACTTGCGGTAATACCCTGAGGTCTACGTCCCTGTTCTCGCCGACGTCAGTCGTACCTGCAAACACGGCTACATTTTTACGTAATCTTTAGTCTATCTTTTAATGCATAGACTTCAATGGTTTCCCATCTCCATTTAAAATCTTCAATCACAATTATTGATTTTGATTTTGTAGTGTGATTAAAAGCGATGTAAGACAAGTGATTTTTTATTATTGGTTGTATAATTAAATAAACCGTAACTAGGGCAGCATTACTGGCCTTCAACAAGTTGACACTAGTCCACAAAATGATGTTTTTATCAAATATGTACTCAATCATAGTTTGATAACGTTGTAAATATAGCCTGTATTCGAGATCCGAAAATTTGAGACAATAATTAATATATATTACAAGTATGTATAATATTTGTGGTGCTTAAAAGGAAAGTCATCTGTAAACATAAGATGTGCGTATGAGTATTCAAACTGTGTTTAAAGAGTAGTGTTTATGATTACAAGTTAAAGAACAGAAAAAATTACCAACTCAATGTGATTGTTTTAAATGCCCATTAAAATTAATTTGGTTAAAAGTAAGTGCAAAAAAATACTTATGATTGTAACTTAAATCCTAACATGAAATAAGAAATTGTATTCGTAATGATTCTTGAGACATGTAGTAAAAGTGATGTATAATTGAATTTTAAAATCCCTTATATTAGCCAAAAATATAAAGAACCCAAATAAAAAGTACATTATACAAGATTATAACGAATATGATTAATTTTCACTGTCTTAAAATAAATTATTATTACATATATGCAAAAAAAAATGGTATTGAAAGAAGAATGTGTATCTGTTTTTATAAAAATGTCAATAAGAAAAATCAAGTAAAATATTAGTAGAAGAATACAAAAGTTATTATAAGATCCAACAAAAGATAAGATAGATAAAAAACTTAAAAATTCTTAAGCCACCTTTACCACCAACAATATGAATGAACTGTGTTTTTGTAATATCTCCTCCTATGCCTGTTGATTAACTCACTTATTACTCGCTGTTACAACAAATAATCGACCAGGAAGATGTTACTCCACAGTACTCGTTGCATACCGTTTCACTTGGCAGATTGGCAACTACCCTCCCCTTTTGTGAATATGAGACAAAATGATTTTTTAAAGTGCCGTCTCAAAACCGTTAAATCAAAATACACACTCATACGTATCAACGCACGTATCTTTAATCCCAATGGCCACGACAGAATTGATACTAACTACCACTTGAGGGACACAATCAACAAAGGATTACAAAAGTATCAAAAAGTGTATCGTTACAAAAATTGATTAATTTTGACTTACTGAGCAAACCCAATTTTTCTAATTTTAATGTTCAAACACATTTTGACTTTTGTCACTCCGAAATCAAAAGATTACCTTGCCAACACATATAATTTAGCTTTAGGTTCAAAAACTTTATAATCGACATTATAAACGGTCGGACGACATTTTCAAAGGCGCATAGACTAGGTTTATCAAAGTCGAAAATTAAACTTTAAATGATGTGTTATGAATAAATAATAAACTGCCACTAGTATCAATATTAAAATAAAAAGCTATTACCATAAGGTATTTACCATGTAGTAAATAAATACGTATATATTAACTTGTGTCCAGGTATATCCTTCGAAGATAAAGGTTCTAAACATGACAATGAAATTACATGAGTTACATGACAAGACACAATGTGCAAAAAAGGCCTAGCCTTCCTATTAATATAAACATCATTCAATTAATCGAAAATTTGTTATTTTTTACCAGAAATCCAAATGCGTTTAAAAAAATATTACTACACCGGACTAATACTTATAAACGACGCGCGTAGTCAGTATATCGGTATCATACTGAAGTTGTCTACATACTATATCGCGGACTGCAACGCGTCGCGTCTCCCGCGCCAACCACTGTAACTTTTACATAGTTATTATATTCATACACATTTTATATACATCAGATTTCATTTTTTTTTAAGCCCCGAGGCGTAGTTTACTAGACACCAGCTTGAAAAGCGAGGCCGCAGGTTCGTTCCCCACTCCGAGGCAAATCTTTGTGTGATCCACAAACATTTGTTTCGGGTCTGGATGTTTACGAGACCGAAAAGTATCTAGTAGTTTCTGATACCTACAACACAAGACTTGTATCTTAGTGTGGGGTCGGAGCTATGTATGTGACATGCATTAAATTATTTTATCCTATTATGTTAAGACTTGACACATATGCATAAGATGTATCAATATGTAGCAAGTCACACATACATAGGTCGCTACACTACACAATTGGCTTTATTTACACATTGTGTATTGAAACTATACAAAGAGACATTGTACCTATTCACTGCGCTTCAATACCAAACGGCTATTTGTATATTGATATTTTAAATTTAAGTCAAACCCAACACAACATTAAAAGAGAGAATAACTACATGATAATACAGTAAGAACTCAAAATATTATAAAACCATACTTACGGTACAATATTTTTTTACATAAAATTTGTGCGGTGTTTTACCACTATTTTAGACTAAAGGAAATAAACTAAAAACTGCCTTATTTTATTTCTATGAAGTGGTTGCGTGCGCGAATGTCGATTCCAAGGTTAATGTACTCGTTAAGTTCGTGAGACGAATTCCTCCCCAATTGATCATGTTTTTCACTAGTTTTCATACATAGAACTATTTTACCTTATTTTTGTTTAAAATTTCACTATATTATTACTTAATCATTCAGATTTCAAAATCAGATAAGATTAACCAGCTCTAAAGTGTTGCACCTATCACAATTTCAAGTTTAAAAAAATAGAAACACAAGTAATTGAATTCAACTTCACAGTACAGTAACATCCTGAAGTATCGCGATAGTTCCCAGTGGCATTTACGACTTAAAATGTGTATTTGCAGGCTTCTATAACATTTCTGTAGTCGGAAGAAAATGACACACTAACAGCGAATAAAACGACTTCTATTACGCTACTCCGAAGACAATATAAATGAAATTTAGATTATTTTCCTCCGGCCCACACACTATTAAGTTTTTAATTGTAATTTGTTCAACAATTCCCACAAATAAAGATGTTCATTTAAAAGATAGAATATTATTTTACGTCAAATGTAATCGATACACATCTCGTAAAATACTACTTTAATCGATATATTAAAGAGCCGACCTTAATTAACATAACACTAAATTCACACCCGGACGGATTAGAAAGATGAATCACTTTATTCCTTCCTATACAGTATAATATCAAGATGATTAAATTCGGAGCTTTAAATTCAAATAGCTTTTGTCATACGATATAAAGTTATGGTTTTTGACTTGGTTTAAACAGCTTTTTGGGTGTTAAAAAGTTTCTCGAAGTGATAAAAAAGAGCATATTGCCGCCATTAATTGACGACATGGGGCGAAGTCTTCAAAGATATGTTGCAGGGGCTAACCGGCCCTTAGCTTAGGGTTCATAGAAGTCCAGGTTGAACGCTTCGGTTTGATGGCTGGAGACATTCGAAGATCTCGTAGACATTTTTCAATCTTGTTGTAAATATTATATCACATTTGGACTTTGATTATTGGATGTTCAATATCTTCTATTTCATGTTATATTATGTTTAGTGAGATAATGAAGAATAAAAACCCAAAAATATTTCACACTGTGCAAAGAAAATTGTGACCAATAAGCTTAGATTAATACCCAAAATTCACATGGTGATTGTGCACTATTAGCAAATCAAAATTAATGCTATAGATTCGATGCGTACAACAGAATGTTACAAGAGACTTATTACATATGAATTATAATTTGAAATGCTTAAAAGTAAAGGGTACAAAAGCCAGCGCAATAACACGTCAATATGAATACTCCAACAATTGCAAAATATTTTATTTCCACACAACAAGTGCCATTTTTTTCGTTCCCACTTAAAATCTAGTATCACAGAAGATCTGACTAGCTTATGTCCTATCGAGAGGCGCTCTAACCTCTCATTCGCGCAACATAGAAGGGTATCTTACTTGCAGACTCGCTATTCGCCGGCTCGTCGCCGGCAGGCGCCTCAGGAACTCTCTCGGGACTCTCGGATTTCTCCTTGTTGCGGCGCATGTAACGCTCCTTGTGGTAGTTTTTCAGCTCTTTGAACACGACCACCTCATTCTGCGGCGCCTCCTCGGGCTCCGCCTCGATGCGCGGTTCCTTGCGTTTGCGCGCGCCCTTCAGTTTCTTATCGGGCGACGAGGGGGCCGAGCCCTCCTTCGCTTCGGCCCCGTCCTTGCGTTTCTTTTTGTCGCGCAAGCCCTCCTTGCGGCGCTTCGGGATGGGCGCGTCGCCGTCTCGCGCCGACTCGTCGCGAGGGATCTTGGGGATCGGCGGCAACTTGGTGATCTTCTTGGGGTCGGGCACGTGGAAGTTGTCGATGAGCGTGGTGACGTCGATGTGGAGCGGCGGCGCGTCGGGGCGGCGGCGGCGCTCGAGCTTGGCGCGCGCTCGCTCCCGGCGCGGCTCGCGCTTGTCGGCGTGCGCGCGGCGCGGGGGCGGGTCGCGGGGGTCGCGGGGGGCGCGCGGCTCGCGCGGCGGCCGGGGGAGCGCGCGCCGCTGCGTGCCGTCGGACCGCACGTCTATGGTGATGACATTCTTGCGCTTGGTGACGCGCTCCAGCGGCTTGATGTCGAACACGTGCGGCGCGATGGGTGCGATGGGCGCGAGGGGCGCGACGGGCACGACAGGCGGAGCGGCTGGCAGTGCGAGTGGTGCGGGCGGCAGTAGTGTGGCGGCGGGGGCGGGTGCGGGCGCGGGGGCGGGCGGCGCCTGTTGTCGTGCGAGGCGCGGGTCACGGCGCGCGGCGGCGAGTGCGCCGCTCACGGGTGTGATGCGCGCGCCAGATTTGTTCACAGGCTGCAAAAGAAATACACAATGCCATACACAGAACGTTTAAATAATTGGCAAAATAATAGAGCACAATTCTTTTTAACAAACGGACAAAAGATTATGATATCTATTTGACAGGGCCTGTGATATGTTGTACAGTAAACTGCGAATTCATAAAAAAACGGTAAAATGGATTTTAAGTCATCATCATCAACCCATATACGTCCCACTGCAGGGCACGGGCCTCCTCTACCATTGAGAGGGTTTAGGCCTTAGTCCACCACGCTGGCCTAGTGCGGGTTGGCGGACTACACACCTAAGAAATTCCTAAGAAGTTTTAGGTGTGCAGGTTTCATGACGATGTTTTCCTTCACCGTTAAAGTACGTGATTATTCATTGTGAATACACACATAACTTCGAAAAGTCAGAGGTGTGTGCCTGGGGTTTGAACCCGCGACCGTCGAGATTCTCGACTGCGTGCCTAAACCATCACGACGAGGATTTTAAGTACCTATGTAGTAAATGCTCAAATCTTAGAAAAAACACCGACCCACGAAAGATTAAACAATTATACTAAATGTTTCTTCTTTGTGCACTGTATAAAAGAAATTCAAATATGTAGACAGTAAAACGGCTAAACCGAATTGAATTAGACGTCGATAAAATGTGGCCAATAATTAATTGACGGGTTCACTCTTCCCAGACGGGTTGACTCAATTTTTCAATATACGTAATTTTTTTAATTGGTAGTCACTCAGAAATTAGTATTTCGCATATAAAAAATACAGTACAGCAATGGTATTGCCCCTTTATTTACTGTAACATTTTTCAAAGGATTTATTAATGAGTCATTAGCTTTCATAATAATTCTTAACCCATTACGCCCCAAGCATCGAAAACGTTGATTTTTTTTTTTATGAAATTTATAAATTAAGTTCTTAGTACCTACATTAGGAACAATTTTATGAGATTTTTTTAATACATTAATTTAAAAAAAAATCACTAATATTTTTTTACAGCGAAATTTTTTTTTTAAAAATATTGTGAAATTACGAATTTCATCAGAAACAATAAAAATAAGAGCCCTAACAACTTAAAAAAAGAGTTTAATAAAGTGTCCTAAAAATAGGACAGTGGGAAGGAATGGGTTAATGTATCTTCCCAACAGTGAAACATCACATCTGTGTTGATGACACCTAATTTTATCGAAACAAATTAAATTTTAATAAGTAATTCATTTTTATTTAAAATGTTTTAGAAAACAAACGATTTTTTGAAAACTTGTTTTTGAAAAAGTTACATTTGACCAGCCACGAAGGTGCATATAGCCGAATAAAAGATAAAAAATCGCGTATCGGACGTTTGGCTTGTAATAGACGCGAGGCGAGGAACATCGGTTCCCTTTATGTATGGAGTGCTCTGGTCATTAAAATATGACTCATGTTTTTTTTTTTTTCATTATCATAAAGACAATATTTTTTCACGGTCCTAATCATAAATATGTATTTTAAATGTAATAAGACGCAAAAAAAACGTCAACTTCAAAATAAATAAACTTTTTGAATTGGTGAAAATATTTTTTTGTGGTAGTGGTATTTATTGTACGGACCACTCTGAAGTTTAAGTCGTTAATATTGCAAAATGGCGGAGAAGTGTTTTTTTGCAAAAAAAAAGGCCACTTTCTAGAATTTCGACTTATATGAGAAGTTTTTAGAACGCCATCTATAAATTAGCCAGTTAAACCATTACAAATATTGAAAAACTCGTCAACGAACACGTCCGACCGGGTGTTTCAGCGTGGGGTAACGAGTTACCCCATGTGGCCGTTATGTGGCCTGGGTGAGGTGTGGCCGTTAAGGGTTAACTAACGTTTGTGAGCAACATATATTCAGAAATAAATACTATTACTTACCTTGCACATAAATAACTACAAACAAAAAATTACAGACTAAATTTTCAATGCCCATTTCAACAGTTCTTTTTTACTTTTGACTGTATCAATTTCGCAATTTTTATTTTATTTGTGGCTCACAGATAATACGACTTCAAATGTATAGTAAAGTATATGCACTGACCGGTCCAAGCCTCTGCTTGACTGAGACAGGGGGCGCATCGGTTGGCGGCGGCCCCACCACAGGATTCACTACTGGCACCGGGGGGACAACTCCCACCGCACCCACTGCTGCTGCGGGACCCACCGCCCCCGGCGCTGCTACCACTGGCGGCACCATGGTGCTTATCTGCGTACAAACATAACAATATTAATCTAATGTACAAGCATTGAGTTTATCACATTTTTTTGTATCTTGATTTTTAAAAATGCATGGGCATGTGAAAATTTTAAACAATTTGTGTGTACGTTAGTAATTATGCTATAGCGTTCTGTGTAAAACTGGGCTTAAACAATTTTAGGCTTTTTACGTGAGTCTATTTTATGTGTTAAGGTGTTAGTAACGATCTCTTAAATTTATTCAAACCTAATGATTACTTTTCTGAAATTGCAAAATACATTATAACACACACAGCATAAACTATATGATAATAAAATTACAGTACTTACCTTAAATATGCTACTTTAATATAAAAATTATTACATACCTTAGCACTTAAACTAACAAATATTCTAAAGTTAGAAAAAAAGAATCAAAATTACCTTTTTAGCATTTTTCTCTGCCTGCTCGAGTTGCTTGCGCGTCTGTTCCAACTCCATTTCTATTTTCTTCTTCTGCAGCATGAGCAACTCTTGCTCCTTCTTGGCGATGATGCTGCGCTCTTCTTCTGTGAGGGTAGGTGGCACCGTACTTGTGGTCGGCACATTCTGTGTACCAAAATATATTTCGTTAAGTCAATATTTTATAGCACAAATAAAAAGACCGATTATAACTGTAAATCCTACTCTGATGCTTTTACCTACATTATTTTTTTACATTTGAATAACGCAAAGAATCATATAGATTGAAATGTAATTACTAGTGATGGAACATATATGATTTTAATTGACAAATATAGCTTTTACTGCAATGAGCTAAAAGCTGTTTGTGTTAAAACATGATGTTACACACCGAACCATTGGTAAATATGGAAAGTATACTTGAGTTTATAGTCATCGAGTCCGAAAAGCAAAAAAATAGCATAAGAAAGCTCTTGTGAAGACCACAAATGTTGACTGACGACATTAACACGAATAAAGAGTGCAGCAAGCAAACAAAGAACGGTAGACATTGCGAAGCTCAAAATTTACAATATTGATGCAGATATGCATATATGGGTTTAAATAGATCTAAGCTTACTTAATCATAGTATTTCTAGCTATTACCTTTAGTTACTACTGCAGTTTTTTCGAAGCTAGCAAATTATTGTAGCTATTAGTGTCTTATTACCATAAACATTTCAATAGAAGAATAGCCCAATATTAGGTCATTTTCTTGTCAGTTAATTTTTTCATTGACATTGAAATCAATGACTATGGAAGGTAATATTTTCCATTGCTTCTTTGGATAAGGAAAATTTTAAAATTAAGGGTATTACTTAACGAGCGTAATTGTTAAATAAATTGTAATATATTTGATGTTTTGGGAGAAGGAATTTGTTTAATCTTGGATCACATGAGTCTTAGAATATGCGTTCGTCTATTTCACTGCAAGTACGATTTCCTTTCTCCATATTTGATAAGTTACCGATTTCGCTTACGGCGTAAGACCGACTCCACCAAACTGGAGTTTGATTGAAATAATTAAAATTACCATTGTCTGCTATTAGTTATTTTTCCTGTACTAGTGAATAAATTTCAATATGTCCGTCCTTCGTGCCTATGCGAAGCTAAATTATACCAACATCAAAACAATAATCAACTAAAAAAACACCTTTTTCAGAAAATTTGGATTTACATGGATGTTTGACTGGTGCGGCTGCGCTTGTATCGGCCACGCCGGGTCGATCAGGTTCACTTTCACATCCAACTGGTAGAGCTTGGTGGCTGGGAACACGTCGTGCCACGTCTCGCGTAGTTTGAACATCTGTGAGCGAATTTTCTCATCCACCTGCCGACACAACAACTTTTAGACATCAGTACGTAACTAAATAACTTCATAACAACATTGAAAACAACTGAACGTAACAAATTACCTGCTTGAATGTCCGTGTAAACATGTTGACTATGCTCTGAGAGAATTTCTGTGTGTAAGCGCCGCCGACATTCTTGATTATCGAGTCAACTAAATACAGTACCGGCAGCTTGATGTCTGGGTGCACCTGTATAGAGGAAAAATGATTTCTGATCCCGAACCCCTCGGCGACCACGTCCGGCCGACCGACAGCCGCCTTCGGTCCCAATAATCACGTGGTAATGGGTAAGAATAACACAAGATTTTGTTTTCGATCAATTTAATTTTTTTAACACGAAAAATAAATAAGAACTCAGTTTCAAAATGCTTTATTGTGAACAATTTCTTGTATTACACAAGTGAAATGAAATATCATTCCATGATATACCAATGAAGGTACTAACTTTTGTAACTAGTTTAAATTATAACAGGCATCTCCTATTACATGCAGTACTAAATAGGCGAGCATTTATCTATGAATTCTCCACTTTTACTTAAAAAGAACACATATTTTTTATTATTCATACAAGTAATATATTAAATTTGAAGAATTATCAGTAGAATCAGCCAATAATGTGACAAAAGAATGCAAAATATTACAAAACAATTCTTTTAATTTAAATAGTTAACACATTACTGCCATTTGAATTCCAAAGATATATGCTGATATTGATTTGATATATCAAACACATATGCTTGCAATTATGTTAATGAAGTCCCTTACATAAGGACTGAAGTCACTTCTCCAAATGATGGATTGTGGTTTTAGTCCCATGCAGTGGCCTATGTGGCTTAGCACTTTTTTACGAGTATACCTAATGGCACAGCTAAGTGACTAGTTCATTCGCATCAGTAACAAGCAATAAGCAGCAAGAGATGACATCTGCCAACACTAAACTCAATTATGCCAGACTGTCAAGATATTCACCCTAATCATATATAATGTATATATTTTATATTAGGTAAATAATACACCTAATGTACCTAAAGTTTAAAGATATTTTTATTCAATAAACATGTTTTCAAAAAGGTCAGTTTTTCTGTGTACTCGAAACCAAGACTGCCTTGTGGTTGGCAGGTTGGGCAGTATTATTTGCTTTTTAGATACCGTTTGTGGAATATGTGTGCAGGAATGCTCCTCTGTCTGAGATACAGATGTGTATGTGTGTGTGTGTGTGAGGGTTGAACCCAAGACTGCCGTTTTAACAAACCTGTCCATGACTAATTAACATCTTGTATCGCTATGACATGTATAGTTATGACATTTATTATGTAAAAATGAAACAATGTGAATTAAAAAATAATAATAATATTGCTGTTTTTAAGAAAAAAAAATGACAAGTCGTGTTGCTGAGGGAGTTTCTTGCCGTTTCTTCTCCACAGCTATAACACGTTTCGAAGCGGCAATAGTTTAAAAAAAATAAGAAGTGTAAAATTGACGATTCAAAAGAGCTTGTAAAAGTCTATTTGAATAAAGATAATTTGATTTGATTTGATTTGACTGCTTTGCTTTTCTAAAGATTCAATGTGATTTCTTACATTTCTGGTAAGACTGAGTGGACACTGAAATGTTTCATTGTGTATTAATTACCCAGTATTGGGTGGCTTTAATTAAGGAAATGTAGAGCTACAGCTAAAACAAGGGCTTTCTTTCTTGCTCTATGAGACTGTAAACTATATATCAACAACTAATACTTAGCATTTTCAATAAAATCATTGTGAATATCAATAGAACAAAAAACATCTCTGACTATTAACTCTAGAAGTGTTTGATAAAGTGGAAATAAAATAAGCATTATCTTGTTTGGTGTAAATTAGCCTTATTATGAAGTAAGCAACCAGTAAATATTGTTTGTACTTCACAATCATTTTATGTTAAGATATAAATGTCTTAATCATCAGGTTTTTCCAAAGCAATGTCTTAAGGTCATTATTTGCAGCTGTGTTGGTATTTAGTTAAACTGGTAAACAATTTATCACTATAGCTGTTTATCAAACATGGAAAGTATTCTGGGAATGTTAAAAAAAAATTCTACATTAAAGGTTATCTGAAAGTGTTATTATGATGATTTAAAGTTTTTATTATAACAAAAAAAAATACTATTTGAATTATAGAGTACCTATACTGGATTGAAGTTGTTCCATTAGCAATGTTCGAAGCTACTGTTGTATAGCAAAAAATTCAAATATGTATTAGAAAGCAGGTCACACTTACACTTACAATTGGCACCAAAAAAATTCACTGACTTATCCATTGTATCAGACAGAAAAACAGAGAAATACTCTGATACAATATTAATTAAACTGCAATTATTTAACATGGAATCTGCTATGAAGCAATGTTTGTCTAGAAATCTACTAATTTTTCACCCATATATTATACACATACATACATAAACTCACGCCTGTATTCCCCGAAGGGGTAGGCAGAGGTGCATTTCTGCACCTACATTTCGCTAAGTATGTATCAGTCCCACGTAATAGGGGGCGAGCCTATTGCCGTTTTTCGGGCACATTTCCAGACTCCGTGCTGTTACAGAGAATTTCCTAATGGAAAAACCCAATAACACTTTGCCCGACCCGGGAATCGAACCCAGGACTCGGCACATACTTGTACCGCGACACCACGAGGCAGTTCATATATTATACAAAGGGTATAATTTATGAATGGTAAAGTGGATATGAGAATGGTTAACTTCAGTATATACAGTTGAAACCGGATATAACAACATTGAAGGGACCATATATTTATCATGTTATGTCCAGTAGTTGTTATAGGGACCTTGCCATTTATAAACCATGTTGTTATATTTGGTTTTTACTGTAATTAAATATTTGAAGTATTCAAAGATATTTTGTGTTAGGGAAAAAGACCTAGAATAAATCCAAAGTTAGTATATGCACTTTACCAATTGGAATGTCAACTACTGCATCAGAATTCTTAAAACATGTGGAATTCCTGACTTCTGTAGAAAAATGTTAAAATTATTCCATTTAACATTATTTAGACCAGAAAAGTTATTTAGGGCAATGAGTTTGGTGAACTAGTATTCAAAATATAACAAATATTTTAAACATTGTGGCTAACATGATGCAATTATATTTTAAGCACACTTCTCATAATGTATATTTCTATAGAAGTACTACAGATCTGTATCATTATTTTATAAACTTCATACATATATATGTTAGAATGTAATGCAAACTTTTAACATGATTTTGACCCTATTTAAAACATTGAATTAACTCAAAATTTGGCAACTTATCAAGGACAATACAATATATAAAAAGCATGCTATCACAGAAAATCCAACAAACAAAAATTGAAAATTAAATATGAATTAAGAATAAGTAAATAAAGAAAAATTATTGTAAAAAAAGGATTAAAATTTATTTTCTATTTTTTACTTACATGTTTGAGTATGCCATGTCTAAAAGTTGCAACTGTTAAAATCATTATTACAAAGCAATTTTATAATAATTTACTTTTGCAGATTTAAAGCCATTTTTTAACACTAACACCACTCCAAGAATTTAAAGAGTAAAATTTAATTTATAGGTAAAGGCAAATACTAATTGAAATTATCTATGTTTAGTGTGTGTGTGTGTGTGTGTGTGTGTGTGTTCATATAGTCAAAAATATCAGTATAGGGAAAAATTTAATTTTCTGGCCTAATTTTTGAAAATACATAGTAAATGTTCAGAATTGTAGGTTTTGAAGGGTTTCTGTAAGTAAAATAGGAGAATGCGAGATAAAGTTTAATTATTCTCAGAACATATTGTGTAGATAGTAATGAATTCACAACGAATATGTATCTTATCAGCAATTTTTGAACACAACGTTATCACAAGATAGTGAAATTCTACCACGAGAACATAATAGGAGGTACCTGCGCCACTATACTGGTTACAAATGAGCTCGCATTAGTCACACTGTACTCGTAAACACGTAAAACACGCAGCGCAGGGCGTGCGTCATCTACGATCACTTTCCCCTTACCAGTGACCACATTTTGCACTGATTCCTCAGGGGCTTAATTTTAAAAATTTAAATTCACCTTCTCCAAATGCTTCTCCACTGTTTCAACGATAACCCCGGCGTGGTCGATGTTCTCTTCTGCGAGTATCGTCAGCATATTTATTAAAGGTTTGCTGTTGACGATAAGGTCGGCCAAACTTGACGCGTACTCCTCGGCGATTTCCTTCGACATCTTGCACGGACGCACACGATGTCATACCAAGCACAATCTTCAATTAAACATCACTGCAACGAAATATCAACTTCGGTTACGTGGATTTCAACATGGCGAAAAATTTACAAATACAGCACGTAGGAAACTTACGTTATCGCGGATAACACAACACTATTTGATAACCGTATAATAAGTGCATTCACGACACGTGCAGTTTAATTAGACATGTCTATTGATCAAATTATAATAACACAATGCTTCGTTATTCAAAATATCACCCAGCTCTGAAAGACTGCGTCCTTTTTTTTAGCGTAACTGCGCTGGGTGAACGTGAAGTGAAAACAAAATGGCGGAACAATGCGGTTGCGCTTGTAACTTGTATTGTAGGCGTAGCGGTGTGACAGGGTTACCAACTCCCAAAAATATTTATCCCTAAATGTAAAGTCAAAAACTCCTAAAATCGCCACAATTATTTGAAAACCCCTTAAAAAAAAAAAAAAAAAACTACACATTCATGTTAGGCATTCCAATTCTAATTTAATTAGCTATTAGCATTACGAATTAGAAAAAAATGGATGTGAGCGTGCGCGTAAAGCCGAGGTCGTAGGTTCGAATCTCACTCGTATCATAATTTTCGACTGTTTGCATTTTTTCTAATAATTATCTAAATAACATTTAAAAAAAAACAATAATAATATTCTGCAATATTGTTTAATAGTCTTAATTTATAAATTATTTCATACGTCAAATATTATTTCATTTTATTCTGGTTCTGACTATTTCAAATCATACATGTTGACATTAAAGAAACTTAGCATTTAGGGGATGGATTAATCCCTAAAAATATAAAGCCCCTAAAAAAATCCCAATCCACATTTTCCCCCCCA
This sequence comes from Hemaris fuciformis, assembly GCA_907164795.1. NCBI lineage: Eukaryota > Metazoa > Arthropoda > Insecta > Lepidoptera > Sphingidae > Hemaris > Hemaris fuciformis. Next base: position 1,025,416 of record OU015452.1, read on the forward strand.
AATTTAGGGGGAAAACCCTCAAGTTGGGAACACTGCTGTGTGATATGGCCAATGTGACCAGAATATTCGCAATCGATAATAAATATTTTACCGACATTGTCTATCGTTTACCAATAAATTGTTATTCAACAAATATTATTAATATCACAGATTATTACAGTAGATGAATAATATGTGTTGGTCTTGGTTTCAAATGCATTTTAAAAAAATGATGTTAGACAAGTATCGATTCTTTTATTCAATTACCATCGGTATTTTACCGGTTTCACGACAATGCGATAACCCTGCTACCTAATACCTATAATAGCTATATGTGTTACTAAATGAGGGAAGTCAGGATTTAGACTCGCGATCGAATATATCTCGGCGTTTGTTGGTGGCAACCCCAGGAACCTCTGAATTTCCGAAGTTATATTTGTATTCACAATGGACTACCTATCACGTTTGGCTAAATGCACAAGTGCGAAGCCATTGATTGCAGAAAAAAACGTAAGGCGTAGTTCAACGGTCAAGGATCACATCGTGAGGAAAGATGCATGCCTAAAAGTTTTAAAAAAAATCTTGGGCTTGTAGTTCATCTACCCACAACCGACCAGCGTGGATGACTAAGGCCTAATGATAATCCCTCTCACTAGAAGAGGGAGTGGGACGTAGGTACGTAAAGTACTGCCCTGTGGCAAGGGGGCGTTAGAATCTCACCACGGTATCCCCTGCCTGTCGTAAAAGACGACTCAAAGGGGCCCTTGGGGTTGCTGGGCGCGCTGCGGGGGCGGTGCGTCCTCACTGAAAGTGACCCCGAGAGGGGCGGCGGCACTGTGGCCTGTGTACGTCGCGGGCGCCAATCCACAACCGGGCGCCCGAACCAAGCTAGTGGGGGTGCAACTGCGCCCCCTACAACTCTGAGACGGCCGGGACGTTTACGTCTCGGAGGCGCACCGGTCGGCTGCGGCATTACGGTGGGCGCTTCTCGCTCACGTACCGTGGTCGCCCCACTCGGCGCGGAGATGGCCACCGGGTGCCGGTTTAGAGATTTTTGTTAGGGACCCAGCCCGGTACTAACACCTGCGCGGACATGACGTCGCCGCGCGCCGGGCTGGAAGACCGGTGACCCCGACATACGCTTACCATTGAATCACCTTGATCGGGCGGCTTTATTTATACCCTACGTTGGGCGCACAGTGGGGATGCGACGACTCTTCGACACGGTCGTCCTGATGACCACACGTCCTCGTGTGGAGTGCCTGGAATGAAAGAAAATTCTCGAGCAGTACTCATTCTAGTCGTTCGGCCATTCCTGGCCCAAGTGGGTGGGAATAAAAGGTACTCTGATCAAAATCATTACAGGTTTTAATGAAAATCGTAACAAACTCCTTCTCTCAAAGCTGACGTGTTGAACAACACCCATACTATTCGAATAATAGGAAACTCATTAAAATATCACAGTGCTCATAGTCTGACCTCTATCCGGTCTTCATCACGTAACCTCTATCCGGTTACAAACATCAAACCAATCAACCTCTATCCGGTCTTCATCACGTAACCTCTATCCGGTTACAAACATCAAACCAATCGACCTCTATCCGGTTACCAACACAACACCATCCAGATAATCATTTCGAGCCTTTATCAAAATAATCTTAAAGTAGGTTTGTTCAACATCTCATCAATACGCTTTCCTTTAATTTTACAGGCTTACATATTCTTTAATTAGAGAACACTCGGCACACCAGAGTCGTAATGAAATGAAAATTGCTCACCTGAGTGACGTTCCAACAAACGCATCCATTTTTTTCATCGTCTTCATTTTGAACACGTGGGCCGTCGTGGTCCATCTCACTTCTGATAACGGAGAGTCTTGGGCGTTATTGATTTTAAATCAAACAGTCAAACTTTTGGAGGTAATTACAAATTTAATCGGAAACAAAATTATTACAGAGCTCCGTTCGGTCCGGCGTTCCGAGCGAGAATGAAATGAATCACCTTGATCGGGCGGCTTTATTTATACCCTACGTTGGGCGCACAGTGGGGATGCGACGACTCTTCGACATATATATCAGAATTATATGTGCTAAACTTATAGATCCGCTCACCCGTTTTCATTATTGAGAAACAAACATTCAAACATTTGCATTTATAAAATTCGTAGGATAATTTTATATTATTATATACTTACTCGATAATACATTTGCTTTTGCTGATACCACATTTATAAGTAGAGTAAATAAAAAGATTTCTGGCCGCTCCAATGGGAAAGAAGACTTAACATGCTTAGATAATTCAATATTTACGGCATTATGAGATTACAAACATTGCAAAAAACACTTGACCGGCAAGTAAAGCTTCAAGTGAAGAGAGTCGTTGTGGTTAAGTTTATTTAGCCGAAATTGTGTTATTCCAACAGTGTAAATGTACATGATAATGTCAAAGTCGTAAATTGCTGAGGATGGGTTGGAGGCATTATTAAGGATCAGGCTTGCAAATTCCAAGAAGTAAAAAAGGAATAATTTAGTACACCAACTAACGAAGCTCTTTCGGTTTAAATCCTTAGCCTTTCCATAAAATAAAATAAAAACAGTCTGTCAAATTGATCTATACTGAGAAAAAGGGCGGGAAGTGTTCGGATTGGGGGGCGCGTTTTTTGTTGTACTCACATATAATTTTTATTTTTTTCTTGATAATGGTGAACGGGGGATTAAGTGTTGCTTGTAGGTGTTGTGTGTGGTGTGTTTGATTTAGTTTTCCCTTTTTTCTTCCCTGTCTCGCTGTATCTGGTGAGTCTTTTTTGGTGACTGCTGGTGAGAGGATGGAGGAGCCTCCTGATCCAGGAGGGACGGTCCCATCGATGCGGTGGGACGGGTAAGGGGGAGGTGAGGGGTGAATTGGATACGCTGTGTGCAATATCGACGAGTGGTGCTTGATTCTCTGTTCACTATTGTAGTGAAGGGATTAAGGGTTGTATGTGGGAGGGACGGGGGCGCGCCTTTCAGTTTGGGAATTTCCCGCCCTTTTTCTTTCATCATTCATCATCATCATCATTCATTATACATGAAATTAAATTACTGAAGACTTGGCAGCATGGTCTTCGACCTTAGCCGGTTCCTTGCGGAACAAAGAAAAAAAAAATACTGACGTTTTAATGAAAACACGACAGAATTCAGAAATAGGGATGGCGATTCTTTACCAAAAATATCGATTTTTGAATCGATTCGAATCGAAGCCTGAATAATCGATTCACTAAAAAATCGAGGTTTAAAAGATCGATTTCCAAAAAATCGATTCTTTTCTCAAGTTTTCATTTACAATGTAAATATAAATCCATTTTCATGACCATGACTGCCTCGTGGTCTCGCAGCACAAGTATGTGCCCTGCGATCTAGAGGTCCTGGGTTCGATTCCCGGGTCGGGCAAAGTGTTATTGGGTTTTTCCATTAGGAAATTCTCAGTAGCAGCACGGAGTCGGGAAGTGTGCCCGAAAAACGGCAATAGGCTCGCCCCCTATTACGTGGGACTGATACATACCTGGCGAAATGTGGGTACAGAAATGCACCTCTGCCTACCCCTTCGGGGAATACAGGCGTGAGGTTATGTTAAGTAAATCCATTTTATGAAAAATCCAACAAAAATTATAAGAAACGTAATGTAACGCTACCTTCAACTAATTGTGAATAAATTTAGTGTTAACACCAAAAAAATCGAATGGCGATTTTCAAGGGTGAAATATCGATGAACTGAATCGATTCAGTACTGTATATCGATTTAAAAAATCGATCTTTTGGGCCTGAAAAATCGATTCTTCGATTAATCGATCTCAGATTGCCATGCCTATTCAGAAAGTGACTGATTCTGATTGTTGAATTGAATAGAATACAACAATAATGACGAACGTGAATACTGGCGAGCTATTGAATTTTCAAGACTATTCACCTGAACACAATGATCGCACTGCGCGTATTGACGTGGAGGCCGTGCATTCGAACCCATATAATAACACAATGTCGACCACATCCTACAATTATGAAGAACCAAAAATGACCCAAGAGCCTGAGTCTGTGCCCCAATGTAAGTGTTTAATTTGCTTATGACCTATAAAATTATCTTGTGCTTAATATTTTGTTTGAATTCATTTAATACGGTAAATGGAAAGCAAAGAACCCTAAATTTCGGTAGAAATTTTAGTGCTTTATTCTTGAATGTTTTCATGTTAAGCCATACACAATGTTATCTAAACATAGAGCAGTCCATGGTATTTCAATTTAAAAAATTCAAAGAATATATTATCTATTGACCTATTTTGCTGTAACAATTCATTGCCACAATTTATCATCTTGTAGCAAACCATAACTTTTGGACTATAGAATACTACCAGAAGTACTTTGATGTCCAAACAAATGAAGTTGTGGAGAGGATCATATCATCCATTCTACCTCAGAAGGTCTCACGCAACTATTTTGATGAGAGGATTAAAGGAAAGCCTGATCTGTATGGACCTATTTGGATATCTGTTACATTGGTAAGTTTACAAAGTAATGATTTTTTCATAGTTATCAATGCACTTTTATGTAACACAAAATATATTGATACATGTTTTTAAACATTTCTTATCTACTTATATGATGTTATCTTCATATTGATTAAGTTTTCCCATTAATGTTGATTGATTTTCTAACTTGATGATATGCTGATATGCTGTCTTTATAAAAAAAAAAACACAAAACATGGTGAATTTAACACATTACCAACAATTGTTAACGAGAACAACTACAATGAGATAACATCCCATTCCTATTGAAACATGTCTTAAAATTAAATGATAAAAATCTGGTATTTTTGCTATTCCCAGTTTTCCTTCAATAATTTGAATATTAACTAAACAATTTGTATACAGATCTTCACAATTGCTGTGAGTGGGAATATAGCTGATTACCTTCAGAATGCCAATAAGCCAATACCATGGCGCTATGATTTTCACTTAGTATCCTACGCTGCTACGGCTATTGTGAGTTATGTGTGGCTGGTGCCCTTAGCTCTATGGGCTGCACTCAAATGGTCCACTGTGAATGATGGACAAGATGAAATTGAAACACAGGTAAGGCTGTTTGTTTTTTGATAATCTAAAAGCATTAAGGCTCGACCGAGTTGGGTTTTTCGTTCTCGGCCGAGACCGAGAATAAAATGATATCTCGGCCGAGACCGAGAGCCGAGACCGAGAATATACAAAGCATGAAATTTTTGATTTTTAATACTGTTAACTTTTTAATACACTACTAATTGTTTAACAAAATTAACTGTTTTAATAATTAAAGTCAAATAACATTATATTATAACATAAAAAAAGCAATTTTTCGGCATTTTCGCCCTTCAAAGAGTGTCGCCTCTCGTCATACAATTGTCCAGCTTTGCTAAACAGTTCGACGGTCCCCAAGAACAAAATCTTATCTGCAAAATGCTCTACTGCAGTATAAAGGTTTTAAATTAAGTGAAAATATAAATATAAATTACTCACTCACATCAAAAATATATTTTTTTTAAGAAACAATTTTCTTTTTCTCAAATATATATTTTTGAGGTGAGTGAGTAATTTATATTTATATTTTCACTTAATTTAAAGACTCTATACTGCAGTAGAGCATTTTGCAGATAAGATTTTGTTCTTGGGGACCGTCGAGTTGTTAACTTGCTACGCTAGTAGGCGGCACAGACTCGAACTCGGACTTCGAAAGACTCGAACGGGGCAAAGGCGGCCGGCCGCAGTTCGCCAGACGGGACTTCAACCAATCACAATTCAGCCTCTGACGCACTTACACCGATCGACTTCGCGCTGCGGCGCATGGCCACGCGCGGTAAAATTTGAATGCCGATCCGAACAAAGTTACAATCTCGGTCATGGCCGAGAATCTCGGCTGTAATTAGCCGAGAACCGAGACAGAATTCTCGGTTGGATTTGTAGCCGAGAATGCCGAGACCGAGACCGAGACCGAGATCTCGGTCGAGCCTTAAAAAGCATCCATTGCTAGACTTGGGCCTCCCACAAAGAATACAAGGGAATCTTTAGAATTTTGTGGTATATAGGTAAGGTCAGTACCAGGTAAGTAGTACAGTAGTAGGTAATAGCTATGGTGATTACAAACCCATTGGCTTTGAAAAAAATACCGACAAAAAATAAAATAAAATATGTTTTCCTAACAATGATTGTTAGATATTAAATGGATGTGGTTGCAAGGAAAACATATTTTATATTTGTTGTTTTTTTTTTAAATGTCACGGTGTTTGTAATCACCGCAGGTATTATCTGCCTTAGTTTCCGATCACGGTCTGAATACACCCTGTATAATATCTTTTAGTCATTCAGGGAGTGATATTTCATTTTAGCTTTATTTTCCAGGCATCAAGATCCCCTACAATGATATCTCTCTTCTGTCTCTATGGATATTCTCTCTCCATCTACATTCCTGTCTGTATACTGTGGACTATCCAGATCTCTTGGTTACAATGGCTGTTTGTCTTGATGGCAGCTTTTGTATCTGGCGCTGTTCTCATCTTCTGGCTGCTGCCAGCATTGAAGAACACAAAATATTTCCTGATACTAGCTGGTTCAATACTAGCATGCCACTTTTTGCTTGCAGCAGGATTTATGTTATACTTCTTCCATGCTCCTAGCAAGGCAGATAATATTATTCCTATAATAACTACTCCAAAAGCAATTTAATTTTTTTAATAGATAATATTAAAATTTAAATGCTTTAATGAATAAATTATTATTTTAATAGAATTTATCACATTTTTCTTGTTGGGGTAAGACAACTACAGAATTAAAATGCAGAGAAAGCAGAACTTGGTTAATACTTGTTTTCTCAATAGTATTATTTTCATCACTATTTGGAAATTATGCAATATGTAATTAATTATAAATTTATTTAATTAAGTTATTGTAATCATAACTTTTTATTATTATTATTGTGATATCTAACTATGTCATCAAAGTAGTGTTGGTATTGTACAAACTGTAATTTTCACATTTATCTTTAGTTATAAAAAAATAAAACATGCTATGCAGTTCTTAGGAATTTCTTAGGTGTGTAGTCCGCCAACCCGCACTAGGCCAGCGTGGTGGACTAAGGTCTAAACCCTCTCAGAGGAGGCCCGTGCCCAGCAGTGGGACGCATATGGGCTGATGATGATGACAATGATGGTATTCTATGCTATCTGTTTATGCAATTTTCGCATTATTGTGATTGTTCATCTTTGTGACAGTGTTCTTCGCAAAGCTATTTCTGGATGTGTTTTAAATTCTCACATTTCTGTACATTCCCAATTATGTAAAGGACTATCCAATCCATCAGCCAATCGAGGTCCACTGCTGGACATAGGCCTCTCCCAATGATTTCCACAGGGACCTGTTGGAAGCAGCCTGCATCCAGCGACGTCCCGCGACCTTCACCAGGTCGTCTGACCATCTTGTCGGAGGACGTCCCACGCTGCGCTTTCCGGTACGTGGCCTCCACTCGAGAACTTTTTGGCCCCATCGGCCATCAGTTCTCCGCGCTATGTGCCCGGCCCATTGCCACTTCAACTTGCTAATCCGTTGGGCTATGTCGGTTACTTTAGTTCTCCTACGGATCTCCTCATTTCTGATTCGATCACGTAGGGAAACCCCGAGCATAGCCCTCTCCATAGCTCGTTGAGTGACTCTGAGCCGTCTAATGAGGCCCATAGTGAGAGGCCACGTCTCAGTGCCGTATGTCATCACTGGTAACACACAACTATCGAAGACTTTCGTCTTCAGGCACTGAGGTATTTTGGACGAGAAGACGTCGCGTAGTTTCCCGAACGCTGCCCAACCGAGTTGGATTCGACGATTGACCTCTCTCTCGAAGTTGGACCTGCCTAACCGGACCACTTGTCCCAAATAGACATATTCGTCTACAACTTCGAGAGTCGAGCCCCCAACTGCGATCGGGGTGGGCACAACATGGACATTCGACATGATCTTCGTCTTGTCCATGTTCATTTTAAGACCCACCTGTTGAGAGACTCGATTGAGGTCTTCGAGCATAGTGCTAAGGTCTTCCAGCGATTCTGCCAAGACTACAATATCGTCGGCAAACCGAAGGTGTGTGATATACTCGCCGTTGATGTTGATGCCGAATCCTTTCCACTGCAAGAGCTTGAAGGCGTTTTCCAGCGCGGCAGTAAACAGTTTCGGAGATATGACATCTCCCTGTCTCACGCCTCTCTGTAGTGGAATAGCCTTCGTGCTCTGATCTTGTACTCGGACCGACATAGTGGCGTTGCTGTATATGCTTTTCAACACCTCGATGTACCGACAGTCAATGTGGCACCGCTGGAGAGACTCTAGCACAGCCCAGGTCTCGATCGAATCAAAGGCTTTCTCATAGTCCACAAACGCTAAACAAAGCGGCAAATTATATTCCTCGGTTTTTTGTATAACTTGCCGAAGCGTATGGATGTGGTCTATGGTGCTAAAGCCTTTTCGGAAACCGGCTTGTTCGGGAGGCTGGAAGTCATCAAACCTGCGTTCAAGACGATTGGTGATGACCCTCGAAAACAACTTATAGACATGGCTCAGGAGCGAGATGGGCCTGTAATTCTTCAGCAAAGTGTTATCACCTTTTTTGAAGAACAGTACCACCACGCTCCTGCTCCATGCCTCTGGCGTTGAGCCCTCGAGGAGAACGGAATTGAAGAGCCTCTGAAGGACTTTAAGTACCGGCGTTCCGCCCGCTTTCAGAAGCTCTGAAGTGATTCCGTCCTCACCCGGCGCCTTGTTGTTCTTAAGTTGCTTCAGGGCCATCTCAATCTCACACAGGCTGATGTCCGGGATATCATCACTGAAGTGGCGGATTAACTCGGCTCTCGGGTCTTCGGCCGAGCTAACAGTCGGTTCGGCAACCGAGGTGTAAAGCTGCCCGTAGAACCTCTCGATCTCCCTTAAAACCTCTGCCCTCGTCGACACTATGCTGCCGCCCTCCGTCTTCAGCCTAGACAACTGTCTTTGCCCAATAGACAAGTCTCTTGCAAACACTTTGGAGCCTCCGTTCCGCTCAATTGTCTCTTTAATGCTCACAGTATTGTGAGCACGGACATCGTGTCGCAAGGACTTCCAGATCCGTCTATTTAGCTGACGATATGCTTCGGCGTCATCGGAAGACTGTAGCGCCATAGATCGACGTTCGGCCATGAGGTCAAGAGTGTGGATCGAGAGTTTTTGTGGTCTATCTCTACGGCGAGGTCTAAAATGCTTAGATCCCACCGTATGGACAGCTTCTACCAAACCGCTGTTTAACTCGTCCACTGCAAGGTTTTCTTCTAGACAATCAAAGCGATTTCGAAGCTCGAGTTGAAAGCTCTCGGGGTTTTGGATATGGGCGCGAGTAGGTCGGAGCGTAGACTTCATCATGCGACGCCTTTCTAGTAAAGGACTAACGAACTTTCTATTCAACTATTGTAATTATAGTTCAATAATAAATGTTATAATATAAAAAGTATTTTATTTCAAATATTAATCAGTTATTTTACAAATTCATTTGAATATTTACATAACATATATCTTGCACTGGCAATCAATGTATTTCATTATGTTGCCTTTATATAATATAAAAAAAATATTGCCTTAGAATATTTTCAACTAAAGTGCAAGATCTTAGACATAAAGGTTTTTGTCTACTTTAAACTTAATTAACAATACTAGATTCTGAGGTAGACATATAATATTCATTCCAACAGTGTATATTTGGTATGAATAAGGTGCATAATGTAATGGTGAATTATCACTGGTGTAAAAAAATTATTATAGGTGAATATTTAGTCTTCAAAAGTTATAAAGGAGTGAAATTATTTGTAGTGATTACAATCTACAAAATATCAACAGTTACGAAATTCAAAATAACAAAGGTAACAAACACATACAAATCTTTGAAAGAACTGAGTATTTTATGTTTGCACTCATACCAATATGCAGGATTTTTGTGATGGACAACATATTAAGTACAACTCTTATATGTAAAAGTTTTCATGAGAAATTCATTGCTCGCATGAGATATTTAAAGTCTACCAAGCCTACTTCCCATTAGATTCCTGCCCAGTAATGGGAGAAGCTGATATATGTAAAGTTATGTGACATTACTGTGCAGTCAGTATAACATAGTTATGGAGGGTAAAGGTAAGGAGTGTCATCTAGTACATGCAAAAGTGTCCATCAAAATGTATTAAATTGGGGGCGCTACATTAGCATCAGCATCATACATTTTAAAGGAAGCGGTAATCAATAAACATACTATTGACAATTCATGATATAAAATCACTCTAGCTACACGCGTTTTTCATAATAACTCTTTATGGTTATATTTACTACATTATTTTGTACTACGAAAGTAGTTGACATTTTCAATAAATAACTACTTTAGTCGACAATATTTAATTCATACCATGTCCTTTGTCTACACCAGCGCCATTCTGGAAGGTTTTTGAACTTATTTATACCTGACCGCTGAACACTTTTTTCGATTTTCTACTATAGGAGATGACACTCCTTACCTTTACCCTCCATAAACATAGTCTATAAAATATATACAACATAATAAGTACATCACAGCAGTTGCTTTTAGGCACTTAATGAGAATGTCTCGAAGCTGTTCATCCAGGCTTCTTGGTGGAATCCTGAGGGAGACTCGTCAGGCGAACACTGCAGGGTCCCTGCTATCTCTGATAGCATGTTTGCTGAAAATAATTTGAGGAAGTTATTTACTTGTGTATTTGAATTTAGACTAAAATGGAGCAACTATACTACAATAACATTCTATAAAAATATAACTGATTTAAATCATCTTCAGTTTGTGTAAATACATATTAACATTTTTGTTTTGGTTAAAATATTATAATATGACTTTTTTTACAAAAACTCCGCCCAACATTATTATGGTTAAATTAATACAAATACCCAAATCCGAATAAATACTTTTAGGGCATATAACTACACCATGCAGGGTTCCACCAGGAATATTTGTACCCTCGACGCAGTTGCGGTACTTCCACAGAAGCCCAAAAGCCCAACTTGGCTTACAAAATTCCGAATAATCTTCTAGCTTTAAATCTTTATTTAACAAAAGCAATATGACATATAAATGAGAATATCCTCACCCCACAATAAGCAATTATAAACTAAACATAATACAATTAATGTGTAATGCTTTTGGGCTTCTATGGAAGTACCGTCACTGTTCTCGAGACCAATTTGGTTGTTGAAAATTAAAATTCCATATTTGAAATACTCACAATATACTTCACTATGTTCATAGAGCTTGATAATTTCACAGAACTCTATGAGGTGTCCCTCGTTGTATGCCAGCTGAGTGCTGAACTCCACATCTCTGATGGTGCACTGGTACAGGGTCTGCACGCCACACCGACATACTGACACCAACTCGTCCAATATTGGTGGCTTTTGTGACTTCTCTAAAAATATAACAAGTAATTGAAAAAAAAATTGTAGCATGCATGAGTACTCATATGGTTAGAAAAAGGTAAGGGAAGAGAAGAGAATGCAGTTTTTAGGCATTTTGGAATTTTGGCGGTGCATTTTTTGGCGTTATAGAGAGTTGTCGTTAAATTGAGAGACGATAATCATTGTTTGGAAGGCAAGCTAAACCAATCACAGCCAAGTGATTTCGACACTTTAGTGAGTTTGTCGTTAAATCGAGTGAAGTGACATGGAGTTTACACTGTATTTAATTTATACATAAACCTACTTCTATATGCTAGAACGGATAGGCAGGGGTGTATTTATCCACTGGCACTGGAACACCCATGATGTCTAAAAATTCTGCCCCATGGTACCAAGAGCAAAATTAATTTAGTTTAAATAAAACTTAGGAAACAATGAAACTTACCATTTAAATTGGTATTGCAACTGCTTAACATGACCGCGCAAATTCTCAACGCATATACTATTACTTGGATCAACGTAAGTTGACAATCACAGCTGAAAAAAACAAGAAAATTTGTAAATATTTGTGGTTCATATGTATACTGCGAAAGTAACATTACAAAATAAATACCAGTTAGAGGCACATTCTTGTTGACCCCGTTATGGGGGTCGTGAGTTCAAATCTTAGGGAGACTCTTTTTTCAAAGGTATGTTTATATTTTTTGATAATTATCACGCAATAAAAACGGTGAAGGAAAACAAGCGATTTCTGCATTACTATTTTGGACGCTCATTTGTTGTGAGCGTCCGCGACATTCACGAGTCCATCGGCTCGGCTCGGCTTTATCCTTCTCAATAGTAGAGTAGGCGCGTGCCCAGCGGTGGGATAAGAAATGCCTGATATTAGTACGTAAATAAGCATACCTGGATACATCTTGTGCGTAACTAGCGCCCTCACAGATATTAGCGTGTAAAACGAGAAGCTCGCGAGTGCATTCCACAGCTCTGCCTGTGAGATTCTGTTTCTCTATACATTTTAAACATACTTCCACATGTTTTAGGAATGTTTGTAAGTAACACGAGTCTGAAATAAACATTTAAAAAAATTAAAAATGTGCGAGTTTAGTTGTATATTATGTTATGATTATTTTGGCTTAATTCTGCAAAACAATAATTCTGAAATCAATAATTTATAAAACTTTCAATTTTGTTTTCAGTGACAATTGCAAATATATAAAAAAAGATTAAATATGTGAACTGTGAAATCATTACCATTTAATTATAGTTGTATGATAATAAATTTCTGTTTTTTTTCCAGTAATGTTTATTCCGTAAATACTTTTTAATCTTAAATAACCATACCTTTTTTACATAGCAATACTCCTTGGTCATAATCTACTTTAAGGTTACCAGAGTTGGACCCCGGACAGAAAGTCTTTTTAAAATTCTCCCACAGTGATATCCTTTTTATTATTCCAAGTAGGTGACAGTATACAACCGGCGTAGCTCGGCCAGTTATCATATATTTTATTGAGTCCAATATTGATGTACTTTTGTTTGCTTTTGAGATCAATGTCCGTATAAAAATACATATTGATAATAGAAACCCACTGTAGAAAGTTGCACATGACTGAAAGAAATTAAAATTATTATTAATACAACTATTCCTGAGACTATAAGCATTGTGTGGGGATCGAACCCGCGGCCTCTCGTTTCGCAAGCTGGTGTCTAGCCAACTGCGCCACAGGGCTGTTAATATAATATGGTATACTTACAGTGCTATCAAGTAATCTGCATATCCTACTTAACATTAAAGTCATATTAGTCTTGTCTTTTGCTGCCTGATCCTCAAAATTGTGAAAATATTCCACACCTCTAGGAGTTTCTAGAACGTAAGACAACACAGCAGTTATTCTGCGAGCCAATATTTCCTGCTCTTCTTTGTATAATGGTCTGCAACGAAAATTTGCTTTCAGTTAGATTCAGCTAAAGTTTCAATGCCGTTGTTAAATATGGCAATCAGTTATGTATGTTAAAAGCAAAATGTTATTGGCTTAAGATTTTTTTTTCGTAAAAACAGATTTGTTTTATACTTTCATTTCATGCCTAAATTGCTGATGCAATTTCAATGGTTTTAAGACTTTTGAAGATTAAAGCCTGTATTATGTGGATGTTAATCCACACCACATTTACCACCAGTTATCATAGCACTCAGCTGAGCTAATATAAAAAATATTTTCTACTGCACTTACTTTCCCTCTAACAACTGTTCCCTCGTAAGCTCCAAGTAGGTGATGCTTGACTCCAAGTACTTTTCGTCCATTTCCTTCTGGAATGCTGAAGTCATTCTCCTGGATATTGTCTCTAGTTGACTGTGAACATCTTCCAATACTGAGATTACAGTATTGAACACCTGTAAATGTTTTTAAACCATGACAATTTTTATTTATATGGAGTCTACCAACTTGCACTGGGCTATCAGCAGCACATTGCTTGATGGCTGACTAAGCAACTTGGCTAGTATGCACAACATTGGCACCTCAAGTCACACACAACTTTATATGGACATTATGAAAATTAAATATTTGTATAGGAAAGTTTTTTAAAAAAACTTTTTACTAAGGGTTGACAAAGTGAACAAAAAAAATTCTTGTGAAAAATTGTTAGGTGTGCAGGTTTCCTCACAATATTTTCCTTCACCATTTAATAAAGTGTGTGAGCCAGGTATTTAAACCCACAACCACCTATACTTTGTCTTCACCCTGCAATTGATCAATGACAACTTCTCTTATAGATCTTTGGTTTAAAAAAAAATATTCTCAGTTATATGCAAAAAAATTACCAAAACTCACATTAAAATATCTCTTGCTGTCACAGTCTCCTACTGCAATGCAGCACAAGTCCTCATAGACACTATTCATTTGTATTTTACTCTTATCTTCTCTAACTAGCGGGGTTGATGGAGCTCTCAAAAATGTACTGTATATTCTGCACTTATTGTGTGCTAAATCCATTCTCTTCTGAAGTTTTTCATTATAATCCAGTATTGAATATTGTTGACAGTGCGAGGTTTCCAGCAGATATGGCAGGACTGTGTCCAATTTTGATTTTTCTGCGATAAAGTAACTTGATTAAAAACAAATATGGACTACATTCATTGATTTGCAGCTGTTGTATTTACCAAAAAATATTAGTGACCTAGCCCAAATTTATCTATAGTGAGATATTAAAATTAAAATCTTATTTTTTTTTCTAAGGTCACATCAATGATTAACTAAAATTCATAGATTTTTTTAAGATTAAATCATGAAAGAGACAAATAGTTTTACAAAAATTCAAAACATTTATATTACTATTGGCATATAAGTAACTAAACATACAGATCAATGGAATCAGGAAACCCTTAACTGTACTGAAAAATTAATATAACTTGCATACCTTTTCGACAAACCTTATTAAGCTTTAAAAACTTAACCCTATCTTCTGTTTGTACAATACTGGATGTTGTTTTTACTCTTTTGTTGTGGTTGTAGAGATCATTTGGAATATAATTATTCATGTATTTATTACTGGAAAAATATCAAAAATTGTTGCATTAAATGTATTATAAATTAAATTTAAGTAAAAAAACTTCTGACAATATTAATGATTTTCTTTTTTGTATGAATTATCTTTTTTTTTTTTCTAAATATTATCACCATCATAAACCAAAACTCAAGCACTGCTGGTCAAAGGACTCCTCCAAAAATTTACATAGTCCAAATCAGGCTTGATTGCAATTATCATGAGCCAACAATGTCTTAAACCGCTTCTTTATAATGGTAGTATTATTTTGTTTCTCTACATTAAACAGTTGTATTTTAAGCATGAATAAATTTGTGATGATGATAATTCACAACACATGGTTAAATTTGTCAGTAAAATATTCAGCTTTAAATTATACTCACCCAGATGAGATGTCATTACCACTAAGTGTGACTTGTGTTAGTTTCAATTTATTTGATTCCAATTTTTTGCATTTTTCTTTTATGCTGATTATTTCTAAATTCTGTAATGGTAAATTAAACTTACTAATTATTGTTGTATCAAAAACTTGATATAATTGTTTACAGACAATGCTTAAAATAAGAATTGTAAAAGATTTTTTTAATTTCTCATATTATAAAATTAGTGACTTCCAAATATTAATATCATCATGCAAACAATATTGGTCTGAGAATTAAGATTTGCTTTTTTACTCTATTAGCTACTCAACCATTTTAAATTTGAAAGTTAAGTCACAAAAGGGGTACATACAAATTATAATACAATATTAGTTGTTGAATACCTTAAAATCTAATTGAGTCCTCAAATCATGCATTTGACTATTTGCAACATTTAATTTTTCATTCCATTCTATTTGTACTTTTTCCTGTGCTTTAATCTTCTCCAATCTGGCATTATCAACTGATATTTGACAATTTTTCAACTGAGTCCTCAATATGGATGCTTCACCTTCTTTTGTCACACATTTTTCTAACAATTTACCATTTTCTGATTTCAATTTAGCATTCTCTTCTTGAAGTTGGAGCAATTGTCTATAGACATCGTTGGGTTCCTGCCCTTTACATATCTTATCATTAAACCCCAAGTCATCAGAATGATTGTATTGTCCATTTTCTTTAGTAATTATTTTAGAAGATATTCCAGATAATGGTGATGATATCCTGTCACATTTGTCTTTTAGTTGTGTTGTAAGCGTACTAGACAAGTTGCTGGATGGTTTTTTAAACACAAATTCAGATTTAGGTGTGCTAACACCTGGTCGACTGTACATCTGAGTACTTGTTGTTGAAGGTTGCATGCATATAGTATAGTCAGGTATTTGACTGAGGTCGTTTCCACTACAGGCATCTTCGCAGGCCTGACTGGCTAGAAGAAGCATCTCGTCTTCAATGTCATCACTCCATTTATCTGCTTGATTCGATCCTGAAGCACGATCAAAAATACTAGGTTACGAGTGTGTATAAGACCATAAATTTTAATTGTGTGGTATATAAAACTATTTTAAAATAAAATTAATTTAAAACCAGTACCAGTAGGGAAAGAATTATTTTGACTCAAAGGAAAGTTATGATCCGATATGCTAACGTCAAGTTTTGCTTTTTTTCTATCTCCAAATTGTTGTGGAAAATATCTTTTAGACATGTTTGGATGAAGAAAAATCTATTAATTATAAAATATTTAAATATGACAATCATATGAACTGTATTTCTTAAATAAATTTCACGTTTCTCCGAGTATCTTTGAAGTTTTCACGTAAACTGGTAAACATTAAACAATTAACAAATGAAATAATGTAGATAATGAAATCTTTATGCGTTCAGAAACATTTTAATTCAGTATTTTCGGTTTTTATTTATTAAAAAGTCTGTTACAAAATTCGAGTTTACTATGTAAATAGAATAATATTTTCGTAAATATTATAATGTTTATATATTTTGAATGAAATTTCTATTTATAACGTGCTATTATTATAAATCGGTAATATTTAATATTTCGATAAGTTACGGTTTTAGGACAGTCATAGACATTTTATAGAATAGACGCTTAAAGTCTCTGTGATTTATTTTGTCTGTGGATTAGTTCGTGGTGAAAACTAGTGAGAGGAGGACGTGCATCATGACTGAAGGATATAAACTTGGTGATTTAGTTTGGTATGTAGTTGAAAACCCCTATGAAACGGCTCAATTATGTTTCTTATTAGAAATTGCTGTTATTTAACCCGCTAACGTGTTTGTTCCAGGGCGAAGATGAAGGGATTTAGCCCTTGGCCAGGCCGGGTAAGAGGCTTCACTTTTCTACTTTAAAATAAATAAAACGCATTATATTATTTATTCATCTAAGTAAGTCTGTATGTCAGGTTTAATGAGGCAAAACTGCATGTTAAATGTTTGTTGATTTTCATCGTATTGTACACAAGCAATAATAGGCGGGAAATTTTCTCATTATTGGTAGGCTCTTTGGCAGCTGCGCCAAACAAAAACTAAGGATGCCTGGAGGATACTTAATGAGATTCTTAACATGTTTCGTAGATATTGTATTTGTTATGTCCTGTTTTTTCAATACAAACAAATAGCTAACCTAATTTAATGTTGTGATGGTTTTCAGGTAGCCATACCAACTCCGGAACTGAAGCCGCCAAAGAAAGCGACTAATGTACAATGCATATATTTCTTTGGAACCAATAACTAGTAAGTACATGACTGAGAATAATACAAAAATCATAACAGTGAGTACTATTTACACAACCTATACACATATTGTGCAGATATTTTTTATGTTGTTAATTAACTGTTTCAAAGAAATTTGTGTTAGGGTTTTGATATTTAGAACTGATTTTATGAATACACATGTGTATGTGAATGTTTAAAATATAAATAGTTTCAGTAAAATAATTGTTGAGGCAAAAATCTCATCTCATCAAATAATATATTTAGCAATGGATATTTAAAATTTCTTTTTGTAAATACAGAAATCTGTCCATATTCCGATAAAGTCAAGTTTATTGCTAATAAATTCAGTAATTCAAATATGGTTATTATTGTGACGGTCCCCAAGAACAAAATCTCATCTGAAAATGCTTTACTTGCAGTATAGAGGTTTTAAGTTAAGTAAAAATATATAAATATCAATTACTCACTCACCTCAAAAATATATATTTTTTAAGAAATAGTTTTCTAAATTTAAGATATTTGTATTTTCACATAATTTAAAACCTCTATACTGCAAGTAGAGCATTATGCAGATGAGATTTTGTTCTTGGGGACCGTCAAATTAAGAGTTGTTTTAGTACAAAAATACATTTAATTTTGATAAAGTAATTGCTAGGTTTTATACAGTTATTTTAGGCAGCTGTATTCTGTTTGTGTGGGAATATGTAGGATGGAATTTTATATGTGATCAATCCCACACTGAAAAGGATTTTATTTGACCAAAATAATCATTACATAAGTAGGTATAAATGTACCATGTGGGTAGAGATCCTTCTTTGTTATTCATTATTTGATTTGGCACTTTGAACTTGAAAAAGTGAACTTTTTTTTATATGCTGACACAGTAGAGTGACAACGCTATACCTAATAGTGCCCATGATGTTGTCCAGAGTCAAATTTCATTGATTCCACTTGACATAAATGTTGCTTAAATTTTTTGATAAATGTTATTTAAAAAATATAAAATCTGATTTAACTTCTAGTCAATATGAAATCATTTAAACCTTATTGATATGGCTCTCCGAGATATTATGATGTGTAAAGATAAAACCATCTATGTAGATGTATGTATATAGCATATCTCATTATTGTAATTGCTATGGAAATATGTGAAAAATATAAGTTGTTTTGTTGTCATTGCCATAGCATGGCATAATAGAGACCCACATAAGATATTATATCCCAATCAAAGTTATTTGTTTTAAGAAATTCAGTTTTGAAGTTCATGGATCAATGGATCATGTCAATTTTGATTCATAGGTTCTACATACATACATACATAAACTCACGCCTGTATTCCCCGAAGGGGTAGGCAGAGGTGCATTTCTGCACCCACATTTCGCCAGGTATGTATCAGTCCCACGTAATAGGGGGCGAGCCTATTGCCGTTTTTCGGGCACATTTCCAGACTCCGGGCTGTTACTGAAAATTTCCTAATGGAAAAACCCAGTAACACTTTGCCCGACCCGGGAATCGAACCCAGGACCTCTAGATCGCACGGCGCATACTTGTACCGCGAGACCACGAGGCAGTCATAGGTTCTAGAATGTACTAAATCACTTTCCCTAATATTATCTTTTAAACTACACTGAAATAAATACTGTACTAATATCTTACTGCCTTGTGGTTTCGTGGCATAAGTATGTATCGGGCGACCTAGAGGTCCCGGGTTTGATTCCCGGGTCGGACAGCGTTTTTCCATTAGGAAATTCTCAATAGCAGCACAGAGTCTAGAAATGTTCCCGAAAAACGGCATACGGGTTGCTTCCTATTATGTGGGACTGATACATACCTGGCAAAACGTGGGTGTAGAAATGTACTTCTGCCTCCCCTTCGGGGAATACAGGCGTACGGTTATGTATGTATGTACTAATATCTTAGTTCCATAATTTTCTTAACAAAAAACCATGAGAGAAAATTGGACCCCACAAAACCCAGACTCACGCAAATACCTATATTTATGGAGCCCACAAACATTTCTTTACGTAGGATAGAGAACGAATTTACGGGCAAATGATACTACAATAATTTTAGCAGCATCTGAAATGGTTAAAATTATATTGTACGACTATGTAAATATTGTTTTTTTAATTAATTTTACCCCAGGCACACACCTCTGACTTTTCGAAGTTATGTGTGTATTCACAATGAATTTTTCACTTGCTTTACCGGTGAAGGAAAACATCGTGATAAAACCTGCACACCTAAAAAGTTCTTAGGAATTTCTTAGGTGTGTAGTCCGCCAACCCGCACTAGGCCAGCGTGGTGGACTAAGGCCTAAACCCCCTCAGTTGTAGAGGAGGCCCGTGCCCAGCAATGGGACGTATATGGGCTGATGATGATGATGAATTAATTTTATGAGTGGCTATTAAAATAGAAATAATAACACTGAGATGGTTTGGATACGTGGAGATAGACAAAGTACGGTTTACGATGTCTATAGAGCGAATGTAGATGAAAGAGTGGGGAAAAGGCATTCTCGACAAGATTACACCAAATAAATGATCATGTTCTACTTCAAAAGTCAAGTCAAAAGCCTTAATAAAGCCGATGGAAGTGTATGTAGATATGAATGATGGTGAAGCAAGAGATGTCGTATTATTAGCTTAACTGACGAATCCATGCATACTTGTAACTGTATCGACTCAGCGAAAGACATTTCTTATAGTTATTTATGCCGCTTGACACTATTTGGACTGCATCGAACGTCGTCATTACCTTCGGGTGCTGGTGCGGTCTCTTTGCCGTGATACTTAGTTTTACTTGCTTTAAAATTTATATCTTGTAAAATATTTTATATTGGCTCATTTTAATTTTACCATATTTTGTTTTAAAGGTAACTTTACTACTATTATAAACGCGAATATTTGTATGTAAAACCTACTGAATGGATTTTTAATAAAACTTTACAATCTAGGTTATACATCGGAGTAAGCATCAATGAAAAATTAAAAACGGGAAGAAAATATTTATTTCGACGTTTGAGTTTCGCATACGGAATCACGGTGAACAGCTAGTCGGTCTATTATTGTTAGATAAGGCTACGAGTACGCTTGCGTTTCATTGTCCCATCCATAAGCTTTCATTTTACAACAATTTAAATCGTTCAGTAATTCTAGAGGAGGATTTCTACATCTCTATTTCGCGACCGATGTTACTATGTCTTATGTTATAGGAAACGAGTCTATAGCTGTAGCTATTCTAACACGCCAAAGTGACAATATTTCTTACTGTTGGTTAGTGCAGTGCGGTGAAAATAGAAGATACTGTCAAGAAATTGTCAGACAATCAATTAATGCTGACGTGATGCTGAAAAATCTGCTGGCGGTATTTCCGAGACATCCTAGAAATTCATTATACATATGTATATTAATTAGATCTACCGAGGTCTAGTCGTGCAGAATATTCTAACTGAATCTTTAATATACTGCTAAGTTCTTAAATGTGTGTCTCTACATTCAATCAACGCAGCTGCTTAATTTTTAGGTAGATACCATTGTTTTTAGCTGCACCTTATTTCATCTGATGGAGATTTTTTTAAATATTTGGTTTCGATTAAACTATCATGAACAGAAGTCTGATTATATTTTTTTTAAGTTATGTCGTTTTTGTAGTATCAAATACGTTTAGTAATGTTAATGAATCAACAATCCGACTGATAAATAAACGCGCATACTTAGGTACTCTTGTATCCCCCGAAAGCTTAAGGATTTTTTTTGCATCTACGTTTCGCCCCTCATTATTTTAAATCCCACTTCAAAGTAGAAGAGCTTATTTACGTTTCGCGGAAATTTCTCCAGCCGCCGAGCTATTATCGAGAATTTACCGATGGAAAATACGAAGCTGTAATATTTACTTTTTGTGTCAAGGTACCCGACTAATGCCTAAACCCTCTCAGTTGTAGAGGAGGCCCGTGCCCAGCAGTGGAACATATATGGGCTGATGATGATGTACCTATCTAAAACATTCGACTTTGACTGACATATCTTGCCTCATTATCGACTGCTTGATGGTCTATCACGGTGAATGCAGGTTTAGTTTCACTGGTCACTAAGTGTTAGTTTTTTGGAGCAAATATTGCGTTTTACTTATCAAGACTACCGAGTAGCATAACCATATATGTATATGCAGAAGTCTTATAAACGTTACATCTCCAATAAGATATATTATACTTTTATTAGGTTTTTATAACGTCACAGATCACGCAACAGCAAAACAAAACATTTGTTAGTTTAGAAGCATACAAGCAACGGTTTACATATAAATATATAGAGCTCTCAAACTGTTTATATTTATTTAATTTGGCAGTATTATTTCTCATATTACCACAGAATTCATCGTGAAAAATGACTTATGTTTTGATTATGAAAGTAGTTTGCCGTAAGGCACCTTTAGAAGAGACTGCTCTTTTACGAATTATTGCAATTACATTACAAACATATAAATTGGGTCTACTCATGAAAATAGGATTGAAAAAAACATAGCTTCCCGCCTTCTATACGAAGCTATACTGTAATAGGTTCATGAGATGTTATGAGCAATAAATTCAAATTCAACGAAAGCATTCACATACTGCTAATGTAATATTTAAATTTCGCAAATACATGCGAGCATGCCGCTTATTTAACAAAGATGTACATTCGTGTACATTTTTCAGTGTAGGTGAACTATAGTCCTAATAAAAAGGTAAAAAAATTCGGGAGCGAGAACTGACTGAAAAACAGCGGCAACAAAACTATAACTGATTGTATCGCGTTGCTTTCACTACGAACAGATTTATCGATCCAGTCGACCTACTCTATTCATAGGGTATTCAAGAGTACATCGTGAGTTTACCAATTAAATATGAGTGGAATTAAATGTAATAAAAGACTAACTTGTTGTTTTCTGTATAATAAATGTTAAATAATATATGTTACATAGCTTCGTGGTCACTGCCATCAAAATTCCCCTATTTACAAATACCTATCGGTGTACTATCAATCGAAATATTTGGTCAATGCACCTGTTCCCTTCTTCATAGAACTTGAGGTCTTTAAAGCGTAAAATAGAAAAGCCGGTAAAGTACCTCCGTAAAATGTATTGTTAATAGTTTCAAAATTCAGACGAATGTGCTTGAGGTTTGAACCCGTAACCGCCGAGAATTTGACGCCTAGACATCGAGGCAATCACGACTTAAAAACTGCGAAGCATAAATACACTCCCGATTATATTTGACATGTTTTAATCATGACTTTTATTTCGTAGGTAACAATTTCTATAGGTTCATTTTCTAACTTTTACCTTCTATACATTAATAGCTTAGGTTTAAAGTTGGAAGAACCTGGTTGATTGGAGATTTTTACTATTTACGATGTAAACTAGTCTAGCAAACGGTCAAATTTGAAATGTTTACTATTTTCACAATTTATTATAAAATAAGCAGGTTAAAATAGTTCCCGTTCGTTGCTTTATGTAATCTTAATACCAGACAGACGCGAACTGTGGTTCCGAGTAATCTGATTGGGAAATGTACGCCAGATTAATTGGATTTGAGGTCGGGATGTTATTAGCTGTCTGTGAATGTCGTTGGAAATTTTAATGTATATTTTCTAGTAAACTGCAAATGGTTTATTTGGTTCCTATTTCATTGTTTTATTCATTATTAAAAGCTCATAATTAATCGTATTACAAGCTAAGCAGTTATGGACTTTTAATAGTACCATACTGAGTCAGAATTATGTTAGGTTTGAAGATCATCCTGGTGTTTAGATGTTGTGGACAAGGTGTAAAACTAGTTATAAAAAGCCGAAATTTGTTTCCTGGGCCGGCACATTGTATACTTTTTTCTATTACGTTGTTACTAAGATGTTTATTGTAATAGGGTCTACGAGTATAATGTTCAATTTAATTGCTGGCGTATGATGGGTTATACTTAGTTTAAAACGTCTTGTAATTTGTAAGACATTGTTTGTCTCAAAGAGATGTCAAATAGTGCGTTTTCTAAGATCGGCTACCATTCGAGAGCTTTTTAGTTGCATAGGCTTTTGGAAAAACGAGCTAAATGTCCAAAGAACCTCATGTTTTGTGTCTGATAAAGGTATTCTATGAAATATGAAATTTATTGTCGATGTAATGTGATAGATAAAATAAAATAGTGATTATTGTAATTGTACTTGTAATCACACCAATCAATAAGTCGTGATGGCCTCGAATCTCGACGGTCGTGGGTACAAACCCTAGGCACACACCTCTGACTTTTCGAAGTTATGTGTGTATTCGCAATGAATTATCACGCACTTTTAAGGTGAAGGAAAACATCGTGATGAAACCTGCACACTTAAAAGTTCTTAGGAATTTCTTAGGTGTGTTATCCGCCAAACCGCACTAGGTCAGCGTGGTGAACTAAGGCCTAAACCCTCTCAGTAGTAGAGGAGGCCCATGCCCAGAAGTGGGACGTATATGGCCTGATTATGATGACTTGTGATCACTAATGTGATTACTATGTTGAATAGTGTAGTTGTTGTATAGCGTTATATTCTTATAAATAGCTACGGATTTATTCTATTTTATTTATTATGCTTCATATACCTACCTACAGTTTGCATAAAGACGGACTTAAGGTCTTAGGCGTTCTCTAACAGTCAGCCTTATGATGCAGGTGATGGATAGTCGATGAAGTTGTAAATTGTTTTATTTTTTATAGTTATTTAGTTTATTACATACATAATCTCACGCCTGTATTCCCCGAAGGGGTAGGCAGAGGTGCATTTCTGCACCCACATTTCGCCAGATATGTATCAGTCCCACGTAATAGGTGGCGAGCCTAATGCATTTTTTCGGGTAAAATTCCAGACTCCGTGCTGCTACTGAGAATTTCCTAATGGAAAAACCCAATAACACTTTATATAGTTTATTGTAAGTATATAATAGTATTTTTGATTAGCAGAAAGTTATAAAAATTGTTTTGTTGTTGAGTTTAATAAGATTTGTCGGATTCAACAATATAAAGAATTTCCAATATCAAAACAGTAATTTAAAGATGGTAAACCTGTGTAAGCATAGATTGTATCCCATATGAGTTACAAGGAACGTTCAGATTTAGCTTGGTAGCATCTGTAACATAGCTTTTTGTCCCTGACAGTGCTTGGATCGAGGACAACAACATTAAGCCTTACCAGGAGTACAAGGAGCAGCTGTTAAAGTCGTGCAAGACAACTGCTTTCAAAGAAGCCTGTAACCAGATTGAGGAGTACATCAAGTTTCCAGAGGTTTGTTTAATCAATTTAATAAATTTTAAGATTTCTATCATTATTATGAAATTGCTATGTAGAATGTAGAATAGAGAAACTTAAACTAAATTCTATTAATGAATTGCGGATAATACTTACATCAGATTTAATTGTGTATTACAATGATAATGTTTTTATATTTCATATGATGTAATATTTCTCATAGATGTTATTCCGTTCAAATGTTTCTGAGCATTGAGTTGTTAATTTCTTCCTTTTTCTTATGTATTTAATTAGCAACCGTAGTATTAATACTCTCTATTTTGTTAGACAAAATCCTTCATTTATTTATTGTATAAACATAAATTTAGTTAGCACGTTCTCTTACATCGGTTTTAAATTATTTAATGTAATCCGTGAGAACGTAGTGGGTAGTATATGTATCTAATTTATATTAAGTAAGATTCTTGTAATTATCTGTATACTACTGTTTGTTTTCCTTTGTATAATAATAAAAAAAAATGTACAATTTGCAATTTTTTCATTAGAAATTTGGTGATTTGGATGACCACGCCCGCAGTGCTGAGGAAGAGTTTGACAAATTGAAAGATGTCCTCGAAGAAGAGGAGAACAGAGAAGCGAAAGCTGAAGAAGAAGAAGAGGGAAGTTCTGTTGAATCTGTGAAGAAGAAGAGTGCCACGCCTAAGGTGAGTTTATTAAAAAATCCGATGCTCTACTGATGCTCAGATAAAATAATACGAAACTTGTACCACATACTGATTTTGTTAATCTTGGACGCACATGTTTCTTTTATTATTTTCTCGGGCTCCTAACATTTGCTTCGCAAACCTCACCGTAAATAAATTATCTAAAGTTAATAAGTGTTTCTATAAATAAATTCAAGCTCAGTTTCTTCTTTACTTTGCTCTGTAGTCTTTCTAATTTTATGAATTTATGTTTCCACTTAATATTTCAATTAGTGAAGTAGAGGTACTGTGAATATATGTTGGTTGATTGCGAGTCGGTGTTTCGTTTTGGTTCCACTAACGATTCGGAATGTGCTATCGCTGCGGGAAAGTGTTGTCAACAATTCTCAGCATTACGAAGTGAAAAACACAGTCATAAAAGTGTTATTTTGTGGTAAAATGTATTGAAACCTATTTTTAGGAAAGGTATTAAAGAAAAAGTATGTCTTTTAAAGCGATGCTTTAATAAATTAAAGTATAGCACTAAAAAACTACCGATAAAATGGTGTCCGTAATTTATAACATTTGTAACCTTTTGCTCCATCTATCGAGCTCATAAGGTGAATAATGTCAAGCTTGTGAAGTGTCTTCATCATCAATCATAATTTGTGTTCGTCGGAGAATCACCCCAGCTACCATTACTATAGAGAGTTTTAAGCATAGTTTTGAATCGTAATGAATTCATCATAAATTACTTGCATTTTTATCTCCGTCTTTCCATTTTTGCTAAACATAGCTTCCCATCCATTTTTTGTCCAATGATCACTATTTTTTGCATTCTGTTATTACTTGCATTAGTCACACACACTCCTAGGTTTTCCGCAAAGATTGCAAGTGAGATTGAAAATACAATTTGTAAATTGCAACTCAAAGGACCGAGTTTTATCGATTACATTCAGGCTTTCTTGGTAAATGATGAGCTTTTCGTGGGTGCTTGTTTTGACTTTATCAATTCGGGGATACGGCCTTTGGTTCTAAAGTAAGAGATGTCTTGCACTGTCTTGTACAGGTGTAATTTCACCACGGAATAAACAATTTTTTTCGATACCTTTAGATGTTATACAGGGTGTATTCAGACCGTGATCGGAAACCAAGGCAGGTAATAGCTAAGGTGATTACAAACCCCCTGCCGTTAAAGAAAATTCTGACAAAAAATAAAAAAAATGACTTTCCATACAACCATCGGTATTAAATGTATGCGGTTTGTATGGAAAACGTCAAATTTTTTATTTATTGTCAGAATTTTCTTTAACGGCAGGGGGTTTGTAATCACCTTAGCTATTACCTGCCTTGGTTTCCGATTACGGTCTGAATACACCCTGTAGATAAGTTATAGCTGAAAGTAATGTTGAAAACTTTTTGACCTCTTTTTAATAATATTTGAAATGCGAAACTTACGCGTTCGAGACAATGTTTTTTCGTGAATTTCCCACAGAGATTGCTCGATACTCAAAACATTCATAAGCTAATGCTTTTTTATAGTTTTGCGCTCGACGTATGCAAGACTTGTTCGCTAGTAATATATAAATCTCAAGTTGAGAAACTAAACTTTCCACATAGTGATCTTGGATCATTATAGTCGATTTTGTGTCATCATTTAACATCAAAAACTACACGAATCAAATGGGCGATTTGGTTTGCTTCGATGCTCGTATGGATATAATTGACAACTTAACACGCTTACCGGGGCGTGCAGAGTCGGGAATATTTTCACTCATTCGCGCGGTTCCGTGTCGGATGTCGGATGTTGCTCAGTCAATAGAATTAATATATAACTTCGTTATGACACCTACATTGAGTTTTAATATAGTCCATTTTCTTTGATTTTTATGCATACGAAAACATGTCTTTATCTGAGTGGAGTAGGCAGAGACCATAGTGGGTGTAGAGGCGTGGATCTTGTCATAGATTAAGCCAATAAAGAATACTTGTGTACATACATACATAACCGCACACCTGTATCCCCCGAAGGGGTAAGCAGAAGTACATTTTTGCACCCACATTTCACTAGGTATGTGTCAGTCCTACGTAATAGGGGGCGAGTGTAATGCCGTTTTTCGGGCACAAATTCTCAGACTCCATGTCGCTACTGAGAATTTCCTATTGGAAAAATCTAAAAGCACTTTGTCCGACCTAGGAATGGAACCTGGGAATTTCTGGAGGTGTATTTCTGTAATTACTTTTCGTCTGTTGTGCTTAAGTTCCATGTAATTAAAGACATGCTTATTGACATCAGCCACATTTTCTAACTTCTAAAAATTTCCCAATAACGGTCCTTCGCGGAATTCAAACCCGATACCGTTCTATCGCATGTCGCTCATTGAAGCCACAGAATCACAAAGCCAGTTGAATCAATATTGAATTTATATTTTGAGTTGCCCTGCCTGCAAGGCCTCTCGTTTGCGTCGGGGATTACAGCTTTATGCACTTAGTTAGGGTTGGTCGGCTTATAATTTCTATGTCCGTTTGAATGACATTTATCCTCACAATAAACAATTCGATTCGTGTCGAATAATTCAGATTGGAAATATAAATCATTGCAAACTAGTTTAATGTGTAGAACGAAAACCCAATTGGCGAAATGTGGGTGAAGCAATTTGGTTAATGTCTATTTTAAAACTTTACATACATACAATAAAGTCTTATGGAAATGCAAGAGTCTATTTCTACTTATTTCTGTACGTCTTTCGGCTCGCCCCCTATTACGTGGGACTGATACATACCTGGTGAAATTTATAAGTATTGAATACACACCCGATCGGAACCTCTTTGTCAACGAGGGAGCTTTAGTCAGAGCGACCAGTACACGCGTGAGTGTACAATGATTTTTTCTAATGGCTTAAAGGCTAGTGTGGCAGCAAATAGAATCGACCATCCATGCCTTCCGTAATTAAGAATAGTGCCATTAAAACAACAATTATAAAACACTTATAAAAAAACACTTTGTCATACACATGAACCTGAAGGATTCCTTAGTATTTTGATGTGTAAAAATTAAAGAGTTACATAATAATGGTTTAAGTATCATTACTATCCATACGCATTTAAACATATTGGAACTGGACTAAGGCCTAAACCCTCTCAATGGTAGAGGAGGCCCGTGCCCAGCAGTGGGACGTATATGGGCTGATGATGATGATGATGATTTAAACATATAGTCCATAGTTGCATCACCTGCTTATTGTGTTGTATGTGCTGTTCATGTCATTGTATCGACCCTTCTCCATAATTTATAGATACGTTTGGGCATTTCAAAGGTGAAGCCTATAAAGCGTGCTTCGTCCGCCGGCGTCAAGTCCACGCCCCGCAAGAAGACCAAGAGCTCTCTGTCCCGCTCCTACACAGACTCGGACGTGGTCAACGAGAAGCCCTCAATGCTCAACCACTCGTTCTCCAAGAAATCCAGCTTGCTGCATCGTCCTTCGAATATTCTTAGACCTGTGAGTAATTCGACTTAACTTTTGTAAACTTACTGTATAATTTTACCTGTAAAGCGTTACAGTTTCAGTTTTCTATAACTTCACAGTAGATGCTTGAACAAGTTTTGTTAGTAATAGCTGTATTAGTGAAGTTAATTTAAATTTACTATTTGTAATTGATTGAAAGATATGATTGATATTTGCCTAGGGAAGCATACAGAGTCTTTTTGGTTTGTTAAATTTATCTAAAAATACATAATATGTGATTCACTGTTAATGGACATAGATATATAAAAGCCTTTTTGTAACAGGTTTTAGTAACCTCAACATCACGACCTGAATCTTCTACATTTACCTCACTTCTATGTCTACATTAGCACACATCAGTAAAGTACTAACAAAACCAATACGCCATTCCCAGGACACACCGCCTCTGGACCTGGAGAACGTGTCCGAGACTCTCCTGGAGAAGAACATCAAGGCCAGCCAGATGAAGTTCGGGTTCCTGGGTCTCGGCATCATGGGTTCCGGCATCGTGAAGAACCTCCTCAACTCCGGACACAAAGTGCTCGTCTGGAACAGAACTGCGGCCAAGGTAAGTCATAGACTAGGTTGTCTTGCCAAATACTTTCTAGATCTTTGGCCCGGTATGACGTAGACCACAAGGTGTTATAGAAGCTATGTTAAAATTATAAAATGTTGTTAGTTGTGTCCAAGTTCAGATGATTATGTGCAGCAATTTTAGATCTGCGACGGTTGAAGATTATGTTTAATTGGTGAAGAATTGTTACAAAATATTGTTGGAAGTCTTTCTTGGTAAGATGGTTGATATTTTTTGTTCTTGATCTTCATTGGTTGTGTTAGGTACATCTTTCTGTTTTGGCTTTTTGAAATAATCGCCTAGAATGAGAATAGGTAAGCGTCTGGTCTGTGTGGAGGTATCCTGAAGACGGTGTCCTGAAGAAGGATAATATTCTTGAATGTTTTGATCTTATTTCAGAAGTTTTTTTATTAGAAATTGTTTAATATCCGGATAGAGTTGTCATCGTTTTTAATTTGTTATAATTTGCATTTGAAACCAATATAAATAGGTGTGGTTATAATAAAATTTCGGTTTGAATAAAAATATTTTAAATTACTTTTTTTACTCCTCGCATCTTGTGTTCAGATGTCGATAAACATCAATAAGCTGTCTATAAAATGTATTTTTCTTGTTTTTCATCAGTACATCTCCCTTTAATAAGATTGACTACATTTATAGATGAGTTATCATCTAATTACAGATCACGTGTGCTTTTAGCTGAGTTAGCGTGAATGAGTTAGTTAGCTGTTATGATAATATTTATTACACGAGTGAAAACATTTTGAAATGCCCAACGCGGTGGCAAGCATGTAATTAGAAACTGTAACAAAACCTATACAATAATAAGTTAATAAGCATAATCGTACAAGTATGAAGAATTTGCTAACTACGTTAAACCAGTACAACTGCAGTAAAATAGGTCACGCTGGAATTAAATAAATTTATTAGCTACAAAATTTAAGTAATGAACGTGCTAGATGAACATTTGTTTTCGTCTTATCTCATACGTTAATTTATTTTGAAAATTCGTAAAAATACACGCAAACTCATGAGCAAATTGTGTTGTTAGACACTTCTATCCCCGTGTATAGACAAATATTTATATAATTGATTACTAGTAGACAAAAAAAAGTGACTGAAAACTGATGACGTATTTTTTTTATAAAAAAAAAGTAATTCATTGCTAAAGGGTAAGTCATTGTTCAATCAAGTTGGATGTATAAAAAATTAAAGTAAGTGCAAGGATCCTTGGTTGTGACATTGTCTTTGGCTATCTCTATAGGATAAGATGAGACACTAGCAATCTTTAGAATAGTAAGAACAGTAAGAATACGTGAGCATATCTACATTGGCAGTCGCGTCGATCTACTCAGTACTCCCGGCAGTGTAGGTAATTTTATCGTAGGGTTTAATTCGCGTGTGGTAGGTAGCCGCCGGGCGTCGTGTATGCAGTCTCACGTGTAACTAACACGAGATGACAGGAAGGCGTGTGTACTTACTGCCGTGGACATTATAGTATCGTCTTACACTCACACAGTGCGGAGCAAGGGAATAATGATGGTCTTTAGGCATTACAAAATACACTACAAGAGAATATTCAGATATAGAACTTCGCCTTAAATATAACTTTATAGATGAATGAGCTTTCGTTTGAAAAATATTCGTGTAAAAATAATATTCGAATACACTGGCATGTATTGAATATTTAACTAATTTCCAAACATTTCACATTCCGCCTGTAAATACTAGACCTAAAATAGTACAAAAATAATTTGGGGAAGTTGTAGGTAACAAATAATCCTATTTCTTTGTATGGACAGAAACGTTAACAGTTAGTAGCAAAGGTTAGAGAATTTGTGATTATAAAGATTTTAAACTTATTTTTTTCGTATTATTCCTGCTAAATTCTTACGGATTTTTTTTATTTGTTGAATCTTAGCAATATATTTTTTTAATATTAAAAATATTTTTATAATTGGTTATATTTTTTACGATTTAATATTGGATTATATATTAAAAAAAATCCCGTTTAAAAGTGGTATTAAATATTTATGTATGATTAAGTATTATATCTCCGTTAAAAATAAACGTGATATTTCAAATATGTGTTTCATTTGTATGACTTGACACGCTCTTTGTACACATCCAACTCGTTAGCCAAAATGCCATTAACATTATTAGTAATTCGATTAAATTTATACAACTTAAACAGTGCTAGTCCAGTATAAAGTTGACCAATTAAGATCATACAACACAGTACTTTGATGAAGCATATTTACGAAACAGTTTAAAGAATGAATTAAAAAAAGTGCTGGCATGGCTTCGTGATATGTTAGTTAGACTACGCTAGTCTTAGTAAACAATAAATGTAAATACGTACAGGCGAGTTACTATGTTTGTTGCACATCGGAACATATAATTTGATGTTGACATTATATATTTATAAACATATGAAGTTATTGACGTTGCTCCAACGGAGAGTTTACGCACACCACAACTGATAAATAATACGAGAGTGTACATTAAAAAATAATTTATTTCTCCATGATTAGCAGTTTTAATCTGGTTATATATTTAGAAAATGTTCAACAATATTTGTATATTTTTTTATTAAGAAACGTTATATAATATTATCATTGCTGGATTGTAGTATTTGGCATATCACTGCAACACCCATTTGCATAATACATTCTGTACGAAGTTGTCACAAAATATATAATATTAAAATCTAATCACGACAGTCGAAAAATTTACCGGATTCACGACACACGGTACACAGTATAATATTACAGGGAACAGTGGGGGTTAGGTGTGTGCGTGTGGGGGGGGGGGGGGGAGGAGGTGGGGAGAGTGACGGACCGCTGTGGAGATGAGATCAGAGCGCGCACGGACGCGCTCTCGCCGGATACACCAACGTACCAATAACCTCGCAACAATTACAACAATCGTAACAACAAGATCCTTACGCCTCACTTTAGTCTACAGTTTAAGTTGAACAAATATAAAACGCGTATTTCTCTAAGAGTTTCTTTTTACCCTAAAATACATCAAAATGGAAAAAAAAAATCATTGAACATAAGACTATTTACAAGTTCTCTAATACCCACGTAACGCTTAATTAATTCACTACGGCGATCGTCGCGAGAACACATCGCACAGTATACTCCTTACCGGCTACATCTAGAGACCGAATCGTGACCGTCGCTAAACATACGCAAATCGAAATCTAGTCTATCACAGCTGAGTGTTCAGTAGTAGCGCGGGTCACACGTACGAGTCCGCCTGCAGCCGGCGGCCCGACACCGCGTAGATGTTGAACACGCGCGTCACCAGCCTGTACTACAAGGGCGGGCCCGCGCCCTCGCCGCACGCGCGCGCCTCCAGCTCCACCGCCAGCAGCACGCGCGCCTGCGAGTGCGCCTCCTGCCGCGCGCGCTCTGAGTCCGCACCCCCCCCGCCCGCCCCGCCCGCCCCGCCGCGCAGCTCCGGCGAGCTGGCACTGGGCGGCAGGTGCGGGCGGCGCCGGGCGCGCTCCAGCTGCACGTGCGCGCGCCCCAGCAGCGGCTCGCTGGACGGCTTGGCGTCGTACTGTGCCGCGGCCACGGCGCACTTGGAGGTGGTGGGCGTGGGCGAGGGCGGCGGCGAGGGCGAGTGCGCGGGGGGCGAGGGCGGCGAGGCGCCGCCGTGCAGCGGCCGCAGCAGCGCGTGCAGCCGCGGCGGCGGCCCGCACTCGATCATGTTGATGTGGATCCCCTCCGGGATGAAGATCGGCGAGTTCCGCCGCGAGTCCAACGATCTCTCTGTGGGCGTGTAGTACACGGACATTTTGCTCTCGTCGTCCGCGATTGGACTCGGCAATTTGGACAATTTTTCTATCTTAGTCTTGAGATACATGTCGATGATCTCGACGTCGGGGTCGAATGCCATCGAATCGCTGCGGCCGCACGACCCGCTTCGACAGTTTTCAAAATAGAGACTCGGCAGATTCTCCAAAACTTTGTTGAGAGTTTGCTGCTGGTATTTGTAGGACTCTCGCAGCCGTAAGATCTGGTGCGCGCTGAATTTTCTTATTTTGTTCCTTTGGAACACATAGTTCTCACGCACCCAGTTCAGTTGGCATGTCGAGTATTCTCTCACGCGTTTTACCTACAAAAAATACATTGTGTAAGGACAGTAAAAAAACAAGATATAATAAAATAAAGTAAATGATATGGTGAAATCTTACAGAGAATAATTTTATCCAAGTAAAAAAGAAAAAACAATTACCTGATCATAATACTGATCTTTCATAGCGGTCAAGTGATTAGTTCCGATATCTCTTATGTTACGCAGATGACTTGCTTGCGTGGAGTAACTGTTTTGTATCCAATCCATTTGTTGTGTACAGTTCTCTTTTATTCGATGCACCTGTAAAAGAAACTTGATTTGAAAACGGTGTCTACGTTTATGACAATATAAATGTGTTCGCGCAACTTACTTGAACGGCATAATTTTCGCGTAGTTTCTCTAGTTGTTGCCTCTTGTATTGCTCTATATTGTCCAACATGCTGTAGATCTGTCGCGTGCGCGGCGCGTCGCGGCTGACGCATGTGCAACAGCTGCAACATGTCTCCATCAGGCGGAACCTGAAAAAAATATCATTCACGAGTCAAAGACCTAGCTATAAATAGAACATTGACATATATGTTTTTTCATAAAAATGAACCAACCTGTAAAATATATAGTGTAGCGCTTGCACGAGTAGAGTGAGGCCTAAGAATGCCACTGCGCACACGGCGCCAAACAGCAAACTGTACATTTTAATTTCGAACATGGTCATAGGGTCTATATTTAGGATAACTTCCGCTGTTACGTTGGCAGAAGGATTCGTTGCATAGCATAAGTAAGTTCCGCAGTCTTCTCTGTGTATGTCTCCTATAAATAATGATCCGTTCTCCAACACTTTCACTCTCGATCTCGAGTTGTCTATGCTGTTGTAATACTGGTCGTGCGCCACACCGTGTTTGTGGAAGATGTCCGGTATCAACTGGTCCGGGTTCCAGTGGAACACCATTCTCGTGGGTGTTATCCACGTAATGGACGGCGCCGGGTTCCCATCGAATCTGCATTCTAGTAGGGCGTCTGTTTGCAATCTGTACAGTGTGAGCGGGCTGCTGTTGATCAATCGTGGCGGCTTGCAATTCGTATGGTTTAATATTGTCAGCATATCATTTGGATAAGTTAGCCGACAACTGAGATCCGACTTTATGATTTCCTTTCGACTTTCGGCCCACGACACGAACCACGCCATACGGCAATCGCACGCCCACGGGTTATTGCCGATCTTGAGTTCTTGCAGATTATCGAGCATCTTCAAAGAGAGCGGCAAGAAAGTCAAAACGTTGGAGCTGATGTCTAAATGCGTCAGAGATGGCGTGTCCTGGAACACGTATGTCTCTATTTCACGCAAGTTGGGATTGTTCCTTATGTTAAGTTGTTCTAAATTATTTAAGCCTTTGAAATTAGTGTTCTGTATAACTGTAATTTCAGTGTGGTCGAGGTAGATAGTTTTTAAGTTTTCATTATGTTGGAAGAGCGCCGGCGGCAGTGACCTCAGCCTGTTGCCGCCCATATTCAAGTACATTAAGTTCCTTAGATTCTTATAAGCATCGTATGATATGTTTTGGAAGTGGTTGTAGCTTAGGTTCAACTCCCGCAGTTGTTCGAAGTTGTCGAATATAGATCTGGGCATATAGTCCAATTTGTTGCTTGATAGATCTAATATCTCCAATTCCTTGAGGTTGACTAGAGCGTTAGATGTGATTTTGACTAGGCTATTATTATTTAGGAACAGAGCTTTCAAATGTTTGTTAGGATTAAAGTAGTAGTCTAGAAAACTGGCTATCTTATTATGCGACAGGTCTAGGTACACGAGTTTGGTCATAGGCCCGAAGACCTGGAACGGTATCACACGGAGCCGGTTGTGGGACAGATCTAGGTATTCTAGATTTTCTAAATCGGCGAACGTGAACCTCGGAATGTCCTCTAGGTGATTTCTCGATATGTTTAATCGCGTGAGGCGGCCGAGCATTGAGAAAATGCCGTGTTCGGTTCTCCTAATTTCGTTTCTGCTCAAATCGATGTACGTGAGTTGTGTCAGTCCTTCGAAAAGTTCAGGGTCGAGGCCGGTTATGTTGGAGCTCGTCCATACGATTTCTTGTAGGAGTGGCCCATATTTGAGGAGCGCGTTCTTGGTGAGCTTGCCGCCCGCCACCGGCGTGTGGACGCACGTCAGGTGTGTGTCGTTGCACGAGCACGTGGGGGGGCACACCTCCACGCCCACAGCTGAGCAAATTACTGCCAGCGCCAATATTTTGTGCAGCCACTGCATTATATTATAACCCTCATAGTCCTATTTACTGCAACAATAGAGAACTTGTGATCAACATCACGCTGCGCCGCTTACGAGGTATTTAACGTAACGTGCATCATCTCTTTTCCATCCACAGATATCTATATATATTAGCAAAATAATAATAAAATCCAAGGATTTTAAAAAACTTTTATGCATATAAATCTGACGTATAGTATAGTAATACTAATAACTTAATTCATCAGACCTTGACGCATTTATAAGTAGAGATGTTAAAGGTCGAGCATTCATATTACCAAGAAATATCACACGAAAAAACCAGTAAAGTTGTAGAATTGGAAATATCCATCACATGATACTTCAACACTAACGTATAAGAGTTTATACTAGTAAAGATTTTTACTTGGCCTTTTGTTTTTTGGTTGCACTAAGGAGGAACATTTTATCAGTTATAAATTTTACACGGGTATTCATTACGTTTTGTTGTCAATTCTTATATTATTGGAATTACACCGTTGAATATTGCGATAGGTTCGTGTAACATAGTTAGAGTTGAACACGATGACTGGTTATCCGCCTAGACCTAGTTACGGAGGTTCTGTGATACTTAGTACCGGCATTATATTTATAGACTTGTAAAACTAGCATTGTAAAGTATAGAGCAAAGTGTTTCCTATTAAACAATAACTATAAGCTAAATAAATTTAGTTTTATCTGTTTAAACTTACATTTTTATTAATAATTTCTTCGCTATGAAATAACGATTTATTATCTGGTCTCATACATTTTATACTCTGTTTTATAATTTATAATTATAACGAGTATAGCCTGTTTTGATCAACAATTGTATAGGTCAGTGAGGCTTGTGTTCATTCAAAACGGTAATATATTATTAATACTACAAAGA
Organism: Hemaris fuciformis; assembly: GCA_907164795.1. Lineage (NCBI taxonomy): Eukaryota > Metazoa > Arthropoda > Insecta > Lepidoptera > Sphingidae > Hemaris > Hemaris fuciformis. Next base: position 1,062,331 of record OU015452.1, read on the forward strand.
AGTCTATTTTTATTTGCCTTGTAGTTACTACATTATTACTATGTATTAGTAACTTTTTCATTGAAGTAATAGTATTGTAAAGTTCCAGAAAACTAGTGATGATTTAGTTTCTACTACGAGGTTTTGTTGAGTTATGCTAAAGAAATATCACATTGTTTCCCTATAAATGTTTGTGTGCTATTCAATAAAGATTCGCAGAAACGTTACATCGGGAATTAGTAAATAATTCAATATGAGAATTAATTGATATGATTCTACATACGAATGCAATAATGTCGGTTTTCTATTTGGCACAGCTAATTAATACGATCCATTAAGTAAGCTGTTGGTGGTGGCCGGCGGCGGCGCGAGGTGTCTCAATGGGTGACTTTATGTCCATGTTCCGAGGCTGCCCTCGCCGCGCCGCGCACACATTTACGTACGTTCACACCGCCGCCGGACCCCGTAACGTTCTACATTTTTGTCACTTTTCTAACGTTAATCCTACGTAATCCTTCACTTAGACGCAATATTGCTCCGCAAACATGATATATTTACCGTACACGCGTCCACATTTTACTCCAACTTGCATAATCCACGTTATTTTATGTTGACAACAGACGCGACGATGCCACCCATCGCAATCCTTCGCGACACTCCAACCTTCATCTGTATAAATTAAACGACATTGCACATTCACCAATCACACTTTTACGATCATGAGCACTGAATTTTGTATAGATAATTCACAATAAAAACGATTTTGCTCCGGAGCTTGATAAATGAAATCTACTGTCACTACGATGGAGCCGAGCACTGGATAGTAAATGGCGGCCGTCGCGCTGCGCGGAACGCGTTCCTTGTCAGGCGCGCGCGGACATACGCTATCCGTCTCGCTCGCACATTAGCCCAGTCAGCTGTGGGGTGCGGAGATTGCCGAGGCGCGCCGAACGTAGGCGAAAGTAGTTTCGGAAGCGCGCCGTGTACCCGAACACCGACGCATTCTTGCTCGCAAGTATTTCATGGCGCGCGGCACAATCGAATACAATTTATTGGGGATGTGCCTGTGATTGTAAAAAACTGCCGTCGCCAACGGAGCGCCGGCCGCCAGCTGTAGCGTGCACGATATTTGCTACAAACAAATTAGGTTACACACATACAAGTCTGGGAACTAAAGTTGTACCTACTCAGCGGCCATTAGGCTTGAGTTCTTCACGTTTGACTAGCGTGTAAATTAGACAAAACAAAGTGAACAGGTTTTTGTTTATAATTAAAAAGAAGCTTAAAAGAATCAATTTGCTGGTGAGGTAACGCCATGTTTTATGGACTTTTCCACGATGAGTAAAGGAGACACATTGGCAGTTTTTTGTTTAAGTCATTAGTGAGTGCGAGTTGCGAGTATGTCGGTGTGTGTTGGTGATGACTGCTCGGCGGTTTAGAAACCGACTGTAATACGAGAGGTGTCGGATTCCGCTCGTATCCGCGACAAATGTTAATGTAACTGATTATGTGCGTTGAGCTAGTGTGTGGTCTCAACTGTTTCTGTCGCGCTCACTAACTGTAATCTCTACTAGCAACGTCACATTATACCATTATTATGTTAACTTTAATGTTATTCGATATCGATGTTTACTATTTGACACTTTGGGATATTTAGTTTTATGTGAGTCAAATAATATATTTCTGTACTCGCTAATTGTATAAGGTATTACTTAGTATGCTGAACAAACATGCTGCTGTCTTCCGATGGGCGCTGATTCTTTATACATATATGTATATAAGTAATTATAAATCTATAAATATGTATGGCAATAAAGGAGTTAATACTTAACACCTCCATAAAATCGTTGATTTAGTAATTACGTCATTTTGTGGTAAATTGCAGGAAAAGAAATGATTTTGTAACATTATGACGATAAAAGTGAAAAATATTAAGCGTGAGATAGATATCCCTGTCAACAGACGTGGTGTTTAAATGATTTACTAGGTACTTTAAAAGTCAAGTAAAAAACACTAGGAAAATTAGCATATTTAAGAGATGTACATAAGGAATGCCTTAGCTATATGAAGTCCACTAAACTTATACATTAGGCATATTAGCGGGAGAAGAGGCGAGTCCCTATTAATCGGATGTATATACATATACATATATAGGCGGATATTAAATATTCTTATAATCTTGTGAAAAAATCAGTGCGTAGTGTATTAATGCATTTAATACAAACGTGGATAATGTGGTGTTATTATTCTGCATGTGTGAGTCTGGCAGGCTTCGTAGATGGGTAAGGCCGTAGATTTTGCCACTTTGTAACATAGAGTAACATAGACAATTCTGCGTTACGATTACTAAGAAGTAACGCGAAAGTATCGCATAATATTTGTAAGGCTGATTTCATAATATGCAATTTTTGGCGTCATAAGAAATCCTTGGACCACAAACTTCAGTCCATTTATACTAAAACATTTCGCCAACTATGAGAAGATTCGTCGTTAAAAGGAAATTAATAAAATGCAGTGGAATAAAAAACAGCTGTATTAAACAACTCGACAATTTGGCCACTTACAAAATAAACAGCTTTATAGGTTTTTTTAAACGTACTGAAACTAATTTGGCCCTCCTATTCGATAAAGTTTCTGTGAAGTACACTTAATTTGTCTAGCAAATATCTCATTTTAACCCCCGACGCAAAAAGAGGGGTGTTATAAGTTTGACGTTTTTTGGTCTTCTTCCGACAATACATTTTGAAATAAAAAAAAACATCATTAGCCCATATACGTCCCACTGCTGGGCACGAGCCTCCTCTACAACTGAGAGGGCTTAGGCCTGAGTCCACCACGCTAGCCTAGTGCGGGTTGGCAGACTACACACCTAAGAAATTCTTAAGAACTTTTAGGTGTGCAGGTTTCATCAGGATGTTTTCCTTCACCGTTAAAGTACGTGATAATTATATATTTGTGAATACACACATAACTCAAAATCAGAGGTGTGTGCCTGGGGTTTGAAAAAAAATAACAGAAAAGCAAAAAAATTACAATATGCACAAACCTTTACAACACTTCAACGTTACTTATAATCAACGTTACCAGTAACATAGAAGTAACATAAACGTAACATGAAGTGTTATTTTTATGGTTCTAATTTGGCTATTATTTAAAAAATGAAGCAATTTTAAACAAAAATACATTAAAATATACTTTTTGTTCACTTACGCGTAGAATTATATAAGATAAGTGTAATAAAAACTAGTATTTACCTTTAAAATCGCCTAAAATCAAAGACGAAACACACGCGTGCACCTTTCACAAACATCAGAGACGACAATATGGGGTATTTTTTAAAATTATTGTGTTGATTGGGTACTTGGTGTTTCCACTACTATTAGAAAATACTATCATAGGCTTTTGTAGATACCTAGTAGGCCAAATTTGGTAACATACAAAATAGTAACATATAAGTAAAAGTGTAGAGACAAATATTTGAATTGTGATAAAACAATAAAAAATGCGTATTTAAACATGATTAAATCACGATATACCTGGTAAACTTTTAAATATTTCATACAGTCAAAATACCTTGGACTTCCAATACAAAAAAGTTAAGTTTTATAATGCCAAGTGTTTGGCCGAACCAACAAGACAAGCGTTTTTTTACGGTATGGCCGAATTATTTATTGTATATTTATAGACCGTAACTCACATATTTAATTTAAGAATACGTTCTATAAAGTTAATGAAATACTTAAACGAAGTAACTTATCATCATTTTAGTTACTCAAGTATTTTGTTTTTAAATAAGCAATCAAGTTTTGGGACATAGATTTTTTCAAAAAGTGGCAAAATCTACGGCCTTACCCAGATAATATTGTATTAACCGATAAGTGGCTTTATACGTTTGTATTTGTAATTGTTGTGCATGTTAACCATTTACGTTTGTTTTCTCTTCACGATTTTGTGGTTTTACTATAACGAAGAATAATACATATTAAATAAAACCACTAGAACAAATCGTTTTAGAACTGTGATATTGAAGGAGCTCAGACAAAGGATGTTTATGTGACGTCGGTAATGTTCAAAAATATATTCATATTCTGAAAGCTACTAGCATGGAACCATTCCACCTTTCGCAGTATATTGTGAGGAGACAGTAATATTTATGTAAATGAAACAGTTTTCATTGAATGTATTCTTTGTTCAAAAACCGAATAGCTATAAGCACATTTCGATACAGCATGTAATAGCATAGTATTTGGCTGTCGTGCTTTACAGCCCCTTAACACGTTATCACAAAATACAAAAAACACAGTCTCGACTGCTTGAGTTCGACATAGCAATTTTTGCCGAGTCACAAAAACAGTTGTGCCTTTAATTTTCGCCTTTTCCGACAGTATCGCTAGTGCTTTCTTATCGACCATGGCGTCACGCACTGGCGTCTGGGAAAATATTCTTACGTAACACGTGAATAGTTACGTCATATTCCATATGCATATTTATATGCTTGTATCTCCAAAACGGTAGAGTCGACGAGCTTATTAACCAGGAACATTTCACCCGGGAATCGAACCTGAGACTCTCGCTTGCGCCAATTTATGCCGACATACCAACACGTTAGTTTTTCACATTTATTGATGTATTAACTATTAGTATGGTATCCATCGAATATTCCCATGCTGTGTCGTGGCACGTTACATCAGGTTGTGACGTAATGTGATAGATATATTTGGATTTTAGAGAATTAGGGGACAGAATAAAGCGAAGAAGCAGAGAAACGAAAGATTGTATTAAAAACATCGGTCTCGGTATCGGTCTCCTTTCGGTATCTCAGTCGAGGCCTAAAGGTATACTAATCTTTTCAAAGGGGTACAGTACAGGGCTAGTATTTCTACATATCGAGCCCTTACCGCCGTTTTAGCGTAACCGACAAAAACCAAATTTTACAGGAGAAGGTCTTTTTTAAATATTTTTAAACAGAAATGTGCCAGTAAATTAAAATTTTACATACATGAATAATTTTTAGATATTTACATATATAAATGAAAAATAAACAAAAATAATTAATATTTAAGCTATTTATGGCGCTTACATTATTTTTGCTGTCATAAACCAAGGTTATTTGGCGTTTACGATAACAATATCTGTTAACATTATTATGTTTAAGAAACTCTATTTGATAAATAAATATACATTTTAAATAGGTTTTAAATGAAAAAGCCATATTATAATTGCAAAATATATTTATTTATATTAAACATTTGGATGTGAGGTGATTTGAATTGATTTGAGGGTGAAAACCGGCAGTGATCACCGAATGGGTAGAGGCTCATTGAATATCAATGTCCAATTAGAAAGGCGTCGCCTGATGAAGTCTTTGCTTCGACCTACTCGCGCCTGTATCCAAAACCCCGAGAGCTTTCAACTTGAGCTGTCAAATCGCTTTGATTGTTTAAAACAAACGTTGCAGTGGACGAGCTAAACAGCGGTTTGGTAGAAGCTGTCCATACGGTGGGATCTAAGTAGATATTTTAGATCTCGTCGTAGAGATAGACCACAAAAACTCTCGGTCCACACTCTTGACCTCATGGCCGAACGTCGATCTATGGCACTGCAGTCTTCCGATGACGCTGAAGCATATCGTCGGCTTAATAGACGGATTTAGAAGTCCTTGCGACACCATGTCCGTGCACGCAATACTGTGAGCATCAAAGACACTATTGAGGGGCACGGAGGCTCCAAAGTGTTTGCAAGAGACTTATCTATTGTGCAAAGACAGTTGTCTAGGCTGAAGACGGACGACGGCCGCATAGTGTCGACGAGTGTGTGTTAATACCTCTAGTATTAAGGGAGATCGAGAGGTTCTATGAACAGCTTTACACCTCGGTTCCCAAACTGACTGTTAGCTCGGCTGAAGAGCCGAGAGTCGAGTTGGTCCAACACTTTAGCGATGATATCCCGTACATCAGCCTGTGTGAGATTGAGATGGCCCTGAGGCAACTTAAAAACAACAAGGCGCCGGTGAGGACGGAATCACTTCAGAGCTTCTGAAAGCGGGCGGAACGCCGATACTTGAAGTCCTTCAAAGGCTCTTCAATTCCGTTCTCCTCCAGGGCTCAACGGCAGAGGCGTGGAGCAGGGGTGTGGTCGTACTGTTCTTCAAAAAAGGCGATAACACTTTGCTGAAGAACTATAGGCCCATCTTGCTCCTGAGCCATGTTTATAAGTTGTTTCCGAGGGTCATCACAAATCGTCTCGAACGAAAGTTTGATGAACTCTTGGAATCCCCAACAAGCCGGTTTCCGAAATGGCTTTAGCACTATAGACCATATCCATACGCTTCGGCAAGTTATACAAAAAAACGAGAAATATAACTTGCCGCTTTGTTTAGCGTTTGTGGACTATGAGAAAGCCTTTGATTCGATCGAAACCTGGGATGTGCTAGAGTCTCTCCAGCGGTGCCACTATCGGTAAATCGAGGTGTTGAAATGTATATACAGCAACGCCACCATGTCATACATAAAATGAAGTTTTTTTTCTCTTTAGTACCTGACAGAAGGATTTCCTTCTCTCACACCCTTCCTCTCTTCTCAAAAGGATTTTTTTGTCTTTTATCACACCCTAATCCCCAATAGTTTAAAAAATATGAATTTGATCATCTTCAGTAAACAAATAGGATCGTTTTCGCTACAAAAAATCTATCGCAAGGCACGTAAGAAGAAAACGCTTGTGTCGCTTACGATAAAGTTTTAAGAAAATATGTGTTCACGATAATTTTGGTACTTGCTATAACTTTATAACGATTTTCTTTTTTGGGAAAATTTCGACAGGGGTGGGTCCGTTACGGCTTAAAGTAGTAGTTTTGATAAAAAACGCATTTTCGAAAAAGTGTCGCTTACGATAATTTGGCGGGAAGGGGTCGATATTTGAGACGTACCATATTTGCTTGACTTCTCGATCGCATGCGGCTTTTTTTCCAATATGGCATAAATGCAAATTTGCCCGACTAAAGGCATTTATAAGACCAGAGTCTGTTGTCCTACAGATGGGATTTTTTCGGACACATAATCGGCGAGTAAAAGACACTGTACTATAGTTATTAGACTGAATTCCGCCACCAGAATGTATAAAAAATGTCGGGCCGAAATCAGACCCGAATTCTTCCTTAGTTTGTAGAACTACCCATATAAGTCGTAAAAAGACTTAACATTTTGAAGTCTATGACACTTACATATCTGTTGGTTCGTATAAAGATTTTTGAAGTATAAATGTTCATAATCATCAGATTTATACCTATGTTACGAACAGGTTAGGGTGTTTCATTTGTGTTTAAAAATATTTTACAAAAAAATATTCATGTTCCATAATAAGTAGTTAAAGTCAGAATGTAATATAAGTGAACTGTGATTTTTTTATCACGTTTTTTTCGTTATACCTACTAGTTATCTTCGTCACGTGTACGAGATGATAATATATTGCTCTGATTAGATACCAAACGAGTAGTATAACGCAGTTATTTTTGTATCGTCGATATTGTCGATAATCTACACACTTTATAATCCAATGCCAGTTTTATAGCAAATAAATATTAATCAGCAGGAACGTGGCCAGCAGTAGTTCGTGTCTTACCTTTTCGGGTCAGCGAATACGCAGGTACTGACAGGTGGGCAAACGGGAAATAGATCGCGTGAGATGTATAGATTATGTTCACAAATATGTAGACATTAATGTATTTGCAGCTTGAGTTGTATTTTGCTTTGTTAGTTTTTTCTACGGAAAAGTAATACCTACCACACATGATGGTAAAAATAGTGCGGTCCAAATAGGTCTTGATCTGATGAGAAATTACTATCAACATTCCTTCCCAGTCGTCACAATTATGTTGGGTGATGTAAAAAGCATAGACACAGTCCGATTCTGTAATGGAATACAATACTAAATACGGTAGTATACTTGTCTCCGTCACTGTGCTACACCTTCTGTACGATAGTCGCTATCCGAACGGATGCGAGTATTCCATCACCAACCACCAAAGTAGATTTTTTATTCATTATGTATCGTTAGTGCTAACCTTTATGCCTTATCCAGGTAACCCTACGGTAATTTCCCAAGCCAATCATAAAAAGTAAATGATCATTTAAATTATTATGTTCTTGGAAAATTACTAACATATTAAAAATAATTGCTATTATAATGGTTTAACGTTGATAAAATAGCTACACAGACAAAAATTGAACAACAATAATTGCAGACCACCACAGGTCAGTCGTTTAATTTGAGATAATAGTTTTCTAATTAATAATTTTAATTACCCACATTATAAGTATGATAAGGTCTGAGAAATGATTTTACCTCAAATATTGCGTGCGTCATTAGATAATGAGTTAATGTGAAAAATTAACACATTTAATACTACACTTTATCACGTACTTTAGAGCTCACGGTCGGTAAATATGGTGGTGCCACGTTCCTTTGAACCGTGCTAACATCAGACTTGCAAATTATTGCGTAATTAACACAAATGCTTAACATTGTAACTATTTCAGTCAATATCATATTATCATGTAGTTAGATGTAGCTTATATAAGACCTTCAGTAAAACTACTTTAAACCTAACACTACAGAACCACATTAGTCTGTATAACCCCTGAAAGTCTTTGGGATTGTCCCAGGTCTTCTTTCACAGCCTTTCTTGGTTGATATTGTTTTTCTTTATAATACAAGATTCCTGTTAAGCATTATGAGACTGTTGCCAGTAATGCAATAAGATATGAAAACTCACAACAGCGTCGCGTAATTACCGGCTTCCAAATTAGGTGCGGTTAGGTCGGAACACCGGATGACGTCAATGCATGCCTGCGTAGTGCGTAGAGTAAATAAACGAGTGCTGTACTTTTTGACGAAGAATGCTCGTAACAGTTGAGTTGTAAATCGCGGTGGGTCGCATAATACATATATTCGATGAGGAGTAGTCAAATGAAAATAAATGCGAAATGACTAGTAAATTTAAATTCTTAATAGTCAAGAGAGTGTTCAACAAGGAGTTTCAAAGATATGTGGAATCATAAGCCCAGCAGTGGGACTACCCGATATCGGCTTGAGCATTGGAATCTTGCGCCCGAAGTGGCAATGTGCGATTGTTTCGAAGCAGAAATAACATCTTCCAATTTTTCAATTGAACAATTGCAGTTGGCGATTTATGTGTAACGTATAATGCTGAAATGTGTTTTCGAGTTCAACAACAATGTTATATTTAGCTTGGATCGAATACTTGAAGGCGTTCTCGAAAGAATGCTTTCACATTGATGAGAATGATGCATTTGTTATATAGATATAACTAATGATATATATTCATAACTAAAATCTGATAGTCAAAGTGTTCAACATGTCTATATTAAATTTGAGCACGCAGCTCAAAAACTTTTAATCAATCGCCCCTAACTCGTAACATCAGTTACAATGTAACGTCATCGAGACGTTGGTCAAAATAATTCAAAAACGCGATTTCGTCCGTAAAGGTTAATTTCCTTTCAATTTAAGGTTTCATTTGCTAACGGTCTTGTTTGATACCTCATATCAATTTAACATCAAAAGCCACCAAGTGCTTCACACATGCATGTACATTGTACACGTAAGTTCAATGGATTCAATTTGTTGAGTTTTCAAGTTAAAATAGTTTCACAATTTGATAAACGTTGAACGGTAGTGAACTTGTAACATGTATAGCAATCATAGGTAATTGAGTCGTCTGGAGATCAATACTTTTGTTTTTGAAATGTTTGCTTGTTTGTATAAGCGATAACGAATACACAATGATTTATAGATATTCGTAATTGCATTTATATTCCATTAGGATAGGTCGAGAGATATCAATAAAATTGAATCACTTTAGACCGATAAACTACTGATCTGGTATTAGAATCTTGTTCTGTTATGAAAGGTATGGACGATTTGCGGTTTATATTAAATAAACGGAATATCAGCAACATGGTATCGCGTAAATAAATAATAATTAAAGAATAGAAACAGTTCCATTACGCTAGTACGAGTACTAATTAAGATCCAAATATTTGAAATGACAAAACCTCGAACTAGTTTAGTGATAGCAATGAGATTTGATCTCATAAGTACTTTTTAATAACTTAAAAGAGCCATAACTTAGCGAAATTAGTTTGTCCAGACAAAATAAATACGAATGAAATTAACTTTATTATTAACTATGTATTATGCATACAATTGCTCTGTCTGTATATTCTTTTGGACGAAGTTTCGCATGGACTAGTAAGATATTTCAACTGGGTCTGTTTAATATTGTGTCAAAGAATGAAAGATAACTAACAAAAATCACATCATTTTGGGTACGAAAATTTTCCATAACTATATACGTTATACATATACGAGTACATATATAAACTTTAAATGATTTTTATGACTTCCGAAAATATCCGTTGGATTCAAATGTTTTGTACAAATTGTGCGTAACGATTTTTGGCTCGTCTGCAATCGTTGATCACTGTTTCCTGTTATTACTTTCCGGATCACATCGCAATATCGTCTTTGGGTTATCAGTAAGATTATACTGTACAGCACGTAAAATCAACAAACTACATGGTATTAAGAGATTTATGGATGTGATGAAGAAGAAAAATAATAAAAAATCTTGTTAGATCTATTACATCTATTTTTTCAGATTTTCTCCGAATCTACTCGACCGATTAAGTTGAAATTTGGTACACACATCAATTTCTGTGACCCAAACGCAGAGGTGTGACGTGAATAGATGAAATCTGTATATGGGAGAAAATATATTTGAAAACGGCACCGTGTGACATATCAAATGAAAGGTTGAAATGTTGTGAAGATCTTAAATGTATTTATACATAGGTATAGTGTTACCAATCCGAGTCTGCCACAGATCAAACTCTAAGTCTCTTCATCACATAGTGGTTATAGAAAAAGAGCTAACTAAAGGCCAAACACCTTAAAACGCATATTTTATCCTATGCTTGTCCCTATTTTCAAATTTCACAACCTTAATAGTTGATGGTTTTCATGGATCTGATGGTAGAGTGCAGTGCTGTCAACGGATGAGAGACAACATCTCTTTAATTAGTCATTTTTCGAACATTGTTTTTTTTTTTTGCGTCCGATATCAAGTACCACGTACAAAATAGATGCAAAATCGGATGTGTAAATGTGTGACAAATGGGCCGTCTTATCTTATCTCGCGTTTTGTTTGATAATGTCGCGTGCGTAGGTCGCGTTTTAAACCAGTAAGAAAGATTTTGCAACCCGCCTTTGAAGCAGCCTCGAATAATGTACGCCGGGTAATACTGTTCGCTTTTAAAATGGATGTCGTGGGAATAATTCTTACCGCGTACGATGTAGAGATTTCTTTAAATTTTTCACATAAAATGGATGAATGTAGTTTTTCTTTTCTCTCAAGTTAAGATTTATGTTCTATATGCTTTAATATCTTGTTATTTTAGACGCTATTACATTATTTTTAACATTTAATTGTAGTGAACATATTTTGTATTTATGGGATCTTTATGCTACAGTAGGATTTGGTTTACAAATTTAAATGCAAGTATGGAAAATAAAAAGATGAACCAACTCTGTAACTATGAAAACACTTGTGTTAATAAAATAACGTGTCAAAGCATAGAAGTTACGAACGCCGAACTATTCTTTACTTAGTGTATTCTGTAGCTTTTAAATTATATTTATAGGGGTATCAAAATGAGGTTTGTGCAAACGCTGCACATGCATAGCAGTGTTATCTGTGGATAAAACAAATATTTACTTCTCAAGATGAATTTGGAACAAGGAATATATGAAGCAATATTCACGAGATTCATTGTATTAATACTTTATGAAGCAGTAAGGTTCAAGCTATGCGGAGGGGTCGTTGTTCATGTGCCCACACTTGATTTATATAACTGCTGGCTGGGGAAATATTGTTTTGAAACGGCGAATATCTTATTTTGCATGAAATTTTTGTACACATCATTATCTTAAAATTTACTTACTGTCGTCGTTACTATTGACAATTGAATGCTGGCCTGTTTAAAATCTGATGTACACAACTTAGCTTAAAAAAACGATGCATGTCTGTTGTTGGGTCGGAATTTACACTGCGCACGATGGTATCCGAACGAAATACGAATATGCTGATAAATTACATCAAATTTTTTTAATATAATATGACGTGTTAAGCATGTTAGAATTAAGATTTGTATGGTATAAATTTCCACAGATATCCCAATTGATGGTATGATAGGATAATCACTACATAACGGATCTAAAAAAATAGACCAAAACGTTGCCAACAATTATAAAACGGTAAGTGTCACTGGCATGATTTATGCTAAACAAAGTTTGGGCAAAAACCCTATGATAAATGGATGTAGCGTGCCCAACACGCCTCAGATTCGCCAATTATAATAATTTGTCGCCTGCGATATATTTCGCCCCCCCCATTTTATTTATGTGCCACTGTCTATGTCACCATTCGCCTGAAATAGATTTGCGTTACTTGGTTTGACGTCATGAATTATTATAAATTATGAGAGGCAAAGGTCATACTTTTGAGGCCGTAGACCGGGACATGTAAAGATGAAATACGAACGCGGATTGTGAACATGCTGATAAGTAGGCTCAGTAACTTCGGTGACGTAAACTTCAGTTGTAAAATAAAATATTATATTTCGAATCAGTTACACCTACAATACATGAATCTACGACATTCAGTCGTGCTGAACTCAGTTTTTTTTATAGCTAAATGGGATTATGTGTTGAGGGACATATAGTCAAATATTTTACAAGGAACAACCGTCGCTATAGTGGCTTTGTTGTACGTATGAAACAGATGAACATGTTTTAAAAGTAATTAACGCGGAATGTCATTATACATTTTATTATAAGCACGATAACGACGTATCGCATTATTACTTTGCCGTGAAAGATATTATAGAGCCATTGTACATAGAATCTCTTAATAACTTTACAGCATAATGAAAAAGAAACATTAGAAAAACCGCTTATGTTTGTACTAAATGAATATTTAATGTTTAAGACTGTCTTCAGAATGTTTACAAAGCGTCATACTCTGTTATTAACGTGTGTAGAATTATTTACGACTACAATACAACTCGGCAAAAGGAATTCTAAATGTAAAAGCGTGATCCACAATAAGACTTTATATTGTTGTGAAATTGTACTCGTATATATTTGGATGCCCACCAGCACTTGTCGAATCTTCAGAGTTGTATAGGAATATCATTCTGAAATTATAAATATTTAAAATAGGGTATTGGTTTAAAATAATTATAACAACAAAAACATTAGTAACAAAATAGACAATCTTGTTTGTAGGTTTAGTGGAAAGTTTGAATTAACTACTATATATGCATTAAAAGGAACTCATATTGTAATTGGTAAACAAAATTCTATTGCTCCATTTAATTCATAGTTAAACAAGTTCACTTTGAAGTTAGAATGCCTACACATATATTTATATTCTTAACTATTGAATTTGATGATAGAAATATTATTTAGATAATTCCTAACAAAAAAAAAAATTGCTAAAGATACAAAACTAAAATGAGAAACAATGCGCCAAAGTATTTAAAATAACTACTGAAATATTTAATAGATTGAAACGTTATCGCGAATGTGAGCTATCAATTTAGTTGCAGTAACACGTGTTGCGAAGTTAAATTGAATTCCGAAATGCAATTTTCCTTGATATGGAACTAAGTTGTTATAAGTGTGTTGTGCTTTGTTCAACGTGTTCAATAACAGAACTGAATGCAAGAAGTTAGTAACCTGCGGGCTTGATGGTTTTATATTGGTACTGCAAATTGACCGGACTGCACCATATGTTAAGTGCAACATCGTGTTATCACTCGATAAAAGTGAAGTAGAAGGAGTAGAGAAAACGTGGATTGACTAATTATTCTACGGCTTGACGGTACGGCAACGATACAAATTGCCGAAACCTATGATTGACATGTCGTACAAAGGCAGTTATTACTAAGCAGTTGCTCTGTGTGTTATAAATTGAAAAGTAACTAATGATAGCTGTACGAGTAAAATGATTGCTAATTTAGAATTGAGATGAATATTCAAAGGATTATATCCGTCCCAGATTTTACACTAGTTTATTTGACGCGTGCTTTGATATGTAATATCGACCCTCTCATACCGCGCGGCCCAGACAGGTTCTATATACACGTAGATACTTTAGGGCTCACCCTTTATATGTCTGCGGATCGAGTTAAAGCGGAGAACTTTCAAATACGTGAATACGTAGATATTGAAATCCATTCAAACAATGTTACCGGCCAAAATTTGATGAAACTCGTGAGGGAGAGTGTACACTGTACAGTCTAATTCCGGCCGTGTGGTCGTCTTCCGCAGCTCTCAATGTTTGTCATGTGCGAATATTTCACCTTACCTTCCCTTCAGGAACAAAATAGATACTTCCTTTACTTAGAGCATAAGTTTTTATTGTGCTGTAATATAATTTATCACCTTTACAATTAAATTTGTTGCGACCTTATTGACCGTTGCGACCGCACAAAGTTTGTGTATGTATCATAATTTTTGCTTACCAGTCAATATAATTATTATGGCCTAAACACAGACTGATTACTGTTCAATACATTCATACGGGGACAATGTATTGAAGATATGTTATTCGAGACTGACGGATTGTTTATTTCTCGTCATTTATAATATTCAAGATAACGTGTCAGTTCGTTTGTGCAGTTACGGACAGCTGCTATAAAAGTGTTTCCCGTTGATAACAAATTTATAAACATTAAATTGTACATTTTAGAGAATGACATTGCTTTGTAGTTTGTTATCACTTTCAAATAGGTTTTTATCAATACCATCTTGCTGATATAGTATTTGGGCCAATACATATTAATTGTAAAATTTTGTTTGAGATATCATATTCATTTATGTAAATATGATAATGTTGTATGGAATTTTTATATGTAAAATCGGTTCCAGCTATTTGTACATAAAAAGGTTAAGTCTTTGTTTATTAACTCAATTGAGATTTCAATTGAAATGTTACAGATTTGTTTCATTTCATAGATACATAAACTCACGCCTGTATTCTTCGAAGGGGTAGGCAGAGGTGCAATTCTGCACCCACATTTCGCCAGGTACTTTTATTAAGGTATTCCCACTTAATAGGGGGCGAGCCAATTGCCGTTTTTTGGGCACATTTCCAGACTCCGTGCTTTTACTGAGAATTTCCTAATGGAAAAACCCAATAACAATTTTATTTTTTTCGTGCACAAAAACTCACATATTTAATTAAGTTAGATCAGAAGAAATGCTTCTAAATGTAATACACCACAGTATAGTGCTGTATCGCGCCACTAGTATTGTATCCTGCTAATGTGGTGGTACATTAAGGCAAACAAACCTTCGCGCATTCCGAGAACAGTCCGAGCTCTGAGTCCAATAGAAAATGTTGTTGAAACAGATATTGAACTATTCTAAAATCAACATCGCACTTTGTCAGTCAACTGTTAGAAATAACCTTCCCATAACTAATATTTGACAGTAATTACAAACACACCAGTCTTGTTAGTTATATTAACGAAAAAGTTTCACTCAGTCCGAGCCGTTATTAAAAAGACAGCGTGAAAGGGTTAAGAATGTTTAATGGACGATGTGACAAGAAAAATGCGCTTGCTATATGAAGGTGTAAACTCCTCGGACGGAGAATCCTTGAAGTAAACACGGAGCGTCGTCCTCGCTCGAGGGGCACCGGCGCAATCTCGCTCCACCTCGCCCCACCTCGCCCGCCGTGGAATTTTACTTTGCAATACTCCTAGAAATGGGAGATCGTTGGAAAAAATTACCTGGAGACTTTCATTACTGTCTTATTGCGAATAAAAGCACCCGGTTACAGTTAATTGGCAATGAAATGTGTTGGTGACAGTTTTGTTTATTTTTATTCGATTGTATAAGAATCGAGCTGAAGGCTTAGCTATTGGTTTGGAGTCGTCTTTACTTAAGTGTTTTTTTTTTATTTTATTTAATTACATGAGTATTATAGGTTTCATATGTTTCATCAATATCATTGTTACAAAATTTATTTAAACAGCCTTAGTAGGTTCATTTTTAAACATAAACTTCTATTTTCCACCTTCATTCAGGACTATAAGTGCTATCTACGCTACTAAGGTATACGTGTTAGTAAAAAACACTAGAAATAAAATATTGCCAATTTTGTAATTAACGACATCACAAATTTTAGAATAGAAGACAGAGATATGTAGCAAGATAATAACTATACATAAATCAATCCATGTCACGCCTACATTAAATAATGATAAGTAGTAATGATTCATTAAGTATTCCTTATCGGTGTTTGCACAATATCTTAGGGGCCAGTATTAAAACTACATCGATTTCAATTCATATTTTCATATCTAACCACGAATTTGTTACCTACTAAGCGTATAGTTTCGAAAGTGTTTCACCTAAAGTAATCCATATTTCCCAATCGTACATAAGGGCTAGTTTACGTTAGTATTTAGCTAATGGAATAAAATGGATTAATTGGTATATTGGCCTCATTAACTTGTATCTAACGTAGAACTGAACAATGGCCGTTAATCGAGTGTGGGTAATTTGCTAGCTCAGTGTCTCGGCCCGGTAAGAAGCAGGTGCTATAGCAACGTCCTATAGGACGGTTAACTACGAATGTGTATAGTTTATTTAAAAACTTCTTCAATTCTATTATTATCAGTAAGGAATTCTACATAATATCGTTCACCTATAAATAAATATTTTAATTGAATTGTCTTTGTTCGAAGGTTGATTTATTTGAGTCGTATATTTATAGGTCCTCAATATACCTATTCATATCGATTATTGTACATGTCCTAAAAATGTTTAATGCCACTGTTCAGCATAATTTCAACTTGAGTCCACTTCGCTCAGCGTATGTATGTACGAGTATATCTCCGGCAGCCGGTATGGAAATACGTCAACGGCGCCTGTGTAAACAAGATTATATACATAAGTAAGGGGGATGAACTCAAGGCGGCGAGATTTTAATACACAGGAGCTCGTTAATGTTGCACAACGTTTATTAAAAACCCGGGCCGGGCGTGCAATATTCGTGCGAAATAACAATGAACTCGCGGCGAATTAGAGCGCTACCGGAGTGCTGTTTATGTCGTCTGATAGCAAAATTAATTTCAAATGAAGACATTGGCATTCTGAAAGTTTCTGCGAATTCATTAACATTATAGTATCTAACTTGTACATGAATAAATTCCATTATAATACACAGG
The DNA here is from genome assembly GCA_907164795.1 of Hemaris fuciformis. Taxonomy (NCBI): domain Eukaryota; kingdom Metazoa; phylum Arthropoda; class Insecta; order Lepidoptera; family Sphingidae; genus Hemaris; species Hemaris fuciformis. The sequence goes on from OU015452.1 coordinate 1,079,631, forward strand.
TGTTCTAGCCCTGTGAGCGATTGTAACCGTTATAATGTGGTGTTAAAGAAACAATTGCAGTAACAAATTGCAAACGGACTCAGGCAATGTGTATCGTCAGTTCGAATTTATTATCGGAATTGGTGTTTTTCATTAATGGAATGAATTGTTCGTAGCGATGTGGAGCGAGGCTCAGCAAGTCGGCGCGGTTGTTGCGTGAAGCGGCTCGATATCATTACTTAATGACCTTCGTATTGTTTTGTATCTTCCAATATTAACTATATTATCTGTTTCTGTAGACTTTTGGTAAGTTAATGTGTACTTAAATATGAGACGATAGTTTAAAAAAATTAAATCTATTAATACTAAAATAAGTCTTAAATTTAATTACAAGAAGATGAATATCTTCTAACTTTTCCATATCTTCCCTATGACACAGCTAGACCAGACTCATGCGATGAATACGAAGTTAGGACAACTTTGAAAGCCTAGTGCATCTAAAGCAACCGCAACTAAACTATAGCATTCATTACCATAATGTGCATCGACCACCGAACGACCACAGTAACCACGTGGCACTCCGTCCCTTTTCAATCTGAACAATTAGAATGAAACGTCCTCATTTGACGTTCATACAACACGTGATTTTTTTACCTTGCATGAGACGCGCTTCCTTAGCTAACATTGTTAAATTCTTCAATGTAGTTTCGCTACGCTCGCTCACTCGCTCACTCAGTAATTAGCTTTAACTTGCGAGACAAGGACGCAGGATTGTGCCTTTTGTGCGGCGCTAGAGGCTTGGAGCGGTCTTGGCCTTGTCACCTGAAGGGCTTCGCGGACCTTGACACTGAGTCTAGGGTAACTTGTAGAACTTGTTGGTTAATTTTTGCACGGATATTTATGAAAGTTGCAGTGAACTGCAGAATGTTCTAATACCTAATATTATAAAGAAAATGCGTCGAAAAAAGTTTAACGTAACCCCAGTGTGTATCTTTTACTGTAAAGGACTGTTGCAATCGGGAATGGGACTATTTTATGTTTAGTTTCGTCAAACTTTCTATGTAAGTCTGTAACAAAAAAATTGTTGTAGGCAAAGAAGTCCTATGGAAAAGTCGTCAATTAAAATATGCATCGTGAGTCTTACGATATAGGTACTAATATTCTGTTGTTAATAAAATGGAAAGACTTGATTTAGTAGTTTTTGTAAATACATTTTGATAAAGCTTGATGACCCTGATGGCTACTTTTTGATATTAAGTAGATATTGACAAATAGAGCCGTGGAATTGATGAGAATAGGCATCGCGTGCCTCGCGTCCGTATCGTTGTACGTCGGGATTCAGGTCGACATGATTTGTGAGGTTATCCCACTTGATTTGCAGCTTTCAACGTCCATTACTGCCGATAGCGCACCTATGCGGATGCGGACGACCTTTCACCGCATAAATGGATGATTTGCTGAAGGTTTAGCAATCATTAAATTACACCGGAGGATCGATAAAATCTAGGCACTACGTCACGACACGATATGCTAGCCTAGTGATGGTAATAATTCAGATACAGGTCATCTGCTAACTTGTCAGAATTCTTTGAAATTAAAACGTTTCAAATAAGAAAATTCACATGGGAGTTATAATACTCCTATAACGTATTATATAAAGTTCGTTCCCATTGATTACATTTGCCATGCTATACAAGGCTGTCTACCCATTAAAAAAGTAAATATGTATGCTCTATGAAATATATTTCTAACAATTACTAGATAAGCCTGTTTTCTTATGTTGCCTGTTAATAGATAAAGCTATTACATCGTTCAACCATTTGTGCCAAACTGTCAAGTCTTCCTCATTTGCGATTGCTAAAAAAGTTATTCTTAATGGGCCCGCGTATGATATCAAACCGATTGTGCAATATTATATTGTATGTGATGATATAAAAGATAAATGACAATCGGCCATTATTGTTTGTTTTTGTCAGACGAATGTGGCTGAATCTAAGTAGAGGGCAAACACTGCTGTTCATTGTGTGTACAAGCCGCTGGGGAAATAAGTTTTAATATTGTCTGCCGTTTGTTAGTATATACCTTTGTTGATTACTTTTATTGGAATTTACACAAGGTCAGTGATGTTCTTTTTAGTAGATACTCGTATAAAGCACTATAACATTGATGTGTTTGTTTTTGATTTCGAAACATTCGCAAGAAGCGTAGTATCAAATTTTTACGATGACTTATTATAAATCCTGTTGTATCTTTTTGTGCTCATCTCAATTATATATATTGCGAAGAGCAGCATAATTTAATTCAAATAATATTTATAATCATTTAAAAAAATCATTTTTTCGGCAATCTGTCGTGTACCTTGATTTATTACAACGGATAAAATTGTATTGTAACTTAAAGCAAGCCCAAAGATTGAGTTGTAATATAGAAGCGAGCAGGTGAGTCCCTTTGCGTCGTAAGTGCGGTTAGTGTTCAGTTTCCAAACGCATTGCTTAACGTTAGCTACATCGGGCTGCAGTGGAATGCACCGACGGATTGCTCCCCAGGTGAACGTTTGTGCCGGAGCCCGGCAGCTGTGCGGCTAGGCAACGTGTGCACTGAGATTTAGTAGCTAATTATGTTCTATCGTATATCTTATTGTCTTGGACACTGTCTTATTGTTTTACATTGATTTATGGCCTCACTTGACGGCGGTGGCGAAAACGCAATTTGCAACGAGAATGGCGAAGATATGAATTTATTGTGTTCTTTTAGTTTCCCTCCTCTCAGTTGTAGAAGAGGCCTGCGCCCAACGACGTATATGGAGCGGCCATAGTAACCAAATTTAAGTATACTTACTCTGGTTCCGCGGCATTCTTTAGTGGCGTACGATTTGGAGGTCCTAGGTTCGAATTCCGGGGGTTTTGTTGAGTTTTTTTATGTTAGGAACTTAGTAGTTAGGAACAGCAGAAAGACTAGTGCTCGTAAGATCAGCGCCTATTACCTGTGACATAATGATTGCCGAAATTTAGGCGTTGGAGTAAACCTCTGAGAGAGTTTGTGTGTGTATGTGTGTGTGTGTGTTGAAATATAGTACGATCACTACGATGATTTTGAGAGTTCACTCGAAAAGTATTATTTTATTATATCCGTAAATATGGTATCATCGTTAGGAAAGAAGACTGATTGCATAATATTCTGACTCATGTGCGTTTGGGTAAACAGGTTTGTTTCAGAGCTTTTATCGGATTGTCGCGGCGGGTTCGTGTTATTTGTCGACTGAATAAGAGTTAGAAATACGTTAAATATATTCAATGGAATGCGTATATATAATGTCTCCACGATGTCTGATTATAATTTGCTTACCTGTCTATTATGTGGGCCTTGTTACCATTCCCAGAGGTTTTTCTAAGGCCGCTAATGCATCTATTTTCTCAGTGTGTTGGAATTTATTATAGTATACACTTACGATCATGTGACTTGTTAATTTGTATTGAACTTCGGCAACAAACTGCAGACCGCTCTCAAGATATTGCCCTAGCAATGTTAAGAACATAAAATTAGGAGTACCTATGTGTGTAAGTCACATATTTATTTTTTATAGTTATTTCTTCAATAAATAAAACTTTTTCCACATCTAATCGATTACATAATAACTGGAGATATTTTTAGATAGGCGAAGGTAAATAAAAAAGATTTTTTCATCCGATATATTCGAATATGTACGTACACGTTAGTCGAGACGTCTTTATTGATAAGTAATTTTCTTGCCGTACAGGAAGTAATGAATCAACATTTTGGCAAATAAGAATGTCCTCCATTCGTACTTGAACATTCACGGCAATGTACAAGTCAATGCCTCTTCTTGTCAGTATAATGAATTAACAATTTGCGGTCTGTTATGCTCGATAAGTAGTCGGTAAATTATTACATGGTAACATTAATGATACGAGTGGAGCTTCTCGTCTTGACGGTTACAACTGGTTTGAAAAATTGTAGCATATTGCAGGAGTGGTATAAATATGGTAATTAGTTATGGCATTAATGTAATGTTTTTGACTCAGGCGATCACCTTCAGATTTAAACCTTACTTCTTTTGTAATACTGCCTTGTTGGAATAAGTTTCCGGCTTACGATCCTGCGGTTTCGGAACAATGGATTTCCCAAGAGGAAATTCTCAGAAGAAGCGTGTAGTCTACGTATACTAACATCCCTAGACTTTTTTAGGTTTTGTGTTTCAAGGTTTAGTCAATCTTTTACTTCTAGGAAAGCAGACAAATGTCATATATACGATGTTCATCTGTATGAACGCGAAAGTATGCCGTAGTAATAACGTTATTAATTACAATGTCGCGTTATCGCCTACCTCGCGCGATGACGCCAAACTGAACCAAACGGGTCGTTATGATAACGCGCTTAACAAACCTTTTTGCTTATTCGTTTGATAATTACGTTCATATTTACCTCAATTTCGAACTCTTTGTATATATTAATGCTTCATTTTATCAATGATCATTTTATTAATGTTACTCCGCCTGGATATACAGAATTTAAGTTAATAAAGTGTTTTGTTAGATATTTTGATTCGGTTCATACATGGTTCTATCTATTGATTTTTTAAATTCAATAAGCGACAAATTATATTTTTATAGCGCCTGAGTAGAAGATTGCTCTAATTTCATCATCAGCCCAAATACGTCCCACTGCTGGGCACGGGCCTCCTCTACAACTGAGAGGGTTTAGGCCTTAGTCCACCACGCTGGCCTAGTGCGGGTTGGCGGACTACACACCTAAGAAATTCCTAAGAACTTTTTAGGTGTGCAGGTTTTTTATCACGATGTTTTCCTTCACCGTTAAAGCAATTGATAATTCATTGTGAATACACACATAACTTCGAAAAGTCAGAGGTGTGTGCCTGGGGTTTGAACCTGCGACCGCCGAAATTCTCGACCGCGCGCCTAAACCTCGAGGCCATCACTGCTTATAATTCATAACATAACAAAAAGTATATAATTTATGCTTTAGTGATATTGTAAATTATGTGTCTTGGTAATATCTAATGCTCGGAGTCCTGATGGATACTAGCGGGACGAATGTAGAATGAAGTTATGTGCATATAAACAGTAGTAATGGCATACGATGCAGCTACTTAGGTAGCACGCCCTTTGATAAGCGAACATTTAATCGAGAATGTTTCCTCAATAAATTTTCCATTTCCGTTAAAATTCCATGTATATGCAATTATGCCTTGTAAAAGAAGTACGCCGTAATTAAGGTTAATCATTTTCAACTAACGTATTTATGTGTTTTTTAAAGGTCAAGGTAAGGGCCCTTTTGTCTTATACTAATTCCATAATGTGACCGCCAACCTGCACTAGGCCAGCGTTGTAAACTAAGGACTAAACCCTCTCCTCCTAAAGGAGACCCGTATCCAGCAGTGGGACATATATGGGCTGATGATGATGACCACACTCACACTTGAACACTGCACTGGTACGAGTAGTGCGGTCAACATTGTGTGGACTATCAGGAAAAGACTAGTATCGTTCATAAACAATACAAAATGATATTTTTATGCCATAATATTGAAAAACCGTAATATAATAAAGCTTTGTATATGGTATAGGATAAAGGTTGCATATAGCAAACATTTAGAAAATATCTCATATCTTGAGAAAAGCAGACGCGTGCATTTGTCTACTTTTCTATGAATTTTAGTACTTAGAATAATAAATCGACATCACGAATTAGCAATTCAGTGAATCTAAACTACTGCTATTGTAGCTGGTCATAATTATGAGAATAGTAATTGAAATGAAGTTTCTACTAATTGAACGGGCTGCTTGCTGGGAAATTAAATTATATGCTGTTCCTAAGCTGGTGAACTGTTCTATTATTATGGGTCATCAGGTTTCTATTAAAGCCTAAATAAACCAATCCCAATAGTGCGCCAATGCATTGTGTACATTAAGCGTTGTGCTATCGACCGAGACTCCGCACAATGGCTGCGTGGGCGTGTATTACAACCTAGTGAAATTAGACAAGGTCGTTCGGTTATTCGACGCTACTGTCGATCGCACTGATCAAATTGAACCAGTTCTAGAAATAACCTGTCCGACCACCTTCAGTAATGACTTATTTTATTATATGAAAATATTCGTAGAGATAAAAGACATAATGTGGCTAGTTTAGGCTTATAGTATGTAACGGCCAGACTAGGTATTACTGTAGCCTCAAAACTGACGTCATAACTCTGGTCACATTTTATTTCGCAAGTAAGGTTTCTGTTCGTCATACAACACAACAAATGCTTCCTTCCTTCTCCTATCGCATCCATTGGGAATAACAGCCAATACAGCTAAGCTCCTTATTAATGGGACTGATGAATCGGATGTCGGATAGAGGTCGACAATTTCTTTTTTTCGCACTAACTTCCTCTATAAGGTTCTTTAAGGTCACATTGTAGATGAATTTTTTTTTCAGGGAGTGCTTTACTTAAAGTGAATCCTCTTACATAATTTATGATCAGAAGTGGAGCTTGCTAAAGAAAGTTTAATGGTCCTACTACAAATTGTCCAGACAGAGACAGGTATACAGAGATATTGTAGCTAAAAACCGGGAGACAGATTTTATAATACACATAATATCACACCTGTATTCTCCAAAGGGTTAGAGAAAGGTGCATTTCTGCACCCACATTTCGCCTATTGCTGTTAGAAACCAGGACCTTCAGATCGCAGGGCACTACTTTATCTGCGAGACCACGAGGCAGATTTAATAATAATGTGATAGACATGACAAGCTTTCTTGCCCACGTTTCTTATTATTGTTGTAAAACTAGTTTTAACTTTGCGTGGAATTTAATATCTAGTCTAGTGAAACTGTATCTTAACTGTTGCCTCATGCTTCAGAACTTTCTTCGATAAAACATCTATGTATGTGACGATAGACAATTTCAAGACAGTTTAGGCAACATATAATTACACAAATCCTATAGGATTTCACGAAAGAATATCGATATTCAAATAGAAAGATATTAGTGCCACGATATTCGATACTCTATTTTGACATATCTGTTCGTACAGTTCGTACATGCAGTGAGTGTGGTCATGTTAGTAATTTTTTTTTATATATTCATGTCAGAAATTGTCGAAGGAATAGGTTGAGGTCCGTTATTCATCCATTTTTCGTCGGTTGTTTTGTCGGGCATGTTTTGCGACTTCGTGCTACTTTTGTCAATCCCGCAAACCCGATCGATCAAACGTGTATACATATACTGCGGGACCAACTAAACAGAAAATGATTGTTTCTATAATCTTAAATTCATATATTCAGAATTTAAAACAGGAACGGAAAAACATACAACCGGTTTTAGATATCAAATGGTGAAATATTCGGAATTTTTTATTAATTAAAAACTCTAAGAGCAACAAATTGCGAATCGATCCGACGCGGTGACCTACATTATAATGCTAGGCTTAACCCGCGGCTGCCCACCTGCAAGTGCATCTAGGCACTGAGTAAACCGACCGAGATTCCTTTAATGGTTGCTGTCGTACGAACAGATTAACAATAAGTGGAATGTCGGGAAAAATAAATGGTAAACCTTAAACACTGTTCTGTTTTTTTGTGTAACTTTTTCCTTTTTATGGAGAACTAGAACGATAAAAAGATGCCATGAATTTAACGACTGCTCATAAATTTATCGTAAGGAAAAAACGTAGTTTTATTATGCGACATTCTTTTTAGACAATCATAGCTATTTCGATCACGTTTTGGCAAAAAAAACTTGGATTTCATTTGTAAGTATGTTTTTTACCCATTCAACTGCTTATTGCGTAGCTGTAGCTTTTAAAGGTAAATTGTAGATTAAACATTATGGTGTAATGCTTTAATCGAGGCAGGCTGCCATCCAACAGCCACATAAGTTTGTAGTTCTGGGCTCACCACCAAAGTGTAAGTCTTGTGTCGTTTGTATCTGACTTTACGAGAGAAATTTACAAACACTCAGACTCGTTACAAATATCTGTGAACCTTTTAGATATGTGTTGCGGTGAGAATCAAACCGACCTTTCGTTTATCAAGATATCTTATACCTACTCGTATTAAAAAATGTCCTCTAAAGCTGTCAAAATAGAAAAAATCTTGAAAAATGTTCTATTTTTGTATGAAAAATGTATATACTCACTAAAATGAAAGGAAAATTCTTTCGCCCGTACATCGCATTCATAACAATGAATAATGTAGTGTTATCGAATCACTTTATTGGTTCATAGGTGATAAAGGAAAATTGGAATTGCCTACATGTATGTAATAAAAATACGCCTAATTTAATATTTTGTACGATCGGGTATCTGTTGTTAAAGCAATAATATAGTATGTAATTAAATATACCATGCGATTGGTTTTTTGTATAAGTGTCCAGTAGAATGTCCGCATTACACCTGTTTATATTTCCATTAGTATTTTTTGGTGACAGTATCTTTAAAGACCGAAAACTTGCAAATTTGTAATTCTGAGTTAAATCATGACACACGTCTTATATCTCTGCATGTGGCCAGAACTATGTGTGTGACTGAAGTAGTTATTTATTAATGTCTATAAGATGGACTGCCTCGTGGTCTCGCGGTACAAGTATGTGCCGTGGGATCTAGAGGTCCTGGGTTCGATTCCCGGGTCGGGCAAAGTGTTATTGGGTTTTTCCATTAGGAAATTCTCAGTAACAGCACGGAGTCTGGAAATGTGCCCGAAATGTGGGTGCAGAAATGCACCTCTGCCTACCCCTTCGCGGAATACAGGCGTGAGTTTATGTATGTATGTGTCTATAAGATGCGGGCGGATGCGGGGAGGCCCGACGTATCCAGGCGGCACGGCACGTCACAAACGGATCGCACATCGAATTTTGGTGTTAATTTAATATGAGAGATTTAGCGATAGCTTCTGTGAAATTTACAGTTTATAAAAATAGTATGCGAATCTATACTGCTGAGAGATCATAAGTAAAAGCCTAGATGGAAAAAAACAGCATGTTGTTGATGTAATGTTAAATAATAGCGTAACACTTTGTGGTTTATACACGCAAGCAGCTCCAAACTTGTGAATATATCGAAAACATAAACAAACATGCGAGAACGTTTTATTTTTAGAAACACTTATTATTAGGAAATTAACTCCACTAAAAGTTACCCTTGGAAGTGTTATTTACGAGGCACACGTTGGATTGTTGGCGACACCTGTTCTAATTTTTTATCAGTAGCTAGCTACTTCCCGCGACTAAGTTTGCGTGGGATTCATAATATAATATGAAGCCCAGAGATTTTTTTTAAAACGTATTGAATTATAAAGATTGTGAATAACATGCTATTTTTTAAATTAACAGTTGACAACTATTGGTTTCTATTGCAAAATATCCTATGAACCGTTATAAATTAATTATTTTTATCCTACTACTAATAATACTAATACTGTCACGTTTTATGTTTTTTAGTAACTAACATACAGACTCTCACTTTTATTATATTATTATTAATGCTATAAGACACTGAAGTCAAGGTGAAATTAGAAATAAATAGTTAAGTAGGTTGAGTTTAAGTACAAAACTAATGTCAACGGTAAATATATTTCTGGTGAAATGTTAATGAGATTAAATGTGCGCCTAACCGTCGTTACCTGGGCCGATGAACCGGCAAAGGTCGCTATTGCGTCGTTACTTGGGAAACTACATATATGTAACGTATTAGGTACAAACTCCTTACTTACTTTATTGAAAATAATAATGGAATTGAATAAGAAATCTGCATTACAAATACAAGTGTATTTTTATTCGTTTTACGCTCTACTTTAGCGTAATTATTATTATTTACATGGTTAAGGTAAAATTTTCAATTGCTATTTCTATTGTAGCATTTTTGTTATTCTGAGCATTTAGTCGAGATAATTCAAACTATTTTGAACGGATTCATTAGACATATTCTTCGCGTGGGTATTTACTGTAAGGCTTCAATCAGACATACAGCAGGATGATCTAAGTGTTGGCCTAACAATATAATATTGTATGTCTTTATTTGGAACCGTCACGGCATACGACCTGACCTACCTAATTGTAGAAAGTTCGGAAGCAGAGTGTCAACTGGCGAAAAACGAGTTTGGCTATTTTATGAACTTGTGTTAAATAAGACATTACGCAAAATTTAAATAAAGAAAGTAGTGCATAACTAACCATGTCGGCCTCATTATGCTGCTGTACGTAAAGTGTAGACTTGCCAAGGTCGTCTTACTGTACTGTCACGGACAATCTAAGCCGATCTTGCGGGGCTTCTAGTTTATAACTTGGAATTCTACCGAACACTTAAAATAGTATATCACGGACCTAAGGAGTCCTGGATGGATCGATATTATTGCGCACTAATTAATTTCTGAGAACAATATCTCTGTAGGTTTTTTCTCAATGATTGTTTGTTAAATACCTCGTTTAGGATTTCATCAAGCTATTGCTGGATACGCCATTATGCCATATATTATGATTTCATTTAATAAAAAAGAAAATTATTATAATAATATAATAAAAAATGTTAACATGTGGTAATAATTTTGCTTTGTTATCTGAATTTTAATAACGTATTACAACGATTAACTTAGATTAGTTTTTAAGCCAATATTACAAGGAGAATTTTACGTATGGCACTTATCTCGTTTCATTGAACGGACATAAATGTAAATCCATTTAAAGAAAATTTCCAATTCTTTAAAAACAGACTTGGGATTTCATTCAGCTATAAAAGCACTAGGACAAAGAACCATCATCACTAAAATCGAGGCACAGTGATACTGTAGCAATAAACTGGTGAATGAGATCACCAGAGTTTCAATAACACTTACCTCTCTCCGTTCTCTTTCCTTTTACCTATTTGCAAAAGCTTTCTTGCGTTCTTCAAGTTTTATAGGACCATTCGTTCGTTTATCCTATTGACACCATAAAATATTCTAATTTTTGTTACTAGAATAATAGAATAACTTGCAGGTAAAACTTTTAACAATGCACCGGTCTCGATGAAGATTTGTTTAACAAAGAATGGATCTACCGGTGAGCTGCATTGTAGAATCAATTATGTATCTAGAAAATAGATACTTACTGTTGCCAAGGCTCTTATTATTTTTGCGTCAATGTAGATTTTTATTTAAATCTAGCGCATGGTAACCAGATTGTTCTATTAGTTTTGAGGGAAAATAGAAGAGTTTGGTTGCCTAAATATTCATCGGCTCGTGTTACTAGTGGGCGCGATGTCAGACCGTGTTCGTTACGTCTCGACGATCACAATTATTTGTCAAGTATTGCTTGTAGTGCGTCATTGGCGGTGGCGCTTCACCTTGCAACCTTTACTCGTTGTCTATGTATTTTACAGTGGTGTTAAGTATGCTAAATGGAATTTCGCAAAAGGCCAAGGCAATGCAAAGATAAAGACAAGTCCTGGCAAATTTTATTTATAAAATATACATGATGTACGATAACTATGACGGAAAAAGTAAATGTTATTTTATTAGATAGTTCGAATGTAGGATAACTCTTAAGTTAATAAATAATCTTCAATGGTTTTAATGATGTTTGGTTTAATGGTTTTCATGGTTTTAATCGTGCAGATCGGTATACAAGTATCAGTTTATTTGTAAAATGAGTAAAATTTAAGGTAGACTTATTCGCCATTAGCTGAAAATATTTTACAATGTCTTATATATCGCCAGTGAATTCTGACACCACTGAAGAATGTATTATAGCTGTAATGATGGCGCATGAACGAACAATTGAACTAAACAAATAGAAGCAAATTGTGGACGCACATGAACAATAACTCGGTTCCATTTGTAGCAATGTGGTTACACTAACAATTAGTGTTGTTATTCAATTCGTCATTTTAATAAACCATGTACCTACTACGATTTTACACAACCGTTTTATAATTTGCTTTTGGGTCGCTCAGGTTACTCAGACAATAATTATAACTTGCCACGCTAGAAAATTCTAACAAACTCTTGATGACATTCGTTTGTCCTTATGAACTTCATTGCAATTACTAATAGTATAAACAAAGGTTTAGAGTATAAGATCATTCTGCGAAAAAGAAACAAAGCATCTAAACAATGCACAAGAATTTCCTATTTTAATATAACATTCTAGATAAATGTGATGCGTATAGCAGAAACTGAGCGTCCATTGAAAATTCAGCTTCTATAAACACATCAATTAGTTTATTGTTTTGTTATAAAACATGATTGTAAGCATATGCTTGATTAAAGGAAACTATTGCGACCTATAGCACAAGGTAATAAAGACTATATCTCCGTGCAGTATTAATGCACTTGTAACGTTTGGAAACGTCTGAATCAAACGCAATCGGGTCGTGGACACGCTGTAATTACGATGTCACAGTACTTTTAATTGACGTTTGATGTGACGCAAGTGAAATATTACCAGTCGGGGAGAGTTTTGTACAGTTTAAACACCAAACGAACGTTACTGATAAGATTAACGGTGTACAATGTGAGATAAGACCAACACAGCGTTACAACGGCTGTACTTATCTGGCATGTAATACATAAACTAGGTTTGTTTGTCTCCTGCCGCCGGTAAGCCGTAAATCTCTATCGAATCGCCGACATAGCGGAGGATAGTTGATTTTCCCGGAAAACGAATAGTTCCACGAATTGTGCTAGCTAGAAAATAACTAAATGAAAACCTTTCTCGGAGGCATGCAATCGAGTCAACTAGAATATTCGAGAAGCGAGAAAGAGTCAGTCATTTGATTATGATCTTATTTTTTGATTGTTTTTTTTTTAAGAAACTGTTCATAGAGTTCCATATCTTACTAAACATGTATATTATTATGTTCAGGCGCAGCGCTTTGATAATTTATATCACATATGTATGGTCCAAGTTGATTGTCTTATATAACTTAAGAAAAAACGGACTGAATAATGACACAATTGATGAAAGCAAAATGTGGATTTCCATTACTGTATAAAGGACACGTCGTGTGGCTTTTGACCACTAGGTAGATCTAGCAAAGATACTTTCTTCTTCTTTTTCTTTGTTGAGAACATCACTCGTAGTTTCAAATCTGATTATCCGCCATAACTCAATGAAGACATACGTTTTATTTAATATGGCGAGGAGCCCGTGCTCAACAGCACAAGTACAATGGAATCTAGCACGTAACTAATAAAAATATAGTTGTATCAAGGCTGCCCGTATATTACTTATAACGATGTCTATATGTTATCAAACCTTGAAGTCAAATTCGATTCATTTAATATATTTCATTAAATCACAGACTGACGTCTGTATTTGTATCGCATATCTTAAATTTTCTGTCAGTTTATTTTATGTTTTGCTATGTGTATATCGTGTTGGTGATGGATAGTAATCGTTGCTTGCCGATCTTTGTAGATACTTCCACGCGAACTATTTGAAACTTATTTTTACAGGTTCGTGCGGTGAAAACTTATAACTTTACTATCGTCATAAACCGTTTTATGCCTCAACCGCAAATATAACTTTGCTTTGAAATTACACTGACTTCAACATTTTATGTTACCTGGCACATTTTGTTCATCTCATTTATATGAAGGTGTAAGCCGAGCAGACTGGATGAGTAAGGCTCGGGACAGATTAAAAGAACATGTTTTAAAGAATGGAAGGAGTATTTTGATGCTAGGTCTAGAGAGGCTGGAATCTGGTACAAAACTATACAACCTGAGCCTATGAGTTTTTCTTGGATCAGCAACTGTACTTTAAGTAGAATTGATACTGTATTAGCAATGCGTCTTCGGTCTGGACATGTTCCATTAAACAAATTTATTTTTATGATGGGGAAAACATCATCGCCATTTTGTTCTTATTGTGACAAATTAGAAGATGTTTTTCACATTTTAATGGAATGCTTTCGAAATGAAGATCACCGAGTGCAACATCGTTCAATTTTGGAAGGCATTGGCGGATGTAATAGCATCTTGGCATGCCCCTTATCTAAAGAAATTAAGATTCTTATTAAATTAGCTAAAGTAGGATTAAGACGTAGAATTTAGTATGTTTGAAGCTGTATAGAGCGACATAGTCTTAAGCTAGATTAAGCTCTTTAAATAAAGAAAAAAAAAAAAGGCTCGGGACAGAGACGGTTGGAAGGAGGTAGGGGCGGCCTACGCCAAAAAGGCGACTCATCATCATCAGCCCATATACGTCCCACTGCTGAGCACGGGCCTCCTCTACAACTGTGAGGGTTTAGGCCTTAGTCCACCACGCTGGCCTAGTGCGGGTTGGCGGACTACACACCTATGAAATTCCTAAGAACTCTTAGGTGTGCAGGTTTCATCACGATGTTTTCCTTCACCGTTAAAGTACGTGATAATTCATTGTGTATACACACATAACTTCGAAAAGTCAGAGGTGTGTGCCTGGGGTTTGAACCCGCGACCGTCGAGATTCTCGACCGCATGCCCATACCTCAAGGTCAAGCGTTAATTTAGGTTATAGATTAATAAGAGATATATGTATTTTACACGTTGAATAGTAGAAATAAAGGCTTTTTTATTTATTTTATTTTATTATAAGCCGGACATATTGTTCCATAATACTATTTTTTAGCATCCATCCACAAATATTGTTTAATATGGAGCACTGAAGCAGGGATACACATTACTGTTACCAATGGATTAGTGAGACGTTTCTGCAGTAATTTATTGGCATAAAAATATGTATTATTCCATATACGATCCAATTCTAGGTCTCTTTTACGGTTACGGCTGTCAGGTCCATTTCCAATTAAGGTGTCGCACATAAAAACTACAGCAATAACTTGAACCTGTACTTGCTATTTGAAGTATTCTTATCTCTATTAAGACTGACATAAGCGACCACAATACGGAGAAGAACCCTGACACGTCAAGGTACAAGAATCTATCACATATTTTACCGATGATCCTTCAGATGATAATCAAACCTTTATTAGTTTGTCATAGTGTACATGTATAATCCACCGGGCTGATAGCGTATCACCCTTGGCCGTGATAAGTTTTTATTGTCAAAGATAAATCATATTACCGAGATTGCATGTGTCTGTGTTTTGTTAACTATTATTATTATTTACACTGAAATAATATTGGCATTGCGTACTTGCTTTGTATCACCATGTACTATTGCGGTGGATCACTTAATATTAATTTATTATTTTTATTTTGTAAAATTATATTACTAAATACTCAAAACGAAGTTTAGTCGTGGGACTAGGCATAGAACTCCTTTAGAAATGAAATACATGAGCGCCTTACATATGTCTTGAACATTGTTTCAAAGTCTGCTATATCTTAGACTGCAGTTGAACTGCCACCTGTTTGATATACAATAATGCTGCGGGAGCTATTCAAATAATTGTTCTATCTATGACAATCGTGTATTCTTTACTTTCAGTATGAAAGTTCTCAGGAATTTGTTTATACTACCTTGAGTTCACGGCGGGAGCGGAAGATTATATGATATATTTTATAAGATGGCGTCCAAAAAAAACATCCAGGTATGCGTCACTCGTCTCGGTGCGCCACGGCCCGCTAAAATTAAACCGACTTTCAAAATGATGTCAAGTGTTCTGTTGTGGGAAAGTATTATTGTTTTCATATGAAGTTGTCGATGTATGCTACGGATTAGTCTACTGTACTGCTTTTAATAGACTAGCTCCAGAGAGCGTGTGCGACGGATATGGAGGCGTCCGCGTTCTTTAACCTTAACCTCACATTTGTATCACCCCTGATCTTATGCCGATACAAATTTGACATGTATGATCAGCCAGACCTTAAGAACTATCAGTTTTGGAAAGAATTACACACGCAACCTATATCGCCTCGATAGCTAACTTACGAACAATTTGATGGTCAAACCGTTGAGCTTAAAATTTGAGCACCGTTCCTTTAAAATACTTGTCTAAGAACATGATTACCCATTTTATAGTCTAATAATAATATTTTCCTATATTTAAAAAGATTATTATTATTTTAATATTTGGCCATATGAAGAACTTAAAGAACTTCATGTATAAAAGTGTAGAGAGCCAGATTGACCCGATTTCCTTCATAGTATCGTTGTGAACTTGGTCACGTTGTCAGCAACCTTGGAAGAAATTTTCAATATTTATTGCTTCATGTTATTGTTGCGACTCCAAAATTGGGATCAGAAGAGGCGTTCGAAATGTTTGTGTAATGATGCAGTTTTAACACATACTCGTAAGTTCGTTGGGCCATTTAACTTTTTCTAATGACAACTATATTACAATTAACTGTCTTAATATAAATACTATAAGACTTAACCCGTAGACACCACACTCCCTTTGAGGTCACACACTCACCACACTGGTGCAAATTTGCACTTCGACTTTTCAAAATGTTGTATTTCTTCGATGAATGTGGGAAATTAATCTTGAAACCAGACTTTATATGGGTAAAAATTCCTTAGTAATCGATTGCAACCATTAAAAAAAATTAAAAATGAAATTTTATTGGAGAAGAATGGCGAAATTTAAAGAAGGAATTTCGAAAACCTGTTTTTGTTGTTGTTTAAATGCCATTTCAATGCAAACTGAGATATCGGCATGGTTCTTGCGCGAAAAGAAAGATACTAAGTCATATTTCAACATAAAAAATAATGCAGAATGGTTGTAAGAAATCAAAGATTTTTTCAGCGTGCCTGAAATTGAGGTAATTTTTTAGGGGGAAAAAACGTTTAAGTCAGTATTTTTATACGTATTTTTTTAATTTTATTCAATGAAATGCTTAAATTTTAGATGTAATAGCGTAGTAATCCATAAGTAATATAAAATAGTATACAAAAACATTAGTTGTTGTTCGCAGCGCATTCTAAGTACTGGGTAGTGAATATCTTAGCCGTTGTGCTAACCTGCTTAAAAAATGATAATTATTATACTAAAATCGTAAATATTAATAAACATCTATCTTCAATGATATTTCACTCGATTATGGTGTAACAAACAAAATTTAAAAATTTGAACAGATCTCACTGAATTAACGTCGTCACCACACTGGTGCAAATACGCACCGTTTCGACGTTTCGATGGTTGTTCTCCGGAGAAAAGTTTCGGAATGGCAATGCTGCTCTTCTCGATGGAAGCGTATACCTATAGACATATTTCTCTTTGAGGGGGAAGCCCGCTAGGCCACGCACATAGAAAGTTCTACACGCTTGAAATTTTCGTGGGTGCAAATATGCACCAGTGTGGTGTCTACGGGTTAATATAATATATCGGTAATATTGTATTTAGATAGAAAATGGTAGTGTTTTTCTAAATGTTAGAAACAGTTTTTTTTATCAACCAAGAAATGTTTTAAACACCTTTTGTAAGCAACGTTTCTCCTCGTTTACTTGATACAGCTGGTAAATTACTTCCTATCCATAGCTAACGGCGTACAAGCCGCTCTTACAGCGCTAGCACACAATAGACGCTAATTAATCTGCACAACTTTTGTTCCCACTATTTTGCGATCTTAATTATCTTTTCAAGGGTTTACGGATATTTATAAAAAGTAAAACTGAACTCTAAATATTGCATAGCTTACTTTTTAATGCATATTATTTTAATATCCTACATACTCGTTAAAATATACAGTCGAAATAATATAATATTTTCAACGGAGTATAAGAATGTAGTAAACTTGTACAGAAGTTGCACAATATATTGCACAGAAGTAATAGAAATTTATCGACATTTTGCAGCCATTCAAGGGTTTATTTGATCGTATGTGTAAGAGTTGCGTTGCTGGAACGAGGGCAGTGCGTGTGTATTGCACGCACACGTGTCGCAATAAATAACATGAAATGACCTCAATTAGTTCATGTTTATTGTTCGTGTACACAAATGTCATATATTGATCAGTGCTCTATAAACCAAGTATAAGTTACCGGGATACAAATGGCAGCGAGTATCGAGCGCAATGTCAAAGTCAGCGAAGTGTTCGCGAGATGGCGAGGTGTGGGAAGCGCGGGGAGGGCGCCGTCTGATAGCGGAAGCGCACCGGAATCCAGACGCCTTCGTTAATTTTGCTCTTTTCGCTTTGAGTATCGACTAAATGAACCAATTATAACGTCGCGAGGCCCTCAAATTTATACCGATCGATTGTCTAACTTTGATAACATTTCAGAATATAAGATTAGTCACTACCTGGAATGACTTTAAGGTACCTGATAAATACTTTTAGATTTCTTGTATAAATAAATAATACATTCATTTTATATCCCCTCGAAGGGATAGGCGAAAGTGTATTTTTGCATCTTCGTTTTGCCAATTGTGCTTTTTAACTTGGGACCTAAACATTTCATGAGACACACTTGCACTTGCACAGCGAAATCTCGAGGCATAATAAATAAAATAGTAATTCTAATGAAGATAATACATTAATGTAGTATTAAAAAAGGTGACTGCTTCGTGGTCTCGCGACACAAGTATGTGCCGTGCGATCTAGAGGTCCTGGGTTCTATTCCCGGGTCGGGCAGTGTTATTGGTTTTTTTCATTAGGAAATTCTCAGTAGCAGCACGGAGTCTGGAAATGTGCCCGAAAAACGGCAATATGCTCGCCCCCTATTACGTGGGATTGATACATACCTGGCGAAATGTGGGTGCAGAAATGCACATCTGCCTATCCCTTTGGGGAATACAGGCGTGAGTTTATGTATGTATGTGTATGTAAAAAAAATAAGTTGTACTATGAACCAGTATGATAAAGTAATAGCAATGATAATTGCGCAATAAAATTCATGAAATTCAATAAACTGCCGTAATGAAAACATTCAAAAATAAATTGCATTTTTCTAATCAACGTAGTTTCATAAAAATAGCCGTTGCTAGCTCATACGATCGCAGTTAATGGCGGCGCGCAATGACACATCAGTAGAGCTACTGCAATGTTTAGCTAATGATTGATGTAATCGGCCTATTTGGCATGTTTCTTTATTCTAATAATATCCTGTTGTACCGGCTATTGGATGAGAACGCCCTGCAGGTTTATTGATAAGATTGCGTGCACTACATTTGTGTTATTATTTCCTGGTAACTAATACGGTTAGCTGTTGGCTATTAAATTATTTTACTATTGTTTGTACTACTTTTCTGCTTAAAATTCCGATCTCCAACTTTAAAATACTTCAGTATTTATATCACTATTAATACTACTAGCTTCCATGTTAGTAGTAATTTAGGAAAAATGGTACGTATTCTAAGATGAATCAACTCAGTTTAATTCAATGCACGAAATACTAACAATGTTTGATCCAAATGTCTGCAGCCGTTTCGTATTAAGTACGATTTACAGCTATAGGCCGATACGTTTGGTTATATAGCTCATCCATTTGATCCGAGCGCTTCACTATTGACGGATGCGATATTCAATATCGCATATCCGATGTGTTCATTCGCTTTCGATTTCGTGGCCGGGCTATTAAGACACGAAATTGGGACGCGAGGGATTGCTTTCATGGTTTGAACTGTCGGCCAAATATTTGCACGACCTATAAGGATTTTTGTCGAGTTGTTTTTATTGGAGCTTCTGATGATTTATGAGGTATTACATTTACGAGATGAGGAATTCTGTTAGTGAATTGCTAAACGAATCGCTATTCGAATAGTCTTTAAGAAGATTGTGTATATCAAACTTATGAATCGTTAATCAAGATAGAAAATTTATATAAAATATTCCATGACATGGCCATCGAATCCATAATCGGTGAGTTTGTTATCAATCGTTTGATATCTGATATAAATCGACACGGGCCCTCATTAATCATAATTGGTGGCATATCATTCATAAATTAGAAAATATAATTAGTATTTCTTAAATGGATGACTGCGTCTAGTAGATCACTTTATTTAGAATGGTTGTCGAGTCCTCCCCCCGTGATGCGAGTGGAGTGCTATTGAGCGGTGCTCGCTGATTGCACAACTGGCTGGCGCGACTCAGACATTCAATTTGTTTACATACTACATCAGCGGTTGCCATTTCAGACAGTTTCACTGTTTACATTCTTAACACTAATCTTTTCGGATTAAACATAACATATATTTTGTTCCGTGGATTGGGTGAGGAAGATTATACGATTTGGAGCGGCGTAAGCTTTTGTACTATATATTTTTATATAATGAGAGTTTAGATAATTTCCTGGAACCATGATGAAGTTTTCGAAAAACTTTTGAGGAAAATGAAATTACAAGTTAATAATGACTTAAAAATTATAAACAGTAACTATATTTCATCATCATCATCAGCCCATATACGTCCCACTGCTGGGCACGGGCCTCCTCTACAAATGAGAGGGTTTAGGCCTTAGTCTACCACGCTGGCCTAGTGCGGGTTGGCGGACTACACGCCTAAGAAATTCCTAAGAACTTTTAGGTGTGCAGGTTTTATCACGATGTTTTCCTTCACCGTTAAAGCAAGTGATAATTCAATGTGAATACACACATAACTTCGAGAAGTCAGAGGTGTGTGCCTGGGGTTTGAACCTGCGGCCGCCGAAATTCTCGACCGCGCACCTAAACCTCGAGGCCATCACTGCTTATATTTCATATTGTTCATTAAAAACTTCAAAGAATGCAATTTTAATAAAATATTCGTCTACATAAACTGCCAAAGGCACAAGAACAATGGCACGGTATTTAGTAGAAAGACAAAGCAATTGGTCTGGGGTGCTGAATGAACGACCCGCCGAGAACAGAAAGCGTTACTGGATAGTTAGAACAGAATACATTATGCATGTATGTATGTAGGTATGTCATAGGTAACACCACAGCGATTTAAAAGCTATTATTTTAAAACAGCGATGGTACTATTCCAAGCATACGAGTATTATGTAGTTGCAATAAACACTGAGCATTGGAAGTTATTGTTTTTCATCGAGGAAGACGCGATTATTATCAATGTTTGTATATTCAACATAACATTAACTGAATTACGAGCACAAAAAAAAATGATTTGCAAACGATAACTCAACAAAAAAAGCGACATACGCGAAATGTTCGCCGCTTCCAGCCGCCACCTGTCACATTCGAGTTCACTCTTTTCTATGGACGGTCGCCAAATATTTTCATACATTTTGTCTGTCATGCGTATATAAATGTCGTGCGTCATCGTCGGCGACGATTTGGTGTGCTCCGTCCTGTGCGGGTCACGTGACCTCTGACAAGATCGTCCACCGTTCGCCTCAACAGATTAGATAGAAAATTCATTTGATAGATTTTTAAGAGCACATTTTGACTGTTACAATTTACGCACCGGCCTTGCACGAATTGCCTGGCGTCACGTTTTACGCACTGATAACAATGGCCACTCGTTTTTAGTATGGTAATTTAGGACATTAAGTTTTTGTTTCAAATGGGGGCCCATATAAGTTCTGTTAACAACACTATGCTACTTTATGTTGTTTAATCATTAGGTTGAGGACAAAGTTGAACGAATACAAAAATGATTGTAAATAAAAGGGTTATAATAATGAGAATGAAACAGGAAGATTGCTTCAGCATTCTGTTAAGTAACTGGAACAATACAATTAATATTAACGATTAATTAAATATTGGCTATTCGTTGATGACTAATAAAATATATTAAATTACTACGCTCTCGTTAATCGCGAGGTTCGTTTGATAACATCTGGATACCGAATTTGGAATCGAGAACTTCGTGTCCAATTTAATATGGAGTGTTTGACAATTAGAAACTTTCCAACGATATGAGATTAAATCTGTTCCACATGGCTGATTATTTTATAAGCAACTTGTTGGAATCAAAAGCATCAAGTTTTATTGTTGCGATGTTAATGGTCACAGACAGACGCTTACGTTACAATTTGCATAAATTTAATGGTGTGGATGCACAAGAATGGTGAACTATTGTTTAGATATAGTTTAGATTATTAGTATAGATGATATGATTCACAAGCTATTACAACATTTTGATTAATCAACAAAGGCGAAAAAAAATCATTGAGTTAACATAACACAACATGTTCTGCCTCGGTCCTACTCTACGACCCTCGACCTCCGAGTTTCTTCTTGTCTATAAATAATACGTAACTGTAAAAATGGTTATAGTTGTGTGATCTACTGATATTTGTTTTCAGTGTAGAACCATGATGAACATACCATTATTTCTTGAATGTTTTTTTTTTATATTAAGGAACATGGTTTTGTTACGTCACCCCTTCTGCGTTAGTTATATTGCTACAGAAAGGGCATCCTCGCGTATCAAATGAGAAGTGTTTTCGGGTCGCAAATAGTGACGTAACTGCTTGTTATTACACCATGCATGATGTAACTGACAGGCGAGCTGGCATTGTCTAAGCGAGGCCCCGCTCCCCGCCGCCCGGTGAAAGAGCACGTTCGACCTCAAAAAATAACAATTCGTCGAACATTCGGTGCTTCCTGCTGCCGCCCGTGTTGACTTAGCGAGTTTTAATTGGTTAGCTCTGTTCACAGCTCTAATTAGTTCTCAGACACGTTCCACGTTTGCTCTTGAACGTCAAACTCGTTTTTCATGGGAAATTATTCCGTTGTTTTTGTTGAAATTCGTAGGTACTTAAAATCAAAACGAGTTTCATGAATTTATTATGTTTCCCACGGCGAAAATCGCGTCATTGATTACAGTAGATACATTATATTACAGATTTTATACATCAATTTTTACCAAAACTCTTAACAACCACCTTCACGTGGTGCCAAATGTCATCAAAATCAGTTCAGCGTGAAGGCTTCACAGACAAATTAACATACATTATATTTTTATTATACGCGGTGAAACCGACATCTTACCATTAAATTGAACCACGATAACTAGTCAAAAGATGACATATGCACTCCCTTTTTTATTATTAAAATTTAAGTCAGTAGAACAAGAATTTATTTTAACATGCCATATATCCAACATATTTCGGTGCGGCAACGTCGTATAATACACATGGCCACATAGTTTATTACTTACTTACAAAGTGGGGATGCCGCCCCGCAATATGGATGTCAGAACGAAAACGTTAAGATCTTTAATCGATATTTTTGACAAAACTACATAGAGGTTTTTACCGAAATTTCGTACATTGTGAGGGAATACCAACACAAGCACGTGGTTTATTTAATGTCATAATATCTGGTTCACCCGTATACGTGTTAGATAAAAAGCAATGGTAACATAGAAAATGACACATTTGTCTTAAATAAACGTTTTAGTTCTCATAATCAACAAATATTTATTATTGTATTAGTTGTCAGCAAATGCGTCGAGGTCGAGTAACACTTTTAGTTGTATGTTTACGTGTTTGTTACATTCAGACGTAGATCTACCTTTATAAAAACATGTTTTTTTTTCATGGTAAATAATTTGCAACAATGGTTATTTTGATTATTTTTTTATACGCAGTAAATCGTTTTTGCTAGTGTTTATTAATTAATTAAATTACACCTATAATTTAATATTTCGCTTTACTTTAAAATACTTAAAAAGGTACATTTTTAAGTATTTTCTTTTAACTCAGACATTATTATTTGATGCCGTCGGTCCATTTTATTTAATCGCCTGCGTTACTATAGAAATAATATTGATTCCGTTAACCTTCACTTTGTAAATTTGATAGGTTGAAGACAGTCTGGTTGGTAAACTTTTCAGGTGTTCTATTAATAGTGAAATATCAAAGGCGTAAAATGTTTGGAAACTATTCAAACTTTGCGTATAAAATTCTTCATCTAGAGAAATCGGTGGATTTTTACTCGCGTGCGAAGTGATTTATTGCCTGGTAGATTTAGGTGTGACCTCTTCAATCCAGAAATCACAACTTATCGAAAGGTGGGCGTCGTTGAGAGTGATGGTGATCAGAGCCATCAATAACGGAGGTTATGCATATATTTAATGATATGAATAGAGAACGGATCAAGATCGCTATAGAAAAAAAGTAAATATTTTAGTGTAGAAATATATGATTAAAATTTTGAGAGGAAACTTAAAGAGTTACGCAAGATTACACTTGAATTAAATATGATTAGCATAAACCACATTGCCGTTTGATGCTAAGTGTGTTCCAAACATACAGAATGTCGACTGGCAGGAAACGATTACAATAATTATCTCTCGCCACACGACACGGCTCTATCGGCCTCTTTGAAACAGAAAGTGAATAGTTGGTTTATAATATATACCACATGGAGCTATTATTAGTTTATTGAGCTGTTTTCGTATCGATCATCTGTTTTCACGGATCGCCAGTTTAGCGCAGTATATAGTTCGAATTTTATTAGATAAATAAATCGGCAGCGCTCCCCTAAACTGGATTTGGCGAGTAATAGCGCTGAGCGGCAGATTATCGGCTTAGTATCTCTGACAGCGTGGCCGTTGGTTTTTGGGTCGGGCGCGGGCTTCGGCTCGTGCGCCATTAGGTCAAGGCGGCGCGCACCCACGCGTTTGCAAATTGCGATAGCTTTCTTAATTATTTTGTTGGCTTAATTGTTTGCGGGTTAATTTGTTGAAGTACTGGCAGTTTGGCGGTGCTAAATTTAAATATAAAATAATTGTACCTACTGTAAACGATGCGACAATTTTTTGGCGTTTTACAACGATTTCGTTCTATAATATCTACTCTATTTATTAAAAAATTTCGAGAAAGATAGATGAATGTATATATAAATAAAAGATACGGTTGCACGTTTCCAACTAAATTATTATTTATTATGCTAAATAAACGTGTATTATCACTGTGAATGTATTTCGATTCGTAAGTAAATGTAGCTATATGCTAAGTTGACTGCTATTTTGTATAATACGAACTTCTGAATTTTACATTTGACATGAACTAAATTAACTAGATGATGTTCTTATTAACTTGCGCTGAAATTTTCCTTTTAAAACATATCATTTACGAACGAAAACTTTTTTATTGCTTGAAATGATATTTTCATTTTTTTCGCAAAGTATTTGAATAGATAAAAGCTTGTTCAAACATTGCTCAAACGTTGGAGTCATAATTCCGGGCGTCTAGCGCTACTACGAGTACAGGACAAGGTTACGTTCACACTCAGACACTTCTGCTGTTAAGTATCCGTCTGCGAGTATTAAATAAAGGAAACGCAACACGATACGCTGTATTATACAATCAAGCACATTTTCATATATTATGAGAATTGAAAATATAGAAACGGTTATGTGGTTACGTTGTTAATGTCAGCTTTCGAAAACAGGTGAAATTATTTTTGTAAATTGTGCGTGTAATTTTGTATTTATAAAAACTAATTCTTGTTTCCATTCGCTGCATTGGTAAAAAAAGGTCATGCATTTATTGTCATACTTTAAATCTAGTTTTTAATTTAGTGCCTAAATGACGCACTTCTGTTCATTTATTTATAATATTTTATATTAAATGATGTATTTGTCAATACTATAACTCAATGTGACATCCGCTCATTGCCGTACATAAAACACACAAATTTACAGGAAGGAATAGTCGTTGGTGATATATTGCCAAGTGATATCCACAAAAAAAAAAAAACGTCAGACGAACTTTGTTGTTATCACATCCTCCATAGAACGTTTAACATAATCCGTCCGTTTGCAAATGTCACCCACATGAGTTTCCGAGTGGAACTGCGAAAGCACTGAGCGTAATAAAAGATAAGATGAATGAACCTCTGTGCTCTTTGAATACTACACTTTGAGTTGTACGACTACTTTACATGTTTCTAACTTTCTTCATATTCATTACTAATGTTGAAGATTTGTGTGTAATGAATCACGCGTTTGTACGATGAAGGAACAAAGCGAAGTTGACTGCTTACCTAAGAGTTGTACACATGAATTTTATAACACGTTACGTCCGCAGTAACAGTACCTACTAATCCCTCTTAACCGTATATATAGTAATAATACATGCATTTGTGTATAAAAATAGTAATGACAGACTCAGTAGCTCTGTTTTGTAGAGAACTCATGTTTGGAAATGACAGGTGGTGAGTTCATCTCCGAATATTGACAAAAGTAAGCGTGATCAATAGTTACTTATTGTATTTATCAGATCAAAAAGTATCCAGTACAGTATCAGGTCAAAGAACTAAAAATAGGGTATCGAGTAGAGCAATGTCATATCTTAAAGATATTTACAATTATGTAGGCTGACAAAGTTTAAGTGGAGCGTAAATGAACAAGTAAGCAATGTTGTGTAATA
This sequence comes from Hemaris fuciformis, assembly GCA_907164795.1. Classification (NCBI taxonomy): domain Eukaryota; kingdom Metazoa; phylum Arthropoda; class Insecta; order Lepidoptera; family Sphingidae; genus Hemaris; species Hemaris fuciformis. The sequence continues at coordinate 1,105,825 of OU015452.1, forward strand.
AAGGAGACCAAATGCTAACGTCCCTCGGAATGCTCGGTTGTTTTTGGGATAATACGCATAATAGTAATCACAATGAACTCACTTTGATGTACTGTATTATTCAGGCCACAACAATTTGTATCTTACGGAGCGAGGTTGTGTTATGCTGTGTCTAGAGGTTATATTAAACTTGGGATGCTCTTAATCCACGTGGGAAACCCTCATCAAACATTGTACATATTACCGTAGAATACTGTATTGCATAATTTAGATCTGTTGTTTTACGATCCGGGGGAAGATTGTTACGAAGAATCATTTTATATTTATTCTCATTCGAGATATCGCAATTTAAAATATGAAGTTAAATTGCTTTTCAAAGCACAGACATTCTCTATGTTATCTTTATTATAATGGAAAATGTCTGTGTGTAGAAACGTGTTTTAAAAATATAATATTTTTCGTAATATGAAGTTTTGAGGCTGTTCAAGCTGTTAAGCCAAGTTATATGACAGAAATATTGTAATGTATAACACAGTAATCTTACGATCTACACAGCATTTCGGTGTATTCGCTACTGAAAAAAATCATACCGAAAGCTTACAGGGACTAACTTCATTCGTCCAGGATATTGATCCCACAGCAGGAGGATTCGCAATAGCATATACACACTGCTATTCAACCAATGGTTTTCGTAATGTTACACTTGTGTCTACGTTGAAATCTTTTTTATCCCGTCGAGTACTGTGTACGTGTCGTCCAATAAACTGTTTTGCAGAATATAAAATGGCGGACGTAGGTAGTACGTGTGTATTATCAAACTAGGTGTACGTGAGTTGAATGCCATGACACATTGGCGTGTTTAAAAACATTATACTGTTCTTACATTGGAAACGAAGGACTTCAGCAAACATCGACCGTTAGATACAGACCAATTGACGTCACTATTGATGATCAATTTATTGAAAGATTTTGTTCCAATTTTGTTCCACATTATTCAGTCGAGAATAGTTATTGGAAGCAGAAATGTTGTTCTTTTTAAATAATCTCTCAGCGAAAGGTTTCTTTGTTGTTGATCACAAATATAAAGATATTTATGTTTTTGATTGAATATTATAAAAATAAATTTAAAAAAGTTACAGTAAGTTCTCCATTTTTACAGTGAGTAATAAATTTGTTAGTGATGTCGTGTTTATCTATAAAGCAAGGTCTATCTAAGAAGCCTACGTCCCATAGCAGTGCACCTTTCTACGGTCGAGTGGAGTAAGGCCTTAGGCTACCACGGCGGCCTCGTGCTGGTTTGTAGACCTGATATGAAACATATATAATCTTCGTTTAGAACGTTTTAGTATATAGGCTTCCTAAAAAAGAAAACTTATCGTTTAAGTGCCGATAATAATAGTTTCTTTATAGCCATTTGATTTCAGAATATCAGAGGTATGTGTTTTGATTTTACTACTGCGATCTTTACACGATCGTGTACATATCGTTGGGATTTCTGTACGCCCCAGTTGACCTACTCAGCCGTTTTTAACATTAAACAATGGAAAAGTTAGTCACTTTCTTACTTTTTTACTTCTCGAGAATTGACTTCATTCTCAAGTCGGCCACCGGATGAATGTCTCAAAAGTTCGGATATTTCGCCATTTCATGTTTACTGCAGTTGTTTATAAAACATAAAATTCACCACGTGCTTTTAGTGCTATATTATTGCCAAACGACTCTCACACGTAGTTGCTCCATTTTCATTATTTCGGCTTAATCTAATATTACTATTGTGACCTACTCTCAAATAAGACGGGTCAGTGAACTGAGTTTATTGTGACAACATTTTCTACTTTTATACTTTCTATCCCTGTGTCTGTATTGGTTAGGTGTAGAATTCCATTGTAAATGCATCTAACCTAAATGGAATGCATATTATATTGTCTTGCCGGTCCTTGTACAGACGACCAGTGAATGTTGCACATTAACTGACGATACTTTGTAACAAAGAGATACTTTCAAAATAAAAATCGCTCGTCATAAAAAAAAATTAGTCAGTAGTAATTAAGAATATGATACCAAATATATTAGACAAGAGATCAGAATATACAAGATCTTGGTAGCTCATGCTTCGAATCTTAGGCGTACATTTTGGAAGACATGTATTTATAACGCACTATCACGCGATTAAACAGTGAAGATAATTTGCACGAAGCGAGTAAAATAGCCCGTTTTGTAACAATGTTGCGTCGCTCATGGTGCGTGTCGGCATCTGTTCAAACATTGGTATTGACCTTCCCGGCTGGGGCGGCGCGCCGGCCGCTCTGTTTTTGTCGCTAAATGAGCACCGTATTCGCACTTTTTATTATCAACATCCCTCGAACTCTTTGATGCGAGACGTAAACATCAAATGAAAATAGACTACTGACGTACCACTGCCACTTGGTTACGTGGCCATTTGGTTCGAGCTGAGTCGTTACGGATGGTATCAAGCTTGTCCTTGCATTCATTTCATGACTCTTATAATTTACAGACAGTTTCCCTATAAAATGGCACCGTAACGAGAAATCATATTAACGTTCAATAGTATATAATTGTATGTGTATTTGTGAACTAATTATTTAGAAATTGTTTTAACTTATTTCGTTTTGTCAATAATTATAAATTTTCTAAAGAGGTGGTATAATAACTCAGTAAATATAAAGATCTTTAAAATGATTAGGATTATTTGAATAAAGTGTTGTTAAGACTACATATATGTTAAGTAAAAACGTTCTTAATATTTATCGGAATAGGTATTAAATACTTAGTTGTAGTTATCTTCATTATTTAGCATATTAAGTATTTACAATGTTTGTTACTAAACTGGTTTTTGTCTTATAAAGTAATTGTAATTAAAACAACCGAAGTGCGCCCGTCTGTAAAATGACTTCTGCTTAGTTTTATTACGGCTATTAAAATTACCTCATGACGTACTGAAAGTCGCGTTTGCAATAATATGCGGAGCCAACACAAACCGCTCGACTCTAATGATTTAGATTATGTGTTAGGTAACTTTGTTCTAAGTTATATCGCTACGTTTACTTCGTGTGTTTGTTAAACTGGGTTAAAGTACATTCTGGGCTTAACATCTAGTTCCTGTACATAAACATTATTATTACATTTTCAACCGAGCAGTTGATATGATGATGATGAATCAATTTGGTAGAGTCTATAATTTGTATTTAATCGCCAGAGGATATCTGTTGTTGTTTGTTTCGTTATCTTCTTTGCGTCTACAAACGTGTGGAGGTTTTTAACTTAATAATATCTCGTTCCATTTATACAAATAGATGTCCGAAAAATATTGACTTTACGCCTGTGTCAACTGAAATAACGTGTCTGGGAGGTTACCGCAACCAGAAATAAACGCTTTACAGTTTTCTTGCGGTGCCATAAACAGCATCCGGTGAGCTAATTCCACGTCGCCAAATTTAATCAACAAACAATACAGAAAAATGGGTTATTAATTATTGCAAAAACCAATCGGTATGTAACCGCATTGGAACGTGTTTTTAAATGTATTCCATTAAGGGGCACAATGCGACACAGTGCGCTATTCATTCGTTGGCAATGTTTCCCGGTCACGGCACTGTGTCTGCCTGTGTCAGTCGGTGCGTAATGCAGATAGAAGCCGTTATCAAAATGGCGTCGCGTCGCTCGGCAGCCATCGCGAGCGGGCGGTCGTTGACGCGGCCGGCTCGCGTGGCGCGTCTATCGATTACGTTTCAGCGGTGCCGAAAACATCGAGCGACCTCTCACGGCGAGTTGTGGAAACTTACTTCTCACACGCGGATACAGATGGCGTTATATGCAAATTGATTAAAAATGCCGATTCCTTTTATTTAAAACTACTGAGTAGACCTTACTGAAAGTATTTAAATTGTTGAAAGTTAATTAAATTAAAAAAATATATGTAATCCTTTGCCAGAACAGGAAATCTATAGATGGTTTCATTATTATGTATTGAATGGTTTTGTAGTTAATGTACGTTGGATTTTTTTGGCTACCAATGCAAATTAATTTTGTCTCTACCAGTGTTGTGATGGTCTGATCTGATTGATGTTCTATGCATCTATCATAAGCTTCAAACCTATCGAGATATGTATCTGCTGGCAAGAGATTGAATTTTTTCAGACTGTATTTAAATTGAAATTGACTGATCTTGAAAAGCAAAACAACGGCCACTATGAAAGTTTTTAAGTCTTTTGTGAGAAGATTCTTGATGTTCGCCGAATACGAACATTAGTTATCTATGCTTGTATTAGAAGCTTCGATTTTATTATTTCTTTAGTTATTATAAAAATATGCAAAATAATAATAATTCCATTGACTTGTTCACAGTGTAAGGACTTCGAGAAGGTGGGCGCGACGATCGCTGTAACCCCATGCGATGTGGTGGAAGAGGCAGACATCACCTTCTCCTGCGTGGCAGACCCTCAGGCAGCCAAAGAGGTAAACGTATACCAACAGATTATATTATGGAGACTTTCCCTAGAGCTGGGTTTTGTACTGATAATAAGCAATCCTTAGTACGATGCCTTCATGAAAATCCATTGTAACATGAACCTTAAGTACCAACCCTTTGTAAACTTAGAAGGAATCGATCTTACGGGGTTTCTGTGCAAAACTTTGCTTAGTTTGTAAGTAGTAAGTAGGGATGTACTAAAGATTTTAAAAGAATCTCGATTAGCATTTCAAAGATGAGAACCGGCAACATTTTATTCCCAAAGCACATAATGTGTATATTTCAGACCTATTTCGTGGAAATGTGGGCGTTGTCATTTCCATTTCTGCATACGCATGGGAGACACTAATTAGTGTGGTTTCGTATATTTATTTTCGCGACTTTGTCCGCGTATAATGTCAATATGCTCTTCTCAGTCAGTGTCAGTTATTCCATAAAAACAGTTAGGATCAATCAGTTTTAAGATTTAGCTAAAATAGCCTAACTAACAAAAAAATGTTTATTGTTTGCTACAATTTAGTGTAAACATATATTTAAAGCGTTTAGTAAAAAGTTTGGCGTACAGGCACTACAATTTTATTGATTTTATATACCTATGTGAACAGACATAGCATCGACTATGGACGTCTAATTTTCAATGTAATGTGAGTTGTGTTGAATAAAGAATGGATGGCTACTAGAAGCGTCGAAATATTAATTAAAACGCTACCTTGTTGAGGTCAATGACGCACTTGACAAAATAGAACCAATCACATTATTACCTACGTTTTGTATTAACTCCATTTGTTTGCACAGATTTCGAGACAAAGTATGGTTTCATGTTGGTTGGTTATTAAGGACCATTGTGCCTCTGATATATGTATTTATGCTACAAATTATACTTTCCACAGTCTAGTTCTGCTACTTTTTCAGTAATCGGTGTGGGTGAAAGCTTTATATTATTCACTAGCAAATACACAGTCCTTGGTTTACCCTCTATATCAATCTTTTAACCCTTTGTAATATCTCTGTAGGATATAAAAACGTATCAGATGAGTTAAACGATGTTTACTGGAGTCGTAACGCTTCACTTATCCTAGTGAAGTGTTTATAGTGGCAAATTTTACGACTCAACGTCAGTAGACGAAGACTTCCTTATAAAATTATACAGCGCAGTAGTACTTCTGTAAAACCATTTTGAGTTCCATGTGGAGTGATTTTCGTTTCTCGTTGTTCGAGACCCCGTCTAGATGGCACTTATTGTAAGGGTTTGCGCATATTTGCTTTTAGTCAGAGATCCTCCAACATAATAGATGCCACCAACACGATATCTATATGTATATATCTCTCCTATGTTGGAGGATAGTAAGGAACAATTTTATTTCAGTCTGTTAACGAATTTGAAACATATATTTAAGAATCATACGAAAGCATACCGGTATAAGTAAGTATCAAACTCGCGACATTAGCTGTGCACTGAAGAGGCTTCAACAAATCATATTGGTTAAATTTAATCCACATGACGTCACTCAATACCTATTAGTGTTCGTCATAACAAGTATGGATAGGCGTATGTTTCTCAGTGGGACGTTTATAGGCCGATTATGTTTTATGGGCAGTACTGATGTCGCCCTGAGGTCGCTGTTTGTGCGTCGAGGTCGTGCGACACTGACCTTTTCGCTAAATAACCTTTATGACGACGGATATAAACCCAGCATCGCTTATTGTCTGGATTTATATCCGATTAATGACAGCATCAGATTTATTTGATTGGATATAATGTAAGAGCTGCGCTGTTACTGACGTCTGAAACGATGCTTCGGTGGAGAATACACTTTAACTTAGCAAAACTAGTCTAACGTAGTAGTCCAAAAACTGCAGATAGTCCCTACTTGTTGAACATGACAGTTTCCATTTGATATCTCTTGATATTGATTGCAAGTTAAAGATTCATAGGAAAAAGTTCCCTATGTTATAAAGCTTAATTAATTTGTTAAAATTTACAGATGGTCTTCGGGAACTGCGGTGTGCTGCACTGCCCGTCGCTGGAGTCCAAGGGCTACGTGGAAATGACGTCCATCGACGCAGACACCTCGCACGATATCGTCGAGGCCATCAGCGGGAAGGGCGGACGGTATCTTGAAGCTCAGGTACTGCTAGTTTACTATTTATTCACTTAAAGAGTTTTGTAGAATACCAATGCGATAATATTGCTTTTCTTTTTTTGCAAGTAAGGCTTTTTAGGGGTTTAATTTTATTTGTTTTTTTCTTTTTTGTTTATATGAATAAGTGATGGTTCTTAATAAACAAATAGTGTGTGATGAAAATTTGGAAAACATCAATGATATACAGCGGTCTTATTCTAAAATTAATTAAATATTAATCAGATTGCTAACACCATCTGCTTTAGTGCAAATATCCTTTTTGTTGTTTCTTTTTTATAGTTAAAGTACATTATTGTTTATTTTTTATTATTATAATTATTCCATTTTGATTGACTACCCTATAATGTTTTTAAATGTCCCTTTTGTAAACTAGGTTGTCTGGAAGAGATAGCAGTTAGTGATAACACCGCCTATTGTTCACTTAGTCCTAAGCTTATTATTATTTCATTTTGTATTATATATTCATGGTGTACAATAAAGTATGAATAAATAAATAAAAAATAAGTTTCTTTTTTGGAAAATTTTAAGAGTTATTTTCTTTTCCAGATCCAAGGGTCGAAGATACAGGCAGAAGAGGGCACGCTGATAATCCTGGCGGCTGGAGACCGCACTCTGTTCGACGACTGCCAGTCGTGCTTCAAGGCGATGAGCAAAAACTCCTTTTACCTTGGTAGTAGTCTGCTTGTCCTTTTGGCGGCGCGAAGAACTTTGGCCGTTGACATTGGTCGCGAAAACTGGTGTTTAGTGTCCAAATACTTAGGATTCAAGCGCCGCAATTCTCAACTTTTAGTAGTAGGGTGATATTTTAATGAGTCATTATGGGTTAACAAAGGAAAAGTAGATTGTAGTATGAATTACCTATCTAAAAACAGAAGATGGTGAAGCCAAGCTGATCAAATATCAAGAAAAAAGGTTGTGTGTGCAGTAGTTATGGCCTCGAGGTTAACAACGACAACAAGGACAACTCTTTGTTTTCCAACTCCTCCTTTATTTTGTCTTTCTGATTAATTTCGTTGCGGGATTATGACAAATTTAGGTCCCCTTAGATCCGCTGAGCTTCATTGCTCGGTGTCATTACTGTGCGTGCCGCTGTTGATCCTGGAGCACAGGAGTTACAGTGGCGGGTGTGTGGTGGGATAGGGCCTCGAGGTTAAGGCGCGCGATCAAGACAAAAATCTTGGGTGAAGGACAAAATCGTGAAGAAACTTGCACACCTAAAAATGCTTTAGAATTTCTTAGGTGTGTAGTCCGCCTAACCGCACTAGGCCAGCGTCGTGGACTAAGGCCTAACCCCTCTCAGTTGTAAAGGAGGTTTGAACCCAGCAGTGGGATCTATATGAACTGATGATATATGTTTTGTATATGTGTTTGTTAGAGCTTAGATATGTTTGGATATCGGATCTAGTATATTTAAGCACAGCACTAAGTAGACATTTTGGACACTAGTCACCGTATTTTAGTTAAACGCTTAATGTATTTGAAATTCAATACTTTTATTTTCCTTTGGCATGATTAGTTATGTTGAAATATTTTAGTTGCGTTGTTTATTTTTGCACGGCTTTATATTTGAAAATGTCAGCGATCAAATCTGAGCGTCTTGAAAGCATGACAATTTTTTATTTTTATTTTTATATTTAAGTATAATATTATCAATTAATTTATAATTAAAATAAATAAGTATAATTATTATTATGAATGATTTTTTGTTTTGAAAGCATTTGTAAGTTCGAATGTGTGTTTGTGTGTCCGTGGTTGGATTGGGTACGTGCAGTCGGTGGCCAAATAATTATGCAGTTTTTAAATCAAGTCTGTTTATTTAGCTCAATAACTTATTAAATAATACTGCCCTGGTGTAAAAGATTATTTTAAAGTATAATATTTGGCTACCCACCGTATTTTCTATAGATTGATAAAAACAGCTTATGTTATTTTTTATGCGAAGAATGGACACGATTCCACTCTTCCTTTGTTCTCTTTGTATATTGCACTATCAGACGAAGCGTCTTGTATTAGTAATTAATATGCTCAAAGTTACAGAAAATGATTATCGCCCATATGTGTCCTGGGCGCTACAATCTGAATTTACTAGTAAATACACCTGCGTTATTTCATGGCATACATTAAGTAATATTTTTAAGTGTTTTTAGTAAATTGAATCTAAATAGAATGTCGTCGATACTGTTTTTAGGCGCTAAAACATCGAAAAAACAATTATTATTATTTTTTCTACTATTTACATACATACATACATGCGTAAACTCACGCCTGTAAGGGTAGGCTGAGGTGCATATCTGCGCCCACATTTTGCCAGGTATGTATCAGTTCCACGTGATAGGAGGCGAGGCTATTGCCGTTTTTGGGGCACATTTCCAGATTCCGTGCTGCTATTGAGACTTTCGTAGTGGAAAATCTTAACAACACTTCGCACCGCCCGGGAATCGAATGCAGAACCTCTAGATCGCACGGCATATAATTGTGCCGCGAGACCATGAGGAATTTAGTTCTAACGGTTTTTCAGGAATATCCCAGTCGTTAAACATGTTCGAATTAAATATGTTGATACAACACATTGACGCTGCTCAATTTGATGCCTTCCTATAAAATTTACATCACAGTTTTCATAGACAATACTTTTTATATATTAACTGCTGTTGTTGTGATTATTTTATAATTGACGGAATTTTACACGGTGTAAACTGACTGAGATCGGAAACTAAGACAGGCAATGGGTAGGATGATTAACATTACATTGACGCTGAAAACATCCTAAAAGAAATAAAAAATTGACGTTTTTCTTACTATCATAACTATTACCTGTGTCAGTTTTCGATCATACAAGACATTTAGGTAAATTTTATTTTTATGTTATTATATAAGTGTAAACATACCGTTATTGAAAACTGAAACGGGTATTAGATAGGTAAAAACTCGAAAAAAATAATTTCTCGATCATGATCTGTTCACAGAAAATGTTTAGATAAATATATTCCTCAGGCTTATTGGTTGATAAACACGATAGGGTGTTTAGGTTTATTACCTGTGTCAGTCTGCAGTGTAGAGCTGCGTGGTGAAAGAGTAAGGTAATGTCCGTGGCGTGCGTTGCAGGCGACATCGGCAACGCGTCGAAGATGAACTCGGTGCTGCAGGTGGTGGGCGGCGTGTCGCTGGCGGCGCTGGCCGAGGGGCTGGCGCTGGCCGACCGCGCCGGCCTCAACCAGGCCGACCTGCTCGACGTGCTGGCGCTCACGCCGCTCGCCAGCCCGCACCTCATCCTCAAGGGCCGCGGTCAGTACCCACCACCACACCACCCCACCACCCATCCCACATATTCTCTCTTCACTATTCTATTTGGGGTCGATGAACTATGGTTTATACTTACAAATATGTCAATTAGCCGTCATGTCTTCATTCACCCCTTTTTCTTCCATATCTTCTCCCACGCACTCCATACACATTTTCTTTGGCATTCCTCTGCTTGTCAATTCTTCAACTTTCATATTCATTACTTTTTTACCTACATATGGTTAATCACTTCTCTTAACATGCCCATACCATGTTAGGCAGTTACCTATCAGCTTATCTATCATAGGAGCCTTCTCACAAACTTCCTCTAACGTATTCATTCCTCACTCTGTCATTCCATGTTATAGCACACATGTGGAACCTCTTTGTCGTGCTTTACGTAAGGGACTTTGTATTGAAAATATAAAGAAATATAGAAAAATATTTCCAATCCCACACTTTTTTTTTAACAAGACAAAAGCGCCTTAAGCCCTCTGTTTGATTTTTCGGGGGAGGCCAAAAAGGGTATGTCGGGGTTACCGGCCTTCCAACCAGTGTTGGGCAAAAGTTAATTGACAATTAACTAATTGTTAATTGCTGCTACTGCAATTAACAATTGATCAATTGTTATTGTGAAAATGACAATGAACAATTCATTAATTGTTAATTGCAGTGGCAACAATTAACAATTAACTAATTATTAATTGTTAGTTCAATTAATTTTTGCCCAACACTGCTTCCAACTCAACGCGCGAAACTATTATTCCCTTGGCTGAGTTGGATTCCTAAGCAAAATCCTACGCCGGCATAACTCTTGTAAGAGCATACCTCCTCCATAGTACGCCTCAAAATTCCAATAACCCGTATTAGTCGCCTCTTAAGACGGGCAGGGGATGCCGTGGCAGTAATCTTACGCAGCTACAGGGCGGTCCAATCTTACTCTAAGTCTCCTTTGTCGTAATCTTTATTCATTGTATTTAAAAGGCCAACGTAAGTATATCCAATCCCACATATGCACCCGGCATACATGACTCTTATCGAGCTCTGTGTTACTTCTATCAAATCCCCCTAAAAACGTTTAAAGACTGATATTGTTGTGTCGAATCCCACATATGCATCCATGACTTAGGACGTCCTAAATATGCTCATGTATATCTTCTTTGCGCTCGTAATCTTTACTCTAACCCCGCGGTAATTATTACAATCCCATGCACCCGCACTGTAGCGTTAATTTAACATTGTTGTTCCTTCGACTCCTCCTCAATTTTTTATAAAAACTATAAGTACATGTAACTAGATGTGAGAAATAATTTTGAATAACTAATTACCGCGTGGTTGCGTGTGTTCCCAGCGATGATCGAGTCGTCGTACTCGACGCACCAGCCGCTGACGCACATGCAGAAGGACCTGAAGCTGGCGCTGGGACTGGGCGACGCGCTGGAGCAGTCTCTGCCGCTCACGGCCACCACCAACGAGATCTTCAAGCACGCCAAGCGGCTGGGCTACGCCAACCACGACGTCGCCGCCGTCTACATCCGCGCCCGCTTCTGATCTCACGCCTAGCCACGCCCTCACCACCACTACGCATAGTTAGCAATACATCAAACATAACTAAAACACATACATTTGTTTTCTTTCTCACATGGATATGCTATATGTTCTCATCTCAATCATGTTCTGTTAGTTGTTCAGTTTGGTGTGACGTTTGTCTGTAATATAACTCGATTGTAATGACCAAATATATAATGATAAATATTGTTGAATGATTTGTAGATGGTCATTAATTTGAATGATTTTTATTCTATACATTTTAAGAGCAAAGTGTGGTTGTTTATTTGCCGATATTTTTTTGAGTAAAATGGAATGTCTGTATTTGATACAGCATTATATTATCCCATATCAAATGTTGAGGTAAAGTTATTTAAAGGGAGTTGATCAAAATAATTGGATAATAATTTAGTTGTATATTTAATCTCTTAATTTTACACATCTTTAGTACATATTCTTTTGTTTTCGTATTATAAAAGACTTAAAATATTTACTTTATGTTCGAAATCGATTCTTCTTCACCCTTTTTCTTATAAAAGTATTTACATTTTAATATAAACATAAAGAAACAGTTTAAATGATGGGTTAAAGGTTCGTCATTATGTTGGGCAACTTACAAAACCAAATTAAGGGAATCTTGTAATAACTGAAATATATTTTTTTTGGCAAGCATCATATAAATATATATTTTTGATAACTACTGGTGAAAACCAACTGAAATATATAAGGTTAGCCTGTAATACAAATCAAATTTATCAGTACTAAAGTTGACTTCCTATCCTCATCAGGGATAATAAATATATAATCATGCGAGTTTTCTAAACGCAATATATTTCACTGCTTATGATCTGGATTAAAAAATCGCAAATAAATATGGAATCGGTAAAAAATCAATATCTGAACATGTGAATCAACAAAATAATTATTGGAAGAAATTGACTTAACAATCTCATGTCTTTTCACTTTAATAATGCTTCTCATATTAAACATTGTCTGTACGATTTTCATGTTGTAACAAATATTAACTATGTGTAATTGGTGTTTTATAATTGACTTAATTTTAAATCTACTTTTAAGAAAGAGTAAGTGTTATATCTTTTGTAAGATCCTAATGCACTAATGTGAATTGTGATCAAACAAATGTTAAGTAGAATTAAGTATGAAATCATTTTTCATTGCGTTTTTGGGTTTACTTCTTTCTACTATGACTCACTTCGTGAATAGCTTTTTTACTATAGGACCAACAGAACACTAAGAATAGTTTATGTTTCAAATAACTAAAATAAACAACACTTCTTACCAATTAGTTTTCTTTACCTCTTCTACATACATGTGTATTAAGACCATTTCCAAAAATAATAAACATTTAATAATAAAAACGAAATTTGTGTTATGTGCAGTTGTTCTATTTACTATGTTACAGTTTTTGATTCGTGCATTTACTCCTTTAACAATATTCCTTCACAATAAAAAAAACCTTTTCTCAATGGATTTTACTTAAAATATATAGGAATTACATTTAATTATAAGCAATTTGTTATACAAAATATGTTAGCATGCAAAATATGTTCTGTTTGATGTTGTTCATTTACATATTTCATTGACACATACACACTCATTGTTACAATTAAGCCCTTGTTTTATAACTATTGGTCTAATTTATGCTTATTATTTAATTTGTTTTATGATGAATTTTTACGTTTCTGGGAATGGTTAAAGTAATCCATAAAATCAAACAAAATAATATTTTTCTAAAACCCATTTCTTGGTATTAATTAAAAATATTATTGTTCATATAAATCAAATTGGTATTATAATGTAACTAACTAGATAGTTGTCTAAAATTAAGATGCATTTATATGTACAACTATACTTTCGCTTTCATATCTCTATGATGACTGTTACGGAGGATGTAATAATAATAAAATATTCGGTACAACGTTGCAGATAACATTTCATATAATTCTCGATTTATTCTTTTTATAGTCTATGGTAATATATTTTTATACATAAGTTAGTATTAATCATAGTAAAAAATGGAGATTTCACAGAAATAAACAATACAAGTGTTGGCCAATTATATCATAGTTGTAATGCTTGTATATGTGCAACAGGTATCATTGTAAATGGCCGATTCGGTATGAATAAATTAATTATATATGATAAGAAATGTTTTATTCAGCTATTGTCAATTATTTTGTCAGTGTTGCCAATGTCATAATATTTTTTACAGCGCCATCTGTCAACTATATTTCGGAACCGTATTCGAAATTGAACATCAGTCTTTTTCCTTGTGCGGATAAGCCGCAATAATTGGATCAAGGAGGGGAATGTTAGGTGAAATCGCTCACAAGTGACTTGTTATTGGTTCATTCTTTGGATCAATCCGTCGAAAAGATTAGACAATGAGAAGACGTAGTTATTCGTAAATATTTCTTAGATATTGATGTTATTTTATTCTGAAGATAACAAGAAATTAATGACCTTACTTATAAACGTTAGTTAATATAACTATTACTTAAACATGCTTTGTTTCGTTTCCTTCAACGATGTGTCAACGTCACATGTCCATCAATAGAGCAGGCCTAAGCATAATTAAGCAGTAGTTAAAATACTTAAATTTTATAAACACGGCCTTACGACTCCAATGCATCAAACAAAATTGTTTCTGTTACCACCGCGTTTCCTAACTTTTTCGCCGCGTTCTAATTGCAGATTTATATTTAATCAAACGATGACCTTCAAAAAGCCAGATACGAGTTTACGACAAAGTGTACCCCGTCTAAAAATACAGCGATTGGATGATTTATAGTGTGCGGTCACGCTCCAACGCTCGAGCGCTGCGCCTCCGCCACAGTGACAGTACAGTGACGTCACCGCTGCCAGCGATGCAAAGGTCGCAGGGAACCGCAGGGGTCGCCAACTAAGGCTTCGTTTAGGTCGTAGTTGTGTTATTAGATGTTCGTATCTCTCCAGATAGGGTACCCCAAATGAACATAAAATATAACCACGCCCCAGTGTTACACCACAATGAACGTATAATAGATCTAGTTATACAATGCGACATGGCAATATAATTGCCATCAATACTAATATTATAGAATTTTGTTTATCATGAAGAAACTCAAAAACTACTGGGCCGATTTTCATGATTTTTGTTGTGGAGATAAATGGGAATTTGGGAAAGATCATAGGGCCAAAGGACGTAGGACCCTTAATATTGTTTATCAAATTTGTCTCAAGCGAAGTTGAGTCCTACAGCTAGTTAATTAATAAAGACTATATTGCGTTTAATGTTGTGTCAGTGCGATTATTTTACTTTTCTTTGATATGTAAAAAAAAAGGGAGGAAAGAGAACAAATTTTAGTAAATAAATAGAAATTAATAAATAAGAAAAGGAATGCCATTCCATTTTTATTTTTCCTGGACCTTATCATAGTTGTACAGAATATTATTAGGTATATTTTATTCTTAAAACGGATTCTAACAGCGAGTAATAAAGTAACGGTAAGGACATAAAATGTTTACGAGTTCTGAAAAAAAAACCGCGGGCGAGTGACACGCGAATCTGCGATAAATTGATCATCATTATGAAAGAAAGTTTGGAGGAAAAAATATAACCTCAGTCCGCAATGTTAAGCCGAACTCACCGCAAACAAACGTCATAAACATAGCTATTAAAAAAAAACATTTGATTAGCAATTTACGTTTTGGCGGTTAGGTAGTATGGAATTTTACACATAATTTTTGAGGATATAAATTTTAAAAGGTGGAAAATTTAAAAGTGTGAACGATGTCGTTTTTAACAGAGTATTACGATGAATTTCGACAGCATCCCATCAGGAAAACTAAGATGTGAGTATTATAATATTATTTTGAGCTGTATAGTTCCTTGAAAATATCGCAATTGTAAGGAAAAATTATTGGTGGTCCGACGACTTGAGAAAGGTGGCGGGTAACGGATGGATGAGGGCTGCACAAGACCGGGATGGTTGGCGCTTTCTTGGGGAGGCCTACGTTCAGCAGTGGACGGCGATAGGCTGAGTATATAAGGACAAATTATTAACTGTTGAGCTCATCATCACCCGAAGTTATTTTAAAATTGACATCGAATAATCCAACGGTGGTCAATTTTTTTTTCAGGTGCCGTCCTGAAAACAGGTGGGCAAAACTTGAAGGCAAATGGTTAGATCCGAAAGTTGGAACCCAGGACGTGAGTTTTTTTTACTATGAAAATGTCGTATGCAGTGTGTGTTAGCATAATAGCTTAGTTTCTCCATCCTGGACGACTTTATGTTATTTTCATATTCAATACAATAGTTTGTGATTGTCATAGAGTTAAACAAACGTAAAATGAAACTATAGCTCCTCTGTCACGTTTAGGGTAGGTACCTGAAATGCTTGGCCTTCACACAAATAAGCATTTGCGACAGAAATGGAGAAATGCCCTGCCGCCATTCTCGGAATCTTTTCCAATAGGGAGGCCCTACTTCCGTATTACGCCCAGCAATCCTGTCGACTCCTTGAAATAAACACTTACGAAATGTGAATTAATGAACTTGCGACCATAATATGACCAATATTATTATTAGTCATCAAAATTATTAGTGAAAATATTTATCCTAAAACATATTTTTATTTGTTCTTTTTTCAAGTTCCCTTTCCCACCTGACTGGGTTGGCTTCACAATCTTTGGCGACGATTTAAATAAGGTCATTTGTTTATAATACGAACAGACCCGAACCTGTTTCCGGATCGACCCTGCCTATTCTTGTGTAGAACTTCAATATGTTTTTTATTAACCCATTCCTCCCCATTGTCCTATTATAGTGTTCTAAACACTATATTCAATTTTTTGTTGTTGTTAGAGCTTTTCTTTTGTTTGTGGTGAATTTCGCTTTAAAACATGTTAAGGTGATTTTAATGTCATCATCATCATCAGCCCATATACGTCCCACTGCTGGGCACGGGCCTCCTCTTCAACTGAGAGGGTTTAGGCCTTAGTCCACCACGCTGGCCTAGTGCGGGTTGGCGGACTACACACCTAAGAAATTCCTAAGAACTTTTAGGTGTGCAGGTTTTATCACGATGTTTCCCTTCACCATTAAAGCAAGTGATAATTCATTGCAAATACACACATAACTTCTAAAAGTCAGATGTGTGTGCCTGGGGTTTGAACCTGCGACCGCCGAAATTCTCAACCGCGCGCCTAAACCTCGAGGCCATCACTGCTTACTCTGATTTTAATGTATTTTTTTCAAATTGATAATTTTTGTCGACTAAGGAAGAGCAGTATGATCCGGCTTCATATATCGCGGATTTTTTTTCTCATATAATCTTTCTTAATGTCTTCGATGCTTGGGAAGTAATGGGTTAATAATGTTTTCTTTCACAAATTAAACCCAAATAGTTATAAATCATACATAACATTTGACAAGTCAAAGGAATGCATCGAGATCTCTACTGATTATATTAATCGTTTTTTAAGCTTTCATTATAGAAGTCATGAGTAATTTTAATTAATCGTCACAGAAAGCGTGGACGGATGAAGAAATAGAAGCGTTTATAAAGGCCACAATGAAGAGTTTGCGCGGACAATCCACTTACTTCAACGACTACTGCGCTCATTTGCCTCAAGGTTGTTGTTTATTGCATTTACACTAAAACCAATGTAAAATGCATTCCCCGAACACAATGATGATTCATTTAAGTAGCTATTGTACTTGTACTATTGTATTGTACTTAATTATTCTCAACACTATGATGCTCTTCCATCGAAATCGATCTAGATCTAGATATAAAACACATATTTGGGAAGCCTACAAATATTTGCAGGTCCGAATATAGTGATCGCGATTTACCATTTTATATTTTGATAATTTTACATAAAGTCTAAAATAAGGTTAAGTTATTAATGCAATTACTTTAAATCGCGGGCCTTACACATGAAAATATTGACTATAGACTAGACTGTCATTCAAACAAATTATCAAGTAGCGACAGATGAAATGCTTCTTCATGCTTCACATGCTATGACACTATAAACCGCAGCTTGATGGTACCATACATATTTGATATTTTTCTACCTTCGTAAATTCCTTTTCTATCACGCAATCGATAAATATTACTACACTACTTTTTTCTACACCATCATCATCAGCCCATATACGTCTCACTGCCTGTCCCCACAGGCCTTCTCTACAGCTGAGAGGTTTAGATCTTAGTCCACCACACTGGCCTAGTGCAGGTTGGCGGACTACACACCTAAGAATTTCGTAAGAACTCTTAGGTTTTCCTTTACTATTAAAATACATGATAACTCATTGTGAATACACACCTAACTTCGAAAAGAGATCGACTGCGCGCCTAAACCTCGAGGCTATCATTACTTCTACACCATAATTAACAAATATTTGCATTATAATTGAATCGATAACTACAAGCAACACGGCTGTATGTTAAGATGTGTTTATTTTCGTGGTATGTGAAGAGTTCAAAACGCGGCCATTCAAACCGCGTCCGAAGAAGAAGAAGCCGTGCGTGGCTCAGGACAAGGTGGTTGAGGAGGAGGCGCCCCCGCCCGCCGCGCCCAAGCTCGCCATGAAGGACACCGAGCTCATGAAGGTGGCGCGGGAACTCTATGAGGGAGACATGGACCAGCCCACCCTGGAGCCGCTGCCCACGCACCCTAGAAGTTAGCAATATTACGCATTATTTAGTAGATCGACTTCTTAGCTTTAATAGGGTAAATTGTAGTAATTCACTTGGGGATAGTGTAGCTTTATTTTAAAGAAATTAGGCTAACAATTACCTTTACAAAGCATTTCGGCATTTTAGTGACGGCGAAAATGTATAAATTTTTAGATTCTCGATGTAATGAAGATTTAAATTAAGTTGTAAAGGGGTTCTGTGCTAGATAAGGGTCAAGAGTATTTAAAAATTGCTATAAAATTGTAGGATGTGCAGTTTATAGTAGACACTCATTTGAATTGTTCCAATAATAGGGCCGAATTTATCGTTGATTGATGTTTGCTTTGAGCACTGTGTTTTAACTTAGAAGAATCTTAAAAATATTCCCTGATTAAACTAGCTTGCAGCATAACAAGAGATAAAGGTCGGTCTGATTAAAATGTTGAATAAGAAGTGAATTTGGTATTTACATATTTAAAATTCTTTCTCTCTTTAAATCTCGATGATGTTATTATATTTCTAGAAATATGTATGTTTATTGATACATCATGAACAAATGATGAAAATGTTATTGTTTGCGCCCACGGATCGGACGTGACGCATGCCGAGGTGAGTGTACGAGAAACTTCAACACAGGTGATTACTGTGCACGAGAGAATGCAAGCGATGTTATGAATGAGTGATTATTAACAGATAATTATGCAATCAACTTGCATAGTCATAACAGCGTTAAGAATTCTTCAAAATAATCTAGACTAGATATATAAAATATAAGCGTTAAAACTAAAGTTGTTATTACGAAAGTATAATAATCATCAGCCCATATACGTCCCACTGCTTTAGGAGAGGGTTTAGGCCTTAGTCCACCACGCTGGCCCAGTGCGGGTTGGTGGACTACACACCTTAGAAATTCCTAAGAACTATTAGGAAAGTATAATGATGTATACTCGTAAAAATCTTTTTGAAATTGGGATGTTAGATAGTTAGCTTCAGTTTAGATAAAAAACATAACACACAAGTAATTGTAATATTTTTGTTTTTTATCCACAGTTCTAGGTTACGTCCGACCGTGTCTGTACAGGACTGGGATCAGTCAGTACCAGACCAGCATAGCCCGACTGGCGTATGAACTAATTCGCGATGACCGCATTCCGCGGTATCACGTCCACAACGGTTGTCGGCCAGTCTGGGGCCTCCCGCCCGAAGGTACCAGGCAACCAGAACTCGACGGAATACCTTTTGCAAGTGAGAGATTGTATTGATACATTACATGAAATACAAGAAACTGGTTGTATTCCTGTCACAAGATACTAGGCTACCAGAAGATGAGGCAGATTGTAAATATGCCTGTCATATACATTTTTATTTGTTTTTCTTATTAAATTTTATTTCAAATTTGCATTTTTTTTTAAAAAACAAGCTGACACCGTGCCTTCCGGGTGTGTTTTCAGAGGATATTTAATTATACTAAAATGCATTTCAACGAAAACGTGAAGTCTTGTGCTCAATGAAGCCAACATTGAAAATAAAATTCAGAATATAACTTGCTTTGTTAAAAACATCCGAGAATAAATATGAATGGTCCGTTTTTAATATTTTATAGTGTATTAAATAAATTCGGTTTATGATTGGCTCGAGTTGTGAGCTGGTGAGTGCGGACAGACGAATTGTTCACAGTTCGTTCCCGCCGGCGACTGATTCCAGTAAATGTTTACACTTGTTATATGAAATTAGTTTCGATTTTCGTCTGTTTGCGCATGTCGCAGTCACTGTCTTCCAGGTGTGATAATACAA
Organism: Hemaris fuciformis; assembly: GCA_907164795.1. NCBI lineage: Eukaryota > Metazoa > Arthropoda > Insecta > Lepidoptera > Sphingidae > Hemaris > Hemaris fuciformis. Next base: position 1,125,751 of record OU015452.1, read on the forward strand.
TGTGACTAGAATTTCCTTTTTATATTTAAAGGGTGGGTATTTTATATTTTTGCAGTAATTTATTTAGTATGTAGTGACCACATTGAACGAACAAAAGTGCGGCGATATCGAAGTAAAGTTTTTATGATTTTATATTAATTATATTACATGACAAATTGGATTGGAGATTGGATAAGAAATTCAATGAATGTGGATTTTGTGTAATAAGACAAAAACGGTCCTTCGTAAAATTCATATTATGATTTGGAATCATGGTCAGTGCATGATAGTGGTTAGTGATTTTCAGGTACTGATACATACCTGGCGAAATGTGGGTGCAGAAATGCACCTCTGCCTCCTCTCTCACCTCTCTTTGAGGAATACAGGCGTAAGGCAATATTATATGTGTTTTTTTAATTTTTTTATTCGGGATTATTTTACTGTTTATTTTGAAGACGGTACGCCAAATGGCCCATTTTCAACTTTGCCTAAATCATTACATTAGCACTTTACATTCTATTTGAAGTGTTTCTAAGTGAGGATTAACATTATTTGTAAACATATAACCGATAACGTCGGAGAAAGCTCGCTGAATGATTGCATCTAAAACTCTTACGGATTCGGGAAAGATATTGTTTAGAATAATCAAATCGAGACTCTTAATAGAATAGAAATGAAGAACTGTCCACACATTTACTCATCATATATTTGACCTTTCATATTGTATGGTTTAGTAGTTCGCGTTTCCTTTTCACTAAGGCTTGGCTCCAAAAGATCTGTGGTTTTTCCGACTACATAAAGATGTTAAGGACATCAAAGTACGTAGGTTTATTTTTTATTTTTTTATTATAATCTTTGGGAAACATACAATACAATTTTTCTTATATTCTAGGTTTTAAAGTAAACACATACATTACAAACAGTTTCCACTTATAAAAAACACTTGCAGACAACGGTAACACTTACATACATACATACTTAAACTCACGCCTGTATTCCCCGAAGGGGTAGGCAGAGGTGCATTTCTGCACCCACATTTCGCCAAGTATGTATCAGTCCCACGTAATAGGGGGCGAGCCTATTGCCGTTTTTAGGGCACATTTCCAGACTCCGTGCTGTTACCGAGAATTTCCTAATGGAAAAACCCAATAACACTTTGCCCGACCCGGGAATCGAACCCAGGACCTCTAGATCGCACGGCACATACTTGTACCGCGAGACCACGAGGCAGTCACACTTACAAATAAATATAATTTAAACATTTACTTGTAACTAACAATTGTTGGAGTGAAGACCGCGCTTAGACGTAGCGTCAGACGTCCTGCAGCACGATGGTCCGACGACTTGAGAAAGGTGGCGGGTAGCGGATGGATGAGGACTGCTCAAGACCGGGATGGTTGGCGCCTACTTGGGGAGGCCTTCGTTCAGCAGTGGACGGGATAGGCAGAGAATATGTAACTAATGAGATAAAAAACTAAAAATAAAAAGGAATATAAAACATTATTTAAGTATTGTGCTTAATAGATAATTTATAACATTATTCTAATAGTAAGAAGTTCCCATCTTCCCAGATAATGATCACCGTATTTTTTTTACCTGTGATTATGAATTACGCACGTATTGTGGGTTTCTTTTCATTTTGGAAGACCGGCAACATATGTAGTTAGAATCAGTAATTAAGTTAAAAAAATATAATGAATAATAAATTATTTGCTGGACAGTGGTTAAATTCGCAGCTGACGGGAAAGAATTTTTGCAAAATTACACTTTTCCTTTCTCCAAAATGTTCATGTCAGTGACCCCTTATTGAAAAGCACAAAGGGCAATGAAACATGACAAACAGTTACAAATATTACGACTTGCCAGGATTTTTACTGAGAACCGATCACTCACCGCTTCATAAAATAAAAGCGGAATTACGCTTCCGCGGAGAATAAATAAAAGAACACAAATGTGCGGTGTATTTAATTAAAGATTGAACAAATGAGGAAGCGTTCACAAAGGGCCACACACGTCTGCCTGCCTGGACATACGCCAAATGCATTACCATTGTGGGCGTTGCTCGTGTTTTCATACTTTATGAGCTAAATATTAAACGCTTGACTCCGTAATAGCTTAAATTCTCGTACTAAGACAGGCTAAGTTTTAACTTACAACAAAATGCAATGGACTAAAAACTCGAATTGTTATTGAGTCTGTATTGTAGTCATATTTTAACTATTTTAGGAAGTAATTAAGGCTTTAAATAATCAAGGCTTTAAATTTAGAAAATAACACCAGAATATTTTGCAACCCGGCAAAATCGATTCGAGGACCTTTAGATCGCAGGGCTTGTGGCGCCAACCAGGTAGTCAAATATTACAACAAGCAAAATATTAATGCTGAAGGATACGTCTGATACGTAGGTACTCCAGATTTCTAATAAAGCTTCCGTGAACCCCAGATTATCCTACACAGATTTCCTTGATTCAAAAATTTCGATAGATGCAATCAATGAATGAATAATGTATCAAGTAGCAGAGTGGGTGTGCTATCTTTACTTCTAGCCCTGCATTTTGAACACACCGTTCATCTAGGAGACATGCAGTCTTATTCACGTCCGATACAGACAAGGTGAATGACGTCATAAATTGATTCCGATTTATTTCTCGGAAATGATGATGCTGTTGAATTGATATTTTTTCTCTGATTCCAATACAAAAATAGATTTACACGTTGTTCTATATGATAATATTTCATATAAATATGTGGATAGTATCATGACGCATTGTAATGGAACGTAACTAGGGCGGATTAGACACTTCGTGTGAGGTAGCTGCTATTCAATCGGATATAAATATTCGCGAAACTGTCAAGTTACTTCGATTCGAACATATAGGGTTGGTTTAGAAAAGAAGGGGCTCGCTAACTTTATGACTAGCAAACTTGCTGTTCTGATAATAAATATTCAAAACTTTTAGCAATCATACTTAGTTTTTTCCATTTCCTAATGATGAATGATCGTTAAGACTGAAATTCTACCCTAAAAGACACTCTAAGTAACGCAGAACACTTCCGAAACATGCATCATACAAAACAGAGACAAGACCGATGGAAGGCCTTTGTCTCATCACAGGGCAGAGGCAGCGTAAGACGGAGATTTGAGGAACAAATATATTAATGAGGGTTTTCTGGAGGATAATGTAAGCATAATATGGCTCGGCATATGTAAGTACATTTTTTCAAGAGTGCAGCAAGTAGGTTTAGAATCTATGGAAAAAAAAACAGTAAAATCAAGTGTTTAGGGCTCACATACATATGCAGTCGAGTTTTAATAAAACAACATTTTGATAATAAATATTAAAATAATACGGTACTCGAGTTTCAAATTTAAGATGCTTTTCTAGCTAAAGGTAGACATCAAAGTCAAAAGAACCTTAAAGTTAATAAGATGCAAAACTTAATTATTGACGATCGATTGAGAGTCAGTTGTTTCAAGTTCTCCATTACTAGGTATTATTTCACTTTTCAAACAATTTCACTGTTGTTTTCACAGATTTTTATAGTATTTGTTGCTACAGTTATAAATATAAAACAACACAAACAAATATTTTTGGATCACACAAACATTTGTCTCTGAACCCGCGGCCACTCGTTTCGCAAGCTGGTGTCTAGCCAACTGCACCAAGGGGCTGTCACCGCGTCGGTGACTACATTAAATTGCTTAAAATTTTACTTGGGGCCTAATACCCGCATTACCAACACTTGCTCCGTGCCTGACTGAGGGTATTTAAGGCGTGCGGGATGAGCATAAATTGTGCCCGTCGCGTCGTATATTCCTCACTGATATATGGGATTAAGATTGCGTTGAATTCGGCTGTGGCCGTTGTCTGCTGTCGGACGTCGTCGCGTCTGTGCGCGCCGCACTCGCTACATTCATTCAATTACTGCACCTTTCATTGTCTGCCTCATTGTCTTTATACGTAAAATTTGTAGCATTATTTTTATATCAAACAGTATTTAATGGAAGGGACGAGTAGATCTATTCATCAGCATTAGACCATATGCATCCCACTGCTGGTCACGGGTCCTTCTACAACTGACAGGAGTTAATTCTTAGTCTGCCACACTGTCCTAGAGCGGGTTGCCGGACTACATACTTAAGTAATTCCTAAGAATATTTGGATAGTGCGGCTTCCACGATAATTTCCTTGACCGTTACGAATTATCATGCACTTTACTATATAATTCATTATGAATACACAAAACAGTCAGAGGTGACTCGATCGCGCATCTAAACCTCGGAGCCATTACGACTTTTAATAATTTTTACTTCAATATAATTGCTCGTAATTAAAAAATAATTATTATACGCATCTCTTGTTGCAATAATAAATATCTTGTATGATTTATTTATGGACTAGAAGGAAAGACTCATACCCCTGCACGATTTTATCTCCAAAGGGATAGGAAGACATACTTTGTCACAGAAAAATATGACAGGCGTTTTAAATTTTTACTAATACAAGCCAGTGGCGGTACTTCCAAAAAAGCCCAAAAGCCCAGCTTGCCATAAAAAAATCTGTACAATAATCTAAAGACAAAGCTTAAAAGCTGAATCTTTAATTAACAAAAGCATTTCGGCATATAAATGAGAATATACTGACCCCACAATAAACAATTATAAACTAGACATTACACAATTAACGTGTAAAGCTTTTGGGTTTTTATGGAAGTACCGCTACTGATAAAGCTGTGGGGTCCCGCTCCGTGCATTTTTATGGGATAAAAAGTACCCTGTTATTGTTATAATTATGTCAAATTAAGTTTTATAGGAGTTATAGAGTTGTAGAGGAGGCCCGTGCCCAGCAGTGGGACATATATGGGCCGATAATGATGATGATGAAGTTTTATAGTTTTATGTTATGTAATTTAGAATTTATGAATATGTAATATAATATGTAATAGAATTTATTTATGAATGACTGCTGGTTCTTATAACACAGGATTTCCCTATTACAAGTATAAGACGTAGGTACCCCATCATTATGATCTAAAAAAGATACATACATACATACATACATAAACTCACGCCTGTTTTCCCTGAAGGGGTAGGCAGAAGTGCATTTCTGCACCCACACTTCGAGGGCGAGCCTAAAAAAGATAAGAAATTAGTTTTAAGTTAATTTAGTAAGCATTATAAAGAGGAAAAGTTGGTATTTTTGTACTTTTTTTAAATTATTTATTTTTTTATTCTGGCACGACAAAGTGACTCCACTGTACCTGATGGTAAGCACAGTGGGGTCCAAAAAAATTATACCGACCAGCGAGAAACGATATGGTCACCCGCTGGTCGATACAATCATGCCGGCCCGCAAACTTACGCCTGGTACTTAGTTTTTGGATTCAAAATTGTATTCGAGAGGAGCCGTACCCAACAACTCCTATGCTATAAAAGGTTCATTACCCTAACAGATGTTCAGCACAAAGCATCCCGCGTAATCTTCCTTGTATTAGGTTCGTAACAATCTTTTAATATCACAAAATCCACAATATCTTGCTGGCGTCACGTTGTAGCGAATTTCAACAGAATACTAACTCAGAGGGAAAATTGTCGTTTCTGCGAACAGTCTGATCTGTTTCGTGTTCCTAGTAGGTGTGATCATGCGTAAATAAAACGCATGTCTTAACACAAGTTGAGTAACGGACTGTAATACGTTTGTTACAGGTAAATTTAGTCAATGAAAAAGGGAAATTTTCTGAAATCGTTGTAACAGAATTTATCGAGTTGTATGTGTTGTATCTACCTCGTGGTCTCGTGGCATAAGTATGTGCCGTGCGATCTAGAGGTCCCAGGTTCGATTCCTAGGTCGGGAATAGTGTGACAGCCCCGTGGCGCAGTTGGCTAGACACCAGCTTGCGAAACGAGAGGCCGCGGGTTCGATCCCCGCACCGAGACAAATGTTTGTGTGATCCACAAATATTTGTTTCGGGTCTGGGTGTTTGTGAGACCGAAAAGTCTCTCGTAGTTTCTGATACCCACGACACAAGACTTGTATCTTAGTGTGGGATCAGAACTATGTATGTGACTGTTGGGTGTATTTATTAAAAAAAAAAAAAAAAAAAAAAGTGTTATTGAGTATTATTTTCGGTAGCAGCATGGTATCTAGAATTGTGTCTAAAGACCGGCAATAGGCTCGCTCTCTATTACGTATTGGCGAAAAATGGGTGCTTAATACACTACTGCTTATCCCTTTCGGGAGTACAAGCGTGAGTGTATGTAAGCAATTTGTAGAGAAAAGCATTGTAATTGTTACCTAATTATTGTTGGGCCTTGATTGTCGTCGTTTAATATGAAGTAAAAAGCCGTGAAGAAGCAGTGATGGTCTCGAGGTTTAGGCGCGCGGTCGAGAATCTCGGCAGTCGCGGGTTCAAACTCCAGGCACACACCTCTGACTTTTCGAAGTTATGTGTGTACTCACAATGAATTATCACTTGCTTTAACGGTGAAGGAAAACATCGTGAGGAAACCTGCAAACCTAAATGTTCTTAGGAATTTCTTAGGTGTGTAGTCCGCTAACCCGCACTAGGCCAGCGTAGTAGACTAAGGCCTAAACCCTCTCAGTTGTAGAGGAGGCTCGTACCCAGCAGTGGGACGTATATGGGCTGATGATGATGATGAAAAAGCCGTAAATAGATTGTACAACTCGCTACAAAGTAATAGATGTAACTCTTATTAAACAATTATTTGTATGAACCATACTACATTAGGATAAGAAAACTTTGTAATCCCCTTAATAGCAGTGGCGGTACTTCCATAGAAGCCCAAAAGCCCAGCTTGCCTTACAAAATTCCGAATAACAATCTTTAAGCTTTAAATCTTTATTTAACAAAAGCAATCAGACATATAAATGAGAATATCCTGACCCCAATAAACAATTATAAACTAGACATTATACAATTAACGTGTAACGCTTTTGGGCTTCGCAACTGCTTAATAGCGTTCATATAATTTGCAATATTTATCTGTCTCGGCGTCACAAGCACGGTCGAGATGAAGTCGTCGGTTCAATTTCCTGACACTACATTAAACAACGGAGACGCAAATTATACGAGATTAAAGTGACTGTAAATAATAACTTTATAATGTACCGTGAGTGGCTTCGAATAATTCTCTTTGTGATCTGACTCGCTGAGTGTCGCGTTTATGACATATTTTACTGTAAGCAGCTTCTGGAAAGGACATTATTGTTAAGGCTACTTCAAAGGATTCTTGAATATTTTTATCAATACGCCAGGAAATTAATAATGTAAGTGGTAGTGTTAACAGGAGGAGGCAATGCCTTAAGTTTAAAAACCAATGACCGATCTAAATAATTAACTAATAATAACTAAGAATGACAAATCTACTCCTTCCGCCCTAATTATCACCACGGCTGCCCTACCTTAAATTAAAGTACAGCTACGACCCTGCTCGACTACGGTGGTACTACTGCCTCAAAATAATCAACGTTTCCTTGGATGTGATTCCCAGAGGACGAAATAGCTTTTTTTTTAACGAGAGGAAAGTGCCTCAAGCTCCGTGTTCCGTACTTCAGGGGAGGCCGAAAAAGGTATGTCGGGGTTACCAGCCTTCCAACTCAACGCGCGGAACTATTGTTCGCTTTGCAGAGTTGTATCCCTAACCAAAATCCTACGCCGGCATGCCGACTAAAACCTCTCAATGGCTGTCTTGTGATTTTTGGGCGATACGATAAATACAAGGCGAGCGCCCTTAATTGTTTCCCGCTGCCGTCCAGCGCTCTGTCCAAATGTGGACAACTCTGCGATAGAGGGATTTCAGGTGTCCCCCACTTGGCAATAGTTTGGATGTTGCGTTTGGTGTGAGCGTCCGCGACATTCACGAGGCCAAGCGTTCTGCCGCACTTCTCAGGATCGTACATCGCCTGTAAGGGTGCACCTTACCCATGGTACGCCTAACAATCCCGTTAACCCCTATTAGTCACCTCTTACGACAGGTAGGGGATGCCGTGGTGGTATTCTTACGCCCCCAAACCACGGCTGGAGGACGAAATAGCTAGTGATATTCGAATCCGTGCGCAGCAAAATTCGCATATTCCGTCTTCTGGTTTCAGTCTGTTGCGATCAGGTCAGTACGAGTTTTGCGGTTGCTGAGGGATAACCATAATAGTTGCTTGCTAATCAGCACTCATTTTGAAATTAACTGTTCTTATCAGTCTGCATGGTCTCCTTAAAATTTGACATACCTTTGAGCCTTAGTGTGGAGTCAATGCCTAAGAAGTTGTGGAGAGAAGCAGGTATATATCTTGTATTTATGAATTTTATGAAAATAATTAATCGAATCTTAAAAATGTTTAACATTATTTACAGTATTTTTTTATTTTTAAAAGAAGGTACGGTTAGTCCTACCTTTACCAAGGCGCGAGCTATTACCTATTTAATTTTAGTTACACTGACGTTTTAATGATAAAACAAATAATTGAATATAGATACAAATAAAAAAATCTTTCCTCAGTATAATAATAGTATAGCTATTATTGTTTCTAAATGAAATACTAAAACACATTTTTTACATCCGAAAATCACTGCAACGACATTTTTCTAAATCAATTTCGATGAACAGTTTCTCAGTTCTGGAGGTGTAAATCATTTGAACAAGTATGCTCGCGCGAAATGATATATTTTCGCACTTGGCATACGGGACAAAGGAGGTGCGTTTTGGAAATCTCTTTCCCAGAATATTACGTAAAACACGTTCGAAGAAGTAATACATGCGGTGACAGAAAAAATGTTCGCGGTTCACAGAATACGGTTCGGAAATGAGCACGACTAGCTGCCAGCGATTCCTGTGATTACCTCAGGTAATGTCATCACTTGTCACCGCTTTCAATTTATAGTCGTGATAAATGGCGACACTTGGATTTTATTTGTGTGTTTACTAACAAGCATCTGTCGTTTTATATCCATAAATACGTATATGGTGAATCAAAAATGTAGTGAGGCCTGGAAAGATACTTAAACTTTAGTTACGAGTATTATTTTTGACTCCAAACAGAGAGCAGGCTTATGAAACAAAAAGTAAACACAGACCCTTGCTTTCATTGGAATTTAGAGGACAACATTAATCAAGACTTCTTACAGTCGACAAACAACATGTTTTTACCAAGATCCTAGGGAAGAGAGATGATGATCTTACAATTATGATTAAAGATAGAGGGAGAGTGACTGACAGGAAAATTCACGTCCATGCTTTAGTCATAACAATAATGTCGAACTTTGAATACCGGAACATTCCCTGGTCAAAGTCAAAGTCAAAGTCAAATTATCTTTATTCAAATAGACTTCTACAAGTTCTTTTGAATCGTCAATTTTACACTTTTTTATATTTTTGAAACTATTGCCGCTTCGAAACGTGTTATAGCTGTGGAGAAGAAACGGCAAGAAACTCCCTCAGCAACACGACATGTCATTGGAATGGAATGGTCATGGTCCCAGGAAGTAACAATTTATTTTGGGTCACTAAAAGTGAGCTCCCTCTAGAGAAAGGCAATTTGGGAGAGATTGTGTTTCGCCGCTGGTATTGGCAGATGTTCTTTCTATTTCATCGACACAATTCTATTTCTCCGTTTTACCTCGATGTTGCTTTTATAAGCCGTAATGTAAATAATAGAGAACTGTACAAAGTTATATTTAAACGCAATGAATGCAAAACCACGTTTATAAATAATCTGCGGAGCGTGTTACAGTAAATTTTGTAAAAAAAGCCCGCAATAAATACATTTCGCGTAATAAACGCGTGTATGTGGCCTACTTTGATCTCCACCGTGATATGGCACACGTATTGTTTCCTAGAATTATTCTAACGTTTCACATTTATATTTAATACTAACTATTCTGTACATTTTTTTTATATACCCGTACTACTATTACTCAACAGTCTGGAGGAGATATTAATATTAAACGACTTGAGAGGTAATACCTACTCAAAACAATGGGACCGATTATATGGATATCAATATTTTTTTAACTGATTTTAATGTTGATATTATTAAAGCTTGTACAGTCCGATCAGTAGCGGTACTGCCATATAAGCCCAAAAGCGTTACACTTTAATTGTGTAATGTCTAGTTTATAATTGTTTATTGTGGGGTCAGGGTTTTCTCATTTCTGCCCTGTGGCAAGGGGGGTTAGAATCCCACCACGGTATCCCCTGCATGTCGTAAGAGACGACTCAAAGCGGCTCTTGAGTCGCTGGCCGCGTTGCGGGGATAGCGCGTCCTCACTGAAAGTGACCCCGAGAGGAGCGGCGGCATGACTGACTGACTTTTATAATCCCTTCAAGGAAAAATCCAGTCTTAATTTAGGATTAGTATATTGTAGAGTAAATACGATCGTTGGCTGTCACATACGACTAATAAACATAAATATTTTTAAATATACCAATAGCCACATAAGTACATACTTCTGACCCCACACTAAGATACAAGTCTTGTGTCGTGGCTATCAGAAACTATGAGAGACTTCTCGGTCTCACAAACATGCAGACCCATGCAGATTGTCATGTACTTGTTGAAAAACACATCAATCATTTAAACATTTGGCTTGTGTGAAAAAAACGTATTTTTGTTTTAGATCAGGAACCAGATTACTGTTCATTTCTCAATTATTATTATTTTTTAATTCGTTCTTTTTTTAACAATAGTAGATATCTTTTATTTACTATGGAACGATTATAGATAATGTCATGTTTTTTGTAAGCTCATAATTTTGCAAAGGTTGTTAAATCCGCTTTTCATCGTGCTATAAATTTGAACAAAAATGAACTAATTTACTAAAGACAGTCTTTTGTCTAATATAATAAACTGACAACCGTGTGTCATTCAGTGAAACTAACATGCAGTTAGTTTGTGTAGTAGGTACTTCGTTTTTCTAGTTAATATCGTTAAATCATCGCACTGCACATTGTATTCATAACAAACGGCGCGAACTGCCGCGCGGCTTTGTTTAGCTTCGACACCCTGTTATTATAAACAATGACATCGAAATGTGACCGTTTTATGAGATTTATTTCAGACCAAAATGTGTTTGGTTGTATTCAGGCGGCTGAATGCAAATCACACTAGTGTAAAGTGTAATGTGGGTAGTCGGGTGCGTATCGAACTTGTCCGTTTATGTTTGGCAAACGTTTGGCCGTGACGTCTCGCGCGACGTTTGGCACGCCACCCGCCGACCGCCACCCGCCAGTTTCAGTGGCAAGAGCGCGTGCGCCGGCCGGCCGCCCCGCAGTTTTCCCGCCTAACTGACCGCGAGTGACACTTCATTATTTCGGTTTTGTTCGATTTTTGAAAGTGTGTTATTGTCGCGCAGTGTTGTTTCAGTGATATATTTAAAATCGATTGTTTTGCGATCCAGTGATTCGGTGACGATTAATCAAGTGGCCAGCAACATTCGCGGAACATTTGCAAGGATGTGCGTTATGGTAATATTCATCATCAATCATTTTATCCGTCGATATAAATTATTTGAATTTGTCTGATTTAATTTGTGTTGTTTTTAAAATGTTTATTGGCATGGATTGTTAGTTTATTTGTGTTTTGGGTTTAGTAACGTTTAATTTTAGTTTATTGGTGTGTTTGATTGTAAGTTGTGACACATGCGATGTGAATCAATATTTTAAGTCGTTTACGTCGGTATACGTGACTGCTGGTAGTTCCGACGAGCAGAAAGTTTATTTAACATTATACGTTCACACCATTATGTGGATAACAATGGCCAATAGTTCGCCATAAAAATATTTACTTATAAAATATTTCTAAAATATTTAAGAGATGTTAAATCTTTACTGATCTCACTCACTGCGATTATTTTGAAGAAATTATGATATTATCAAAAATAAGCACACTTCATGCGGAACGTTAAATTCACGGTCACTGGGAAACGACAACTTTATAAATAAACTAAACGGTTCGGTTTTTTCTCAAATAAAAATGTCCGTTTTTACGTAAGTGGGCCGCATAGTGGTGGCACGGGACGCGGGCGAAGGTCTCCATTCTACACATTACTCGAACAGTGAACATAAATTGGGATCAAAGAGTGTAAAGTTGTAAAAATGGTTCGTCCGCGCTCAAATCCGATTTATTAGCGAGTATTTGAAGGAGTGTTGAATGATTTACTCAGCCGATGCTGTTGAGTGCGTTTTTACACCAAAATAATCCCTTTTACGACCAACTACTCCAATAAAATCTGTTTTATATTAGTTAGAACGATTCTCAAAACATTTTCAAATGAGATATATCAGTACAAGCGGCGTAAACAGAGAGATGTCGGGAAAAGTCTGATTTATTAAATCACTGATCAATACGTACCGTATAATAATCTTGAAAGTTGTTTATTGCACCAAAGAAAACATATTATTTACACGCGGTGTGTTTATTTTGAAGGCATCCGAATGTTAAAAATGAAGAATTGCCCATTTGTCTGGATTTTTAAAACAAACCAAAGTTTTTTATATGACAGACGCTTGTTGAATTAAACTGAACTCAAAGCGGTTTCACGGCCTTATTGCATATAATATTAGCCATATACCGTGAGGCATTTCAAGGCAATAAGCTAAGGGTACAATAAGGTATCTAGGTATATAGGTAAAATCTGGGAAACTATAGAAATATGACAGCTATTTGAAACTTGATGGGTGAAAGATTAGATGAGTAGCCTTGGTTATGAGAAGGCTTTCAACGCTCTCCCTGATTAAATAGTATTTTTAGAGGATTTGAGGCTGGGGCAATGTTTGATAACTAGTTAACTGTTTAGGCTCAGGCTATGTCCAGTCTAGATAATTATATATTTACATTGGTTTTTCTTTTAGTAAGTAATAAGTAAAGTACCATATTAGTTTAGTCTATTAGTCCAGTCTGAATTCAGTATGACCTGCTGATTTAATAAGTACCATCAAGCATTTGTCAAAAGTACATACATATCAGGTCAAATATTAGAAAATGAGAAGATAAAAGATAAGATAAAAAACACTTTATTGTGCACTATTTAAACAGGAAACAACGATACAAAAGAACAACTAAAATACAGTGGACAATCGACGGTCTTATCGCTTAGAGCGATCTCTTCCAGACAACCAGGCACGATGGAATATTTAACGAGTGATTAGCGAAATGTGAGGGTGCTTAAATGGTTTAATGAATATCATCATCATCATCATCAGCCCAAATACGTCCCACTGCTGGGCACGGGCCTCCTCTACAATTGAGAGGGTTTAGGCCTTAGTCCACCACGCTGGCCTAGTGCGGGTTGGCGGACTACACACCTAAGAAATTCCTAAGAATTTTTTTTTTTTTTTAGGTGTGCAGGTTTCATCACGATGTTTTCCTTCACCGTTAAAGCAAGTTATAATTCATTGTGAATACCCACATAACTTCGAAAAGTCAGAGATGTGTGCCTGGGGTTTGAACCTGCGACCGTCGAGATTTTCGACCGCGCGCCTAAACCTCGAGGCCATCACTGCTTGCTTAATGAATATAATTATATTTATATATACATACACATACACATAATACATAAATATAAAAATAATAATAAATATTAAATAATAATGAGATGAAAGGAATAATTTCAGTATTAGTAAAACTAAGTACCCGTTACACCATGGCAATGCTATGTAATTTTCCTAGATTATCCAGTTGAATAATAGTTTGCGAATGTTTGTTTGATTAACTCGAAACAATTTGTCTGGGTGCTTTGACGTCATAAAGCAATGTTTTATATCTACCCACATACTTATTGATAGGAACAGGTCCGACTGTTGAGGGTTGTTAGGCCTTTGTCAACCATGCTGTCTTAGTTTTCTTTATGGTGTTGACCTTTTCCGGTTCAAGAGCGTTTAGGTAAACCTATATTTATAATATAGTTAAAAGGTTAATGGTTGATTATTCAATTTATTCCTTATTTGTAAGGCAACCTTGGTTTAAAAGAAATTATGTTTCCTTACATATTGTCATGCTAATCAGCGAGATCATGCTAAATTTAAACATAATCGTAATTTTATTGGAGATTAAAATTTATGGTGAATCAAATTTATTGTTTAACAATTTATTTTGTTTGGTAACATACAGTAGTCGTGTTTACGAGTTAATATTCGCCTATAAAACACAAGATTGATCTGTTCGAGATATAAAAGCCAATGGTTTACGTAGGTATTATATTGTATTTCCTATTTAATGTATACCTACTAGTACATACATACATACATACATAAACTCACGCCTGTATTCCCCGAAGGGGTAGGCAGAGGTGCATTTCTGCACCCACATTTCGCCAAGTATGTATCAGTCCCACGTAATAGGGGGCGAGCCTATTGCCGTTTTCGGGCACATTTCCAGACTCCGTGCTGTTACCGAGAATTTCTTAATGGAAAAACCCAATAACACTTTGCCCGACCCGGGAATCAAACCCAGGACCTCTAGATCGCACGGCACATACTTGTACCGCGATACCACGAGGCAGTCTAGATACCTACTAGTTCAAACTGGTTTTACCCGATTACAATTTATCACGCCTGTGCCACTGAAAAGATAAGTAGGAGTCTTTTTTACCTACATATTATATTATTTTTTCGCCATTTACGATGTCCTACATGTAACAATTTATTGTTTCCAGACCAATGGGAATCTCGATATTAATTTTCTTAAACAGGAACTGTGGAATCAGCTTTCCTCGGCGGTAGTTCCGAATGGATACGACTTAGGGACCTTCAAGAAAAGAGCCTATATTTTCCTCAAAGGCCGGCAACGCACCGATGATTCCTCTGGTATTGTGGGTGTCCATGGGCGGTGTTGATCACTTAACATCAGGTGGCTCACTGGCTCGTTTCCCTTTTTTCCCCTAAAAAAAAAGTAACTGGATCCTTATGAACTAATCTTCGTTTGTGCATTCTAAATTCTAATATATCAATCGGGGAGTTTACAAGTACTTGAAGAACAGATGTGAAAGTGATTTAGTGTTATAGTATGTATTAAAAGAACATATTTTTGAGACATCAGGTGGCTCACTTGCTCGTTTGCCTCCTTTTTCCATAAAAAAAAGAGAGCCCTGTCTTATTCTCCTTTCTTCTTCTTATTCTACGTTCTTATACTACTACAATTTCTTAAAAAAAATATCAATAAAAAATTGTTTCATACAAATTAAACTTAATTTACTTACTATTTTTTGGATGAATATTATCTTAAGATGCACTACTATACTCTCGTAGCTACACACTGGACCCTAAGTCCATAGATTTTTGGCATGTTCCACTTGTGTTCTTGGCAGTAGCCATATTGCCAATCACTTTGGCGCCGGCTCTAAATCTCGTGTATTCATTGGTCTATTTAGAAGTTTATGTCCGCATTCAAATATCTACAATATGTCAATTTTTCCTATTGAAAAAAATAACTTTCTATGTGTGATTAGTATAAGATCTAGAATAGACAATATGCTCATATACGCACTCACGTTTGCAAGTCATAGGACACCTAGACCATTGTACTCGTAATAAGATCGTTCATTAACGTCACATTTTTAACATGTTTTCGTATTCAACAGCAAAGTATTTGAATTCGATACAAACGTGTTGATCAGATAGATTGGTAGGAAGATACTGAAATATTTTTTGACTTGTTCAAATCATACTAGTTTGCGAAATTGCTCCTTCACAAGGACACAAGGTTAGGGCACGGATACAAAAATGAACCTGTGTTTATGCCGAAAACCGTAGAAAAAATGTACGTAAAAAAATATGCACTCTTAATTTCAACTTTTTTAAATGTAGAAGATAATTTCGTTGTAAATCAAAATAGAAATACATTAGATAAATGCATAATTTGCCCAGAATTTCTGGATCAGTGCAACTCGCGCTAATAAATATGAAAGAATGGCTAACGTGGCAGATTGGCGCCGACCCGGCCGCCTCACACACATGTCATTGATTAAACGCTAAATATAAACACTGGAACGAGGGATTTCTAGAAAATGTTCAAGTAATTCTGGACGGCTGATTGATCTATTTCGTCTGAGAAGCTTATATTATTATACGATTCTCCAAGGGTTAGGCAGAGATGGATTACAAAACCAGGTTTTTTTCCAGTGCATCTTTTTTTGCCTGTTGCCGTTTTTTGAACAAATTTTATTCTCTAGTTAACTCTTCTTAAGAATTTGAACTCTAAGAAGGACTATGGACTGTTATTTATAATTTTCTAACTGCTATTTCAATAACTCGACTTTGAATCGGTCCCAGGACTACTTTATCGCATCCGACAATACTGTCGAAGTTTCAACTGAGCAGTCAACTATTGTTTATTCAGATCACAATATGATTAAATTGAACTAAAACATATTAATCGATTTTATTTATAAAAAACTAATCTCATTTTATTTAAAAAAAAAAACATTTTATCTTTCTTTTTATTTACCCTGGTGCCAGGATGAATCCTCGACCATGTTAGAACACAAACGTCAGAGCATCATAGAGTAAACGTTTTGAACCATCGTTTATAATGAAACGAGCGATTGTTACCGTTTCGTCCGTATGTGGGTTATCCTGTATCATCTGGAATCGCGGCTCGGCAGACACTTTGATGTCTCACGATATCTTTGATCTCGTTCATTCGACATAAAGCTCGTGCGACTGTGAGCCCTGTGCTTTGTAGGCGCAATCTTTCATGTGGCTGAAGACTCAAGAAGCACTCACAAATATCCTTTTACAAAAGAATTGTTTTGATCAGTCTATGTTTAGCTAGTTGTTGCTTCAATTGGATGGTAGCATAGACGATGAGCCGCGTAGTCTTTCGAGATATTATCGAAAATTACGGACTCGATTCCGGGGCAAATCCATTCCGAACTTTTTGGAGTTGTATGTCTGTTCAAAATAATTTATCACGCATTGGAATAGAGAAGAAAGAACAGCTTATTAAATTTCTTGAATGTGAATTGCAACAACCATCACTATAAAATACCCTTTTGCCAGGACTGGGACCAATATGGACCAATGATTGGTTATTATTATATTCTTAATAAAGTGTAATTGAATGACATTGTTGAAATCCTTCGTGGCGTAGTTGGTTTGTGAGCTCTGAGAAAAGAGCCTTATATTCGATCCTCTGGTCTATACCGAAGAGCCTCTCTTAGTTTCTGATACTTATGATACTAGACTTATATCGTAATGTAGCGTTAGGATTGTTTATAATAATTTTATGTCTTACGAAATCAGATTTAATAATTTACCAATGAATTATTCAATATTATTTCTGATGTTGGATAGGGTTATGTTTGTTTTATGCTTTGCGCCAATACAAATAGAGGAACAACATCAAAACAGACGTTTAATGTAATAACGACGCCCACGAGACGGAACTTATGGCTATAGTCCACCGCCGGAACTGTTACAAATGTCATAACAAAAGCTAGGCTTATGCCAGCAATGTAATATACAACATAATCAGATTGCGTCAGAGCTTTGAACATTTTATATTGTTCTACTGAAATTAGATTGTTTTTTTCCGTAGCAATTGTTACAATTTCAGATGTAGATTTTTGGTGCCACACAATTGACGCCTGTTCTAAAAGGGCACAAGGAAAAGAGGAAGGTTCATTTTTAGCTGACACGGTTATGATTGTGAAAAGCAGATACTAGTCCGAAGACTGCAAATATTTGCATTAGTCTCTAGGATTTTTTTTACCTTATTTAAAGTTTGCTTATCTAGAATCCATTTTTGCTTTACAATGAAAACACAAAAAGCCTGTTAACATTAATTCCGCCTAGTGTTGGTAGTATACCACTCGTCAACTTCTTGAAATTAATCTTCATAGTTCCTTTTTGATTGGCATCCCACTGGGCAATAGTAGGACATCACGCAGTTGTTTGTGTTTTTTATTGGTGCTTAATAGTTTTTATATCTTGTTTATTTCCAATTACTTTGCACTATATATTTTATACTACCGTGTGTATTTGAGTCGTCAAAGACACATTTGATGGTATATTTGCAACATTGAAAATTAAAAAGTAGTAAGATATGTTTTAAACAGCTTCAAAAAGAGCAACATTACTTTTATCTTATATCTTTAAATGAGCAATTCTTGTATATATATAATTGGAATCTCGGAATCGGCTCCAACGATTTTCATAAAATTTAGTATATAGGGGGTTTCGGGGGCGATAAATCGATCTAGCTAGGAATCATTTTTAGAAAATGTAATTTGGAAGAAAAATAACAAAAAGGAGGCGTTTGAGTATGACATCTATTGGCTATAATAATACTATTTTTTGTGAGCAACTAATTGTTTTAACGACATACGGCAGATGGCGTTGTTAAGTAACATTATTCATATTTCATCATTTTATTAGTAATTCGTACTTAAATATAATTTCCAAATAACACAATTAAAAAAAAAAAAAAAAAAAACCGAGCAAAGCTCGGTCATCCAGGTACTCTGTTATTAAACGAAAGAAATAAAAAAACAACTGAACAACGAAAAACAACTGAAATCATAAATACTCATGGCTGTTTCCTATAGGGTAGGTAGAGACTATTAAGTGTCACAAACTACGATCCTGACACATATTATCGATCACAGTGTCGGTACTTCCATAGGAGCCCAAAAGCGTTACATGTGTAATGTCTAGTGTATAATTGTTTATTGTGGGGTCAGGATATTCTCATTTATATATGTCAAATTGCTTTTGTTAAATAAGCATTCAAAGCTTAAAGATCATTATTCGGAATTTTGTAGCTGGGTTTTTGGGCTTCTATGGAAGTACCGCCATTGATCGATCAAACACTTAAAAATAAAAGTATTCGACCGGAGCTGCGATATGTCCTATCGAATTTCAGCAAGTTTCCCTGACTAGCTCGAGTTACCTTGAACATATAAACAGAAGCCAGCGGGTCGAGTTAGCGTGTTTACCAAACACAGTGTCGGCTGAACGGTGAACCGCGATCACTATGTGACTAACTTATTAAAACATTGGCACAGTGTGCACTTTACTCGTTATGTATATTGTATAACATGGATTGTATGTAGTATATGGCAGTAGACCCGGTTGAATTGGCCCTTTGGAGTGATGTCAGATGTATTCAATATTAATACTAGTACCAAAGAGGACGTGATAAAAAATTGGTGATGGCCGCGATGTTTAGGCGCGCGGTCGAGAATCTCAGCGGTCCTGGGTTCAAACCTCAGGCACACACCGCTGATTTTTTTAAAGTTATGTGTGTATTCGCAATGGATTATCACGTATTTTAACGGTGAAAGAAAACATCGCGAGGAAACCTGCACACCTAAAATTTCTTATGAATTTCTTGACAGTTAATTGTTACGTCATTGTAGACGTTATGGTTTTTTATATGTTCTTGTGTGTAACTTAGGAATAACGCAATAGTGTAATGAAAATTTGCTGATAAATATTAATTTTTAATTAATTACATTTCATTAATTTTATTTCCCTTCGAGATATATGTACATATAGGTATACGAATTACAAATTGGGTGGTCCGCAGTCCGCACATAGCGTAATACATAAAATAATGTCACCCGATCGCGAATATTACGCGAGTCGTTTCAACGGTAATGTTTGCAAAAAACATTAAAAAAGCACTAAAACATAGAACAGGATGTGTCGGTGGTTTCCTACGCTCGGGTTTCCTTCAGCACACGTCGCGTGTGCTAATGTCTCAGTTACATCATAGTTAATATAAATTTTGCACGTATAAAATCTTAACTTACATACATACATAAACTCACGCCTGTATTCCCCGAAGGGGTAGGCAGAGGTGCATTTCTGCACCCACATTTCGCCAGGTATGTATCAGTCCCACGTAATAGGGGGCGAGCCTATTGCCGTTTTTCGGGCACATTTCCAGACTCCGGGCTGTTACTGAGAATTTCCTAATGGAAAAACCCAATAACACTTTGCCCGACCCGGGAATTGAACCCAGGACCTCTAGATCCCACGGCACATACTTGTACCGCGAGACCACGAGGCAGTCAACTTAACTTGAACATTGAAAAATGATAAATAAATACATACACGCAACAGTCACATTCACCAGTACTTCTGACCCCCCCACTAAGATCAAGTTTTCTGTCGTGGATATCAGAAACTACGAGAGACTTTTCGGCCTCACAAAATACCCAGACCCGAAACAAATATTTGTGGATTGCATAATCATTTATCTCGGTGCGGGGATCGAACCCGCGGCCTTTTGTTTTGCAAGCTGGTGGCTAAACAACTGCGCCACGGGACTGTCAATGATGAAGCTTCTAATCTGCTGTTTAATGTTGCGTGTAGTAATGATTTTCATTACCGTAAGCGATTTAACAGATACACTATTAAAAGGAACGAAAACACAGATCGTATTTCAGTCTAGGCTTTCCTTGCTTTTGAAGAAAGTTCGGTAGTAAAGTACCTTTTTTTCTTTAAGTGAATCTCCGTTTCTGAAGGCTGGCAGCCGTTTTCCTGAACTTATCTTTGTCCCTGACTAAACGGTACAGTTATGCGACTGTTTTTATTTCGGTTCACTCCCGTATGCTTCGCAGTTTTTGTCTATATTTGCAGCAGATGGTACATATTATCTCAGACTAAGGTACCCAGGAACAAAAGTTCAGCGATAATCGAGCGATTCTTTATTCCAGTTATGTGATACATTGGCAAAATTGAGTTATAAGATCTTTTTTATAAGTTGTTGCATTTACTTTCTCAACACAAATGGATATTTTATAACTCAACACTGTCACAAGCGGTTTCCTTTTCAACGTACCCGTTAGCGGCACCATTATCCCCCATTTTATGTAACGCTATGTCAATTATCCCTTAATCATGTATCATTTGTTCAACCCAGCGCAAAATTGCTAGTTGTGTGCGTAGTGCGTGGAGCGGTTGATCTGGCCTTGTAACCACGCCAGCTGTGACACGCAGCGCGCCCGGGACGACGACGTAACGCGCTCGTCACCGACACACTGCCACAGTTCAACAGTATAGTTCAACTGTTCA
Organism: Hemaris fuciformis; assembly: GCA_907164795.1. Classification (NCBI taxonomy): domain Eukaryota; kingdom Metazoa; phylum Arthropoda; class Insecta; order Lepidoptera; family Sphingidae; genus Hemaris; species Hemaris fuciformis. The sequence goes on from OU015452.1 coordinate 1,146,764, forward strand.
CGATCATGTTACTTCCTATTTGGATCTGGATTTTATGTTATGATAAAATTTTAGAAGCGGGTTTTATAAAGATTTTTATAGATTAAGTTCATTCATCTAGGTTATAATAACATTTTAATTGTAAATACAACCATATCTATTGCTCTTGGGGGATTGGCCCTGCAGACTGAAATACAGGTTCGTCCTAGTTTAGCTGCAGTTGTCACCTACCTCACGCATTGGTTACACTAATTTTTCTAGGATTAAGCATTTCATTTGTATGTTATTACAATTGTAACCTTTGTAAGTGAATAAATATATTTATTATTATTATAGATAACATTCTGACTTATGTACGGTGGTCACTATACGTACAAATGAAATCACCGGCAATCTCAATCATTGTATAGAGCCCACAAAAACAATCCATTGTTATGCTGTCACATAGTGCTACAACAACAAGGCACCTCGTTCGTACAGCAGTCCCATCAGATTTAATATTGAAGCATCATTACTTATAAATATATATATATTTTCTCATTTCGTTCGCAGTACGTTTAAAATTCAGTGTTTATATGCATCATCATCAAATCAAATTTTGCATACATACAGTTAAAAAATTTGAAGTTTTCCTAACAACCATAGGTATAAAATGTATGTGGTTGTTAGGAAAACGTCATTTTTATATTTTTTGTCCGGATTTTCTGTAACGCCAGGGGATTTGTAATCACCTTAGCTATTACCTGCCTTAGTTTCCGATCACGGTCTGAATACATATATATAACCTATATATAACCGTCTCTAACGTCCTGTCTATTCCGTACCAAAATTCGTCAAATTCGGTTCAGCGGTCTACCCTTAAAGCGTAGGAACAAATTTACTATCAAATTTATAAAATTCGGGCTAGGATTACCCCACACCAGCCGAAACAGCTGACAAGCAGTGTAGGGATCTTGTAACTTACAGTGTTTAAGAGTGTGTGAAAGTTGTGTTACCGAGCTGCCCAGCTGCAGTGTATTGCACTATCGTGCGTGACAAACAGCTAAGGCCGATGCATCAGGGCGCGGGAGCAGGGGCGGCTGATGCGGTGGCTATTTCAGTCCGCCCCGCTACACTTCACAAGATTCGCAGAAGTCTGTCGTACGCGTACTTACAGCATAGTTCACCGCATCGTGTATTGCCATTTGCAATTTTCGTTTCTAATTAATCCCCCAATGATTTATGAGGTTAATAAATTAGGTTTATCATGGTTGTGTCACGTGCGTTTTAGGACAGTTATAGAATAGTAAATAGTTTATATTTAAAGCTAATCTTTGTAGTATTCGTAAAATAAATAATTTGTCTTGATGAAAACCTATTAATTAGACTGAGAAGAGTTAATGGTACACATCTGCGGTTGGTCGTTTTCTTATCTCTATGTTTATATTAAATTATTTGTTTACTTTTCTTTTGTATTCTTTGGTTATCAAAATACTTTTTACCAGTAGACACATACTGGTTGAAAGAAGCTGACCTACCGACAGTTGACAATGAAACTGACATTTACTTGCTATGCAATCCTATTTCACAAAATACTGCAATCAAAATTCTGCGCTTTTCCCATTCTATTAGTAAGTTATGCCAAATATCCAATAAAGCCATCAACTAGATAATTATAAATGAACATTAGCCCCGTCCTCACGCCCACCGTTCGAAAATATCATGACAATACACGAAAATAAATATTAGCTAAATATAGGTATCGTATGCTCGTTGCATATCGCTTGGCTTGCCGCCCGCGCGCAGATTTACTGCACCTATGTGGTGTGGCTTGGCTCCTGTCAGATCGAGAATGGTCGCCTTTGTAGACACTCATTTGATTGCTTTCTGGGAAATTAGGAAGGCGTGAGCTCAAAGACGGACGGCTCGTATATTTAGAATCTGCATTATAAATTTTGTATTCTGTCATAAAGTTATACTAGCAAAAGGTGAATAAAAAAGATAGGGATTAAAATGGATTCAACTATAAATATAGTGAGAAAAACTGAAGGAAGTTCAAGGTCACTTAGCGAGCTATGGAGAGGGCTATGCTTAGTATTTCCCAACGCGATCGAATCAGGAATGAGGAGATTCGTAGGAGAACGAAGGTTGCTGACATAGCGCAAAGAATTAACAAGCTGAAGTGGCAATGGCAGCGCACATAGCTCGTAGAACTGACGGCCGATGGGGCAGAAAGGTTCTCGAGTGGAGGCTGCGTACTGCCAAGCGTGGCGTTGGACGTCCACCCATAATTTGGACTGATGATCTCACGATGATCACGGGAAGTCGATGGATGCAGGCTGCTTCCAACAGAGCGCTTTGGTAGTATTTGGGGGAGGCTTATGTCTAGCAGTGGACGTCTTTCGGCTGATGATGATGATGATAGTGAGGAGCCTACGCAATAACGATGATGCAACGCGCCCTTCTCGGGGTTGATTCCAGCGATGACATGGTTGATATGTGGCACTGGCAACGCGCTTAAAGGTCTCAATAACTTCTTTAAGGACATTCGACATTTAAAGACAAATAGGGAATATCATGATGGCTTTCTTGTGCCCTCTACTGATTCTCCATACAGTATTACCTTTTTCTTAACTCCCACAATCCTGCCTCCGCTGTCTTTTTGAATTATGACGTATTCACGAAATCACGGTCGTGGAATCATGGTGTAAATGGAGAGGTCAACTTCGATATAGATACACTAACTAAGCCATCAAAGATTTTATCACACATCAGATTCTCATGTTAGGTCTAGACCACATAACCAGGGGGGGAAGTTTTAAATATATCTGCTACTGGAACAGCTGTAGAATATTTCAATTATAAAAGCATTTTAATTATTATTGTTACCTAATTACTGTTATACACACCAACAGACTTGTAGTTCCCGTTCATATAGATCGTATTTACACCGCGCATGTGGGAACTCTCCAGCCGATGTAGCTTGGTGACGTCAAAGGAAGCTCGGCCGGGATGAGCGGAGGCGTGGCGTCACTGTAAGCGGATACACAGACGGACGCGTTGGCGGATATTGTAGGGAAACAATGCGTGACCATGAGTGTTAGGAATTTAAGATATTATTACATTATAAATTGGTATGTCCGGTTTAGGTTTAAAGTACAAAAAAAATATTTTTAACATATTACATTACCTTTTCGCTAAATTAATTTTAGGTGTCATATACATATATATGTATTATTTAATTTCACATAAGCTTGGGAAACAAGTTCTTATTTCTTCAAGTTTTTCTTCATGATTTAATTGGTCAATTAATTGTTGGTAAGCTTATTGTTCAATTTAAGTCACCATACGTGACAATGGCAACTTACCAACAAATATCTTGACTTATTTAGCCTTATTTGCCACAAATACAGGGTGTAAACAGAACGCGATCGAAAACTAAGACAACACATACATACATACATAAACTCACGCCTGTATTCCCCAAAGGGGTAGGCAGAGGCGCATTTCTGCACCCACATTTCGCCATGTATGTATCAGTCCCGCGTAATAGGGGGCGAGCCTATTGCCGTTTTTCGGGTACATTTCCAGACTCCGTGCTGTTACTGAGAATTTCCTAATGGAAAAACCCAATAACACTTTGCCCGACCCAGGAATCGAACCCAGGACCTCTAGATCGCACGGCACATACTTGTACCGCGAGACCACGAGGCAGTCATAACTAAGACAAGTACCTAATAGTTAACGTGATTACAAACACGTTAACCCTAAAAAAACTAGAAGTATTTATATATAGCTATTTTTATCACAACTTTAAAACTATTTGTTTGATACATGACAGTTGAAAGCAAATAGATCCGCTGTCACAAAGACCACAGCTCATCGCAGAGTTTATGGCGCTCGTAAACCCATTTCAAGAATATTGCGGCTTGTGCAAGACCTTCGCGCGGTGCTACGATTTCTTGGCTCCTTGTCTGCCGCTAATTAATTCCACAGATTTATCACCAGCGAGGCTGGGCGTAGTGCGCGTCTGTTGCTCTCTTAGATGTGTGTATAGAGACATTTCTTATACTTTTTTATAAAATTTTGCAAGTGTGTTACGTTCCGGGATCTGGCTGTGGCTGGCGAGTGATCTTTGTAAACAACCGTATAAAAGCCGCAAAGCTTTCGGTAGGTTCCAGTTTACAGTTACAAAAAATAACTTACATGAAGAGTGCGTTGAATTAACTTCATCATCTGCCCATATTCGTCCCACTGCTGGGCCAAGGCCTCCTTTACAATTGAGAGGGGTTAGGCCTTAGTCCACCACGCTGGCCTAATTCGGGTTGGTGGACTATACACATAAGAAATTCTTAAGAATTTTCACCGTTAAAATAAGTGATAATTCATTATGAATACACACATAACTTAGAAAAGTCAGCGGTGTGTGCCTGGGGTTTAAACCCGCGACCGCCGAGATTCTCGACCGTGCGCCTATGTCTAGAGGCCCTTACTATTTTTAGAACTGAATTAACTTCATTTGGCGGCAAATTCCGTTGATCAAAATTATTACTTCGGGTTTATTTAAGCCATAAATAAACAACTTGTGCATCGTAAAATACTTAAAAGAACATCGTAAATTGATGTTTGTAAACACGCAACGGGTTTGCTTTCAATTTGTCACATCTATGCACTTAGCGTCTGTTCTAACTTACATATACATAAGTACATAAATATTGTCTTTTTTATTATGGAAAAAGGAGGCAAACGAGCAAGTGAGCCACCAGATGTTAAGTGGTCAACACCGCCCATGAACCCCCATAATACCAGAGGAAGCATCGGTGTGTTGCCGGCCTTTGAGGAAAATATAGGCTCTTTTCTTGAACGCCCCTATGTCGTATCTGTTATATGTATGAGTGTGGGAAAAATATATTTCGAAGGCCTCATAATTATGCTAGTTTGCTTAACATGACTTCCTTAGACGTTCCTGGTAGTAAAAACTGCTGTATTTTGAGTGACTACGAGTACAAGCACAAGTACCCCGCAATAGGCCAGCGTGATGGACTAAGGCCTACACCCTCTCATTTGTAGAGGAGGCCCGTACCCAGCGGTGGGATGTATCTATATAAATAAATAAAAAATACACCCAACAGTCACATACATAGTTCTGACCCCATATGAAGATACGAGTCTTGTGTCGTGGGAATCAGAAACTACGAGAGACTTTACGGTCTCACAAACACCCAGACCCGAAACAAATATTTGTGGATCGCACAAACATTTGTCTCAGTGCGGGGATCGAACCCGCGGCCTCTCGTTTCGCATGCTGGTGTCTAGCCAACTTTGCCACGGGGCTGACAATGGCAATGTCATATGGGCATGTTGTATGATGATGAATTTGCTTTCTTAATTATTTGGTGTCAACAACTGCGTCTATTTATGCCCCCAGAATCAGCACGTACTCTTCACAGTGGGAATACTCCCACGATTAGAGTTATTTGTCATTTGATTTATCGCTGGGGTCCAAGATCTTAACCTGTTTATGATGATGTCATACGGATTGTTAAGTGTTTTAAAATTTATTTTGGCAATGTTGAAATTTTTAATATTTAAGCGATTTGGTATTATACTGTAAGCTTTTTGTGATTTATAAATAAATGAAAACATCATCACTTCTAATAACATAAATGAACGAACAATAAAACCAAGTTATTACCTTTTATCGTTCCCAATGATTATTGAGATAGATACAGCGCTAACGCCCCCATCCGACGTCCCGCGGACAGACGAACGCGAAAACTCACATATATATCGGACGAGGAACGTTCACTAAGCTTTTTCGTGTTAGTATTTCACTGCTAATCGGCTATGCGCAGTCTATCACCGTCTTCATTCTAAATAAACATGTTCGAATGATAGACCGATATACCGCTCGGTGGGCAGGTGCGGTCGGCTTTTGATAAATAAGGTTTAGGTTTGAAGAAATTTGGGCTATATCTATAGATTGCCACGTAGTCTAGCGGTCCAAGTACGTGCCGTGCGATCTAGGGATCCCGGGTTCGATTCCCAGGTCGGGCAAAATGTTATTGCCTACTCCATCGGGGAATCGGCGTGGGCTAATGTATTTATGTATGTATGTATGTATCTATAGAATTATTGTGTATGTTCTGCCTCTGATTCGTATTATTCTGATTTCTGTTTGATTCTGTTTTCGTATAGAAATGAGATATAATAATGTAGGATGTAAAAATGTGTCACACTGCTGTATTAGGATAATAATCCTGTAAAAGTTGTGTTGATAAGAAATAAATAAATAAATGAATATATGAAGCTGACGAGTCGGTAAAAAATTTGCTAGAGCATGTGTCAGGAGTCTATTAAAATATTATAAAGCTGAAGAGTTTGGTTGTTAGTCCAGCAGATAGCACAAACATAACCTTAAATGGACATTTAATGATTATGTTATAGTGGAGGTTAGATGAAACCTGCACACCTAAAAGTTCTTAGGAATTTCTTAGGTGTGTACTGTGTAGTCAGCCAACCCGCACTAGGACAGCGTAGTGGACTAAGGCCTAAACCCTCTCAGTTGTAGAGGAGGACCGTGCCGAGCAGTTGGACGTATATGGGCTGATGATGATGACGAGAAGGTTAGGCACAAGTTATGTGTACACGTCAACAAAGACATTTAGCGGTCTTCGTTTACCGGTTGCTCTTTAACTTTCGGTTCTTCTAGTTTTAGATAGATAGATAGATAGATAAACACTTTATTGTGCACCATTTAAACAAAGATATAATACAATGGACAACTTATAATATAGTGGACAATCGGCGGTCTTATCGCTCAAAGCGATCTCTTCCAGACAACCAGGCATGATGAAATATTCAACGAGTGATCATGGAAATGTGGGGGTGTTCAAATGATGTATACCTACATACATACATAAAACATATATACATACCAAATACATATATACTTAAATATAATACATATACACATAGTGCATAAAAAACAATATAAAAATATACAAGAAGATAACAATATAGCTACTAATATTTAGAAAGGTAATATGACTTTAATCGATTTTTAAAAATATAATAGTTTTATTTAAAATTAGTAAAAAGGGGAGACCGGATATTTTTCTGTAAGCAGCCGTAGTAAATATACCGTAAGCTTTTGTTTTAAAATTCAAAACATTTTCTAACATTCATAATTCATTCTTGATAACTCCATTATTCTCAGCTCAACAAGATGCTTTTTAAAAGAATCATAGAACCGGGCCAGTAAGTGCCTATTTTAATAATTTACCCATTTGTTGGCAAACCAGACCAAACATATTTTATTAAAAACATGGTTAACCGCCGTTCTACACTTAAAAATGTTCTTTTTTCAACTGTAAGTGTGTTTTAGTATCTCCAGAGCAGAGTTAATAAACTAAACCAGTTATTTTGGGAACTTTTCTTTATAGTTTTAGTCATTACACTATTTTGTATGTTATTTTTACCTTAGGGCAAAGACAAAAGACAGCTTGCGAAACGAGAAGCCGCGGGTCCGATCCTCGCACCGAGGCAAATGTTTGTGTTATCCACAAGTATTTGCTTCAGGTCTGGGTGTTTGTGAGACCGAAAAAGTCTCTCGTAGTCTCTAATAACCACGACACAGGACTTGTGTATCCTAGTGTGGGGTCAGAACTATGTATGTGAGTGTTGGGTGTATTATTTATAAGTCAAGTAGGCAGGCGGTCTTTGGCACCGCCTATGCTAATGCCAGGTAAAAAGGCAAAATTTGTCTAGAGTAGGGTACACGGGACCCCGCTAATTTCCCTCCGAATCCGACCAGTTGCAAACATCAACCCATTAGCAATTCTATTTGTATTTCCCGACATTGATGGATGCATCGTACAAGCTCGCATAATCATACGCTGATGAATGTTCCATTTTTATGTTTATTTAGGGATAAAATTGATCTGCGATTTTAGAAAGCCGGCATTGATATATTAACTATGTATAGCGACTATGTATAATGAGTAGTCATTTCTTGCCTGTAGGGAGCTACCACTTTTTCCCATCAGGTGTGATGACAAGAAAAAGTGAGGCCATTGGTTCTAATTTTCGTCTGGGCGTTTATGAAAAGGCATAAAATCGTACATTGGGATATCATAAATTACGTCAGTGAATGTGTCCCGAGCAGCGAGCTTATTTACATTTAAGACGCAATGTTACTACAAAAACCCCGAAGGAGAAACTACTAGAATCTCTGCCCGACCCGGAACTCCCTAATGGCTCATGTCACACTTATACCACGAGATCAACGAGGCTCTAACAATATAGTATTCAACAAATAACCGACAAGTTGCTAAGAACAGTTGCTAAACATCTCAGCACGTTCACAACAAAGATATAATATTGGTATTATTGCGTACTTCCAAACGCAGATTTGCAATTTCCTCCGCGGAATGACGCGCGAGACCGTTCCCCGAATGACGGCATTCTAAACACAATTAAATGTTAATTGTAATTTAACAGGAATTAACAATATAAACAAAACACCGGCTGAGATGCTGCAATGTCTAAATATATTAAAATACGGGAGAACAGCCTTTGTTTACAGTTTGTTCGCGTTGAAACAATTCGATAGATAATCTTGTCAATTTCATTTGCTTAAAATTTTGGTGTATAAATACATATGTTTTGTGTATGCCCTCTTACGCTTATCTCACTACGAGGATCCGGAATAGGAGTAAGATGGAGGCCGTGGCAATTACTGTGTCTCTTTATACGGACAAAAATTGACAAATCTTCAAAGAAGTTTTAGCAGGGACTCTCATGCTCCAATAGATGCTTGTCGGGCGGGAAAGCCGCAGACACTGTCGAACCCCATTTGCCAACATCGCTGGAAGAGGAACCTTAAAAGATTTCCTCAAGTTAGTAGTTCTCAATATCTAGGATAAATTGAATTAGCGGTTAAAAGTGTAACTATGATAACGTCATTTACCATTTCATTCGGTTTTGTTTGATGTCTGTCGGCGCGCCGTAGTGATGTGCGCAGAAACTATAGATAAATAACATTACATCGATGTGGGTGTATCGTAAGCGTTACCATTCGTCGATACGTGCGAAACTATCAAATGAAAGTCAGTGAAACGCGCAATGTGTCGGAAAAAAACCATTTTCTTTTATATTAAAATACTGAGTGTAGGGGAGATTAGTACAAAACCGGGTATGGGGGTAAAACCGGGACATGGCCCTAACACTCTTAAATTAATTTCAAATTTCCACGCGCTTTGTGCCGTGCAGTTAGGCAACTTGATTAGTTTGTCAACAGAAGTTTGTTGATTTGCGCGCGTGCATGTAGTAAATATTCAAGAAAAAAGTTTTTGAGATATTTTGATCTAATTTTCAATGAATTTCAAAGCAGTATTCGTTTATAGTTCGTTCAGGTAAGTGAATTTTGTTTTTGTAGCAAAGATTAAGTATATATTAAGGTTTAACGAACATTGGTTAAATACTTGTGGTATAATTTTAGGTTATTATAATTACTTACTTTGTCTAAGGTGTGCTCGGGGTAAAACCGTACGGGGTAATACCGGGTGGTACCCGGTTTTGTACCATTATTAGGTATTTTATCAAATTTTATTTTGTATGTATTATTGTTATTTACAGTTATTTTAAAAATGCCACGAAATTATAAAAGGACGACTAATCGACAATCTTGGAGTGAAGAGGGTATGAAAAAAGCTATTTTAAAGGTAATAGAAGGAAAACTTGGTGATCGCATCGCTTCCCGAAATCATTATGTACCACAATCCACTGAATCCGAATATCTTCTCTGATCATGATTTTATTTCAACAGATATTGATGTCAGATGTACTGACCCTGTGACGAATTCTTCTGAACCAGTTATAGTTGATACTCCAATTGACAACACTGTTGTTAATACCAACTTAGCTAAATCTAACACTGTGCAAGAACACCAGCATCAGGTTTCAGAAACTTTAGTATTAATTAAATCCACAATCAATCCCATCGCAGCAGCCACCAGGTAGCCCACAACCAAGCACATCCCAGGAATCGCAGTCTTTAGCTTTTTCGCCAGCTGATATTTTACCTAAGCCTCATGTCGCAAGAAAAATATCTACAAAAGTTCGTCGAGGAAAAATGGCTATTATTACTTCGTCATCTTATAAATTAGAACTAGAAGAAAATGCCAAAAAAATAAATAAGAAAAATGTTCCTAATCTTAGAAATGACTCAGCGAATCCTAAAATCTTTAAAAAAAAGTAGATTTTTGATGATATTTGCACTTATTGCACAGAAATATATGGCAACACCAGATCCAGTAACGATTGGGTGCAATGCCTGACATGCAAAAAATTGGCTCATGAAGGCTGTACAGGCTGGGAACCCGAGGAGCTGGACCAATTCAAGTGCTTCAGATGTTAGGGGTAAAGTCGGGTATAAAATAAAAGGGTACTCGGTTTTGGAACAGGCATGGGGCAAAAGCGTAAAATGGAAACGTTTAGAAGTATATATTTTTTTAATAATCATATTTGTTAAACAAGTGATCTCATTGTTAAACTTAAAAGAGGATTAGTCTTACTAAACGAATTTTAATAAATCTGATTTGTAAAAATTAAAATTTACTTTTTATTGATCTTTTCCCTTAGCGTCCCGATTTTACCCCACTTTCCCCTACTTGCATGTAGAATTTAACGTTCGAGATTTAGGTGAATTTAAAATTAAAAAAAAATTGGACAGACTGAAATTATTCAAGGACATTTCACAGTCCTTAGAAAGATAATAAGGAAGATATCTCGGGAGATTTTTGTAGCTGCGAGTTTAGCGTAGGTAATTTCTAGTCACAAACAAATTAATACCTGCAAAATTTAAATAATCCTAATCTCCACTATTACTAACAATAAGTCACTAACTAAATAAAGCGGGTGTTAGACTACACCTTTCCTATTCCTTTAGCGATACAGGCGCGAATATATATTGAGTAATAATAGTTCAATGTAATAACCAAACGGATAAAACCTCTTTAAATTTTACAGTAATATATTTTTGTACTCACGTTTCAATCAAACTTTAATACTATTTTACCAAGCCATGATCAACGTCAATCTTCGATAAGGTTCGCCTATCTCTATTTAATACCGTATGTGCTAATAATTATAACGAGGTATCGACACTCGCTAGCCGGTAGTGGGTAATTGTATCTGTTTGTTCGTTTACATTACCGTACATCATTTATGGGTTATTGCCCGCCATATTTCTGTTATCATGTGATTAAGCTGTGAAATTTATTAGCGAAAACGTGCAGATCCAACGTAAGAGGAAGACGTCTGTTAAGGAACACTATTTTACTAATAGTATCCATCATCAGCCTATATACGTCCCACTGCTGGGCACGAGCCTCTTCTACAACTGAGAGGGTTAAGGCCTTAGTCCAATACTAATAGTATACACTAGACTTATGTATGTTGACACCAATGTTACGGTAAAACTTAATTTTAGGTTCTAGCCCACAAGTATTGCTAAAAAATAATTTTCCCAGGATAATATGCAAAAAATTTAAAAATATGTTTTCTAAAAATAGCAAAACTCACGCCTGTATTCCCCGAAAGGGTAGGCAGAGGTGCATTTCTGCACCCATTTTTCGCCATTTTTATTGCCATTTTGCTGTTACTGAGAATTTCCTAATGGAAAAACCCAATAACACTTTGCCCGACCCGGGAATCGAACCCAGGACCTCTAGATCGCACGGCACATACTTGTACCGTGAGACCACGAGGCAGTCAGCATAAATACGAGTATATACAAATTTTGTTTTATTTTAAATATATAAAATTTAAGAAGTGTGTGTAATTGTGTAACTACTCGTAAGAGCTTATGTCATTTTGCATCTGTTTCAACTGACTACCTTGCAGCCGCAGGTAAACCACAAAATATTTTTTTAACTCGCACGTGTTTTCAACTTCCGCGTAAGCTCGTTGGGTAAACATTTTTAAAAATAATAATTTATTTTCAGTTCATAAACGCAGTTAAAAATACATTTACACATGTAACCGTGATACCACTAATGTTTATTTACAGTTTATTTGTGAATTCAAATATTTAAGACATATTTTACTGCTGGAAACAAACCTCTTTTGAGGTGGACGGGGTTTTTGCAAGCTCATGCGAGTTGTTAGATTTGAAATGCATTTTATAAATGGTAGGGCCATTGTTAAAGCTGAAACTAGCCTCTGAGACGGTGTTCCGATAATTGGACCATTCGGGCCCCAATCATCATCATAATCAGCCTTTATACTTCCCACTGTTAGGCACGGGCCTCCTCTACAACTGAGAGGGTTTAGGCCTTAGTCCACCACGTTGGCCTAGTGCGGGTTGGCGGACTACATCAATATCGGCCCCTAATATTCTTATGGAATAAATACATTTTGTGTAAATAAATTATAAAGATGCTTCTTTTAACATTTATGCAACAATAATGCTACGTTGTGTTGTAGAGCATTGAATATTTAATTTTACATTTATTCGACATTTTACGTGACTAAACCGCGCGTCACAGTTATAATACCAATACATTTAATTTTGGAAACTTAATAAGTAGGCTTGTTGACGTGTCTTTCTCAATAAATAACGTCTCGATTTTTATTACTACAGGAAATATCTTAGCTGTAAATCTCTCCACACGGTGTAAAAATGCTAATGATTGGCGTAGAATTCCGTCAGTAGGCGTACACGATACGCGATGCGGTACTGAGGTGTGACGTCACACGCTAAGTGACGTCACATCCGGAAGAGAGCTAACGTCATCCAATTTTACGACTCCAGATGTACGGCACTAAGAGATGTTTTAAATCATCGCCATGTTTATTACACTTGTGAAGGTTGCTTCAACATTTTTTGCACAGCAGCGCGCCTTTTTGATTTTTATGCGATGTCTGTTGTTTTTCTTATAATCTTTTACGTTGTGAAATATCGGCTTACGTGATTTACACGTGTTATTCAATAGTGTTATGCTCTGACGTAAACGCAGTACAAAAAGGGGTAAAGGGTACAAAAACTTTTTTTCGAGAGGAAAGCGGCTTAAGCTTCCCTGTTCGGTACCTCGGGGGAGGCCGAAAGGGGTATTAGGGTCTCTGGCCTTCCAACTCGGCGCGCAGAACAATTGTCCGCCAGCATACCGACTAAGACCTGTCGGTGACCATCTTACGCATTTAGGGCGGTTTTGCGGCATCTCAGGGCGAGAAGCGCCCTAAGTGGTTCGCTGCCATCCAGCGCACCGTCCAATTGTGGACGGCTTGAGATGCCCTCCACTTACGCTTTTTTTGGGCGCTCACCTTTTGTGAACGTCGAAATATGCTCGAAAAACGCCAATAATATTGCCACCGTTGCGTGGGGCTTAAAATACAATTTGCGAGAAGTGGGTGCAGAAATGCACTTCTGCTTATCCTTTTGGGAATACAAAATTGACTGTGTATCTTGTGAATTTCATCAATGAACATCAGTTTAATGTAATAGACTCTTAATTTCTTTCAACCGAAGAAGAGACCTGTGTAATGGACCAACGGCGGTACTTCCATAGAAACCTAAAAGCGTTACACGTTAATTGTATAATGACTAGTTCATAATTGATTTTTGTGGGGTCAGGATATTCTCATTTATATGTCAAATTGCTTTTGTTAAGTAAAAATTTAAAGCTTAAAGATTATTATTCGTAAATTTGTAAGGCAAACTGGGCTCTTGGGCTTCTATGGAAGTACCACCATTGAATGGACCATAAGTAGGGATCAAAACTGCATAATTTTGTTAATATAGAAGTCCTTTTCAACCCCGTTTTATGAGAGAATATTTATGATTGTCCGATAGCACGACAAATAAAACTGAGATAGAATATTAAAATAGATGTCACACTCATCGGGCAGATGTGAATCAAGAGCGAGTTGAACACGCTCACGCTGGAAACACGGGACTCGCGATAATTATTTATATCTACTTTGTGTTAGCCTAAATAGTAATATTTAGTAATTATAAATGTATTTCATTATAATACCTTACAATATTATATTTTTAAATTATTAAAAGCTTACGCGTTTAACTTTGTAAAAATATTTAAAAATAAGACCGTCAATTTATGGCGTCAAATTTTTTTTTTGTTTTTTATATATATTTTTTAAATTAATATATAATATGGCGTCGCTGAGCAGTTCGAGCTCAGTCGTTGGAATTGTCAGTTGCAAGACGGATTAATATTTTAAAATATAAAAGTTGTTAAACATATAAAAGTTCAAGACGTACTTGTCTCTCAACGAGTGTTACCCTTTATTTGTATCATTAAATATTACACGTTTAAATTTCTCTTCATCAAAGGAGATTTAATGCAATCAAATTCACAAAAGCATATAATGATGTTACTAGATTAATAATAAACAATCGTGTGAATAAGTACTGTGTGATTAACATTTTGGCTTATTTTTTTGTCTTTATTAACACGTCCAAGTGAATGCAAGTGGTGTCTCAGTAGATTAAATTTAAGTAGTACAAGACGATAATATTTTGTAACTCGACTCAATCATGCTGGTCTCCTGAGGTGCTGATTTAAGTTTAAGGTTGGTTAAGCAACAAGATTTCAAATGTTATCGGGATTGTATTCTTATGGTTATGGTTCAATACAAGCAGGTGTAAATTCGTTCCAAAGTATTACTCATGAACCTTTAAAACAGTTGATACTTAGTCCACAGCTTACAGTTCTTTGTACTTTTTATAAGACATGACGAACCTAGCTGGCCTATTAGGTGAAAAATAAGTATAATCAATTATAATTGAATAAATTACAATAATTATTGTAGAGTTTATAAGACGAACTTTAGTAAGTCGAACAGTACTCAATAAAACATTTAATTGTGTTAATTATTATTTTGTTGACCCATTCAGAAACTCGAACTAAAGAAACTGTCATTACTAATTACCCGAATAAGAACCAACACCTGGAGAATAAAATCCATTTTATTCCACCAAAAAAAGTATAATTTACGAGCAGCTGCTGATGCTACATCAAACACGAATTACGCACATCGAAAATGATTTCAATGACACGAAGTCTGGTGTGTGTCTTACGAAAATAAGGCATGATACATGACATCGAGACAAATTCGCAACAGCGGCCGTGAATCATCAGTGACGAATGGCCCTTGGTGCGGGGCCTCACCACCAGCGGACCTGCATTGTTCCGATGTTTCTAAACATAATGACTCAGATCTTTTAGTCATTGGCTGTTGGTTTTTTCCCGTCCACATTGTGTTTAATAGTGTCAAATGTAATTGGCATGGATTGAGCGGGAAGCGCACCGAGTTGGAGCCAAGTCGTTAGTTGACTTCCGCGGTTTGCAAAAATGCGGGTGTGTGGGGCGGGGCCACCAACTGTAGTTTGTTTTTTATCTGGTTATTATTAGAGCGATAGCAATTGGCTATGCGATGTTTTAATGGCCTTATTAGTAGTATTTAGGTAAAATTCTTCGTTAGTTTAATCATTTAGTATACCGTTAGTAAAATTTGTGAAATCCTTAAGGTAAAAGATGTAAGATAGAAGGTAAAAGTTCTTGCAGTATTATATCTATCTACTGCAATTTATTTAGCACCAACACAGCAAAAATAAGGCATCAAATAATTGCTTATTCTATGACTACATTTTTTAAATTCTCAACAATATTATCAAATTTAAATATTTGAGCATTGAGTTGAAATGGGCCAGACGAGAGTCTAAATTATTAAACGCAATACATTCTCCACGCTTGAGTGTCGCAAATTATGTATAATAAATATAAATCCCAGTGTAAAATGAACTGAACATAAGCATCCGCAACGAATTATTAAAGTATGATAAAGTGGCACTTTTCTTAAATCAAATTAATAACTCGGTTAGAATTATGAAATTAAAAATGGCGACAACTGACTGCCGCTATGAAGATGCTATTCTTGAAGCACTTTGTTGAATTAAGTGTTTTGTTATTTACCGATTTTTTTTTTCTAAGAACCAATTTTGCAGGAGGTAAATTTAAAATTTAACCTACTTTTGGATTCTGGGAACGTGCATTTATAGACTGTTAGTTATTGATTTACCCACTGAATTTTCGTTCATCTTCTTTAAATTTGAATTTTAAAAATTTGGGGAACTATGTATGTTATAAAAATACACACAGACGGCTAGACGCTGACACTGAAGCCATGATCAATTTCTACCGACTCACACATGATATATTACACTGTTGCTTCTCGCTGACATGAATCTTTTAGTCGTTCTGACTTGCCAAACACCAAAATTCAATTGTGTTCATTTCACTTACATACGCAGGTAGATTTAATGACATAGTTGCATTATTAAAAAAAATATATAACTACCTCTTGGTTTCACGGTACAAGTACGTGCCGTGCGATCTAGAAGTTCTGGGTTAGATTCCCGAGTCAGGCAGTCTACTTTAGTTTTTCGATTGGGAAATTCAAAGTAGCAGCAAGGAGTCTGGAATTGTGCTCGAAAAACGGTAATAGGTTCCCTCTCCCTTTAGTGTGACTGATAAATACCTGGCGAAATATTGGTGCAGAAATGCACCTTTGGGGAATACAGTCGTGAGGTTATGTATGTATATTTTTGATTACTTTTTGTTAAAGCAGATCGCACGGAAATATGCATAATAGATATCTCGTTATAGAATTTCAAGGATATATCTGGATTTAGAAGGCCATACACATTGTAGGTACTCAAAAACTTACTTTTCCACGGTACGGTCAAAGTCAAAGTCAAATTATCCTTATTCAAATAGACTTCTACAAGTTCTTTTGAATCGACAATTTTACACTTTTTAATATTTTTTAAACTATTGCCGCTTCGAAACGTGTTATAGCTGTGGAGAAGAAACGGCAAGAAACTCCTTCAGCAGCACGACATGTTTTTTTTTAAATAGCAATAAATGTATTTTTTAAATTACATTATTCAAATTTTACATTGTAAATGTCATAACGATACAAACTATAGCAACAAAACAAAACTCCGATCAATTTACATTACTCCCAGGCTTATTATCTTCAATAAAATCTGAAATTTTATAGTATGCTTTTTTGTAAAGCTTATCTTTAATTGATTTCTTAAACTTTGTCAATCGGTAAATCATTAGTCCGCCTCGTTAATATAAACAGACTGATTCCAGAATGTTAAGTATTTGCGTGTAGCAGAATTAGCAACGCTATCCCACTATATGTCTTCCATTAACGAATTTCCTTTACATTGCAAATTGCTATCAGTGTCATTGCTAATCAGCCATTGAAAGAAATAAGAATAGGAATAAGGAATAAGAAAGCATTAAAACATTTATTTAAAATTTGCCTGCCTCGTGGTCTCGCGGCATAGTATGTGCCGTGCGATCTAGAGGTCCTGGGTTCGATTCCCGGCTCGGGCAAGGTGTTATTGGGTTTTTCCATTAGGAGATTCTCAGTAGCAGCCCGGAGTCTGGAAATGTGCCCGAGAAACGGAAATACTACACTGACTGATACATACCTGGCGAAATGTGGGTGCAGAAATGAACCTCTGCCTACCCCTTTGGGGAATACAGGCGTGGAATTAAGTATGTATGTATGTAAAACATTTATTTAGTTTCATACAAAGAAATGTTTAATTAATTTACATGTATATATTTATGGATAAACTATTAAAAGATCAAAGTAAATCAGATGAAAATAAATTGTAACATGTCATTTAAAATAGTCGGAGGACACAACACAAACCTTTCCAATGTCGGTATACTAATAGAAATATTGGATTATGTCGAGATGAATGAGTGCGGTTGAGGGATTATTTCTGTACGCGTGCCTCGCGTCACGTACTCAGTCTGCTTGTTAATATATGCTCGAGTGTTTGTTTAATGTACTGTAGATAAATGTAGTAAAATACGAGTATAAGAGTGCAAGCTCGGCGAATGATCGCTCGGATCACACGGTTGATATCACAAACTTCATTGGCTGGAACATGAATCTCTGTTATTGATTGCAGCGATTCTTTTTCTTATTCTTTCATCCTTCTTGATGTATTAGGGAATTAATCAATGTTACACAACAGCGTTAGCTCTTATTTATTTATTTTCTTGTGCATTGCAAATACATGGAGAAACTAAACTAAATATAAAGTACAAGTGGCGGTCTTGTTGCCCTAGGAAATTTCTTACTGACCCTTGGACGCATAATAGAAGAGGAAAAATAAAAAGGGAAGCATAAAGTGTATATAAAATAAAATAAACTTGGTAATTGTTGATAGCTTATGATTTTTTGACGTTGAATATGGAAATAGTGTTAATTAGGTTAATATTTAATGAATTTGTTATTTTTTTTGTTGAATTCTGATAAAGAAAAGTATTATATTGTATTATCGCCAAATATCATATCTTGAGTAGGTAAAAATACTCTGATAAACTTAAAAATTATACTTTCCGTCTTTCATTTAATTTTAAAACCTAAAACGTTGTTTTTAAATTGTATCATTACTGTGACATCAATTTCTATTATTTCAGCTGACCGGAATGAGTGTGAAGTGACGAAAGTTAAGAATATCTTATCGCTTATCAGGTCTAGAGGTGGTATTTTGCCGTGATAAAATAAAATCAGCGCTAATACTCAAAATATAAAAGAAGCATTGCCACATTCGAACAAATTTTCTAGCAGGATCGTTGTTTGTCCCAATAATACGATAAAGATAAGAAATATTGTAAAAAACCTGCATTAAAAGTAACCTTTGGGAAAAAAAAACGTGTCGTTTTAACAAAGGCAAAGACCAATTTTCTTATCAGATTTCTGTGCCCGAGTAACAGCGTAGCCAGCGTAGAAGTTGTAGTCCTCCCGTAGCTGACGTAGCACGATGGTTACTTAAGGCGTTGTTGCCTATATTCATTACTTTCTAAGAGTAATATTACTGAAATTTAACAATCAAGATAAGAATAAAAATTGATAATGCGATATTTGATCAGTTTTTAATAAATATGTAATAGAGGCAGAACTTTTTAATACCTTAGATAAAGGTTGTAGCTTGTATATTTTATTCAGAGTAAAATGTCATATTGGCTGACGTAAGTGCATGGCTTTTAGAGATCGAATTATGTGCAAACAGTTTATTGCAAGATGGTGTTATTACACCATTACTATAATTGTCCAAACGACACTGCAATTACGATCAGATGAAAGGTTACACTATTTGCATATTAGCTGTTATATACTTAAACCTTATAAAAGCGGTCTAAATACATATCGACAAAGGCATTCTGCCTTAGAAACCTCAATATCAAATCATTCATTATCCATCATCATCCACAACCATTATTCATCATCAGCCCAAATACGTCCCACTGCTGGGCACGGGCCTCCTCTACAACTGAGAGGGTTTAGGCCTTAGTCCACCTCGCTGGCCTAGTGCGGATTGGCGGACTACACACCTAATAAATTCCTAAGAACTTTACTTATTTTCCATTTTAATATAGGAAGAAAGAAATAGCAATGAATCCCTTGTTGTGACTCTTTCATCATCATCATCATCATCAGCCCATTACCGTCCCCTGCTGGGCACGGGCCTCCTCTACAACTAAGAGGGCTTAGGCCTTAGTCCACCACGCAGGCCTAGTGCGGGTTGGAAGACTACTCACCTAAGAAATTCCTAAGAACTTTTAAGTGTTCAGGTTTCCTCACGATGTTTTCCTTCACCGTTAAAGCAAGTGATAATTCATTGTGAATACACACATAACATCGAAAAGTTAGAGGTACATATGTGCCTGGGCTGGGGCTTGAACCTGCGACCGCTGAAATTTTCATTGTGAATACACACATAACATCGAAAAGTCAGAGGTGTGTGCCTGGGCTAGGGTTTGGACCTGCGACCGCTGAAATTTTCGACCGCGCGCCTATACCCTGAGGCCATCACTGCTTTATTAGCATTGAAAATTTTCCGAAAAAATATGAGGTCTTGCCTGCAATTCCCTCGTGTGAATGAGAATAGCGTTCGCGGTTGATTGCTCGTATAATTTATGGTAACCTGCGTCACACTGGAAATATATCTGTATCCATTTTATTTACATTGGCTCGACCCGTGATTCCACTCCGCTTCCTATTGTAAATTTTCCAGCTTACGTGAATCAATACAACTGGACTTGAATTAATGGCAGTTGAAAACTTATGCATATATAATGTGTGATGAAGTGCTCAATTTTTTTTCAATGATTCTTTTTATTTACGTAGGTAAGCTACCCTCTCTGCCAGTCAGTAAGCAGTCAATAGGTGTCATTTCTATAGTAGGTGTAATTCATTAATAATATCAAAAAATGTCGGCATAGTTTTTTTGAATAACGAAAATCGTTTCTTAATTTCTTCTTCTCCTGATTTTTTTTCCAAGTTTTAAAAGCTCGACACCGGAAATGTTCAATTGAATTACACTTAACTCAGAATTTAGTACCAACTTAGTGTCTCTGAAGTACCACTTCAAAATAATCTGCCAAGAAGTGGCTGCCTAATAGGTGCCTTAATTTGCTCTGTAAGAGAATAATTAAGTATTATTACCCATTTGCAAGACCTACAAATAACTTTATTCCTCAGATTGAAAACCAAAAACGATTCCGCCGAGAATTACCATTTATCAATTCGCGAAATTTCGCAAAATCCTTTCATAACACGCATAATTAAATTTGCCACATCAAAGAGATAAAAGAAGATACATCGAATACACAACTGAATAAATACCGAGAAACACACGTATTCGGGTTCGACACTCATTTAATGGGTTTATTATAATTTTTAAAACGCTATTAAAATAGAGATGAAACGTACAAATGAAAGTTTTATGAAAAAGAAAATTGGGAATTTTTATGTATTTTACGATAGAAAGCGTCGACAGAATAACTCTGTATCCAACAGGCCATGGTTTCCGTAAACTAGTTTAGAATACAGTTTTGGGAATCTTTGTTTGGAATACTTCTACCATGGCAAGGGCCAAAAGCATGGGTAAATTTCATCTTTGCCGTGTCAACAAGCTACCTGTTTCATATTAACTTAACATTCTATGTAATCCTACTGTTTTTTTAACCCTATATCATTGAAGCCTAGAATGAAGGTTAAGCGCAAAGTCTGGCACTACTCGTCAGCAGATTGGGATGGTATGCGAGAATACTTCGCATCCATCCCTTGGCGGCAGCGCTGCTTTGAGGGCTTGGATCCTTCAGCGAGTGCCGACGCCATTGCCGACGAGATCAGATTAGGAATGGAATACTATATTCCATCCTCTGAGATCGCCGGCAAAGGACGCGGACGCTCCTGGTTCAATCGCGAGTGCGCCGACGCTGTTGGTAATAAACAGGCGGCGTACCGCGCTTGGATCAGGGGTCGCGCAATGAAGGATCCCAATTTAAGTTTACTCAAGGCAGCTTATAACCGTGCCGTCAAGGCCTGCAAGAAGGCTTATGTGAGAGCGGATGCTCAGCGCGTCTCCAAGATTGGACGTGCCTTGGCAGACCATCCGACGAGCAGCCGTGCTTATTGGAGTCTTGCTAAGGCTGTCCAATCCAATTTCTGTCGTCCTTCGCTGCCCCCGCTGAGATATCCGGATGGATCACTGGCCCATGGGCCGGAGGAGAAAGCCAGTCTACTGGCGCGCCTCTTTGCGGCCAATTCTCGGCTCGATGACTGCGGTTCTCAGCCACCTACGTTGCCCAGCTGTGGCCACACAATGTCTGATATCCGTATCAGGCATTGTGATGTGAGGCGTGAACTGCAGTCGCTCGACGTCCGAAAAGCCAGTGGTCCTGATGGTATCCCGGCGGTTGTTCTTAAAAAATGCGCAGCCGAGTTGTCTCCTGCACTAACACGCTTGTACCGCGCGTCTTATCTTTCAGGTGTGGTGCCTCAATCTTGGAGAGAGGCTAATGTGCAACCGATCCCTAAGAAAGGTGATCGGTCAGACCCTGTTAATTATCGCCCAATCGCCATAACCTCAGTGATCTGCAAGGTGATGGAGCGGATCATTAACATCCAATTGGTCCGCTACCTGGAGGATCACTCGTTGATCAGTGATAGGCAATACGGCTTCCGCCGTAACCGGTCAACGGGTGATCTTCTAGCGTTTGCCTTGCATCATTGGGGGGAGGCGATTGATCGGCATGGCGAGGCTCTTGCCGTGAGTCTCGACATAGCCAAGGCATTTGATAGGGTCTGGCACCGTGGCCTTCTCTCCAAGCTTCCGGCATTCGGTCTTCCCGGCAACTTGTGTTTGTGGATCTCGAGCTTTCTGCATGGGCGTAGAATGCGTGTCCTCGTCGACGGGCACGCTTCACAGCTCATGTCAGTTAGTGCCGGGGTTCCACAAGGCTCTGTGCTATCGCCCACCCTGTTTCTTCTGCATATCAATGATATGTTGCCGCTTGGCAACATTCATTGCTATGCAGATGACAGCACGGTCCATGGGCGGTACTGCAGTAAGCCACCAGGTTGCCGGGCGGATACTGAGAGTAGACGCGAGGAGCTTGTCATTGAGCTCAATCGGACCCTGGAGCTCATTTCTACATGGGGTACCCGGAATCTGGTTGAGTTCAATGCCAAGAAAACCCAGGTCTGTGCGTTTTCGTGCAAAAAATCCCCGTTTTCCCCTCTCCCCAATTTTCAGGGCATTCCACTCGCAATGCGGAACGGCCTTAATATCCTAGGCGTGGATATCCGCTGCGATCTTAATCCAAGGACCCACATCGAGGGCATTATATCCGCCACTTCACGCAGGGTCGGAATCCTGAACAGGGTGCGCCGGTTTTTCACGCCCGGTCAACTTTTCCGCTTATACAAAGCGCAGGTTCGGCCGGGCATGGAATACTGCTCGCACCTCTGGGACGGTTCCGCCAAATACCTTCTCGATGCCTTGGATGGATTGCAGCGGCGTGCCATCCGCATTGTGAATGATGCAGACGTTTCAGCCAACCTGGAGCCGCTACAGTTGCGCAGGGACATTGCCGCACTTAGCGTGTTCTACCGTCTGTATCATGGTGAATGCTCTGAAGAATTGTTTAAGCTTGTCCCATCCTCTCCTTTCCTTACCAGAACCACGCGTGCTGGCATGCGAAGCCACAGCTTTGTGGTTACAACATCCGCGGCTCGAACCAAAAAGTTCGCCAACTCTTACCTTTGCCGCACCATCAAGCTGTGGAATAGTTTGCCAGCTCACGTGTTCCCTCCTTCCTATGATCCTGGATCCTTTAAGCGAAGCGTGAAGAAGCATTTGTGCAGGCCGGCATGATTGTGTCGACCAGCGGGTGACCATATCGTTTCTCGCTGGTCGGTAGTAATTTTTTTGGACTCCACTGTGCTTACCATCAGGTACAGTGGAGTCACTTTGCCGTGCCAAAAAAAAAAAAAAAAAAAAAAAAAAAAAAAAAAAATGTATTTGATGAGATTTGGGTCTCGGTTTGAAATCACCGTATTTGCCATAACATATATGTATGTATATTTTTTTATTACGGCAAAATGATAATACTGCACCTGACGGTAAGCTTATACAAAGTGTGGTTGCTTTTCCATTTAAATATAAATAAATAAATACACCCCAAGAGTCACATACATAATTATGACCCCACACTAGGATACAAGTTCTGTGTCGTGGGTATCAGAAACTACGAAAGACTTTTCGGTCTCACAAACACCCAGACCCGAAACAAATATTTGTGGATTACACAAACATTTGTCTCGGTGCGGGAATCGAACCTGCGGCCTTTCGTTTCGCAAGCTGGTATCAATCCAACTGCGTCACAGGGTTCAAATATGACCCCAAAGAACTCAGTAAGTTTGCTCTCGATAATTTTTTATTTTGAAAGCAATAGAAAAAGTCATGACACAAAATCATCTCGGACAAGACAAGTAAATCTCAACAGGAACAAAAAATATGATACCCGCTGACACGTAGACGCGACGCGCGGCTTTTTCTACCACTCGTGTAATGTCGATGGGATGAGCGTAAAAAAATTATTTTCGTCGGTGATACCGGCGCGTGCCAAAATTCCCTGGCACATGGGCGTCAACGCAACCGCACTGCAACGCCTTGATACCGCTGTATTTTCACACCTTGTCATTGATCTCTTATGACGTGTAACCTTCGTCATTTACGCTTAATATGGCATAAACGTTTAGTGTATAACCTGCTTACAAAGTTAACACAAGATCGTTGATGAAACACATACAAAACGACAGCCCCGTGGCGCAGTTGGCTAGTCACCAGCTTGCGAGACGAGAGGCCGCGGGTTCGATCCCCGCACCGAGACAAATGTTTGTGTTATCCAAAAATATTTGTTTCGGGTCTGGGTGTTTGTGAGGCCGAAAAGTCTCTCGTAGTTTCTGATACCCACGACACAAGACTCGTATCTTAATGTGGGGTCAGAACTATGTAGGTATGCGACTGTTGCAAAAAAAAAACACCTGGTTGGAGACTTAACATAGTATGATTGGAGTACCATGAAGATGTAGAAGAGACAGATATTACCTCCTTCCTTGAATCTCCCTAGATTTAAACATAGCTTAAAGAAGCAATTTTATCGAAAGTCTAATGAACATTGGTAGATGTGACTCGCCATGCTGTAATTCTCTTTGGGTAACACTTTACCATGAGTCGTATTGTCACAATGCGGTGCTAGGATAAAAAAATTCACCGTATTTTACGGTGCGTAATTCGTAAGTTTAATTTTAAATATAGAACAAAATCAGATATGGTATACGAGTAGAATTCGGAAGTCGTCCTGGCCTCGAGGTTTAGGCACGCGATCGAAAATCTCGACGGTTACGGGAACAAACCCCAGCCACACACCTCTGACTTTTCGAAATTATTTGTGTATTCACACAGAATTATCACGTACTTTAACGGTGAAGGAAAAATCGTGAGGAAACCTGCACACCTAAAAAGTTCTTAGGAATTTCTTAAGTGTGTAGACCGCCAAACCGCAATACGACAGCGTGGTGGATTAAAGCCTAAAAACCTGAGTTGTAGGGGAGGCCCAGCAGTGGGACGTATATCGGCTGATGATCATATCATAAGTTTGAATTATAATTTTATTACTTAATTTTTAATTCTTCGCAAAGATTCATAAAATAAATCAAAATGTGTTCATTCACTAATATTTTGTCACTGTGCCATTGATACCTCGTTTTATTTTATTTTATGTAGGTCCATAACGGAAGGAATAAAACCTCTTTAATGTTGAAATTTCATTCATTAAATTCCCGCCATAAGCACTACGGTTAAAAATAATCTCAGCTTGTAATATACAATAATTAAAATTTTATTGCAATAGCCAAATTTCAATATTTTTTCGGAGAATTCGTTGAAAAAGACTATACTAATGTCGTCAATTGGTGACACTGAATTTTGTTATTTTTTTGTGTAGGAACTATATGTAGGTACTTTGTAAAAAAATATGATCGGGTGAAGATGGACCGGGCTATTTAATCTGAAACTAAGCAAAGTTAATTCTTTTATCTTGTTTTATTGTGTCACATGTCTCTAAGGCAAGGTATACTTTGAAACAGGCTCATTTATTACTGTAACTAATACAAGTATTTAGCGAATCACTACTGCCTTTTTGTTCCGCGACTATTTTGTGCTGCGTGCAAGGGAGAGGTCCTATGAAATTTTTAGTCGCAGCAGTCTGGAAATATTCTCCAAATATGGTAAATGACTCTCCCCCTTTTACTAAGTAGTTAGCACACTGCATGTGAGTAAAATCCGACACGGTGGACCATGGTTACGTGTCGCGTTTTAAAACAGCCTAGGCTAATTTTGTAAATTGGTAGGGATAATCGTAATGACTTTTCACGTAAAATATTTATCGTACCGCACTTTCCGACTATCCCATACTGTCATTCTGCAACACAAAAAAAAAAACAAGGACAGAAATTCACAACTTCAGCTCATATTAACTCTCAGACAATTTCCATAATGTCGGTCGGATCGGCGAGTTATCGCACGCGCCTATCGTTGGTACAGACGGCCATGTGGTAAGTTGAAATATATCCACTAATAGTTTATCAAGAGGGAAACATCTACGCAGCGTGGGTTAATTCTGCCTCCGCGTTACTCACCAATGGGAATGACGTCACCTGTTATGAATATCTGTCTGGGGGAATTAGTCTCACTTGGAATTAATGAATGTGAAAATGCGTGTAAAAATAACAGATTTTTGTTGTAATTTTATGTGTCTGTAGTGTCTTGTGTAAGTAGTGATGGCCTCGAGGTTTGGGCGCGCGGCAGAATCTCGGCGGTCGCGGGTTGAAACTGCAGGCACACACCTCTGACTTTTCGAAGTTATGTGTACACACAATGTGTTCACAATTAATTAATTATCACTTGCTTTGACGGTGACGGAAAACATCGTGATGAAACCTGCATACCTAAAAGTTCTTAGTAATTTCTTAGGTGTGTAGTCCGCCAACCCGCTCCAGGCCAGCGTGGTGGACTAAGGCCTAAAGTCTCTCAGACAGACCTGTGACCAGCAATGGAATGTATTTGTATGGGCTGATGTATGTCTTGAGTGTCTATCATTTTTTAAGTATCAACGCGTATACATCAACGTTGGGAATGGCTATCGTTCAGAATGCAGCTGTGTAAGATCTTAATAGGGTTAGTGTGTACCTATACATACATATTTACTCTCGCCTGTTCCCCCGAATAGGTTGAGATGCATATTTTCATTCACGTATCGCCAATCGTGTTTTAAATTCTGTCACTACTTAATGTTTTTTTTCTGTCTCCATTCATGGACTCGCGGTTTTTGATTTTTCACCTCTCAACTATTCCTCCCGCGTCAAGAGAGATATCAAGATCTGTTTCGTAACACTAGTATCTAAATATCATACATAATTTTATTCATAACGTTGAGTATTTCAACGTGTTGATAACTTTAATACATTTTGGCGTTTGCACGTTGCGCTGAACCACGGCGCGAGTGGGTTTTATTTATTATTATTGCTTTCATAAAACAATTTTTATGCATTATGAGCAACATTTTCCTTCATTTTGTATGCAGTTGATATGTGGTTTTGCGGAATGATTAGTGTTGCCTTGATTTGATGTATTTATAAAGTAGATGAGGGGAGTGATATACGAACGTTCGCGTGTATAATTTACAAACAGGATTCAAGTTCAATGTTGAAGTAATATTTATACAAATTTTCATTTTTTTCCTTTTTAAATCCTTGGGTAAATAGATATAGTAATATAAATTATAAATAAAGACATACACCCAACAGTCACATTCATAGTTCTGACCCCACATTATGATATGAATCTTGTGTCGTCGGTATCAGTAACTATGAGAGACTTTTTCGTACTCACAAACACCGAGACCCGAAACAAATATATGCGGATCACACAAACATTTACCTCAGGTGCGGGGATCGAACCCGCGGCCTCACGTTTCGTAAGCTGGTGTCTAGCCAACTGCGCCACGGGACTGTCATAATATATACAAAGATGATTTGGAGAATAAAACAAAGCTATACTTAAATCATAAATTTTATTTTAGCAAGAGCAGCGTTTGATATCGACCCATGAAGACTAAGAAATTCGTTAGTTGATAAAGGCCCTAACTTTTGTTCATGTACAATACAGTGTAGGATCCTATAGAGACACGCTAGTCTCGACGCTGGGCAAAGGATTCAAACTCATTTACATCTGTGTCTTCGAAGGGATAGGCACAGGTATTTTCTCCACCCCCTTAATTATATTTTAAGTCCCACCTAATTAGGGGTGGGTCCATAGGTGAATTGTCGGGAGTACTGCTACTGAAAATTGATAGATAGAAAAAACAAATAACAATTTTCCTCTTATTGGAAATCGAGTCGTGGACTTGTAGGGCGCATATTTATACCACGGGACAGGTAGTCAAACATGGTCGATCGTTGTATACAGGACTTGCAGCAATTCGTATTCGTTGCAAATAGCCTTTCCAAAAAGTCATAACTAATAAGCCTCTTAAATGCAAGTCCAGTAACGCTTGATAATATGCTATCGTTAACTCATAGTACTGACCTGGAGTGCATATAGTGTTTCTATAAAATAACATATAACCATCGACCTTCGAGCCAAATATAAAACACATTATTGATAACGATGCTATAATTTCGGAACGCTTATTTTAAAATAGCTTACTGCATTCTTACTTGGCGATATAATTAGGATACGTCAGTATGTAAAACTTATGTAATTCTAATATTAATAATAGTATATACTGCATTGCCAAGTATTATATTTGTCTGATCATTGATATAAACAACAAATATTTACGGTGACACAAATTGTTAGTGACTTTTACTACTGGTAACATTTTAGAAGTTGAAGTCGTGATGGCCTCGAGGTTTAGGCACGTGGTCGAGAATCTCGACGGTCGCGGGTTCAAACCCCAGGCACACACCTCTGACTTTTCGAAGTTATGTGTGTATTCACAATGAATTATCACTTGCTTAAACGGTGAAGGAAAACATCGTGATGAAACCTACACACCTAAAACTTCTTAGGAATTTCTTAGGTGTGTAGTCCGCCAACCCGCACTAGACCAGCGTGGTGGACTAAGGCCTAAACCCTCTGATGATGAGGCTGATGATGATGAACATTTCAAATGGGAGTACACTACGGATTACACTACATCTTAGACAGAAAGTTCAAAGAGTAAAGGATAAACTTACGAGGATATAAGATTGCGCTTGTTTTATCTACTGATTTAGCATATTAGGAGTACGAAGATTATATTATCTATCATATTACGCTATATGATTGAAATTGTTAAAAAAACACTTTTACAAGTAATAAAGACACACGTGTTTCGATGGCCACGCATGACGTATGTATGAGGGATGCGGTTAAGAGGTCCTAGATTGAATTTTCGAGTCGGGAAAATGATACTGTGTTTTTTCATTGGAAAGTCTTTATAGTTGCTCGGAGTGTCATTAGTGTATTTTGAGAGTATTAACTAGAAATACACGTCTGTTTATACCTGCGTAAATAAAGCAATAAGAGAATTTGGCTCTACATATTATGTACAGCTTTGCATGGTTTGTCTATCTGATATTCAACTTATTAGGGATATGGTAGTTATATTTCACGAGATGACATATATTTTTAGATCGTTTCTATTTATAATTCTTTTATACTTATTCATTCATTTATTTATTTAGCACAACCACATCACATATTATGTTAAAATATTTTTTAACTCATTAACATATTCTAAGGTACCTACTACATCTGATATACATAATGTACTTAAGGTATGCATAGAATTCTGTGAAAGCATACAAGTTAGATAGCAAAGGGAAAAGAAAAAAAATCAATAACAATAAAATTTAAACTAGAAATAACAATGTTTATTACAAAGACAATCGAAAAAAAACATTCCACGAAAACTTGTTAATAACCTTATACATACATAAACTCACGCCTGTATTCCCTGATGGGGTAGGCAGACCTCTGCATTGCACCTGTGCATTTCTACATCTACATTTCGCCAGGTATCAGTCCCACGTAATAGGTGGCGAGCCTATTGCCTTTTTTCGGGCACATTTCCAGACTCCGTGCTACTATTGAAAATTTACTAATGGAAAAACCCAATAACACTTTGCCCGACCTGGGAATCGAACCCAGGACCTCTAGATCGCACGGGACATACATGTATCGCGAGACCACGAGACAGTCACCTTATAATATTTCATTTTTCTCAATAATGACATAAAATCGTCTAGTTAATTCATGCACTATCTCATTTAGTATAATTTTATGTCCAATAATATCAGAAAGGTGTGAACGATAAGCCAACAATTCGAGCCAACAGTTATCACCAATCATAAGCTAGTAAATAAAATTCTAGTTCACTCGTGTTTACCCCGTCAATCAATTGACACCAGCTGTCTAACTTTCAAACGTAACACAAAAAAGTTTCCCAAATTCCGCATAGAGGAACTAACGAAAATAATTTGTTCACAGTGTGGCGGCCAGTGATACGATGGTCGAGCCGAGAGAGAGCGCGCGCGCACCGTTCTCGTGCGGCAAATAACATTCCGTTACTCTCTGTGGTTTGTCATTATCATATTGAAAGTTTATTAATTTATCAAAAGTTAATGGCTGTATGGTTATATTATCTTTGAAAAATAAAATACATAAAAAAGTTAATAAGTTAATGCTTACTATACGAAAAGTTTTCTATTGTTTTTTTTTTTAAAGTAAAGTGCATAAACAAACAGCCATTTAAAAAAAGTTTTGAAACCGTAATTGTTTTTTTTTAGACGAAAATTCAATGTGATCATAGCAATTCACGGTATGTTCGTACTCAGTGAAGTGTAAAGTGAAACAGTGAACCAAGTGGTAATGTGAAATGATAAAGTCATAGTATCAGTGAAAGAGAGCGCCATATGTAGCGTTCTAAATGTGCGAGCGAGACAGAGGATGAAGTGATTTTTCTAGTCAGGAAACATGGGAATACAAGTGGAGAATACTGTGGATTACAATAATAGTGCATGTAAGTACAATTAATTATTAAAAAATACGAGAATAATCATTCTAGGCACATTAAAGGAATAAGATTTATCTTTATTTTTTTATATTATAAAAAAACATCTAATAAGTATCAAAATTGCATATTTTTGTTCCACTCGAAAGATACCAAATACTGTTAAGTTATGGGTTCAATTCCCACTGACAAAAAATGATTATTTACAAACACGCCTCACCAAGTTTAGGTCTTCTACTGTATGTTATTTTAACTTTGGAAATAATTGTTAGTTTTTATTATTGTGAACAGGGAAACTTTAACAGTATTGAAACTGTGAATATTGTACTATTACCAAATTATGTGTTAATTTAAAGGTTCATATATACATAATATATACTTTTTATTAATGACATTTAAGGGCCCACCAAAAGACAGTGACATTATAAATTACCCATTAAAATACAAGCGATAAAATTCTAAAAATGTAAAATTAAACGGTTGTGGATTAATTTTAGAACGTGTGAATGACCAAATAAATAACGCATTTTGAATAAAACAATTCATCCCCGACATTTATGTTTGTCTGTTTGCGTGTAAAACTGTTAATTTAGGGCATTGTTAAAATTTTGCCGCATATTTTCAGAGGGACACATTCCAATCGTTTTTCTCCTAATTTTATTTGTTTCAGATGCTTGAAATTCTTAAGGAATGCGTTAATTTTTAAGTGCGGCGTAATGTGCACGAATTTATTGCGATTATAAATAAAAATTGCATCCAATAAATTGACATAAGTCTGAATTGTTTTAATGGCGATATAGTCCATATAATAATAATTTCTCATATCTTTGAAATGTATCTTGACTTCAGTAAACGTTGTCCTCGCCCAATAATTTCGAAGTTTAATGCCCTTCGCTTGTCAAATTAGTTAAAAATACAAACAAAGATATGAGAAATTGCCTCCATTCATAAGTTTGAAGAGATATTTTCTCGACCCAGTGAGCGATTGTGACGGTGATTGACGAAACGTTTTTGGGGAGACATGCGGCGGTACACGGCACACTTTTAAAATTCATTTGTCTAAAAGAAAACTGCAAAAAGAAACAAAAATGACGGTTGACAATTCTACAGTTCTTAAATTCGATTTTGAATTGTCTGAAAATAAATTCGACATTTGACAATTCTAGCTGTGAAATTCAATTTCGACTTGTTTCAAGTTTCAAGGAAAAACTCCAAAAAGAAAGAAAAAATGTATGGAGATTTTTGATTTGATATGCTGACATGATTTGAAGTCCATGTCGAAAACCTAGCGAGGATATAATGTGCAGATTAAAATGAAGAATAGTGCAAAAATTAACGATTCAAAAGTGCTACCAGACATTTTTCATTGGACCAGGATAACAGAAAATTACAAGCAAGCATTATACCGAGTAAAGCATAAACCCTCTCAGTAATAGAGGAGGCCCGTGCCCAGCAGTGGGATGCATAAAGGCCGATGCTGATGATAATACCGAGTAGAACAACGTAAAGGTTAAAGGAAGCGTTTCAATAAGACTTCTTTTAAAAGATTGCAATTGTTACGTAATAATCAATATTGATAACGACAGAACAGTTGTTGTTGTTGTTATACGGGATTATATTCAATTGCTTGTGATAGCACCCACTAGTCTTGTGATGTTGTGAGTGCCAAGATCTGAAGTACATACGGAAGAATGTAAAGTATGTGATCTGGGCATGTGGATGCAAAATGTATCCGTATATTATTGCAAATTATTGAATTATGCAATGAATAAGATCAGATCGAAATATTGAAATTGTGTCCACAGGAGTAAGAGGCGCATGCGCACGGAATCCTCATTGAAGTCAAAAAAGAAATCTCTAACTTGCAATATAAAGGGTTTCGAGTATATTATCTTTAAGACGTGATCTATAAGTCGCGATGGCCTCGAGGTTTAGGCACGCTATCGAGAAACTCGACGGTCGCAGGTTCAACCCCCAGGCACACACTTATGCCTTTTCGAAGTTATGTGTGTATTCACAATGAATTGTCACGTACTTTCATCATCAACATCGTGATGAAACCTGCACATCTAAAATTCTTAGGAATTTCTTAGGTGTGTAGTCCGCTAACCCGCACTAAGCTTTTTTTTTTTTTTTTTTTTTTTTTTTTCCGCGGGGAAAATCCTATTTACGGACCATCCCACCCCCGAGGGGCGAGGGTGTGTCGGACTCACCGGCGCCTTCCGACCCAGCATGGATGTTACCGCCCGTGGATGGGCGGCCGCTGGGCCGGGTCCCTACCAAGAATAAATGCGCCGTAATACCGACTAAAAACCCCGCGACGGCCACCATCAGCGCATTCAGCGAGACGGCCCCGGAATACCCTGAAGCTAGAGCTATGGATTGATCCGGGACCGCCTCTGCGCGGTGCCAAAAGGCACACCAAAATTATAGTTGCTCCTCGGGGGCCGCCAAGGTAGGGTCGGCGGCCCCGTGTGGCCTCTGGGCGCCGGGCTACGTGTTGACCCGGCGCCTCTTACGTCGCCTGTTGCGACGAGCGGGATCGGTCTGCTCCCGATCCCGCTCCGCGCTCTCCTTCTGCGAAATGACCCGTTCGCAGAAGGAGAGCATAGCTGTCCACGACCTCCGGCTGCCGACCATGGCGGCGACCACAGTCGGCAGCGAGAGGTCTCTCCCCACGACCGCTACGAGAGCGCTGCGCTCCTCGTCCCAGGCTGGGCACTCCTCAAGCGTGTGCTGGGCCGTGTCGAGGAGGCCCGTGCCTAGCTGTGGGATGTATATATGGGCTGATTATAATTATTATGATGATGATGATCTTTATGACTATATAATTATTTAAAGTCTTATATTCTCATAATAATTTCAAAACGCTTACGGAAGATATTTAAGTCTCCATAATTACTATTCTATGTAACTCGAAAATCGTAAATTGGACATTAACCTCTGAGCAGTGGCGGTACTTCCATAGAAGCATAAAAGACCAGTTTTCCTTATGAAATTTCGAATAATAATCTTTAAGTTTGAAATCTTTATTTAACAAAAGCAATTTGACATATAATTGAGAATATATACTGAGCCCACAATAAACAATTCTGTATGTAACGCTTTTGGGATTCTATGGAAGTACCGCCACTCTCTGAGGTGTTATGGGCCTCTATTTACCTTACTAAACTTTGTGCCCTTCTTTTGATAAATAACACTTAAAAGAATACACGATCCAGCAATGTTAATTAGGTTAACTCTGACAATTTCATACGAACGTCTTTTTAAAAAGTGTCTCTCATTTTCGCTGATTGATCGTACACGAAAACACTATTAAGTAAGTGGTACGAGCGTCGGAGTAAATGCTTCCGCGTTTCGCTCACTGTTTATTTATGTTCGATGTGTCAAAATACAAAATGTATCGCGCAGTTTCGCTGAAAACAAACTCATTTGTCTCTAAGGTCTGTAACCTTTAATTTTTGATGGTTTCACATGAAAAATGATTCGACATTTCTGCCCTTAATTCACGCTATGCTAGCCAGAGTTTTAAGTCCCATGTAATAAAAAAAGCAGTGATGGCCTCGAGGTTAAGGTGCGCGGTCGAGAATTTCGGCGGTCGCAGGTTCAAACCCCAGGCACACACCTCTGACTTTTCGAAGTTATGTGTGTATTCACAATGAATTATCACTTGCTTTAACGGTGAAGGAAAACATCGTGATAAAACCTGCACACCTAAAAGTTCTTAGGAATTTCTTAGGTGTGTAGTCCGCCAACCCGCACTAGGCCAGCGTAGTGGACTAAGGCCTAAACCCAGCAGTGGAACGTACATATGTATATGGGCTGATGATGACGATGAATAAAAAAATATGGGGCGAGTCTATTACGGCTTTTCGGGGATACCTATTTACAGACTACGTGTAACCAGTGGCGGTAGTACCATAATAGTACCATATAGAAGACCAAGAGTTTTCCTTACAAAATTCCGAATAATATACATACATACATAAACTAACGCCTGTATTCCCTGAAGGGGTAGGCAGAGATGCATTTCGGCACCCACATTTCGCCAGGTATGTATCAGTCCCACGTAATAGGGGGCGAGTCTGCAGACTGCCTCCGAATAATAATCTTTTAGCTTTAAATTTTTATTTGACAAAAGCAATTTGACATTTTTAAATAAAAATGTCCTGACCTTACAATAAGCAGTTATAAACTAGACATTACACAATAAACGTGTCCTTTTGGGCTTCTATGGAAGTACCGCCACTGCGTGTAACTACTGAGTATGTTCTAATGGAAACACTCGAAAGTTTTCACCTAGCCTCTTCACCGCATGACACATTTATACTCCGGGAAAAACGCGAAAGAAGACGCGAATCAATATTGACCGATAAACTTTTCTATGTGAAAGAAGACACAAATTAATAAAGATCGATATACGAGTACATGCGAGCAGTTACATTGTACATGGGTCGCACGATTTCACACCCTCGTGCGTATGAGTGGCGCAAACAATATACCGCTAATCAAAATGTACCACAGTTATGAATAAATATGTAAAAACCTGAAGTTAATGACCTACATTAACTCGATTTTGGAATCGCGCTGTAGTTCGATAGATATATAAAGATATATAGAATAAGATATAGTGGTATGTACCACAGTAAACTAATGTTATACAAGACTGGTGCGTACGTTCGGTGGATGACATTATCTGAGGCCTAATTTTATTCGTAGTTTGATACTCGCATCCGCCCGGATAGCAACCACTGAACGTAAGGTGTAACACCTACAGCTAATCATTTTATTCTACGCGGAAAGTGCCGTTAAATTCTAGCCTTAAAATATGATTTTAAAATAACTACACTTTCTGTATAGTATCGGAGAAAAATTCCACAAGATATTTTCGATGTAGAGTATGAAATATCGAAAGAGTTTACGCACTGTTGAGTTACGTTTTATTTAATTAGACGAAGTTCGTTCATCCCGGCGATCGCTCCCGTAAACCGGGAAAAGTATGCGCAATGAACGCCCCGAAATAATGACTACACCTGTTTACATGACTTACTTTTTTAAATATAAAAACTATTATTAACAGTTTCCTTTTTTTTAATTAATTTGTGAATTAGTGAAGCCACTGGGTGAGACTGGTCAATTTTCATGCATCTTTAGGCTATATTTGTTGGGAGATGTCGCACAGCAAAGCATTGATCTTCGTATACACTACATGCATCACATGCATAGCGATAGTGCCGAACTATCGAAATGACGAATTTAGTGTCGAGCATTTCTTATTAGCCTCCTCAATTATCTTCAGTAGCTGGATACGGGCCGGCATAATTGTGTCGACCAGCGGGTGACCATTTCGTTTCTCGCTGGTCGGTATTATTTTTTTGGACTCCACTGTGCTTACCATCAGTTACAGTGGAGTCACTTTGCCGTGCCAGTATAAAAAAAAAAAAAAAATTGGGACCCCGGTACCCGCCACATTTTTACTTGATTTGTCCTGTCGTTTGAATAAAGATTCAGTATCAGTAGAGAATTGGGTCTTTTCGGGCCTAGCACGGCATAGTAATAACACCCAACTTGTCTGTGTCGACTAGCAACGGTTATCTAAATCAACAAAACGGATCATTAGCTTCACGTGGGTATTCTGTAAGTCTAACCACCTCGAGGGAACTATCACAGCCAGTGGCGGGACTTTCATAGTAGCCCAAAAGCGTTAAACGTTAATTGTGTAATATCTAGTTTATATTTGCTTATTATGGGGTCTTTATTTAACAAATTACCTACTTAAGTTAAATAAAGATTTCAAGCCAAAATATAATTATTATTTGGAATTTTAAAACGCAAACTGGGCTTTTAGGCTTCTATGGAAGTACCGCCACTGATCACAGCTGGTAATATTCGTACAGTAGTCTAAGTTTATACCTCGTGACCCTACCGCTTACACACTTGGATCTTCGGCAATTTCACTAACAAGAAAACACCCTACAGCATTGCTTCATGTTCATGATATGATGATGAATGATGATTG
This sequence comes from Hemaris fuciformis, assembly GCA_907164795.1. Classification (NCBI taxonomy): domain Eukaryota; kingdom Metazoa; phylum Arthropoda; class Insecta; order Lepidoptera; family Sphingidae; genus Hemaris; species Hemaris fuciformis. Next base: position 1,183,271 of record OU015452.1, read on the forward strand.
AGACAACAACTTTTGCTGAACCTCAGTTGAGTAGGCATTCGACACATTCTATTCTAACGTACGCAAGGCCCAAAAGAAATATATGAATATTAAAACAAAATATCGGTGACAATGTATCTACCTCATAGCAAAACTATTAAAAGAGGTGACCCGTGACCAAAGGCTACCAAGAAAGATATGAATATGAATATAAAGCAACACAATGTAGTGTTGGCAGCCGTTGGCCAGCATTGTTACAACACAATAACGTTGTTATGGAGTGTCAAACGAGCGCGTGATAGAATGCGCGAATGCATGCCAAATATTACATAGAGGAGAGCTGGTGAACCATTTTGGAAAGGTATTTGAAATGCAGTAAATTTGTATTATTGCACCCCTTTTTTTTTACGAGAGGAAAGCGCTTTAAGCTGCCCTGTTCGGTACCTCGGGGGAGGCCGAAAAGGGGTATGTCGGGGTCTCTGGCCTTCCAACTCGGCGCGCAGAACAATAATTTTCCGCTTACCTAACGTAATACCTCCTTAACGGTGAAGGATAACATCATAACAAAGCATGCATACATAACATTTTAAGGTGCACCACAAGTAAATTCTTAGGTGTGGAATCAGCTATCATGTATGAGGGCCGCGTGGTTAACTAAGACCTTATTCCTCTCTGTGATAGAGGAAGCCCGTGCCCTCGTGACTAAAATAATTGAGCTGACTATATGTACCTAGTCATTAGTATTGGCAGTGATGGCTTGATATTTAGGCAGGTCGAGAATCTCGGCGGTCGCGGGTTCAAAAACCCCAGCCACACACCTCTTTTCGAAGTTATGTGTAAACACAATGTGTTCACAATTAATTATCACTTGCTTCAACGGTGGAGGTAAACATCGTGATGAAACCTGCACATCTAAAAGTTCTTAGGAATTTCTTAGGTGTGCAGTCCGCCAATCTGAACTAGGCCAGCGTGGTGGACTAAGGCCTAAACCCTCTTAGTTGTAGAGGAGACCCGTGCCCAGCAGTGGGACGTATATGGGCTGATGATGATGATGTAGTCATAGGAATACCGGGGCCCTCAGCTGCCTACAAATAGTGAGGCTCAACCGACCTCAGAAAATACGAGAAAATATATTGTTATACATAACGAGCATAATATGCCGTTTAAAAAGTTAAATTGATTTACAAAAAGCTGTAGATCTTTTCTTTTTTCTCGAGTCTGAAGTTTTGATATTTATATAATAATTAAACTATTTATTAATAATTTCATCAAAAACATTTCACGTGACAATAATTCGGGAATCCGTGTAATGCCACTTTTTCTAAGCTGTCTCTGTGGCATAGAAAGTGCTATTTAGGAACTACAATATTTTTTAACGGTATACGAAATTAAGCAAAATTGTTCACGAGCTCTTGGACTCACATTATTGTAATAGCTAAGGGCTTGTTGGTAATGATTAGGTTAAAATAGTGTGTAAGGGGAAATCGTGATGGCCTCGAGGCTTAGACACGCGGCTGAGAATTTTGGCGGTCGCGGGTTCAAACCCCAGGCCTCTGACTTTTCGGAGTATGTGTGTATTCACAATGAATTATCACGTACTTTAACGGCGAAGGAAAATATCGCGAGGAAACTGGCACGACTAAAAATTCCTAGGAACGCCAACCCGCACTAGACCCTCTCAATTGTAGAGGAGGCCCGTGCCCAGCAGTGGGACTTATATGGGCTGATGATGAATGAATGAATGAGTGTGTAAGGGGTGCGGTAAGACAGTTTTTAGGATATCTTTGCGAATTTGTGGTTTAGTGGATCATGCGTGCTGCTGTGGGTTTTAATCCATGGGGGATACACTTTCAGGGGTGGAATAAGACTCGTATATTATTAACAATTCTTGTCCTTCTATCGAGTTAATTATTGTGAATGCATTGTTTTCATTCCATATAATAAGTAAGATAAGTTCACTTAGCATGCATCCGATTTTACGTAGACTTATTTTTATATATTAATCTAAACAATGCTATATTGGCTTCACATTGCTACTTATTAAAATTTAAAATGTAAATAAATTAAAATGTGTAGTGTATGTAATTTATTTGCGAACATCTTTCGATTCAAATGATTTCTCAATATCTGCAACCTGCTGCCATCTACCAGAAAATGTATGAACTAAATCCAACCTCGTGAATTAAAGAGCAAAACGTTTTGGCAAGCGTTCAATACTCGTATTACTCAGCACCGTCACTAGGTGGCGTTAGTAGTATTCAGACGCGGCAAACCCCAACAATTTTGTTTACATTACGTATATAGTTTATTTTTACTGCGGAGCGTTTTATAAGTGGCCTAGGAAGTTATGTATATACATCGGTTGGTACAGAATTTGCCCACTGACTGCAATCTCGAGATTTCCACGCTACAAACATGTTTTACGCTAAAACTTTTATTGATTTTAGTGCGGCAATAAAATGTTTTTCATTATGTTTTGATATTAACGCCGGGAAAGTTCCGAACGTAAAGAATCTTTTCCTATATAATGGGATTTATAGTGGAGTAAATAATTTATGGACGTTGCCTACGCGCTACATCAGAATTTAAAAAGTGATAAAAGTCGTTATTAATCTGAATAAAATAAACTGCTAAGTCTGAGAAGTAATCCTAGGCGCCAACTGCTAAACCCTATTTCATCCATCTAACCTCTTTTAAACTTTTATTGATCTTGTGGATTTATTCTTTAGTACATTGTTGCTCCCGCCATTTTTAGCGGCCGGTACATTTATAAACTTGATTCAGTTATAGTCTTTATTTAGTAAATACATATTTAGCACCTAAATAAATCCAAAATAAATGATTAATTGAAGTTTAGAATTTGATTTACCTAATGAAATTATTTATTTAAAGAGAATAATAATTATTATTAAAAAACACGATTGTAAAATCATCTTGTAACTGTTCTCTATTCAAGAAAGAAAGCACGAGAAGCGATACGTCTTAAGTGCTTTAATAAAACAATTTACGGTGACATTAAAATATATCGAATTCTTACTTTCAATAGATGCAGAGTTTATTTTTGACATATTAGACCATAACCATCGAGCTAACAATAATATGCAAAAGGACAAAATATACCTACACTTCTATAGGTTTCGTATAATCTACCTACCGCCCTATTCTCCGAACATCATTATGAATGTTTATTAAACACATTTAAACATATATTTGTTATATTAATAATTAGATGGTTATTTTTTAGTAAACCGTTTTATGTATTCGAGTAGGACAAACATAGATAACATATACCTACTCGTATATATGATTAGAGTAAGTAGAAAATCTTTGCTCATTTTTTTAAGAAAAATACCTGATATCTACTCATTTAAATAGCGTATTCTTGATAAATATTGTTATTATAAAATCCCTTTTAAATTTCAAAGATACTTTGTTAAAACAAAACTCAAATTATAGGATTTATTTTAAAAAATAATAAATATGCGGTAATTAAAAACACCGTGACAATGGGTTTGTAATCACCGTAGCTTTTACCTGCCTTAGTTTCCGATACGGTCTGAATACATCCTGTATAATATTACATATAATTTGGCTACACACACACTTAACACAAATAAAAAGATTATGGTGAAGTTATTTAAGTAATAATTTCAGTCTCATATTGTCTTATATTAAGATCGGTCAAATAGGACGAGTCTAGGTGCGCTGGTGTTACAATAATCTATTAACACACAAGTATACATAAATAACATCTTATAACGAGCCATTGCTCGTTAGATATTTGAGGCTCGTTGAGACAATTACAGTTCAGTTTTTTAACTGAACTAATCACGCCTGTTATCGCAAAGTGGTAGGTACAAAATATAATTAGTTTTTAAATTAAAGCCATTTTAAACGCAAATTGTAATTTGGTACGACTAGCTGAATCCATTTCTGAGCAGTTGTCAATGATTAGTTTTTGCGAATGATATAGACGGGAGCGATTTCTGGTGACAGGCATTCAAGTAAGCCCACCTATGTACTGTTCTATATTTGAGTATACCTACACAATATGAAGCTTAATATACAGAATATTTGAATCGATAGTGTGAATGATAAGGCACTTGGGATAAGGCGCGTACCCCTCACAACAGCTGAATAAGATTGGAAGGGAATAGGCAGTATTTTGTATGGGGACGAGTGTCGCCGCTTGTCTGTTACCTATACATTGTATTACGATTACACGACCAATATTCAAACAAAAATGAAGGGCTGCTATTGGTTGTCACACTTTTACAAGTGTTGATATTACACGCAACCCGAATTACTAAGCAGCGGCCGTGTCAAACACATGATAGTCTAATCGTAAGTTCGGCACGCTTGGAATGCTGATATTTCCTTTCTAGTATTATTCAACTGTTCTGTAGCGTGGCCTATAAAGACGCCCCGGCGGCTGTTAGCCCACTGCTGGCTCTCTTCACGGCAAGACGGGTGACCACGTGTGGACGAGAAGCACCCATAATGATCGCGGCCCATTGCGCCTATGAAACGTTCAAATTTTCAAGCTCTCAGTGTTATAAGAAAATACATACAGTTGCACCCTTTCTAGCTGAATTTTACTTTAGTAGATACTAAAGTAAAACCAGATTGTTGGTCAATGACCCGTGATACCGCCACTCTTGGAGTCACCATTAATGAGGGCGCCTTTTAAGACAGGCAGTCGATGTGGTGGACTAAGACTTAATCTCATACTACATTAGGATAACTATGGGAAAAGTAGACAGGAATGAGGGTTTTTAGCAATCATTTTTTTCATCCCAAATCAGTGATAGCCTCGAGGTTAAGGCACGCGGTCGAGAATCTCTGCGGTCGCGGGTTCAAACCCCAGGTACACACCTCTGACTTTTCGAAGTTATGTGTGTATTCCCAATGAATTATCACTTGCTTTAACGGTGAAGGAAAACATCGTGATGAAACCTGCACACCTAAAAAAGTTCTTAGGAATTTCTTAGGTGTGTAGTCCGCCAACCCGCACTATGCCAGCGTGGTGGACTATAGCCTAAAACCCTCTCAGTTGTAGGGGAGGCCCGTGCCCAGCAGTGGGACGTATATGGGCTGATGATGATGATGATGATGATTTTTTTCCCTATACCCTGACAAACCTGGCATTACAACTCCTGTGCTCCATCAACAGCGGCACGCAGATTATTGACACCGAGCACTGAAGCCCGGCGAATCTAAGAGGACCTAATTTGTCATGAACTTCAACGTAATTAATCAGAAAAAGATATAGGTAAAGGAGGGATTGGAAACAAAGAGTTGTCCACTTCCCTCCACAGCAAGCAATCACATTTAAACACAACATGCTTTTTTGGGAGACTGTAAAACTACCACCACCAATTTGGTTACGACCTTCACCGCTTCCAAGTATAAAGTTCTCCTTTACTATAGACTTTTACGGTCTTTTGGTTTAAGTCGTGCGTTGTCATACCGTAAAAAAAATTCTTATTTTTATACTGGCCACTAGATCATCCTATACAAAACTTTAGGAACGCCTTGGCCTTATAAATGATTGAAAGCAGCAATCTGAACACTGTACTATGTTATGAAACAGGTAACAATAATGTCGGAGTTTTTTGTTTACATTTTGTTGAAAGCGTTGCTGTGTATCGGCCAGTTAGTCACATGCTATAATTGAAGTAATTAACGGTAATGACGCTTGATTGAGTTGTTTTTTGGAATGGAAATTATTGAAAAAAGACCTGGAAAAAGAACGAAAAAATCCAATAGTTTAGTTGACCTAGACAGTCTGCCAACTTTTACTTTGGTGTTAAATGTGATGTAATATATCACTAACATTAAAGGTTTACAACCGTCTATTTATTCCGACGCTCGTTTTATTCAAACCAGAGATGGCGCTTTAAATCTAATTTATATAATTTAAATTCAAGTATAGGGTTTTGCCAAATAAAAAGAAACATAAAACATGTCCAGGACTTGTGCACAAACCAACCAAATGCAACCGACTCGATCAGGAACCATTGACCCACATCCATTGAAATGATCTGATGAAGATCTTCAGGTATTTGAGCAGTACAAGGACACGCGCGATACCATGACCATCATCAATTAGTCGTGCCAGGGCATGTCACCGCATAGGTCAAGGAAGAGCCACGCGGATGTCGCAGGGTGGCGGCGCGGGGTCGGCGACGTGCGGGGTGCAGGCGGTGTGGGGGGGTGTCGTGGCGGTGCGGGGGCGACGGGGAGGGGCGGGCGGCGCACGTGGGCGGCGTGGTTTGTTTACGGGCGGGCGGCAGTCCCGCGCTCAGCCGCCGCGAGCGCCGGTCTGCGCGCGCGAGCGCACCCCGGATCCAGTTCACGGCCGCTCTATAACTGGACGGCTATTTCGGCGCATAATACACCGAACGGTGCGGAGAGGCGTTCAGTTTCGCGCAGGCAGGTGCGCCGGCCGAGGTCGGGAGATGCCGCGCCGCGAGCCCGCATGACCCCATGTGAGCCGCGGCCATGGAGCGCCGCCGCCGCGCCGCGCGCCTCGACTCCGCCGCCGAACCCATGACGAAGGTGGTGCGACGCCGCGACAAGCCGCGCGAGCGCTGGCTGCTGTCGCGCAAGACATGGAAGTACATGTCGGACGCGGGCCGCCGGCTCATCCCCGACGGCGCGCAGAACCGCGCCGAGGATGTGCCGCGCATCGAGGCCTACTTCCAGGAGGTGTGCGCCAAGGAGCCGCGCTTCCTGCTGTGGCGCAAGAGCTCGTACCCGGGCGCGCTGCCGCGCCAGCGCCGCAAGAAGCGGCCGCGAGGCGGGTCGGTGCGCGCGCGCTCGCCCTCCGACGATGCGCCGCCGCCGCCCCCGCGCCCCACCGACCTCTTCATCGGACACACGTCCGGCGGCCGCTTCGACATCGCCAAGCTCCGGCGCGACTTCTTCGCCACCCCGCCGCCGTCCGCTTCCACGTCGGGGTTCAACTCGAGGACTCCGTTTTTTGATGTCCATTCGTCCGTCCGTCCACCCACCGTCGAGGAGGAGGAGCCATGTCTGGTAGATTTATTACGAAAGTACCTGAAACTAGAGGATGATGCCGGCCCGTCCAAGTTCAGCGACACGGAGGAGTTGGTGCGCGCCCTGCGCGATTACCTGAAGCGACAGTCGGAACGCGCCCCGAGTGACTCTGACGGGGACCCCGTGCAGAGGAATCTCTTGGAGCATTTGGGTAGACACTACCTTCGATCTCCAAACAGGGACATTGCAGTGCAGGATTTATTGGCTGATAGGAACCTTTTAAAAAGACTGTACCAAGATCTTCGCAAAGCGAAGCCGTACCGTGGAGCGAGAAGCGGCGGCGGCGCCGGCGGGTCCGGTGGCTACGGCCCCGGCGGGTTCGTCGTGGGAGCGAGCTCCCGAAGCGCGCTGCGTTCTAGAACTATCGGTGTGAATCGTGTCAACAATGGTGAGGATGTGCGATCCCCGCCGATGTCGCCGCCGCCGCTCATCGAAGTTTATCATGAATCATTGGAAGATAAGTATGTGGACTGCGCGACTCAGACACTTCCCATACCGGAGGAGGTGCTGCTCGAGCTGGAGCGGGCGTATCGAGAAAAACTGGAGGCGGCCACGGTGCCCACGAGCCCCACGAGCCCGCCGCCCGAGCGCAAGCCGGCGCGCCGCCGCTCCAGCGTCGACCACGACGACGTCTCGCAGTCCGTCAGCGATACGATCAAGCGCTACCTGAGAATGGCGCGGAAGAAAAGCGTGGACGCCGACAAGGCGGACCGCTTCAAGCGCATAAACTACGACAAGAACTTGCGAAACATAAAGCCGCGCATGCCCGGCGACGTGGACGACGACGGGCCGCACAAGGGTTGCCAAACAGAAGAGGGTTGGATACTGACGTACCGGGACTTGCAGTTCGCTTCGGTAGCGTCGACGCCGACGTCGCCGCCGTCCCCCGCGTCACCGTCACAGTCGCACTCGTTTCTGTCGACATTGCTGGGTCGAAGCGCTCCTACAGTCGCCCCGCCCGCAGGTGGCATGCAGAAGTCGCGGTCGTCGAGCAGCGTGGTGCAGAGCGTGAGCAAGCGGCTGTGGCGCACGCGCAGCCGCAGCTCCAGCCGCGCCACCTCCACCTGGACGCCTCAGGTCAGTCGCATTACATTCTACTTCGATAACGTGTGTGTATGTCGACATGTGCTTCACTAACCTACACGTGTGTCAGTCACGCACTCGAGAAACGTTCCAAAGCATCACGAGTTATCAGTCGAAGAACTCGCACCTGTCAGACGTCTTATTAATATCGCACACCTCTCCACAATGCCTCAAATAGAAATACTTCAGTCCGACCTTCGCTCCATCGCGGACCATTTTAGCGCTTACCAAAGCCGCATACCGCATTACTTTTCCTATATATTGGCGAATAATTTCTGTGGAACACATAAATCGGACCGGTAACGTGTTCCGTGAGAGACATGTGTTTGTTACGGAGTGCGCCGACGCACTGTGCTTTTCACTAAGAGCGTTTCGCTCGCACTTAATGCCCAATACGTTTATGTTCGCTGGAGCTCCGTCGTGCTAGCCACATTTATTCGGCTGTGGAGGCGGCAGCCTTGTGGTTTGTTGCTTAAAGTTTTTTAATGCCGTTGACTGACTCGGCCAGTCATCACCGTAGTGTACACGCGGAATTGTTGTAATCAAAACAATATATACTTTTTCATCCACATAGACCAAATTACGCTCAAACATAATAAAATAATAATAAAACCAAAAAAAATAAGAAACAGATTTTGAAGAGGACGATACTAAAGCAAACTTGGATTATGATGTGTGCATTAGAGTTAGAGTAATACCAGCGAATTGCTATGACACTTTGTAAACTTGATTGATAAAATAAAACATCGGTATTAGACAAGTCTTCTATCTAAATTATTTTTGGTGGAAAATTCGCAGCTGTCTGATGTCAATACCAAATTCTAAGATTTCTTCCGCTGTCCATTTCAAAATTACTTTTTATTATTAACAATATAAGACGTCTAATAGATACTTTTAAAATTAAATGCTTTCTCAATCCGATTTTCTCATGTTTTCTCATTATCTCTATTTTCAAATATTATTATGTGGATATTTTTAATAGAAACATGTGAACATGTGCTAAATGTTTGTGCATTTGACATACCGACAGTTGCTGTCACCTGTCTTGTGAAAGATCTAAAAATACGGAAAACTACATTCTAATTTAGAATAACTAGAATTGTATTTATTTTACATGTTGCAATGACTAAGTTTACAACAGACAGCATGATTTTGATCTTGACGATATGACATAAATAAATTCTATATTATTTCTAGAATTCCTTTTACTTATAAAAAAAAACACTGCCTAGTGATCTCACGGCCCAAGTATGTGCTATGCGATCTAGGGGTCTCGGGTCGGCCAGTGTTATTGGTGTTTTACATTAGGAAATTCTCATTAGTAGCACGGAGTCTGGAAATGTGCCCGAAATATGACAATAGGCTCGCCACCTATTACGTGAGACTGATGCATGACCTGGCGAAATGTGGGTGCAGTAATGCATCTCTGCCTACCCCTTCGGGGAATACAGGCGTGAGTATATGTATGTAATATGTATGTACTTCATACAATGATTGTAAAGGTGGACTTAAAGCCAAAGGCATATTGTGGCAGTCGAACCTAGGGTGACGAGATGATACAATGGACATGGATGTGTGCAATTATTATTTATAAAAATACATAGATACATACATAACATACACATACATAAGCAGTGATGGCCTCGAGGTTGAGGCGCGCGGTCGAGAATCTCGGCGGTCGCGGGTTCAAACCCCAGGCACACACCTCTGACTTTTCCGAGTTATGTGTGTATTCACAATGAATTATCACTTGCTTTAACGGTGAAGGAAAACATCGTGATGAAACCTGCACACCTAAAAAAGTTCTTAGTAATTTATTAGGTGTGTAGTCCGCCAACCCGCACTAGGGCAGCGTGGTGGACTAACGCCTAAAACCCTCTCAGTTGTAGGGGAGACCCATGCCCAGCAGTGGGACGAATATGGGTTGATGATGATACATACACAAACCTAAACATATATTATTGGGAAAGATGAGAACCCGTGAATGATATGTGACAATAGTATTATATTATAATTATTTTAAAATGTATATTGGACTGCCTCGTGGTCTCGCGGCACAAGTATTTGCCGTGCGATCTAGAGGTCCCGGGTCCGATTCCCGGGTCGGGCAGAGTGTTTTTAGGTTTTTCCATTAGGAAATTCTCAGTAACAGCCCGGAATCTGGAAATGTGCACGGAAAGCGGCAATAGGCTCGCCCCCTATTACGTGGGACTGATACATACTGGCGAAATGTGGGTGCAGAAATGCACCTCTGCCTACCCCTTTGGGGAATACAGGCGTGAGTTTATGTATGTATGTAAAATGTATATTTGAGATTATGGTCATTTCTTTTCACCAATGAACTTCTGTTGAACTGTGATTTATGTACCACTAGCTGACCCGGTGAACTTCGTTCCGCCTAACAGTCAATCTTTGTTTTTTTATTTTTTTAGCCTAAGTTACTCCTTATTACATCAGCTATCTGCCAGTGAAAGTCCCGTTAAAATTGGTCCACCCGTTTCAGAGATTAGCCGGAACAAACAGTTAAAACGTTATTTTGGAATATGTACCGTGTATACATCCATATGCATTAATTAAAAAGCGGTTATTTCAATATTACAAACAGACACTCCAATTTTATTTATTTGTATAGATGTTTAGATAATATGGCCATATCTTTTCAGTGTTTTAATTAGAAATCTATGTTTGTACCCAAATTATAAATCATTTAGCCTAACGATATGAAGTGTTGAAAATAAATAATATTAAAAATGTCAAGTATATAATGGTAATGATTAAAATATCCGATAAAAACAGATTCGCCAAAACGTACAATGCTGCCCATATACTATAACCGAGATAGCATAGTTTTAGAATACTTAACACAAAATGTTAGCAATTTTGGCTAGAATAATAAAACTTGAGTTAATTGCCCTAGTTATTGCTAGACTAAAGGTCTTTTTAGTCGTTAAATTGCTATTGCCCAGAATGGATTCTTAAATGCAAGCAGCACGTCTTCGGAAGCTGTTGATAAAAAAATATAATCCATGCTGGTCTTTAAACGTGATTTATTACTGTGCCACATTATCGCATTGTTGACTGAGTGGCATAGTAAAAGCGGTGAAGTCCTGCTTGCGCTTCCTAGGCATTAGAGCGTTTTAAAAATATCCCTAATCTAAGGATCGATTGATCGACTTCAATTGATAGTTATAGCAGTGACTGTTAGTAGTGTAATGGGTTCGATTCCCGGATCGGGCAAAGTGATTTTCCTTTAGGAAAATTTCAATAGCACGGAGTCTGGAAATGTGCCCGAAAAACGGCAATAGGCCCCCTATTTCGTGGGACTGATACATACTTGCACCTCTGCCTACTCCTACGGGGAATATAGGCGTGAGGTTATGTATGTAGTTTTGGTAGTTTTTTATAAGCTTGGTAAGTCTTCGTTCAATCATAATTTTACTTACTGCTGGGCGCTGCCGTTTCCTGCGTACATTGTTTACAATGGTGGGCGTGTGTCACTTTGTGCTAATTATTGGCAAATGACATATTGGAAATGTTGATTGCTATGCATTTATATCTACGTCATATCTATTTGGGAAACCACCCACGAAGTTAATACCGAACACACCTACCAAAACATTTCCGCGACATTTCATAGATTCACCCAAAGTTACAAAAAATGCCATATGATTTTTAAATTTTGGACATTTTCCAACGTTTAAAAATATTCCTATGTATAAAGAAATATGAAATGATTGTATTTCTGGATGTAGCTCAGTGTTCTTGTACATTTTTTTTAATTTCCACATTTACCTGTATATTTTTTGTAACATGACTGTATTTTTCCTCGTACTTAAAAAAATGGGTTACCGACCTACATTAACATTTCTGTTAGGAATGTTATATAATATGTTATCTTTATGAATATTATAAAGCTTTCAAGACCAATATCAGTAAAAAAAGCGCGAAACTTAACAATCGCAATTTCATTAAACAAATAAAAAAATACGTCATAACCTTTTTTAACCATCATTATATACAGAAATTATAGAATTAAAAAAACTTGAAATAAAATCATTACATAAAACTTCCGAATGGCTTATATATATATAAATGAGATATAATGGATGTTTTATTTTGTTATTTCTCAGGTATCTGATTTATGAGTCAAAATCAACTGCAAATTAAATTATTTACATCCATGAAACCTGGTCAAGAAATAACAAAATTGTTACTTCAAACGATTGTTATAATACACAACAAACTAAACATTGACGATTCTCGTAAAACTCTATAGTCCCTTTTATTTGATACGCAACATTCAAAAACACATAAAAATCTCTTCAGTGTTCACAAAATGTTTTTGAATTTAACGGAGATATCAAACAAGATGGCCGCCCGCGTCCCTTCGCTAGCCGCGGTGTTTCCCGCCCAAAGCATTAATATTGTCGCACATTGTTTGTCATTCACTAATTGATACGGCTTTCATCAGTAAATTGGTGGAGCGATATCTTGTTTGCTGTAGACTTGTTCCGCGGCCTACACTTTTCACCTACTTATAGTTTCAAAGAGAAGAGCTCGCGTAGGCGGTTTTCAGTCGAGACAAAACACATATTTTATAATCATATGACTCAGTCGCCGCTGGATCTAGTTTTATATTTGTAGTTTGACAGACGTACGATCAAATAAACTTTTTCGCAATGTTTAAAATTAATACGCGCGTATTGTAAAATATTTTTGGGGATTTTCGTTTGTTTGTTGAATGTTTTGTTGGGAAATTCCTTGTGGATGCGTGTGGCTGTCGGAAATAAGTCGGGTATTCTACTTTCCCACCAACCTCATGATTTGTAGTTACCATAGCGGCGCCTTTCATAACAATTATTTCATCGTTTCACTTTTAGAAGTCGGGGATTGCATAGTGGATCTCTTGGAGCATGCTTAATTTTTGTAAGGAATATCCATATTAAACCAAATTTAATATACCAAAAAAACCATGTATTTGCATGCATGGTTTTATGGAGAAGATTGTGTCTTTTATTTATTTATTTTTTATTTTTCTAATTTGCAAAAAAGTATTATCTGTCTCAAATCAATATTACATTATTACTAAAAATCAATAGTAATATGAAAAAAAAAAATACTACTGAGTAAAACCGTAAAGATTTATTTTTTCACAAACCAAAAACCTTTTAATATTTATAGATTATACAATTTATCTGTAACATTTTTTTTTCACTTCAAAATTTCACTATACAATTAAGTGTAGTTACCAATTATGAACACATCGCGACGTCGCGTCGCCGCGTAAACATCCAATGACATTTAACATCTAGCGAAAATAATTGTTATACAGTTACTAGGAGTGGGTGAATCTTGACTACCTGCCAAAATAGTAATCTTAATGTTTTGTAGCATTATAAATTAATTAGAAAATGATTGAATTTATCATTTTCCAGCCCTTATGTCAAAACACTTAGTCATTTAATATATATGTAATATTTTAGCACGTTTTGATGCAAGACCAAATTACTGCGCGAATGATTAAAACGATCAGACGATTGCTGGCTATTTAAACGTGTGGAAATTTGAAATGCAATGTTTAATCTAGTGTTTCTTGGCTCCAGTATTTATATTTATGTACCTGCCAAGAAAAATGGTGAAGCTAGGGATTTAGTACTGCAAGAATGGCGAATTTACTTCTTAAAAGAGCTAGATTTTTTGCAATCTTCGTTACTAGGTCCTCACAGCATTTTTTCCTTTTTTATATCGACACAGAAAAGAGGGGTACCTGTAGATAATTCACATTAAATGAAAAGTGATCCTTATATCGTCAACTACCAAGATACTTACTGATTCCAGTCCCGTTCTAAGTATATTACACTATTTATGAAGCTGTTAGCTTTCTTAACCCACAACATACTTCCGACTGCCACGGTGCGGGCCTCCTTAGAGGTTGATCTACCACGCTCGCCTCGCGCCTTGGCTAAGGAATTCTTTGTAGAGAAGAATAATCAAGGTGTCCTCGTGTTGTATTCCTTCCTTTTCAAAGTGAGTAAAACTCATCATTCCAATATATTTATTTATTTATTCTTTCTTGTACAAAAACAGACACTAAACTAGAAAAAAGTAAAAGTGGCAGTCTAATTGCTCTAGATAATGTCTTACAGATAACCTTTGGATGGACAATAGAAGAGGAAACATAAAGACGGTAGCATAATGTGTATAATGATTTATTTATTTATTAAAACTTTATTGTACACACGGAAAAAAATAACAAAACAAGAACACAGAGGGAAAAATTATAATACAATTGGCGGTCTTATCGCTTAAGGCGATCTTTTAGAGACAAACATAGGATGGAAACAAAGAGAGGGTAGATGACAGGGTAGTCAGGTTGTACAACATATTACGTACATACAAGCATATAATAAGCAGTGATGGCCTCGAGGTTTAGGCATGCGGTCGAGAATTTCGGCGGTCGCAGGTTCAAACCCCAGGCACACACCTCTGACTTTTCGAAGATATGTGTGTATTCACAATGAATTATCACTTGCTATAACGGTGAAGGAAAACATCGTGATAAAACCTGCACACCTAAAAAAAAAAGTTATTAGGAATTTCTTAGGTGTGTAGTCCGCCAAACCGCACCAGGCCAGCGTGGTGGACTAAGGCCTAAACCCTCTCAGTTGTAGAGAAGGCCCGTGCCCAGCAGTGGGACGTATTTGGGCTGATGATGATGATACATACAAAATTCTGAATAATTATATAAAGATATAATATAAAAATATAGTGTAAAATGATATTATATTATAAATAATATGAACCCACAACTGTCGAGACGGTGTCTGACCGTGCACCTAATCCTCTAGGTCGCCACGCACTTGAACAGGTTACATAAACTGCACACTTGAATTCGTACGATATCATTGGCGAAACAATAATCACACGTCGATTACAGCTGTATTTATTTCCATTGATCCGTCGATATGTTAAATGTATGCGCATCTATTGAGTTATGGCGCGATCTCGACTCGCGCTTGGCGATGTCTCGTCATATATCGCACGTCATATTTCATGACTTATACTTTTCGATTTGTTAACGTTTGTGATTATTTAAATGCTTCATTTGTTTTGTAAATCTGTTGTTATTGTGATTGTCAGAAAGGACAGGGAATTGATTTAGTATTGCCGCGGTATTTTAAAGAACTTGTGTAGGTAACTTTTTGGTTATTTATTTTCTTTGTATATTTAATTTAACTGCAAAATTTACACAGCTTATTACAAAAATTTGTTAATGTATTCGTATAAGAACTAATAGTGGACGAAGATTTGGTCCAGTAAATTGAAAGGGATCCGAAGTAGATAAATGCCTATCTTTGCAGTCATACGGATTTAATAAGAATGTATAGGACGAACTGTCATACCGACGCGACGTCAACCCACACTAAGCTAGCGTGATGAGAAGGCTTGTGCCCAGCAGTGGGACGTACATATATCGGTTATAGATATAGATAGACTTTCAGTACGAATATTAACATATATCTACATTCATACACTATCATTTAAATAAATGAAAATGTTTTGCCATATATAATATAATGTTTCATAAAAATTCGCTTTAATGTAAAATAAAATTGGAGATCTAGTAGACTTTGAAGAAGTACAACGATTTGCTCTTATCATCAACATAAAGCTAAGACGAATGACGGTGAATAAAGCTAAATTAAACATCGTGAGGAAACCTGAATATTCGCGGGTGTGCCTTCACTTCCAATCCTAATACTAACCTCGCCTAATGCTCTTCACGAAGCTAGCGCCGATTGAGACCTTTATGCGAATGCATGACCCTTATTGTCTGTATGCTTTACATCTTGTGTAATTTATACTTTATGACTTTATTTTTTGTTGATTTTAATGTTTTGTTTATAACATTTTTTCTGTGTCATATTTAATATGTTACATTTTGTTAGTTTCGTCATTTTCTTGCTTTCAAATTAAAGTATTTATACTATGTAAAAGTACTGTGGTCGGTATCTAAGACAGGTAATAGTTACGACGAATACAAAAATCCCGACAAAAAATAATTAAAAGGTTTCCTATTTACCAAATACATTTAATGACAGCCCCGTGGCGCAGTTGACTAGATCCCAGCTTGCGAAACGAGATTGTTTGATCCCCGCACCGAGACATATGTTTGTGGGACCGAAAAGTCTCTCGTAGTTTCTGATAACAACGACACAAGACTTGTATCTTAATGTGGGGTCAGAACTATGTATGTGACTGTTAGGTGTATTATTTATTTGTTTAATACTTATGGTAGTTCGGAAAACGTCAAAATATTTATTTATTCTCGGGTTTTTTTTAACTGTATAAAAAAGGAACGCTTGCCAGATTAGATGTGTAGAGTCCTTAACTCATACATTTATCTCTTACTAGCTTTTGCTCGCGACTTCGTCCGCGTAGACTACAGGGTTGGGTACAGGGTTGGCCTATGTCATAGTAGCTTTATGCATGTATAGTCTCAGCCCGATCGGTTTAAAATTGACAAAGTTTCATACAAACTTTTATCCCCTATTTTATCCCCTTGGGGGTAGAATTAATCAAAATCCTTTCTTAGCGGATGCGTACGTCATAACATCTACCTGCATGCCAAATTTCAGCCCGATCCGTCCAGTGGTTTGGGCTGTGCGTTGATAGATCACTATGTCAGTCAGTCAATCAGTCAGTCACCTTTGAGTATGTATATATTTAGATTTGAACTATTTTATAAGTATAGTACATTTTTCTCCTTCACAAAATCACAGTAAAGAACCAATGAGGGGTTTTAATATTTTAAGACAATAGAAGATTTTATGTCAAACTTTTTACAAATGGATGAGGAATGGTTGGAAACGAAATTAGAGTCGACTGGGTCACATTTAAACTAAAAAAAAGGGCTGCATATTTCTTTGCCGATATCTATGTAAGTAATAAAGTAAGACAATTTTTTTGGCGAAAACATACCTATATTTTAAAACATTAAATTTTCCAATAAGATGTAAATTATGGACTTTAAAATAAGAAATAAATAAATACACCCAACAGTCACATATATAAAGGTAATATTTCGTACCAATACTACTCCTGAAATTTTGACACACTTCCTGTGGTATGTGGTTCCATGGTGTGATGACGTCACGCGTTATGTGCAGGGCAGCTGTTGCTGGGTAGACGGCAGCGGGCGGTGCGTGCGCTTGACGGACACCTCACTGCTGACCCTCACCGAGGTGGAGCGGCGGGCGCTGCAACAGGCCGCGCTCGCCCGCCTGCAGCAGATCAACCTCGGGACCGCCATCAAGATACCAGAAGGTAGGAACCAAGCACATGCCTGTATCGATAAGGATAAGGAGTAGGTAGATACCACTTTCTGAATTTTCATATAATCATCATCATCATCATATGGGCACATACGTCCCATTGCTGGGCACGAGCCTCCTCTACAACTGAGAGGGTTTAGGCCTTAATCCACCACGCTGACCTAGTGCGGGTTAGCGGACTACACACCTAAGTAATTCCTAATAACTTGTAGGTGTGCAGGTTTCACCACGATGTTTTCCTTCACCGTTAAAGCAAATCCAAAAAAAGTGCACAGCACCGCTAAAGAAGTTTTCACTCCAAGAATATATTCTTATGATGATAATCATATTCATTTTCCAGACCACACTCTGATAGATATATTATCTTATGTGTCTATTTATACATCTACATCCTTACGCTATACTGAACTAACTATCGTGTTAAATATTATCACTATCAAAACTGAATACTGAAAAAGCAACAATTATAAGATTACAATCAATAAAACCAGACACGCAGTCAAACATGAACGCAACTGTAAAGTGATTATGGTGTTACTTCACTCATAAAGAATTGGTCTCGTGAGTCCGAGGAGAATTGGTCGAATGCCAATGTTGAGTGTCGTGGACTGGACGCGTGGGTCCATTAAAATAGCAGAGCGGTTCGAGATAACCAAGAGATTTATAACAAGTATAACAATATAAATTATACAATGAATACGTGAGAGCCGGCACGTGGATCTCAGTTTTTTAAATACATATACATATATATTGACATAATTTACATTTATTTTTCGTTGGCACACAAAATATACTTTTTTGTGCCCGTATATAATATTAATTGGTAAATAAATAAACACTAAATATTTATTATATTTATTACATGCATGACTTCACGCCTGTATTCCCCGAAGGGCAGTAGCGGTACTTCCATAGAAGCCCAAAAGCCCAGCTTCCCTTACAAAATTCCGAATCTTCAAAATGCAAAATCTTTAAGCTTTAAATCTTTATTTAACAAAAGTAATTTGACATATATATGTACGAGTATAAATGATACTATGCTGACCCCACAATAAAAAAATATATATTAGACATTACACAATTAACTTGTGTTAACAGGTGCATTTCTGCACCCACATTTCGCCAAGTATGTATCAATCCCACGCAATAGGAGGCGAATCTGTTGCCGCTTTCCGGGTACATTTTCAGACTCTGGGCTATTACAGAGAATTTCCTAATGGAAAATCCTAATAACACTTTGCCCGACCCGGGAATCGAACCCGGGGCCTCTAGATCGCACGGCACATACTTATTTGACTATATTAAAATCTCTAAGAGCAGTGATGGACTCAAGGTTTAAGCGCACGGTCGAGAATCTCGGTGGTCACAGATTCAAACCCCCAGACACACACCTCTGACATTTCGAAGTTATGTGTGTATTCGCAATGAATTATGACGTACTTTAACGGTGAAGGAAATCATCGTAAGGAAATCTGCACACAATTTTTTTAGGAATTTCTTAGGTGTGTAGTCCGCTCATCCACACTAGGCCAGCGTGGTGGACTAAGGCTAAAACCCTGAGAGGGTTGTAGCGTAGGCCTGGCTCAATAGTGGGACGTAATGATGATGATGAAAAATCTCTAATACACTTTACAGCTGTTTGTTGCAGACACCTTATAATTTAATGAGCGCATTGCTCAAGCAGTTGTTATAGGTAACAATCTTCACAGACAGTTGATGTGCGCCATAAAACAAGCGAAGTACCCTAAAACATTTAAACATGCAACGAAATTACAGGTGACCTACTCGTCTGCGTATAAATAGAATGACAGATACAAGACACGCGCGCAGGGCTGCCCTACATTGTAGGTTATTGTCGCGTCGCGGAAGCGTTTTTACTTACATAATGTTATTCATCATGAGCTCATATACGTCCCACTGCTGGGCACGGGCCTCTTCTGCAACTGAGAGGGTGTAGCCCTTAGTCCACCACGTTGGCCTAGCGCGGGTTGGCGGACTACATTCCTAAGAAATTTTAGGTATGCATGTTTCCTTACGATATTTTCCTTCGCCGTTAAAGTCATTGATTATTATAATTCATTGTGAATGCACATACAACTTCGAAAAGTCAGGTATGTGCCTGCGGTTTGAACTGGCGACCACCGAGATTCTCAACCGTGCGCTTAAACCTTTCGCTTAAGCCTCGAGGCCATTACATAAAGTTATTAATGATTCCTTATTAACGGTAGCGCCGAATTACGAACAGAAGGGCAGCTTCAACTAGGCTAGAAGTCTTAAAAGAATTCGGAGTGAAGCTATTGTATTGACTGATGGGCTGGGAGAGTGACCACCATGTATGAAGTGCAAAACCCGCCTTAGTGACGCAATTTGTCGAGTTTCTTTGATCAGCCTAGATACACAGGCTGATACAGGCTATAATTATGTCGGTTTTGTGTCGAATGGTTTGAGATAAATGGATTTTAACCTCCCACTTCTACCACTAGGTGCTCGTTACTTTAAGTTAACGAATAATTATTTAAAAATAAATGCTACCTCCAAATAAGGCCTTTTAAGAAACTATGTAATTAGCAAGTTATAGATTTTCAATTTCATATTTTTCATTCTGTTTGTATTGCACTTGAGATGTGGTTTGCCTTTTATTTTTGTATTAGTACAAATCCCTCTTTAATCTATTAATAATCCCTAGATGTCATCTAGCCCTTCGACAGCCCGAAAGCCCTGTCTATTTTCAAAATGGCCGCGTGCGTTAAATACGTGGCGTGGCGTGTGCGCCGTGGCGGGAGGGGGAGGGGGGGATGAGCGCGACTCGTTACGCAAACGTGACGCGCTGTGACGTCACGGTGACACCGCCCAACACTTGCCGCTGCCGCATCTCATAGCTAGGACCGTTGCAGATTTACACACTAACATATTTATATTTAGAACTTTATTTCGATGGAAATTTGATTTTTTTTTTAAGATAACATATCTGTTATTAAGTCATGGGACCAGTTATGAACATTACTGTGTTCCTTCGGAACAGTTCATACTTCAGTGCAGTTCTGTTTTGTTAGACGTGAAAAAGTAACAGTCAGAGGTACTTTCGCATTAATAATGCGTAAATTCCAGTAGTAAAGTGAGCCCGCTGAGTTTGTTTCGCCGTGTCTTCTCAGTCAGGATCGCGTTTGGATCCGGTGGTAGCATTAAAATAATACGTGACGTTTCGGAAATACACAAAGTCCATCTCGTTATTTACTTTAAAATAATAATAATAAGATATTATGTATTTCCTGATGAAAACTAAAAATAAATTATAAAAAAAACCGTAAATATTTTTGTACAAATTATATAAAATGAACCATAGTTGAATTATAATGTAATAATAAAAGATTTTTCTTTTCTGTATTGACTTGTCATAAGTGCTATTTGATTGCCTACGTGACCAAATAAAGCAATTTCATTTCATTTCAATGGATGGATAGTTTAATGTAATGTAGCATTAGATAACTCTTTATTGCTACCCACATACCTACTAGAATTTACATAAATAGAATTATAAAATAAAAATGTAGAGAATAGGCTTCTGAGTATATTTTTTCCATAAAAGTGATTCTCTTTTCGGACTATACTAGCTTCCTTTTAATTTGCTATTACACTTATGCTAGAGTATTTTTTGCTCACGATAACGCCCCTAAATTCGTCCTTTGTAGACTATGTTGCGTTTATAGGTAACATGCGCGCTGTGATTATGAAATATGTGTCAGATCACCTTAAACATAAACTAAAGCTATATTTACAACATATACGAGCCGGTAATCTGTGTGATTTACTTTCAATACATCAGATATTTGGCAAGGGGCACAGCCGCGCCGCCGACCTGGTCATATGACGGCTGTGTTAAAGGATTATGTATAATTAAATCTATGTCCGAATCTATATTTAATAATACAAGCATACAATTGTTGATTGTATTTTAAAAATATTTGTTTATTGTTTGTTGTATACCAATTTATAAAAGAGACAAGTTGTATGAGTATCTTACGGATAATCATAAAATGCGTGTAGAAGACAGGAAAGACATAGTATTAAAGTTTATGTTTTTTTGGTAATCTGAAGTGTAGAAATTACACTTATATTAATAGAAATAAAAGATCCGTATGCGATGTAAAATAGACTTTCAAAACACTGGCTAGATGGTACCAATAACTCTAGAGTTGCTTTTTTGAACAAAAATATTATTTTATACCCATTGTGCATATTAGGAAAACATTTAGAACTGTGGTAGGAATTCATTAAAGTGTTAATAACATACAACCAAAATCAGAAACAGAAAATTCTTTGGGTCTCTTCTATTTAATTATATTAATCTTAATCTTTGACTGCCTCGTGGTCTCGCGGCACAAGTATGTGCCGTGCGATCTAGAGGTCCTGGGTTCGATTCCCGGGTCGGGCAAAGTGTTATTGGGTTTTCCCATTAGGAAATTCTCAGTAGCAGCACGGAGTCCGGAATTTTACCCGAAAAACGGCAATAGGCTCGCCCCCTATTACGTGGGACTGATACATTCCTGGCGAAATGTGGGTGCAGAAATGCACCTCTGCCTACCCCTTCGGGGAATACAGGCGCGAGGTTATGTATGTATGTATGTAATCTTAATCTTTAATAACACTTTTAATCATGGTAGCAGTTTGTATATTTGTCCATGCGGCAACACTCGCGCCGCATTCTACATTTGTTGATGTTTACGCGCGACCATGTGATTTGGCAATTGGCAAAAACATCGTTGCATTCTTTTTACTGTTTTTCACATTGTCTATTAAGAACTGTCTATGTTTTCGTTGGTGTAGGTTTGAAATATTTTGGCTTGTTAAATTTAGTGGCAATACAAAACTCATGTGAGTTTGAGCTGTGCTACATGGCATTTATAAAACATGAAGAAATATATTCTGAAACAAGATTTCAACTGGAAAAAGGCAATTTTATTTAATTAAATTTTATACCGTTTTTTTTATATCGTGGTCTCGCAGTACAAGTATGTGCCGTGCGATCTAGATGTCCTGGGTTCGATTACCGGGTCGGGCAAAGTGTTATTGGGTTTTTCCATTTGGAAATTGTCAATAACAGCACGGAGTCTGGAAATGTGCCCGATAAACGGCAATAGGCTCGCCCCCTATTACGTGGGACTGATACATACCTGGCGAAATGTGGGTGCAGAAATGCACCTCTGCCACTCCCCTCAGGGATACAGGCGTGAGATTATGTATGTGACATGTGTGTATGTTTAATTTTATACTGATGGCTATAGCGAGTAGAGACTACGAGTATTTCTCGAATTTTGTTTTTAAACACATCACTTTTAATTACACATCATTTATAGTTGTCGCCATCAAGTATGATCTGTAAATCTTCACACCAAGAAATTGACGCAGTAACTCTACAGAGTATTTGGCGTCCAAAGTGCGTCCGAATACTATTCGCTGCAATTTTATTTTAAATAGAATTTTCGATATATATTAACTAGCTTAGTCACGGTGAAGGAAAATATCGTGAGGAAACCTGCACACCTAAAGTTCTTAGGAATTTCTTAGGTGTGTAGTCCGCCAACCCGCACTAGGCCAGCGTGGTGGACTATGGCCTAAACCCTCTTAGTTGTAGGGGAGGCTCGTGCCCAGCAGTGGGACGTATATGGGCTGATGATATTGATATCAACTAGAGAGTTCCTTTACGAACGGAATGAAGCATCGGCCTCGCTTAATATAAGTGTTGCAGTGAATCAAAACAGTGAGTGTCACACGCGCCGCCTCAAGACAATGAGATCGGAGTAGCGAGTGGCGCATACCTTCCGTTATTTATAGCCACGTGCGGGATTCCACGCATATTCCCACACCACGAGCATCTGCCTGTTGCTATGGCTTATATTCGTATCATTATTATAATAAAGTGTAAGTTGTGATGACCTTGAGGATTAGACCACGACAAAAACTAGGGTTCGAGAATTGTTTCTCAAAGAGTTAGCAGAGTCATCTCATTGATATTTATTTATATATATGTTTATACCAGTGGCGGTACTTCCATAGAAGCCCAAAAGCCCATTTTGCCTTACAAAATTCCAAATAATAATCTTTGAGCT
The DNA here is from genome assembly GCA_907164795.1 of Hemaris fuciformis. NCBI lineage: Eukaryota > Metazoa > Arthropoda > Insecta > Lepidoptera > Sphingidae > Hemaris > Hemaris fuciformis. Next base: position 1,206,837 of record OU015452.1, read on the forward strand.
TTAAATGTTTATTTAAGAGAAGCAATTTGGCATTTAAATGAGAATGTCCTGAGCCCACAATCAACAATTATAACTAGACATTACACAATAAACGTGTATCGCTTTTGGGCTTCTATGGAAGTGCCGCCACTGGTTTATATGTATTTATTTATATATTTGTATCTATAAATATTATGTATGTTTTATATATGTATGTGTATGTAATTACACTATCACACTACACCTACCAAGATTTATCTCAGCACTCTCTAAAGGTAGACTGTCAAAGAATGCCTATGGCATTAAGTCCGCTTTTATACTGTCAAGTATATTATACTATAAATAAATTTAAAAATAAAATCTCTTTGATAGCGGGCTAAAATCCCACGCATTTACTTGTGAAATTTCGAAGTTAGGTTGGTTTTACAATGAATTTTCTAGCACGTTAATGGGTAGGAAAAAAATGGGAGGATTTCTTTGATATGTGTAGTCCGTCATCCCGCATAAGACTTGGGCGATGGACCAAGGCCTTACCTTAGTTATAGGTAAGGCGCGTGATCAGCAGCGGGACGTATATTGGCTGATATGAGTTCATAATAATGTCTTTAAATTTATTAAGGCGAAGTATTATGTGTATCACACAAACGTGTTTTGTCATGTGTCATAATTTTGTCTCAAACCAGCTGCGTCACTGAGGAAGTCAAACAATTTGTACTTTATCATAGATTATACTACCCTATTACGAAGTCGTGATGGCCTCGAGGTTTGGGCACCCGGTCGAGAAACTCGACGGTCTTCTGACTTTTCGAAGTTATGTGTGTATTCACAATGAATTATCACGTACTTTAACGGTGAAAGAAAACATCGTGATGAAACCTGCACACCTAAAAGTTCTTAGGAATTTCTTAGGCGCGTAGTCCGCCAACCCGAACTAGGCCAGCGTGGTGGACTAAGGCCTAAACCCTCTCAATGGTAGACGAGGCCCGTGCCCAACAGTGGGACGTATATGGGCTGATGATGATACTACCCTATTAGAGTTATGTAGTATCTCACCTCAATGCTATCACGTATTTAAGCCAGCAACACAAACAGCATTCGACCGTTCCCTCGCCCTACTGAGCATGTTCTTTGTAATGTATTAAACATTTAATGGGGCCTGTTGGTACAGAAAAACATTTTGTTTGTCTAAAATTGTGTACATTACGACGTAAATACATTTAATGTATTACGCAGAAACAATAAATGTAAAAAAATCGTAAATTGTTCGCGACCTTAGCCGACCGTGGGACGAGAAGACGCGCGCTTGTTCGTGCCTCGTGTGATCAACCTAACGGGCACTAATAATTTTATTTAAATTTTAATTTAAATCAGTTTTCGAAAAGAGAGGCCGCGGATTCGATCCCTGAACAGAGACAAATGTTTATATGATCTACAAATATTTGTTTCGGGTCCGGATGTTTGTGAGACCCAGAAGCCACTTAGTTTTGATACCAACGACACAAGATCCTTATCTTTGTGTGAGTTCAGAACTATATATATGACTGTTGGGTATATTTATGATTATGATTACTTATCCATTAAATTGAATTGAAATAAAATCACTAGCGTAAAGTAACCGAGCTAGTTAACACTTTAAAAATGGAAAACATATACACGCTTGTCACGTGATTCCCTATTTTAAAATTAATTTGAATCCTAGAATAGCCGCTATTTTTTTAGAATATAGTATTTTATTGGCCATTTCGATACGGGCCATTTCCTGTGCGCTCCGATGATGCCAGTAATATTAGTCTACAACGGCCGACTTTATGCGCCCCGCTTGATTTTTTCGCGAACTGCCGCCGAAAAATACGTTAATTTATTATAAATATTTCAAAGAAATTTCACTTGCGTAGATATTATATTTATTTATAGATAGTTTGTCTTGTATTTTATGTGAAAGTTTCCAACTTAAAACTTTTTAATGATAGTGTTTTAGCGCGTCATTTGCTCAATGTTTTATTGCTTACAAGTGTTCGTTCAATTTGTCTTTCAATGGCAACCGTGTTTCTTGTAAAAAATATTGTAGCCCCGATACTTACACACATAGTCCAATATACAGGGTGTATTCAGACCGTGATCGGAAACGAAGGCAGGTAATAGCTAAGGTGATTACAAACCCCCTGGCGTTAAAGAAAATTCTGACATACTGACTGTATATTATAACAATGTGTATACGAGTAATGTGGAAATATTTGTCATTTACTATAATATCTGTCTTCTTCATCATCATCATCATCATCATCATCAGCCCAAATACGTCCCACTGCTGGGCACGGGCCTCTTCTACAACTGAGAGGGTTTAGGCCTTAGTCCACCACGCTGGCCTAGTGCGGGTTGGCGGTCTACACACCTAAGAAATTCCTAAGAACTTTTTTTTTAGGTGTGCAGGTTTTATCACCATGTTTTCCTTCACCGTTAAAGCAAGTGATAATATTCATTGTTATCTGGATATCTGTCTTCTTAACTTATATAAATTGATATAAACGTCTTTGAAGACCTCACTTCTGCATTTTTAATATACATACATACATACATACATAAACTCACGCCTGTCTCCCGTTAGGGTAGGCAGAGACTATAGAGCGCCAAATGCCACGGTCCAAACACACCACTTTCGCTTCCTCCACTGACATTATCCTCTTCATGCATGCACGTCGGTTTCGAGGACTCTTTATATTGCCCTTTTTCAGTAACTTACCTATATGGTCTTTATAGGTGTACCTGGGCCGTCCTCGACCGACTTCACCGTTCACTTCCGCACAGTAAATCTCTTTCGTCATTCTGCAAACATTCATCCTTTCAATGTGGCCAAACCATTTTAGCATCCCCCTTTCAATTTTAGTCACTACGTCGACTTTCAATCCACATTTTTCCCTTATCACACTATTCCTCACTCTATCTACCAATTTCACCCCACACATGCACACACACACACATTTAATATAAGGGTTATTATTTGAGTCTCAATACAGGAATATGGTATAATGTTGTTAACAGGTTTTAAAATTAGAGAACTTAGCGCTGATGTGGAAACTGATAGAGTATCGCGTCACAGGATGTCCACGCTGGCTTGGAGCACAACTTAACCGATTTATCACTCACTATCAGCTCTAATTATTTACTCTATGGTACACTCTATGGTGATAGTATTTTTTTTATGGTAATTGATTTTCCTCAAAAGTCGGCACACTGATGATTCCTCTAGTGTGTATTATTATTATTTATGTACCACTTAACATCAGGTGGCTCACTAGCTCGTTTGCCTCCTTTCTCTTAAAAAAGTCGTTCTGTCGCGCGGTTAACACTTTGTTCCCTATGTTGTGATGGCACGCCACTTTGTGTTGGCAGACGACTCCACATCCGACTGGGCGGTTTGTTTGTTTATTTTTTTGGCTGGATATTTGTTGGGTCATTTAAAAGTCAAAATGTTTTGTCCGTCGCGAAAGTAGTGGATTGGTTTCGATGTCATTTCTTTATTGATACTGTCTATATGTTTGTGTGTTCTATTTGGTTTATGATATAAATAATGATTTTATACATCTTAATCTAGGTCAAGCAATTACACCTATGCCAAAAAATGAATGGATATTTTTTTATATCAGGACATGTTACGTCCGTATCCAACCTCTTACAATTAACAGGAGTCAGGCCGTAAATCGCTACTTCTAGTAAGAGAAAATGGTCTTCTGTTAAGTAAATTTTGAAAGTCATTTCTCGTAGTTAAAAACGCTTAGAACGTAGCGGTCTTTTCTTTCACGGATTAAATACGTGATAATTCATGAAAATAATTTAATAACTGTTAATAGCCTCGAGTAAATCCACAAAAACATCTAAAGCTTCACAACTCACGTTTTATAGCATTTTAAAAACTTCTATTTCAGTTTTGTTCCACATTTCATCAAAAATAATATTTTGCGTGCGTTTCGCGACACGTGAATAACTCAAATTTATAAATAGATTTATTATAATACATAAAATATGTGTGTAGATACATGTTGTTGTAGGCAAGTGTGATTATATCAAAAAAATTCAACCCACAGGAACACACATTTCTTTGTGATTAAAGTATCCCTATGTTATTCCCCAAGGTCTCATCTATCATCATCATCAGCCCATATACGTCCCACTGTTGGGCACGGGCCTCCTCTATAACTGAAAGGGTTTAGGCCTTAGTCCAACACGCTGGCCTAGTGCGGGTTGGCGGACTAGGCCAACTAGGTCTCATCTATGTCCCCCCAAAAATCATTGAAGTCGGTCACGTAGTTTTTAATTTAAATCGTAACAAACAAAATGAATCTTTTCCTTTTTATAATGTTAGTATAGATGTGGGGCGGCGATTTGTAAAGTGTCTACTTAATGTGCGCTGTAACTACGTTCAAGAATGCGTTGTTAATTTTATTCGCGTCCAAACCAAATCGTCTATTTATTTTTCATAAATTTGTACAGCGTAGTGTGAATATTTTGGTTGTATTTTTGTTATTTCACTGATAGATTTAACAAATAAAAAAAAAATTCATAAACATATCCTGATTATATATTATTGTTTACATGAATGAAATAAAAAGCAAAAACAAATTAAGTCAGATACTTCTAGGACCCAAGTAAACAATACAATTTTAGAAAAGTTACTTCAACAAAATTGCATATTATTCTTAATTCGTTTTTTTGGAATTTTTAAAATGTAAAAGCAAACTAAATACATAAATAAATACACCCAACAGTCGCATACATAGTTCTGACCCCACACTAGGATACAAGTCCTGTGTCGTGAGTATCAAAAACTACGAGCGACTTTTCGGTCTCACAAACACCCAGACCCGAAACAAATATTTGTGGATCATACAAACATTTGTTTCAGTGCGGGGATCAAACCCGCGGCCTCTCGTTTCGCAAGCTGGTGTATAGCCAACTGCGCCACGGGGCTGTCAACTAAGAATTAATGCTTTCAATATGTAAAAATATCCTATTATTAAATTCTGTTTTCAGCGCTTAAATTCATGAACGCAAGCCGAAAGCCAGAATTCCCAGCACTACGCTGAATAATAGCGAGGAGTGACAGAGATAAATTAATTCCCACAATTACATGAGGATAACTAAAACTAGGTTAGCGAGTTTATTAGCCCGCGTACACACTGACGACATGCTCCAATATCTCATCGAGAGAATTAATTCAAACATTTGAGAGTGGAAATGAGTCGATAGATTAAGCTTTCGATTTCGTGATTTAGTAGTGGTGAAGTCAAGGTTATAGTAAAATTATAATCTTTATTCAAATAGACTGTCAGTTTTTAACTTTTTTTTTAATCTAAACTATTACCGCCGAAGTTTAGACAGTATGTACGTGGCATTCGACAGGGTCATGTTTATTTAAGTCACATAATATAACAGATACTGCATTGTTTGAAGTTTTGAAAAAAAAAGGGTAACATAGCCCAAATAGTTCAGTAATAAAAAACTATTGTTTGTGACATTGCATCGGCATTTACTTATCGTCATTGACCACAGTCTTTTTCCTATATTATAAATAGGGCATGAGAAAGGAGAGGCATAGATAGAGTGCCTCTCTTTCCTCACGCCTTTCACCACGACCATGGGTCAGGGTCATCCATGATCTGCAAGTCATTGGGGTCACATTTTTTATTTCAAAAATTGTTGAGACACTGACAATCTTTCCAAAAACTTTTTGATTTCTATAGACCCGTAGAGTATTTTTTTTCTCCAATAGAATGACCAGATCAATTCAAAACAACAGTGTGAAATCCACCTAACGCACATCAAAATATTATATTTTACGTTACAGTCACGCGCTGTAAGTCATATTTTTATGCAGTGTTTGAAAAGTTAATGGTATGTGTTATTACAAGAGGTTTTATGTTTGTCGCTATCTTTTCTCGTGTCGCATGAATCTCTACTAGAGTTTTGTTGGCGTGTATCAATGATTTCAATCGACCAATAAAATAAAAACGATTTGTATGGAGAAAAAATTGGACGGAGTCCACCAGGTGGACTGATGATCTCACTAAGATCGCAGGAAACCGCTGGATGCAGGACTTCGGACAGAGCGCTTTGGAAGTCTTTGGGGGATGTCTAGCAGTGGACGTCTTTTGGCGGATGATGAGGATGATGATGGAGGAACAATTATTTTTCCTTGTTATGACTATTCTAAAAAACGATAAAATATCTTCACTAAAACTTTTGTGTTCTTTCCTAAATTTAAATACACCTCGTGCCTCGTGGTCTCGCGGTACAAGTATGTGCCGTGGGATCTAGAGGTCCTGGGTTCGATTCCCGGGTCGGGCAAAGCGTTATTGGGTTTTTCCATTAGGAAATTCTCAGTAACAGCACGGAGTCTGGAAATGTGCCCGAAAAACGTCAATAGGCTCGCCCCCTATTACGTGGGACTGATACATACCTGGCGAAATGTCGGTGCAGAAATACACCTCTGCCTACCCCTTCGGGGAATACAGGCGTGAGTTTATGTATGTGTAATGTGTATGTATGTACGAAATATTCGGCCTTAAAGCGTTACACGTTAATTGTGTAATGTCTATTTTATAACTTTTTGTGTGGGGTCAGGATATTCTCATTGCCATATGTCAAATTGCTTTTCTAAAATAAGGATTTAAAGCTTTTTATTCAGAATTTTGTAAGGCTAGCTGGACTTTTGGGCTTCAATGGAAGTACCGCCACTGCCCGGAACGCGGCATACATAGATGGTTCAATATCAATTTGTTTTCTTAGAGTATAGTCCATGTCCTTATATCTATTGCTTCTGATCTATTTCTTTGCGAGTTAAAGACAAGCCCTCATAGAAACTGAGCTTCACCGCTCAAAACAAAGAATAAAAACTGATATTTTACTCCTACGAACTTTTAAGCGCGCAAGTTTCCTCGCGACATTTTTTTCGTGGTAAAAGTACGTTAGAATTAATTGTTGATACTAAGGAAAATCAGTAATAAGCAGTGATGGCCTCGAGGTTTAGGCGCGCGGTCGAGAATTTCGGCGGTCGCAGGTTTAAACCCCAGGCACACACCTCTGACTTTTCGAAGTTATGTGTGTATTCACAATGAATTATCACTTGCTTTAACGGTGAAGGAAAACATCGTGATAAAACTTGCACACCTAAAAGTTCTTAGGAATTTCTTAGGTGTGTAGTCCGCCAACCCGCACTAGGCCAGCGTGGTGGACTAAGGCCTAAACTCTCTTAGTTGTAGAGGAGGCCCGTGCCCAGCAGTGGGACGTATTTGGGCTGATGATGATGATGATGACTAAGGAAAATCATTTTTCTTTACTGAATTCCTTAATTCCTTCTTTCATTATTGAGCGCGTGCAAAGTGCTCAGGTGACCATATAAAATCCCGCTCCGTCTTTAATGAGTTTTTATAAATAACGTAAATATTCAGGGCGTGTATTTACGCTTGCATCTTGTTTTTCATACAGCTCTGTCCAATCCTTGGACAAATTCACTTTTATCGCTTCATGATACAGGAAAAAACGAGTACTCGCGATCTCATACTATTTTATGTTTTGTTGAAAGATTAGTATTGTTGATGTGGAATTATGAAAGGCTTTGTGCGTATTTATAGCAATATAAATGAAATAACTAACGTTTTTAGATATACTCGACCAATTTTTTATTGACTTACGTAATTAATTGACATTTATAAGATAAGCCGTATGTAAAACATGTGATCATACAATTTTAACACTAGTCCTACATTTTTGCGAGGAAAGTAGAAACTCGTTGATTTTTATTAAGGAAACCTTAGAAAATCTCGCAAATTGAACCAATTATACGATGTTTGTAAACTATTTGAACCATCACACAGCTTAAAGGAGCAATATTAAGACACGATTATAATAAAGACAAGAAATATTCAAATGTTGGCACAATTTGATGTCGTAAATATTGAAATCATAATAACTGTTGTTATAACAGCTTTGAAAATAACATTAGTACTTTAATAAGCTGTTTATGTGATGTTTCACACATTACACCACATTATTATAGCCTGCTTTGTGATCTCGCGGCATAAGTGGGTGTCCTGTGGTCTAGAGATCCCGGGTTTAACTCCCTGATCGGAAAAAGAGTAAATAGACTTTCCATTTTGAAATTCTCATAAGAAGCATGCAAAATTGTCTATGTGTTTGGACACACATAATTGAAATGTTACATACATACACATACATTGAAAAGACATACATTGAAAAGTTACAAAAAATACAGCTAGCAAAAAGGCGAGAATGTATATATATATGTATGTACATAAAATAGATTCGTAGTAAGTAAATCTTAGTAAAAAAGGTTTCCCTATGTGTTTGCCAAAATAAATTATAACGTACTTTAACGGTGAAGGAATACATCTTAAAGAAATCCGCACACCTAAAAGTTCTTAGGATTTTATTAGGTGTGTAATCCACCATCCCGCACTAGGCCATCGTGATGGACTAAGCTCCTAACCCCCTCAGTTGTAGAGGAGGCCCGTGTCCAACAGTGGGACGAATATGGGCCGATGATGATGTGTTTCCCTGAACTGTTAAACTTCGCGATATAATGACCCTATCCCACCACACACCCGCCGCAGTAACTCCTGTGTTCCAGGATCAACAGCACGCACAGTATTGACGCCGAGCAATGAAGCTCAGCGAATCTAAGGGGACCTAATTTGTCATGATCCCGCAACGAATTTAATCAGAAAGAAAATATAAAGGAGGATAAACTTCGTGATAACATAAAATACACTCCTATCTCAGTCAAAAGATTATGAAGTGATGTCATAGGCATATCAACATAATAGTTAAGAAGCACGCCTACCCATCGATTCGTCATTACTTAGTCATAGGAATTTTTCGTAGTTGGCAACACAGATGTATCGCCGCTCAATTCTTTCAAAACAAGCTTCGTATTACCGCACCTCGTATTACCCTGTTTATTTTCCATTTAGTCATGTTTTAAGTTTTCTCGTATCACATTCCGTTGTACGCACGTTGTATGTCGTGTTATTTTTAAAGGTTAAAGCCCTCGATCATTTTTTGGCTATTTCCAGCGCATTGATTTAATTGTATGATTTATTGTGATAATGGTATAGAAAAAATGATTCAATTTTTATTACTAAATTTAGATTTAATCCGATATTTTTAGTAAGAAAGTAAATCTTGATTATGACGAAATTGTCATTCGAAGGGAGTGGAGGTCCCCAGCGTTCCGCCTTGACATTTGGCCACGGGACATTTGGCCTTTTGGTTGTGATGAACCAAAATAGCCGGCCCAGAATTTTTTTAAGGCAGGTAATAGTTAAGGTGATTACAAAGTTAAAGTTAAAGAAATACCGACAAAAAATAAAAATTTTGACGTTTTCCTAACAACCATTGGTATAAAATGTATGTGGTAAGAGACAAATAAATAGAAATACACATCTAAACATATACATAAATACATATCATCCATCCATCCATTCATCAGCCAATGGAAGTCCACTGCTGGACATAGGCCTCTCCTAATGTCTTTCACAGGGACCTGTTGGAAGCAGCTTGCATCCAGCGACGTCCCGCGACCTTTACCAGGTCGTCCGACCATCTTGTCGGAGGACGTCCCTCATACATATATCATTAATTAATTTCTTTAAAAAATCATCTGACGAACTTCCATTTAAAATGTCAGGCGAGTTGTTACCGACCTAATTTCGAGGGGAGAGTGCATTCCACGGGAGAATGGATTGTATAAAAAAGGAAGTGTGGAAAAATCGGGTGTGAGGAATATCACGACAATCCTATTAGTCTGAGGACGGTCAGGAAATTGTTATACGCAATATATAAATAAATAAATAAATACACCCAACAGTCACATACATAGTTCTGACCCCACACTAGGATACAAGTCCTGTGTCGTGGGTATCAGAAACCACGAGAGACTTTTCGGTCTCACAAACACCCAGACCCGAAACAAATATTTGTGGATCACACAAACATTTGTCTCGGTGCGGGGATCGAACCCGCGGCCTCTCGTTTCGCAAGCTGGTGTCTAGCCAACTGCGCCACGGGGCTGTCTATGTCTATATCTTATCTATAGCTATATCTTACTGTTAATGAATTTCCGCAGAGAATCCGGTGGCAACCACAACGAAGCCGAAGCGGAGAGCTTACCTGCTGAAGCGGAAAGCGATCACCACAGGCTTCTTCGACCAGAGCCGCACCAAGGACGCCGACAAGGATAAAGGTGAGTCGGTATAATGCACCTTTAAATGTTTTAATTAATGCAGCATGTCTTTGAACGAGTTAGAGCATACTGTTACGACGAAATTTCCTGACAATTTTTTTTTTAAGAATACAACATATTTTTATTATTCTTTTACTATGCATAGATGATAATAGGATTTGAGAGTAATTAAAATAGGCACTAGAATATTAAGCAGTGATGGCCTCGAGGTTTAGGCGCGCGGTCGAGAATTTCGGCGGTCGCAGGTTCAAACCCCAGGCACACACACCTCTGACTTTTCGAAGTTATCTGTGTATTCACAATGAATTATCACTTGCTTTAACGGTGAAGGAAAATATCGTGATAAAACCTGCACATCTAAAAGTTCTTAGGAATTTCTTAGGTGTGTAGTCCGCCAACCCGCACTAGGCCAGCGTGGTGGACTAAGGCCTAAACCCTCTCAGTTGTAGAGGAGGCCCGTGCTCAGCAGTGGGACGTATTTGGGCTGATGACGACGACTAGAATATTTAGTAAATTATATGTCTTCCAATACGATTCTATCGGATATTCTTTGTTTAAGAGTATTTATGTAATCATTTCTAAGTCCTTCATAAAACATTAAAGATTCATTACAATGTATTTTATTCCTACTACGTATACAATATTCGTAGCAATTGAATGGGATGCTCGAGTTTCTTAACATTAGCTACGAACCCGTAGCATTACCGTACATGGTCACACTTTGACACACTATTAGACGTCTACGGCGTAGCAAGCATTCAATGTGCTACGTCTTACGTAACTAGTAATTCAACTGTATTTACCAATATTTGCATCTAAAAATATTTTTCTCGGTGCAGTGGCCAAACTAACGCCTAACGTTTTGACAACCTAGTCATTATTGTGCACAACAAAAGATTGATTATAATTTTATTAATTAATTTTTTATTTAAATTATGGCTGAAAATTTGAAAAGAAATCGCATGATATTCAAATTGAAATGCATATATGATCTGATTTGTCTTAATGGTCTCGAGGTTTGGGCGAAAGGTCGCCTCAAATCTCCGCGGTCGGTGGTTCAATCCCCAGATATTCACCTCTGACTTTTCAAAGTTACCTCTGTGTTAACAATGAATTATCACGTACTTTAACGGTGTAAGAAATAATCGTAAGGAAACCTGCACGATAAAAAATTGTTAGGAACTTCTTATATGTGTCCGCCAACCCGCACTAGTCCATCGTCATCGACATCATCATCATCATCATCAGCCCATATATGCCCCACTGCTGGGCACGAGCCTCAGCTACAACTGAGTGAGATTAGGCCTTAGTCCACCACGCTTGAAAAATACGTGAAAGCATTGAGGTAAGATACTAAATAACTCTAATAGGGTAGTATCATCATCAGTCCATATACGTCCCACTGCTGGGCACGGGCCTCTTCTACCATTGAGAGGGTTTAGGCCTTAGTCCAGAACTTTTAGGTGTTCAGGTTTCATCATGATGTTTTCCTTCACCATTAAAGTAAGTGATAATTCCTTATGAATACACACATAACTTCGAGAAGTCAGAGGTGTGTGCCTGGGGTTTGAACTCTCGTAGTGGCATCAATTGTAGAGGAGTCCCATTTCCAGCAATTTATATGGGCTGATGATGATGATATAAAAATACACAGTTGAAACTCATTGCTGCGATGAATCTGTTAATGTATGTATATGAATGGAAATAGTAACACATTTGTGGAAGGGGCGTCTGCAGTATGATCGCTAGATGTTTGACAGCGCATCGCGTGACTCACTGACGCACAGCTGCCGATGCACCGGAACTTTGTGTTTGTTCATTTTGTTGCATAATGGTTGGGCATAGTTTCAGTCAGTTGAAAATGTCATAATGGTCTGTTTCGTTTTCGTCGTTTAATGTGCTAAATGGAACTGGATTAAACGATGTTATGTGTTTCGTCTTATATTTTCGATATTTATGCCTATAATAATAAATGATATGATATTTTTTTGATGTAAGTACTACATATTTCTTCGTCTTTTGTCTTATATTAAATCTTCTGGAGAAGCACGTTTGTTGAGTCACTCATACAGCTCATTACCATATGGTGTAAATATGACTTTTTTAAACAATAAAGGAAAACTAAACGACCGCCCCGTGGCGCAGTTGGCTAGACACCAGCTTGCGAAACGAGAGGCCGCGGGTTCGATCCCCGCACCGAGACAAATGTTTGTGTGATCCACAAATATTTGTTTCGGGTCTGGGTGTATGTGAGACCGAAAAGTCTCTCGTAGTTTCTGTTACCCACGACACAAGACTTGTATCTTAGTGTGGGATCAGAACTATGTATGTGACTGTTGGGTGTATTTATTTATTATTATTTATTAACTAAATATCTAACCGATCTCTAAAAGGAATTTCCACTAAACTAAGCACTAAGGTGGACTGCCTTGTGGTCTCGCGGCGTAAGTAAGTACCGTGCCATCTAGAGGTCCTGAGTTTGATTCCCGGGACGGGCAAGGTGTTATTGGGTTTCTCCATTAGGAAATTCTCAGTAGCTGCACGGAATCTGGAAAGGTGCCCGAAAAATGGCAATAGCCTCGCCCCCTATTCCGTGGGACTGATACATACTGGCGTAATGTGAGTGCAAAAATGCACCTTTGCCTACCCTTTCGAGGAATACAGGCGTAAGGCTATGAATCTATATATGTGTAAGCACTAAAGCCTTATCACTTTTAATAGCAGAAACCAATGCTTACTTATGGAATGTATGTGGACTGGTACTAACAAAATGTAAGGCAGTTATAATGACCGGTCGATACTGACGCCGCCGCGTCAATGTAATTTAGAGTTAGTCATTGTGTGGACTCGGCTGCCAATGCGGCGTCTGGTGCGCCTCGGGCGGCCGTGACGTCACTCACAAATATTTGGACACTTTCTTATACAATCCGCAGACGAGACAACTGTCCAATCATAGTGTTTAAATTTGCAAAATCCAGTTGTTTTAATTCATTTTTATTTTTTTATTTTTTTTATACACCCAACAGTCACATACATAGTTCTGATCCCACACTAAGATACAAGTCTTGTGTCGTGGGTATCACAAACTACGAGAGACTTTTCGGTCTCACATACACCCAGACCCGAAACAAATATTTGTGGATCACACAAACATTTATCTCGGTGCGGGGATCGAACCCGCGGCCTCTCGTTTCGCAAGCTGGTATCAATCCAACTGCGTCACGGGGCTCAAATAAGACCTCGAAGAACTCACTCAGTTTGTTCTCGAAGAAAAAGTCGTGACACAGCCAACTGCGCCACGGGGCTGTCATATTGTAGTGTAATAAATTATAACAAGAACCTTTCTGCCCCAGAGGCCGTCGGCTTGGTAATCCTTTTATCCTTATTGGCTATGTCGGCAACCTTCGTTCTCCTACAAGAACATGAGGCAATCAAAAGTTAAAGCTTTAAAAATTAAGCCGACGATGGAAGATATCGTCATGTTTTGACTAGGTATGGAAGCCAAATAAAATATTGTATAAGTTGATTTCTATTGGAAAAAACAGCTGGTTAAAATGCAGCGGAATTAAATGTTTTTATTTAAATGGTCTTTTAAAAGAACTTGTAAATGCCTTAAGTATAGTGCTACCTTCTTAATATTAAGAAGGAAGTTATATAACTAGGAAAACAAACCGCTAAAACTTCCCTAAATCATCAAATAATATTTTTACGTTTGTTCCATAAACGTTTATTTTTTAATATCGATATTATTTTACATACTATACATACATAAACTCACGCCTGTATTCCCCGAAGGGGTAGGCAGAGGTGCATTTCTGCACCCACATTTCGCCAGGTATGTATCAGTCCCACGTAATAGGGGGCGAGCCTATTGCCGTTTTTCGGGCACAATTCCGTGCTGCTACTGAGAATTTCCTAATGGAAAAACCCAATAACACTTTGCACGACCCGGGAATCGATCCCAGGACCTCTAGATCGCTCGGCACATACTTGTGCCGCGAGACCACGAGACAGTCCGATATTATTTTAATATCTTATATTTTGCTGATGCTATCAGTAATATCTATCATAGCTCATTGTCAGCAATGAGAATTTTTTAATACAAATACCCAATAAAAACCCAATAACCGATCCGTGAATCGAGCCTAAGACCTCTAGATCGCATGGCACTTATGCCGCGAAACCACGAAATATTATTCAAAAATATTAATCAAAAATCGTTGGCGTCCTTAGTGAATGCGTGTAGCCGCCCACGTGGCGCCACGGTTACTCTCGATGCGTTGCGCATTGCTTGGGCACTGTTACCACGCGGACATAACATTTCAACTGAGTACACTGTTCAAATCCGATCCTAACTTATGTAATGTAAACTAGCGTACTTATAAAATTGCCTAATATTTTTTTACAGGCCGATGCTTTAGAAAATAATGTTTTAAGAACTTGATATTTTTCAGGGATAAAAATATTGTCTTATACATGTTTGCCCATTAACCGTACATAAGGTGCAAATCCGCCATTATTGTGCCGTTTCGCGCCAATTGAAATGAAGTGTCCGTGAAATAGGATTAGAAAAAACATCCGAATAATTACTATTAAAAAGTTCAAAGCGCAACCAGCAACCAACCCGCGGCTAAACAATAAAAAACCATTAAAACTTACACGCGCAGACGATATAAACCGCACATATTCTACAACGCAACAATGTAATCAGGCATTATATAAGTTGAAACACAGCAGGCGCTAATGATTCACGGCGTATTAAATTCTTTCGCGTACATCACGTAAACACGACCACGGCGGCAACATCGGTAAACATCGGCAAATGTCGGTAAACACCGGTAAATCAACGACGCTAGCGTACCGGGCTGTGTGTCTCGGCTCGCGTTTATTGAGATTTATATGATGCCGATACTATGTGTCTGACAATTGTAACGTTTCATATATTTACCAGATACTCGTTCACAACAATATACTGTCTATTTAAATGTAGTTTCACGCCTCTCGTCCTAAAGGAGTAGGTAGAGATAAATCTCTACATCCACTTCCCAAGCTTTGTTTATCGTAAACTTTTTCGTTTCACGTTGCCCGCAACTACGTATTTGAACCTTTAATAAATAAATAATAATAAATAAATACACCCAACAGTCACATACATAGTTCTGACCCCACATTAAGGTACAAGTCTTGTGCCGTGGGTATCAGAAACTACGAGAGACTTTTCGGTCTCACAAACACCCAGACCCGAAACAAATACTTGTGGATCACACAAACCTTTGTCTCGGTGCGGGGATCGAACCCGAGGCCTTTCGTTTCGCAACCTGGTATCTAGCCAACTGCGTCACGGGGCTGTCAAGTGGAATATGATTCCCCGTTTTTGCTACGTATTTGATTAATTCAGCGTTTTTAAACCGTAGGCCTAATACTTAAGACTGACGAAGCAGTCTGCTGTTATGTACTATTATTATACTAGTTTGGATTTAACGTCGCAGTCTACTGGTGGTCAGATATTCGTATCCGCCAAGATATCGACCACCATTCATAACTTGCAAAGCCGCCAATATCGCACAATATTTACTCACCCTATCGCCGTCCACTGCTGAACATAAGCTTGCCCAAGTAAGCGCCAACCATCCCGGTGTTGAGCAGCCCTCATCCATCCGCTACCCGCCACCTTTCTCAAGTCGTCAGACCATCGTGCTGCAGGACGTCCCACACTACGTCTGCCTAAGCGCGGTCTCCACTCCAACACTTGTCTAAGATTGATAAAAGATAATCGTATTCGTTTCTTTCTAAAATAACAAGAATGCAGTCAAGTGGAGTGCACCATGTTAGCTTGCGGGTAAACGGAATACTCTACTAGAAATTATTTGTGTAAAACTTTTAGATGTGCAGGTTTCCTTACGATATTTTCTTTCGCCGTAAAAATGCGTGGTAATTCTTTATGAATCATATCCACTCAATAACAGTATCAAAAACATACATAATTCCGAAATGTCAGAGGTGTGTGCCACGGGCTATGAAACCGCCATAGCCGATTTTTTTTTCTAGATTGCACCATCTAGGCAATGTATTTTCACTGATTGTTTATCACATATTTTCATATACAGTAGAAACTCGATTAACCGGACTAACTGTTGTCGTTAGGAATTCGGACAATCGAAAATCCGAATAATCAAATATACGAAAAAAGCGGGTTTTGTGCATATTTAGTATATAATATGATGTGTTTAATAAAATAACAAATACATATCAAGGAAATTCAATGTTTATTAAGAGATACATTATCTGACAAATAAACATGATTGCATACTTACGAGTACATTCGACTTTAAGGTATTTAATTTTTGGTTATTAAAAAAAAATGGTTGCGGTTGGTGGTCCGGATAATCGCGTATCCGTTTAACTGAGGGCCGGATAATCGAGTTTCTACTGTAATATGTCTCGATAGAAAGTTGTATGTTAGATGAAGCGCGGGGCGGGGGCGGCGGGGCTGCCGTGCCGTCAAACATTCCGAATATCATCTAAATTGTTGCCAAGTACACAGCAACTGGATCATAACACACACACGCACACACACACAGCGTCATCCGCTCTCACATCAAACGATCGCGAGAGCTGTTTATTTGATTGATTGGAGGTGTAGTCCGGAGTTCAATCCGGACGTGTCTGTGCTTGAGTATATGATGATTTCACTGTTCAATCTTACATTATCGTTCATTGTTTATTGAACTAATCATATGTAGTCTATCTTGTTAAGCGCGTATTAGGTATTGGAAGTACATTGGTGCTTCTGACCGAAAAGTCTCTCGTAGTTTCTGATACTCACGACACAGGACTTGTATCCTAGTGTGAGGTCAGAACTATGTATGTGACTGTTGGGTGTATTTATTTTTTATTTATTTCTGCATAAATTGTTAGGTGTGGTGAATCTTTATGCATTATCACACTAAGATGAGGTACGGTTCTGAATTTGTGAAATGGTAAACTCACTAGTTTCAGATGCCCATGATACAAGACTTGTAACTTAAAATACAGAATTTTGCGTTATACCGATGAAATAGTTTAGTTTAAAATAGCTTAAAATTGACGATTGAAAAAACTTGTAAAAGTCTTTTACAATAAAGATAATTTGACTTTGGCTTTGAAACTTTATCTCACGAATGATTAACACTTCAACACATATGATATAGCATGTAACTTTTATTATTCTAAAATTAAATCCATACAACATATCCATCATTTACTTTAACGGTGAAGGAAAACATCACGATAAAACCGGCACACCTAAAAGTTCTTAAGAATTTCTTAAATGTCTTAAAAATACTTCAATTAGGTATGATACAATTGGTGGACTAAAGCCTATACCCTCTCAATGGTAGAGGAGGCCCGTGTCCAGCAGTGGGACGTAAAGGGGCTGATGATGATTATCCGTATTTTAAAAGGCTGTAGAGGAAATTAAATTCAATTGCAACATAGAAAATATTTTCAGTGCCCGTGTAATCCCAGACGGTTTTCCTGGAACGGTATGTTGACGAACGAACAGCTGTTACATAAAAAAACTACTATTTCCTCGTATTACATTTTAGAATTTGACTTCGCGGTAAATGTTTAGGTACAATGTAACATATTATTGTATGAAGTCCAGCCTGGATGCTCAGACGTCCAAATCTTGTACATGCCAAGATTAATGGTAACGGACTGCATTGTGGTCCCGCGGTACAAGTATGTGGCGATCTAGCGGTCCCGGGTTCGATTCCCGGGTCGCGCTGTGTTATTATAGTTGGGTTTTATAGGAAATTCTCAGTAGCAGCACGGAGTCTGGAAATATGCCCCAAAAAATGGGGATCGACTCGCCCCCTTTTATGTGGAACTGATAAATACCTGGTGAAATGTGGATGCAGAAATGCACCCTTATCTACCTCTAGAGGAATGCAGGCGTGAGGTTATGTATTCTGTCCATGAAGACTGCAGCTTGTCTAAAACTCTTCAGATATTGTGAGTAGTGAAAACGTGGCGTTTTTTATAAATACATACATACATAATCTCACGCCTGTATTCCCCGAAATGGTAGGCTGAGGTGCATTTCTGCACCCACATTTCACCAGGTATGTATCAGTCCCACGTAATAGGGGGCGAGCCTATTGCCGTTTTTCGGGCATATTTCCAGACTCCGTGCTGCTACTGAGAATTTCCTAATGGAAAAACCCAATAACACTTTGCCCGACCCGGGAATCGAACCCAGGACCTCTAGATCGCACGGCACATACTTGTACCGCGAGACCACGAGGCAGTCAGTCAGTTTTTATAACTACCCTGTTCATAATGATGTATCTGGATCTGAAAATATATAGATCGCTGCGATACAAGCCACGCTTACTGCACAGGTAATACTGTTTTTTATTTGCTAAGAAATATGTTAAAACTAAGTGTTGTACTTACATTCAGAAGCAAACTTTATGGTAATAAATATATATTTTTTTACAATTCTGAAGACAACTGCCTGAACTACAACCTTTCATTCCGGTCCCGTAGGTTGTCTGGAAGAGATCGCAGCTAGCGATAAGACCGCCTATTGTGCATATACTTATTGTCTTCATTGTTTTCGACCATGTTGCATATATTATTGTATAGTGTACAAAAAAGTGCCTACTGCCTCGTGGTCTCGCGGTACAAGTATGTGCCGTGCGATCTAGAGGTCCTGGGTTCGATTGCCGGGTCGGGCGATGTTATTGGGTTTTTCCATTAGGAAATTCTCAGTAACAGCACGGAGTCTGGAAATGTGCCCGAAAAACGGCAATAGGCTCGCCTCCCATTACGTGGGACTGATACATACCTGGCGAAATGTGGGTGCAGAAATGCACCTCTGCCTACCCCTTCGAGAAATACAGGCGTGAGTTTATGTATGTATGTATGTACAAAAAAGTATATAAATAAATAAAAAAATACCTGAACTACCATCAAATGACAGTGTGGGTGTTTTGTTGCGGTAGTATAAAAAAGTGATAGATCTATTAGTGAATTGTTTGACCGTTTGTATATCAGTCGTGTCATACAGTCATACGTGTCCGTTGTGTTTAGGACAAGGGCATCGCTTGTCTTGCTAATATAGACTTCACAGACTAAATATTTAGTTCTATGGGTAAACGTTGTCACTAACTTCAAATGTTTAGTCTTTGGTGCTATCAGACAGCATTCCCTTCGTAAAACACAAAGTCAATGAAATAATATCAGTATGTAAACTTTTATAGTGATGATGTTTAAAATATGACTTTATTTATACTATATATGCCTTTAGAAAAATGAGCAACATTTTTCTGGACTGCCTTGTGGTCTCGCGGCATGAGTATGTGCTGTGCGATCAAGATATACCGAGTTTGATTCCCGGGTCGGAGATATTGGATTAAATCGGTGAACACAGGCATGTGGTTATGTATGTATGTATAATTATTAATTAGAGGCCGAATAAAGAAGATTTGATGAAAAATTCTGTGCTATTCAAGCAAACAGGCTGACCTTTTTATACGCTCACAAATTGCAAAACAGATATTGTGTAGGGCTAGCAATCAATGAATAAATTTTTCTTAGTATTCTCTCTCTCAGCCATCTTATAAACCTAGAGACCTTCTTTTACAGGTCAAAATAGTAATTTCCTTTATCCACGGCCCTTCAATCATACATCTCCTTCCTATCTGGGATTAAAGTCGCGTCCACCAGCTCGTTTCGCATACACAAATGCACAAAAATAGTTCCTCTCAGTCTGGCCGTTTGTACTTGAATACTATCAATCATCGCTCGGCGATACGTTGCTTCAGCCCACTGCGGCGTAAACGCTCGTACACACCTCATGGGTTTCGGCGTTTTATTGTTTTTTCATAGTATTCCCAATTGACTCATGGTAATCTTCTTACACGTGGTGATGTGGAATAATCCAGTGTTGTTTTCAAGGATGAAGGGTGACTTTGTAAGATGAAGGATAGACAGACAGAGGAAGGCCAATGGATGGAGTGCGTGAGGATATGAAAGAAAAAGCGGTGAATGAAGATATGACGGTAGATAGGCATGTTTGGAAGGAGGTAACATACTGCGCCGACCCTAAATAGAATTGGGAAGAGGGCAAGAAAATGATGATTAAAGGGCAAAATCATCTGTGGCAATATTTGCAATATTTATTTTGCAATATTCGACAGCCCCGTGGCGCAGTTGGCTAGACACCAGCTTGCGAAAGAGAGGCCGCGGGTTCGATCCCCGCACCGAGACAAATGTTTGTGTGATCCACAAATATTTGTTTCGGCTTTGGCTGTATGTGTGACCGAAAAGTCTCTCGTAGTTTCTGATACCCACGACACAAGACTTGTATCTCAGTGTGGGATCAGAACTATGTATGTGACTGTTGGGTGTATTTATTATTTATTTATTTATTTATTCATAAGATTGATTGAATAATAAGCTTGATGAAGTCGTTTTGACCTCGAGGTTTAGGCACGCAGTCGAGAACTTCGACCGTCGCGAGTTCAAACCCCAGGGACACACCTCTGCTTTTTTGAAGTTATGTGTGTATTATCAATGAATTATCACGTACTTTAACGGTGAAGGAAAATATCGTGATAAAACCTGCACACCTCAAAGTTTTTAGGCGTGTAGTCCGCCAACCGGCACTAGGCCAGCGTGGTGGACTAAGGCCTAAACCCTCTCAGTTCTAGAGGAGGTCCATGCCCAGCAGAGGGACGTATATGGGCTGATGATGATGATGACGTGTATAAATTATAATTTTTATTATTAATCTATGTAAAGAGTGCTGGGCACAAGTTTGATCTTCTTCTAAGAGGGGCTAGGCCTGGTATAATTCTTATGAGGGTTGGTGAACTTGACATAGAAATTTCTTTCTTTATATCCACTAGCATGGTAAAGAATTTTTTTATGATTCTTTCCTTCGCAGTTAAATGTGTGATGAATCACATGAAGCACTAGATTAATCGTCAAAGCTATAAAGGCTATAGTAATATTGAATTTTCTAAAAGAATAAAAGTTACTTAAGTATACTATTGCCAGTTTGATATGAAATTATATTTTAAAATATGACAATATGATAAAAATACATACATACATACACTCACGCCTGTATTCCCCGAAAGGGTCGGCAGAGGTGCATTTCTGCAACCACATTTCGCCACGTATGTATCAGTCCCACGTAATAGGGGGCGAGCCTATTGCCGTTTCTCGGGCACATTTCCAGACTCGGGGTTGCTACTGAGAATTTCCTAAAGGAAAAACTCAATAACACTTTGCCCGACCTGGGAATCGAACCCAGGACCTCTAGATCGCACGGCACATACTTGTACCGCGAGACCACGAGGCATGACAAAAATAATTGTTGACATTAATCTTTAGGTTCAACAGTCCTTTCTAATCTGTTCTTCTATTCTGTTTCTGACAGACAAACGTAAAGATAGTTTTAAGCCTATCCATTCATACTAAAGATGAGCTAAGATTAACCACCGAAAGGGATATAAAACTAAATTTTAAACTTCCTCAAGTAGGCGTAACGCGAAAAACCTCCCAAACTCGGTCAAAAATAGCCTCGCATCAAACCTTTATACAGTGGAGTGATATAGTTGGCGCACAATAAACACACCAGCCTTGAGTAAACATAGTTGATGGTATTATTATTTTAAATCAGTCCAAATGTTTGTTAGCGTACACAAAGTATTTGTTGGAGTCGCCCCTAGCGCCGATCCCGCCCCGCTGTTTATACGTACACTTATTTTTAATGTTTACGTTGAACTTGCGCCAATGTTATTAAAATCTATCGTGAGAATACTAAGACTTTTCCTTATCAAATTAGGGTCATACCGGTGACTAACTGTTATTTCTGTAGGGAGCAGAAAGTCTCTTCCAATTCATCATCTCATATACGTCCCACTGCTGGGCACGGGCCTCCTCTACAACTGAAAGCGTTTTAGGTATTAGTCCGCCACGCTGGCCTAGTGCGGGTTGACGGGCTACACACCTAAGAAATTCCTAAGAACTTTTAGGTGTGCAATTTTCCTCGCGATGTTTTCCTTCACCGCTAAATCACGTAATAATTTATTCTGAATATACACATAATTTAGAAACGTCAGAGGTGTGTCGACCGCGTGCTTAAACCTCAAGGCCATCACTTCACTACTTCAATTGATTAACTTCAATATTTCAATTGATAAACTAAATTAAGACTTTTGCTTTATAATTGTCAAGGTTTGGATGTTTACGAGTAAGTGTTTGTTACATACATACATACATAAACTCACGCCTGTATTCCCCGAAGGGGTAGGCAGAGGTGCATTTCTGCACCCACATTTCGCCAGGTATGTATCAGTCCCACGTAATAGGGGGCGAGCCTATTGCCGTTTTTCGGGCACATTTCCAGACTCCGTGCTGTTACTAAGGATTTCCTAATGGAAAAACCTAATAACACTTTGCCCGACCCGGGAATCGAACCTCTAGATCGCACGGCAAATACTTGTACCGCGAGACCACGAGGCAGTGTTTGTTACAAATTCAAACTTATTGGAATAATTAATTGAAATAAACACGTTTAATACTTCTACAACCCGGTAAAATGTAGGTTACCCGGTTTAGAAGGACTAAGTCATGGCCCAGCACGCTGATATTGTGCCTATAAACATAAGGAAAGATTATAAGATATCTGTATGTTAGCGTCCTTGACGAGCAGAGTTTAATTCGTAAATCAATACATCTCAATTTTTAAATGGCGTCAAACATTAAGAAGCAACATCAATAAATCACGGATGTTTAAAACTGAGAATAAAATCGATAGCATTATTCTTTTCCTTTAGTATTCGGCCGTACATCACGCATAAAATCAATCAATAACCAGCAAAACTAACAACTTATAGAAACACAAAACTGCAGACGTTTATTAAATGGAAACACAAAACATTGGTTTTTGTGCCAAAGTATGAAAATAGTTGAATGCACGGTTGGTAATTGAGAAATTACTGTTGTGCAGAACATTCGGACACTGTTAGTAGCGCTTTTTAATAAAATAAACACTGTTTGAATTCATATTGCGGTGACGTCATCAACATTTCTCCTTTCTTTCTTTTTAACACAAACAAGACTTATCTTGGCTCTCGCGGCATAGACTAGTGCTTGTTCTCAAGAGTTTTGGACTCGATTCTTGAGATAGGCAAAGTTTTATTGGGTTTTCTATTAAGCCAAAGAACTCGGTGTTTAAAATTGTGCGCGGGAAACGGATCCCTATTACAATTAAAAACATTAATTGCGAAACGTGGCTGAAGCCTTTAGAGGCTATTTGTAATGATTATGCTGAATGATAGAGGTAAAAATCTTTTGCTTGATTCTCTATTTCCACATTACCGTACTTAGGATCAGGTACACTATAAACTATTCACAATAAATGAAACCTGCACATCCAAAAGTTCTTAGGAATTTCTTAAATGTGTAGTCCGCCAACCCGCACAAGTCCAGCGCGGTGGACTAAGGCCTAAACCCTCTCAGTAATAGAGGAGGCCCGTGCCCAGCAGTGGGACGTTAATGGGCTGATGATGATGACACTATTAACATTTTGCTGTACCGTAAATACATAGATAAACTCACGCCTGTCTCTGTATAGAGCGCCAAATGCCACGGTCCAAACACAATTCTTTCCCTTCCTCAACTGGCATTATCCTCTTCATGCACGCACATCGGTTTCGAGGACTCTTTATGTCACTTTTTTTAAAGTAAGTCACCTATGAGATGTTTATAGGTGCGCCTGGGACGTCGACGAACTTCACCACTCACATCTCATCTTGACAGCCCCGTGGCGCAGTTGGCTAGACACCAGCTTGCGAAACGAGAGGCTGCGGGTTCGATCCCCGCACCGAGACAAATGTTTGTGTGATCCACAAATATTTGTTTCGGGTCTGGGTGTTTGTGAGACCGAAAAGTCTCTCGTGGTTTCTGATACCCACGACACAGGACTTGTATCCTAGTGTGGGGTCAGAACTATGTATGTGACTGTTGGGTGTATTTATTTATTATTTATTTATCTGCACAGTAAATCTCTTTCGTTATTCTGCAAACATTTTCATACTTTGCTGTACCAGTTTCATTTTCATTTCATCATCGTATACGTCCCACTGCTGGGCACGGGCCTCCTCTTCAACTGAGAGGATTTAGGCCTTAGTCCACCACGCTGGCTTATTGCGGGTTGACGGACTACACGCCTAAGAACTTTTAGGTGTGCAGGTTTCATCTCGATGTTTTCTTTCACCGTTAAAGTACGTGATAATACTTTGTGAATACACACATAACTTCGAAAAGTCAGAGGTGTGTGTTGGGGTTTGAACCCGCGACCGTCGAGTACGAAAAGTATATTATAAAATGGCATAGTAACATCTAAAAACACAGCTGGGCACGTGTCGCGCAGTGCATTAGAACAGCATCGCCGCCGTACTCGCGCCCACTATAAATACCATGGATAAGATCGTGACGCGCGCCGGCCTCGGCGACCTTACCGTATCGCTACACCCGGCAATTATTCATTTAATTTATTTATTAACATTTCTTGTATACAGGGTGTATTCAGACCGTGATCGGAAACTAAGACAGGTAATAGCTAAGGTGATTACAAACCACCTGGCGTTAAAGAAAATTCTGGCAAAAAATAAAAAAATTGTGGTTTTCCATACAAACCGCGTACATTTAATACCGATGGTTGTATGGAAAAAGTAATTTTTTTTATACAACCATCAATCATCATCGCCTACCCCTTCGGGGAATATAGGCGTGAGGTTATGTATGTATGTATGTAGATTATTATTTGGAATATTGTGAGGCAACCTGGGCTTTTGGGCTTCTATGGAAGTACCGCCACTGGATTAAAGGTAGATTGTTGATAATTAGACGATGTTGCAGACATTACAATGGTCTGGTTTGTTGTAGAGGCGCCAAGCGGCAGCGTGTTCGGCGTGCCCCTGGCGCAGTGCGTGGAGAGCGAGCGTGCGCTGCGGAGACAGCAGCACGGCGGCTCCCGGGCCTCGCTCGCGTCGCTCGGGGCGCTCGAGAAGGGAGATGATGTAAGTACACCGCTAATATAAATACAGGTGTAATTTGACCGTGATCGAAAACTAAGACAGGTAACTGTAACGGTGATTACACAAACATTAAAGCTAAAAAAAGAGTAAACCTTTTGACGTTTTCCTAATCACAACAACTATTCACTATTAGGGGCCGTTCAAGTACGTAATTTGGTGCTTAAAATTACAAACATTCATTAATATAGACTCAAAATTTAAAGATTCAATTTCAATATCAACGCATTTAGGTCCCACATCTAGGCAAAAGTTTCCTTTATAACTCGCCTAGCGCTTGTTGGCATATTATTGGACTTAAAAATCAAGTAGTTAGAACAATATTAATGACTATGCACTCCCCCTAGAAATCAGGATGTTGACAAACCGCTTTTCCTTCAAAGTAAGGGTTCGGCATCTATTTTTGAATCGACTGTCAGAATCATCTTAGTTTGTATATGTATGTATTTATATATTTATGTATTTATGTGTAATATATATTTATATTAGTAGGTTTTACAAATATACTATTTATGTTTATTGTTTATATATTTATAAGAGTATATATTCAGTATCAACAATATTTATGCACCTACCATGTATCTC
Organism: Hemaris fuciformis; assembly: GCA_907164795.1. Lineage (NCBI taxonomy): Eukaryota > Metazoa > Arthropoda > Insecta > Lepidoptera > Sphingidae > Hemaris > Hemaris fuciformis. Next base: position 1,232,757 of record OU015452.1, read on the forward strand.
TGCACCACCTTAAGGTTGACTGGTAGATAATGCCTTAGGCATTAAGTCCGCCTTTATACGCTATTATGTTTAAAAAGCATAAATAAATAATGAGTTTTAACAACGTAAAACTCAATAGGTATATTAATCCCACTCTACGAAATTTGAAAGTAAAAAACTGAGCTGAAAACAATTTGAGCATGAGAACAACAAGACAGAGAAGAAACACAGACGTTATAAATTATCACACAGCGCTATAGCAACCAAATGTCCAACGTAAATAACTGGCCACTCGCAAAAATCACACGCACAAACAAAAATAGCACAATAAAATTATTTATAGCACATTGATAAATTTCTAAAAATCGATATTTCTGTCCGCTTGGCGGCTATTTTCTGCCTTAACCAACCAGAAATAAATGACCTGCTTGGGCAGGTTGGTTATATTTGGATATAACCAATATAACCATTGCCTTCCTCTGATTCCTGTAAAAGATCGCAGGAATAATGGATATAATCAGCCAAATTGTGCTGGGTGTATATTCAGTGCTGAGTAGGGATGTCGAAAATCCAAAAAAATATCGATATATTTTAAAAAAAATCGATATATCAGTATGATTTGAGTACGTACTCAAGAACGCGCGCGTTGAGAGTTGTCGACCAAAAAAAGGATAATGTTAATTGTTACAAAGAAAAATGTTAATATAAAAAAAGGATTCCTTTTTAGGATTTTTTATCATAAAAAATATCGTTTTTGATACCTTTTCGATACTTGGAATTTTATATCAATATATCGAAATATTAAATATCGTTTAAAAATATCGATATCTCGAAAAAACAATATCGATATTTTTTCAACCAGCCTAGTGCTGAGCTTTCAAAAAAGGGTAGCCATATATAGCCAACACGTTTATATGATCCTGACTATTACACCTGGTTATGTCAACAAAGATACAAAATAGTGGGAATTTATGTCCCTGTGTTATTACTTGACCAAGGGATTGAAGATAATGGATGATCTATGGTTCGTTTCGTTCGGTCGTGCTCGTGCATAGTTTTATTGAATTCTCCTAAAATTCTTATTCAGTTACAGCAAAGAAAATTAAATGTGCCATTAAGTCCATAATTACAAGCGTCTTACGGCTGGCGACATACTTATTAATTTATCGTATTGTAAGGTCAACAGGAGTAGTATTGTAATTTTTTTATATATTTACTACAAGAACTTAAAACACGGCATTTCAAAAGTGTTTTCCCACATCGTAGCTTTACACATAAACTGAATAGCCGAAGCAAATGTTAAGGGCTGCCGTTTGCAACACAGCTTCACGAAAATTTGCGTACATTCGCTCATGGATTCTCGGGAAAATCTCCGTGAAGTTGGCTCGTAAACCCACCATATGTACGTTACTCTGTTCCCACTGAGCGGATTTAGTGAAGTCCTCTTACGTAACTGTGGTTTGTTTAGTCTCCTTGCTTCTCTACATTGAAGCGTTCTATGTTTCTTGAAATCTGAATGCGCTCCGGAATTAGAATTTCGATATTTTTCTTCTGGTAAGAAATTCATCTTTACAGTAACTTCTGTATGAGGGTAAGTGAATGACTTTCGTGCCTATCCTTGTCATTTCATTAGAAAAATGACTAAGGTATTTAATTTGATAAAGATTTAAACTAGAGAAAGTTTTATAAAATTTAATGCAAATCAATTGATATCACGCCGATATTGCGCGTAACGATTACCAGCAGGTTTTAATCGGTATGCTAGCGTTGGACTTTGGTCAGGAAACCAACTCGGTCGCAACATTTGCAAAAGGGAACAGACCACACCCAAACGCCGAGTTAGAAGGCTTCGGCATACTAACATGGGGCTCCTCGATGTTCTAGAAGATGCTTATTTTATAAAAAAAAGGGCTTAAGTGGCTACGGAATCTTAGTTCTAATTTGTTTAATTCTAAACTATTCTTCATCAGCATTTCTTAATTTTTAAACTATTTAAATGGCTTGGTAGACAGAGCTTCAAAAATGTGATAGAGTATATATTTCATAGTAACACATTTGTAGGCGACGCGATTTACATAATTGTTTTTTTATTTGGTATAGTGTCTAATGCTCCTTAATTGTACATTTATTATAATTAAATATGGTGAACAATACGCGGTAGGCGTGCACACGGCAACGGGGTACGCGCGGGCGCCGGGGGGTGGTCCTCGCTGGCGGGGGTCTCTCGGCGGCGAACGCGTTGTCCAGTTGTCCACGATCGCAAGCGCCACAGTGCACACCTACCGCTTATCGACATCTTTAGTAATTGTTGTAGTGTTTTATTTGCCACCTTTATAAAGTGGTCCATCGAGCCGGATCGCATGTATCGCACACCACCAAGATCGAAAATGGTCAACACGCGAAATACTGCGCGTAAGGAACGCGAAAATAAACACGACGAAGCATCGAGCAGTCAACCGCCATCACAGAAGCCTACTTTCATGACAAGCGAAGTATCTGAAGAAAACAAATCGAACTTTGAAGTAAACAACAGACAATTATTGGAGAAGACGCATATTTTCCAAGAAAATAGCATTAAGTCCGAACCACAGCGAAAAGTACCCACATCTATAAAAAGTAAAACTTCAAAGTCAAAAAGGTCGATATCTTCTTCAATGCAAGCTCGAATAGCCAAATTGGAATTGCAGGCTGCCGAAGAAAAGGCTAAAATTCAGATGGAGCTAATTGACAAAAGACTCGCAGCAAACATAGCAGATTTGGAAGATGAGATAAGCGAACATCAAGACGAACATACAAACAGTGACGTTGAGAGATGGTTACAACGCAGTCAGCATGAACTGGAACAAGCACAGCCAGCCCACGATAATGGACCTGAAAAGGGTGGAATGTGTCAACCAGCGGCGTGGTGCCCTGGTACATCAGATGGAACAGTCAAAATGCTAGCTTGCGCACTGAAGGATTTAGCCGCCACCTCAGCTAACACGATTTCAAATGCAAACCTACTGAGCCGCATAAGCACGCCGCGAGACCTACCTGTTTTCTCCGGTGACCCAATGGAATGGCTGCAGTTTAAGCATGCGTATGAAGAGTCGTCAGAATTGTGCAATTTTAGCCCAAAGGAAAACCTGTGGAGAATACAGAAATGTCTTCGTGGATCCGCCAAGGACGCTGTCTCAGCTCTCTTGATTAGTGCCACAGAACCTGGAAAAATAATGGCAACTTTAGAGCTTCAATTTGGTAACCCTGACAGCATAGTTTTGAAGATTATGCAGGACATAAAAAAGCTGCATCCTATGTCTCAAGACTCCATAGAGGCTGTAAAATCTGTCAATCGCGATGAATACCTACAGGGAATGAATATACTGTCGTTAATATTGTCTAAACTCCCTACAGTTCTACTATCGAAATGGTCAGACAACAGTTTCCCGCTCATCACAGAAAGCAAGAAATCACGTATGGATATTTTGGCAGATTTCTTAAACGAAGAAGCGGTGAAAATCTCAACGACAACAAATATTCACGTGTCAAGTTCGCGGAGTGACTATAACAAACAAAATTATTCTAATCGAGTGTATACTCGTAATACAGTGCTATTAACGTCGGACACTAATGACTCAAAGTGTTTATACTGCCGCATATCTAAGCATAACCTGAGTGAGTGTAAACGCTTCAAAAAACCACTACGCAAGGATCGCTGGCGGCACGTCAAACGACACGGTATATTAAATCAGCTGCGCATACCTAGATACTACAGAATGGCTGCGAAAGAAAATGAGTCGAACCTACGCTCCACGCAAAATGATTCATCCTTACCTGCCACTGCGCCTACGGTACGACCGGCCGGCACGAAGTGCGGTCGCGCCGCGCACAGCGACAGAATAACATCGCGCTATACAAACCTACAATTACATGTATTTTGCGACGCATCAACACAGGCGATGAGCGCCGTAGCTTACTGGCGTTGGACGGAGAACGGGCGGTATTGTGTCACATTTATCGCGAGTAAATGCAGGGTTGCGCCCGTTAAATATTTATCAATACCACGACTTGAATTATCTGCCGCTCTGCTCGCTGTAGCGGATACAATAATTAAAGAACACAAGATTACTGTTTGCCAGAGGTATTTCTGGTGCGATTCAAATGTGGTTCTTCACTGGATAAGAAACAATATGCGCAATTATACTACATTTGTTGCGCACCGGTTGGGAGAAATTGATGAATTGACCAAGCAAAATGAGTGGCGGCACGTACCTACCAACTTAAACGTCGCCGACATAGCCACCAGAGAAATCTGCGATTTATCGCTCTTTAAAAATGAATGGTTTCGAGGACCGGCGTTTTTATATGAAGAGGATAGCGAATGGCCTATTGATAAACACTTACCTGAGATGCAATGCCTCAATCTGGAATGTACAATGGTTATTGAAGAAACTAAAGAGTGCTTACCTGCTGTTCCTGATCCGACGCGGTTTTCATCCTGGTTACGCCTGTTAAAGACAACCTGCAAAGTAATATTATTTATAAATAAATGCAATAAGCTGAAGGCGCAAATCGACGGCAACATGATGGCTAAAGCTGAGCTATTATTAATGCGATATTCTCAGTTGCAATCTTTTCCCGAAGACCTCGCCAACCTGAAAAAGAAAAAAGAAATTGATAGAAAAAGTAGACTACTTACCTTGTCACCGTTCCTGGATGAACACGGAATTCTTCGCGTCGGCGGCAGAATCAATGCTGCGCCTGGAATCCCGCTGCACGTGAAGCGACCCGTTATCTTAGACGGACGTAATCACCTCGCCAGGCTTATCGTGAAATATTACCATATCAAAGCAGCGCATGGTTACAATGAAACAGTTGTTAATGAGTTAAAACAAAAATATTGTATAATAACTATACGACCTACTGTTAGAAATGTTGCTTCACAGTGCATGTTCTGCAGAATAAGGAATGCGCAGCCACATCCACCCAGAATGGGTGACTTACCCACAGCCAGAATGGAATATCGATGTCGACCTTTTACTCATTGCGGCGTAGATCTGTTTGGACCGATGGACATAACAGTTATAAGGCGCAGGGAAAAAAGATATGGAGTCTTATTCACCTGTCTTACCATAAGAGCCGTCCACATAGAATTGGTACCATCATTAACAACCGATTCCCTAATTATGGCACAACATGGCATTTTATTCCTCCAGCTAGTCCTCACTGGGGTAGAGCTTGGGAGCGACTCATCAAATAAAAAAAAGGGGAAATGGCGTGCTACAGCGTTCTGCAACTTGCGTCGCAAGTGTACCCACGGACGTCGAGTGCTGAGCACAGCACTGGGGTGGAGGATGTAGGCGACGCGATTTACATAATTGTTTTTTTATTTGGTATAGTGTCTAATGCTCCTTAATTGTACATTTATTATAATTAAATATGGTGAACAATACGCGGTAGGCGTGCACACGGCAACGGGGTACGCGCGGGCGCCGGGGGGTGGTCCTCGCTGGCGGGGGTCTCTCGGCGGCGAACGCGTTGTCCAGTTGTCCACGATCGCAAGCGCCACAGTGCACACCTACCGCTTATCGACATCTTTAGTAATTGTTGTAGTGTTTTATTTGCCACCTTTATAACATTAAAAATCTATGGTAGTGATTGTGCTTAGTATGTAGGAAGTACAGACAGGGTTTTGACGTCAATTCAGTTCAGACTGAGTTATTTAGAATTGTACGTAAATTATGACGTCATTGTTTGAGCTAAACCGCATCATCAACACGTGCTGTTTCGTAAAATACACTGACAACTAAATATTTATTGGTGGGTTATGGTTTATCGTAATGGTTAATTTATGGCTTCGCATTGTTAAAACTCATGCAGGATTGTTGTTTGCTGCCTTAGTTATTCCATTACGTTTTTTAAACGTTGTTCTGAAGAAGTCGTCTTCAAGTCATGGTCCTAAGAGTGTATTTTCAAATCATTTATTTATTTATTTATGCTTTTTACACATTGCGTATAAAGGCGGACTTAATGCCTAAGGCATTCTCTAACAGACAACAGTCAACCTTTGGGTGATGCAGAGATAAAAGGTAGGTGCATAAACAGTAAAAGGGTAAAATAATATACAACAATAATAATAAATGGAACAACTAGAACTAAATTAGAATTTACCTAGTCCTATATTCTACGAAAAGAACATAAAATATACAACGGTAATTTTCTCGTCGCCTACTATGTCTTACTTCAAACAAAGCAAGTGCAACGGTTGTTCAGAAATATACTTTCGTCTACGGAAGTGCTTTTGGCGTTTAGGGCCTCGATAAAATGAAAGGATACATATAATACAAATGATTTTAGGAACAAATGAGGTCGAGATCGTACTTTGTGTCACTCAGTGATCTTGCCTACCTCTATCTAGGAACGTGAATGAAGGTATGTCATCTAGAGTTTGCAATTCCGCGTTCCCGCATTCCCGCATTTTTTTGACTCGGCAAGGTAATTCAGCTTTTACTGAAGGCCTATTAGCTCCCATCACAACAGCGCGGGCGCGTCAGTCATATCGATCAACCGATCGAGCGAAGTAAAGGATTAAAATTGGTTTATTTGTTTGTTTAGGTAAGATAAGTCCATATTAACACGCAGGAAACTCTATTGATTGCAAACCCCCTACCTAACCTCATAAGAACTATGAAAAAGTACTTTTTCTATTAGATATTGTATGAATGTTTGTAATATTATTATTTTTTAATATAGTGTAACTAAACTACAGGTAATAAAGCATTATTATATGCATATTTTTGCATTTTTAAATTTTACTGCGGGATTGCAAACCCTAATGTCATCGTTATAGAGTGACGTATCCATTTTAAGATTGGAGGTTTTGACGCTATATACCGTTGACAGTTGGTTTACTATTCTGACAGCATTCATGGCACGGTTAGTTAGAAGCAAGCCTGTGGAACCTAAGGCCGTGAGTGTAGATCCCTGTAAACAAATACGCGACTGTAAATATTTCTTTCGGGTCTTTTTGTTTGGGAAACCCCATCACAATACTTATATCTTAGTGTAAGCAGTGATGGCCTCGAGGTTTAGGCGCGCGGTCGAGAATTTCGGCGGTCGCAGGTTCAAACCCCAGGCACACACCTCTGACTTTTCGAAGTTATGTGTGTATTCACAATGAATTATCACTTGCTTTGACGGTGAAGGAAAACATCGTGATAAAACCTGCACACCTAAAAGTTCTAAGGAATTTCTTAGGTGTGTAGTCCGCCAACCCGCACTAGGCCAGCTTGGTGGACTAAGGCCTAAACCCTCTCAGTTGTAGAGGAGGCCCGTGCCCAGCAGTGGGACGTATTTGGGCTGATGATGATGTAGACTCCAAATGTGTCTACTTCCTTCCATTTCCCTCTTCCAGAACCATACCTTCTAAAACATTATTTGTTCAATCGTAGTGTTTACCATCATATTTCGTGCGTGATTAGAACCAGTAGACGTCCCAGTAGACGGTGCATGTAGGCGAGCACACAAACAAACTCCAGCCACGAATCCACCGCCCCCAGCCTCGTAGTGTCAATAAATTCGCATGTAATGACACAACACATGTTTTTGATTTATGCGCGGTGCAATTGCCTAGTAAACGGGAGTTAGCTCGTCTGTCGTAGGATAAACATTGGATTCACATCGATTACGTCAATTTTGGTCAATTTGGCACGTTGAATCTTGTGTTGATGAGACCGATTTGACAATTGCTGTGTGTGATTATTGATAAGTCGGGATGGCCTCGAGGTTTAGGCATGCGGTCGAGAATCTCGACGGTCGCGGGTTCCAACTCCAGGCACACACCTCTGACTTTTCGAAGTTATGTGTGTATTTACAATGAATTATCACGTACTTTAACGGGGAAGGAAAACATCGTGATGAAACCTGCACATCTAAAATTTCTTAGGTGTGTAGTCCGCCAACCCGCACTAGGCCAGCGTGGTGGACAAAGGCCTAAACCCTCTCAATGGTAGAGGAGGCCCGTGCCCAGCAGTGGGACGTATATGGGCTGATAATGAATGATAATGAATTTGGGAGTACAGCTTGCGCAACTATAAAGATGAAAGAAGTATCTTTTAGAATGTCTATGTATGTTGCTAATGCTAGATTTGTTTTCTTGTATGCTTGTTTTTCTAGATTTTTCTGCAGCTGTTATTCAGTCGCTGCGTTTTATTATTTTTGTTAGTCTTTTATACATTTCTATGAAAAGTCCACGCCAAACCTTATCAAAGTTTCATCTATGTGTTGCAAAATTTATCAAAACCGCTTTAGTATTAATAATATAACTTATAATTACCGTAGTATTCTACTGATTCTATATTAAGAATCGTGGATCGTTAACATCAAACGATTAATCATCTTGGCGTTGCAACAAATCGATCCCAATATACAACAGTTGCATCACCACCCAAACAATGCCATTGTGGCCGAAATAAAAAAACCTAAACAGTGACGCGTGGTGACGTCACGATGACGTAACCGGTATCCGGTTACCTGCTCGGCCTTTCCATCGGCTTGCTTTCATTAAGGCCGCGATAATTTTATCGTATGACGCGACTAGCACACTCGCCTATACCTCCATCCAAAAATAACCGACTCAGTATAATAACGCAGCACAAACTGCCTACTTGTTACTGGCCATTTAGAAAGGAAGAAAGAAAAAAGAGAAAAAAAAATATTTACATCGGTGTGAGTTGGTCGCCGTGGTCGGCCATCACTCACCGTCGCGTCGTCATGACAGATGTGCGTGTTTTGATTCATTGCGAAACTCGTCACAGAATTATCGTGCGAGTATTCAGAGTAACTTCAGTTCTGATTAATGGGTCGTAGCTGCAAGCTTTTAGTGTGTAAAAATCTTGTATGATGTGTTACTGATGCTATTTTCATCGAGACATGTTTAATTACACTTCAAACAGACGTTGCAGTTCCTAAACATTCTTTTTCTATGTATTTATTTGAAATCTTCATAGTATAAATTATGGCTTAATAAATTTTATAAGAAATAAATATATAAAATAAAATGTTCAGTGTGATTTCAATTCAATAAGTTATTGAAGCGTCATTAGGAAATAACAATTACACTACCTTTTACAACAATGTCTGGCTTTCTAATAAGGAATATTAAACCACAGATTTTATACCAGTTCTCGTACTAAATGAACAATAAAATACATATTAAATCATAGAACTTGTACGCCGCCAATGCCAAATGATGTATTCATTGAGTTTTCGTTTACTCTCTTTTAGGTCTTTCCAAACGATCTATAGAAACTGGATTTTAACTAACGAACACTGGTGACGTTTAAAAGGTCACCTATCATTTTTGTATTAACGACTAAAACGATTTTATTTCTGTTTTTATTGTTTGTAGAGTTTCTTGCTCGTTCGTCTGTAGTGATGACTGCCTTCCGAACAGGGTGGTACACCAAATTTTGAAATGACTGAATCTAAGTGATGTATTTGACATTTTATAGATTCAATAAATATTATTTCATTTCATTATTGTCTAGATTTTTCGCCATAGTTTGCTTAAATGTTTACTGTAATTATATTATACTTCATCATCAGCCCATATACGTCCCACTGCTGGGCCTCCTCTACTCGTACAACTGAGAGGGTTTAGGCTTAGTCCACCAATTGTATCATACCTAATTGAACTATTTTTTAAACATTTAACCATTCAGAGTTAACATTAGGGAGTTTGTACTTCACCAAATAATTTTTAGTTATATACCTGTCTTTATTTTGGGTATTATGAGACCCAGACCAAAAACAAATACTCATGAAGACGCCTTGAATATTGCCTTGAGTCATTATTGCTCTACAAATGTTTTATTCGATCACAACACTACTGAAGGTGTCAAATAAACCTCCACTAATATTTCTAGCTATTAACAGAGACTGGTCCAGAATAAATTGTGTCATAAATATTAGATGCCATATTTAAACGGTTTAAATATTTTGCACGGAAATTCCGTGCGCTCCAGGCATAAAATTTGATAAATATTGACAGAAATTTACAAACCCTCAAAGTGGGGATGATTTATGGGTAATAAAAAGCGCAGTGTTTACGAGGTAGAGAGGAGTGTCGGGCTGTTTGTCCGAGGTTATTCATCAGTGCATGTTCTAGTGTATCTGATGGAACGTCTTTACGCGAACTGCGTACAAGTTTTACGTCTTCTTTAGAGATCAAGCGACGCACTAATCCTAGGATTTTGAATTCGAAGTAAAATTCTATTGGAACATGATTTACTAATTAGTTGGAAGAAAATCACGCGATTGTTTTGAAAAAAAATGTTGAGATCAAATCGTTACCCAAAGTCTATGTATATTAATGTCTCTAGTCATTCAAATTTTACTGTTCCTATAGACACTTAAATAACGCAGAAGGAAGGAACTATGTTATGGTAAACGAATTACAATTCGAAGTGGTAGAGTCACGCCGCAATCCAATTAGATTGCAGTCTAATGTCCTTAGCAAAGTTACTGACAGTTCTGTCAAATCATTTTATGCCAAATCTATAAACTTTTCTATTTGAACAATAATCTTATTCCATTTTAATTGTGTTAATTTAAAATATTCAAGTTCATTTTCCATTTTCAAGACTTCTTAATGAAAATGAAATATTTTGTTCTTCCAGAGTGAATCCTGTGATTCTGGAGAGTGGGGCTGGGCGGGACTGGAGGAGGCTGGCGGTGGTGGTCCTAAGGTACCAGCGTTGGTGTCCGCCTGCCTCTCCCACCTCCGACGCCATGGTCTCCATACCCTTGGACTGTTCCGTGTCTCCGCCTCGAAGAAGAGAGTTAGACAGGTATATGACAGACTCCTTGTAACTGGTTCATATTTGTACTTAGAACCCTAAGACTTTTTAAGTCGTAAGGTAATACGGAGCCAAAACGCCACTCACTAAAGGTCTGGTAAACAAATTTAAAAATACTTGGAGTTTCTCTGGTGGATAGAATTCTTAACGAAGTAATTCGCTAGAGAACCGGAGTCATTGACATTACCCGGAGGATTAGCACGCTAAAGGCCGGCCATGTCTGCAGACGGGCGAACATCCGGTGGAACATCAACAGACAAGTGTCAGAGTGGAGACAGCGCTTAGGCAGCCGCAATGTGGGACGTATAAATAGTAAAGGACACAATTTAACCTAATCCAAAACAATCAATTAAGTATGCGTAAAGTAGCTATCACAAATCGTTGTTTAATAAACCCATTTGTTATTACAATATACGAGTATCTATAACTAAATTGCTCCGATCAGAATTAAGGGTAAACCTAATACGCCAATAGTCGATTAGAAGCAAAATCCTTCCGGCCTTAGAGAAGAACTAAGATTGTATAAGATCTTCTGCGACTTTCTGTTGTCGTATCTGTTAGAAAACCGTTGTCCTATAATAGGACTTGCTGTAATAGGACAGGTTCAACGCAATTGTATGCAGCAGATTAATAAATCCCAGGCTAATAAATGTTAAACTTCACAGTCCATTACATTTTTGGCAGCCACATCAACCCAGCAGTTATTATTAAAAATTTTTTTTTTTTTTTTTTTTTTTTTTTTAAACTGGCACGGCAAAGTGACTCCAAAAAAAAAAAAAAAAAAAAAATCAAAAAAAAAAAAAAAAAAAAAAAAAAAAAATTATACCTAATTGGGGCAATTAATAACAATCTTTACCTATCAAAGGGTAGCCAGGAAGGAAGCATGAGCCAAGTTAGTCATCGGAATGTTATTCGTTACTAATCGATTGGCAAGATAAGAATGTGTTCTGGCTCGGGAGCAATGCTATTTGGGTTGCTGAGCGCTTTTGTTTTTCTAATAAACAACTACATGGGATTATATTTAGAGTGTCCATTACTGGAGAAGACTGTTACACTGATTCATTGATCTGAATCGTTATTTTTAATGTTTTCTTTCAACTTTGCTATTTTGATTGTGAGAAGAATTGATTGATATGTAGAATTTTAGTTTTGATATTACGTTTACTAGGAGTTAGTAAAATGTAATTATGAAATTATATTTTCATCATCACCATTATCATCAGCCAAAATACGTCCCACTGCTGGGCACGGGCCTCCTCTACAACTGAGAGGGTTTAGGCCTTAGTCCACCTCGCTGGCCTAGTGCGGGTTGGCGGACTACACGCCTAAGAAATTCCTAAGAACTTTTAGGTGTGCAGGTTTTATCACGATGTTTTCCTTCACCGTTAAAGCAAGTGATAATTCATTGTGAATACACACATAACTTCGAAAAGTCAGAGGTGTGTGCCTGGGGTTTGAACCTGCGACCGCCCAAAATTTCGACCGCGCGCCTAAACCTCGAGGCCATCATATATTTTACCATAAGAGATTCAATTAACTTCGTGACGGCGGTGACAATCCTAAGACATAATTCAGTTAAAAATGGATTATGTATGAAAATTACGTACATCTTTTTAACAGAATCATATGATTCGTGCTTAATGATAACTCTCATCACAAATACCTTTAAAATAATAGACAAATGAATTCTTCTAAGTCACATATCATTTTAAAACATCTACGAGTATAGGACATGAAAGGGCTGTTATGACATTAAATGACGAAGGTGATCCATGTACCTATTTGTCGTTAAAATAAAAAAGAAATCTTTTTATTTTCTAACCCTCACTCTATTTGACCCTCTGTCAATTAGCTTTGAAATTTGCCCCTAAGGCAAAAAGCTGACGTTTAGACGAAAAAAATAATTGAGCTACTTTTTTATAAAAAATAAGAAAGTAACATACATACATAGGTACATAAACTCACGCCTGTATTCCCCGAAGGGGTAGGCAGAGGTGCATTTCTGCAGCCACATTTCGCCAGGTATGTATCAGTCCCACGTAATAGGGGGCGAGCCTATTGCCGTTTTTCGGGCACAATTCCAGACTCCGTGCTGCTACTGAGAATTTCCTAATGGAAAAACCCAATAACACTTTGCCCGACCCGGGAATCGAACCCAGGACCTCTAGATCGCTCGGCACATACTTGTACCGCGAGACCACGAGGCAGTCATAACAAAGTAAATAAAATATTTATCTTTGTGTATTGTGTACTTTCTTTAAAACAATTCAAACATTCTAAAACGCAAGATATTATTTAAAATAGAATTCTAAGTATTCTTAGAAGGAATGAATCAGGAAAACCTCTCCGCGGCCTACAGTCAAACCTTTGGTACCGATCAATCGTACAAAGTGTACGAAAACACGCATGAGAATTAAACATTGATGGACAGAATTAGATGTTTTCCAAACGTATCGTTTGTTCCGATCGCGGAGCACCGTTGACCCAGTTACTGGGGGCGATTTATTACAAATCGGTGCCTCTGTGCGCACTCCGAGTAAATTAGGTGCCGTTGCCATTCCCAACAACAATGTTAAGTCTTACATTTGTAAATACGCCGGAGCACGTCTGATCCTAAATTTGTGGCGCGAGCTGTTTCTTTCTTGGTTCGCGTTTGCAAGGTCGGATCTTTTATTATTTCTGCGTATTGTCATTGTGTAACGCTAGGTTAATAAATTTTATTCTTAACTGTTTCGTTTCTTTGGTGTTGGGCGTCTGTTTGTTATTTGCTTATTGTACGGCGGTACGGATACATGTTTTTTCTAACGTTACGCACCTTCGTTACTATGTGATTATTTATAAGTTTCAGCTACTATTTTAGGCCTATTTCGTTACTTAAAAGTATGAGTTAATTTATCTAATAAATATATACTTTTCATTTGTTTAATTATTAATTAGTCACATAAGCTAGCTCGCACTTGCCCAAAATAGTCTTAGTACCGTAAATAATAAAGCAGAATAGAAGTTTCAAAATATACATATTAAGATACCAAATCTAATAAAAAAACCTTATAAAATTCCAGTTACGAGAAGAATGGGAGCGAAGTCAAGAGGCGGCGCTGGACGCGGCGGTGTGTCCTCACGACGTAGCTACGCTCCTTAAGGAGTTCCTTAGGGATCTGCCTGATCCTCTCCTTTGCCGGGATCTCTACCCGGCGTTTTTGCATACGCAAAGTAAGTTGCAAAATTCAAAACTTTTTATTTCGTTCTCATTGAACAAATGCTACTTAATGTAATTCAGATTATTGTAGCAGTTAACGAAACATAGCACAAACAATAGGAGTTAGATATACCTAAGTGTGTGTATGTACAGTACAGTATGTAAAAAAAGAATAAAAACATATTTTTGGTCTCTCTATCTCTAATCTACTTACTTTTTCTTTTAATGAATTGATTGACGATTTAAAACAAAGCCACCTCATAAGATGTCATTAGATTCTGAAGACTTTAATAGAACTCTCTAGAAGTGCTTAGGGAGTCGTTTGTCTAATAATGAACTCAAATTAACCACCAAACCACTAAACCAGCTTTGAAGTAATCAGTTTTCAACTCAGCGACTTTAGGTCGTAACTCGTACGTAACTCCTCTTAATTCATAACAAATCTATACAAATAAATAAAATTGGAGTGACTGTTTGTAATATTGAAATAACCGCTTTTGAATAAATGCATATGTATACACGGTACATATACCAAAATAACGATTTTACAATTTTGTCTGTCTGTTTGTTCCGGCTAATCTCTGAAACGGGTGGACCAATTTTAACGGGACTTTCACTGGCAGATAGCTGATGTAATAAGGAGTAATATATCATAATTTTTAACTTAATTCCAGAAATCCACAACCATCGGTTCCAATGGGAGGCGTTGCGGTTGATCGTCCAGCTGTTGCCGGCGGCGCACCGAGACACGCTGAACGCCCTGCTGTCGTTCCTGGCGCTGTTGGCCGCCCACGCGGATGACTCCACCCAGCCCGGCAACAAGATGGACGCCGCAAACCTAGCCACCATCTTCGCGCCCAATATACTGCACCGGAACAAGCCTAATGAGCCTGCCAGGTGAGTTATAAAGTTCGTTGTTATTTTTCGGACTAAAAAAGGTTTTTATCATAGTCGAAATCTAATTTTATTTGTAGGAAATCGTGAAATCTTTCGTTCTTTGGATAAAATTTCTTAAATTTAATTAGAAAACACTTATAATTTCCGGTCGGTTGGTTTAAATTTATAGGAGGAAAATTTACACGAAATTATTTTATGTGCAAGTAATCTACAAATACAGAGTATTCAGTTCGTTGCCAACGCTGAAATAGTTGAGGAATAGTAAGGAGGAGAATCCTCGAAAATTTCATTACAACGAAGAACTTCTGTGGACTCACGGAGCACTAATCGTAGCGTATAGGCGAGGTTCATCATCATCATCAGCCCATATACATATGTACGTCCCACTGCTGGGCACGGGCCTCCTCTACAACTGAGAGGGTTTAGGCCTTAGTCCACCACACTGGCCTAGTGCGGGTTGGCGCACTACACACCTAAGAAATTCCTAAGAACTTTTAGGTGTGCAGGTTTCATTACGATGTTTTTCCGTCATCGTTAAAGTACGTGATAATTCTTTGTGAATACACACATAACTTGGAAAAGTCAGAGGTGTGTGCTTGAGGTTTGAACCCACGACCGTCAGGATTCTCGACCGCGTGCCTAAACCTCGAGGCCATCACGACGCGGTTCAGTGGTTGTATTTGTGTGCGTCAGTGCGGAGCAGCTGTCGGACCGCGCGGACGTGATCAACGTGGTGCGCGTGCTGGTGGAGCGGCACGCCGAGCTGTGGACGCTGCCGGCCGAGCTGCTGCACGAGGCCTACATACACCTGGCGCACAGCGCGCCCGCGCACCTGCACGCGCTGCTGCTGCGCCGCGCAGAGTGAGTCTCACACACACACACACACACACACATGTACATAGTCAAAGTCGAAGTCGAAGTCGAAGTCGAAATCGAAATCGAAATCGAAATCGAAATCAAAAATCATCTTTATTCAAATAGACTTTTACAAATTCCTTTGAATCGTCAATATTAAACTATTTTTTAAAACTATTGCCGCTTCGAAACGTGTTATCGCTGTGGAGAAGAAACGGCAAGAAACTCCCTCAGCAACATAGACTTACATACAATATATATCCACACTGCTGCACGAAGCCTACGTACAAAATACGTATACATATGTACAATTGTTCCCTGACAGGCCTTATACACAGTAGACCGTATTGCTTTATTACACTTATCAAACACGTTCACTGCTGGATATATATACTCAGCCTATCGCCGTCCACTGCTGAACGTAGGCCTCCCCAAGAAAGCGCCAACCATCCTGGTCTTGAGCAGCCCTCATCCATCCGTTACCCGCCACCTTTCTCAAGTCGTTGGACCATCGTGCTGCAGGACGTCCTGCACTACGTTTGCCTAAGCGCGGTCTCCACTCCAACACTTGTCTGCTCCATCGGCCGTCGGACCGTCGGCAGACATGGCCGGCCCACTTCCACTTTAGCGTGCTAATC
Source organism: Hemaris fuciformis (assembly GCA_907164795.1). NCBI lineage: Eukaryota > Metazoa > Arthropoda > Insecta > Lepidoptera > Sphingidae > Hemaris > Hemaris fuciformis. The sequence continues at coordinate 1,249,163 of OU015452.1, forward strand.
TTGCGGGCAATGTCAATGACTGTCACTGTCACTGCTGGATAAGGGTCACAAAAATATCTATTAGCAGTTTTCATTCATCATCAGCCCATATAGGTCCCACTACTGGGTACGGGCCTCCTCTACAACTGAGAGGGTTTAGGTCTTAGTCCACCACGCTAGCCTAGTGCGGGTTGGCGGACTACACACCTAAAAAACTCCTAAGAAGTTTTATGTGTGCAGGTTTCCTCACGACGTTTTCCTTCACCTTTAAAGTATGTGATAATTAATTGAGAACACACACACACGTGTACATTATACATGATTACTGCGCCGAGCTGTTTCACAAGGACTACGTATAAAATACATATAAATAAGTACATCTGTTGCCTGAATATTGACCGTCTACACAGTAGATCTCATTGCTTTATCATCTTTCCCTAAGACGTTCGCTGCTGTACAAGGATCACCATTAAAATTATCTGTTAGTAGTAATCACTCATCATGTCCCAATAATCATCAATGAAAACGCAATAAGTACCTACTCGTAGTAGTGAGATAGTTTTGCTTCTTGGTACTCAAACCGGAGAATTGTGAGGTTCCGTACTGTTGATTTCGAGAGATCTAAGTATTTAAATTTGTCAATGAATTTTCAGATGTGCAGCGGAAGCTAATGCAGATAACCCAGAGAACGCAATAAGACGGGTATGGTCCCGTGAACATTTCCTTCACAGCGCGGCGGCCACCGGCGGACCAGGAAATGTCCCTCCAGCCAGGTACTATTCTAACTCGCTATCATTTAATATCTGCCAACAAATAAATGCTAAATGCTGTAAAATTAACTATACATATTACTGGCGCTAAATTGCCCAAGATGTTATCAATCTCAATGCCGTTTTACTCAGGAACTTCATAGCTTTCTTTTCTTTTTGTTCCCAAAAAATTGCTTTACCTTGGTTAAAAGTCCTGGGCAAATTCTAAGAAAATTCGTAACTCTAACTTCTATTAGCGTTCTTTATAGACAGGTATCTTCTGCAGCTTTTATCAACTTTCTAAGAAACTACATCATCATTTCTTAAAGTGTATGAGCAACAAAAGAAGCTGTACAAATAGCTATATCACCACAATCGATCATGTATCATGCTCTACTTAATCTTGATCATTAACAAAAGCGTAGTTTACTATTTCTTTGCTATTGATGTATCTGCTTTCAGTGTTGCGTCTAACAACTATTGAAAAATGGGATATTTCTTAACTTATAAATAATATTAACGATTCTTCAACAAATAATAAAACAATAAAAGGTTTTAATGAAAGAGAAATTAAATTTAAATTTTGTTGAATAACAGATTCCTGTAAATTGAAAACAATTTGACAACAATGAAGATTTTAAAAATACTGATTTGCTGAAAATAATACATCAACGATTTTTTTTTGGGTTATTAATGTTGATGGGTTTTAATGATCCTTTAAACACGTACTGGTTTGATGAACAATAAGTATTCGTCATCTACAATAATTACATTATTTTCGAAGTTTATTTTGGTCATTGCACAGTTGAAAAAGAAAACAAAAGTAGATGCTTGGTGCAAGTCGTGACCAGTCTGCCTTTTTTTGGCAGACGGAGTGAGAAGAGTCATCGCAGTAGAAGAGCTAGAGATACGGCTTCCGACACTTCTTCGGGATCGCTGTCTTCTGCCATGACTATAGTTACTAGGTAATGACACATTGTAGAAGCAAAAATACTTTTAAGAACCCAAAAAATACCAAATGTGTCGGCCAATACTATAAAGAATACGTAATCTAAATCAAGGAGCCATGGATAAAAATGAATAAATTACATGTTAAACTAATAATTTTTATTTCACTCGTAGAACGCTTTTTTCACATAAAATCATTTCATTTTTCAATCACATCTCTTCTGTATTTTAAATGTCTTTATGACTGACTTCGTAAATAACTACTATTTATTGTTTCATAATAATTGGGCTACAATATTATGTTCCTTTTCAATTTCAATTACGGATGAATCATAATTCAAAATATTACTATCATTTTTTTCTGACCAGTCTTATTTTTTTTTTCATCCACATCAATTGTTTCACATTCTAGAACGCGAAAAACGTGACGGCATATGTCCAATCCAATCTAATATGCGTATTTTGGGTTTATAGGGTAAGAAGCAGTGAGGAGTGTGGTAGCAGTGGCGTAGTTTGTGGTAGTGGTAGTACTGCCGCCGCCAGAACCGACTCAGCTCCTGACTCTAATGACTCGGCCAGTGATTACAATGAGGTAAGGTTTGTGGCTTTATTGTATGAAGAAGACTATCATTTTAATATAAAAGTGTAAAAATTAATGAGAGTATGTATGATAGGTATGTATTTAAGACGCCTGGCGTTGTTAGTAAGATTGGTATACTGATTTTTTCGTGCTCTGTTATCAAATGCGTGCTATTTTCTATTCTTCGTGTTGCCTTCTATTTTACCTTACACAGTTTCTTCATTCTTGTCACCAGACGCTGGGCGGTTCAGACGACGACAGCTGCGTGATCACGGCGTCCCTGCACATCCCGGCGGCGTTTCCTCGGGAGAGCCGGGACGGGCGCGAGTCCCGCGAGTCCCGTGAGTCCCGCGACTCTCGCCGCCCCGCGCCGCCCCCGCGCCGCCGCTCCACCTCCGGCTCCGAGTCCTCCGCCAAGAGAGACTCTGCTGTAGGCTCCTCATCACCAGCATCAGCCTCCAACGCGTCGTCCCCTCCAGCCAGTCCGCCACCTGCTTCCTCTGTGTCGACGCCGTTACGAGTAACTCTCACCTCCGCTAGTGAGATCAGAAGGCCGCCTGATATTGACCGGATTATGGCTCTTAGCAGGTATGTTGCGACTATCACTTTTGCAAAGTAGGTATATAGACGGTGTTCTATATGAAATTTTATACCCGTTATAGTCCTCAAAATTAATGCACGATTAGTATTTAAAATACAACAAGGACATTAAAATGTAGGTATAATACTTAATGGTCATATAATTTATTAAATTAAAACTTTGATGATAAAATAAAAGTTTGTTAAAAAAAACCTCTTTATCTGCGTGTTTGCCTCAAGAAATTACCTATGTCTATTTATGGCTATATAAATTGAATACAATATATTAAAAATTACAGAGAACGCAACACATCAGACGCCCGAGCAGTTGTTCTGCGGCAGCATGATGAAAGCACCGTCCGCACAAGACTGACGACACGGCAAGAACACACAGTCAGGAGAGAAGAGCAAACCGTCCGAAAAGATGATCATAACACGAGAAAGGATGATCACAACGCGAGAAAGGATGATCACAACGCGAGAAAGGATGATCACAACGCGAGAAAGGATGATCACAACGTTAGGAAAGACGATCACAACGCTAGGAAAGAAGAACAGTCAGTGAGCGTCAGGAGAGAAGAGAGGAGGGAAGGAGTGACGCTGTACAAACGGGGGGAGCTGATCTCCAGCGCCCGCTCGCCGCCCACATGACAGATTATTACACGTGTTTTTATACATAAACGTCTATTTATCATTATTTTCTTTTATTATAAATATTGTTGTAAGGACATGTTCATTTGATTGACACCACACGCCATAGATATATTCTCCCTTATTATCCTTATTAAGTATTTTTTAGAACTTCTTGATCTATAGAATTCGTGATATAAGCCTCAAAATGTTTAAACAGGTAGATCCAAGGTAAGACGACGAAAGATTGAGAATCAACGGATGATCGGGTGTGAGTGGAAAAAAATATTGAGGAATCCGACGGCCATCGAGAGGTTTTAGTCGGTATGCCGGCGTAGGATTTTGGTTAGGAACCCAACTCAACCAAGCGAACAATAGTTCCACGCGTTGAGTTGGAAGGCCAGTGACCCAGACATACCCTTTTTGGGCCTCCCCCGAGGTACCGAACAGGGAGCTTAAGGCGCTTTCCTCTCGTAAAAAAAAAAGACCAAGTAAAAATAATATAGGGCGTGCTGCAACTATTATAGCAAAAAAATATAGAATTAAAATGACTAAACACACTTGAAGCAATATACTATAGGTATTGTATGATTTATTCCATGGTTACTGATCTGTAATTTGACATATCTATCGCCTGTGCAATTTGTCTCGCATGATGATGCCTCCGAGCTTGGACACGCCGTCCTGGTATTCAGATTTACCCAACGGAGGAACAGCTGATGTGGTTTCTGTAAATAACCATAAAAAAGTGTATTAGAATACATATATCGTAATTGGGTGTAATTCGGTGTATTTGCTAAGTTGAAATAGAATATTTATGTAATTTACGACAGTATTAATTTTAGTAAAAAGATGGCTAAAGAAAGTAAATCAAAGGCATCCACAAAGAGCCAGAAATCCAGAATTCATAGTATTTAAAATGTGGACAAACTGTATTTTATTAGTTCCTGAAAATTGGAAAGTTTTGAAGAAAGCCATTTTCGAAGATACTTCATGGTTTATAATTACTAGGACCTTTTGTCGTAGTTTACCAAATATATAAGATTTTTGTAAAGTTTAGAATAAAATAAACAAGATTTATCAATTAAATTGTTACCGCATTTAGCTCTTGGATCGCTAGCTCCACCACCGCCTTGTTTAGATATGGTCTTAGGAGTGGACATTCTGGGCTTGGGTCCAACTCTGCACGGGTCACCAGGCAGCCGCATTGGTTGAGCGCAAGGCCCTGTGCCGCTCTCATCAGCTGCTCTTTGGAGACCTTCGAATTTCGCTCCCGGACCTGTTTGAAAAAATAGCAGTGTACGAAATAAGAGGTTTTAAAATAACATCGCTGCGATCAAATTAAAAAAAACTCTTTGTTGCATCATTATCAGCCCATATACCGTATATGATATACATAAGTGATAAGTCCTACTGATGGGCACGGGCCTCCTCTACAACTGTGAGGGTAACAGACTAAGCAGCAACTCGATAGGCCGTTGATTCAAATCACACAGTAAAAAAAAATAACAAATGATTTGAAACAAAAACAATGAAGTCTCATAACTTCTGATGCCCACGACATACTGCATCGACGATAGACAGAAAAAATGGCGCTGTGTGATGGTGTATTGAGTGATTGAATACGTCGGCATAGGCATGATAGAGGCTAAACTAAAATTTTATATACATATATTTCGGAGGAGGGACTTCGAAATCTGTGACGTCAGCAACTCTGACGTCACATTTGCTAATTTCACGATGATTATTCATATTTTGGGTTAGGAAAACATTGTTCGTTTCATGATGATATTTCATATTTTGTATTTTTCTTACGCAAACTTCACAACTGACAAGGCTGATAGCCCAGTATTGTTAAGAATAGCAGTGACATCGTTATTATTGGAGGATTCATTTTGAGAAGTGATTTCAACAATCAACTTCAATCAAAATTTGATTGTTGCGGGCGGCTTTTTATAGACTGTATAATGGGGCGATCGACACCGCAGTGGGGCGACCGCCCGTGAGTCATTCTTGTTTATACAAGAGCGATGACATAGCTCTCAGTATATGGTTTTATGCCGTTATATACCTTTCTATCTAACGTCATTATTGCGCACTATTATGTAATAACTGAAGGAATAGTATCAGTACAACGCGGCTTCATTTATTAAAATCGAATGCCGGAATAAGGTTTTGTTGAAGACGACAGAAAGTAACAATAACGGTAACACACATCATACATACATACATCATCAGCCCAAATACGTCCCACTGCTGGGCACGGGCCTCCTCTACAACTGAGAGGGTTTAGGCCTTAGTCCACCGCGCTGGCCTAGTGCGGGTTGGCGGACTACACACCTAAGAAATTCCTAAGAACTTTTAGGTGTGCAGGTTTTATCACGATGTTTTCCTTCACCGTTAAAGCAAGTGATAATTCATTGTGAATACACACATAACTTGGAAAAGTCAGAGGTGTGTGCCTGGGGTTTGAACCTGCGACCGCCGAAATTCTCGACCGCGCGCCTAAACCTCGAGGCCATCACTGCTTCTAACTATAACGGTAACAATTGTGTGATATTACCAGTTTCACAAAAGTCTACTTGGTATGTGGTCTTGTTTCGATCCCTGTCAATCCGTTGCTTCAACTCCGGCGACGCCTCGTTCTGCAATATGCTGTACAGCATCGGATATTTCGACTGGAGCTGTTAGAATTTTATAAAGAGCATTAATATTTTTATCAACCTGTTTGCACTTAACTTAAAAATCATTTAATTTGTTCTACATTTGCGAAAGAACTAGCACAAGCATAACTTGGACTAGCTTGTACTCCCTCGTGTTCTCTTCTTCCTATAATAATTAATCCCTTAAACAAATTTAGAGGAAGCTTCTGGGTATTAAGTGACCCTGTACTTTTTTACCAGTTTTAGTATTGTTTTTACCAATGTAAAATATAAGAGAAATGAAACATCTATTGAGCTTTATTACCTTATCCAAGAATGCGTTAGGTTGGTCATATCTAGATGTTGGTGTTTCTGGACTGGCGCCAACTCTTACTGGGTACAACTTTGGATCCAACATTGGGCCCATGATCTATGAATTATAATACAAAGTACACAATTATTGTCTGCATTGTGTTTACAATGTTTGCTTTTCCTAGTAATTTTTAAAAGTTTTAAACTTGGAAATATAAGTTAAAAATTTTCTTTTAAAACAATTTGATGTTTCAGTGATTCACGATTAAGGTAAAACTATAATGATTTTCCAAGAACTGTAATTACAACTTCAATAGGAGTAAGATTTAATATTTTCAGAAGCAAATAACTTATCCATTTAAGGACGTAACTCGGATATAAGAATCAATATTGGAATTACAACTCTATAGAACTTAATTATGGATGATATTAAAAAAATATCAATTAAATCGGCATATTTCTTAACGAAATACTAAATCATGGAGGTGTACCTCGTTTCTGCTCCAACCTCCTTCTTTTCCCGGAGGCAGCTGAGGCATCTCCCCACCGGAATATTGAGGGCAACGACAGTCCGGGGGCCGAGTATGTTGCATGCATGCTTGGTAAAATGCTAACTCCTCCCCTGAGAGCTTTGGTATCCTGGTACATGCAGGAATAGTTTAACACAATTTAATATTATTTTTTTATCAACGCTAAAGTTGTTTACTTCTTAATAGAAAATCTATCTATCTACAATATTATATCACTCACAAGACAGGTCTTCTCTGTAATTGAGAGGATTGCACACACCTAAGACATTCCTTGTGGAAAAAGGTGTACCTACTCTAAAATGACATTTACCATTCATGATTAAAGGTTAGATAAACTTAGTGTTAGGAAATTATACCATTTCTATAAATTTTCGATAAGCGTTGAAGTGACGCCGTAGTGAGCTTGGACTACAGTACGATTAATCTGGCTTGACCAGGGTGGTACCACTGCCTCACATAACACAGTTTTTTCTTTCGGTGATTAAAATTGGCGATGGTTATTTATTTTTTATGGAAAAAGGAGGCAAACGAGCAAGTGGTCAACACCGCCCGTTTATTGACGACCATATAACAAACATTACTAACGGAATTCCGAGGTAAGGCTATGTATATGCAGTAACAATTAAAACGATACCTATATATTTCATCAAGACGAATTAAGCCAAGTTTTTTTTTTTTTTATTCTGGCACGGCAAAGTGACTCCACTGTACCTGATGGTAAGCACAGTGGAGTCCAGAAAAATAATACCAACCAGCGAGAAACGATGGTCACCCGCTGGTCGACACAATCATGCCGGCCCGCACAAATGCTTCTTCACGCTTCGCTTAAAGGATCCAGGATCATAGGAAGGAGGGAACACGTGAGCGGGCAAACTATTCCACAGCTTGATGGTGCGGCAAAAGTAGGAGTTGGCGAACTTTTTATAGTACCTACCTATTGCACAAATGTAATGTAATGTATAGTGCAAGCACTATCTCGGCAGTACATTTTCGCTATCGAGTATGTGCCGTGTGAACTAGAGGTCCCGGGTTCGCTTCTACGTACGGAATCTAGAAATGTGCCCGAAAAATGGCAATAGGCTTGCCCCTTATTACGTGAGACTGATACCTGGAGAAATATGCAGAAATGCACCTCTGCCTACCCATTCGGATTCATACAGGCGTGAGGTATGTATTATTTTTACAAACGTCCCACCGCTGGGTACGGGCCTCCTCTACAACTGAGAAGGTTTTAGGCCTTAGTCTTAGCCTTAGCGGGTTGGCGGACTACACACCTAAGAAATTCCTAAGAACTTTTAGGTGTGCAGGTTTCATCGCGATGTTTTCCTTCACCGGTAAAGTACGTGATGATTAATTGTGAATACACACATAACTTGGAAAAGTCAGAGGTGTGTGCCTGGGGTTTGAACCCGCGACCATCGAGATTCTCGATCGCGCGCCTAAACCTCGAGGCCATCACGACTGTTACGAAACACGATTGTTTATAGCAATTTGTATAAACTTAATAATGTAGATGGTTTATTCATGTAAAATGGCATACTCTGCTAAACCACCAGACTCCGCGGCTCCTCCGGCCCCGGGCAAATTAGGCCATAGGTAGTCTTTTCTGTACGTCGTCAAATAGTGATCCATTATGATTTATTGCGTATTTTTCTTCATAATAGGTACTACTGGAATTTTTGGTTACATTCTCAACCTTTAAATATTTGTAATCATATCATGGTATTTTGATTTTTTGACATTGCCAAATATAACTTGACATTTACTGCCAGATTCTATTGATTTCGTTATTGGGTAATAAAGAGTTCGTTATGATATAAAAGAGTATTGATTACAAAATGTTGACATGAACTCAAAGCAAATGCTCCCTTTTGTGTACTTTCCATGTGTTAAATGATCAATACTAAAATTATTACACATATTACGCCTAATTTGACAATGAAATGAAATTCCTACTATAAGATATGATGACTCAGAATGATGGATGTAAATTTGTGTTAGACCAGCATTTCAAAATGACAAAATTGATATCGATAAAAAGACCATGCCCAAAAAGCATCAAACGAAAACCAACCACCTCTTGACAATCAATAATGTTGAACTGCTAAGACTTTATAGTACTCTAAGCGTATAAGAATACGTGGTCAGACAAGTAATTCCACAGTTTTATGTTTCTAACAAGAGTCGAATTTATTTGCAAAAATATTTGAAGCCGCGATTATAATGACCCTAATGCTGCAGAAAATTATACAAAAGAAATTGTATTTTAACCATTTAATTTAACACATCGAATGACTGATACAAAATAACTCAAATTCAATTTTAAACATATTTAATCAACCCTGTAAGTGTATGTGTAGGGGTTGCGCCAGCGGCCGTATTTGGGCTCCTCACGCGGTGGTCCAAACGGATTCTTTTCCAGCACCACTTGCGCCAAAAGACCGTGACAGGCACCGTAAGTTGTGTCTCCAGTGCGCACGCGCAGTATACGCCGGAGTTCCTCTGCGACCAGAAATTACAATAATTTAACGACTGTCCCATAAGGTGGCTCAAAAATATGTTTGATGGTCTAGCCATGCAAAAGTTATTAAGACAGACGTGCTTAAGTACAAGATGAAAAAAAAAACTGAAAATATTGACTTTAAATATTGGGTTTGTGAAAAAATTAAGCAGAAGAGTACTTAAAGAACCACATTTAGCTGTACTCTTAATGTCTAAGTTATAGGAGGCGAACTTATAGCTATTCGCTTGGCATGTTTCGAGACTCCTTACTTCAATGTTTTCATTGAACTGGTGCTGTGTGTTTATAGTACATGATATTAATATGCTCTCACTTTGTAAAGAATCATCAAACTTCGGTCTCATGGACATAGCTGACGGGGGGTCAGCATACTTCTCGGGCTTGGGGCAGCGGTACGAGCCTTTCTGACTTGTGTCAGGGATATACACGTCGTCAGGTAGCCGCAGTGTCTGTAGAGCTCGGGCCCGCCTTGCCAGGTTCACAGACATGAATGGAAGCTCTGTAGGTATCAATTTTTTTATTAATACACTTTCGCTACACTGCAAATGGGGTTGGTAGACGCTCAGAATCTAATGATCATGATAATAAGAATAAAATGACTTGAAAGGGTCACAAAACACGTTTTAAAAAAAACATTTGAATATGCAATATTGCTATATAGGTAGGTACTTCTCTCAAGTATAAAACAGGGATGTTATGGAGCTCCGTAACCGTAACCGAAACTATCGGATATCCGAAATAAAAATATATCCGTAACCGTAACCGTATCCGTTTCAGAAGTTTCGGATAGTTTAAGAAAGTCTTGTGTTAATTACAAAATTGATTTTTATATGAGTAGACAAAAAGCGACCAATATCGACTTTAATTTGGACACTTTTTTTTATCAAGGTAATGTAGATTGTGCAAAATGTAAACATTATGATAAAAACTTTTCTTACCAGAGTGTCGAAAACAGTTATATTTTACTTCAATCTGATATCCGTAACCAATACTATCCGAAACTAGCGGATAATCCGAAATAATTACATATCCGTAACCGTATCCGAAACCGATATAATTTAATTCCTATATCCATATCCGTATCCAGATCCGAAATATCATATCCATAACATCCCTAGTATAAAACACATAATACCAAGACGATGGTCGTGAATACGAGCACAGGGCTTACACCTCTAACGTGGAAGTTATTTATAATTAACTTTTACTCTCATTTTTACATATAGTATAGTGAGGACATCTACATGCCCATGGGTTATTTATAAGTTTTTTGAGCCTGTGTTTTCTGTAAAATTACAAGATAAAGTTAAGGATTAATAAAGACCTTTATTGAGTTAATAATTAATTATATCAGTTCAAATAAAGGGAAAATATTGAGCCCACAAATTTTAAGATGAATATTGTGTGTTTAGTAACTATTGCTGCAGTAGGTAGTAGTATTATGATGTAGGATTATTTAAAGAATTAATTATTTACCTCTGGAACAATATTTGGTGAGGTACTCTGTCCGCTTCAAGTCTTGAATCTCATGGTCTATCGGTGTTGGGTTTATGTCTCCAGACATGTACATCTTAGTTAGCTTCGGTTGGTCATCTGCAAACTAAATTGCGATTTATTTTCGAAAATATACAACCTGTAACTTCTAGATAGTGAATTGTTGACCTCATGAAGGTTTGAGTAGGTCGCTGCATACCTAATATTATTTTTGTAGCTTTTACATCCACAGATCTACATATGCCTCGATAGCCTCTTGGTCTCGCGGCACAAGTATGTGCGATCATGAGGTCCAGGGTTCGATTCCCGGGTGGGGCAAAGTGTTATTGGGTTTTTCCATTAAGATGTTCTCAGTAACAGCACGGAGTCTGGAAATGTGCCCGAAAAACGACAGTACGCTCGCCCCCTATTACGTGGGCCTGATACATACCTGGCAAAATGTGGGCGCAGAAATGCACCTCTGCCTACCCCTTCCGGTAATACAGGCGTGAGCTTATTTATGTATGTAGATCTACATATATCTAGAATATATTCCTCAGAAACTCCACACTATGATGTCTCTCATTAACACTTGGCACTCTGGTCTTAGGTTTACTTCTAAGTTTCCGTCTAGGCAGGGATGTGGCTGAACCGTTCGGCCAGTATAATTATGTCGGGAATAATCTTGAATAATGTAATATCACATACGGTTGAATAAACACGATATCGAAAAATAATAGTTCCATTTGTATCTGCCCAAAGGTATAAGAAAAATTACCCTTTCCACGGCCTGCTTGTAAAACTCGTAGTTGATAGGACACAGCACATCGGGGCTTTTCCTAGGAGCATCACGCGCTTTCAGGGAATCTCTGTTAATGCCTACGATGAGGCAGTTGTCATCCACAGCTTTGCGACGTGGACTTTTACTGGGAAAAAATATAATATCGGTGACTGAAACCGAGAAAGAAGTTTTAATTTTATTATTAAACTAGCTTTTGCTCGCGACTCCGTCCGCGTAGACTACAGGGTTGGGTTCAGAAAGAAAATAGTAGTCTATATTACTCCACAGAGTCCCATTTATGTCCATACCAAAAAATCATTCAAATCGGTCAAATGGACGTGAAACGTGTGCCGCCGCGCACCGGCCGGCCGGCGGCGCCTTGTACATCATAATTGCGCGCTTGATCATTTTTTCGCTGCGGTGTTATTTTAAAACTGCGATATCTTATAAGATACTCATTGAAATCAAATGATGTAAAGGGCAAATTTCTTTTAAATTAAATATTTGTGATGAATAACGTATTTTATTGGATAAGGATTAATATCATCTTTATGAAAAGACCTTCACAAATAATGCTTTATTTTAGAACAAATTTGGTTAGCTTAAAAAAGGTTATAGTGAGACAACCTTAAAAGATAGACATATGCTGTCGCGGACTCTTTTTTAGAACTTTTAAAGGCGAACAATTCTGTCATACATTATTTTAGCGAAACTTTAACCGTTTCCGCAGCGCACGCAGCGGAAGTTCTCAAAAGGAAAAAATACCCCCGATTTTTAAACATTATTTATTGGTGCTCCGCTCCTATTGGTCGTAGCGTGATGTTATATAGCCTATAGCCTTCCTCGATAAATGGGCTTTCTAACGCTGAAAGAATTAATCAAATCGGACCAGTAGTTCCTGAGATTAGCGCGTTCAACCAAACAAACAAACAAACTCTTCAGCTTTATATATTAGTATAGATAGATTAATAACAATTTATTAACTACTTGCGTCTTATTTATGTACATAAAGTCAAATAAAAAAAAAATTTATAAAGATGTAGAGAAAGATTGATTTTTCGGGTGTTTCCTTCCTATTCTTTTGCTTTTATCGCATATTTTAAGAACTTAAGTTATTTAAAAAGGTCTTTCGCAAATAGTTTTCCTGTTCAGAGTAAATAGATCAACATGACCGAATAATTGCTATTTTTACTTCTTATTATGATTCCACAGCCTTACCTATCATTGCTATAAAAAAATTCGCAGGCACAAATAATTTAAAATAAATTATGTATGACTTGAATGCCTCTTTTCATATTTTTTAAATATGGTTTTCATAAACCAACTCAGCGAAATATGATGTAATGAATATAGAAAAAAATAAAACACAAAAATTTAAATAACCTGAAACATAAAAATTCTAAATCGCGGTATTAACATTTTCTGCGCAATTAGGATATATATAGTTTTATTCTTAGTCTCTAAGACGAACTGATATCTGTACAGGTCTGAGAAGTTCTGCGTCGCGCTTAAGAGGAATGGGTCTGACGCTAAAGTTCTCGATCCGGTATAGATGTTAGTTTTCCGTTTAATATTTTGCAGTTGGACTTTGAACTCTGACGCAGTATCTAATCGCTGCACCTGCAACGGACTAGTTACAATATTAGCAAGCTGGCATCAAATTAACCAAAATATACCAGGTATTGTTGCTTTTTATAGACGAAATGTCTACGGTACAAGCTTGTGCAGGTTATTTGCTAGAAAAATAAGTAAAAAGACTGCCCCGTGTTCCCGCAGCTCAAGGGTTATTGGGTTTTCTATTAGGAAATTCTCAGTAGCAGCACGGAGTCTCAAAATGTTGGGTGTATTTAATTAAAAACTCACGGCTTATCTTTCTTGGCATAATCTACCATATACAAGGACTGATAGTCGATCTCTCCGTCGAAAACCGACATTTCTCTAATAAGCAATAGAAATAAAACTCGAAAATACAATCTACCAATGACATACACATAACTGACATTTTTATCCCATTTTGATGAAGGGAGTAAAAACTCGTTTATGTATTTTCACGATAAAGTTTTATTCTTCTTTCCGAACTTTCTTGTTTTTAGTGGGATTGTTTAGTCTATGCTTTAATTTTTTTTTAATACTAAATTAAATGTTAACGAGGAAACGTTGTCTTTGCTCTAAAACACCCTTTTACCGTATTACAAAGTAAAAATTAATCTACATATTATTTCAGCATAAATATTATTTTATTAAATATTATATTCTCACGGTTCTTTTAAACGCCACACCATATTCCACGGCTACAGAAGCAACCTAACCATAATGCCATAACTCTTTGTCATACTTATATCCAAAGGCCTGACGATTTTTTTGAAATTAAATTCTGTACATAATCTTTAATTCCTTTTTTAAAAAACATAAGATCCATGTAGTGAAACGAGATATATCTTAAAGAGTAGAGTGTAGAGGAGGCCCGTGCCCAGCAGTGGGTCATATTTGGGCTGATAATGATGAATGATGATGATGATATCTTAAACTCTAGAGAATAACAGCCCCGTCGAGCAGTTGTCTAGGCATCAGCTTGCAAAGCGAGACGCCGCGGGATCGATCCACACCTAGACAAATGTTTCTGATACCCATGACCCAAGACATGTATGTTAGTTCGGGGACAGAACTATGAATGTGAGTGCTGGGTGTTTTTATTATATTATTATTTATAACTTTTAGTAAAAAAAAAAAAAAAATTATACAAATTATATCACTTTATTATACATCAATGACGTGCATATATGTTAACAAAATGACTAACATTAATTAAAATCATTCAACAACCAAACTCACAATCGGTATATAACCGCATCTTCTTACAAATCTCAACAAACAATTTTACAAAGCCGAATGTCCAATATCATTATGTATAAAGGCAACCCTTTTCATATAAATCCTTACTTATAAACATTGTTTTTGTGCTTAACTAAGCAATGTTTTGTTAAGCATTCAGCTCTGGTATCCAACGGTTTCAAATAAGGCTAATAATTACATAATGACTTTTATAAACAAACGTCTCGCAAGGAAAAGGTTTAGAATATAAACTCTATGAAAAAATAGTCTTGTTGTGACTCTTATTATACGGTTATTTTATTTTTTTCATGCACATAACATAGATTTTTAAGAAGTATTCTTACGTAAACCTTCTCTTTGCAAGATTTTAGTATAAAACCCAATAAACAACGGCATAACTACATTGAAATAAATTTAAGCTCTTTTATAAATTGCGAATTATGATATTTACAATATAACTACATTCAGTCCTCTCATCGATTTTATATTTTTTTCCCAAGTAGCATACAATAGTTATTTTTAATCTTCTTAGTAATAACATTCCTCACGGAACTTTCTTTTGAAAAATATAGCGGTTAATAATGATTCATCTTAATATATTTGACACAAGTTCAAAATAAATAAAGATTAAATTAAAACAAATGGTAGTGGTAATTTCAATTATTGCTTATTTTTAGACAATAGTTTAAGTTTACAAAAACAATAAACTTAAAATTGACTAACACATTTACAATTAATTATTAGGATTTAATATTTTATATAATTTAATAATAGAGAAAATGTGACCACATAAAAGATGGTTTAGCGATGCCTGAGAACACAGAGTAGAAAAAACATTATAAAAAATTATATTCTTTTGAAAAGTGATGAAAATGAATGTGAATATAAAATATTGTGCTAATGACAGAGTATAATAAAGATAATAAGCAAATGTTGCTTTGTGTTAAACTTAAACTTGGAGAAACTCTATATTTAGTCAAATAATCAATTCCAGTTTTAAACACATAAAAATATCAAAATCAGTTTACAAACAGTTTTCATGTTGAAAGCAATAATAATATTATCGAATATTTGTTTTCATAATAATAAGTAGTGTTGGTTATTGTATGATCATTCGGTAACAATATAATTCAAATTTAAGTAGGTAACATATTAAAATAATAACACTATAATAAGTTCGAGACTGAGTAGAAATTTGATAGATGAAAAATAAGAATTAATTGATTATAAATGAATAATATTAGATTAAATAAGAAGTAATTAGTGAAAGATTTTTTTTTAAATAATAATATACTTCAAACCGTGCAAAATCAACATATTAATTATTACTTGTCAAAAACAAATACTATTTTCATAGTCGTTTTTGTCTTATTTTGTTAGTTCGTCAATAGATGGCGCTGATAATAAATCTGAACAAGGCAATAAAAATCTATAATCGCTGAAGTACACTGAGTATAATTACTTAGTCAATAACATGTAGCAGGATATTACTTAGTCTATGTAAGGCTGTCTCTTTCGTAAAGATTTAACCATCGTGAGAGTGAGAGAGACAACACGTTTACACTCATAACCGTGATTATATTTTCTGTGGTTGACATATAATTTAATATTTACAAATACCAATTAATATTCTATAAGGCTAGTACAAAACGTAAAGTGGCACTTTTACAGTTTAGCTCTCACCAAAAACTCTGTGAACCTTATTACTAATTATCCCGCATGTCGGGACAAAGGTATCCCGCACACGGGCGCACATGTGCAAAAGTTTGGTACAAATCAGTCCAGCCGCCCGGGCGAACAATCATCCAAACACACGTTACAATAGTGGGATAAATGAAAAGAAATACTCAATATGTCTTACAAAATATTATTGCTCACTCTAGTCGATAATCTATTGACACGGAATTGTCGATAAACTGAGCAAGCGACCAAAACCCCCAATAAGGGTAAACATTCCAGGGCAGAA
The DNA here is from genome assembly GCA_907164795.1 of Hemaris fuciformis. Taxonomy (NCBI): domain Eukaryota; kingdom Metazoa; phylum Arthropoda; class Insecta; order Lepidoptera; family Sphingidae; genus Hemaris; species Hemaris fuciformis. The sequence continues at coordinate 1,265,685 of OU015452.1, forward strand.
ATCAGTGATTACCATAACTAGTGTTGACACTTAACTGGTTAATAATATCGATAAAATCCTAGCTCATCCATAAGTATTTACTATCAAATCTGAGTATAATTCAGTGGCAGTTTATCGACTACAGCAAACAATCCGAGGGTTGGGTAGCTAATAGCTAGGCCGTTCGTCCTCTGAGTAAGAGGCGGAACTCCTCTGCTATGGCACGCGGAAAGGCACCACCAGGTCCTCATGATGTTCCACTCGCAGTTCGGAAATGGCGGCTGCAGCTTTCTTCACAGAGTTCGTTATCTGAAATAAGAAATTTTACTTAAGGGCCGTTCAAGTATTACGTAAGCAAATTTTTCATAATTATTAACCCCCGCGTCCCCCATGTCAGTAAAAGTAAGCAAATATCGTACTCCCCCCTCCTATTCCACCCTTCACGCATTCTCCATCTTATCCCCAAGTCAAGCGTGCGTAAAGAAACTTTACTTCAAAAAGGTAGACCAAAGACAAGTTTGAAATAAAGTGTGTAGTAATATCGAACGTCGCTTGGGCCTCCCATCGAAAATGAGCGTCGCAGTATCGTTCAACTGTTACTGCAGCATGTAGCTGAATGGGAGGTATCTTTGCTGCAATAGAATATATTTATTATTTACCTTTTTGTGTAACACTACTTATTATTGTTCATTGTGCTAGCAACAAATGCTTCTTTCTTTCTTTTCTTTTTTTTTCCATTGTTACTTTTTTTCTACTGTTGCAAGTACTCACAAAGTCCTTGTCGTGGTGCGGCAGCGGCGGCGCGGCGAGGCAGGCGGCGCGCTCGGCGGCCGACACGTCCTGCAGCAGGCGCGGCGGGCGGGCGGCGCGCGGCCCCCCCGCACCACCCGCCCCCACGCCCGCGCCCCCCACCCGCGCCGTGTACAGCCGCACGCGCTCGCTGTACGCGCCCGCCTCCAGCGCGTACGGGCCCAGCGCGCCCACGTCGATCACGTTGCTGTAAGAACAAACATCATTTGTCCAATCAACTAAATACCGGAAAATGGATTTAAGGGAGGGGGGGGGGGGGAGGTTTTTAACCAACCCGCTCTAGGCCAGCGTGGTGGACTAAGGCCTAAACTCTCTCAGTTGTAGAGGAGGCCCGTGCCCAGCAGTGGGACATATATGGGCTGATGATGATGACGATGATGAAGATTTTTAACTTTTTTTTTATTTGGTGTGAAACATCTATAGTGAAACTATTTGTTGGCGTGGAAACGCATGCCGTGGTGACGCGTCGCCACGCTATATACCATGACGGATCACATTTTAACTGAATGCAAAATATCTCAAGAATATTGTGTCAAATTGCAAGTCAATTGGATCAAAATTTACGAAGTTATGGGTATTTTTATAATAGTCGGATTTGTATACCTGCCCTACAAACTGAAGAATTTTGGATTAGTCATTGACAGCACCATAAAGGACAGACATCATAGATGATAGCAGCATCTTTCATGGACAATGTGTGGTCTTCTGATTCTTGAAAACTATTATCTAACGAATGAACTTTGATCATTTTTTTCTACGAATATAACAAAAACACAACCTTAGAAGTTAACTTTTAGATTAAATGGATAAACATATTAAATTTATAATAATGACCCAATATTTATAGCAACACAAAATTTAGTTAAACATTTACAATAATTAATGACTCTTATTAATAAGCCATGACACATATTTCATATCATAAATCATATAACTTTACCAAAATTATTATTTTAGTACCAAATACCTACACCTTGACAGCCCCGTGGCGCAGTTGGCTAGACACCAGCTTGCGAAACGAGAGGCCGCGGGTTCGATCCCCGCACCGAGACAAATGTTTGTGTGACCCACAAATAATATGTGAGACCGAAAAGTCTCTCTTAGTTTCTGATACCCACGACACAAGACTTGTATCTTAGTGTGGGATCAGAACTATGTATGTGACTGTTGGGTGGGTGTATTTTTAAAAACATTAAATATTTTGCGATTCTAATACAACCAAAATTACATAATATGCTTGTTGTTAGTTTCGTTTTGTTGATAGTTTACATACTTGCTGTAATTTTACCTACTATTCTATCTCTATAAGTATATATTAACTCTATAAGTACAGTTTGTAAACTCACGTTGCAGTCTCATGGAGTATCCTGTTAAGCAGGCTCTGCTCATCAGGTTTTCTGGGCGGGGTGGTAGCCGATGCCACGGGCACCGGCGTTTCCTGTTGTTGTTCCGTCACTTCTAGTAGATGTGTCCTTTCATTCACTATGTTTTCCTGGAATCAACAAAAGCAGGACATTTAAATTGGAGGCATTGACATAAAGAGATGCGCACAATGAAGCTGTCTCACATTCTTTATTATGGATTCTGGACTCAACATATTTTTGGGTTTTACCCCTACTCAACTAGGTATACAGGAGAGAGAAAGTTATACATAAAGTTCTGTTACACTATAACTTTATTACAAATTTATTAAGGATACTAAAAATGAAGAAATTATTTTTTTTCCCCCAGCAATTGTGCCCAAATAATATTTTATTTGAAGTAAAGTCATAATCACAGTCACATTCACAACACTATTACCAAATATAAGGGATACTCTACACACTTTTCATATCAACATATGTACAAAGGCTATAAATGTTGTTAAAAGATTTATATTTTAAATATCTGCCGATGACTAATTTTGTTTTTGTTAGTCGTAAAATATTCACATACACCTAGTATGTTATAGTAAAGTAAAAATGTGTGAGACCCATTCCAATGTTAAGTTTTTAAAACCTTTTTGGAAGACATAGTCATATTATTAAATTAACTAGAAATTTAAATCTTTTATAAAAACTGCATAGCACTTACCACTAATAACAATATGATCACTTTATGAATTAAAAAAAAACGGAAGACTATAACTTTCTTTAGCTTATGTGTATATTCATTCCTAACTACAAAGTAACTTCATATGTTGCACTGAGAAAATGCACAAAGGATTGACATTTAAAATTACAGAAACACAAGTGTTTTGCAAATATATTGTTTATTTAACACTTTCAACACATAAACAAAGAAGTGAATGCAAAATAAACCTTTTAAAGGTGAGGATTCTTTTGCATAAACATCTGTTGTAAAAGCATAAACTTGTATTAGCAAATTAAAGAATGTTATATGATCATAAAATAAAATAACACTGCAGGAAACTTGTGCACAAGTAATAATAGATCCTGCATATGATTATAAAAGGTTCCAAACACCTTTTTTTTGTCCATGTTTGACATCATATGTTATGACCAGGTACCTTTCTGAATTAGAAGCTATTTAATTGGTAAGACATTCACACACTCTGTAATGAAATACTACTATTTTTACACAGTCTGCTGTAAAAAAAAAATTTTTTCAAATAACAAAGAAAATCTTCAAAAATGCTAAAAAGTTTAATATCTATAAATAAAAGTCAGGAAAAAATCTAGTAAAGATGTTAGTATGCAAATTAGTTAAACACCAAAGTCACTCTTTCCATATAATGAATAATATTTACATTACATATTAGATGTCACAAAATCTAGAATTCGGATTTCAAAAGAGTGTTCTTGCTATTTTTGTAGGTTGTATTAATTTGCTGTTATAAATGGCCATGAAACCAGTAATAACAGAGGTTACCTGTTGGATCCAATGACTGGGAAACCATTTGCATCAGCAATAATATGCTCCAAATGTAGGTATTATAGATAGTAAAGTTCCCCAGACAAACAAATTGGGAATAACTTGGGAATATTTAATATTTTAGTATATATTCATTGTTGTTATTTGTTGATAATATGGTATAAACAAGTTTTTGATGGAAATTTTTACAATAACAAGACCAAAATGCAACATAGATGTTCAAAACCTCTTTTTTTGTCTATTTTTTATAGATTGAAACAAAAAAGTATTTATACATAATTTTTTTGTATATTTTACCTACTTGGTGACTCAGTAGATTTTCTATGAGTAAATTTTTAATGGTTGTCTGAGTATAATAATAATTATGGAATGTTTATTACGCACATAGTATACAAATAAATCTATTGAGTGTTCTGTGTTATATGAGTTATAACCACACTTGTGAAAGTGGGCGGACTCACAATCACTACACATTGAGTATAAGTTTACTTTACCTATTATTTATCAAAATATGGAACATGTTAAACAAATTTATTGTTAATTAGTGGTTATTTAAGTTCAATAATTGTTCAACCTTATTGTATAAATACCGATAAAAATTCAATCAACCAGGAATTATTGATAAAGATGAACCAACGCAGTTCATTGTGTCATTGTTGCAGGAAATTGGCAATTGAAATTCAGTACTAAGTGCTTAAAAAATATCAATTGTTACGCATGCAAATATAAAAACGGTCGCGTTAGACTACCGTTAGTTATAGAAACATAATTTGGTTATGGATTAGCAATTTGTATCGAAATTATGCCTTAAAATACCTGTGGATCATTGTCTTTATGACATATACTATAACAACACCCCATGACTGCGCTTTTCAACGAATTGAAGCATGAATGCAGTGGCGTGTCTTCGTCGTCGGACTGCATAAATGTTTGTATTATTATCTCCTGACGCAGACAAAAATAGAAAACTCAGTATTTCACGACAAGCGAGATCACCGTATGCAAAACTCAATGACAGAAGAAATTAGACGTCAAATTTTAGTATTTCGTTCGGAAACTACATTTAATGTGTTTTATTAAAGAACTTACACATTAGTCGAAATCACCCTAAGGTCCATTTTTATTTGGCAAGCTTCTCCTGTAATAAGAATTTAAACAGTTCTATTTTAAAGTGTAAAATAGTGCAAACTTATAAAACCATTAAGCTTGTTTATTTTATTTATTACAATGCAATTTCATAATACCTAACTAGATGCATAGGTACCTACCTACTACGTAGGATATGATTATGGAGAGTAAAGGTAAGGAGTGTAATCTCCCATAGTAGAAAATCGAAAAAAGTGTCCAGCGGTCAGCGTAAATAACAGTTCAAAAACCTTCCAGAATGGCACTGGTGTAGACAAAGGGAATGGTATGTAATTAATATTATTGTCGACTAAAGTAGTTACTTATTGAAAATGTCAACTACTTGCGTAGTACAAAATAATGTAGTGAATATAACCTTAAAGAGTTATTATGAAAATCGCGTGTAGCTAGAGTGAGTTTATATCCTGAACTGTGAATAGTATAGTACGTTTATTGATTTCCGCTTCCTTAAAATTTATGTTACTGATGCTAATGTGGCGCCCCCAATTTAAGACATTTTGACGGAATCTTGCATGAAATAGATTACACTCCTTACCTTTACTCTCCATAGATATGATATTATGTGAGTTAGTGACATCTCTTTTCCATTTTGTTATTTTGGCTAAGCTATGCTACGTTTATGTACCTGTAGATTTAAAGGCAGGCAGATTTAAAGGCAGGCAGATTTAAATAAAGTAAATACAATAATAATAAAATAAATTAAAATTTTACGAACGCTAAGTTATAATTTTTGAACGAAAGGGGTACGATACTTCATCAAGATTTTAAGCATAAAGGCTCCCTCACTAACGTGGTAATCCGCTCTGAGTCATACTTTAGCGTGCTAAAAATCCAACCTTTTAAATGAAAAATAAACTTCCAATGAAAGTTCAAGTGAAGTGTGTCAAAAAGTCAAAAACACGTCAACGACCCAAAAGTTTTAATTTTATCCCGAAACATTATTAAACAATTAAAATGTTGAGATATAGAGGAAAGAAGAAAGTTATAGACAAAGTTAAGGAATTAGATGCGTTTCCTAAAGTTCCGTTAGAATACGTGGACAGTACGCCGGTCGGCGGCACCTTTTCTGTTATCACTTTTTTTATTATAATGTGGCTTATTTATAGTGAAGTAACATATTATTTAGACAGTAACTTAGTGTTCAAATTCAGGCCGGACACAGATATGGACGAGAAATTGCGTATAAACATTGATGTTACGGTGGCAATGCCATGCTCGAGTATAGGAGCAGATATTTTAGACTCAACATCACAAAGTGTATTCGGATTCGGTGAATTACAAGAAGAAGACACTTGGTTCGAATTAACACAAGAGCAGCAAGACGCATTCGATGCCGTTAAGTATATTAATTCTTATCTAAGGGAGGAATACCATTCAGTGTGGCAACTTTTGTGGAAAAAAGGTCATGGGTCTGTTAGAGCGACTATGCCGCCCAGAAAATCTAATCCTAACAGGCGACCAGATGCCTGCAGACTTCATGGTGTGCTCACTTTAAATAAAGTAGCTGGTAATTTCCATGTAACCGCTGGAAAGAGTTTGCATTTACCAAGAGGACACATTCACTTGAACATGTTGTTTGATGACACACAACAGAATTTCAGTCATAGAATACACAGGTTGAGCTTTGGTAGTCCTGCTAATGGAATAATATACCCTCTGGAGGGAGATGAAAAAATTACAAAAGAAGAAAGCATGCTGTACCAATATTTCATTGAGGTTGTCCCAACTGATATAGACACAACTTTTGAGACAATAAAGACTTATCAATACTCTGTCAAGGAACTTGAGAGGCCTATAAGTCATTCTCAGGGTTCCCATGGAGTTCCTGGTATATTCTTCAAGTATGACATGGCTGCTTTGAAGATTGAAGTGTTTCAGCAAAAGGAAAACATATTCCAGTTTACACTAAGACTGTTTGCCATTATAGGTGGTATATATGTTATAGTAGGGTTTATTAATACATTAGTTTTAGCTGTAAGAACAAGTTTTATTAAGAAGGCTGCACCACTAGTGTTAATACAAAAGAAGGAGGCAGAACAAAGATTAAACATAGTTGAGACAAATCCATTACTGGTGGTACCAGATCTGAGTGTGCCAGTTGATTTAATAAAAAAACAATGATAATAGCCCATTTTTAGGTTTAAGTTAGAGTGGAATAAGACATCAGTGTTTCAAAATCATGTTTCAGAATTGAATAGGAGTTTTATATTGACATAACAATCAATTTTATTACCACGAAATTAAATTTATGTGAAAATCATCTCATTGTTTTGTATTGTCTAGTCTAAAGCAGATTTTAAGCATTTTCTTTTTCCTAACTACAAATTATAAATTTTGTTTATATTCTTATCTATAACTATTTTACTTGACTTATCCACGTGTTTTTTTTAAGATATATTGGCATTAATGAATCTACTAGAAGTAAAAACTATTCTATTTAGGTAGAATTTTATTTATTAGGTAGAATTCTTTATTAGAGTTATACATCTAGTACATTTCTTTGATGTAATTGATGTTCTATTTATCTTGTACATAAGAAGAACCTACAATATAAAAAAAAATATGGTATTAAGTAGTGTATGTTTTACCATATGAATTTAAAGTTATATAGATGATTGAATTTAAATAATGTCTCTTTGTATTTTGACCCCATGTGTGTTTACTTTATCAGACTGGTAAAAGCAGGCAAGGTGCTTTTGAAAATCAAAACTTACTATTAAAAGATGATATCTCTTTATTCAAGTGATAATTTTTACAGGCCTATGGTACCTAGTTATTGGAAATGAAAACATTATTCCTTAAAATGCTATAAATTGTTAAGATTCAGTTATTATTAACCATGTAAATGATAAAGGCTATTATTTAAATAATTTATAAATACCTTATTTTGCTTTATATAATAATTTACAATTATATTCCAAATCTGATTTATTTGTGATCTGATTTTATGTATGAAAATTTGTCTAATTTAAAAGGTTACTATTACACATATATGTTACACTTAACTCACTGAAATTAAATCATCACACGAAAGAAATGAATTGAATTAATGGAGCAAAACAGTGAGTAAATGATAAATCAATGTTTAATTAACAATACCAATAATATTTTCAAAATAATCACTAAACATAGTTACATTGTAAATGTATATCGTGTTATGTATGTATATGTAATCTCTACAAAGGAAATATCCATGTTTATTCTTGAATTGTGATAGTTACGCTTGACCTCATGTGATAACATTATTTCTTTTTTATCTGTTGAGTTTTGACAAAGCTAATTTGCATATTTCAAGTGTTTTAATTAACTCTTATTTTCCAATAATGATTAATTAATTGTATTGACAGAATAGATATAGAATGTGCAATAATACTGGCAATATAACTAATGAAATGACTTCATGCTGTGTTTAATTTTCAATTTAAATATTTTTTTAACTATTTGCCTAAATTTATGAAATGGAGTTGGAGTGGAGTTTGAAAGAAGTTTGTATAAACTATAGAGTGAATTTAAGAGATTAGAGACATTATTCTTCATAATCTTGTAGTCTAACTCGAATTTATATGTATAATACATATTTTCTATTTTATTTTTGTTTAATTTGTCTATAAAAGAGATATAAAATAATTTTACAATAACATACATGGTCTCGCGGTACAAGTATGTGCCGTAGGATCTAGAGGTCCTGGGTTCGATTCCCGGGTCGGGCAAAGTGTTATTGGGTTTTTCTATTAGGAAATTCTCAGTAACAGCACGGAGTCTGGAAATGTGCCCGAAAAACGGCAATAGGCTCGCCCCCTATTACGTGGGACTGATACATACCTGGCGATGTGTGGGTGCCGAAATGCACTTCTGCCTTCCCCTTCGGGGAATACAGGCGTGAGTTTATGTATGTATGTATATTATAAGCAAATATGATGTATTCTTTTTATTTTTAGGTTTTTAATATGTATAAAATTTTGTATACCTATTATTATACACTTATTTTAAACTTGAATAAAAACCTCACACATGCTTGTTCCTTGAGGTGATAAAAGTGAATCCCATACCAGGTAAAGGAGTTTACTGTAAAAAAATAAGTTGACTATTATTTGTGTATATAACTGACAATATGATTGAGAATATTTTAAGTATGTATTTAAGTATTTGTATCAATTAAGACTTTATGTAATATATAGATATAATATTTTAGATGTATTTTATATTAAAATTTGTTACTTTAAAATATTAATTCAGGTCTTCGTATGTGACTGTTATTGTGACTGAAAACAATATTTGTTATTATTAAAATCATGTACCAAATGGAATTTCATGTTGTGATTTTGTAACTTATAATGTCCATGATCTATAAACAATATTTGATGGTTTAATACTTATTTTATTAGTATAATTTAAATTACCATTTATTATTTTTTGCATTTTTTTTCTATACATGTACACATCAGTGGCGGTACTTCCATAGAAGCCCGAAAGCCCAGTTTGCTTTACAAAATTCCGAAAAATAATCTTTAAGCTTTAACAAAAGCAATTTGACATATAAATGAGAATATCTTGACCCCATCATAAACACTTATAAACTAGACATTACAAAATTAACGTGTAACGATTTTGGGCTTCTATGGAAGTAGCGCCACTGGTACACATACACATATAAAACACACATACAGACTAATCTACTCAAGCCTGAATCTAGAATGGAGAATACCAAGTTTTGTCACATCAATGTTTTGCCAGGTAACAGGGGGTGAGATTTTTGGTTTTTTGGCACATTTCTAGACACTATATTTCTACTGAGAGGGTTGTAACCCTCTCAGTTGTAGAGGAGGCCCGTGCCCAGCAGTGGGACGTATTGGGCTGATGATGATGATGATGATGATATTTCTACTGAGAATTAGCTAAAGGAAAAGCTAGTAATGCATGCGGCATTTCTTATGTCGCGAGTCCAACGAGACAGTTATTAAGAGGTATTTCACAAGTGTAACTAAGCCAACCTTACAAAACGAAGATCCAGTGTTGTGTATATTATTTTCACTTCCCTCTCTATATCAGCCGTCTTCTTCGGGGCACGGCTTTCCTTTACACCTGAAGGAGTTAAGCCTTAGTCCACCTAAAATATTATTTGTGGAGAACTTTTACGTTTCACGTTTCGTCAGGATATTTACTTTTATTTAAATGCGTTCACAGTTTAGGAAAGTCAAAGACATGAACTCGGATTTGAAGCCGGGACCGCCGGGATTTTGTCTCCTCAGACCGCGCCTCTTATTCCAAGGTCATCACTGGGAGAACGAAAATACTTAATAATTAATTGTCATTTGACTAGTTACGAAGCGGCATTCGCAGAATCAACCAACCTATACTTTTTAAGTAGGCACATTGGATCGTATGCTCCACAATTTGATTCATATTTATTTTTGGCAATGCAATTAGTCACTGGTGAGAATGGCCATGCTTATCGTAATGTAAACATAAGTATAAACCGGTATAAGAATATTTACAACTAAAGAATGCTAACCATGAAGAACCTTACGTGGGGCAACCCTTTAGTGACCTTCAGTGTAAATGTCGGGGCACTCCGCGACCTTCTAAATAGTAATAAGGACACTTCATTGCTTTTATTCAAAACCTTTATAATGATCCCATTAACATTTAATGTATCTGTGTACTTATCTACCTATAAATACATAAATATAACTGTACCATAATATTATTATCCGTAAATAAATTTTTGTTACACTCTTAGACTAAAGCCAGTAAACCAATTTAGATTATTTTTGGTATAGAGAATAAATGGCTTAAAATTACTTCAAATATTTACACTTAAAAATACAAAAGCTATAGTATGTACCTATATGCATGAGCTACTAGTCTGAATTGGTTTGAAAGAATTTTAGAAAAGACTTAAATAATAGGACTCCTACAAGCAATTTCTTTATGAAAAATAAATTATGGGCGCCTTCCCTGGAAAAAATAAAGACAAGTTCTATGAAATCCTCATCAATATCTACATATATCTTAACTTGCATACACACAAACAATTAATCATTAAGAAATAATGTCAACAATTTATAAGTCGAAATGTAAAATTAGTTACGAAATAACTGCGTGGCATTTGCCTGACCCGTATCAGCCACCTTTTCTACACGTCTATTCCTGGTTATAAAAAATTAAGTATACAGGCTGTATTCAGACCGTGATCGGAAACGAAGGCAGGTAATAGCTAAGGTGATTACAAACCCCCTGGCGTTAAAGAAAATTCTGACAAAAAATAAAAAAAAAATCCATTTTCCACACAAACCGCGTACATTTAATACCGATGGTTGTATGGAAAATGTAATTTTTTTTATTTTTTGTCAGAATTTTCTTTAACGCCAGGGGGTTTGTAATCACCTTAGCTATTACCTGCCTTCGTTTCCGATCACGGTCTGAATACACCCTGTATAGTAGTACCGTTAGGGGCCATATAATTATTTCACTTACAGTCTATCAGGCGGGAAAAATTACACGTCTCCTCTCATTTCTCACACAATAATTCGGAATCAGGCAAACTGAAAACTGTTTACAATCGAATAATTTAGCTGTGCCTATTTTCAATCTAGCCTCCAATCTAAATGTTTTATAGTATGCCATTATGTACATATTTATGTAAAACCACAAAGTCATTATTTCATCAGAAATAAATACGTGTAACACGAAGCGTTTAGCTGTTATGATCTTTGCATCACCGTGTTAATCGTTTAGAACGTGCGAATTATCTACTATCGCCATAGATATAAATGAAGCTATTGCGGTAATATTGCTTTATCAAATTTCGAAACTTAATATTTTTTGCTAAATTTATCTTTTTGTACAGCATTTGCATAGCATTGTGCTTTGTGCTTAGCATGACAAAGTGACCGTCCTCTCGTATGATGGTAAGTACCTACAGTTTGTAAAGTAGCAGTTAATTGTCTCGTGGCCTAGCGGCACAAGTAGTGTATGCCGTGCGGTCTAGAAGACCTGCGTTTGATTTCCGGGTCAGGCAAAGTGTTTTGTTTTTCCATAATTCCCAGTAGCAGTACGGAAAAATGGAAATAGGCGTGCCCCTATTACGTATGACTTAAAATTTGGTAAGACGTGGGTGCAAAAATGCAACCCTGCGCCCTGCCTATCCCTTTAGGAATATATTTCATTTCATTTACAAATATCCTACTTTAAAAGACAGAAATATCTGTCTTAGATGCTGATCTCCACGACGCAAGTCTTTTACATATTTGTGTGTGTTTAGACAATTGTATGATATTACATGGTTATTACTTATTACCGTTTCGTATACACTGGTTGACTCTGTAGGTACTTGCTGGGTCACTATGGTGGTATGACATGCCATTTACGATGGTTCCTATAGTGGCCGTCACAAATATCCTACCGCTAGTAGCAGTTCGCTACCTTAAGACCAAAAACATAAGTTGAGGATGGCTAAATCTCACAATAGGATTTTTTTTATATAAAACTTAAAAGGCCCCCATTTAAACTCTTGATAAAATTACAAAAATTAATTTACCGTATTCGTTTTAAAAATGCACGGGTTATTTTTTTAATTAAAATTCTGTGTGCTAGAAAGCATAATGAAGGTGCAAGATTGTTATAACTTTTAAATTCTTTTCATAATATACTCTTGATTATTTTCACACATTCTTAGTTGAAAAGGAGTATTGTATCTTATTCTACAAATTTGTGGGTTGATTTACCATAATTTAAAAACCATACGTCCATAATTTTTTTCTAAAGATCATAGTGTAATATAGTAGTTAACATAAATACATGCATACATAAACTAACGCCTTTATTTCCCGAAGGGATAGACAGAGGTGTATTTTTGCAACCACGTTTTGCTGCGGAGAATTTTCTAATAAAAAACCCCAATAACATTTTGTCCGAATCGGGAATCGAGCCCGAGGCTTCTAGATCGCACAGCACACATTTGTGTCGCTAAACCACAAAGTCATTCATACATAAAAAAAATAACTTGGACATCAACGTACACACAATAAATAAATTTAATTAAGTAGGTACGTAATGCTCATTAACAATATAAATTTTACGAATAATGTGAAAATTTTACTTTCTACTTGTGTTTGTATCATTTTACTAAATCTTTATGTGTTGAAATATATAAATGTTTCTTACGTGGTTTTTTGATTGTTAGATAATCAAGTTGCGCTCAGCTGTTTACGGCTGTCACGATAAAGGCTTCGGCTACGGTTTGAAGACACATCATCATGAGCCATGATGCCTCTTGCTACCATGCTAGCCTAGTGTAATTTGGTAGATTCCCCATACTTACCAATATCTTACGTAAACATTTTTTAGAGTAACAGTAGTAAGGTGGGCTGATGATCTCACGAAAATCGCGGGAAGCCGTGGGATGCAGGCCACTTCCGACAAAGCGCTTTGGAAGTCTTTGGGGCAGGCCTATGTCCAGCAGTGGACATCTTTCAGCTGATGATGAACTATTAATGAAGGTATACGAATGACCTAAGAAGTTTTCATTCATCTTCCAAATTTTGCATGTGTTAGTAGTCCTACGTTAAATGGTTACAAGGAAATTAAAAGCATAATTACAAAGACAACTACGATTTTTTAATAAATAAATAAACAATAAATTGTCTTCATACATTTAATTGTTTCCAGACTTCAACCTGGAACATTGTTGCATTAATCTTCCACTTTAGAACTTTCAAAAGATACCTACTTACCTACTCCTTTTTTGCCTTGAAACAGAGGAAGTGCTGACAAGTTTTTTTTTATCTCGCGATCAATATCCACAGGTCAGAATCATATATGGATTACTCTCCTTGTGGAATTGTTAAGCCTCAGCCATTTTACTTCGCCACCGCGGCCAAGCTTTTGTCTATGGCAAAGCCTGAATCCTGATAAATCCGGCTTATCCGGACCATAGTCAATATTTGTTTGCCCACGCTTTAATTAATTCCTTGCTAGTCAAGCGGTTTTATAACGCGCCAATAATTATATTGAATGTTTTCATTCAACTTACCGGATGTTCTGAGAAAACGAGTGTTTCCGAGAGTTTCCGAGTGTTAATGTTATTAAGGTTTTGTTTAAATTCACTGTGCACGTAGTGTTTAAGACAACAGATTGAAATAACCCTCTCAGATACCTAAATAATGAGGGACGCTTTCCTCTCATTCAAATGGTTACTGCAGATTACAACATGACATGTCGCAGTAATCATTTTTTCATTTTTTATTTTTTGTAAATATATTCTGCGTAAAAAATAATTTCCATATATGTACCTACTTAGTACCTAAGAAGTATGCGATGAATTTTGATCGTGAGCCCAGTGCAATACAAATACTTAGTGCAGACTGACGAGAAACGCAATTACGTACGAATCAACAAATTTATGCCGGCCTATTAAAGTCTGATTTACAAAAATTGATCCAGAAAATATTCCTTTAACTTATGGCGAGTTTCAGTCACTTTCTGGGTGGAATCGAATAAAGTCACCAATTAATGTAAGGCTTAGGTACATTGTAAGCTACTTTAAGTAGCACCTACATTTTTTTTAATAGGTATGTGTTTTTCTGGTCGTTGAGCAATGGAATTCCTGGAATTCTCACGTAGCCCGTCTCAGCATGGTGCAAAAATGGAATATCGTAAACATTGTAAACTTTTTGCCCTCATACAGATAACCTTATTAATGTCATGAATGTTTCATGCCAGCTGAACGTCGGTGCGAGATAAGAGCCATATTTCCTTGCATATGTTTATTTCTAATTGCACGTCTTCGTAGGAATGCCGTCCGCACAATCAGGCACGAGCGAGATAGCTTGTTATGCTGATAAAGGAAATATGCATATGATGACCTCGATGCACTTAGCATATCGTCAAAATAATTATTTGGACAACTTTACTCAAGTTTTTATGCACTTTTGTCGCATAATAAAACCGAATGTAATTGCATTTTATAAATATAATGCAAACTATAGGCAGGTGTTTTAACTTCCCCTTTAAAAAAAAACGCGGTGTGACTTGGGGGGCTCATAAACGGTTCTCTTTTCCATCTTTGTTCCTCCCGCGTGCTCGGAGATAGTGCCATCGCGCGCGCACGCTCCGCTTCCAGTCGAGAGCCGAACGATTGTGTCGTTTTGTTCACATCAAACGAGGTACACTCGCGCGGCGGCAGCGCCTCACGACGGACGTTCTGTCACGTTCGATATCGAAACAACATTCGAAAAGTTTCACAACTTTTTCAGTACGCGCCCCCGGAGATTCTTTTACCTTAAAAAAGTCAGTGCGGTGATAAAAATGTGCGATATGTTGATGTGTTTGTGAAGTGCGTTTGTTGTTTTGCGACCGTTTTACCGTTTCAATTGAACGTTACTGTTTTCTTGGATAAAAAAGCGCGTAAGCAGTGATCGCGATCTTCGAGAGGGCCGTGTATGCCATAAGTTGAATCTTGGGGCTGGCGTCGGTCGGTGAAAGTAGACCTTTGTTAAGTTCATAAGGACACAGGCGCTTGCAACTGGCTCGGAGCGTCGCGTTTCGCCTGCACTTTGCGAGACGGGTGAGCGGCATCAATTACCTACTTAGTTACTCTTCAAATTACAGTTATCTTTACGAGAGGTTTTTTAATCGTTGCATTCAAAATAGTATTTCTTTCACTCGCGATGGATGTGCCGTTACACGATTTAGTGCCGATTCACATGGGCTCGCAGACGGCGACTTATAAATACGCATTCAATGACATTGTTTACATTGCATACAAAATAGGTATTTGCAGACTTACGCAGATAATGTTCTTGTTATTTAATAAACCCACGCACGAAACTTTCCATTCAATTCAGCAAGAGTTTTTACGTAACAGTGAAATTCAATGCAAAAGAAGGGAGTCCTGCAGCCTTGCGGTTTTTGGTTTCGTTTGAAAATTGATACACCGATCACGAGACGGGTATTGGTGTGATTCCGCGATCAGAACGTGGAACAGTCATTCATAGCATGCACCGGTGAGTGTAGGTCAGTGCCCTGTACCCTACCTGTTGACTCGCCGTTCCCTGTCGAGCCGGTTCTCCTACGCCGACAACGGAGTATGAAAATATGTCAGGTCTCCGAACTGCCATTGGCTAATAAATTGTTTTGATTTCTCTCGCTTCGGCTATCTAGATCATTACTGTGGACGCTTTCCATCGATTTGAAGTCGGCTATGTAGATCAGTCGAGTTTTTAAACGTGACAGTGAAACTGTGGCCTAAAAGTTAATATTCCTATATTAACGGAATTTCAGAAGAGCCTTTGATAGCGATTGTAATTAAATGCAATTGGTTTGATTTTAGTTGACTCCAGTTTGTTTATCGTCATTTGTATATATTAACTTAATCTTAATACATGACAAAGACACATTTAAATTTAATCTATTTAATTTGGGAACATCAGAAATAAAGAGAAAACGTCCTTTTTAGTATCATTATGACGTTTTCATACATTTAAAAAAAAAGTACTATGATTGAGCCCTCTAATCATACTTTTATCGAATAAGAGAAAATGTGACTTTTTTGAGCACTGACCATTCAAAGTTAGATAATTATAGAATTTTGAAATGTCGACAACTATTATGGAACAGAACTTACGCCCAACAGTAATTTATAGTTTTTGTCAACGAATCAATAACATAGACCTTGGACGAAGGATAATCCGTCAAAGATATACCAAGGTAAAAACAATAAGTCACGCTGGCTTTAACTAATTAAGGCTAATAATTACATTAGTAGAACGTTGTTTCGTTCCGTCTATTATTAGCTCTAGATAAAAGAATAATTTAATAAATGTATATCGTATGGATGTTCAAGAAACGATTATGTTTGTCTTTTGCCAGTCTACAATTATGCCGTTCTAATCGTAAATGGTTCAACTAGAAATTGAGTTCTACCACTTGACCTATCAGTTTCTATTACAATATATGTATGTACATTCATACATACATAACCTCACGCCTGTATTACCTGATGGGGTAGGCAGTGGTGCATTTCTACACCCACATTTCGCCAGGTATGTATCAGTCCCACGTAATAGGGGGCGAGCCTATTGACGTTTTTCGGCCACAATTCCAGACTCCGTGCTGCTACTGAGAATTGCCTAATATAAAAACCCAGTAACACTTTGCCCGACTCAGGACCTTTAGATCGCACGGCACATACATGTACCGCGAGACCACGAGGCAAGCAGTATATGTATGTATAACAATATTATAAAACTGAAGTTTTTTGTTTGTTTGATTGAACGCGCTAATATTAGGAACTATTATCGAGGAAACCTATACGCCATATATTATCACGCTACCACAAATAGGAGTGGAGCAGTAAAGGCAAGCAGTGATGGCCTCGAGGTTTAGGCGCGCGGTCGAGAATTTCGGCGGTCGCAGGTTCAAACCCCAGGCACACACCTCTGACTTTTCGAAGTTATGTGTGTATTCATAATGAATTATCACTTGCTATAACGGTGAAGGAAAACATCGTGATAAAACCTGCACACCTAAAAGTTCTTAGGAATTTCTATGGTGTGTAGTCCGCCAACCCGCACTAGGCCAGCGTGGTGGACTAAGGCCTGAACCCTCTTAGTTGTAGAGGAGGCCCGTGCCCAGCAGTGGGACGTATTTGGGCTGATGAAGAAGTAAAGGCAAATGTGGCAAAAACGGGAAAAGGATATTGCTTTTAAAGTTTAATGTTTCTTTAATGATTAAACTCAATACTTTTACAAATCCGTAAATAACCAATTTAAAATATTCGTTAAATCCAATGAAACCGTATTATTGAAAACATCACAAACTATTCTAGAACACAGTCGAATTGTCGTTGTACATTTAACGAACAATGATTCTTGGAATAATTTTTGTATGTAAATGTATGTTAGTCATGTGTTTTTTTGTTGCAAAAACGTTGCTTCACCAGTATCGATAAAGCATGATAAAAATTACTCATTACTTTTGAAAACTGTACGTTTATAATCGCAGATTTATAGCTGATTTTTATGCAATCATAAATTTCAACCGTTTATTTGTAATTTCTTGATAATATTCTTTTTTAATGGCTATGGGCGAATCACATACTTTAGCGAGCCAAACTATACCTATTTTTATTTTTATTAAGGCACAAAATATTTTTTTTTGATATGCTTTTTTTTGCAATGGATTTGAAATCAGGCTGTTAAAAGATAGTAGCCGGTACGATTTGTGCATTTAGATAAGCTTCACTAACGCAGGATTAAACGTTTATGAGAATATGGCATTAAGTGACTAGACAAATTAGTCGAAAAATAACAATATACTTAAACTATAAATCTTCTTATCCTTATAACCTTTAATTATATGAATACGAAATATGATGGTCACCTTTACAGGTAAGTCACAGTTGACTATACCAAAATAAACCAAATAATATTATTTCTTCATTGTTATGGAGACTTGTCTATGAAGGTAGTATAGCTATGTACATCGTGATGTAATAACGAAACTTTAGACTCATTTCTCTAATTCTCAATGTACCACCAACCGCGCGCTGATCGCCAGATGTTGCCACGACGGTGGAACTCACTTAATTATTATTTTATAGTCGTGCGTAACCGCTACGTTAATTATAAACACTATTATTAGACGTACAAACATGTATTTACTTTTTTTTCGAAAGTGTTTTGGCCTCATACCTATTTAAAAATAAAAAATCACGAAGAAGTGCAAAAAGAATAACGACATTTATTTTGGAAATCTCAGCATGTAATTTGCATAATGCAGCGGTCTTAAAATAATGAATTTGAAAATTGAATATTCGAAATGAAAGTTATTTTTATGGGGCTAAAGTTGTAGTATCATACGGCCAATAAAAAAGTTATTTTTTCTTTAGTAGTTTAATAACTAAACGTTTTATTTCAACGTGAATTATCTGTCTATATTTTTTTATACATAGGAAGAACATTGTCGCGTGTAAGGCTAGTAGGAACATCGTGTTTCGTGTACGTGACAAAAATAAATTATTATTTGGAACGTACTAAACACTTGCCTGATGAGAAAGAACGAAAAGTGTTAGCAAAAAGAGAACACGTGGCAGATCCACAGTATTATATATTAAGAAAAGTATTTGCTAAGTATCTTAAAAGAAATGAAAATGATTTTTGTGCGCAATTCATTTATTAATACATAACATAGTGGTACGTTTTAAAACCTATAAGTTTCAGTTAAAGCGTATTATAGGATGAATAATATAATATTAAATGAGGATAAAGACTGACAGGCTTGTTGGTCTTGCGGCATTCGGTTGCATTTTTCGTATTATTCCATTAGCAACATTCTCAGTAACACAAAGTCTGGAAATATGCCTGGAAGAAGACCATAGACTACCCTATTACGTGGGATATATGTACTATAAACAGTTATCGAAAGTCGAAACGTAGTACTACGAATGCAGCTCAGCCTTCCTTTCAGTAATACATGACGTGCCAATATAAAACTATTTTTTTTTATCACTCATAACAACAAAGGACTCCATCCCTTCGCCTAACGTGTTAACAGTTGAAAACCATTCAAAATATTTAATATTCACTAGTGAGCGTGTTGGCTTAGTATAAATTACGGCCGTGGGTACACGAGAGGCATGAGAACAAATAAGGCGTGTTTACACTGGCCACCTGCGTGACCCTGAGTGTTTACCACCCCCATTTATATTTTTAACACAAGTGTTCGACATAACAAGCCCGTTTCTAGTGGTTTTTATATATCAGTCTTCAAGCTGGGTCGAGTTGTGACTGTTTAAAACTGTAAAAAATGAGACAAGGGTCTAGTTACTTATATATTTTACTATTGATAACAATTTAGTCAAACTCCTTATTCCAATTATAAATACAAATAAATAAATACACCCAACAGTGACATACATACATAATTCTGATCCCAAACTAAGATACAAGTCTTGTGTCGTGGGTATCAGAAACTACGAGAGACTTTTCGGTCTCACATACACCCAGACCAGAAACAAATATTTGTGGATCACACAAACATTTGTCTCGGTGCCGGGATCGAACACGCGGCCTCTCGTTTCGCAAGCTGGTGTCTAGCCATCTGCGCCACAGGGCTGTGGATATTGAATTGAGTGGAATAATGATGTATTAACTTGGCAGTAGACATTATGAATTGATGGTTTAAATTTGTGATTTCTTAATCTGTTTCCATCACTGTTATTCTTCTATGCTTAAAAAGTAGTCTATATTATCATCATCATCATCACCGTCAGCCCATATACGTCCCACTGCTGGGCACGGGCCTTTTCTATAACTGAGAGGGGTTAGGCCTTAGTCCACCACGCTGGCCTAGTGCGGGTTGGCGGACTACACACCTAAGAAATTCCTAAGAACTTTAAGGTGTGGGTGGAGGTTTCCTCCCGATGTTTTCCTTCACCGGTAAAGTAAGTGATAATTCAAGGTAAATACACACATAACTTGGAAATCTCAGAGGTGTGTGCTTGGGTTTGAATACGCGACCGCCGAGATTCTCGACCGTGCGCAAATACCTCGAAGCCATTTCATAAACTTATTCAATCTAATTCAACCAGACTTGTTATTGTAGTTTGAAGACACAATATCTGCATTATTTGATCTGAATGACATCGCATTGTGTTGTATCCGTTGTGCAACAGTGAAAGCGCTGTCAAAATCCGTTTGCGCGCGTGACTTGCTCTCAAAACAGTATACTAAATACAAAATCGTCCTTTTCTGATACTCGAAACATTGTATAATACTTTACCTTTGGTTTTCATGTCAAAGTTTCATCAACGTCCTAGATTGGTAAGTGACGGTTTTGGCTATTGAAGACTTTGAGGTTGATAAGATATCAGTAGAGCAGAAAGAGTGTGGATTCGGTTCCTGGAAGCAATTTTTTAATTAGCAATAGGTGTGTTGTGATGGCTTCGAGGTTTAGGCGCGCGGTCGAGAATTTCGACGGTCGCAGGTTCAAACCCCAGGCACACACCTCGTGACTTTTTCAAGTTATGTGTGTATTCACAAAGAATAATCACGTACTTTAACGGTGAAGGAAAACATCGTGATGAAACCTGCACACCTAAAATTTCTTAGGAATTTCTTAGGTGTGTAGTCCGCCAACCCGCACTAGGCCAGCGTGGTGGACTAAGGCCTAAACCCTCTCAGTTGTAGAGGAGGCCCGTGCCCAGCAGTGGGACGTATGTATATCGGCTGATGATGTATGTATGATGTATATGAATAATGCATGTAATTCGATCCCTAATTATACTGAATACAAATAATATCGACCATGCGACGATCAAAGGATCAAATACGAAAACTTCGAAAGCTAATTTCTTCCAAAGCATATTACAATTTTCTTTTTATTTAGCCAGGAAACCCTTAGAAAAATCTCTTAAATACTATAAATAGTGCAATAGTTATATATCTACCCGTTAAACGCAAGCTTGATATATTTAAACCGTCTGTACGTGTTGTCTGTCGTCTCAGCGTTCTTTGTTGGGACACAAGAATAACTCGAGTCGCGACTTGAGTAACAGGATGCGGGCTATGGGGCTCCGTAATCCGATATGTGCTGCGGTTATCATGCCGAGGTAATGTGATGATGCCTCGATAAACTTTGTTATACAATATTTTTAGTGGATATGAAAGCTATACATAACGTGACCATTTATTTTTTTACTCAAAACGGGACATTGGTTTATTTGAGTCAATTAACAGGTATTCAATGAAGAAGAAAAAAACAGTACTTTTTTAAACTTATTTATTCGGAAAAGTTAGTTTGAAAGTTACGAATTAAAGATGTTTAGTTATATTTGTATTTATTAGAGGAACAAATTTGCTTTAATATAGCTGGTGATGATTTTAAGTAAGAATGAAACTCTTGGCAGGTTTTTTTTATATTCACCTTAGTTATCAACATCGCCTTTAGAACTGAAGTTTGTAACTGGGTTTTTTCAGATGTCCACTAATTGTTCATCATAGAAAAAACTCTTTCTACTGGTGCATTTGAAGCAGGCAAACATAAAATATATTCAATTAAAATAGAAAAGTTTTTATGCTGAATATTGTTGGCGTGAAAATGTTTTGATATCTCCACCCCTGCCAGGCAAAGCAATCGCGTTCGGCAGAAAACGGGACAATTTTGTGTTCCAGAGTTCATTTCGGGGACACCGGGACACGTAATTATAAAAAGGGACAGTTCCGTTCAAAACGGGAGGTATGGTCACGTTAGCTATACAACGTTATGTAAAAGTTAAGCTATATTATTGTATGCTTAGGTCTTTGACTTTTTGGTCTTGTTACTTTGAATGTCTCGTGGGTTTCACTCTTGGATCAGGCCATTGTAAATAAAGTTTCCTATTAGTATGTGTAAGTGACTGCCTCGTCGTCTCGCGGTACAAGTATGTGCCGTGCGATCTAGAGGTCCTGGGTTCGATTCCCGGGTCGGGCAAAGTGTTATTGGGGTTTTCCATTAGGAAATTCTCAGTAACAGCACGGAGTCTGGAAATGTGCCCGAAAAACGGCAATAGGCTCGCCCCCTATCTGGCGAAATGCGGGTGCAGAAATGCACCTCTGCCTACCCTTTCGGGGAATACAGGCGTGAGTTTATGTATGTACCTATGTATGTATATGTTCTCGTTGACTGAATAATGTTGTTGTTGAATAATGAGTATTTTTTATGCATTATCACATGTAGTAAACTCGAAGAAGGCCTTTGCCCAAAAGTGGGACTTATACTGATTACGGTTTAGCTCTTGGTTCACTGACTTCAACAAGACTTTCAAGGCACAAACCTCTGAGTTTACGAAGTTGTGTATCACAAGGACAGGAGGACATAACTCCAAGAAAGTCACACAACAGTCTGCGATATAAATCAAGTAATTTGGGTGAAAGTGTTGTCGGCCTGCGCACAGTTATTTATGCGTTTTGAATTCAAATAGAGCGGCTGTCACGGCGAGTTACTCACGCTAGTATCGCTTGTTTACTGCCCTGTTAACACCTCACATATAATATATACAACTTATTATAGAATTCTTTTTCTTTTTCTCTTTAGCCTATTTTTAGTTTTTATATTGAACTAGCTGTGCCCGTGACTACGTACGCGTGGAATTTAACAAAAAAGTTACTGTTTAGTTCGCAGAGTTTACGATAAAATGCAATTGGCAAATTGCCTACCCCATCACTGATACAGGCGTAAGTGTATATACAAGTATATACTTTAACGGTGAAGGAAAACATCGTAAAGAAAATTGCATACGTAACATTTGTCTACAAAGATTTTTTTAAGTCCGGCAACCCGTATTAGGTCAGCATGGTGGTGTAACCTTACTTCTCTTAGTTATAGAGGAGACTCGTGTCCAGCAGAAGAAATTATATCAATTGATATATTTAGATACATAGAGATACCATTTAACACATACATAACACCACGCCTGTATTCCCTGAAAGGGTAGGCATAGGGGCATTTCTGCATCCACATTTAGCCTGTCCAGTCCCACGTAATAGGGGGCGAGCCTATTGCGGTTTTTCGGGCACATTTCCAGACCCCGTGCTGTTACTAGGCAGTCACCATGGTTTAGCTTCAGTAAAATACAACACAAAGGCCAAAAGTATAAACACGTAGTAATGTGTGTCGTTATGTTATTTCCTACATAACAGATGTTTTGCCGAGCTCTGTGTGTTTTGCAACAGCTGGTCCCCTCAAACAATAGGCGCGATTCATAAACTCGCCGCGTCGGCCAACATTATTCGTGTAATTATGAGATTATACGCACTGCCTTTGTCCTGTGTACCAATAAATGTCAAAGTTCATTAGATTTCACCTGTTTCTAGGTTGGTATTGTTGGTAAGTCGTGATGGCCTCGAGGTTTAAGCATGCGGTCGAGAATCTCGGCGGTCGCACGTTCAAATCCCAGGCACACACCTCTGACTTTTCGAAGTTATGTGTGTATTCACAAAGAGTTATCACGTACTTTAACGGTGAAGGAAAACATCGTGATGAAACCTGCACCTAAAAGTTTTTAGGAATTTCTTATGTGTGTAGTCCGCCAACCCGCATTTGGCCAGCGTGGTGGACTAAGGCCTAAACCCTCTTAGTTGTAGAGGAGTCTCGTGCCCAGCAGTAGGACGTATATGGGTTGATGATGATTGTTGTTAGGGTAGGTAGAGTAAATAATTAAGAATATATGGTTGGTTGGTGACTGCTCTCGTTAGTATAAAGCGCGCTGTATTGATATCTTGAGTTCCATTCCTAGATTGTGCAGTGGTTTTTGGATTTAAAACTAAAAACTCTGGATGGTCAGTCCGATTTCCTTCATCATCATCACCTGAAAGACGTCCACTGCTAAACATAGGCCTGCCCCAATCTCCAGATTTTATTATTGGATTATAATTGTACAATGTAATAAAAATGTAAAATAAATAGTCTGTTAGGTTTTGACGACTAAAGCGCTGACGATTTTTGATAGAGACATAAACGGGATCTTGGAAAAAGACAATTCGTGCTCATTTTTCCGAAAGAAGTCGTTACGGGCTGTTTGTGTTAATAAAAGGATTAAACATTTCGCGGTTTTATTTCTCGGTAGACGAATGATTTAGTGGTATGTAGTTGAAAATATTTTCACCTTTATGAATTACAAATATTTGTAAATGAGGGTTTCAGCGATTTTTTTCGACGTAAACGAAATTCAAAGCGAGTAGAAAGCGTCCACATGTAAAATAACGTGTCCGAGATAATGTTTATTGATTCAACACTGAGTTGCGGTAGTGCTAAGACAGTTACACTTATCGATATACATACCATAGCACATAATATATGCATTTTTTTTATAATTCGTACCCGTCATCACAGGGCGTTGCAGCTACCCCTGACGTGAGGTCAGAGCCTTTTTTAATCTATATTTATTGTTAAACTTCAGCAAATATATTTAAGTCTATGTCTATACATTACTACTATTTAACCTTACGTAATATTACTATTAGTCATGTCTTATTTTCTATTTACATTCTTATTACTAATATGTTTGTCTTAAATATTCTATATATATAATACTTTGACAACATATTTTTCTTTACTTATTCTTATTAATCACCTTCGTGCATATATTTTTACAATAATTGATGAATACGTTCACGTTATTACTAGACATAATTTCACTAATGCTGTCATATATGCATTAGCCTGTGGACCTATATTCTATGTAGCTGCCGAAATAGTAGTCGAAATTATTTTGTAAAACCAATCAAATGTTTTTAATTGGCATTAAAATCACGTGATCATAGTCTGTCAGTGACTACGTTAGTTTAGGACTATCATTATAACATGCGCGTCCGATCCTAAACTAGGCAGTGGTAAAGGATTTTTGTAATTTCTTAAAAGCAATATGGATTCTGGGAATGGCCCGATAAACGGTAATAGGCCTGCTCTATTATATGAGACTTAAAATATACCAGATAAATCATAGGGATACAATCTTACAGGCAAGGGACTAATACAATAGTGCCTAATACCTTGTATGATGCATACAATGATTTGTTCATATAGCAGGATCATATGTCATAGAGCAATAAAATTTCGTCAGCATAATGACATACAAACACAAGCAGTGATGGCCTCGAGGTTTAGGCGCGCGCTCGAGAATTTCGGCGGTCGCAGGTTCAAACCCCAGGCACACACCTCTGAGTTTTCGAAGTTATGTGTGTATTCACAATGAATTATCACTTGCTTTAACGGTGAAAGAAAACATCGTGATAAAACCTGCACACCTAAAAGTTCTTAGGAATTTCTTAGGTGTGTAGTCCGCCAACCCGCACTAGGCCAGCGTGGTGGCCTAAGACCTAAACCC
Source organism: Hemaris fuciformis (assembly GCA_907164795.1). Lineage (NCBI taxonomy): Eukaryota > Metazoa > Arthropoda > Insecta > Lepidoptera > Sphingidae > Hemaris > Hemaris fuciformis. Next base: position 1,291,360 of record OU015452.1, read on the forward strand.
TCTCAGTTGTAGAGGAGGCCCGTGCTCAGCAGTGGGACGTATTTGGGCTGATGACGACGACGATGACGACGATAATGACATACGAAGCTGACTAGTTAATGAAACTTGTTCAAGGGCGGTAAATCGATTCATAATTTATTTCACCGCATTTATTGTTGATAACTTATCAGCAACAATTCGATTGCTATCTCTCGATAGCTCAGTATTTAAAATTAGATTTAGTATTACGGACATGTAATTCTGCACAAGATACACATTTTTTTTTGGCTGCACACCTGCGTCATATCAAAGAAAAAATATCAAGACATGCAAGTTTTACAAACCTGTCCTGTTTCGACGTCGTTAAAAATACTTAGTAAAAGATTATCGTGGTTATTTCCCACCAATCAAAACTATTGATACTGAATTACTGCAATCAGGTGGCAGAACTGTCACTAGGCCATGCCCATAAAAACATACAATAAACAAATAAATACATCCAACAGTCAAACATAGTTCAGACCTCAAAATAAGTTACAAGTCTTGCGTCGTGGGTATTAGCAACTACTAGAGACTTTTCTATCTCACAAACATCCAGGCCCGTAACAAATATTTGTGGATCACACTGGATGCCTTGTTAAACACATTATTTTCACAAGTTTAGCTGGGCTTGGCTTTCTATACTTCGATTATGTGAGATTAATAAGGAAGTTTAAATATTAGGTTCATCAGCTTTTCAGTCTGTCGGGCGAGGTTCATCCAATCCTGAAAAGTGTTAACTTCGATCCCTGACAATATAAATCGACGAAATTCTGCCTCTATTTGGCCCTCGATCCAACACACTGTCCAGTCGTAACGATTATTGAGACCGATAGATCCACGTCTTACATCTCAGTAATATTATCCGATAAGTAAATCGACAACATATTCACATCACTATTATGAATCGACGAAATCCTGCCTCTATTTGGCCCTCGATCCGACACACTGTCCAGTCTAGTCGTAACGATTATTGAGACCAATAGATCTACGTCTCACATCTCAGTAATATTATCCGATAAGTAAATCGACAACATATTCACATCACTATTATGAATGGCGTGTTTCGCGTTAGTGCGTGAGATCGTTCCATATAACAAACGTGGTTATTTTGAACGATACAGATCTGCATTTACATACGACGCAGTCCAGTGTTCATGCCAGGATTTCGAGTTCGTTGGCCTGCACTTAGATTGCGATTTATAATCTAGACTTCAAATGACAACTTTATTTGTAATTTTCAAGTTTGTTTTGTGTTTTTTTGTATTATTTCCATATCTATTTTGCATGTATTATTTAAGTATATGTATGTTGTTAAGGAATGTTACAGTACTTATTATGAATCTTTCGTTCAATCTTACGTTTTCAAGATTAGACCTGAAATACCATTATAGGAAATCTATTTTCCTTTATTGAAATTGTAATATAAATTATTATACACAATAAGTACTCATGTTTCGCTTACTGTAGTAATATAAGAGATAAATCTAGAGCATTCTGTGATCTGTACTATCAAAAAGTAATCTTTTATTAGCTGATCGTTTGGAGACAATTTTCAAGACATATAATAGTGTATTCTTTGATCGAGTTCACAATAGAATCTCCTAAAAGTTCCCAGCAATATAATAGGGATATACTGCGAAATGGTTTGTTTATTATCCTCTATAAAGACGTCTGAATAAATCATAAATCTTTTGATAAAACTTTTTGCCCAACTAAACAACGCCGAGACCTTTTACGTATCTCTGTATTGGCAAAAAGATTTTATGCTCGAATATGATTTCTTAGTAAATTCCCGCGTTTTATTTCCTTTGAGATTATTCTCTTTACTCAAATTGTTTCTACCCAATTTACTTAGATTTTTATGGGTTCCCAGAAATCGGAGGAGGAGGTACATTTCTGCATTTCGATTCGCCATTTATGTTATAAATCCCGCGTAATAGGGGAAAGCCTATTGACTTTTTCTTGACATGGAAATAATGACATTTTCCCTGTCCTAGGAAAAGAATTCGGAACCTCTAGGTCAAACGAGGCTCGAGTATTTTAAAATAAAACGGTAAAATTGCCGCCTCGTTATTCCCGTGATATAAAAGTGAACGAGCGGTCGAAAGTTTCGTTCGTAGTCCAAGCAGTGTTCTCAGTTTTTAGGTCACGACATTCTCAATAGCAGCACGAAGTTTGGAAATGTGCTTCTTAAACCGAAATAGGCCCGCCTCTTAATTTCCACGTCGCTTCAAAAGCACATGAATATTAACTTGACTGCCATTAAATGTTTGCATGCTTTGGTGTTAGCGAAATGTTCCTTTCTCATATTTTTTTTACTGTTCATAACCTCATTCGAAATGCCATTTATACTGAACTTTGTTTCCGCGCGTCTAATGATAAATATTGTCAGTCTTATTACAGACCTCAATTGCCAGTGGCGCCAACTGCTGAACATAAAAACGGTAGCCCTCACTGGCAGTTGTTGGTGCATATAGAATTATTTACAAAAATAGACAAAGGCAACTTTGTTGAATCAATATACCACTAACTTTTCTCTAAAATTGATGATAGGTCAACAACTTCCAAAGGACCTGTATTATTCACTGGGGCAAAGTGTGCTAGATCACAAATAGAACTATCTAGATCTGAAGTTGCATCATTATAGCTTTCTACAGGCGTTCTGTGCATCTGGAAGTTTTAAAGTTAGGCTGTTCTGAGTTAAAAATTTACACGACCATATTCGCCTCGTCGTTGTTCATTTTGTTGTATAGTTTGCTCTGGTTATTAAATAATTAATATTTATATTCTTGGCCAACTAAAAATAGCTCTTTGGGAAGCCAAATTAATATTAAACTAAAGCTTGTTTAATAGAAATCTTGTGATGGATAATAATGATAATACATTCTGGAGTATTTCTTTTTTTTAAACAAGGAATTAGAACTAATCTTATCAAATTTGACAACGTCCGTGGTGCAGTTGGCTAAAAATCATCCTTCGAAACGATAGCTGCGGGTTCAATCCCCGTACCAAAAAAAAAAGTTTGTATGATCCACAAATATTTGTTTCGGATCTGGGTGAGACCGAAAAGTCTCTTGTACTTTCTGATACCCAGGACACAAAACTTGTATCTAGTGTGGGGTCAGAACTATGTATGGGACTGTTGGGTGTATTTATTGTTACATTATTATTAACTGGCGTGTTAACCTCTATTGGTTCGCCTGTCTACCTCTTCATGTACAAGCGAGTTACTTAAAGATTCATCAATTCATTTCATCATCAGCCCATATACGTCCCACTGCTGGACACGGTCCTTCTTTACAACTGAGAGGATTTAGGCCTTATTCCACCACGCTGGCCAGTGAGGGTTGGCGGACTACACACCTAAGAAATTCCTAAGAACTGATGTTATGATGTTTTCCTTCACCGTTAAAGTGAGTGATAATTCTTAAGTACAAAATAATGCCTCGTGGTCTCGCGGCACAGGTATGTGCTGTGCGATCTAGAGGTCCTGGGTTCGATTCCCGGGTCGGGCAAAGTGTTATTGGGTTTTGCCATTAGGAAATTCTCAGTAGCACGGAGTCTGGAATTGTGCCCGAAAAACGGCAATAGGCTCGCCCCCTATTACGTGGGACTGATACATACTTGGCGAAATGTAGAAATGCATCTCTGCCTACCCCTTCGGGGAATATAGGCGTGAGGTTATGTATGTACAAAATAATACGCACTCCTATTTGAATACCTCATTGTTCCATGATTGAGTAATGTGCGTGCTTTTGGAAACAATGTGAGCCACACGCGAAATAACAAAAGGTTTTTGTAACTGTACACGTGTACCACGATTAGTAATTAACCTTTCAATGTTATGTACCCTAAATGAGTGAAGGGTAGTAGCATAATATACTTTAATATTCTATTAATAAATGTTAAAGTGTTGCCATTTGGGGGATAAAGTGTCGGACGGCCGGTGGAGCAGACAAGTGTTGGAGTGGAGACCGCGCTTAGGCAGACGTAATGTGGGACGTCTGACTTGAGAAAGGTGGCGGGTAACGGATGGATGAGGGCTGCTCAACACCGGGATGGTTGGCGCTTTCTTAGGGAGGCCTAAGTTCAGCAGTGGACGGCGATAGGACGAGCATATAAATGTTAAAGTATAAACATGTATTTTTGTTTTGCAAAAGAATTCTAGACTTGTTCTGTATCGTAGGCGCTTTCACATACACACACCAGACCCAAACAAATGTTTGTAAACATAAAAAAATGGTCTTTGCGGGTATTTAACCTGCAACCTTTCTGATCTCTTGAGCTAACTTCTTTGCCTCACGACTACTCGGTCATCAAATGATTGTTATTCAATCGCGCATATTTTTTGCAGACAAATAGCATCATCAGCCCACATACGTCCCACTACTGGGCCTCCTCTACCATTGAGAGTGTTTAGGCCTTAGTCCAACACGCTGGCCTAGTGCGGGTTGGCAGACTACACACCTAAGAAATTGACGGATAGCGTATTACCTATATTATTTATCGTGAAATTATTGAACCTCTTACACATAATATGTAGCTACTCGTATATCCATTTTTATGATCCCAAACTAATGTTATTTAACTTATATGTTAGATATTATAACATCTAATATTATTTTTATTGAGGACCGTGGTAGCTTGAAATTACAACTTGTCTGTCTAGTCTGTTTGGTTGTCTGGAAGATTGTGGAGATAAGACCGCCCATTGTTATTTCTACGCGTAGTTTTTTAGGTATTCTAATACTGTTTTGTGTTTTTTGTATTGTGTGAAAACTTAACCTCTAAACCGCGGAGAAGGCCCATTTCGTACGTATAAGAAAAAGTATTTTATTTATTGTATAAGATAGTTGACACTTGATGCTACGTTTGAACAGTACTTAAGCTCAGAAACACGGCGAGAATTTTATGGTTAAAATATTTTTTTGCATAGATTGCGAGACACATTATTATCAACAGAATTGAAATACCACATAACTAAGTTTTTAATTATACATTTTATCTTAACGGTCGCGGGCTAAAACCCCAGGCACACACCTCTGACTTTTCGAAGTTATGTGTGTATTCACAAAGACTTATCACGTACTTTAACGGTGAAGGAAAACATCGTTATGCAACCTTTACACCTAAAAGTTCTTAGGGATTTTTTAGGTGTGTAGTCCGTTATCGCACACTAGGCCAGCGTGGTGGACTAAGGCCTAAACCCTCTCAGTTGTAGAGGAGGCCCGTGCCCAGCAGTGGGACGTATAAGGGCTGATGATGATGATTATTATAATTTTGCAATATGGCATTATTTTGTTGTTATTATATGAACTGCGAACTAACATACGGGATTCTTGTTGTATAATAATGATGGTTTTAGCACGTTCATACGCCTTTCTGTCTCTTAAATACTTCTATGGAACTTAACATGAGGTGCGGAGTTGTCACTGATGTTGTATAAAAATATTATTGGCATTGTGCGTAATGGCGGCCATTACGCGAAACATTCATTGCTCGAGTGGGATTGTAATTGGTTTAAACGACAAGTACCATATGAAGGCTATTTTTATCCCCAACAGTTGATACTACTCACTTCCTTTATGTCGTATTGCATTGGCGCTTCCCACGCTCAGGTTGTATTGACTTTATGATGTTAAGAATCAAGAGACCGTACTTAGTATGTCAGCTATGTAACAAGACGTCGCGAGTTCGATACTCGTGTCGTAACTAACGTTATTCTACCACCAAAGTGATTGTTACATGTCCGGGTGTTGTTTGATATCGAATTGTCTTTCATATATTCTAAAATCTACGACATTAAGAGTCTTCATTTTGAACGATAACTATAAATGTTTTTTTTTATAACTGGAAGAGTTTTGTCTTTAACCTGTTATGTTTCAAAAATTAGACAGACAAGACTTAAAGAAATACCTGTGTCCCCACTCCCCATTAAGGTAAGCAGTGGTGTGTTCATCATACAGGTTGGTCATATGACGTGTTCATTCATATGATGGCTTCATATGACAATAATCTATTTAATATCTCTATTAATCATGGTTCTTAGAACTATGTTGCTAGCCTAGTTCAATTGAAGTCTCCATTCCATATGTTGCAGTCAGTTTTCCTCGTTGTGAAAGAGACAGCATACTAAAAGTACCTTTGCTATCTCGCTCTGCTCGTAAAGTACTGAAACTGCGACGTTGGACGTCCGAGCCGTAATAAATGAGTCGTCAAGCGCTGGAGGCAGTGTTTAGTAACCCACGTTCCAACACGCCATTGCAAGTACCACGCTTTCTCACGCGATTATCGGCTTTTTACTCATGGAACTTATGAAAATTTATAAACCACATTGAGAACGTGAAACCCCGTACTGCCAGCGTGGTGGACTAAAGCCTAAACCCTCTCAGTTGAAGAGGAGGCCCGTGCCAACAGTGGGCACCAACATTTCAACAAGTATGTATCACGTAATAGGGGGCGAGCCTATTGCCGTTTATCGCGCACATTTCAAGACTCAGTGTTGCAACTGAGAATTCCTTAATGAAAAAACCCACTTACACTGCCCGATCCGGGACCTCTAGACAACGAGGCGGTAAATTATAAACTTCTTCACTATTGCTGCAGTATGAGATTAGATATGTTTTTATTCATTTGCCTAATATGGCAGGGGTTGATCGGCACTCAAATCGTATTAATTTTTGATGATAACTTTATGTCGCTGCTGAACACTGGCTCCTATGATACAGGTTTTAACCTAGTATGGGAGACGGAGTTTAATTTTGATGACAGTATGTACACTATAACCCATCAACTGGCTATGTATAATTGTTAATTATTAGTTTTAAAATTCGTGTTTATCATATTTTATTTTGTATCTTGTAAATCACTTGTACTACATTTCTTTTTTGGACATTTTTTTATTTTAAGATTTTCATTCAGCTTCGATGTTATATCGAGATCAGTGAGTAGCGTTGGTCATCGAATCGCCACGGTCCAGCGGGCGCGCTGTTTACGCTCATAGTTGATTTCAAGTAATTGCTTCTGACAGACCGTCTTCATGCGCCACTCGCAACGGAATCCATATTGGATTCCACCCATTCCAATGTTTCATGTATGCTTGTGACAAATGATCTACGGCTGTTATGAACGGCTTTGTATCATGCGTTTATAGATACTTCTTCTCAGGCTGGTAGTACTGTCTAGCTAATAGATTGTATTGCTGTGGTGGTACTACCAAAGAATGATTTGAATTGACAAACATAACCTCACGCCTGTATTCCCTGGGTAGGCAGAGGTGCATTTCTGCACCCAAATTTCGTCAATTGTGGTTTCGTCCCACGTAATAGGGGACCTATTGCCGTTTTTGGGCACAATTCCAGAATCCGTGCTGCTACTAAGAATTTCCTAATGGGAATACCCAACAACACATTGCGCGATCCCGGAATCCAACCCATGACCTCTAGATCACATGGCACACTCTTACCGCAAGACCACGAGGCAGTCGATTTAAATTGAATGAGTAAAATGCCTTGAAGAAACATGGATACATGACTTTTCCATAGAAATTTGTTAGTTATTAGAAGTTCAGCAGCATAAAGCCTGTATCTTGCATCTAACCTTTCTCAACGAAGAAGCCCTTCGTCAGGCAATGAGACGTGTATAAGTGATGAACTCTCCTTATACTGAAGTTAATTTCTTGGGGTATTCCGATTTACTCAGTCATAATGCTTGGTAAAATTACTATTCGGAGTGTATGTAATATAGCAACTATCCCCGGCTGTCGCCATACTGTTAGGACGTGACTGAAGTGATTACAACTAACTACATTACGCCTAGCCTTACTTTAAAGGGTCTGCTACCCATTGGAATAGTTTTAAGTTGCTCCGCAGATCCGCAGTCAAGGTTCAATGACTCCTTTAACTGTTAAATACTAGCAGACCGGGTCAGGTTCCTATTATACCTTTAGTTTTTATCGAAATAAGATTCATTGATTTAGATTTGCAAACGTGACAATAAACTGTCTTTATATTTACAATAATATTAATTATCACGTAATGAATGAATGAATTATCACGTACTTGAACCGTGAAGCAACATCGTGATAAAACCTGCACACCTAAAAGTTCTTAGGAATTTCATAGGTGTGTAGTCCGCCAACCCGCACTAGGCCAACGTGGTGGGACGTATATGGGCTGATTTCGCACCAACAATATAAGATAACATCTAGCTTCGAATTACGTGTATAACTTCATATAATATAAACTTGATTGACATAGGTGATACAAGAAATTTCAAAGGTTTCGAAGAATAGAAATTACACTCAATTTTCATCTTACCGCAAGCTGCCAACTTAAAAGACTAATAACCAACCGAATCTCATATAGAAGAAGCCCTAATCATGATTTATCGATAGTTACATTACATTGCACTTAACATCTGATTCCACCACAAAATGCGGATCGCTGTGGTTTTCTTTATAATAAAAGCACAATAATGTTTTCTTTCATTGCGTCCTATTGTTGACGGTGAGATAAGGCGGTGTCCTTCCCACTAGAGGTTATCTTGGCCTAGTTCCACTTGTTTGAATAGTCGACAGGATCTTAAGGTTACCAACTCGTTCTTCAAGGCTTTAAAGATATTAAATCGTTGTAGTTTTTTATCCGTTATTTTTGTCAAATAACATAACAAGTTTGTTTAAATGTACATCTGCAAGAACGAAAACAAGTTTTCAGTTTTATTTTGAATTTGTGTGTTTTATTGGTAAATATCAAGCTGTAAGTTTGCAATTTTATTTGATGCAATTTTGTCGGCCTGCACCTCCGCTTATATCGGAATGCAACATACCTGCATGACTCACTTTATTTCTTGAGCATGATGGGCGCCATGGCTTCTCAAAACGGATACTATTTATTTATTTATTTACACTTCCTTGTATGTACAAAATATATTAAAGAAACTTATCTATTAAAATTTATTAACTATTTCATAACTAGTTTTGAAAAACTAGACTTAGCTGTACATTTTCCAGCATAACATATTGAATATTCATTACCATGTACACAAGCAACTTTTTTTGTTTATCAAAAACTTGAGTGGGCAATTAAAATGGCTCCCCCGAGTCCTATTGTCCACAAATCACTTGAGGCGCGTGTGTGATCTTCACACGTTTTTGCGATCGTGTCGACAGCGTTGGACACCTCACGTATTATTCAAGGGTCCCGATATAAATCGAGAGGGCGGTCCCTCCCGTGAACTGTGAACTTTATGCGTACCTCCGACAATAACTCCGGGAGGTCTGCGCGAGGCTTTTTTAATCGTGTAATGGAATATTGATGTATGTTTAAAAATACGGTGGCAGATAACACAGCAGAATTAGAAGGGATTGTGAAAGGCATGTTTTGGTGATGAGAGATGGATGTCATTCGCTAATTAATACTGAATTTAATTACTATATTTAAATAAGAAATACAATGCCATCATCATGCTTATTAAGTGTTATAGTTTACTGTTGCACCAAAAAATTAAGAAAACTGATAATTTAAATCGCAATATGTTATATTTCATTTGTTATATATCTATATCAGTCCATAGGCGTTCCACTGCTGGTACGGGCCTTCACTATGACTGAGAGTTTAAGAGAGCGGTTAAGTCTTAGTCCGCCACGCTGGCCTAGTGCGAATTAACGTCAATTATTTGTAAATTTCTAAGACTTCATAATCAGCCCATATACATCCCACTGCTGGGCACGGGCCTCCTCTACAACTGAGAGGGTTTAGGCCTTAGTTCACCACGCTGGCCTAGTGCGGGTTGACGGACTACACACCTAAGAAATTCCCAAGAACTTTTAGGTGTGCAGGTTCCATCACGATGTTTTCCTTCACCGTTTAAGTACGTGATAATTCACACACACTTAACTTCGAAAGGTCAGAGGTGTGTGCCTGGGGTTTGAACTCGCGACCGTCGAGATTCTCGACCGCGTGCCTATACCTCGAGGCCATCACGACTAAGACTTATTCACCAATAATATAGTAAACGTACAGTGATATTAGAATTACATTATGCCAAATATGTAGCTTGTACACATTCGTATTTCATAATTAATTCTATTCATGTTGGAAGGCTTCCTTTTGTGATCGTACCTGAGTGGTATGGATCGACGGTCGACCGCCCACGAGGGAAAAATGTTCAATTTTATACCTTCGCTTACGTTTTCAAAATTAATGATCTGGAACGTTTCTTGACCTTTTCAACTTTGTTTCGGAAGTTTGAAGGGTTCTGTTTGTTGTTTTTGTTATTTTGTTCCTGCGGCATTAGTTTGCAGCTTGAGATCGAGGGGTCGTGGGTTAGACCCCGGATCGGGCCTGTCCATGCGTACCAGAGTCCCATATGCATATACTAAAGCCTATGTCCCTGAAGTGTAGTAGTATCGTCGTGTTTTTTTAACACATTTCTATACTTCGCGCTGACTAATAATATCTTAATAGAAAAACCCAAATTTGATCAGGAATCGGTCCCGCGATGTTTCGATCGCACGCTAGAAACTAATTTCGCGGATACAACGAGGCTATTATAGAATCATTCTATTAACATAAATACTGTGTAGGTATACCTTACTTTCTATGCAAATACAACATATTATATAATCACATTAGCATGCCAATGTGAAGAGGTCACCATTACGTCACCTCATTACTATTTTCAGATCAAACTGTCAAAGTTGAAGACAATCGGATATTTTATGCATATAAAAATTTAAATTCGGTGTTTTTTTTGGAAATTTGGGGTCGTTTGCATTAATCAATGGCCATTTTTGGTTAAATTTTAATTTATCACTGGGTGTGGATTGTAGCCGAATTTTACTTTTAGTTTTAATGTGAAAGTTGCTTATGTTTAAAACTTTTAACTTTTTTATCGCCAGTCGTCTGGACACAATGTTATGAAAGTTTTTATCTTTCTCCAAAGTCTTATTCTTCAACAAATTTTATAAAAATATACGTCTTGTAAAATACATTGACACTGGTGATTACTGATACTGATGATTGAGTGTGTTCTCGTGTCTGTAGTCACGAGGTGGGCATGTATTGTAAGACCAGACATTGCTGCTGAGAAAGAACTCAATAATACTGCCTAACCCAGAAATGAAACCAAAGTCTTCTTAGTCAGACTGCTTCGTGGTCTCGCGGCAAAAGTATGTGCCGTGAGATCTAGAGGTCGGTCAAAGTGTTATTGGGTTTTTCCATTAAAAAATTATCAGTAGCAGCACGGAGTCTGGAATTGTGCCAGAAAAACGGCAATAGGCTCGCCCCCTGTTACGTGAGACTGATACCTACATACCTGGCGAAATGTGGGTGCACTGCCTACCCCTTTGGGGAATATAGACGTGAGGTTTTGCATGTATGTATGTCTTCTAAGTCAGGCAGATACCAACAAATAATCTTTTATTAGTATTTTTGGTCTTCGTTGCCCCTTAAATATCTTAAGTGCTATTCTAAGAGGATAAGATAAGATGGAAAGTGAAAGAATATACTTCCAAGTAAGAGTAATTAAGCCTCTAATAGCCCCATATAATGGACACATAACAAAGCTATTGCTTTACATCGGTTTGACAGATCGTTTTTGGTGAGAGTCGCTCAAGATTTAGAACGACCTTCCTGGGTCTATTTTTCCTGATAAGTTAAACTCTGGAGCCTTTAAGAGTAGAGTGAACAGGTTCCTTTTGGATGGGCGTATACCACCTTCGTCTTCATCTACACTTTCCATCAGGTGAGATGGAAGACTAACGCCTATTCTATTTCAATTATTAAAAAAAAAAACATTATTTTCTATAAGTATACAAAAACTCGAATACTTCGCAGTTTCGTGGTCTTCCAAATAATTTCTACTGATATTTAAATTTCCAAATACATTATTCATCAAAATAATTTGTTTCTCCGAAGCCTCGGCTTTGTACATTTATTATACAGCATTTATTTCACTCCAAATAATATATTAATGTACATTTTTCGCTCTGTTTCACTTTCCGTTGTCGTTCGTGTACTGTGTCACGGTAATACTATCATACAGTAGTTTAACATCATACAAACGGGCGAAACGCGAGTTATACCTACGCGCCTCGATCGCGGCATGCGCAAGGCATGCAGGCAGTCGCGAATGTGCCGCAGTGACAAACGGGCGATGTTGTTTTTAAGCAGTAATCGCGCGATTTTTATACAAAATAAGTGCAAGTGCCTATTTAATATGACAAGTATATATTGTGTTTATATATTGTGCTGTTTTTGGTTTCATGAAATCTTCCAATCAAAAAATAACATGCATTTTTATTGAACACTTCCTATACCATTCATCATCATCATCATCATCATCAGCCCATATACGTCCCACTGCTGGGCACGGGCCTCCTCTACCATTGAGAGGGTTTAGGCCTTAGTCCACCACGCTGGCCTAGTGCGGGTTGGCGGACTACGCACCTAAGAAATTCCTAAGAACTTTTTAGGTGTGCAGGTTTCATCACGATGTTTTCCTTCACCGTTAAAGTACGTGATAATTCATTGTGAATACACACATAACTTCGAAAAGTCAGAGGTGTGTGCCTGGGGTTTGAACCCGCGACCGTCGAAATTCTCGACCGCGTACCTAAACCTCAAGGCCATCACGACTTACCATTCACATAATATTTTATTTGTTTAAATAAAAAATATTTACAATCACAAAAATAAATAGAAAGTCAAAGTAGGCAGATTGAATTAAAATTCTGCAGGTTCGCAGCCCTATCGCATGTTTACGTCTCGCGCGGCTGTAGGTATTTATTTAAAAAATGCGGCCGAGTTAAACTACTGTATGATAGTATTACCGTGGCTGTGTAGCGGTTTTGTAATTTGTATTTAATGAGGACTATGAAATATATTTTAAAATGATATTGATAACCATGCCTGACTGCCATGCAACCATGACTGCCTCGTGGTCTCGCCTTACAAGTATGTGCCGTGCGATTGCGAGGTCCTGGGTTCGATTCCCAGGTCGGGCAAAGTGTTATTGGGTTTTTCCATTCTGGAAATGTGCCTGAAAAACGGCAATCGGCTCGCCCCCTATTACGTGGGACTGATACATACTTGGCGAAAAGTGGGTGCAGAAATGCACCTCTGCCTACCCCTTCGGGAAATACAGGCGTGAGTTTATGTATGTGTATGTATGTGATAACAATGTCCATTAGGTATATGTCAGATGGCAATTTATGAAGTCGTTGTGGCCGTCAATGTGCATGCAATATCCCTGTCTCCCCTTTCAGGAATATGTAGTTTTTGTTGACTCGTGCTGGAATCCCATCTGGTATTTTATTTATTTATTTAGAGACACCATCGACAGTTACACATACACTTTAAAATACAGTTCAATAAATAGCAGTGGACATTGCGTACCATCATTATAGGTGAATACAACATTCTTGATATTATTGCTCAGACAGATTAATTATATTAGTATTGGAAATTACATTTAATGATACATGTGCTATTATAATAATAATAAATACATAAAAAAAATCAAAATTAAAAAATAGTGTGACGATACAAAAAAAAAGAAGAATAAAATTATAAATAAATAAAACCACATTCGGAATTACAGCTAGAAAATTACAATTTTTGCATTTAATTACATTTATTATTAAAAACTATCATATGAAAGGATAATTTTTTTGTATCTAACAAGTCATTATCATCATCATCGGCTTTGATATCCCATCATTGAGCACGGATCTTCCGTTAATAAGCTTGACCACGTCGGCCCAATTTAGCACAATCTTTCTTGTGGGTTCTCCTTATATTAAAGGTTTCATTACCATTCCTTTACCGTTTTAAGTGAGTTTAAAATTTTGCGATTCAAATCTCCGAATGTTATTCATACACATAATTTACGCTCCGTTTAATACGCCATTTTTTACGCTCAGATATAAATCAGTTTAAAGGCGTTGCTTGTTAAGGAAACGTCGGGTGTACAAGAAAATCTCAGCGGTCTCGGGAGAAATATGTTTGGTTGCCCCCAGAGTGCGGATGTGGAATTTTTTACGTCACGAGGATGTGAAAAATAAAACTGCCTAGTATCAAGATTATAAACTGCATTATGAAGTATATATTCGTAACTGGATTCTGGAAAGTTGCCCGAAAAACGACCATCATCATCATCATCATCATCAGCAGCCTTTATTACGTCCACTGCTGGACATAGGCCTTTCCTATGGCACGAAAACGACCATACTTCGCTCCTATTACGCCGGATTTTAAACACAGCTGGCAAAGCGGGGGTTCAAAAATACCTTTAAATCGTTTAATAATAATAAATACACCCAACAGTCACATACATACTTCTGACACCACACTAAGATACAAGTCTTGCGTCTTGTGACCAGAAACAAATATTTGTGCATCACACAAACATTTGTCGCGGTACAAGGGATAGACCCCGCGGCCTCTCGATTCGCAAGCTGGTGTCTAGCCAACTACGCCACGGGGCGGTATTTAAGATCTAGTTGTTGTAAAATTTAGATAACTCTAGTTACTTATTAACCACGATTAAAAGTTTTTCGTTAAATGTGTTTCACCAAGGATTACTTTAGTGTTGTGGGTGTTCCTAGACAGAATTTTATTAAATACCCAATACCCTCGTCTTCTTTGCTTTTAAAAAATCTGCCTGCCATCCTGCGGTTCCGAGTCACGGAAGTAGATAAAGCAGAACGTTTAGTGTATCTAAAAGTAGCAATTACCGCGGCCCAAGTAATGACCGACCAGCAATTAGTAAACAATTAGAGCTATCACGCATTTCGTTTCCGTTTCAACTCGGTACTGTTAGTTGGACATTCTTTTAGGGTTTTTCACTCCTTGCACTTTGTAATTAACTATAATCATTCGCTTTTTACTTTTTAACCTAAAGTTCTTAGGAATTTCTTAGATGTGTAGTCTGCCAACCCGCACTGGGCCAGCGTGATGGACTAAACTAGGCCTAAACCCTCTCAGAAGTAGAGGAGGCCCGTGCTCAGCAGTGGGACGTATATGGGCTGATGATGATTCGCCTTTTATTTGATGCTTTATTTGCTGGCATGAAGAAATGAGAAATAATTTATTTTGTCGTATTCTATTGGTTATGGTAAATATACCGGATATCTGAAGTGGCGTGGAAAATATGATATTTTATAAAACAAAATAACCCTTATGCTATTCTTATTTCATTATTGGTTAATATGGCAGAATAAAGGTACTTACTATACCTAAAGGGGCGAGCCTATTGGCACATTTTCAGTCCCCGTGCAGCTACTGAGAAATTCCTAATCGAAAAACCCAATAACGCTTTGCCTGACCCAGGAATCAAACCCGGGACCTCTAGTGCCGCGAGACCACGAAGCAGAAGTGTATGGTGTAATACGGTTACCAAATAAAATCAAAGAATTACCCAAACAGCAAATCAATTGATTTGGCGTATAATACACATTAAGACGTTTCGTTATACAATTGATCCTAGGCATTGCAGCGTGCACTAGACTGGCGAGGCGTTTCATCAGCTAAATGCTTGGTAACGTCGTGTGGTAACTATGGCCACATCAGATATTTACCACGTTTTATGACTTTTTTGGGATTGAATGAGATTTTCTATGCTATTGAAAATTTGGTGCAGTGTAGTCACTGCCAAATCATCATCTATATCGTTAGCTGTTCATCATTATCATCATCACCAGCCCATATACGTCCCACTGCTGGGCATGGGCCTCCTCTACAACTGAGAGGGTTTAGGCCTTAGTCCACCACGCTGGCCTAGTTATCATTAGATAAATGTAAAGTTGAATTCCTTTCTTTGACATTTTTTCTTTTCGTTTTCCACTAAGCAAAAAATCACATTTTGTCATCAGTTGAATCCATTAGCACTCTTCTTAAACTTCTCGTAAATAGTTGTGTAGTTTTATGTTGTTATACTGTATTCTCAGCCTATCGCCGTCCACTGCTGAACGTAGGCCTCCCCAAATAGGCGCCAACCATCCCGGTCTTGAGCAGCCCTTATCCATCCACTACCCGCCACCTTTCGCCAAGTCGTCGGACCATCGTGTTGCAGGACGTCCTACACTACGTTTTCCTAAGCGTACGTCTCCTCTCCAACACTTAATTCCTGTGCTCCAGGATCAACAGCGGCACGCACAGTATTGACGCCGAGAAATGAAGCTCAGCGAATCTAAGGGGACCTAAATTTGTCATAATCCCGCAACGAAGTTAATCAGAAAGACAAATAAAGTAGGACTCCAACACTTGTGTGCTCCAACGGGCGCCCGTACTATTACTATACTATTATCCTAGGAAATTGAACAATGTTGCCACCTCACTGGTTCTGTTTAGCGTAGCCGTCTCAACCTAGCCACCAGTTACATCACGCCATTGTTACAAATGGGATTTTTATCGCGTATTAAATATATGGATTTTATTTTAATTGGCAGTTTCGAAATCTACAGTCATTCATGTAACAGTATAGTGGGCTCTTATAACTGTGCTATATGATTTAGTCATTGTATTGAATGAGTAAAACGTCTCGTCATTGTCTTGTTTATATATCGATGTTCTTTTATAATCGATTTTATAACTTATGTAAATCGAATGTCGGCGAATCGATTTTCCATCAGGCACGATTTATGTATGTTTCATGACTTTTATAAGGGAATTTTATTTCAGCTCTTTCTTTTCAATGGAAAAATAAATAAGAACATTTAGCATACCAGCTATTCCGTTGTTTCAGCTGCAACAAGTAAGATTTTCTCGGGATAAGAATATTAATTAATTAATTTATTTATTTATGCTTTATATACAATGTATGAAGGCGGACTGAATGTCAAAGGCATTATCTACCAGTCAAGAATATCCTATACTCTCCAGGCTATCATCATTCTATAGTCTTTTTATACGTCAAATTGTGAGTTTAAACTGTTCTGATGTGATTGTGTAAGAACCTCGTAAACTTTCGCATTATATTAGAAGGATTAGTTGGATTAAAAACAAAATCTGCAACGTAAAAAATGTCTTGTAAGTATTTGCGATTACACACTGCAGTCAGAAAGCCACTACATAACGCGCATTAATAATCGTAAAATAAGAATTTGTCGATTTCACACGACCAATTAATGACGCCATTGGCACAGCATCCGCGCATCTTGCAATCACTCTCGATTGTGTTAAAACTTTTTAATATTTTAGATACATACTGCAACGCTTGGATAATAGCAGGGAAACGAACGATCCTGCCTTAAAAGTAGGAAAACCAACTTTGGAAAAATTGTGATGAAAGTAATTTTCATGATTTTATTGTTTAAAATTCATACATTAATTAATAAATATCTACTATATTTACACCTACGTCCAGCAGTAGACGTAAAAAAGGCTGCAGATGATGATGATGATATTCGCACATAAATTTACGCCTGGATCGCTGATACGGTAGACAGAGGATATTTCTAATTTCTATATCAAAGATTCGGAATCTGTATATAAGTTATCTTGTAATAGGCGGCGGCATATTTCCGTTTTATGGCACAAATTCAATTTTTTTGCTAGTTTTTTCCTAATTCATACTTAATATTATGAATGCGAAAGTAACTCTGTCTATCTATCTGTCTAAGGCATTCACGCCTACAACGCTGGACTCATTCAGAGTGATTTTTAGTATGAAGATAGAAAAGACCTTGGAGTGGAACATTGTAGTTCTTGATATGGGGTCGCGAGACTGTTTGTAACTTACTTTATATATTAAACAAATCCTGATCATAACAAAGTATTGAAAACGAACGCTGATTACGTAAAATAGTTTGAAATAAAGTAGTTGCAAAGAAAAAAATCGGTAAAAACGATTACATCACGCGAGAAGAATAAATAACATTTAATAGCTTTTATAAGACCTCTTAAAAATGATTGGTGGGCATAAAAGATAGATACATCTTTCGTTTTGTTAAAGGCAACACTATTACATTTAATGGTCTCGTGATTTTCTTTCATTTCTATTTCAGACGAAATTGCTATCGCTGTTTTGCTTTTAATGGCAATTCAGTTAAAGTAATGTACATTCACTTTGACATCTATTAAAGCACTCATATGATATTGCCTCGTGGTCTCGCGGTACAAGTATGTGCCGAGCGATCTAGAGGTCCTGGGTTCGATTCCCGGGTCGGGCAAAGTGTTATTGGGTTTTTTCCATTAGGAAATTCTCAGTAGCAGCACGGAGTCTGGAATTGTGCCCGAAAAACGGCAATAGGCTCGCCCCCTATTACGTGGGACTGATACATACCTGGCGAAATGTGGGTGCAGAAATGCATCTCTGCCTACCCCTTATATAATATGTATGTGATATGATATTCTATATGGCATGAAATTCTACGGTTTAAAAGGACTTATGCTAGCCTTTTACGGATAGACTTTGTTGTGTAGAATGCGTGGCCTAATCAATTGACCCACAGGCTGTCGATGCGTCTTCTTACACTGATTGCTATCTACTAGACGAAGCGCTTACTCATTTGCAATTCCAGTATGAAAAAACGACAATATGCGAGACTTAAGTAGCAATGGTTCCGTGTTCTATTAATAATATATTATCACCAGCCAAAAAACGTCCACTAAGCGAATGTACCAAAACTGGCTTATCAAAAAATCTACATGCCTTGCTTGTGAAATCCGCCTTGTGGAAAGTTTTTGCATTTCTTTTTGACATGGATTACATAATTTTAGAAGTCTTGTGTCGTGAGTGTCAGAAACTACGAGAGACTTTTCAGTCTCACAAACACCCAGACCGGAAACAAATATTTGTGGATCACACAAATATTGATCTCAAAAAGTGGTCTCGGGAATCGAACCCGCGACCTCTCGTGTCGCAAGCAGGTGGCTAACCAACTGCACCACGGGACTATTAAGTGCCTATATATTTTTGAATATCAGCACCCAACAAAAGCCTTAGTTTTAAAAAAATTAGCCTTAGTTTAAAGTTTTAATCATATTTTTTCGTATTTGCTGTTACCGTGGTTATAATCTCTAGTCAATTCCCAGAAATTTGTGCAGCCTCAAGAAACCCAAAGTCCATACAAGCTCCAGTTCTCGAAGTTTTAGGAAAAAGGACCTGTTAACGCCCTAACACGGTACGCTAAAGATAAAAAAGCGCTTTCCGTACTGAGCCGTTGATCGTGTGCCTAAAAGATCGTATCAACATAACGCGAAGAGATTATTCATATATTATGTCACGTAGCGAGTGAAAGTTAACATTATGAATACGTTTTGCATATCAAATGCCGCGTGTTGGTGTTGAACGGAGACAAAGCACGCATCGGCGACGGAAAGGTGAATTCGATTGAGTGACTCATCTGTTTGGCTTGTTATGGCTATGTGTCATTTCCCATCTGCTGGTTGGGACCTATATGTAAGGTTTTTATTCTTGCACGGCACGGCGATGGCGTGGTTTAAGCACGCGGTGGAGAATCTCGGCGGTCGCGGGTTCAAACCCCAGACACACCTTTGCCTTTTCGAAGTTATGTGTGTATTCATCTTGAATTATCATTTACTTTAAGGGTGAAGGAAAACATCGTGAGGAAACCGGCACACCTAAAAAGTTCTTAGGAATTTCTTAGGTATGTAGTCCACCAGCCCACACTAGGCCAGCGTGGTGGACTAAGGCCTAAAACCTCTCAGTTGTAGAGGAGTCCCGTGCTCAGCAGTGGGAAGTGTTTGGGCTGATGATGACTAATATTGACCATTAACATATAGGTACTGACAAAACATATTTTTAAACTTATATATAACAAAAGTTAAAGTAATTATCGTATTAAAACAATATCAACGGAGTTACACGAGTGATCCTACAAAGGTTCAGTTTTTTTCTTTTTAGTAACCGAACCCTAAGCCCTAATGTATAAACCCTAAAATAGAACACAGAGCATCTTATACGAGGTATTTAATTAGAAAACATAAACGTGCGTATAGTTAGTAGTAAAGTTAACGATGTGCTCGTTGTGATGTCGTACGCCATTTTGTAATCTTACAGATTTACGATCAAATAATTAGTTTATAGAGATGTGATGTGACCTAGTAAAGGTCGCGGGACGTCGCTGGTTGCAGGCTGCTTCCAAGTGGAAGTCATTGGGAGAGGCCTATGTCCAGCAGTGGACTTCCATTGGCTGATGGATTGGATTGGATTGGATGTGATTTTAGAAATTTATTATTGCTGATCTGGGTTCTTGCGATGAAAGTGGGTGTATAAATCGGGCTTTTTATAACATAAAAAAATGGATTTCTTGAAGGAAATTTTATAGTGAGTTGAAGTGTTCTTTTTTTCCATTTGGAAATTCGGACATCAGCTACAAGCTTGTAAATCCTTACAATCCTCTTATTACTATGATCCTATACTTTCACACAACTTATAATAAAGTACATACATACATACATAAACTCACGCCTGTATTCCCCGAAGGGGTAGGCAGAAATGCACCTCATTTCTACACCCACACTTCGCCAAGCATGTATCAGTCCCACGTAATAAGGGGCGAGCCTATTGCCGTTTTTCGGGCACATTTCCAGACTCCGTGCTGTTACCGAGAATTTCCTAATGGAAAAACCCAATAACACTTTGCCCGACCCGGGAATCGAACCCAGGACCTCTAGATCGCACGGCACATACTTGTACCGCGAGACCACGAGGCAGTAAGTACGAGTATAATAAAGTACTCCTAATATAATGTAGAAGTACACCGTTATCTACCACTCCGGGATTAAAGACGTGAATAAAATAATAAAACAATGTGTATAAAACCGGTTAAATCATTAACAACCATTATTGCCGTCAAATTGTTCTTCATATTTATATCGCTTTGAAGGTAATTTAGCCACCTGTTTTCTTATCAAGCGATTTTTAAAACGTATAATTTTGTGTCAATAATAAATACACCCAACAGTCACATACATAGTTCTGACCCCACACTAGGATACAAGTCCTGTGTCGTGGTTATCAGAAACTACGTGAGACTTTTCGGTCTCACAAACACCCAAACCCGAAACAAATATTTGTGGATCACACAAACATTTGTCTCGGTGCGGGGATCGAACTGCGCCACGGGGCTGTCAGTATATATATATAGTAATATAGGTAGTATGTGTATATCTAATTTGAATTGGGCCGGACAAAATGATTGCACTAGAGAGGGATGGAATCACGGCTAATTTCAATAAAAAATCTTGATCCCTATCTCCAATTTGAACTAAAAATGAACCATTAAAAGTAATTTATAAATATTAAATGAGTCATTTCCGAACTTCAATCTGATTGGTATTTTATTAATGTATATTATGACGCATTTATTTGAATTGCCCGTTAGTCGCTTCTTGCCAGTTGAAGAGTCTTATTGGCCCGTTCTAAATTTAGTAGGTGTTGTGTTGTCACTAATCATACGTAGTGATGGCCTCGAGGTCAGGGCGCGCGGTCGAAAATCTCGGCGGTCGCAAGTTCAAAACCCAGGCACACACCTCTGACTTTTCAATTTATGCGTTTTTTCTTAATGAACTATCATGTCCTTTAACGGTAAAGCAAAACATCGCGTCGTGAGGAAACCTGCACACCTAAAAGTTCTTACGAATTTCTTAGGTGTGTGTGTTATTAGGTTTTTTTTATTAGGATATTTTAAGTTGCACCACAGAGTGAACGGCAATAAGCTTGCCCCTATTACTTAGAAAATTGAAAACACAATTGGCGAAATTTGGGTGCAGAAATGCACCTCTGCTTAACCCTTTGGGGAATTCAGGCGTGAGCTTATGTATGTAACATAATTATTTCTTCAATGCTACTTGTCAGTCAAGATGTCTCTTGTAATCGGATGAAACAGGGTTTATATTTCTAAAGCGGGCTGTGGAGGTCGCGTTTGCATCCACTGAACCGAGAAGTTTCATTTGCATGAAGCCTTTTGTAGTTTTTTTTATTGTGCTGTTATGACGTCACGACGCTGAGACGAGACTCGCTGTGATGGATAGGGTTGTCAAGTGTGGATGTCAGTCTAAGTCTACTGACTCTATGGTTGGAAGTCGTTTGTGGTATTGTTTCTCGTGGAATAGTGGTGAAATGTTGTTCTTCGGTCATATACAATTCAAAATGCAAATTACTTTTGTAATTAATTTTATTAAATAAAATGATCGTTTATTTATCACGTTGAAACATATCTTACAACAAATCATTACGAAAGTCATCAAAATAATCGTAACTATTTTTATTATCTTAACCATTATAAAACATACTATATACTTGAAAGTCATAGATGCGACTCGATCCGAATTCGGTTCCACTCGGGAACGACTAATAAATGAAATAAATATATCCAACAGTCACATATGTACAAAGTTCTCATGTACACTAAGATACAAGCCTTGTGTTGTAGGTATCAGAAACTACGAGAGACTTTTCGCTCTCACAAACAATATTTGTGGATCACACAAACATTTGTCTCGGTGCAGGGATCAAATCCGCGGCATCACGGTCCGCAAGCTGGTGGCTAACCTACTGCGCCACGGGGCTGTCAAACCCTAAAACCATAACCCACAGCTAAATACTTTTGTAAAGTAAAACATCATTTGTGATTCCCTCTGCGTTCTGTGAAACAAGAGACAAACGGCCACGCGACGTGAGACTCGTCTCGACTCCACGCTTGTTGAAGAGATCTTGATGCTGCGCACTTGTTGCATCTCGTATTGTGTCGTTGAGAATGTCTGAGATGCTGCCCTTAAGTTAATAAAGGAAACGTGAGCCTACGGGCTTTTTTGCAATATCTACTTGAAGCAAAATTTGCCGGCTCACACTCTAAAAGCATGTTGATATTTACCAATTCTACTTAATATTTATTACAAATCATTTTTTGGTTTGTTTACAACATTAGTTTTTCAATTAAAATTAATGTTTAACCAATTTTATTAAATGTGTGTACGGAGAAATAAGGAAGAAAAGAAGAAGAAGGCCTAAACCCTCGCAGTTGTAGAGGAGGCCCGTGCCCAGCAGTGGGACGTATTTGGGCTGATGATGATGATGATGATGATGACGGGGAAAAGTAGGGTCGGATCGAGATTCCGAAATTATCTTTCGTAATAAATGAATGGCCCCTTATGTCAATTTCAAACATTTTTGATTCTTCCCTTGGAGAATGTTTCTTTGTCTACAGTCGCTGAAAATCTTCTTCACTTCACGATTATGACAATACTCCCATTTCTATATAGGTTATTTGGATAATAATGTTTACGGAACATAACTGTGTCACCGCGTGCATGCAGCGTGAACTTTGCTCGTAAACTATGATATGGACACGTTACATATAATTATTCACGGTAATCCACTAACCGACTACGGGTTGTGCATCATATATGAGGTGCATACATCAGGGACCGGATTTAAGGAGTACCTAGGCTCCGAACCCCTTATCCATAGTTAGATCCTTAGTTATTTATTCGACGATATAGCCAAATGATATTCAGCTTCTTGAAACTTACTATTTTCTGTCATAATTTAGTTACATTTTTTTGTTTCGTCTAATAACATTGATTATATTTTATAGTCTAAGAAGAGTCAGAAAATTTCGGTGATTTATCTAAAGTTTTCTCAATATATTTATCCCAAGTTATTTAACATATAAGTGGTATGTTTGTTTCTGAGTCATGCAGAAATTCCTGTTTCTAGCCATCCTGGTAAATTACGCTTCAATTTATGTCAATGATACAGTAGAACCAATCTATTACAATTTTTATTAATTACTCACTAAATTGCTACAAAACTGCGTCGTTCTAAAAATAATTATTTCGAACTAAAAATCCCGCATTTATTCCCGAATGCAAGTCTGAGTTGTGCGGCTAATAAGAGATTCCTGGCGCGTCTTACAGGAAGGCGGGACGGACTCCTTACACGACAGTATGTGTCAACAGCTACGTAAATGGATCACAATGTATTGTATCAGTAGTTAGGGATGGTCATGGGCCTCATGGGTGGCTGGTCAATATATAATACATTATTAATACATGCTTCATTTAGCTTCGTCTGAATCCAACGTTATTATTTCCCGTCTCATTAAACTGTTAAAAAATGCACATATGACATATATGTAATTATTAAACAACAATAAAACTTTGTTGTGTCCAAGAAAAATGTGGTCTTTATAATGAGTCAAAAACAAGTGAATGGCACCCAAGATACAAGCTAAGCTTATTATGGGGACTATTGTGGTTTTGTATAAAGAGCAGTATCTTTTTAAGTAAATAAATATATGTATTGTTATTATAATATTTAATAATGTTTTTCGTCAATTAACTCTTTGAAATGTAGGTACATTATTTCGCACGTGCTATTGCGTTCAAAACTTTTTTAAATATTGTAAAACTAATTTAATTTTGTTTGTTTCAGGTAATTATCAAGATAGTTGCTTACACAGAAAAGCTAAGGTAACGGATACAGAAAAATACGGTTTAGTATAGCTATAAGCTCCTGCTTATGAAATGGTAACGCTCCTAACAACGAAAGGTGACGGAGACATAAAATGCGATACCGCGGAATTCATTGATGAAATCTCTTAAATGTGAATCAGGAAAACTGTTTTTTTTTTTATTTACGTTTTAAATATTTAAAAATATCAATCTATTATTTAATGTTTCGTATTAAAGCATCGAAAAATTTACATTTTGCCAAAGAATTTTTTACCCAATAGTTTGTTAGAAGAAGTGGAACAAAACAAAAAATATTTTCTTCAACTATGGCAAACTATAAATGAAAAGACTGCGAAAAAACAAGACACAAATCGAACGCCATTTGAAATAACAAGCCAACGCTGCACTCTTTACAAAAACTATAACATCCGCCACTCGTGACTCGTTTAGAAAACGAACGATAAAACAGCTTTTCAACACATAAATATGTGTTAAAATCAATATTCCATTTAACTTTGATTGGACCGGTGCTGACAAAAACTAGATACGGTTTCTAGAAACTAAATTTGTAGACGCGATATGATTTCACTGCGCTGAAAGCGGAACGCGGCCTGCACTGTGCAGTGCGCCTTAGAAAACACTGTAAATAGATCATGTGCCAACGAAAGTAACTTATGAAAGGATGAAAGTAGTCTCGTAATATCGAATTTTGAAATAGACGTGTATAAAAAGCAACAAGCAACAATCATATTGTATGTAGTTTTGACGGCCAATTAAGATGCTAGTCTTGCATCGTGGGTATCAGAAAACACGAGAGATTTTTTGGTTCCGCAATTATGAATTGATATAAGTATTTACATAATTGTCTCAGTGCGGGTATTGAATTAGCGGCATTTTTCCAAATAACTGCTTAAATACTTAGCCTATCGGTATTTAATGCTGAAATTAGCTCCCAAAGTCAATGCAAATTATTTATTTTTCGATCATTTCTATACTGATGAATACTATCATAAACCACGGAAATATGACCGGGTTAGGCATCTTAGCTACGGTATACTAGATTTTCTTGATGATTCTTCACTCGACCTTCTTACTTTTTCAACTTCTTATATGGAACCTGATGATTTTTTGATGCTAGCTGACACCCAAAGCAAAACTCCTAATAGAACAACAAGATTGTCTTAACAAATAGATCGCGTCCCATGTTTACGTGTATGACGGGTGCACACGACGAATGGTAAATAGTTTATTCGATTAGCGCCTATGTAGGTTAGTTGAGTTTATTGGACCGATAAAACGTAGCAATTTAACGCTCCGATGGCTCACGTGTTCAAGGATGTTTCCTGACAATACAACAGTTGTTCCTATTCTTATTTGAGAGATCTATTTGTGTACCTGAAACACCTAACTTCTGATTGGTGAAGACAGCATACATCTTTATATTTAAAATGAGTTATTCTAGCCGTCACTATTATCAGCCAAAAGGGATCCATTGTTGAAAATAGGCCTCACCAAAGATTCCCAGTTCGTCTTTTTAGTGAAGGAAATATTTAAAGAAACCTACATATACCTTGCAGTCCTTTATATTATAAAGTTTATAGGGTTCCCCTTAATGAATAGTAAATGAGGCCCCTGCCCAGTAGTGGGGCGTAACAAGCCAAAACAGAACTATTATTACAAGTAACTTTGAATCATACTCCCTAATGCTAGCTGGTATGCTATTGCAAAATACTTGTAAACAAATTAACACAAGCTGGTATTTGCTTTTAGTGAATCTTAATAAAGTTTGAGTGATGTCGCGAGTGGAGGTCGTTGTATAATGTCACTCGGTGGCATTATGTTGCCATTTGGATGTGTTTTGTTTATGAACATGTTTTGTTTGAGTTGTAAATGACTTTGTAGTGGACAAAACGCACACGCCGTGTGAGTTTAGGAATCAATAGTATTTAGGTAAAATTTTAAAAAACAGTAAATTTTTTGGTTTGTTCGTATAACCTCCTGGATCCCAATAAGAAAAAAAATACGCCTATAGCCTATAGTACTTTATAAAGAATTTAGCCTAGAGTCCTGAATCTTCTGTCGCTTGTATTAAGGGCTAAAATGAATGTGATTTCAGGACCTCAATTAATGTCAGGACTTGACACGGACGTCTATTTATTTCTTTCTACAGGACGCAGGGATCCAGGAGGATATATTTAATAAATTATGAATGAAGCCACAAAAGAAAACCTTGCTCCTAACTACTCAATACTCTGCTATTTTTGTCCCATTGCCTTAATTTTCTCGTAATACTATTGGACAATAATTCATATAAATTATGTTAAAATTCTCAGTAACATCACAGGGTCTACAAATGGACCAAAAAGCGGCGAGACACGACGACCATCGTAAAATAATTAATTGTGGTTGAATATAAAATCGTGAAGTCGTGATGGCCTTGAGGTTTGGGCATGCGGTCGAGAATCTCGACGGTCGCGGGTTCAAACTCCAGGCACACACCTCTGACTTTTCGAAGTTATGTGTGTATTCACAATGAATTATCACTTGCTTTAACGGTGAAGGAAAACATCGTGATAAAACCTGCACACCTAGGAGTTCTTAGGAATTTCTTAGGTGTGTAGTCCGCCAACCCGCACTAGGCCAGCGTGGTGGACTAAGGCCTAAACCCTCTCAGTTGTAGAGGAGGCCCGTGCTCAGCAGTGGGACGTATATGGGCTGATGATGAATATAACATCCACTAAAGTAAAAAGTACAAGAAAATTGCTTGTGTGATCGTGTATGGCCATGAATAAATCGATGGACCCAACCCGCAGAGGTGAAAATCCTGAAGCGTATCCACTCTAAAGGCGAACAATACGGTGTAAATAAAGTGTTTTGTAGCGCAGTATCAAGGCGAGGATCAACGGCGTGCTGCCTTTATTAGTTTCAGACTTCAGCTATTGCTTCATTTCTCTTCGAGGGATATAAACTGTGGACTGTCTGTTTGTTATTACTTCGATGTATAGTTTTGTGTTGATGCGTCTTTTCTTTATTTACGTTATATTGACACGGCAAAGTATTGGCAACTGATGATTAAATGAAAATGATGACGGTTATGCCTCATTATCGACATAATTATGCTGTGCCGGTTGCAAGAAGTAAACATAAGCTATAGAACGCGATAGATTTAATTATATCAGTATGATTCATTAATAAGAACAGTGCTTGTTATTCAAGGGAATACCAATACCCAGTCTTAGCAAGATGAGCCTCTCTCATTCATAATACCCGAACGAAACGTAATAGAAATATTTAACGTCGGTCTTTCGTCAAATATTAGTAATACGCTGGTGGTAGGATATTCGTATCCGCCCGGATAGCGACCACCGTACACAGGGCGTAAAACCCGCCATAGTGGCACATGCAAGTGTGCCGCGTTCCGGGATCAGCCAGTGTATATCCGGTTTTCGGGGGTGCTTCAATCATGGTGAAAGGATGACCGTGCCGGCATTTTTTGGCCGGTTTCTTGCGGTCGGTCCTTTGTTCACCATGGTATTAGTCCCCCAAACTTCTTCACAAGATAGGTGAAGACATGATTGCGTCGACCAACGGGAGATCATCATCTCTCGCTGGTCGGCACTTTTTCTGGATTCCATTACACTTACCATCAGGTGCAATGGGGTCACTTTGCCGTGCCAGTATAAAAAGAAAATACCACGGCTAAGCCAAACCATTTCATCTACGGTAACATCGGATTTTGTCCTTATCTTACTGAGGCCGACAACAAACGACAACCCGATATAAAATTTACTTTATATAATACACAAAAAGGAACACAATTAATTAAAAAGAATAAAATATACTTTTTAGGACAATGTTTCCAATGTTTTATACACTATGTTCACATCTTATTTCGGAGATCTATTTTAGAAATATGTCAAAACTGTCTTCATTATTAATTTATTTATTTATTTACGCTTTATACATAACATATGTAAAGGTGGACTTAATGCCTGAGGCATTCTCTACCAGTCAAACCTTAGGTGGTGCAGAGATGAAAAGCGTAGGTGCGTAAATTGATTTATGATATACTACACAAGACATTAAACAAAATACATACATACATACGATATATAAAAGATAAATATCTTAAGTAAATATATAGGTACTAATATATTACAGATATACATATTACATACATAAATAAATACATATCATAATCCTCAGCCCATAATATACGTCCCACTGCTGGGCACGGGCCTAAAAACGACCTAAAAAGTTCCTAAGAACTTTTAGGTGTGCAGGTTTCATAACGATCAAAACTGTCTTGTTCACAAATAAATTAAGTAACTTGAAGGACATCATATCAAGTAAACCAGAGTGCATTTATATACTCTTATTATTTAGAGAACAAGCGGACGAAAGCAGTTGCTTCCGAGCCGTCTCGTTGGATATCGCTGATCTATTACAACTCCGAAGGTAGTTAAACTTAATACCGTTTTATTTATAGACGGGTATGGACGAGCGTCTCTTGAGTTATACTAAGATTGAATGTTGTGGGTTAATGTTCAGGAATTTCTCTAGTATGTGTAGTCTAGGAATCCGCATTAGTGTGGCTAACTAAGGCTAATTAGAAGAGAAATCACGAGCGTATAGTAATGTTTAAAATATAGGAGTATATCTTCATTGTATTGACTAGTTCTAAGTGCTTTATAGTTTATGCGATTAATAAACGATTATTTTATTCTATCGAATCATACGGAAATACTACGTTTATTGCATCGACTGGGATAAAATTTTAAGTTCATAATTCAAGAACTATCAAAATCTTGATATATTCCTGTGCTTCAAATCATATTACTTGGTTACATTACAATATACTTTTGTTAATAATGCGTGCCTTTCTTTATAGTCACGCCTTTTTCTGTAATTTTGTAGAAAAAACTGCATGTTAGGATCTTATATAATCTTCAGTCTCTCAAGTTGCCAAATTTATCACCTTGATTATTGTTAGTATGATTGTAAGTAGAGATGTCCCTGTGATTTCACGGGCATACCGATTTGAGTTGTTGTCCCTAGTCGTCCCGGTCCCGATATATCCCGGTCGTTCAACCTTCACGCTAGCTTCAAGGGACTGCACTAATTATGGTTTTATTGCCGTCATCGTTGGTGGTTCGATGTTCGAGTGGCCAACGATTTTATACGATGTACGTTTTGATATGTGATAGGGTCGCTGAACTCGAAATCATTTTGATGTGTAGTACGAGTAGCTTAGTATGTGATACGATCTGTCAGCACCTGGTTCTAACCTCTATTCTGTTTTTATAGTCATCAACTGACTGACTGACGAAAACTGTAAAAAAAGTACTTGTAAAAGTACATACACATACATACATAAACTCACGCCTGTATTCCCCGAAGGGGTAGGCAGAGGTGCATTTCTGCACCCACATTTCGCCAGGTATGTATCAGTCCCACGTAATAGGGGGCGAGCCTATTGCCGTTTTTCGGGCACATTTCCAGACTCCGTGCTGTTACTGGGAATTTCCTAATGGAAAAACCCAATAACAATTTGCCCGACCCGGGAATCGAACTCAGGACCTCTAGATCGCACGGCACATACTTGCATCGCGAGACCACGAGGCAGTACTTGTAAAAGTCTGATTGAATAAAGATTATATTGACTTTGACTAGTTCCTTTTTGTATCGTAATTATAAGGAGTTGTGTATCAGGTAGATGAGTTACAGCATGGATTGTAAATTAAATAAATAAATAAATACACCCAACAGTCACATACATAGTTCTGACCCCACACTAGGATACAAGTCCTGTGTCGTGGGTATCAGAAACTACGGAAGACTTTTCGGTCTCACAAACACCCAGATCCCAGATTTGTGGATCACACAAACATTTGTCTCGGTGCGGGGATCGAACCCGCGGCCTCTCGTTTCGCAAGCTGGAATCTAGCGCCACGGGGCTGTCATGTATCTTGTTTCTCTTCTGATCAGTCATCAAATGTCTAACGTGTTGCATTTAAAAAATCACCAGCCTATTATGAGTAATATTATTAATTGCGAAGTGTCATTTAAATTAATATTTTTATCTCTTTAATTTTATACGTAGATTTGTAAATCTATTCAAAAGCTTAATAGAAGAGGCGTACCTCCAGTGGACGTTATAAGACTAAAGTGTTTCTTTTTACTTAATCTGCTATTACTAACCCTCGACAATCTCAATGGAATCTAAAAATACTGCAATACAATCAAGACGTCTATGAATTATACATCTTAAAAGGCATAAACTGTATAGCACTCAGAGATGCTAGCCAGTAGCTATTGGCATCTTAATCACGAGTGGATCTCAGTAGTACGGCGAAGATTTACGCTCAGATCTGTTGGAAGCAGACGTTCAAGATGGCCGTAAATAACGCTCTTTACCTTCTGATTCTGCAGATATTTTTAGCCTTTTAAAGGTTATTACACTTTTATTTTTACTGTGTATTTTTTTAAACATTTCATTAGCCAAAGACTTGTTATTCAGCCTGAACCAAACCAGTGTTGACTAAAGTCTGAAGGCTTTTAATCGCAGAGGAGGTCAAATTCTATGATTTTTAGATCAACCCACATTAAGCCAACGCGGTGGACTAAGACCCATATGTACCGCATAGGAGGCCTGAACCCAGCAGTGGGACGTAAAAGACTGATATTATAATTAAAAAAGATTGGATTGAAAGAAGATTTTTAACGCCCAGAGTCAATTTGTGCCTGTCATAATTAAAACAATTAAGACACTTTGTTCGCGGTCGGGAGCACCAATTTATAATTATTATCCCCACGATAGTAGCTGGAATTTGAGTATTTGGAGTCCCTTATATCTTAATTAAATCTTAACATTTAATTTTTAAGGTTTTTATGGCGTCTCTAATTGCATAAGATCATCCGTCTACTTGAACTGTGCTTCTTCAACTTTATTTATACTATGTTCTTACGAATAATATCTATTTACACTGAAAATTATCATCATCCATCATTCATCAGCCAATGGAAGTCCACTGCTGGACATAGGCCTCTCCTAATGACTTCCACAGGGACCTGTTGGAAGCAGCTTGCATCCAGCGACGTCCCGTGACCTTTACTAGGTCGTCCGACCATCTTGTCGGAGGACGTGGCGTCCACTCGAGAACTTAAATATATTATAGGGTAAGGCAAGTTATAGGGTACATCAACGATCTACCAAGCAAAAAGTCTTGATGTATTCGAAAACGAAGGTTCCAATAACTTTCCGATCTTATTCTGAAGCCGTCTTACACCGGTTACTGCGCGAACGGTATATTACAGCAATATATTTGATTATTTATTAATACAACCAGTTCGGTAGACGTACTTACGCGATAGAAATTGTTCCAACACGCTGGAAGTTGGTCGCGTGGCGTATTTCGTACGCTGAGCGGGTAAAAATATATGTATTTACTAGTAAGTGGCGGTACTTCCATAGAAGCCCATAAGCGTAACACGGTAATTGTGTAACGTCTAGTTTATATAGACTGCCTCGTGGTCTCGCGGTACAAGTATGTGCCGTGCGATCTAGAGGTCCTGGGTTCGATTCCCGGGTCGGGCAAAGTGTTATTGGGTTTTTCCATTAGGAAATTCTCGGTAACAGCACGGAGTCTGGAAATATGCCCGAAAAACGGCAATAGGCTCGCCCCCTATTACGTGGGACTGATACATACTTGGCGAAATGTGGGTGCAGAAATGCACCTCTGCCTACCCCTTCGGGGAATACAGGCGTGAGTTTATGTATGTATGTATGTGTCTAGTTTATAATTGTTTATTTTGGGGTCAGTATATTCTAATTTTATGTCAAATTGCATTTGTTCAAGCTTAATATATAATCATTATAATTATTATTTGGAATTTTGTAAGACAAACTGGGCCTTTGGGCTTCTATGGAAGTACCGCCACTGGTGGATGGGGATATAAAAGAGTAAAAACAAAGACGTTGCATCCAGGCACTGCAGGTTAATTATAATGCAAACCACTACACGCTGAAGAAATCTGAGGCATTGGCTAGTATATAAATCAAATAAAGTAATTTATAGATAGACGATTTAGTAATAAATTTATGTATTTTTTACTATTTTCGCGATTGTTGATCGAAGCTTACCATCAACGCAGACTATTCTAGTGATTTTTATGAAAAAGTATTCAAAACGCGACAACTCGTTCATTACACGGCGTGGTTGAAATCAATCAAGGCCCATATTGGCGCAGTTTATCGCAAAACTGTGGCGCGGCCGTGCGGAATACTAAAACGTGCTCCAAACACGTAGTAACTCGCTCGTTGTATATGTTGGAAAAATGCAATTTTGTATCTCAAATATACTATTGATTGCCGCGTTGGATGAGACTGCCTCGTGGTCTCGCGGCTCAAGTACCTATGTGCCGTGCGATCTAGAGATCCTGGGTTCGATTTCCGGGTCGGACAAAGGGTTTTTCCATTAGGAAATTCTCAGTTGCAGCACGGAGTCTGGAATTGTATCCGAAAAACGCCAATAGGCTCGCCCCCTATTACGTGGGAGCGCTGGGACTGATATATTACCTGGCGAAATGTCGGTGCAGAAATGCACCTCTGCCTACCTTTTCGGGGAATACAGGCGTGAGATTATGTATGTATGTACTTAAAATAGAGCTAGGAATTTTTTGGTTGTATAGTCCGCTAACCAAATCCTGTGTAGGCCTAAAACCTAATTGTAAAGGAGGCCCGCGCCCAGCAGTGGGACTGATGATAAAAATAGAGCTGGCATAATGAATGCGTGAAACAACTCCTCTGCCTATTCAATCGAGTATACAAGCTTAAAGTATTTGACTATACCCAGATAAAGCTGACCCTAATGTATGTTTCGCAACATTTCAATAGAAGGTCGCTAATGACCGATGAGTGGTGCTTTGTCTGTTTCTTCGGTCGTTAATATACTTGTGATTAAGCATGTTTGGATTGTCAATATGAGGCCGCGTGATACATACATGTACTAATTTGACTACACTCACGCCTAGACTTCTACGGGGGTAGCTGTATTTTTGGACTCACATTTTGTAAATTGTTTTTTAAGTAGAATACAATAATAAGCCATTTTAAATCGTTGAACGAGCGTATTTCCAAAATAAAGTCAATAAAATATACACTCAACAGTCACATACATAGTTCTGACCCTACATTAGAATACAAGTCCGTTGTCGTGGGTACCAGAATCTATGAGAGGCTTTTCGGTCTCACAAACACCTGACTCGGGTCTGGACCCGAAACAAATATGTGGATCACACAAACATTTGTCTCGGTGTGGGGATCGAACACGCGGCCTCTCGTTTCGCAAGCTAGTAGGCTCGACGCTGCCAAAATAAGTAAAATTAGTTAGAAAAAACTAATAGAAAATCTTAGTAATGCTGCCCAATCCGGAAATCGAACACAGGAACTTTGGATCCCGCACGTGCCAAATTAAATTAAGAAGCCAATAAGTATCTGGCTAAAATTACCCCCTGAATTTCATTATCACATCATATGACCAATTTGCGTATAAAATGTGTCATAAGATCAACATGCAGTGTGTGCACAGCCTACGTTATCAGTTCAAGGTGACAGAGCGCAGTAGAACGAGATAGGTGATTGGGCTCTTTGCGTGTGGGAAAGAGACAGGATATTTTAAATGTAAACATTTGCCGTACAGTAATTACCGGACAGCTGTTTACCGTCGAATTAGATATATCATACTTAGTCACTGTTGTAGGAAGTTTTGGGTTACGTAATTAGTTAATAGTAGTCCGCCAACCCGCACTAGGCCAGCGTGGGGGACTAAGGCCTAAACCCTCTCAGTTGTAGAGGAGGCCCGTGCCCAGCAGTGGGACGTATTTGGGCTGATGTTGAGTTAGTTAATGGTATAATAAGAGATACCATAAAAAAGTTTTATTCTGGAACAAATATGGGAATTTAAGTCTTCCATGCCTACAATCTTCGCAATGAATTATATCAGTACTTTAACGGTGAAGGAAACCATCGTGAGGAAACTTGCAACTAATCATCTTGAGCAATAACAATAACCACCCACAGTTTCCAGCCAATACAGCCCATTAACACCCACTTAACAGAATTGTCTGCAATGGAGTGCCACCTATGACCCGAACGAAAATTGACGCGGCGTGACTGACGTTCTTAGTAGTAGATATAGTTACATTGAGAATTACGTTTTCTTTTCTTTAGACTTTAAACTACACATAGCATCATACACTGCCTGCCTGACTGCCTCGTGGTCTCGCGGTACAAGTATGTGCCGTGCGATCTAGAGGTCCTGGGTTCGATTTCCGGGTCGGACAAAGTATTATTGGGTTTTTCCATTAGGAAATTGTCAGTAACAGCACGGAGTCTGGAAATGTGCCCGAAAACGGCAATAGGCACGGCCCCTATTACGTGGGACTGATACATACCTGGCGAAATGTGGATGCAGAAATGCACCTCTGCCTACCCCTTCGGGGAATACAGGCGTGAGTTTATGTATGTATGTAATAGTGCAAATGCATTTTAAAACATCGTGGATGGAAACATACATACGTATGTATATACAGTCACAGTATCGCTCGAGGGCCATGCGAGCCTACTGCGGGTTATCGACAACATTTCCATAGTCTCTGCTACTACAGACAATGTCCTGATGCAAATAAACTACCAATCTCTCGACCCATGAACCGATTCCAGGGCCCTTCAATCGCACGTCCGGAATTGTGCCCGAAAAACGGCAATAGGCTCGCCCCCTATTATGTGGGACTGATAGGTACATACTTTGCGAAATGTGGGTGCAGAAATGCACCTCTGCCTACCCCATCAGGGATTTTTTTTATACTGGCACGGCAAAGTGACCCCATTGCTCCTGATGGTAAGTGTAATGGAGTCCAGAAAAAGTGCCGACCAGCGAGAGATGATGATCTCCCGCTGGTCGACGCAATCATGCCGGCCGAAAACCTCTTCACCTATCTTGTGAAGAAGTTTGGGGGACTAATACCATGGTGATCAAAGGACCGACCGCGAGAAACCGGCCAAAAAATGCCGGCACGGTCATCCTTTCACCATGATTGAGCCCCCCCGAAAACCGGATATACACTGGCTGATCCCGGAACGCGGCACACTTGCATGTGCCACTATGGCGGGTTTTACGCCCTGTGTACGGTGGTCGCTATCCGGGCGGTTACGAATATCCTACCACCAGTCGGGTATATTTCTCGAATGTTCTAAAACCCAATAGAATACCTATGTATGTTATAATAAATATGTATCTACGTGGACTCGGCTGATCGGATTTGCGTGGCTGCGCTGTGCCGACAATAATTATGGAGATATCTAGAGGATGCGTATCACGACGCTTTCGTCGCGTGGAATTTGTGTTTCATCGTGATGGATTTTATGACAGAATGTTGTAAAGGCGAATACTGTTGAGAGGAAAAAATACACATTTTTTGTCATTCATAAGTCCCAGGTGAACGGTAGAAAATACGCTTAGCGTGTACGCTGGGCACAGGTCCCCTATACAACTGAGGTTTTAGGCCTTAGTCCACGCCGGCCTAGTGCGGGTCAACATATACGAGTTATATAAAAGTTACGTGGACTAAGGACTATATAAGCTTATTGTGTTTAAAGGCTTTATCTTGACTCCTTTGTTGGTCCCCCGGAATTAATGGGACGAACGTTCGAGAGATCCTAAAATGTGCCCGGTTCGATTAGTTTTATAAAGTTTCTATAAATAAATTGTCAATAGCAGCATTCCGTAAAGAATTGTGTCAAAAAAGCGGCAATAGGATTGTTCTACTACGCGGCATTTTAAGTGGTGAAGCTTTACTATAAAATACTCTTTGGTGTGTGAATTTTTAAATTTAAAAAGAAGAGAATAATAACTTCGTGTTTAGATGGATATATACAATGATATTGTCGAAGTTTTATCGTGTTAAATAATAAGTAACAGCGTGATATTAAGTTTTTGCCTCACGTATTGGAATGCAAAAAGTGCATAATTTTCACACATCGGGTTTTGTGACGCAAGTTGCAACGTGCATGCCGCGACAGTGAGCTCATCTGCTGTCGTTTGTAACTTTAATGTATCTACATGCAAACATAAACTCACGTCAATGGGTAGGCAGAGATCATGGATCTTCAGTGTACTCGGCCTGACATCCTACTTGCTCTGATTTTACTTTTATTGATATATTTTTTCTTTTGCGTTTGTTCAGAATGTTGTTTGTTTCTCCTAAACCGTCTCTTGTTCGGTAGTTAATTTGTATATAATGCTTTATTACACTTTTTTTTTTAATCGAAGGGAAAGCAAATTTTGGCCACCTCCCGCCAATTCTTTATTACACGAAAATAAGTGTCTATTAATATTTAGTATAATATCTAATAAAATCTAATAAAAAGCAGTGATGGCCTCGAGATTTAGGCGTGCGGTTGAGAATCACGGCAGTCACGGGTTCAAACCCCAGGGACACACCTGTGACTTTTCGAAGTTATTCCTGTATTCTCAATTATCACTTTAACGGTGAAGGAAAACAACGTTAGGAATCCTGCATACTTAAAAGTTCGTAGGAATTTCTTAAGTGCGTAGTCCGCCAACCCGTACTAGGCCAGCGTGGTGGACTAAGGGCTAAGCCCTCTCAGTTGTAGAGGAGGCCACTGCTCAGCCATAGTTCTTATATGGGCTGATAATGATGATGATATACGGAAATATACTGGGTCTGAGTGCACCACACTTGTTTAAAAAAACTTGTTAAAATCCGAAAAGTCAGTAATACGTCCGTATGCTATAAAAGAAGACCTGGTTATTGACCAATGTCTGTCGTCAGTCCAATTAGCTATGCTGCCGAGAACTTACAACAATGGCCTGCATAATACTTATTCAATGCGTACATGAACGTATGAAAATGTGTACACGATGTAAAACCCGCGTTATTTCACAAATACCGTTGTTGGAACGTGTAAATTAGCACGTACTTATGCATACAAATTGTTTTATACACTACAAATCGGCCGCGACCACACTAGAGTTGTCAATATTGCGCGTTTATTTGAACGCTGAGAACGAGAGACGGTTAGTACTCGACACAAATGTGCCTCGACTGCCTTGATAACTTGTGGCACAAGTCTGAGCCGTGGGATCTAGAGATTCGATTCCAGAGTAGGGCCAAGTGTTATTGGGTTTTTATTAAGAGATTCCCAGTAACAGAACGGAGTCTGGAATTTTGCCCGAAAAACGGCAAAAGGCTCGCCCCCTATTAAGTGGGACTGATACACTTCTGGCGAAATGTGTGAGCAGAAATGCATCTCTGCCTACCCCATCAGGGAATACAGGCGTGAGTTTATGTATGTATGATGATGTATGTGTTTTATTTGTACTTGGTTCTGGTTTCCCCTATGAATAAAAGGTTAGGCTTTAGTCTACCACGCTTGTCTGTTATAAAACTATATTAGAATACCTAAAAAACTACGCGTAGGAATAACAATGGGCGGTCTTATCTCCACAATCTTTCAGACAACCAAACTGACTAGACAGACAAGTTATAATTACAAGCTACTACGATCGTCAATAAAAGTAATAAGCCTACCTCTCGGTCGTTTAGCATATGCGTGCGACGGACAATCGAAGGATCGTGGGATCGATTCGGCTCGCGTCTATTAATGTGGGAATACTAAAGACATCTGGATAAATGTGGATATAGAAATACACCACTGCTTATCCTTTCGAGGATAGTGGCTTGAGTGTATATATGTGTACATCAGAGTAACTCTTTGAAGTGAGCATAGGTTAAGACTTCATGCACCAGTTGGTCTTGAAAGTCATTATCATTAGATCAACATAGTCTGAACATATCTACGAAGGGCTAAGGTTTCGTGCCTGAGTTTAGCTTGAAGATTGTAACTAGAGTCATTAAATTGTGGTAAATAAACTTCAGAGGAACGCCCACGCTCTAAAACACCACTATGATCGTTGCCTTAGAAGCGTGACGCATCATTTATCTTGATTTATGATTTGCTAATTACTTGAGAGATATTGCAACTGATTTTATAGTAGCCGAGTGCGAGATAGCTCAGTGATTCATCTAAGCAATAGATCTACTATAAGGCGTGGTGGCCTCGAGGTTTAGGCGCGCGATCGAGAATCTCGACGGTCGCGAGTTTAAACCCTAGGCACATACCTCTGACTTTTCGCAGTTATGTGTGTATTCACAATGGATTATCACGTACTTTAACGGTGAAATAAAACATCGTGAGGAAAGCTGTTTACATAAAAAGTATTAGGAATTTTGTTGTGTAGTCCGCCAACCCGCACTAGGCCAGCGTAGTGGACTGAGGCCTAGACCCTCTCAGTTGTAGAGGAGGCCCGTGCCTAGCAGCGGGACGTATATTAGCTGATGATGATGACATATTAGTATGTATATTTTTGTAAAATCTTTCTTTCACCACTTTGCCCGATCCAGGTACAAAATTCTGGGATTAAATTATATCCTTACCTCAACATGCATGAGCCATTCCACAATTGGTCCTTTTCGCCTCTCATACGATAACTAGTAGAAAAGTAAAAAGGCAATCTTACCCACCTGTGGCTGAGACTCTTAACCCGCTTCCAGATCTGCAGATACATTAGAAAATAAACGTAAAAGTTATATACTTATGGTTTGAATTCGTATGTAAATGAGGTATGAGCGAGTGGATTCTGGAGCGATATGAATGCTGTCATAACATGGCGGTTGGTAACTTAGTGTATACTTAGAAAATTATGTTGTTTTAGAATGTTTTTAGCAAGTTTGAATGGGAAAAGCTAATAGTAATATTTTTTGTATGTATTTAATGTATTTGTATAATTCTAATTTAATTCTCATACATACATAAACACACGCCTGTATTTCCCGAAGGGGTAGGCAGAGGTGCATTTCTGCACCCACATTTCGCCAGGTATGTATCAGTCCCACGTAATAGGTGGCGAGCCTATTGCCGTTTTTCGGGCACATTTCCAGACTCCGTGCTGCTACTGAGAATTTCCTGATGGAAAAACCCAATAACATTTTGCCTGACCCGAGAATCGAACCCAGGACCTCTAGATCGCACGGCACATACTTGTACCGCGAGACCACGAGGCAGTCAAATATTATAAAGAG
Organism: Hemaris fuciformis; assembly: GCA_907164795.1. Lineage (NCBI taxonomy): Eukaryota > Metazoa > Arthropoda > Insecta > Lepidoptera > Sphingidae > Hemaris > Hemaris fuciformis. Next base: position 1,330,971 of record OU015452.1, read on the forward strand.
GTAATCAGTCAATCAATTATAATTATAATTCGTATTTTATGTTTGAATATCTATTTAATTTTCCATGTAAATAAGTTGTATATACATATTATGTATTTTGTTACTGCTCTACGTATGTATATTGTTTTTGTTTATATTGTTTTCACCATAATGTAAATTATGCACCTACTGATTTATTTCTGCATTAATCATTTTTGCATTGGTCGACTGTAAGAGGGTGCCTGAGGCATTATGTCCGCCTTTGTACATAATTGTATAGTACCTAAGTATTATAAATAAATAAAGAGAATATATTTTTTTTTACATTTATCTAACAATTTATTTTGGCTGGTTAAATTTAATCTAGAGCGATGTGTCGTTGCCATTAGAAAAAAATAAACAAAATATAGGTATTGTCTAGAAATTATTGTTTTAGAATTATTAATATAATTGAAGTTACTGTAATACTTGACAGCCTCCATGGCGCGATTGGTAATATAACAGCTTTGTAACGAAAGTTCGCTTTGATCCTCACAACGTGACGCTATAATAGGATTGCAATAATATGTTTTTTGGTTATTCTTAGTTTAATATTCGATAAAGATACAAACAATACAAGGTAAATTAACTTTTTGTTACCGAAAAATCATTTACAATAATAAAAATCGATTATATCTTCGACGAATCTTATGCACCGGCAGTTTCGACTCTCAAACACACAAGTCTTGGGTCACTAATAACAAAACAAACGACAAATTTTAGTCTCTACACCAAAGAGAAGTTTCATCACGGCTTAAAAACACGACACATGACCCTTGCTATTACGGAAACGAGGAAACAACCTTATGTAAAAGCGTGTCAACTCTTCACTTGCCGCGGAGCACTCATTAATGGCTCCGAGGGGGCGCTGGGCCCTCTAATTTGCCCCACATGCGCTTCTGTACGTCCTCTGGAAGGAAACTTTAATGCGAAATGCAAATTAGGTGCTAATTAATGTTTGGCATGCATTCTAGAGTTTCGCTTTTGGAGAGGCATATGTTGAGAGTAGTAGAATTGTCAGGGATATTTTTTATGGAGTAGGTTTTTAGAAGTCATGATGGCCTCGATGTTTAGCCACGCGGTCAAGAATCTCGACGGTCGTGAGTTCAAACCTCAGGCACACACCACTGAAAAATATATTTTCCGTGATCTTAGTTATCAAACCTAAAAAGCTCGTACCAGAAGTAAAACATATCAAGAATAATAGCATGGATGCACTTCAGAGAACTTACTGAATAATATAACACACTGCTTTAACCGACTTACAAAGACTTAAATTATGATTAAACGTTTTAAATCGAAGTGAAGGAGGCAACTGTCGCGGCCCTCACTGTGGATTTTTATCAAACGCGAAAATCTTTCGGAAGCAATTAAAAGAGGATTGGACGTTGATTCGTAACGTTGAGCAAGGGAACGAGCGATACTCAAATCTAGCGGACATTTGTTCTGCGCGTCAAGTTGTAAGGCCAGTGATCCCGAAATACTCCGGCTTCCCCGAGGTACCGACAGAAGATCTTAAGGCGCTTTTCTCTCTTTAAAAAAAAGAACGAGGGTTTGTACATACACATACTTATATACATAAACTCACGCCTGTATGTTACAGTCCCACGTAATACTCTCTGTGCTGTTACTGACAATTTCCTAATCGAGACACCCAATAACATTTTGCCGACTCAACAGATTAGCTTTATGTTGATTTTCTGTGAGATAGTGATGTGAGGTATCTGTATGCCGTGGCTCTGCCACTTCATCATCATCATCATCATCATCATCATCATCATCAGCCCGTATACATTCCCCTGCTAGACACGGGTCTCCTCTAAAACTGAGAAGGTTTAGGCCACCACGCTGGCCTACTACTGGCCTGGCGGACTACACACCTAAGAAATTCCTAAGATCTTTAGGTGTGCAGGTTTCCTCAAGATATTTTCCTTTATCGTTAAAGTACGTGATAATTTATTGTCAATACACACATGACTTAGAATTTCAGAGGAGTGAGGCCATCATTACTTACTCTACTGTACTCCATTTTCTTTATAATCCTAGCTGTTAATGTCATCTTGTCACCTTTATAAGGATTTTTGAAATTCTACGCGAACAGCTTATCTATCCGCTAATCGGGCGGCCCCAAGTTAAATTGAAGAAAAGGCTTTAGACAGCGTCAGCTATTCAGAGTTGAAACTTCATTTTAGATAATGGCTTGAACAACATTCTATTAATTCAAGTCCAACAGTTTGGTTATTGTTTTCGTTTACAAGAATATTAATTTGTTCGCCCACACAGATTGGTGAATATTGTAAAGAAAGGGGCATGATTGGTTTGTTTATTTATTTTTGACAGCCCCGTGGCGCAGTTGGTCGGCACCAGCTTACGAAACGAGAGGCTGCGGGTTCGATCCCCGCACCGAGACCAATGTTTGAGAGACAAAGAGACAACGAAAAATCTCTAGTAGTTTCTGATACCCACGACACAAGACTTGTATCTTAGTGAGGGGTCAGACTTATTTATGTATGTGACTGTTGGGTGTATTTATTTATATTTATTATGAGATTATTTTGTAACTACTTGTAACCAAAACACTGGGCTTACCAAAGCAAGTGCTCCCAAATACCGGTACTAAGAGCTTACGGAAGGTACCACGCCAGGAAGGCAGTTACGTGACCGCGCTAATCGCAAATTAGTAGGTAATTACCGAGTCCACTGTGATGCTCCCGCGAGCTCATTATATTGTAATTATGCGGAATGTGATACACGTTTAATAGCTTGATAGCGTTATGTAATGTCGGCTGATGGTTTCCCGGATAGAGGTAGTAGAACCTAAAATAAGTACTTAATAGTCTCGAGTTGTCATCCATCGTTGGGATCTACTTCCTTTGGAAAGATATATCTATGTTTCACAATAATTTACGATTAAGAGAAATCGAAATTTCATTCGAGAAATCATGAAGAAACCTTAGAATTTAAAAGTACTCCAAAAGGATTTTTTAGATGTGACGTTCCCTCAACCTTCACTATGTTAGCGTGGTGGACTGCGTGGTAGCCCCACTTAAGGTGTACAGAATCCTTTTGTTTTTCTCGAGAGGAAAGCTGATTATAACCCTCCTTTCCGCCAGCCCTGGAGGCGGGAGCCGGTAAACGTATGACAGACTTACTGGCCCAGCTCAGATGTTAGTGCATGATGTTAGTTAAGAAACAATTTGAAATATTATTCCGATATATATTTACTAAATATATATATATCGGAGCAGAAGAGGCTTCGAAGTGTCTTTAAGATGCGTGACGTCACATTGCCGACGTCACAACTGTTGGATTATGGTGATAACTCATACTTTGAGTTTTCTTTAGTAAACTTTCACAATTACTGACGAGGCAGATAGCCCTGTATCGTTATGAATAGCAGTGACGTCGTTATTACTGGAGGATCCATTTTGAGAAGTAATTTTAACAACCAACTTTAATCAAAGTTCCTTTTCACATCACATCACATCATCACATCATCAGCCCAAATACGTCCCACTGCTGGGCACGGGCCTCCTCTACAACTGAGAGGGTTTAGGCCTTAGTCCACCACGCTGGCCTAGTGCGGGTTGGCGGACTACACACCTAAGAAATTCCTAAGAACTTTTTTTTTTAGGTGTGCAGGTTTTATCACGATGTTTTCCTTCACCGTTAAAGCAAGTGATAATTCATTGTGAATACACACATAACTCCGAAAAGTCAGAGGTGTGTGCCTGGGGTTTGAACCTGCGACCGCCGAAATTCTCGACCGCGCCCCTAAACCTCGAGGCCATCACCGCATCAAGTTCCCAATAAATCTAGAAGAAGAAGAAGCCTAAAGGTTCTTTAGGCATCGTCTTACAACGTTTTTTGTGAAGTACGTATGCAACAGAATGGTAACCTTAATTACATAGCCACTGTATGATTACACTGTATAAGTTAATGTTATTAAGGTACGTAAAATCCTTTGTTGATTATAATAAAGTGTTCTCATCATCAGCCCAAATACGTCCCACTGCTGGGCACGGGCCTCCTCTACAACTGAGAGGGTTTAGGCCTTAGTCCACCACGCTGGCCTAGTGCGGGTTGGCGGACTACACACCTAAGAAATTCCTAAGAACTTTTAGGTGTGCAGGTTTTATCACGATGTTTTCCTTCACCGTTAAAGCAAGTGATAATTCATTGTGAATACACACATAACTTCGAAAAGTCAGAGGTGTGTGCCTGGGGTTTGAACCTGCGACCGTCGAAATTCTCGACCGCGCGCCTAAACCTCGAGGCCATCACTGCTTTTAAAAAAGTGTTATTTTTTAATAAAGTGTTATGATTAATGATCGCCACTTGTAGTTAATTCCATTGTTATCAGTGTTATCACAGAGCCCTGATTGTTTAGCAGGGAATCTTGAGTGGGGATATAAAACCAGATTTATAATTGTGCGATATAACAAAGCTACAGAACTAGATAAGCCGAGTGAAATTAAATGAATTGCCGTTTTTCGGGCACATTTCCAGACTCCGTACTGCTACCAAGAATTTCTCAATGGGAAAACCCAATATCACTTAGCCCAACCAGGGAATCGAACACGGGACCTCTAGATCGCACGGCACATACTTGTGCCGCGAGACCACGAGGCAGTCGAAAAAAGAAATAATATTTATTAAATCTATAAAATGTCAAATACATCACTTAGATTCAGTCATTTCACAATATAGTTTACCACCCTGTTCGGAAGGCAGTCATCACTAGGGAAAAACGGGCAAGAAACTCTAGTGTTGCTCTTTTCCAAACCAGAAATAGTTTACAAAATTGATACAAACACATTTTTTTTTCCGAATTAGAGCAGTTCATTAATTCAATCACTAACTATTGTATTGTATACGAGAATAACATAGAGTCATCTAGAATCGAGAAACAGACATTTTACCAAATTAAAAGTCCATAAATATAAATAAGCAAATCAGGCAGACCAGCTCACACAACAGCACCTGGTCACGACTATGACGAGTCACTCTAGATTCCACTGGTAGAAGTACCAAGATCAAGTTTGATATCTTGAAGATCTATAGCATATGTAATTCATGTATTCTTAACATGTTTTTGTCAAGCCATAGTCAGCTTGGACTCCGGTACTTTAAGTCTTTTTACTCTCTAGTCCGGTAAATGGGATTTCTGAAGGCACAATTTGCGGGTAGTTCGAGTTTATCCCGTTAGACCCGTATTCCCGACTTAGCATTCATATCCCCAGTAAACATCAACATGACATATGTAGTTGTGTGGATTAGAATTGATATTTTGTTAGGATATTACGTTTTACTAGTATAAAATATGTACAATATATATTTTTATTCATATGCACATGATAACAAATACGATCATTAACATAGTAAACACTATAACCATAATATAATTGACAAAATCAGTTAGCACCGTGTCAATATGTTACGCAAACAGACGGATATGCAAATAGTGGTGCGATCGGAACAGATTACCGACAAGGTCGTACATTATGTTAGCTAGGACACGTCAAGCGCAGTCAATGGACAGATGCGCTGACAAGTATTGCTGTTAATAATTAATTGTAGTTTGTATATAAATAAATACACCCAAAAGTCACATACATACATAGTTCTGACCCCACATTAAGATACGAGTCTTGTGTCGTGGGTATCAGAAACTACGAGAGAAATTTAGGTCGCACAAACACCCAGACCCGAAACAAATATTTGTCTCGATCGATGCGGGGATCGAACCCGCGGCCTCTCGTTTCGCAAGTTAGTGTTTAGCCAACTGCGCCACGGAGCTGTCGAACATACTTATTACACATATATATGTATGTATTTATATTAGAAATGTTTATTACAGACTGTCTCGTTGATTCCGCGGTATAAGTATGCGAGTGAGTGATTTCGATATTTTTTGGTCGGGTAATTGGGGTTTTAGGAATCCAACAATAGGCTCGCTCCGTACAGCGTGGTATTCAAAACAAATTTGACGAAATTCGGGTGCAGAAATACAATTCTGTCTACCCCTTTAACATAATGGTATTTATTATATATTTAGTTAAATAAGTGTACTAGCAGGGCTTTTTTTGTGGGAGCGCGTAACGTCTTACTTTCAAAGATATAATTTTTTAAACAATAAAATTTACTTCGGTTTTTCCTGGGCAAGGATTAAAAACACAAGCCAAGGGCTAGGGAGGGGTATAAAAAGTTATAAACTTTTTGAGAATTAGCCTGCCCCAAAAAAGAACTGAAAAAAGCCCTGGTCACAGCCAATCTATACCGAGATATTCATCTGGTCGTAATTGTGATATGAATACAAGCTGTTCCCACAGCAGTGATGGCCTCGAGGTTTAGGGGCGCGGTCGCGAATTTCGGCGGTCGTAGGTTCAAATCCCAGGCACACCTCTGACTTTTCGAAGTTATGTGTGTATTCACAATGAATTATTACTTGCTTTAACGGTGAAGGAAAACATCGTGATAAAACCTGCACACCTAAAAAATTCTTAGGAATTTCTTAGGTGTGTAGTCCGCCAACCCGCACTAGGCCAGCGTGGTGGACTAAGGCCTAAACTCTCTCAGTTGTAGAGGAGGCCCGTGCCCAGCAGTGGGACGTATATGGGCTGATGATGATAATCCCACACAACACACATGTTCTAGTTTCTACGGTGGGTTTTACCAACTGTAGCGTACAATTAGATTGCCAAAAGTCACATGGGCATTACGTAAAACAGTTGGAGTGCCTCCGTACAATAGCTGAAACGTAATCCAATATCACAATCTGGTTAGTATAATGCCAGATTATGTGTTTAACGTTATTTCGTATTGTACACGGTTTCATTAAGTTTATTTTGCGGTTTTTATTGTCAAGAAGTTTGTAGTTACGTTAAAGAATTACCTTTATAACAACCCCGTGTATACTCATCATCATCGTCATCGTCAGCCCATATACGTCCCACTGCTGGGCACGGGCCTCCTCTACAACTCAAAGGGTTTAGGCCTTAGTCCACCACGCTGGCCTAATGCGGGTTGGCGGACTACACAGCTAAGAAATTCGTAAGAACTTTTAGGTGTGCAGGTTTCATCACGATGTTTTCCTTCACCGTTAAAGTACGTGATAATTCATTGTGAATACACACATAACTTGGAAAAGTCAGAGGTGTGTGCCTGGGGTTTGAACCCGCGACCGTCGAGAGTCTCGACCGCGTGCCTAAACATCGAGGCCATCACGACTGTTGTACCCCGTGTATTACCTACCACCATATGCATTTGTAGAAATGGTCAAGTTCTTTAGTACCAACTTGTTTGGACAATACTGTGTTTCAAACTAGCTTTACCTTCGATATTGTATCAGTTTTCGGTTTCTGTTTCAAGATGACCTGGAATTATTGTGTCAGCTGGTAATTGCTAGTTAACATTTTTTCAGAATACCCTAAACTTAGGAGCTGGCAGTGCTATAAAAATGATGTCCTTAAAATATCACTAAAATCTGTTTAAAAAAATCCTTTTGTGTATTTTATGTATATATCCAATATGTATGTATGTATGTATATATGTGTATATCCAAACATCGTTACCGTCTTATGAGTTAATGTGAACCCGTTGACACGTTGCATAAGTACATCGTGGGGAATGAGATATTACAATATGTTACTGAAACGTTAACGTTACATCATTGTGTCAAGACAATGGTCTCGTGTCGTGCGCGACGTTGGGAAATCGACTATAGCTGATCTGGCAACATTTCACAATGATGAAGATTATCCTTAAGTTTAAGCTTAAAGAAATTAGGGATTCTTTCATCACGTCTCCAAGATACTAGGATCGATAGTTTCACATACAAGTGACCACATAACAGTTGAATAAGACTAGAAAGGAAATGTCGGCCTGCTGAGCGTCCCGAACCTACGATTAGACTATCATATGTTTGACACGGCCGCTTCTTAGTAATTCGAGTTGCGTGTAATGTCAAGACTTTTATAAATTTGTGACAACCAATAGCATCCCTTCATATTTGTTTGAAATTTTTATCATTGGTCGTGTGATCGTAGCAGAATGAATAGGTGATAGTCAACCGGCGACACTCGTCCCCATACAAAATACTGTCTATTTCCCTTCTAAACTTATTCAGTTGTTCTGTGCAAGTGACACTGAGCACTCAGCGAATCTCCCATGATACTGACTTGTCATCAGTATCAGATTCAGAGTCAGTATCGGATTAATGAATCCGCAACGGTTAATAAGAAGACAACAATTAAATGTACATAATATATTGAGTCTACCTTTCCAACAAAATAGGAACCTTCATATACAAATATAACATAGTCTCCAATATTGTAATTTTCTTTATTAACATGTTAAGCCTGCAGGTTCTCATCTTCGCCGTTATTAATTAATAGGCGTCCTTTTCTTCTTCTCTTTACTTCTAGGCATGATTTCTGAAATAATAAAGATATTTGATTAGAAATATATTACGTAAGTGTGAAATAATTTAATAAAATATTCACCCGGCCAAAGTAAAACATGCAGGTTGTATACCTTGGCCACTGACCAAGGAACAACTGATCGATGGTGACCGAGGTACAACACTACTCCAACTTCAACAAAACGGTGGATTTTAAATAGTTTAGCGGTTACGTACCTCGTAAGTTATTTACTGTGTTGACACTTGTTTAATAAATAAACCGATAGCATATAACAGTTAAGTGAGTATTATAAAACATTTAAAACTATGAGACTTCAAAATAAATTAGAAATACCTACTTACTTTTTCCCCCAAAGAAAGTTTTAACGTCGATAACACCTAACACCAGCTTAATGGCGGTATGCGACTAAATTCACATTAAATAGTTGGTAGTGACGTACCGAATACCATAAACAGTTGAATTTAATATCGCGCGATTATTTAAAACGAGCCCAATGGCCTAGGTACACATAGTGCCAAGGTTCAACAGGTTCCCCTATTTGAAAGTAGGTAGGCCACTTCCTTCTAAGGCAAAGCGTGGAACAAAAGAGTGACTTATGTCAGGTAAATATTTATATGGGAACCGAAATTAAATTTTGTTATAAATTTTTTTACCAAATCACCGTCAAGTAACGACAGTCTCTCGTCTCATTATAACCATCGTCATACTTACCAAGATTGCAGGCTTATTAAATTGTTGTTGTGGTCTATATGTAAGACAATTATTAGGAATTTGAGGCAAACCCCTTCATATAATGACTCATAATACGAGGAACCTGATGCAATTTGCACGGAAAGTGAAATTTTGGCTTCATGCCCACATTAATGGAAACGCGCAGATGTGATTCACTCGATGTTGCAAGCTTTTAAGAATACAAGTATAGTTAGGATTGCACAGTCTTTTTTTCGTTTAATTAAATGGTAGGTGTTTAACTTTATTCGCCGCAAAAATGTCTTTTGAAATCTGTAGGAATATAAATATGTGGGAAGTATTTTCCGGACTAAAATAAAATTAAAATAAAACAAATTGACAGTGTTAACTTAATACGTATTTTACGCCAGTTATATTTTTTTATTCTTGATAAATAAACGATCATTTTATTTTATGTTCACCATCATCATCACGCCATATACGTCCCACTGCTGGGCACAGGCCTCGTCTACGACTGAGAGGGTTTAGGCCTTACTCCACCACGCTGGCCTAGTGCAAGTTGACGGACTACACAAATAAGTAATTCCTTAATAATTAACATTATTAATTAAAACTTTTAGGTGTGCAGATTTGCAGATTTATTTTATGCTTAAAACCGTTTAAATTAGTCAGACAAATGCACTCTCTACTGGAAGTTACCATTAATCCATCTGAGCCAAATCAATACGAAATTAGATCAGTGCTAAGATCTCGACTAGAATCCGGGCCTATTGACATTCAATATACAAATGGAAGATGGCGGGTTTTTGCCTAGTCGAATAACCGGTTCCGACAGCACAACCTTATAAAGATCTAATTAGGTATGTCCATAACATCGTTCTCACGCCAATCAACACCCCGTATGTGTTGACCTGTCCTTTTTCCTCTTTTAAGGTCACGCCGGGAATGGATGTTGTACTGACAGTGGAACCGGGTGTGGAACAAGCTTATGTCTCCGATAATACAGGATTTAATGATCTTTGGAATTGTTTAGTTGGATCGAAGATATTCGGTTTTGAAACGGCATAAGACTCGTTTTATATTTAAAATAAAACTTTTAAATGTTTTGTTCCGTATACGATTAGTGGTCTATCTGTTTTTAAGTGATTTAAATTTGTAAGAAACACACTTAATGTTGTAGGGTCTATGCTGTATTTTCAGACGCTTTCTAAAGATTATATGAATCTAACGGACGAAGACAGTTACCACCACTCTACTAACAAAGGTACGAACCATACAACACGGTCATTCATAGTACAGTAGAAACTCGATAAGTCAAACATCAAGGGAGACGCCAAAAAAATCGAGTTAGAGTTTTCAACTTATGGACGATTTCGACTTAGACGGATTTTGATTCGACATACAGAGGTTAAGATTTAATCTTACACATTTTGTAGATTGGAGACAAATAGGTCTTCCAAATCAGAATAAGTAATTATTTAAAAGTATTTCACAAGGAAGTAGATTTAGGTGAGTCATTAGAGAGATAAACCACGTTTTGTCCTCTCAGACGTGATATGAAATGTTCGTTAGGAAATACATTGTACAGATTATTTCAAAATATATAAGGTAACAGATTAGTTGGTTGGGTACGTAATATCGTATCCTCATTTTATAATATCTATTTTTTTGTTTTTTTATTTTTATTATTATACTGGCACGGCAAAGTGACCCCATTGCACCTGATGGTAAGCGTAATGGGGTCTAGAAAAAGTGCCGACCAGCGAGAGATGATCTCCCGTTGGTCGACACAATCATGCCGGCCGAATACCTCTTCACCTTGTGAAGAAGTTTGGGGGACTAATGCCATGGTGATCAAAGGACCAACCGCGACAAACCGGCCAAAAAATGCCGGCACGGTCATCCTTTCACCATGACTGAAGCCCCCCCCCGAAAACCGGATATACACTGGCTGATCCCGGAACGCGGCACACTTGCATGTGCCACTATGGCGGGTTTTACGCCCTGTGTACGGTGGTCGCTATCCGGGCGGATACGAATATCCTACCACCAGCAAATAGTCGTGATGACCTCGAGGTTTGGGCGCGCGGTTGAGAAATTAGGCAGGCGCGGGTTCAAACCCCAGGCACACACCTCTGACTTTTCGAAGTTATGTGTGTATTCACGATGAATTATAACTTTAACGGTGTAGGAAAACATTGTGAAGAAACCTGCATACCTAAAAGTATGTACTTAGGATTTTTTTAGGTGTGAAGTCCGCCAACCCGCGCTAGGCCAGCGTGGATAGAGGAATAAGGCCTAAACCCTCTCAGTTTAGAGGAGGCCCGTGCAGTAGGACGTATACGGCCTGATGATGATGATGATGGACTAACCATAAAAAGTTAGGATCATCATTTTATCATGGTGATATACACAAATATTAAATACCTAATACTTCACATTAGGTTTCACCAGCAGAATCTCTCATGCTTTAAATATTTCAAATATCTTTTAAAAACAATTAAAACCGGGATGAAATGAACCCGACATTTGGCTAATTATTTTCACGCCCTATTGTCAAAGGGCGAGATAAGCGGTCTGTGGGTTGGACGCAAATACAGGGAGACTGATATTGAGTGTAAAGCAATCGATTTGCCGGTCCGCGCTTGAAACTGGTCGATAGTCATGACTCACATGCATGTGCACTCGTAAGGCGTCTCATTCACGACCAGAACACACATACATAACCTCATGCCTGTATTCCCCGAAGGGGTAGGAAGAGGTGCATTTCTGCAACCACATTTCGCAAGGTATGTATCAATCTCACGTAATAGGGAGCCTATTGCCGTTTTTCGGACACGTTTCTAGACCCCGTGCTGCTACTTAAAATTTCCTAATGCAAAACCCAAATAACACTTTGCCCGACCCGGGAATCGAACCCAGGACCTCTAGATCGCACGGCACATAGTTATGCCGCGAGACCACGAGGCATTCAGGCCAAGACCAGAACATTTTTATATGTATCAAAATTGACCATTGGCTTGTTAATCTAGCATTGGTTTCTTCAAAATAATTCTAATAATTATTTTCTAATTTTGAGAATATTTTTTTACTGTTGATTAACAAATAGTTCTGATTTTCATATGAAACATGTGGCAAACATGAACAATTTGTTCTATCATCATTATAATACACAGAACGACTACTGTTGGACATAGGTCTCCAGACTTCCAGTATTTTGTGATCATCCTACCTACGTTCATATTTTAAATAGACTTCTATCATCGTGCTTGCTGCTACGTGGCTTTGGAAAATATAAACTAACGTTAATTCTATGGATTTCTTCGTTTTGTGTATGAATTTGTGTTGTATCTAAAATTTAAGCTAAAATAAAAATATATTTATACTAATTTTTAAAGCCTAATTTATTCATGACTATAATGCAGAGTTCAAAAAATATCTAACATACATACTGTACCATCGCGTCTTAAAGCTATAGAAAAATCTAGCTAATTACAAAATGAAATGTAAATTAAAATATTTCTGCATTTCTTCTACAAGGAAAGTATGCCAAGCTCGCTAATTAGTTGGAACGCGCATTGTATTTAATAAACCATTGTTAGACTTTTCCATCCGGGGTACAAGGATTTCAACAGATGGGAACAGGCGTTGTACATAGTATAAAGTTTTTTCTTTAAAAATAAATAAATTAAAGGTGATTATTATTTTTTAGCCTAGGGCTGGTTATTTGTTCATATATTTAATGACATCATCCTTCCTTTCCTGAACTAAATTCTAAACATCGCCAAAGCTAAAATGGCCAAAAAAAACTTACATGGGTGAATCTGAACTTGAGTACCTATCAATATAAATTTTTCATAGTCTTTTGCACTTTACGATTTGTAAGAACCATTGAAAGAATGAAGGAAAAGAAATGGTTGCAATAATATTATTGAAACGCCTATATAGGCGAAAGAAAATTTGTTGATACAAAAATTGCGGTAATTTTTATCTCCATTCTTAATTTTCCATGGCTGATAGGGAAATTGACGAAGCTCGAAATTACGATAAGTTTTATTATAAACGTCAATGATGGAATAAAGAAAAGGAATAGTGGCAATAGCATCGACGTAGACAAAAGAAACCTGTTTATTGATACAAAAATTGAGTTAATTTTTACTTCTATTTGTTAATCTCTACCGATGACAGAGAAATTAACGACGCATGAAGTAGCGATGATTTTTTTATGAAGGTTTTTTTATTAATACTATAAACTTAAGCAGTGATTGCCTCGAGGTTAAGGTGGTCGAGAATTTCGTCGGTCGCAGGTTCAAACCCCAGGCACACACCTCTGACTTTTCGAAGTTATGTGTGTATTCACAATGAATTATCACTTACTTTAACGGTGAAGGAAAACATCGTGATAAAACCTGCACACCCAAAAAGTTCTTAGGAATTTCTTAGGTGTGTTGTCTGCCAACCCGCACTAGGCCAGCGTGGTGGACTAAGGCCTAAAACCCTCTCAGTTGTAGAGGAGGCCCGTGCCCAGCAGTGGGACGTATATGGGCTGATGATGATGTATAAACTTCACGCCTGTATCACCGAAGAGATAGACAGTACTTTTCTGGACCCAAATTTCACCAAGTTATGATTGAATTCTTACGTAATAATTGACGATGATATTATCGTTATTTACATTTCCATGTTCCATTTCCAAATCCCTAACCTTATACCTTACCTAATATATAACCTTAATTAAAATAATTTATAAACTGATTCATTAATGTCAGACTAAAAATCGCAGTAGAAATAGCCGTGAATGGAATCCGTCTCCTCGCATTGCTCACTAAAACAATTAGCCGTTCTCGGAACTGACGCGCGGATTGGACACAAGAGTCTGTTGTCACAGTGTATGACTCAACTTCATAACTTCTCATAGACAAAGAAGACCTATCGCGTGTAGATTATAAAGTTGTTTGTGTTCGTAATGTACCTATTTTTGAATTCTATTGCCTATAAAATGATTAATGAACATGGGTAATTTTGATTAAATACTTACTTTATATTTAACCGCTAAATTGCATGATATATTATTTTATTTATATATGTTGAACTCGTGATAGTCTCAAGGAAGGGTAGACGTTCGGTCAAGAGAAAATCTCGGCTGTAGCAACTACAAATTCCAGGCACACCCTTCTATCTTTTCGAAGCCATGTTTGTATTCACAATTATTTGTCACGCAATTTAAAGTTGAAGGAAAACATTGTGAAGAAGTAGGCCTAAATATTCTATCAACATACCAAAAGTTATTCACATCTGTCAAGTGCCATTAGGTTGGATTTCTAGATGTATCTAAGACCTTCATCAAAATAATTACTACCATCTGTAAGTTCGCGGTGTAGAGTGGCCTTGCAGTGCGCTCAGCCGTGACATTGAAGCATTGGAGGCGCTTCGAAAGGGAGCCCGATACGCCACCAAATTCGTCATGGGACACCATCGCTCAATTTAATTGTACAAAGATTACAAGTGACACCGTAGCTGTTTCGACTGATATTTAATTACGTAAACTACTTATAAAGTTAAATGATACGATGTAAACAAAGTAAATAAACTTAATGAATGTAGGTAATATTGACTGATTTAGTCCAAGTGCTCAAGTGTTTGTCGTGTGATCCAGTGGGTCTCGGCTTTCGAGTCGAAAAAAGTGTTACTAGGTTTTACGTCAGGAAGTTCTAAGCAACCGCACGGAATCTAGATGTGTCTCTGATAAAAGGTAATTGGCTCTTCTTCTTTTTGTGGCTCTTAAACACACACTTTGCAAAACATGCATGTAGAAATGTATCTTTGATCCGTATAAGCTACAGGCATGAAAATAAGTGTGGAAAGAAATAGTCAAAAAGTCTAAATAATAAAACTAAAAATGTGAATTAAAAATGAAAATGCACCATATTTGAATATGTGTTTGTTAAATCAATTTTAAAAAGCCAACAAAAGCCTTGACGTATCGCCCACTATTACTTACTATTTTTCGGGTCTCCTAAATCCTTCACTTATAGGATCCAAGGTTATCGGAAGAAGGTAATACATACGTGGGCAGTTTAACTACTAAACACGATTTTCAATCGCACTAAATTGCACCTAAATTGGACTCCTGAACTGCATAATTTATAGAAATGCAAATATTAATAGCTAGAATTCAGCAGTCGTTCGTATTGAGACCTGTTGATTCCAACGTAAATTTGCCAAGACTTAATGAAGCTTAATTGTTAGTTCACTCTGTATTAAATGTGCCTTTAAATATTGAATTAATATTTGTGATGTATTTTAATAAGAATACTAGAACGTTATTTATTGGCGCTTGATGCTAAAACACAATTAATTGAAATATTCTCAATCACTGGTGCTGTCTGTTTGGGCCTCGAAGTTTAGGCGCGCGGTCGAGAATTTCGGCGGTCGCAGGTTCAAATCCCAGGCACACACCTCTGACTTTTCAAAGTTATGTGTGTATTCATATATAATGAATTATCACTTGCTTTAACGGTGAAGGAAAACATCGTGATAAAACCTGTACACCTAAAAGTTCTTAGGAATTTCTTAGGTGTGTAGTCCGCCAACCCGCACTAGGCCAGCGTGGTGGACTACCTAAGGCCTAAACCCTCTCAGTTGTAGAGGAGGCCCGTGCCCAGCAGTGGGACGTATTTGGGCTGATGATGACATGATGACATGTGCTGTCTGTTCGTAACAAGAATTTTTTTTTTTTTTAAATAAAAATCATTTACCAAACTCAAAAGTACCTTGAAAAACATAATAAGAACTCATGAAGTTATAGGAACACCGATATACGAGTATATATTATTGATTATTATATGAACTTTTAACTATTGTTATTGAATATACACAAACGATTACAAATTATTTATACATAAAAATATATTATAGTCAGTCCTAAGCGTTCAAGTAATCGTCAATGACATAATTTTTGCCAGGAAAGTCAATCTCTTTTAGATACTAATTATGTTAATATAAAAAAAAATTGTAAGGATCGTTCAACTTACAAATTTAACAATTCACCTCTGTGATATTAATAGCCGTTCATCAACGTAAACCAATCTGCCAGACTTCTCAGTTGCTTTCACTAATTAAGAAGCGCAGGTGAAAATGTCAAAAGCGTTACTGATCTCCCAAAAAGAATGGATGGAGCGTATCATTTCGTCGCCCTGAGCCTTGGCTGTGTTCATGGTACGGTTGAATACTTTGATTACGGGTTCCTTATGTTGGCCTTATGATTCCATTCATACACTATGTTCCACAGATAGAGACTTATATACATATATATGTATGTTGAAAAGCTCCACTTTTGTTTTCACCGCATCATCTGCTGCAACAATTTATTGGTTCACATTTTCTTTTCATTCTTGAGGAATGTATCCCGTTGTTTAATATTTCACCCAACAGTCACAATCATATTTTGCAGTTAGCACACTTATTTTAGTTATACGATGTGGTTTCTACTAGATACTTATCGGATCCACAAACACCCTGGCCTGAAACAAATATTTTAGTTTTCTTTTTTAGTTTGGACACAAAAATTGTTGCGGGCATCCAACCCGCGGCTTCTCGTTTAAAGATCTGTCAATCAACTTTGTCTAAACAAGTGCGCTACACACACTATGTAATACATACATTCTACAATGTACTATATACGCTAAGCGATTCTGTTATTTCTAGCAATTGGTCTGCAATACATATGGAAAGATGACGACTTTTTCCACCTTGGCAGAGTCGACAATGTCCTCTTTCATTAGTTCAAGCTAACACTTGAGATCCGGCTGGGTTTCTACTAACCCTCTCAGTGTATGTATTAAATATACATATATCTCGGGATATCTAAATTTGGAAACTATTTTTATTTCAGCCGTCTTAACAAATATAAATATGCTACAAGTAGATTGGGCTTTGAGAATCTCATGAACGGACGAAACGTAACATTGTTCCACGTCGGTTTTTTTGTGTGATTATGGTAGAAGTCCGACGAAGTCGTGATGACCTAGAGGCTTAGGCGCGCGGTCGAATATTTGGCGCACGAAGATTCTAACCTCAGCACACCTTTGACCTTTTGAAGTTAAGTGTATTCACAATGAATTATTACGTACTTTTATGGTGAAGGAAATTATCGTGAGGTAAGCTGTACCTACACCTAAATATTTTTAGGAATTTCTTAGGTGTGTAGTTCGTCAACCCGCACTAGGTTAACGTGTTGGACTAAGGCCTAACTCCTCTCAGTTGTAGAGGAGGCCCGCGCCCAGCCTCGGGTCGTATATGGGTTGATGATGATGATGGTAGTACTCCGGTCGAGATGGGCCATTCATTACATCACAATGCAGGCCTGGAGTCCAGGTTTCTTATGGACATTTTATTTTATTTGCGAAGAAAGAGCTCGCCTCTAACCGTCCGCACGGGATATTCAATTTGCATGTAGGAAACGCTCGCAAATATCTTTTTAGATTTTAATGGAGAATGTGTTTGCTTGGTGAACCGGTTTTCAATATTAAACTACGTATGGTTGGGAATTTAGTATTGGTCGTGATTGAATGTCAGAGCCTGTGGCTAGCTTAAAAGGATTTTGGTTTGGGTATTTAGTTTAAATAACTCGTAAATCAAAGATTATAAGATTATAATATGAGAACCTAATAATTTAGAAATCGAATGGGTAAAGCATGCGGAAGCCTTAATTTTCATAAGATACTAATAAAATTACGAAAAAAAAACATGATAGTGAAACGTAAATGCAGAAATTCAACTCTAATCCCTAGGATTCAGGCGTAAGTTTATGTGAATAAGTTTAAACAATATTCATTGTTTAAATATTTGTTTCGGGTCTGGGTGTACGTAAGACCGAAACGTCTCAGGTAGTTCCTGATACCCACGACACAAGACTTGTGTCTTAATATGGGGTGAGAACTATGTGTGTGACTGTTGGTTGTACTATATTTATGTTTATTCAGATAATCGCAGAAAATTACAAAATTTGGGAATGATTTATACCTAATAAGTAACGAATGGAGTAAAAAATAACAGTATTTAATTGAATCTATGCAACAATCTAAAAGCAATAACAGAAACTATGTAAAGTTAGCGTTCAGACTCCGTTCTGGGCATTTTCCAACAGCAAAGTATGCCCACATGATTAAAAAGGTAAACTCTCCAATCTGCTTAACGTGTAATAAAATAGAAGATATCCAACATATACTATTAGAATGTAAAATAAATAAAAAAGAACGTGAATCATTGTTTGCTGAATTTAATATAAATATTTTAGATGTAGGTTTAATACAAAGCATTTTATGTAATCCTAGTTCAAATTTATCAAAAAAAATTTGTCACTTAGTTAATTTAAGATAGTGTAAGTATTTATAATAGTTCATGTAGTAGAATAAGGTACAAGGTATAATGGGGTTGACATATCCTTGTTGGATAAAAACTCCTAAATAAATAAAGATTAAAAAAAAACAAAAAACGTGATTGATGTCATAAATTGGCACAACACTTTCATTCGTACAATATACTTATTAGAAGTTAGTGCGATATACGACGACACAAAACGTATAGACACGGCAAAAATAAACTGTGGCAGTACTAGAGGTTCTCGTAAACGACGGTCACGGCGACTGGTCGACATAATGACTCGTCATTACGCAGAGTGATGACCGAGTGAAACCAGGGTTCGCTCACCGCAGCCGAGCTTCAATACTAAATTGCGACTCTTAATGCACGCATACTGATTAGACTGTAGTCTCGTGGCATAAGTGTCACGATGTAGAGATCTTGGGTTTTATACCCGTTTTGTGCAGTGTTATTGGGATTTTCGAAATTCTTAGTAATAAAAGTCGTGATGGCCTCGAAGTTTGGGCACGCGGTCGAGAATCTCGACGGTCGCAGGTTCAAACCCCAGGCACACACCTCTGACTTTTCGAAGTTATGTGTGTATTCACAATGAATTATCACGTACTTTAACGGTGAAGGAAAACGTCGTGATAAAACCTGCAAAACTAAAGTTCTTAGCAATTTCTTAGGTGTTTAGTCCGCCAACCCGCACTAGGCCAGCGTGGTGGACTAAGGCCTAAACTCTCAGTTGTAGAGGAGGCCCGTGCCCAGCATATGCCCGTAGAATGGCAATATACTTGCCACTGTAATACGTGGGATTTGACAATACAATTGGGTTAATTTGGGTGCAGGAACCTCTGCTTACATTTTCGCTGATGCATTCGTCAGTGTGTATTTTTCAATTGTAAGTTTTTTGAACTTATACTTCTTTAGGCGCGTTATGAAAAAAATATGAGAGTGAAATTTAAAGATGCGCGCGCATCACTGTAACACAAAAGTAGGACGTTGAAGCTGCCTATGTGCCCAATATAATTGACAGATTGAAGCTGCCTATGTTAAATGTAAGTGTCAAATGGATCAGAAAGGTTTTAATATGTTTCGCATCGAATATTTTTCAAAAAAAGTTTATATGTTTTAGATTTTTAAAATGTAGAATAGTGACAGTAATAAAAAGGGATTGACATATTTATTAGTTGTAAAATATTTATGAGTGCGTTCAGAAATGTAATATGTTGTGTAAACTAAGAACTATGTATGTGACTGTTGGACGTATTTATAAGTTTTACTTCAGTCGTGTGGTATAACTTCTGACGCGTGTACATAAGTACACACACACGTTTTTTGTAACTTCTTATATTAAAATGACTAACGTTTACTACAAGACAATTTATGAATTCATCAGTATTATTTCATATCAACCGCTTTCATCATAATTGAAAGTAAAAACATTTTAATTAGGCTCGATCTTTCTCGACTTCAAAAGATTTTAGGATGCAAAAATTATAAACGTTAAAAGCATTCAGACTTTAAGAAAGACCAAACATTCCGTTATGTAATTGGCAAATGCGCTTTGAATTCAGGTTTTAGTCTAGTTTGTATGGGTCGGTCAACTGGATACAGTTAAGGAAACCCTAGAGAAGATTCAATATGACATACATACATACATAAACTCACGCCTGTATTCCCCGAAGGGGTAGGCAGGTATTCGCCAGGTATGTATCAGTCCCGCGTTATAGGGGGCGAGCCTATTGCCGTTTTCGGGCACGTTTCCAGACTCCGTGCTGTTACTGAGAATTTCCTAATGAAAACTCAATAACACTGCCCGACCCGGGAATCGAACCCAGGACCTCTAGTTCGCACGGCACATACTTGTACCTTGATTCAATATGAGTAAATGTATAACTTAAGAAAGATTCTTCGATTTACTCGCCAATTCTCAGGCAGCAACGGATACGAAAAAAAAAGAACTGCGTAAATTTCATAGATTTTTGACATTGGAAATAGACAAATGGTAATAGCCCATAGCTCCTATAATCGCACCAATGTGCAGTTCCAATGAGATCGTTATTGGGCCCGTCTATAATGGGAAGGTATTTGGGCCGCGCGCTTCTCAGAATTCTATTTTTTGTTGATTGTAAGCGTTGTCTCCTTTGTCTACTGCTTAATGAGTTTTCGTTTATCGAACGCGAGGAAAGTAGGCTGAATGTGACTTAATCAGGTGAGCTTAGCATAAGGTTCTTTTTGATTTTAAAATTACTAGACTAGTTTAGTGTTGAAAGTAAATTTGATATATTTGTAGTCCCTTATTCAGGTTAAAAAACTAAGTTTACGAGATTTTGGAACTGATTAGGCCTTTTTTGTCAGTACTCTTTTGGGGATCGGTAATTCTCGAAAGTCTATATTTTTTTACCACATCCCCCTTGCCCTGCCTTTGTCCCTTGCCCTTGTCGTGTTGAGGAAAAAATCGATTTGAATTATTTTTTATTGTTTAAAAACAATATAAAATAAAAAATGTATCTTTGGAAATAAGTTGAGAAATTATATTTTCGATAATTTAGGAATTTTTGTGCTTCCATAAAAAAACCTTGGAATTGATCAAAATCCATTAATTTATAGCAACTGAATAACCACGCGGTAATTTCCATAATTTATTGAGTGACGGCTATGTTTATCCTCATCTTTTAGCTCAAAATCCTACAGGAATCTTATTGGTATTCTGTTGTCCTGCAGAATATAGACCTATGTAATGTGTTCCCACGAGTTCAGGATTACACGAGAGGCGTCCCGGGTAAAACCTAGTCCACCATGAATAATAAACAAGTATATTTCGAACGGTCGGCATACAATATTCATGTATTCCAATTTACCTCGTAACGAGGCCGCTTTTAATGAATTTTAATGGTGGCTAGCTATTCAAATGTTGCCGTTTATATTAGTGTTATTTTAATAATTTTGAAGATACAATCGGTTGGTATAAAATTTTGTTTTTTTTTCTGTTAGTAAAATGTATTTTCGTATTTAGTTTTAATTTATTTTTATCAATGCTTTTTGTTTTGTCATTTATTTATTTTTATTATATTATATATATTTTTTTATTTAATTTCCACGACAACCCCTTTCATCATCATCATCATCATCAGCCCATATACGTCCCACTGCTGGGCACGGGCCTCCTCTACAACTGAGAGGGTTTAGGCCTTAGTCCACCACGCTGGCCTAGTGCGGGTTGGCGGACTACACACCTAAGAAATTCCTAAGAACTTTTAGGTGTGCAGGTTTTATCACGATGTAACCCCTTTTATATCTTTTTTTTTTGTCTCTGGGAAGTCTGGAAGAGATCGCTAATAGCGATAAGACCGCCCTTTGTGGCACAATAGTTTATAAGGTAGGTTTAATTTAATTTTTACTTATGTATGTGGTGCACAATAAAGCATATTAAATAAATAAAAATCTATTAACTTAAGGTCCCCGTGGCTTAGCCATCAGCTTGCAAAAAGAATGGCCGCGAGGTCAATCCCCGCACCGAAACAAATGACTGTGTGATCCGCAAATTTTAATTTCGGGCATGGGTGTTTGTGGGGCCGAAGTCTGCCCTTTTCTCAGCCCGATTTACTCTACCAAAAATAACCATGTTATTTAGTTTGCAAGAAATCTTTCCACGCGTAAGATATTTGTAACAATATTTTCATCGTAAACGAAATATGAGCACGCTCAGTGTACCGAAACGATGGGACCGCCTCTGATACGGCGATCAATTTGTGGACGGAAAATTGTGCGATTTCCATAACGCTGACTTATCTTATATGTCTATGATTGTACTATATTTGTAGGAAATAAACGTTTGACAACCTCTGTGGCGCTCCTCAAAAAACAATACCATATTATTTACCGTATTTCTCTTAGAAGGTAAAAACATCAACGAAGTATGAAGAATAATTTATTTATTTATGCTTTTTATACATAATAACGTATAAAGGCGGACTTAATGCCTAAGGCATTATCTACCAGTCAACCTTAAGGTGGTGCAGAGATACATGGTAGGTGCATAAATATTGTTAATACAGAATATATACTCTTATAAATATATAAACAATAAACATAAATAGTATATCTGTAAAACCTACTTATATAAATATATATTATACATAAATATATAAATATAGGTATATACAAACTAAGATGATTCTGATAGTCGATTCAAAAATAGTTGCCGAATAATATTTTTTTTCGAAAGAAAAGTTTTGACGGTTTATTTATTACTTTATGATCTTTTTTCAACGTTTGTTCACGATGATACAAATAATCAATATGTGTCAAATTTTATCATAAACAAATCACTCGTTTCTGCCAGTTCGAATAAAGGACTGTTCAATCATTACGTTAGCAAAATTTTCACAATTATTAACCTCCTTGTCTCTCATGGCACCAAAAGTAAGCAAATATCTTACTCCTCTACTCCCCAGTGGTGGTACTTCCATAGAAGTTCAAAAGCCCAGACTGGCTTACCAAATTCTGAATAATAATATTTATGCTTTAAATTTTTATTTAATAGAAGCAATTTGACATATAAATGAGAATTTACTGACCCCATAATAAACAATTATAAACTAGACTAGATGATGGCCTCGAGGTTTAGGCGCGCGGTCGAGAATTTCGGCGGTCGTAGGTTCAAACCCCAGGCACACACCTCTGACTTTTAGAAGTTATGTGCGTATTCACAATTAATTATCACTTGCTTTAACGGTGAAGGAAAACATCGCGATAAACCTGCTCACCTAAAAGTTATTAGGAATTTCTTAGGCGTGTAGTCCGCCAACCCGCACTAGGCCAGCGTGGTGGACTAAGGCCTAAAACCCTCTCAGTTGTAGAGGAGGCCCGTGCCCAGCAGTGGGACGTATTTGGGCTGATGATGATGAAACTAGACATTACACAATTTACGTGTAACGCTTTTGGACTTCTATGGAGATGGGAGAAACAGCTACTCCCCCATCATTATGTAAGCATAAGCTCTAATATTTTTTAATAGTCAAGAAATCAGGACTATATTCTGTAGAAAATCCGGAAAAAATCTTTTTCGCCCACCCCGCATTTGTGCTGTATAAATTTTAAGTTTATCGGTGGAGTTAATAAAATAAGTGGCATTCCTCCTAGATTTCAATTTAGTTCAAATATCCTGTATGTAAATCGTTATAATACTCATTGACAGGGATCGTTGTCGGGCCTCGGGAGGATTCGTTTGTACATCGACGTGGACGTGGGATCGGCTATTTGTGGCGGGAATGCGCCGCGCTCTGTTTATGTTGAAACACGAGCATTATGGGCCTTCATAACGTGATTTATTTGTAGATTAGTTGAGTTATATTACTGTTTGATCAAAACTTCACTTTAACAATAATAATCAGACTAACATTGTGTAGGTTAAGTTTGGTGCGCTTTTACGTGTAATCCCTGAGCTAACTTTGATGATTTTACATACATTAATAACCTCACGCCTGTATTCCACGAAAGGGTTGACAGAGGTGCATTTCTGCATCCATATTTCGCCAGGTATGTATCACTACGTAATAGAGGCGAGTCTATTCTCCGTGCTGATTCTGAGAATTTCCTACCTATTATTTATTTATTTATGCTTATTATACAATTTGTATAAAGATGAATTTAGCCTTAGGCATTCTCTAACAGACGACCTTATGGTGATGAAGAGATAAAAAAGTAGGTGCATAAACATCATTAAGGTGAAAACAATAAAAACAAAAACAATATAGGTAGAGCAGTAACAAAATACATATTATACATATATACAAACATATTTACACGTACAAATAAATAGATATATACACACACAAATACACATAAAAATATAAAACATTTATTGCATGGAACTTAGACCACAGATGGTGAAACTAGTTGTTATACCTCTGGTTACCACTTTTGAGACATAGAGAGATTTGAGACCAAGTGTTCTCAGTCTAATATTACTACCAAAGTCACCCCAAACCAGTGGCGGTACTTCCATAGAAGCCCAAAAGCCCAGTTTGCAAAATTTCGAATAATAGGTAATCTTTAAGATTTAAATCTTTATTTAACAAAAGCAATTTGACATATAAATGAGAATATCCCCACTCCACAATAAACAAATTATAAACTAGACTTCACACAATTAACGTGTATCGCTTTTAGGCTTCTATGGTCGTACCGCCATTGCTCCAAACATAAACAAACATTGAATTTTTTTATTACTCTCAATGTCAGCGGTAAGTGATACGCAGGTACACCACACGATACTAGCACTAAACACATGACGAGCACTCGTCGCCGGAAATTGTATCGGCGAAAACCGACGCCGGCTGTCGCGTGTCGTTTCATTCAGTTATGCGCTTCGGATGAACGGGGCGTAGCGTTTATAATTGAATTCATATACTCCTACATATATGTATACATGCTCATGCATGTTTCCACGAAGGTAGACTTGCATTTGTGTTACGTTTCGCCTGGTATATTTTCGGACTAACTTAATACTACTCCTGCTATCTACTCCTAAGAAAAAAAAAACAATAACATTTTGCCTGACCCGAAAATCGAACATGGTTCGTCTACTTAGCCTTATCTTGTATTTTACTTACCAATCACCGTTAGGTGCAGTGTTACCTTTGTGCTGTGTCTTGGTATAAAATTCAGTACATAAACGATAAAAGGCTTCCGAATGAATTCGCGTAAATCGGTTGCGAAATATCCCGAAGGCTGTCGTCTCCGAATATCGTGCATTTCGTGGATGAAATCGCCCGCCTTCCTCCCGAGACGTTTTATTTTTATCGATACTACTTTATCGCAGGAAAAGGTTTATAAACATATCGATTTGTTACGAAGTATAAGATCGAAACGGAGATTGTTGTTATTTGATTATGTTTTTACCAGTTGAGTAGATGGGAAGTAAAAAATCACATAAAAATAAAAAATCAAAGCAGTGATGGCCTCGAGGTTCACACACCTCTGACTTTTCGAAGTTATGTGTGTATCCACAATGAATTATCACTTGCTTTAACGGTGAAGGAAAACATCGTGATAAAACCTGCACACCTAAAAGTTCTTAGGAATTTCTTAGGTGTGTAGTCCGCTAACCCGCACTAGGCCAGCGTGGTGGACTAAGGCCTAAACCCTCTCAGTTGTAGAGGAGGCCCGTGCCCAGCAGTGGGACGTTTTGGGCTGATGATGAAGTAAAAAATCAAAGGTAAGGAATTTTTACTTTGTTGTAGATATGTTTAGAAAGGCTTCAAAAACATACAAATCTTGATAAATATGTGTAATGTGTAAAGCAACTAGTGTTTGTGAGAGAATACATCCTGTCAGCCTAAGTAAATTGGCCCACATCAAAGTGGTGTGTGCGAGATGAGGATTCCAAGAAACAATTTGAAAAATGTTTCATAAAAATCTAAAACCAGAAATATAATATGTAACATTATTATTGTCCATATTAAATACTAAGTTTGACGCTAGACTAGTGCCGTTGGTATCGGAAATTAAGAAATATTTTTCATTCTTAGAAACTGTTCGTGACCTAGACACGCAACTAATATACCTTTTTTTTAAAACTTGATTTGCACTTTAAGATAATTTTCAATTCATAAACGTAAAAACTTACTATTTCTTATTGAAATTCGTAAAGAAACCCAGAGTTCAAACCCCGAAGCACACGTTTCTCAATCGCTTTTTATTGTTCGGAACTAATCTTATAATGGCACGTTGTGTGTAAAGTAAACGGGCACATTCGTGTCGGCAATCGAACCGGGAACCTCGCGCAAAAAGTCAATACTCTTATAACGGATGTTAAGTTAATCAATTTGCCTGGCTGGGTACCGGTAGCTTGATTTTAATTTGAAACTGTACTTTGTAAGTAAGTAGGGAAAAGTAGTACCTATTACTCGTTTTAGGCCCTGAATGAACAGCAATAATATTCATGCCGGCATATTCATGGTAAGAGATTCTAATATAAAAAGGGCCAATTGTACGTTGGTAAAGTGGGTAAAACGACTGAGTTTTAAAGTATTATTCATGGTATTATATTCATTATAATAATTCAAGGCCAGACGCTCAGAATACAATTTACTCATTTGAATATTAAGGCGAGTTTTACTTTAAGTAATCTTTAAACATTTCTATCACCCAAACTTTAATTGTATTACCATCAAATATTCTTAGGATCTCAGCAGACCGTGTTTGTGTCAAGTGATGGTATGTTCTTGAACCATCGCTGGGTACATCATCGTCTTTGTACAAAATCTCATTCAAATGTCGGAGCAGTCACTCCTTTCATATACAGACATATCTTCATATGTCACGCAACAAACCTCTCACCGAAGAAATTGCAACACCTATAAAACAATCGTTGTCTATAAAAAACTTATCGCACGGGAAACGCGCGAACGAACCTTGAACTTCAAGAAGGTAGGACAACATTATTAACCATTACCAACTTACTTCAACAAATGTATAAACAAAAATAGCTTTTATTGCGTTGTAATAGAGATGATAGCGATAGAAAATCATAACGTTGTGAAGGCAGTTCAATGGCTCCGATGAAAAACTGGTATAGAAGAATTATTACGCGCTATCGTGATCTAACCAGCTTATTGTGAGAAATTGCTCCGATATTTTTATAGTTTTGCTTAGATAAACTCTGGTTTCAATACAATTGTAGACACAAACTTCTATTACGTAGAACTTAAATTATAACTAGCGAAACATAGGCGTACATATCGACGTGTATTTAATCTATACATCTATACAAATAAATAAAATTGGAGTGTCTGTTTGTAATATTGAAATAACCACTTTTTAATAAATGCCTATGGATGTATACATGGTACATATACCAAAATAACGTTTTTTACAATTTTTGTCTGTCTGTCTGTCTGTTTGTTCCGGCTAATCACTGAAACGGGTGGATAAATTTTAACGGGTCTTTCACTGGCAAATAGCTGATGTAAAAAAGAGTAACTTAGGCTACTTTTATTACAGAAATTTTATTATTTTTATTAATAAACAATGAAAAAATAACTATTCCGCGCGGGCGAAGTCGCGGGCACAGCTAGTTACGTATAAAAATTGAGCTATATTCAGTTAGGAAATTCTCAGTAGCAGCACGGAATCTGGATATATGCCCGATAAACGGCAATGGGCTCTTCCCCTATTACGTGGAATTGACATATACTTAGGTAATGTGGATGTACTTCTGCCTACTCTTTCAGAGAATACATGTGTGAGGTTATGTATGTATATTTATGAGCTATGTTTTTTCTAGTTTCATTTACATTAATACCAATATTTGACCAATATTTGTCGAAATTAGTCCCAAGGCTCAAACGTAACACAACAAATTGATTACAATATTTTTTATTGGAATGAATATAGAAAGCAGGAACTACCTACGTAGAAAACTGTTTGCCTGTTTACCCACAAGTTTTGTATCACGCCTGGAAGATTGTGAGACCTTGAAAAGCCCCAAGGTTCTAATGCCCGGGGGCCCAAGACTTGTATCGTGCAATTGGATCAAAACTATGTATGAGAATTTCGTATTTATCATTAATATTATGGCGCCCTTAACCTCCATATTATCGCATTAAAATTTCCCATACATTTAGGTATCTTAAAATCGAGCAAAAATCTCTCGAGCCTTTCCGAGTGTTTCCCTCATTATATCACTTCGTTTCATTCTCATTTCTAATTCAAGCATCAATTATTTCTGTTCTTATTACACAACAGGACCTGGACCTCTTGTTTGGGACTCATTAAATATGTACTCAAAAGCGTTTACGGAAGCGTGAAATTATCTCTTGTGTCGAAGCCAAAGTGATATTAAAATACGTTGTGTAAGGTTATAATGAGGGCTTAGTTGGAAACAGAAAATATTCTTGAAGGCTCCCGGGTTGGGGTCTAAAGAATACAAAGTTTTTAACGGCAAAGCTATAGCTTTTATATATTTTTTCTAACTTTTGCGCAAAACTACATCTGATGCTCAGTGGTCGTACCCCTAGTATATTTGCTTTGATAATTATTCTGGAATATTCTATTTACATACATACATACATAACCTCACGACTGTATCCCCCGAAGGGGTAGGCAGAGGTGCATTTCTGCACCCACATTTCACCAGGTATGTATTAATCCCGTGCTGCTACTGAGAATTTCCTAATGGAAAAAACCCAATAATACTTTTCCCGACCCGGGAATCGAACCCAGGACCTCTAGATCGCACGGCACATACTTGTGCCGCGAGACCACGAGGCAGTCGAGGCACGAGGTATTGTATTTCTCTACTATAAAAGGTATTCTACTTGTTAATAGGATTAAACTATCTTAGTGCCAAATTACATCCAAATCGTATCATAACATTGGCCTATGTAATATGAATAGAAACAAAGGAATCTGATAAAAAATTCTCGGAATAATAAAATACTACCTAGAGTAATTTACATTTCTAGTATAAATAAATTCTAAGAACTTTCCCAATATTCCATTGTTTATCAATTTGCTTATTTCGTGTACCATACCGTTGAACTAATTAGGGTACGCAGATTAATTTTAAGAAGGCCTGAGGAGACCTCTTGGAGGATTAATTTTGTTTGTTAGTAAGGCTTTTCTGGAAAACGGTACGTACATTACATTTAATTATGAGTGGTGAAAGTAAATTTCACGTTGTGTCTTCTGTTTGTTTTGATAGATAAGCTGAAAGGAAACTATTTGTCGTGGTATGGGTATGTTATGAGAATAGATGAAGCATATTTAGGTAAAAAAGTAATGACAATATTGAGGGATGGACAAGCAGAGAAAGGCCAAAAAAGAGATGGATGTAGTGCGTGAGAAGATATGAAAGAAAAAGGGGTGAATGAAGACATGACTGATAGGACGTTTGGAAGGATAAAACATACTGCGACGACCCCAAATAGAAATGGGAACAGGACAAGAGGATAAGGATGATCGTGTGAAATTATCTTAATCATAGATAAATTTATAGTCAAAAAGGAAATTAAAACACGTACAGAAATCCTTATAGCTACACAAGAAGTTTTGGAGTACTAAAACCCATTACTACTCGATGGAAAGGGTGTGTAAATAAAATCAATAAATAAATACACCCAACAGACACATACATAGTTCTGACACCACATTAAGATACGAGTCTTGTGTCGTGGGTATCAGAAACTACGAGAGACTTTTCGGTCTCACAAACACCCAGACCCGAAACAAATACTTGTGGATCACACAAACATTTGTCTCGGTGCGGGGATCGAACCCGCGGCCTCTCGTTTCGCAAGCTAGTGTCTAGCCGACTGCGCCACGGGGCTGTGTGCTAAGCCGTATGGTGCAAATGGGCTTTCATGGGGCCTTAGAATTTATGTAATTTGTAAGGCTATTTATAATAATCACATGAATTTTGATAAGAGCTGTTTACAAACTGCATTACAGAGGTCCCGATTGTGATAACTAGGTCAGTCAGTGTTATTGGTTTTTGCTTTAGGAAATTCTTAGTAGCAGCACGGAATCTGCAGGGCAATTGGCTCAACCACTATTTTCTGTGTTTGTGGTTTTAACGAGAGGTCAGCGCCTTAAGCTCCCCGTTCGGTACCTCGGGCGGAGGCCAAAAGTATATAAATTGATCAGAGTTTTGTTTTGTTACTACAGTTTGTATCGTTATGACATTGATAAAGTTAAATTTATATAATTAAAATTAAAAATTATTGTTACAGAAAGAAAGAAAAAATGTTATTTCTTGATTCTAAGGGAGTTTCTTGCCGTTTCTTCTCCACAGATATAACATGTTCCGAAACGGCGGTAGCTTATTTAAACTGATCTAAAAGCACTTGTCTGTCTTCTTAATTAACTATTATTTTGACTTTGACGTATGTGGTTATGTGATTGATTTCATTAGAGTAACAGCTGAATATTGAATGTGCCGTTGAATTATTTATTTGTAGACTGCGAACAATACGATATGTCAAGTAATTACTTGACATTACAGTAAGACAGTAATTACTTGTAATTACACAGTATCGTTTCTATTTTATTATTCACGTATTTCGGATGTTTTATCAGCATCGCCTTGTACTTACTTCCTGGTCGGTCCTATGTTCCGTGTAATGATCGATAAATTGTTAATTGCCAGATGTTTATGGAATTTGTTCAAGGTATGCTAGAAAAAGACGACCTTCTTGTTCCTGATGTAATATGACTTGTGCGATTGATAAGTGTCTGGGTCGTTTCGTGGGTCGGGTAAAATATTTGGGTTTTCTGTTAATTCTCAGTAGCATCGCCTTGAAAATTTAACTAATAAAATGCAACTAGCTTGCGGCCTATTTAGTAAAATTTAAATTGATGTCTAATGGGTGTTGTAAAACACCACTGTCTACCCCTTTAGGGATGTTTATACTATGCATATGTATATCCTAAAAAAAAAAAGGAATTGTAAAATATATCGACCCATACAGATATTAAACTTTTAATATACAATATTTGGAATATACTTTCTTATTCCAGTAATATATAAGATGGAATTATTGCAAATACATACTGAAGTTTGGTTCAATCTTTTTTAAGTTCATTAGGCACAATGCTGAAATCGACAAAGGCTACGTCACTGGTAAACGTTAGTAAAATAATAATGATTTTAAGAGACGGCAGCAAATTATGGATACCCAGAAAAGATTAGGTTGGATGGTAAACAAAGAACTTTTCAGAACTCATTACTATGTATCTTTTCAAACATCCTTGTAACAAGTCTTTGTATTTACTTGACTGTTTTTCGTATATGAGTAGCTTTAAGAGCGGTGTCTTCTAAGTTATCGATTACTTTGTTTTATAAGGATTTTTATTAGTATATATATTTTACATATATACATACAAACTCACACCTACACCCAATAGGGGAGGCAGCCACTCCTCATTTACTTCTTTAATATCCATACGTTATACACAATTTATTTATTTGCCTTTTGTAAGGTTTTACAAAAATATACATATTTCTTTGAATTAGAAATAAAAAAAAACAATATTTTAGTTAGTTTTTAAAATGTAATTAATTAATAATTTAAAATGCAACACTGTCATCAGAATAGTGGGGTAGTTGAGAATCAATAAAAAGTCGAGAAAATAACAAGTGGGGAGATTGGCCATTGGGACGAGGAACAGTAAGACGTTGGATAAGGACGAGGCAGAGTAATCAGATGGACACAGTGTAATTACATACATACATACATACATAAACTCACGCCTGTATTCCCCAAAGGGGTAGGCAGAGGTGCATTTTCTGCATCCACATTTCGCCAAGTATGTATCAGTCCCACGTAACAGGAGGCGAGCCTATTGCCGTTTTTCGGGCACATTTCCAGACTCCGTGCTGTTACCGAGAATTTCCTAATGGAAAAACCCAATAACACTTTGCCCGACCCGGGAATCGAACCCAGGACCTCTAGATCGCACGGCACATACTTGTACCGCGAGACCACAAGGCAGTCAGACAGTGTAATTGTACATAAAATATGTATAATAAACTTAAGAAAGTTCAGACGGAGTTTCATTTAATACGACCAGTTGTAATGGAGTCTTACACTTTTTATCTCTGCATCACCCAAAGGTTGACTGTCAGAGAATGCCTTTGACATTAAGTCCGCCTTTATACAATGTATAAGAAGTGTAAATAAATAAATGTAGCTGAATAAGGTACCCTTGCTGGCGAAATTTAATGTGTTTATTGTTATTCTTATTTTTTTAATAGTATTTGTGATTTGTAATTGTGCTAGCAATAAATGTTATAGCTTACAGCCTACAAAACATCAATAACCTTTATTCTCTTTAATTTCAGGTGGTGGGGCCACCGGTTACCATGGCAACCGGCACAGAAACAAACCCGAGAGTCTAGCGAGGTGAGTACTACATTGAAATTTCAGGTCATTAACCTTGTTTTGTACAAAGCATTTCCTGCTATAATTACTACCGACTTAAGGGTCTGTTTCACGACCTTCAGACCAGTTCCAAGTATAGTATTCATCAAAATTCGACTGTCTTGTGGTTTCGCGGCCGATTGGGTACTATACTGATATGAACTAATTAATGAGGAAATACACAGTAGCGCGGAGCCTGCGTATGTACCCAAGAAGACAATTCCCGTGCCTCTAATTTCGTAGGATATAAATAAAGCGTAGATGTTCCTAGATAGATAGCTATCTAGAAACAACGCCTTTTACCCTTTACCAAATATTCTTACAAAAAAAATGGGTCAATAATCTCTAATTCATCATCATCATCAGCCCAAAGACGTCCACTGCTGAACATAGGCCTCCCCCAATGATCTCCACAGTGGCCTGTTGGAGGCAGCCTGCATATCTAAATAAACAAGTCATATTTATTGTCTGTGAAGCGAAGAGCACAAAGGTTTTAACGACCCTTTATTGTGACGTGTATATGTTGTCTTTTGGATTTAGCTATAATTGAATTATACTGTTTTCATCTTTCCAACTTACGCCAGATGTCGAATAGTCTATAATTCTAATAATTTAATTTTGACGCGTACTCGTGCATTTATACTGTACTACTTGTATCTACAAGTAGTTAGTAGATACAGGTCAGAGAAGACTAGGGTATCAAATCCGCGTAGTTTCTTAGTCTTATTAAGAAAAAAAAGTTAAGTTATCGGCTGCAAAGTTGTCGAGGACAGTTCTTTTTTTTTTTATACTGGCACGGCATAGTGACCCCATTGCACCTGATGGTAAGCGTAATGGAGTCCAGAAAAAGTGCCGACTAACGAGAGATGATGATCTAAAGGATTCATGTTTAAAATCAAATAGTCTTTGATTCAAATCTACATCCTAGGGGCAAGACTTGGTCAATTATCAATGGCTATTGTAAAAGACGAAAAGATAATTTAAACACAATATAAATTACGTGGCTGCTATTACATTGGATTAAATTGCAGTAAGAATGTACAATGATGTTACACAAAAGTCGATTAATTCACAGATTTCTCCAGCGAAAGCAAAGCGATTTATCGATTTGAAATTTAAATCGATTAATATTAGTGGGTCGGTAATGAGATCGAATTTGTGTTACGCTTTTAGTAGATTGATGTACTTAAGTGTTTTCAACCCACTTGATTTTCACTTTATAATGAGATCGACAACGGGATAAGGTTATTGGAAATATTAATTAGGAACTTCTGCGTAGCAGCTGCGAGTCCCGAAATGTACTTAAAAGAGGCAGTAGGCTCCCCTCCTAGAGGATTTAAAAATACACCTGGCGTGGATGTAAAAAAAACGCCTTTGCCCCCCTCTTCAGAAATACAAGTGTGAATGATATGTCAGATTTGAAAAAGAAGTGTTTACTGTTGAAAGTGTACAAAAAGCCTAAGCTATTCAACGTTGTATAAAAATAAAATTAGTATCCGAATTACACCAGATATGGAAAAAAGACATCATTGACAAAAAGACTCAAAAAACATTTCTTTTATAAATTAAAGACAAAACAGTAGAAGAGGCCAGCAATGACAGTTATTTAGGCTGATGATGATATTACAATATTAGCACGTATCGATTTTGTAACAGCGTCGACCCAAATTTCCACATTATTGTCCAAAAACCCACTTGTGCCAACAATTCCGCGAAAACAATACGAATGCACACCCAGCCCGAATACTCGAGGCCGGCCGCGACCCGGCAATGCCGACAATGCCGGCATCTGAATAAATATTGACAATATCGAAATCAGAAGGTAGGTATCGTTTTTACGTCACAGAATCGAATGGAGAACATGCAAATGACATGGTACAGTTGGTGATATATGTGGTGATAAACTGCTGGCCTCGATCAGACTCATGATTGTATCCCAGAATCTACCTACCCCAGAATTGTTGTTGAGGAGGCCCGTGCCCAACAGTGGGACGTATATGGGCTGACAATGATAATATTAGCAAAGATTTAAACGCGAATTATCGCAAAAATGTCTCCTCAGTCCTGAGCAATTACGTAGGCCCATTAAATTTTTGTAGCAACCAGCCGAGTAAGCGCTCGTAAATTGAACTTTATCCCCATGTTGTAACTCATCAGATGTGCCGAGCCATCGCTCGGAATACCTTCCAGGGAGAAACACCTGTGAGCGGAAATTTTGTAAAATGGGACGAGGCATTTACTTCACTGTATTCAGTCCTCAAATTAATGAATCATTGATCGAGATGAAAAATACCTAGACATAAAAATATTACCAATGGAAGATCTTTACGTTGGTTGTTAAATTTATGTCGATAAAATTATTTTCAACAGCATTCTAAGATAAGTTTCGAGATCGTTTATCATTTACCTCCCACAGTTGCTGGAGACCTGTCTATTACTTAGCTTTAGTTATGTGTATATTCATAAATATATATTTAATATATATTTAACGGGGGAGCAAAATATTCTAAGGACACCTACGCGCCTAAGAATTCTCTACAATTATTTTCTCAGTTATGTCAAGCCAACTGCATCGTGGAGTAGGCAGAAGCCCAGCAAAATAGTATAAAAGGAATTTCAATTCACTTAAATAAAATATTTAAATATGGGTTCATTTTTTTATCATTTCTTAATACTTAATGATTAACGATAATGCAGTTTCAAATTGAAAAATGTTATTAAAACAGTCCGATAATGACGAAATACCTGAATAATGACAGTGGGCACGTAAAATTGCTCAATAGAACGATCCCACAGCACAATGGGCGTGGCGCAACTCGCGGACACCAGGGCACCTCGGTCGACCCGCTTCCCAGGCCGTACAATCGTACTGTACTTTTGTTACTTATATGACCACTGGATTTGTGTATTATTGTGATTAATAACATACACAAAAATATATATAAAATTTCGTGTTGCTAAGGGTATTTCTTGTCGTTCCTTCTCCACAGCGATAACACGTTTCGACGCGGCAATAGCTTAAAATCGACAAAAAGTTATTAGAAAAAAAACTATAAGAGCAACACTAGAGACTTTCGTACTGCTCACTGCAGCTCCCCAGATACTTCAGCTATAAAATGAATACTAAACTCTCGCTTTAAAATGTATTCCAGATGTATAAGTGCTCGTCCAGTCAAAAAACCGTCTAGGCAGTTGCGAATTCGAATTCCAGGCATACGCTCATTATTCTTTAATGTTACGTTTATGATAATGATATAAGAATTATTTCTATTCTTTTGAGTGGAGGCCGCGTACCGGCATGCGCAGCGTTGGACGCCCACTCACAAGGTGGACCGACGATTTTGTAAAAATCGCGAGAGGCCACTGGATGCCGGCCGCTTACGACAGAACACTGGAGGTCTTTGGGGGAGGCCTATGTCCAACCGTGGACGTCTTTAGGCTGATGATGATGATGATAAGAAATATCTTTGGAAACTTTACGAGTGTGAAGTTCACTTACGCAAGACTTATAATTGCACAGACCTGAACCCAGGAATTGGGGATTTGAGTGCTAATGATAATTCTTACCTGAACCAACAGTAATAACCCAACAAATTGTTCAACCCACTTTAAAATATCCTTGAACTAGTTCCATATTCCTGTGGGAACTTGTCTTAATTTTGATAACCCAGTTAGAAAGCCATTTGGAACGATGGATCCAGAATTTGTAATGGCGTTATCACGATTATAATCAATACAGGGTGGAGTGATCTCTTTTTTATATGGAGAAAGGAGGCAAATGAGCCACATGACATGATGTCAACTCGCACTTAAGGTCCAATTTATTCAATAAATCTTGTATAGTTATGTACCCGTAGTGCGTTAATTGCGACTAATTTCACTAATTGCAATGGTCTGTTTTATGTGAGGATGAAACCTTATAGTTCAATGTTTTGTCACCCGCTTTGCTGTGGAGGGAAGTGGACAACTCTTTGTTTTCCAACTCCTCCTTTATTTTGTCTTTCTGATACAACGAAGTTATCGTCGCGGGATTATGACTTCATTGCTCGTCTTCAATGCTGTGCGTGCCGCTGTTGATCTTGGACCACAGGTGTTACAGTGGCGGGTGTGTGGTGGGATTGGGCCACTAACTTGATGTTCGGATTTCGGCTTCGGCTGTATTTTGAAACATGCGTTGTAGGGCGTCAATATTGCCGTTTATCGGGCATCTTTAAAAAAAATGCAATAAAATTTTCCCCGCCTCGAAAATAGATTTTGGGGTCTGTAGATCGCATGGCGCACACTTGTGCCATGATATGCGAGTCATGAGTTTCTTCCTTAGGTTCGAATCCGCGACAAGCTATTGTCTCAACACACAGCGTACAAACCCAATAAATACATAACTTTAATTATAAATTACTTATAATTCCTAACGAGTCCGTAATAACCCCTATATAACACGTAATCCAATAATGACCCACATCAATCGGTTGATGACATCCTCGCCGACTCCAACCATCCAGTGTCGTGACACAGTGTCTCTGTGTGTTTTCCCACGGTATCGCTCGCGTCCTCTTGCCGAACTGGCGGTAAATGTTATAATTTTATTACTCGCAGTTGGTAAACGTGTTTCTGAATCAATTGCTATTATAAAGTAATTATAGGTTATGATTTTATATGGTACCATAAAAGATGTATTTGTAATTAGCTGTTTATGTGCCTAGCATACTTTTTCACACTTGTTTCCCCGAAGAAATAGGCAGATCTGTACCCAAGTTTTGCCAGTTTTTAAGTTTAACAATATAGGGATCAATATTATCGCCATTTTAAAGAATACTCAGAATTTCCCTATCGAAAAATCCTTATAACACTTCGGCCGACTAAGAAAGCATCATCATCATCAGCCCATATACGTCCCACTGCTGGGCACGGGCCTCCTCTACAACTGAGAGGGTTTAGACCTTAGTCCACCACGCTAGCCTAGTGCGGGTTTGCGGACTACACACCTAAGTTATAAGTCGTGATGGCCTCGAAGTTTAGGCCCGCGGTCGCTAAACTTGACTGTCGTGGGTTCAAACCCCAGGCACCTCTGACCAAGAAATGGAACCCGAGAACTCTCGATGGCAAGCGCCAGTTAATACTATTGAATTTAAGACACAACTTGCGATTTGTCATATAGAGTTATTCTTCTATCTATGCTTTTACGATGAAGGCGTGGGTGTAAGCGCATAAATATAAGTATATTAAATGTTTTTAACGTAAAAAATCACATAAACCGATAGGCGGCATTCCACGACCATCTCCGAAATAACTCGAAGCGTAAACCTTTAACCTACATACTTATATCGTAAATCGGGATGGGTGGGAGTGTGTGCGTCAGTGATATCACAAAATCCCGAGGGAAACTAGAATAATGCTAGAAGGTATTTAATTTATATTATTCCTGTTTCAATATCTATCTGACTGTCAGCTTTAGGTACTGAGGGTGACTTCTATTGCTTAATTATACTTAGACTGCCTCGTGGTCTCGCGGTACAAGTATGTGCCGTGCGATCTAGAGGTCCTGGGTTCGATTCCCGGGTCGAGCAAGGTGTTATTGGGTTTTTCCATTAGGAAATTCTCAGTAACAGCACGGAGTCTAGAAATGTGCCCGAAAAACGGCAATAGGCTCGCCCCCTATTACGTGGGACTGATACATACCTGGCGAAATGTGGGTGCAGAAATGCACCTCTGCCTACCCCTTCGGGGAATAATTTGACGTATAAAGATTATTATTCGGAATTTAGTAAGGTAGACTGGACTTTTGGGCTTCTATGGAAGTACCGCCACTGATACATGCATATATGTATATGTCCACCAAGATAAAATATCAATAAATGTCACAACTTCACAAGTAACATAAGTTTTTCCATAACCTCACGTCTGTCTGAGAGGGTAGGCATAGGTGCATTTCTGCACCCAGATTTGGTCAGGTATGTATCAGTCCCACGTAATAGAGGGGTCAGAACTCTAAAGTAAACGCAGTGTAATGCGAATTAACATACGAATATGTGAGGCAAATTAGCTTGGACTAAGAGCCAATGCTAGGTGCAAATGAATGTAATATAAAGCCTAGTGACTAAAGCATTACTAAAAATTATTTAAGTATTATATTGAGTTTTTTTAAAGACGAAATCTATATTTTAGTATCGACTAGCTGACCCGGCGAACTTCGTTCCGCCTAACAGTGGATTCTTTAACAATTTTTTTAGCCTAAATTACTCCTTATTATCCCTATCAGTTGTAGAGGAGGCCCGTGCCCAGCAGTGGGACGTATATCTGCCAGTTAAAGTCCCGTTAAAATTGGTCCACCCGTTTCAGAGATTAGCCGGAACAAACAGAACAGACAGACAGACAAAAGTTGTAAAAAACGTTATTTTAACGTTATATGCATTTATTAAAAAACGGTTATTTCAATATTACAAACAAACACTCCAATGTTATTTATTTGAATAGATAGCTTTCACAATGAACCGTATATTACCTCAGCATCCAAGAAACACTAGTTCATCATACTTCCACCACCACTTTCAGTCCAAACTGTCACGTCGTAAGGAAGTGTCACAGTGTCCGCAGCTGGAAAGCATCTATAAACACACCATCTCACTCTCTTTCACTCCTGTATCTACAAAATAGCCCTGTCTCTTTCGTCCCCAGCATCCGTATCGATCGGGCATCCGCCCTTGACCTTCGCTGCGGGTAAACAGTACCGCGCGACCTTGTACTATGAAAGCGGTAACGCTATAGATACTTGCATAGAGCTTCCCCGCGGAGAATAATATTATTGTGGGGTTGCCTTTGTATTCGTTTTTTAGGGTTAAGAGGATGAAAATGATACAATTGTAGTTTGTGATATTTTTTTATAAGTCGTGATGGCCTCGAGGTTAAGGCGCGCGGTCGAGACTCTCGGCGGTGGCGGGTTCAAACCCCAGGCACCCAGGTACACACCTCTGACTTTTCGAAGTTATGTGTGTATTCAGGCAGAATTATCACGTACGTTAAAACAGTGAAGGAAAACATCATGATGAAACTTGCACACCTAAAAGTTCTTAGGAATTTCTTAGGTGTGTAATCCGCCAACCCGCAATAGGCCAGCGTGGTGGACTAAGGCCTAAACCCTCTCAGTTGTAGAGGAGGCCCGTGCCCAGCAGTGGGACGTATATGGGCTGATGATGATGATGATGTGATTACGGGGTATGAGTAAAACACGGAGTCTAGAAATTCTGGGAAACTGCAATAGGCTCATTGCTAATATGTAGGACGTAACAATTAACCAAATTGTATAGCAGAAATATACTTTAGTCTACCTCTTCGGAAATACAGGCCAGAATCTATATCTTAAAATTTCAGCATCAACAAACTATCGAAAAACCTATTGAGCCTGGATTTGTCACACTATCTTCTCAAGTTATCTTAATTTAACTAGGCTTAACCTCTCGGGAGTTAAACCGACATTATTAGAACAAATAGCGCAATAAAGAAGCCCGATATCCATTTGTTCGTCTCGCGGCAATTGGTTGTTCAAATTACGTGTAAAGTTCCCGATGGCCACTAATGGATTTATAGGGCGACGTGAGGTCTAATTCTTGGTAGGTAATTAAATAACATACATACATACATAAACTCACGCCTGTATTCCCCGAAGGGGTAGGCAGAGGTGCATTTCTGCACCCACATTTCGCCAGGTATGTATCAGTCCCACGTAATAGTGGGCGAGCCTATTGCCGTTTTTCGGGCACATTTCCAGACTCCGTGCTGTTACTGAGAATTTCCTAATGGAAAAACCCAATAACACTGCCCGACCCGGGAATCGAACCCTGGACCTCTAGATCGCAGGGCACATACTTGTACCGCGAGACCACGAGGCAGTTAAATAATTTGCTCGGAAAACAAGTAGTGTTATATACAAAAGGCTATTGGCAAGTTTGAAGGATTCATCACTAATCTGGACCAGTGCTTAGTCTGGTTACATTGTTTTTTTGTAACTCCTATCGACTGTTTATCGCCATTTAGAAATCTATGTAGCGTTTTTGCAATCATCGCTGTATTTTAATCTTAAAACGAAAAAATTACATATTAATAGTAGGTACATACAAATTGAACAAATTATATTCACACATGAGTAATTTTGAGGTTATCGCGAAGAGACAGACGGGAATTTCTTTTTATAATATTTAGTGAGTATACAAGCATAATGGCAGAAGGTTTATGCACCTACATTTGCGGAAATTGCGCAGGTGCATAAATATACCTCTGTTTCCGAGGATATAAACATGACTACATATATAAGTTATAAGCTATACGAATAGTTGTGTAAATACATACATAGCCTCCTGTATTCCCCGAAGGGGTAGGCAGAGGTGCATTTCTGCACCCACATTTCGCCAGGTGTGTACCAGTCTCACGTAATAGAGGGCGAGCCCATTGCCGTTTTTCAGGCATATTTCCAGACTCCGTGCTGTTACTGAGTATTTCCTAATGGAAAAACCCAATAACACTGCCCGACCCGGGAATCGAACCCAGGACGTCTAGATCGCACGGCACATACTTTTGCCGCGAGACCACGAGGCAGTCCCATCAGTCCAGTCACTATAGTTGTGTATATAAAATAAGAGTGTTATGTTTGTGTTCCAGCGTGCGGGCGGATGTCGGGCGGCGGCGGCGCGGGCCTCATGTCGTGTGTGCGCGAGGGCTCGCTGGAGCCGCCCTACCGACCGCCGCACACCGACACACACAACCATGGTAACTGCCTACATATCTATTCACATTCATCAATTGATATGGGGGATTTAGTTAA
The DNA here is from genome assembly GCA_907164795.1 of Hemaris fuciformis. Classification (NCBI taxonomy): domain Eukaryota; kingdom Metazoa; phylum Arthropoda; class Insecta; order Lepidoptera; family Sphingidae; genus Hemaris; species Hemaris fuciformis. Next base: position 1,372,214 of record OU015452.1, read on the forward strand.
GGCGTCTGCCGCTAGATGTCACTATAAAAAAATCTTAAGAAAGGCCTATTACTGCATTTCATCTTCTTCATATGCTGTTTTTCTTTCAAATTGACTATATTTCCTTTATGAACAGTCCTTGAATTAAAAAAAAGTGCTTACACATTTTACTTTATAACTTTTTGAGACTGAAAGACTCAAAAGTTGAAGACAAAAAAGAATACTTATTAGAACCGTTACTAAAGCGGATAGCAAGAGAATTAAAAAAAATGTCGCGCTAATATGTAGATTTAAGCAAAATATCCCCCTTATGGTCCCCAGGGTCTCTTATGGTATCAGTTGAAGAGTTTTAACACACTGCTATTGTGTTCCAGGCGAGGGTCGCACGGGGCGGTTCCTACGGGGGCTGCGGCGCATGTTTAAGCGGCGAGGCAGCGGCGCTCGCACTGACGCCTCCCCAGACCCCAAGAGCAGCTCAACTAGCGAACTGCTGGACGCAGACCGACACGCCAGAAGGAAGTATGTCTTCGTTTACTTTTACCTTGAGAAGATAAACTGTAGAAACACAAGCCAAAGATGGACTTAAGTTAAGCTAGAATGAGAACGAGCTATGGAGAGGGCTATGCTCGGGGTTTCCCTACGAGATCGAATCAGAAATGAGGAGATCCGTAGCAGAACTAAAGTAACCGACATAGCCCAGCGAATTAGCAAGTTGAAGTGGCAATTGGGCCAGGCACATGGAGAACTGAGGACGATGGAGCCAAAAAGTACTCGAGTGGAGGCCACGTACTGGAAAGCGCAGCGTGGGACGTCCTCCGACAAGATGGTTGGACGACCTAGTAAATGTCGCGGGACGTCGCTGGTTGCAGGCTGCTTTCAACAGGTCCCTGTGGAACTCAGTAGGAGAGGCCTATGTCCAGCAGTGAACCTCCATTGGCTGATAAATGATGATGATAAGCTGATCCTTTCGAGCAGTCTCGGGAGTCTTCTCCTAGCGACCATTACTATAGAACTTATAGTCACTCCGCGCACTTGTGCACTCACTAGTCAGATGTCAAAGAGAGTCGCTAGATTAAGCTGCTTTAAGGAAGACAATGGAGGACTTCTGGGTGGATATTTAGTAGTACATATGGCATGGCTGCTGATGATCATAATGTTAAGTGTTCTGTGTTAAGCTGGCAGGGCAAGTCGTTGTCAGGGTGTCAAAATGTTATTCACGGCGTTGTATACAAAGAGTATTAAGTACAAAAAGACGATCTTCTAAGATTACCTACTTGATACAATCACGTGGAAAGACAATCCATCTTAAAAATAACTAAAAAGCCCAGCATTATAGCCAGGAGAGAAATGGGGGTGGCAAATTATTTGACAGCTTTATGGATGGGCAAAGATATTTTTAGTTTGATCTTGTGGTGATGACCACGTATCTGATGTAAGCCATTCTTGGAAGGTGAATCAATTCTTTTGTCATTTTGTTCAAAGGGAGGGTGCATACGGCAGCGGGCTATCTGTGTCCCACGACTCGGTGTTCACCGGTGAACGGTCTGGTGATGAGTCGAGTGATGAGCGGCCCACGCCGGCGCACACCCTCGCACACGTCGCCACTTCACACCGGGTATGTCCTCCTATAATACTTCGAGTCATTTTCATATGACAAAAATTAATAATATAACTAATCCTGATCTCAGTCCACACTCTCTTACATAACACACACTGTCCAGTTTTGTACCACATTTTAAGGACGGGTGAACAATATTTCACGAATAAAAGTACTGTCAGTAAATATCGGATGCAAATTAGATTAGATTTAGACAATTAGACTACAAAAATGTGTTATATTTTTTATATGAGACTATTCATTTGCCTTTAATCTTTAAATGAACTTCCACGAAATCCTTTTATGAGTTCTCCCTAAAAGAAGTGGGTTCACGGTTTAAAGGAATGACGGGTCCGTATATTATTTTAGATTTTTTAATTTTTTTGATATCACTTTTTGGGCTCCTAGGGTTCTATTCGAGTAACGCTTGTTAATTTGACGACAACAATTCTGCCCTTTACTACAACAACATCCTTTAAGTTTCATCAATTGCATTGATCTCCTATATCAAGTTTAGATTTAACCAAAAAGCTACCATGGATTGTAACCAAGTCATGTTTTAAAAAAATCGTTCCAATTCTTCGTTCTTGTTTCCTCATTGTGAAGTGAACATTCACGTGCGTTTCCATGTCACAGTGATGTGTAATCGGTTTAAATCTCCTTGTTGCTGTGGTTCGCGGGATTACGTACACTTGTCTGGCGTCATAAGCACATGATTTTGTGTCAGGCGGAAGACGAGGCGTCGGTTGCCGTCGTTTGTCGCTCATGTCGCTTTTGGCTTCTGTTGAACGTCAATCTTTAAGGTGCGTTAATCAGTTTTCCAACTGTGGGAATTTTATTTCTGTACAACTTACGCTTAACACATGGGTAAGAAGTAAAATGGTAATTTTAACAGTCATACCTCGATACCAGTGGCGGTCCTTCCATAGAAGCCCAAAAACGTTCTAAGTTGTTTGTGTAATGTCTAGTCTATAATTGTTTACTGTGGGGTCAGGATATTCTCATGTATACGTCATTTTGCTTTTTTTAATAAAGATTTAAAGCTTAAAAATTATTATTTGGAATTTTGTAAGACATGCTGGGCTTTTGGGCTTCTATGGAAGTACCGCCACTGCTCGATACTTTTATGCTTTGAACGAAATGACAAAGTACTACAAGTCCAGTCAGAGTATTATTTGTCTGTTCTAAATTTACTTAATTTTGAATTTGCGTGAGGTATTTTCTATATTGTTTAAGGTTTAAGTCATTATCAACGATAAGCAAATCCAATTTTAATAAGATATTTAGTTCCATAATATAATTCTTTAGATTTTCATTTGCTATATTTATATGGAACAAAATTACGTTGTAAGATTATATTTACTAAGCACCCTCAACCTGTAGAACTTTGAACTGTCGAGTCATTGCTTTGAACCTATTTTGTAACAGACTAGATAAAGATATAGATTTGTTTTGTTCAATAACTATACGAAGGCTAATACCTAATGGTTTACCTTATTAAAAATAACTATTATATCGTCTACATCGTTACCTAAATTTTTAATTCCGCAAAATTTAAAATGAAAACTAATTAAAAAGTTATAAGCGCCGCAAGATCCGTGTTTCAGCACTAATTTTCACAAAACTTTGAACGCTTATTATTAACGTAAGGAGTATAAAACTTCGCACCGATAAATTTATTTATTCGTGATGTCATAAAACTTAACTTTGAATCGATACAATCACAATTTTCTATGGAAGAAAATTCCCCTTAGGCCTGTTAGTATTTTTCTTTATTTTCAAATTAAACACGTAACATATTGCATTTGAATGTAATGTACAGCCTCGTTGGTCCCGCGGCAGATGTGTACGAGGCTCGATCAAGAGAATATGGGTTCAATTCCTGTGTTATTTTTTATACTGAAACTAACTTCATCATCATCGGCTCATAAACGACCCACTCTACAATTGAGCGGGGTTAGGCCTTAGTCCACCATGCTGGCCTAGTGCGGGTTGAAAAAATGAAACTAACATTGCACAGAATTCTGACAAATTATATATATGCCTCATATTTCTATATTAAGTGCTGTTAACCTAAACCTACTAAGGAATTATGAGACAGTTCGCCCGTCCAGGGATCAAACCCGCGACAACTCATTATCACCAGCTCTCAATGCTAGCTGGACAAGTATTACATACGAAACTCTACTAACAATTTAGCCTAGTCATTATTTAAAGAAACGTTGTCCATATGTCAATCTTAGTCCGATTCTGATGTTAAATAGAAAGTTAGGTGTGAAACCACAGTGTCATCTTGGAACTGTGTTACACAATCTAAAGTCCGAGTAAGCGCTACTTGCAATTAAATGTTTCACCGTGTGTAGGAAATGGCAGTTACGTGCACTTCATGAATTATTTATTTATTTATACTTTTTAGTACACTATACAATAATTTATACTACATGATTGAAAACAATGAAGACAATAAGTATAGGCACAATAGGCGGTCTTATCGCTAGCTGCGATCTCTTCCAGACAACCTACGGGACCGGAATGAAAGGTTGTAGTTCAGGCAGTTGTCTTCAGAAATAGAATTGTCAGCGGCAATTCATTCCACAAACGTGCAGCATGGACTGTAAATGAATTACTAAGAAATGTGGTGCCATGCTTAGGAATTTCAAGCGTCACATTTTCTGAAGACCTAAGAGGTCGTGCATGTGTATCGCTAAGAAATCGGAACCTATCTTTAATATAATTACAGTTCTTAAAATAAAATAATAATAAATACACCCAACAGTCACATACATAGTTTTGAACCCACATTAGGATACGAATCTCGTGTCGTGGGTATCAGAAACCACGAGAGACTTTCCGGTCTCACAAACACCCAGACCCGAAACAAATATTTGTGGATCACACAAACATTTGTCTCGGTGCGGGGATCGAACCCGCGGCCTCTCGTTTCGCAAGCTGGTGTCTAGCCAATTGCGCCACGGGGCTGTAAAAGTGAGGAATATGAGACTATAAGAAATGATAAACGTAAATATATTATAGTAGTGATGGCCTCGAGGTTTAGGCTCGCGGACGAGAATATCTTGACAGTCGCAGGTGCAAAGTTAATGTGTGTATTCACAATGAATTATCACGTACTTTAACAGTGAAGAAAAACATCGTGAAGGAACCTGCTCACCTAAAAATTCATAAGAATTTCTTAGGTGTGTAGTCCGCCAATCCGCATTAGGCCAGCGTGGATAACTAAGGCCTAACCCCTCCCAGTGTAGAGGAGGCCCGTGCCCAGCAGTTAGGCGTATATTGGCTGATAATACTAAACAACGTAAGGAAGTTTGGACATTGAATATAGAAAGAAAATCCTTTTTATTAATTTTATCAATTTACATAAAATCTATAAGAAAATTAAAAATATCTATGGAAAAAGTTTGCCAAATAAGATTACCTCCCTCTTTCAGTCCCACTCTCAAGTGCATGGAGCAAAACAATATACCTACACCGAATCGAAACGCTGATTTAGGAAGATTAAAAAAAAATGCTTTAATGAGTTGCCCCAGTTTCTCTTCTATTTAGAATCACAAATTTTCTTGAGGCTGACTAATATTTGCAAGGAACACCGAGAATATTATGTACAGGAAACTAACATACAAACATTTTCAAATCTTCTCAGCCTCGAGAGCAATTCTGTCACCATTATTATAAATTCACACAAAAGTACATCCTAAAGTTCTTGGCGTAATGCTTAATTCTATTCCGCTATACTCCAGAAGTTGCTCATATCATTATATTTGCGCTGTATAAATTTTCTAGAATGTTCCGCTGTCTAGCCAATATAAAGTTGAATGAGAAATTTTCCGCGGTCGATCCCGCATTTGCATCTGGTTCAAGGACAACGCACGCTGCAAGCTCCGACCTCGGAGCTTACTTCGAGATACGGCTATAAAATCTCTTTAATATCCGCATTTTCCTATATACTTGTTACTTGCTGTGTCTTGCAAAAGTAGTGATGGCCTCGAGGTTTAGGCGCGCGGTCGAGAATCTTGACGATCGCGGGTCGAAACCCCAGGCACGCACCTCTCAGTGCGTCCTGTCCTCGACCAGTGGGTGGACAGGCGCCACGGTGCGGCGACGTTTCGCCTGACGCAGGTGTTGTCGGGGCACGGATGCTTCGGCCACTACCTGTGTCGGGTGGCTCTGAAGGAGGAGTCGGCCGTGTGTCACCACTGTGACAACTGCCCGGACGACACAGCCCAGCACACACTACAAGAGTGTCCAGCCTGGGAGACGGAGCGCAGCGCTCTCCGCGCTATTGTTGGTGGCGACCTCTCGCTCCCGGCCGTCGTATCTTCAATGGTCGGGAGTCCGAGGTCGTGGCGAGCGGTGCTCTCCTTCTGCGAGCACGTCATGTCGCAGAAGGAGAGCGCGGAGCGGGATCGAGAGATCAACGATCCCGCCCGCCAAAGACGTCAGAGAAGGAGGCGCCGGGTCAACAGAGATAATTAGACCCGGCGCCCTGTCCTGTGGCAAGGGGGCGTTAGAATCCCACCACGGTATCCCCTGCCTGTCGTAAAAGGCGACTCAAAGGGGCCCTTGGGGTCGCTGGGCGCGCTGCGGGGGCGGCGCGTCCTCACTGAAAGTGACCCCGAGAGGGGCGGCGGCACTGTGGCCTGTGTACGTCGCGGGCGCCCATTCACAACCGGGGCGCCCGAACTAAGCTAGTGGGGGTGCAACTGCGCCCCCTACACACTCCGAGACGGCCGAGACGTTTACGTCTCGGAGGCGCACCGGGCGACTGCGGCATTACGGTTGGCGCTTCTCGCCAACGTACCGTGGTCGCCCCACTCGGCGCGGAGATGGCCACCGGGGGGTTTTGGTCGGTATGCCGGTTTAGGGAATTTTGTTAGGGACCCAGCCCGGCACTTACATCTGCGCGGACATGACGTCGCCGCGCGCCGGGCTGGAAGACCGGTGACCCCGACATACGCTTCCCGCCCCCCCCTCCCCCGGGGCTGGCGGGAAGTAGAGCCATAAACAGCTTTCCCCTCGAGAACAAAAAAAAAAAAAAAAAAGGCACGCACCTCTGACTTTTTGTATTCACAACCAATTATTACTTACTTAAACGGTGAAGGAAAACATCGTGAGTGGACTAAGGCCTTAACCCTCTCTCAATGGTAGAGGAAACCCGTGCCCAGCAGTGGGACGTATGATACACATTACTTCAAAAAATCTGAGGTGTGTGCCTGTGTTTTGAACCCGTGATAGCCGAGATTCTCGACCGTGTGCCTTAACCTCGAGGTAATCGCTATTTTATTAAATATATACCCTTATTAAATGTCTTACTTTTCATACAAATACTAAGCATTATCTTGCTGTGGTCAAAGACTAGTACCCATTGCAACTACGCACTCGATGCGTTGACGTCACGCGCAATTGTCCCGAGCAGACATAGACTGTGCGTGTCTGAATGTAACGTTCTCGACCTCAGCTTACTATTTATTTTAAATTAATTATTTCTAGAATATTTTTTCCTACAATCGCTATACCAATTACAGTACATCTATAACCCCAAAACTGTATTGTATGAATATTTCTACATTCACGTTTACCGCATATTTTCAGACTCTGTGTTCTCATATTTACAGACTGAGAATTTCTTAACGAAAAGGCTCAATAACACTCCGCCTCTTGTTTTTTTTTTTTTTTTATAGATAAGTTTCTTTATAATTGTTGTACAAGGAAGTGTAAATAAATAAATAAATAAATAAATAACACTTCTCAACACGGGAATCGAATTTAAAACTTGTCGATCACATGTCCCCATTTACGTCACGCGACCAACGAGTCTTGAAGACACAACCAACTATTAAATAAATCGAGCACTTCTATAACAGATATGAGCGCGAATGTATAGATGACCTAGAAATGTCGGTTGTAAAACCTGTTTTTCGGTGCTAAAGGCAAAGTGCCATCACGATACCGAGGCTTGCTAACATCTTTTACTTATTATATATACCAAGTTTATAACAGAATAGAATTATCTGACAGATTCTCTCGCGCTAAGATACATATTTTTAACAATTAAAAAAAACTCACTCATACACCTAGTAGCCCTCAGTCCACCACGCTAGCCTAGTGCGGGTTGGCGGACCACACATCATCATCATCATCACCATGGGCTGGATATGGATACGTCCCACTACTGAGCACGGGCCTCCTCTACAACTGAGAGGGTTTAGGCCTTAGTCCACCACGCTGGCCTAGTGCGGGTTGACGGACTACACACCTAAAAAATTCCTAAGAACTCTTAGGTGTGCAGATTTCATCACGATGTTGTCCTTCACCGTTAAAGTACGTGATAATTCATTATGAATACACACATAACTTCGAAAAGACAGAGGTAGGAAGAAATTCTCGACCGCGAGCCTAAACCTCGAGACTACTCTCATTCTTATACTGGTACAAAACAGCGGAACTTATGGCAAGCTCTCCAAACAGAACATCAAAAGGAGAGACTCCTATCTCTTGTCACTCCTTAATCTTACCAGGCAACTGACAAAGTCCTTAATGGTACGCTTAAAGAACCCAGGACAATAGGAAGGAGGCCAACTATTTCACATATTTATGGTATGGTAAGAATTGGCGAACATTTTGGTTCTGGACAACGAAGCTGTAAGTTAAAGCCAGCAAGACCCACAACGCGTGGTTCTGTTATGGAAAGAAGTAAAAAGCCTGTTACATTTATATCACAAAGGCAATAAAAAAAATCCTACAAAAGCAGTGATGGCCTCGAGGTTTAGGCGCGCGGTCGAGAATTTCGGCGGTCGCAGGTTCAAACCCCAGGCACACACCTCTGACTTTTCGGAGTTATGTGTGTATTCACAATGAATTATCACTTGCTTTAACGGTGAAGGAAAACATCGTGATAAAACCTGCACACCTAAAAGTTCTTAGGAATTTCTTAGGTGTGTAGTCCGCCAACCCGCACTAGGCCAGTGTGGTGGACTAAGGCCTAAACCCTCTCAGTTGTAGAGGAGGCCCGTGCCCAGCAGTGGGACGTATTTGGGCTGATGATGAATAAAAAAAAATCCTACAATTTTTTTTTTTACGTTTTCCTACCAACTATGTACATACATTTTATACTCGTGGTTGTAAGGAAAACGTAAAAAAATATATTCTTGTCGAGATTTTTTTTAATGTCACGGTGTCTTGTAATCACCGTGGATATTCTCTGTCTTAGTTTCCGATCACGGTCTTAATACATCCTGTATAGTCTCATACCGAGGACTTGGAAGTCCACAGTCACAATAAATTGCCCTTGTTACCTTTTACATACAACACCTGATCGAAAAAAAAAACTTAAGAATTCCAGACGTTCGTATACGTAACAATAATAATACTCATATGTGACGTAATCAGTAACATCATCATCATCATCATCAGCCCATATATGTCCCACTGCTGGGCACGGGCCTCCTCTACAGCTGAGAGACTAATCAGTAACAATATTCTTTAAATGGGTAGTGATGAGATTTTTCTTACACTAGGATGGCAAATGAACTTAATGCACCTGATAAGGAAAGCGAAGATTCTAGATCAATGCTTTTCATACCGAGTGATATCGATCTCTTGTGCTCTGAAGCATTTTAGAAAGACGATGAAAAAGTATTGGAAAAGCTGGTTGGTTCTACATTAAACTTTGAACTCTTTTGTTTCGGAATCTCAATTTGAGAAGGAATCGTGTTTAAAGCAGTGTCGGTACTTCCATAGAAGCCCAAAAGCGTTACACGTTAGTTTGTAATGTCTAGTTTATAATTGTTTGTTGTGGGGTCAGGATATTCTCATTTATATGTTAAATTGCTTTATTAAATAAAGATTTAAAGCCTAAAAATTATTAATCGGAATTTTGAAAGGCAAACTGGGCTTTTGGGCTTCTATGGAAGTACCGCCACTGGTTTAAAGTAGTCACAGGGACATTCCTAACGTGTGACTTCAATCACCAATCGAAATAATCATGATAGTCTGTTGAAATGCTGACGGCATCGTTGGGGATACCAAGTACCTACGTAATAGAATAATGACTTTTTTTAAAGATAAATCTAGGAGGTTTAAAGTAAATCTTAAGATAGTTTATTAACTTTGAACATACATAACCTCACGCCTATAATCCCCGAAGGGGTAGGCAGAGGTGCATTTCTGCACCCACATTTCACCAAGTATTTATCAGTCCCACGTAATAGGGGGCGAGCCTATTGCCGTTTTTCGGGCACAATTCCAGACTCGCGTGTTGTTACCGAGAATTTCCTAATAGAAAAACCCAATAACACTTTGCCCGACCCGGGAATCGAACCCAGGACCTCTAGATCGCACGGCACATACTTGTAGCGCGAGACCACGAGGCACGAGTTAACTTTGAACTATCTTAAAATACTTTTGATATTATAAAACACGGCGTAAGCATAATCCGATCAAGTTTAACCTTCGCCATATTCATTGCGCTTGCATATATAACCCGTCTGCGTTTTGCAATATCATTAGATTTCAAGTTGTTGTTATTTTTATACCGCCAGCGATGAGTCATTGAAATTAGATAATCGAAAATTGATCCGCCATTAGCATATTAATTAAAAAATGGAATACGGTATAATTTGTAGATGCCATTTGGCAGTTTAAAGGTAACTAGTGCATCGGCAGTACAGCGGACCGCGCAAGTCATCCCGCCAACACATCTCCGTAGCGAAATTCAATAACATGATCTGGCGATCGCCGCTCCTAACCGTTGCTAGACGCCGGCCGGTTATGCTCTCGTGCTCGCAAACGTTTTTAGTGCGACGCGTTTTGCGATCGTGTGAGGCGGTCTTCAAAACTCGCGCTTTTTATTATTATTTTGCCTCTACATACGGGATGAATCACGCGCGAACGCAGTCTGCCTCCCGGCGTGGCTATGAACGCTAGTGCTGACGCGCTCCACATTTGAATTTAGATCCCTTCGTGTGTTTACTTTTTTTAAAGTGACCAGTGTTTTGTTTTTCGGCGTGCGTTCGGAAAGTGTGCTCGTCTGATCGGCGAAAAGTTGCTCGGAAGCGGGTCAAGGTTTTTAAACTATTGCTATCGAGTTATCATTGAATTAATAAAGGATGCGTTATTACACGTTTGGCTGTAATTAATTAACTTATTGGCACTATTTCAAATAAGGCATTACGCGATGGGATTGGTGTTAGTGCTTCTGACTCATTCTACGTCTGATCAATAACGGACTTTGACATTGAATCGAGTTTTTGAACGCAAGAAGTGTTTTTAAATTGCGAGCATGCATTTATGGTTTGTTTTGAGTCATAGTGTTTGGGAATGATGAGTTTAAATAGAGAATCGTGTTGTCTAAATAACATAACGGTTTTGTGGAAAAAATGTTATTTATGCTTTTCTAATGGCGGATTTATAACGTCCCACGTTAAACTCGTAAATGTTTGTTGTCGCCAGTGCCCAAATCACTGCGGTATGTCGTTAAGTGTAAAAAAACACGGAATATTCCGAAGTTTACGATATAATTGGGTGTTCTTATGTGACATTGGGCGGAGCGTGTGGGACGGTAACTGATTTGATAATTACGAATTTTCTTATGCCATAACCGGTATTTGTTTCTTTAAATATTAGTTCCTTAATGTTTCATGAGTAGTATTAATGAACCGAGACCATTGATAACTTTAATTTACAAAGCCAAAAATAAGGTTTGACTGAAACGGCGTAAAATTGTTTTATATTCATCATAATCATCATCATCAGCCCAAATACGTCCCACTGCTGGGCACGGGCCTCCTCTACAATTTAGAGGGTTTAGGCCTTAGTCCACCACGCTGGCCTAGTGCGGGTTGGCGGACTACACACCTAAGAAATTCCTAAGAACTTTTAGGTGTGCAGGTTTTATCACGATGTTTTCCTTCACCGTTAAAGCAAGTGATAATTCATTATGAATACACACATAACTTCGAAAAGTCAGAGGTGTGTGCCTGGGGTTTGAACCTGCGACCGCCGAAATTCTCGACCGCGCGCCTAAACCTCGAGGCTATCACTGCTATGCTGTTTTATATTATATTATAATCTACAAATTACGATAGTTTATGTTACTAAGGGAGATGCGTTGTTTATTATCCATCGATGCATAACGTCTTTACGTAACACTGGTGAACTGATGATACAAAAGGCTGATTAGTTAGGAATATTTCGATTTATCATGGATGACTAAGTTGTCTACTCTTAATATGCGTCTATATCAGTCCGTTTGCGGCCTTTTGCTGGTAGTGACCAGCAGTGGCGGTACTTCCATAGAAGCCCAAAAGCTTAACACGTTTATTGTGTAATGTCTAGTTTATAATTGTTTATTGTAGGGTCAGGATATTCTCATTTATATGTCAAATTGCTTTTGTTAAATAAATATTTAAAGCTTAAAGATTATTATTCGGAATTTTGTAAGGCAAACTGGGCTTTTGGGCTTCTATGGAAGTACTGCCGCTGGTGACCAGCACTACTATTATAGAATCTAAGTCCAGCACTCTGGCCTGGTGCTTGTTGGTAGATTTCACATATTTAAGAATTCCTCTAACTTTCAAACTAAATTTTGATCCAGCTACATATAAAATACGATACCTTTAAAATACATTATCTGTAAGGATAATACAAACTACTTAACAAAAAGCAATTTTTTTTCCCTACGAACAACTTATAAATATTTGTACCATTAAAATATTGCCTCAACATAGTGTTCGAACCTAAATCAGGCTAGATTAGTACGTGTTACTGAGTGATAATTAAATGTTTAAAATAAATAGAGCGTGACATAAATGTGGCTCATATCATGTGATAAGTGTCCTTTGAGACCTGAGTAGGCTCGTTTACTTACTGCTTATGTTACTACGATAATTGCAGTTAAACTTGCTGTATCCAAAAAATAATCAACAGTCTATATCTGTTCTATTATAGGGCTCGTATCTTTGGTAAATAGGAGTTGGGCTTTGGCCTATCACGCTGGTCCAATACGGTTTTTGAAAATTAAACGCGGGGTTCTCTTAGGCAGGTGTCATTTACTTCAAGATGTTTTAGTGTAGTTCTAAAAAATGGTTTCAAATAGTTTGCCACTTCTCCTATTTCAATTAAGCAATAAAAAAAGCGTCTTCAGCAGGCCGACGATGATCCTGCGGCAACCGCAGCGGGTAGTTGCGCAGCGTATGATTAGGGGCTACCGCACGATTTCCCATGAGGCGGCCTGCATTTTGGCCGGTTTCCTTCCCTGGGATCTTGACGCCAGGGCCCTCTCCTCAGTCTATCACTGGCGGGAGGAGGCGTCTCGACGAGGGGAACGACCGGCCCCAAGAGAGTTAGAGGCCAAAAGGGCCTCTCTACGCTTGGCCGCCGTGGAGGAGTGGCGTTCCAGGTTGGATAGTCCCAGTGCTGGTGCATGGACCGTCGCGGCAGTGCGTCCTGTCCTTAACCAGTGGTTGGATAGGCGCCACGGCGTGATGACGTTCCGCCTGTCACAGGTTCTGTCGGGACATGGTTGTTTTGGCTGGTTCCTGTGGCGGGTGGCCAAAAGAGAAGAGTCCGCCGTGTGTCACCACTGTGACAACTGTCCGGAGGACACAGCCCAGCACACTCTATCGGATTGTCCAGCCTGGGACGAAGAGCGAAGCGCACTCCGCGCAGCCGTCGGAGCGGACCTCTCGCTCTCGGCCGTGATTCCTTCCATGGTCGAGAGTCAGAGGTCATGGCAGGCGATGCTCTCCTTTTGTGAGACTGTAATGTCTCAAAAGGAGAGCGCGGGGCGGGATCGTGAGCAGAACAATCCCGCCCGCCGCCGCCAACAAAGAAGGAGACGCCGGGTGACGGAATACGGCTGATCCGGCGTCCCCGCCCTGTGGATTGGGGGCGTAAAAAATTCCGCCATGGTATCCCCTACCTAACAGGGGCCCCTGGGGTGGCTGGGCGTACTGCGGGGGCGGTACACTATGATAGCAACCCCGAGATTTGCGGCAGAGGGCGTGGCCTCTTGACTGTCGCGGACGTTCACAAGAGGTGAACGTCCAAAAAAGCGTAAGTGGAGGGCATCGGAAGCCCTCCCAATTTGGAGGAGTCCAGAAATGGACGGTGCGCTGGGCGGACGCGGACCATTTAGGGCGCTTCTCGCCCTGAGATGCCGCAAAACCGCCCTAAATGCGCGAGATGGTCACCGAGAGGTTTTAGTCGGTATGCTGGCGTAGGATTTTGGTTAGGGACCCAACTCAGCTAAAGCGGACAATTGTTCCGCGCGCCGAGTTGGAAGGCCAGAGACCCCGACATACCCCTTTAGGCCTCCCCCGAGGTACCGAACAGGGGAGCTTAAAGAGCTTTCCTCTCGTAAAAAAAAAAAAAAAAAAAAAAAGGCCGACGATGATTGTGTCGTGAGATGAGGAACGATGCTATTCAATACTCTACTTAGGCAGTGCTAGATTTACCATCAAGTGTAGTTGTACTTTACTTATACATCCATACAGGCCCAGCTTGTTAAATAGTTTTAATTTTTATAACCAGTCGTTTAATGCCTTATGTGATTTTTGCAACATGCTATTGTATACCAAACTTTACCCGATTTTGTTTTTTTAAGTATATTTAGCTTCAAAATACATAAAAGTAACAATTTACCTTATGTTAGTCCACATCGCTAATAGCTTCTTATCGCTCTATACATAAAATATGCAGATTCATATATCAAAAATATTTTATGTCATATTAGATAACGACAAAAATAACATTAAATCGAATCTCAAAATAACAATGACCTCACTTTTGGGAGTGGTTTCCGTCTAGACATCGAAGCAGTTTACCAAGATATACATATTTTTACGACTTTCTCGTTTAATCCACTGGGATCTTCTAGCGATCTTACATAAATTGGCCTAATTCATGTGTTAGGAAAAGAAATGGTCGTTTATTTATCATGTAGGCCATAATATAGCACTTATACATACATACATACATAAACTCACGCCTGTATTCCCCGAAAGGGTAGGCAGAGGTGCATTTCTGCACCCACATTTCGCCAAGTATGTATCAGTCCCACGTAATAGGAGGCGAGCCTATTGCCGTTTTTCAGGCACAATTCCAGACTCCGTGCTGCTACTGAGAATTTCCTAATGGAAAAACCCAATAACACTTTGCCCGACCCGGGAATCGAACCCAGGACCTCTAGATCGCACGGCACATATAGCACTTATGCCATGTCAATATATAAAATATTAGGTTACAAAGTAAATTAAACCCTGGCGAAATGTGGGTGCAGCAATGCACCTCTGTCTACCCCCGGGGAATACGGGCGTGACGTTATGTATGTAAAGTAAATTAGTATTGGACTGGCGTAAAATAGGTATTATGTATACAGAGTTTGACTAACTTATATAAAAAAAGTCGTGATGGCCTCGAGGTTTAGGCACGCGGTCGAGAATCTCGACGGTCGCGGTTTCAAACCCCAGGCACTCACCTCTGACTTTTCGAAGTTATGTGTGTACTTTACTGATGATGAAAAATGAAATCTGCACACCTAAATGTTCTTAATGTGTTTTGTCCGCCAACCCGCACTAGGCCAGCGTGGCGGACTAAGGCCTAAACTCTTTCAGTTTTAGAGGAGGCTCGTGCCCAGCAGTGGGACTTATATGGGCTGATGATGAAATGCTTTACTCCCTACCCTTTTACGGAACCAGGCCTGATGTTCGCATGCTCTGCTTAATGTGTGGATTAATTTTATTAAAATAATAATTTAGGTAACAAAAGCAAAATATTTGTTATTCAGAAAATTCCATACAAATATATAGGTTTTCCGCGTGATGACCAAACAAATAAGTAATAATTCCAAGTATTACATCCTTCCCTGATTTAGCGTTGCCCGATGTACAAAACTATATTGTTATAAAATACAGCTTCGAATAAATACTATACATATAGTTCTCGGTGACTCATTAGGGACAGGTAAACATGTCCACTTTTAATTAAATATGCAGTTATGTTTTTTTTTTTTTTTTTTTTTTAATGGGAAAGGAGGCAAACGAGCTGGTGAGCCACCTGATGTTAAGTGGTCAACACCGCCCATGGACACCCACAATACCAGAGGAATCATCGGTGCGTTGCCGGCCTTTGAGGAAAATATAGGCTCTTTTCTTGAAGGTCCCTAATAATAAGTTAAATTTATGGTAAACTGTACGTTATCAATAACCTATCGTATAAAGTTAGTTTAAATAAATCTTGAATTAATAAATAATAATAAATACACCCAACAGTCACATATGTACATATTTATGTAATTATACAAACGACATCGTTATGATAAAAATAAACAAATATGTCCGAAAGCCACATACCTAAACTATGTATGTGGCATAGTTCTGACCCCACACTAAGATACAAGTCTTGTGTCGTGGGTATCAGAAACTATGAGGGATATTTCGGTCTCACAAACACCCAGACCCGATACAAATATTTGCGGATCACACAATAACTGTCTAGGTGCACTACGGGTCTGTCTGTTATATCTCATGCTTACTGTATTTTCTTACTGGTCGTCAAAGATACAGTAAATAATTGCATTATGTTTTCAAAAAGAAAGAAAGATATTTGTGTTCCTTTCTTGAATTACATACAACACAATTATTTTCCATAAACTTATCGCTTATTTATGTATCGTATTGTGTCTGAAAATGCCATTAGAATCATAAATTGGATACATCATCACAAATGGTAATTCGACTACGAGTAAACTCATCGCCTTATGAAAACTATGACCATTTTTACTGCTCTTAATTATACACATACAATCATGCTTCATGGCAAAGTTACTACTTAGTAAGTTACTCAAGTTTCGCCACATGTGTTTTAAATACCATTATCCATGTGTAGGTAGGTATTCATAATGAATTATCACATAATTTAACGGTGAAAGGTTCATAGGAGTTTCTTAGGTGTAGTCCGCCAACCCGCACTAGGCCAGCGTGGTGGGCCTTAGCCTACCAGAGAGGGTTGTTGTGGAGGAGGTAAGACCTTAACCCTCTCTGTAGTGGAGAAGGCCCGTTTTCTTTCGCTTCCTCAACCTCCTCAACTGCCAATATCCTTATCATGCTTGCAACTCTCTGTGTGTTCTACCGACTCTTCCATGGGGAGTGTTCTGAGGAACTGTTCAGCATGGTACCGTCGTCACCTTTTTACCATCGCACTACCAGACATCGCAGTGGAGTTCATCCATACCACCTGGAGACAATCCGTAGTAGTACGGTGCGTTTCCAGCGTTCGTTTCTACCACGCACGTGCAAGCTCTGGAATGAACTCCCTGCCTCGGTATTCCCCGAGCGCTATGACTTGTCCTTCTTTAAACGAGGCTTAAAAAGAGTGTTCACCACACGGTAGGCAGCGGCTGGGTTGTGCCCCTGGCATTACTTTAGTCCATGGGCGGCGGTAACCGCTTACCATCAGGCGGACCGCATGCTCGTCTGCCTACTAAGGCAATAAAAAAAAATAAAAAAAATGTAGGTTTAAATAATAGTATTAAAAAAAAAACAGTTGCCATTCAGATTTCTGTAGTATCAAAAAAACGCTGGAAAAGAGTAAACAAAGCATAACAAATACATCACGCGTACGCCACACAGTCACAACTCCCGTTATACCAGCACTCATATCGCGAAGCTTGCTTTAATACTGACTATCTGAATAAGTTATATCATTTATAATAGGAATTTATAACATTTTCTTAATTATTGAAGGTATTCCAACAGCTTGTCTTTAAAGTTTTTCAAAATTTTGCATACGTTATATTTCACATTCTTTCTACATGGCCAGCTTTAGAAATATTCTGTGTGCTTGCCCTCGATAAAAATGGCAATCAATTGGGATATAAAACTACGTAATAAGAAAAATATATATTTGCAATATACAAATATTTAGCCTTGTAGATGTCTGATATTTAAAGTATTTTTTAAATGTCGCCTTTATAGTTTTCCTTGACAGTAATTATATTTACTGAATGAATAATTCCATAAACTCTCAGCTGAACCCTGCGTGTGAGCTAGGATCGAACGCATGATATACAGTATTCATTGAATTGCTTATACGGTCATTGAGAAAATATTAATCATTTATTTACAAGTACGTTGAACCCTCAAAAGAATTACCCATCATCCGTATGCAAGCTAAAAACTACGATCCGTAAAGTTGAGACGCGACCAGCTCGTGAAATAATCACAGTTGCTTGACCTACGTTAATTGAAGCTTCAGTCACGTGACGCAAAAGCAGCTGTCTCCATCTAAGCCTGCATTAAAATAATAATAACAATACATCGAGTGCGAGCTCTGAGACCGGCGCGTTTCGCTCACTGACTCGACTTTCCAAAATTCTCTACGTGTAAGTACACGTTAACAATTAAACACCCACGTTTTGGGCGCTAGTCGCTTGTCGTGCGCTCTCCGACGTGTTTGCTTGCTTGTGGTTTTGGAAATCGCGATTGGTTGACATCGAATTTTAAAGTGACGCGATTGGTCAATTTCAAACATGGAATTTGCCGATGTTGTGATTGGTCGATTTGTTATGGTGTAGTGATTATGTAACGGATCGCCTTGGCGGAACGAAGTTATTCAAAAAGTGTATCTTGATACATATCTTTCGATGAAATTGTTAAATATCTTATATTTCTGTACATGCAATGAATAACAAATTATTTTATTAGTGTTGTTTTATCATTATGTGACTCACATTTAATATTTTGTTTTTATTTAAAGAACGCCAATTAAGTTTTATTGTCTTCAAAAACGTCTATGTTAATAAACCTTCGCTATTTTTTGCTCGAGAGTAGCGAAAAGGTGCTAGTCAGTGGATCCGATTAAATTATAGTGTGATTCACATGAAGAAAGTCAAGTACCAGTAACCATTACGTGTTAGTTATATTTACCTAATGTAAGCATTACATTATTTATTATTGAAGACTAAATTTAATTTCCTTTGCAAAAAAATGTTTTTTTTTTTATTAATATCATAACAGATTTTTTATGAGAGGGAATATTCATTGTTGGCAGTTAGGCAACTTTTAAATAAGAAAAACTAAACATCCATTCCAAATTCGATTTTCAAATTCCATGACACGGATTCCAAATTAGAAAATTTGAAATCATAGTGTAAATAAAAGATGGCGCGTTCTTTCACAAAAGCAGTTCGGAGCATATGGAATTTTGCCTGGATAATAGCAACAAAAGTTCTTTTGGTAACGTATTAGTTGTTACTATTTATTATCACAGCTTGTGCATATAGCACATTACATTAGAGCAATTTGTTTCTCTTTCGTATTTTTTTATCTAACTATTTAATATTTTTAGCTATGGGCTAAAAAAAGATGGAGGTATGAAGGTACTCATGTTTAAGATCCACGTTATAGCCAGCGAGCCTATTATCGTTTGCGGGGATAATTCCAGATTTATTTACTTCTGAAATCTTACTATTACAATATGGCTTACTCGTGGCCTTGTGCACACTTTTAATTTAAGCCGATGCCTATAAAGTTGTACGACGGACGGTTGGCAGATTTTACTTAAAATTCGTGGCTAGGTCTGTCAGACTTTTCAGGTCATGTGTTTGCGAGTCCGAAGGCTGAAATTTCAAACGTTTTCGCTCCATATTTTTAATTTGATCTGTCATTCCTAGAGTGTTACGAAAATATTTTCATCTATCAGCCATCGGTACTATACATATTCTTTTACTTTAATAAAATAAATTTCATCATCAGCCCAAATACGTCCCACTGCTGGGCACGGGCCTCCTCTACAACTGAGAGGGTTTAGGCCTTAGTCCACCACGCCGGCCTAGTGCGGGTTGGCGGACTACACGCCTAAGAAATTCCTAAGAACTTTTATGTGTGCAGGTTTTATCACGATGTTTTCCTTCACCGTTAAAGCAAGTTATAATTCATTGTGAATACACACATAACTTCGAAAAGTCAGAGGTTTGTGCCTGGGGTTTGAACCTGCGACCGCCGAAATTCTCGACCGCGCGGCTGAACCTCGAGGCCATCACTGCTTAATAAAATTAAAATAAATTTACCAATAAATATACATACACATATCGCAAAGAAAATGGCTATCTAATCCAAAAAGGAACTGTTCTTTTTATTCTATTCTATTATACGGCATTAGTAACACACCTCTGTTTACCCCACCAGCAGAACCTGCGTACTCGCATGTATATAATTATTTTACATACAAAATAGGCTTGTACGTGGGCGAACCTTACCCAAGTTAAAATGTACCGTTTAACCCAACAGACCAAACTTGAAATTACATTGTAAGCTCCAAGTCGTTCATTACCGCGCAAAAAGAAAAAGTCCAAACTTTGAATTGATTAATAAATTAGTTATGGCCGGCGGCTTTGGTCACCGCCGGCCTCTTCTTATTAAGAATTCTACGTTTTAATATTATTTTCTGCTTTAAGTTTATACACCAGCTTACGAAACGTGAGGCCGCGGGTTCGATCCCCGCACCGAGACAAATGTTTGTGTGATCCGCAAATATTTGTTCCGGGTCTGGGTGTTTGTGACACCGAAAAGTCTCTCGTATCTTATCTTAGTGTGGGGTCAGAACTACGTATGTATTTATTTATTTATTTTATATTTTGATCACAATGTTGACACTGCATCTGAAGTTACGGACGGTTTTTTTTTATATATATACTGGTACGGCAAAGTGACTCCACTGTACCTGATGGTTAGCAAAGTGGAGTCCAAGAAAATAATACCGACCAGCGAGAAACGATATGGTCTTGATGGCGCGACAAAAGTAGGAGTTGGCGAACTTTTTAGTTCGAGCCGCGGTGGTGGTGTCCAAACAGAGTATCATGCGGCGAAAGACTTCCATCTTTCGCCAGTTAATAAACTTTTTCTTACACTTACTGAGATGCTTCTTCGCAGTACGCTCAAGCCTAGTACTCTACATATAACCCAAGATAAAACGAGTAAACTGTGATGGATAAGCTGAAAGGAAACCGTCTGTCGTAGTATGGACATGTTATGAGAAGGAATAAACCGTATGTAGATAAAAAAGTAATGAGTATGAAAGTTGAAGGATGGACAAGCAGAGCAAGGCCAATAAAAAGGTGGATGGAGTGCGGGAGAGCAGATATGAAAGAAAAAGGGGTAAATGAAGACATGACGGGTGATAGGGATGTTTGAAGGATCAAACATACTGCGCCGACCCCAAATAACATTGGAACAGGGCAAGGGAATGATGATAATAAGAGTATACGTGGGCTGGAAACTTATTTTATTATTTCAATATAATGTTTGCAATTTAATCAATCCAATCCAACCAACCAATCTCTTACTTGATTGGACTCAAAATATTATTTATTAAAAAAGTCGATACAAAAAATCTTTTGAGTTGTAATGCAGTTGGCAAAGTAACTTAAGCTTAAAGCAGTGTTATAGTTGTCGATAATAAAGGTCCCAAAAACAGTTTCAGCAAAATGGAATTGATTTTTCTATTGATTATTATCTTTATAAGGCAGTGATGGCCTCGAGGTTTAGGCGCGCGGTCGAGAATTTTGGCGGTCGCAGGTTCAAACCCCAGGTACACACCTCTGACTTTACGATGTTATGTGTGTATTCACAATGAATTATCACTTGCTTTAACGGTGAAGGAAATCATCGTGATAAAACCTGCACACCTAAAAGTTCTTAGGATTTTTTTGGGTGTGTACTCCGCCAACCCGCACTAGGCTAGCGTGGTGGACTAAGGCCTAAACCTAAACCCTCTCAGTGGTAGAGGAGGCCCGTGCCCAGCAGTGGGACGTATTTAGGCTGATGACGATTATCTTTACCTTTAAGATCACAGCATAAGGTCCAATATGTAATGTTGTGAAAGTAGATAAAATAATATTTGTAATTTTATTTCTATTAGTAAAGCCAATTTAGACACAAGAATCTAGACAAACAGGAAAACTAACAATAACAGTTATGTTTAATGACGCAATAGTTTAAATTAACTTCCAACAAAGTAACAATATTCTGCTTAAAATGATGGCTGCATGTATTACAGAGTGAGACGACACGGAGATTGTCAGCCGAATGGGGTTTCTTGGCCGAATACTGAAACGCTACTTAATCTGAGGGCGACTTATATTTATGTGGCTGTCATAATTTAAGCGGTATATACTTAAAAAATGTAATGTAAAAGAACTTTTTGTGGTAATTTATGGTAATTTAAGTTAATCACAGTCTTAAAACCGATAAATGATTTTCAGTTTACCGCTTAAATTATGACAGTCACATAAATATAAGTCGCCCTCAGATTAAGTAGCGTTTCAGTATTCGGCCATCTGACATTCAGATGCTAAAAAATCTTCAGAACAGGCACAAAAACACATATTGGCTTAAAACTTAAAGTTTCAAGTGAATGACTGGTTCATGAAGGAAAAAAATCTCAAATCTGTATACCCAAAGAATTAGAGTGAGTTGTATTTGTATCCACATAGGGGACATCATAGTTCGCGACTCTATTGCCATTTTTCGGGAAAAAAATCTAAATTTTGTGCTATTATTGATAATTACCTAATTGTAAAATCCAACAAAACTTTGCTCTCATCATCATGATCATCAGCCCATATATGTCCCACTGCTGGGCGTGGGCTTCCTCTACTACAGAGAGGAGTTAGGCCTTTCTCTGCGAAATGGAATCTGAGTAGGCAAACGGAAAGAGGCTGTCGAGTACAGAGTATATTAGTGTATATATAGACAGTTAAAACAGAGGGATCAACAAATATTTGCTGCTGTTCCTAAGCAGCGAGGAATGTAAAATGTTCCTCGTAGATTCTCATAGTACAAAACCTATGTATGTATATGTATTATATTTTTAATTTCTTCTTTTACACCTACTTTCTTTTAATTTTTGCTTCATACTGAAGTTGACTGGAAGAGAACCCCACGGCATTAAATTCCCCTTTATACAAACTGTGTAAAAAGTAAGATAAAAATAAACAATTAAGAGCTGTATATATGAATTGATTCCTTTAATTTAGTAGACGATATATCTATATTATGTCCTGCTAAGCACGGCACAAAATGGCGTCATAAACTATTTATTTATCGTAACACGTAAATGTTTTTCCTTATTCGTTATTGCTGCGTGGGTGGCAAGTGGGCAGGTACATGTTATATTACACTTAATGAGAGTCACATTGCAGTGGTCAGAATAATGAAGTGGTAACAACACAACTGACATTTCCACTCCAATCATATATACCTAAATAAACACGCCCAACAGTCACATACATACCAGTGGCGGTACTTCCATAGAAGCCGAAAAGCCCTGTTTGCCAAAAATTCCGAATAACAATTTTTAAGCTTTAAGTCTTTATTAAACAAAAGCAATTTGACATATAAATTAGAATATCCTGACACAATAAACAATTATAAACTAGACATTACAAATTAACGTGTAACGCTTTTGGGCTTCTATGGAAGTAAGTAGGTATACATACATACATAGTTAGTCTGAAAATAAGCACGAAAAAACACTAAGCATCCTTCGGACTTACAACTTACAACTGACGAAACATGGGTCTAGACATAAACTTGTGGCGTATAATACAGGCGTATTTAATGAGTCTAAACTGAAGCGTAAGCTCGCGTCACGTCATAAGTGTCGGCTGCAGTCGGCCGGTGGGGCGCCGACCTTCCGCGCCTCAGAGCTTAGCGGTCATGCATATTTACACTAGTATTCTTGCAAAGGACACATATAGGTAGCGTATTGGAAATGTTCTTCGAAGGTTTTTTTGAGATTTGCAGCAGTCAAATAAATAACTCTAATTAAAATATTGTCTGCCACATATTTATTATCATGTAAGGCGCCGTAATCGGGAGAGATACCTAGTCAACCACGCTGGCGTTTTGCTGATTGGTAGACGTGCTTCATTGAGAACTTTCAGCATTGTCTGTATGTATTATGTAGACATCCCCACTATGTTTTCACACTTAAATCGAAAATTATCTTTTCATGCGGATCTAGATTATGTTTATATATTTTTACACATGAAAACAATGGTTTGTACTCGCTAAACTTCACAAACACTAAATTGATTTTAATATATTTCCTTTACAATTTGAATTTTACTGATATAAAATTTCTTTTATCCCGTAGTATATAGGTAAACACAAATTTACTCCGTAGAAGCGAGCCCGATAATTTGCCCTGCAGCGTAAGACAAAACTAGACAAAGCATATTTAAATAGTAGTTAAATTAACAAGGCTGTAAATATCAAAATAAGAGAATTAACCATTAGGGCTATACGAGTACACATAACTAGAATCTTCGCAGTTCCACTCCTAAGTAAGATATCCCCTTAGTCCTAACATCTTTCTATATTAAGTATAAGAAGAGAGGCGTAATTTTGTAGGCGTACGCTAAACATGTTGTATGTCTGTCTGCGAATTACAATTTAATATGTTAACGCAGGAAATTTTAATGGCACGTCCCGCCGAGACGCGAGCTTTGTGACTCACGCTAAACTGGCTCCGGGTTTATTAAAAAAAATAAACTACTTGTGTGCCGTGGCGTCGGCTGCCTTACTGTGAATACTTAGAACTGTTTTCATGAGTCTATTATATTTTTAATTCGTGAGATTAGAGGTTGATAGCTTGTTCTAATGTATACAATTTTGAAGGCATGTCATTAACAATAATTTGTCACGCACTGTAATAGCATTGTAAGAAAACCTGCACACCCAAACTCCACAAAGGATTTCATAAGTGTGTAGTATTGAAGCGTGGTGGACTAAGGCCTAAGCCATCCTAGTTGTGAAGAGGCCTGATATAGAATAGAAGAACACACAAACACTAATAGAAGAGCCACCCAGAGTAGAACATTTACATGGCGGTTTCTGATTTTTTGGCTAGAAATTTAATTTTTTCTGAGGGTATTTCTTGCGTTTCTTCTCCGCTGCAATAACATGTTCCTAAGCAGTAGTAATAACTACCTTTCATTGACACTTAAAAAACCTTAAAAATATTATTTGAATAAAGAATCCTTTGACTATGCTCTATGAAGTCGTGATGGCCTCGAGGTTTAGGCACGCTGTCGAGTCTCGACGGTCGCGGTTTCAAACCCCAGGCACACACCTTTTTCGAAGTTATGTGTGAATTCACAAAGAATTATCACGTACTTTAAAAGGTGAAGGAAAACATCGTTCTGAAACCTGCACACCGAGAAGTTCTTAGGAATTTCTTAGGTGTGTAGTCCGCTAACCCACAATAGCCAGCGAGGTGGACTAAGGCCTAAACCCTCTGTTGTAGAGGAGGCTCGTGCCCAGCAGTGGGACGTATATGGGCTGATGATAATGCTCTACCATCCGTGAATGTAATTATTACCTTTTGAGAGCATCGCTCCTAAAATGTTACGAATGCCATGTTTATTTACGAGCCGAGCTTTCAAACTGTCTGTTGCGCTCGATAGTTTACTATAAAAATATTGTGGGTGTTGAGGAAATTAGATAAGGCCGAGTGTTTCTACATACCATGCGAATTTTATACAATCATGACTCAGTGTTACAAGATTTCCGGTTTTGTACTCGCACCTCATTAGGTGCACAGACTCATTAGCCTGTGTGAATGTTTGTTATGTCATTTCGAGCTACTTAAGAGATGTAATATTTTAGTCGGCATTGTTTTGTTTTGTAATTCTCACTTTTAGTAATATGAAAATGAAATAGTACATAAATATAATATATTGTGTTCGTGGTCTCGCGGTACAAGTATGTGCCGTGCGATCTAGAGGTCCTGGGTTCGATTCCCGGGTCGGGCAAAGTGTTATTGGGTTTTTCCATTAGGAAAATCTCAGTAGCAGCACGGAGTCTGGAATTGTGCCCGAAAAACGGCAATAGGCTCGCCCCCTATTACGTGGGACTGATACATACCTGGCGAAATGTGGGTGCAGAAGCATTTCTGCAGGTGCACATACAATGACCTAGCGTCATTGTTGAAGTGAAATTTAATTTAGTAATGCACACGTAATTTAAAAAATCTTAGGACCGCGTGACGCATTTCAATTTCAGTGTTGTCCATTACCATCTTAAGCGACCTGCTTTGCTCTTCTTGACTTAAATGGAGATTTATTGTTATACGTCATTCCAATTTAGCCACGGTTTTTCGCTTAAAGGAAGCTCTTAATCTAATGTCAAGATATGTTTTTGAACACTCAGATGTCTGAAGCATGATGGAAAATTTCTTTTCTACTCTGTGGGTGCAATCGAAGCTCTATGCACTGTATGGCATTGCAGTACAAAATTAACAGTCTTGATTTACCGACACGACCATTCTAAACTTTTATAGTGGAAGAACATCATAACACCTGTCTTTCTTTGTAAATTTTTCGTCCATGGCCAAAACGAAAAATATTTTTTAACCTTATTAACACATTCATCGCCATGGTGGGTCAAAATGACCGGCACGTCATCTACCAATTGGAGCCGTGCGGGGTCAAAATGACCGGCGCGACAGATCAGCCACAGACAGCCTGTTCACGCCGCAGATTGCAAACGCTGCGTATTAAACCATATAATATGACCGGCGCGGCCCCGATGAATATCTGTCACCACTTGGTTTTTGATTTTTAAAATAGAGCCAAAATAATAAAATATCGCTACAAAACTTGTATTTGTAATCAAATGGGAGTAAATACAGCCATATAAACCAATATCATTTTTTGCTAATTTTATATAATTTTAGTTGGCGATTAACGTGTTAAAATCATTTAACTCATACAACAAATACACATTACAAATGACAGGGAAAATAGTGTAATAACTATTTTCAAACACAATTCCATAAATGAGCGATATTTTCCTTATAAACAGAGCATGCGAATGTAGTGATGAGTTGGCGACCGCAGCATGACCTTATATGCAAGCCTCTTGTCTTTGACCTACTATGTTCAGACTTTGGACACAGTAATATTGTCTCTACACATCCTGGCCTTTTTATACATTTAGTTGGATTTAATCTAATATACTTGTCTCGTTTGGGAGAGTAATTTTTAGTACCTGCCTGTAACATTGCCCCTACAGAAATCGATCCGGTTGTTTTTGATCGCAAGGCACGCGTTTGTGCCGAGTTCATGAGTTAGTCAGTTCTCATATAGCATTTGGGATATATACAGTCTACCACAATAGACTTAAGGCACCGATGAGAGATATTCCAAATAAGTTTTCTAATAGATCACGCAGAAAAAACATACACAGCTCTGACCCCACATTAAGATACGTTTGTGTCGTGGGTATCAGAAACTATGCGAGACTTTTTGGTCTCACAAAAATCCAGACCCCAAACATATTTATGGATCACTCAAACATTTGTCTCGGTGCGGGAATCAAAACCGCGGCCTCTCGCTCCACAAGCTGGTTTCTAGCCAACTGCGCTAAGGGGCTGTCAAATTTATGATTATTCACAAATTCTGAAGTTCTTTATACTTTATTATATAATAAAAAAACACTTGTAAAAATGCATCCTTTATTATTAGACGCAATCCGAGCAACTTTTCAACTTATATTGTTATTTACAGTGTGATAATTAGTGTGTTTGTGATAATAATGTTAACCTAAGTGCCAAAGAGAAGATGAGTCGATCTTGGAAAAGGAGGTTCTGTTGGATAACAGAGGGGAAACTCGTTCAGCTATGGGTTTGTTGTTGATATTGAATGTTTTAGTAATAAGAAGTTCAACTAAGTTTAATAACCTTTTTGTAGTAAATTGTTCCAACCTAGGATTTTATTGTAATAGAACCATGCAAAACACAGTAAGACCTGATTGAAAAGTCTTATAAGTCCTTGAAATTTCGTTACTAAGTTTATCAATCTTTTCTACTATAATATTACTAGTAATTCTATGTAGATATATCTGGAAATGAAAAAAATGCACAATGGTGTCCACTACTTGTCAATTATTTGGGATTACATCGCACTTAACAAGTATCCTATAGTGCGGTCATTTCTTTGGGTCAATATAAACCAGATAACTGTATCATGATAATAAAAAAAAATTAAAATAAAAAAAAACAAACTTAAAAAGCTTTTATTTAAACGCTCGAAAAAGAAGAAAATATTTTTTTCCTTAAAAATTTTAACTGTCAACCTATAACCTTATTAAATACAATTTATATGATCATAAAAGCTAACAAATAAATGGCAAGGGATAATCTAAACTGTCTCTCGTCACTCAATATTACAATGGTTGATCACTATTTTTACTATATAGGTACGGTATGGTAGGTAGGTATATCTATTAGGTGTTCAACATTTTTCTACCCTCCACAAACATCTACGCTTTATTACAAAGCTTGTGTATGTTTGCAATAGATATACAGGGACAATAGTAATGATTCATTGACAATATCACCCGCCACTCGTCTGTGCTTCTTGCATCTGTGAAGCGTTGTGGGTGATAACGCGGGAGGAAGCTGCGTGGACACTGATAACTTATCTCGTGGCTCAGTGGCTCTCTGTTACTGGTACAGTTGCCTAATTACTCCAAAACTGTGAAAATATTTTTGCACAAAGCTTTTTATTCTGTATGGTATTATTCTGCATTAATCAAATGAATATTGTATTTTAATATTGATATATGATTTTTTATTGGTATGGTTTTTGTTGGTGATAGTTCAGGCATTGAAACTTTTACTTTATTGTAAATGAATACATATTATCATCATCAGCCCTTATGCGTCTACTTGCTGCGCACAGGTCTTCTTTACAAATGAATCAACTTTTATATACAAAGATGGGTCATTTAGCATCTTAATGATACGCTAGATATGCGGAAATAGACATTTTTTGATCTCTCCATGAAAGTTTTTCGGTTCTATATATTTAGGACTCCTTCTTGTCTTATTAATTTCTATTTAAGTTACACAGAAGACTAGATCAGGGTCTTATTTTGACAAGAGCGAGTTAACCATCTTAATATATTACTAATAGATGGCGTTATTCATAATTTCACAAAATAACTGTTCCCGTTTTTTGTTGTCAGGCGGAGCTAGTAGCGGCCGTGAGACGGCGCGGCCGCGGGGACGGCAGCGACGATGACGAGGACCTGGGTCTGCCGCGGAGTCCTCCAGCATCACCACCCACTGACAAGGGTGATAAGGTAAACATATTGCTATAGTCTTTCACTTGCAGTTCACTTTAAGTAACAGTATTATTAGTTGAATAAATCTTAAGTTCATTGACTTGATTAGAATCAATTAAATGTGACCTTAATTATATCCTCCAGAGTTTCTTTAAAGATGTAAAAATAATATAATTTACATACATATTCTGCAAAGTTAACAAACTATTCTAACTGTGCAGAGTAGCGACATCTGTTGGAACATAGAGAAACTATTTAGTGCGTTGCGGCATGATTTGTCACTTGAGTATTAGTTCCAAGATTAAATTATAGATGGCTTTATTACTGTTGCGTGAAGTACTAATAAGATTGTCTTATTAGTATTTCTAACTAGGAACTAAATGAAAAGCTATTTGCTCCGCTTTGGTTTCACTCCTATCCTATTATAAATAATAATCCCCGAAGGACACGCTAACCCAATATTTGATAGCATAATCTTATTTGATACTTGTTTTACATACGATCCGTAAATACCTTCTAATCTTAGGAAATCTTGATACTTGGCGAGATAAGCTTTATCTAAATATTTGTAATCAATGAATGAATTATGTATATTTGAACCAGTTTATACGGATTATGATTTTGATATGAATCTTGAACATCTACATTTTTGTAACATCGGTTTCCAACAAGATATTATGGAAAATATTAAAATAAACTTTGTTCGTGACACATATATTTCTAACTCCACAATAAAGGATTTACGTCGTTCTTTTTTCAAGACACTCATACCTGAAAAATACCTTTAAAATCTCGCAAAATGTTTGTCTCGATCCAAGGATTGAACCAGCAGTTTTTCGTTCAAAAAAGATGATTATAAACTTACTTATTCTTATTATATAGAAGATTTTAAAATCAGTAACGCGGTCTAATTCAGTTATCAATGCAAATTAAGATAATTTTACTTGATAATATTGAATTTTACTCCGCAATATGACGTGGGTTTATAAGTATAACTCCGTTTACCCTAGGCGTCATAGTGGGCGCGGTATTTTACATACAAATAAAGTGCATCATCCAAAGTTTGACTGTTAGGGAATGCCTTGGGCATGAAGTCTGCCTTTATACGTAACTGTATCATCATCAGCCCCTATACGTCCCACTGTGGGCACGGGCCTCCTCTACAACTGAAAGAGTTTAGCCCTTAGTCCACCACGCTGGCCTAATACGGGTTTGCAGACTACACCGCTAAGAAATTCTTAAGAACTTTTAGGTGTGTAGGTTTCCTTACGATGTTTTCCTTAACCGATAAAGTAAGTAAAAATTCATTGTGAATACAAAATAATTTCGAAAAGTCAGAGGTATGTGTTTAGATTCTCGACCGTGCGCCTAAACCTTGAGGTCATTACTAGGTAACTGTACAAAAAGCATCAATCCAATCCATCAGCCTAAGGAAGTCCACTGCTGAACATAGGCCTCCCCTAATCACTTCCATAGTGACCTGTTGGAGGCAGCCTGCTATTCGTTTAGAGGGTTTTGCCGATACTCGCCACGCTTGGCAGGCGGGTTGGCGAGCGCAGGAGGGGGACTCGCGTTGATGACGCTACTGCCTGTCATCAACCGTAGAAAGGAAATAAGGGTTTTTGAGTAGAGGATGTTATGGGAAAGGAAAGTATGGCCTGTAGGAGTGGATACTGCAGTCACCGGAGGGAAGGTTGGTGATGACTGCAGTAGCTCGGGGGGCCGAGGTCGCGTACTCGAAGCACCTATTTTAGGACAGGCCACGACCACTAGATAGGAGCATCCCTGACCATACATACAAAAAGCATAAAAGAAATAAATGTAATATGTTCGTAGGTGGTCCACACAGTGCGTAGTAAAAGTCAATATGTCTAGTCTGAATCTGAGACGCGCAGTATTTAGACCGTGGCGGTATCGATTTCCACTCTCAATTTACGACACCGCCAAAGCAATATTTACTAATTATCGCACAATTATCTCGCACGTATAGATTTTATTCAATGATATTTTACCAACACGAATTCGGATTCCGTTTCGTTGTTTATGTGTTGGAATTTACTGGATGTAATTGCAGAGTTGGAGCCGTGATTGTTTTAGTGTTTTCTCGAGTATTTATTTACTCGGACTGCCTCGTGGTCTCGCGGTACAAGTATGTGCCGTGCAATCTAGAGGTTCTGGGTTCGATTCCCGGGTCGGGCAAAGTATTATTAGGTTTTTCCATTAGGAAATCCTTAGTAACAGCACGGAGTCTGGAAATGTGCCCGAAAAACGGCAATAGGCTCGCCCCCTATTACGTGGGACTGATGCATGCCTGGCAAAATGTGGGTGCAGAAATGCACCTCTGCCTACCCCTTCGGGGAATATAGGCGTGAGTTTATGTATGTATGTATGTATGTCGGAGTTAGTGTTTGTGTGGACATTCTATCTATATCTTTCTATATAACACACACATACATAACCTCACGCCTGTATTCCCTGAAGGGGTAGGCAGAGGTGCAATCCTTCACCCACATTTCGCCAGGAATGTATCGGTCGCACGTAATAGGCAGCGAGCCTATAGCCGTTTTTTGGGCACAATTCTATATAACAAGGTATAAAAATTCCATTGTTGGACAAGGGTTCCTCTCTAACTTAGTGCGTGTTGGCGGACTACATATCTAACATTTTTTTTAGTAAGAAATTTAAAATTTATTTGAAAGATTTTGGAGAACGTTTAACCTTGCATTTTTTATACTTGTAGTGTGAAAAATCCTAAGGCGATGTTAGGACGGGTTATGTATAAATTTATAAAATTTAATATATCTAAAAATATGAGCCGAAGCTATTAATAGACAAGTAAAGTATTCAGAAACGATGCAGCTTGCGCGGCATCACAACAAAGTTAACAGCACTTTCACTGTTCCCAACACCCATGCGAGCACAGGAAAATTACACAGCGTTACTCAACTAAATTGCACACTAGATGCGGTTGCAACGTATTTAAGACTGAATACAATTAATATGAAGAAGCGAAGTAAATAATAAACTAACCGTGAGGAATATACGACCTTGCCGAAGTAATGTAGATTGCCTCGTGGTCTTGGGTGCGATTCTCGGATCAGAGTGGTATAGGTATTCTTTAGGAAATTCTCAGTAGTTCTCAGCAGTTCATAGTCTGAAAATGTGTCAAAAAAACGTCAAAAGGCTCGCCCCTTGTTGCTTGAGACGAAAGCTTAATCGGCGATATGTGGCTACAGAAATACATCTCTACCTATCCTTTCGCGGAATGCAGGCGTGAGTGCGTATTGATAAGGTATTAAATTTGCGTCTCATTCTATTATTTTATAGATTGAGTTAACAAACACGTGAATTACCTCATAACATTGAAATATTGTAAATATTTTGCCGGCCTTCAAAATGGACGGAGAAAAGAAGGAAAGTAGGCAACTTCTTGCGTCCTGGATTTATAATTATATTTTCCTTTATATTATTCGGAGAACATTGCGTAACCTCTTATTTATTTCATATTACACTCGTTCAGCTATTTAGGATCTATTCTGTATGTAATGTTTATTTCGTATTTTAGACGCAGTAAATAACTTTTCTCTAAAAGGTATGTTTACACAAATCTCATAACTACAGTACTGCCTACATAATAAATTGTATATTTTTTTTTAATTATTTTACTAAAGAAAGGTCAACAAAACTTATTATTGAAATGAATGTGAAAATAATACAATGAACGAAAATATTTTCATGACAAGCGTGACTGATCGCGATTTTTCCCTCATCAAACCATAAGTTATGTGGGTATCAACAACATGGCGTGAACATATGAGCCGTTAGTACACAACAGTTTAAAAAAACTATGCAATTTCACTTCCAATTACCCGTGAATACTAATTATGGATACATGACATATTGTACTGTACGGTGCGGGTGTATAGGGATGTCAGGGGTCGTTTAAATATTTTAATTACAATATTATGTTCAGAATCAGCAATTATACCTTTCATCAATGCTGAGTCATCCTGATTTTTATTGGTTTCAAACCACGACCCTCTTGCATCCAAAAACTATGGGATTTATAGTATAATATGGCAAGACTGATTACAGATTATTTTCTCCTTTTCTAATTAGACCTATTAGTAATCTGATTCCTTATCTATATACAAGACTTCTAAGTTTACTGGGTCCAATATCGATTTAATCAGCTTTATCTTTACAAGTTTCGTGCTATGCAGTAGGCATTAATTTGTACTTGAGATTTTTTGTAATAATCCTATTTTACCTCCTATACTATTTTTAATTTTATAGAGTCGTGTGATACGCATGTAAATGATTATTTTTAAATGTATTTACGATAATCTATAACTAATATATAGCGTGCGTACAAAATCGTGCGTGAAACGGAACACCCACGCATTTTTCCCGCCAACCCTACCGCGTGGGTCGCATCCAGTGAGGTTAACTCCACAATCAATACAACAGCACTTTGCCATTGTTCCAGTCCCGTTGTTAACGGAGACATTGGCATCTCTTTACGCGCCATTTGATTAAACTGTCTCAACCATATTTTTTTGTAATACCCGGAGTAATTTATACTTGAAAAGTCTGCAGTAGTCTTTACGGGACTAAAACGTCATTTTGTTATTTAATAAATAAATACACCCAACAGTCACATACATCATGTGTCGTGGGTATAAGAAAATATGAGAGACTTTTCGCTCTCACAAACACTCAGACCTGAAACAAATATTTGTGGATCACACAAACATTTGATTTAGTGCGGGAATGCTACCAGCAAGCTCTCATTTATTAAGCCGGTATGTAGCCAATTGCAATACGGGGTAGTTTATTGTGATATTATGCATAAAAGCAGTGTCCTTTTAAAACGCAATGATATTTGGCCAAGTATGAACCCATAGTCTTCATGAAAATAGAGACAAACTGAAGACATATTTTAAGGGAAAATATGGTGAAATATGTATTTTCATATTTTTTTAATGATATTTATAAAATACTAGCTGACCCGGCGAACCTCGTTCCGCCTAATAGCCGATTTTTTATTTATTTTATTAGCCTAAGTTACTCCTTATTACACCAGCTATCTGCCAGTGAAAGTCCCGTTACAATCGGTCCACCCGTTACAGAGATTAGCCGGAACAAACAGACAGACAGACAAAAATTGTAAAAAACGTTATTTTGGTATATGTACCGTGTATACATCCATATGCATTTATTAAAAAGCGGTTATTTCAATATTACAAACAGACACTCCAATTTTTTTATTTGTATAGATTTATAAGACACTTGTTCATTTTCAAACAAGCGAGCATGCACTATTGCAGTGTAGTGACTATGACTAAATAAATACATTGTAATCATTGTGGTACACGATATTTTGAGTACACCGAAATGCACTCGCGATCACTAAGTACATATATAGTTATAAAATGTAATTGGCTGTTAGGAAAACGTCAAATTTATTATTTTTTGTCGGATTTTTTTGCAACGCAAGAGGGTTTGTAATGACCTTAGCTATTACCTGCCTTATTTTTCGATCACGATCTGAATACATCCTGTATTTACCCTTAAAATCGTTGTTAGTTTGCTAACGTACAGCTTGAACTGACTAGTAGTAACCGATCGATAGAAATTCCAGCGTAAATGAGCAGTGACGTCAGAACGAGCCCTGAACAGTGTCGAGGCTAAATCAATTATTTAAATCCTACAATACACGCCCTGAATGAACTCATATTTATAATCTGTTTTATGTTTACGCGCGAGTCTTTTTTAATCAATTTTAAGGCTATAATGTTGTCCAGTGAGAGATGACCGTAAAATATTAATTTTGCAAAGATAACTTGTTTGCGATATTCGTTTTATTGACTATAACATAAATCATCATATCATCGATAATTAATTTTAAAAAAAGGCTAGTGCTTGAATATGATATTTTATTTTTATTTTATTTTATTATCTTTGGGAAACATACAATAAATTTTCTCTTAAAAGACTAAATTTTTAAACAAATACATATATCAAATCAGTTTCCACTTATAAAAAAGATCTTACAGGCAACGGCAACACTACAAACAACTAATAAACATTTACATATTTAAAGGAAGATTAATTTACAAAATTTACAAATTTTTACAAAATTTTGATTAATGATGACTTCTTTGGTCACACGACATCCAGTTGTAGAGTCGGGCAACGATTTGTTGAGTTGATCCAATGAGGAAAATCTCAGAATCAACGAACAAGCAACACGGAGTTTTGAAACACGGCAATTGGCTCTTTATCATCAGCACATATAGGTACGTCCCACTGCTGGGCACAGGCCTTCTCAACAACTGAGAGGATTTAGGCCTTGTCCACCACGCTAGTGTAGTGCGGGTTGGTGGCCTACACACCTAATAAATTCCTAATAACTTTGAACGATGTTGTCCTTCACCGTTAAAGTACGTGATAATTCGTTGTGAATACACACATGACTTCGAAAAGTCAGAGGTGTGTGACGGGTTGGAACCTGCGACCGCAGAGATTCTTGATCAAACGTCGAGGCGATCACTACTTGATTCATCGTCTATTCATAACTACTGACGTGTAGTAGAAATTCATCTCTGCATGTGCCTTTGGGGGTTATTGACATCATCAGACTCTCCGAGTATGGTTTTGACTTTAACTTATATATACATCGTAATATCTAATCAACCATAACTAATACAAAGCGCAAAAACAAAATTTTCGTCAATTTTTTGCGATAGATTTCATAAAACACTTAACCAGTTGATGCAAATTAGGCAATAGTACTTAATCTTCATTGTCTTCGTTCCGTGCTAACACAAAAAAGTTGTGATTGAAAATGTAAATTCTCTTAATCCAATTCTACACTTATACATCAGAAAGTGTATGAATATTTTATAACACGCGTGGAAAGACGGTAAACACGAAACTGGAGGGCTTCAGTCATGGTGAAAGGATGACCGTGCCGGCATTTTTTGGCCGGTTTGTCGTGTCTTCACAAGGTGAAGAAGTATTCGGCCGGCATGATTGTGTCGACCAACGGGAGATCATCTCTCGCTGGTCGGCACTTTTTCTGGACCCCATTACGCTTACCATCAGGTGCCAGTATATAAAAAAAAAATCATCATCATCATCATCATCAGCCCAAATACGTCCCACTGTTGGTCACGGGCCTCCTCTACAACTGGTAGGGAAAAAAAAAAAAAAATAACTGAACGCGCTGGCGACCGCTTCGAATCGGGTGTTGGTTTCTGGATAGGATTTCATCGCGTATAAGTTACTTAGATACGTAATATTTGTGGTTTTGTATGTTATGTAATATGCCATTGCTCTTACAAGTAGGTTCGAATTGTCTGAGCAGTCAGGATTTTTGTTCCTTAGGTTTACGTAGCAGCACGGAGTCTGGAAATGTGCCCGAAAAACGGCAATAGGCTCGCTCCCTATTGAGAGAGACTGATACATACCTGGCGAAATGTGGGTACATATGTATGTATGTTTCTATCATGATAAATCTATCATCCATTATCAGGTAACGCTTGTCAATTTTCTCTTGTAAATCCACCCACGCCTTGCCGAACTGTTTCTGCAGCTATTCCACCTGATTATTATACGTATATACATTTATTCTTCATTCAGATAAAGGCGAAATTAGTCTCATACAATACCTCTGAACTGAATCTTTAACTAAACTACGACCACCTGTCGACCATTTTGTTTACCGAAATTCTGAATATTTTTATGTTATTAGTTCTTAAACTTAAACTAATAGGTAAGGTCTGCCAAAGCAATTAATGCCATAGCATGCTAGGTTTAAGAAGAAGCAAAAAAATGTCTATCCATTCTTTCTAAAAAAAAATTACTTTTTAGATTTGTGTGTTAAATTATATTACTACGGTCTTCATCACTAGAACCTACGCATTCCATCAACAACTTTCGATATATCCATGTAGAAATTGGCAACTGCAAGATGATACAATGAGTCATCATCGGATGATTGGAACAATAAAGATAAGTATAGAGCAGTGGAGTGTTCATATCTTATTGACATGATGGGCCATTCACTAAACGAGTGATTATGTATCCAGTTAGAGACATGATGTTTCCAAGTGATATCGTTTAGATACACTTGAAACATCGATATTGTTAATAGCACAGCTAAAAAGTGTACCGAGTACTATCACCATCATCAGCCCATATATGTACGTCCCACTGGCGGACACGAGCCTCCTCTACAACTGAGAGGGTTAAGGCCTTAGTCTACCACGCTGGCCTAGTGCGGATTGGTGGACTACACAACTAAGAAATTCTTAAGAACTTTTAGGTATGCAGTTTTCCTCACGATATTTTCCTTCTCCGTTAAAGTACGGGATAGACAATAGTTCATTGTGAATATACACATAACTTCGAAAAGTCAGAGGTAGGCGAGTACTACTCGTATACTTGAAGTAAATTTTCGTCAGTCCTTATACGTCATACTGCTTGGCTTACCATAGGGTACACCTAAAGTTTTCTCAAATAAATTCTCCAATATGAAAATTCTATTAATCTTCATGATCCAAGATGGTAGAATAACTCCTTCCTTAACCCTATGGTTAATAGAATTTTCATATTGGAGAAGTTATTTGAGAAAACTTTAGGTGTCCAGGTTTCCTCATTATGTTACTTTTATGGTTATACAATCTTTTAACAATCTGGGCGCTTTTTTTATTTAATATAATGCAAACCTTCCATTAGAACTTCAAAGCCTATTCCAAAAAAGAAAGACTCGTTATATATTTTTATATTCATTAAGAACAATAACAACCCTAAAATTTTGTCTATGGTAATTTGTAACTATTAATTAATGTAACGTTACACGATTGCACCCTTATAAATGGACACTAATTATAATTGAAATGACGTATCATAAAATCCATTTAGGAAATTAATTTCGTGGTGACAAAACATAATGCCATCTTATTTATTATGATTATAATAAGTGTTAGTTTAATTCAGAGTCCAAAGTGCTAACCATTACAGTCCGCCAACCTGCACTAGGCCAGCGTGGTGGACTAAGGCCTAAACCATAACAGATGTAGAAGAGGCCCGTGCCCATCAGTGGAGGGTTGTTGATGATTAGGTTACTTGATGATATTAACGTGGATTTCATGGACAGGGACAATTTCAATAAAGGGTTTTTTTTCATGTCTATGTATAAACATAATTTTATTATCCATCGTGTGTGTTTTGCCACCTACTGCCTAACTCATATGAAAATCCACGCCAACGCGTACCTTAACAAATCAAAGAAATCATACATATGGCCAGACGCAGCGTTTCTATACGTCCGTACGTCAAACATTGCCATTTATGGCTTCACTATCTGATACCAACGCACCGAGTACAGCCAGTCACACGGCGACCTTACAGCAATACGCGCGCGTTGCCGCCAAAACGCATACATTCACGTGAAACCATAGACAATAATATAAAAAAAAACGTTTTATTAATGGACGCATTTGTGCAAATAAGTGTTAATTTAAAAAAAGACCAATTAGTTGTAATTTAAATTAAGAACAATAAATAAGTGGATTTAAAAATATTTTTAAAAATAGGTTCTAGTGATATTTTTAGTGGATAATTTAATATAACATTAATTTGAAGTGCCAATAATGTTAAGTGACTTATAAAAAGTGCAGTGAACGTGATCAATTTTTATTTAAGCTTGCAACGACAAAGTATTTATTATTTTTATAAGCCCATCATCAAAGTTTTAAAATATGAATTCTTAACATTTTATAAGACGCCTTTTTGTAAAATGCGCTTGGAAAAAATTTAATAGTCTTTATATTTAATAGGATAAACGAAAGTTGGTAAGCGTGAAACCAATTAATATCAACGCACATAATATGACGAATATCTCATATTATGAGAGTTTATTCGTCAACCGATTAACTATCAATTAAAAAATAATTTAATGACATTACTAAAGTTTACCGCACACTTTAATTAAGTTAATAGTTTATCTTCTTAATTTGTCCGGAGATTTCATCATGTTACTTTTTACGATGCACTTATCAATCTAACGAGTAAATTGGTACATAGACCATAGAGACATAGAGTCCTATGTCCGTACCTCAGATTTTAATAATTTTTTCTCGTGCTTTTGTAGCTATAAAAAACTATAATAGTTTTCGGACTCACATAGTCACATCCAAACATGAAACAAATGTATGTGTAAATACAGGAATTCAACTCGGGACTGAACGTTTAAGCCGAAGCTTCCAAATAATTGTGCTATAGAGGCTGTCCACTATTCCCGATATTAAATAGTTACCTTCGAATGGCCTAGGACCGCAAAACCGCGAGATGAGTCTTGGTGTGGTCTTTCAACTGTCAATCAAGACTATATTAAATTTGTAATAAGATAAATTATCAGATATCAGACCATGGTGCTGTTGGTTAGACTTCAGTCTCTTAAACGAATGGTCGCGGAATCAATGCCCGCAGTGAGACAAATGACAATCTTTTGAAACAAGTATCATAAATGGTAAAATTAGTCCCGCGTAATATAACGCGAACTTAGGCATATTTCCAGAATGAATCTCCACTGATTTGGGCTTCCAATATGGTTGATAATCTCAAGTCTTAATGTATTGTATCTTCTATATTGTATATGCATACCACGTATATAGGTTTTCTCACGTAATTCTCCTTTATCTTAGAAGTATGTGCCGAGCGATCTAGTGGTCCTGGGTTCGATTCCCGGGTCGGCCAAAGTGTTATTGGGTTTTTCCATTAGGAAATTCTCAGTAGCAGCACGGAGTCTGGAATTGTGCCCGAAAAACGGCAATAGGCTCGCCCCCTATTACGTGGGACTGATACATACCTGGCGAAATGTGGGTGCAGAAATGCACTTCTGTCTACCCCTTCGGGGAATACAGGCGTGAGTTTATGTATGTATGTATATTATATATATAATTAATAAATATATGCCGTCCCCTAATGCTTGCCTCACACTTACGTCCATAAAAACGAAGAAACAAAATACAATGTAGGGTTTATTGTAGTGTCATGGATCTGAATCCGCAATCTCCGTTTTAGTACTCTGCTTCCCACTAAGCTTCGTTCACTCACTTTAATTCATTATACCATACACAACCTCACACCAGTATTTCCCGAGGGGTAAGCAGAGATGCATTTCTGCACCCACATTTCGCCAATTGTGTTTTTCTCCCACGTAATAGGGGGTGAGTCTATTTTTTCGGGCACAATTCCAGACTCAGTGCTGCTACCAAGAATTTCCTAATGGCTATTACCACGGCCAATAACATAAACCCAATAACACTGCCTGACCCAGGAATCGATACCAGGACCTCTAAATCGCCCAGCACATACTTGTACTACAAAACCACAAGGCAGCCATTATTATTGTTGTTATAATTATTATACTTAATTCCTTTTAATCACGAAACGAATAAAATAATCCGACACGTCAATAGAAAGTGTCTTAATACATTTCCCTCGGTTGTAATCACTTTAAATGTTAATTAATTAATCAAAGCGATTAATTTATTTGTGACAAATGGCCGCTGGGTACACAGACCAACTTAATTTGGCCCGAGAAGATCAGACACGCATGTAATCTTTGTTAATCGGTCTTGTTAAGTACGGAATTGGCATGAGATGTTATCGCTCGTAAATGGTTATTATTGGTCGAGCTTTAAAGGAAGTTTGACTTTAATTCTCATTTATTTTCCGCGCGAAATTTTTAAAAATTATTTTTAATAAGACAATTTATAAACTAAAAGTAGCCTAAGTTACTCCTTATTACATCAGCTATCTGCCAGTGAAAGTCCCGTTAAAATTGGTCCACCCGTTTCAGAGATTAGCCGGAACAGACAGACAATTTTTTTTAAAAAACGTTATTTTGGTATATGTACCGTGTATACATCCATATTTTTATTTATTCATTATCCATTAGCATTTATTAAAAAGCGGTCATTTCAATATTACAAACAGACACTCCAATTTTATTTATTTTTATAGAAGATGTATAGATTTGAATACTTTTTTGGCAAATAATATCGTAATTGTATGTTTTTTCCTCTATATACCTGGATATAAATCTTTTACTCGATATTTGCTTTGATAACATAATACGGTTTAAATTTTTATTTTTATTTTATTATGCTGAATTTCTTTATGAATACTTTATCTCACATTTCCTTGCGCGATAAAACTATTCTTAGAAAGTTATTCCATACATTTCTACCTTTATCGCCGAAGATATTTCTATACCAATGTTAAAACAGAGAATTTCTTAATGCGAGAATCTTATAGTACCCTGCTCGGGCTCCGAACTCGAGACCTCGGTTCGCACGCTACACTCCTCGGGACACACGAGTCAGTCAATATAAGTGTTTATTATTAGTACATGCCTTACAGAATTCAGCATTATGGTTCGGAGTCAAGCTCTGTTAAGTTTAACGAGGCATTGTTATGATTCTGGTATTTGTGAAGGATAATAGCGCGTAGCGTGTATGTGCAAATCATTGTCTTACATTGTTGTCTTTGGTAAATAAAATTTGATATCATTATCAGGCCATATGCGTCCCACTGCTGGGCACGGGCCTCCTCTACAATTGAGAGGGTTTAGGCCTTAGTCCACCACGCTGGCCTAGTGCGGGTTGGCGGACTACACACCTAAGAAATTTCTAAGAACTTTTAGGTGTGCAGGTTTCATCACGATGTTTTCATTCACCGTTAAAGTACGTGATAATTCTTTGTGAATACACACATAACTTGGAAAAGTCAGAGGTGTGTGCCTGGGGTTTGAACCCGCGGCCGTCGTGAAAATTCGATATGCACATTAAATATTCTCCTTGGTGATATTTTTGTGTCCATCACTGGTTTGTTGAGTGGCGTACGATCTGCTAATGGACAATATACGCCCCAGGATTAAACAGAACAAAATCTGAAAATATTAAATTGAGATTTTTGTCAAAGTTATCAGTCTGTTATTGTTCAAATTGTGTACATTTTAGTGACATTAAATTTATTTAAACACGTGGTTTAAATAAAGTTCACGATGTCACCCTGTAAAGTTGAAGTAAAAATACTCGTATTTAAATAGTATTTTAAAAGATAATTTAAATTGTCATTTCAAG
Organism: Hemaris fuciformis; assembly: GCA_907164795.1. Lineage (NCBI taxonomy): Eukaryota > Metazoa > Arthropoda > Insecta > Lepidoptera > Sphingidae > Hemaris > Hemaris fuciformis. The sequence continues at coordinate 1,414,096 of OU015452.1, forward strand.
TTAAATTACTTTGTCTACGGATCGTGCTATAGCTGTGGAGAAGATTGAGGCAAGAAACTCCTTCCAACAAACGAAATGCCATAAATTAGACACATATAAGTATTTTGAATATAATAACTACATACATACATAACCTCACGCCTGTATTTCCTGATGGGGTAGGCAGAGGTGCATTTCTACACCCACATTTCGCCAGGTATGTATCAGTCCCACGTAATAGGTGGCGAGCCTATTGCCGTTTTTCGGGCACAATTCCAGACTCCGTGCTGCTATTGAGAATTTCCTGATGGAAAAACCCAATAACACTTTTCCCGACCCGGGAATCGAACCCAGGACCTCTAGATCGCACGGCACATACTTGTACCGCGAGACCACGAGATAATAACTATTATAATAGAGTTCCTTGCCTTTCTTTATATGAACTATTTTCCAAACCGCGTGGTGAATAAGAAAAAGTGACTGAATGAATGAATGATGAAACTAAAGCTAGGTATATAAATTATGCCGTGCGATCTTGAGGTCCCAGGATCGTTTCTCGTGCCGGGTAGAATGTTACTGGGTTTTCTATTAGAAAAATCTTAGTAGCGGCACGGAGTGTGTAACTATGCCCAAAAAATGACAATTAATTCGGCCCTTATTACGTGGGACTGATACATCCCTGACGAGTTGTGGGTGAAATGCACCTCTGCCTATCCCTTCTGGGAATACAGGCGTGAGGATATGTACATAGTATGTATGTGATTGAATCTAAATAATGTTAAACATTTTGAAGATTCAATAAATGATTTTCATTACATTTCTTTCCGTTCATACCGTACACAGCTATCTTAAAATTTCAATATAAACAGCTCAATATATACTGATATGATAATATTTATATAAAGTTCAGGTATACGATAACAGAGGCGTTATACACTCGTATTGATAGCGCGCGTGTTGCGAGCTGATAATGACGACACAATAGTCTACGTGAAGTGCACGATGTACCGCACCTGTTGTGTTGCCACTTATGAAATTATTATAGAAATTAGTCTAACCCGCAAGTCGTGATGGCCTCGAGGTTTGAGCACGCGGTCGAGAAACTCAACGGTCGCGGATTCAAATTCCAGGCACACACCTCTCACTTTTCGAAGTTATGTGTGTATTCACATTGAATTATCACGTACTTTAACGGTGAAGGAAAACATCGTTATAAAACCTGCACACCTAAAAGTTCTTAGGAATTTCTTAGGTGTGTAGTCCGCCAACCCGCACTAGGCCAACGTGGTGTACTAAGGCCTAAACCCTCTTCTGATGATTATAAGTAATTGAAGTCCGTGGCTTTTAATACACGGATTTTAGAATAGAGTGTAAATATAAGCGAAGATGTTTGCAGATCAATTTTACTACGTACGAGCTAACCCATATTTACTGGAAAAATTATCTCATTTGGCAGTGGCGGTACTTTCATAGAACCCCAAATCCTTACACGATAATTGTGTAGTGTCTAGTTTATAATATTTTTTTTATAATATAAAATAGACATTACACAATCAACGTTTAACGCTTTTGGGCTTCTATGGAAGTACCGCCACTGTTTGTAGGGTCAGGATATTCTCATTTATATATCAAATGCTTTTTTAAATAAAGCTTAAATATTATTATTCGGAATTTTATAAGGCAGGTTGACTTTTGGGTTTCTATGGAAGTACCGCCACTGTCATTTGGTATTATGGTCAAATTCTATCGTAGTCAAATCCTTGCAAAAGATTCTGAGATTTCAGAAAAAATCATTTTTACTAACAATACTAGGATGAATTTATCATTTATCATGAATAAACCCGCATCTAGTTATTTTCAAAGTTTACTAAAGTATGTTAAGTTAAACAATCCACATTACCATGGACAAAGTCTGACGCTAAACCCAAATGAGAAACTACACCTCTTAATCTTAAATATTCTACAGGAGTCGACCCTGTGACCTCGCGCAAGCTATTCGCAAGGTTAAAAGAGGCCACAAGTTAACCGTTATTATTTATTAAACTTGATAGTTTGCCAGCTAACCGTTAAAGTTAAACCGTTGGTTACTCCAAATTGCGTCTTTCTAAGAATTGACTGGATTCGGATACTAGCGTGTGTGAATTTTACTCGAAACTTAATATTATATCCGATAAACACGATCTGACGGTATTGGCAAAAAAACTGGCAAAGTGTGAATGGTCTCATGAACGTTGGATCCCGTATTTGAAAAAAGTGAAAGGATTTCTCAAGTTCCTTATTATTTTCATTATACTATCACTACTATGATGATTTATGAAAGGAGTCGAAGTAGTTTAAAGTAGTTTAAAGAGAAGACCACTGCCTCGTGGTCTCGCGGTACAAGTATGTGCCGTGCGATCTAGAGGTCCTGGGTTCGATTTCCGGGTCGGGCAAAGTGTTATTGGGTTTTTCCATTAGGAAATTCTCAGTAGCAGCCCGGAGTCTGGAAATGTGCCCGAGACACGGCAATAGGCTCGCCCCCTATTACGTGGGACTGATACATACGTGGCGAAATGTGGGTGCAGTAATGCACCTCTGCCTACCCTTTCGGGGAATACAAGCGTGAGATTATGTATGTATTTATGTAGTTTAAAGAAACATAATTACTTTCTTTTTGACGCTAAGATAAGATAGGCCGCGCCAGTATGAAAACCGTCATGGCAAAACCTTCTGTTCAATCAGTGAAAACCTTAGTATATAACCGTAGACTTTTGTAGACTATATAGTTGAGATAGGTTTCTTATTGTATGTATTATGTAGGATACATAATAAAATAGGTCAGTGTGTAGTTTCCGATGTCAAAATGATAGTAAAATACGTAGTAATAAAAAACATTTTAGATTCACTTATCAATAACAATGATGGCCTAGATCTTGCGTACTTTTACCGAAAAGAACATCGTAGTCATAGTCACGTATAATAAAATAAATACAATTTCAGGCATAAATACTGGCATATTTTTGTGTGTCAAAAGATAATAATGTCTGCAGCTGCAGTAATCCGTCACGGTTTTTGAGCTAGATTCTAATGAAATTGAAGTTTGAAATCGTTTTGATTCAGGTTTCATGACGAGACAGTTCTTATTGCCAAAATTTCGAAGTCTAGATATGTATGTAAGGGAGCCCTGTTAAAAGTCTATTGCAGCTATATCTGATGCCATATAAGTGTTCTTATTAAGATAATAGAAAAAAAATGACTTTTAGCCATAGCTGATTAAGCCGTCTGAGCTACAAGTTTCTAATTTAATTTTTAGTTCGTGTAGACTACAATGGCGCCATTTATTCGATTTTAACGGTTTTATTGACCAAATAGCTTATTAATATAAGTCTATGATACCATGTAAAATAAATACAGATATGTCAAAGGTATATGATGTATACGCACATACATACATAATCAAGCTTGTACCCTTCATCGGCGGTGCAGAATTCCTAGACCGGCTTTTTGGAAAAATGTGCTTCAAGGAGTACGTAAAACAGACTATTTTAATACTCTCAATTTTCGTGTTGCTACTCAGATTTTTTATAATTGAAAATTATACTTTTTTCATCCCTAAAATCGAACCTGGGAATTTACACATACATTGCAAGGGGCACTTTTGTAATAAACGAGAAACATAAAGACTTAATTGGTCCATTCGTTCAGAGATAAAAAGTTACGAAAACAAAAAGTTGCGGCATACAAAGGATCTATTTGCATTTAAATGTAAGATAATCGAGCGTACGCAAACAACTAGATTTTAGAATCGATAAAATATGAAATCGATATCGATAATCCTTGACCCAGTGAATAACGTTTATAAAACCACAAAACTAAGTATTTCGTAACGCGAAATTAGATTAATTACCGTAACGCCCATTGTGTTAGATCGATTAGTGTTGCCAGCTAAACCGATTGTGCAATTCAGTTGTTTGTGCAATGGCAACACTGGGGTGCGTGGCTTAGCGTTACTAATAGACTTTTTCCTTTAGATAAGTAGCCAGAACAATGTAATTATTTGCGAATAAATAAGCAGTTTTTTGAGAGTACTATAAGTGGTAGTTGAACTGTGGTCAGACTGGTATTGGATGGGCAAGCTTTGTCTGGTCTATATTTCAACAATAGTCTATGCTTTTGTGTTTCGTTCGGTTATTGAAGTTTTCAACGGAATGCTCTGGAAAATTATAGTGTATAAAGAGCAGCATAAGGATTAGATGATGGATAAAATTTACAATATATTACATGTGTCATGACCCGCGTCCCGCATTGACATGCATACTTTATTACGATGTACAGGAATTTTGCATATCCTGCTTTGTTATGAATTGTCATAATATATTGTCATATATAATATATCTGTACCTCGGAGGGATACAACACTATGTCCATTTTTTCCATATTGACTTTATTACAGAGTTAAAATCAGCTTTTCTCATATTTCTTAGAGGAATAGAGCACTATGTCCAAAACCAGTTAGAACCGGATATAACATGTTTTAAAACAACACCAAGTCTACTTTCATTTAGAGGGATAGAACACCAAAAAAGTTTAAAACTCCTCTCCTGTAAAGTTATGAAAATGGACATAGTGTTGTATCCCTCCGAGGTACAGATATGTACATACATATATACACATAATAATGCATAACCTCACGACGGTATTTCTAAATGTGGCAGGCTGAGGTGCATTTCTGCACCCACATTTCGTCAGGTATTAGTCCCACGTAATAAGGCATTCGACACATAATTGAGCCGCAAGTCCACGAGGCACTAGAATATGATAATATATGAAAGTTATAGCGCATTTTCCTAATTGTTATAAATATTTGTTGAGTTGAAATATCTTTTTCAGGGATATTGACACATGACAAGTAATGTAAAGTCAGGAGCATGTGTGTACAAACACTAATTTAGAGAACGTTCGCCTTGATATGAGTAAACAAAAGCTTAAAATATTTTGCCTCTCATGCCCAATAGTATAAATTAGTGCTCCACCACTAACTTAATTAAAAATATATTTTCATTATTCAACAGTTCGAAGCGTAAAAATGAAACAGTGGAGTTGAATCGTCGCTTTCTATTAAACCGATAAAAATCGATATTTGCCGGTAATGAGGCACAGCTCTAACGTCGGAAGTGCGTCCGGTCGGTTTTACCGCGCATACTATTGCGCCACAATTTGAATAACGTTACCCGCGGTGTTGCTAAGTATAATAATAACAATGCATACTATACTCACGCGAGTATCCCCGAAGTTAGGCAGGAATGTATTTTTACCGTTTTGCTTAATATTTTTTTTTAGTTCGTAAAACTAAGTAGGAAGGTATCAGATCGATACTTCAAGATCGCAGGTGTCAATTTATGCCGCAGTTAAAACGTTATTTTCTACATAACAGTTATGCATGCTATATATAGGCTATATATATGCTATATATATAGGAAGGATATATCCTTCGTCCAAATTTTTTATCAACATTTGTGTCCATAAAAATATAATAGGATATTGATTATAGAAAGAAATAATTTAAAATATTTAAAAAACAATAATAACAAATAATATATAATAAAATAATAATAATAATTAAAAAATAACAATAATTTAAAAAATAATAATTTTATCTCTACTGCAATAAAACGCCTTTCGTTGTTAATTTACATTTATTGGATACACATGTCGGTTATAACATAACTTCTAATAACATCGAAATTTTGGTAGAAAAGTACATATTTTCCTATAGTTTTTAAACGTAAAAGTATATACAAACTTAAAATTCCTCCATAAATGAATACCAACAGGCAGTGCTCACTTTCCATTTCAATTGTAAAAATGCCTTGTGCAGTTTTTGCAACATAAATATTTTTTTTCGCAATATTTTCTCCAATCTTCGTCCAAGATAAGCAGACCTGTTTAATGTTAACATAAGTGTAACAAGTCGTTGACAGCGTGAGGTCTTGTTAACTCGGTTGTTACGTCGTACGTTTTCTAACTTTCCACGGTTCAATTGTCTCGTGTTTATATATAACAGTTGTGTCATCTCGGGTTAAATGGAGCTGTTTTTTTCATTCGAAGAAAGCTGAAATTGCACGAAAATGTGTTATGATAACCATCTTTTTCTGTCTTTTTCTTTCATTCTTAAGAAGTCTGTAAAAATAAAGAGATTGTTAAATCACACATTTACATCAAAGTCTCTTATACAAATGTATAACGAGTTATTATTCTTGTCAATTTTAAATTAAGCGATAGAAATAATTTTTATCGCCTCTTTCCCTAAAGTAAAATTTTATAAACCTTCTTACTTGTAGAGGAGGCCGTGGCCAGCAGTAGGATATATACATACTCGTATGTACATATATGCTGCTTTAATGGTTGTAGAGTAAATTCTTAAGTACATGTTTTTATCAATGCTTTTTTGATGGATACCAGGAAACAAAAGTCATTTTTCGGTCCCTCAACAACCTAATCTTTAAAGTTTAACATAAAAAAAATATTTCTACCAAATATGGGTTAATAATATTAAAATACACTTTCAATATCGTTAACCTCATTAATTATGCGCAAAAGCCCTACATGCCTTTATCAGTAATTAAATGTAACAACTCTTAGTATAAACTGTAGATAAGCTTATCCCTTGATGACGTATTATCAGTAAAAATGGCGACGAACTACATTTGCCAGACAAAAAGGAGCCATGCAATTACTTGTATCTCTTTAATTAACTCAACGCAGGATTATTTAATACATTACGTTAATAGGTCATTTGAAAAACGTTGTAACTAGAAAAACAAGTTGAAACTTTAAACCCGAGTTACCAAGTGTGAGACTGAATTGAAAACATGAACCCACACCAACTAACGGGCATGGTAACTGTATATGCGAACCGAGCGGATGTTGCAACGCGGAAGGGGGACTCTGGGAGGCTGCAATCAATTCATCATTGGTTGCCGGTTGGCGCAACCGCGCCGTTTAGCTCATTGCCCACGTCAATCGCGGTAATGTGTTACCTGCACAACTAAAGCTGAAATATGGCTAAAAGTTACACGCAAATGTGTTAGGCGAGGGTTTTGAATGCTTCCTTGACGTTTAATATGCCCGGAGTATTTCATCATCATCAGCCCAAATACGTCCCACTGCTGGGCACGGGCCTCCTCTACAACTGAGAGGGTTTAGGCCTTAGTCCACCACGCTGGCCTAGTGCGGGTTGGCGGACTACACACCTAAGAAATTCCTAAGAACTTTTAGGTGTGCAGGTTTTATCACGATGTTTTCCTTCACCGTTAAAGCAAGTGATAATTCATTGTGAATACACACATAACTTCGAAAAGTCAGAGGTGTGTGCCTGGGGTTTGAACCTGCGACCGCCGAAATTCTCGACCGCACGCCTAAACCTCAAGGCCGGAGTATTTAATAGTAACAAATTATTTGAACTTCTTTTAGTAGGTGGTACTTCTATAGAAGCCGAAATGCATTACATTAATTGTGTTGTGTCTAGTTTATAACTGTTTATTGTAGAGTCAGGATATTTTCATCTATATGTCAAATTGCTTTTGTTAAATAAATATTTAAAGCTTAACAATTTTAAAACATTACTCTCTACAGTAGAGTACTCTCTACTTTAGTACCTACTGGTAATACATCATTTTTTAAAGCTGTATGTTTTCATAATTTAATTACGCTCTTTATGAACCAACAGAATTTCGGGTCTTCCATTTTTCCTATGACGCCTGACGTACCTAAGAGATTTCTAAAAAAAATACATATTTTTAATTACCAACAAGTCGGCAATGTTCCCTTAGTCTAACGAAAATGCATGTCAGCAGAATTAAATTTAAAATTGATGCTGCTACAATTTTAAAAAGAACTTGAGCATTGTTGATTTTTTATTATTTTTTTTCTTCTTTCTTTTTCATGTGTGTGAACCTTATTATTGATTGATATTAATTAGATAGCACGTTCTCCTACATCGGTTTTAAATTATTTAATGAAATCTGTGAAAACGTAGTGGGTAGTATATGTATCTAATTTATATTAAGTAAGATTCTTGTAATTACCTGTATACTACTGTTTGTTTTCCATTAAAAAAACCATACTCTAGTAATATTTACTTTCTATTCTCTATTCTCTACTATAATTCAACTAGAAATAGTTAGTCCTATTTGGACCATACTAAACTTGTTTGTTTGTTTTGACAAAATACAAACAGTTAAAATATAATGTTATTAATACTGTACCTTAGTAACCTATATTTATATTAGCGCACATATGATACACTGCTACGGGCATTCTTTACTTATTAAAGGGTTTAGGTCTTGTACATCATTCTGCCCTAGTTCGGGTTCATCGACACATAAGAACTCTTAAGTACGCATATTTTCTTACAATGCCTTTCTTGTTCTTCATTATTAAACTTCAATATAATAACCAACATATAACTTTTAATTGAATTATCTCACTAAATTGTACGCGCATAACACAACAGTCGAACGGTCGCGCAATATTAGTACAGATTGTTATCAGCGGATGTTTTGTGTTTTTATTGTTCGGACGCGATACCATAGAAGTCTGCAACGTCCGGTGCTGTGACAACTGGCAGCAAGTAGGCCGTGAAACACGAAAACTGTATAAAACAAGCTATTCGACTTGGTAAAATGGTACCACAAATAAATGCATCATTTTACTTATAGCTTGGTAATTATGCTTATAATGATGTCTCTGATAGATGGCAGTATAAAATAAGATGTTGGCAACTCTTAAACCCGTTCTACATGACATCTCTGTTACTAATATAAACTAAAAATACTTATCTTAAAATAACAAGTTATCCAAAATTCTTAATTCATAATTTTTAATAAAAAAAAAAACAGGAGGAATTGTTCAATAATACGGCTTCGTGCAAATATCACGGGCTTCCTTTACCGTGCAAAGGATTTCGCTTTAGAAAACCGGGAGTAATAAAGCCTAAAGGGCCCTTATTGTGTGATAAGGGTCTTCGTGATCGTAGTTTAATATTACAATAATCTAAAATTTGGAATTCAAAAATAAATTGAAAATTTTTGACGGTCCAAATTAAACAGAATATTGTGTACTCTTTATGCTTTTACAATGCAACCAGCAATTTCCTTGCACACTTCAATAGGAAAGGTTCATGCCGGCAAAATGCCAACTTTAAAACGCATGCTAGTGTTGATATGCGGGTGCGGTTGCGTCACAACTGAATATATTTTGTAACAACCGCTACCCTAACTTTCGCCCGTACACTGACGGCGCGTGAAACTGTAACACGCATTTTGCTAATAAATATTAACACTCAAGGTTGTCTGATACCAATAACATTTTAACACCATATTTCCTTTTTATATTGATGATTATAAAGAAATATTTGCACAATTTCATCGGTAATATAGCAATAAAAATAGATATAGTATCGTGCATTTTCCGTAGCAATTCATTCAACTTCATGTCAATATCAATGACATTAAAAGTTTTTTACCGACCGTTATTGATGTTATGTGTAGTGTTTTCTAGATAGCGTATTTAATAATGGGTACTGACAAAGGCTCGTCTTACGATTCCACCACGCACGCGGGTTTTTCAAGCTACTCGAAGTAAGTGCGGTGTGCGATCGAGTGGTTTCAGGACGTACATATGTATATGTTATTAGACTTGTCTATTTGAAACTTCTCATTAGCAGCAGGCTGTCTGGAAAACAAAAAAACGTTTATTAATCAGTCCCCTTTTAATTGTAAATTAAACCAAAGCTGGCCAAATGGGGGTGTAGAAATGTGGTATATTTCTAACATTCTATTTACATTATTTGTCTATCTATTTACTTTACAAACATTTACAAATAAATGCACTATAGAATCCTAAAATGGTAGAAAGATCCGAATAAAATAATATTTTGATGAATGATGTCTAAATAAATGTCATTTTATAATCAACCTCTTTGGCGTCAAGAATCAGAGAATTCCAATTCAACACTTATATGTGATACATAAATATCACAAAAGACTGTAAAAATCCCTGATCACTATGTGACTGTTGGATGTATTTAAACCTAGGCAGTGTTTTGTCTCGTTCTATTGAATAAGCTTTGACGTCAGAGGAAGCGAGACATTTAGTTATGACATACATGTACAAGCGGATTGATGCTACTATTAAGTTAATGCGGAAAACACGATTCAAATATAGAGCTGTACCGTCAGATATGTAACACAACACGGCTTTATGTTGCTCCTCGAGTGATTTGTCTGTCAGCTGTCTATGTCTTTGGTGGTTGCGTGCGCTACAACCATTCCGACGGTAGTTTTATGTAGAGCACAATTATTGTGATTTGCACTAGTATGTATAAAAACCATGTATAAACTTACTGTACTATATTATATACATGTACTCACGCCTGTATTCCCCGAAGGGGTAGGCAGCGGTGCACTTCTGCACCCACAATTAGCCAGGTATGTATCAGTCCCACGTAATAGGGGGGTGAGCCTATTGCCGTTTTTCGGGCTCATTTCTAAATTCCGAGCGGCTACTGAGAATTTCCTAATGGAAAAACCCAACAACACTGTTCGAACCGGGAATCGAACCCAGGACCTCTAGATCGCACGGCACATACTAGTACCGCGAGAATATGGGGCGGTCAAATAATTTATTTCTTGTAATACATTTCATTTCGTTGCTTTGGGAGTAGGTGTATACGATTACATGACTATGATAATATGCTCAAGATATGGCTTTAAGAATTCGTTTAGTAGATGTATTTAGATTTTTTTTGCATTTGACAAAAACATAGATCGAAAGTTAAATTTACGTACAAAATGTTTTTTAAACTCATTTTTGTACTCAGAGTCACTGATTAAAAGGCAGAAAATTATATTTTATTTTTTGTTTCTCACGTAGGTACAAGAGTTGTATAGAGTGGGACCATTTTATATGTAACTTACGGTTGGTTATTTTCAATTCTTCCAACCTAATTCTGCGATTTTTATATTGAGACTAATATAGACTGTCTCGCGGTACAAGTATGTGCCGTGCGATCTAGAGGTCCTGGGTTCGATTCCCGGGTCGGGCAAAGTGTTATTGCGTTTTTCCGTTAGAAATTTCTCACAAACAGCACGGAGTCTGGAAATGTGCCCGAAAAACGGCAATAGGCTCGTCCCCTATTATGTGGGACTGATACATACCTGGCGAAATGTGGGTGCGGAAATGCACCTCTGCCTACCCCTTCGGGAAATACAGGCTTGAGTTTATGTATGTATGTACTAAATATAGAAGTTTTTTTGCATCTGTATCACGTGTTTTCACGTCTGTGATCAATATATCAAATGGAAAAATCTCGAATGCAGCCATCACATAACGTCAAATTGTCATGATAGCAGAATGACGTGAAACCAAAAATGTTATAGTCGAAATAAAACTTTCAGAGCTATTCTCCTGATTTAGATAATATTCTTTGTTATTTATGACACCTGATTGAATGCGATAAGTTAGTCAATGATAGGTATGACAGAATTAACAAATAATGATTATTGAATACAACAATATTGCATCATTTTTTTATTGACTGCCTCGTGGTCTAGAGGTCCTGGGTTCGATTCCCGGGTCGGGAAAAGTGTTATTGGGTTTTTATTCTAGGAAATTTTCAGTAGCAGCAGGCTCGCCCTCTTTTACGTGGGACGATAAAACAATTGGCGAAGTGTGAGTGCAGAAATGCACTTCTGCCTACCCCTTCGAGGAATACAGGCGTGAGCTTATGTATGTACGTATGTAATATTGCATAATCGTTTTTGAATTAATAATTTCATCATCAAACCATATACGTCTCACTGCTGGGCACGGGCCTTCTATACAGCTGAGAGGGTTTAGGCCTTAGTCCACTACGCTGGCCTAGTGTAAGTAATATTTTGATGGGCCTGAAATATATTCTCGGTTTACAAAAGATTTTTTTACTGAATCGGCAATGTGACTTAGTAGCACTCAATAATAAGTTCATTGTGAAATGAAATAATCTATAAAATGTCAAATACATCAATTAGATTCAGTCATTTCAAAATTTACCACACTGTTCGGAAGGCAGTCATCACTAGAGAAGAACGGGTAATAAACCCTAGTGTTGTGTAATAAAACCTCTTGTGCTCTGTGGTCTAGAATAATGACTAATGAGGAAGACTTATAACCATCTTCAGTCTCCATGTCCAGTTAGAATAACGACATAATTATTGGTCTGCCTAGCTTGGACGACGTTTATGAAATTAAATGAGCGTAACTTCAAAATCTGATTAAGCTCTTTAAGGGAAATAAAACTAATTTTATTGCATTTTCATTGGCCTCAAATATGATCCGTCGTACGCCCGAGACGTCACGTTTCAGAGAATCTAATTACGCGAACTATCACAAATATATTGTTGCTAATCATATAAATCGCCCTAAATATACGTTTATCTGCTGAATTTATTTTTGGTAAATGAGTCCTTCTAGATAAGGATATTATCTCCTTGAAAATAATGTCACAGTTCTAGTTAAACAGTCGAAAACAGATGTGTCATGCTGTTTTCCTTGTACACTGGTCATCGTCCCATTTTTCTGTAGTCAAAGCTTTAGGCGCGCGGTCGAGAATCTCAGCGGTCGCGGGTTCAAGCCCCGGTCACACACCTCTGTTTTCGAAGTTTTGTGTGTTCGTAATGAATTATCACGTACTTTAACGGTGAAGGAAAACATCATAAGGAAACCTGCACACTTAAAGTCCTTAGGAATTTCTTAGGTGTGTAGTCCGCCAACCCGCACTAGGCCAGCGTGGTGGACTAAGGCCTTAACCCTCTCAGTTGTAGAGGAGGCTCGTGCCCAGCAGTGGGACGTATATGGGCCGATGATGATTATGTTTTACTACAATATCGAATTTATTAAGTCCGTTGATGGAAATTGCCTTATTCATAAAATTTCTAATGGATTAAGATTAAGCTAATTCATTGATTAGAAGTAATCAATTGTTAGTACAAATAATATCTGATAAATGCTTATATAAATACAATGAGCATTGTAGATAACATCGATAAGATAATGTTTAGAGTGAATATCATTGACGTTGAGCCTGAGTGAATAGCCTATCACGGACATAAGCTCTCGACCCTGTCTCTGAACGGATATGCAGTGGTTTTCCAGCTCCTACAAGTCCTGTGTTATAGTGACTTTGCTCTGAATGTCCTAACAGAACAACTAGATAACGGTTTTCCCGACCTGAGAATTGAATACGCGACCTATCAATCACATGCTACATATTAGTACTTGGACCTAGACTGCGCTATTCACAATAAAAATATAACCTTTAGCAAAGAATACTAAACGCGTAATTATTGCGTCAATCGATCATCAACTTACCATAAACAGAGTTCCATTAATAAAAAAGTGCCATCAACAATACAAAAACTCACTTTATGACCATGGGAATGTTTAATTTCTTCCCGCTTTCACAATTCGAAACCTCTGGTTATTTGTCTACAAAAACCTATATAAGGTCTTCGTTGATTTATGACGATGTAGTTTCCGTACGCTGCGATCATTTGAGAACAATTAAAATCTCATTTCCTACAAGGCGCGATCGCCGAGTGGGTTTCACCGCTTGAGTATTTCCACCTTTCGAACAAGCTTGACCTCACAGATCTAGTCATCTATGATTGATTCGGTACTTTCGGTCTTTGGAATCTGTCTTGTAATTATTATTTTTTTATACTGGCACGGCAAAGTGACCCCATTGCACCTGATGGAAAGCGTAATGGAGTCCAGAAAAAGTACCGACCAACGAGAGATGATGACCTCTTCACCTTTTTTGTGAAGTAGTTTGGGAAATTTATTGTAATAATTCGGGTATAAAGAGTTCTCATTTTACACTTTGCATTTAACCAGCAACGGTCCAAAAAAGTTGGTAAATTAAATTCTAAAATGTTTGGTGCATCCACCATTAAAGATTTGTTATAATTAACTATTATGGTCTTATTTCATGCACGTCTCAGTTAATCTTTTTTTATTTTATTTTTAATTTAATTAGTACGTACGTAATTACACCAATTACACTAATCGACAATAAACTATAAAATGTAAAAATCCTAAAAAAAAAAGAAAACAAACAAAAGAAAAAACATAAAACATAGCGAAAAGAAGAGAAAATAAACATTATATAAACTTAAAATACATTATGTTTTAACTACCTGTGGGCCCAACTCCACCCGCAATTTTGAATTCTGTCTTCATCCTACAGGAACAGTTCATTTTGCCGGGATAAAAATTACCCTATGTCCTTCCCCAAAGTCTTGTCTATTTCCACACCAAAAATCATTCAAATCAGTATATCTACGAAATTACATTCGCATTTATAATATAAAGTATATATGTATTTCTATCAGGTTGACATATGTATATAGAAACTGTAAAATGACAGTGTAAGAAGTGTATAGATTAACAAACAATAGACTTATAGTGATAAAATGTGGATTTGATCCTAAAATTGTGTTAAAATGATGCTATATATGACAAACACGACGGACGAGGTGTCTGTGAAGCGGCCGCCTCGGAGGAGACACATCAGTGCTAACATTAAGGTTTGTATTACATGGAAACGTACATTATGCTGTAAACATTATAGTTTAAAGTCACGGTAACCGAAGCAAGTAGCAGTATGAGAGATAGATACTCATACGATAAATGATCACGGTAACTGAAGCAAGTAGCAGTATTGTCATACGAGATATAATGTTTTTTCCATGAATATGTTTTTTATAAAGTTCTATATGTTCAGCAGAGTATTATGGTTGAATGTTGCTTTTTCGAAGTGTAGTCATTTTTTTAAAACTCCTAAAACTAGTTTACAGCGCCATCTATATAATCTAATTGTGGATCTAAACAGTCTATAGACTCACTTACTTATACAGACACCGAAATCTTTAAAATCTATTTAATATGAGTTTCTATTAGACTAATGCGCCACATTTCACAGCATTATAATATTTATATACTGGTACATCAACATAAAAATGATTTAACAGTATTTAATATGCTTGATTTTTATTTTTGTATAAAGCATAATTTTTATGACGACTGCCTCGTGGTCTCGCGGTACAAGTATGTGCCGAGCGATCTAGAGGTCCTGGGTTCGATTCCCGGGTCGGGCAAAGTGTTATTGGGTTTTTCCATTAAGAAATTCTCGGTAACAGCACGGAGTCTGGAAATGTGCCCGAAAAACGGCAATAGCCTCGCCCCCTATTACGTGGGACTGATACATACTTGGCGAAATGTGGGTGCAGAAATGCGCCTCTGCCTACTCCTTCGGGGAATACAGGCGTGAGTTTATGTATGTATGTATGCATAATTTTTATATAATTTACATTGTAGGAATTTTCTATTACCCGTCTAATTACGCGTCGCATGGTGTATATAATACTCGTTTATAGTACAATAACACGACATCCGACAATACCATACATCCAAACAACGTAAAAGTCCAAATATTTAGCATACATAATGAGCGGCGATCACGCGCCCCATTACATCCGGCCGGCGATTTACTCTAGCGATCATAATCTCAATGAGAAATTATGCATTCGTTTGGAAAACACGGATTTTGCTTTTACGTAAGCGTGTTGTGGAGAGAATGCCGGCTTTGTGCAGTGCGATGAGTCACTGCTTTTAGTTTTAATGGACAGGTGCATTCAAATACAACTAAATAGGCTTACGTAGGGGTTGTTTCGTGGTCACTATCACCTCGGTTCGAACTAAGAGGTACACTTATGTTTGTACCACGTTGTGGAGTAATTTTTATTTTAGAGGCCATTCCTTTATAGAAATGCAACTTTAAATAGATAGACGTCGAGATGTCCGAGTCCTTTCTACAATTTTGGACCCCATAAGAAGAAGGACGATAAATTCACGTCACGCTATTTTACACTATTTATTGTAATATAGCTTGTACGATACAAACAGCAAACAGAACAATTACAACCATTCCTCTTTATTTAGTCCATGGAGACAATGTTTCATTGCGTGAGTCTTCCATTATGATATCTTAATAAGAAGAATCCAATTGGATGTTAAATACGAGATTCGAAAGCTAAATAATTGCAATCTGTTGTCCGTTTTCAAATATAGCACATATCCTTCATGGAATTAAAATCAGTAGTACATCGTACTCGTGGTCTCGCGGCACAATTATGTGCCGTGCGATCTAGGGATCCTGGGTTCGATTCCCGGGTCGGGCAAAGTGTTGTTGAGTTTTTCCATTAGGAAATTTTCAGTAGCAGCACGGAGTCTGGAATTGTGCCCGAAAAACGGCAATAGGCTCGCCCCCTATTACGTGGAACTTATACATGGCGAAAAGTGGGTGCATTAATGCACCTCTGCCTACCCCTTCGGGGAATACAGGCGTGAGTTTATGTATGTATGTAGTACATCGTAGTAACACAGTGATATTGTTTGCAGCGGCAACTGGCGGGCATATCGCAGTCGTCTTGCAGCGATGGGTCCCTGCTCAGCGTGGGCTCCTCGGAGATGGATGAGGACAGCAGCAGCGGCCACCACCACTCGCACGAACACTCCGCCAGGAGCGACCAGTTCGACCTGTACAGTGAGTGTTGAGCTTCTAATCCAGCTAAACACTTGATGCTCTGTTAGGACAGCACTGTATCAGTTGTATCGATGTCAGTTTGCTGTTCCAAAGTAAAAGGCTATTTTTTGTCTTTGGTAGGATTTTGTTGATAATATATATGTTGGATTTAGTGTTTCCAAATTTAATTAGATACAATAATATTATTTTATACTAAAAAATGCTTTTTAGAAACAAAAAAGGCCATTTAAATAGCTTCAATTTTAGTTCCTATTATTGGTTCATTCCATCACTTTGTCTTAAATGTTAACAAAATTATTCCTTGCTAAGTAATCAACAAAATACAAAGGATATTATTACCTAAATCAAACAATATTGTTTGTGCTCAGGCGAAAAGCCATATTTTATGACTTAATTTCAACCAAAATGCTTAGACATTTCTGTGTGTGTTTCAGACACGTCGGAGCCGCCGAGCGGCGTGGCCCCGCTGTCGCACTCGGCCGCCAAGCACAAGATGGCGGTGCGCCCGCGACGCACGCACGGCGCGCCCAGGCGGAAGAAAAACAACCCTGTAAGTAGAACGTTACAGTATTCATGTCTGAAAGGGAAAACACAAATCTCGACTACAAGCTCGAGGCTCAAGGAAGTGCCATGCGGTCTAGAAGTCCTGGGTTCGATTCCCGGGTCGGGCAAAGTGTTATTGGATTTTTTCATTAGGAAATTCTCAGTAGCAGCACGGAGGCTGGATATGCGCCCAAAAACGGCAATAGGCTCGCCCCCTATTACGTGGGACTGATACATACCTGGCGAAATGTGGGTGCAGAAATGCACCTCTGCCTACCCCTTCCGGGAATACAGGCGTGAGATTATTTACATATGTATGTAATATGAATGAGAATCAATTGGGCAGTCGTCACCGTCTTACAGAAAATATACGTCAAGCAATGCATTCTCATTTCATTTCATTAGTATGCCAAAGCACAATTAGACCTGTGCACAAAGCTAGGTCCTTATCAAAACTTAATTTCGTTATCAACAACCCACTTGAAGCCATATCATCATCATCATCATCAGCATCAGCTCATTTACGTCCCACTGCTGGGCACGGGCATCCCCTACAACTGAGAGGGTTGAAGCCATATTGTTGTGTTAATTATTTTTATACTGGTGTGTATGTGATCGGATGAATATAGGTGATACTTGAGTGTGATGGAGTTTTGTAGGTCACCGCATATGAGTACCATACGCAGGGTGTAAAACTCCCCATTAATGTCATTATTATCATTATTAAATGCGGTAATGATGTATTTTCAGATTGCCGCTTCAGCCTTGCCGATAACGCCCGAACTGAACGAAGAAATGATACGAAGCACCACTCCTGAAGTCACCCACAAAACCTCAGAAGTTGTTACTGGTAAGCACAAATTAATTTATCTCAGTTTGAAACAGTCAGGTATTCGAAAAGCAAAGCTCTCAGTCCGGTAAAGGTAAATATCTTTATTAATGTTTAAAACTACTCGTGATAAAGATAAAAAGATAATTTAATTTTTTATACGGAAACAGTTTCTTTATTAGACTAGTTAAGTATTTTTCCAACTCAATCAAGCTATGCATAAAAAGTTACTAGTTAACATATTTTTACTTAATATTTATATTTCCTTTCAGAATCATTCTCTTCATCGACCACTACGAAGCATCATATGATCGTGAAGGAACAGCAACAGCACCTCAACAAAGAACTGCAGAAAGTTATGGAGGCACCGAGTGACGCCAAGCTGAAGTCCTCGTCGCTACCTCCAGGGCTAGCCCTCAGCCAGTTAGTCGGACAGTCGCCGGCCAAACTGAGCGTAGTGGAAGCCAACACCCCTCGATCCTCGATCAAGAGAAGCCAGTCCAGTTCCCAGGGGACAGCCCTACGAGACAGCTCCCCTAAGACTGAAATCCATACTTACCATTCCGAGGAGAGGGTGCTGCAGTACCGCGGTGATAAGAAATACGCTGAAGAATCTTGCCTCGAAAAGAAATCTAAGTCAGAGAAGAAAACCGAGAACGAAAACATACGGTCTTCGAAAAAAGAAGAGTCATTTTTCAGTAGATTACTATTGAGGAAAAGTGGGAAGAAATCTAAAAAGGATCAAGTTGACGGTGATAATCAAGTTGAAATGAAAAAGTCTAAGACGGACAAACCTACAGCACAGTACAAGAGTGTGGATACGGAAAGAGTTTACGAAGGACAGGGATACAAGCCGGTGCCAGCTGAGAGAACTCACAAATCTGCGGGACAGAAAGTTTTCGCCAATCAGATGCATAAAAGAATTGACAACAAAGGAGCGTATGTACAGGACGCGGCTTACAAAGATATTTACAGCGCGGTCAAAGTGCCTGGTGTTGAATACAATATCACTGATCTCAAACTAGCTGATGAAACTGACAAAATGCTGAACTTAGAGATGAAAAGCCGTTTCAGCAGACGAGAAGAGTTTTCCGAAGTAAGCGAGTGGACCAAACGCACCTCTTCAAAGGAAATCATTGACGACAAAAAGGAACCTTTCAATATTCAACACGAGAAGTCTAAAAGACCGACTTCTGTTCAGAGAATAGTCGATCCATTGTCGTCGAAAGCATTTATTAATAACGAGATAGCAAACAGGGTCCAAGAAGAAATGATATCGCCTTCTTTGGTCCCAGACGAAGAGCCTCCAATCAGAGCGATGCGTATCAAAAACACGCCTTCAGATTTCATGTTTAATAACAGCGTGCCGAAAAATTTGCCCTATTTTAACACTGGTTTAATGTCTACTTCACCCCCTAAACCCAGACACCAAAGCTCGGAGAATATCAAACAAAGGTCTTCGGAACACGTTTCTGAATTTACGGAGAGGAGAGTGGAATGCAAACAGGAGTCGATCCGCCACGCCACCAAAACTGACGAATCCTATGTGACCTCAGCGCTCAGGTCTCTCGGAGACGAGTATGTTGAAACCAGGAGCAGCATTGGAAAGTCGCATAGTTTCCGTTACGCCTCCGAAACTACGTCGATAAGCTCTCAGGAGAATCAGATGCCAAGTTTACCGGCTATAGTCGGCATTTCCGAGCCACTGCTCGAAAGCTGGGAAGTAAATTATAGAAGGAACGTAAGCGAACGGCACGATTTATCCAAGAGAGTTTCGGCTAGGAACTATATACTGCAGAATAACGCTGAAGCCAATTATGACAGTTTGCCGAGCACCGACAGCAGTTACTTGGATAGTCTTAAGACAGATGTGAATGATGACAGAAAACTCTTCACCAACAGCATCCATGTAACCATGGACAGCAAAAGAGACAGTGATATTTCACAAATAGAGGCTAAAATTGACGATATCATCAGCTCGCCTAAGCCCATTATTCCTCCAATACTCAAGTCTAGTTCATTAGATAGTGTTAAAAGCAGCCCAGAAAAGCAAGTCGAAGACCGCCGTAAAACTATTTCCGTAGGAAGTGATTTGAGTCATAGCGGAAAGACTCAAAAAGAGATTAAACTAGAACCGGAGACATTTATATCTGTCACTCATATCAATAAAGAACAAACTCCCGTAAAAACTGCCGATAATTCTAAAGTTAAAAACGAAGAGAAAGCACCAAAGTCTGGAACAAAACCTGGCGTGCCAGAGTTTCTGAATATTCAATTGAATAAGGTCGATGTAAAACCCGCAACAAATATTGTGCTGACTGCAAACGTAACGCCAAAGAAAAACGATAGTCCACAAATTGAAAAAGAACAAGAGAGTTTTGTTATTCCAGAAGTTAGACCTCAAAGCATACCTGTTAGAAAAGACTCATTCATCAACAAACATATTGAAAACGTTGTTGAAAATACTCAAACTGATGAAAAAGCTTCGCCAGTTGTTACTAGAAACTCAGTCGCTACGGTTCAGTCTTTTACTCCGCAGAGCCCTTCCACGCCTAAAGCATTCTTTAAACGTAAAGCCGGAAGCGTAGACCTGCCAGACAAATCAGAAAAGACGCGAACCAATTCTTTGAGCACCGAAGGAAGCACGGAGAAAATATACGACAACATATCTATTGATCAAAAATCGCACTCCAGTTTCGGTAGCAAAAGTTCCATACAGAGTATGGACAGCAATGACAACAGGAACGATAAACACGAAGACGGCGTCGTTTACCGCAAGAAACCTGTGATATTGTCCAAGGAATTTAGGAATGACAAGAAAAATGACGAAGAACCTGAACTGATGAAAGTTTTCGCTCGCAGATCTCTAAAAATCAAGGATTCTGAAGCGGAGAGCATTGCCCAAGAGATTGCTAAGACTAAAGAGGAAATGAGTGACAGTGCGAAGACGAAATTACTCAAAAATGAATTCAATGCTTCAATAAAATCTCGAGACAGTGATAAAGAAAATGAGGATATAGTCAAAGAAGAAGAGAAAAGAATAGTAGATATAGCAGCACGAGTAAGTCAGTTCGGAGCACCGCATTATCAAAGAAGCGTCAGTATAAACAGTGTCACCACAAAGAGAGATAGTGCTCCAGTGTACAGAAGCGAGGTTCATAAATACAAAAAAGAAGTCTCAGACTCTACTCCAGAAAAGAGACTTAGAAACAGAACATTCCCTGACTCATCCAACGATAGAGAGGACTTAAAGAGTATAGCGAAAAGTGAAGCCATGGCTTATAAAGCCGACACTTTGACTAAAAGACCGTGGCAAAGGAACGGGGATAAATACCGTTTGTCAATAGATAAAGAGAAATGTGACAATGCTGTGATAGAAAAGGACGGGAATAAAGAGAAAGCGGAAAGTGCGAAAGAGAAGGATGGTGCTGAGGGCGAGGCTGATGCGTCGCCGCAGTTCAAGGGAATCCTACAGATGAGGGCCGAGTGGGAGAGGCGAGCCAAACAGGGCATGACCAAATAAACATGGTGCTAGAAACAAGGTACATATGACATACACACATGTTATTAGAAATAAAAATTGGCCGAAATTAACACTGACAAATTAAATCTTAATCAGATTTTAATCTCATTATAGATTTGTTGAGATTTATCTAATGTCTTGATTTTCTTGCAAATTACAATTTGGCTATTGTATAGATATACAGGATGTATTCAGACCGTGATTGGAAACTAAGGCAGGTAATAGCTAAGGTGATTACAAACCCCCTGGCGTTAAAGAAAATACCGACAAAAAAAATTACGTTTTCTTACAACCATAGGTATAAAATGTATGTGGTTGTTAGGAAAACGTCAAATTTTATATTTTTTGTCGGGATTTTCTTTATAGCCAGGGGGTTTGTGATCGCCTTAGCTATTACCTGCCTTAGTTTCCGATCACGGTCTGCATCGTGTATAAAAATATAGTTTTCCTTATATTCTTCTCATCATTATACCCAAGCTTAATGACCCAAATTTAGACACTTGTATGTTCCCGTTGGATGTCGAGATTAGATTAATAATGCTTGTGAATGTTCCAGGATATCGAAGATAATCTTGCTGTACACTTGAAACTTAGATATATAATTATTATATTAGACATGTAACTCTAGTTTAGACTTGCCGTACAAGGCAGATGTAATGTTATTGAATAAAATTATATAAATTGATTTTATCTACCGTTGATAAGACAGGTGTATTTTTGTGTGTTATTACAGTGGCTATAGCGTATAGTTATATTTTATTAAAGAAAAAAATACTAATGTGTATTGAACATTATGATATTGTGAAATAGAAATTTTATTCCTATAGTTTTTGGTGAGTTTTATTTCTTTCCCTTTCCTTTCTGATATCATTTCCAAATGCTTGTAGTCTGTCATATTATCGCAAGATCTAAGGCCTAAACCCTGTTGTAGAGAAGGCCCGTGCCCAACAGTGGGACGTATATGGACTGATGATGATAAAGTAGGTCTTGTTAGTTCTGGTACTCATAACGCAAGATTAAAATTGAATTATCAGACCTACCTGTAAAAGACTAGTAGATTAAGGCTGAAGGCTTTCGGCAATAGAAATTAATTAGTATCGATAAATGAATGGCGACTGTGACGTTGACATGACAGCTCAATGGGTAGTTGGCTAGACACCAGCTTGCGAAACGAGAAACCGCGGGTTCGATCCCCGCACCGAGACAAATGTTTGTGTGATCCACTAATATTCGGTGCGGGGTCTGGGTGTTTGTGCGACCGAAAAGTCTCTCGTAGTTTGTGATACCCTCGACACAAGACTCTTAGTGTGGGGTCAGAACTACGTATGTGACTTTTGGGTGTATTTTTTTTTATATTTGTATTTCAAGTCGTTCTATAGCGATAGAGAGGTATCGCCTTTGCTTCTTTTTATAGAAAAAGTAGGCAGAGGTGCCTGTTTGAGGTTCCTGCACCCACGTTTCGCCAATTGTGTTTTCGTACCACGAAATAAGCGAGCCTATTGCCATTTTTCAGACACAATTTTATACTCCATGTCGCTACTGAGACGTTCATAATGGATGAACCAAATAAACCTGCCTGACCCGGGAATCTAACCCAGGACTTCGAGATCACACAAACTTTTACCGTGAGACCACGAAACAGTCTATGATAATGACTGTACTATACAGTATACAATAGTATTAAATGGCAAGAAATGTCCGTCTGTCGTCACTACATACATAACCTCACGCCTGTATTCCCCGAAAGAGTAGAGGTGCATTTCTGCACCCACATTTCGCCAGGTATGTATGAGTTCCACGTAATAGACTTTTGACCAAGACCCAATTCCAGACTCCATGCTGCTACTGGGAATTTCTTAATGGAAAAACCCAAAAATGCTTTGCCCGACCCGGGAAACGAACCCAGGACCTCTACATCGCACGGCACATACTTATGCCACGAGACCACGAGGCAGTCTGGTCGCTCGTCTGTCGTCACTCAACAAAGGATATCAGAATTTTAGGAAAGAGTAGGCCAACAAAATTTTCTTCAAATGGATGGTTTCCTCAATACGAATTTTTTAGGTTGAACCAGGGTGATATCAACCACGAAGCAGTTTTATCATAAACCAAACATTATATCATATTACCGAAGGCAAAAGGTCACGCGGTCGTGCACCAACGAGATGGTCCGATCAAAACAGATGTTTTTACAAGCAATCGGAGTGAGCTCGCAAAATGTTTGTTATATGTTATTTGTTATACCTAATTTAATTGTGTTAGCTTAATTTATTAGTAGTAGTGTGATTGTTATTATGTTTTATTTTGTTTTGTTTTGTATAAATTTGTGTTATAGTCCCGCCAGTTCGAATTGGGTACTTAGGTACCATTCATTACAGGTTTAGACCTGTAATGACTGTGTGTGTTGAATTAATAAATAAATAAATAAAGTAAAAGACTCGTTGACCTCCAAATTCTATACTGCCGTAAGGGACGCACTGGACAGAAACCGGTGGAAGCAGATCATCCGCTCCAGATGTCATCCTAATGCTGACCACAAGCCTCAGATATGAGGGACTGACCAGAGAGAGAGAGATATCATATTAAGTCCTCTAGGACTCGTTACAAAACAATATTCTTAACATGCATAATCATTATGTAAGTTAGTAGGTAGAATTCGTACGAATGCACCAGTGGAATGTTAATTCGCTGAGTGGAGCACGCAACGGCCGACCCATTATATTGTAATTAGTTAAATATTTATTTACGTATGCCACAGTGGGCGCTGGGCGGGTAATGGCTGTGACGTCACCTTTGTTGACTATGCGGAGTTGCCATTGTAGAAAATGTAAGGTCAAACATAATTAATATTCCGTGAATACGAACTGTTTATGTAATGTGTCTTTTTTTATGGTTTAAACTTCAAATTATGGGGACTCGTGTTTTATTTTTGAAAATAAGTGAAGTGAGGGTAGGTACTTTATGCTTAGGAGGCAAAAAGGCCTCATTTAATTTCCTTTGGATTAAGAATACCAGAAAATATTATATCTGCTTTCAGTTTTATTTTTAAATTGAGCAAATTATCATCATCATCATGATGTAAGCAAGCTTTTAATTTGAGTAAATTAAGTAGATATGTTAAAGGCAAAGTTGGATATTGTAGTAAATATGATAATAGAAAAATTCTCTGGCTTTCTCCAGGCTTTATTGTTATAATTATTCAAAAACAATGTAGCTTTCTAGTTTTCAAACAATTTTATAATTCCGTTGTACTGTTCCATAGATAACCTTTTAAATTCAAACTTTTCCTTATAATCATTCTTGTAATACCTTTATTTTAAAGATTGAAATTTTAATGTACTGATATTGCATATTTTAACATCTGACGCGTTATTTTATCAGAATTCCAAACGCACCCAAATAATAGGGTGCGCGAGGGTAGTTTCACGCATGCGCAATAAAAACCACCACTGACTAACCCCAATACACGAAAGCATTGCGACTCCATTTTACATTCATTTATTTTGCGTACCACGAGTAATTTCCATTGAAAACAACAAATAAACTTATATAACGACAATTTGATGTTATCAAATAAGTGATCCTATCAAAGACTGTTAATATTTGAAAGAGAACATTCAGTGTCCGCTTGTGTTACGTAATATTTTCTTCGTGTTGAAGATTGTGTAAGATCTGACAAAGTGGTAGGTGAGTACCAATACTTTTTTCCTTTATTTTACTATTTCCGTATTCCATATGTTATATTAGTGTAAAAATTGACACGACAAAATAAAACTACAAAATTGAAAGAGTGAAACTTAATTGATCTTAGTAATAAACACGGTCATAAAAACGTAAATTATTATTGTTATTTATAAATATTGAATGAATTTCGCGGTAATTTAGTAATTTAGACAAACGCTTGTTTTAATTCATGTTATTCTACGTACTACACTGTAGTTTCGTATGCTAAGGACGTGGAAATCATAGAAAATCGATACGCCGTGTTATGTGCAGTGGAAATGAGTGGCCTCACCTTCAATAGTTTAATGAAAACAATGCATCGCATTTTGATAAAGTAAAGACTAGTAGGAGGCCCGTGCCCAGCAGTGGGACGTATTTGGGCTGATGATGATGATGATGATGATGAAAGACTAGTAATGATTTTAGTGCTAAACTAAAGGTAGTAATATAGTGTAAAACCTTTTTTAGGTACTATACAATTAGTGATAATGTGCTTCTCTCAGTGTTTACTAGATTTTTTAGGTCATACATATTCTTTAATATAATATAATAATTATTAAGGCCGTGTGTATGCCATGCTATTACTTATTATACATATTACGTACTCAACAACTATTTTAGTTATCTAATTTAAATAATTACTATACAGCTATTTGTTGTATGTTCTGTTTTAAACCACGCAATAGATTTTTAAAAGGTTTTAGCCGTTATTTAGACGAATTCTTCTAGGAGTTTCTGTAAGTATAACAAATATTTTGACTGTGTGGAACTAAAAGGTCGTATATTTATCATAAGATGTAATCTCGAATTCAATGTTTATCATTGAATCTATATAGGTTAATAAATGAATTAACTTCCAATTCATAATGTCCTTTTCACGTAACATTTTCGAGATGTCAGCTAACGCCATCTGTGGAGAAGACAGGCATTGTAGCTTTGACAGCTTGAAGTTGATATTTCGCTTCTTAAGATTTCTCCAGCGTGCATTCACAAACTGATCGAATCCTGAAAAATGTATTTGAAATAAACGGCCAAAACTTCCATATGCCTTCAGAGCTATTAAAACAAAAAAATAAAAAATTAACAATTTTGCAAATTTGTTTTAGAGCGTAGTTGCTATGCTTTTTAAGTTCTAAAAGTAATAAAATAGAAAATCTAATTTATCTTGCAAATTTTCTCAAGTACCTCCTCTCAGACCTTAAAAATATGTAATGCGTTCTTTCTTTCTTTTCAAAGGATTATAAGGTCAACTAATTGGAAATTAATCACTACTTTGGACTTAAGCCCAAATAGATCGTGCTGGAGAAAGTTATAGCTAATTTAAAACATTGATTACGTCTACGTCAGCTTAATATTTAGGGGTCACAGCCTTAGGATTTTTTTCCCATCCATACATGCCTCTTCTTCATCATCATCATCATCATCATCATCATCAGCCCATATACGTCCCACTGCTGGGCACGGGCCTCCTCTACAACCGAGAGGGTTTAGGCCTTAGTCCACCACGCTGGCCTAGTGCGGGTTGGCGGACTACACACCTAAGAAATTCCTAAGAACTTTTAGGTGTGCAGGTTTTATCACGATGTTTTCCTTCACCGTTAAAGCAAGTGATAATTCATTGTGAATACACACATAACTTCGAAAAGTCAGAGGTGTGTGCCTGGGGTTTGAACCTGCGACCGCCGAAATTCTCGACCGCGCGCCTTAACCTCGAGGCCATCACTGCTTTCCTGCCTCTCTCTCTCTCTCTCTTCACTGCCTCTTGCATGGCATAAACTTGTATCGCGAGACCAAAGATATTTCTGCCAGTAATTTATCTGCTGCCAGTATTTTAAAACAAACTACACAGACATTACTCCACTGTTTGAAAACCCCATAAAGCAGCCACCGCAAGTCCATTCGACACAACCCAAATACGTCACGGAGAGTTATGGCGCGGTCTGAGAGACCCTACAATAACCCTGGCTAGTTCGGCCACTTAATTTTGGCATGTTAATTAGGGTATGCTATGGCGATGACGTAATATTTTAGTAAAAATGGCAGATTTGGCCGATAACCTAAATTTTACGGTTTAAAAATCTAAACATTTAACTGTTAGCGACTGCAATGAATTTGAACGAAATTTCATAAAACACACAACACCAAGACTCAGACTACAATATTTAGGATTGGACGGCGCCCTTTTGATACCGTGCTGGTGTACAGTGGCGGATTAAGACATTTGCCGCCTGTAGGCTATTCAATTTTTTTTACTTTTTAGTGCATATTAATTTGTTTCGAAAAAAAATTAAGGCGGATTTTATTTCTGTAAGATAAAAAAAATTGGGACAAATTTGCCGCCCCCTAAAATCTGCCGCCCTAGGCTCCAGCCTTCTCAGCCTGCTGGTAAATCCGCCACTGCTGGTGTATACAAACTGTCAAAATGATAGGACTTCACTGTTATCATTTTCTGTGAAAAGAGCTTAAAACAAACATGTTGACTTTTTTATTTTATTTTTCCAATTTTTACGCATATGAAAGCTGTTAAAAATGTCGACCACACTGCACATAATATTGCACATAAATTCAATATCCTACAACATGTCAATTAATTTCAATGCTACAGAATTTAACAGTGGCCCGCATAGAACTGACACTCAACATCGAAGCTCAATGAGTCTCTACGGGATTGCAGCATGTTTTAAACCACTACTTAATCACTTTTAATCATAAAGAATAGCTTGAGTTGGAAATAAATAGTTGTCCACTTTTCTTCATAGGTAGGGTTTTTGATTGTCAATAATTCTAGAAACTGCTCTTATAGATGCGTACTGTTCACTAAACAAGAAATTAACTTCACAAAAGTATGATAATTTTGAAGCGAGTTTTTGACACGGCGCGGGTCTATAAATTTGAATAAGGCCTAAATGATTATTGATGGGGACATTACGCAAATTGGGACAGTTACGGCGAGCCAGTTACCCGGTAGTGCTTTATTGGACCACTTTATGAAGTTAAATTGCTGGGGAGTCAAAATAAAGATAATAACTTAGCGCTCATTAATAACGAACTGCGTGGCACAGCTGGTCAGGTGCGAGGCTTTGAAATCAGAGGAAGTTTTGATTCTCGCGTCTTAATCATTTTTGTGAGATCTAATCGTATTGTTTTGTGTATTTATGTGACCGAAATATGTTGGGCTAATAGAATTAAAGAGGTCATGGCTATGCGTGTGACTTATGGGGGTATTTGTTTAATTCATGATGTGGATAAAAATAACTAATTTTAATTTTTAAGGGCGGCTATGTAACTCTCTTTATGTATTGTATCCTTGACGATGTGTATGCAATTATAGGGAGTCCAAATAATGATGAATGATTAAAAGAGTAAGTGCCAACTTCGAACTCGTCAAATATTTCCAAAGCTTTTTGGCAATATCCAGTACTCTAAAAGTCAATAGGTGCTTTGTAGGGCGAAAATTCATTAATATAGAAGCTAATGTAGGCTAGAAGGGATGCTTACAATTGATGTTAATAGTAATGTAGGCTAAGTCCATAAAATTTTCATCAAAGTAACTGGATCGTTGCCTTACTTTATACTTATTCTTTGTCTATGAAAATATAGATAAAAATATATCGACAAAAAGCATTGCATGATTAGAATAAATGGCACGCTATTAATACTCCTCAGTAACTCTAACCATCAAATACAAAATATTATATAAAATATAATAAATAAATAATAATTAAATACACCCAACAGTCACATACATAGTTCTGACCCCACATTAAGATACGAGTCTTGTGTCGTGGGTATCAGAAACTACGAGAGACTTTTCGGTCTCACAAACACCCAGACCCGAAACAAATATTTGTGGATCAAAATAATGATAATATAGTAAGCAACAGTTCATCATACTTTTAGTTTTTAGGGTTTAATCTAACATCTTATTAGTGTCTATCTGTCAGTCACAGGTTTAAGTGGACAACTCTTTGTTTACAACTCCTCCTTTATATCTTTTTTTCTGATTAACTTCGTTGCGGGATCATGACAAATTAGGTTCCCTTAGATTCGCTGAGCTTCAGTGCTCGGCGTCGATACTGTGCGTGCCGCTGTTGATCCTGGAGCACAGTAGTTACAGTGACGGGTGAGTGGTTTTACGACTAAGCGAATTTAATTCCATTTTTTTGGAAATATTGAGTCTAAAATAGGACATTAATAATTATTATAGGGATTCGATCACCCATTTAATTTACGACCACGCGAAGGGTTGCTTAACATTGATCTTTGATTTTGTATTTTTTGAAAAAACAATATTTTATCATATATGTGTAGTTTATGGATTTTTCTATGTATCTACAGTATAAAACGATATACCTTGATTTCATAGTTCTAGGTCTACGAGAAGTAGTCTATGAATTTTGATTCCTTTGAGAATGTCGAAACATGCGTATTTACAGCATAAAATATCGTTATTTATTTAGAATATTCGTTTTTTAACAGGTCAAAGGGGCTGTAGATTTAAGTATGTATATTGATTTCAACTCGATACCTTTACATGTTCTCGAAAAAAAAGGATCTTGACAGGCAGACAAACGGATAACAAAGTGATCCTATAAAGAGTTACTTTTCTTTCATTTGAGGCACGGCACCCTAAAAATATCTTTCATTACTTCAGTAGTGTTTTCCTACCCGGACATTGAACTTAGCATTCGAGTCAATCCCGCAACAGCTCTTAATGAGTATTATGTATAACTGCGTTCATTATATTCTCATCAAGGAAAGTGCAAACACAACACAATAGTTGTTAACTGAGTAATTAGAGGCTCGCATTCGCAATGAGCCAATCTTTTGTTATTTAACAAAAAACAATGGATGCGAAGTATCCCAGCTTTCTAGGTTACTGAGAGTTGCGAGAGCGAGATCAAAAGTACTGATAATATTAGACCATTGAAGATTACGTTTTAAACTACTCGTAGATTTGTATTAAACCAATCTTTACTTGATGAAAAGGGCATTCACTATAAGAATGGAAATTTCTAATATCCAAATCCAATCTAATGATAGAGCTATGCCGTACATTGGATTGCCGAACAAGGCTCGACTAAGGGTCTGAAAGGGTCAGGGGTCAGGCCCCTTCAACATTTGTTGTGAGCATCCGCAACTTTCACGAGACCATGCGCTCTGCCGCACATCTCGGGATTGTATAGGTACATACTGCGAGGGCGCATCTCCCCCGCAGCACGCCCGACAATCCCGATCACTCCCATTAATTGCCTGTTACGGCAGGCAGGGGGTGCCGTGGCAGCACTCTTACGCCTCCAAACCACGGGGCGGGGAAAGACACTTCTGCCCACATCTTCGATACTATAGATGCGTGTGTGTGTGTGTGTGTGTTAATTTTTTTTAAACTAATTTACAAAATGTACATTAAATCTAAATATTAATGTTGCGGGTATTTAAAATCCAGTGTTTAGTAAGTATCACATCTAAATCCCGCTCGCTTTTGACCTTTACAGAAGCGACATCGTAGAATCGATGTAAGGTCAACACTGGACGGATAAAGAAGATCTTGAAACGCTCCAGTCTAGATAAAGGCAGAAGCAATTAGTTGAAGATATTTCTGGATTCATATTTGTTTTATTTGGTTAACAATACTTGACAGTCTGCTGAAACAATGTCAAAAATTTCGAGTACTTTACCGTTTCAAAATATCTTTGCAGACCGACCAAATATTGACTTTATATATCTATTTTGTGCAGGCTGCTTCCAACAGGTCCCTGTGGAAGTCATTGGGAGAGGCCTAAGTCCAGCAGTGGACTTCGATTGGCTGATGGATTGGATTGAATATCTATTTTGACAGTCTCGTGGCGCAGTTTGCTATATACGAGCTTATAAAACGAGATCTCGTGGGTTCGATCCACGCTCAGAGACAAATAGTCGTGATAGCATCGAAGTTTAGACACACGTTCGAGAATCTCGACGGTCGCGGGTTCAAACCCTAGGCACACACACCTTTTTTTTCTCGAGGGGAAAGCTGGTTATGCCTCTACTTCCCGCCAGCCCTAGGAGAAGGGGCAAGAGGCACCCACAATGATGCCCCAGCCACCCAATGCGCCTCCGAGACAAAAATGTCTCGGCCGTCTCGGAGTTGTGGGGGGCGCAGTTGCACCCCCACTAGCATGGTTCGGGCGCCCGGTTGTGGGTGGGCGCCCGCAATAGACACAGGCCACGGTGCCGCCGCCCCTCTCGAGGTCACTTTCAGTGAGGACGCGCTGCCCCCAGCAGCGCGCCCAGCGACCCCAAGGGCCCCTTACCATGGTGGGATTCTAACGCCCCCTTGCCACAGGGCAGAGGCATACATCCTTGACTTTTCGAAGCTATGTGTATATTCATAATGAATTATCACGTACTTTAACAGTAAAGGAAAACATCGTGATGAAACCTGCACAGCTAAAAAAGTTCTTAGGAATTTCATAGGTGTGTAGTCCACTCACCCGCACTAGGCCAGCGTGGTGGACTAAGGCCTAAACCCTCTCAATGGTAGAGGAGGCCCGTGCCCAGCAGTGGGACGTATCCATATACGTCATATATCAGCCCATGCTGATGATAAAATATAATCAAAAACCAACACATACATTTGTGTCCCTAGGGAAGAAGAGCCTTTTACCAACATATTTCTATGAATCATATTATCATATCATATCATATTATCTGTAAAGTTATTAAGAATTCCCTTACTAAAATCTGAAAGGCCATCTCACCATCGCAGGCTGTACACTTTCAGAGAGGCCAACGACTTCATTCCATTCATAGTGTCAGTATAAAAAAATATGAAATATTTTCCTCAACCATAAGTTGGCGAGATGTCCCATTCTCCGACTCGGCTGCACTCTAATTACTGGGAAAAACGGAGCATCAGCACTTTTAATTACATTTAAACACGTGCCCTGCGCCCGCACCAGGCTGTTCGTTAGCGCTCGGCAGTGTCGCTTTTAATCCAATTACTAAGGAATATGATGCGTAGGAATAAAGTTGTGCTTACATTTATACCACGTCTTTTCATGTTACATTATTTTTACCAGACCGTATATGTGTCACTGGTTGGTACAGCCTTCCTCTCATTGTAGTGGAAGGTTTTAGATACTTTATGGAGGACGCGAATGCTATTGAACGCTTTTTATTTTATACATACACACATACATAACCTCACGTCATGTACGAGTACTTCCTGAGGGCTTAGGTGTATATCTGCAACAACATTTCGCCACGTATGTATCAGTCCCACGTAATAGGGATTGAGCCTATTGCCGTTTCTCGGGTACATTTCAAGTTTCCGAGCTGCTACCGAGAATTTCCTTTCATTTACTCAGAACTCAGAACAGACTAGATCGCACGGCACATACTTTTAGTTAGTTTTAGTTTACGATACCGTCAAAATATCTTTTGACATTTTCAATTCATAAAACCTTCATTACAAGTATATGTAATAGCGTAGAGTCACACAGAGACTGTAAGTCACCAAAATTGGAACATTAAAGAACGATAAAAAATTATACATTGTCAATGTATACACAATAAATTATCTCTTATTTTAACGGCGAAGGAAAACATCGTAAGGAAACCTGCACACATCAAAGTTCTTAGGAATTTCTTAGGTGTGTTATCCACCAGCCCGCACTAGGCCAGCGTGATTTGTCCCCTCTCAGTTGTAGAGGAGACCCGTGCCCAGCAGTGGTATTTTCTTATCACTGTATTTATAGTATACTGTATTGTCCGGCAATACAATATAGTGTTTCTGGAAATATTCCCGGGGGTAATGCATTTCGCGATTCTAAAACTAAACATGTAAATCAGTACGATCTCATTAACATTCCTTTTCACGTGGTTGTTTACTGACGTCTTTCTCGATCCAGGATAAAACATACGACCATATCGAACTCCCAATAAAGAACACCTCTAAACATTAATACGTAAAACGCAGTACCCGAAATCGCTTAAGGAAGCGAAAGGGGGAAGCGTAAAAAGGTAGTTTTTTTGACGCTTTGAATTCCCTTTCATATTGGCACGACAAAGTAACAACACCGTACCTTATGGTAAGCACGATGCTGTTCAAATAATCAAGCGATGAGAGACTCACATTATGATTTAAATTCTCATTCTATTTAAACTAGACTTAGTTATTCTAACATAAAACCTTAAATTTTGACTTATGTTTGATTGGTTGGCCAGTGGCGCGTCTTCTCCAAGACTGGACTGCTATGTTGATTATGATAATTATGAAGATGATGTTGTTGTTGTAGATAAAAAAAGTAATCAGTATGAAAGTTGAAGGATGGATAAGCAGGGAAAGGCCAAAGTGCGTGGGGGAAGATATGAAAGAAAAAGGGGTGAAACATGACGGCTCATAGGCACGTTTGGAAGAATAAAATATACTGCACCAAAATAAATGGGATTGGGAACAGGGCATGAAGATGATGATGATGATCATGATAATGATTATGATGATGTTGTTGTTGGTGATAATGATGATGATGATAATGTTTTCTCGTGGCACAGCGGTGAGGAGCAAGGCGTGTGTGGGCGATGCGTGGTGGTCCCCGCTAGATGCTCTGCGGGGCCATCCTGAGCGCCGCGCCGGTGTCGCTGCGAGGTCTGGCGCCAGCGCTGCCCGCCGCGCGGCCCCCGCTGCTCGCCCTCGTCATGCACCACCTGCACCGCGTCGAAGATGAGCCCAGCTTCATAGGTCAGTAATTACATACATACATAACCTCACGCCTGTATTCCCGAAGGGGTAGGCAGATGTGCATTTCTGCACCCACATTTCGCCAGTATGCATTAGTCCCAAGTAATAGGGGGCGAGCCTATTGCCGTTTCTCGGGCACATTTCCAGACTCCGTGCTGCTACTGAGAATTTCCTAATGGGAAAACCCAATAATACCTTGACCGACCCGAGAATCGAACCGAGGACCTCTAGATCGCACGGCACATACTTGTACCGCGAGACCACGAGTAATTCTTAGTATAAAATATATAAAATGTCAAAAATTGCGCCGATCTGGCTAAAAATGAAGTTTAACATAACATATCCGTTTTATCTATCTATTTATCAGCCCATATACTGATCATGATAGAAAACGGATATCTTATGTCAAACTTCACTTTTTAGCCAGATCGGCGAAATTTTTGTCATCATCATCAGCAGAAAAAACGTCCACTGTTGGACATAGGCCTCCCCCAAAGACTTCCATAGCGTTTTTTTCAGAAACAATTTTTGGTCGGTGCCTTAAATATTTATTGATTGAACAAATTTTAGGTATTCAATTGTACCGTCCGAGCGCATTTATACAAACAAATTTTACATACGTAATAGAGATTGTAATAGTATGGATTTTATGTCATATACAGTACTACTATAGGAAAAAAGGGAGTGCATATATATATATTTGCTTTGTACGTGTTTAATTTAATGGAGCGATGCCGGTACACTCCATACAGACGCGTCAGTGGGAGGAAATACCAACCACTCTATTTTCGAAAGTAAATTTTAATCTTTGAGATTATTAATCTTCAGATCATAGACAGAACGACATATAACAGGTGGAGTTCACAACACTTACATAGATAAGTTTTTTTTTTATAAACCTTTTACTCCAAGAGCTATTTCGTTACTTTTGATATCTTTTAGACCACTAAATGCGTGGTTGGTTTCACATCTTTCATATTTTATGACGCGCACATAATTTGTATTCTGTGATTCTTTCTGCAATACCAGGATTTCCTTCATCATGAGAATTGAAAACTAAAATAGACACTAATCCGACAACAAACATCTCCCCTTGCGGAAATCGAACCCCGCTCTCATTAATCCACCGGTTGTAGACGCGTGCGGTTTTTACTGTGCGGCTTTCCTGAAGATTTCAATCGGCCAATGCACTACGGGTGTGTTTTTACAGCAACTGTTTGTATTTACAGTTACCTAGATCATATTGATCTTGTCCTTATTTAGGCTGTGTTGTAAATAATAAAATGGTATTCCTAAATGTTTTTACGGTGACAGAAACTCTAGAACCGGAAAAAATTTGAAACTATTAGAAGTCTAAGCGTATCAGGAATTCGAACTCGCGACCGTCGAAACGTTTATTTATTTATTTAACTCTTTATTGTACACATTCAAAATCATACAATATATATATATATATATATATAACCTAGAGAAAGGTACAAATGGCGGCCTTATCGCACATGGCGATCTTTTCAAGGGTTCATTCCCACTAGTTCTACTAAACAGTTCTATCGTAGAACTAGTGGGAATTTTATTTCCCACTAGTTCTACTTTTAAATGTACTACCGAATAGTGGAACTAGTGGGAACATTTTTTTCTCAGTAGTCCTACTACATTTTATATTAGAAAAAAATGCTAAATACTATTTTTTACACAATAAACAAAACAATAATAAAAATTATATATAACATTTATTTTAGTCTTCATTAATTAAACTAAAATAAATTGGTAAAATTAAAATCTGTGAAAATTTCTGTTTTATTGTAATATTATTTTCTCGATATACAAACACTTAATCACTACCTATAACAACAAAATCAACATCGTAGTAAATCAAGATCGTTTAAAATATAAATCTTGTTGCTCGAATCATCGATAACCAGATCCTTTCGGACAAAATTGCCCCCTAGCATTGCGAAGAGACGTTGCGTCTCTATGTATCCTTTATCGCATTTACCATGGGGAGTACTCTGATGAACTTTTCG
This sequence comes from Hemaris fuciformis, assembly GCA_907164795.1. Classification (NCBI taxonomy): domain Eukaryota; kingdom Metazoa; phylum Arthropoda; class Insecta; order Lepidoptera; family Sphingidae; genus Hemaris; species Hemaris fuciformis. Next base: position 1,450,063 of record OU015452.1, read on the forward strand.
GGTTAATGCCTGCTGCTGAATTTCACTACCGCACCACACGCCAGAAATTGAAGTTCCATCCCTACCATCTGAATGAATGGCGTTCCTCAACAGTGCGGCTTAAACGGTGTTTCCTTCCTCGCACAACATCTTTGTGGAATCAAATTTCCTCAGCGGTATTTCCGAATGAATATGACTTAGGGACCTTCAAGAAAAGAGCCTATATTTTCCTTAAAGGCCGGCAACACACCGATGATTCCTCTGGTATTGTGGGTGTCCATGGGCGGTGTTGACCACTTAACTTACTCACACTTTTTTATCTTAACTTTTCCAGGAAATGCCCAACACTGATATCGCCGGATGTTAATTGCATCTGGGCATTTGTAATAAAATCATCTGCATCAATATATTGAATTTTGCGTCTTTTTAATTGTGAAGTCGAAGGAAAAATTAAATATAGAATGTGCAATACTCGTAACAAATTTCCTTCGTTTTTGTTTATTTTATTATTTATTTTGTGGTGCCATCCTTCTACACTATTGTTTGTGCGGTGACGCTCACCGTATATACATCACATTTTAATGATATTTTTTTTCATCCCGTAGTGTTCAAAATAATTTTGATAGGTTTTCCACACATTATTATTATTATTACCCAACAGACTGTATTATGGACGTTGCATTTTTCTATCTACCCTCATAAAATTTAATTATTATTACTTACATGGCCATTGTTTTTTTATTCATTTATTAATAAGAAGTTTTATTTTCACTCATTATTATAATTTTACCAATTTGTTGTAGTTTAATTAATGAAGACTAAAATAATGTATATAATTTTTATTATTGTTTTGTTTATTAAATATTGTGTAAAAAATAGTATTTAGCATTTTTTTTTCTAATATAAAATGTAGTAGGACTACTGAGAAAAAATGTTCCCACTAGTTCCACTATTCGGTAGTACATTTAAAAGTAGAACTGGGAAATAAAATTCCCACTAGTTCTACGGTAGAACTGTTTAGTAGAACTAGTGGGAATGAACCCTTTTCAAGACAACCATAAGATGGATATTATAAAAAGTATTTATTGGGAGGGCAGTGTGTACAGAAAAAAAATATAAAAAAAAAATAGATATACATACATACATACATAAACTCACGCCTGTATTCCCTTAAGGGGTAGGCAGAGGTGCATTTCTGCACCCACATTTCGCCAAGTATGTATCAGTCCCACGTAATAGGTGGCGAGCCTATTGCCGTTTTTCGGGCACATTTCCAGACTCCGTGCTGTTACTGAGAATTTCCTAATGGAAAAACCCAATAACACTTTGCCCGACCCGGGAATCGAACCCAGGACCTCTAGATCGCACGGCACATACTTGTACCGCGAGACCACGAGGCAGTCCATAGATATACATGCAAACAAAATAATAATAATATATACAAATACAACTATATACATATATACACATATACATACATACTATATATATTAGGTATTATGGAGATAGTGAAACGTTGTATAGTCAGACCTCATTGCCTTACGAACTTTGTAGTCTTGGTTTGGAGTACTTACTTAATGAATAATTGATGTGATTCAAGAATCAGATAACATCGTCATATTTATCGTACAACCTTCGTGAAAGAATATAATTTTTTCAAATCAGTACAAGCTATTATACAAAAACTTGTCAAAATAAAAAAAGTATAAAACTTAGTTACAGCAAAAAAAATCTAATACATTTCTAAGTATAACCGGCGTGTTTTACATAAATTCAAATAGCAAAGTTGGAAATCATACCCTGTCTCCAAATAGTACAATACTGTAGCTGAGGGGGGGGGGGGTCGCCCTATCGCAGACATCTTGGCGCCGCGCCACCCAACCCCACCCAACCCCACAACCGTCGTACCCCACAGTGACGCAACGTTGGTGCATACGGTTAATGAATATTCCTCGACTTCGCTTTGAGAATGCTTTTGAAAGTAGATGGTAATATGAGGCTGAAAGCCTTTGCTCCTAGCTCCGTTTAGACAGGGATATTGAAGTTTGCACATACTTACAGTATTTTTATTGAGTCGTGATGGCCTCGAGGTTTGGGCACGCGGTCGAGAATCTCGACGGTCGCGGGTTCAAACCCCAGGCACACACCTCTGACTTTTCGAAGTTATGTGTGTATTCACAATGAATTATCACGTACTTTAATGGTGAAGGAAAACATCGTGATAAAACCTGCACACCTAAAAGTTCTTAGGAATTTCTTAGGTGTGTAGTCCGCCAACCCGCACTAGGCCAGCGTGGTGGACTAAGGCCTAAACCCTCTCAGTTGTAGAGGAGGCCCGTGCCAAGCAGTGGGACGTATTTGGGCTGATGATGATGACAGTATTTTTAATAGGTTTTACCGTTGACAAAAACAATTTTAAATAGGTGTATACATCTTCGCGCAAAAGTTTATATGGTCCGTATTAAGGGTCAAACCCGCAATCTTTATGGCGGAAAACTTACTTTTTATAATTTATTTAAAATATTCTAACGCCGGTATCACTTAAGGGGTAAAAACATGTACCTATGTCTGCATAGGTTTCGTCACGATTATTTTACGACACAAGTGACTTGCGAAGACAAGTGAATTTCAATTGCATTCCGCCCTCTTATGTGAAGAGAAGTAATAATAAAAAAAATTGTGAGTCGGTATTTCAAATCATGAATAGGTAAAAAGCATCTCGTTATTTAAGAGCCTGCACCAAGTAGTGCAGGTGGCAAGACGCAAGCTTGTGAAATCAGAGGCTGCGAGTTCGATCCTCGTACCGAGATCAAAGTTTTTATGATCCACAAATATTTGTTTGGGATCTGGTTGTTAGTAAGACCGAAAATTAAGAAGTTTTTCAAATAACCCACGACACAAGACTTGTATCTCAGTGTGTGGTCAGAAATGTGTGTGAGTCACATACAAAAATGTACTTATACAAAAATGAACCAGTTTGCTGTGAAAATGGTATGATCCTAATAGAGCATAAACTACTCCTTTACTCTACCAATTCAATACCAATTACTAAATATTGGTAGACAGCTCGAAAATATAAAAGTCAATACCCACAGACAAAGTCGCGACCTCTGTGGCTCTACACAATTCGCACCGCTCTACATTTACCGTAGAGTCACAATAGAGACAGTTTTGGTAGAGACCTTGGTGGTCTGTGACATAACGGAATTCATGTCAACTGCGTAATTAATTGTTATTGTTAAAAATTGTTTGCATGTCAATATGTAAATAGTTTTATAAAGTAGCGTAGAAGAGAAATTAAATCTGTGTAAGTAATTACATAGACTAAGTAACTAACTAACTATTTTTAATAGATGTATTCGGGGTAAAAATATGCTATATGTGATTAAGCTTATAGACTATATGTATATATTGCAAACTTCGTTCAAAACGATTAAGCCATTTCCGTGTGAAAAAGTAAAAACTATAGTTAAAAATCGAAAACTTTCATGTTTAACTTTACATTCATATTAAAATCCCCCAAATGTGTGATATTGTTATCAAAAACAAACTTTTATAAATTAGTTATTACGATTTATTTTTATAATCTTATAAACAATGTATAGAAAGAGACACTCTACAAGCTACAATTAAGGATGTCGTTCCATATACGCGAGAAACGCTGATATTACGCGCTTGTATTAAAATATATTTATTTGCACCTGTATGCTGAAGAATTTGATTATATTATGTATTACTATGTCTATATATTGTATAAAGACGCACTAAATATATTAATTGTTAGATAATGCAGCATAGGATTTTTGTTAGATGTCCAAGTATGATATATTTATTGATTATGTAGGGTGCCAAATTTTGTTGGCTGGTTGGAGAGTAGCCCAGAACTTTCTCCTAAAATTAAGAAAAGTTTAGGCGTATTTTGTGTGTTTTAATATATATTACATATTAAGTTGGTAACAAGAGAACGGGTTTTGTATTAACTCCGGTCGTTGACAAAAAATAAATTATATTAATGTAGTTTTTGTTTGGACAAGTGCTTGATTTGTAGTAAGAAATGTAATATTGTATCCTGGCAAATGAAATAATCATTCAGATTGTGAATTTCGCACATATTTTCCATTACTCTTTAACACAAAATTTGAAGCTAATATCTGTTTTTAAGAAAAAAGAGAGAATATTATCCATTTTGTACATTGTAAATCGCTGTACATTACAAGTTGATACGACATTGTGTTTAGTAATAAGCTGTATCCGCCGCCGCTTATGATCTGAAATTAAAAAGCATTGATCGCTTTTCAGCGAATAAAGCTACGCGCAATTTGTTTTGCGTGGTTTATCGTGGTTTAGATCTGCCGTAAAGCGCTGCAGTTTTTGTTTTACTGCACACTTTAATTCCGTACGGAAAACAAGACTGGATCAGGTATTTGTTTCACACTGCTGATTTTACCTAGAAAAGTAATTAACCTCATTTAATAATTTTAAAGTATTTTTAAATAATTCACTCACTTAACCTTTCATGCGGGTTAAGCTAAATGACGTACAAAAATAAGTTCTGAATTCTAACAAATTCCCACACTATAAATATCGTGGCAAACGAACAATGTTAATTAGCCCACCGTTCCGACACCCGAAAATTCGTCCACAGAACGCAACCAGTCTACCTCAATAAAATTAATTTAACGTCCACACGTGATTAGCGGGCAATACGCGACGTTAAATGGCGCCAATGGACTCCGCCCCTTACCGTTCAGGCGGCTTCAGCTATGACTCATTACTTTGAGGATTTTCCAACTGCGCTGCACGCCAGAACGTCGTAAACGTTGAAAAATGTACGCGAATATAGCCTTCACGTTCCTCAGTTTATGCCATGTTTTGGCGTATCCACAGCATCGAACTCCTTAAGGGTGATTTTCCATTGGTTTTGCAGCGAGCACTTCATTCATGCGAGTAAATCGTGGCGTTTTGAAGTCACGTTTCTGTTGTTTTTTGCTTTTCAAATTGTGATAAGGTTTTAATGGAGGCGATGGCCTTGTGATGTGCAGGCTACGTGCTCTGATCGCGCTGTTGAGATGTGTTTTGGGAATACCTTTTAGAAGTAAGTGTTTATATTCAAGCAATTTATTTTTATACCGCAATGTCTGAATCTTATAGTGAATGTAGCGTAAGACATTTAATTGCTGACATTGGTACCATTTCAGTTACAACGTCCTATGTCGTGTGCTATAGTCGAAATTGGTTCTTTCTTTGGGAGAAAAAACAGCTTGGATGGTCGCTTCTAGCAGATGTCATAACAAGGTTTATTTTCTTAGCCTTCAATGGATGTTTGATGCTTCAAAATGTTTGGTTTAACTTGTGCTTTGCTTGTTTGTCCTTTTGAAGGAGGCAAACGTGTTTGGCTATATTTGACTTTTCATCGCAATCTGATTCATATAGGTTCCCTTTTTACTTATTTTTTTCCCATTCTATTTTGTTTCATTCTACCTAGCCTGTGATGCCTCTTGTTAGTCATCGTTTTGTAGGCTATTTCTTAGCAAGGTATGAAATTCATCTTTAAGACTTTTATGACATCTTTAAGAACCTTTAATATGCATTTTTAATTAAAAAACACTAGTTATCCTATTGTACTAGAATTTTAATGTAATAGAAAAATAATATTCGCTAAATTCAAAACTGGTCATACATTTGCAACTTTTCTCTGAAAATTCGGCGAAAGCGTCGTAAATTCTGTACCAAGCCGACGAATCGACACAGACGATGACTCACAGTTTTTCTAGAAAAGTTATTCGCTTCTGTTGCCAAACATCGACTGGATGCATGTAAACTGTAGCTCTTTCTAGGTCACACAAACAATCATAGACTCACAAACGTATTGTGAAATATTGGAAGTAGTGCTTGTACCGCAATATCGAAGAGGGACTTTTTCACAGGAATGAATTTTTCAAAAGAGGACATTTTGCACTTTCATTTGAACAGCATCATTAATAATGGACTTGTTATTATTTAGCTATAAACGATCACTGTTAATCTAAAGTAAATGTAATCTTTAATTAGTTGTAAGGCGCTAAATTCCTAGTGTAGTCCGCCAACCCGCACTAGGCCAGCGTGGTGGACTAAGGCCTAAACCCTCTCAGTTGTAGGGGAGACCCGTGCCCAGCAGTGGGACGTATATGGGCTGATGATGATGATGAAGGCGCTAAACCATAAGTCATAATATAACCTAAAAATGGTTTGTACATGGGATCTGGCAAAACAGGCATTACAATATTTTTAAAGTAATTTCGAGACCTATTATACCTGATGGCAGTGATGGCCTCGAGGTTTAGGCGCGCGGTCGAGAATTTCGGCGGTCGCAGGTTCAAACCCCGTGCACACACCTCTGACTTTTCGAAGTTATGTGTGTATTTACAATGAATTATCACTTGCTTTAACGGTGAAGGAAAACATCGTGATAAAACCTGCACACCTAAAGTTTCTTAGAAATTTCTTAGGTGTGTAGTCCGCCAACCCGCACTAGGCCAGCGTGGTGGACTAAGGCCTAAACCCTCTCAGTTGTAGAGGAGGCCCGTGCTCAGCAGTGGGACGTATTTGGGCTGATGATGATGATGATTATGATTATACCTACATTATTACCCTCTTTATTTCACTCTTAGCTCATACTTAGCGTTAGAACGTATATGGGATAAAACGTTACAGTATTGCTCTCATTTTTAAAAACATACCAATTAAAAACAACTAAAAATACTCTTCTTACAAAATGAAAGATACCATTTAGTTCTCCTGCGAGCACTAGATTATGCAACGTTTAAAGCCATTTAGTGGGAATGAGGCTTAAGGTAGAATTAAAGCCAAAACCCGGTGATGTAGTGTCTTCGATAAACCTAACACCGTTTGTAACTATTTCAGACATAATGACTTGGTCAAAATATCTTATTTGAATGCAACTTGCAGTTTATGGAGCTTAGTGTACTACAGCATTCATAAAAGATAGTTGTAATCAATAATGACTTTACTAATATTATAAATTAGAAAAAAGAATACCTTTTGAAGTCTAAACTGCTGAATCGATATTCATGAATTTAGGTAGATACTTATTAATTAGTTACATGTTTATTATCCTTCATATTATCCATTACGCTTATACTATTATATGATACACTATGATACAAAGCAGACTTTGTCTAGGCTCCCAGGCCTGTAAAACTTAGTTGATTATACTTCAACAGCGCTGGCTATTAATTACCATTTCTTATTGCCAGTATAAAAATGAATTGGATATTAGACAGGGGAGCTAACATGTTCCAAGGCATGTATCTAAGATTTTTGGCACTTAGTCCATGGCTACTAATCCTCAGTTCGCACTAACCTCTCCAATTCTATACAGTTATAATATTTCATCGTTATGCAAGCGATCCGAGCCAGTGCCGCCTAAGTATTATATTTATTGTCTCCGTTTAAAAATTCTTTGTTTTTCTCTCTCCATATACATTATATATACATACATACAATATACATCCATATCATTATATATATTTGATGAATACTCATCAAAACATGAGTTTCCGAATAATTAAAGACTTCGATTTGCTCTTCATATTATGGTAAAGCGATAAGACCGCCCTTTGTGGCACTCTTAGAATTTATTTTAGTTTTATTTTATGTTATTCTTGTTTTTGTGGTGTCCAATAAAGAATATTTAAAAAAATGCTCTTCTCCTAAATAGCATTGCGTGACGTTAATTAACTTATATTTTAACTCAATAAATTGGCTTTAACATACTTAAATATTTTTTCAAATTGACTAGCTATATAAAATTAATGAAATATACCTACTCAATCCAAGGAATTATCACGTACTTTAACGGCGAAGGAACACATCGTGAGGAAACCTGCACACCTAAAAGTTCTTAGGAATTTCATAGGTGTGTAGTCCGCCAACTCGCACTAAGCCAGCGTGGTGGATTAAGGCCTTAACCCTCTCAGTTGTAGAGGAGACCCGTGCCCAGTGTTGGGACGTCTATGGGTGGATGCTGATGAATCTATTTCGTACAATTAATGAAACCAACCATGACTACTTTCGTCATCAGCCCAAATACGTCCCACTGCTGGGCACGGGCCTCCTCTACAACTGAGAGGGTGTAGGCCTTAGTCCACCACGCTGGCCTAGTGCGGGTTAGCGGACTACACACCTAAGAAATTCCTAAGAACTTTTTAGGTGTGCAGGTTTTATCACGATGTTTTCCTTCACCGTCAAAGCAAGTGATAATTCATTGTGAATACACACATAACTTCGAAAAGTCAGAGGTGTGTGCCTGGGGTTTGAACCTGCGACCGTCGAAATTCTCGACCGCGCGCCTAAACCTCGAGGCCATCACTGCTTTGTTATATTAGATTTAGTAACGGAGAAGGGGGAAACAATGGGTGGTCAAAACTTCTGATTAAATATGTATATACAACTAAGTCGGCTGGTTTTCACTGATATATTGTAGAAGTTATTGATTTGTCATTAGGATTGTGTGCGTCAGTGTATCTTTTTAGGGTCGATAGAGTGAAGGTTGAGGTCATTTCATGAATCATGAAGGTTAGGAGTGACGAATATTTTAAAGCGTTACACTTTTACTGAGAAATGGTGATCGCGTTCTGACCTTTGGGTCATAAGAGTGGTTTTTAGAATAATCTAATTTCATATGGTAATATATGTAATTAAATGATTTCATGTTTTAAACTGTAACTGCATCAACTATGATTAGCTTACGATATTTTTTTATGTAAGTGGGAAACCAATAAGTATAATAAAATATTTTCTAAGAAATAATTGACTCTAGCATTTGCAATTTATTTTTATATTAATGCAATATTATGGTCACTTTGATCAAAGAAATTAAAAGGGACACGAAACCTTTGGGTTACACCTACGTTCGCGCTCATGATGACATTAACAGTGACCTCAACAGTCTTATCACGTTTTTTAAGAGATCATCTGTCTTTCTAATTACGCCAAACGCTACATTATTTTAATGCTTTCCTTAACCACAAAAAATATACCTAAACAAATGTTTAGAAAAGATTTTATTTTTTCCAACTCTTAATTATTTTATCTCTGATCGAAGGCTTTTAAATTTACGTAAGGTACCACCCAATGAAGATCCGCTAAAGTTCACTTCTCGTTGTCACTCCTGTGCTGTCAATCCTCGTGTATGAAATCTATCTCATTTCTCGTAGAACCGTCAGGGCTCAGCCAGGTCCATTTCCTGTGAGGCGGCTTCTGGAAAAAACAGTTCATCGCGAAGAGTCCCTCTTTCTCCAGAAAGTCGGCCAGTCTCTGACCCCTGGGATTCCGTTGTTCATGGCCAAATTGCCCCACTTTAAACTCTGCATCGCTTCTCATACCCAACTTTGCGTGGAAGTCTCACATGTAGGTACATTGCGCTTACGTGTGCGGTCTCGAAACAATAATATCAATTATATTGTTGTCCAATAACTCCTGATGGCTGACGCAACGCATCGCATTGGGTAACTGTTGCCGCTCCACTGACTATCAGGCACTAATGCGTGCCATACGAGTTCTTCAGTACCATTCTTTGGCTGGCACTAAGATTATTGTGTTTATATGTATTTGCTGGGTACTGTCTTAAACTCATAGTATTGCATCGAGGGTATGGACAAAATTCCTACGAGCCCATCCCTTAGACATATCCCTTCCTAGAGGTACATTACTATGATTACAATTCGTCCTTTATGACATACATACATAAACTCACGCCTGTATTCCCCGAGGGGGTAGGCAGAGGTGCATTTCTGCACCCACATTTCGACAGGTATGTATCAGTCCCACGTAATAGGGGGCGAGCCTATTGCCGTGTTTCGGGCACATTTCCAGACTCCGTGCTGTTACTGAGAATTTCCTAATGGAAAAACCCAATAACACTTTGCCCGACCCGGGAATCGAACCCAGGACCTCTAGATCGCACGGCACATACTTGTACCGTGAGACCACGAGGCAGTCCTTTATGATTGAGTCTAAATTATAAGATAACAAGTTCTGTGCTGTTTTCTGAGTACAATTTCAGAATTATAGCAAAAAAAAACCAGAAAAACCTTATCAAACTTTACCTGAGTATGGAATAAAAGTCTGGACTTCTCGATGGTACGCGCCTATTTATATTGAAAATATATTCTTTAATCATAAAATATTATGCTACTACATACATACATACATACATAAACTCACGCCTGTATTCCCCGAAGGGGTAGGCAGAGGTGCATTTCTGCACCCACATTTCGCCAAGTATGTATCAATCCCACGTAATAGGGGGCGAGCCTAGTGCCGTTTTTCGGGCACATTTCCAGACTCCGTGCTGTTACCGAGAATTTCCTAATGGAAAAACCCAATAACACTTTGCCCGACCCGGGAATCGAACCCAGGACCTCTAGATCGCACGGCACATACTTGTACCGCGAGACCACGAGGCAGTCAACTATGCTACTATTTGATTTATTTACGTAAAGGTTTAAAGCTAAAAGTTTTTTTTCATTACATTCATAAATATTATGCAACTCTTATTCTACTTAAACGTAGAGTAGAGTACCTAAAACGAGGAAATATAAATTTTATTCACTTTTCTACAAGTGCCCTCAACTCCTCCTTCCTCCTCTTTCCTGAGATTGCGGAGACTAAAGCTGAGGCAGACCTATGTCATATTTATTTTGTGACATATTTTTTATTATATTACGACACCATGTGTCATGGTAATCGTAAGGCCTAAACCCTCTCAGTTGTTGAGGAGGCCCGTGCCCAGCAGTGGGCTGATGATGATGTGTAATGGTGAACACGCTTTTCAACCTGGTTAATTTTCTCATCCTCTCCCTTCTATGTCTTTTATAACCAAGCAAACTACCTAGCATCACGACTTTTTAGTCACTATTATTCTGACTCATATTCTTACCAGCAAGTTATGGAACAGGCTCTGTGTTCGCACTTTCTGAGATCCTGGTAACTTTAAGCATAACGTGAAGAAGTATATCAAAAGGAATAAGTATGTCGATTTACAAGAGTTTATCGTTTCTGCTGTTTTTTGGACGTTTTTTTTCACTTCTTTTTGGACGGCATGGTTCTCACATCAACTGCAGTGTTGGCACCTTGCCTGGTCAGTAAAAAGCAGTCAGTAAATTGGCGTAGGTGTTTAGAAGTTAATGCTTTATTTATAATAACATGTAATAGCAAAATATCCAAATTCATAAACTATTTATTTTTTATTTATTCCATCGACAGTGTGACTTTCAACTAAATTTCTACCTTTCATCAAACTGCTGGGAACGTGCCTACAAACATAAATTAGATTCGACTGTTGGTTGTTCTTGATTACAGACAGTTATTAGTCTGTAAAATAACACCGATACAGAAGATTTTTTTAATGGTAGACCTACTATATTCCTCTTGAATCATAGTATGCATAAACTTGCCATACCTTACCATTACCTTACTTACGTACATTAAGAGACATACATACATACATAAACTCACGCCTGTATTCCCCGCAGAGGTAGGCAGAGGTGCATTTCTGCACCGACATTTCGCCAAGTATGTATCAGTCCCACGTAATAGGGGGCGAGCCTATTGCCGTTTTTCGGGCACATTTCCAGACTCCGTGCTGTTACCGAGAATTTCCTAATGGAAAAACCCAATAACACTTTGCCCGACCCGGGAATCGAACCCAGGACCTCTAGATCGCTCGGCACATACTCGTACCGCGAGACCACGAGGCAGTCTATTACAAATCCTGATGCAAAAAATATGTACATTTGAATACTCTGGGGCGTAAAGGGATTAAGTTCGCATGGACTTCTAATGCTTCTATTTGTTATCCCTTTGGAATCACCCTAGCGCATGACGGGATTTGTATAACATGCGTAAGTATTTCATAATATTTTACATGCATTTTATTTCTTTTATTTCAAACTTAATTCAGGACTTGCGATTTAAAAATTCAAAAATCAAATGCCATTTACACTATGAAACAAAACGCATTGCGCCTTTTCTGCATTAAGGGAAAGGAACCTTGCATATGCAGCCACATATTTTTATATGGTAACTTATCGAATATTTCCCAATGTTTTTTTATTTAATATTAATCATTTTCGCCTAAACATCCAAAATCCCAATGCCTAATCGTAAACCACAACGAGTCACACACCAAATGTTAAGCCAATTTTAAAAGGCGTATTGATGTTATTGGTTTTACCGATAGCATGATAATGACCAATAGAAACTTGTATGTACAAGGCCTTACAGTAGGGCGGGCGCCCCCCTGTGCCCCCTCGTGCCCCCTCTCATCGCCTCACCGCCCAAGCACGGCAGTCTGCACCGCGTCGCATCCACATTCGGACGCGCCCCTCGTCGGTGAATAAATCTTTTTCGTGCATTCGACCAGTGACATTTGACATTGGATTGTGACGTTCCGTTCTACGTGAATTTATAATTACTAGGTTTGTTATGAGTTCGTGTTTGATTTTCGAATTGGTTTGAATATTTGCTTCCGTCGGAATATTCGGATTAGGAATGTTATATTAAGTATAGTTTTTTATTAATGTTTTTCGTCTGCTGCATTATGATTCGTTTTACGTAAGTTTATAAATATTAAAAACAAATGTATTTAATATATCCATTCAGGTTAATATAAATAGCCTTTTTATACATATGTATGACATAATGTGTAATATTATATAATTAACAAATATTGCGTGCATAAACTGTAACCAATCTTCAACTTTTTTCACTGTTTCGATTATAGCACAGATTGATGAGTGCATTGCTTAAAACAAGTTCGATTCGACATTGTTTCGACTGTTGAGAGATCTTTTTTTTAAATTGTTACTGTATAGCCCGCAATGCACATATGTATATCGGATGCAAGTGCAGTTTCTTTGCCATACTAAAAAAAAAGTAAGAAAAAATATAGATAGATAGATAACTCATTATTGATACCCACATTTATACAATAATTTAAATTAATGGAATTGTTAATAAAAAACTATATAAATATAGTAAGTTTATATGTAAATGTAAATAAGGCACTCATAAAATGTAATCTTAAAGAGTAAAAAACAATAGCTCCATAATCTTATAACAAAGCAGTTAAAACCCAAGCCACGTTCTAATTACATCGGCTTTGAAGGCGAACAAAATTTTGCTTAATTGATTTTATTCTGCCGAGGTCGCTGCCGGCAAACAAAAAACAACAAAACATCGGAAAGTAGCTCGTAGTTCTGTATATGCCGGCATTGCGACAGCGACTTGTTTCGCATTTCAATTGTTGTGGGTGTTATGAATGTCTAATAGATTAATTTTGAAATCATTTTTTTGGTCTAAGATAGAAGTCTTATTTCGAATAAGACACTAAAAAAGGATTATTTAGTCTCATACACACCCAGTGCGGGGGTTGAACCTGCGGTCTCTCATTTCACAATCTGATGTTTAACAAACTGCACAGAATGGTTGGTAGTGATAATATGTATATTTTTTATTTGTTATCTATCAGTAATTCAATGTCAATAGCTAGGTACATTTTTCAGTTGATGATATTAACTTTAATTTTTCAGAAATGGTTCATGGATAACTTAAATCCATCAACGCAATGTATATGTGGCAGGGATATGATAAAAACGGGGATTTGATCAAATCACGGAGGATGTTAAAATAACAACACGATTTTATCTTTTCCCTAAACAAATCTAGTGAATTGAACAAATCCCTAAATTAGTTTAGTGAAATGACAAAATTAACCTAAACTTACTTAACCTTTAAAAGATCATAGCAAAATTATTTTTGTATTATTATTATTTTAATTTCCTCCGTGATTTGATCAAATCCCTTAGGGAATTGACCAAATCCCTGTTTTTATCATATCCCTGCCACATATATATTGCGTTGATGGATTTAAGTTATCCATGAACCATTTCTGAAAAATTAAAGATAATATCATCAACTGAAAAATGTATAAAAATGTATATAGGACATTGAATTACTGATAGATAACAAATAAAAAATTAGGTTTGCCGAATCTTACGTCCGATTAAGTATATTATTTGTAATAACAACAAAACGGGAATTAAAACAGGGATTTTTGTTGGATAGAGGTCGATCGTTCTAGAATTTTCTGTTGTATTCTATAACTCTATGATCTTTGTTCCTTGTATAGGACAGAAGCTACATTTTATTCAATTATCCTTAAAGCTATTGATTATTTGATTAAACTGCAGGGCCGACAACGCACTCAAGTTAAGTTTTACAATAACGAAACTCTTTCATATAGTTTTAATTTTTAGTCTACATAAGAGTCTGACCCTTTACTAACCGTCTTTTTATTCTTAACTAGTTGACGCCCGCAACTTCGTAAGCGAAAAATAAAACTGAAATATTCTTTCTGAATTCTGAATATTTTTTTCCCGTTATTGATACATTTTCCACTGCTGCTCCGTTCCTTTTGGCCGTAGCGTGATGTTATATACGCTATAGCTTGCCTCGATAAATGGGCTATCTAACACTGAAAGAATTTTTCAAATCGGTCCAGTATTTCCTGAGATAAACGCCGTCATATAAACTCTTCAGATTTGTATGTACAGATTCTTGAATCTGTACATGCTTTATCTTGATAAAGCACGGTCGAGATGTCGAATAGAAAGAAGTTTTTATCCTGTTACATTTATAGCATTGATTAACCGCGAAACATCCATTCGAGTGGATAAAGACAGCTCGTAAAATAATATTTTTATCGCCCAGTGAGTGGCTTTCTACGCTGTCTGAGTCGTACTTGTTTTAACGGGTAGACTGTGGCAGTCTTTTTTTATTTAGGGCAAAATGAAAATAAGTCAAAGTTGGTACGGTGTTGTCCAGAGAGACCATTAAGTGAAAGGGTCCTATCTCTCAGTTGCTTCTTCAAACCGGGCGAGTCAGTAGTTAATTGTGCACACATATTTTGTTGCGGTTAAATGATATGATGTTAGTTAAAAGAATCGCTATTCTTGTCATTTAATTTTTCGCTAAAAATTACAATCTCTAATTACTTCTATTTCGTATTTAACAATTAAAAAACGTAACGATAATTTTAATTTACAATATTATTTAAAAAAAAATGACATTTCGTGTTGCTGAGGGAGTTTCTTGCCGTTTCTTCTCCACAGCGATAACACGTTTCGAAGCGGCAATAGTTTTGAAAAATTGTTTAATATTGACGATTCAAATGAACTTGAACATTTTTTCGATGATTGTGATGTGAAGAAGTCTAGCATGGTCTGAATAGAATTTCCATTACTACGTTGAGAATGGTCAGGCTTTACTCCCCGCGGTTGCTTAGTGGGAACTTATCGAGAATTCCCATAAAAATATTAAATCTGATCTACGAATTCACAGTTCTCATAATCATCAGCCAATATACGTCCCACTGTGTACGGACCTTTTTTACAACTGAGAGCGTTAAGACCTTAGTAAACCACGCTGGCCTAGTGCGGGTCGACGGACTACCCACAAATACACTACCACTAAATCAATAAGTCACAATAATAATTAAAAATATTGTTAATTAAATACCCCAGAAGTTAATCAACAAAAACCATAGCATATAATTGCGGTCATATTTAGTTTATTTATAACGGGGATGGGAGGGGGTGGGGGATGATTGATTGCACGAAAATGACCTGGAACTTAAAT
Source organism: Hemaris fuciformis (assembly GCA_907164795.1). Taxonomy (NCBI): domain Eukaryota; kingdom Metazoa; phylum Arthropoda; class Insecta; order Lepidoptera; family Sphingidae; genus Hemaris; species Hemaris fuciformis. The sequence goes on from OU015452.1 coordinate 1,465,744, forward strand.
ACACCCCGTGTGATTGATCGGGGCACTCGGTGACCCCAATACGGGTGCGTTGCCCTAAAACGTTATAGAATGGTACGTAATGTTACTCCTTTTTTAATGATAATTCCCCTTCTTCTTGTTTCTATGACTACCTTATGGTCTTCAAAGTCATGGGTAGATAATGTTATTTTGGTAATTATGATTTTTTAGTACAGGATCAGAAAACTTGCCCGAAAAACGGCAGTAGACTCACGTAAGACCCTCGTTCTGGGGAGGCCATTACGTGGGACTTATAAACATACATACATACATAAACTCACGCCTGTATTCCCCGAAGGGGTAGGCAGAGGTGCATTTCTGCACCCACATTTCGCCAGGTATGTATTAGTCCCAAATAAAAGGGGGCGAGTCTATTGCCGTTTTTCGGGCACATTTCCAGACTCCGTGCTGCTACTGAGAATTTCCTAATGAAAAAAATCTCAATTATAATAACATTACGCCACCCGGGAATCGAACCCAGGACCTCTAGATCGCACGGCACATACTTGTACCGCGAGACCTCGAGACAGTTACTTATAAACATATTTTAGGAAAAAAGGTTGCAGAATGCCTACTGTTTACCCCTTCGAGGATACAGGCTTGAGTTAATGTGTATACAATTGTTACGATATCGCACTAATCGGCATTCTAATTACACCAGATTGCACTTGCTTGGTCCATTTACTGTGACCGTAAAAAATAAGTCACTAAATAAAGAGGTTGATTAAATTCACTCAGAAAAGTGACACAGCAAAACGTGAGTCAGTAATCCAACTGCGTGTAAGCCATCAAAGCTGCAGAAATGGGGCAACAGTAACCCTAGGTCGTTGAACCCCAAGCAATATCACGAAAACACGCCGTCCCCATTGAATATATATTTATGTACGTCTAATTTGGCACCACGCTTCCTGCGAAATGGGGTAGCTCGTCTTTTGAAGCGTCCCTTCTTTGGTGACTATATTCAAAGAAATTGATCTTTATATTACATATTCAATATATTTGGGTTTTGTGAATTTACATACGTAAGCATATTAAGGCCTGTATAGTCAAAGGGGAGGGTAGATTTAGCAATGTCTTTCAATAGGAAGTCTATTGCCATTTTCAGGGTTATTTCAGACTCCGTGCTGATACTGAGAATTTTTCAAATAAAAAAAATGATAGCCCTTTGTCCAACCCGGACATCGAATCCACGACCTCTTGATCGCACGGCGCATACTTATGCCAAGGGATCGACGAGTAAATCTAATGCGCTGTTAGTTTTCAGTCGATACAACTATGCTGACTTTTCGGTATTATTCGATTGTTGTTTAATTTCAATGTATTATTAACTACTAGCTTTTACTCGCGACTCCGTCCGCGTAGACTACAGGGTTAGGTACAGGGTTGGCCTACGTCATATTACTTTATGCATGCAAAGTCTCAGCCCGATCGGTTTAAAATTGACAAAGTTCCATACAAACTTTCATCCCCTTGGGGGTAGAATTAATCAAAATCCTTTCTTAACAGATGCCCTACGTCATAACATCTACCTGCATGCCAAATTTCCACCCGATCCGTCCAGTGGTTTGGGCTGTGCGTTGATAGATCACTATGTCAGTCAGTCGCCTTTGAGTTATACATATTTAGAAGTCATTATCCAGGCGGATAATAATATCCTACCAACTTACGTTCTCTTCATAATTAAAAACTCTAAAACTGAAGCTTGTTATAGATTAAACGAAGACAGAAATTTCTAGAATTTATTTATCATAAATATTCAGCACATCTTTAACGGCTTCTCCTGACCTTTATCAGGTCACTTGTTTATCAATATAATGCTATTTTTATTTTTGTCTCATTCATTATAATATATTGATTTCGGCAAGTAGGTATATTATATTATCATCAGCCCATATACATACGTCTCACTGCTGGGCACGGGCCTCCTCTACAATTGAGAGGGTTTAGGCCTTAGTCCACTACGCCGGCCTAGTGCGGGTTGGCGGACTACACACCTAAGAAATTCCTAAGAAATTTTAGGTGTGCAGGTCTCATCACGATGTTTTCCTTCACCGTTAAAGTGCGTGATAATTCTTTGTGAATACACACATAACTTCGAAAAGTCAGCGGTGTGTGCCTGGGGTTTGAACCCGCGACCGTCAAGATTCTCTATGCCTATACCTCGAGGCCATCACGACTTGGTGATATTAGCAAAAATTTATCATATAGAAATAAAGGTGAAATGTTTTAAAGACCTCTAGTATCCATCAATAGGACGTGTAATGTGCTCATATGGATATGGAATATGGATAAAATAGTTAGCGAAGATATTTTCTTTTACTTTGACGGTAAAGTCACTGCATATACAACCAACAGTCACACACATAGTTCTGACCCCACACTAAGATTCGAGACTTGTGTCGTGGGTATCAGAAACTACGGTCTCACAAACACCCAGACCTGAAACAAATATTTGTGCGGAAATCGAACCTGCGGCCTCTGTTAATAATCCCTCACCGCTCGATACAATTATGCCTTCCTATTTCCCTACACAGGAATGCGATAGACTTTTGAGTATCACTAAGGTGTATTTTATAGCTTATATGAGGTGTATACTATTGGAACATTAATTACATACCATCAACACTCCTTTTCCACCACTAAGATGCTATTATTAGGTACCTACTCCCCTAAAGTGGAAAAAGTTTTTTTTTTTTAATAATGGGATGAAAAGGAAAGTTAAGCAAGTATATTAGACTAAAAAAATATCATTGCATGCGAGCAAAGCTCGTATGGGTTGCTAGTTTATATATATGAAAATATATTTTAAAATAAATTCAATTAATTGCAAAAACCCGCGGTCAGACAATGACATTTGTAGACGGTCAAACTGGTTAGATTATATAATAAAATACGTTTTTTTGTATTGTTTCTGGTATTCATAAGGAAAAAATAAAACATTTTTTTTATGAGTATTTAAGTTAAAAGGTCACTTGGTATCTTTTTTAATAGACACAAAACAATATTCATAATGAATTGTCACGATTTGAAACCGTGAAGAAAAACATCGTTGGGAAACCTGCAAACCTAAGAGTTCTTCACAAGAACATTCTTAGGTGTGAGTAGTCAGACAATCTGAAATAGACCAGCGTGGTGGACTAAGGCCAACCCCCTCAAATTATAAATAAGTTCCGAGCCTAGGACGTATTATAGCTGATATAAATTGTCTGTATTTATGTGTAAGAGTAGAACTTGGGACTTCAAACAAAAAAGGTCTGGTACGTTAAATGTACACACATATAGACAGCCCCGTGGCGCAGTTGGCATAATACCAGCTTGCGAAGCGAGAGGCCGCGGGTTCGATCACCGCACCGAGACAAATGTTTCTGTGATCCACAAATATTTGTTTCGGGTCTGGGTGTTTGTGAGACCGAAAAGTCTCTCGTAGTTTCTGATACCCACGACACAGGACTTGTATCCTAGTGTGGGGTCAGAACTATGTATGTGACTGTTGGGTGTATTTATTTATATATTATAAAAAGCAAACAAAAACGCTTGTGCACTAGTTTTAACAAGTTTAGCAACCGATTTTAATCTTTTGTTTATTACAACGAAAAAACTGGTTTTGTTGATACACTGCTTGCAAAATCAACTATCTACGACTGTCGTAAATGTCACGTATAAAAAGGCATTTAATTGATCATTATAAATTAAAAGTTGACTGATCAGCAAGTTATCCTTACCATCCCTAGTAATATTATAAATGCGAAAGTAACTCTGTCTGTTTGTGGCGCTTTCACGACAAAATAATTGAACCGATTAAATTTTTTGATATAGGTACAGTACAGATAGTCTAGAGCCTGAGGAAGGACATGTTACTTTTTAATGCGAAAAAAGCGTTGTAAGGGGTTGAAAGGTTGTATGGAAGTATCATCATTTTGATGGCTAAAAGCTTGAAATTTATTTTTAGTCGGTTGATTCGTCATCAGCCCAAATACGTCCCACTGCTGGGCACGGGCCTCCTCTACAACTGAGAGGGTCTAGGCCTTAGTCCACCACGCTGGCCTAGTGCGGGTTGGCGGACTACACACCTAAGAAATTCCTAAGAACTTTTAGGTGTGCAGGTTTTATCACGATGTTTTCCTTCACCGGTTGATTAGATATAAATGATTATGACATTCAAAGTTTGTAACCTTCAAAGAGGCAAAAACAGAATATGAAAGTTCCTATGGAAATTCATAATTTTTGGAGCTAGAACGTTGAAACTTTTTTTGGCTTTTGATTCGTTAAAAAATACAAATGTTTTTTTTTCAAATTACCCGACTACGGCAAAGGCAAAAGAGGGTTATGATTTTGACAGGCTAACTAACGGTCATAAAGTACTGTGTTAAAAAATTAATTTGTGATAAATATCATCATCATCATCATCATCAGCAGCCTTTCTTACGGATCGCTGGACATAGGCCTTTCCTATGGCACGCCATGTGATAAATATGCAGTATATTAACTCGAATGAAAACAGATGTTGTTCCTACCCTGAGTCTTACTAATTAACTTAAGTCGTGCGATTTACTGCTTTTGCATACAGAACTAAAAATATGATATTCTGGCGAGTTTCCAAATCACTCGGGTCTCGCCGTAAAGCCAAGTAACATATTGTTTTTGACCTCTTTATAGCAGGTCAGACAGGACTGAGTCTAGAACATTCTATAAATTGTCTGCGTCTTGTTTAGAAAATACGAATGTTTAAGATAGAAATGTCATTGACACCATCTCAGCGGTCGTGGGTTCAAATCTTTGATACACTCATCTGAATTTTCTAAGCTAGTTAATAGAGCCTCGGTGAGTTCCATTACCGGGTCGGGTTAGGTTATCGAGGATTTTTACGGACTTTAGAAATATTTCCGAAATTTCGCTTGCTATTTGTGGGACAATTACGCAACGTGGTTACAGAAACGTAACCCCTTCCAGAATATAAGCTTGAGCGTAAAATATATGAAATTGTTAGTCCTTTTGTTTAATAAATCATTCAGTTCAAGGCAATAATATATTTGATATAAACACTTTACGTAATAACATTACTCGATTGAACGGAAATAATTACGTACAAGAGAAATCCGATTCGCCGTCCGATTGTTACAATGTTTTTCTTTGTATGCAGTTTCTTTTCATTAGTAAATATTGCTTGTTGAAGATATGTGGAAGGTAGTCTCTTTATCATACTTTGACGTATTGCTTTAGTGTTTTAATATGTTAGGATGTGTGATTCCTCCTCGCGGCGCATGTATGTCCCGTGCGATCTAGAGGTTCCGGGTTCGATTCCCGGGTTGAGCAAAGTGTTTTTGGGTTTTTCCATTGGGAAATTACCTGGCGAGAACACAAGCGCGAAGTTATGTATGTATTATATATTTAAGACCCAGATAGCGACCATCTTGTATAAAATTCGCGCATTTAATTAAAGCGTGAAGATATAACTATCTTTTCCTGAATATATCGTTGATCCCTAAGTAAATTGGCGAGTGCCATCTGGAGGCCTCTACTTCGGTTCCGGGCCAGGCAAAAGTTGTTTTTATTAGAATTTTTCAGTAACTTCAAAAAATCTTGCAATGTTCCTAATAAACGGCATTATAGAAACAGCGTCATCATCATCATCAGCCCAAATACGTCCCACTGCTGGGCACGGGCCTCCTCTACAATTGAGAGGGTTTAGGCCTTAGTCCACCACGCTGACCTAATGCGGGTTGGCAGACTACACACCTAAGAAATTCCTAAGAACATTTAGATGTGCAGGTTTCATCACGATGTTTTCCTTCACCGTTAAAGCAAGTGATAATTCATTGTGAATACACACATAACTTCGAAAAGTCAGAGGTGTGTGCCTGGGGTTTGAAACAGCGTAATAGAAAATTACACCTCTGCCTACCCTTTCTCGGATGTAACTTTAATGAAGTACATCAATATGTAAGTTGAACAATTTAAGAACGTTTGTAAGTTCCGTACAAAATGTGTTTTCGGTAGCAGATTAAAAGATTTTTCGAGTGATGATGTTAGATTGGAAGCTAGAAAATATTTAAAATACTTCTTTGGGACTGGCTGAAGTGTTAACCTTTCGGTGCCGATCAAGTAGGAAAGGCCATAATAACTATTTGCATTTCCAATCAGGCCGGCAAAATTCTGCCGAGAAGCGAGATCTTAGCTTTATTTTGAAGCATCGCATATGCAACAAACAAAACAACTGCGACGAGTCTGTGATTCCGTGTCCAAAAACCTGTTCGGTTCGCTCTGTACTAATGATTATAATATTGAAACAGAGGCGGATTTGGCTTGTGGCTTTTGGTTTTTTATTTATGCGAAAAATAAATATAATTATCGTAAAAACTCCGTCAACTAGATTTTAAGCGAGAAGTTATTACAGATTCTCTAAGTTATAGACGTAGTTATATTAGTCATATTAAGTTAGATGTAAACGGGTTTATAAGAAATAAATAAACATACACTTACAATTACTATGGATACGAATATCTGGCTAGTGGCTATCATGTAATTTGTTAGTTTTGCTTTATTTGAAGATTTTTTTTTATTGAAACACTTTCTGATTATTCTGTTTCACTATAGTTTCAACAACAGGTTTAATGACAAACGAATCGTACTGTACAAGTTTTATTTTTAGTCTCTTTTAACTTATATTTTGTTTCACCTCTATTGACGTAAAAGTAAGTTTAAAGTTTGTAAGTAAAACTGATTGTTTAACAAGCACAGATGCATTTAGCATTTATCACCATGTAAATGTCATCAATCGCGTTTATCATTTTAATTCAATTTACTCACATAAAAAATACAGGAATAAATATGTAAGTATGGTAATGTGTTGGAGGGTTACGGTTCCCATTAGTTTGCCAAGTACGGGTCCGTGCCGGCGCATATATAATGTAGGAACTTGTCGAAATGTTAGTGTGTCATCTTTTCGTCATAGCGTTAGGAGCGCTGCGACCATGAAATAAAAATTATACGCTCTTACACAATACAAGCCAAAAATAACTGACTTGAAGTAGTTTGATAATTACTGCGTTAATTTAGGAAGTCTAGACTTAGATAACACTGTAACTTCGTATTTTGAAACTTGATTTGTTGACGCTAACGTCTAACGTCGAAATCGATCTCGAGATTAAGAATAAGAATTTTGGAAAAGAACATAATTAATAATCACTTCCACGATGCTAAAAAAATCTAGGTCTTTTTATTATTTTAGAAAATATTCTTTTATTTGGTCAAGTTGTGAAATACTTTGCTGGCCTAGATATTCCCTGCTTCCTTCGATCTTGGGTTCTTGAACTATAACATAAACTCCTCCTGTATGAGAAAAATGGCAGTCTCTCGCTATGAAAGTAGAGGTCATGGGTTCGATTTCATTACGAAGATAATTAAGGTTTGGATATTTTGGTATCGAGAAGCCTCTCATAGTTTCTGGTACCCAAAGATAAGACATATCTTAGCGTTCAATAATATGTATGTTTATTTAAACACTTTTACTTTCACACGAATAAAAAACAGTTATATGTTTCAACGGACGAAAGCGAACGTTTCAACTGACTGTGAGAATTGAAAACTGTTACTTGGAAAGCACTTTCTTCGCGGCCGTGTTTACATTTGTAAGTTCCGTACAAAATGTGTTTTCGGTAGCAAATAATTTTTTCGAGTGATGATGTTACATTGGAAGCTAGAAAATATTTAAAATACTTTTTTGGGACTGGCTGAAGTGTTACCCTTTCGATGCCAATCAAGTCGGAAAGGCCATAACAACTATTTGCATTTCTTTTAGATTCCAATTGTATTTTTTAATAACAGCAATGTGTTAATGAATTTAAAAAATAATAAATCAAATTATTTATTTCTTTAAATATTTGTTGTCATTCACAACCTAGTCATAAAACAATAAACAGCATGTCATTCATGTGCTTACAGGTACAGTGTAGACACTTTGCCGTGCCAGTATAAAAAAAAACATCATTTTAGACTTGCTTAAACAAGTTTATAGTTATTTTGACAGCCCCGTGGCGCAGTTGGCTAGACACCAGCTTGCGAAACGAGAGGCCGCGGGTTCGATCCCCGCACCGAGACAAATGTTTGTGTGATCCACAAATATTTGTTTCGGGTCTGGGTGTATGTGAGACCGAAAAGTCTCTCGTAGTTTCTGATACCCACGACACAAGACTTGTATCATAGTGTGGGATCAGAACTATGTATGTGACTGTTGGGTGTATTTATTATTATTTATTTATTTTAATTATAAAAACTAACAGATACACTGTAAATTATGACGTAACCAAATGGTATCAATGAATATTCTGACGGAAGCAAAACTAGAAAAACTACCCATCTGCCTCATTGTCTTAAAAAAATATGAATTTTTACAATTATAACACTATTGTAGATTTGCTAGCATCAATAACGTTTTTTCACTTCAAAACCAAGTTTATAGACATACAAATCTTGTGCAAATCTCGGAAATCCAATTAGTATTCTCACAAACGAAGGCTTTACAACAAATAGGCGGTGTGCAATCATATATTACTCATTCTCTTTGGTATTCAGTCCGCGGGCGATTTGGAAGTAAATAGTTGGTTTTATCTCTACGTGGTCCTGTGGAATAGTGATGGACAGAAAGTGTTGTGTGATGTAAAACAGTGACAGCCGACAATATGGGTCTGCACAAGCGAGGCAGTAAGTATTTTTTTGTTACAATTTTATACGATAAAAATCGCTTAAATGTAGAGAAAAGTGTTTTTAATTGTTAATTTTTTTAATAAATTCGTAAATAAAGTAAAGTGATGGCCTCGAGAATCTCGACGGTCGTGGGTACAAACCCCAGGTACACATCTCTGACTTTTTCAAGTTATGTGGGCTGATGATGAGGATGTCATTGAATCAAGATCATGGTCGCTTTGTAATGTCAGTTAGACTGAGAATTTCTTTCAGAGGTGTAAAATCTAGTGGATACAATTGTTCCAGGCTGTTTTAATTAACACTGGTTACTGGTTACTGGTAGGGCCTAGCTCATCCCTTAAATTCCTTTCTTATCCCATTTTCTGGGGATAAAAATTCTATGTTTTTAATTTCATACCAAAAATTTATTTTCAAACCAAAAATCATTGAAATCGGTCGAGTAGTTTTAAAGTTAAATCGTAACAACAAACATAAATTCGAATCTTCTTTTTAATATTAGTAATTAGTATAGGCTACCGTTACCCTTTCTATGGTAGAGGAGGCCCGTGCCCAGCAGTGGGACGTATATGGGCTGATGATGATAAATCGTCGCTTTGAATAGGCCAAGTCCTTAACGCCTCCTCTCCTAAGCGAACGTTTCAACTGACTGTGAGAATTGAAAACTGTTACGTGGAAAGCACTTTCTTCGCGGCCGTGTTTACATTTGTAAGTTCCGTACAAAATGTGTTTTCGGTAGCAGATTAAAAGATTTTTCGACTATATTATTTTTACATTCGAACCTAGAAAATATTTAAAATACTTTTTTGGGACTGGCTGAAGTGTTACTGGCTGAAGTCGGAAAGGCCATAACAACTATTTGCATTTCTTTTAGTTTCCAATTGTATTTTTTAATAACAGCAATGTGTTAATGAATTTAAACAGCCATCAATATTGATACTGAACTCTGCCTAGATGTAAATTTACAAGTGATTCCACTCGCCTGCCCACAATGACGCTAATTTTAGAAAACTACTGTTAACCATTCTATGTTTACATGTTTCGTTTCTAATTTACAATGCATATTGAACCTTGAAAGTTCAGTACTAAGTTCATTTTGCTGTGTTAGATTTGAAATAAAAAGAAAACTAAAAATAAACTATTAATGTAAGCAATATACATGATTTTTAGATATTAGTTTATGTAACACGAATAAATATTTTTCGATTGGCGCTCGTGTTGCGGTCCGAACGATTTAGAAGCTTCGGGTTCGATTCCCGAGCATTGTAAAATTTTCCCGTTAGAAAATTTTCACTTAATGTAGGAGTTCTGGAAGGCCGGCAACGCACCGATGATTCCTCTGGTATTGTGGGTTTCCATGGGCGGTGTTGACCACTTAACATCAGGTGGCTCACTAGCTCGTTTGCCTCCTTTACCATAAAAAAAATAAAAATAAAATTTGACCCTAAAACGGTCTTCTTGACCTCTAATGAAAAATGTGTACAGAAATACACTGTTGTTTACCCTTTTACCGTAATTCCTTGATTTCAATAACCATCCACCTCAATACCATCCCTACTTATCTAGCTACACCTATTATTCCTTTATTTTATACTATACAGGAACACTAATTTATTTACTGCAAATGTATCTTTGTAATCGTATATATTTATATGGGATTACAAAGTTATTTATGCAGTTTGTGTATCTCGAAAACTAGACCGAAATTGCAAGATATTAGGTATAATTTTTCCTTAAGTTATACACTAAAACCTAATTGTGTGTTAATACACTGTTGTTTACCCTTTTACCGTAATTCCTTGATTTCAATAACTTTTGAAACCAAATCCAATTAATATTAAAATAATATTTAGGTTCCATTTCATTTATCATCATCATCAGCCCATATACGTCCCACCGCGCCGCTGCGCACGGGCTTCCCCTACAGCTGAGAGGGTTTAGGCCTTAGTCCACCACGCTGGCCTAGTGCGGGTTGGCGGACTACACAACTAAGGAATTCCTAAGAACTTTTAGGTGTGCAGGTTTCAGGTTTTCCTTCGCCGCTAAAGCAAGTGATAATTCATTGTGAATACACACATAACTTCGAAGTCAGAGGTGTGCGCCTGGGTTAAAACCCGCGACCGTCGAGATTCTCGACCGCGTGCCTAAACCTCGAGGCCATCACGACTTATCATCCATTTCATTAAAAGATAGAAATCATATGTCATCCTTTCAAAATTATTATAGTGAAGTGGAAATAAATGAATAAGTGGAGCAGTAAATGTGGGTAGATAGAAAGATAGCATCTTCCAATTGTGTTTGGGTATTAATGGCCTTGCGTTCAATTCTAACTAAATGAACCGGCGGTAGATAGGGATCTGATGGCTTAAATTGATCGATTTTTCGGTCTCGCGACATAAGTATGTGCCGTGGAATCTAAAGGTCCTAGAGGTCAGGAAATTCAGAAGCAGCACGGAGTCTGGAAATGTGCCTGAAAAACAGCAATAGGCTCGCCCCCTGTTACGTGGGACTGATACATACCTGGCGAAATGTGGGTGCAGTAATGCACCTCTGGCTACCCCTTCGGGGAATATAGGCATGAGTATATGTATGTATGTATGTATTTTGGTTTTATTCTCGGATATAATATAGGACCCTCTCAGTTGTAGAGGAGGCCCGTGCCCAGCAGTGGGATGTATTTGGGCTGATGATGATGATAATAATATAGGATATTTGTAAATTTTTTGCTATTACTATGATCAATATTATCTTATTTTTGATGTTATAGAAAAATAAGTAAAACTAGCTTAAATTTTGAGGTCAGTTTAGCTGTAAAGTATCTAAGAAGTCGCAGAATATACAAAGTTTAATATACATTTTCAGAATCAACGCCACTAAATCTTGAATCTTCAAATCTCTTTTCGCATTTTTAGACTATTTTTTTTTCACCAAAAAGTACCTTATTTGCCAGTTTATCATACAGTTTAAACGAAAGTATTAAAGTATTGTTTTTATTAAGACTATTTCCTGCGACCTATTTATATGTATTTTCCCACAAGAATATTCCTAATAATCTTAAAATCATCAATCAAATCACAAATTCTTCAACGATCCACACTTCAGTTTTTGTCTCCTAATCGATTTAGAATCACATCAAATCACCGAATTTCGTCACGGGTCATACAACTAAAATAATTCATCATGTAATGTGTGCCTTTCCAATGTCATTACGCGCAAATGTCAAGCCGCATTCAATGAGGTTGATCGGACTTGTAATTTGCTCAATTGGTCTTATTCATGTTGTAAATATGTATGACTGCCTCATCGTCTCGTGATATAGCTTAGTATCAAGCGACCTAGAGGTTCCGGGTTGGATTCCCGGGCAAAGTGTTATATGTTTTTTAAAACAAAATTTTAAGTAAAAACACGGTTTTGATATTTGCACGAAAATAGCAACAGGCCTCCTCTTACGCGGGACAAAACAAATTGTCGAAATGTGGGTGCAAAAGTGCACCTCTCTCTACGTTTTCGGAGATACAAACATGAGTGTGTATAAAAACACAATTATTACAATGACAAATTTTCGCTTACTTTCCGCCTACGATTTAACTCTTAAGTAAGTTGTCTTACAAACATCAACAGTTTCCAAAGGCATGACTGTAACTTTACAGTTAACATACGTTTAAACCAATAGTGACTGCGTTATTATTTAACCAATTAGCAATAACACCTGTGAAAGTTACTATGCTTAGTGTTCTGTGTTTGTATGTTTCTACATTTGCAAGTGTCTCGTTAAAGAGAAATCATATTTATAATATTATTTTTAAATACGCGTATGTATTTATCTATATGTTATGGCTAAGCCGAAAGTAATACACTAAGTTTATAAATGAAATGCTGATGCTCGTAGGTTACACCCAATGGATTTAACTGGTCCACTTTAGCGTACCTCCGGCTTAGAATATTGAAAACATAATCAATTAAACAAATTGGTGCGATCAAAACACAATAGCACAATTTTGCCCGACCCGTAAATCAAACTCTGAACCTCTAGATCCCACGAACTTTTTTATAAGTTGTATGTGTATTTTTAATCTAAAAATCTTCGGATTTAGGCAAGATTGTCAAACTGACTTTTTTTGGAAGTCTAACATCATCCTTGAAAATCCCAAAAATTATAAAATATTTACACATATAGGTATTAGGTATATCATCAAAACAAAAAACATTTAGTATTCGGTATTAAGTGTGATTTCGTCGACTTTTTATCACATCTCAAGAATATATTTTTTCATTCCTGCGAAAATTCAAGTCACACTTCACAAGAGCGAGTTTCTGCAACCATTATTGCACAACTGCTGTTTAGATACACTTGGCATTCATATCATAAATTGGCTGTTGTCCAGAATTGAAACACTTATGCATATAAGACATAAGAAAGTACAAATGTCCACCAAAGCATACTCTCTCAAGCCTTTACTTCTGAAGAGGTAAGCAGAGGCATATGTTCGCTATATCATTTATAATTAGTAGTGATGGCCTCGAGTTTTAGGCGCGCGGTTGAGATTCTCGGCGGTTGCAGGTTCAAACCTCAGATAAACCTCTGACTTTTTAAAGTTTTTTGTTTAGTTTGTACTTTACTGCTGGCCACGAGCCCCCTCTACAATTGTGAAGTTTTGGCCTTAGTCCACTACGCTTGTCTAGTGCGAGTTGGCCACCTAAAACATTCCTAACAACTTTTTTTTTAAGTGTACAGGTTACCTCACGAGTCACGATGTTTTCCTATACCGTAAAAGTACGTGATAATTAATCCCGAATACACGCATAACTTCGAAAACATAATTAAACAATTGTACCATACACCTTTCCAAATACATCCCAAAGTTTTCTTTATTAATAAAACCTTAACAAATCTTATAAAAGGCATGTATTATTCATATCAGAAGCATCTACGTCATCAATTAGATTTGCAAGTTTTAAAAGCACAACTAGACGAGACCGCGGCGCGCCGCTCGTCTGAAGGTCGCGGAAAATCAATAGGAGCCGAGTACCTCTGGGCCGACGGATCATATCTATACGTAACAGAAGCAAGAAAGTACAAGGAATAGATGAAAGAAAATAAAGTAAATATGCCTGACTATCTTATTAATTTTGACCGCTAATATGCAGGTCTTATGTCGTGGGTGATAGATATTACAAGAGACTTCGAATCTTGTCTATATATAAGGCATAGAAACAAGACAATACAAGTAATATATGAACGTAATAAATGATAGTAAGTATGCCCAATACGCGTAGTCGTAAATTTGACTCTAATTAACTAAAATTCCAGGATGGACGAAAAGATTTTATAATCTTTGATTTGAAGATAAGACTCCGGCACTAATAGCGTAATAACATACATGTACCCTTATCCTCACGCATGTACTTCCAAACGGATAGGCAGAAGTGTTATACAGTGGTACTTCACCGTTGTTTCGAAATCACGAAAATATTGTATGAGAAAACTAGTTTTTATATGATGAATGAGCGACCAAGAAGTCTCTGGGTCGATGCCGTAGAAACTGTTTTCTATTTCTATTGAAAAATACTCATTGATAACACAGAGTTTTGAAAATTGCCTATATTCTCACCCTATCGCCGTCCACTGCTGAACGAAGGCCTCCCCAAGTAGGCGCCAACCATCCCGGTCTTGAGCAGCCCTTATCCATCCGAAAAAACGAAAAATAAAAATTAAAATTTCCTAAAAAAATTATATAAAAAACTCGACCACTACCATGTCGGACTTATAGGTAGCTAAATGTAGATACTTATCCTTTAAGGAATAAAAACTTCAGTTAATATTCTAGAGACCAAAAAACCTACGACAACATGACCTTTCACGTTTGTACAAGGATTTGTAATTCAGAGTAAATTGTTACACACAGTTAATACAATATTACCTTAAGCTATCCATTGGGCAGACCGCACAATGCTGCGGTCCGCATAATGATCCGGAAGTGTGGGAGCGTGCTAACCGTTACATTTTGTTACTATCGTGGGCCGTTTTGACTAGTGTAGGACAAGGTATGAGCTTCAAGCTTAAGCTCGAGATAGTGGTCTCGAGGTGGTCGGAAATGATATACCAAGCATAAAATCTTTTAGTTATGTGTGTATTCACAATGAACTATCATGCACTTTTTACGCAATAATAGTGGTCGAGCCATGCCGTATTTGCCATGATTTGCCATGCCAGGTGATTGATGCGCCAGTAAAATCAGAGTGGTTATGTTAGCAACCACCGCACATAAAAAACCCACATACATACATACATAATCTCACGCCTGTATTCCCCTGAAGGGGTAGGCAGACGGACATTAATGCACCACATTTCGCCATTTATATCAGTCCCACGTAATAGGGTCGAGCCTATTGCCGTTTCACACGGGCACAATTCCTGACTCCGTGCTGTTACCGAGAAATTCTTAATGGAAAAACCCAATAACACTTTGCCCGAGCCGGGATTCGAACCGGGAACCTCGTAATTGTACGGTACATATTTATACCGCGAGACCACTACAGTCCCATCATATGGAAAAACGCATTACGCACGAGATTAGCCCAAGTATACCGATTGCATCAGGCCAGCATAATAATGTCGACTGCTGTGGGATTTATCATAGTCGTTTCTTGCCACAATTTGGGCCGCATTCTCCTTACCGTCAAGTGCGACGCGGTCACCTTGACAACGATATCAAATCGCTGCAAGTTTACTTTTAAGTCCCACTACATTATGTGTAACGTGTAACGACATCTGCAGCGAAACCATTTGTGTTAGGGCCGAGGGGTCTGAGGGCCGGGGAGCAAAGGAGGAGGCATATTCAATGACTATTGGGACTTCATGAACCAGAATCATTAATGGGATGGGAATTCTTATCTACACTTGTTTTGGGTATTTCATGATAGAGAAAGGGTCTTGGATCTGAATTGAAGTGAAAATCGTCAATCAAATCTTAGTTACAAAAGCTGTTCGTTGTGTTTTTAACCACTGAAATATTAACGTCCTTATGACTAGGAATTTATATTATATTACACTCTAGAAAAAAATAAAAATTTTACACAACAAAATACCTCTAATAGTCTCCTCTCTTTCGATACCTAGGAAGTAACCATGACAGGAACCTTCGCTCTTCCAATAATCTTCTCCTTTCATGCCCTTCTCATAGCTCAGACTTTCTTCACTCTTCTTTCTTCATTCAGTCTATCCTTCTTTGGAACGCACTCCCTCTCGAAATCAGGATGTTGACAAGCCGCTTATCGTTTAAATTAAGGGTTCGACAACTATTCTTAAAACGATTGTCAGAAGCTCCATAGTATGTATTATATTTGTATATATGTGTATGTATTTATATTTTATACTTATATAAATAGCATTATAGTATATCTATATGTATTTTATGTATATATGTTTATGTAATGGTCTATTTAAATATATTTGTTTATTTTAATTTCTATTATAATTGTAATATATTCATATTATATATTTTTAATCATTACAATTTATATTTTATGCACCTATTCATTAATATTTTTTCTCTGCATCACCCCAAGGTTGACTGGTAGATAATGCCTTAGGCATTAAGTCCGCCTTTATACAATGTATATAAAGCATAAATAAATAAATAAATAAATAAAATACCATATTCATTACTTGGTATATTCATTAAAGGTAACCTGGATAATCTTTGCCTTTACTCTCCCTTTACTAGTTTTTTTTATTAGGTCTCTTAATTATTGGCGCCGAAAATTGTCAACATAATTATCAAGTGGCACGAGACTTTCATCCCTTCCCGAAAATTCATTTAACTGTGAAATAATCAGAAGTAAGAAATAGGGCGTACATATTATCACAGATTGGCATCGTTGGTGAAATGTCAGCGAAATTGTTACGGCTTCGGCTTTGGTTACCGATGCCACGCAAGTGCTGGGCGCCGCTCAGCCTGCCATAAATATTACTTACTACCTTCATACATCGTGTGCTACAACATTAGCAAATAGACCTTAATGTAATTGTAAAACGCTGTATTAGGTACTTATGATGTAATTAAAATTCTGAGATAAGCATTAATTTGATTGATTATATTTTTTAAATAGATCGAATAGATCAGAAGAGGCCGCTTCTGATAGAGCGCTCTGGAAGCCTTCCAGCTGATGATGATGAAGATGATGAATTTAAAGAAGCAGTGCCAGTTTTTCTCAGTTAAAATAGTAAAAATAGAAATAGTGTGTGACTGCCTCGTGGTCTCGCGGTATAAGTATGTGCCGTGCGATCTAGAGGTCCTGGGTTCGATTCCCGGGTGGCGTAATGTTATTATAATTGAGATTTTTTCATTAGGAAATTCTCAGTAGCAGCACGGAGTCAGGAATTGTGCCCGAAAAACGGCAAAAGGCTCGCCCCCTATTACGTGGGACTGATATGCAGAAATGCATATGCCTACCCCTTCAGGGAATACAGGCGTGAGTTTATGTATGTATGTATGTAGAAATAGTGTCTATAATATCATCTAAAGTATTAAGAATACAAATAAAGGCAGTCAAAATGTTTAATTATGCCATCGAAACCTATGATCGAAGTTTTGATTCATCATTGCTCCAAAATTTATGTTTTCTAATCACAAAAGTTGCATCGTTTTTCTTGCGGGATTTGTGTTCGCCGACCGATTGTGGTGATTCTGGGTTCCATCCTCGGATCAGGAACAGTAATAGTGATATAGGGAAAGTGATGTACCTGAAAAACAACAATAGGCTTGCTCTATTACATGTGATTTTAACACAACCAACACCTTCACATCCCCCAACCGAGTATACTGATTTGAATATAAAAATATGTTAATCATTAACATCTGTTTGTTCACAGAGAATGGTCTACTCTCCTACGAGAACCCCAACTACCACTTGCACCCATCCCGCCTCGAGTCAGCGATATACACAGACCTGTACGACATGCACAACGAGAAGAACACGCCAGACGAATACGACAACTACCTCGACAACAGGAGGTCAGTGGTGCTTTGTACTCTTTGTAGTCTTCACCAGTGAAAACCGGTTTTTCTGGTACTAGGATGATATATTTTCTGAGAAATGTGTTTCAATATTAGGCAAATTGAGTACTTCGTTATATTGTGGATTTAGTGCCATCTGATGGAGAGGGTTAGGGTTCTCTATTACCACAAATTACAAAGTTTAATTTTTGTCCAATTAAAGCATAGCAATAAATAATTAAGACTATCTACAGAAAGTCACCCATCTGATGACGATCTAAAAAAAACCCGCGAGAAACTTCTGGATGCAGGATACTTTTAACAAAACTCACTTAACATGGAGAAGGTGTTATTATCCTAAGGAGACGTCGTTTTATTAACGATAATTGTAGGCTTAGTAATGGGTATGAATGTTGAAGGATGGACAAGCAGGGGAAGGCCAAAGAAAAGATAGATGGAGTGCGTAAGAGAAGATATGAAAGAAAAAGGGCATATATAATAAATATACAGGGTTACAGGTATCGTCGTCCTATATCCATTAAGGGCGTGTAGTTTACATCGTTTCTGACTGATTTGACTATGAGACACCCTATCCTAAATCTAACCGTTTTCGAGATATTTGAATTTAATAGTTTTATCAAAAATCTCCCGATGTTCGGCTATCAGCTTAGATATTTTGAAATGTGTAAATCTTATTATTACTATTATTTGATTTTTACATGTAAAATAAGATGCTTTATGACCTCAATAACCAAAATTGTACATAAAATAAATAAATAAGTCGCAGTAGACGATTAAAACTTAAAAACTTGAACAAACATTTAGAAAGTATATTTTTCTCGTAAGGATATCAAAAAAATATTATACCATACCTGCTTTGCAGACATACTTAAAAATATCTACGTTTCATCAGCTATCCAACGAGGTATAACAATCCAGAGTTTTATTAATATTTTTGTAGAAAAAACTTAGTTTAATAGACTATAGGGGGAGGCAAAAATAAACTAAATAAAATAATTGATGAGTACAAAATACAAAATTTATTAAACTTTCCAGATATTTTGTTATATCTTAGTATAACATTTATGTTCATTATGTCTGCCTCATAAGCCTCGAGGTTTAGGCGCGCGGTCTAGAATCTCGGCGGTCGCGGGTTCAAACCCCAGGCACACAAACGCCAACGCTTCACCGTAAAAGCAAGTGATAATTCATTGTGAAAACACACATAACTTTGAAAAGTCAGAGGTGTGTGCCTGGGATGTGAACCCGCAACCACCGAGATTCTAGACCGCGCGCCTAAACCTCGAGGCCATCACTGCTTATGAGGCAGACATGATAAACATAAAATTTATACTAAGATGTAACAAAATATCTGGAAAGTTTAATAAATTTAGTATTTTGTACTCATCAATTATTTTATTTACTTTATTTTTGCCTCCACTATAGCCTATTAAACTAAGTTTTTTCTCCAAACAAAGCAGGTGCCATAATAATATTTTTTGATATCCTTTCGAGAAAAATAAACTTTCAAAATGTTTGTTAAAGTTTCTAAGTTTTAATCGTCTACAGCGACTTAATTATTCATTTTATGTACAATATTAGTTATTGAGGTCATAAAGCATCTTATTTTACATGTAAAACTCAAATAATAGTAATAATAAGACTTACACATTTCAAAATATCTAAGCTGATAGCCGAAAATCGGGAGTTTTTTGGAAAAAACAATTAAATTCAAATATCTCGAAAACGGTTAGATTTAGGATAGGGTGTCTCATAGTCAAATCAGTCAGAAACGATGTAAACTACACGCCCTTAACGGATATAGGACGACTTTACCTGTAACCCTGTATATAAATACGCTTGGCAAAAGTAATGAATTCCCAAATCCAAGTAGAAGTCAGAGCGTCAGCACTCAACATTCTAATACACTCGCTGAAATCTCTTCTGAAACTGAACGGAATGAAATTTTAAACAGCGAGTAGCTCTAGAGTGAAGCCCCGGGGATTCAGCGCTTGCATCTCAAGCTCGGCACGGTTGGAAATCCAGATAAGTGCATTGTTCGCTGAATCGATTTGTGCCCTCTAACAGACAAATGGCGCGCAGAACGATTTTATGCACGTTGTTCTAGTGAAATGGTGTGTTAACTTGTTCAAAGATTGAAGATTTTGGTTCATAATACTTCAAGTCGCGTTTTATATTAGGAAGTTCTAAGTAGTACTTTGGAAATAAATCTAATTAACGACAATAGGCATTTTTTACATACATACACATACATAAACTCACGCCTGTATTCCCCGAAGGGGTAGGCAGAGGAGCATTTCTGCACCCACATTTCGCCAGGTACGTTTTTTTTTTTTTTAATAAATAAATACACCCAACAGTCACATACATAGTTCTGATCCCACACTAAGATACAAGTCTTGTGTCGTGGGTATCAGAAACTACGAGAGACTTTACGGTCTCACATACACCCAGACCCGAAACAAATATTTGTGGATCACACAAACATTTGTTTCGGTACGGGGATCGAACCCGCGGCCTCTCGTTTCGCAAGCTGGTCTCTAGCCAACTGCGCCACGGGGCTGTCATCATTCATATATCAGTCCCACGTAATAGGGGGCGAGCCTATTGCCGTTTTTCGGGCACATTTCCAGACTCCGTGTTGTTACTGAGAATTTCCTAATTGAAAAACCCAATAACACTTTGCCCGACCCGGGAATCGAACCCAGGACCTCTAGATCGCACGGCATACTTTTACTTATTGTATTATTAAGTCTTATACTTTAATTTCATCATCATTAGCCCATATACGTCCCACTGCTGGGCACGGGTCTCCTCTACAATGTACTTTAATATTTGATAATTTTTCTATCCTTGTAGACTAAATATTGAAATTTTGGCAAGATTAGCTGCTATACCCCAAAATTAATTGATTTTTGATCAACCATGGTCACGGGCTGTAAAAAACCATCTGAATTGTCTCTAGCAACAAAATGTTCGTAATCTAAGCGTAAAATAACATATTACCAAATGACCGATCATACGACGACAGAGTAAAACACCGTGTTCTGTCCTAAATAGCCATGACGGACATTTACGGCATTCCCAATTCTCCATGCCTGTCTTTGAAATATTGCATTCCAGAGGTTAAAACACACTTTCATAGCAAACACGATCTACTTTATGACAACCTCGTGGTCTCGCGGCACAAGTGGGTGCTGTTCGATCTCAAGGTTCCAGGTTCGAATCCCGGGTTGGGAAAAGTGTTATTGTAAGTGGTTTGTTTAAATTAAGAATTTCTCAGTAGCAGCACGGAATCAGAAAATGTGCCCGAAAAACGCCAATAGGCTCGCCCTTTACCTAGTGAAATTAGTGTGCAGACTAGTTGTATTAACGGTAAAACCTTTACTAAAATGTGTCTGTATTTTTTTACTGTCGCTTTCGTTTCATCGACTTTCAAATCACAAAGATGCTAAAGAAGTTGTCACTTCAAAATGTAAAGGTTTACAGGCAATTGTTTATGACACAAGTATAACTATTACTGCCTCGTGGTCTCGCGGTAAAAGTATGTGCCGTGGGATCTAGAGGTCCTGGGTTCGATTCCCGGGTCGGGCAAAGTGTTATTGGGTTTTTTCATTAGGAAATTCTCAGTAACAGCCCGGAGTCTGGAAATGTGCCCGAAAAACGGCAATAGACTCGCCCCCTATTACGAGATATACCTGGCGAAATGTGGGTGCAGAAATGCACCTCTGCCTACCCCTTCGGGGAATACAGGCGTGAGTTTATGTATGTATAACTATTAGTAGTAACGGGCACTACATTGATAAATTTACAAATTCCCAGCCGTTTTCTTTCTCAATATCACCTGAAATTTTACAATACACACGTTCTAGGAATTATTAATGGCGTATAACCCTCTGCCAGTCCAGCAGGCAGGTGTGAAGCTGTCCTACGCTCAGGCAAAAAGTTCTCTAATGAGTACTTATGCACCATTAGTCTGAAGCCACTAGGCTCACGGGTTCCCCTCTTGCATAATGTTAAGTCCTTGCAACCAAGCGTGAAGAAGCAGTTAAGCGGCATAATTATAACAAGTGAGACATACTCGGCTCTAGTTAAACATTTCTTGATAATTTTATCAACCATTTTTGTATAGCGTCATTATTAGTGGAAACTATTTTGGACTTTGAACAATTTTTTTTATATTTTCGATTGTAATTGTTCTGTTTATTTCCCAAAAAAAAAAACAATGTTTTTTATGCGTACGAACAAAAGGACCTTGTTGTTTGTGAAATTATTCATAGTAATATTTTCCGTACTAAAAATCATTTTTTAAGACTTGTTTTAATTGATATGGCGGATTAATAGTAATGATAGTCTTCGCGAGGTGAAAGGTTAGCAGACCAGGCTGCAAAATGCTGGGGAGTTTTGTCGGATCTGAGTGTTTGCAAGACCGAAACGTTTCATGTAATTTCTGTAAACTTAACTAATATTTTAGTATCGGGTCAAAACTATTTGATATGTTAGGGGAATTTATTAATTAAATACCAGCTTTGAATATCCGACGATAAATTTCACTCAGCTCACTCACTCAAGTGTCTAGAGATAAATATATCATATTTACTCCAGTCATAAAGAGTTTACTAAGCGATTTTTCACAATTCTTCGTCCACAATACATGAGAAACTAATAAAAGTTTGGAACTCACAAAATGGCAATAAAACCTTTGATATAGCCCAATATTAATCTGTCGCTCGTTACGCAATATCAATAACCCAAATCAAACAAGCAATAAAGCACAGGTCGCGCTTCGTACAGCGCTTGTGGCGCCAGATGACGGGTGCATTGACCTGCCAAGTGCGCAGTCGCCTGCATCGATCGCTTGCAGCGCTGCCGTGTGTGGCCCGTCCTATGTCCGACCCATGAGCGCACATTATTTTCCCCTTTTTCCACGCTTAGTGTTTTATTGTTGCTTTTGTTCGTATTTTCGAATTTGGAACGCTGGTTCTTTATGCCCAGATTATGTTTTTTTGTTTCCAACCAACATGATTAGGTTGTAATGGATTTTGAATAAAAAAGTTTTATAGATCCAAAGTTATTTGATATGTTTGGGACGACTAAAATAATAAGAATAATATTTTTTTGACAATGAAGATAATATCTATTCTGCCATTACTATTGTATTGCTTTTTCCGTTTCATTATTATTATTATGTATCCAACGCCATATTTGAGATCCTGCGCGCGTTTCAGCGGCGTCATGTAAGTTGTTTGAAATTTACTTTGATGTCCTCTTACACATTATATGCTTTCATTACTTTGGAAGGTAAAAATACTTTGACAGATTGCTTTTTTGCGTGACTAGCAAAGGTAAATGTTTTTACATTTGATAAATGTTCTTTTAAATTGAATGCAATAAATCTAGATTTGCATATCAAGTGTTTAATTTTGAAGCGATCGATTATATGAATGGATCTCACTTTTTTAGTAAAACATATGTCCATTTAATGAAACAAATGAAAAGTAACAAATGATCATAAGTCATTTGGATGCCGACATTTTGAAAATCTTTTGCAGGGAGTTATATTGAGAAATAATTGTTATGAGTTATGAGATTATAACTAAATCTTTGTACATGGTAGTATATAATAACTTATATTATAAGCTAAGGTTAGGTTAATCAGTCTTATGAAAATAAATTTGTTCGCTTTTAGACTGAAGGTTAATGGTATGGTGTATACTATAGTTTCTAAGACTGTGAGGCGTTAGGCCAAAAATGATATAATATAAAGTACAAAAGCTTTTGCTAAATAATAGTATTTCAAAATTTAACTTCAACATTTAGCCTTTTAGCCTAAAGTAGATTATAAATTAAAGAGTTGGCCTAGGTTGACAGTATTTTTATAACTATGTTGACTAAGACCAAGAAAAAAAGCTTTACCTAAAAAATAGTATTTTAATATGTTCAAAATGTAACACTAACGTAGGTGTTAATTCAATCCGTGTATTGCATTCATAACACCAATAAAATATACTCCAAAACGCGATTTAACTGAACCGTAAACAAACCTCTGCATCGATAAACAAGCTATAAATCGACGTTGGAAATTAATTTGATCGCTGCCGGTTTAATGGCCCCGCGTAACGTCGGGCCCGCGTGCCGTACTGAACAACATCCGCTCCAAGCGTAGATAATAATGCTGCAGTGTTGTGTGGTGCAAACTATAACAGTAGCGGGGTATTTTTTTTTTAATCTTTTGCCTTAGGTAAATACAACCAACAGTCACATACATATATTCTGACCCCACATTAAGATACAAGTCTTGTGTCGTGGGTATTTGAAACTGCAAGAGGCTTTTCGGTCTCACAAACACCCAGACCCGAAACAAATACTTGTAGATGACACAAACATTTGCCTCGGTGCGGGGATCGAACCTGCGGTCTCTCCTTTCGCAAGCTGGTTTCTAACCAACTGCGCCACGGGTCTGTCGTAATAATATATAGTTATTCACTTTAATGCCCAATATTTGTAGAAATAAGTATATTGCTTGGAAATATTAATTAGGGATAGATGCAGTGCGTGAGGGAAGATATGAAAGAAAAAGGGGTGAATGAAGACATGACGGCGGATAGGGTCGTTTGGAAGGATAATACATATTTCGCTGACACTGTCATTAAAATAAAAAATCAACTCAATATTTTCACCTAATTTGGTCATAGATGCGTTGCTACCTTATAAAATTCAAAGGGGACAGAGTTGCGTCGCGTCTATAGTCTATGATACCACCAGATAAGCCTTAAGTCTAGACTAAATAATATGATATAGCTTCAACTACATAATAAAGATGAAAATATGAGGATGATTTAAATCAGTATTTCCAAAATGGTCCAGGTGGACCCCAAGGGGTCCACGGAAGACTACGTTAGGGTCTACGTTGGGCGAGACAAAAAATGGGGGTCCACAATCGCAAGCGGGGGTCCACGAAAATTAATTTGGTTTAGAACCAAAATGTTGGCTTGACTAACTAAGTCCATCAAATATTTTGAAAGCGGTCTATGAAACAAGAGTTTGGGAACCTCTGATTTAAATAGTCGCAGTGACCAACTCTCTCCCTTGGAACAGACAAATGAAAGCCCGTATTTTCCCGACCAAGTTATTCCGTTGTCGGTTCCAGAGTGAAATGACGTAAAAACTTTGCATTTTTGTTTGTAAAATGTGTTTTTATGTGCACAGTTTGTTTTATGGGTGTTCGTGATGTGAATACTAGGAATTGCATTTGTTGAGTCATTTCGACCTGATCTATTTTCCATTGTTTTGCAGTTTTCATTTACATTCAGTACTTGACGTTCAATAATTCAGTATTTGATTGAAATAACTGTTCAAATAAGTACACCAGATTGGCAAAAAACAGTTTTTTTATGTGTTTGGTTTGAATAAAATATCAGTTGGACATTAAATATACAAAAATGCTTCGTATTTACACCTGAATCAAATTAACCTAAAACATGGCTTAAGTCACTAGAAATTCTAATTTACATACGAACATAACCTCATACCTGTGTTCCCCGTAGAAGTAAGCATAGGTGCATTTCTGCACCCACATTTCGTCAGGTATGTATGAATCCCACGTAATAAGAGACGAGACTATTGCCGTTTTTCGGACATTTCCCAGACTCCGTGCTGCTACTGTGAATTTCCTAATGGAAAAACCGAATTTGCCAGACCCAGGAATCGAGCTCTGGACCTCTAGATCGCAAGGCACATACTTGTGCCGCGAGAACACGAGGTAGTCATTCTCATTTATTAAAATAAAACGTGTTTAAAAAAAAATATTTATTGAAATAGTAGTATTGTCCATCCCTGTGTTCAAAAAGCCGTAGTCAAACATAAATTGAGATCACGTCGCAACTTCATTCTCCGGATGCATCCATGAGGACACAATTCCTGCAGAATTGCATTTCGTACCTCACAGCCGTTTGTGCCTTATATCGACGGCATAAAGCCCATATTCGCTCGCACGTGTATCTTCATAGACTCCAATTAAGTCGACCTATTGCGTGAGAAACGTGACGAGCGTAAAAATTATCTTTTTATTACGTTACTGTGTAAGTTACTTAACAGGGATGGGGATGGGGATATTAGTTGCGTGCCTCTTATTATGTTACCTACTTAGTAATGACTATTAGTAAAGCTATGTCGTGATGGCCTCGAGGTTTGGGCACGCGGCCGCGGTCGAGAATCTCTACGGTCGCGGGTTCAAACCCCAGGCACACACTTTTCCAAGTTATGTGTGTATTCACAATGAATTATCACGTACTTTAATTATCACGTACTTTAACAGTGAAGGAAAACATCGTGAGGAAACCTGCACACCTAAAAGTTCTTAGGAATTTCTTAGATGTTTAGTCCACCAACCACTATTGCCAGAATCAATACTACCAGAACGTGTATATGAATCCAATAAGAACTCTTAGCTATGTGTTAAAAGAAACTGCAATTCACTATATTTTGTGTACGTGGCGTGTACATTGTATTAGTTGAACCGTGAAACTGGGTTATGTATTGTTACCAACTGTAGTTTTAATCTAGTCCTTGGCATAGTGGAGTTTGGCTTCACTTCGCCACGAGTATGTGCTCCAAGTATGTCTTTATTAAATTATATTCTAATAGCATTAATAATGCTTTCACTAATTGGTATTCTTTATGATTTTGTCCTGATATCATTCTGCAGTCTATCTCTAATTTACCTTTTTGATGTCTTAATTTAGGATGAATTTCTTTGCAACCCCCCTTCTCTGAACCGGAAGCTTCTTAATTTTATATACTGCTTCTTAAGTTCATAGATTTTCTGTCTGAACGATGTTTAAAATTGTTGTAAGCTTCTAACATTTCGAATAAATCGCTTCTCTATCTCTGATGTTGGTTCCAATGCATTTCTTTGCTTTGTTTTTATTTTATACTAGCTGTGCCCGCGACTTCGTCCGCGCGGAAAATTTATTTTTAATAAGAAAATTTATAAACTAAAAGTACCCTAAGTTTCTCCTTATTACATCAGCTACCTGCCAATAAAAGTCCCGTCAAAATTGGTCCAGCCATTTCAGTGATTAGCCGGAACAAACAGACAGACAAAATAGGAAAAAAAAATTTGGTGTATGTACCGTATATATACATATATATATATTCATATATACATGTAGTAAAAAAATGGTTATTTCAATATTACAAACAGACACTCAAATTTTATTTATATGTACGTGGCCTAAGTTACTCCTTATTACATCAGCTATCTGCCAGTGAAAGTCCCGTTAAAATCGGTCCACCCGTTTCAGAGATTAGCGGGAACAAACAGACAGACAGACAGACAAAAATTGTAAAAATCGTTATTTTGGTATATGTACCGTGTATACATCCACATACACTTATTAAAAAGCGGTTATTTCAATATTACAAACAGACACTCCAATTTTATTTATTTGTATAGATGTATAGATATCGTATTTTCTTTTGTTCCATCGGAACGTTCAGTTTTTATCTTTCGTTTTACGGTGCAAGCAGCGTAATTATGTTCCGGTTCACTTCAGCGTTCTTTTGTTGGTGTCGTTAGTTGTTTATTACTCCAGCATTATTATTTTTATCTTGGTAGAAGCGTTAGTTTTGTGGCGAAAAGCAGTGTCTAAGTTTTCATAAAAAATAAAACACTAGTCTAGACATCTAAGGCTTTTAAAGTTGAAATACATTGTAGTGACGATAAAATGCCGGTGGACTATAAAACTTGTTCCGGCCGGCTAACCACCCCTTAAACGACTTACGGTTGCAACCTCGTCAAACTGTTTTATCACCAGTGTTTTATATATATTTTATAAAATGGACCGTTTTATTTTCCCACAACAGCTTAGAACGAGCCTTGGTGATTTGTAGCGTGTATCGATTAAGTCTAGAACTTAAGTTACAATGTCGCACGTTCAATGGTTCGTAAACATTGCAATAAAGTTCCATAAATCTTTTATATTAACTTTCTTTGTTCAACTCTTTCTCTGTTTCGAAGTACTAGCTCTACTTCGAAACAGAGAAAGAGTTGAACAAAGAAATTTGATATATGTTTCTTCACTAAGCTGATGCTGGTAGCATTGGCGGTACTTCCATAGAAGCCCAAAAGCCCAGTTTGCCTAACAAAATTACGAATAATATTCTTATAGCTTTAAATACCAAAAGCAATTGCACATAATAAATGAGAATATCCTGACCCCACAATAAACAATTATAAACTAGATATTGCACAATTAACGTGTAACGCTTTTGGGCTTCTATGTGAGTACCGCCACTGCCTGGCAGTTATTTCAGAAATGTGCCCAATTATCCAGTTATTATCGTTATCTGGTTAAATATAATCAGCATAAGTACAGTCACTGTGCAAAGATCTCTTCTAAATCTGAGATGTAGACCATTGTCCACCTCACCGGCCTAGGGCTAGTTTGTAGAAGACACATACCTAAGAAATTTCTTTAAAGAGCTTGTGTGCTGGTAAAATGATATAAATCTTGTTTAATCATAATTGGAAATATTCACACAGTGCTTTTCAAGTTTCAGTCGCAAATTAATCCTCGAGAATTTCGCTCGCTGTTTTGTCCACACGCTCACAGCTCGTGGCTTGCGAGCTCCGAGTCCTTAGCTCACAATTTTCAGCTGAAATTGAAGTAGTACTCTCACGTAGGTATTGTGCTGAGCTGTGTCGGTGCCGTGTAATGGAATTTCTGCACCGCGCGTGATATTTCGCATTTGGCTCGCCGCTGAAAGGCTATTGTCTATGTTTTGCAGGAAATAACTTTAGGATGTCTTGTGTTGAAATGTTTTCAACATTAGGGTTATGAATTTGGGTTTATGTTTAGTTATTTTTACCCGACTACGGAGGGTTATGATTTTAACATGCTATGTACATAGGTACATATGTATATGTATGTATGTATGCATGTTCATTTGTTCCCTCATAGCTCCTCAACTACTTTTTATAACTGAACAAATGAAGTATCGTTAGAAGCGTCTTGATCGTCCGGTGGCAAATGTGGCGCCCTCTAGCGGTCATAAAGTACTGTGTTAAGAAATAAATTTTAGTGTTTGGTATCATTGGATAGGGCGTTACTTGTACATTAAAAAAAAATTAAAAAAGGCATTCTAAATTTATTTGCCTCGTTTTTGTCGTAGTTGGGTTTCAGTTTTTACTTTTTTTATATCTATTGTACACAGAAAAAACAAATTAAGATAAGGTTTTTATTTAACTTAGACAAGCTAATAATCTGGTGCTCTTTAGTTGAGTGCAGTTATTATGACTTAGTCTAAGGACAAAAATCCAACAAAACTATACCATGTTTCTACTTCAAGAATAGAAATACACAAAGAAAATGCTCTCTGATTTCTTGATACAAGTTTTTTACTTTTTGATCTAGTACTTGATAATTCCAGCGCAATCATACCCTGAAGATGATTTCTTTCAAAGCTGTAGATGTATTTTTTGTTAGATTTGTTATAATTCAGGAAATGAAAAATCGCTCGGGATTTAAAATGGATGTTGATGAACAGAAAGAGGGAAAATAAAGGAATTAGCTCTTTGTTTGACTATATCAAAAGAATATAAAGTTTGTACAAGGCAATGCGAGCAGACGATACTGTATTATTACGCGTAGAACTATGCTCTTCTTGTTTACGACTTTCCCCATATGTGCAGTCTTCAAACTCACATAAAATTAAAAACGATATTATTTCATTTTGAAATAGCTGCCATGTGAAAAATCTGGGCAACTTTACTCATGTTCCTTATTATTTTCATCATCATCATCAGACCATATACGTCCCACTGCTGGGCACGGGCCTCCTCTACAACTGAGAGGGTTTAGGCCTTAGTCCACCACTCTGGCCTAGTGCGGGTTGGCGGACCTTATTATTTCACAAGTTTTTATTTACGAAAAATCAAATATAATGCTTGTCCCGTATTACGTGGGACTGAAAACGAAACGTGTGTTCAGGAGTGAAATACATAAAGTATATTATGCATGTGTATGTTTCACGTATTCATTTGAATTATTCTGTTGTTGCAGAGTTGAAGACGAAGCCACATCACCAGTGAACAAAACAAGGTACAGTTGAAGTACATATTTTAGCTACATTTTTTCTTTTGACTCGGCAGTGACTTAAAGAACCTGATGGTAAGTGTTCTCGGATCTTTATACTGGCACGGTAAAATGACGAGACTGACGCTTGATGGTAATAGCAGTGTGGTCCTAATCAGTGGCAGTACTTCCATAGAAGCCAAAAAGCGTTACACGTTAATTGTTTAATGTCTAGTTTATAATTATACCATTATATTATTATATTTAATAAATAATTGTTTATTGTAGGGTCAGGATATTCTCATTTATATGTCAAATTGCTTTTGTTAAATAAAGATTTCAAAAGCGTCAAGTGACGAGAGACTCGTCGACTTGATGACTAAAACACATAAATATGTATACATGACCTCTAGAACTAACAGATTTTACATGAAACCGTAATAGGGAAAATAGAGTACACCCAAAAATCACATACATAGTTCTGACCCCACACTAAGATATCAGTCTTTTGTCGTGGGTATCAGCAACTACGAGAGACTTTTGGCTCTCAAAAATACCCAGACTTGTAACAAATATTTGTGGAGGACACAAACATTTGAAGAAATCTTTTTCTTTGCGATTGAGAGATTTGACTTTAGTAATTCATGCTAAGGATTGCGGTGAGCGTTTGGCCGCGTGATTTCATTGATGCGACACCACATGTGCCTTTTGCATCATTATGTTTGCAGATTGATACAACAATAATTGTGGTACATATTTCATTTCATCATTCTTTGATTTGTCCACACAGAAAAGAGACTGCCACGTGGTCTCGCGGTACAAGTATGTGCCGTGCGATCTAGAGGTCCTGGGTTCGATTCCCGGGTCGGGCAAAGTGTTATTGGGTTTTTCCATTAGGAAATTCTCAGTAACAGCACGGAGTCTGGAAATGTGCCCGAAAAACGGCAATAGGCTCGCCCCCTATTACGTGGGACTGATACATACCTGGCGAAATGTGGGTGCAGAAATGCACCTCTGCCTACCCCTTCGAGTAATAAAGGCGTGAGTTTATGTATGTATGTGTACACAGAAAATCCAAATAATATTCTTTTGATGGTGATATTAGATAGAAGGATTGAATAAATATGTTATATTCGTTTTTGAAGTATTTCTACAAATTAATTTATTAGTCAAAATTCAAATGACATTCCTTTTTATTTCCTTTTTTAAGTGCAGCAGTGTTTTTAATAATAGCCGTTAAAATGGACTTACGAGAAGTTTCCAAGAACTAGATCCAACAAATATTAACAGTAGGAACATGACAAACATTTATCTCGTGGGAATCTAACTTGCATTCTTTTATTTCCCTAATTTTATAGATGACATTATAAAGCATCAGAAAATAATAAATAAGAGCAGCTTCATCAAGTCTTTCTTAACATACCCGTTTACAACTATATACTATAATCATCATCATCATCAGCCCATATACGTCCCACTGCTGGGCACGGGCCTCCTCTACAACTGAGAGGGTTAAGGCCTTAGACCACCACGCTGGCCTAGTGCGGGTTGGCGGACTACACACCTAAAAAATTCCTAAGAACTTTTAGGTGTGCAGGTTTTATCACGATGTTTTCCTTCACCGTTAAAGTACGTGATAATTCATTGTGAATACACACATAACTTCGAAAAGTCAGAGGTGTGTGCCTGGGGCCTAAACCTCGAGGCCATCACTGCTTATATACTATAATGTTGACGATAAATTGATTGAGAATACAAAAAGAAAATTGACAGTGGTTCTTGATCTATACCTATTTCGTGCAAACAATAGACCTTTTTTGTACCATTTGGCAATTCTCGCACAGTACTACCTAACGATGTTAATAGGGTACATTATGCAAGGACAGACAACGTTGACTCATATTAACTTTATAAAAATAATATTTTAGACTGCCTCCTGGTCATACATAACCTCACGCCTGTATTCCCCGCAGAGGTAGGCAGAGATGCATTTCTGCACCCACAGTATGTATCAGTCCCACGTAATAGGGGGCGAGCCTATTGCCGTTTTTCGAGCCCATTTCCATACTCCGTGCTGCTACTGAGAATTTCCTAATGGAAAAACCCAATATCACTTTGCCCGACCCGGGAATCGAACCCAGGACCTCTAGATCGCACGGCACATACTTGCGCCACGGGACCACGAGGCAGGCAGATAAAGACTTAGTGAAAGAAAGATATTTGGTGTAAGATTAAGTACCGCAGCGCTAACCAGGCCGTAATCTACTAACTGTTTATTAAATGAAACAGTATAATTGCTTATGCAAAATATGTGCCCACATTTCGTGTGTAACAGATTTGTTAAATCGCGTAGGAGGGCGATCAGAGAGTTCCGTACTTAGATGAATACTCATAATAATTTATAGGGCGCAATTTATTTGCTTTATATAATTTTTGATAACAAAAATATTTAATATACTCTAAGGAAATTCGATCAGAAGTGAGTTTTTAAAAAGGAAAATACTTTACACGTTTTTACAATTTCATTAATTACATTTACTCAATATCAAAGTAACATTAACATTCATCGATTCCGACACAAAACCAACGCTAAATAATCCAGATTACAATTTACAATAAAAGAGCAAAAACTAACAGCATGACAAATTATCCTAATCCTAACCAATGACAATTGTGTCAGACTGACGCGACGGAAGGAGCGCAACCAAAAGAGGTCCGCCAACACTCGGCGCCGGCCTGTATAGAGTTACTCTTCCACTATCCTTATGTATTCTAACACGGCCTTTCCTGACGAGAGGCCGTCCCCGGACTCTTCTGTCTTCAGCTTTGCTGTGGAGACTGCCAACCAGAGATTCTCTGTACCCCGGAGTTACTGGGTTGTGGCTCGATTTCTTCCAAAGGCAGCTCCAAATCGAGAGGCAGCTCCAAGTCGAGAGACAGCTCCAAGTCGAGAGGCAGGTTGACACCAGAAGCTGACTGCTCCCCTTCGATGTCTTCATCTGTAGAAAAACAAAATAACGGCAGTACCCATTGTGCATTTTGACCCAACGATGGTATCGGTGATGATAACCCATGTAAGCTAAGCTAACCTAGTATGGATTTACACAAAATAGGTGTAAAACATTGCAATATATGAACCAACCACCCGGGGCGGGACTTGTCGGAAGATCGCCACCTCACGACTCGCCAGAGGACCTACGAGGACTTACGTGAGGCATGGCTTTGCGTGTGTGTTAAGTTCACATAAAGATATGCTTCAAACCAAACTACGTTACAAAACACAGACTACGATTGCCGATAAACATGTCTCACGCTACACGAACAGTCACAAACCAAAGCATGGCGTGACCCTTCGGTACCCCCAGCTCTAGTTCCAGGACAACTCAACAACAGAGTCAAGTTTCCGAACGCATCACAAAGCTGCCTAAGGCATGTTACATATATCAGGATCGCATGCCTGAGCTCACTCCTAGACAGCATCCATCAACATGGAACAATACCCCACTCAAAGCGCATCCCTCGGCCCAGATAGCCCATCCGAGTACAAAACTCCGAGATTGGGACTATCCAAGGTAGCTAGATCACACTTCAAATACTACTGTTTTGTACTAATGTAATATGATGTACTCCCTTGTATTATTATGATGTGTACAATAAAGTTTTGAATAAATAAATAAACTGTCACAAGGTACCTAGTACAATAATAGGCGGTTGCTACAAAAATTGTCCAAGCAGGAATTATAAAGCCATACTAAATAATTCAATCGCTCACCACTGAATAATTCAGCACACACATCGGGCGTCCACTCTCCATGCCATGGAGTCATATACTCCGCGGCTGCTTGCGTAGACTTCCCGTACGAGCCGGCCAGAAGCTGAAGCTCGTAGCGTCCATGTGGGAGAATCTTCACCACTCGATGCGGTCCTCGCATGCAGGAGTCAAGTTTCCCAGTTGATTGTGCCTGCTTTCTTACAAAAACTAGAGAGTTAGGTTCAAAGACGCGGGGCGTCTTACGATAATCCAAACTGAAATTAAAATCCTGTAGAAATACCCAACACCGAGCCACTCTAGGTAACAAATCTTTCTTACGCTGAGTTAATTTCAAGGCATTACAGTCAGTGACTACGGTGAAGTGTACTCCCACAAGATAATGCCTAAAATGACGAAGAGCTTTGACAACAGCCAAAGTTTCTAACTTGTACGAGTGGTATTTACTCTCAGCCCCCTGAGTAAGTCTACTAAAGTAAGATACCACTCGCTTACGATTGCCCTCATGCACTTGCATCATAACAGCTCCATAACCGATAGAACTCGCGTCTGTGTGGACTTCTATCGACAATGAAGGATCAAATATTGCAAGTACCGGCTTACTCGTTAAACATTCCACAATGTACTTTCGAGCAGCCCGTTGTTCTAGTCCCCAGTCAAAATTAACTTTCTTCTTTGTTAACGCTGCAATGCAGGCAGTCTTCTGGGCAAAGTCAGCTATATACCGTCTGAAGTAGCTGGCTAAGCCCATAAACTGACGAACTTGTTTAACATTTCGCGGTTCAGCTGAGTCAATCAAAGCTCTCACCTTCTCATGACTCGGCCTAACCTGACTCTGACTAATTGTTTGCCCCAAGTATTCAATTTCAGTGGCTAGAAATGAGCACTTCTTCAGGTCGATCGAGATACCGGCCTTAGTCAGAGTCTCGAGAACCCTATGCAGCAAAACAAGACCCTGATCTACCGTTTTGCTCAAAATTAAGACGTCATCAACGTATACAAGAATGTCACCGGATTCTATGAACTCAGGAAGTGTTTTTGCAATAATCCGCTGATAAACGACTGGAGTATTTACCAAACCGTAAGACATCTTCAAATATTGATAATGTCCTTCAGGTGTGACAAATCCCGTAAACGGTACTGAATTTTGACTTAATCCAATGTGGTGGAAGCCAGTAGTCATATCTAAACTACTGAAGTAACTATTGTGCCCTAAACGTTCTATTCCACTACGGAGAGGCGTGAGACAGGGAGATGTAATATCTCCGAAACTGTTCACTGCCGCGCTAGAAAATGCCTTCAAGCTCTTGCAGTGGAAAGGATCGGCATCAACATCAGCGGCGAGTATATCACACACCTTCGGTTTGCCGACGATATTGTAGCCTTGGCAGAATCGCTGGAAGACCTTAGCTCTATGCTCGAAGACCTCAATCGAGTCTCTCAACAGGTGGGTCTTAAAATGAACATGGACAAGACGAAAATCATGTCGAATGTCCATGTTGTGCCCACCCCGATCGCAGTTGGGGGCTCGACTCTCGAAGTTGTAGACGAATACGTCTATTTAGGACAAGTGGTCCGGTTAGGCAGGTCCAACTTCGAGAGAGAGGTCAATCGGCGAATCCAACTCGGTTGGGCAGCGTTCGGGAAACTACGCGACGTCTTCTCGTCCAAAATACCTCAGTGCCTGAAGACAAAAGTCTTCGATAGTTGTGTGTTACCAGTGATGACATACTGCACTGAGACGTGGCCTCTCACTATGGGCCTCATTAGACGGCTCAGAGTCACTCAACGAGCTATGGAGAGAGCTATGCTCGGGGTTTCCCTACGAGATCGAATCAGAAATGAGGAGATCCGTAAGAGAGCTAAAGTAACCGACATAGCCCAGCGGATTAGCAAGTTGAAGTGGCAATGGGCCGGGCACATAGCGCGGAGAACCGATGGCCGATGGGGCCAAAAGGTTCTCGAGTGGAGGCCGCGTACCGGAAAGCGCAGCGTAGGACGTCCACCCACAAGATGGTCCGACGACCTGGTGAAGGTCGCGGGTCGTCGCTGGATGCAGGCTGCCTCCAACAAGTCACTGTCGAAGTCATTGGGGGAGGCCTATGTTCAGCAGTGGACTTCTTTGGGCTGATAATGATGATGATGATGAAACGTTCTACTAATAATAATAAATACGTGATGTCATTAACCTTCCCAAAATGCCCTTATCTAAAAGATCCTTAATAATCTCGCGAACACGAAGAGTCTCAGCAAGAGAAAGACGATACGGGCGATAATTGACAGGGATGTTGGAATTGAGTTTAATTGTCATACACCCTGTATTTACAGTTGAGGTCGCGGAACCAGAAATGAATAACTTTGAAAACGCGTTAATAATCTCTAACAATTTTTGTAACTGTTTATCAACAAGACAAGTATTGATTGAGATTGAAGTCTCCGATTGAACCGTCATCACTCTGTTTGAATTACGATCATCCCTCGTAAGCAGCTGATAGTCCTTAGTACGAACATACCTAACGCAGTTTCTATTCAAAACATCTGTACCAACAATGACTGGAGTGTTCATGAATTTGACTGCAACCACAAACAGATCAAACTCAATTGTCAACGTAACGTAACAAGTACTTTCTACTTCCTACCTACTTGCTACCTAAACCCTTAAAAATTCGAAAAACTGGTTTGCACGTATGGCTAAAATGCTTCAATAAAGACGATAAAATAAGGGATACGGTGGAGCCACTATCGATTAAAACATCTACTGAAACATCCTGAATAATAACTACAACTACGTCACTATTAACAGACTTAACCAAAGAATTACAAAAATAAACGGTCTCCTTGTTTGATGTCTCTGAACTTTGTTTGGCAACGTAGAGTATTTGTCGGAGTTCATGTTAAGAACATCGGCCAAAATATTTGCAATATCGGACTTCCGTGGACATAACGGCCTGAACTCTTTTTTTTTAATTACTCCACGTACAATCTTTCGTAACCCATTCGTTCATCCACGAACGCGCGTCTCCCTTTAAACAATTACCAATACACAAAAGGCACTCGTAATCATTCCAATCGTTAAGAAATTTAGCGCGATCTACTTCTGAACACCAATCATCTATGTTATGCAGATTCGGATCAAAATTTGAAATGTAAAAATGTTGACTAGTCCTTCTCCCATGACTAATAGAACGAATCGCATCGATAATCCAATCAGTAACCGTGGAGTGACCCGAATTCTGTTGTGGCGACTTAGACCGAGAATGCGAACGCCGATCATGATATTATGAACAATGACTGCCGCGGTGACTCGCGCTACGCGCATGCTCACGATCCGACATTTTAACGAAATTAAAATAAGAAGACGTAATCCAACAAAACAACTATACAATTCAAAACATAAATAAAAATATTCAAAAACGACTCACCCAGATCGGGAAACAAGACATAAGTATGTAGTGACATTTGCACTAAAAACTGCATTTCTTCGCAAAGCTAAGAAATTTAAAAAATATTTTAACTACACACAGAAACTAACTTCGACAAAATAAAGAAAGTGGGCAAAAAGGGCCTATCCCACTTCTGATCTAAGGAAATTCGATCAGAAGTGAGTTTTTAAAAAGGAAAATACTTTACACGTTTTTACAATTTCATTAATTACATTTACTCAATATCAAAGTAACATTAACATTCATCGATTCCGACACAAAACTAACGCTAAATAATCCAGATTACAATTTACAATAAAAGAGCAAAAACTAACAGCATGACAAATTATCCTAATCCTAACCAATGACAATTGTGTCAGACTGACGCGACGGAAGGAGCGCAACCAAAAGAGGTCCGCCAACACTCGGCGCCGGCCTGTATAGAGTTACTCTTCCACTATCCTTATGTATTCTAACAATACAATATTTCTAGAGTAAAATGAAGCGTGTTTAAGAATTAAGAATAAAAAATCCTTGCTTCAAGAACAATGACAATAGCCAGATTTAAGTTTTTTTTTCTTTATTTATTATAGAGGGTTTTATTTACACAATATGTCACCCTCATAGGGTCTCTTACTTTCTTAAGTTTCTTTGGTATAATATTTGGGATTCATGTATTATTTTTCAATGCACACATTCACTTCATATCTCTAAAAGCCAGGTACATACTTATTCTACAACCACGGAGATGTGTGGAAAAGAATCGTCCACAATTACTTGGTTGAACTTTAAACAAAGCTGGAACGTAGGAATCACGAACACAAAAATGCTCCTCTGCCCGCCTTTTCCGGGTTATAAACTTCTTTGAATAAGTGAGAGGTAAATAAGAAGAACCTCAATTTGCCTGATGGTGTCATTGGTCACCTCACACTAACACAAGGAACATTAAGAGCACATTGCCCTTTAGCCCCATTTCTTATAGTCTTTTGGTTTATCTTCAATATATTTCTTTTCAATGGGAATTCGCTACGATATCTTTCAGATAATATAGAATTTTTCTGATTACTCAAAGGTTGATTCAGTATTAAGTAAACAGAATATTGTCTACTGCCTCGTCGTCTCGCGGTACAAGTATGTGCCGTGCGATCTAGAGGTCCTGGGTTCGATTCCCGGGTCGGGCAAAGTGTTATTGGGTTTTTCCATTAGGAAATTCTCAGTAGCAGCACGGAGTCTGGAATTGTGCCCGAAAAACGGCAATAGGCTCGCCCCCTATTACGTGGGACTGATACATACCTGGCGAAATGTGGGTGCAGAAATGCACCTCTGCCTACCCCTTCGGGGAATACAGGCGTGAGTTTATGTATGTATGTATGTATTAAGTAAACAGAATATTGTCTTCTATAGCTCATGATCTTTGCTGTAAAAAGCTTTGTAAAACGTTGTTCAGGTAAGATCAGGAGGAAACCTGCACATCTAAAAATACTTAGAAATTTTATAGGTGTGTAGTCCGCTAACCCACACTAGGCCGTCGTGGTGGACTAACGCCTAACAGAGTCCACCAGTGGACGTATATTTGATGATGATGATGATGATGATGATGGGTAAAGCAAATGTAGGTAACTAATACAATTATGTCTATGAATGTGGACTTTGTGGACGCCTTGTGGACTCACAAACATAATTATAAGTAGAACATGCCTTCGGAACTAGCCTGTATTTACAATCGGCATAAATCTTCTGACTTATTTGTTGACTGAGATAATCTTTACGTAACAACAATATTTTTTATTTCTGATTAACTTCGTTGCGGGACTATGACAAATTAGGTCCCCCTTAGATTCGCTGAGCTTCATTGCTCAGCGTCAATACTGTGCGTGCTGTTGATCCTGGAGCACAGGAGTTACAGTATCGGGTGTGTGGTAGGATAGGGTAAAAAAATAACAACACTATTTGACTTTTTAGACGGCACTGTACTTACCATCAGGTTTAAATAATATCAAGCAGTGATGGCCTCGAGGTTTAGGCGCGCGGTCAAGAATTTCGGCGGTCGCAGGTTCAAACCCCAGGCACACACCTCTGACTTTTCGAAGTTATGTGTGTATTCACAATGAATTATCACATGCTTTAACGGTGAAGGACAACATCGTGATAAAACCTGCACACCTAAAAAAGTTCTTAGGTGTGTAGTCCGCCAACCCGCGCTAGGCCAGCGTGGTGGACTAAGGCCTAAACCCTCTCAGTTGTAGAGGAGGCCCGTGCCCAGCAGTGGGACGTCTTTGGGCTGATGATGATGTAAATAATATCATCATATTAAACTAGATCAAAAAGTCGCCTTCAGAGACCAATAAATTATTCCAAGCAATACTCCCACTGCCACCCACTTAAGTATTTTATCAAACACCCACGGAACTCTAAAAGCAGGTGCAATTATATCGCGAATTAATTACGCTTAGTTTAGTCAACATTGGCCGTGTCTCGACTAACATTGCTCAATTGCCAACAGAAATAGATCACTGTCAAAAATGTTTGTTTTTTTATGAAAATTCTTAATTGGAAATTAATTTTCTTTTGTTTTTCTTCATTTTTAACTTACTATGTCTACCTCTGATATTGCTAAGATTTTACTTAAGTGAAAAATATTTTTTCCACGTTAATTGTCAAGTAACTCTGATTTTCAGAGAAATATCTCAGTAGCAATAACAAGTAAGTTCTATAGTAACAAGTAAGTTTCACATCAAAACATAACTACAATGTTTTACTTCAATATGATTTTGGGGTTTCACAAACACCCAAATCCGAAGCAAATTTTTAACATAATTTGAGTTAAAAATCGTAGCGTCTCAATTTACAAGCTGATTTCCTACCAACTGAGTTTAGGCAGATAAATTTTATTAACACAGTAGCAAGTATAACTGTCCGTCAATCATAAAGTAATGTGTGTGAATTAACACAGTTCTGTGCTAATGGTTGTACACTGGGTACAAGCATTACACGAGCGTCCGCCGGCCTTGGCTCCTCGCGTTATTAGAGGGGGAAGATCTTATTAGATACGCGGTAGCGACATTGTCAGAAATGAAGAATGGACTGTTATTGTGCGCTTAGTAACTCAGTGTGTTATTTAATGATGTAAAAGGTAACAACAAATAATCATTATACAATTGTAAATTAATTACAATTACAATTAAATGCAATCAATATTTGTATGTTTGAATGGACGGTCTTTTGGAGAAAGAATGTAAAAAAAAGTATACTAGATACTTTTATGGAAGTCATCTCACTCATTGTTTCCAACTCCTCTTTTATATTTTTTCTGATTAGTTTAGTTGTGGAATCATGACAAATTAGGTTTCCTAATATTCGCTGAGCTTCAATACTTGGTGCCGCAGTTGATCCTGGAACACAGGAGTTGCAGTGGCGGGTGTATTGGGAGATAGGACCATCATACATCATGGAGTGGTCAAAGACCATTTTTAGTAAGGTTACTAAAGGAACTCAATACTTTTAGACAATGACTTACAAATAGATTAAAAATTAGACCAATTCTATCTGAAGGGCTGCAAGGAACATAGTATGATTCTCGCTCTCGGCTATAAAATCATTACATTTTGTTTTAAAAATTTGAAAGTTGTAGATCCAAAATGAATTACTGATTTTTATTTATTATACAGAG
Source organism: Hemaris fuciformis (assembly GCA_907164795.1). Taxonomy (NCBI): domain Eukaryota; kingdom Metazoa; phylum Arthropoda; class Insecta; order Lepidoptera; family Sphingidae; genus Hemaris; species Hemaris fuciformis. Next base: position 1,506,420 of record OU015452.1, read on the forward strand.
AATATTATAAAATAAAAATACTGCTAAACTTTATATAAACGTATTCATGAATATGTTTTGCATCCCAGTCTTTTAAAAGAGGCGTCTTTCACTGCGTTTACGTTTCACAGAACTTTTATAATTAAAATGAATAAACTTTTTATATCCATAAATTCCAATTAACCTATTTCACTAAGAAATATTACGAAAAATATTATGGCGTTCTTTTAGCATACGCAAATTTTTTAATGAAAATTTATAAAAAATGAAATCTATAGTTTTTTCCTATGAAGACTAAACTTTATGATTATACACATGTGCAATTAAAACTATTAAATAAATAAATCGTGTAAATGTATCCAGTAATTCACGTTATAACTACATTACGATGTGAACAAAGTATTAATACGCTATTTGTGATTAAAAATAGGTTTTTCTGCAGTAAGTAAACATGAGTAATTGAACAGTTTTGATAACTTTGTTTTCCACGAATATACCATAATGTTTCATATGACGTTTCCAGGTATTTCTCAATTACGTAGTAACTTGAATTACAATAATTCTCAATAACAACCCCTCTTGTTGGCGAAATGCACCGCTTGCAGGCCTTCTGGCTGCCGTCCAAATAACTCTGAGAGTCATTAATTACAGCAAATTCCTTACGTATGAATTCATTCTAGTGATTATTTAATTGGAGTGTTTGTTGGGCGCAATTTAGTGAACTTGGTATTTTTAATTAAATTTTTGATTACTAAGACGGGTGAGGGAATGAAGATTTCACAAAAATGATATTAAGCTGCGGTCGGGATGCCTTTATTAAATTCAATGGTGTGTTAACAGATCCTCCGCTAATAAGATTAGCCTGTTATTGGAAGGAGGGAATAAGTAGAAATCTTCATGGTATACCTACATCAGTGAAAACTAATACCTACTTTTAAACTCTTTACTAAAACTGAGTTACTTTTTCAATACGGCTTCCGCCGTAACCGGTCAACGGGTGATCTTCTAGCGTTTGCCTTGCATCACTGGGGGGAGGCGATTGATCGGCATGGCGAGGCTCTTGCCGTGAGTCTCGACATAGCCAAGGCATTTGATAGGGTCTGGCACCGTGGCCTTCTCTCCAAGCTTCCGGCATACGGTCTTCCCGGCAACTTGTGTTTGTGGATTTCGAGCTTTCTGCATGGGCGTAGAATGCGTGTCCTCGTCGACGGGCACGCTTCACAGCTCATGTCAGTCAGTGCCGGGGTTCCACAAGGCTCTGTGCTATCGCCCACCCTGTTTCTTCTGCATATCAATGATATGTTGCCGCTTGGCAACATTCATTGCTATGCAGATGACAGCACGGTCCATGGGCGGTACTGCAGTAAGCCACCAGGTTGCCGGGCGGATACTGAGAGTAGACGCGAGGAGCTTGTCATTGAGCTCAATCGGACCCTGGAGCTCATTTCCACATGGGGTACCCGGAATCTGGTTGAGTTCAATGCCAAGAAAACCCAGGTCTGTGCGTTTTCGTGCAAAAAATCCCCGTTTTCTCCTCTCCCCAATTTTCAGGGCATTTCACTCGCAATGCGGAACGGCCTTAATATCCTAGGTGTGGATATCCGCTGCGATCTTAATCCAAGGACTCACATCGAGGGCATTATATCCGCCACTTCACGCAGGGTCGGAATCCTGAACAGGGTGCGGCGGTTTTTCACGCCCGGTCAGCTTTTCCGCTTATACAAAGCGCAGGTTCGGCCGGGCATGGAATACTGCTCGCACCTCTGGGACGGTTCCGCCAAATACCTTCTCGATGCCTTGGATGGATTGCAGCGGCGTGCCATCCGCATTGTGGATGATGCAGACGTCACAGCCAACTTGGAGCCGCTACAGTTGCGCAGGGACATTGCCGCACTTAGCGTGTTCTACCGTCTGTATCATGGTGAATGCTCTGAAGAATTGTTTAAGCTTGTCCCATCCTCTCCTTTCCTCTCCAGAACCACGCGTGCTGGCTTGCGAAGCCACAGCTTTGTGGTCACAACATCCGCGGCTCGAACCAAAAAGTTCGCCAACTCTTACCTTTGCCGCACCATCAAGCTGTGGAATAGTTTGCCGGCTCACGTGTTCCCTCCTTCCTATGATCCTGGATCCTTTAAGCGAAGCGTGAAGAAGCATTTGTGCAGGCCGGCATGATTGTGTCGACCAGCGGGTGACCTTCGTTTCTCGTTGGTCGATATGAATTTTTTGGACTCCACTGTGCTTACCATCAGGTACAGTGGAGTCACTTTGCCGTGCCAGTTTAAAAAAAAAAAAAAAAAAAACTTTGTAGGTACAAAGTAATGGTATAGATATACCAATTGAGTCATCCTTATATGATTTTTTATAATTGCAATCTACATTCTGCAATGTTACGTACCGTTGTTATAAGACTTATGATCTATAATTTTATTTAGCTTTACATTTACTGCACAATTTATACTTTGAATTAATATTTACTTAAGTTACAAAACATGCATTGAACATACTCGACGCCACACTAATACGTATCATGTGCATTTAGAGACTTTTGCACCACAAAGAAGTGTTCTGGACACTATATTTCCGACAAAGAAATTCAATCATAACAACATACAAAGATAGAAAACACACCATCAGTAAACCGTATTGATTAAGTGGCTACTACAGCCAAGGGTAGACATAAGTCGCCAACATAAAAATTAATTCATCTTCTTCCAGTGTACTAGATTGCCTATGAGTCACGTGATTAAAAGTATTCCCAGAAGGCACTCGCCCCCGCCCGCTCGCTCGGCCAACAAGCCCCCACCTTTACAGTGATTCATGAATTTCGTGACGCACACACGAGTACAGCCTTTGTTTAGTTTTTTATTACGATGTTTTGTTGTGTTTATATGCACTTTTTTATGCCAGTAAGGCCTTAATTCAAGATTGGTGATAAAATATCTGTTTAGAGTTATTTATTTATTTATTTAAATGCTTTATTGAACACCACATGAACAGAAACAAAATATAAAATAATGCTAAGCTATAAACTATTGTGCTACAAAGGGCGGTCTTATCGCTAATAGCGATCTCTTCCAGACAACCCAGAAAAAAAGTGAATAAATAAAATAAAAAAAAAGGTGGTCTCCGTGGTTACATAAATAAGAAAAAAAAAATTTGAATACAAACAGCAATATTAAAAACAAAACAAAAATTAAGTAAAACGGTGAATAAGCCAAATACACAAATATATTTCAGATAAGAAAAAATCAAAAATATTTAGAGTAGTGTGCTCTGAGACTACTTTTGAAGGCAGATAACGATTTTGCTCGCCTTATGGACAAAGGGAGTTCGTTCCACAAGCGAGCAGCATGGACTGAGAACGAATTACCAAGGAAAGAGGAACTATGCTTGGGGATTTCTAGCGTCAAATTCTCTAGCGATCTAAGCGGTCGTGCATGGGTACCACTAAGAAAATGGAAACGTTCCTTGAGGTAGCAAGGTGATGAGGGAAGGAAAAGAATACGATAGAGAAGAGAGAGAATACGAGTATTTCGGCGAAGACGAACAGGAAGCCACTTGAGTTTTATTCGAAATTCTGAGACGTGGTCACATTTGCGAAGTCCAAATATGAACCTAATGCAAAAATTCTGGAGTCTCTCAAGTTTTTCAAACTGGGCCTCAGTGAGATCGAGATAGCTAGCATCGCCATAATCAAGGAGAGGAAAAAGAAGGGACTGTGCAAGTGCAATTTTCGTGGGAATCGGTAGGAAATTCCGAAGTCTTCTCAAGGACCCCGCTGCAGCAAATAATTTGCGGCTAACTTCTTGGAGCTGAGGACCCCAGGATAAGTTTTTATCAAAAAGTATACCCAAATTCTTAACTTTATCGCTGTATGGAATGACACAACCGTCGAAAAGAATTTGGGGTAATAAATTGAAATTGATCCTGGAAACTATCCTGGGGCTGCCGACAATAATGACTTGGGTCTTGGATGGATTTACTTTTAGCCCATGCGACTTACTCCAATTGCCTATACTGGTAAGATCCTTGTTAATTGAACTTATAGCCTCATTCACCCTGTCTAGTGGAGCATGGTAATAGATCTGTAAATCGTCTGCATATAGATGGTAGGAGGAAATAAGTTGATCAGAGATAGAGTTAATAAATAACGCGAAGAGTAAAGGAGATAAAACGCCGCCCTGAGGGACACCAGCAGTCGTATTACACCACGATGACACAGAGTCATCCAAACGTATGCGTTGCCGACGCCCCATCAGGTAACTGTGAAACCAGTCAATTACCGTTGGAGATATGTTAAAAGAACTCAAAGTACTCAGTAACACTTCATGGTCAACAGTGTTAAAAGCATTACTAAAGTCAAGTAAAGCTAGCACTGTTAACTTTCCGTTATCCAAGGCTGCTCGGATGTCATCCGTGATATGCACCAGCGCCGTAGTGGTACTGTGTCCAGGCCGAAACCCAGACTGGAAAGGATTCAGGAGTTTATTCATATTAAGAAAGGAATTAAGCTGTAGATAGACGAGGTTTTCAAGGACCTTGGAGAGGAATGGTAGGATGGAGATAGGTCTATATTCAGTGAAAGATACGGGATTGGGACGTTTGGGTAGTGGTATGACTTCGGCGTCCTTCCAAAAGGACGGGAAGACGGAATTTGAGATCGAAAAGTTAAGGATATGGGAAATGATAGGTAGGATTTCTTCAAGGATGGGAAGTACCATACGGCGGCTGATGCAATCGTTGCCAACTGCATTGGAGCAAATCGACAATATGCTCTTTTTAACATCACAATCGGAAATTTGACTAAAGACAAATTGAGGATAGTCCGGGGTTGGAAGTGATGAAAGATTTCTTATGGTTTTATTTTTAATAGCCCTGTCAAAGCGAGGCACTTCTGTAAAATGGGAATTTAATAATTGAATATTTAAAGTAGACGGACTAGAATGCGAGCGAGATTTTCCAACACCCATGGAACGAAGAAAGAATTACTATAATTATTCATTATGAAAACATAGCAAGATTTCTTTCAAAGATTCCTTTAAGTAAGATTTGACAGCGTAGATTCTGATACCCACGACACAAGACTCGTATCTTAGTGTGTGGTCAGAACTATGTATGTGACTGTTGAGTGTATTTATTTATTTATTTAAATAAGCAATAATTGACTCGTATATGGTTAAGCTCATTGGGTAATATAATTTTGTGTCTAGTCGTAACTACTTTAGAATTTTCCGATCTCTTATTATACAATGAAATTAATATCTATTTTGATGATCTACTTTCGGGTTTGACGTTAATGAGACCGAAAAGTCTCTTAAAAATTGTGAACGATTTTATTATTAGATATATATTTTGACTTTTTTAACTTTATAAACTACTGCTGCATTTGAATATAAGAAAGCAAAATTCTTCAATCTGTATTTCCCAGTAAATTCTCTATACGTTGAAGTGGGTGGGGATTCCATTCCGCCATCGAAGTCAAGGTCCATGACTACGTGCGGGTAATAATTTCGCTATGCAGGATGTTGTGACGTCATTTGACATTTAATTCAGTGCAAGCTTCACTATGGTATTTCCATAGTGCATATTTTTGTCATGTCTGTCTTATTAACTCATCAGCTTAATAATTTTTAGCATCAGACGACTTTCTTTTCGTTCATAATATACATGATGTTTTGCCAACCCGCACTGGCCAGCGCGGTGGACTAAGGCCTAAAGCCTCCCAGTTGTAGAAGAGACCCGTGCCCAACAGTGGGACATATATGGGATGATGATGATGATACATGATGTTTTAACATAGCATCGAAAAGTATGAAGTATGATATAATGCCTCAAAAGTCGATACAATTGTGTCAGCCTGGACTTTGCTAATACAAATGCATGAGAGTTTTTATACGTTATACGAGCGGATAAATATATCCTTCCACCAATTTTGTTTCATAAGAACCTATATAAGAATAATCTTGACTGCCTTGTGACCTTAAGGCGCAAGTGTTGGCTATGTGGTCTAGAGGTACCAGGCTCGATATTCGGGTCGGGCAGTTTCATCGGCTTTTCCATTAGAAAATTATCAACAGCGGCATGTAGGCTGGTAACGTGCTCGAAACATAGGCTCGTCCAAGGAGGACTAAAACATAATTAGCGATTGGATTGGATTGGAAATGCAAAAATGGCCTCGAGGTTTATAGGCACGCGGTCGAGTATCTCGACGGTCGGGGGTTCAAACCCCAGGCACACACCTATGACTTCTAAGTTATGTGTGTATTCACAAAGTATTATCACGTACTTTAACGGTGAAGAAAAACATTGTGATGAAATCTGCACACCTAAAAGTTCTTAGAAATTTCTTAGGTGTGTAGTCCGCCAACCCGCATTAGGCCAGCGTGGTGGACTAAGGCATAAACCCTCTCAGTTGTAGAGGAGGTTCGTGCTATGTATCTATATGTGCTCGTATATGGGCTGATGATGATGATGATAATGAAATGCAAAAATGTGCCTACCCCTACGTGGATTTAAGCGTGAATATGTGTATTCCTATATCTCGGAGAGCTACTCTTGCTTCTAATTTCACTAATTGTAATTGTCTTTATTTTTATGTGAGGGTGAAGCCTCATAGCTCAATGTTTTCTCACCCGCTTTGCCGTGGAGGTAAGTGGACAACTCTTTGTTTTCCAACTTCTCCTTTATTTGTCTTTCTGATTAACTTCGTTGCGGGATTGTGACAAATTTAGGTTCCCTTAGATCCGCTGAGCTTCATTGCTCGGCGTCAATACTGTGCGTGCCGCTGTTGATCCTGGAGCACAGGAGTTACAGTGGCGGGTGTGTGGTGGAATAGGGCCATAATCTCGGAGAGGTCGCTAATAACATCAAAAATATACTCAACTACACGTAAATGCCGCAATTAAAATGAGATTTCTAAATAGTTATTAATCAGTAGAAATCGTCACTTTCCAATACACTTGGTGTATTTTCAAAATGTCTGCATCCGAGACTTGCTACATTTACACTGTTCTGTATGAAATCTTTAATGTATTTGGGTTAGTTTGTTTATTATGATTGTGTAGACACTAAAGTAAATTACCTTATTATAAAAATTTACCGCTTTCTTCATATAAAAAGCGATGTGACAGCCTTCGTATAAATATAACATGTTTATGGTTTCTGTTTTACTGGCTCCAAGGTTCGATTACTTCTTCACAACTTGTATTATTAGAATGTGACTTAAATATATTCTAAAGACCGATCAAAAAATGTACTATATAAATATTACGTACATACATAAACTCACGCCTGTATTCCCCGAAGGGGTAGGCAGAGGTGCATTTCTGCACCCACATTTCGCCAGGTATGTATCAGTGCACGTAATAGGGGGCGACTGAGCCTATTGCCGTTTTTCGGGCACAATTCCAGACTCCGAGCTGTATAAATATTAGAATTTGCATTTAATGTTTTTACAATAATTATCATAATTATGTTATTTTTTAACGAATACAACGTTAAAGCTATAATCATGATTAACATAAAAAATAAATTAAAAATATTAATTTGTAATTCGCAAATAGGATTGCATTTTTGTGTTTTCACTAATCTCATCAATATTTTTATGGTTATTGTGAGTCTCTCAGCTATGTTTATTAAGTTATATTTATTTCTAAAAATAATCACTTGTTTATACAATTTATGATACTTACATATTGTTTTGTGCTGTGACATGGTAACCACAAGTTTTTTCTCTTCATAACCCTTTTTAACTTGGTAAATGTCCCCACATCCGGTATCACATGGTTGACTAAAAGGGGCATGAGTGTCACTGGCTTTACAACCTACGAAGATGTTACGGTTGAGTTGGCACCCTAACAAATATCTACAAATGTATACAAACAAATTAATGTCCATATGGAAATCCCACCACGCCCGAACCAAATGTTCCGCGAAATACATCAACAGCTAAAAGGTAAACTTTTTGCAAGTGTCGATTATATTATATACAGCCCCGTTGCGCAGTTGGCTAGATACCAGCTTGCGAAACGATAGGCCGCGGGTTCGATCCCCGCACCGAGACAAATGCTTGTGTGATCCACAAGTATTTGTTTCGGGTCTGGGTGTTTGTGAGACCGAAAAGTCTCATGTAATTTCTGATACCTACGACACAAGACTTGTATCTTAATGTGGGTTCAGAACTATGTATGTGACTGTTGAGTGTATTTATTTATTTATTTTACTCTTCTATCACGTTGCATACTACTATGCGTTAATGTCTAAAAACATCAAATTGTCTTGCACAATCTTTGCCGTACTATCGAGCTGTGGAATAGTTTACCGTGCCAAGTTTTCTCTCCATCCTTGTCATTCTGATTCCTATAAGCGGGCGTGGATGTGATGCGATTCCTCTCATTACTTATGTTTAGACAGCATGAAGACGTCCGTACCAGTGGCGGGACTTCCATAGAAGCCCAAAAGCGTTAAACGTTAATTGTGTAATGTCTAGTTTATATGTGATTATTGTGGGCTATTTATTAAACAAATGGCATTTTTTAAATAAAGATTTAAAGCTTAGATATAAATTATTATTCGGAATTTTGAAAGGCAAACTGGGCTTTTGGGCTTTTATGGAAGTACCGCCACTGGTTCGTACATTATATGGTAGGATCTAGCATCTTAATTACCATCAGGTGAGATGGTGTCACATTGCCGTGACTTTATTAAAATAATCCGCAAATGTAGATATTGAAACCGCAGCTCCCACACAAGGCTAGGTAAAAATTATTTATATGCAACAATGATGTCTAATTTTTTTCGCAGTGAAAAAGGCAGCTTCATCACGCCGTCCCAGCAGAATGGCGGAGAAGAATCACCCCCACCGGAGAAAGAGCGGGCGGATCAGGAGGACACAGAGAAGAGCCACGCGGGGCCCGTGCCCCACTCCGCCGAGGGGCCCAACGATGATCTCTACGCGATACCAGTCAAGCTGAGGCCGAAGAAGGAGCCACAGCTTCCGCCTGGCTGGGAGAAACATGAAGGTATTTGTAAAGAAATACTATGAACGATTCGTGTTTGTCTAGAATAAATTGTATTGTACTCGTATACTTCTTAATAAAGTCGTTTTGTAATCATCATCATCAGCCCAAATACGTCCCACTGCTGGGCACGGGCCTCTTCTACAACTGTGAGGGTTTAGGCCTTAGTCCACCACGCTGGCCTAGTGCGGGTTGGCGGACTACACACCTAAGAAATTCCTAAGAACTTTTTAGGTGTGCAGGTTTTATGACGATGTTTTCCTTCACCGTTAAAGCAAGTGATAATTCATTGTGAATACACACATAACTTCGAAAAGTCAGAGGTGTGTGCCTGGGGTTTGAACCTGCGACCGCCGAAATTCTCGACGGCGCGCCTAAACCTCGAGGCCATCACTGCTTGTAACTGTTTTGTAATAGACAGCGATAATAGAATGATTCTAATCATGTGAATAGTGACACAGTTAAAATAAATAATAGTCGTTTTTTAATATGTCTAATTTGTAAAGTAATTACTAATTAGTACGTAAATTGCGTGGGTAAAGCAATGGAACATATCCCAATAACTATACTGGAACATAATATCCTAGTTATAATACCTATATAATACAGCCAAAAGGCTAGACATGTTTATTGCAAAAAAAATCTCAATGTTTTAAAATCCAAAATAAAAAAGGCTAGTTTCTCGGAGACATTAAATACGTTCTAAAATGGCTGTCTGCTTTTCTTGGGTTGTTGCAAATCGTTGTATTCTTTAAATAAATACGACCTATAGTAAAAAAAAATTGAGCCTTGATTTTCATAAACACAAAAAAATTAATCGTTACAGATTCCGACGGCCCCTACTACTGGCACATAAAGAGCGGCACCATCCAAAGAGAGATTCCGAAGATGCCCCCAATTGAAGCCAAGGAATCACGCATTTCGATGGTCCGCGACTGCTCCAACCTGTCTGAAGTCGGCAAGTATGAGGGCATGATGACTGGCTCGGTCACTCGGAGTACCACCAGTGGGGCGCTCGACCATGTCGACCAGGAAGCGGAGAGGAAGAGGAAAGAGGAGATGTCTTATAAGTAAGCTTATTTATCACCCCTCGTATAGTCAATTCTTTGAAAACTTACAAGAGACCACTAGGTATCTCAACAAGATCACAATATCCAAATTATACTTACCTAGGGCAATTTTTGTTAGTTAAGATTGGGACGAATAAAAAATGTCATATAATTCCATGACGATTGAAATTAAAGAGTATAAAAAGTTCGATTGCCTGTAATAGAAATAAAAATATCAACGTTACCTACGAAAATAATGATCCTAAAAATGACAGACAAATTTAAAACACCTTAAGGTTTCAATTCGGCTCAATAATCGAATCCAAAATACTCTTGTATATTCATCATCATCAGCCCATATACGTCCCACTGCTGGACACGGGCTACAACTAAGAGGATTTAGACCTTGGTCCACCACGCTGGCCTAGTGCGGGTTGGCGGACTACACACCTAACAAAATTCCTAAGAACTTTAGGTATGCAGGTTTTATCACGATGTTTTCCTTCACCGTTAAAGTACGTGATAATTCTTTGTGAATACGCACATAACTTCGAAAAGTCAGAGGTGTGTGGTGTGTGTGCCTGGGGTTTGAACCTGCGACCGTCGAGATTCTCGACCGTGTGCCTAAACCTTGAGGCCATCACGACTTCAATCGATATTATCCCAGGTTAATAAACCGTTAATATATTCTATCCCACAGGCGTCGCAGCTTCCCAGCCCGTCCCGAGCCGGACAACGGGCGCGCTGTGCGGTTCTTCGTCCGCTCCCTCGGCTGGGTGGAGATCTCCGAGTCTGACCTCACTCCAGAGCGCTCTAGCCGAGCTGTCAACAAGTGTATCGTCGACCTCAGCCTGGGACGCAATGACCTGCTCGATCAAGTCGGACGCTGGGGCGATGTGAGTTTTAATGTTGCTTTTAAACAGATTTTTATAATATCAAGTGACCAAGCATGAAGTAAAAGGGATGGAACCAATAGAAGACTTAGCTTCTTAATGTGAAGATTCTGGTTGTTCAATACCAAATTAATTAAAATGACAATGAACAGTTATGTAGTATTTCTAACCACAATGACATTTAGATGTAATCACTGCGAAAGTATTTTGCTACTAATAATACAGACCTGTTTAAACGTTTCTTAAGACTAGGAAGCAGGAAACATTAAATTTTTACAGTTCAGTTTGTACTGAATTTAGATTCAATTCAAGTTTCTAAACAAATATTTTATTGATTTTAGGGAAAAGATCTGTTTATGGACCTGGACGATGGCGCTCTCAAACTCATAGATCCCGAGAGCCTCAACACACTGCACACACAGCCAATACACACGATTCGCGTCTGGGGGGTCGGCAGAGACAACGGACGGTAAATTAACAACTATTTTCCATTACTATAAGATCATTCCAATATTCCTAAACGGTTTTCATAAATATCTATTTTTCTGTCTTCTTTCTTGCATTCATGGACCAGTGAAAGGTACAAAAGTAGTTTAGGATTACTATCATCAATACATTCCAAATTCATATCTTCAACTTTATCATCAATAGTTTAACTCACGTCTTTGAATCCAAAATTATCTGTTTTACATGTCCATTCTTGGTTAACTTGCATCTAAACATCATCTAAAGCCACATCACAATTGCCAAGGGTAGCCAAGAGACTTTGTAAACGGTTGAATTGACCAAGTTTGTTTTTGTGTGGGAGAGTTCTGAATGATCTTCAAAATCAGTTGAATCGGGCATGTTTGGTTGGTGACAACTGAGGGAGGGCTCAAAAAGCAGCAAGTCTGGTTGCTTAATAGATGGTTTCTGAATGTTGGTACAATGTGCAGGGACTTTGCGTACGTGGCGCGTGACCGAGCGACGCGCAAGCACATGTGCCACGTGTTCCGGTGCGAGGCGCCTGCCCGTACCATCGCCAACGCTCTGCGGGACATCTGCAAGCGCATCATGATCGAACGCTCGCTGCAGCCACCGCCGCGACCCACAGACCTGCCAGCCGCCAGGCGTCCTAGACCACTCTCCGGTTAGTTATCATATTTTATATCACTTTTTTACGTATTCAGATATATTTTTTTGCCTTTTCTGCTACAAAAAGAAACTGAATTTGCGGCAAATTTTACATGGCACGTGGCAATAACCGACTAATATATGAATTCCTCGTATCAAAATCTATACCTAGTCAACTCACGTATTTAGTAGCCAATTTTACAATGTTCATTTCAAGATGAAGGTTTTTGAGAAGTTTGAAAGTATCCTGTCAAATTTGTCCATTTGCAAATATCAAACTAGCATACGCCTTACGAAATACTAGTTAGAAGAAACAGCAACCACACTTCAAATCTTTACTTTAAGGCTTCAGTAGGTACTAAATGATTGTTAAAAATTGTTTATTTGTTATTGTTATGTGTTTAGGATGGGATGCCAGCGCAGTAACTAAAACGCGTAGCTTTTCCATGGTCAGGTTGCGCGTTCCCCACGCCGATGGAGGAGCCGCGCAAGACCGTGCGCGCGCTGTACCTGGGCAGCGCCGAGGTCCCGCGCGCCACCGGCATGCGCGTGCTCAACGACGCGCTCGAGAGACTCGCCGCCGCGCGCCCGCCCTCCGCCTGGCGCGCCGTCAACGTCGCCGTCGCGCCCTCCATGATCACCGTCACCGAGGAGGGGGTGAGTCACACCCCTACACACCAGTGGCGGTACTTCCATAGAAGCCCAAAACCCCAGTTTGCCTTTCAAAGTTCCGAATAATAATTTTTAAGCTTTAAATCTTTATTTAACTAAAGCAATTTGTTAAATATAGACCCACAATAAGCAAATATAAACAAGACATTACACCATTAACGTTTTACGCTTTTGGGCTTCTATAGAAGTCCTGCCACTGCTAGACACATGGCAACTTGGATCGATCGTGGCGCCAAGGCACACAATAACCTCAAATGAAATGAAATTTGAGAATATCCTAATGGAAAAACCCAATAGCACTTTGCCCGACCGAGGAATCGAACCCAGGACCTCTGGATCGCACGGGACATACTTGTGCCGCGAGACCACAAGGCAGTCATGTTTTTATTCTCAGATACATAAAATACTTGAGTTAACTTTTATGCCTGACCCAGGAGACGAGTCCGATGGTGGAGTGCCGCGTGCGCTACCTGTCGTTCCTGGGCATCGGGCGCGACGTGCGGCGCTGCGCCTTCATCGTGCACACGGCGCAGGAGCTGTTCGTGGCGCACGCCTTCCACGCCGAGCCCTCCGCCGGCGCGCTCTGCAAGACCATCGAGGCGGCTTGCAAGGTACACTAATACTATCAATCACGGTTTCACATCTTTTTTTACTGCTGCGTGTGATGTCGCCTGTGAGTGGTGTGGTTAGTTACCGGCAAAAGGCAGGATCACATTATTTGATATTCTGCCTTTTCCGGAGATTTTCATATAAAAAGTGGTTGGTTTTCACGTTTTTTACTCTTTGTAACCCCTTACAATATATCAATATTACTCACCAGTTAATTTGTGACAATTATCTGTTTCAATCTGTTGATTTGTTAAGTAACATTGCATTTAAAATGTCTGATTCTGCATAATGATAGTATTCGTTTAGCTGGTCAACTCGTCTGCTACAATTAGGTACTTATACCTAACAAAATTGACAACTCGACGCTTTCATAACTTAACTGTAAGTAGGATCCAATGAAAACAAGTAAAATAAATACTCTTCCGCTGCAGAAATTTAGTGTCTTCTCTTTTAATCTTACACTAAAATCTTGCCTAAAACACCCTTAACAGCCTTAATCACCAAGGCAAATGCTGGATAGTATTCATTTCTGCACTGGCATGACTATGTGACAACACCGTACCTGATGGTAAACACGGAGCTGTCCAAATAGAGCAAGCGGTAAGATCTCTCGTCACTCCATACCTGTATACTTCTTTCAAAGCTTTTACAATGGATTTGCTTGGTACAGTTGCGCTACCAGAAATGCCTTGACGCGCACGGCGGCGCGGCGTCGCTGGGCAGCGCGGGCAGCGCGTGCGGTGTGGGGGGCATGGGGGGCGCGGGGGGCGAGGCGGCGCGCGCGTCGCTCGGGCAAGCGCTCAAGTCGCTCGTGGGCTCGCTCACCGGCCGCCGCTCCTCCTGAAGCGCGGATCAGTCGCCGCTTGAAACAGGTATACTCTTCAGCTTAACTATAGAGGCACAGTAATGAGCTATCTGTACAGCAGCTTATTTTGGACCATGACGCACATGCATGATGAGCGTATTTTAAACCACATGAACAGTGGTTGCTATTGGAATTTACTTACAGCAAATTGGTGTGAACAACAGGATGTCTTCACGTAAATTTCTGAGATGGTAGTATCACTTGGATGGGCTGTTTGGATATCGTAGTTTATGGTTTCTACGATATGAATACCCTTGGGGATAATAGCAAAATTTACGAATAAATTGTAAGTTTACTATCGATCTTTGGCGTTGCGTATTTATTGTCTGTTCTACTACAACCTAATATAACGAAGTCAATAGAACGATACCTTAGCATCGTATTTGTTTCAGACAACCCTCCACTGGCGCAACCTGTCGGCGATGATTCTTCTCAGCAACCAAGCGCCGAGACCGCTGCCCAGCCATAACTGAACGCCACTGCCAAGCTTCTCTCATTGTGGCAGCGGCCGTGGCTTACAGCCGGATCTCACTCTTAACTGTCTACAAAGACTTTGGTTTACTTTACTAAATAAAAAAATTGAAATTATTCAACTCATGCTTCGTACTAAAATATTTAGGTACTGTACTATTCCTTCTAAAATTCAGTATTTTTTGTGCTGGTATCATTGAAAATGATTTTTTAAAACCGATTTGATTTTTTGTTTTGTTTTACGAAGCATTGACTGCATCTACATACATATCTGTTAGTTATTGTGGCGATAGACAAATTAGACGAACATAGCAAGAATATAACGTTTTTGTCTGATATAAGGGAACATTGTATTTTATTGGCTAATGTATGCCACGAAATACAGCTGGCGTTCTAAGGCAAAATTATTTATTAGTAAATGTTTTTTATCTGTTACGATGAGTTTGGCGGTTTTTTTGGAAGCCTGAAAGTCTTGTTCCCTGTGTCAGACATTCTGCCACTTAGTACGGACAGCTAGTCACAATATTAAAGCGACTGCTTAGAGCTTACAGTGAATATAAAATGTTAAAATATAAGCCATATACGAACTGAACTGTACTCTCCAGTAATCGATAAGACATTTATACAAGTAGACACTTTTCCGTTTTCATTTTGGGTCTTTATTTCGTGTCTAGATGTAATAAGACTCAATTTATTTTTAATGTACTGAATTACAATTCAGTCAAAACCTTTTCTCTCAACTCTCGCTATTCTGATAAAAATATTCGGCTAGTTTTTATTCTGATTTGCGTCATCTGCTTTCTGTAGATTTCTGAGTTATGGATTCTGGTCCCTGGTCTTATAATCCTGCGTGATTTTGTACAATTGCGAATTAGTAATTTATTTTCTGACTAATTTAAATTTCGCTTGTAAAAAGCTTGTCGGTTTGTAGTAACTTTAACTTTCATAGTTACCGTTACTTGTGTTGTATCGTACGTTTTCTGTCAGTTTGTGCTTCAAACATGGCAGAAAATGTCTAGTGAAATGTAGTATTCAACGTCCTCTAGACTAACCCGTTTGGTTTAAACATGGTAATACCGTTTGGGATAATCGTTTATCTTTGAACGCATTTACCGGACGTGACACATTCTTGGTCTTCATCGTGGTTACCATTCAAATTCCTAGTCCATAGAAGTAGGTATGTTAAGCTTATGTAAATGTTCGCTGTTACGTGTCGTGTGACGTCATACACGACGTCATTGGTGTTAAATATAAGTTTCTTTTGTGTAAAATTTGTTACATGTAACTTAGTTGTACGGTGTGATGTAAATAATTGTATAACGGTTAATATAGAAGCGGAGTGTTACGCGAGTGTCGTGAGTGATCTGACTATTCCAGCGTAGACGAGGAACTAGTGGTGTGTGACTTTGAACAGGACTAGCGTCGAGCACGGTATGATTCTAGCATTAAGATATCGTCGATATGCGAACACTACCATCATTAAACGTTGTAGAATAGTTTAATAAAGAGAATATAGGACCCTATATGTATAGAAGAGTTTATTTTTGCTTAAGCTTTAAGAGATTTAGAGTTTCAATTGCAAAAGATGAATATTTTTTGTATATGTCACCGCATTGAGTATTATCATGTGTACGGTACTATTTATATAAGCTTTTTAAGCTGAGATCTTTATAAAATTATATGCATGTGTGCGTTGGTGAGATGTATGATTTAAAATGTTTAAATCATTCACATTTTTTTGGAGTATTTCGTTCAGTCATATAAATGTAATCATTAAGGACACGCCTACAGCAATCTTCATAAAGATAATCTAAGGAACACATTGAGCTTTCACTAATTATATATTTTAATACATAATATATTTAAATTAACAGATCCCGATTTGTATATGTCCGTTGAGCAGCCATCTTGAATTTTAATGTCATCTGCTTTCAAGAGTTGCTCTTGGCAGCTTCTAATGTCATCGGATTGTTCTCGAGAACAGGAGTGGTATTTGTAAAATTGACATAGGGACCTTTGTAACATTTCGAAATATCAAGCAAATTTATGTTACGACTTGCAAGTCATTATGCTTGATGTACCGTCAAGGCATCACGCTTGCACTATACTAGGTAAACTTGAGAAAAATAATCTATATACATAATATTGTACTATTAAAGTGTTTTTGTGTCTGTAACACTCGAAAAAATATAGGTAAAATAATTTTAAAACTGGGAGGGAAAGTGACGTTTTAGCCCATGACACATGTCATTGTCAATGTCACGTGACAGATGTCAAAATACTTATTGACGTTTGCTAACATGAATCTTCGGCGATACTGGGTTAGAATGTCAATTTCTACCCCCTCTAGTTAAGGCTATCAAGTTAGAACTCACAAAAATAGCTTTGAAATATATTTTAAGTGTTAGAATCAGTGTCGCTTCACACTTATAAAATGAATACACTGAGCTGTTCTGTAATACGTAATCATAGTGTCACTTCAATGCTAAGTAATAAAGTCATTATTTATACAAATTGATATTATGTGGGCGGCTGCACGCGAGCGTTTCACGGCGTTCGGAACGCAGCGTTGAAACGCTCGCGTGTGGGGCGTGTTAGACGCAATATATGCCAGCTTGGACTGCCTATGGATGAAGTAATGTCAATATTTTCTATAAAATATAAACGTTTACTATGTAGTTTAGATAGCTTGAGAATTCCCGTTTTCTAGCTCACTGTTGAAATAAAAATACAATGGGATAAATAATGTTATATGAAGTCAGCGCTTTAACAGCTTAAAAGCCTTCAAAATGTGGCTTTTAATGAATATACTTTTGTGAAATTAATAAAAAATATTCATAATTTAGCATTTTTATTTACTACACCTATCCTTCATAACTATAAATAATAATATTGTAGCATTACCGTTTTGAAGTTATACTTCTTTAGGCGCGTTATGAAAAAATGATGAGAGTGAAATTTTAAGATCTGTGACGCAAAATTAACAGTATGAAGTTGTCTGCTTAAATTAACAGTGAAGTTGTCTGCTTAACCGCTCATTAAGTCTCGAAAAAAAATGTAAGTGTCAAATGGATCAGGAAGGTTTTAATATGTTTCAGATCAAGTATTTTTTCAAAAAAGTTTATGTTTTAGATTTTTAAAATGTAGAATAGTGACAGTAATAAATTAAAACTAAAATTGAAAATAAGAAAATGTCAATTATGTTCTACGCAACTACCAGGACATCATAAATCAGCAAGGACAAAGTACTAGCATTAAAAACTGTATACTCGTATAATCCATTCGAAATTGAAACCACGATGAATTAAAAACAAAACTTATTAATGATAGCATTTCACCTCTCTAGCTTTCTGAATGCCTAGTACCATTAATGAGTCAGCTGGCTTAATTTATTTTAATTTAATCTGATTTTACTTTTAAAATTCTGCTCACGTCACGTGCCGTCAAGACCGAGTCGTGACGTCAGAATTAATTACAATTTTAATTTCCTTAATTTAAATTTATTACTTATATCTTTCAATGAGCAATTCTTGTATATATATATATATAATTGGAATCTCGGAATCGGCTCCAACGATTTTCATAAAATTTAGTATATAGGGGGTTTCGAGGGCGATAAATCGATCTAGCTATGAATCATTTTTAGAAAATGTCATTTGGAAGAAAAATAACAAAAAAGAGGCGTTTGAGTACTCTTCCTGACATCTATTGGCGAATAATAATACTATTTTTTGTGAGCAACTAATTGCTTTAACGACACAACAGCAGATGGCGTTGTTAAGTAACATTATTCATATTTCATCATGTTATTAGTAATTCGTACTTAAATATAATTTCCAAAAAACACATATTTAAAAAAAAAAAAAAAAACCGAGCAAAGCTCGGTCATCCAGGTACTTTATTACTTATATGATATGTACGTCACGCATGGTCAGGCTTAAATCGTTTTTAGTAATATAACTCGCCCCTGCCTCTGGCAACTCCTCTTACCCCCCCCCCCCCCCGCGCCTGGCCATTCACCCATAGAAACCGCTAATTACCACAGAAACCATTCTGTTCACCTTACCCCCCCCCCCCCCGCCCTAGCCCGAGACACCCCACCCCCTCCCCCCCCCAAGACACCATACTCCAATAGCAATCACTTTGCTCTGTCATTCACTCCCTATAGCAAGAATCCTACCCCCCCCCCCCACCATTGAAAATTTTTATTGCAGGAATCAACTCCCCACGAGACCTTCCCCCCCCCCTTCCCCTCAGAAATTCTACCTCCCCCCCTCTGTCTAACTACCTCAATTTTAATCGTAGGATACCCGAGTTTGGTATCATTGGAACCGGCGTGACGTAAGCTATCGATTGGCCACATTGGAATCGGGAATTTCGTTCATCCTAATTTTAAGATTAAGTAAAAAACTTATTATATTATTTAAGAAAATATATATTTATGTATGAAGTATAACTTCTAACGCGTGTACATAAGTACACACACACATTTTTTTCGATTACGCGAGTTTTTTCACGAAATAAGACACTTTTATGAACAATTAGGTAACACTCACCCGCCAAATAAATAGTGATAAATATATCACTAAATATATTTTCTCTTAATAAAAACCAGTTAAATTTGCTATTCATATAAATATTTATTCATAATTATTACATTGGGCTTAATTTGGAATTTCGGATTTTCAAACAATTCTCCACACTTGATCACAAAATAAAATTATCGATTGTTTTAATTAAAATACATTTGAGTGTTTGTTGCAAATTGCTCATGCACACATTAACTCTGTACACACAAGCCCTTTAGATGTTACACTTATTACTTTATAGTATGTAAAAATAAATTACTGCTCCACATGTATATATATATTATCTGAGAAACAATAGATTTGTGATTTATATATCGCCTTACATGTATAAAAACAAATTTCGATTTATATAAAGTCCACACGCACACATTAATAGCGGTTTGAAACAATACATAGACAAGAAAATAATAATATTTATAACTATCACTTTTACATTATAATGCATGAACTAAAAAAAAACAATTGCCACTTTTTATGCGAAATAATCGGATAGGACGCAGCATGAAAAAATTTAGAATTTTTTTGAACAAAATTTTTTTTATACACACATTTTTTACAAAAAATAAAAGCAATAGTACACCTTTGCCTTGCATAATAAGTGGTGTTAATGTAGAGAATCAAGATTTTTTAGGTTTAAAAAACAACAATTTTTGCAAAATACTTGAAAATTTTGTACGAAAATGTCCAGAGAAACATCATCCCTGCATAAATTTGATTTTGCAATTTGAATTAGTCGTAACAATTATTTTGTGATTTTGAGATATAATTGACCATGCAAGTAAAAATAGATTTAGATACACAATATAAATGATTTCAATTCGTTAATCTTCTATTATAGGATATTTTTAATTGTATTCCTCAGAAGCTAAATCCTCTAAAGAAATTATATGAAAACAGGTACAGGTACAGCAGTAGAAATAAACTCAAAATTATTTGTGATATATGCGCGCTCATTTCCCACTATACCTGTTCTTACAAAAACAAAAAACTTTTTAATGTGGAGCAATAACATCTATACGTCCAACGAGAGAAACAAAAATATACCGTTTCTTCAAAATATGCTTGCTCTCTAACAAAGTTACCAAATATATGCTATAGTGTTCAGCCGAATAACAATCTAACGTCTTCGTTAAACATAAAAGAAATCATTTTTAAGAAAAATATTTGGATTGTACCTCATGCACAAGTAAAAATATCATGTTATTTAAAAAGTTTTTTTTTAGTTTTTCTTCTATATTTTTTTAATCATTTAAAACTAATGTTTTTAAAGCGTTTTCGTCTGTGATGTTATTCGGTTAAACACTAGAATTTGTGAAATGTTACAGTACCTAGAACGGGTCCAGAGACTATGGGTATTCGAAGCAAACCTTTGCCCAATTATACGTGAAAAAATGGCGCTCTCTATATATTTCAAACGTCAACGAAATTATGAATTCAATTCGTTTCGATATTATCTGTGGCACGTTTAAAAGGTAGTATAAAATAGTAAGAAAGCTGTAATAAAAAAAATGTAAGAATTTTTAGATAACAAAAAAACAGTATACCAAAAACTACTTTTTAGGCATATAAAAAGTGTTAACGTACTGTGTATGTAAGTTTGCTCATAGTAACCTCTGTACCCAAAACGGCATAGAAATGTTATATCGATAAATATTTACGTAATCTTCAATAAAATATCGACGTGCTCCCCCATCGATAAAAAAAAACTAATACCGTCACATTTTATCGACATCGGCAGATACATTCGACCGATAAAATAACTCTTATGACTAATACATAAGCTATCACTACTCATCGAGTTTTCCATCGATAGTCGACAAAAATCACGTGCTAGCGTCAAGAATCCGACTCTATCGATATCGATAGACCGCAGTGAATAAATTTAAAATATATATTCTAAGGAACTATTTGTGATTTACCGAGCAAACCCCGTTTGTAAAAACGCCGGGTTTGACTATTGATATCGAAAGAGTCGTTTCTTGATGTCGATAGAGATTGACGTGTTCCAAGTCTGGGGGTTTAATATACTATCTAGTGAAATTAACAACCTGTTCATGATTTTATCATCTTCAGTGCAGTGGCATCAGAATCTGCAAAAAAGCGATTTTTTAAATATAAATAATTTTACCAGACGTTTATAATCATTGCAAATGTTAATTTTGATGAAAATAATCTACGTTAAGGTGTTCCTATAGAATATCGACTTGAAAAAAGTTTAACAACTTTCCTATGTTCCTATATTAGGCTATTTTTCAGGCCAGTAGATTCTTATTAAATTTACGTTTGTATATTTTTGTTTGTAACCCTATCAAATATTTATATATTTAAGCCAAAACTTATATATGTTGGTAAGTATGATACTTACCGACATTCCTACATCCATCCCATCTCCTCTAAGAAGCTGGTTCTACGCTGAAACAAGTCGATCTACTATAGAACACGGATTTTGTCATGTAAGCTCGCATAATGATTCGAGTATACACACTGTACAAGCGAAACGAAGATAAAGTGGTAATGATTATAGAACCGATGTGTCGTGAAAGTGGTGCTATAATTTTGAAAAGATCTTTAACATTATAGATTTAAATGAGATTAACCCATTACTTCCCAAGTATCGAAAACATTGGAATTTTTTGATGAAATGTATAAATTAAGTTTTCTTAGTGCATAAAAAAATATGAGAAAAAAAAAACAAAACAATTAGCTATTTTTTCGCGACATATGAAGTCTAATGCTCTTCCTGAGACTCCTGGAAAAATTACATTAAAATCACCTTTAAATTTTTTTTAGCAAAAAAAATAATTAGAAAAATAGTGTTCAATTACGAAATTCATCAGAAACAATAAAAATAAGAGCCCTAACAACTAAAAAAATAATTGAATATAGCGTCCTAAAAATAGGACAGTGGGCAATGGGTTAAACTATATACAGTATTTATTTTTTGCAAAATACAAAAATATTTTTATAAAATATACATCGACCTTCACAACAGACCTCAATTCATATCGACACCAGTAAATAGTCAGATATAATGCGTGAACTCAAAATCATACAGATGATACAAAATGTTGAAAATAAAAGTTGGATAGCAAGTTTATTACGCATATTATAGTTGTAAGCGTCACATCTTCACCTGGCGCCTAGTTAACTGTCGTTTTCTGCAAGTTATTATTTTGTCCTTACTTAGGTTTTCGTGCTTGGTTAGTGTTACCTTCACCTTCCTACTTGTTATGCTAGGGCATGTTTTGTTTTAATCGATATATATATCGATTAATAAAAACTTCCGTGGCGATTAATTAATCGAACGATATTTTTACTTTACAGCGTAACTGAACCTCCACGACTCTTATAAAATTGAGCGCAACATCAAAGCAAAATCAAATAAGCTTTATACAACAGATATAAATGTTCACGTCACTATATATCGAATTGAATCATCGATATTGTGAGAGATCAGTGACGTCATACTATTGTCAAAGTACATCGATATTTTATCGATAACAATTAACATTTTATCGAAACCACAGTTTTTAAAATCGTTACTATATTTATCGATATTTTTTTATATAAAATATTAGCTGAATCTTATCGATATTTTACCATAACCATAGCGTTATCAGGGTGTGGTTAGTGAACAAGATATATCTGTGCGATGGCATAGTGTGTGCAGGTGAAGCTGTGGTACAGATGTACAGACGTACAGACATACGGATGTACAATGCGCTCTGTGAACTTACAACTTGTCTTTTTTGTGTCGCGCGTCTCCGAACAGAGCGGCGCGCGAGTACGCTTGCGTGGAAGACATCTCGTGCTTTGCTGATTGACAGAAACGCCACAATCTTACCACTTCTACTTATTAAATACCTATTCTAGTTAGGTACTTTACTCTTTATAAGATTTTTCTTAAACGAGACAAAAATCAAATGAACGACAATTTTTTATACGAATTGACAATTGAATGAGAAAAAAATATCATTAATTAAATACTACATTATTCGCTATCGCATTCGCTAATGAATGTTTGATGTAAATATATTTAATTCAGGGAACATTAAAATATGCCTTTAATCATAAAGAAATCCCGATCTTTTAGAATATAGATAGCATAAGGATTTTATAAACAGCTAACAGTTTTGTAATAAACAATTTTATATCGGTTTTCTACGATATATTTCATTGTATTGCCTCAATCGAGACGACATACTCCTACACTTAAAATCGGTTTATGTCTCATAAATTGAATACAGTTTTCCACATTTGCATGTTCCCTAAATTATTTATATTTAATATTAATACTAAAATCATACTGTGTTATATTTACCATTACTAATTACGCCTCCAAATGAATTACTGTTGAACTTTGGCGGCTCTTGAGAATGCTGAAACGAGTAACACAAACAAAACATAAGAATCGAAAACTACATTATGAAAAATACAGTTAGTATGCTACTACATACATTATTCACTAGCAATCACTTTAAATAATCTAGAAAAAAAGATGCTGTCTTAACTGTTATAAAACTGAAATAAAAAAATCACTATGTTCAACTAGAAAGTCTCAGCAGAATTATCCACATCACATGGAAATCCAAATATGTATGTCTCATTGTTATAATCAAAAACATTTTACATGTAAATTGCTAGTGTGCAATAAGAAAAAGACACACCCAACAGTTATTTCATCATCAGCCCATTTATGTCCCATTGCTGGCCATAGGCCTCCTCTACAACTGAGAGGAGTTCGGCCTTAATCTACCATGCTGGCCTAGAGTCGGATGGAGGACCACTAACAATTTTGTAGGTGTGAAGGTTTTCACAATGTTTACCTTCACCGTTAAAATATGTGATAATTAATTTTCAGCACACACATAACTTAGAAAAGGCAAAGGTGGTGGTGGGGTTTGAACCCGTGACCGTCAATATTTTTGATTTTGACCACTTTTTACTAACAGTAATTTGTATAGTTCTAATCCTACAGTCTCATTTGGTCGGTATCAGAAACTAAGTGACAATTTAGTCCTTCAAACTATCTGACCTAAATAAGCCTGGGACCATTCATATACACTGGTGTTAATCTAAAAGTAGCGCAGAGGGTGTGACATACAATACCCAAGCAGACTTCATAATAAATCTACCATTTAAGTGGTTTATCTTTCTAAGTATATGCCAATAATTTTAGTTTATAATTAAGTGTAATTTGTTTTATTATAACAAAAAAACTTAAGAGTATTTTGATTTTACAATAACAAACAATATTTAAAAGAATAATTTAGGCTTTTACCATGATATGTTATGAAAAAAGCAGAATAAAAAATAAGATTACTAGTATCCTTTTTCAATGTTAATCTATCTTTATCAATGTATCAAAATTTGCCAAACCAGTTTTCACTTATAATAAACAATGATTTTACATAAATTATTTTACAGAATGAATGCTGTTCATTTAGATACCCTCTAGAAACCTGAGGAAGATGGTTGGGCGCATGTTAGTGTCTCCAAAACGTTATTGACTTGTCTGCATTCTTTTAATATGCATAGAACTATAACTGTAATTATTCTAGCAGGTCCCCTTAACAAACGACACAACAGAGTCAATAGCTATCTATTCTGTGATGACATAATAAGTTAAAATAGGATTGAAGACACTTTTTTTACTAAATTTTGTCATTATAGCCTAGAAATGCAGTAAAATACAAGAATGAAGATAGTGAATAAAGAATAAGCTATAAAAGCATGGGGTGCATGGTCTCAATAGTTATAAATATTTATTGACAGACATGAACAGAAGGATTGTCATTATGATAATGTCTTAAAAAGCACCTCATGCTTTTTTGCAATAAAATAATTTTTATTTCATATTTACACCATTATTAATTCAAATTTATTTTAAATTTTTTAGTAGTATTTTGCTATGAAAATGTGTTTTTAGTTTTTTAAACTAATATTTATTTATTTTTTAATATTGAATTGTAATCTGATGTTTCGAAGATTCCATTACACACTAACATACATATGTATGAATCTAATAAATGTGTTAAAAAATAAAATTAATAAGTCAATATTATTCTAGACAAAATCTTAGTTAATTATGACAGTATGGTCTAAGGCTGCATCCATTATACACTGAGACCACTTGACAGTGCTCTTACTGGGAAAATTTTGTTCCATTATAGACTAGACTGCAAGTATACTGTTGCAGTGTACTAGAAACTATATATGACGTCATTAATCGTCGCCATTTTAGTACTGTGAGCACTAGCGTAAGGTGCTTTCAGTGTTTTGAACATGAGATCAACAGCCTCCATAAATGACATAATATAGATGACAGACAACTAGACTGTGTTGCGTTTTAAACAGTTACCACTATAGCTAACTATAAAAGAATGGTTTCACAGTATACTCAATTTATGTCACATATACCTACTTGAAATGTTATATAGAATACAACTTAGTTTTGGTTATTTTACCAATAAATTTATGATGAAATTGTCTAGTTATTTTAAAGTAATTGTTCTGAAAGGAACTAAAAATTAGCAATTTTTTCTATAAAACTACGACACTGGAATTCTAGTAATTTTTCCTAGAAACAATGTCAAATATTAATTAGTATAGCAACTGATAAATGATTACCTACATCAGACAATGTTCTATTTAGATTGCTTGCTTTCTATTATTTACACTTTCAAAAACCAGGGGTAACGTCTAAGTTAGTCTCGGTGCCTAATACTATTATCTATAGCTACATACAAACATATACACTTCCACCAGCATGATATTCTCTCGATCTATTACTAATAAAACAAAAATCAAGTAATACACACCTCCATTTCTCTAATGTTTCTCATGATTGTGTCGATATCGTCATTGATAGCTTTCTCACGTTTATCCCTGTCGTCACTCGCGTTTTTAACCTTCGACACTTTTTTCGGCACATTTTTGTCCTTCAAAGGCACTTCACTTTTGTCACATTTGTCCGTTTTTTCCTCAACCACTTCCACATCACTGCTGCTGTCGTCAATAGCAAGCGGTTCAGGAACATTGTCTGCTAGGGGGTCCACATCAGACACAATCACAACGTCCTTTTTCTTTTTCACTTCCGGGGGTCTTTTGTCCGGTTTCGCGAATGTTGGTGAATGGTGCACGGGTATTAAAGCTGGTCGGGGTATATTATTCTCTGCCACTCTCATGTTTTCAATTTGTTTTTGAGGTATTTCTGCTGATTTCGGTCCTGAATCTTTCGTTTGATGGCTGGTGTCGATGTGTAGGGGTGTTTCTAGACTTTTCTCTTTAACGTAGTTCTTGTCTTTGTCGACCTTTTTCTGTTTTTCCTTCTTATTCACCATGTCATTGAGCGCCGCCGGCGATTTGACTCGTATGAAGCCTTTGTCATTGGCTTTTTTATCTTTAGGTTGATTGGGCACTGGCGTTATCGTTATACTGCCTATATTGTTGGGAGGAATGTACAAGTCTTTTTCGTTCTTTTCCGGCTTCTCCACTATCAAGTCTTTGTTGAATTTGAAGGAGTTGAGCACTGAGGAGTAGATATCTGCTTTGTATTTGACGTCGTCTGGTGTTTCCGCCTTGCTGGGCGAGGTCATGACGGTGGTGGTGACGGTGAGCGAGCTCGGGAACTGGATGGGCTCGGGGAAGCTGGCGGGTGCCGGCGCCTGCGTCGTCGACACGGCGCGCGGCCGCTTCATTTCCGACTCCTTGATCTCTTTGCTGAGGCTGATGAGAAGAAAAACCATGTTATTGTCATTGTATAGTAACATAGTGTATCATGAATATGTTTTACTTATGTAGCCAATTTTAAAAATATGCATTTTTAATTATTTTAAAACATTTTATTGCAGTATTTGGTATTAAAAGGGTGCTGGCAAGACTGCTTATGTATTTGAATAGTCTTACAGCCATTGATCATCATTATCAGGCATAGAGTTTGCACCCAGAAAGGAGTATGAGAATCATATCATTTGGAACTTAAACATTGCTTGATGTTTATAATGTAAAATACACAATCTTTCTTTCCTTTTATCTATATTTTTGGATATACTCACTTGAGTGTGTAAAATTATTTGAGCTTTAATATTCACCACTTTTTCCATAAACATAGTTAATTTAATTTAATTACTATTGCAACATGCTTTGTCTAGTTATTCTGATATTACAAGCTTTTAAGTTGTAATGAAATAACTTATAATTTCTTAGGTGTGTAGTCTGCCAACCCGCACTAGGTCATCATGATGGACTAAGGCCTAAACCCTCTCAATGGTAGAGGAGGTCCGTGTCCAGCAGTGGGATGTATATGGGCTGATGATGAAATAACTGCTGGGCGTGTCTTTTTGTTATTGCACACTAGCAATTTAAGTGTAAAATGTTTTTGATTATAAAAATGAGACATATCTGCTATGATTTTCCAGATTGAGATTGTGCGGTCGCCTAAGGTGAGTGAGGCTGTGGGCATGGCAGCGTACGTACTTGGCCTGCCGCAGCAGCGTGGGCATGCGCACGAAGCCGGCGGGGAAGAGCGGCAGCACGCGGTGCTGCAGCAGCGCGCGCGCGTGCCCCGGCGCCACGCGCACCAGCGCGCCCAGCAGCGCCCGCGCGCGCCCGCACCACGGGAACCGACGCTTCGGCATGCGCCGCTCCACGCCGCCGCCCGCAGACACCTGCAGCTTCTTCCTGCCGACACACACGCACACACATTACTTACTTATTTAATAAACACACCCAACAGTCACATGCATACTTCTGACACCACATTAAGATACGAGTCTTGTGTCGTGGGTATCAGAAACTACGAGAGACTTTCCGGTCTCACAAACATTTGTCTCGGTGCGAGGGTCGAACCCGCGACCTCTCGTTTCACAAGCTGGTGTGAAGCCAACTGTTCCACAGGGCTGTCTATTATTACATACTATTCGTTGAGGAGGGAAGTCGACACTTTCATTTCATTTCTCTAGGGAAGGGGTAGAAGGGCAGTGGCGGTACATTCATAGAAGTCCAAAAGCCCAGGTTGCCTTTTAAAATGCCGAATAATAATCTTTAATAAGCAATTTGACATATAAATGAGAATATCCTGACCCTAAAATAAACATTTATAAACAAAACAATACAAATTAACGTATAACGCTTTTGGGCTTCTATGAGTTTATCGCCACTGTAGAAGGGGTAGGCAGTGGGCACCTTTCGCCAGTTAAATCAGTCCCACGTAATAGGGGACGAACCTATCTGCATTTTTCGGGCGCATTTCCAGAGCCCAGGCTGTAACTAAGAATTTCCTAATGGAGAAATACCCAATAACGCTTTGCCCGGCCCAGGAATCGAGCCCGAGGCCTCTAGATCACACGGCATATAGTTGCGCCGCGAGATCACAAGGCAGTCAACTTGTTTGTTTTCTTACTCCTTAAGTCTTTTATTTCTGATTTCCTAATTTCGTTGCGAGATCATGACAAATTAGGTTCCCTTAGATTCACTGAGCTTCATTGCTCGGCGTCGATACTGTGCGTGCCACTGTTGATCCTGGGGCACAGGAGTTACAGTGGCGAGTGTGTGGTGGGATAGGGCCCAGACACATACAAACAGTACACAATCCTTATTATAATGTATGCATTGTAATTCAACTGACCTTTCTTCGTGCACCCTTTCACATTCAGCATTATATTTAGCGATCATTGCTGGTTTACATTCTTCTATTAACACATTTAACCTGAAAAATAAATAATATATTTAAATAATAAAAAACATGATATTGTGAACTTTGACTGAAATATGAATCAGGCTGTCATATGAATGTGATATATCATTCCTTTATCCTTATAAGTAAACTTATTATATTAATTTTATTAAGCAGGTATTAAATTTGAAGTCGTGATGGCCTCGAGGTTTGGGCACGCGCCGAGAATCTCGACGGTCGCGGGTTCAAACCCCAGGCACACACCTCTGACTTTTTCAAGTTATGTGTGTATTCACATTGAATTATCACGTACTTTAACGGTGAAGGAAAACATCGAGATAAAACCTGTACACCTAAAAGTTCTTAGGAATTTCTTAGGTGTGTAGTCCGCCAACCCGCACTAGGCCAGCGTGGTGGACTAAGGCCTAAACCCTCTCAGTTGTAGAGGAGGCCCGTGCCCAGCAGTGGGACGTATATGGGCTGATGATAATGATAGGTATTAAATTTAAATAGGAAAATTTACCTTTGTAAAATGTCAACAATTTTTGCTTCCCGTTCTTCATCTGTGAGATGTGTATAGTCTTCTTGGAGGTCCTCTTCGAATTTCCTCTTGTGAACAGTTGTTGATGATGCTGTGTTGGCAGTGTTTGTAGCAGTGGTTGTTGCAGTGGTTGTGGCAGTGGTTGGTTGAGCAGTGGTCATGACAGTGGTAGATGCTGTAATATTAATAACTTTTTAAATATACAAACAAATCCATACAGTGGCACGCAGCTGTAAATTTTCGAATTGTGTTTTAGACTGGGTAGTGATTTATATATCAAGGTTAAAATTGACACAGCACTATAATCTATTATTTTCTGGGAATCAAATATTGTGAATATTGATTATTTTTCCACATACAGGGTGTCCCAGCAGTAGACAATAACCCGGAAACGGGGAATAATATAATAAGAAAATTTGATCAAATGGGTTTCTTCGCAAAATAAAAAATATTGTGCCACATTTAAAAAATAATGTAGCAAGTGTTATACCATTTTAGATTCCTTATTAAATGCGCCAACTTTTAAAGTTACTTGCCAAACTCTCGTAGTACATTTTTTTTTCAGGCCAGTCAGTTAAATTTGGGCGTATGATTCATTTTAAATATGCGGTTTGGTAAACAATGTCATTTTCTTCCGAAGTATAGCAAGGTGGCTCTAAATGTTGGATAACAGTTTGCAGAGGCATTATTCAGGATTACATAACAAAAAGAATAATTTAAAAAAAAGTAGAGATTTGCAGCAACAGTAGTGAAAAAACCGTCACAGGGTGTAGATTTTCTAGATTTTTTTGAAATCCCTATTATTTTCTAAATACATAAGTTATATTTTTTTTAGTATTTTTCTGATAACTATTACGACTTGGGCTATTCCCCCGTTTCTGAGTTATCGATCGATTGCTGGGACACCCTGTATAGCCATGGTAAAAGCAAATATTTTTTTTTTGATGACAGTCTGTGTACTGAGGCATTCACTTGACAATTAGTATTGGAAATAGCACTCTATAAAACGATAGCAGTATATTAAATAACGACAGAATTTTATTTTTATTGATTACCATGGATTCTAATGGCGAAGGAAAACATTGTAAGAAATCTCTAATTTTTACATATTTAATGTCAGTTAAATCAAACTAGAAAAGCGTCATGTCCTGAGGATTCATTATCATCATCATTAGCCTATATATGTCCCACTGCTGGGCATGGGACTCCTTTACAGCTGAGATCTTAGGCCTTAGTCTACCATTCTGGCCTAGAGCGGCTGAGGCTTAATTTCACTCAATTAATAAATAATAAATAAATACACCCAACAGTCACATACATAGTTCTGATACCACACTAAGATACAAGTCTTGTGTCGTGGGTATCAGAAACTACGAGAGACTTTTTAGTCTCACATACACCCAGACCCGAAACAAAGGTGTGTATCCACATACATACGTACATACATAGCCTCACGCCTATATTCCCCGAAGGGGTAGGCAGAGATGCATTTCTGCACCCACATTTCGCCAGGTATGTATCAGTCCCACGTAATAGGGGGCAAGCCTATTGCCGTTTTTCGGGCACAATTTCAGACTCCGTGCTGCTACTGAGAATTTCCTAATGAAAAAACCCAATATCACTTTGCCCGACCCGGGAATCGAACCCAGGACCTCTAGGTCGCACAGCACATACCTGTGCCGCGAGACCACGAGGCAGTCGAGCAGGTGTGTATCTATGTGCATTAATGATGTATGTGTGTGCAGTGGAGGGTGCAGTAGAGGTGCAGTACTGACGGGTGTTGGTGGGTTGCGCGGGTTGCGCGGGCAGCAGCGCCTGCAGCGCGTGGCGAGACACCCGCAGCGCCCGCGCCGCGCGCGCCCACGCCGCCGCCCGCGCCGCGCCGCCGCACCACGCCGACACGCCCACAGACACCCTGCCGGAAACACGCAACATTCTCCTCAGGGTAAAGCCAAGTTTGTCTTACAAAATTCCGAATAATAATCTTTAAGCTTTAAATCTCATTCATTCATAAACTCACGCCTGTATTCCCCGAAGGGGTAGGCAGAGGTGCATTTCTACACCCACACTCCGCCAGGCATGTATCAGTCCCACGTAATAGGGGGCGAGCCCATTGCCGTTTTTCGGGCACATTTCCAGACTCCGTGCTGTTACTGAGAATTTCCTAATGGAAAAACCCAATAACACCTTGCCCGACCAGGGAATCGAACCCAGGACCTCTAGGTCGCACGGCACATACTTGTACCGCAAGACCACTTTTAAATCTTTATTTAATAAAAGCCATTTGACATATAAATGAGAATATCTTTACCCCACAATAAACAATTATAAACTAGACATTACACAATATTAACGTGTAATGCTTTTGGGCTTGTATGGAAGTAGTACCGCCTCTGGTATGTATGTATGTATGAAGATGGTTTGAAAGCTTTTAACCCGAGTGTTGTACCTAATAATATGCTGTTGAGTGCTGGCGAGCAAGTCCTTGGCGTTGATGCTGGGGTTGTCGGCGAGCAGCTT
Source organism: Hemaris fuciformis (assembly GCA_907164795.1). Classification (NCBI taxonomy): domain Eukaryota; kingdom Metazoa; phylum Arthropoda; class Insecta; order Lepidoptera; family Sphingidae; genus Hemaris; species Hemaris fuciformis. Next base: position 1,538,414 of record OU015452.1, read on the forward strand.
GGCGGCGGCTTCCTCCAGCTCGTCCAGCGCCAGCACCACCTGCGTCGGCAGCTCCACGTCGCACTTCGCCTCCGCATCTCTGCAAATTACACCAGCTATTAGGAATGGATATAAAAAATGTTACAGCGATACTTATTGTTGTATATCACCTGCTTGATAACACAAGGTAATGCAGATAATTATTAATTGGTGATGGGAATTTTTCTTGTCTATCTCTATTAGGGTTTTTTCTATATAACATTTAAAAGGCCCATGTTAGAGGACGTAAACCCTTTACTAGTTACAATAGATGTAAGTCATAAATTATAATTAGTTTATTTTTATTATTCTCATATAGAACTATTTCCTCAGAAAAATTTGAAAATTGTTCATATTGAATTAAAACACCCAGTTGTATGTCTTTCTCAGCTTAAAAAACAGAGTATTATATATTGTGTAGTGTGGTGTAGTGTAGTATAGTGTAGTGCAGTGTAGTACAGTGCAGTATATTGCAATGTAAACTACATCAAATTAATTGAGTTAACAAATCGCAAAATCACTTGATCATTTTTGTCAACTTCATTAATAATTATAATCGATGTCGCCTGTGGAAAGTTTCCAGGGCTGCAGTAGAGTTGTGTAGCGGGTGTGTGTAGTGTGCAGTGTGTAGTTTAGTGCAATGCAGTGCAGTGCAGTGCAGTGCAGCGCAGTGTAGTGCAATGCAGTGTTGTGTACCTGGAGCTGTCGGACGTGGCAGCGTTCTCCGAGCTGGGTGCGGGCTTAGATGTAAGCGAATCGGACTGCGAAGTGGCGGACTCTCCACTGTCGCCCTCCGGCTCGCACGCCGCGTTGTCTGAAACATACATATATATCATACTCGATATGTTATCATAGCGGATAGCAGTTAGCAAGTTATGTTACTTTAACACTCGTTGGAGTAAGACAAAATTTTATAGTTGATCTTAGCAACATTTACAAGTCAAACACGTTTTGTTTAAGCTAAAATCATGATTGAAAGTGACTATCACAGAAAATAGGCATTGTTTGTTAGTTTATTTTATTACATTGATTCTGTTAACCTTCAAGAGATATTAAATATGCAAACATTATAATAGTAATGCTTTATCTTTAGTGACTTACCGTCAGAGGTCTGTTTGCCCGAGGTGGCCGCTGATGAGTCAGTTCTTCGGACTTTCTTGGCCTTCTTCTTTTCAATCTTTTTGTTTTTCTGAAATATGAAGCAAATGTTGTACAAAAATAGAAAATAAAAAAACAAAAGAAAATAAATGTGAAAAAAATGTTACCCGTTAAATATACTCATGAAAGAAACATTTATTTCAAAAACTTATATTTGTTTGGAGTCTGCAGGTTTGTAGCTATACTTCGATCATATATCCGCGGGCGAGTTATTTAGAAAAAAAAAGCTTAGGTATTACTTTCAAGCATTAAGATATTTTCCTTCACCATTAAAGTGTTCTAATAGCTTTCAAATTTGTTTTGCACATAAACTAAGTACATTGCCGCTTACAATATTGAAAAACATACTGATTCAACTGAATTCAAGTTAAGTGATTTTTATTGTTGTGGAAAGAGCCTTTGGATTTTGTTCCAATAAGATTGTAGCTCACTATCTTTATAGTTTTCTCTTTTTACTTTTTATAAGTCTAATATTGCAGGAAACCACAACACAATCAACATTTTAACCGCACATATGCAGGAAGCTAAGTATTATGTATTCTATTATTACATGTGAATAAAGTATCTCTCAACAGTGGCTGGCTATCCTGATCAATTGGGAAGACCTACACTACCGACAAAAAGTTTGGAAGCACCTATAATTTTTGTAAAAATAAATAGCAAATTTTATCGATGTTGTAATAAAATATAATATTATTTTAGTAATAAGAATATGGTTTTATTTCATAGTTTAATTGTTGTTTTAATTAAGTACCTAATCATTCTTAATTCAATAATACTATATCTTATATTATTTCTAAAGTAATTGAGAGTATTAAAAGTGCTTCCAAACTTTTTGTCAGTAGTGTATGTTCAGCAGTGGACTTCCTTTGGCTGATGGATGAACAGTGCTGAGTATCAATCATAACTACGAAGGTACTATTACCATTGATGAATGTAATGAAGTCTTAATAGTATTACGACTGTTGAATATCATAAGAAGTATCTCTGATACACACAAGCCTATACAATTTCTGACATATTCAAGTCCTTAAAACCTGTATAGAATGGTTTATATCGTGTTTTTTTCGCTCTAGTACTTTGTGTTAATCTGTGCTTAATATAACTGTTATTTATATGGAGTATAAAGTATAATTCTAATTTCAATAATATATAATATTGCATATTGCTAAGTGAATTTCACGCACCACTTCTTACTAGCGATAACACATTGCAAGGCATTAGTTGCATGGAATAACTATTTATAGCTCTATAATGATTTTTTTTTTCCAAATTCACTTTTTCACATCATTGACCTTAGAATTTTTGTTCCAATGATTTTAAACATATAATTTAGAAAAAAAAAATGGCTTAGCTAACCCACACTAGACCAGCATGGTGGACTAGGACCTCCAGTACTCAGATATTCTAATTAGATTATCCTATCCCCAATTGGACTTCTGACAATCTCATTTTTGTAAAGATCATGCATGACCTTTTTAATAGCTTGTTATAAGATATCTTGGTGAGTGCATACCTTTTTCCGGTGTTCAGTCTTGTGTGAATCGACGGCTCCGTTGGCGATGACCTTGGGGTCCTTCTCGTCCTGACTCTCCGACTCCGATGAGCTCTCTGACGACTCCTCCTCACTGCTGCTTGATGACATGCGACGCTGTAAGTGACAGTACAGATTGACATTTCAATACTTCAGCTATAATGTATTATGTATAGGAAGATTTTCAGTAGAATTAAGGGTGAATATTTTGTCATACTAATCATGCTTTTGTCTGCTCTATCTATTGCTCTGTGGCGCTAGAGGAGACGAGATGAAGCATGTTTAAGTATTAGTTAAATTAACCAATATTTATAAGTAAGGCCAATAATGTTTTGTTGATAAGTAATTTGTTGTATAATTCCTAACGACAACTCTAAGACCTAACTAACTATTACAGACCTAACTAATCTTTTATCGTTCGTAACAAGCACTCAAAAAGGTCACCTGGTATTCGAACACCACTATATCCATAAGTTTTATTTACATGTGCATTTTTTTTAATTATACAAAAAAAACTAGTTTCTACTAAAACTAGGGCACTGATAAATATAAATTATTATTTTTCAAGTTTTATTCATTAACGCCAACGATAGAGCCCAGTGGCGTGCTATAGAAGAGGCCTAGCAGTGCCCAGCAGTGGACTTGAAAGAGACTGGTGACGATGATGATGAAACCTATGTTTTATGTCACAGTAATACCACCCCGTTTGAGCTAGCCTGTGATAATACAATCCAAAATGACTACCATATACATATATTTACATATATTTCTACCAGACACGTGTTAAAAATTATATTCACTTATTTACGTCCATCGTGACTGCATCTAGGTGTCACGGCACAAGTTTGTGCTTTGCAATGTCCTGTACATTTCTGTCAATTTCCTGTTCAATTCCGAGTTCAGGTAAAGTATTATCGACTTTTTTTATTAGGGCATTTACATTAGCAGCAAGCAGTCTTGAAATGTCTCCAAAACTCATGACAAACACAATTTGCGCCGATACGACCCTCCTATATTGGCGTGAGTGTGTCTGTATGTATGTATGTTTGTGGTGCGGTTGTTATCTGACCTTGTTCCGCCTGTTGGTCTGTTGGTCCTCGTCGGAGGCTGCGCCCTGTGCATCCGGCACGTCCTTGAACTCGAGCGAGCCGCAGTTGATGTAGAAGCCGCCGTACAGCGTGTCGATGTCGGGCGGCATCATCTCATCGTACTGAAACACCATGTCATACCATATTGTTTATTTACTGACGGGACTAGGAAGGAGTAGAGTAGGCCCATGTCTAGCAGTAGAACGTATATGGGTTGATGATGTAGATGAGGGCTAGGAAGCCGTAATAGATTTTTTTGCTGGCAACAGTGAAACTAGAGCAAAACCCATTATATTCTATTGGTTTTTAAACTTTTTAATGATAAGAAAACATTTTTGTTTGCCACTGATATGATTACAATTTTTATGCTTTCAATGTCTAGAAAATGTATGGTTCAAGCAATATCAGTATTACTTAAGGTCAGTTTATTCATCAACGGCTTTTAACGTTAGTTAATTCATTTACAACTTTAGCATGCTTTATCTTGCTCCATCGATTGACTTTTGACGTTACAGAAAACAAGATTAAACATTTTTAAGAAGTAATAAATTAATGTTTATATGTAAGGCAGTGTATGTCCTGGTATGTCTATTAATCAACATATGGTATTTGTTGAACAGTACAAATCTACTGCATCCAGTGAAGGTTGTTAACGATTTTAATATGAAAATAATTGTATTAAAAATGATAAATGTTTCTGTAACGAACTCACTCCCTCGGTGTTGTCAATGAAGGAGTCACTCTCGTCGTAACCGGCGCCGATGTCCGCGAACTCGTCCGTCTTCGACCTGCCCTTCTTCCCATACGTGCTGTTGCCCCCCTTTGACACAAAAGTAATAACTATATTTAAAAAAGCGTGGGTAGATACAATATTCTATAAAGTTGCTTTATAACTGCAATAGCCTTCTCTATTATACGGGATTTTAAGGGTACATTTAAATACATCTAAATTTAATTATTTATTGGCTAGGTTGGTTTCTATTCCACCACACACCCGCCACTGCAACTCCTGTGCTCCAGGATCAACAGCGGGACGCACAGTATTGACGCTGAGCACTAAAGCTCAGCGAATCTAAGGGAACCTAATTTGTCATGATCCCGTAAAATATACAGGAGGAGTTGGAAAGGTGGGGTGACAATTTGCGCAAGGTTGGATGAGGAGGGCCGAAGATCGTGCCCAGTGGAGTGCCATAGGACAGGCCTATGTACAGCAGTGGACTTGAGTAAAGCTGTGGATGAAGATGATGATGAATTACATCTATGCTAGTATTTTCTGGAATACAGGTGTGAATATATTGAGAATATGTATGCATAAAAAATTATAGAAAAAAAATCAACTTTAACCTATTTGAACATTTAAAGCACTTAGTTGCGGTATAAGCGCATTAATAATAGGTATGTATGTACGAAAATTCCTTTCACTGATGCAAGGTTGCACTAAATATACCTCTCATGCTTATTTCATTAAATTACAGTATTGAATATAGACTACCATGTTTTAAAATCCTTTTTTTTTAGATTTCTTCATCGTCTTATCAAGTTGCGATCGACTATAAAAGTAACTCTGGTATTAAGTTTATGGACATAAGATGCGAGATAGAACTAACTTCACATTGTTATATGTAGGTTCAGTATTTCATAAAGGGGGTAAAATTAAATAAATACACCCAACAGTCACATACATAGTTCTGACCCCACACTAGGATACAAGTCCTGTGTCGTGGGTATCAGAAACTACGAGAGACTTTTCGGTCTCACAAACACCTAGACCCGAAACAAATATTTGTGGATCACACAAACATTTGTCTCGGTGCGGGGATCGAACCCGCGGCCTCTCGTTTCGCAAGCTGGTGTCTAGCCAACTGCGCCACGGGGCTGTCTATACAAATAAATAAAATTGGAGTGTCTGTTTGTAATATTGAAATAACCGTTTTTTAATACATGTATATAAATATAATATACGGTACATACACCATATATCATTTTTTTACAATTTTTGTCTGTCTGTCTGACTGTATGTTCCGGCTAATCTCTGAAATGGCTGGACCGATTTTAACGGGACTTTAAGTGACAGGTAGCTGATGTAATAGGGAGTAACTTAGGCTAAAAAAATATATATATTAAAGAATCGACTGTTAGGCGGAACGAAGTTCGCCGGGTCAGCTATCCCAAATAAATAAGATAGTGAAATTATTGGGACCGGATGTTTGCCTTTGGCACTAACCCGGAAAATAATTAATCATCGCATTTGGACCAACATGAAAAATAATATTAAAAAGGAAAAATTCACGAATTTTTGCACTAATAAACATAAACCATTATTTCCTATGTCCTCTAAGGAAAAGTATAGGATAATTACAATTTTTTGTATTGTACGTTGGTAAAGTAAATTAATAACTGGTATAAAAACATTAATGCCTAGTTGAGTCGAACATATAATTAAACCATACCTTTTAAAATTTTAACCCTAATTAAGGACGATTAACATTCACTTACACACTGGATTTTACTACAAATGCTGTGTACATATATGTAACAGGAAAACATTAATGCTGATATAAACATATAATTAACAAGATGTGATGCTTGGATATGTTACACTTCATGTTTTTATTTCAACTCAATATTCTTGTTTGTCCTTTTTTATATTTTCTTTTTAAGTTCCATGTTCGACATTAATTACTTGAATTTCTTGTTAATTCAATAATTTAGTAACAAAAAGCATACTTACATATTTTTGCTCAAATATCCTGACACATTGCATGTCATTGTCATGGTCTGAGAATGGGTCCAGCCCTGGGATCTTGCCATTTTCTACTTTCTTCTTCCTCTGAAAATGAATAAGATCTTATTCAATTATCCCATGCTCTTATACAAGATCGAAACAAAAAAAAACTTTTTTAATCATAATGTCTAACAATAGTTGAATGATCAAGCAATTTACTATCAATGGTTCAGAACGTTGGATTGTTAAGGACATCGTTATCGCTGTCGCTGTAATTTTTCCTCGGCAATATAAGTTTTTTTTATTCAATAAAAGAAAAAGGAGACTTTTATATAACAACATACATGTCAGTCCCATCGTACCATTATACTAAAAACTATAACTAAACTATCATATACAAATTTAAATAATAAAAAGGCCTGGTCAGATAATGGCTCAGACAAGATGTGGTGAAAACATCCAACATTTAGTTTGTTGAGTTAATATAAATGTTGTTTTTCTATAATAAATCTTTTATCTGCTGGGGTAAATTAAGTGTGTATAATGCAAAAAAATACGTAGGCGGTTCTAATCATGATATGGATTACAGAATCCTTTGAAATAATAAAAAAAAACTATAACATATAACTAAAATAATTTTGGCATACTTAAACATTAATAATATGTAGTTTATCAGTTGCACTAATTAATTATTTTTTTGGACAAACAGTAAACAATTTTATGCAAAAATAAAAATGATGTATTAAGTTTTGACAATATAAAATTTCCTCAAATACAGCTTTATCATTATTGATTGTAAATATGTTTATTTCCCTTATTAGTTTGTAAAAACAAAACGTAAATATTCTATTTACACATGTCATCAAGCGATTAGTCATTTTATCTAGGGAAAAAACACAACAACCCAACTTATGAGTCAGTCAAAACAGGACTATGACATATTCAAGATTACCAACATTTTAACTAAGCTATTTTAATGTCTGTCTGCCTGTATGTATGCTTGTTTCATACAAATACAGAATCTAACTTTAAACAAAGTTGAAAAGAAAGTATCACTCATGAGTTTATTGCAATTAATTACATACATTTACAAATTGATAATTGTATTTTAAAATGATAAATTGGACTCTAACATGTTTATTTAATTTCTAATGTGTCCAACGCATTTTATTTGCAGAAAGTGACTTTTTTTATATAAGTTTCAAATCTTATAGCAGTGATTAAAATTTATAAGTAACAAAATATTGTGGTGATGTAAGCATATTGATGTCACCATTATACTCCTAAAATAAATAATTACATTTTAAAACCAATTCAAAGGCAATTTTGCATAGAAATTGTTTTTTAAGCTGTGTATATTTTATTCAAGCATTTTTTAACTTTTATGTTTTCTTATTGGCTTCTTTTTTAGTACTATAACATCAGTCACATCAAAAATTTATGACACAGTAAAATTTAACCAATAATACTATTTTTTTTATTCAATATACACTTAAAGGATCTTGCACGAAGGGGAAATGTGGGCTGAAACACTATTCCACGTTATGATCCCAAATATCATGTACCATTTCATTTTCATAATCATGCCAGCATTTGTGGCATGATTATGAAAAGGAGAGCAGGAAATTGATGTTATGAGATTAGTGAGTAACACACACATTCTCACATGGGAAAAATTTAGAAATTTTGTTGCCATTATCACATGAGATAAAATAATATCTTATCCATAAATATTATTCAACAGTTTTCTTATCATGCTCATAATTTACAGTTGACATACCGACATGCCACAAAAATAAAGATTTTTGTAAACATTGAATTTTACATTCTAATACACTCCATACTAACTCTACTAATGTTTAGTAGAGGCTATTTCATGAGTTTATTTTTCTTGCCAGAGTAAAACAAAACATGCATGCTTTTATATGCACAACACTTATTTTGCAGGACCAATAAAGAAATCACTACGACATACATACATACATAACCCACGCCTGTATTCCCCGAAGGGGTAGGCAGAGGTGCATTTCTGCACACACATTTCGCCAAGTATGAATCAGTCCCACGTAATAGGGGGCGAGCCTATTGCCGTTTTTCGGGCACATTTCCAGACTCCGTGCTGTTACCGAGAATTTCCTAATGGAAAAACCCAATAACACTTTGCCCGACCCGGGAATCGAACCCAGGACCTCTAGATCGCACGGCACATACTTGTACCGCGAGACCACGAGGCAGTTATCATTACCACTATTGTTATTTAGACTTTATTAATAATAAAAGTACTATTTTCTTTTTCTCTAGACAATTTTTTATTATATTGGTATGGAAAAATAATTGCACCTAATTGTAAGTATAGAAAAAAAAATGTGTAAAGTGCTGACTAGTGAGAAATATTAATTGTAGCAAACACAATATAACTATATCGCAATATGGTTCTCTTTCTTATAATAACAATAGTGCATTTACAGTATCATTCAGTTACAAAGTGCAATTGCACTACACAAAAAGTCAGCCAAGGTTAGATGTGCAATTTGGAGAATGGATGTGCAAACAAATCCTAAGATGATGGGTTATAAAAAGCGAGGGCAGCAGTAGACACTGTCTTTTAGTATTCATCACTTATTATATTCTAAAGTTTGTATGAATAGAAATAATATCAGTCCACAGTAATTCAGATTTCTGAATCTATCTAACTTTATTTTTAATATTGTTTATAACTAGAGTGAAGATCTTTGCTGAGATAAAAAAAAGTTAGTGTTGATGTTGATTATTGTTTCCTCAATATGTAAAATTATGTTCCCAATTAGTTATACTTATAAAATTAAATAAAAAAGCTTCTTTTCTATGTTTAATTTAGCACAACAAAATCAAATATAAATTTAGGACACCTAATGCTTTGTTGTAAAATGCAATGGTTGTTTGTACATAATAGTATTACAGCCAAGTTGAAACTTATTATCAAGCTCACAATCACCTTTTAATAGTGGTGATGTCACCACCTTGGGTCCTTTATTAGATTCTTAGAAATTATCAATGCTGGTAGATTTGAATGTGATTAAAAATTAAAGTGTTCCTTATGAGATTTGAAATTTATACAGATTTTTTTTATAATTTTGGGTATGACGATTTATGGGATAAAGCTTTTATAATCACGAAACCTTAGTGCATAATTAATTTTTAAATAATCAAAATACTAATTAATTGACAAATAAAATTATAAATAACCAAAGGTGTTTTAGTACAATATGTAAGTATTTCTTTATTGGATACTAGCTTTTGCCCGCGACTCCGTCCGCGTAGACTACAGGGTTGGGTTCAGAATGAAAATAAGTTGTAGTCTATTTTACTCCACAGAGTCCCATTTATGTCCTTATCAAAAATCGTTTACATCGGTCAAATGATTTAATCGTGAAAGCGTAACAGACATATAGTTACAGTCGTCTACACGTCGTTTCATTATTCTAGCTTCAAAAATTACGAATTTCCACACAAACTTTCACCCCTATTTTTATTTTATCCCCTTAAATGTACACTTTTTTACAAAATTTGAATGTCATATTTATTTATATCTAATCAACAAAAATAAGTTTCAAGCTTCTAGCTTTAAAAATGACAATACTTCTATACAACCTTTCATCCCCCCTTTCAACCCCTTAAAACCCGTTTCCGGGATAAAAAGTAGCCTATGTCTTTTCTCAGGGTCTTAACTATCTGTGTACCAAATTTTATTTAAATAAATATCAGTAGTTTTAGCAGGAAAGCGAGACAGACAGACAGACAGTTACTTTCGCATTTATAATATTAGTAAGGAATAAAAAAAATTGCCTATGTCCTTTTTGAAGGTCTCATTTTTGTCTATACCAAAAATCATCCAAATCAGTCAAATGGTTTAAGTGTGAAAGCATAACACAGGCAGTGTTACTTTCGTATTACAATACATATGCTCATCCCACGGGAACCTTACATATTCCCGGGATAAAACGTAGGTTATGTTACTTCATAGTGTCCCACTTATATTCATACCAAAAATCATATAAATCGGGCGAATAGTATAGACGTGAAAGCCCATTCCCACGTGAATACTACATTTTCCGGGATAAAAAGTAACCTATTTTGCTTCAGTGGGTCCTATCTACCCCCATACTAAAACTCATCTAAATCGTCAAATGGTTTAGGCGAGAAAGCATAACACAGGCAGCGTTACTTTTGCATTACATTATATGCTCATCCCACGGGAACCCTACATATTCCCGGAATAGAATATAGTCTATGTTACTTCATAGGGTTCTATTTAAATCCATACCAAAAATTATATAAATCGGGCGAATAGTATAGACGTGAAAGCCCATTCCCACGTGAATACTACATTTTCCGGGATAAAAAGTATCCTATGTTGCTTCAGTGGGTCCTATCTACCCCCATACTAAAAATCATATCAATCGGTCAAATGGTTTAGGCGTGAAAGCATAGCATAGGCAGTGTTACTTTTGCATTACATTATATGCTCATCCCACGGGACCCTACATATTCCTGGGATAAAATATAGTCTATGTTACTTCATAGGATCACATTTATGTCTGTACAATAATTCATTCATATCGGTCAAACGGTTTAGGCGTAAAAGCAGAATATTCACAGAGCTACTTATACCCATTCCCACGGTAATACTACATTTTCCGGGATAAAAAGTATCCTATGTTGCTTTGGTGGGTTCCATCTACTCCCATACTAAAAATCATCGAAATCGGTCAAATGGTTTAGGCGAGAAAGCATAACACAGGCAGTGTTACTTTCGCATTACATTATATGCTCATCCCTCGGGAACCCTACATATTCCCGGGATAAAATGTAGTTTATGTTACTTTATAGGATCACATTTATGTCTGTAAAAGAATTCATTCATATCGGTCAAATGGTTTAGGCGCAAAAGCAGAATATTGACAGAGCTACTTATACCCATTCCCACGGGAATACTACATTTTCCGGGATAAAAAGTATCCTATGTTACTTCGGTGGGCTACATCTATCTCCATACCAAAAATAATCGAAATCGGTTCAGTAGTTTTTGAGTTTATTCGTAACAAACATACAAAAATCCAAAAATCCAAAAATACAAAAATACAAACCTTTCCTCTTTATTATAATAGTATATACCAAAAATTATATAAATCGGGCGAATAGTATAGACGTGAAAGCCCATTCCCACGTGAATACTACATTTTCCGGGATAAAAAGTATCCTATGTTGCTTCAGTGGGTCCTATCTACCCCCATACTAAAAATCATATAAATCGGTCAAATGGTTTAGGCGTGAAAGCATAGCATAGGCAGTGTTACTTTTGCATTACATTATATGCTCATCCCACGGGACCCTACATATTCCTGGGATAAAATATAGTCTATGTTACTTCATAGGATCACATTTATGTCTGTACAATAATTCATTCATATCGGTCAAACGGTTTAGGCGTAAAAGCAGAATATTCACAGAGCTACTTATACCCATTCCCACGGTAATACTACATTTTCCGGGATAAAAAGTATCCTATGTTGCTTTGGTGGGTTCCATCTACTCCCATACTAAAAATCATCGAAATCGGTCAAATGGTTTAGGCGAGAAAGCATAACACAGGCAGTGTTACTTTCGCATTACATTATATGCTCATCCCTCGGGAACCCTACATATTCCCGGGATAAAATGTAGTTTATGTTACTTTATAGGATCACATTTATGTCTGTAAAAGAATTCATTCATATCGGTCAAATGGTTTAGGCGCAAAAGCAGAATATTGACAGAGCTACTTATACCCATTCCCACGGGAATACTACATTTTCCGGGATAAAAAGTATCCTATGTTACTTCGGTGGGCTACATCTATCTCCATACCAAAAATAATCGAAATCGGTTCAGTAGTTTTTGAGTTTATTCGTAACAAACATACAAAAATCCAAAAATCCAAAAATCCAAAAGTACAAACCATTCCTCTTTATTATAATAGTATAGATTTATCATAAACTTCAAGAATTGTCAAATTGAAGGAAAATTGCGAATAAGTTCAAAATCATAATCCAATATGACGTATAAGAGGTGCGGCGGTTTTTTTTTTGTTATCACATACTACACATACAACTACTAATTAGAAAGTATAAAAAATAGTCAATAATTTAATGTACTGATTGATTGTGTTATCAAAACAACTAATTAAACATTGTTTACATTAAAAAACATTACAAATAGGTTCTTACTACTATTTTTATTTACCTTATGATTGCACTAACACCTAAGCTTAGCACAATGTGCAATTCTTGTTAGTCAGATATAATTTTTGTATTTAAGACAGTGCTTTATATTGTAGCATAGATTCTAGGACTGTGGGGCTTGAGTTAAAAGGTTGATTGAACCTGGGTTAACAGTGTTTAGTCTGGCCATGTTGAATGGCCCATGATATTAGCACAAGATGAAACATTAAATTAGTCAAGACAATCAATGTTTATGGTTAATATCAAGACAATTTAAAATAAAAATGTTTCAACGCATAATTAAATACAACTAACAAATTGTCCCGAGCCAACAATACGTTTTTAATACGACAAATTATGATAACAACATAAACAAATATTTGTGTATAACACAGATGTTTTTTTTTATAAACATTGATTATGTCTATCTTAGCTAACAAATGCTTTGTCTTGCTTTCTCAACCTTCATAAGTCATGCACCAGACCAGGACAACATACTACATAATTAACATAGGTGTAATTATATTGTACAGTGGAAGTTGTGTGTGTATACGCGGCAAATAATGCTATTTCAGTGTTACCAGCTCCCAAAAATATTTATCCCTAAATGTAAAGTCAAAACCCCTAAAATCGCCACAATTATATGAAAACCGCCTAAAAAAAAAATATACCACACATTCATGTTAGGCATTCCAATTCTAATTTTATTAGCTATTAGCATTACGAATTAGAAAAACTTGGTTGTGAGCGCGGCGCGTAAAGCCGAGGTCGTAGGTTCGAATCTCACTCGTATCATAATTTTTCGACTGTTTTTTTTTGCATTTTTTTAATAATTATCTAAATAACATTTGGTAAAAAAAAACTGCAATATTGTTTAATAGTCTTTATTTATAAATTATTTCATACGTCAAATATTATTTCATTTTATTCTGGTTCTATTTTAAATCACACAGACTTTAAAGAAACTTAGCATTTAGGGGATGGATTAATCCCTAAAAATACCCCTAAAAATATAAAGCCCCTAAAAAAATCCCAGTCCAATTTTTCCCCCCCCAAATTTAGGGGGAAAACCCCCAAGTTGGGAACACTGTGCTATTTGCTTACGTGTAAGCCCCTATTACGTGTGACAGTGACACCGACAAAACGAGACCACTGTATCGAGTATTGCCTCCGTCCTTATCTGTGCCATTGGGAGTAACACTATCGGTGAAGAAGAAAAATGTAGAGTTGCGATTTAGCATTGAGAATGATTCACCGGGCACGCGCGCACCTCTCTCTCGCACACTGGCAAATCCGAACGAGAGGGAGGGACGCGGAAGATAACCACTCGCGCAATTTCCTAAAGTTCATTGACTGTGGACATAATTGAAACAATGTAACATTTAGTATCGTACGATCTTCTACTTTATTCCAAGTGATTAAAGTGTAATATCGAGTGCGGCATGTTTTACAAATTTGAACTTACATGTTTGCATCAGAAATTATTACTTCCGGTGATATTGGCTAATATAACTAATATTCTCAAAAGTAAAAATATATTAAAAAATGAAAGTTGAAGGACACCGAACTTACTGCATATTATATCATCAATCGATTTAATTTTATATGAATGTTTAGTTTTTAAAACAATTATATATAATCTATTATTTGGATAAACCTAAATACAAAATAATTAAATATAAGCAAAAATAATAATTATTTATCAAAAAAAACCTGCCTTAACCCATTACTTCCCAAGCATCGAAAACATTGGAATTTTTTGGTGAAAAGTATAAATTAAGTTCTTAGTAAATTAAGAAAAAAAATATGAGAAAAAATATGTAGTATTTTTTTGCGAAATACGAATAATACTCTTCCTTAGTCGACAAAAAATATCAATAAAAAAAATTACATTAAAATGATCTTAAAAAAATTACAGCGAAAAAAATAAGTTATTATACTGCGAAATTACAAATTTCATCAGAAACAATAAAAATAAGAGCCCTAACAACTAAAAATAGGACAGTAGGGAGGAATGGGTTAAAATTGGTTCAGCAATTTTCCACTAACGATACATATTATTATTAGTAATATAAGTAGGCATTCGTATTCATGCCAGGAAAATATGCAATGACCCATTATTTTTTCATTAAAAACATTAATTTGTCATTAATCTATCTAAGAAAAACAATATCGTACAATACTGATAACGTCAACACAATCTAAACATATAAATAGGCGCGCGTAAAATATTCTAAAATGACTACCAATCCTCACTGGAAACGTTAATACTATTATCCTATAAACAATAAAATCATCGTAATCACCATACAATTCAGTGATTTAATCATCGTTGGCATTGTGCCAATGATAATAAAAACCAATAATAATGCAATTTAATTTATAACATTCAAAAGAATTTAAAATCCTCCAAAGTTTCGCGCCATTTCAATCCATCGTACACAACATTCAAAATTATAAAAGAAACATCTGCTATGTGGACGGCGAGCTCACTTTCATTACAAAAATCGCGCCGCATTATCGACTCTATTGACGAAGTAAAATAAAAGAACACGGCGCATCACATTACAAAACTAAATTCCACCCTGCTATATTATCCCATTCAAAAGCGACCTCTGTGTTTCGCGTTACGCTGTGCGCCACACTCGAAATAGGGCAAGGAATGAATAAAAGATAACCTTAATTGTACCTAAATCCTAACAACGCGCGTACATCCCGCGCTCTACCTAAAATATCAAAAAAATGTAGGTGTTACATGGCGGAACGTGTATCTACAATCCACACCCACGCACACAAACGTATAAATAAATAGTGCACACGCAATACATAACCATCGTGATATACATTCACATCCATCTATATATTTATCGATTGAAGCGGAAAAGAAAAAGTTGAAAAGCAAAGGTCGCAAGACACGCTACCAACATGCGATGCCAACTTGACAACACAACCGCTTCAAGTTTGCAAACAATGTACATAACCAAACATACAAAACTCCAGGCTCGTACATAACAAAAAATCCTTTCTAATAACGCAAAAGCAGGGCAAAAATAAATCTCCTATTCATAATAACGAGTTAGAGCAGCACACCGATACGACTACGTACACGTATATCTATACGCGTCATGTACTTCATTATGTATAGTACATAATGTCCAACTTATGTACTCACGGCCGAGTGACATGAAAACGTTAATTTCATTTAAATTTAATTTTAATTGCACAAAAAATAACCTAAAAGTGTGGTTCGTATTTACCGGAGTTCGGCACAACACGTAGGTTATCCTAGGTCATTGAGTGACTTTAGCACATTATATTCGATGCCATATGTAATGCATTTTCGTCAGCTACCGTATTTGCTAATTACTCTTTTAATACTATAGGAAAAATAATGATATTCGCGCATAAACAACTTAAAACCTGCCACCATACGCGATCAAAACATTGCCCTCATAAAATGATGGCCTAAGCTGACAATCGCGTTCTATGATTGCTGCAAACATGGCGACCGCTATCTGGGCTTCTCGTACGGCCCGTGGACGCAAATTCATGTCACAAACCTAATACAGAACCGTGTAACGTAAGCAAAAAATATCCTAAACCAATCTCGACTGACGCCCACAAAACCATCTGTGATCGCTTATCTACACAAGTCGGCGGCCCAAATTTTTTTTAGCAGCCTCCCAGCATCACAAAGAGGTGGAAAAACAGTATGGTTGCGTAAATTGCTATGATTTTCTGTTATAACTTACCTCTTCTGCAATGACTAGTTCCTTGTAATTTAGCTCTGGATATTTATTTTCGTTGCTTTCATCCAAATTTATAGCTAATCTCACTGTTTTCTTCACATTATTCTTTGCACTTTTTGGAGCACCCACTGTTATAAGAGTAGCACGTTTAGGGTCCGACATTTTCCACCAAATTCAAGCATAAAATGATTTTTTTCACGGCATGACACGGACTGCATTTTCAAACTGTGTAGCACATTGCCACCATGTTGGAAATTTATTGTTTGGGTTGTGAGCGCCACGGATGAAAAAAGTACTATTTGAAAGTTTCAACATAAATAAGAAAGATGACACTACCTCCGTATCGTATAAAAATATCCATACATTTTTTAAACAACGTAATAATGCGATATATTTACTAACAAATTAATTATAATATCTATTTTTTTACTTTATGCCTCATATCAAGACTATTTAATTGCGTAAAGTTGAAATGTTATTCAAAATGTCAATTCTTGACATTGACAACAAACGTGGGAATGCAAGTTTGTAATTAGTTTGTATACGACCCTGAAGATGTCGTTATTACTCCTAATCCAACTGTCATATGAGGGACTGTTGTACCGACGTAACATAAAGTTTGTTTATGTCTATTATTTTACATCGTAATAATATTCTTATAATCAATAGTTATGACACATTCATAATAAAAAAAGATAGGTCATTTCAGCCTTAATTTTCAATCATCATCATCATCAATTTTCAATAGCTGCTTTAAAGTCAGTATTTAATTTTTTATTTATTCTCTGGGCGGCAAAACTAAGATAGCAAGGAAGTTTTGATATTTTGAATAAATTATATTACCTGTGAAGATGACGCTAATTCTGTTATTCATAATGTCTTCTTTACCTGTTGTGTTATTCGTAAATCTATGAATTCGCAAGAAAACACTTTATAATTTTATTTATTTGAACAGATGACCAATTAGTTTCACGAAAATACGCAGCATGGCGTTGATTTCTATTGTTGTCAAATTAGGTATTAGGAACCAGCAGCTGAGGAGGTCAAGTGCGTTGACATAATATTATTGTACTTATATAAAAATTGCTAATTTTTATTTATTTATTTATTCATACATAGATCATTACCTGCATATTATGAGATTATCTAACGGTCTCTGCACTCTCTGGCTTGTATCGTAGGGACAGTAAAATACAACAGAAATAATATTATTATTTTATTGGATCGTCTCTTCGCTCTTATTTTAACATTTTTACCATGATGTTTTTGCGCGAAAAAAAAAATTATTAAAAAAATAAAATAATATTATCCATAGACTGCTCATTATGAAGAAAAATATAGACTGCTGACAATATTTTTTTCGTGTAAATTAACATACTGTTTTTTTTTTTTACTTTTTCTGCTTACAAACCTTAATTTAATTGAATTATTTGTCTTATAACGTAGAAAGTATGAAACAGTATTGCAGTACCTACGTATTCGTATCCTTAATATACCTATCTTTCTCCGATAATAGAAGCCATGTCGCGAGCTGAGCAGCCGGTAATCCGGTGATATTGTTAACAACGCTGCTAATCAGCTGTGTTCGTTAATTAACTGGAATGCATTACGCGATTACAGTTTATTGGCATAATATTAGAATTACATCTACAACTGACAATCATACTGGTGTTCAATTTCTTATTGATTGTTCAGTAGCAGAAATAGAAGAAAAACAGACATTGACAGCCCCGTGGCGCAGTTGGCTAGACACCAGCTTGCGAAACGAGAGGCCGCGGGTTCGATCCCCGCACCAAGACAAATGTTTCTGTGATCCACAAATATTTGTTTCGGGTCTGGGTGTTTGTGAGAGCGAAGTCTCACGTAGTTTCTGATACCCACGACACAGGACTTGTATCCTAGTGTAGGGTCAGAACTATGTATGTGACTGTTGGGTGTATTTATTTAAAGAAAAGTCGTTTTATGAAAAATAACAAATAACAAATTATCGCGTTTGGCAAAACATCCTGTTGGCGTAGTTGTGAGCCTTGGGAAATAATTGTTGACATTTCTTGACCGTGGTGCATTTACTATCAAGATTGGAAACAGGTGTGTCAACGGGTAGATAACTCTAGACGTCTTTGGAGAAGTCTTTGGCCTCAGGAACAAATGAGTATAAATACATGACATAAATACTAGGTACTTAAATATTATTGAGCCGAAAGAAAGCTGAAACCACCCTAAGACATTACTTAAGCAATCACCCGAACCTTCTTATTAAATCGCAGATCAAAATATTCCGAAAAAAATCTCATTCAATATGAACATTTCTCTCGTCACAATCTCACGGTTTACGCTGCGAGCCAATTATAAAACTCGGTTCAAATTTAAACGAAGTGAGGTTATTAAAAAAGCGAAACCATCAGCAGAACCGAGCTGGTGGCCCTTAAGGAGGATATTTTCGGAAAACGTTGATGACTTGGACATTATGAGAGCGAGATTCCTATTAAGATATGGAACATTAGTCTCACTTTACGCTTATTTGTTTTGGGACAGTACTTGCTTGAAGCATTTACGAGGCAAGTCAGTGTTCAACTACCTAGCGCTCTCGCGGTACATGTATGTGCCATGCGATCTAGAGGTCCTGGGTTCGATTCCCGGGTGGGGCATAGTGTTATTGGGTTTTTCCATTAGGAAAATCTCAATAGCAGCACGGAGTCTGGAAATGTGCCCGAAAAACGGCAATAGGCTCGCCCCCTATTACGTGGGACTAATACATACCTGGCGAAATGTGGATGTAGAAATGTACCTCTGCCTACCCCATCAGGAAATATAGGCGTGAGTTTATGTATATATGTGTCAGTGTTCAAATGAAAAGAGGTTTCAATCATCGAGGTAAGTCAAATATTTGACATAGAAGCCGAGGTAAATGTTTCTGTGATCCGCAACTATTTGTTTCTGGTCTAGGTGTTTAAGAAACCCAAGAATACCTCGTAGTTTCCGATACCCACTGTATAATACTAATAATGTGTAATTAAATCGCTATAATTCCAAAGATAAGAATGTCTAGTTATAGTATTTTAAATATAACACAAGCTTACAGTATACCATATCGCTTATCATCATCAACAGCCCATATACGTCCCACTGCTGGGCACGGGCCTCCTCTACCATTGAGAGGGTTTAGGCCTTAGTCCACCACGCTGGCCTAGTGCGGGTTGGCGGACTACACACCTAAGAAATTTTAGGTGTGCAGGTTTTATCACGATGTTTTCCTTCACCGTTAAAGTACGTGATAATTCATTGTAAATACACACATAACTTGGAAAAGTCAGAGGTGTGTGCCTGGGGTTTGAACCCGCGACCGCCGAGATTCTCGACCGCGTGCCCAAACCTCGAGGCCATCACGACATTCGCTTATAGGTACCACAATTTTTTTCACTAGACTCATGAATTAATAATTAATTTTGAAACACTCAATAATTCGAATAACAACATTGAATGAGAGTATCGGTAATCGGAATGAGATAAATAGGTACCCAAAATATCTGATTCTCAACAGGCCATTTGTCGTTCATTCCTGCTTATTCACACCGCACTGCATTCAACATCAGGTGCAAGTGTGGTCAGATCGCCGCGGCCGCACCGTAATAGTAAAAAAAGGTCGATTTCGCCCCTTCACACCTTTTTGCTTGCATAGCACGGCTCTTGTTTCCATTTAAAAAAATATATGACAGGTATGACATCAACATGCTTGACATTTAGCAAGTCCAAACGAGGCATATCATAGATATAAGATATTTTATATTATACGAATCTCGAGATATATGGGCGCACTACCCCCGTATTTGTTAGGAATAATGAAATTTTGACCCTTGCCAACAGAAAAATAGCCGATTTTATGGCACGAAATTATTTTCATATGCGCAAGCATGTTTATTGAATACGAAGTGGTTGCTGGGCTTATTTTAATGAATATGCTATTCCGATTTGGTATTTTGAGATATTTTTTATTTAACTGTTTTTTTAGTACTTTAGGTATTTATGTAATTTTAACGGTGAAAAATTTTGTTACATCTTATTGACGCCATTTTATGACTATTTACAAAATCTATTGTCGTTTTGGCATTAACTCAGAATAATAACTATTCAACCACATTAAAGATCATGGCAAAAATATTACTATATATGTATTAGGTACTAATACTAACAAATAAGTAGTTCTTCACGAATGATTTCTTTAGCATTTTAAGACGTCCATCTCTGAGCTAGCCAGCGTGCTTATTAAAGTATAATCCCTCTCAAGCATATAGGAGGTCCTTTCTCGAAGGAAATAGGTCGAAATCCTGAAACAAAAAAATACTGATCATACTTTTGCATTTACAATAGATATTAGTAAAAACTGCCTCGTGGTCTCGCGGCACATGTATGTGCCGTGCGATCTAGAGGTCCTGGGTTCGATTCCCGGGTCGGGCAGTATTATTGGGTTTTTCCATTAGGAAATTCTTAGTAGCAGCACGGAGTCTGGAATTGTGCCCGAAAAACGGCAATAGGCTCACCCCCTATTACGTGGGACTGATACATACCTGGCGAAATGTGGGTGCAGACATGCACCTCTGCCTACCCCTGCGGGGAATATGTATGTATGTATTACTAAAAATATGGATTTCATAGAGACGTTCTGTCTCAATTTCTGTCTCAAATTCTTGCACAAGCAAATATTATTGGGATTTCTCCAAAACGTAATTTTCAACACTATTACGGTGTTTGGATATGTGCACGTGAGGGCAACAGACTCGCCCACTGTTGTGTGAGCGTCATAACGTGGGACTTAAAAAATTGCCGAAACGTGGGTGCAGAAACCTTTGCCCGCTATCACTTAGGAATAAAGAACAGCAGGCGTAATGTGGGTATACAGACATGAATGAAATGAAATAAAGTATAAAAAGAGACTATTATTACTACTAGTAGTCATCGTCAGCCCATACAACCTACTGCTGGGTACGGGTCTCCTCTTGTTCTAAGAGAAATTAGGCTTTAGTCCACCACGGTGGCCTAGTGTGGGTTGGCGGACTACATCATCATCATTATCATCATCAGCCCATATACGTCCCACTGCAGGGCACGGGTCTCCTCTACAACTGAGAGGGTTTAGGCCTTAGAGGTCCACCACGCTGGCCTAGTGCGGGTTGGCGGACTACATACATCAGAAAATCGTAAGAACTTTTAAGTTTTAAGTGTGCAGGTTTCATCTCGATGTTTTCCTTCACAGTTAAAGTAAGTGATAATTCATTGTGAATACACACATAACTTTGAAAAGTCAGAGGTGTGTGCCTGGGGTTTTGAACCATACTTATTAGTAATAATTATAAATGTGAAAGTAGCATAGTCTATATGGGGTTTGAACGCGCGACCATCGAGATTCTCGACCGCGTGCCTAAACCTCGAGGCAATCATGACTTCATAATTAAGAATTTTTTATCACTACTTATACTACATTATTGAGGCACAAGAAACTTCCCCATAGTTAACGATTTTTGAACACGTATACTATCTACTGTCGAATCTTTAATAACTTCCAAGCTCCCCAAGCCAGCCATATTACTAGGCAAGTGCCACATAAAATATTATTTTCCGAGTAAAATACGGTTGTAAAGTTGGAAGAAATATGAAACGTAACAAACCATTAACATAAACAGCTGCGGTAACTTAAACAATGTTTTGAATATGCGAGGACGGACTGCCATTATCCGGGAATTTTGACGGAATCCGATCCGGGAGACGCACTTGTCTGAAGGATAACTGCATTCTTTGGAGTTCTCATTATAGAAGTGCTTACCGTGTATTAAGTGCCATGACCAGTCACCTACAAATATTGTAGTGTTTGGTGATTAGCACAATTATGTCGCGTAAATATCATCATCATCAGCCCATATACGTCCCACTGCTGGGCACGGGCCTCCTCTACAACTGAGAGGGTTTAGGCCTTAGTCCACCACGCTGGCCTAGTGTGGGTTGGCGGACTACACACCTAAGAAATTCCTAAGAACTTTTAGGTGTGCAGGTTTTATCACAATGTTTTCCTTCACCGTTAAAGTAAGTGATAATTCTTTGTGAATACACACATAACTTCGAAAAGTCATAGGTGTGTGCTTGGCGTTTGAACCCGCTACCGCCGGGATTCTCGACCGCGTGCCTAAGCCTCGAGGCAATCACGACTCGATGAAGAAGTATAGGCTTTATCAATATTTGTAACTTCATCATCATAATCAGCCCATATACGTCCCACTGCTGGGCACGGGCCTCCTCTACCATTGAGAAGGTTTTAGACCTTAGTCCACCACGCTGGCCTAGTGCGGGTTAGCGGACTATTTGTCACTTAAAAACTATAATACAAAAAAAAACACTTCATAAAGCTTGTAACTATTTTAGTAGTAGAAAAACTTTGAAATAGTCGTATTGAAACTAAATAGAGCATTAGCATTAGCGAGGTTAACAGCATATTCAATTTTATTAGGATTTTTTGATATTATAACAGAACTATTAAAAATGTAAAAATTTGAATAAAATTGTGAATAACCGGTCCGGTACACAATCCGGTATTGTATAGTGCAAACCCGCCCTTACCTTCTTTACATTTGGCTGAAACAATGAGTTCTTATACATATATAGTGTGCGTTTTACATTAAGTTATGAGAAAATAGTGCTATAATTTTATATGTTTTTGTGGAGTCACAAATTGTATTAATATTCTTTATACGTATTATGATTCTATTATGCGATTCTCTGAACTGTTTTGCTCTTTATATTGTTGAAAACTCTTTGATTTAAAACGGAATAAAAACTGTTTTTATTGTTGTCTGGCGTAGTGACTGCAATAATAGTATGGAGAAATTTTTGATCCAGTTCAAGTTTGAAGATCAAGTTTGCAGTGGAGTCAAGGGTTTGCAGTAGGCATATGGACTAAGAGTTAAGACCCAGTACCTCTCAACCGTAGAGGCCTGTAACCAGCAGTGAAAGGAGCTGATAATGATGACAATATTCTATGATAAATATTCTTCATCATCATCATCAGCCCATATACGCCCCACTGCTGGGCACGGCCTCCTCTTCAACTGAGAGGGTTCAGGCCTTAGTCCACCACGCTGGCCTAGTGCGGGTTGGCGGACTACACACCTAAGAAATTCCTAACAACTTTTAGGTTTCATCACGATGTTTTCCTTCTTCGTTAAAGTACGTGATAATTCATTGTGAATACACACATAACTTGGAAAAGTTAGAGGTGTGTGCCTGGGGTTTGAACCCGCGACCGTCGAGATTCTCGACCGCGTGCGCAAACCTCGAGGCCATCACGACTTAAAATCTATACGAATATTCTTATCCATTTAGTATTCAATATGTATTAATAAAATATTTGGCAAGTTCGCTACGTTGTAATATAATAAGACATGAATTTCATTTCACTCTACATGTCTCGTTACCGTACATATGAAATTCCAGTGTCATGTCTAACTGAAGACTTAACTCGTTTTATGAAAAAAGTTTCATCATCATCAAAAGCCTTTTTCACGTCCACTGTTGGACATGGCCTCTCCTGTGGCGCGCCACTGAGCTCGATTTTCGGCTGTCTTCATCCAACCGCTGCCAGCCACCTTGCGGATATCGTCACCCCACCTAGCCAGAGGGCGTCCTACACTACGTTTGCCGGCCCGTGGTCTCCATTCTAGAACACGTTTCCTCCAACGGTTATCCGTTCTGCGACAGATGTGACCTGCCCACTGCCACTTCAGCTCGAAAAAAAAAGAGTATCATTTTAGGACTGCCTATGAGAATAAAATATTTCAGATAGTATTGTGATCTAGTCACACTCCTCTGACTTTTCGAAGTTATGTGTGTATTCATAATTAGCACGTATTTTAACGGCGAAGGAAAACATCTTGAGGAAACCTACGCTACTATAAATTCCAAGGAGTTTCCTAGATAGGTATGTAGTCCTCCAACCTTCCTAGGCAAGCGTAGTAGACTAAGGCCTAACCCCTCTAAGTTGTGGAGATAGCCCGTGTCCGCCAGAGGTGGCTGATGATGATTATGATAAAAACGTCCTTACAAATGTAAAAAAATATTGCAAAAAAAATTATAACGTCATATTTTAAATAACAAAAAAGTTTGCCTGTATTTTCGAGGTAATTTTTCAAAGATAACCAAGACTACGCCATTTTTGTGATGGACAACCTTTTAGATAGTTATACATGATTCAGTTACTAACAGCGATCATCCATACAGTCATAATATTAGTAGATTAATAAACTTGTTATATATAACCAGTGATGGCCTCGAGGTTTAGGCGCGCGGTCGAGAAATTTCGGCGGTCGCAGGTTCAAACCCCAGGCACACACCTCTGACTTTTCGAAGTTATGTGTGTATTCACAATGAATTATCACTTGCTTTAACGGTGAAGGAAAACATCGTGATAAAACCTGCACACCTAAAAGTTCTTAGGAATTTCTTAGGTGTGTAGTCCGCCAACCCGCACTAGGCCAGCGTGGTGGACTATGGCCTAAATCCTCTCAGTTGTAGAGGAGGCCCGTGCCCAGCAGTGGGACGTATATGGGCTGATGATGATGAATACACTTGTTTACATATCTGATTCTATCCAGAGCAAGAGAAACCGCGGCCAATAATCACACAGATAACCATCTAAATCCACACCGCGGGCCCAATAAAAAGCTCGAATACGTAACTACCCGCATTTAAATAAATTTCACTAAAGAATGAAATACACTTGCGTTCATCCGATTACAATATTTATGAGTCTGAGTTCGCTTAGTTGGCGCGTGACTGAATTTTCACCCTTTCTTCTCCTTCGCGCCACTTCGCAATTATTAAAGATGTGCTAACTTGTGGAGACGGTACTTAGTTCTACGCGTTGAGGGTAGCAAGAGAAATAGTATTGTTCTGTCATTGTGACACGGCGCGTTTTTATACACAATTCTGACTTTGTAAGTTATATGCACTTTATTTGCGAAGAAAAATATTGTGAGGAAACTTCCAGAGGCGTTTTTAAGTCTGTGTAACCCACCAATAACACTAGGCCAGCATGGTGGACTAATCGCTAATCTATGTCAGCTGTAAAGGACTCTCATGCTCTGTAGGAAGGTATATGACAGCCCCGTGGCGCAGTTGACTAGGATACCAGCTTGCGAAACGAGAGGCCCCGGGTTCGATCCCCGCAACGAGACAAATGTATGTGTAATCCACAAATATTTGTTTCGGGTCTGGGTGTTTGTGAGACCGAAAAGTCACTCGTAGTTTCTGATACCCGCGACACAGGACTTGTATCCTAGTGTGGGGTCAGAACTATGTATGTGACTGTTGGGTGTATTTGGATGTATGTACCTATATACATTATACATACATACATAACCTCACGTCTGTATTCCCCGAAGGGGTAGGCAGAGGTGCATTTCTGCACTCACATTTCGCCAGGTAGGTATGTATCAGTCCCACGTAATAGGGGGCGAGCCGAGAATTTCCTAATGAAAAAACACAATAACACTTTGCCCGACCCGGGTATCGAACCCAGGATCTCTAGATCGCACGGCACATACTTGACCACGAGGCAGTCAGTCAGAGGATGTACGTAAGCTGATATAACGCCAAAATCTCTGGACCAATTGGGATGATGTTTGATAGATAGCTAGGGTCTTAAAAGACATAGAATTATTTTTGTATTATAATAAGTTTTGTAATAGTTGGACAGTGCGATGTAATAGAACATAACTTATTTGGTAGTAAGCTTAGTATATACCACATCCAAGTTTATGTGAGTAAAGCCAGGTGCTGGATATTTGCATTGGATATTTTCCAGTTCAATCTATTCGGATAGAGAGCGGCGAGCATCCGATACCCTCACCTGACACTCCTGTATATATTGTTATTAGGGTGAGTGTAAATATGAATGAAGATCGGCCCTCGGAAAATACCGGGTCCGTTTGAGCCGGGGGCTATGCAAGCGTCCTATCTACCCCTTTGGTATTAAAATGTTGGGACTATGTATAAGATACGCATGTGCAAAGAGAATTTTGTATATAAAAAAAGCTTTAGTTCTTCTATGTCGTTTAGTATTTACAAGGGTTCGGGCGATTTTTATAAGTATTATTTTTATTTCAGAGAAAGTCTGGTAACGCGCAAAAGAGTTGAAATCGAATACCATATTTATTCATCATCAACCCATATTATACGGCCCACTGCTGGGGACGGGCCTTCTCTACAACTGAGAGGGTTTAGGCCTTAGTCAACAACGCTGGCCCAATGCGGGTTGTTGGATTACATACCTAAGGAATTCCTAAGAACTTTTAGGTGTGCAGGTTTCATCACGATGTTTTCCTTCACCGGTAAAGTACGTGATAATTCTTTGTGAATACACACATAACTTCGAAAAGTCAGAGGCGTGTGTCTGGGGTTTGAACCCGCGACCGTCGAGATTCTCGACCGCGCGCCTAAACCTCGAGGCCATGACTACTTCAAGTAAGTGAGTATACAATTATTTTTATTAAATTCCGTCAGGGTGAAGCTGGTCTCTTCATGTTAATAATAAAAATTAATACCCTTCATACATTTCGAATGAAATTAAGTAAATATATTATGAACAATTTTTATGGACAAAGAAATCTATAAGTCCGTGCTCGCGCATTCCGTCGCGTGATTGTGACTCGGTTGGCCTATAAAACATATTGTTTATTTTTACTAAAGTGGCTTTAAACTTAGTACTTTATCGTTTTTATGTTTACTGTTTTTGTTTTACAAGGCAGACGAACCGGTTTGCTAGTAATTGGTTAATAATATCAAACTATTGACTGCCTCGTGGTCTCGCGGTGCAAGTATGTGCCGTGCGATCTAGCGGTCCGGGGTTCGATTCCCGGGTAGGCCAAAGTGTTATTGGGTTTTTCCATTAGGAAATTCTCAGTAACAGCACGGAGTCTGGAAATGTGCCCGAAAAACAGCAACCCTATTATGTGGGACTGATATACATATACCTCGCAAAATGTGGGTGCACTAATGCACCTCTGCCTACCCCTTCGGAAAATATAGGCGTGAGTTTATGTATGTAGATAATTGATAGTCAATGGTGATTTCTCTCGGTAGTTAACATTTATTTTAGTTTAATTTAGAAGATTGTTTGTTGGTAGCGCGCCAGCGGTGTGGTAACTGTCGCGACACTGTAGTTTACAGAACATGAATTCCTTGAGCACGTAAACCAAGTCAGTCTTGTGTTCCTTAAGTAGACATTTACTAAAGTTAAATTGTATTGTTGGGGTACCAGAATAGTATAGCTAAAAATATACATACGCCTTCCTCTTTAAAGGGGTGGTCTAGAGTGTATTATCAGTTCCCGCATCTTTGCGTCGAAAGTTATTATATCTCGCGTAATATTTGCCATATTTCGGAATTTACAGACTCGCTAGATTTTAAAAATGTTCTAATCTTATTACTAATTAACACTATTCGATCGCAACTAGGACTTTTGGAGCACATGACATAATATGTACATATATACATATCTGCTACAGGACGGACAGAAATTTGATAATTATTTCATCTGTCTCCTTTGTTGTGCTTGATTAGGAGAGGCCTATTTCCAGCAATGGTCGTAAGAAGGGCTGATGATGATGATGATGATGAATGCCTAAGGTTATTTTATTGGTTTTCATTTTATCGGGTTACTATCTGTCAATAACTCCCGATTTGAAACTAAACACTCCAATACCATACCAAATGGCATGTTATCCTGCAGCATAACTCGTGTCAGTTACAAGATGTAATTCTAATATTATGCCAATAAACTGTAATCGCGTAATGCATTCCAGTTAATTAACGAACACAACTGATTAGCAGCGTTGTTGACAATAGCACCAGATTACCGGCTGCTCAGTTCGTGACATGGCGTCTATTATCGGTGAAAGATTATCGTATATTAAGGATACGAAATTGTCGTGATGGCCTCGAGGTCTGAAATCTCGACGGTCCTATGACCTATGACTTTTCGGATTTATGTGTGTATTCACAAAGAATTATCACGTACTCGAACAGTGAAAGAAAACATCATGATGAAACCAGCACACTTAAAAGTTCTTAGGAATTTCCTAGGTGTGCAGTCCGCCAACCCGCACTAGGCCAGCGTGGTGGACTGAGGCCTAAACCCTCCCAGTTGTAGAGGAGGCCCGTGCCCAGCAATGGGGCGTATATGGGCCGATGATAATGAAGGATACCAATACTTAGGCACTGCAATACTGTTATATACCTTCTCTTCCTTGCCTCACTATGACAGCGATGTTTGTCACACTATTATAAAGTACATACCTAAACTCACGCCTGTATTCCCCGAAGGGGTAGGCAGAGGTGCATTTCTGCATCCACATTTCGCCAAGTATGTATCAGTACCACGTAATAGGGGGCGAGCCTATTGCCGTTTTTCGGGCACATTTCCAGACTCCGTGCTGTTACCGAGAATTGCCTAATGGAAAAACCCAATAATAATGGAAAAACCCAATATATTATAAAGTTCATTGTTTAAATGTTTCTTGCTCAATTATTTAATTGAAATTAAAATTTTGCTTAAAGATGGCATAGTACTACCTAGTTGGCCCTGCAATATAAATAATTATATTGCAGGGCCATAGAGAATCGATTCGCTGGTCAGGCAAAGTGAGTTATTCCAACAGAAAAATCTCTATAGTAGCTCGATATATGACCAAATAGTATCAATAGCCCATAGTGTTTTCAACCATTATAATCAATAATATCATATTAAAGTAAGCAGTGATGGCCTCGAGGTTTAGGCGCGCGGTCGAGAATTTCAGCGGTCGCAAGTTCAAACCCCAGGCACACACCTCTGACTTTTCGAAGTTATGGGTGTATTCACAATGAATTATCACTTGCTTTAACGGTGAAGGAAAACATCGTGATAAAACCTGCACACCTAAAAAAAAATCTTAGGTGTGTAGTCCGCCAACCCGCACTAGGCCAGCGTGGTGGACTAAGGCCTAAACCCTCTCAGTTGTAGAGGAGGCCCGTGCCCAGCAGTGGGACGTATTTGGGCTGATGATGATGATCATATTAAATACTTTTATATAGAAAAGATGGTACTCGTATAAATAAACAATAGAAATTTTATATAGACGGTTGATATTTTCAATACACGTTCATTTATCTCTGGACCCTATTCAAAACTTCGTAGACAGAGTCATAATTTCACGTTTATAACTATTGCGTGTAAGGAAAAGAACAACAATTGTTCACCGTTCATTAGACAGTCGATCACAGTCGGCGCCGCAGTAAAACCGTTCGCGTTCCTTCCACTACATTTGTTGGCAATCACTCGCCGGACTGGTCACTTCCTTTCATATTATTTGTGATGAATTGGCATGAAGGCGATGACGACTTTGATACAATGTAAATAAATAAATAAAATAAATAAATACGCCCAACAGTCACATACATAGTTCCGACCCCACACTAAGATACGAGTCTTGTGTCGTGGGTATCAGAAACTACGTGAGACTTTTCGGTGTCACAAACACCCAGACCCGAAACAAATATTTGTGGATCACACAAACATTTGTCTCGGTGCGGGGATCGAACCCGCGGCCTCTCGTTTCGCAAGCTGGTTACTAGCCAACTGCGCCACGGGGCTGTCAGTCATAAATCAATAATTAGTCTGTGTAACTACATTCTACTGCACCTCCTGTACAACTAAGAGGAGTTAGATCATAGCCCACTATGCTGGCCTAGTGCGGGTTAGCGGACTCCACATAGCTAAATTCTTTGTGTAAAAGTTCTCATGTTTTTGGTAAATAATTCTATGTCGATTTTACCTCTCGTATTAGTCCAAGATTAGAAAATAAAAAAAGATAATTTAAAAATTTCACAAACGTCCATCACAAAATTTACCTTTAATGCTCCTGGACTTGAAATCTCCATCAGCATCTCAAAAATCCACGTCTAAATCTTCTTTCACTTGATCATTGTTGTCTTCTAATTTCATCGCCAATTCGAAACCTCTCGATGGCACGGACGAATTTACATCGAAAGACCGGTGTAAGAATATTCTCGAATAAATCATTTATTCTCTTCCGCTCTAGCAGAGGACCTGAAAAATAATATTAAAACTATGCATTAAATTATAATTTAATATTCCAATAACAAGCCGGCAGGGCGCGCTCGTTAATTTCATGTGCTTACAAAAGGTTCTCCTTGATTGGGAAACTTTGTCTTTTGATCAAACTTCCCATATTAATTGTGGAGTACAGTGTCGTTTGCTCTTCTTGATGTTAATTTATTATTATGTTGCCCCTTCGCATATATAAAACCTGTGTCTGGGGAATTTTCAGCTTTGAAATATGCTGTAGCGTTCAGTATCAGAACATTTATATTTTATATGTGTTGGGTTACATTGATTGCTTCAAACTCGTGTTAAGTTGGAAGGACGTACGGTAGACTGGCTGCATTTGCACTTGATTTGCGATAAGATCTAAATTGATTAATCGAATGGCGTACAACCATTACCCATATCATGAAAATGAGTTAACGCCAATTTCACTCACTAAAAGAAATGCAACAAATTTAGGTTACTCTTACACCAGTATATAATAAATAAATAATAAATACACCCAACAGTCACATACATAGTCTGACCCCACATTAAGATACAAGTCTTGTGTCGTGGGTATCAGAAACTACGAGAGACTTTTCGGTCTCACAAACACCCAGACCCGAAACAAATATTTGTGGATCACACAAACATTTGTCTCCGTGCGGGGATCGAACCCGCGGCCCCTCGTTTCGCAAGCTGGTGTCTAGCCAACTGCGCCACGGGGCTGTCAAATATATTGATAACGTAGACCTGAAATTTTATACCTTCGCTTCGCCAGTTTTTAAGATACAGGAATTGGACATTATTGTGGAGCTACATAATTTTGTTATGCTGCAAAAAAATTATTAAGTTACTTAGATTGTTTTAATACATAGCTTGGCAATAGCTATATTAAAGCGAAACTGCAGGCCAAAGGTAGATGTAGAACAAATTGAGAGTGAAGATAAAGTGAAGCGATCACAGAGCGGCGCGTTCCGCGAGCTCCGTTCCAATATCTGCATTGCGTCGCGCTCTGTCTTCGGAACTTTCAAATGTTTTACCTTTTCTAGCTTCGGGACATACTCTGTTTGATTACGATATAGTTATGATTTAGTTTCTTGATTGTGTTTTTATAGCGATCCATCGACTGTTACGTATTTAAAAATGCATACATTCACTCACGCCTACTGATATTCACTAAAGGGTAGCCAGTGCTGGATTTTTACATCTGCGTTTCCCTTTTTTTTTACAACCTGTAGTACTAGTAATGGCGAGATTTTTGTCGGTTTTCTAGCACAGCTAAGCTAGCTAAGTATCTTGCTTCTTATGCGAAAAATTTAAAACGTAACCTCTGCATCGCACGCCATTCGATGGAATAATGGAGCAGTCAAAAATAGAATCTAAAATGAAAATTGTAGCCAACAGCTTACCAACACATTATGACTTGAATTACTTTTGTTTCTTGAATGCGCTAATTGCAGGAACTAGATAAGATAAGATAAAAAACACTTTATTGTGCACCATTTAAACAGGAAACAACGATACAAAAGAACAACTAAAATACAGTGGACAATCGACGGTCTTATCGCTTAGAGCGATCTCTTCCAGACAACCAGGCACGATGGAATATTTAACGAGTGATTAGCGAAATGTGAGGGTGCTTAAATGGTTTAATGAATATAATTATATTTATATATAAACACATACATACACATAATACATAAATATAATAATAAATAAATATATATATTCGACAAGCGCCATCTTTAAATATTTTTTAAAATAAATTAAAGTCATACTATCTCTCTAACTCCTAGTAATCTTTGTTATATGTATATATACAGGGTGTATTCAGACCGTGATCGGAAACTAAGGCAGGTAATAGCTAAGGTGATTATAAACCCCCTGGTGTTAAAGAAAAATCTGACAAAAAATAAAAATTTTGACGTTTTCCATACGAACCGCGTACATTTAATACCGATAGTTGTATGGAAAACGTCAAAATTTTTATTTTTTGTCAGATTTTTCTTTAACGCCAGGGGGTTTATAATCACCTTAGCTATTACCTGCCTTAGTTTCCGATCACGGTCTGAATACACCCTGTATATATATATATTTAAAGATGGCGCTTGTCGAATTGTCGACGGCAGTGCATTCCACAGGCGTATAGCCTGTACTGTGAAGGAGCCGTCAAAAAAAACAGAACTAGTGGTACGATTTTAAATTCTTTCAGTGTTAGATAGATCAAGCTAAGAAAAAATAGGAGTGGAGCAGCAATGAAAAATGTGGCAAAAACGGGAAAAGTATTCATATTGGAGTCTACAGTTTCACATAGATGCGTGGGCAACATTATTTTATATTTACTATATTTTACCGAACATTTTTAATAAAATAAATACATACATACATACACATACATAAACTCACGCCTGTATTCCCTTAAGGGGTAGGCAGAGGTGCATTTCTGCACCCACATTTCGCCAAGTATGTATCAGTCCCACGTAATAGGTGGCGAGCCTATTGCCGTTTTTCGGGCACATTTCCAGACTCCGTGCTGTTACCGAGAATTTCCTAATAGAAAAACCCAATAACACTCTGCCCGAACCGGGAATCGAACCCAGGACCTCTAGATCGCACGGCACATACTTGTACCGCGAGACCACGAGGCAGTCGTGAAAATAAATCTTTGTGATTATCCTATTGAAACGTTTCCCAGCGCTAAGCTCCGCCCACAGTTTGAGACATCTGAGATAAGACCTGAACACACAGGCAAAGATCGGTCACGCTACTATTTGAAAGAGATTTCGATATGTTCCTACCTTTGTTTGCTAGTCTATTGAAGTAGGCTAGGTGGAGGAATTGGATCGCTTGAGAATATGTACAATAAACTTTTCTACAATGTGTCGTGCGGTCTAGAGGCCCTGGGTTCGATTCCCGGGTCGGGCGATGTGTTATTGGGTTTTTCCATTAGGAAATTCTCAGTAACAGCACGGAATCTGGAAATGTGTCCGAAAAACGGCAATAGGCTCGCCACCTATTACGTGGGACTGATACATACTTGGCGAAATGTGGGTGCAGAAATGCACCTCTGCCTACCCCTTCGGGGAATACAGGCGTGAGTTTATGTATGTACTTTTCTACAACTTGGTTATTTTTACGTACACAGAGATTTACTTTTGCGCCTCCGTTGTTTTATAATTCCATATAATAGGGGACAACCGTTTTGCCGTTTTTCCAGACTCCATCGGAGCTGCTGCTAAGAATTTCAAAGTCAAAAGTCAGACAGTCATTCATTGTTGTAATAAAAAAATTACCATAGCTATGGATTGGAAATCATATATACCTAGAACGATGAGTGACTGCATTGTGGCAAGTTTAAACATTGCGATCTAGAGGTCTTTGGTTTATTTCTCGAGTTGGGAAGAGCGTTGTTGTATTTATTTAAATTTTATTGAATATACGCTGTTTATACCAAAATCATTTGCCTTATCTTTTACTCACAGCTACCCTCTCATTATATACGTCCCACTGCTGGGCACGGGCCTCCTCTACAACTGAGAGGGTTAAGGCCTTAGTCCACCACGCTGGCCTAGAGCGGGTTGGCGGACTACGCACCTAAGAAATTCCTAAGAACTTTTAGGTGTGCAGGTTTTATCACGATGTTTTCCTTCACCGTTAAAGCAAGTGATAATTCATTGTGAATACACACATAACTTCGAAAAGTCAGAGGTGGGTGCCTGGGGTTTGAACCTGCGACCGCCGAAATTCTCGACCGCGCGCCTAAACCTCGAGGCCATCACTGCTACCCTCTGTATCTAGCTAATATTTAAAATCTCAATCACACATCGAACAAAGTTTTCTACAGCCAAAAAATTCAAGCAGCTGCCAGCCTAATCCAGACTTATTACGTAGAATTACAGGAGAACGTAAAAAGCAAATTGTCGATCCATTCTTTCCGTCGATTTAAATTAACTCCAGCACCCATTTGTATCACTTTGGTGCATTTATCAGGTACGCGCGCGCCGATGTGGAATGTTGAAATATTATCCCATTGTAAAGGTTAATACTTCATTTGTGAGATTTTAAAGGCGATTTGTTATTTAGCCTTGATTGAATATAGGAGAGGTATTGCATTGATCGAGCTTTTAATCTGATGGTAAGTGATTGTGCTCATGAGAATTGAGACATGAGTGAAGTTGGGAGATTTAGTGATACTGAAATTAGTGATGGCCTCGAAGTTGAGGCGAGAGAAGAGAGAATCTCGGTGGTCGCGAGTTCAAACCCCAGGC
Organism: Hemaris fuciformis; assembly: GCA_907164795.1. Lineage (NCBI taxonomy): Eukaryota > Metazoa > Arthropoda > Insecta > Lepidoptera > Sphingidae > Hemaris > Hemaris fuciformis. The sequence goes on from OU015452.1 coordinate 1,573,324, forward strand.
ACATCCTTTAACTTTTCGAAGATATGTGTATTCACAATGAATTATCCACTACCTCAACGGTGAAGGAAAAAATCGTGAGGAAACCTACACCAAAAAGTTATGAGGTATTTCTTAGGTGTGTAGTCCGCCAACCCGCACTAGGCCAGCAAGGTGGACTAAGGCCAAAACTCTCTCAGTTGTAGAAGAGGCTCGTGCCCAGCAGTGGGACGTATATTGGTTGGTGATGATGATGATGTCGATGAGTTGACAAGTTAAATGGAACTAAATCTGAAAAATCTACTGCTGCATGAACTTGGAACAAGTGGACAAGTGAAATGCTGCATAAAGTTCTTTAGGAGTTCTCATAAAGAATAAATCATTTCTGAAAATCACTTTAGCAATTGCTAAACAAACGGAACGCTTGACAATCTTATTTGCATCTTTTATACGATTCTAGAAACGAGATAAGGGCAACATATGGCAGGTTTTACACCTACATACTAAATATAATACGATAATCCACTAAATCCAGCATCTCATTTCTGAGTCATGAGAACTACACACCTATTGATCGACGTATTCTCTCGACTCAAAGGGAATGCATCGCGAGTGTGAAGCACAAATCCCTATTGTACATTTCACCGCTTCAAAACAGGGCGTAGCGTACATCAGCTGGGGTTTTAATCCTGCGCGGAAATAGTGGATATCCGGACTGCTTAGGGCGAAACGTAAACATTCCTTTTACATCGATATAATTTAAGCTGAATAAAGTGGCCTCGTGAATTAGGCGTGCTTATCAATATCTCGGTGGTCGCTGGTTCAAGCCTTAGGCTCACAAGAACTATCACGTACTTAAACGATGACCCTATCCCACCACACACCCGTCTCTGTAACTCCTGTATTCCAGGATCAACAGCGGCACGCACAGTATTGACGCTGACCACTGAAGCTCAGCGAATCTAAGGGAACCTAATTTGTCATGATCCCGCAACGAATATAATCAGAAATAATATACAGGAGGAGTTTAAAAACAAAGAGTTGTCCACTTCCCTACACAGCAAAGCGGGAGACAAAATATTGAAGGTACTTAAACGATGAAGGGAAAATTATAAGGTGTGACCGCCAACCCGCACTAGGTCAGCGTTGCTGACTTAGGAATAGCCCCGCTCTGTTGCAGAGGATGACTGTGCTCAGCAATGAGACCTATGTGGACTTAATCGATAGAAATATTATTATAATGATGTATTATTTTCAAATCCTTGGTATGTGAGGAAGCATATTAACTTAAGCAGTACCGCATTAAGTGGTTTTGCCACATTTTAAGATAACTACAGAGGGTCCAATATCTAGAGGTCTAGCATAAAACAGGATAGCATAAGCAGTGATGGCCTCGAGGTTTAGGCGCGCGGTCGAGAATATCGGCGGTCGCAGGTTCAAACCCCAGGCACACACCTCTGACTTTTCGCATTTATGTGTGTATTCACAATTAATTATCACTTGATTTAATGGTGATGGAAAACATATTTAATTAATTAATTTCTTAGGTGTATAGTCCGCCAACCCGCACTAGGCCAGCGTGGTGGACTGAAGCCTAAACTCTCTCAGTTGTAGAGGAGGCCTGTGCCCAGCAATGGGATGTATTTGGGCTGATGATGATGATGATAAAATATGAAACAAGACTTGTATGTTAAAGAGGTCAGAAATGTATCCGTTGGGCGTATTTATGTAATAGCTTTGATAGATATAATTATATTGGGTACTATCGTAAAACCACGACACAAGTACACACAAACATTAGTATAATGTGCACATAATTTTTCTTTGTCTTAGTTGATACAACTTGGCACAATGTTCAAATTAATATAATTTACCAACGAACATAATTTCACCCAAAAATATTTGTCTATGTTGATAAAAATATTATTCTCTCATTTATAAAACATCTAAATAATATGTCTCGTATTTTTATAATGTTTTTATGTCGCCGTCTTGCGTAATGCGACCTACATAAGACCGTTTGGAAGTCAAGTCTTTTAAGATTAATTGTAATTATGTGGTTAATTCTATGATATAAAAATGATTTACGTTAAATGCGTCTAATTTCACTAATAGTAAATATTTATTTACTATTAAGTTAATTTAAAGTCGTGATGGCCTCGAGGTTCAGGCACGCGGTCGAGAATCTCGACGGTCGCGAGTTCAAACCCCAGGCACACACCTCTGACTTTTCCAAGTTATGTGTGTATTCACAATGAATTATCACGTACTTTAACGGTGAAGGAAAACATCGTGATGAAACCTGCACACCTAAAAAGTTCTTAGGAATTTCTTAGGTGTGTAGTCCGCCAACCCGCACTAGGCCAGCGTGGTGGACTAAGGCCTAAACCCTCTCAATGGTAGAGGAGGCACGTGCCCAGCAGTGGGACGTATATGGGCTGATGATGATGATGATGATGAAATATTTATTTATCTTTTATATGAAGGTGAAACCTCATAGTTCAAGATTTTGTCTCTCGCTTTGCTGTGCAGGGACGTGGACAACTCTTTGTTTTCCAACTCCTCTTTTGCTTTGTCTTTCTGATTAACTTAATCTCTGCGGGATTATTACAAATTTAGGTCCCCTTAGATTCGATGAGCTTCAGTGCTCAGCGTCAATACTGTGCGTGCCGCTGTTGATCCTAGTGCACAGGAGTTACATTGGCGGTTATGTGGTGGGATAGGACCAAAAAAAAATTTTTTTACCTACTACATAAAACAAATGGGAAAATGTTAATGAACTGATAATCGTGCTCGCAAACTGCCCATCAATACCAAAATACTATAGAACCAGTTCAAAAATAACAATCAGCAAACATAGTTTTGGCGAACTAAACACCTAAGAAATTCCAAAGTTTTTGGTGCGTTTTGTTTTTTAATGCCAGTATTAAATGTAGATAGGTAATAAACTTGAAGTATGTAGCGTGGTCTATAGATTTGTCAGCTCGGCGGCGCAGCGCGAATACAGATCGCGGGCGTCCGTGAGTGGAAAAGCCGTTTCCACTTTCATAGAAAATATTTTACCCTCGCTTCCCGCGTGATATGAGATTGAATGCATTTTTATTTTTAACGTGCATTGAAAATGGGATTGTGTCTCCATATTTTAAATGAGAAATATGATGGAGTATGATCTCTGTATTTTCATATAGTTGTTGATTACACTCGTTAGAATTCATCAAATCATACATTTTTCAATTAATTTGGTATGACATTTAAACCCCATTTTCTTGCTGTAATATAGATTTTCTCAATGCTAAAACAACTTATAACTCTCTCCAGGGTAGATACTATTTATCTGTGCAGGGTGTAAAAGACAGTAATTGAAACTAAAACAATAATAGTAACGATGATTACAAACACATTGACGCTAAAAAAACAACGAAAAAAAAAAACCGTTTTCCTAATCTCCACAACTATTACACGTCTTAATATTTCGATCACGGTCTATTTACTCCCTGTAGAATATTAGGAGATACATATTAATTATTAATATAAATTGGTTCCTTATCCTCTTTTTACATGTAAACACGTCATGATCGAAAACTGAGGCAGGTAATACGTTTGGTGGTTGAGAAAACGTCAATTTTTTTATTCCTTTTTCTAGAATCAATGTGTTTGTAACCACCGTCACTACTACTTGTCTTTGTTTTCGATCACCGTCTGTTAACACCCTGTAGTGCACCACGCTAGCCTAGTGCGGGTTGGCGGACTACACAGCATGAGGCTCGGAGGTATGTTGGACTCACCGTTCCAGTATTTGAAAATTAGATTTGCTAATTGTCAAATACTGGGACGTCCTACCGACTAAAACCCCGTGATATTCCTCTGGCTTCTTTATGCAGGGGGGCACGGTATACGCGTGTGCATTGGACCGCACCCACCTAGAAGTTGGCCCTAAGGGGCCCTCCGCGGTCCGAACATTGTCAACCGATCCACAGAATACCACAGTACTACCACGCAATTTTAAGTCGTCCCCTTCAAGAGATAGCTACCCAAACTTATGGAGTTCGTGAGTTGTCTCGCTGACGACGGGTTCGCCTAGTCCCGGTGGGGAGTCTGTTATTACGCTCCCTTTCTCTCTCCGCGGTTTCTTTCGCCAGCATCACATGCTCACAAAATGCGGACTACACACCTAAGAAATTCCTAAGAATTTTTATGTTTCCTCACGATGTTTACCTTCACCGTTAAATTAAGTGATAATTCATTGTGAGTACACACATAACTTAGAAAAGTCAGAGGTGTGTGTGCCTGGGGTTTGAACCCGCGACCTCCTAGATTAGATTAGATTCTCGAGCGCGTGCCTAGAACTCGAGACCATCACTACTTCGGACTTAAATGGACAACAGATTGTTTTTTTTTAAAGAATAATTAAACATTTCAGAAAGTGCTACTCTCAAAGCAGTATTTGTCTTAAAGTTTATCGATACGGTAGTTTTGTCTCCACATCGCCCTTAAACCGTTGTATAAATTTAAATAAATTCAATATAATCTCCTTAAGTGGCTCCGATATTAATGAAAACAGGTGAATTTTCTCACAACGCAATGCGTTGAGTAATTAAGCCCGTTTTATATGGGGCCATTAAACTCAATGTTTTTACGCTGAGTTTTATTCTTTCGCGTAAATTTGAATATACGTCGTAATGTAACTTGCAATGGCGGTTCTTCCATAGAAACCCAAAAGCCCAACTTACAAAATTCTGAATAATAATCTTTAAGGTTTAAATCTTTATTTAACAAGCTATTTGACGTATAAATGGGAAAATCCCGACCCCACAATAAACAATTATAAACTAGACATTACACAATTAACGTGTCACGCTTTTGAGCTTCTATGGAAGTAGCGCCACTGGTAACTTGGTGTTGTTTTATTATGATTTTCCAGACGTCTGGTTGTCTTCAGATTGTTTTGAATTTTTTGAAGATACGGCAATGTGACAAAAACACATCTAAAGGTAAGTACGTTGGTGAACAAACGGAGTATCAAATGGCCAAAGACATTCATATCTCCTCACTCTCATACTTCTGAGCCTTGTCTTCTGAAATGGTTCTTCAAGCTTAAAGGACCTTAAGTTGTTAGTAGTTAATTCAACTAGTTGTTGATTTTGGATTTATTCGAATACAGCAACGAATTTCTTCCTTCTATTCTTCTTAAGCTGGAAATAAATAATTGTTATCTCAATATATTAATATCTTTGAGTTTTCAGTCAAGGAAAACATGGTGAGGAAAATCCCATACTTAAGGGGTCTATACAATGAATTTCTTAAGCATGTGTAATCCGCCAACCTGCACTAGGCAGCGTAGTTCAAATAAGACTCTCAGCAGCTGTAGAAAAAAGCTAAAGCAGATACTAAAGCACAGACACGTAGATAGTAAATTCACAGACTAAATAGGTGGATTCAGATTAAATTAATTATAACTTGCGAAATTCACTCATTATACATCAATTTTTATACAAGGATACAGATGTTGTATGTCTGTATATAAAACACTAAGTAAAGTAGCTCACAGCCTTAAGAAACCTGTTTAAACTCAGCGGGAAAAAGAAACAGGCGATGACATTCATAAATAATCTGGTTAAATTATACTCGGCTAAATTAAAGTCCCCCGCGGCTTCACTCCATTATATTTATGCTCTGGCTTCAAGTTTTGTTAAGAGACTGTGTTATGCACTCAGTAATTTTATAACTTGGTGAAGATGTGCTATATTTATACCAAGGTGAAACCAGATAGCTTAATGAGTGTTTAAAGTTGACAAAATAACCAGCGTTATTTACATGAAGGCCCAAAAGCCCAGCTGACCTTACAAACTTCCGAATTTGAAATATAAATGAGAATATACTGACCCCACATTAAACAATTATAAACTAGACATTATACAATCAACGTGTAACGGTTTGGTGCTTCTATGGAAGTACTGCCACTGACAATAATGTAGGCCTGGTCAAATGAATTTGAGAAGTGAAGTGAGTATCAAACGCATCAATTTTCTGGCGAATGTACTAATATTTATAATTACCTAGACCACGTCCTGTTTGAGTTGGATCTCGGATTGGGTTGAGTAAGATTTCCACAAGAAAATTGTCAGCAGTAGCATGTAGCCCATATTACGTGGTATTTGTGAAAGTCAATTAGCGTGACGTGAGTGCAGAAATGCACCTTTAACTACCCTTCGGGATCACAAGCGTGTGTGTGTGTAAGCATGTACATATATAGAAATGCTTACGATAGTAGCTATCCGGGCGGATATGAACATCCAAACACTAGGAAATTTTACCTCCAATTATCTCACTGAAGGTTACTTCAAAATAATTTTGTGTGCTACCATCCCAGCATACAGTATACCTCTTTTGGTTTCTTAACGTAAAATACTTCAATTACCGCTGTTCTAACAGCCACAACAACCAAACAGTACAATACGTTCCACGCAGCCGTAAGAAACAAAATCTAAACATGTTGAAGGCGTTTGTAGCAGAATTTAATTTCGTATTTACCGCCGACGCAGCGGGTTTCCTCCGTTTGTAATTACCTACATACATCCACCGCAGTATTTGCACAATACTCGTCATGTATTAAACGCAAGTGTTGAAAGCACTGAAAGTCTGAATAAGTAAATACGCTTATACGTCTCATATACATATGTATAGTTTTGACTCCACGCTTACATACTGGTCGTACGCTTACATGTTTTGTCGTGCATATTATTCTAAATTCATCATCATCATCATATACGAGTTAGGAGCACGGTCGTGAATCTCGGCGGTCGGGAGTTCAAACCACAGGCACACACATCTTTTCGAAGTTATGCGTGTATTCACAATGAATTATCACTTATTTAACGGTGAAGGAAAACATCGCGAGGAAACTTGCACACCTAAAATAATTTCTTATGTGTGTAGTACGCCAAACCACACTAGGCCAGCGTGATGGACTAAGGCCTACTCTATCAGTTGTAAAGAAGGCCCGTGCCCAACAGTGGGACGTTTATTGGCTAATAATGATGATCATGCTTTATACAAGCACGACAAAGTGATCAGATTGGCAACTAATAGTAAATGCATTGTTTTCCAAATAATAGACTGTCTGTACAGATATAATTACGATTAACCATTATCAGTCGATACACTAATGACGGCAACACTTTTGTTCCTAGTAAGCTCTAGTTTTTTTCGTCTAATGCAGGGTTTCCCAAACTTTCGTTTTCACGAACCCCTGTTAAAGATTCCAGGTGACAGTGAACCCCTTAAACCTTAATAAACTAATTAAATAAGAATAAAATAATAATTTTTCTGTTGAAGAAAATAAGGTTTTCATTTCAATGAAAGAACACAAAGTGCTAAAACAAATCTCTTTTTAATATTAATGTGATGGATGTCCTTGTTTCTTGTCGCAAATGGAGTCAATTTTATGAAAATTTTTGGACAAATGTTGTCGCGAACCCCTTGCCATCAAATGGGGAACCCCTAGGGGTTCGCATACCCCACTTTGAGAAACCCTGGTCTAATGCTTTTATGAATCCGCATCCAAACTGTTTATACATACATACATACATAAACCCACGCCTGTATTCCCCGAAGGGGTAGGCAGAGGTGCATTTCTGCACCCACATTTCGCCAGGTATGTATCAGTCCCACCAAATAGGGGGCGAGCCTATTGCCGTTTTTCGGGCAAATTTCCAGACTCCGTGCTGTTACTGAGGATTTCCTAATGGAAAAACCCAATAACACTTTGCCCGACCCGGGAATCGAACCCAGGACCTCTAGATCGCACGGCACATACTTGTACCGCGAGGCGACAAGGCAGTCTATATACAGGTATAACTGTCTATATACAGGTATAAACCAAAACATCCTATTATCCGCAACAATGCCTGATAATTCACCGGCTATGGCGGTGGCGCACGAAACCTGGCGATAAATACACCTTCGGCCGATTAGCCGGCACATTGGCGAGTGTTTAGAACCGGACATTACGGGGAGTACCGTTATGGCCGGATGTGTCGCACATGTGCCCGCGCCGCATAATTGAATCTGTTAATGTGTTAATTCCATTATATTGGTTATACGGCTACTTGGGTTTGGATTTATTTTATTATTAGAATTTGCGGGACCAAGTATTGGAGCTTGCGGTGTTTGAGTGAAAGTGCTCTGTTTCAGGTGTTAGACTAGGTTTCAGATTTCATGGCTTGAGTTGTTCGTATAATGTATTTAAATTTTTGCAGTCTTTGTAGTAAATAAATATGGTAATATTGGTTCATTTTATTTTATTAACGTGAAACGAACAAAGAATCAAACAGGTGCAGTTTTGCGTTCGTAATGTTAGTTCTTAAAAAAAATCTTTTGTGAGTGATCTTTTCGCCATTTTATTTCCACAGTTATGACGAAGCTATAACCTTCCGAAAATCTGTAGTAATTGTCTTTTGTATCAAAACATTATTCGTATTTTTTTTTAAATAGAGACTACAATGATATTTCTAGAACAATGGAAAGTCGGATCCTAAATTTCTATCACAAAGTCCTATTATCTAGGTATCTCATTACCGGGAAATTGGCAAAGTTGTTAATTGTTTGCATGTGTAGTAGGAAACGAATTGTTTTTACAACCGCAGATGCAAACGAACTCATTTGGCGGCTATTACGCTCAGCCGCTCGCGGTGCTACAAACTGACGTACAACTAATGTTGCTAGTATAAATTGGCATGACGATGCAATTTATATGTTATTTAAAATAAAAATAAAGCAACAAAAAATGAAAGTTTTTTTAAAACATTCAGGAATGAAGAAGTCCCATAACTTTTAAAGCCAGAATTGGAGGTATTCTTAATTTATTTCTTATTGAACAAAGGGTAAATACATATTGTGCAACAGTGACGTCAATACTTTTAAAGTAAGAAAGAGATAGCAAGATGTTTATGCGATACACTCAATCCGTTTCTACTCCTATCTTAAAAACATCAGTCCATTTTTTTTCAATCGATTTCGATGCAGTTTACACAGGAGATGTCATTTCTAAGTTGAGATTATTGGCGTGACCACCACCGAGAGTTTTTAGACGGTACGCTGGCATAGGATTTGGTTAAGGATCTAACTTAGTCAAGCGGACCATTGCTCCTCGAAGGAGCTGCTAGGCTGCTGACCCTGATACACCTCTTTTGACCATCTCTAAAGTATGGAACCAGGAAATTAAGGAACTTGAAAAAAAATACACCCAACAGTCATAAACATAGCTTTATCGTGGGCATCAGAAACTACGAAGCTTTTCAGTCTCACAAACACCCAGACCCCAAACAAATATTTGTGGATTACACAAAAGTTCGTCTCGGTGCGGGGATAGAAACCGCGGCCTCTGGTTTCACAAGCTTAAAAAAAATTTGGTTAAACCCTTATTACGTGGGAGTTAAAACACAAAAGACGAAACGTTGACGTAGAACTTCACACCTACCTTCAATTTAAGGATACAGACGAAGTGGTATGTATGTATTTATCGGACGAAAACTCCCATAACAAAGCCTGTGCACGTTCCCATATCTAATAGTGCAAATAACTCTCTGTAAATAGCGTTTAGTAGAATGAGTATAGGAAATCTGCGACTTCCTCCCTAAATTACTGAAGATGGCCCGCGATATGTTTTGCATGCGCGGTGCATAATGTTGCATAATATAGCTATAAAGATGCCGCCAAATGGCCTCGCAGCGGCGGACTGACTATCATACCGATTGATATTAAAAATATATATACTAGTATATGTTCATGATAGCCTAATAGCTGAGGATCCATAATAAATATTTATATATTTATTTATCATCATGTAATTAAGTAGTAAGATATATAAGAAGAATAGCTGTATACATGATAAATTCATCATCATCATCATCAGCCCATATACGTCCCACTGCTGGGCACGGGCTTCCTCTTCAACTGAGAGGGTTCAGGCCTTAGTCCACCACGCTGGCCTAGTGCGGCCACATGATAAATTAACAAGTATAAATTACATCAAACAGCATTGGGTTAACTTGGTGGATTAATATATAACTTCGGTCATCCATAGAAAGGGGTCGTGCCTAGTGGTAGGACGTTTGGTACCTGACAGTTACAAGAGTCTATAGACTCAGAAGGGAACCTTTAGGACTTTCCTTCGGTTGAAAAAGCGTTTCACTCTAGACCTGCGATCATTTGAAATTTCAGTTATCATTGATGTGAGTTGACTGCCTCGTGGTCTCGCGGTACAAGTATGTGCCGTGGGATCTAGAGGTCCTGGGTTCGATTCCCGGGTCGGGCAAAGTGTTATTGGGTTTTTCCATTAGGAAATTCTCAGTAACAGCACGGAGTTTGGAAATGTGTCCGAAAAACGGCAATAGGCTCGCCCCCTAATACGTGGGACTGATACATACCTGGCGAAATGTGGGTGCAGAAATGCACCTCTGCCTACCCCTTCGGGGAATACAGGCGTGAGTTTATGTATGTATGTATGTATGTAGTTATCATTGATGTGTTATTTATGTATTTTTATTGGTTAAGGCTTTCGGTGTGATGTGCGTCCAGCTGAGGGTTCAGGAGTGGCGGCCTAAATGTGTAGTGGGACAAAAGTAGAAGGTAACAGCCTCCGATAAAACGAAGCTTTTTTATTATAAGCGTCTTAAACATATTTATTATAAAGAAACTCATTCTATAATAAAGTGGGGGAAATTTTAATTAGGTCAAGTTTTTAACTCAAACAGCAGGCTTAAGACTTCTGGAATGAAGCCAAAGTCACCTGCTCGACCTAACGAATGGTTTGCGGTGAAACTAGTGTTTTAGGCAGGCGATTTATCGATATATCGACGTTCTTTTCACACAGTGTAATCTCTAAAGCTGTTTGGTTCTGAACTAAGCCGACTAAGTTGAAGCCTAAACAATTTCTGTTGCTTGTAATTAAGATAGCTTTATTTTTATCAGTACTTTTTATAAGTTGTGCTACATTTGAAAATTTATTATTAGAAAAACTTAAGAACGAAACGCGTAACGAGGATATATAACCCCAGATTTCAAACTTCACACATATTATGCCACGAAATTTCAAACTTGATTCTTCTTAACAAACTTTTAAAACTCTTAAATCTTTCATTGTTTCCAATTAACACTTATGTATGTATATATACAGATGTATATCTGTGATAATGTGTGCAAAACCTACAGTTTTTTTTCTACTCCCGTATGTGTTGGCCAAGCTACCTAATTAGTTCTTGATTTTCTTCCTCGAGGCTCGGCGGCATTCAAGTTTTTCGCAATTAAAATCACCGTGCTTACAGTTACGGTTATTTTTTATAACATTTCAAGAAATAATGGCTAAAAACAGAACGCAAGGGTGGGATGTATCAGCAAGCGCAGAGCTGGAAGTCTATCCGTAAGATGGACGGAGTTTTAGTAGAGGTCGCAAGACATTGCTGGATGCAGCTGGTCGCTCTCCAAGTCTGTGTGGGGAGGCCTGTGTCCTGCAGTGGACGATGTGGCTGGTGATGATGTATATATTTCACATCGGAGAGTAATGTTGCAACTGAGTCTATCGTAGTTTTTGCTTATCATGGTACTGGACCTGGATTGTGATTGTTGACGGTGTTTATTTATGTCGTTATATTAAGTTGTTTGCTCTTTAAGGAATTAAGACATTTAATTCTAATTTTAAGATGGATTCATGGATGTTCATTTATATGTTATGATTTCATTTTTTCCTATTTGTTGTTGGTTTGGACAGACAGAAAATCTTTGGGCTGATGATGATGATGATGATGCATTAGTCATTGTCTGGACCAATAGGATCTCCTACCAAAAGAAACTGATGAATTACACGTAAACTTTAGTAGTGAAGAAGAGTCACCGATCCATTGCGTGTTTAAATGGAACAAAAAGACTTCATCCATCTCATATGTCTTGCGTATCATATCTCCATTATGGATGAACTCTTCTGGCTTATAATAAAAATCAACATCTTCGGCATATCGAAAGGCAATTCTTTTAAACAAACTTCAACTTCGTGTACGATGTGTGCATTTTGTAATTCTCCGTGGCAGATCGACCACGGAGCGCTTGTCGGAACACGTCCAATTTATTCGAAGGTTCCACTACAATGCACATAGGATTGAATACGTGTATCAGGAGTTAGTATGCTGTAGATACGGTATACGTGATATAATAACACATACATACATACATAACCTCACGCCTGCACCCCCCAAAGGTGTAGGCAGAGGTGCATTTCTGCACCCACATTTAGCTAGGCATCAGTCCCACGTAATAGGGGGCGAGCCTTTTGCTGTTTTTCGGGCGCAATTTCCACCAGCAAACTCAATAACACTTTGCCCAAGCCGGGAATTTACCCCGGGACCTCTAGATAGCCCATATGTACTTGTACCACAGGACCACGAGCAGTCCATTGCTGTAAACCAAGTAGATCCTTTTTTTTACAACTTTTCATTCCAGTACCGTAGGTTGTCTGGAAGAGATCGCAGCTAGCGGTAAGATGTTGTACTTAGCTAATGTTCAATGTTATTTATTTCATTTTCGTTATTTCTTCTTGTAAATTGTCCAATAAAGTATATTAAAAAATACCTATAGATTAAAATTATAATTCGCAGTTTGAGGTGTAGACAATACTCTTAGTGTCAAGTTAAAGCCAAAGCTACGAATATTTCTATATTGTTTTTTATTTTTATTAATACTGTGTTATTGTTTTGTTTTAGTTTGATTCTTTAAGAAATATGTTGATATATTTATACGATTTTTCTCTTTGACTAACTGGTTATCAAAAATACTTGTAATAATTGCCACTAGACTAGATTTTTTTACAAAAAAAAGCCTCCTCCTACTTCCCCAGTTTAAAAAAACCTTGACGCCAGACTTGTACCTCAATAGTCACAACCTTGGGTTGTTAACATTTATTCACAAATTGACTGCTACTTGGCGTTATTTTTTGCCGCATCCGAGGGCATCTTAGACTGATCTCAGCGTGCAGCGTGGCGTGTACGTTGAACTAAAGCGCCTTGGGTCTTGCGTGAAGTCGTGAAGGCGTGTACAACCAAGATGTGCGCTCATGTCGACCCGACCTTGAGCTCGATTGAAAAATAATATTTTAAAACATTCATTTTTGAAAACAGAATTTCGTACTTTCCTGCATGAGGATGTTTGTATCAAGTTACAACCGTTACAAGTTAATTGTGTAATGTCTAGTTTATAATTGTTTAATGTGGGGTCAGTATATGCTCATTTATATTAAAAATTGCTTTTGTTAAACAAAGATTTATAGCTTAAATATTATTATTCGGAATTTTGTGTAGTACCGCCACTGGTATGTATCATCATCAGCCCAAATACGTCCCACTGCTGGGCACAGGCCTCCTCTACAACTGAGAGGGTTTAGGCCTTAGTCCACCACGCTGGCCTAGTGCGGGTTGGCGGACTACACACCTAAGAAATTCCAAAGAACTTTTAGGTGTGCAGGTTTTATCACGATGTTTTCCTTCACCGTTAAACCGTGATAAGTGATAATTCATTGTGAATACACACATAACTTCGAAAAGTCAGAAGTGTGTGCCTGGCGTTTGAACCTGCGACCGCCGAAATTCTCGACCGCGCGCCTAAACCTCGAGGCCATCACTGCTACTGGTATGTATGTGTGTATGTATTTATGTATAGAGGTATGTAATTTTTGAAGACAACTGCCACAAGTTTTTCAGAAACTTAGGTTGTCTGGAAAAGATCGCAGTTAGCGATAAGACCGCCTGTTGTAGCATTTTCTTTATCTCATATAATGTTTTATATACTTATGTATCGTACAAGAAAGTATATTAAATAAAAAAATAAAACAAAGTGTGCAGTAGACCAGAGGTTGTAGAAGTAAAGGAATTCCTAGCTGAAAAGGTAAAACGCGTGTGAAATAGCATGGCAGCAAGTTATGCTAAAGAAATTGGCCGCCTCAAGCGAGGTGATGCTGTCGTTTCGTGAAAATTGGCGTGAAGGAATACCGTCATGTTTCTTTTAGTGAATGCGTTTCTCAGAGAGCCGAATGAAATGATCGTTTATTTATCATGTAGGCAATAATATAGCACTTATAATACGTCAATACATGTTTATAAAGAAAAATAGAAATTAATTGAAATATAACTTAAAATACATACATACATACATAACCTCACGCCTGTATTCCCCGAAGGGGTAGGCAGAGGTGCATTACTGCACCCTCATTTAATCAGGTATTGTCACTCACAAGGGGGACATATTATTGCCGTTTTTCGGGCACATTTCCAGACTCCGTGCTGCTACTGAGAATTTCCTAATGGCAAAACCCAATAACAATTTGCCCGACCCGGGAATCGAACCCAGGACCTCTAGATCGCGAGCGGCCAAGGCAGTGTCTTAAAATACACTCAATATGTTTTATTTTAATCGTTATTTAATTCTTATTTTTGTTCGGAAAAAGACCTACCTACTTAAGATTTGTTAAAGGTATTAATGGACTATAAGAATTTCCGAAACGAATTGTGTTTGTATATACTTAGTTAATGCGCATGCGCGTGTGGTAGGTTTTACCCTATTACTAAAACTTTTTTAATACATTCAAGAATAAGCCAACTAGTAGTTTTAACAAGTGTACACGCACAATACAATAATGAAAGCTGAAATATACATAACTGTTCCCGAGTAAAGAATGGGATGAAACTCCTCTAATGAAACATATTTGTGAGAAGTTTTACAACAACTTTTATAAGAACGTTGCGGTCGGGTCGGGATGTATTGAAAAGAGAAGCGATTTGTAGAATCATTAAGGCTATTAGTTGGGTTTGCTTTGTTTAAAGATAACTGACTCCAGAATAATATTCCCTTTTTAGCCTTTAAAAGGCGTTAATTCGTTGTAAAATAAATGATATAGTACGACCACAGAACAGTTGAATAAGACTTGAAAGGAAATGTCAGCATGCCGAGCGTGCCGAACTTACGATTATAGTATCGTATATTTGACGCGACCAATTCTAAGTAATTCGGGTAGCATGTAATATCAAGACTTGTATACATGTGGGACAACCAATAGCAGCCCTTCATTTTTGTTTGAAATTTTTATCATTGGTCCCGTGATCGTAATATAATGAATAGGTGACAGACATGCGGCGACAATCATCCCCATACAAAACACTGGGTATTTCCTTTCTAATTTGATTCAGCTGTTCTGTGAGTATGACTCACAAAATATGACACCACTATTTTATTTTATTTAGGACATAAACAAAAATAGTAAGGAAAATGACGACGAAAACAAAACATTACAATACCTATGTATATAGATCTTCAATATCAGCCCATATAATATGTTCGTCCCACTGCAGGGCACGGGCCTCCTCTACAACTGAGACGGTTTAGGCCTTCGTCCACCACTCTGGCCTAGTGCGGGTTGGCGGACCACACACCTAAGAAGACAGAGGGCCTAAACACTCTCAGTTGTGGAGGAGGCCCGTGCCCAGCAGTGGAACGTAAAAGGGCCGATGATGGTGATGATGAAATAATGGAACATTGACTCTTAATATTAAAACAGCCTCGACAAACAATCGCTGCGTGAGTGACTAAGTCATCTACATTAGGAATTCACGATCACATTTCTAGAACAGTCCAATCAAAATGGACGATGTTTGTTTCAATTTGTTACATTTGTGTGGACTTGTCGTGTTATTTATATAACGGAGTGTCTTGGGCGTTATTGATTTTAAATCAAACAGTCAAACTTTTGGAGGTAATTACAAATTTAATCGGAAACAAACTTATTACAGAGCTCCGTTCGGTCCGGCGTTCCGAGCGAGAATGAATCATTCTCGATCGGGCGGCTGTATTTATACCTTACGTTGGACGCACAGTGGGGATGCGTTGACGCTTCGACATATAGATTATTCTCCTTCGTTAGGAACCATCCCTTTTAGTCCACATACATCCCATAACTAAGCACTGCTTTCTGTTCCCTATGGATGGGTGACAAGATTTAGTCTAACTTAGCTGCGTGGGTAGATGGAAAATTTAAGTGCTTCCTCCAAGAAATATTTTAGATACGCTGGTTTCCTTACAAAGTTTTTTGCAGCTGAAGTAGGTTGTAATCAGCGGCGGTACTACCATTAAAGCCCAAAATCCCAGCTTGCCTTACAAAATTTCGTATAATAATAATCTTTAAGCTTTAAATCTTTATTTTTGACATATAAATAAGATTTACTGACGCCATAAATAATTATAAACTAGACATTACACAATTAACGTGTAAAGTTTTGGGCTTCTATCGAAATACCGCCACCTAATCATACTTACGATACTTTGAAATGTCCCGATTGAACCTGAGACCTCCACGTCAGCCTATGCAAACAATCAATAATGTAATTTTTCTGCCCACTATAAAATACCATCCGTCTTACCACACAAGCGTTTATATTACTTTAGTTTCAAAATAAAACCAGATCACCTCTTTAATACAATATTTAATCACCCCAATAAGAAGCATTTTTCACCGGATAATTATGCAGTAGAAATTTATGCGTTTCGCTAAAGGATTTGGTGCACAGTGACCGAAGGGGCGCGGAGAAGGGAAGGCGGAGGGCGGGGGCGTATCGCTTCTAACTTTCTAACAGTCACTCCGAAACAAAATTAAAATGTAAATTTTCTTTAGGAGGAAAAACTTACTGCTACGCGGTACACAAAATACGGATTCTTCGCAAATGGATAATCCGCAACGAACAAACATTTTTAATATTATTTATATATCATATACACGAGAATTATTTATGACATGCTCAATCAACGTATTTACAAAAAGACGATATTGTATATAAATGCCTTTTTCCTCACGATGTTTTCCTACGCCGTTAAAGTACGTGATAACTCATTATGAGTAAAATAATATACACATGCCTTCGAAAATATATAACGTAAAACATTAATTGAATACCCTAATAAGGTGAATGTTCCCTGTATAATTTACGTAACGCACTTTAACGGTGAAGGAAAACATCGCGAGGAAACTGGCACACCTAAAAGTCTTAAGAATGTCATTGCGAAATATCTGGATCACTTTAAAGAGGTTCTACTCAGAACTATTAATTGAAATTGGTCATAGGTCATCCGGCATACACAGTTCACTTTTATATTATATTTTTCTTAAATTCCGCCATCAGTGTACCGCGTCGCCCATTAATTCGAGGCAACATTGCACAGTTAACATTTTTATCAGAACGCACCGAGCGGCGGTGACTGGCGCGTTTTATTTCACTTCCCGTCTGCCGTCATCCCTTCCCAAAATCGGGCGTAACGATCTTGATGACTCTTTCTAAACCTATAAAACCATTTTGCTAAGTATTATTCTTCTGCACCACGAAATTAATGGGTAAGAACTTGCAAATCGGAAAGAGATATTGCCTAAGAACTTAAAATGCCAGGCAATACTATGAAAGTGTGAACGCATGAGAAAAAAAACTAGAAGTTTCGAATACTCTTCACTCATATTGCGTAATAAAAAAATAAAAAAAACTTAAATTGATGCAATTTTGCTAGCTTTTTATCAAAAATGAACAGAGCTACCTCAATATCCATGTATTAATAAGTCCATTTTCCACTATTGCAAAGACCTCCATGTCACTATATTTCTCTGTTGATCTCGTGGCTCAAGTCTGTTCCGAGAGATCGAGAAGTCCCAGTTTGGACATGTGCCAGAAAATCATATTAACGTTGACCACTATTTCAGATTTTATATCTCTTGTTATTTGCTATATTATTTTCAGCAAATATAAAAGATAAAATAATAAATACACCCAACACTAAAATGCATAGTTCTGACCCCACATTTAGAGATAAGTCTTGTGTCGTTACCAGAAAATACGAGAGACTTTTCGGACTCTCAAAGACCCTGAGTAAATATTTGGATATCACAAACAAATGTCTTGATGCTGGGATGAAACTTGAAACCTTTCGTTTCAACACCAGCGTATATTAGCTAACTATGCCATATGCTGTCACTAATATCAAGCCCGCCGCAAGCGGGTGTGCAAAGCGTGCACGGCACGCGGGCGGCACGTCAGGGGGTCGGCAAATCGTGCGATTCATAATCATAATGTAGATCAAGTCATTGTCGTCATAATACCCACCCTACCTTAAGTATAAGAAATGTCATGACATTTTGGATACAAGATTTTTTGGGTAACCTTTTTTCTTTTGTTTTTAAAGTGAAACTTTTATTACATCGTCTCAAACTTTTTCGTCTGTGTAGCGCATGTCGCGTGACGGTCGGCCGTCAAGGCCAATATGGCGGAGTATTCAATCTTAAAATGAAAAATTATGGTAATGTACCAACAACGAGATATGGTACTATAATCTAAATATGAATAATATTTTTCTATTTTTTTAGTTAAACCAAAAAAAGTTTCACTTGCATCGTGGTTTCATAAAACGTGGTGTAGAGTGTTATAATCGGCTTTGCACGCTGGCGTTGAAGAAGCTGGCGGCGGGCTTGACTGATATCGCCGTCATTTTATCAAAATTATTTACATTAGACTTTACAGACGCGTTTACGATGTAATATTATTGTTGGGTTCCTGTGCAGTTATTTAACGAATCCCTCCGAAGCCCTTACAAAAGACGATAAAAACTGAAATTCATTGCGCTTGTTGAGATTTATTCCTCGACTTTATTGTGCCCTCGGTTCGCATACGAAATTTTGTTGTCGGTGCATTTTTGTTATTTGTGTAGTAAAGTTTAACTACGCCACGGTTATTCAAGCTTTCATTACAGACAGAGAGGATGAACTTTAAATTTAGGATAATTTAATAATTTGTGTCAACACTGTCAGTAGTCTGCGCTCTATGTTGCTAACATCAGGCTTTTTTGTTTAATAATAATCAGTCACACGATGGTACCTACGAGTAAATAGTCATGATGGCCTCGAGATTTAGACAAGCGGTCGAGAATCTCGTCGGTCGCGGGTTCAAACCCCAGGCAAACACTTCTGACTTTTCCATGTTATGTGTGTATACATAATGAACTATACGTACACTACACGTACTACACGTACTTTAAATATGAAGGAACACATCGTGAGCAAATCTGCAGACCTAAAAGTTCTTAGGGATTTTTTAGGTGTGTAGTCCGCCAACCCGCACTATGGCAGCGTGGTGGACTAAGGCCTAAGTTGTAGAGGAGGGCAGTGCCCAGCAGTGGGAGATATGTATATGAGCTGATGATGATGATGATGATGACACAAAGGTAATGGAAGGGTCCTAAAGGTTATTCACAGAGAACGAACAGATAGGACAGCCTTATTCAGGTGCAATTACACAATATAAGTGCATGAGAACATGTTAGATATAGAAAAAACAAAAGACATCTGTACGTATGTCAGGTTAAAAACTAAATACATGTACATACATAGCCTCACGCTTGTATTCCCCGAAGAGGTAGGCAGAGGTGCATTTCTACACCCACATTTCGCCAGGTATGTATCAGTCCCACGAAATGGGGGGCGAGCCTATTGCCGTTTTTCGGGCACATTTCCAGACTCCGTGCTGCTACTGAGAATTTCGTAATGGAAAAACCCAATAACACTTTTCCCGACCCGAAAATTGAACGCACGGCACATACTTGTGCTGCTAGATCACGAGGCAGTCAAAGTCACAGTCAAAGTCGAGGTTGAAAACTGTGATGTAAATTATTCTCTGACCACCCTTATGTGACCCAGGCGAATGTACGGAATGTCAAAATAAAACACATCCAAATACCCAATTACAACGTAATTATTCCCAATTCGCATCACAACTGCGCCAAATTACGACAAGTGCGCAACAAAACAATAAAGTCGATAAAATAAAACACATAAAAATAAATTAAAAGCCTCGTAAAGAAGCACAAGTGTGACGTTTAATGAGGCCGTGTAACTGAATTTTACGGTCTATATCTGTTTTATTGCGTATCGTATGAACACTGGGAGTGCATGGAACATATGGCATGTAAACATATATTTAACATATATTTATTCCTATATCAGCCTGGCTTCCACAGCTGGGCACAGAACAGCCTTCGTAACGAAGTGGTCAATAGCACGGTAATACTATCATACAGTAGTTTAACTCGGCCGCATTTTTGAAATAAATACCTACAACCACGTGGTACGTAAACATGGATAGGGCTGCGAACCTGCAGAATTTTAATTCAATCTGCCTACTTTGACTTTCTATCTATTTTTGTGATTGTAAATATTTTTTATATTTATTTAAACAAATAAAATATTTTGTGAATGGAATTAAATAGGAAGTGTTCAATAAAAATGCATGTTATTTTTTGATTGGAAGATTTCATGCAACCAAAAACAGCACAATGTGTAAACACAATATATACTTGTCATATTAAATAGGCACTTGCACTTATTTTGTATAAAAATCGCGCGATTACTGCTTAAAAACAACATCGCCCGTTTGTCACTGCGGCACATTCGCGACTGCCTGCATGCCTTGCGCATGCCGCGATCGAGGCGCGTAGATATAACTCGCGTTTCGCCCGTTTGTATGAAGTTAACTACTGTATGATAGTATTACCGTGTCAATAGTTTGAGAAACGAGTGGCTGACGTTTTGATCTTCGCATAGAGAGAAATGTTCCTGAGATCCGCAACCGATCGGTTACTAACACAGAAGAGTTGAATAAGACTAAAAAGGAAATAGCGCGCCGAGCGTGCCGAACCTACGATTAGACTATCATATGTTTGACACGGCCGTTTCTTAGTAATTCGGGTTGCGTGTAATATCAAGACTATCATAAATGTGTGACAACTAATAGCAGCCCTTTATTTTTGTTTGAAATTTTTATCATTGGTCGTGTGATCGCAGTAGAATGAACAGGTGGCAGACAAGCGGCGACACTCGTCCCCATACAAAATACTGTCTGTTTCCCTTCTAATCTTGTGCAGCTGTTCTGTGGTTACTATGCTGAATAAAAACTAGGTACACTCCTGAATGTTTTCCACAAGACTTTTTAAAGTATTACCAATGTGCATTATGCTACGGTGGTGAACTAACTTTCCCAATTGAATACATAGTTTTGACTTCACTCGAAGATACAAGCAATGTGTCGTTCGAACCATAACTGAAGTACGTAAATACATAACCTCACGCCTGTATTCTACGAAGGGGTAGGCAGAGGTGAATTTCTGCACCTCAATTCTGTATGTATTGCCGTTTTTCGGACACATATTCAGACTCCGTGCAGCGTGCTGCTACTGAGAAGTTCCTAATAAAAAACCCAATAAACCTTTACCCAACCCGGGAATTGAATCCGAGACTTCTAGATCGCACGACATAATATACGTGTACCGCGAGCCTACGAGGCAGTGAGACAACAATAAGTCGCTTGAAAAACGTAAAATTCACACGACACCGATTTCACTACTGTCCATTGAGCACGAATCCCATTCATCAGGGCGTCCAATAAAAACATTAATGAACAATGTCGCAGCACAAAAGAATATAACGAGTTCGAATCCGTGCACTCCACTGAACAGTATTGTTGAATGACAAACAGCAAGTTGTAATACGGTTTTATTGATGCGGAGCGAGGACGCCATTTGTGAGCTCTTTAAGGAATGATTTTTTTTAACATTTTGCATTTAACTGTTTTGAATAAATGTCGACTAATTTTGATTCTTATAAAAAATATATTTGTATATTTAGCTTATTCACATTTTTACTTTATTTTTGTTTGTTTTTATTATTGTTTTCTTTTTTGTATTCCTTTTTTTTATTTATGTAACCACGGAGACCAACTCCTTTTTTATTCACTTTTATTTTCTGGGTTGTCTGGAAGAGATCGCTAATAACGATAAGACCGCCTATTGTGGCACAATAACTTACTCGTATAGCTTAGCATTTTTTTTTATAAATACACCCAACAGTCACATACATAGTTCTGACCCCACACTAAGATAAGAGTCTTGTGTCGTGGGTATCAGAAACTACTAGAGACTTTTCGGTCTCACAAACACCCAGACCCGAAACAAATATTTGTGGATCACACAAACATTTGTCTCATGGCGGGGATCGAACCCGCGGCCTCTCGTTTCGCATGCTGGTGCAAGCCTACTGCGCCACGGAGCTGTCAAAAGCATTGTTTTATACGAGTATTTTGTTTCTGTTTATGTGGTGTTTTAAAAGCATATTAAAAAAACAAAATTAATTTTGTGTGGATTGGCACTTGTGATCTGATTTCCAAGGGTAAATTGTACTTGTTTTTCTGCTAGGAGATTCTTTTGAGCGGCTCGGAGTCTGGAAATGTCCGCGGTTAATGGTAAATAACTCGTCATATTTATGGGGTCTTAAAAAAAAGACTGCGATACGTGTGGACACAGGCGTGATAGAGTTTGTATGATAATGATAAGTGTGTTGATTAAAATATTTCAGATAGACCCATGCAAAAAAATATATGGAAAATATTGAAATAGCTTTCTTGGCAATAATACTGATTTAGGCAACCCGCACTAGGCCAGCGTGGTGGACTATGGCCTAAACCCTCTTAGATGCAGAGAAGGCCAGTGCCTAGCAGTGGGACGTGTGTATAAATGGGCTGATGATGATTGATTTAGGCAACCAATTCTATAAAGAGCAATGTCTAAGTCTCTGTCCTATCAAAGCCTCATTCTTGCTTACTAAGATCATATTTTTCGGAAAAATAGATTACTCCACAGTATGCCAGAAATGGTAACAACGTAAATCAACTATATTTTAACGGCCTTTGAAATTATATTCCCTATATTCGCTAAAGTAACTAAATATAAAAATGTCTAAGAGAAAAAATATTTTTTTCTTTTTTACGTCGGGTTTACTTAGAACCGTTTCTCTTGCTAAGCACTTGAATGCTTCTTTTATGTTAGCTTGAAGAGCCTGTACGCATACAATATTATTATAAAGAGTACATTTTCAAAGCCAAAAAGCGCATAAAGCGGAATGGAATAAACATTTCTGCTTCTCGAAGTGAATATCGCTCAATTGAGAATACACTGCTGGAATGTTAAGCGTACTATTTTACACTAAATCCTTCTAAGAACAGACTAATCCCTCATCTCGTATGAAGGGATAATTCTTGTTTGATGAAAGAAACTATGAAAAAAGTGCAAAAGTCACGATCTAAATGTAAAAAATAATGTATTTATCGAATTCATGTTTGATTTTTGGGTCGTTCAAAGTGTTGCTGGTATTTTCATTAAGAAATTCTCAGTACTTACAAGGAGTTGTATGAAAAGAATAGGATTGCATTTACGTAGTACTTAAAACACAACTATCAAAAGGTGATTTTTTAAATACAACTCAGCCTACCCCTCGCAGTAATATATATCTATGTATACTTAATATCACTGGCAATATTAAAACCTTTCAAAATGTCGGGCTTGTCCGTAAACATAACATTACGTACATACTCGAATGGGTCCATGAAATTGGTGGCGAGCCGCCCTTACATCCGGAACCATCTTTGGGAGGAAACGTGGAGGGCCTAGTAAGTGCCCCGAGCGGGTAACGAGCACTCCAGTTGAGGTGAATGCTCCTGCAAACCTCACAGGAGGGCTTTCGAAAACAAAAATGTAAAAAAATGTGAAGATGTCCTGTGTCGGTGAATTTTGCTTGAGAATTCGTAAATACACCTTAGTTAAGACCTAGGTGTGATTTAGGTTTTGGTGTCTTATTCTTAATTCGAGAAGGAAAAATCAATGTACTGTGAAATTATGATTAGTGGAGCACTTGGTGATTAAATTCAATGATGTACTTTATTTCTAAGATTTGGTTCCTTTCTAGCTTTGTTGGGGTATGGAAAATCTTAAAATGGCAAATGACCTTTACAAATTACATCTACATTTGGTGTCGCCCTGAATCAGAGACCATCCCTGAATAGATAAGAACGCATGAAAAGACTGATGAAATTGTATGAAGGGAAAGTAAAGTAAGATTGAAGTGTCAGTCTACCATTATTGGATGCAGGTACGACGTATACATCAGTTTTTACGTTGTGGATTGAAACTCACTTCAGTATCATCAACCCATATTGGTACGTCCCTCTGCTGGGCACGGGCCTCCTCTACAACTGAGAGGGTTTAGGCGTAAGTCCATCACGCTGGCCTAGTGCGAGTTGGCGGACTACACACCTAAGAAATAATAGGTGTCTTTTTTTTTTTTTTATTAATCTAGTGCAGGCATTTGACCACGATCTCACCTGGTGTTAAGTGACGATGCGGTCGACGATGGAACATGTCTGCCTAGTAGCAGCCTATTCACATTTGATTTGAATTTGTCCAGGTTGTATCGTACGGGAAACACTTCAGCGGGCAGGGCGTTCCACTCCTTTGCAGCGCGCATTAAAAAAGTAGACCCAAATCGGCGTGTGCGGCAAGATGGCATATTAACAACAAAGGAATGGCATGACCGCCCGCTTCTTGTTTCCCGATGGCGGAAAGTGCTCGGCGGAACTAGTTCGTGCAGTTCCTTCGCACACTCCCCGAAATATATCCTATAGAAGACCGACAGACGAGCTACCCTACGCCGATGATCAAAAGACTGCAGCTTAGCGTCTACCAGCGTGGGGTCACCTATAAGTCTCTTAGCTCGCTTTTCAAGGTGTGCAGGTTTCATCACGATGTTTTCCTTAACCATTAAAGTACGTTATTATTCTTTGTGAATACACACATAACTTCGAACAGTCAGAGGTGTGTGCCTGGGGTTGGAACCCGCGACCGTCGAGATTCTCGACCGCGTGCCTAAATCTCGAGGCCATCACGACTCACAAACTCACATCAATTTATTGAAAAACCCTCAACGCTAAGATAAGAGTGAAAGTCAGTGATTAATCTCCATTACTAACCTTGGTGAAAATAGACGACAAAGTATGCGCTACAGTTCGCCAAAACTTAAATTAACTAAATAAGTTTGTTTAATGAGCGCCTCTGTGATCGAATTTTGTAAAGATCAGCCGTGTAGATTACTTTTTTCCATCTCGAAAAGTTTTATAATCATTGTGTTAATATTTAGAGATTTATAATGAAATATTCTGTGTGCGTCACTCGACTTTATTTCAATTTTTGATGAAAAAGTTACTTCTTCGCAAGTACATTTTTTTAGCTCAATTTTAGTATTGATGGTATTCGTTTTAACATCGAAATATACGTAGTTAACGCTACTGTGATGAATTTTGTGCATCAATATTAAATGAAATTGACTTCCATCTTTATGGCAGCGCGCAGTTTGTTTGTATATCTTTAGTATGAAACTATAAATACATTAATTTCAAAAAATATGTCTTAGAGTCACGTTAAAATCGCTTTGAAATATGATAGATCCAAGCCTAGAAATTCTAGGTTCTGAGGGTTTAAAAAAACTAACAGCATCACTCTTTCTTGTTAATACTTTTTACTGTTTAGACCCACGTCGAAAATGTATGCAGTTATAATTCTAACCAAAAGTCAGTGATTCACAAAAATAAATACTAAGAAACGACATCGAATTGTTGCAACCAATATACAACACCACAATATTGATGCAATCCAATCTATTTCTCAAAAAATATTTATCAGAAATATTTCAATTAAATCCTCTAGTCATTTACGACGGCCCGAGGAACTAAAACATATAACAATTCAATTTGTACACGATCCGGTTTCGATTGTCCCGTCGCGTTTGTGATAGATGGTGTTTATACCAAACGTCTTCAGTTTTATAACATTTCGCACTGTACTCAAAATACGCGCGTTTCATTATTGTTATCGTTTTCAAATGCACATTGTAATTATTCATCGAGAAGTTGCAGTATTAATTGTTACTACAATTATATATAAATTAAACATTGTAGATCCAAGGAAATTTTTGATTTTTGTATTAATTGTGTATTATTTTATTGCATTATTAGTAGGTTATCGTTTTTCGGCGATGAAAATTTTGAAAGAATTTCAAAGGTATATAAACTCGAATAATCCCCATAGAACATTATTTTATAAATATTACTTATTGTGTGGAATAAAGCAAGGTATTTTTGTATAGTAAAATTGATATACCAGTTACCCGAAGGATACTAAGGATATACATACATACATACATAAACACGCCTGTATTCCCCGAAGGAGTAGGCAGAGGTGCATTTCTGCACCCACATTTCGCCAGGTATGTATCAGTCCCACGTAATAAGGGGCGAGCCCATTGCCGTTTTTCGGGCACATTTCCAGACTCAGTGCTGCTACTGAGAATTTCCTAATGGAAAAACCCAATAACGAATCGAACCCAGGACCTCTAGATCGCACGGCACATACTTGTACCGCGAGGCCACGTGGCAGTCTAACTCTAAGTCTAACTAAGGATATACATTAGGTATATTGAAATTTACATTACGAGAATAATGAAGTACCTTTCACATTTTCAATTACAAGCAATAAACCCTCGTAGCTAGATCCAAGGTCCATGGGCTATTTCAAATCCCATAAACGATTTATTAGAAATATCACAAAGGTAACGTTCCCAACAGCCGCTTTAGTACACAGACGAATGAGAAAATCAAACAGCTTTAAACCCTTAATAATCGTAAATTGAAGGTAACATAATTGCAAAAAGCCCGCAAATTCGAAAGGCCGTTTATACGACAAATTTTGGTTGTAATCCGGTGTATATCGAGCCCTCCATTCCGCTCTATTTATACCGATTAGAAATCCTTTGCGCTTCACGTTGGCAGTTTACAGGATTTTGTAGCAAACGTGTTATCGAAACTGTAATCACGTGTGATATATGGAATAAATGGCGGGTTTTAGAGCCATGCTGTGATCAGATGAAACTGACATACATTTTCGGGTAATAAAATTATAGAGATATCAATTTTTGATGATAGAATATCCGCACGATTTGCATCGAAGTATGTCGTATTCTGCGATCAAGCTGTAAATGTCTGTGTATTTTTCGCTTTATTATAATAAGAATATTACCGAATGAGGTTAAATATATCATCAAGATCCAAAGATATAAATGTTAACCCCGGCATGTTCATCAAAGTAAAAGTTTTATTTTGTGATTTTTTTTCTGGTAACAGAACAAAGGGATCGCAGTGGCACCTCATGATGCTAATACAGTTTTAAATGATCAGAACTACCCCACAAATTGACATAATTTTGCCTATTGCGCCTGTTGGTTTTAGGTTTCAATTGAGAATTAAATATTACTTTAGACTGAATGATCATTTTAAATTAATTAAACCGAACGTTTTATAAAATCGCAGCGTTCTGCCCCATCAGTGCGGGAGTATTTATCCCCATCGGTATTTGTCTTTCTTAGTCCCGCGGATATATTGCTGCCAACGCAAGCAATAACAAGTACAAATAAATATTTGTTAAAGTTGTTGGCAGTTTATCATTCGTTTCATTGTTTTTTAGCTTCCACGCTGCATTGTTTACGGTGTCAATAGTAACTGTGACACACTTTGTGAAAACAAAATTGCCGGATTTCGCGATCTGTTTACCCAGACTTCAATGCTTTTTAATTCTTTCAAGGGGATTTTTAAGGAATATTCATTTTATCGTAACAGTCTGGATGATAAAGTAATTGGACCGCTGTTTCATTACTTTTTTTTGCGGTACGGATGGATTTAAGAGTTTTTATTGAATACATTTTTTTAATTCTTATTAGATTACTATCTATGTACGTAGTTAGATGGTTAACTTTACCTTTATGTTTATTGTCAAATGGAACGAGTTTGAAAGATCAGATTTCTATTATTTCGGAAATACTCGACACATTTCGCAAAAATCCAAAAAACCTGTTATTGTATTTTCCCATATATAGATCTCCTCCCAAAAAAGATTTGATGGAAAGGGGACGCATCTAGCTTTTACTGGCAATATGTTTAAGGACTTATCATACCACGATGTTTGTTAAGAACAAGTGACTGTTATAAAAGTGTTAACTGCCGCATATACACAATTTTATGCCTGGTCACTATACCCTGCTTCAGCGAGGAGCGACAATTTTCTTATTTCTTCGACTTAATTAACACCCCTTTCAACTTACATTCCATCAATACACTTACTTTAGGCCCCCTTAACTTCACCTTTCGATCGACGCTTAAAGCCTTTCCAATCAATACACACTATTATCAGTCAGTGAAAATTGTATATTTAGTTGCGACCAGGCCGACAAAATTACATCAACAGGTGAGAGATTAATTGCAATATTTTTTAAAAATAAAATAAATAAATACACCCAACAGTCACATACATAGTCCTGACCCCACACTAAGATACAAGTCTTGTGTCGTGGGTATCAGGAACTACGAGAGACTTTTCGGTCTCACAAACACCCAGACCCGAAACAAACACTTGTGGTTCACACAAACATTTGTCTCGGTGCGGGAATCGAACCCGCGGCCTTTCGTTTCACAAGCTGGTCTAGCCAACTGCGCCCCGGGGCTGTATTTTTTTTGCAAATTAACTTTGTATTTGAATTAAAAAAGAATATGTAAAAATATATTTACTCAAACCAAATCTCATTTAATATTCCCGTTCGATAAATTAAAACTTTTTCACAATTATTTAGATATAACATTTCAAACATCAAAGAGTGTCTAAAAGAAGTTTTTAACTACGACTACTTTCCATTGTAAACTAAAGATATAACTTTAAACTCATAAAAGTGAATAATTTTACACAAAAGAAAAACTCAAAGGCAATTTGAAATACAAATAGCATTAATAAAAGTATCTTTGAAGAATCTTTGGAACGTAAACAAGGATTGTTTTAAGTCTCAAATTGAAACATTGCCGAGTTTATAAAGTCACGCAGGTTGTAACGGAGTTTCAATTAATTTTGGAGTGTTAAGGCAGAAGTTGCTCCCGCCGCGGTCTCACTTTACAAAGATTGATGGGGTGACAACTGTCCTGTTTTAATACGGAACTTTGTGGAGCGTCTGTCCATCAGCGGATTGCTTACAAATATTTAATTATTTATGTTTTTTATACATAATAACGTATAAAGGCGGGCATTAAGCCTAAGGCATTATCTACCAGTCAACCTTAGGGTGGTGCAGAGATACATGATAGGTGCATAAATATTGATGATATAAATATATAAACAATAAACATAAATAGTATATTTGTAAAACCTACTTATATAAATATATATTATACACAAATATATATATACATACTAAGATGCTTCTGACAGTAGATTCAAAAAAAGTTGCCGAACCCTTACTTTAAAGGAAAAGCGGTTTGTCAAATATTTGGTATGGTAGATTTTTAGAGCACCTATTGCCTACTAAAATAGATAATGATTACCTTGCATTATTGGATAAAGTTATCCCAAACACGCTCGAGATGACAGGTGAGTATCCGGCATAAATATTTATTACATTTCTATTATGCCTGTGTTCTTGATAGGGTAAGCAGAAGTGTATGTTAAACCTTTTGTCATTTGCGCTTTCAAGCTGCTACTATCTTAGACAACTCCGTGACGCAGGTGACTAGACACCATCTTGCGAAACGAGTGGCCGCGGGTTCGATCCCGGCACCGAGACAAATGTTTGTGTGATCCACAAATATTTGTTTCGGGTCTGGGTGTTTGTGAGACCAAAAAAGTCTCTCGTAGCCTCTGATGCTCACGACACAGGACTTGTATCCTAGTGTGGGCTGAGAACTATGTATGTGACTGTTGGATGTATTTATTTATTTAATTTCTTAAAAGAAAAATTCGAGACCGTCCGACCCGGGAACCAAAACCAAGACCAACAGAGCAGTGAACTATCTATCATTACTACTTCTATTGTTCTAATAAAAGTATTATTATGTTTTCAAATAATCTGAATAAATTGTTGCGGGATGATAACAAAAAAGGTTTTCACAGAGACTCGCTGAGCTTTACAGCTGTCGATCCTGGTGTAAGGGAGTTGCAGCGGCGTATATGTGGAGCGAAATTCTCCATAATAATATAGACTTAGTACTAGTAGTTCTTAAGT
Organism: Hemaris fuciformis; assembly: GCA_907164795.1. Lineage (NCBI taxonomy): Eukaryota > Metazoa > Arthropoda > Insecta > Lepidoptera > Sphingidae > Hemaris > Hemaris fuciformis. Next base: position 1,603,337 of record OU015452.1, read on the forward strand.
CGTGATGGCCTTGAGGTTCAAGCACGCAGCCGAGAATCTTACCAGTCACGGGTTCAAACCCCAGGCACACACCTCTGGCTTTTCGAAGATATGCGTGTATTCACAAATAATTATCTCGTACTTTAACGGTGAAGGAAAACATAGTGATGAAGCCTGCACACTTAAAAGTTCTTAGGAATTTCTTAGGTGTGTAGTCCGCCAACCAGCACTAGGCCAGCGTGGTGGACTAAGGCCTAAACCCTCTCAATTGTAGAGGAGGCCCATGCCCAGCAGTGGGACGTATGTGAGCTGATGATGATGATGACTAGTAGTTCTTATTTTATAGTATTTAAACCGCTTGCAGTGCCCCCATACCTTGATGTAACACGAGTCCCTTAGAAAAGCAGTCTTCTAACAGGTATCCCGGTTTAATCGGGTTATTCTTCTAGTTTGTCCTTTACAAAGGAGATTAGATTTCTTTGATAAATGCTTATCTGTCATTCCGTTTTTAGAGAGATATTGAGTAAAATTAATACATAGCATGCCACATTTTCTCCTCAGCATAAGTGGGAGACTTGGGACCTAGAGGTCAAACGAGAAAAGTGTAATTGGATTTTTCCATTATGTAATTCTAAGTTGCAACACGGAGTTTAGAAATGCCACTAATAACAATACGCCAAAATCCCTTCAATGATATAGAATTGTGTGTGTGTGTTATATACACACTCTTAATAAGACAGATATTAAAAATGACACATTTTAATCGATATAAGATAAGAATATCATTCCTCTCTATTTCGTTTCATTTAAAAGAATGATTTCATCAGCCCATATACGTCCCACTGCTGGGCACGGGCATCCTCTACAACTGAGAGGGTTTAGGCCTTAGTCCACCACGCTGGCCTAGTGCGGGTTGCTGGACTACACACCTAAGATATTCCTACGAACTTTTAGGTGTGCCGGTTTCATTACGATGTTTTCCTTCACCGTTAAAGTACGTGATAATTCTTTGTGAATACACACATAACTTTGAAAAGTTAGAAGTGTCGATATTCTCGATTGTGTGCCTAAACCTTGAGGCAATCACGACTTAATGAAAAGAATGATTTAATGTAGCTAAAATAAAACATCTTTGTCAATGTCTTCAAGGAATTGGGCGAAAAATTGTTTCTTTTGTTCATAGTTATACGTTTTGTTTGTTTGTATGATAAACGTCAAATAAACAGCATACATACATACATTAACTCACGCCTGTATTCCCTGAAGGGGTAGGCAGAGATGCACTTCGGCACCCACATTTTGCCAGGTATGTATCAGTCCCACGTAATAGGGGGCGTGCCTATTGCCGTTTTTCGGGCACATTTCCAGACTCCGTGCTGCTACTGAGAATTTCCTAATGGAAAAACCCAATAACACTTTGCCCGACCCGGGAATCGAACCCAGGACCTCTAGATCACACAGCACATACTTGTACCGCGAGACCACGAGGCAGTCAAACAAACAGCATACTATTCATAAATCAACGTTTAATAATTAAAACATAAATTTTAATCCTTTAATAGTTCGCATGGTAAGCCGACGAAGTTTCTTTACATTTAACCCCACTAACAGCGAATGTTCGGTACGAGACGCTTCCTCATTACCCGCTGTAGAGAACGCCCCAAAACTTCCCCCATTATGTTTTACAACGCATTTTAAAGCCGGGACGTGACCCACATGCTCGCCCTCAAGACGCATTGGGCTTAAATTGTTTGGAGGAAAAATATTCCTGCGTTGTTTCGCGAATTGTAAGTATCTGATAACAGAGAAAATGTATTTGACTTACATACACATACATAAACTCACGCCTGTATTCCCCGAAGGGGTAAGCAGAGGTGCATTTCTGCACCCACATTTCGCCAAGTATGTATCAGTCCCAAGTAATAGGAGGCGAGCCTATTGCCGTTTTTCGGGCATATTTCCAGACTCCGTGCTATTACCGAGAATTTCCTAATGGAAAAACCCAATAACACTTTGCCCGACCCGGGAATCGAACCCAGGACCTCTAGATCGCACAGCATATACCTGTACCGCGAGACCACGAGGCAAAATGTATTTGAATTTGAGAATAACGCCAAGAACATACTTGTTATAATAATGTTCTCGTTTTTATTTGCTTGAGTTGAGTTATAGGGAAATTAAAACCGTAGGTTTGTTGGAATAAGAGCGTGATATGCGAGCGAGAGATTCTGTGTTCAATGCCAGGGTAGGACAAAGTTTTGTTAAGTCCATTGGAAATTATTAAGGGAGATTGGATATGTGCTCAAAATAGCAAAATGCTATCCTTTTGTAGTGTGATTTAAAAATGTTATGTAGAAAAATTAATAACTATTACATGCTAGCCAGGTCTCCCTGCTAAAATCAAGTTCCAGGAAAAAAAAATCTTATTGTCCTCCGCTGCGCCATAAACGTCCTTTAACCGAACGATATTAAATGAAAAGCTCCATTAAAGCAACATTTGAAGTGACTTCCGCCATGAGGAAACTCCCGAGGGCGCGATCGCAGGTTCTTTAAAGGGTGGGAATGTTTCAACCCTCATTACGAGGACAGGTTTTGAATAATGGCAAAGTTGAAATTTTAAAATAAACAGTGTTTTTTCTAAAGTCAAAAATTGCAAGTGGCAATTTCTACATCCACCCCGATGGTTGTTTTAAAGCGCCTTTAAAAGTTTTTGAAGTACGTATTCATATAGGTTGACTAGAAAAGCCAACTTTTTCGGCTGGTAAATTAATACATATTATGCAGCGGCGGTACTTCCATAGAAGCCCAAAAGGCCAGTTTGCCTTACAAAATTCCGAATAATTAATCTTTAAAATTTAAATCTTTATTAAAAAAATAATTTGACATATAAATGTGAATATCCAGACGCCACAATAAACAAATATAAATTATTAACTAGACATTGAAAAATCGACTGCCTCGTGGTCTCGCGGCACAAGTATGTGCCGTGCGATCTGGAGGTCCTGGGTTCGATTCCCGGGTCGGGTAAAGTGTTATTGGGTTTTTCCATTAGGAAATTCTCAGTAGCAGCACGGAGTCTGGAATTGTGCCCGAAAAATGGCAATAGGCTTGCCCCCTATTACGTGGGACTGATACATACCTGGCGAAATTGGGTGCAGAAATGCACCTCTGCCTACCCCTTTGGGAAATACAGGCGTGAGGTTATGTATGTACCTACATTGCAAAATTAACGTGTAACGCTTATGGGCTTCTATGGAAGTACCGTCACTGATACTATGGTATCTTACCTTGCTAAGACGAAATCTAGTGCATTCTTCTTTGCACTAGGTAGGCTATATTATCTATACTAATATTATACATAGGAAAGGCCTGCATTTTTGTTTGTATGTAACGGATAAACTCAAAACTAATCCTGCTTTGGTTTAGTTCAAATCGTTGGATATGAATCATTATTTATACAGCCTATTTTTCATCCCGAGAAAATGTAGTGAAATGCCGTGAAAAGTAATTTAGGATCGTCGTGCTACCTGGTCTCTGCCTATTACTGAAGAATATCACGCCGACGTCTCTGGCCTGATGGCTTTCAGAGAGATTCTCAATCTAGGCCGTACGATACTTACTATTAAATCTATACTTATTAAGGCTAAAGTTACTTAGCCCATCTAAAAATTGGTAATCTTACTTTTAGAATGTTGTGCCAAAGCGAAGCTTGGCTCCATCGCTTTACTTTGCAAGGGAATAGGAAAAAATCTAGCGAACTTTACATCTATGTAAATGGCCGCAGACTCCTACGTCACGGAATGACGACGCGCATCCACAACGACCAATTTCACGTTTCTAGGGGAGATAAAATTTGCAGCCAATTTTTAAATAGAGGCTATTTTTGACCTGAAATTGTATGTAAATGACACGGGGAGTTGTTTATCTCTTCGTAAGTAGTATCAGTGTGTTGTGTAACCGAGAGTAGCTGAGTTCGATTCCTGGGCAAGGAAAAGGTTATATTGAGTATTTCCGTTATGGAATTATTAATGGCAGCATGTAGTTTGGAAATGAACTCGAAAAACAGTAAGGTAACCTTACTATATGGGACTTAAAGCAGAGTTGGCCAATCGAAAAATAGATATCTTCTTTCCCGTTCTGAAAATATCTTCAGCAGCCCATACACGTCACGTCCCACTGCTGGGCACGGAAATCCTCAATAACGAAGAGGGTGTAGGTCTGAATACAAGCGTGAATATATTAATGTACGTTTTCTTCGCAAATAAATTATTACATCAACTTTCATGAACGACGAAGGATGAATGCTGCCAACCCTTTAAATAAATAAATAAATATATAGTTCTGACCCCACACTAGGATACAAGTCCTGTGTCGTGGGTAAGAGAAACTACAAGAGACTTTTCAGTCTCACAAACACCCAGACCCGAAACATATATTTGTGGATCACACAAACATTTGTCTCGGTGCGGGGATCGAACCCGCGGCCTCTCGTTTCGCAAGCTGGTATCTATCCAACTGCTCCACGAGGCTGTCAATGTCAATGTCTTTATGTCACTAAATTCAGTGCCAGATGCACCAAACCTAACGAGGCTACTTCTTGCTCAAAAGAAATCACTAACAATGCTCCGCTTTCTTCAACTTGTAGTAGCATTAAAATATACTTTCACGAATAAACAACATTAGCACAGAGATGAGATATCTCAAAGCGACAGTAAAAAGCAACGAATGCAGAAGTAATTTATGCGATGCGGACGCTTTTTTCTGGAAAATTCCGCGGTCTTGGTTCAGCGCGTGATAACAGTCTTCCTTTTGCTGTCCGCGGTCTTGTGGACATTTAGGGGTTCACGGTGTTGAATTTAAATATGTAAGAAGTAAACAAAAATGTACTCGATATTTTTGTTTACATTTATCTTCAGAAATGTGGTGTATTATGGAAAATATTAGTGTAAATAATAGTCGTGATGGCCTCGAGGTTTAGGCACGCGGTCGAGAATCTCGACGGTCGTGGGTTCAAACCCCAGGCACACACCTCTGACTTTTCGAAGTTATGTGTGTATTCACAATGAATCATCACGTACTTTAACGGTGAAGGAAAACATCGTGATTAAAACTGCACACCTAAAAGTTCTTAGGAATTTCTTAGGTGTGTAGTCCGCCAACCCGCACTAGGCCAGCGTGGTGGACTAAGGCCTAAACCCTCTCAGTTGTAGAGGAGGCTCGTGCCCAGTAGTGGGACGTGTATGGGCTGATGATGATTAGTGTAAATGGGAAAGTCAGTCGTTATGCTTTTGTACATATGTATATAGTTGATCTAATTTTCATGACATTATATTATTAGGAATGGAAATATTAATTGATTTTAACATAAAGATTTATTCGATCACGGATCGTAACAAACATAAATTGACATTTAATATGAATTTGAAATAACAAAATGTTAACATTAATGAGGGTGAATTTAAAACAAGACAAGCGTTGACGTTCGGACAGAGCTTCCGCGCTGTAAACCGGCCGATGAGTGAGTGTCGCCCGATGCTCAGCAGCGCCCGATATTTAGGCAGCCGACGTGATGACGATCTCAGCTGCCCCCGAAATATTTTTACTCCTAATAATAAATATAATTGTAATTTTGCGGCGAGGACCAACAGACACGATGACGTCGTGTATTTCGGGTAGTGAAACTTTGTACGGACGGATATATGTATGCTCGCTCTCTATTAAGGGGGACTTAAACATCTTTGGGGATACAGGCGTGTGATTTCGTGCATTTTTTGTATGTATACTAGTTGTGGTGCAGTGAGACCTATTTTGACTTTGACTAATGATGATGATTGATGATGACAAACTCATTTTTCAACCTCATCACAGTGCCTGGGATTTAATCACGCAACATTTGAGATTTTGTTTTAACTGCGTGGCTTACTCCTGCAGTAATTACCATTCGCAAATAGTTTATGGTAATTATAGCCAGTTGTGCTTGTTTTGTTGGCTTTAATAAATCGTCGCACTTCACTTAAAGACCCTATATGAATAAGGGACAGGGCGGTTCTGTTTTATGGTGCGGCAGAGGTTGATGGTGTCCGAAACTTATAGTGGCTCTGAAGGAAGTTTCTACACAACGGTTTCCATTAGCGAGTTGGGTCTTGGAGGGAGAGAGAAAAATTGGGAGAATTTAATTATAAAAAGTAAATGATAGGTCTTTTTATTTTATTTTAAAGTGGGTAGAATTATGTAAGCCGACGAAAGAAGGATATGAATAGGCATCTTATGGCCGAATACTGAAACGCTACTTAATCTGAGGGGGACTTATATTTAAGTGGGTGTTATAATTTAAGCGGTATACCTATACTTAAAAAATGTCATGTAAAAGAACTTTTTGTGGTAATGTTGCTATTTATGGAAATTTAAGTGGGAATTAGTTAATCAAAGTCTTAAAACCGATAAATTATGTTTCAGTTTACCGCTTAAATTATAACAGCCACTTAAATATAAGTCACCCTTTAGATTAACTAGCGTTTCAGTATTCGGCCATTAGACACATAGGACATGAATCAACATTAAATATTGTTGTCCGAATATTATATTCATATGTTTTTTTTTTTTTTTTTTTTTTTTTAATAGCCTATACTAGATCCCACTGCTGGGCAAAGGCCTCCTTCTTCTTCTTCCACTCCTCTCTATTTTGTGCTATGGTACGCCACTCCTTCTCAAAGGCGTCCAGGCTGTCTCTCCAGCGCATTCTCGGTCTGCCACGCTTTCGGCGGCCCTCAGATGGTATCCAATTAGTGGCGGCTTTCGCCCATCGGTCGGGATCCATCCTGCAAAGGTGGCCGGCCCAGTCCCACTTCAGCTCAGCGGATCTTTTGCCATATGTTTATAGCTGCATTTATTTATTCACTGTTGCTTGTATGCCTAAAGAATTGTTAGAGATTTATTTTGACGCCCATGATTCAATAGTTGTGTTCTAAGGCATTGTACGGTCTTCAGGCTACTCTGACAATTTGTAAAATAAATAAAGCTTAGTTTTTGGAAAAGTAAAACCTCTGGATCGCATGATGCACGCTAATGCATCAGGACAAACGAAGAACAATAAACGGTTGTAGTCACAACAGAAATTAGTTTAATCATATCCATCATAGATGTCACTATTAACTAAATACATTTTGGATAAAATTTGACCAAAACAACAATGGAATGTAATCAATAAAAGCATGATTAGTCTCACGTTTTTTTTTGCGAATTAAAAAACTTGCACGAAGTTCACAAAGAAATGGCAATCAAAGCGGCGGTTTTAAGAAAGTCAGTTAATGACTGAGCCAGTTTAAATTAGCCAAACTCCAAAATCCCTTCAAAGGGCAATAATTAGCCTTTTGTCTGAAAATTTCGGATTAACTTTCGTCTTCCGCGGGATTGTAAATCATTTCAGATAAGGTCTTTTGGCATTTGCGTAATTCACTAGTTCTCAAAGGTTTTGTGTTTCTATCTTCACAGCCCTTTTTTCACGAGAGGAAAGTTAAGCTTAAGCTCTCTTTTCGGTACCTCGAGGGAAGTCGAAAATACCTTCCATTTCTTCTTAATCTAAAATAACATATCTGCAGACCAAAACTGCCCGCGAAGATTACACGATAAACTTACATGGTCAAAAATTATGTTAGCAAGGAACTAAACTAAATTATTACGAAAAGCTAATAAGCTGATAAATATAATAGGTTATTACCTATAGATGGTTTAAAAAAAATATAATTTAAATGGCAGAAGTTACAATTTATTCGTCAACTTTCGCCAACAAAATTGATATGTAATTTTGGTGATTGATTATTCGAAAGTGTAAGACAAGGAAATTATGGTAAAATGCATTGATGGATGGCTATCTTAAGTTATTCTTGATGGATGATCAGGATGGAGAAGTAATAACCGAATTCCAATATTAATATCATGAAAAGTTTTGCGAATAATCCTCAAATGTGCGTGGTTCATTTAATTATTTTAAATTTAAATAAAATACATTATTTTAAATAAGGTTTTAACAGTTTACAGTTGTTAACAGTTTTTAGAAATATATCCTTAGTAAATTTGCATATTTTATAAGAATACGTATATGGAATTTCTTATCTACATAAGTACTATGTGTTGATGGTCGTAAGTTTTTCCATAGCAAGTCATGGTTGGCTAAGACCTAAAATCTCTCAAAAAAGTAAGACAATAGCTTCAACCTTTACCACATATAATTTTAAAATACACTTCTACCTAACCTGTTATGAATACAGACTTAAAGGTTCTTTGTATAGGTATATTGAATGAAAATTGGATAACATTAAATTTTAATTACTTAAAGATTAGTTTTTTGCTAAAAAAAATTACATACATACATAATCTCACGACTGTATTCCCCGAAGGGGTAGGCAGAGGTACATTACTGCACTCACATTTCACCATTTATATATCAGTCCCATAGCAGTGATGGCCTCGAGGTTTAGGCGCGCGGTCGCAGGTTCAAACCCTAGGCACACACCTCTCACTTTTCGAAGTTATGTGCACGTATTCACAATGTATTATTCACTTGCTTTAACGGTGAAGGAAAACATCGTGATAAAACCTGCACACCTAAAAAGTTCTTAGGAATTTCTTAGGTGTGTAGTCTGCCAACCCGCACTAGGCCACCGTGGTGGACTAAGGCCTAAGCCCTCTCAGTTGTAGAGGAGGCCCGTGCCCAGCAATGGAACTTATTTGGGCTGATGATGAATGATGATGAATATCAGTACCACGTAATAGGGGTAAAATCCGCGAGCCTATTGCCGTTTTTCGGGCACATTCGGGAGTCAGGCCTCCGTTACTGAGAATTTCCTAATGGAAAAACCCAATACTTTGCCTGACTCGGGATTCGAACCCAGCACCTCGTGATTGTACGGCACATATTTGTTCCGTGAGACCACGAGGCATTTTTATTTTATTTATTGTGTATATTATCTTTATTGTAATGCAGCTGTTTAGTGATCACTACCCCTACTACCAACTTGAATTTCTATCATCATCATCATCATCATCATCATCAGCCCAAATACGTCCCACTGCTGGGCACGGGCCTCCTCTACAACTGAGAGGGTTTGAGGGGAGAATTTCTATCATTGAACAGAAGAAGTACTACGTGCCTATATGTATAGAAACAAAAGTAAGTTTTTTGTTACCCTTTTACGCCTAATCCATTAAACCTATTTAGTGAATTGAGTTATAAAGATACACCTAGCCAAACAAACCTCAGAAGCATAATTAGCAACTTTTTATAATTGAACAAACTTTATATTCATGTTAACAAAACTCTAGCTTTAATAATGCAAAAACAGGCATCATGTGGCTATTATGTCTAAAATATCACCGTTAATATACTTGTCTGTCACGCAGGCATTTAGCTTAGGTCACCTAGACCTGCGACCGTGCTGAAAAACACCTGTACGGGACGAGGGTCGACCTAATGGAATAATCGTTCACAATTTAGCTGTCACAGAATAATAGGTTAGAAATTTATCTTAATAAGTTGGAAATGTGTTAATTCTACGCTTTTAAGGCTATTAGGGAGCTTCCCTTGACAAAATATTATATACAACAACAAAATATTAAGAAACGACAAAATATTAAGAAATCAATTAAAGATAAGCTTTACAAAAAAGCATACTATAAAATTTCAGATTTTATTGAAGATAATAAGCCCTGGGAGTAAGTAAATTGATCGAAGTTTTGTTTTGTTGCTACAGTTTGTATCGTTATGACATTTATAATGTAAAATTGAAATAATTTAATGAAAAAAAAAAAAAAAAGTCATATGTTGCTATTATTTAAAGAAAAAAAATGACATGTCGTGTTGCTGAGGGAGTTTCTTGCCGTTTCATCTCCACAGCTATAACACGTTTCGAAGCGGCAATAGTTTAAAAATTTATTAAAAAGTGTAAAATTGACGATTCAAAAGAACTTGTAAAAGTCTATTTGAATAAAGATACTTTGACTTTGACTTTAAAACAAGCATGATTAATTTAAGGAACTGAAGTGTATCAGCCTCGAAGTTAAAGTCTTTCGAGGATTTTTTTTGTGGTGGTGGTTGGCATTGATTAATTCATATGCTATCGTGCATCTGTCCGTGTTTGTATGTTTCATGATATTCTTAATATGACGTTCACTGCTGGATGTATCCCCCCCTCATCCTCCAAGGGCTTCCAAAGTGACCTTTTGAAAGTTGCCTTCATCTATCAATCATAGTTAGACCCACAGAACAGTTGAATAATCCTAGAAAGGAGATATCAGCATGCCGAGCGTGCCGAACCTACGACTAGACTATCACATGTTTGACACGGCGGCTTCTTAGTAATTCGGGTTGCGTGTAATATCAAGACTTACTAATGTGTGGCGACCAATAAATAGCAGCCACTTTTTATTTGTCGTAAACTTGTATTAGAATGTATAAGTGGCAGACAAGCGGCTAAACTCTTCCCAATACAAAATACTGTCTACTTCCCTTCTAATCTTATTTAGCTGTTCTATGGTAATATCGTGGTCTCGCGGTACTAGTATGTGCTGTGCGATCTAGAGGTCCTGGGTTCGATTCCCGGGTCGGGCAAAGTGATATTAGGTTTTTCCATTAGGAAATGCTCAGTAGCAGCCCGGAGTCTGGAAATGTGCCCGAGAAACGGCAATAGGCTCGCCCCCTATTACGTGGGACTGATACATACGTGGCAAAATGTGGGCGCAGTAATGCACCTCTGCCTATCCTTTCGGGGAATACAGGCGTGAGATTATGTATGTATGTATGTATGTATGGTAAGACCGTCTGTCCACAACATCGGTGTAATTATTCTTGTAAGTTAAAGTGGCTTTATTTATTTGCCAGATAGAGATAAGATGTTGTGTAGCCGTTTAATATAAAAAATGAACAGAAAATCATGAGCAGCGCGGTTCAAGTAGACAATTAACCATCGACAAATGACAATTTATTTTAAACTATATAAAATTGTATTTATTTCAACATACTTAAAAGTGACACACATTGACTTCATATAAAGATAAGTCTTTTGTCGTGATGAAGTCGGACATAAGTCAAGTCATGATAGCCATTCGAATAAATATGATACCAACAGATGTGTCATTTATATCGAATGGATGCATTTTAATAAAATTTAAATCCCCTGGACATTGAGGGGCAATAAAAATGAATGCAACAAAGTGCTGTATCTCATAACGCAAGACGCGCATAGCTCAGTGACATTTTTCATATTTCGTTACCTCAGCTGTGTTGCCATGCTCAATCCATTTATAATGAAAAATCCTATTAATATTGTATTTATTATAAAAAAGTATTCTACAGTAAGCTGTGGAATGCTAATGTAATTCAAACGAATTATCCAACAAAGAACGCGGATTTAGTTATTTTGTTAAGTAAGTAAGTTTGGGTCGAGCCTATTGCAATATATATTTTTATTTATTAGAAGTGAAATAAAAAATAAATAAACACAAATTAATTAAATGTTCGCCTAAGTAACACTTTATTTTCATAATCAATACAAAGTTGATAAATTTAAAGGAAAACAACAAAACAAAATAAGCAAGATCACCAAATGAATTTAACTAATGTTAGCAATTTATAACTCAAGATCAAGAATCAAAGTTTACATTAAACCAAACTTCCGAGAAGTTAGTTACATATAGTACCTAACACTTGATAACATTTTGCTCGATCTGTGAATTGACATCGCAACATTTCAATCACATACAATATCCTTTATTTAACCGCAGGACCAACAATGACGAAATTTTACATAGAGAAAAAATATTAAGAAGAATAAAAATAAAATTTTCCACAAATAACTAGAATATAAAAGCTAGCAACACCAAGGCCGCTGCTAGTGGTTAAGCAAGCTTATTAAAAATTCCTACCTCTATCATCCGGATGGATTTGTGTACGGGTAATATATGGGTTTGAAAATCTCCGTGGATTACTGAATAACTCATAAAAATCATATTTAACGTACGCTGTCTGCTTATATTACTTATTTGATATTGAAGGGAGAAGATTATTATTTCTATGTTTTAATAACTGAACAGCAAAGTGACTGCAGTATGCTTTTAATATTAAAAATGAAACAAACAAGATTGTATGCATAAAAAACTACATACTACTCTTATATTTAAAAGACGCCAAAACGGCTGAACAGATCTAGGTAAAAGTAGTCGTATAAATGATTGCGATCTTCCAATCCCAAAAAAATAATATTTACCGCGAATGAAATCAAGGTGCACCGATAATATCTTAATAGTTGTTTCGTACAATCTTTTTACAAAATCCCAAACTACCGGCTTAGGCTAGCTGTCTAAAAGTATTAGACGCTCCTTTCCTACCCACTCTAACTTTGATGTGACGGTTCCTTACATCGACGATAGCATCATCATCATCAGCCAAAACACGTCCACTACTATACATGGGTCTCTCTCAAAGATTTCTAGAGCGTCTTAGAAGTGGCCTGCTTCCCTTACAGTTATTCAATTATTAATATTACCTGTACCATTCCACAAAGGCAACTGCTTAGCATGCTAGTCAGTTACCCAATCTCCAATCGGAGTGCAACTCAGCTCAACTGAGCCATAACGACTGAATATCTTGGCTTGAATAGTTGAATCTCGTCCACGATTCGTGGTTTGAATCGAGACTTCTGTTCAAATTAATCGCTTTGTAGTTAGGAGCGGACAGTGAGCTATTTATTGCATTTATTTCATTTACGTGGCAATTTATAATCTATGATAAACATTGAATGCTTCTTTAAGAGGAGTAGTGACGGCCTCGAGGTTTAGGCACACGGTCAAGTCAAACCCCAGGCACACACCTCTGACTTTTCGAAGTTATATGTGTATAAAAAATTAAATATCTTTAACAATTAAGGAAAACATTCTTAGGAATTTCTTAGGTGCGTAGTCTGCCAACCCGCATAGTGGACTAAGACCTAACCCTCTCAGTTGCATAAGAGGCATGTGCCCAGCAGTGGGACGTATATGGGCTGATGATGATGACGATTTCCATATATGTATATGCATTTACATAAAATAAGATGAGACACCATTCAACAAGATATTTTATTTTATTTATCTATATTGTAAGTTTTTTGAATTGAAGCAGCAATATACATATGTATATACAATACTGCCTCGGGCTTTTAAAACTCAGTTCTTAGTCCAAAAACATCTCCGTCTATAAATGATGTACCGCTTGCATCTTGCAAATAATGTCCTTCCGTGGACAAAGGTCGTTTTCCACGCAACTACCGTTTATCTTATCCAAAACTTTCTTAACAACACTCAGAAATTTCAAAGGATCTCACGTATTTACATAAATATTGCACGGGACCTCAGAATAGGGATTTAATTCTCATTCAGCCTGCAGCGTGGACCTCTCAGCCCCAACATATATATTCTAACCATCAAGAGCCTTTACAATCTTATCACACAGCAATAAGGATCATTATTAAATGACAAACAGTTTCAGAACTGTAGCAACTCAATTTGCGTTCTTTGCAATTACAATGTTACATTTGCTATCTATGGTGTAGCTATGTTTATTTAGGACTTTATTTCTGCAGGTACAACGTCGAAAATAGAAAAGCAGAAAATTACACGACGGCAAATTATTAGGTTGTTGTCTTCAGAATTACAAAAATATTGATGCGGTCGTGAAATAATATGTTGATGTGTTTTACTGAACCTTATTGCAAGGGATTAAAGACTAAGATACAGCACGATATGGTGAGTAGTGGAAAAGGTAAGTTTGCAAGGTTATTGTAAGTGAAAGACGGACACAAACTGTGAATGCTTATAGGGCTGTGACCAGGATCGTATGCGCTTCTCTGACAGTTTACTTAATCAATTTGCATATTGTTTCAGTTCAGATGAAAGATTCATAGCAGGGATGGGTTTAAGGGCTTTGTGTGGGGAAAATATAAACAAAGTTTGTCTCACACGTCCTTCATCTAACTTTCCGTTTTCACACATGTTTTCTTTGGAATATATGAGATACATAGCAGAAAATATTTCTGAGTATATAATGCATGCTCAAATTTTTAGGAGAGGAGTATGTGAGTTAAAGTTGACAAACTGTATTTAGAAAAACCGCATTACAAATGAGAAGACGCAGCTTATAATCGTTATATGGATGTGTATTTGTATTTATATTTTATATGTAGTGAAGCACACGTGATGTAGTAAGGAGTGATGGCCTCGAGGTTTAGGCGCGCGGTCGAAAATTTCAGCGGTCGCAGGTTCAAACCCCAGGCACACACCTCTGACTTTTCGAAGTTATGTGTGTATTCACAATGAATTATCACTTGCTTTAACGGTGAAGGAAAACATCGTGATGAAACCTGCACACCTAAAAGTTCTTAGGAATTTCTTAGGTGTGTAGTCCGCCAACCCGTACTAGGCCAGCGTGGTGGACTAAGGCCTAAACGCTCTCAGTTGTGGAGGAGGCCCGTGCCCAGCAGTGGGACGTGTATGGGCTGATGATGATTTTATATGTAGTATGTACCTATGACTTCATTACGAATTCTATCCACCAGAGAAGCATTTCCCGCTCCATGGCACGCTGAGTGACTTTGAATTTGTGGATCAGACCTTTGGTGAGTGTCCACGTTTCGGCTCCGTATGTCACTTGAGGAAGGTGGCGGGTAGCGGATGGATAAGGGCTGCTCAAGACCGGGATGGTTGGCGCCTACTTGGGGAGGCCTTCGTTCAGCAGTGGACGGCGATAGGCTGAGAATAATATGTATGTACCTATGTATTTTGTGAGTAGTATATTTTATATTAATTCACCAAATGGTATATAATATGCGCCTACTTTTCGACTGTTAGAGAATACCTAAGGCATTAAGTCCGCCTTTGTAGATGAGATCATTGCTCACTGAGATATAAATGATCTAATATTTTTTTCATTACGAGTACTACTGAGAAACGTTCATCATCAGCCCAAATACGTCCCACTGCTGGGCACGGGCCTCCTCTACAACTGAGAGGGTTTAGGCCTTAGTCCACCACGCTGGCCTAGTGCGGGTTGGCGGACTACATACCTAAGAAATTCCTAAGAACTTTTAGGTGTGCGGGTTTTATCACGATGTTTTCCTTCACCGTTAAAGCAAGTGATAAATCATTGTGAATACACACATAACTTCGAAATGTCAGAGGTGTGTGCCTGGGGTTTGAACCTGCGACCGCCGAAATTCTCGACCGCACGCCTAAACCTCGAGGCCATCACTGCTTGCACTGAGAAACGTTAAAAATCACGAATTCATCAAAAGTAAATAAAAACCTATTTTTAATAGTCTGGTTATTCTCGTATGAAACATATAGGATAGATTTTCTCTTCATTTAGCGTTTGATGTAATCTAGCTGTATACTATAGTGTAGTATATAGCATATAGTATGCGCCGCAGGATATCGACGCCGTTCCAATAAAGGGTGACTGCACTCGCAAACACACGAATCGGTTTTAGTACAAGCTTGTGTGATGTTTTATTTACTACTTTTATTTATTTATTTATGCTTTTTATACAGTTTGTATAAAGGCGGACATAATGCCTTAGGCATTCTCTTACAGTCGACCTTTGGGTGATGCAGAGATAAAAGAAGTAGGTGCATAAATAACGAACTGGTGGAGATACATACATACATATATACTAACATATTAAGAACAACAAGAAAATAGGAATACACATATAAAATATGAAATATAATCCAGTATACATACACACAAATATAAATACTTTTCTTTTTATAACTTTTCTTATTATAAGTGAGATTTAACTCACAAGTGTCCGGTACATACATTCATAACCTCACGCCTGTATTCCCCGAAGGGGTAGGCAGAGGTGCACTTCTGCACACACATTTCGCCAGGTATCAGTTCCACTTACAGATTGTAATAGAGAGCGAACCTTTTGCCGTTTTTCGGACACATATCCAGACTCCGTGCTGCTACTGAGAATTTATTAATGGTAAAACCCAATAACGCTTTGCCCTACTCGGGAATCCAACCAGGGACTTCGAGATCGCACGGCACATACTTGTCGACAATTGTCCGATATAAACTGCTTGTGAAATTTTGTAGATGTAACTGTTTTAGGCAGTGATGGTCATTACATTACATCTACATGCGTAAAATTTCAAGTAATAGGGAGTAAAAAGAAGAATGTTGACAGATCGGATCAGAAAAGCAGCATTTTCTAATAACAAAAACCCCAACAACATTTTGCCTGATCCAGGAATCGTTTCAAAACTTATGCCCAAGGATTAACAAACCAGATAATGGGTATAACATAATAAAATTCCCTTTCAAAATTTAAGACTAGTTTGAATATAAATTAACTTCTCAAGAATAATAAAAGGCGGAATAAAAAACTTCAATAAAATTCTGTTAATGTGATTGCATTCATACATTACAAGTCTTGCAAGTTCTAAACACGGCAATAAATCGCGTTGTATTGTTCATATATTATGTTAGTGTATTGCCGTTTTCTACGCATCTGTGTAATAGAATATTCTTTACGTCAAGTACTTTATTCAGTTCTGTTAGAATACGTTTTATAATTACATAGAGCAGATTGTTTGATAATGATTCAATATACACAGGGTATATTCAGACCGTGATCGGAAACTAAGGTAGGTAATAGCTAAGGTGATTACAATCCCCCTGGCGTTAAAGAAAATCCCGATTTAAAAAAAAAAAAAAAAAAAAATTACGTTTTCCTTACAACCACATACTTATGTACATTTTAAACCTATGGTTGTTTTATTAAAATTCATATTAATTCCTTTCTTGGTTTATTCCGTGGATTCAGAACACCTCTACAATTCGACGTCAGGAGCAAGACTGCCGCTAACAGCGATTTTAAAGTATAAGTTTGAATGATTGAACGAATGAATGCACTAAATGAGTGACAATTAATCAATTGAGTGACTATTTAGAATTATCATCATCATCATCATCAGCCCAAATACGTCCCACTGCTGGGCACGAGCCTCCTCTACAACTGAGAGGGTTTAGGGCTTAGTCCACCACGCTGGCCTAGTGCGGGTTGGCGGACTACACACCTAAGAAATTCCTAAGAACTTTTAGGTGTGCAGGTTTTATCACGATGTTTTTCTTCACCGTTAAAGCAAGTGATAATTCATTGTGAATACACACATAACTTCGAAAAGTCAGAGGTGTGTGCCTGGGATTTGAACCTGCGACCGCCGAAATTCTCGGCCGCGCGCCTAAACCTCGAGGCCATCACTGCTTAGAATTATAAATACTAACTTTAGTAGAACGTGGAACAGTCGCGTGGTCCTGACATAATTATAGTTTCACTACCAACAAACACCCACAAAACCACAGCCTCTGATTTCACAGGCTAGTAACATAAACCTCACTAAGGAGGTCAATATTATTTTAAAATTATTCCTGTTTGTTGGCTGCCAGCACGCTCGGCCGAAGACTCATCCATATGTCAACAGGAATTCACATGAAAACACTAATCTAGTATGAAACTCACGGCTTGGCGAATTCATCTTTGCTCATTGAAGAGTGCAAGCACTCTTGTAAGATTAACATGAAACTATCATTTGATAACGGTGAAGGAAAACACCTGAACTCCTAGAAGTTCTTAGGAATTTCTTAGGTGTGTAGTCCGCCAACTCGCACTAGGCCAGCTTGGTGGACTAAGGCCTAAACCCTCTCAGTTGTAGAGGAGGCCCGTCCCCAGCAGTGGGACGTATATGGGCTGATGATTTTCCAATAATAAATTCTTAGCAGCAGCACAGATTTTTAGTGCGTCTTAAAAACCAATGGGTAGAAATACAATTCTACCTACTCCTATAACATTAGGCGTGATGATAAGTAATACACAGCACGTGCGAAATATAATATCAATATATTACATAGTGTTATGAGGGGATTTATGGAGGCCATTATCTCGGCAAGATGTCGGTTTAATTAAAAATTAACGAAACGATCGTACAGGGGCTATTAACTGTGTCGTGTGACCCCAATATCGCTATTTATTGACCTCGAATAACTTGCTGGCTTGGGAAAATATGTAGGACATCTTTAGAAGCTTATTTTAGCGTTATTTCAGTTTTTTTTACCATACTGAGACGGCTAAGTGCCAAATTGCAAGACAATATATGACTACGACCCTCATCCGTCGACATAATTATTGATAGCTCCGGGGCGCGTTCGTCACCAACTTGTGAAATGATTGTGTGATCCACAAATATTTGTTTCAGGTCTGGGTGTTTGTGATAGTGAATTCTCTCGTAGTTTCTGATATCCATGGCACAAGACATATCTTAGTGTGAGGTCAGAACTATGTATGTGACTGTTGGGTGTATTTTTTTAGTATTCCCGGGTCAGTAAATGTGCTATTGTGTTTTTTCATTAGAAAATGTTCAGTATTAAAAGCAGACTTGTCTGATAATATTAATAGCTGGCAGAATATGGTTGTAGAAACCTGCTCTTTCATTAATCACGGCTGAATAGTGTGTGTAAGGAAAACATCGTGAGAAAACCTGCGCATTTAAGAGATCATAGGGTTTTTAGGTGTGTAGTCCGCCAACCCGCACTAGGCCAGCGTGGTGAAGGCATAAACCCTCTCAGTTGTAGAGGAGGCTCGTGCCCAGCAGTGGGACGAATTCGGGCAGATGATGATGATGAGAGTATGTGAGGCTTCAATAATCTATATTTCATAAAATGTTTCCTACAAAGATATAGTCTCCTATTACATTTATACTAATAAAAATGTAATAAAGAAAATATACTTGAATTTTTGTATGTTTGTAACCAACCCAAAAACTACGTGACGTATTTAAATTATTTTTGCTATTTTTGGACATTCCGAAGTAACATACGATACTTATAAAATTACGCCTAGGCGGAGCAGGGCCCAAAACTATATGAAACAGTTTTGTGACAAATTGCTCAGAAATTAAGGTCAGGCGTTTTGTATTAAGCGTGTAGCTGGGCCCCACCATTAGTAAATTATAAATTATAAGAAATTCAATCCAACGAAACAACCGTAGATACCTTTAAAAATAAACATTTACAGCTATATCAATCCTATGATGCCGGGTGCTTTCGAATCTTCACGCCAGCTGCCAATACGTCCCGAATGTTTGGCAAACTTTACACAGCTCGTGCCAGTTACATCTTGATATGCAGTCATGCCAGATTTAGTCGGACATGCCAGGTTAGGTCCAGTCGGAAATTGTTTAAGCATTTCTTCCAATCGACCTCATATTATAAATACGTCACAACATTGCATATTGTTACGCCTAAAGAGTGGAACTGGTTTTGATCAATTTGGTGCAGGTTTAGATGAGATTCTAGATGATTAAAGACTGCTTTTTATTCTGGAAAATCCTTTTTTTAGATGAAATCTACTTTTAAGACACAATCTTTCTTACCATCAAGAGAAAACGTACAATTATATCGAAGTATCGAGGCGAAGAAGGCATAATTTTCTATTTGCATACACATGGTAAAAGGCAATAGGCTTACGTGGGACGAAAACACAATTGGCGGAATGTGGGTGCAGAAATGCACCTGTGCCTCTCACCTTTCATCTCTGCGTGAAAATTGTAATTATCAATTTGAATGACTAAACATATGTAAAGTAAGGCGCCATTACAAATAATATAAAAGTAACACACAAAATATCTAAGGAAAAATTTGATCGTATTCTATTTCGATATATTCCTGTAGTTGAAACTGTTTGTGCACTCCACCCAACTAGTTTCACTCCTCTACCGCAATATCAGACTAGAAACTAATAACAATAAGTCTAGATATTCTAGGCTTACAGCGCTGTTAATTAACGGAGCGCATTGGGCGCGTAACAAAAATTTATAGGCTCATTAATATGTTGTTATGCGTAAACAAAACGGTTGCTGTTAATAGCAACATTTTTACCAGAAACTTTTAATGGAATAACATAGCAGAGTGGGTGTGGATTTAGGTTACGACTAGAGGGGTTTGGACCGCACTGATTTAGCTTGGTTTATTTTGAATCGACTATATATTACGATTTTTTTCGTGAGGTAAAGTGCAATTTTGCTCAGAATAATATTTGGAGGTATATATCTAAATCAGGTGTAAATAATCTGGGAGCGAGCGTTTTTCTATCCATCGGGACATTTCTAGACTCCGTGCTGGCTGACTTATTTTCGTCTACAGGAACTTTCTAGACTCCTTTCTACTTTTGATCTTTTGCAGAAAAATAGGACAATTTTAAGATTTTTAACTTTTTATTTTTCCTCTTTTATTATCCATCTGGTTGTCAGGAAGAAATTGCCTAGAGCGATAAGACCGTCTTTGTTTTTTAATAGTTTAGTTTCTGTATATAATTTTGTTTTATACCTACAAGAAAGCGTAATTTTTTTTTTTATACCTTGAGGAACTCAAAGACATTTAATCCGATGCACCGGTTTTCGATTCAACAAGCCAGTAAAAGTTATGGCTTGTGTTTAAATGTAAATACATATATACTCGCAACATTAAAAAAAAAAAAAAAAAAAAAAAAAAAAAAAAAAAAAAAAAAAAAACTCGCAACAGTTACATATGTACATAGTTCTGACCCCACACTAGGATACAAGTCCTGTGTCGTATCAGAAACTACTAAAAACTTTTCGCTCTCATAAACACCCAGACCCGAAACAAATATTTATGGATTGCACAACACACACATCACATCACGTTTCGCAAGCTGGTGTCTAGCCAACAGCACCACGGGGCAGTCAAATCAATTTAAATCTTTAAAATAAGGTGTGTAAATACACATGTATTTCTTATATGTTTTTTTTGTGACCCCTTAATTCTGCCCAGTAATAGTGTGCCCACGCGTTACCCGACGTGCAGGACAAAGTTTTATCAGGTGTTGTGCGAAATTTGTTTGATTACATGAATACGAAACGAGGGTGACCATGAATGTGTAATGGGTTCTGTGCCGCGCCGCGGGTGATGCGAATGAATGAATGACGTGGGACAAATTAGATCCTGAATGTGGAAAATGAATGGTAAATAATGCGAGATTTTACAAAGAGATTTAGGTAAATGCCTTTTGTAATGAGAGGGTTTAGGCCTTAGTCCACCACGCTGGCCTAGTGCGGGTTGGCAGACTACCCTCTCAGTTGTAGATGAGGCTCGTGCCCAGCAGTGGGAGGTATATGGGCTGATGATGATGATGAACTTTTGTAATGAAAGCGTACTGTTTTATGGTAAGTACAGTCAAATAAGAATGTCGTTTGGCGATAAATTATTGTAAGTTTCTCTGGATAGAAAAGTAGTGATAGCCTCGAGGTTTAGGCGCGTTAGGTTTTAAAACTGAGAGGGTTGAGGCCTTAGTCCACCATGCTGGCCTACTGCGGGTTGAGGGACTACACACCGAAAACAATCTTAAGAACTTTTCGGTGTGCAGTTTTCCTGACGATGTTTGCCTTCACCGTAAAGTACGTGATAATTCATTGTGAATAGATAACTTCGAAAAGTCAATGTTGAGTGCCTGGGGTTTGAATTTGAACCAGCGACCACTAAAAATCTCAAATATGTATGTACATTGTAAAATAATGAAATGATATTTATTCTTAACATTACTCGAAGCACTTGAATAATTTCCTCGCGGCTTTCGCAAATTTACCGAGAAAACATTTAGCATTTCGACACAAATGAGATTTGTCGTCGCGTTGTTTCAAAGGGAATTTGATGTTTCATTCCGCCAACAATTACGCGTATGAATGAAGGTATGTTCGTATTTAATATCGTTTGCGACGTCGAATGTTTCAATGTCTATCTTTCTCTTTTTATCTATCGCTGTCTCTGTTTAGGTGGCTTTTCTGATCAGTCCATACTAATATTACAATTACGATGAACAGCGTTTACGCGGTTTTAGCGTAATTTGAGCAATAATAGTATTTTTCGAATCCTTTAAAGTTGATGAAAGACTCTCATCGTAAAAGTATGTTAATTAATAAATAATAAATACACCCAACAATCACATACATAGTTCTGACCCGACATTAAGATACCAGTCTTGTGTCGTGAGTATCACAAACTACGAGAGACTTTTCGGTGTCACAAGCACCCAGACCCGAAACAAATATTTGTGGATCACACAAACATTTGTCTCGGTGCCGGGATCGAACTCGCGGCCTCTCGTTTCGTAAGCTAGTGTCTAGCCAACTGCGCCACGGGGCTGTTAACGTGTCAATTACGCTTAAACTGCTCGACCGATTTGTATAAATTTTGGCATGGAGATAGATAAGACTTTAGGAGAGGACATAAAGTAATTAATTGTATTAAATTGCGCCCAGGAGTAGTTTGGCCCTAAAGCTAGTTTTTATATAAATAAATGGCCACTACAGTCACATACCAACAACAACCCGCACTAGGCCAGTGTGGTGGACTAAGGCCTAAACCCTCTCAGTTATAAAGGAGGCCCGTGCCCAGCAGTGGGACGTATATGGGCTGATGATAATGACAGTCACATACATAGATTAAACTCCACACTTGGAAAAGTCTTGTGACTACGAGAACTTTTTGGTCCCTCACAGACAGACTCGAGACCAATATCCATGGATATTTTGACAAATTTTGACTATCTGCTTTGTGAAAACTATCAATGAAAGTCTGGTTATCTAGACTTTCAGTGTTGCTGATAAACGTTAGATCATTTAGCTAACACCAACACACTAGACGCCTTTGAGAAAGAGTGGCGTAACTTAGCACACGATAGAGAGGAATGGAAGAAGAAGAGGGAGGCCTTTGCATAACAGTGGGAACTACTACAGGCTATAAAAATACTAATACTTAAACTAACGTCACAGGTTAATCAATAGAACAGGTCAAATAATGCTTAAGTTAGGTATTAAGTTTTGCATTACTAACCATTTCTATAGTTATAAATTGAGACCATTTAAGGCTAAAGAGTTTCAAAGTTCGGTGTCTTTTTTTGGGTGCCGAAGACAATTCTGGTTTTAAAAAGGCGCGTATGTGGTGGCGTTGACACTACTCCGTATTAAAAACATGAAACTTAATAAATTCAAACTTTACTAGTTTTCAACCTAATAATATCCCTTAATATGAACAATAACGCTAAATTTTAAAATCAATGTTAGGAACAAATTGTGGCAAAAACAATTCTGCCTGATACATAAAAGCTAACTGACCGTGAAAGTTGAAGTTTCTAGAAAACATTTGGGGTCTGGGCACACTTATATTAATCGCATCGCCTTCTACGCCTCGTTTTCTTCGTGGCATAAATAGTGAGTGCGACGTCCCGGGTTCAATTTTGTGCTCGGGCTAAACATTAGTGGGTTTATCGGTGAGAGCATTTTCATTAGCAGCAAAAATCTGGAAATGTGTCCACAAACGGCATTATCATCATCAGCCTCCTCTGCAAATGAGAGGGTTTAGGCCTTATTTCAGGACGCTGGCCTAGTGCGGGTTGGCGGACTACACACCTAAAAATATCTCAAGATATTTTAGGTGTGCAGGTTTCATCACGATGTTTTCCTTCACCGTTAAAGTACGTTATAAATCATTGTGAAATCATATACATTAAATAGATGTGGTTGTAAGGAAAACGTTTTTTTTTTTTATTTTTGTCAAGATTTTTTTTAATGTCACGGTGTTTGTAATCACCGCAGCTGTTATCTGACTTAGTTTCCTATCACGGTCTGAATACACCCTGTATAATGTTTACCGCTTAAAGTATATAATGACACTGTAAACGTGCTAGCTTGGGACACGAGAATGGGTAAAAAATGAAATTTACACGCGAAATGAAGTGTACGCAAGAAAGCTATTTCCCAGCAAGAACTTCCTGTAATGGTTTCTTTGATGCATAGCGTTGGAATGCAACTATATTTTGGATGCGGTACAATTCCTTTAAATATATTCATATGAGTCGAGGTTTGAGCATGCGGTCGAGAATCTCAGCGGTCGAAGGTTCAAAGCCCAGGCACACACCTCTGACTTTTCGGAGTTATATGTGTACATACATACATAAACTCACGCCTGTATTCCCCGAAGTGGTAGGCAGAGGTGCATTTCTGCACCCACATTTCACCAGGTATGTATCAGTCCCACGTAATAGGGGGCGAGCCTATTGCCGTTTTTCGGGCACATTTCCAGACTCCGTGCTAACAGCAGAAGAATTTCCTAATGGAAAAACCCAATAACACTTTGCCCGACCCGGGAATCGAACCCAGCACCTCTAGATCCCACGGCACATACTTGTACCGCGAGACCACGAGGCAGTCGTTATATGTGTATTCACAATGAATTATCACGTACTTTAACTGCACACCTTAAAGTTCTTAGAAATTTCTTAGGCGTGTAGTCTGCCAACCCGCACCAGGCTAGCTTGTTGGACTAATGCCTAAACCCTCTCAGTTACAGAGGAGGCTCATGCCCGGGAGTGGGACGTATATGGGCTGATAATGACATTCATGGACATCGCATGTTTGTAGCATTTTAAACATAGCGTGAAGAAGTGTCTCAGCAGTCCGGCACGAGGCCGTCCAGTGACGAGAAATAGAAGTCACTTGACAGCTCCGTACTTGTCGCGTAAGGTGTCACTTTGCCATGCCAGAAACTTACTCACTTTCACGTCTAGATCTCCGAAATGTAGGTAGATATTAAAGGGTCGTGGAAGATAAGAATAAAGACTTTAAATAAATGAATAAACCCAACAATCACATACATAGTTCTGACCCCACACTAAGATACAAGTCTCGTGTCAGTAACTAAGACACATTTTTCGGTCTCATAAACACCCAGACCTGAAACAAATATTTGTGGATCGCACAAACATTTGTCTCGGTGCGGAGGTTGAACCCGCAGCATCAAGTTTCGCAAGTTGGTGTCTAGCCAACTGCGCCACGGGGCTGTCAATTTTGAAATAACATACTACAACTTTTTACATTTAGGTAACCACCAGCGCCTCTATATTGGAAAGGAGACAGAAGATTACCCTTGCACACTAGTGTCGAATCTAATTACTTTAGTCTAGAATACTTGCAGACTCTATGACGTACTATTGAGTATTTTCAAACCGAAAAAACCTCATAAAATTTAACATACATACATACATAAACTCACGCCTGTATTCCCCGAAGAGGTAGGCAGAGGTGCATTTCTGCACCCACATTTCGCCAAGTATGTATCAGTCCCACGTCATAGGGGGCGAGCCTATTGCCGTTTTTCGGGCACATTTCCAGACTACGTGCCGTTACCGAGAATTTCCTAATGAAAAAACCCAATAACACTTTGCCCGACCCGGGAATCGAACCCATAGCTAATCTTTACCGCTTTAAGTAATATTCCAAGATTTAAAGCACCGTTTATTTTAAATAACTACTTTAGCGGGAACAGATAAACGGGATATCATTACTCTTCCAGGGATATTAAGCATAAAGGTCACGAGATTGTTTTAAACTACAGCACTTTGTAAATTTGAATTTCTCAGCAAAGAGGTCTTATTTCGTATTGGGCGACCTTGTAAAGATTCACGTTTCCTTCGCTTGGGAAGCTGTAAATAAGGGCGTGGGTATTTAATTTGTGTTATAATTTGAAAAATATATTTTCTAAATAAAATTCTAAATTCGGCTGCTTTTGGTCACTGGTAAAAATGTGTGCCAAGTAATCAGGAGGTCCCGGATTCGGCCGGGTAAAGTATTACTAGTCATTCTGTTTGGTAATTTTCAGTAATTAGATGAAGTCAGGAGATAAAGATTCAATACGTAATAATAATTGTCGAATTCGGGGTGAAGCACATTTTTAATGATCATTTCGGGGATACAGGCCTGAGAATTGATGTTTTAAATATTTTTAGGGGCAGACTTCATTTTACAGTCTACAACCAAACTGTAGCTATATAAAATGACCTTTCTTGTTGTTCACTTCTTCTTACATTGTAAACTTTTGGTGGAAACTGTTTTGTATTATGAACTATTTACAATTTTTTTTGGTCCCACGATTTTGAAATGTCTTATCTCACCAATTCTATCGATTCTACTCAATATATGTAATATAATAAAAATAGCGTGTAACATTGTTTAGATCCCCGGACGACCATGACTGTATGTTTGATATAGAAGTGATATAAAAACAATATGCACCATTATCATCATCATCATCATCAGCCCATATACGTCCCACTGCTGGGCACGGGCCGTCTCTACAACTAAGAGGATTAAGGCCTTAGTCCAACACGCTGGCCTAGTGCGGGTTGGCGGACTACACACCTAAGAAATTCCTAAGAACTTTTAGGTGTGCAGGTTTTATCACGATGTTTTCCTTCACCGTTAAAGTACGTGATAATTCATTGTGAATACACACATAACTTCGAAAAGCCAAAGGTGTGTGCCTGGGGTTTCAACCCGCGACCGTCGAGATTCTCGACCGCGTGCCTAAACCTCGAGGCCATCACGACTTGCACCATATCCAAGTGTAAATAAAAATTTTCGTAACTGTGCGTTCTGCGGTTAGTTCTCGCGAGAATCACGCGGGAAAAATTGCAGCGAGCGGCCTTCGTGTGCTTGCTTTAATTCGGGACTAGTTTTACATTAAAGAACGCTTTGCTCGTGATAATGTTGTTAGCGTCATGCGAAATTTTAAAAATGAGAGCGGTAATATTTCAACTTTGTATGGAATTAAAATGGTTTATGAATTTCGTGGTGGTTTTCATTTGGTCGTAATGTAAAGTTCTGGACGTGTCAAAGATGTATATCTTGATATACGAGATGATCTATGATATATCTTGATCTATGAGATGGCTTTGTTAGGAATTTCTTAGGTGTGTAGTCCGCCATCCCGCACTAGGCCAGCGTGGTGGACTAAGGCCTAAAAACTCTCAGTTCTAGAGGATGCCCGTGTCCAGCAGTAGGGCGTATATGGGCTGATGACGAAGATAATTCATATTTAGGAGTATATATCCAAGTACTTCTTTTTATTTGAAAGGAGGCAAACGAGCAAGTGACTCATTTGATGTTAAGTGATCAACACCGCCCATGAACACCCACAATACCAAAGGAATCATTAGTGCGCTGCCGGCTTTTGAGGAAAATATAGGGTCAATTCTTGAAGGTCCCCGTCGTATACATTTGGAAATACCGCTGAGGAAAGCTGATTCCACAAAGATTAGGCAAGAGTTCCTACTCTTGCCTTTGATGACTTGCC
This sequence comes from Hemaris fuciformis, assembly GCA_907164795.1. NCBI lineage: Eukaryota > Metazoa > Arthropoda > Insecta > Lepidoptera > Sphingidae > Hemaris > Hemaris fuciformis. Next base: position 1,630,551 of record OU015452.1, read on the forward strand.
TTTGATGCTTGACTTTGATGTTTTTTCCTAAAGACATCGAAACAAATAAATAATAATAAAATAAAAACTATCACATACATAGTTCTGACCTCACACTAGGATACACGTCCTGTGTCGTAGGTATCAGAAACTACGTGAGACTTGTCGGTCTCACAAACTCCTAGAACCGAAACAAATATTTGTGGATCACAAACATTTGTCTCGGTCCGGGGATCGAACCTGTGGCCTCTCGTTTCGCAAGCTGGTATCTAGCCAACTGCGCCACGGGGCTGTCATACATTAAAAATTCTTGTTACTTCCTTAAAAGACATTAAGGACATAAATTTAAAAGCCGGGGGAATGTAAAGATTAATAAGTATGGAGAATCTCCGTGAATGGTAAATGGATTAAAATACATCCGCGTAGCTCGGGCTAATTTCGCATGCTCTTATCGACGTAAAAATAATTCGGCAGAGAGATTCGCAATCCCTCTTTCAGCGTCGGTCAAATTGTAAGCGAATTTTTTTTTGTAAGTTATATTTACATACAAGTCGTGATGGTCTCGGGGTTTAGGCACGCGGTCGAGAATTTCGACAGTCGCTTCTGACTTTTCGAAGTTATGTGTGTATTCACAAAGAATTATCACGTACTTTAACGGCGAAGGAAAACATCGTGATACAACCTGCACACCTAAAAACTCCGCAGGAATTTCCTAGGTGTGTAGTCCGCCAACCCGTACTAGGCTGGCGTGGTGGACTAAGGCCTAAACCCTCTCCATTGTAGAGGAGGCCCGTGCCCAGCAGTGGGACGTATAGGCAGATGATGATGATGATGAGTATTTACATGGTCCCTTTTTTAAGAGATCTCTGATTATTGCTTTTCCGTTTACCAATCTTGAGGAATGGGTGGTAAGGTTGTTGGAGTCTCCTTTACTAAAGATTAAAGCTATGTACCGAGCAACTTCTAGAAACACTATTGTTGTCCTTCTATACTTGATGGTGATACATAATCTCGTGGTATTGCGGTAAAAATATGTCCCGCACGATCTAGAGGTCCCGGGTCCAAAGTATTATTGGGATTTACTATTAGGGAATTCTCACTAGCTCCTCGGCGTCTGGGAAGGTGCCCGGAAAACAGCAATAGTCTCGCCCCATATCACGTGGAGCAAAAAACGTGGCTGAATGCACCTCTGCCTACCCTTGGGAGAATACAGGCGTAAGGATATGTATGTACAAATATATGTCGTGAAAAATAAAACTGTTTACACGAAACAATGTGTAAATCCCAACCACATTATAACCTTAAACAAATTCAAAGCGATTCACTGGAACACAGATGTGTTCGCTTGTTCTCTAACGAGTTTCAAAGTTAGTATTCCTGTTTCGCGTGTCAATCTTCGCAGTGTGGAGATAAACTTCTGATGGAAAACGGCTGTTACGAGTCTCGAATGAACTCCTTAAGATGTTTAAATGACTGTTTTCCCTTTATTTATTCGAAAGCTGGGTTGTGCTTGCATTGTTGGTTTTAGTCATTGAAAGGTGGTTGTCTTTGAGATTCTTAGACTTATGTATTCATTAATTTGTGACAGTTCCCCCTTATTACGTAAGACTGATATCTAGCGAAATGTGGGTGCAGAAATGCACCTCTGCCTACATTGGGGAATACAGGCGTGAGGTGTATGTGTCAATAATGTTGTAGAATCGCGGCTGGTAAGCTTGGAATACAATACGAATGAAGCTGGTTTAACCGTTTTGATTCCACTCTCTCATAAGACAGATATGAAGTAGGTATAGTACCCGGCAATATTCTGGCCACCTATTCCGCATGGCTTAAATAAAAACTCGCTAAACGCGGGTACTGTAAAATATTTCTGCCTACACCGACGAGCAGCATTCGTGACTATATAGAAATGAAATAAAAACATACTGCCTCGTGGTCTCGCGGCACAAGTATGTGCCGTGCGATCTAGAGGTCCTGGGTTCGATTCCCGGGTCGGGCAAAAGTGTTATTGGGTTTTTCCATTAGGAAATTCTCAGTAGCAGCACGGAGTCTGGAATTGTGCCCGAAAAACGGCAATAGGCTCGCCCCCTATTACGTGGGACTGATACATACCTAGCGAAATGTGGGTGCAGAAATGCCTCTGCCAACCCCTTCGGGGAATATAGGCGTGAGTTTATGTATGTAAATAAAAAGATGTTTTCATCTACGCCAACTTGGTGGTTAAAATATATTTTAAAGAAACAAATTGCCCAAGATTTTGGCTATCCGCCCTCCATTCCACCACAGCCGTACCAAACAAAAAATCCAAACGGAATTCGCCGTCTTTAAACGTCTCTTAGAGCTGTAAACAAGCTGTGCTTCACAGCTAGCCGCGGACAATAAAAATTAATTACTTATTCCGGTTAACAAGATCGCTTTAAAACATTTGCAACAACAGCTCTGTGAATTGGAAAATCAAGGAACTCTAAAAGAAATGAGCTGCTGTTCAGACGGCTGTTTATTTTGTTATAACAGCTGGTATTTTTAAGTAGCTTTTTATACTTCACAAAGTGAAAGGTCTATACTTAGTACATGTAGTGCGGTCAAAAACATCGAATCGAAGAAATCGCCTACAGCGATAAGGCCGCCATTTGTGACACTACCTTATTTAGAGTTACTTATACCTATGTTGTTTTTTTATTATATGGTGTACAATAAAGAATAAATAAATAAAAACGTGTGTCGACTAGCAAGTATCGACTAGGATCTTACGTTTTCAGTCAAAACAATTATGCCGGAGTGATGTAAGCCGTATACAGGGTGTATTCAGATCGTGATCAGAAACTAAGGCAGGTAATAGCGACGGTAATCACCGTGAAACCCATTGGGGTTAAAAAAATAATGACAATAAATAAAAAATTTGACGTTTTCCTAACAATCATAGATATGAAATTGATGTGGTTGTAAGGAAAAAGTATATTTTTAATTTTTTGTCGGGATTTTTTTAATGTCACGGTGTTTGTAATCACCGCAGCTATTATCTGCCTTAGTTTCCGGTCACGGTCTGAATACACCCTGTATAGAGGCTGATTGCGGATACTCAGGCGGATATTACACGTTCTTTACGGTGGTCGCTATCCGAGCAGATACGGACATCCTAACGTCAACACATTGGGCACTGTGCAATCGTACTCAGTGGACGAAACGCAAATTTATTGTGTGACGTAGACTTTGTGTGAGACTACCAGTACTACCCAGCTTGGGCTGGCCCATTTGTAGCGCAGTACAAGAGAACAATGGTGAGGCTCTACCACTAGATTTTTTTTCAAAAATTCAATTTTTTTCAAAAAAATATATTTTAGTAATGCATTTTCCTGTTTCTTTTGACATAGTTATTAGTCATTATTTCTAACGTTTATGAGCAAGGTCTGAAATGTATTAAATCAAAATTACCAAAACTCCTTAGAATGAATTTTCTCAAATATCCGATTCAACTGCTTGTTATTTCATGTTGCCCTTATACTAGCAGCCCATTTCGACTTTACCTAGTCAAAACGTTGTTTAAAGAAACAAAAATTGTAACAAATCTGATATTTGTTTATCAAATTTAATTGGTAATTGTTGTTTCCGATTTACTTTCCGAATTTAAAACTAAGCCAAAATTATCTATCATAATTCAGCAATTTAATCCTGAGAAAATGTGTCAAGTGACGGAATCTGTGACGTATCGAGTACGGCCCGCGATCCTAATGGGAGGGCTTACACGACACAAGGGCCTCTCCCTGCCTCTTACACAGTAGATGCCGATAAAGCGGGCCTCTCGCCGTCGTCAGCCTCTCGTCTCGTCGCCTCTCAACCGAATGGAGAGGCGTTGAGCGTTCGCACCGATTATATGTAGCTTCGCTTTTGGTGCTTTTTTTATTATTTGTATCGTTTCTGTGGTTGCTTTTAATCCTGTCATGGGCCTTTAAAGCAAAAATATAATATGCATATCCGTGCTCATTCTGTAAAGTAGGCGTAGGTGTATATCTACATCCACGATTCGCTAGCTATGTTCTAACTCCCACGCAGTGGCGGTATTTCCCCCCTTCGGCCTCCCCGAGGTACCGAACAGCTAAAGGCGATTTTTTCTCGTAAAAAAAATGGCGGTATTTCCATACAAGTCCAAAAGCGTTACACGTTTATTGTGTAATGTCTAGTTTATAATTGTTTATTGTGGGGGTCAGGATATTTTCATTTATAATATGTCAATTTGCTTTTGTTAAATGAAAATTTAAAGCTTAAAGATAATTCCTCCCACGTAGTAGGAGTCAAGCCTATTGCTATTTATCGAGCACATTTTCAAACTCCATGATGCTTTAACAATATTTTGCCGGAACGGTAAACAAACCCATCCCTTTTTGTGTGTGTATTTTTTATATTTATTTCTGTATATTTTTTTATAGACTGCCTCGTGGTCTCGCGGTACAAGTATATAGGCAGGCGGCGTCGGTGTGCCTGGTAGCGGGCACGTGGCGACAGCGCCTGGTGTTGCGTGTATGAGGTGATGTGCCGGATGATGATAAATGCGGGCGTGAGCGCAATGATAAGCGTAAGCAGTCTATAGCATTTAATAGCACACACAGTATATAATACAATAGTCACGGCACAAGGAGATACATATAGTTCACACAACACAATACAGTCACGATATAATGTACAGAAGGAGTGAAGACATATAGCGGTACAGAAAGTTCTCAATTGTCAGCTGATTAGCTATGTTTAAGCAACGTGGTCGGCGCGTGGTAGCAGTAAGTAAGCAAGAGGTACGCGCGCGATAACGAGGCTCAGTGATCGGAGCAGAACGGAACAGGCCGGCGCTGAGCGCGTCGTCGCGTATATATGATGCGCCGGCGCGGGGCTGCGGGGACGAGAGGCAGGTAGCGGACCGCCCGCTAACGTCACCCATTGTCCTTACCGGTGCACGATCGCGGCCCCGGTAGCTAATGGCGGACGGAGTGTCCGATATTAATTTATGTCATTTGATGTCCTATAATGTGTGGCTGTATGCATGTATGTATGTATGTGAGTAGCCCACATCACTCCCCCCTAAGACCTTTAGGGTCGGTAAAAATTTGGGAAGTGGACAGTTCGACCAGAGCGTGATTTTCTTACCACATTGTCACCGTGATCAGGTGGTAAAGGTTGTGGTGGTGGTGTGATTACAGGGAGAGGGATAGGTTTTGGGACTAAAACAGGAGAGGAAGGTTGGTCTTTAAGTATATAGGCTGGCTTAAGGCGGTCTATAGATACAGTAATGACTTTCCCTTTCGACAAAATTTTGAAAGTTTTATCCCCTCTTTCTATTACTTCAAAAGGACCGGCATAAGGGGGTTGCAAGGAAGAACGGACTGAGTCGTCTCTTAAAAATACGTGCGTTGCTGTGGACAAATCTTTAAAAACAAAGATCTTGTCCTTGCAATGGCGTGCAGCAGGAGTAGGCTGTAGTTTCGAGACTATGCGACGCAGTTGGGTGGTGAAATCGCTGATGTCGGGCGAATTGGATGGAGAAGGTTGGAAGAAGTCCCCTGGTAAGCGTAATGGCTCACCGTAGATGAGTTCAGCCGAGGATGCTTGTAAATCTTCTCGGAATGAACTCCGTATCCCGAGCAAGACAAGTGGTAAGGTATCTACCCAATTAGCGTCGGCGTGGCACATAATAGCGGCTTTAAGCTGGCGGTGGAACCTCTCGACGAGGCCGTTACACGCCGGGTGGTAGGCAGTGGTCCGTCGATGTTTGAATCCTACCGCTCTTCCAAGGAATTGGAAGAGGGTGGATTCGAATTGTCGACCGCGGTCGGTGACGACATCGGTAGGACATCCAAACCTGGATATCCACGATATCATGGCCTTACCGACCGTTTCTGCGGACATATCCACCATTGGCGTAACCTCAGGCCAGCGTGTAAAGCGGTCCACGATTGTAAGGCAATATCTGTTGCCTTGGGACACTGGAAGAGGGCCTATTATGTCCACGTGGATAAAAGAAAATCTAGCTCGAGGTAGCTCGAACGTTCCTAGAGGGGAAGAAACATGCCGATGCACTTTGGAGCGCTGACAAGCTAGACATTTGCGCGCCCATTCGCGGCAATCTTTGCGTACTCCAGGCCAGACAAAGCGTTCAGCGACCAATTTAGCCGAAGCGTTGGCTCCGGGATGGCTAAGACTGTGCAGACAGTCAAACACCTGCTTCCTAAACGTCTTTGTCACGAATGGCCTGGGCGATGGAGTGCTGACATCGCAGTAGATTGCTGCCTGACTGTTCGGGACGTTGAGTTTCTCTATGCGCATCGAAGTTGTTCCTGACAGAAGTTCTTGCAGCTCCGGGTCGATTGACTGGGATGCTGCAAGTTGGTCCAGATCTATAGGACTACAGATTTCTTCGACGCGAGACAAAGTGTCGGCAACAATATTATTTTTACCAGAGATATGGCGAATGTCTGTGGTAAATTGTCCTATGAAGTCTAGGTGACGATATTGGCGTGGCGAACAACTATCCTTCCTGTTCTTGAAAGCGAAACAAAGAGGTTTGTGGTCCGTGAAAACGACAAAGTGGCGAGCTTCTAGCATAAACCGAAAGTATTTGATGCTTTCATATATTGCTAGGAGCTCGCGGTCATAGGGAGAATATTTCTTTTGGGAAGGACTTAAGTTCCTGGAAAAGAAAGCTAAAGGTTCCCACTCACCCTGCGTAAGTTGCTGAAGTACTGCGCCCATTGCAGTATCTGATGCGTCCGTCACTAGGGCGAGTCGTGCGTCGCAGTCTGGGTGAGCAAGCAATGCAGCATTGGCGAGACTCTGTTTGCACTCATCGAATGCTACAAGAGCTTCGCCTGATAGCTCGATGGGTTGAGATGGCTTAATCGAACCCGTAAGTAGAGCGTTGAGCGGTGCTTGGATCGTAGCGGCATGGGGGATGAATCGCCGATAGAAGTTTACCATCCCAAGAAATCGTCTGAGTTGTCTGACGGATTTGGGTTTGGGAAACTCCTTGATGGCCGCTACCTTGGAGTCTAACGGCTTGGTACCTGCTGCGGAAATGTGGTATCCGAGAAAAGTTACCTCGTTGGCGCCGAAGACACATTTGGATGTGTTCACCAGGGTGCCGTATTCCTGCATCCGTGAAAAGAGCTGCTGCAGGTGGTTCTCGTGCTCCTCCGGTGACTTCGAAAAAACTAGGAAATCATCAAGATAGGCGAAACAAAAATCTAGACCTCTAGTTAGCTCGTCGACAAACCTTTGAAAGGTTTGGCCTGCGTTCCTCAGACCAAAGGTCATGTAGGGGAACTCGAACAGACCAAACGGTGTAGTAATGGCCGTTTTGCAAATGTCCTCCTCGCAGATTGGTATCTGGTGATACGCCTTCTCCAAGTCGATGGTGCTGAAAATTTTGCAACCTGCAATATTGTGTGCGAAGTCTTGAATGTGTCGGATAGGGTAGCGATCAGGGATGGTGCGAGCGTTCAGCATCCTGTAATCGCCACAAGGCCTCCAACCACTATCCTTCTTCGCCACAAGGTGCAATGGTGAAGCCCATGGACTTTCGGAGGGACGTGCAATGCCGTTGTTAAGCATGAGCTGAAACTCTTGTTTGGCTATCTTCAGCTTATCGGGGGCCAACCTACGGGGATTGCAAGATACGGGGGGACCAGGAGTAGTCCTAATGTGGTGAAAAATTTTGTGACGAGGTGTGGAGTGTTTGCCTGATGGGCGTGTTATGTCAGGGAACATATCCAGAATGCGCTGGTATTGTGTATCGCTACGTGCTACCTTAACAGAACTTACGTTATTTGTTCCAATGGAGACTTGAGTCGACAATGACGTAGTGTTGTCAATGAGGCGTTTATTTCTGCAGTCGACAGCGAGGTTATAGAAGCTTAAGAAGTCTATGCCGATAATAGCTTTGGTGACATTGGCCACCACAAGTCTCCATTGGAATGCTCTCCTTAATCCAAAGTCTAAATTTAATTCTATGGAGCCGTAGGTGTCGATAGTAGTCCCGTTGGCCGCGCACAGCTGGTAGTCCGACTTGGCACGGCGATCGCGAAGTGCAGCCCGAGGGAACACGCAGACATCGCTGCCGGTGTCGACCAGATACTGGATCTTCGAATTGCGATCCGTCACGAAGACGCGACCTGGGGTAGCTGGGCAATCGTTCGCTGCTACCGTCGGTTGATCTGCAGGCACTTGTGGGGATGCCGTGTTTCTCCATGCGGAGAAACCGCACGGCAGTTCGCACTTGTGGGCCTGCGCGCCGAATTTGGTGTGGTACCAACAGTGGCGGTACCTGTGGCCTAAGTCAGGCCGGCTGTTGTGATGCGGGATCTGGCGTCTGCGGGGGGCTCTTCGTTCTCGCTGTGCGGTGTGGCGACTAGTATGCTGGGAATGCTTTTCTAGTTCCAGCTTGAGGTGCTGCACCATTTCGTGGAGTTCTGCAACCTCGTTCAGTTGTGACGCCGATGGTCCATGTGAAGATGCGATGGTGGCGGTGTGGAATGAGGTCAGCTCCTGAATGCGGTCTGCGAGGTCAGCCAGCTGCTCCAGGGAGTAGGTTGGCTGTGATGCCAGCACGGTCTGTATGTCTCGCGGGAGGCTGCAGCTCCATATCGTCTTAACGAATTCTTCCGGTGTTGAAGGGCCTGCCAGATGTTGGAGGTGCCGCAGAAATTCGGAGGGTTTCCGGTCGCCGAGTTGTTGTTGAGCCAGTAATTGCTTGATCCTTTTTTCCTCAGAATCCGCTAATCGCTTAATTAGCTCTGACTTTAGCTTAAAATAGCGGTCCGTAGCTGGTGGGTGCAGAATTATGTCCCTTACGGCCTGTGCATGAGTCAGTTCTAAGTTTGTTGCCACGTGGTTGAATTTAATAAAGTCATCCTTAATATTGTGGCATTGGAATTGAGCCTCCAGTAAGACGAACCACAATTCAGGGTCCTCGGGTGATAATTGCGGAACCCTAATGTCGATATCGCCGCACGTGGCGTCGTCGCGGTCAGTTGAAGGGCGAGTTATGGCCACGCGGCGTGCTTGTCGGGTTCTTATGGATTCACTTTGGTCGCTCATTGTGAGTTTCGTACCTTTTGTCTTGAGGTATGTGTCCTTCAGGGGTCACCAGTTATAGGCAGGCGGCGTCGGTGTGCCTGGTAGCGGGCACGTGGCGACAGCGCCTGGTGTTGCGTGTATGAGGTGATGTGCCGGATGATGATAAATGCGGGCGTGAGCGCAATGATAAGCGTAAGCAGTCTATAGCATTTAATAGCACACACAGTATATAATACAATAGTCACGGCACAAGGAGATACATATAGTTCACACAACACAATACAGTCACGATATAATGTACAGAAGGAGTGAAGACATATAGCGGTACAGAAAGTTCTCAATTGTCAGCTGATTAGCTATGTTTAAGCAACGTGGTCGGCGCGTGGTAGCAGTAAGTAAGCAAGAGGTACGCGCGCGATAACGAGGCTCAGTGATCGGAGCAGAACGGAACAGGCCGGCGCTGAGCGCGTCGTCGCGTATATATGATGCGCCGGCGCGGGGCTGCGGGGACGAGAGGCAGGTAGCGGACCGCCCGCTAACGTCACCCATTGTCCTTACCGGTGCACGATCGCGGCCCCGGTAGCTAATGGCGGACGGAGTGTCCGATATTAATTTATGTCATTTGATGTCCTATAATGTGTGGCTGTATGCATGTATGTATGTATGTGAGTAGCCCACAAGTATGTGCCGTGCGATCTTGAGGTCCTGGGTTCGATTCCCGGGTCGGGCAAAGTGTTATTAGGTTTATAGGAAATTCCATTAGGAAATTCTAAGTAGCAGCACGGAGCCTGGAATTGTGCCCGAAAAACGGCAATAGGCTCGCCCCCTATTACGTGGGACTGATACTTACCTGGCGAAATGTGGGTGCAGAAATGCACCTCTGCCTACTCCTTCGGGGAATACAGGCGTGAGTTTATGTATGTATGTATATATTTTATTAAAATAATACAATTCAGACCCACACCTACGGTGATTCGAATTCGAGACCGTACCATTTTACTAGTCGTTCTATGACTACTAACATTATTATTGTATTGTATTCACAAATAATTATCACGTACTTTAACGGTGAAGGAAAACATCGTGAGGAAACCTGTACACCTAAAGGTTCTTAGGAATTTCTAAGGTGTGTAGTCCGCCGACCCGCACTAGGCCAGCGTGGTGGACTAAGGCCTAAACTCTCTCAGTTGTAGAGGACGCCCATGTCCAGCAGTGGGACGTATATGGGCTGATAATGATGATGAACAATATTATAATACACTACACTATTATTATCCAAATCCGCACATAATATTCAACACTTAAAAAATACAATCAATGGACTTCAACCCTTAGCTTAGTCTTGGCAGTCTCATCTGGTCCTTACTGAGCCTTCATTTTAATACTAAATTTTACGTGCCCTTAAACACAACACTGTATTTTTCATAGAAACAAGCACTTTATATTAATCCTTCAGATGCTGAGAGGCTTTCATCTATCTTCCATCTCTGTCTAACGCGTAGCATTAGAAAGGGATACAAGACTTCGATGAAGGAAGTCGTTACTCTGGTATTATGAATATTTAATATACAGATGTAGCGTTTGGTCGGATATCTTGTAAACGCCTTGTTAATAGTCTGATACTCCATATTCATTGTACAGTTGATACCGGAATTTCAAGAAGGTCTTAAGATGCAAAGACGAATTTATGGTCTGTGGAACATTTGTATGACATGATCTAGGAAGGTGAGGCTATGGTTAATAGCATATGTAGAGTAAAAAATAATTCCTAGCACGTAGAATTAGAAAAAAATAATGCCAAACAGTCATATACATAGTTCTATCTCCAGATTAAGATACAAGTATTGTGAAAACAGATTGTAATAGTTTTAAATAGCATCATTGAGTTACACGCTAGTACCTACTCGTATATTATCTGCATCATTATGGTTGAATCTGTCAACAACGGGAGATTATATTGAAAAAATTCAACTATCTAATAGATATTATGATAAATATCAAGCTGAGTCAATATTATTTATCAGTTTCAAATGGAATAAAAAGATATATTATAGCAATATAGCACTGACACTGTTATAAGCTTTTTTTTTAAACTTGGTCTCGCGGTACAAGTATGTGCCGAGCGATCTAGAGGTCCTGGGTTCGATTCCCGGGTCGGGCAGTGTTATTGGGTTTTTCCATTAGGAAATTTTCAGTAGCAGCACGGAGTCTAGAGTCCGTTGTGCCCGAAAAACGGCAATAGGCTCGCCCCCTATTACGTGGGACTGATACATACCTGGCGAAATGTGGGTGCAGAAATGCACCTCTGCCTACCCCTTCGGGGAATACAGGCGTGAGTTTATGTATGTATGTATGTAAAAAACTTTAATCCAGGTGATACCATGAGTTTTCAGATCTACGAGAGAATGTTCAATTTGAATGATTGTGAGTCACAAAAGAATTTGTCATCTTGCGAAAATCGTTCTTTTCTCCCTCGGTTTACGGTATTCAGTGAACAAAAGCACGTTGACGTCAAATACTATAATATTTATCACAAACTACAAAACCCAAATTTAAATCCTTTACACAACTCGTATCAATGTTAAGCCCACAATCAATTACCCACAAATAAAAACCGTTCAATTTTTATGGAAACACAGGCCGTACTTGACGAGTCGTGAACAAAGCCCCCAAAACTTCGTCAAAAACGTTAAATTTAAAATTACACGTTGTTAAGGCGTGGGCGAGGAACGTCGACGTCACATCAAATATCAAATGATTAACGACTCCCTATTGTTTGGATTGCTTTATTGTTGCTCCACAAGCTTGCCTACAATGGTTTACATTATAAACGGGCGGACAACAAAAATGTTCGGCGAGATTTTTTTAATATCCCCTTAAAATCCGGCCGTCTGGTGTCACTTTTAGGTTGGTGGCAAAATGGAAAGATATAAGCAAATATTTACACTCATTTTTCAGTTTGCGGCCACGAGCACGCGGTTGTTTAATTAAACGTCATTTTTAACGTGATATGTAATAAATTTATGCATTGTAGCCATATTTTACAAGGATTTAACATTGATTTTATGTTGAACTTTCATTTCTTGTGGGTCTTTTTGCCTGAACTATTTGACCTTTTATAGTTACACACTAGTGTGTACACTACTAAGCAATTATTTTGTGAGAATACTCGTATACTCAGGCTATTCACAACACAACCTTTATGTTCCTATTGGTACATACCATGATCAGCAAAACCCAACAAAACGTAATACTTTGACTTACGTCTTTTTCTTTGTGACAGATTAGACCCACTTTTTTTTTATTTTATTTTTTATTTTTTATTACGCGGGAAAAAATCCTATTTACGGACCATCCCACCCCTGGAGGGGCGAGGGTGTGTCGGAGTCACCGGCGCCTTCCAACCCAGCATAGATGTTACCGGATGTGTCGGGCGGCCGCTGGGCTAGGTCCCTACCAAAATCTATGCGTCGTAATACCGACTAAAAACCCCGCGATGGCCACCATCGCGCCAAGGAGGACGACCACGGTCTGTGGGCGAGAAATTGGCCACCATGATACCGCAGCCGCCCAGAGCGCCTCCGAGACGAAAAGCGTCTCGTCCATCTCGAGTGATAGGGGGTGCAGTTGCCCCCCACTAGCTTTGTGTGGGCGCCCTGGTTATAATTGGGCGCCCGCGACGGACACAGGCCACTGTGCCGCCGCCCCTCTTGGGGTCACTTTCAGTAAGTGACCCCTAGGGTCCCTATTAGTCGCCTCTTACGACAGGCAGGGACCAAGACCGTGGTGGGATCCTGCAACGAAGTTAATCAGAAAGAAAATACAAAGGAGGAGTTGGAAAAGAAAGAGTTGTCCACTTAACCCGTCAAGCCTGTATCCTCGACAAGATTGACAATAGTACATATTACACACGCGCATTTTGGCTGCTATTGTTTTTTTTTCAATAAACACTATCCTAACATATCCCACTAGACTTTCGAGAACGAAAAAAATCCTCAATTTTTTTAGAATGAATTTTAGCCTTGGTCAGTCGCCATAGCCGTCTCTATGGCCCCAAGCGGTCAAGTTAACGATAAAAGCCGTACCGGCGTCAGTATTACTTAGATACTTAAATTTAAAGCGTCCCGAATAATCTGTTTTCCTACGTAATTCATCCACTGTGAGCTGTCAAGATTTTAATGAAAAATTCGTTTACTTTTTTTTACCCTACAGCGAAGAAGGAAAGTTATGTGTTTGACCAGTATGAGAGTAAAAGAGTGTAATCTAGTACATGCAAAAGTGTCCGTCAAAATGTTTTATATTGGGGGCGCCACATTAGCATCAGCAACATAAATTTTAAAGGAAGCCGAAATCAATAATCGTCCTTTTCACAGTTCAGGATATAAACTCACTCTAGCTACACTCGTTTTTCATAATAACTCTTTAAGGTTATATTTACTACATTATTTTGTACTACGAAAGTAGTTGACATTTTCAATAAGTAACTACTTTTGTCGACAATAATATTAATTTCATACCATTCCCTTTGTCTACACCAGCGCCATTCTGGAAGGTTTTTGAACTATTATTTACGCTGACCGCTGGACACTTTTTTCGATTTTCTACTATGGGAGATTACACTCCTTACCTTTACTCTCCATACTCGTATGCCTATTCCTATGACCTCTCGTAACTCTCGTTACGGCAGAACCGATTTTGATAAATGACGTCATTGCATTCGTCTTGATGACGCCAATGATTTAACAGGAAAACATTGTGAGGACAGCCCCGTGGCGCAGTTGGCTAGACACCAGCTTGCGAAACGAGAGGCCGCGGGTTCGATCCCCGCACAGAGACAAATGTTTGTGTGATCCATAAATATTTGTTTCGGGTCTGGGTGTATGTGAGACCGAAAAGTCTCTCGTAGTTTCTGATACCCACGACACAAGACTTGTATCTTAGTGTGGGATCAGAACTATGTATGTGACTGTTGGGTGTATTTATTTATTATTAACCTGCACACTTAAAAGCTCTTAGAAATTTCTTAGGTGTGTAGTCCGCCATCCCACACTAGGCCAGCATGGTGAGGCCTAAACCCTTTTAGTTGTAGAAGAGGTTCACCAGTGGGACATATATATGAGCTTATGATGATAAGTTCTCCTGTTCATACTATCGATATAAGGTTATTTTCTTAGGAAAGCGGTAGAAGAATCCACAATCCAGTTTCAATAAGTTTCCCTGGAAGGCGGCGGCGAGTTAATAAAGCAGAACACTGTAACATTATCCCGCCTATAACAGTATCCCGCACAGGAGTGGGTAAACTCTCAACTAGCCGTAACATTCCGGCAAAATATGAAAATGGTAACTACCATAGAGTTACAAAGGCGTAGAGACTCCGGAGAAGAGGTGATTCAAGGTTATAAAGTATCAATATACACTACTCTTCTCACTCCTACTTTTAGTCACTTTAAGAAGGATAATGTCACCTCAAAAACTAATCAGATTGGAATTAATAGAAGGAGATATACATAATCCCACTCACTCCTGTGTTATAAATAAATACAACAGTCACATACATAGTTCTAATCCCACACTAGGAAACAAGTCCTGTGTCGTGGGTATCAGAAACTACGAGAGACTTTTCGGTCTCACAAACACTTTAGCGGTTGTGGCTAGTTAAAGGCGGTGTCGGTGTGCCGATTACGGGCACGTGGCGACAGCGCCTGATGTTGCGTGTGGATGTGGATGATATGCCGGATGGTAACGGGTGCAAGTGTAAGCGCAATGATAGGCACAAAGCAGTTCAAGCGTTTATTTGCACACACAGTACATATACAGCAAAAGTAACGACACAAGAAGATAACGTTCACACACACAATAAAGTCACAAGAAGTAGATAGAAATAACAGAAGGAGACATACATATAATAATACGAATATATTAAACACGATGAACAGCTGTTAAGCGCGGACGAGATAAGGCGGCGAGGTAGCAGGTGACACGGGCTTCGTGAGCGAGAGAGGTGTACTGACTGGCCGCGTCCGTCGGCCGGCGCGTGAGTTGAAGCGATGCGCGCCGTCGCTTATCTCTGTCGCTACGCAAAACAGGTTTACGCCCGACCCGTGGTATGCAGTGTCTCCAATGTACTCCACATTTACTATATTGGGTTCTGTAAGTGCAATGTGATTGAAATGTGAATGTGTTGTGTAATGTGTGTGAGTGTAACTGTGGATAAATATACATAATATTAAATATGCTAATAAATAAAAATATTTAATAAATGAATTAAATATTAGGTACGCCACAACACCAGGACCGAAAATACTTGTGGATCACACAAACATTTGTCTCGGTGCGGTGATCGAACCACTTGATCAATGTGGTAGACAGAAGCTATTCTTAACATTTTACTTAAAAAAGACCTCATTTAGAAATTTATGTTACATTGCTAAAGTATGGGATAATTAATTAAATAATTTATACACACATACCTTTAAAAAGTCAGAGGCGGGATTTGAAAGTGCAATCGCCGAGATTTTTCTTGACCTTGGCTTATCATCAAGGCCATTCTGGTTTTTATTTGTATTAATACAAATCTATTAGCTTTAAAATCGTGTCTAACCATTGCCAACACTACATGGGCGTACCTAAGCAAAGTTTGCAAACTTGCAGATTTCATGCTCAATTTACTTAATGAACGGCGCCGAACCGGTTGCGTTTTGGCGTTTCCTTGCTCAACACTTGCATTAAAATGGCCAAATATTACCTCTAAGTATGCCTCATGTGTGCATTACAAGAAAAATTGTTTTTTTTTGGAATTTTACACTGGGTTTTGGATAAAAATTGTATGAAAACATATTAGAAGTTGGTTATAGTTAATACATGTATTTGGTGTGTCCGGGAGTGACATAATCATATTTTGGTTAAACTCCCAATAAAGAAAACGTTGGTTACCATAGTAACACTTATAAGGCAGTGGCGGTACTTCCATAGAAGCCGAAAAGCCCAACATGACTTACAATAATAATAATCTTTAAGCTTTAAATCTTTATTTAACAAAAGCAATTGGACATAATATATAAATAAGAATATCTTGACACCAAAATAAACAATTATAAACTAGACATTACATAATTAATGTGTAACGCTTTTGGGCTTTTATGGAAGTTTCGCCACTGTTAAAAGGTAGTGTGTATGGTCTGTGTATAATAACATGTATGCGGTATTGATCAGGCCAGTATACATACATATTTGTCGGAAGTAGTTATGGCCTCGTGGTTTAGGAGAGCAGTCAAGAATCTCGTCGGTCACGGGTTCAATACTACTGACTTTTCGAAGCTATGTGTGTATTCACAATTAATTATCGCGTACCTTAATGTTAAAGAAAGAAATCGTGAGGAAACCCGCACACCTAAATTTTTTTAGGAATTTCTTAGGTGTGTTGTCCGCCTACCCGCACTAGGCCAGCGTAGTGGACTAAGCCCTAATCCCTCTAAGTTGTAGAGGAGGCCCGTGTCCAGCAATGAGACGTATATGATGATGATTTGTCGACTATCTTATTTATTTCTGACTTTCTTCCTATACGTACTTCATCATCATCATCAGCCCATATAAGTCCCTCTGCTGTTCACAGGGCTCTTCTACCATTGAGAGGGTTTAGGTCTTTGTCCACCACGCTGGCCTAGTGCGGGTTGGCGGACTACACACCTAAGAAATTCCTAAGATCTTTTAGGTGTGCAGGTTTCACCAAGATGTTTTCCTTCACCGTTAAAGTAAGTGATAATTCATTGTGAACACACACATAACTTCGAAAAGTCAGAGGTGTGTGCCTGGGGTTTGAACCCGCGACCCCGAGATTCTCGACCGCGCGCATAAACCTCAAGGTCATCATTACTTCATATCATCAAACCTACATACACATTCATATAATACACCCACACTTGTATCCCGTCAGGGGTTCTAAATGAAAACACCCAATTGCAACACGTTGCAGGACCCGGGAATCGAATCCGAGACCTCTGAATCTTACGGCTGACATTTGTGTCGCGACACCTCATAGTAGAAGTATTTATTTTCAAAGTGTGTGGGTTTATTTACAATAGTTTTTTTCCTATTGCGAGTTTCAATAATAAGAATGTTTTATGATTGCAAAATCGAAATATGATTTTACCATCCTTCGTTTAATTATGGGAATTAAATGTGTCATATTAGTTCCATAACTAACATCTCACTGAGCCGCAGACTTCGAGATTTTCTTCAGATCTCGCGAAAGTTCTTTAATTCATAAAAAAGTAGGTGTCTGCTTAATCTCGGTTTTATTAATTACATTCCGAGTTACCTTGGAGCTGTTTTATCTTCATTATGAATTGAATAATTAAAAAAAATATTTTCGCTTCTCAGAAATTCGGGTTTTATATCAAACGTGGGCATTTTTTTTTATTAATATTTTTCTTTATTTTTTAATTTTGACTGGATATGCTAAATAAGGCCTTTAATTAAATTATCCGCACTAGGCCAGCGTGGTGGACTAAGGCCTAAACCCTCTCCGTTGTAGAGGAGGCCCGTGACCAGCAGTGGGACGTATATGGGCTGATGATGATGATGCTAAATTAGTCATAAATAATATACAAACACAGTATGCTGTCAGTCATCATCATAATCAGCCCATATATGTACATATGTACGTCCCACTGCTGGGCACGGGCCTTCTCAACAACTGAGTTGGGTTTAGGCTTTTTGTCATCAGGATCATAAGATAAAACTTGTTTTTATATATTCCCAATCACATACATACATACATAACCTCACGACTGTATTCCCCGTAGTGGTAGGTCGAGGTGCATTTCTGCACCCACATTTCGACAAGTATGTATCAATCAAGCCTATTGCCGCTTTTTGGGCACGATTCCAGACTTCGTGCTGCTACTGAGAATTTCTTAATGGAATAACCCAATAACACTGCCCGACCCGGGAATCGAACCCGGGATCTCTAGATCGCACGGCACATACTTGTGCGCGAGGCCGCATGGCAGGATTCCCAACCAATAAGTCAAAATATTTGCAGTCCATTTTTTTATATCTACGAAACTATTTTTCTTTCTTAGACCTATATATTTTTATTTTTGTTTAACTAATAAATGCCAAGATTACATACAACCAATTAATGTCATTAATGACATTTCATAAAACCATTGTCTCATTCTATGATCGATGCTTAAAACCAACAATGTTAGTTTGAAAAACAGCGCACAACCCGAAGTAGCTTAATTAGTTGTTTATTTCAAAATCATATTATTATTGTGTTAGAAATGCACCTCTGCCTACCCTTTCGGGGAATACAGGCGTGAGTTTATATATGTATGTAATTTTATTAAAAACCTAACTAGCTAACTGCTTCGTTTCTCTCAGAACACAAGGATATGACGTTTGATGTAGAGGTCCTTTTTTATATTTTTTTCGAGGGAAATGCTGGTTAAGGCTCTACTTCCCGCTAGCCCTGGGGGAGGGGGGGGGGGGGGGGCGAAATGCATATGTCAGGGTCACCGGCCTTACAGCCCGGCGCGCGGTGACGTCACGTCCGCGCAGATGTTAATGCCGGGCTTCCCTAACAAAATTCCTATGCCGGCATACCGACTAAAACCCCCCGGTGTGGTGTGTGGGTGAGAGGCATTCACAATGATACCGCAGCCGCCCGATGCGCCTCCGAGACGAAAATGTCTCAGTCGTCTCGGAGTTGCACTGCCAATAGCTTGGTTCGGGCGCCCATTTGTGGGTGGGCGCACAAATTTCTTAAGCACGGAGAAAAATCTTTAGCACGGTGTCTGTAAATGCTCCCGACAAACGGTTATAGGCTCGCCGTCTTAACTGGGAGAACGTTACCACGTTTCGCCAGTACCTACAGGTTCATGGACAGTACCATTTCACTTCATTACTAAAATGCTCCCTATACCTTCGGGGATAAAGGCGAATAAAAATAATACACTGATTTTAAATTAAAAAAATTAAGCAATACATAAATAGTATATTCTTCATTACCTTCCCATTTGTTCCATGTAATTCAGTACCCATACAAAGCCATACACGGCTTAAAGTTAAATAAACCAGTTAATGCAACAAAACATAAGTAAGTAAAAGAATCTAACGTACCATTCATACTGGAGCATTTAAACAAATTTGTAAAGGCCTCCATTAATTCGCGTGGGCTGAAAAGAGTTTTTATCAAGCGCCGCCGCGGTAATAATTATGTGTTATGGCGGCCGGGCTGTACTCGTAAGTCAGGTGGTTTTGCATTCCCAACTCTTAATTAAGGGGCTAACGTTCTGTGGCAGCGTTAGAGCTTGTTTATATGCTACTATGTCGCTGCTGTTAAGGCCAGGCTATGTGGAGCTTTGTTTGTGGTTTTATATTTTTCGGAGGTTTTAATGCTTTGAATGGATTTTTTTGAGAGGGTGTAAATAGTAAAAATATGTATTTTTAGGTAAGAAGTCCTCAGTGGCAGAACGGAGAAAAAATTGAGCTCGAATACAATAGGCTCGCCTAATACGTAAGACTTAAAAAACAGGCCAAATATCCTATCACCATTTAAGTAGGTCTTTGAAAATAGTACTCGCAACTTTTTAGCCGAAATATATTTATTTATTTATTTATGCTTTTTATACATTAAATATAGAGGCGGACTTAATGCCAAAGGCATTCTCTAACAGTCAACCTCTGGGTGATGCAGAGATAAAAAAGGTAAATATAGTTTTGAGAAGCAAAAAATGGCACTCATTTATGACACGAACAATAATTTTTTCATTACGAAATTCTCAGTAGCAGCACGGAGTTTGGAATCGTGTACGAAAATGGCAACAGGCTCGCCCTCTTTTACGTGTTACGAAAACACAATTGGCAAAATGTGGGTTCGGAAATACACCTCTATGTATATACTCTTTACATTAGTAGCTTTAGTAGTTTCAATTTTCCACACAGTGTTTCATTCGTTTCGCCCCTTTTAGAGGTTAAATCCTCAAAAATCCTCATCTATTCTTCCGCGCTTTTATCTTAAAAGAAAGCAGCATACGAAAATTCGAGCACCTAGTGATAGTTATTTCGGCTCTGCGCTGAAAAGTGCATCATTTAGTTGTTTTCCTTTTACACATGTTAATATAGGTAGACTAATATTAAGCAAAAATTTTTTTTTATCTCCATGCCAATGTTTATTTCAAAAAAGGCCTGTGGGTTATAACTGTGCATTAAAAGCTTTTTTATAAATATTATGAGCGTACGTATTAAGCTGAGTGTGTGCAAGTGATATAGAAAAATGTCAAATCTTTTCAATAATGACTATTAAATTTAGATATTTTTAAAAATTCATCATCATCATCATCATCAGCCCATATACGTCCCACTGCTGGGCACGGGCCTCCTCTACAACTGAGAGGGTTTAGGCCTTAGTCCACCACGCTGGCCTAGTGCGGGTTGGCCGACTACACACCTAAAAAAAACCCAAGAAATTTTAGGTGTGCAGGTTTTATCACGATGTTTTCCTTCACCGTTAAAGCAAGTGATGATTCATTGTGAATGCACACATAAAAAAATGCTTTTTTAAATCATGTTTTCATAAATTTTTGTGGTGTACAATGGAGTGTTATAAAAAAAAAATTCTCCAAGCAATCTCGATGTTCCACTTAGAATAATATTATTAATCGTTTTTTATTTTGAATAAACAATTATGTACAAAACTGATCATACTTAACTAACTAACGCGCCACCTCGGCCTTAAATGGATGAGAAGGAGCGAGCCGCGCAATTAGGCGACTAAATGCAACCACTCGTAGAAATTATTTACTTTACCTATATAGTATATTCATTTTCTATTACGCAGTACTGAGTGTGTCCACCAACCCGCACTAGGCCAGCATGGTGGACTAAGGCCTACACCATCTCAGTTGTAGAGGAGGTCAGTGCCTTGCAGTGGGACGTATATGGGCTGATGATGATGACGTAGTAGCTATCATCAACCTACACCAGTTGTACAACAAAGAAACAAGTCAATGAAATTGATTCAATAACAAAAATGAACTTGCAGCCTTCAACAATTCTCGTGGTCTCGCGGCACAAGTATGTGCCGTGCGATCTAGAGGTCCTGGGTTCGATTCCCGGGTCGGGCAAAGTGTTATTGGGTTTTTCCATTAGGAAATTCTCAGTAACAGCACGGAGTCTGGAAATGTGCCCGAAAAACGGCAATAGGCTCGCTCCCTATTACGTGGGACTGATACATACCTGGCGAAATGTGGGTGCAGAAATGCACCTCTGTCTACCCCTTCGGGGAATACAGGCGTGAGTTTATGTTTGTATGTATGTACAATTCTCGAAGCGGGCGGCAAATTATTATTAAATTGAGATTGATACAAACAGAATATGAAAGACACACCCTTCCCCCCACTTCCCCCAACATCAATGCGTCTAGACGCTGTAAATTCGTTGTAGAGATTGAATTTGATGTTGCAGCGAATTTTGTATGGAGCGTGCTTGTATCGAAATAAAAAATAAAGTGTTGCCAATTTTTACACCCTCTATTTTTAGTAATCAGTTGGGTGGTACATGAGAAGGCTTTTATGCGTATCTCTTCTGGCTATTGGAACTTGAGTAAACGCTGCGTGGGACTACAGTTTGTGATAGAATTATATGAATTTTAAAAGAAGTATCATAATCATCATCAGCCTCAGGCCTCCTCTACAACTGAGAGGGTTTAGGCCTTAGTCCACCACGCTGGCCTAGTGCGGGTTGGCGGACTACACACCTAAGAAATTCCTAAGAACTTTTAGGTGTGCAGGTTTTATCACGATGTTTTCTTTCACCGTTAAAGCAAGTGATGATTCATTGTGAATACACACATAACTTCGAAAAGTCAGAGGTGTGTGCCTGGGGTTTGAACCTGCGACCGCCGAAATTCAAGACCGCGCGCCTAAACCTCGAGGCCATCAATGCTAAAAGAGTGATCTAAAAGAAGTATGAATCGATTTAAATTTCTAAAGAAGTATGAATTTATCTAATGCCTATTATCTATCAGGTGCAATGGGGTCACTTTGCCGTGCCAGTATAAAAAAAATATCTGGTGTGGTTGTTATGGCTCACAGATAATTAAGTGTAACTTCTTTGTAGTTTTTCGAATGGTCGTTGAAATTATTACGTTCTGTTTCAATTTATGCTATAATTTTGCTTAAATATCTAAGTTAATATGCCTTGTTAGGTTGAACGAAAATCACCAACCAAAGTACTTCGGCCGCCCAATGTTTCTAAAGGTCATAATCATCTCATAGTTTTAACGCATAATAGAAATTTTCAGTAACTACACATCCACCGAAATCCTAATAAAATAACATTTAATTTACATTTCATTTTGAAATGGGCATATAATGCCTTAAGAAGTGGAGGAATCAAAACCTTAACTGTATGAAAACCCACTCATATTAAATCTGTAAGGCTATTTGTGTTATATGATTGGTATTGAGAAGAAGGCAAAGGAGCGTATCAAGAGATTTGTTGTGCCTCGTAACCCGGTGTCGTTCTAAGTGCGCTTCTGTTGATCCTAGCTTACACTGACTAACTACAAGGCTTGGAGCGGTCGGCGAGTGGGCGGGACATTTGTACCATTAGTGAAGATGGTGCGTCCATTATAGAACATGTTATACTATTAAAAGAAATGTATTTGACTGCCTAGTGGTCTTGCGGCACAAGTATGTGCCGTGCGATCTAGAGGTCCCGTGTTCGATTCCCGGGTATGGCAAAGTGTTATTGGGTTTTTCCATTAGAAAATTCTCAGTAACAGCCCGGAGTCTGGAAATGTGCCCGGAGATCGGCAATAGGCTCGCCCCCTATTGCGTGGGACTGATACATACTGGCGAAATGTGGGCGCAAAAATGCACCTCTGCCTACCCCTTCGGGGAATACAGACATGAGTTTATGTATGTATGTATTTATTGCAGTGGCGGTACTTCCATAGAAGCCCAAAAGCCCAGTTTGCCTTACAAAATTCCAAAAAATAATCTTTAAGCTTTAAATCGTAATTAAACAAAATCAATTTGACATATAAATGAGAATATTCTGACCCCACAATAAACAATTATAAACTAGACATTACACAATTAATGTGTAACGCTTTTGGGCTTCTATGGAAGTACCGCTACTAATTTATTGACTATGGAAGCCACAGATTGTGTTGCTCACTATTACATCATTAAAGAGGTGTATAATCCGCCTATAGTTATAGTTAGAGCAGGACATGAAATATATGTGATGGTCAGAGTAACTTTTTTTATTGAGCCAGTACAATGTCCTACTTTAAAGAAGGCAAGTCTTGGTCATTGGTAGCTTGCATTCCGATTCCTCTCTGTTCCTCTCAACTAACTCAAGAGTAGCTATCGCGACTGCTGCGATATACAATTTGAAATACATACATACATACATAAACTCACGCCTGTATTCCCCGAAGGGGTAGGCAGAGGTGCATTTCTGCACCCACATTTCGCCAAGTATGTATCAGTCCCACGTAATAGGGGGCGAGCCTATTGCCGTTTTTCGGGCACATTTCCAGACTCCGTGCTGTTACCGAGAATTTCCTAATGGAAAAACCCAATAACACTTTGCCCGACCCGGGAATCGAACCCAGGACCTCTAGATCGCACGGCACATACTTGTACCGCGAGACCACGAGGCCGTCATCAGTCATTTGAAATAGTATTTATAATTTCGAGCCGACGCGACGCGACGTTTACGTCTTGCCGTCTAGTACGGGACAAGTGTACCGTCTCTAGAATGCCCTATTCAACAGTAGGCATATTTATATCCTAAAAATGAAATGGCCATACTGTAATTTAAATTCAATTTAATATACAAGTATGTATTTTGTAATAATAATTTGGTTTTGCGTTTGTATCTAGAAAAACAAGATATTTTCCTATGAAAGCCATCAACATTATTTACATTACAATCCAATTTGAAATTTTAATTTTTGCCCGAAGTCAATTCGATTTCACAATGCCCAAGCAAAATTGATTCGCGGAATATGAAAATGTAGGTCGAGTGTATTTACTATACGTTGATATAAATAAACGGGCTGGATGTGACATTTCGTAGAATCATTTTTTATATTGATTTCATAAAGTGACATCATCGTACTTTCGATACCGTCTATACTAATATAAGTCTATAATAATATTTTTATTTATCATAAGTGGAAATAACCAAAATACTTATGTACACGCGTTAGAAGTTATACTTCATACATAAATATATATTTTCTTAAATAATATAATAATATATTATAAAATAATATTTTAATAACTTCATGGTGTCGGTTTTTCATGACAGTGTGCGCGCGCATCGTAATAACTTCAATAAGTTTTTTACTTAATCTTAAAATTAGGATGAACGAGATTCCAAGGGGCCAATCGATAGCTTACGTCACGCCGGTTCCAATGATACCAAACTCGGGTATCCTACGATTAAAATTGAGGGAGTTAGACAGAGGGGGGGTGAGGTAGAATTTCTGAGGGGGAGGGGGCCAGAGGCAGGGGCGAGTTATATTACTAAAAACGATTTAAGCCTGACCATGCGTGACGTACATATCATATAAGTAATAAATTTAAATTAAGGAAATTAAAATTATTATTAATTCTGACGTCACGACTCGGTCTTGACGGCACGTGACGTGAGCAGAATTTTAAAAGTAAAATCAGATTAAATTAAAATAAATTATTACTGTCACTATTCTACATTCTTAAAATTTAAAACAAACTTTTTCTGAATAACTTTTTGGTGTCGGTGTGCGCGCGCATCGTAAAAAATCACTCTCATCATTTTTCCCTAACGCGCCAAAAGAAGTATAACTTCAAAAATACAAGTTTATTAAAAAAAATACAAGTTTATTAAATAAGTGCGTGAAAATTTAATTAATTAATTTATTTATTTTATTTATTAACACTTTATTGTACACACGGAGAAAATTAACAAAACAAGAACACACAAGAAAGAAAATAGTACAATTGGCGGTCTTATCGCTCAAGGCGATCTTTTAGAGACAACTATAGGATAGAAACAAAGAAAGGATAGATGAAAGGGTAGTCAGTGTGTACAACAGACATACATATATACAACATACATACGTATATACAACATACATACATATATACAAAAATACATACAAAATTCTAAAAAAATAATTTAAATATATAATATTATAATATTACAAAAAAGTATGTATTCGGAAAAAATGGCTTTTATTTTAGAAAGACTGAGAGTAGTAATGTTCTTCTAGTAATGTTAATTTATACATCGCTCCAATACTTATCTTATTCCTTCCATCGCCTCTATGTGTCTTGTTGGCCCCAGGTGCATCCGGAACCCTTGTCACATCTCGACTCACGATAATCCCGTCAGATCAGATCCCACTTAATTTGTCTGACGTTGAGACAGACGCGCTCCTCTACTGTTCTGTAGTTTTGATCCTCTGACAGTGATCGGGACATAAGTTCACAAAAAAGAAACTGGCCCGGGCTTAGTAAACATTAAAACAAACGGATTTATTTGGAACGGTTGCTGAAATTTTGGAGAAGGAATATAAAAAATAGATTCTTTATTGTTCCCAATAGATTAAAAAACATAAAAGATTTCCGTCTTCTGGAATAGTAAAAACTGTGTTGCAGAAGACAATGTCTGCCCTTTATATTACTATCGCCATTTGCAATATGTTAAGCCCTTAGTAAAGTTACTATGATTTTAAAAAATACAAAATAACAAAAAAAAAATGTTTGGAAAAAAATTGGTATGGACATAATTATTTTGTATATTTTAGTGTGTGTGTGTATAACCGAATAAGACTTTTTAGACTGATTTATTGTCTTTATTATACCTTATCATCAGCCCATATATGTACGTCCCACTGCTTGGCATGAGCCTCCTCTACAACTGAGAGGGTTTACGTCCATCACGCTGGCATAGTGCGGGTTGGCGGACTACACACCTAAGAAATTCCTAATAACTTTTAGGTATCCAGGTTTCATCACGATGTTTTCCTTCGTCGTTAAAGTACTTGATAAGTCCTTGTGAATACACACATAACTTCGAAAAGTCAGAGGTGTGTGCCTGGGGTTCGAACCCGCGACCGTCGAGATTCTCAACCGCGTGCCTAAACTTCGAGGCCATCAGGACTTATTATTATGTCTAGTCTAACATAAAAATGTTTAGGATTAAGTCTAACATGTAGGGGCTTGAGTTCGAGTTCAGATACTGACATAACATGTACGCGAATCGTCTAAATGAAAGAAGCTCAAGATGACGGAGCACTGAATTTTGAAAACTCTCAAAGCGACACACTATAATTAACACATTCATTGGACATTGTCGCGTACATCCGGCAAATTGAAAATATCCTGCAAATCTGGTTAGGATTGCACTCAAGCCTTTGCCGAAATGTACGGGAATATTGGAATCGAAAAATTCGGCCGCGCCGGCAACCGGCCACTTGCCAAAACGGTAGCCGTCCCGGGCAAAACCGGATTAATCCGGATAATACCGGATTCAACCGGAGGGATCCACGCCGATGTAGCACTTAATGTGTGGAATAAAAACAATAGAACCTAAACCTTATTCAGGGACGACTGGAATGTGTAAACGATTGTACCTACAGCGTAGCAGATTGCATAGTTATATAGATATTAGATAAGTTTTTTTTTTGCCTCGTGGTCTCGCGGTACAAGTATACCTATGCCGTGCGACCTAGAGGTCCTGGGTTCGATTTCCGGGTCGGGCAAAGTGTTATTCGGTTTTTCCATTAGGAAATCTCAGTAACAGCGCGGAGTCTGGAAATGTGCCCGAAAAACGGCAATAGGCTCGCCCCCTATTACGTGGGACTGATACATACCTGGCGAAATGTGGGTGCAGAAATGCACCTCTGCCTACCCCTTCGGGGAATACAGGCGTGAGTTGTGTGGGTATGTATGTATAAGTAAAATTTTGGGATTTATTCTGTCCCACAGAAAATCGACTACAAACAGGGCTATTGCGTTCCGTTCATCACCATACGCCCATAATACGTCCCACAGCTGGGCACGAGCCTCCTCTAATACTAAGAGAGTTTAGGCCTTAGTCCTCCACGCTAGCCTAGTGCGGGTTGGCGGACTACACTCCTAAGAAACTTCTAAGACCTTTTAGGTTGATGTTCACGATGTTTTTCTTCATCGTTAAAGTACGTGATAAATCATTGTGAATACACCCAGAACTTCGAAAAGTCATAGGTGCCCGCGACCGCCTAAACATTGATTACGTTCCGTTCGTTAATTAAGAATTACTGGACGCCCAATTCGCTAGGTGTAGGATACTAAAATTATTTCGCCCGGATTACGAACAACGTGCACACGGTATACAGCGTGGTGGACTAAGGCCTAAACTTTCTCAGTTGTAGACGAGGCCCGTGGCCAGCAGTCGGACGTACATATGTATATGGGCCGATGATGATGATGATGACACACGGTATAACACGCCATATAGTACCCGAATTATATACTTACCTTTATGACAGCTCCGTGGCGCAGTTGGCTAGACACCAGCTTGCGAAACGAGAGGCCGCGGGTTCGATTCCCGCACCGAGACAAATGTTTGTGCGATCTACAAATATTTGTTTCGGGTCTGGGTGTTTGTGAGACCGAAAAGTCTCTCGTAGTTACTGATACCCACGACACAAGACTCGTATCTTAATATGGGGTCAGAACTATGTATGTGACTGTTGGGTGTATTTATTTATTTATTATTTAAGTATAGCAATGCGTAATACATACATTTATACTTTATAGTCACCCTTATGACCCATGGGAATGCAGAGATATACTTCTACCCCTTCGTTTAAACAGATTTTTTAAAGTCCCATGTAAAATATGGTGAGCTTGTTTCCCTTTGTTGGGCACGGATTCTAACTTCGTCTCCCTGAAAATTTTTCAACGGAAAATTCTTAATAACATTTTGACTAATCCGAGAATCGTACCTGAGACTAGACCCAGTCATCATCATCATCATCATCATTATCAGCCTAAAGAAGTCCACTGCTGAACATAGGCCTCCCCCAAAGACTTCCATAGTGACCTGTTGGAGGCAGCCTGCATCCAGCGACGACCCGCGACCTTCACCAGGTCGTCGGACCATCTTGTGGGTGGACGTCCTACGCTGCGCTTTCCGGTACGCGGCCTCCACTCGAGAACCTTTTGGCCCCATCGACCATCGGTTCTCCGCGCTATGTGCCCGGCCCATTGCCACTTCAACTTGCTAATCCGCTGGGCTATGTCGGTTACTTTAGTTCTCCTACGGATCTCCTCATTTCTGATTCGATCTCGTAGGGAAACCCCGAGCATAGCCCTCTCCATAGCTCGTTGAGTGACTCTGAGCCGTCTAATGAGGCCCATAGTGAGAGGCCACGTCTCAGTGCCGTATGTCATCACTGGTAACACACAACTATCGAAGACTTTTGTCTTCAGGCACTGAGGTATTTTGGACGAGAAGACGTCGCGTAGTTTCCCGAACGCTGCCCAACCGAGTTGGATTCGCCGATTGACCTCTCTCTCGAAGTTGGACCTGCCTAACCGGACCACTTGTCCTAAATAGACGTATTCGTCTACAACTTCGAGAGTCGAGCCCCCAACTGCGATCGGGGTGGGCACAACATGGACATTCGACATGATTTTCGTCTTGTCCATGTTCATTTTAAGACCCACCTGTTGAGAGACTCGATTGAGGTCTTCGAGCATAGTGCTAAGGTCTTCCAGCGATTCTGCCAAGACTACAATATCGTCGGCAAACCGAAGGTGTGTGATATACTCGCCGTTGATGTTGATGCCGAATCCTTTCCACTGCAAGAGCTTGAAGGCATTTTCCAGCGCGGCAGTGAACAGTTTCGGAGATATAACATCTCCCTGTCTCACGCCTCTCCGTAGTGGAATAGCCTTCGTGCTCTGATCTTGTACTCGGACCGACATGGTGGCGTTTCTGTATATGCTTTCCAACACCTCGATGTACCGATAGTCGATGTGGCACCGCTGGAGAGACTCTAGCACAGCCCAGGTCTCGATCGAATCAAAGGCTTTCTCATAGTCCACAAACGCTAAACAAAGCGGCAAGTTATATTCCTCGGTTTTTTGTATAACTTGCCGAAGCGTATGGATGTGGTCTATGGTGCTAAAGCCTTTTCGGAAACCGGCTTGTTCGGGAGGCTGGAAGTCATCAAACCTGCGTTCGAGACGATTGGTGATGACCCTCGAAAACAACTTATAGACATGGCTCAGGAGCGAGATGGGCCTGTAATTCTTCAGCAAAGTGTTGTCACCTTTTTTGAAGAACAGTACCACCACGCTCCTGCTCCATGCCTCTGGCGTTGAGCCCTCGAGGAGAACGGAATTGAAGAGCCTCTGAAGGACTTTAAGTATCGGCGTTCCGCCCGCTTTCAGAAGCTCTGAAGTGATTCCGTCCTCACCCGGCGCCTTGTTGTTCTTAAGTTGCTTCAGGGCCATCTCAATCTCACACAGGCTGATGTCCGGGATGTCATCGCTAAAGTGTCGGATCAACTCGGCTCTCGGGTCTTCGGCCGAGCTAACAGTAGGTTCGGCAACCGAGGTGTAAAGCTGTCCGTAGAACCTCTCGATCTCCCTTAATACCTCTGCCCTCGTCGACACTACGCAGCCACCTTCCGTCTTCAGCCTAGGCAACTGTCTTTGCCCAATAGACAAGTCTCTTGCAAACACTTTGGAGCCTCCGTTCCGCTCGATTGTCTCCTTGATGCTCACAGTATTGTGAGCACGGACATCGTGTCGCAAGGACTTCCAGATCCGTCTATTGAGCTGACGATATGCTTCGGCGTCATCGGAAGACTGCAGCGCCATAGATCGACGTTCGGCCATGAGGTCAAGAGTGTGGATCGAGAGTTTTTGTGGTCTATCTCTACGGCGAGGTCTAAAATGCTTAGATCCCACCGTATGGACAGCTTCTACCAAACCACTGTTTAGCTCGTCCACGGCAAGGTTTTCATCTAAACAATCAAAGCGATTTGACAGCTCGAGTTGAAAGCTCTCGGGGTTTTGGATATGAGCGCGAGTAGGTCGGAGCGTAGACTTCATCAAGCGACGCCTTTCTAACTGGACGTTGATATTCAATGAGCCTCTAACCATTCGGTGATCACTGCCGGTTTTCACCCTGTTGATCACAGAGACATCACTGAATATCCGTCTATTCGTCGTCAAGATGAAATCTATCTCATTTCTCGTAGAACCGTCAGGACTCAGCCAGGTCCATTTCCTGTGAGGCGGCTTCTGGAAGAAAGAGTTCATCGCGAAGAGTCCCTCTTTCTCCAGAAAGTCGGCCAGCCTCTGACCCCTGGGGTTCCTTTGCCCATGTCCAAATTGCCCCACTTTCAACTCTGCATCGCTTCTCATGCCTAACTTTGCGTTGAAGTCTCCCATAACAACATTGAAGTAGGTTTTGGAAGTATGTATGGCCCGACTTATGTCCTCATACATCTCCTCTACTTCTTCATCTGGGTGTGTCGAGGTCGGCGCGTATACCTGTATGACCTTCAACGAATATCTTTTCGATATTCTGAGTATAAGGTACACTACCCTGCTCGACACACTTTCGATGGATACGATGTTGTTGATGAGAGACCTGTGGACGAGAAATCCGACACCTCCTCGGGACTGTTGGTCGTCCCCCCGGTAGAAGAGCAGGTTACCGGACTTCAGGGTTATCGTGTCCTCCCCGATTCTTCGGACTTCCGACAACCCCAGAATGTCCCAGTGTAACCCGCTCAATTCTTCTTCCAGTTCGACAATCTTCTCGTCTGTCCTCAAAGTGCGTACGTTGTGTGTTACCAGGGCCAGTCGTCGTCGGGGGTGGTAGCCGGGGCCAACCCGGGGATTCTTAGCACCCCCTGCCCCGCCGTAACCATGGCCACTACCGTAGCCAGGAATAGCGGGGCTGCCGGGGACTGGGGGCCTGGTCCTAGTTTCATCCATTAGGGGGGGTTTTGCCGATACTCGCCACGCTTGGCAGGCGGGTTGGCGAGCGCAGGAGGGGACTCGCGTTGATGACGCTGCTACCCGTCATCAACCGGGGGAAGGGAATAGGGTTTGTGGGTAGAGGATGACATGGGAAAGGAAAGTATGGCCTGTAGGAGTGGATACTGCAGTCACGGAAGGGAAGGTTGGTAGTGACTGCAGTAGCTCGGGGGGCCGAGGTCGCGTACTCGAAGCACCTATTCTAGGACAGGCCATGACCACTAGATAGGAGCACCCCTGACCAAACAGTCATACCGCGGTACAACAACAGCGAATAATATTAAATAAATTTCTCTACTATTTCTTCTACGATAAATACAGCTTCCAAGCCTGAATAGAAGGAAATCGTAGACACGATTTCCCCGTAAAAACTTGATATTATTAAATATTATAAAGAGAAATTACTTTTTACTGAAAACGATTCGTTCGAGCAAAATAATTACGTTTGGAATTAAAAGTCTTTCGTGTTCTAGATTATTCGGGTTTATTTTACTTAATTAGACAATTAATTGCCCGGGAATTTTCGTTTCATTTAAGTTTAATAAATAAGTTTTTAAATGGTTGTTCTGTCGATGGTCACTTGGTGTTTCAACGCTTCGTTAATCAAAAAAGGTTTTTAAAATAAAGAAGATATTATTAGGAGCAAAATATTTCGCGGGTAGCTGAGGTAGTCATCAGGGCGCTGCTGAGCATCGGGCGACACTCACTCATCGGCCGGTTTACAGTGCGGAAGCTCTGTCCGAACGTCAACGCTTGTCTTGTGTTTTAAATTCACCCTCATTAATGTTAACATTTTGTTATTTCAAATTCATGTTAAATGTTATGTCAAATTTATGTTTGTTACGATCCGTGGTCGAATAAATCTTTATGTTAAAATCAATTAATATTCCCATTTCTAACAATATATTAAATAAATAAAATTAAATAAAGTTAATTGCGGTTTTGAGGCTCATTTCCAGACTCCGTGGTGCAACTGAGATTATTCTAATAGTAAAACCCGATTACATTTTTCCACCTTGATAATCGAACCAGTGACCTCTCAATCGCATTCAGCACACTTATGCCGCACGACCAACAATATCTATTCTGTATGTATTTATTTTCAGAAGTAACTATTTCAACATCAACGCTGTATACTGTGATTCAATAAATCCGTACAATGTACTGTTGACTTCAAGCCTTGTTGCCTTCAGGTATTTGAATGCATATTGTCTTGGAACGAGCGATAAGAAGAAATCTTGATATTTTGTGTTGAAGCTACAAAAGAATATCGTGTATCAAAATTTTCCAGATTTATAAAAATGAGGATTTTACAGTGAACGACTGGGGTTGACAGGAAAGTGTGTGTGTGTATATGAAAAAAAAATTGATAAAGAATATTACTATTTCTTCTGCTTATTTATACAGGCACGGCAAAATGAGAACGCAGCTATTAACAGTATAGAGCGGTCCAAATAGTGTTGACCGGTAAAGTGTATGTATGCATTTATGTATGTTTGTTTACGTATAAATATAAATATTTATTAATATGTTTTTATTTTAATTATTATTTTCACGATATGTTTTAGAATTGTTGATGTATTTTAATTTAAGCAGTACACTTCGACTACCTTTCATTTCTCTTACTGCATCTCCATCCCAGGTTGCCAGTAAGAGATCGCCTTGTGCGATAAGGCCGCCCATTGTACTTTTCTATTCTTCTGTATTCCTTAGTTTTAGTGTTGTGTGTACATACAATGAAGTTTTAAATAAATAAAACTATTCCGATTGACCTTACCCATAGATATAAATGGATGTTTACAGGTCGATTCATCATCACCAGCCCAAATACGTCCCACTGCTGGGCACGGGCCTCCTCTCCAACTGAGAGGGTTTAGGCCTTAGTCCGCCACGCTGGCCTAGTGCGGGTTGGCGGACTACACACATTACAAATTCCTAAGAATTTTTAGATGTGCAGGTTTTATCACGATGTTTTCCTTCACCGTTATAGCAAGTGATAATTCATTGTGAATACCCACATAACTTCGAAAAGTCAGAGGCCTGGGGTTTGAATCTGCGACCGCCGAAATTCTCGACCGCGCGCCTAAACCTCGAGGCCATCACTGCTTAATTAACAGGTCGATTGTGAATATTTTATTTAACTTTATTACATATTATATGCATGCAGTCACGCACATATCCACGAAACAGTCGGTGGAGGTGCACATCAGCACCGACGTTTCGGAATTTGTGTCAGTAAGTAGCCTATTGCCGGTTCATTTGCAAACACCTTGCCAGTACTGAAAATTTCCTGATGTAAAAACAACTTAAAACTTTTTTCGCCTCAAATTGAACCCAATACTCATATACATAATAGCGTTGTTATTAACACCATTATGATGCAATCTATTTAAATTCAAAAAAGGTAATACAAAGACCTCAGAACCGACGTGCATAAAAAGAGGATAATGTCAGTTGAGGAAGCGTAAGAAGTGTGTTTTAACCGTAACATTTGGCGCTCTATAGTCTCTGCCTACCCCAAGAGAAGACAGGCGTGAGTATATGTATGTTTGTATGTTGGAAGATAGCGAATATTTTAATAATCTTGCTGAACACGCGAAGTTTTTTAATATTCGACGCAAGGTAACCCGATACAAGTATGAACTGGTGCAACTACTCGAAAACTGTGATAAAGTGTAAAATCTCAGTCATTCGCTTCAGATATAGACAAGCTTTGTTCCAAGAAACCCGAGCGCTCGGTTTTGTGAATGGTATAGAAATTGGATTGCTTTTTGTTACGAGTTTGAAGTTTAATTCTCTTGTTTTAGAACTGCATTATATCTTGATCATTTTCAGCCTTTTAAAAGGTTTTAAAAGTGTGTTAATGATTTGTCATTAATGTTGGGTTATTAAAATGGTTTGGGCATATAGTGAGCATTCTTAAAATATCATAGGATGAGAAGTGTTTTAAAGATGATTATAGAAAGGAACAACGCACTTATTTAATTCCTAGTTTGTATAAGTTACAAGTCTGTCCTTTCGCACATAACACAAAGATATGTGTTCAAATATATTATATATAGATGTTGGAGGATGTAGATGTGGGTTCGATCCCTGCATGGGTAAAATTTTGTACAAATTACGAATATTTAGAATATAAGTATTTTAATGCAAGAATTTTGCTTAAAAACGCACTCATGATACTATACAGATAATCTTGTACACCACTGATTTTTGTAAAATAATCTATTCTTTCATCATCAGCTCATTATACGTCGCACTCTTGGGCACGGGCCTTCTCTACAGCTGAGAGGGTTTGGGCCTAAGTCCACCACGCTAACGGTTGGCGGACTACACACCTTAGAAATTCCTAATAACTTTTAGGTTATGTTACAAAAAATACAAATTTGCTAGTTCGTACAATATTTTATAACATTACATATTTTTTTGTATTAAAATAGATCGGATATTGGGAAAGCACACATGCCGGTTAATTGTAAATGAATTCTATAAGATAAAGTGCAAAAATATATAAAAAATCAGTATTCCACAAAAAAAACAGTGTACAAAATGTACCAAACATTCACGCTACCTCCCGTAACTTGCGCCGTTAGCTAGCATCATTGGAAATCGTTCTCAGAGCGATTCCGTTGTACACCGCTTGCTTTGTCTCAAAGCAACATATGCTGCGGTTGTAAAATGCAAACATTTCATATTTGTATTGCGTTCTCGTATTTTGTATGACTTACCTACGCTTGCAGGCATACTTTTATACAGACTGGTTTTTAAGTGATCATATTGCATGGTATGTCAGGGTGGGCTTAAAATATAATCTATTACAATATTATTAGACTGCGTTGTTGGCGTATGCTATTAAGAAGTTTCTGGTTCGACTCTCGGATAGAACGATAGTTAGAGAGATTTCATTTTAGAACTTTTTTGTAGACGGCCATTAGACTTGCGTCCTATAGATCCATCCTTAAGAGACACAAGCATGATTGTATTAAAAATACAAACAAAACCCCATTTTTGGATTGAACTAAGCGATTAAGAAAATGAAGATAGTGATAAAAATATACTTGTATTTCTAAAACCATTCTGTACATAAAGCTTATTATTATAGAGCATAAAATTCTACATTGTTAAGCCGTTGTCTCGCATGACTGAGTAACTAAAATGGCATAATAGATAGGCATTTTTCGTTTGACATTATAATTTTTTGCAAGTATGTAAAGTTTAATATCGCAAAAGGGAATCTTTTCACATCTAAACATTTAATTTGTTATGAAAGCACAAATATTAATTCATTTTTTGTAACCTTGATGGAATGTCCAGAGTGTTGAATGATGGAAAACGATTTCTATAGGAACTAGGATGTATGAAAAATGATGATCAATCTCTGTTTCATATTCCTTGCATATCCATTCACAGCTTACGCGCCGGGCTGGAAGACCGGTGACCCCGACATACGCTTCCCGCCCCCCTCCCCCGGGGCTGGCGGGAAGTAGAGCCATAAACAGCTTTCCCCTCGAGAACAAAAAAAAAAGGCATTGTATTTTCATTCATAAACTTACGCCTGTATCCTTGATAGGATGATTATATTAGAGTTGTATTTCTGCAACAGACATCTACGTTTGCACAGCGTTAAAAGGGACCGAGCCTGTTCCCCTTTTTCGGGCTGTTAAGGAATTCTAACAGAAAACACTTAGCTGTGTCTTCTCTTTCGCACGACGCGTTCTAACAGGTCAGGAATTTGAATTTTTAAATCATAAATGTGGCAATTATTTCCCATCTGCATCATCACAATCATAAAACTTTCAGATTCTGAAACCTTGTTAACCTCCATAAAATTTAAAGGCGAACAAACAAAATTTCCATTCAAGAAAGCGTTCTCATTAAAAGTAATAATTAAACCTGAATTTTTTCCACGTTCCGTACAAAATCACCAGGTGGCTGTGACTCCAGCGCCGAGTCAAGTGACTGTTAAACACCACGGACTTGTGAAATTGCGGTAGAATTTATTTATAATTTGCGCTTTTGGCTCAAAGGTGAACGTTCGGTAAACAAGCGCCAGTTAAATATCTTTAGCTGCAAGTTGTAATATACATTTTGAAAGTTTTATCAGACGTTTTGTTTGTCGTATGGTGTCATATTTTAAGGGTGCTATAGAAAACCCGTCCATTATCATCACCATCAGCTCATATACATACGTTCCACTGCAGGCACGGGCCTCCTCTACAACTGAGAGGGTTTAGGCCTTTGTCCACCGCGCTGGCCTAGTGCGGGTTGGCGGACTACACACCTAAGAAATTCCTAAGAACTTTTAGGTGTGCAGGTTTCCTCATGATGTTTTCCTTCACCGTTAAAGTACGTGATAATTCATTGTGAATATGCACATAATGTCGAGAAATCAGAGGTGTGTGCCTGGGTTTGAACCCGCGACCGTCGAGATTCTCGGTCGCGTGCCTAAACCTTGAGGCCACACGTCATCATACATAAGTCAAGCAAAAACATTCATTTAATATGTTAATTTTTTAATCATTTAAGTGCTCTTTCACTTGCTCTAATGTACTAAAAGGATATAAATCAACAAAGAGTTTTTAACCAACGCATTCCACGTTTAAAATCATACATTTGGTCTCGAATATATGCGTATCACACAAACATTTGATCCAAGGTTCGTCAGTCACAAATTGAAGTATTTCGTTCGCTTGGCGTAAATATCCAAGACACA
Organism: Hemaris fuciformis; assembly: GCA_907164795.1. Classification (NCBI taxonomy): domain Eukaryota; kingdom Metazoa; phylum Arthropoda; class Insecta; order Lepidoptera; family Sphingidae; genus Hemaris; species Hemaris fuciformis. Next base: position 1,667,355 of record OU015452.1, read on the forward strand.
ATAAATTAGAACAACAGTTGTAAAGTGAACAAAGCAGTCCGCGGCTATAACCACGGCACTCAGCGCCTGCCTCTAATTGTTGTTACTAATTACTAATCTTGAGTTCTCATCCCGTTGTAATGCCCAGCCTTTTGGCAGCACACCCGAATAAAAAAGCAATTCTAGTTTGTTCCACAAATGGTAATGCTTGGTAATTGTTTTATTTTATCGCCGCAGTGTTTTACGGGACTTAGGGGAATCATTCATAGATGGCGCTAGTGAGATTATTATGTTTAATTAAACCAAATAAAAAAGATTCCGTATATGAAGTTATAGCTCGCTTTAAAAAAATTGGATTACCATTTTGAAATTGGCATAATACTTACTGCATTTCAATTTTTATTTTGAGTTATTGCCTTAAAAAAATCTGTATATATTTTTTATTTATTTTTTAATGTTTTAGTTTCATTTTGTGCGTGAAACTCCAATATATTATGTTCTTAAAATGTAATTCTACATTCATCACACTAATTTCAGTTAACTACTAAAATACTCCGAAATTTTCTTAAAATCGGTAATGATAGCTTCTTGCCATAATGAACAAAAATAAAAACTAAATATATGAACTGAATTAACTCTGCTCACAGAGTTGTCCGAAGTTAGTTTATGTTTAATTCTAAGCACTGATTAGATTAAATTATCGTGTCTGGAGTGTACACTAACACATTCCCGTCAGGAATTTACATCTGTCCCGAATTAATATCAGGGCGACCTAAATTCCGCACTTAACTGAAGTGGTTAATTTGACAATCCCGACTGGGTGATCTGTTACTTTGTCGTGCTTTGCTTGTCGCTGCTTCATTAAAATCATCACTTTCATTATCTTGATCATCATTGTCGTCGACATTATTATCACGGGTATCACAACCGTTGTCATTATTATCATTATCATGAACATCATTATCTTCAGCAATAATGAGAATTTTGATAAAGTAATAAAGCTCTCATATATTTTGTTAGCTCTAAATTTTTGTAAGTATTATTGATTGTTCTTTCTCACAAAAAATGTAAAATTTCTTTTGAGAATTGAGGATATTTGAGCATAAATTTTTGTACGTCTTTCCGACAATTGGTGACATAAGTATGCGCTAACTAGCAGTAAAGTTGTAACACATAAGCACTAACCATAAGTGATATATCTGTATACATATACATAACCTAACGCATGTATTCTACAAAGGGGAAGGCAGAGTGCAAAAATGGAGCTACATTTGACCAGGTATCTATCACTTCCACGTAACAGGGGGCAAGCCTGTTGCGGTTTTTTGGGCACATTTCCAGACTCCGTGCTGCTACCGAGACTTACCTAACGGAAAAATTAGATAACACTGCCTGACCCGGGAATCGAACCCGAGACCTTAAGATCGCACGGCACATACTTGTACCGCGAGACCGCGAGGCAGGCTATATGTGGTGTATACGAGTATGTTATATATCTATCTAAAGTAAATTGACACATACATACATATGTATAATATTTTTTAGCATTTACGTTTCATTTAAAGGCAAAAGTGTTTAATAATCCGATGTACGCCGACAAAACCAAAAAAACAAAAGAAACAAAAACATAAAGTTAGAATTAAAAATCAAATTACTTTTACAAATTAACTACAAAAACTTTAAATGTGCAGCGAAAAAATGTACCCCCAGGAAGGTCCATGGTAATTACCAAAATAATTACAACTTGTAATTTCCCTGAAATTAAGTCCGTGGCCTGTGACCTCTTCAGATGCCTTCTTATTTAGTGTAATTATGAAAAAAAAACGGCACAGCTTCTTTTTTTACTCCATAAAAATTATACTAAGATGTCTAAAATTAGCACTTTCTGACTCTGAGTAAATTGTAAAGGAAGAATTTTAAACGTTTCGTTTTGGTTTGAAGGCTTATTTATGGTATGATTAAGATGAAATTTCTGTATGTGCCGGGTTATTTATGAAGAAAAAATTGTGCATTTTATTTAATTATTATAACATTAATAGGTACTTACAACAAATTTTTACGCTTTTATAATTAAGTTTTTTTTTAATTGTTAGTTGGTTACCCAAGATGAGAGCTCTGCTTAGTTTGGGTACCTCTGGCATGTTTTATGTTTCTTTTTTCTTTTTCTTTTTTAAGTATTTCAACCACACCTGATCCAGAGACACTTGAGTAGCTATTTTAGGTTTAACACTACAGTTCCAATGATATGTATACCAGCAGGTACAAATATCCTGTCAACAAAATCATTTCTTAATGAAGCACTTTGCAAAAGGTTTGTGTGCTTTATTTGGGGTCTATGTCTCACAAACAAGTCTTCTTAGTGTCAAATGTGGGGTCAGAACTATGAATATGACTGTTGAGTGTATTTATTTTAATTATTTTAAAAACAATATTGTCAACACTTACGAACAATCCATGTAGAAATTAATATTTTTTTCGTAATTCAAACAATACATATTTATACTCGGCTTTTATAAACAACAAATATCTTGCAAATCTGCACTTTCTCCACTCCTGTACCGTTGGGAGTAAAAAATATTTTCAACCGGCTCACGTAGATTTTATATGTTTTAATATATTTTTATAAGGGATGTAAGGGAGTACGACTGACAACTTAGTACGCCAAGCCAACCTCTCCTGCACGTGGTACATCCTGCCGATCAGCGAACGAGGCTCTGGCGACCGACGAACGGCGGTATACCTGTTCCGAAACCCCACAGACCCGTGACGGGCAGCAGCGTCACCGGTGCGAGAAACACTGCGATCGCCAACCCGCCTGCCCAGCGTGGCGATTATGGGCATAACTTTTTATGGTTAAACGCGCACATCGGCCCCCAGTTCCCGGTAGCCCCGCTATTCCTGGCAATGGCGGCGGCCATGGTTCCGGCGGGGCAGGGGGTGCTAAGAATCCCCGGGCTACGGTAGGCCGCCAACACCAACTGACCTTGGCTACGTTTAACGGACGCACGCTACGGCTCGACGAACATCTGGCTCAACTTGAGGAGGAACTGAAATGCATAAGATGGCACATTCTAGGGCTGTGTGAAGTCCGAAGAGAGGGGGAGGATACCATAACCTTGGAGTCGGGCCAACTTATGTATTTCAGGGAGGGAGACCAACCATCCCAAGGCGGCGTCGGGTTCCTGGTCCATAAGAGCCTCTCTGACAACGTCATAGAAATCTCCAGTGTATCGACAAGGGTTGCGTACCTTGTGATCAAACTAACGGAGAGGTACACCCTCAAAGTCATCCAAGTGTACGCGCCGACCTCGACGCACTCGGACGATGAAGTGGAGATAATGTATGAAGACATTTCGAAAGCCTTGCATACTACCTCTAAGGCCCACTTCAACGTTGTCATGGGGGATCTTAATGCTAAAGTGGGAGTACAAACAAGCGGCGAAACGGTAGTAGGACCCCACGGATTTGGTTGCAGAAATCATAGGGGACAAATGCTCGTCAACTTCCTAGAGCAAGAGGGGCTCTTCTTAATGAACTCTTTCTTTAAGAAGCAGCCCCAACGGAAGTGGACGTGGCAAAGTCCCGATACTATGACTAAAAACGAGATTGACTTCATCATGACTGATAAAAAGCGCATATTTAGAGATGTCTCAGTGATCGCTAGGTTTAAAACCGGAAGCGATCACCGACTCGTCCGAGGCACTCTAAATATTAATTACAAGCTTGAACGAGCCCGTCTGATGAAGTCTACGCTCCGACCAAATCTGCTCAAATCCGTGGTAGGATCTGAAGCTTTCCAGATAAAACTGGAGAACCGTTTCGCTGCCCTGGAAACCACAATTGACATTGACCAGGAACTCGCCCAAGTGGTGGGTATCCTCCGGGAAGAGGGGACAAAGTTATGTGAGACGCAACGTACCCGTAAGAGGTCCAAACTCTCTGCAGAATCTCCGCAGCTAATGAAGCAGCGACGTGAAGATCCCACTATCGCTCCGTCAGATCAGCGGGCTTTGAACAAGAGGATTTCAAAGCTGGTAAGGCGTGACCTCCGAAGCTCAAATACACGCTTCATAAAAGAAGCGATTGAGCAAAATCGGGGGTCCAAAGTCTTTGTTCAAACGCTAAATCGAAGCCATCTGACGAAGTTGCGAAAACGTAGTGGAGAAGTCGTCACTGCTAAGCCGCAGATTCTCGCGGAGATTCGGGACTTTTACGGTCAATTATACACCTCACATGCGTCCTGTCCCCCACCCGAGAGTGAAGACCCGAGGGCCACTTTAACCCGCCACTATTCCGAAGAGCTGCCAGAAGTCAGCCTAGACGAAATCGAGATTGCTCTTGGGCAGCTTAAAAATGGAAAAGCCCCCGGAGAGGATGGAATTACAACAGAGCTCATAAAAGCTGGCGGAGCTCCTACGCTGAAACAGCTACAGCGCATATTTAACTCCATCCTCTTTTCGGGGAGAACTCCTAAGGCATGGAGCAGGAGTATGGTCGTCTTGTTCTTCAAAAAAGGCGACAAAACCTTATTGAAGAACTATTGGCCCATCTCCCTGCTTAGTCATGTCTATAAGCTGTTCTCAAGGGTGATCACGAACCGTCTCGCGCGCAGACTCGACGAGTTTCAACCCCCCGAGCAGGCCGGGTTTCGTAGAGGATATAGCACCATAGACCACATCCACACAGTGCGGCAGATTATACAGAAGACTGAAGAATATAATCAGCCCCTGTGTCTTGCCTTTGTGGACTATGAGAAGGCTTTTGACTCTATCGAAATCTGGTCTGTTCTGGAATCTTTGCAACGGTGCCAAGTCGATTGGCGATACATCCAGGTGTTGAGATGTCTGTATGACGCTGCGACTATGACCGTCCGAGTACAAAACCAGCAGTCTGAACAAATTCCAATGCATCGAGGAGTGAGACAAGGGGACGTCATTTCCCCAAAATTGTTCACAAATGCATTGGAAGATATGTTTAAGACTCTAAACTGGAAAGGACGTGGCATAAATATAAACGGCGAGTACATCTCACACCTGAGATTTGCAGACGACATCGTCATCGTGGCTGAAACCGTTGCAGACTTGCAACAAATGCTGTCTGATCTGGCTAATTCATCAGCACGCATAGGTCTCCGGATGAACTTGGATAAAACCAAGGTCATGTTTAATAGACAGGTTATTCCGGAACCTATTGCGCTAGAGGGAGTAACTCTCGAAGTTGTTCAGGAGTACATTTACCTCGGTACAACGGTACAAGTAGGTAGGAACAACTTCGAGAAGGAGACCCAAAGAAGAATACAGCTGGGTTGGGCAGCATTTAAAAAACTTCGTCGAGTCTTTTCGTCACCCATACCTCAAAGCCTAAAGACAAAAGTCTTTAACGAGTGCGTCCTTCCTGTCATGACATACGGAGCCGAGACGTGGACACTGACGGTGCGACTAATCCACCAATTTAAGGTTGCTCAGCGCGCTATGGAGAGGGCTATGTTGGGGGTTTCTCTGAAAGATAGGATCAGAAATGATGCCATCCGTCAGAGAACCAAAGTCATAGACATAGCCCAAAGGATTAGCGAGCTGAAGTGGCAGTGGGCAGGTCACATTTGTCGCAGAACCGACAACCGTTGGGGGAAACGGGCTCTGGAGTGGAGACCGCGACTCGGCAAACGTAGTGTAGGGCGCCCTCTGGCTAGGTGGGGTGACGATATTCGCAAGGTGGCTGGCAGCGGTTGGATGAGGAGGGCCGAAGATCGAGCCCAGTGGCGTGCCATAGGAAAGGCCTATGTCCAGCAGTGGACGTAATAAAGGCTGCTGATGATGATGATGATGATGATTTTTATCTGAACCTTTAAATTTGGGATGGCGTCGCAACTAGGAAAAAACATTAAACGTTAATGTAGGATGGTTAAAGACTTGCTTTTTACTGAAGCTTCTATTGAAATTAAATATTATTTCTTGGGATGTTCTTAGTGTGTAAGTTTATTTCGGAAGTAGAAACTTGTTTTATAAAGTATAGACATCGTTGTACCTACTAAATAAATCCAATCCCTACTTTTACTCGTACACATGAAGGTAATAAGAAGCTCAAAAATCTGTTTTCTTTATATTCAAAACTAATAAAGCAAAAATACTTTGAAGTATAAAAGGCTTTTTATAATATTATAAAACTCAACTATTACTGGAAAAAAAAATACTTCAACAAACCAACTTGAAACTCGTAAAAAAAGCGACGAAGTGAGTTCTTAAAACGAAATTGTGGAGAGTACAGACCAACCCGCACTAGGCCAGCGTGGTGAACTAAGGCCTAAACCTCTCAGTTGTAGAGGAGGCCCGTGCCCAGCAGTGGGACGTATGTGGGCTGATGATGACAGAGAGACTGGATGTGTGGTACATAACATATTATGAATATACGTGGGTGTAAAAGTGATAAGTATGAAAGTTGACTGCCTCGTGGTCTCGCGGCACAAGTATGTGCCGTGCGATCTAGAGGTCCTGGATTCGATTCCCGGGTCGGGCAACGTGTTATTGGGTTTTTCCATTAGGAAATTCTTAGTAGCAGCTCGGAGTCTGGAATTGTGCCCAAAAAACGGCAATAGGCTCGCCCCCTACTACGTGGAGCTGATACATACCTGGCGAAATGTGGGTGCAGAAATGCACCTCTGCCTACCCCTTCGGGAAACACAGGCGTGAGGTTATGTATGTAAGTATGAGAGTTGATTAAAAAATAAGTTAGAAAAATCTACAAAAAGTGATATTTAGAGCGGAGTTAGAGAAGGTGACAGAAAAAAACGAGTAAATATCGACTAGAAGTATTAAAATTAAAACTGACTATGCCAATTCTAAATAAAATTGGACAAGCACAAAAATGATCATGTTACTCACTAAATCCAGTGGCGGTACTTCCATAGAAGCCCAAAAGCCCAGTTTGCCTTACAAAATTTCGAATAATAATATCTTTAAGCTTTAAATCTTTATTTAACAAAAGCAATTTGACATATAATCGAGAATATCCTGGCCCCACAATAAACAATTATAAACTAGACATTACATAATTAACGTGTAACGCTTTTGGGCTTCTATGGAAGTACCGCCACTGACTAAATCATATACGAAATCAGTCGTACTAAAAGCAATGTTAAATTCACATTAAATGTAATTTACCGACGGGAATAAAAATCCGGAATGCAGTTAAGCGTATGAATGCAACATATCCGAACGCGCTCACTGGCCAGTAGAATATGCAAAGTGTATGCTAAGTGCGTTCTGAGCTAGCTTCGTGTGTCAAAAAGACAGTCAACAGACTCCGCAGGGCTTGCTGCTCGATTGGGACATGCTTGTGAAGCTGATATTTGGTTACGTTATAGCATTTAGCTTGCGTCTTGTGAGTATTTGTATCGTCTGGAGTGGAGATCTTAGACATTTATAAATTTTGCAGACTTTTTAATCATTCCTTTTGAAGGATTTTTGATTTTACCCCTGAGTACGTAGGGTTCATTTTTTGCTATCTGAGTTTTGAAATACTAACAAAGCTATATTGTCTATAGTAATACTGACTTGACTTGACTGCCTCGTGGTCTCGCGGTACAAGTATGTGCCGTGCGATCTAGAGGTCCTGGGTTCGATTCCCGGGTCGGGCAAAGTGTTATTTGGTTTTTTCATTAGAAAATTCTCGGTAACAGCACGGAGTCTGGAAATGTGCCCGAAAAACGGCAATAGGCTCGCCCCCTATTACGTGGGACTGATACATACTTGGCGAAATTGTGAGTGCAGAAATGCACCTCTGCCTACCCCTTCGGGGAATACAGGCGTGAGTTTATGTATGTATGTCTATAGTAATATTAAGAAGACGAAAGTAATTCTGACATCTATTATCTGTAACTGATTTAGTAAATTTTTGAATAGACAAAGAAAGATCGTTTGTTTCAAATTAAATTGGAATTAGTAGAAGTGTTAGCAAAGCCGTGTTAGAAACATTGTTTTAACCCAGTAACCTAAATAAATAAGGAGATTAATACCTTTTTCCTAGTGAAGTTAGCCCCGTAGCGCAGTTGGCTAGACACCAGCTTGCGAAACGAGAGGCTGCGGGTTCGATCCCCGCACCGAGACAAATGTTTGTGTGATCCACAAATATTTGTTTCGGGTCTGGGTGTTTGTGAGACCGAAAAGTCTCTCGTAGTTTCTGATACCCACGACACAGGACTTGTATCCTAGTGTGGGGTCAGAACTATGTATGTGACAGTTGGGTGTATTTGGGTGTATTTAAAAAAGAAAATGACCAGAATTCATAACCGTAAATATAATATGAACATCTCCATTCAAAAGTATTTCAAGGGAACACAGCATAAAAATAACCTTTACAAGCTTCGTCATAGGGAAGTATGTGAACACTCTACAATTGTTTTAACAAATATGCAAATGAAGGGTTGCGGAAATAATTTCTCCTACCCAAAACAGAGGCAAATGCATTAAGAGAAACCAAAAATTAAAATTAACCCTCCCATCAGAGGATGTATACGTGGCCACCTGTTTTCCATTGCCCATCACACGCTGAATAAACTTAACGACTTGATCCAGTGGTTCCCAAATTTTATGCCTTAGTTTCCATAAGCTGCACGTTGTTGGCGTTTTCATTTTTGGTTATTTTTATGGTCACTTAATCATCGTCATTTGTGACTTCTGAAGCCAGTTTTTTGCTATTTTTAACTTAAACATTTAATTTCCTATTATTTTTTGTATACAAAATTATCATTAAAAAAATCAAAAATATGTCTTCACAAGTAAATGTTTAGTACCTTAAAAGCCCTTAAACGTCCTATATACGGGTTGTTGAAAACTCTTAGGCTTGCAGATTTCCTTATCAAGTTTTCCGTCACCATTAAAAGTCCCTAATAATCAAGAATTGTCTTGTAATATTGTATATGCTAACTTACATTTTTTTACGTTTTTAATGGTATTTGTTGATCATCGCGCCATGTAACGCCTTTTTTATAGCTTTAATTGATTTTTTATTTTTGCACGCCATCTGCGATTGGTGATTTTATCCATTGATCTTTGTATTAGAAGCATTTCATAAAAACAGATGGCGCCACGTAATTTTTTTTGTTAATATTTTTCAAATATTTATACATATATGTTTGGGAACCACAACCAAGCTGTAATGACACAGCCTCGTCCAAAATACCACCTGTGATTACATCGCCAGGAATCTCATAGTCCCGGACCCTCGAAATTGGTCGCGAATATTTTTACATTCACCTTTTCAAAGTAACATTTACGGCAAGTCAAGATTGCTTTGAAACGCCCCGTGGATGAGAGCAATGATTTTTTACGTTTATTACCTAATTTAAAAGGAGTTTAATATTAAAGCTTGTTTTTACATGTTAATTTTGCTGAAATGGATAAGAAAAACCACGTTCTAAATAGGTTATATGATGATTCCATCGTCAATTTCATGTATTTTACTAGGGTTGTAGAAGAATGAAGAGATTAGCGAAGGGCCGGTTTGACAATGCAAAGTGATCGCTATTTAGCCGGGTAGGAATTGCGAATTGGACCCCGAACGAATGAAATGAATACGTCGGTTTCGACTTCGACGTCGGTTTTTACGAGACTACATTTTTTTTAATAATTTGGCATCTTGTAACGTAGTAATTTTAATTGCACATATTTTGATAATTTTATATATAGATAACGAAATAAAAAAAATTGGAACCGCCTTGCAAAATTGGTTTTTGTTCGTTTTATTTACAACATGTAAACATGCTTTATATACGAAGGGCTGGCGCACACTCAATAATTTGGATTCCTTGTATAGTTGTGAAGCAGGGAAACGTTTGGGCTTAAAAAAAAAACTTTTTCTACATCACAACTATGCAAGGAATCATAATATAAAAAAAAACAAATTTGCGAATAGGACAAATTTCTAGACTCAGAGCTGCTCTGAGAATTTTCCAATGAAAATGGGAAGGAAAAATAACACTTTTCCCTTCTCACATCGAACCCTGATTCTCGTGATCTCATAAATATACCGGATAGCCATTGCGACAAACAATCCATCAATAGAAATGATATGCAAATCACTATGTTATCTAATATACGTCTGGCTCCGGGTATCGATGGGAAGGCAAACAGTAAATGCCATACATCGCGCACGCTCCTACATACCGGATTACGTCTCTCGATGGACGTACATTGCTTGTGGTCAGGACTGCTGGAGGGATCGGTCTTGGCGCAAAGGAGAGCGGGTGTGAAAAAAATTTATTGGTCTATATCAGCTCTACCATTGAGAGGGTTTAAGCCTTAGTCCACCACGCTGGCCTAGTGCGGGTTGGCGGGTTACATGCCTAAGAAATTCCTTAAAACTTTTATGTGTGCATGTTTCATCATGATGTTTTCCTTCATCGTTAAAGCAAGTGATAATTCATTGTGAATACACACATAACTTCGAAAAGTCAGAGGCGTGTGCCTGGGGTTTGAAACCGCGTCCCTAAACCTCGAGGCCATCACGAATTTTGAATGATTTTTTTTAAATCCGGTATAAAATTACAAAACCTAGCAGCCTCAATTCAACTGCTTACTCGTGAAAACTTAATTGACTTTCGCATGTAAATCAAAAGGCATAAGGCTGACAATCGCTTCCGCCCATCACTAAGCTCTAGCAACACAACTCAATTACACAGCGGTTTCTGATTACGTCCACCTATGGCCACATTAGTGGACTGAGTTTGGACTCGCGTGATTTACCCGCGCAAATATCGTATTAATCAAAATTCTGTGATAAATGGAGTCAATACGCGATTAAGTTTAATCGAATGTCTGTGTTTCTGAACTGTTTTGGGCAATGTCATATTGCTTTCAAGAGACTTGAGTCTAGTGGGACGTGTATGGGATAAATAAATAAATAAATACACCCAACAGTCACATACATAGTTCTGACCCCACACTAGGATACAAGTCCTGTGTCGTGGGTATCAGAGACTACGAGAGACTTTTCGGTCTCACAAACACCCAGACCCGAAACAAATATTTGTGGATCACACAAACATTTGTCTCGGTGCGGGGATCGAACCCGCGGCCTCTCGTTTCGCAAGCTGGTGTCTAGCCCTCTGCGCCACGGGGCTACTTGTGCCCAACAGTGGGATATAGATAGAATACGTAAATAAAGATCATTATGGTGAGTGCATGACGCATAATGCTATAATTGTGCCTGCCAAGACTTCAATTACTAAGGCCAGTAAATATTCAACTAAAGTAAAAATTTATCCAACTAAAAAACTGTACAGAATTAGATGATTTTTCGTATGGGCATTCTATTTTCTTATTAAATCCGACTCCTGCGAACAGGTGTGTATATATACACATACATACATAACCTCACGCCTGTATTCCCTGAAGGAGTAGGCAGAGGTGCATTTCTACACCCACATTTTCGCCAGGTATGTATCAGTCCCACGTAATAGGGAGCCAACCTATTGCCGTTTTTTGGTCACAATTCCAGACTCCGTGCTGCTACTTAGAATATCTTAATGGGAAAACCCAATAACACTTTGCCCGACCCGGGAATCGAACCCAGGACCTCAAGATCGCACGGCACATACTTGTTGGGCGAGTCTATACTTCACTTAAATTCCATCGTCATCAAAATGATTGAAGTTGTTAAGGGTACATTATTTTTCCCTGCTCCTCTACGAATATCAATCAAATCCAATATTTCTCATCTCGAAACCTCAATAAACAGTCAACAGAAGCCCAAAATCGCTGCAGCTCTTCCCATAGACCACAAATCACGAGTGTAATAAGAGATATCATTACTATTTCGCATGGCGTCGTTGAGCTAGTGAGAAAATGATAAATGTCTCCAACAATTCATCATATTATTACGAGGGACGGTATTTAATGTTCGCATGTGCCAGATTACGCACAAACACACTTATAATGGCGTTTTGTGTTACGCACTTAGTACTGTAAACACCAGTAATTACTATTTAAGTGAGACATTGATAATTTAGTGAGGAGTGATGTCCTCTAACAGGGGCCCCTGGGGTGGCTGGGCGTACTGCGGGGGCGGTACACTATGATAGCAACCCCGAGATTTGCAGCAGAGGGCGTGACCTCTTGACTGTCACGGACGTTCACAAGAGGTGAACGTCCAAAAAAGCGTAAGTGGAGGGCATCTGAAGCCCTCCCAATTTTGGAGGAGTCCACAAATGGACGGTGCGCTGGGCGGACGCGGACCATTTAGGGCGCTTCTCGCCCTGAGATGCCGCAAAACCACCCTAAATGCGCGAGATGGTCACCGAGAGGTTTTAGTCGGTATGCTGGCGTAGGATTTTGGTTAGGGACCCAACTCAGCTAAAGCGGACAATTGTTCCGCGCGCCGAGTTGGAAGGCCAGAGACCCCGACATACCCCTTTCGGCCTCCCCCGAGGTACCGAACAGGCGAGCTTAAAGAGCTTTCCTCTCGTAAAAAAAAGGAGTTTCGAGGTTTCGAAGTTATGTGTGTATTCAAAATGAATCATCACTTACTTTAACGGTCATGGAAAAAATCGTGAGGAAACCTGCACACCTAAAAGTTCTTAGGAATTTCTTAGGTGTGTAGTACGCCAACCCGTACCTACTAGGCCAGCGTGGTGGACTAAGGCCTATTCACTCGTGATTGTGTAGGTACTTGTGAATTATGACGTAAAATTAGGTTTTAGAATGGATGTTAAATGTCTTTCTTTAGCAGAATATTTTCGATTTAATATCGATTGGCGATTTTACTCTTTAATTAATAAAATTAAAATTAACTTAAATTTGTTTGTTAAACGTGAACTGAATGAATTTCGATCTTTTTTAAATAGATTATTTTGTCATTTTTGTATTCCATTTAAGTAATTATAAAGGTTTTTATCAATTTGATTTTAAACTAGCTTCTTAATCACCGTATAGTATATCTTCATATCCTATTAGAAAACGAAATTCAATATTTCACACAGACGTGGTTGCGGAAAAAAGCTGTTTTCTAATTATTTATTAACTACTCGACTCTCGACTGCCTCGTGGTCTCGCGGTACAAGTATGTGCCGTGCGATCTAGAGGTCCTGGGTTCGATTCCCGGGTCGGGCAGAGTGTTATTGGGTTTTTCTATTAGGAAATTCTCGGTAACAGCACGGAGTCTGGAATTGTGCCCGAAAAACAGCAATAGGCTCGCCCCTTATTACGTGGGACTGATAAATACTTGGCGAAATGTGGGTGCAGAAATGCACCTCTGCCTACCCCTTCGGGGTTTATAGGCGTGAGGTTATGTATGTATGTATTAACTACTCCTAAATATGATAAAAAGCCACCAGTCTTTAAAATGTTTAATATGTCAAAGATACCCACTGACTGCTGTCGTCTTGCCCCTTTGCATAACATCAAGGAGCACATTACGTATCAAATAAATCCCTACGATATGTGTCACGAATAGGTAATCGGGAAGGGGTGTGGGGGGCCGGGAGGGGGTGAACGGTAACATATGACAGTGATTTGTCTTGATGGTAACCCGGGGAAAGAGAGTCTACAGATATATTTCAAACGCCATTGTTTACTTCAGTTTTATGCCTAAACGCCGTCAAGGGATCGATGTAAAAATAGCTGATATTATGGGGTATATTGTGGAATGATGAGGCAATAAATCCTCATGGGGTATTTATGATTTATTGGTGTAGTGATGGATTGTTTTTATGAACCGTTTTGGGACAGTGTGACGGATTGTCTGATATTGGTTATTCATTATACAAATGATATATACATAACCTCACGCCTGTATTCCTCGAAGGGGTAGGCAGAGGTGCATTTCGGCACCCACATTTCGCCAGATATGTATCAGTCTCACGTAATAGGGGGCGAGCCTATTGCAGTTTTTCGGGCACATTTCCAGACTCTGCTATTGAGAACTTCCTAATGGAAAAACCCAATAACACTATGCCCGACCCGGGAATCAAATCCGGGACCCCTAGATCGCTCGGCACATACTTGTGCCGCGAGACCACGAGTCAGTTAAGTACAAATGATGTATACTAAAAAATTTTCTTTGATAGAAGAATATTTACATCGAGGTTATTTCGTTTCATAAATTAGTTTAATATTTTTGATTGGATATTGTGAGATTATTATGTCTTCAAGATTCATGGATTTGGCTCTGCAAAAGAAATAGATATGTCAGCATAAATATGTCGATTGTTAACAATACAAAGTCTAAACTCCTTTTGAGCCATACTGCACTTTTATAGCTAGTACAAAATATTGCATTTGCACGGTTTCTATGTTTTTAGGGTTCCGTACCTAAAGGGTAAAACGAGAGCCTATTACTAAGACTTCGCTGTCCGTCCGTCCGTCGGTCCGTCTGTCACCAGGATGTATCTCATGAACCGTGATAGACCGTTGAAATTTTGACAGGTGATGTATTTCTGTTGCCGCTATAACTAACACCAAATACTAAATACAGAATAAATAAATATTTAAGGGGGACTCTAATACATCAGACATTATTTTTTTGCCGTTTTTATAAATAATGGCACGGAACCGTTCGTCCGTGAGTCCGACTCGCTCTTGGCCGGTTTTATCAATTCTAGTAAGTTGTTTGTACCTAAAATGCTTATCGTAGCGAGGCAAAATGATAAAAAAAAACATTAATAGTACATTGTGTACTTTTTAATCTATTGTTTTGTGTAGTTTAGTGTTTAAACTCCACTGCATTCAGTTCTGAGAACGAAGTTGAGCACAAATAATAGTTTAAACAAAGTAAAAAGCATTTGGAGTCACAGTTGGTGATATACGAGGATAAAATTCGTCGAACATGTTATTGTGTCATGAAATAATGGACAAGTGAAATTTTATTATAATAGATACCTCTTTGCCGAAACATAAAGAATGGTAACAGCAGTACACAGAGAAGAAATCATTAATATTATATAAAACCACACACATAATATCATTATATAATATTACACAAATAACTGCGAAAATGGAGAGGTGTGTCTGGGATTTGACCCCGAGACTGCCGAGATTTTACATAGGTGAGCGCCCAATAGGCAGCGGTTGGATGAGAAGGGCCGAAGATCGAGCCCAGTGGCGTGCCATAGGAGAGGTCTTTGTACAACAGTGGACGTGACAGAGGCTGTTGATGAGCGCCCAATCTTCTGGTTATATCAAGTATTATGAATAATAAATTCAATTTTCACTGGGTTTATGTCATAATTTGGTCCGCCAACCCGCACTAGGCCAGCGTTGTGGACTAAGGCCTAACCCCTCTCAGTTGTAGAGGAGGCCCGTGCCCATCAGTGGGACGTTTATGAGCTGATGATGATGATGATGATAATTTATTAAATTGCAATAATTAATCTACATTTGAATAGTATGTGAAATAGTTCTGCATAGGATATTTTAGCTGAAACTCTAAGTGGAGTTAGTAGTTACCTACAATGCGTCGAAACTTCGAGCTCTGGAGTACACAAGAGGTTTTACTGTATGTAAATATATTATTCTATTGCTAAATACAATTGTTGGCGGAGGATATTCGTATCTTTACTTTGACGTCACACAAGTACATGTACGTATGTATATGTAGGTGCAAACACTCACAACTGCATCGTCCAAATTTAATGAATAAAATAAATAAAGTGTAAACTAGGATACAAGTCCTGTGTCGTGGGTATCAGAAACTAAGAGAGACTTTTCGGTCTCACAATCACTCCAGACCCGAAACAAATATTTTAGGATCACACAAACATTTGTCTCGGTGCGGGGCTCGAACCCGCAAGCAGGTATCTAGCCAACCGCATCACGTGGCTGTTTACGTATCTACCGATACAAAAAAATAGTATAATAATTTGCTCGAAGAAGTTTCAGCCCGTGTTTCGCCTACTCCACACCCATCAGCTTACATCGATCAGCGTAGCGTTTAAATGGAAACTGTGCATATATGCTTTTTCAATGCTTTAATTTTAAACAAAGGATAATATATTTTTCCATTAATTTACCAGGGTCATTGTATTTCGGCGATAATGAACGGAATAATTGATGAGTAAATATTGTACGAGTAGTATTAATCAATGCATTTATTAAGAGGCTTTTATGGTTTGTAATAAATAAATTTTTGAGTGTTGCGTTGGACGTCCCACCACAAGGTGGACTAATGCTCTCACGAAGATCGCGGGAAGGAAGGAATTGTACAGAGCGCTTTGGAAGTCTTTGGAGGAGGCCTTTGCGTTATATTCAAACAGTACTTTGGAGATTTTAACTTTTTTTAACTCCAGACGACAAATGGAATGTATGCTTGTCTGTCTTAATTTTATCAACTTACTGGCCCCCCGACTGGGCGACGCTCATCTTAAAAATATTAAAGATTTTTAATGATGTTAAAAGGTAGAAAGGGTTTTTGTTTTGTTTTGTCGAGGGTAACTTTACTTTTTCCTTTTAGTGCAAGCAGGTCTACCAACTAAAAAGACTACTCAAAATTTAGAAGATAAACTAAATGCTCGTTAACACAACACCATAGGTTTGGTGTTGTCACTTTGTTTTGCCAGTTTATAAAAGAAAAAATAAAGTATTTTTTTAATGTATGAAGACTACTAAATATCATCATCAGCCCACGTCCCACTGCTGGGCACGGGCCTCCTCTACCATTGAGAGAGTTTAGGCGTTAGTCCACCACGCTGGCCTAGTGCGGGTTGGCGGATTACACACCTAAGAAATTCCTGGGAAATTTTAGGTGTGCAGGTTTCATCACGATGTTTTCCTTCAACGTTATACTAAATATACGAGTATACAATAAAGCTGATTGTCATAGCTTGACATTTTACCATGCCAGGCCGTATTAGCCCATATATTGTTGGCATTCGTTTTTACATTTTTAGTTGTGGATGGTATTGGTTTGAGGTAGGTGTAGAATTCAAACCACAGAATCACTAATCACGTACTATATTGTTCATAGAAGGAGTAAAGCAAAGCACTGGCAGAAATTACAGTCCGTTGAAGATAGAAGTAGGAAACATCAGCGAAAAGACAATAGATTTGTAGGATAGTTGAAAGAATAAAATATTATACAAAGCAATTTAAAGGGTGCGCGTAAGCCGACTGGCGGGCGAGCGGTAAGCAATGCGACATACACTCCGCGTCAAGTTTCTGACTGGCGAGCGGAGGCCGGTCGGTCGGCCGCCGCGCCGCGCTCTGCCCCCGCGCAGCCCGCTCGTTTCCACGAGTGGGCAGCGCGTCGCTGGAAGCGGTCAGTCGACTAGCGTGCAACTATATAAAACTAAAATATGTTTGTTTTAATTTACAGTTCATTAATAGTATTACGATCTAAAACTATAGGTAGGCACAATAATGTAGTGGTACACTACACATTTATACTTATTTGTACTCAGTTAATCTTTATACTATCAATACAATTAAGTATTAAAATTAAGCTCTTGGTTAATTTTGCGGCGAGGCATCGGCTCAAGCACACACTTATGAACTTTGCTAGATTACGTAACATAACATAGTAACATAGTTACTTTAGGCTGGAGTTCGTTGTGTTTACCGAGATACATGTGTGTTTAAGTAAAATAAAATTGTTTCCAATATGTCCATCCAGTATATCCATGTCATGAAAAAGTCTTATTTTTTCTATTTTGAAGAACACAAGAATAATATATATTGACTGCCTCGCGGTCTCGTGGTTCAAGTATGTGCCGTGCGATCTAGATGTCCTGGGTTTGATTCCCGGGTCGGGCATAGTGTTATTGGGTTTTTCCGTTAGGAAATTCTCAGTAGCAGCACGGAGTCTGGAAATGTGCCCGAAAAACGGCACTAGGCTCGCCCCCTATAACGTGGGACGGATACATACCTGGCGAAATGTGCGTGTAGAAATACACCTCTGCCTACCCCATCAGGGAATACAGGCGTGAGTTTAATGTACAAGAATAATATCTAAGAATTAAATCATGTAACCATGTTAACAAAGCACTTTTTTTTTAAAAGTTCAACCCTTTTTCCCCTACAAGCATACCATAATTGTCAATACGCATCGAACACACAATTTAATTGCAGTTTAATTGAAGCAATAAATCGGCGGGGCTTAAGTTGGCGGCGCGGGCGGGCTGTGTGTCGCGGCGCATAAATCTCTCACGGCTTACTCGTATGATGGATTGATCTCTCGACATTATCCGGATTTGCGTGTGCTCACGTGTTTTTATTGACGTAATGCGTGTGACGTCACGTTGATTTGTTGCCCACCCAAGTAATCCTGGGATAGTAATCGTTCCGATGGCTTAACCCCGTTGACAATTCTTTGAATTTGTATTTTTATGCATCGCTTGCCTTATGAAGCGGTGTCTGATTTTTGGTTCGAAAATTGTTTTTGCGTTTTATTTAAAGGAATTTTTTAACGACAATAAAGGTCTGGTCATGTGTGTAGACGGCATTGGCTAGTTCTACGTAGGAGCTACAGCTTACAGAAACTCAAGGTCATGCTTTAGATTAGTGAAAAACATATATGGATGACAAACAGTTTACGCTATGGACGTTCAGAAATCTGAACTTATTCCAAAAAAAACCCTTTGAAGTCCTTTTTGAGGTTCTCTGTCCTTCTATGAGATTGTACATAGAATTATTGTTTAATTGTCGATTGGTTCAGTGAATTCAGCCTGAAAGCATAAAAGACAAAACTATTTTAGAAGCGATTACGAATAAGCTGTGACCCCTTATATTTTTCTTTAAGGAAATTTCTCGTTAAATTGTCCCCGTTTCTAAATTGTGTTTAAAGGAATGAGTAAAGTAAATGGCGGACATTGTTGAACAAGCGGTCGTTGCAAAGTAAATTTATATAGCGCGCAGTGTTTCAACACTGAACACTAGACTATGTTAGTGCTTAAGGCGATGTCTGAAGTCTATCTATTTTTAACTGATATATGTCGCCTATTAGTTAAAGTCACTTTTAACAAGAAAATATAGAGGTGCATTTTAATATATAAGTTTTACCACCTGTTCTTTAGGTTCTACGTAAGTAAATATTACAGGTGAAAAAGTATGGCCTCGAGGTTTAGGCGCACGGTCGAGTCAAAACTCGGCGGTCGCGGGTTCAAACAGGCACACATCTCTGAATATTCGAAGTCTTTTTATGTCTGCTGTACAGGACCGTGCCCAGCAGTGGGACGCGTATGGACTCATCGAACTTATGCATCACGCAGTTATATTTTAATATGACTTATATTTTGTTATTACCGCCTCGTTGTCTCGCGGTACAAGTAGGTATGTGCCCTACGGTTTAGAGATCCTGGGTTCGGTTCCCGGGTTGGGCAGACTGGGGTTTTCCATTAGAAAATTCTGAGTAGTAGATTAAGTCTGGAAATGGGCGGACAAAAACACAATTGTCGAAATGTGGGTGCAGAAAGGCCTATTCATCTCATCATCATTATCTCTGCCTATCTCTTTGGGGAATACAGGCGTGAGGTGATGTATCTATATATTATTTTTTCGCCACCAAAAAAAAGAATATAAAGCTGCCAGTACTTTATTTCGTATGTCAATAACACACGACATTTGAACTTCGAAGAATGTCGTATGGCGTTCCGAAAAGCAATTAACGCTAACATGAAAGCAATTTGTAAAAATAAATAGTTTTCAACAACACCCCAATACGATTTCTTTGAATTTTTTAATAAACAGTTACATCTCGCGTGCTGAGTTTGTTTTGCTAATTGCTTTCGGTCTGGGGTATAAAAATTTATTTACCATTCAACACTAACAGTGATTAAAATCGTCCAATCATTTCGGCTATTGTACTTAAGTCTTTTATTTTCGTCCTGAATATCTTAAGATTCTTATTTTAAAATTCATTTTAGGAATACAATAGAATTTTTTACTACAATTAACAATGAGATTGAAATAGTTTTTTTTAATTTACTCCGAGTGATTTAAATTTATCACGGTTGATTAATTTTTACTCGTATTATTAATAGGAGGGATTAGAAAAACTGATACTTATTCCAGCGAATGTCAGGGTTAAACTATATTCTAAAAGAAAGAATGACAGAATGTAATTATTTATATCGAAAAAGTAACTGAACTGACGATAAGCAATTACGTCTATCTCTCATCAAAAGACACTAAAACCCGTACTAGGCCATCGTGGTGGACTAAGGCCTAAACCCTTCCTACGGTACAGGAGGCCCGTGCCCAGCAGTGGGACGTATATGGGCTGCTGCTGATGATGATGATGATGTATACCTAGTTAACGGATTTACAAAACTGATCACAAAACGTAATAGGAGCAAGCCTAATAGAAAAACCCAATAACACGGCTCGACCCGCGAATCGACTTTGTGACTTCTACATCGTATGGCACCTGTGCCGCGAGACCACGAGGCATCAAAATCTCTTGGAGCTTAAATCAACTAATCATCATCAGCTCATATACTTCCCACTGCTGGGCGCGGATCTCCCCTACAACTGAGAGGGTTTTAGGCGTAGTGGACCGCTGGCCTAGTGCGGGTTGGCGGACTACACACCTAAGAAATTCCTAAGACCTTTTTTTTTAGGTGTGCCGGTTTCATCACGATGTTTTCCTTCATCGTTAAAGCAAGTGGTAATTTATTGTGAATACACACATAACTCCTAAAAGTCAGAGGTGAGTGCCTGGGGTTTGAATCCGCGACGGCCGAGATCAACTTAATCAACTAAACAATCAATATATTTTTTAGTAGAATCAGGACAATAAATGCAGCTATTAGTATGTATTTTACAATCAAAACAAATCGGCAACTTTCATTGCTAATCCATGGCAATTTATCCAAGTCTTTTTGCACAGATACAAGTATTAATATCCGAGTTGGCAAAATCATGAAGACTTGTCCACATTCGACGCACGCTGGCATGATACGGCTAGGGAGAGCAAAGCAGAGTGTAAAAACACGAACATAAATCTTGGTACGTTTGTTAACAGATGACGGTAAAAAATTGCAGCTTGCTTTGCTACTTGGTTGTGTGAATCATTGATAAAAAGGAGCAGTGGGTTTGCTTTTTAAAATGGGCAAAATTAATAGTATCTTCTTGCATTTGTAAATAAATAAATAAATACATCCAACAGTCACATACATAGTTCTGACCCCACACTAAGATACAAGTCTTGTGCCATGGGTATCAGAAACTACGACCGACTACGGTCTCACAAACACCCAGATCCGAACCAATATTTGTGGATCCCACAAACATTAATTGTCCCAGTGCGGGGATCGAACCCGTGGCTTCTAGTTTCACAAGCTGGTTTCTGGCCAACTGCACCACGGGGCTGTCGAAATTCGTCTGCGAATGCCTTTAAATTGCATATAGAAATATTAGTATTAATAACACTAAACTGTTACTAAGTGCGTTATAACTATAACATACATAATATAAGAAGTCCGAAAGAATCGTTGATTTGTTTCAATTGATTTATTTGAAATAATTTAATTTTAATTGTTTTTAGATTTATTTGTTCATTGTGATTTTTGTTTTTTTATGCAATATTTCGAATGACATGCATACGAGTAAACATGAAAATTTTCAAAGTCTATTCATCATGAATTATCACGTGTTTTGACGCTAAAAGAAAACATTAAGTGGAACCCAGTGTCCAAAGATTATTTAGGAGGAATATCACATGAGAATGTAATGTGAAACTCTTTTAATAGTTATGAAGATTCGCGCCTGGTCGTTGGAAATATATGCGTTGACTAAGATAGATTTCCCGCCATTCATGTACTACAAATTTGAAAACATATATTTTTTCATTTCAGAAGTACTTAGAAATCTAATATCAAATATATTTTGATTTAATTTAATTACATACATACATAAACTCACGCCTGAATTCCCCGAAGGGGTAGGCAGAGGTGCATTTCTGCACCCACATTTCGCCAGGTATGTATCAGTCCCACGTAATAGGGGGCGAGCCTATTGCCGTTTTTCGGGCACTCCGTGCTGCTACTGAGAATTTCCTAATGGAAAAACCCAATAACACTTTGCCCGACCCGGGAATCGAACCCAGGACCTCTAGATCGCTCGGCACATACTTGTACCGCGAGATCGTTGTCTCTTTAATGGCAGTTTAATTTAATTCATAACTTTATTAATACGAAAATTTTATCTAAGCAAGTCTTGGACCATAATCTGCACACATCAAGACAGCTTACCATAATTCTGGGGGAGGTACCCCCATATTTATTTCTAACTTATTCAAAGTTGGAACAGCGGTTAACTAACAATACAATGAAAGGGTTAATGACCTATAAACCATCACAGATTTGGCCCCTAATGTGTTTTTAATGGCACTTACCCATTGAGATGTCATGTTACATGGTTGAAAGAATTTACGGCAGCCATTTTGTTAATATTTACCGCGGGGATTTATGATGCAACCTTTTTGGTAATTATATTTTTCAGGTTATTAATTATTTCTCGGGTGTTGTCGTTCTGACGCCTCTGGGAATATAATAGGGACGAAGGGAGGCATGGAGGTTTGGATTGAGTAATAGGTTTATGCTGAATCTCCATCAATTATGACTTTAGTGAGTAGCTCATATGTTACTGGACAGACATAATAGTTATTGCAAGTTCAAATTCAGAATATATAACTATAATTTTTCGGAGCTTTTATTATATTGTCTATTTCAAATATGAACAAAAGAAAAGTAATAACTTCCAAAAAATATAACTATTTATACAGGCCAGTTCACCACGTGGTTTCACGGTCGAGGGGATTCGGGGTCGATACTTCATTCACGCAAAAAGTTGTTGAGTCTGCGAATGTACTCGACATTCGGTAATAGTCTCGCTATTACGTGAGACTTAAATACGGATACTGCCTCGTGGTCTCGCGGTACAAGTATGTGCCGTGCGATCTAGAGGTCCTGTGTTCGATTACCGGGTCGGGCAAAGTGTTATTGGGTTTTTCCATTAGGAAATTCTCGGTAACAGCACGGAGTCTGGAAATGTGCCCGAAAAACGGCAATAGGCTCGCCCCCTATTACGTGGGACTGATACATACTTGGCGAAATGTGGGTGCAGAAATGCACCTCTGCCTACCACTTCGGGGAATACAGGCGTGAGTTTATGTATGTATGTATGTAAATACGGATACGGTGGATTTAGGCGTGAGTGTATGTGTGCTTAAATTCCTTTTTTATTTTAATGGGACATATCACTTCATAACAGTAGTATAAACTGGCACGAATAAAGAAATTCAGATTCAAATAAGACAAGATTCCTCAAAGGAAAATACAAATATAAATTCGGACATATTTTTACAGTGAACACACAGGGCATTCCGATGCAATACCGAAAGATACAGATGGCAAGGCCGCGGGGAGGCTAACAGCTTTCTGATGGGCGCACACTATCTTTATCTCGTTTGCTCCCGGACTGCAGAATGAATTTGTTTCCCTTGATGGCGTGGTTTGTCCAATGGATATTTGATCGGTTTTGGAAATTATAGATTTGGCGGTAGCTTCACGGGTGTTTTTAGTTGGCAGTGATGATATCTGAAGAAGAATGCGGAAATTGCAAGTGTGAAGGTGTTAAGGCCAGCGCCTTACAGAATAATGATAGCAAGTTGCACGTTACAAAGTGTCAACTGTCAGTCATTCTGTTACGTGTCAATTGTCATTCATTACCCGGTCTCCTTGCGAGTGACATCATTGTACCTAATTAAAATATATGTTATAGTGCTGGAGTTTGATTTAAGTATTGAGCTCCCTTATAGGAGTTGCGATTACAATAATATTCATAGGCTAGGTCCATAGGCTACCATTCTGGCTTGTGATGGTATTTATTTTCTACTTTAGAAAATCCTTGGAGAGAGCTCTTGGAAGTGCAGGCTTACCTACTTATTTAAATGGTAATTTAACAATGAAAGTCGTGATGGCCTCGAGGTTTAGGCATGCGATCGAGAATCTCGATGGACGCGGGTTCAAACCCCAGGCACACACCTCAGACTTTTAGAATTTATGTGTGTATTCACAAAGAATTATCACGTATTTTAACGGTGAACGAAAACATCGTGATGAGACCTGAACACCTTAAATTTCTTAGGAGTTCCTTAGGTGTGTAGTCCGCCAACCCGCACTAGGCCAGCGTGGTGGTCTAAAGCCTAAACCCTCTCAGATGTAGAGGAGGCCCGTGCCAGGCAGCGGGACGTATATGGGCTGATAATGACGATGATGAATTCGACCGTATGTCCAAAAAGAGCATCAAGTGTTGTGAGATTAACTCTTGTACTCGTACTTCTCCATGGTGCAACTAAAAGACCCAGGGATAATAGAAACGCCTGGGCCAGCAATCTATTCCAAACTTTGAGGTTAGCCAAGTTATGATTCTACTCCAGAAGATACGTGTTCGCCATGATTTTTATCCACTAGGACAGGGTGTCGACAGACTAGAACAAACAAAACTAAACAAATAAATAACACATAAAGTGACGATATTTTCCTCCATCGGTAAATAACGAGAAAACTTTCGCCTTTCTTATTACTTTTATTAAGAGATTAGTGTAATTACAAATTTTAGCAAACAATGCTATTAAATAAAAATACATACATACATAAACTCATGCCTGTATTCCGCGAAGGGGTAGGCAGAGGTGCATTTCTGCACCCACATTTCGCCAAGTATGTATCAGTCCCACGTAATAGGGGGCAAGCCTATTGCCGTTTTCGGGCACATTTCCAGACTCCGTGCTGCTAATGAGAATTTCCTAATGGAAAAACCCAATAACACTTTGTCCGACTCGGGAATCGAACCCATGTCTTCTAGATCGCACAGCACATACTTGTGCCGCGAGACCACGAGGCAGTAAAAATCATTTACACCCTTTTTCCAATTCCAAGACACTAACAATTAAAAGCCATCAATTCTGCCCACAATCCTCATAATCCAATTAACCGTCAAAGCAAACTAATACCCCAAACATTAAAATAGACAAACACCTATGAAGTTAGACAATAAGCGCAAGTTTGACGGCGATACCTCGGCACGTAACAGGCCCGCCATTGCTGTCCCATATTTTTGCCCAGGGCCCAATAAGCAACGGCAGGAGCAAGTCTGCCAACCTCTTCTAATTAATTTCTACTCCGTGCCGCCAAAGTGGGGACTTTGGTTGTGGTGCAGGGGAGAAGAGACCGTGGAAATGTTGGCAGTACATTGCGTTCTACCCGACAAATTGTTAAAAATATACTTCAGGTGTCTGTAATGGTAAAAACTGTATAATGTTTGTTTATTGGGCAAAGATTAGAATAAAGGTGTATTGTATATTGCAATTGATCTTCGTAGTCAGAACCTTACTCGTAATTATTAAGCGGTTGTATATATGTATATTGTTAGGCATCATTATTGGTGTATTCATACCGTGATCGGAAACTAAGGCAGATAATAGCTGCGGTGATTACAAGACCGTGACATTAAAAAACATCCCGACAAAAAATAAAAATAAAAAACGTTTTCCTTACAACCACAGCCATTTAATATCTATGATTGTTAGGAAAACGTCAATATTTTTTATTTTTTGTCGGGATTTTTTTAACGCTAATGGGTTTGTTTGTTTCGACATTAAGTCGAACTGGGGACGGGTTTCCTCTGCAACTGAGAGGGTTTAGTCCTTAGTCCACCACGCTGGCCTTCATCGTTAAAATAAGTGATAATACATTGTAAGTAAATACACACATAACTTCGAAAAGTCAAACGTATGTGCCTGGGGTTTAAGTCTGTCGAGATTCTAGAACGCATGCATAAACCTCGATGCCAACACTACTTTCTAGGTTGAATTTAAATGTTTCTACCGAAACGAAGTTAAGCAATCAAATATATAAACAAAAAGCCAGCCCGCCTGTAATATCCGCGTCTTTTTAGTCCTTCCAGGCTTCCTAGTCACCCCCGTAGTTATAAAAAAATTAAGCGCTTTCATCGCTTAAAAAAAATGTACAAAAATGAAGATCGCTATAATGTATTAACTTACGCCTTCCATTTATATGACTTTACACGAACGATAGTGTAAGTTGCACTGAACGTGAACGGGCTAGATTAATTCTATAACAAGACCGTTTGATCTTTACGACCGCGCCAACTATTTATTGTGCACTAACACCATTGTATCTGTTCATTTGTACGATAATCTGTGGATATTATTGGAGGGTAGGAGCAATTTTAGCGTTGGAATCTCCAGGTGGAGGGTCTTGTTGAAGGTTTAATTATATTTGTTGATTTCAGGGGTTAAAGAGCTGTTCAAAATAAATTTGTGTCCTAATTTTTATTTTAAAATCCAGTTGTTGATGAAATTTGAATCTATGGTATATATTTTGACTGAAGCCAGTTAGTTCGCAAATTATTTGATGAAGGAAATTTTTGAATACCAGAATAGTAACCTACGTAAGCAAATTTCCATGATGATCAAGCATAAATCCGGTTTAAAGCTGTAAATTTTCGAATATTTCTAAATTGGTGCCATAACGAGTTGTTATAATAAATTAATTTAGCTAAACAACTTTGATAAATCCTGAGTTTTGCTTGAAGTCTTTGGATATAAAATGCAAATACACATGATACACATGGTGTACAGAAGTACCCAAAAACTGAAGTTGATAATATTTGTTCTCATTCTGTAATTGATCCTTTGGACCGGATCGAAAATATATTTTTTTACTTTTTTACTACTGGAGAGACACACAATACAATTAAGGTACAAATAGCGATCTTATCACACGAGGCGATCTTTTCAAAACAACCTATGATAAGTAAAGAGAGAAAGGAAAGACATAATATCGAAAATTCCCTCACGTATTTGAAATAATATTGTGGTCGAGTTCCAGTCAACCAGAAACCAATTCCAATGGCTGCATATTCAGATTATGCACATAGCTGGTTCAGAAAACAGTAGGAAAGCTAATATGAAATTAATCGCACACAAATTAAAGCTTAATTAAACAGTCATGGGCTCATTTATCATTGTTGCACCGTAACGGGAATTAGCACCCTTTAGTTAGTTATAAAATTTATGGCGGTTCATGTTGTGGTTTCGCCTTTGAGGGTTAGTTTCTGTGTTGTTCTTGATGCCCCCTGTTTTTATCTTGTTTTGTTTTATTTATTTATTTACACTTGATACATGTATGATACATGTAAGTCGTGATGGCCTCGAGGTTTGGGCACGCGGTCGAGAATCTCGACGGTCGCGGCTTCAAACCCCAGGCACACACCTCTGACTTTTCGAAGTTATGTGTGTATTCACAATGAATTATTACGTACTTTAACGGTGAAAGAAAACATCGTGATGAAACCTGCACACTTAAAAAAGTTCTTAGGAATTTCTTAGGTGTGTAGTCCGCCAACCCGCACTAGGCCAGCGTGGTGGACTAAGGCCTAAACCCTCTCAATGGTAGAGGAGGCCCGTGCCCAGCAGTGGGACGTATATGGGCTGATGATGATGATGATACATGTATGATGTATAGGTGGACTTAATGCCTAAGGCATTCTCTTACAGTCGAACCTTGGGTGATGCAGAGGTGAAATGTGGCAGGTGTGTTAATGCTATCACAGTGCTATGAACAAAATACATATACACATACATATATATAAAATACATTTAAATATAGATAAGATAATACAAAAATAAACAGAAAATTAAAAAAAATTGAAAATTCTGCAATTTCAATTAACAGTTCACGAACCATGTGCTTAAATGTACAACGATTAACGTTAACGTTTTAACCAGTGGTTGGCTCCAACTTTTATAAAGTAAATAAATACACCCAACGGTCATATGCATAGTATTGTGTCGTGGGTATCAGAAACTACGAGAGACTTTTCAGTTTCAGAAAAACAGATCCGAAACATATATCTGTGCAAAAAAAAAAGCAGTGATGGCCTCGAGGTTAAAGCACGCGGTCGAGAATTTCGGCGGTCGCAGGTTCAAACCCCAGGCACACACCTCTGACTTTTCGAAGTTATATTGTGTGTATTTACAATGAATTATCACTTGCTTTAACGGTGAAGGAAAACATCGTGATAAAACCTGCACACCTAAAAGTTCTTAGGAATTTCTTAGGTGTGTAGTCCGCCAACCCGCACTAGGCCAGCGTGGTGGACTAAGGCCTAAACCCTCTCAGTTGTAGAGGAGACCCGTGCCCAGCAGTGGGACGTATTTGGGCTGATGATGATGATGAGTAGGTAAATATTCCAAGACTACTTTTCAAATGAATGCAGGGCGAGCTTATTGCCGTTTAGGCGTATTTCCATTAAACCCAATGGCATCTCGCCTTGCCCGGTAAATGAACCCGGAATATTTCCATATAGGCAAATAAATACGGTATTTCTACTTAATGTAATTACATCACGGTATGAATTCAGCTTAGCTAAAGTAAACAAAATAAAATTTTAACTTCATTGATTACCTGCTCATGAGAATTAATGAAATAATATAACAATAACGACGGATCGTAAACTTTGAAATAATAAATTTTTATGACATGACACAGCTCCAATCGACCCCAAAACTATCATTCTTTTTTAATTTAATTCTAAGACTATAATTGAAAATATTATTCAAAGAGAATCTTGAAATAATAATACATACAAACATAAACTCACGCCTGTATTCCCCGAAGGGGTAGGCAGAGGTGCATTTCTGCACCCACATTTCGCCAGTTATGTATCAGTCCCACGTAATAGGGGGCGAGCCTATTGCCATTTTTCGGGCACATTTCCAGACTCCGTGCTGTTACTGAGAATTTCCTAATGGAAAAACCCAATAACACTTTGCCCGACCCGGGAATCGAACCCAGAACCTCTAGATTCCACGGCACATACTTGTACCGCGAGACCACGAGGCAGTCACGAGGCACGAGAAATAATAATATTTTGTGACAAAAAACATGTCTCTCAAAATATTACTCGTACTATTGAATTTTCCTATAGACATAGTACATAGGTAATATAAAGTAAAGAATGTCCAACCAATACCTTAATTTGAATTTACTATACTCCGTGGGCTCTCATTTCCGGCTTAATGTCTCGGTGGCATTTTAATGAGAAAATTTTAGCCGACGTTTTTCTTAGTTTGCAGAAAACTCTGGAATCAGCTTTGTATTTTGATTTGCATTTTAAATTTTAATCAACAATACTACTGTTATTTTTGATTTTATTATTTTGACTGTCTCATCGATTTGTGGTACACGAATGGACCGTGCGATCGAGAGGGTCTTATTCCTGGGCCTGGCAAAGTGTAAATTGGCGTTTTGATTCTCGCCTCAGCACGGAGTCTACAAATAATGTGTTATGAAAAGCCATTAGGCTTTCGTGGGACTTAAAACACACCTTGTGAAAAATGAGAGTAAATACCTGAGTTTTTGTATGTTAATCATAATGGCATCAAAACAAAAATTGTATAAAAAAGAAGTCTTACATTTTAGTTCTTCTACCGTAAAAAGATTTGAGGTCAGTATGAAACCAATTCGGATAATTTAACCACTTCCTACTTAAGGGACTTTCTGTATTAAGTATAACATAACTAGCTAACCTGACAACATTTTATCGTAACCAAATCAATATTAAAAATCTTTTATGTTTCAAATTAATAGATTGATTGCCATCGCATGAAAACACAATGTATCTCACAAATAATACACAATATATTAGATAAGATTTTATTTTGATACCAAATCTAACTGTTGCATAAATTAAAATGCTATTCAGTATATTCATATACTACATGTGACCTAGTAAATATCTGTGCATGCGGACAATCACTCTAGTTTCTTGACAGGCGCCACTCTATTCGAACAAATGGAGATGCACCCAGCGCAGTTTTCATGCGATAAAATCTACATAATCGCTATCCTTTCCTTACGTTTAATCGAAAGTTGTGATAGCCTCGAGCAACCTCTCAATTTTCAAAATTAAGTGTTCATAAAATGATTTATCACTTAACGGTAAAAAAAAAACTTGTAATAAATCCGCACACCTTAGAGATTATACAGGGTGTATTCAGACCGTGATCGGAAACTAAGGCATATAATAGCTGCGGTGATTACAAACACCATGACATGAAAGAAAATCCCGCCAATAAATAAAAAAATAAACGTTTTCCTTACCACCATATTCAGTTTAATATCTATGATTGTTAGGAAAACGTCAATTTTTTTTAACGCTAATGTTTAAGAGCCGGTCTGTACCCAGCAGTTGGACGTGTACCAACTGGTATAGATACCTCCAAATCTAGGATATAAAAAAAAAAATACCTCACACCCAAATATTAGCTCAAATATATCGAATTCAGGTATCCCGTCGTATTGAGAGACATTTTTGACTTTAAATCCCACATGCCGCGTAAATGCTAATAATGCTAGTAGCTTGAATGGGACTCGTTTACAGTAAGTGATTGCAATCAGGACCGGCAGTGGGATGTCGATACGAGGATCATTATGCACGCGACGTCACCGCGTTTTCGCTCGTTCACGCTCAGTATTACCATAATGCAGAGTACGTGTTATTGAGATGGGTAAAATGGTTTTTTATGCACTTAGATAGATAGATAAACACTTTATTGTACACCATTTAAACAAAGATATAATACAATGGACAACTTATAATATAGTGGACAATCGGCGGTCTTATCGCTCAAAGCGATCTCTTCCAGACAACCAGGCATGATGAAATATTCAACGAGCGATCATGGAAATGTGGGTGTGTTTAAATGATGTATACCTATATACATACATAAAACATATATACATATATACTTAAATATAATACATATACCTACACATAGTGCACTTATTTTCATATTAGAGTTTGGGTAAAATATTAGGTATATTTATACATACATACATACATAACCTCACGCCCGTATTCCCCGAAGGAGTAGGCATAGGTGCATTTCTGCACTCATATTTCACCAGATATGTATCAGTCCCACGTAATAGGGGGCGAGCCTTTTCGACATTTTTCGGGCACATTTCCAGACTCCGTGCTGCTATTGAGAATTCCCTAATGGAAAAACCCAATAACACTTTGCCCGTCCCGGGAATCGAACCCAGAACCTCTTGATCGCACGGCATATACTTGTACTGTGAGACCAAGAGGCAGTTTATGTATTATAAATATCATTTAGCTGAGTGAGGTGCTGGTAAGTGTGCACGTTTCCTCACGATGTTTTTTTTTTCAGTGTCAAAGCACTTGATAATTAAATATTGTGTAATTATGCATATGTTTTATGCATACCTAATGACTATTAACTGATTATGCATAAAATTTCGAAAAGTCAGAGGTACGTGCCTGCGGTTTGAACCTTGGACCGCCGATATTTCGACTCAACCACTCGCCTAAACATCCAAACCATCACGACTTATTTTATTCATATCTATAATTTGAGGACAATTTTGGTATTTACTGTAAAATTTTTAACCTCTCAAGCAACATACCCAGTTTTTCATTCAAAGTAAATTAAACTACAACTCAGATCGAGCCTTAATCTGTAACAGGGAAGTAGCGCACAAAATAAATCAAGATGGGATACGAAATAGTGGTCCAGTCATAGTGAGTAGATGTTTTGGTACTCGGCCGACTGCGTATCTCAGAGGAGCAGCCACCATTAACTTATTCAGGTGGTGGTGTAGATGGAGCGGGCTCGAATCGCCAGCGCTTATAAAATGTAGCTGTGCCATGTTTTTGATATAAGTGGATGATTTTGGCTGACAATTGCTTGAGTTCATCATCATCATCATCATCATCAGCCCAAATACGTCCCACTGCTGGGCACGGGCCTCCTCTATAACTGAGAGGGTTTAGGCCATAGTCCACCACGCTGGCCTAGTGCGGGTTGGCGGACTACACACCTAAGAAATTCCTAAGAACTTTTAGGTGTGCAGGTTTTATCACGATGTTTTCCTTCACCGTTAAAGCAAGTGATAATTCATTGTGAATAAACACATAACTTCGAAAAGTCAGAGGTGTGTGCCTGGGGTTTGAACCTGCGACTGCCGAAATTCTCGACCGCGCGCCTACACCTCGAGGCCATCACTGCTTTCATTGCTTGAGTTGCTTGAGTTGAGGTGTGGTAATGAGCGCAGAGTATTAGTTGTATAACAAATTTGAATTAATTTGTAGGCGAAGTGATATTTAAATTTTCCATTAGGAAACTCTCAGTAGCAGTACGGAATCTGGATTGAGCCCGAAAAACGGCAACAGGCTTGTCCCATATTATGTGGAAAGAAAACAAAATTGGAGAAATGTGGGTGCAAGTATGCATGCCTACCCTTTGGGAGAATATAGGCGTGACGTTATGTATGTATGTACTATGTATGTATATTTTCAAGTTGAAAAAGTAACAAATGAAGTATTCAGGTGTAAGAAATTAAGATGGATTAAGTTTAGATTATGATTGCGTAGTCCTTTAGATTAAAAGCTCGAGGCAATCAATCAATCAGGCGCAAACGAACCTTAACTAGCTGCGAGAGATAACAATTTATTTCAACTTGAATATTGTTCGAATGATTTTTGTTTAGAATTTTATGTGAAGTCGATAAGTGTTCACATACATAAGGGTCGATAAGTGTTTTTAATTCTATGTGAAATTTGTGGTCTTCTCTTGTCTTTCTGTTGTCTTTCACGTTGCCATTAAAAGACCTAGTAAAATGAAGAAGGGAACAAGTGGTGGTAAACTATTCTAGATCACGATGGTACGGCTAAGACATAAAATAGAAATCCCCTCATAAAAGGGAGTTACGATAGCTCTTTAGCATTAATATGAAACAGATGCAAAATTGCCTTAGTATGTGATGACTTAGGATAAGGCGCATGGTTTAAGGTTTACCCATCTCAGTGGTCATGAATTACAATTCCAGGCACAAAACTATGACTTTTCGACATTATACATAGGTACATACATAAACTCACGCCTGTATTCCCCGAAGGGGTAGGCAGAGGTGCATTTCTGCACCCACATTTCGCCAGGTATGTATCAGTCCCACGTAATAGGAGGCGAGCCTATTGCCATTTTTCGGACACATTCCCAGACTCCGTGCTGTTACTGAGAATTTCCCAATGGAAAAACCCAATAACACTTTGCCCGACTCGGGAATTGAACCCAGGACCTCTAGATCGCACGGCACATACTTGTACCGCGAGACCACGAGGCAGTCAGTTTTCGATATTATGTGTACGTAATAATCTATGACGCTTTTAAATAAAGTTTCATGAGGATCTTTGCATACTCGTGAGTTTTTTGTAGACAATTTCTCATGTAAGTAAAATTCATCAATTCACCAAACCAATTTATTTTATTATTTCTGTACAT
This sequence comes from Hemaris fuciformis, assembly GCA_907164795.1. Classification (NCBI taxonomy): domain Eukaryota; kingdom Metazoa; phylum Arthropoda; class Insecta; order Lepidoptera; family Sphingidae; genus Hemaris; species Hemaris fuciformis. The sequence continues at coordinate 1,700,652 of OU015452.1, forward strand.
CTAACTTTAAGGATATACGTCAATGGTCTTTGTTGCGAAGATTCTTCAATCCTCATCGCTTTCCGCTCCCGCTTAGTAACAGCCTGGTCCTCTGTCACTAGGCGTAACCACGGACGTAATGAACTAATGATGCTGACGCACTCCCCATTACCGGCGCCCACTGACAGCTGCGAAGAATGCTCCATTGTGCCTTCCCAGCTTTACGCTTGACTCCGCTTTGAGGAGTCATTATCAACTTCGAAAAATCTATTGAAAGGACATTGGGAGGAATGCTGATTGCTTAAAAGTCTCTCCTAGTATTTGAAACCGACGATAAACCTAACAGTAAATATTCTTTCTTTCTAAATGATTTATTGGTGTGACGTCAGAACTCAGGACTATGTGGCAAAGTGTTTTTATTTAAATTATTATTCATTAAATAAAGCTCTTTTTATGGATTTTATGACCTTTCGTAAAGTATAGTATATAGTAACCTTTCGAAGTAAACTTTTAAGCATAATTATGTAGCGTTTTCAAAAAAATGTTTAATTACGTGGAATGAAATATAATTACGATATGTTTCTTTTTGTGCATGGTTAAGGGTTCGATGAAAAACTGATTGCATTTGCAGCACTGAAATAGATTATACGCGTTATAGTTCTTCATGATTAAAAAAATCTTTTTCCCACCTTTAGCAAAGCAAGCATCATTTGTTTTCAACATAAATCGAAGAATTTGTTGCTCTTTTGCTTTAAGAGCCTTTAAAGAATATTGGTCATTTTCTACGACAAATTATTGTATCCAAAAAAGGCCCTCCAGCATACCGACTCCTCCATAACATCAGATATTTTTTTGCCTATCTCAAAAATCCTAAGGGGCGTCAACCTCAATAGCCTATTATATTTCACATATTAAAAGTACACTCGGGGAGATTGTATGTTCGTTCCCAGGCCACTCGTTGCTAGGCATCATTATGATAATTTTATCGGGAAATTTTCGCCTGCAACGCTAAGCTCGCACCGGGGGACACATTGCCGTTGGAATCGGCCAACTTTTTGTAAACAATTTCGCGCGGGAATTTCGAAATTATAGCGTTTAATTAAAATTGTGTATAATGTAGTAAATAGTTAAATATGTTTGTGGTATAAAATAAACACATACATACATAAACTCACGCCTGTATTCCCCGAAGGGGTAGGCAGAGGTGCATTTCTGCACCCACATTTCGCCAGGTATGTATTATTCCCACGTAATAGGTGGCGAGCCTATTGCCGTTTTTCGGGCACAATTCCAGACTCCGTGCTGCTACTGAGAATTTCCTAATGGAAAAACCCAATAACACTTTGCCCGACCCGGGAATCAAACCCAGGACCTCTAGATCGCTCGGCACATACTTGTACTGCGAGACCACGAGGCAGTCGAGTAAAATAAACATTAAGTTATAAAGTACTTTGTTTTTTTTTGGAACAAAATTTATCATAACTTATTTATCAAAAACAAAACCACGTATTGTGTTTATTCAGAGCATTTGTTATATCATTATTTTGTTTATTTGAGATAACAAACCAACCTCAAAACTTGGTAACAAACAAACTTAATTTCTCAGCAATTGGGTCTAAGCCTACTTCTGACTTAGATATAATAATGATATAACTGCGACGAAAAATTGTTTTTTTTAACTGAAATATGAAGGAATGGAATGGAACAGAATGAAATTAAATAATATTTATTGAATTTATAAAATGTCAAATACATCACATTTAGTGTATCACCCTGTTCATGGTAGAATCACTAGAGAATGAAGGCAGTCATCACTAGAGAAGAACGAGCAAGAAACTCTAGTGTTGCTTTTTTCCAATCAAGAGATAGTTTACAATATTGATACAAAGACCAAATTTTCGGAATTAGAGTAGCTCATTAATCTCTCATCTCAGACTGTTGTATTGAATATGAGAATAAAATTGAGTAATCTTGAATGCAGAAAATAAACTCTACAAATTATCACCCAACTTGTTGGCCGAATTACTGGCTGTATTTTTCGCCCCTGTGCCTCCTTTCTAGGTTATTAATGTGCCCGATAGCTCTCTTAAGGTATATTGAAGAGCTCATTAATCGAGACATCTTCGTGAAACGCTGACCATGAAGGTTCCCCAAAGAGTGGGCGTACAGCGTGGCCATAAAACTGGCGTTAAATGCCGCTTTACTGCCGCGGTAACGAGACACTCGGGAGATTAAACCTTATGCTCTCACTATAATTTATAACTTAAATAATCACGTTTCGGGGCCGCAAAATTTATTCATGACTGGATGTTGTATGAGCAGGTCAATAATACTCTAAAATTATTGTTTATACGTGGAATATAAAATATTTGGATATAAAGACGGGTATTTAAATAAACCACAGAACAGTTGAATAAGACTGAAAAGGAATGTCTGCATGCCGAGTGTGCCGAACTTACGATTAGACTATCATTTGTTTGACACGGCCGCTTCTGAGTAATTCAGGTTGCGTGTAATATTAACTTTTATAAATGTGTGACAACCAACAGCAGCCTTTCATCATTATGTGATCGTAGTAGAATGAATAGGTATAAAAATACTGGCTATTCTTCCTTTTAATCTTTATCTAATCTTATTCAGCTGTTCTGTGATATAGACGAAGAAAGTTATAACACAAGATTTTGTCATCTCAATACAGACTGAACCTTGTCTTGTAATTTTTTTTTTAACAAAACAAAAACCGCCTTCAAAAAAACCTATTCCAAAACAAATTAAAATGCACTAAAAAGTAAAAAAATAATTGCGTATTCTTCTATAACTTAATAATCAACTTACTATTTCTCTTCATCAATATTATAGGTACGATCTATGTGTTTACGACGAAAGAAGCTAGGTAGGTACCTATCCACTTCAAATCCAACTCAACACATACCTATGAATAACAAACAATGATTAAAATATTTTTTAATGTTCTCCTATGTAAAATGAAATAAAAAATATTAGACTACTTAAAAGTCAATCAAATTATTACGATAATATAATGTAGTTTTAATTATTGTTATTCTTGGAGGCGGTCATTATTGTCAATAATTATTTGTTATTCATAGGTATGTGTTGAGTTGGATTTGAAGTGGATAGGTACCTACCTAGCTTCAAAAATAAAAAAATTTAAGAGCCCTAAGAACTAAAAAAAATAGCAGTGATGGTCTCGAGGCTAAGGTGCGCGGTCGAGAATTTCGGCGGTCGCAGGTTCAAACCCCAGGCACACACCTCTGACTTTTCGAAGTTATGTGTGTATTCACAATGAATTATCACTTGCTTTAACGGTGAAGGAAAACATCGTGATAAAACCTGCACACCTAAAAGTTCTTAGGAATTTCTTAGGTGTGTAGTCCGCCAACCCGCACTAGGCCAGCGTGGTGGACTAAGGCCTAAACCCTCTCAGTTGTAGAGGAGGCCCGTGCCCAGCAGTGGGACGTATATGGGCTGATTATGAAGAACTAAAAAAAATATGTTGAATATAGTGTCCTAAAAATAGGACAGTGAGGAGGTATGGGTAAAGATCGCACTGTAATTATTTGGAACGAAGACCTTAGAGAGCTATTTAAAATAAGTTGCGGTGACTTTATATAAGTAAATATAAATAGAAAAAAAAATACAATGTAAGAAAATTCATCATGATAATTCTACTTAACTGAATATAATCAAACAGCCTGCAAAACAATCAGACGAGTAACAGACGCAATCACACTCACGTCTCGAGGATTGTGATGCACTTAGATAAATAAGTTATGAGTCACGCGACCAAGCTGTGATTCACTTAGCAAATAAATATTTGAGAAGCTGCTAAATTTATTTTCGTTTCTATATATTTTGTAGTTCGAGTTTTGGAGTTTACGTCTATGAAGGTCTTCTAATAATTGTAAATTGTTTTACTTTATTGTCACTTTTAATGTGTCAGAAAAAAAGTCAAAGGGAATTTTTAATACAATTTAATAACGTTTAAAACATTATTAACACTTTTGACTCCGAAAAAAGACAGGAATCTCGGCGGTCGCGGGTTCAAACCCCAAGCACACACCTCTGACTTTTCCAAGTTATATGTGTATTCACAATTAATTATCATTTACTTTGACGGCAAAGGAAAACATCGTTAACACCAAATGGTTGTGTATATTGAAGAATAATAAATTGAAATCAATTGTAAATAATAATAATTATGCATTTGTGGTTACTGATTTATTTCTTATGTAGATTAGTTTTAATACAGATCTGTAATGTTAAATAATAATAATGATAATATGATTTTTTTTTGCAAGCATCTATGTTATAAAAATATTTAATGTAATATAGAAAGGTGCATAATATGTAATTAAAAATGTTTAAAAATGATAGTAAATTGTTATGCATGTTGTGTATGAGATTTTTATGCGAAGTGATTTTGTTATTATTATTGATTAAGTGCATGTAAATATACATAAATATATTAAGTAATTATATTTGTAATTAAGTAGTTGTTAAAAAGCTACCTAGTTATATTTGTTAATTTTTTATTATATTTTTTTTTGTAAGGGGATTGTCAGTATAAATATAAATTAGAATGTGGGTATAGAAAAGCATATAATAAAATCAGTCTTAGCGCAACTCGCTTGTTTGATTGACGCGCTCCTGTCACACCTTAACAGAAACTTGCACACCTAAAAGTTCTTAGGAATTTCTTAATTGTATGGTCCGCCAAATTGTATTAGGCCAGCGTGGTGGACTAAGGCCTAAACCCTCTCAGTTGTAGAGGGGCGTATATGGCCAGATGATGATAAAACATAGCTAACGAAACATTTCTCTGGAAAGGTATTTTATGTAGACAAATAACATACGCTTCTTTAATAGCTTTTTACAAAATTATCGCCAGATTGCTGACGTCAAATAGCGATACCGCAATGGATGGTTCACTAAAAGACTTGAAAAACTACATCGCGTGAAATCTGTTACACAAAACAAACTTGTGGTAATGATGAAAGATATTAAAATATAATTAGGGATCACGCTAACCTTGCTTGTGTAATAAAGGTAAAAGTTTCATTGTAAAAACATTGACAAAAAATACAATTATCTTTTAATGTTTTTGTTAGGTAGAAATTTGGTAGATTGATGTGAGTATTTAAATTAGTGTGATTGTAATAGAGACAAAGTTATTTTATTTTATTTTATTATTTTATTTTTTTATATCTTTTTGTTTTCTTTTCTCTGTTTTCTTTATTTATTTTTATGATTTTTTATATTGTATAGTTTCTTATCGATTAGTGTAATTGGTGTATGTAACCGTACTAATTGAATAAATAAATAAATAAATAAAGTTGTTTTTGCAAGATTTTAGGTTCATCAAAATCCGAAAAGCGTGGTTATTTTCATGCTAATATCATATTCTAAAGTAATATTCACCTAAGTAGTGATGGCCTCGAGATTTAAGCAAACGGTCGAGAATCGGAAGACGGTCGCGGGTTCAAACCCCAGGCACACACCTCTGACTTTTCGTGAGGTTATGTATGTATATTTTATTTTCTATACAAAAAGAGTCAAAGTTTGAAAAATCTTTGTAAACGCTAATATGAATATGTTTCCTACACCTCATTACACATAAATCGGTAGCAGTAGGCGTTACTGACGGAATTTCACTCATATATCAGCTAGAAGAGGACGTTCAATTTTAACGTAGTACAAGTTATAAGACGCGACCTTAGGCTAAAATTACTAGCGTAAGTATTTCCGAAGAGGTGAATGGTGGTGATAACTTCACGTTCACTTTGTCAGTTGTATCAGCTGGTTTTGTAATAATTCATTCATTTTAGCTTTCGGAGAGCCATATACGAGAGTTCATCTTAATTGTCAATCGCAGCGACGGTTTGCTGAGCTTGATTTTTCGTAGCGATGACGAAACGCAGCAACTGCACAACACCCTAGTTACCATTTACATTCGACTGCGACACTGACACTTTGCCGTATCAGAATAAGAAAATAGTCAGGAAGTGACTATAATAGAATTAAAAAAAAAATGTTTTTTGTTTTTTTGTTACTAATTGTTGTATTTAGGTTAAGCTTTTACGCAAATCGTGTTCTGTGTATATGCGGAAACATATTATTAGTCTTTAAGCAAATTATGTATTAGTATACACTGCCTCGTGGTCTCGCGGCACAAGTATTTGCCCTGCGATCTAGAGGTCCTGGGTTCGATTCCCGGGTCGGGCACAGTGTTATTGGGTTTTTCCATTAAGAAATTCTCAGTAGCAGCACGGAGTCTGGAAATGTGTCCGAAAAAGGCAATAGGCTCGCCCCCTATTACGTGGGACTCATACATACCTGGCGAAATGTGGGTGCAGAAATGCACCTCTGCCTACGCTTTCGGGGAATATAGGCGTGAGGTTATGTTATGTTTATGTGTATTAGTATACAGTAGAAATTCAAGTGACTATTTGTTTTCCTAATAAAATAAAATAAATAAAATCATGGAGTCAGTCGTGACACGAGGTTAAACGCTATCTCTCCTAACCTACACCCCTGCATTCTCGTTGTTTGAGGAGATAATTTTCTTCTTAATTAACCCTTTGCAGTACGGCGTGTTTAATTGGGCCATTGAAACGTGTGAGGTGTACTCGCGAGGAGGGTTGAGGTATTGAAGATTTTTAATTGAAAACCCTCTGCAGAGGACGCATTGTTTTGCCGTCGTGAGATTAAATTTTCTACCCTCAATGCGTTCAAGATGTGCGGTTGTGAATGGGTAGTGCTGGTTTTCAACAGCGAAGAGTATGTTCACATTTAATTGAGAAATGTTTTTCTCATTTTTATTTAATTAAGATATGACTTCTATTTTTAGAAGCCCTCATATGGCTACAAGGCTAGTTTAAAACTAAGAGACAGCTGAAAGCCAGTGTGTGTAGACTAGACTATGAATTAAATATGAATTAAATATATGTTTATGGAGAACCTTTCACTATGCGAATCTACTCACGATGTTTCCCTGCTTCAAAGTACGTAAATTCATTGTAAATTTACATATAACTATGAAAATTAATACGTGTGTATATCATTTGTACAAATTATCACCGAGTTTAGGCGCTGCCTTTATAAAATAAGTCATGTTGAGCCTAAAGCCTCCTGAGCGTAAAAAATGTTACGATTTCAATAATAATCATCAGCCCATATACTTCCCACTGTTGGGCCCAGGCCTCCTGTACAACTGAGAGGGTTCAGGCCTTAGTCCACCACGCTGGCCTAGTGCGGGTTGGCGGACTACACATCTAAGAAATTCCTAAGAAGTTTCGTCACGATATTTTCTTTCACCGTCAAAGTACGTGATAATTCTTTGTGAATACACACATAACTTCGAAAAGTCAGATGTGTGTGCCTGGAGTTTGAACCTGCGACCGTCGAGATTCTCGACCGCGTGCCTAAACCTCGAAATTTTAATAGAAAACAATATTAATATCCAACAATTTATAAGTACTCGTTAAGCCTACTTGAATAAAGATATCTAACAATGTTGAAAGCATAATCTGACTTAAGTGTTTCTCAAAACACATCGTATAATACTTAAGATATTGTTCGGAGGGATTTCTTCGAGTAGCCGTTACAAAGCCGTGTTCCCGTAGGGTCGGGCGAAAAATACGTTTAGAAGCAATCTTTGTATCAATAAAAGGAAACATCTTGCGAGGATAAACTACTTTTCTCTATAAAAATAACTAAAGAACTTTCCTCAATGATTTTTGTGTTGTGTCCATGTTTGCTTGTAGACATTATTTATGATTGAAAATTTTTGATGAATTAATTTTCTCATTCGTGTATCCTAGACGGGGTGGTAGAGGATACCGATATTTTTTATTTCATATTTATTATTTTAACGAAGTCGTGATAGCATCGAGGTTTGGGCACGCTGTCGAGAATCTCGACGGTCGCGGATTCAAAGTCCAGGCACACACCTCTGACTTTTCGAAGTTATGTGTGTATTCACCAAGAATTATCACGTACCATAACGGTGAAGAAAAACATCGTGATGAAACCTGCACGCCTAAAAGTTAGGAATTTTGTTAGGTGTATAGTCCGCCAACCAGGCCTAAACCCTCTCAGTTGTAGAGGATGCCCATGCCCAGTAGTGGGACGTATATGGGCTGAAGATGATGATGATTTTAACGGAGACTGAGTTGCCTAGTCAGTTCCGTGAGACACATATCCCTTGCCATCGTAAAGTCCCGAATTCGATCCTAAGGTCAAGTAAGACTTTCTGGATTTTGATATGTCCAGAAGAAAATGCAATAGATTTTAGATAGATGGGACATTGGAAAAGCACTTAAGCTACTTTTTTTTATGAAATTACGCTCTTCCACCAATTGGTACAATCAAAATAAAGAGAATTGTCCCAAAAGGTTTACTTCATGGTCCCCCGCTAATCCTGACAATGGAAGGCTTAAATCCGATTAACGCGTTTGATACACGACTCCTTTTACTGCTTCAACTTGGCTACACTGAGGAAGATTAAATTCTTGTTGTTGTCAAATTATATATCAATTATAACACGGTGGTGTTTTGATGAAGAATGAGCCGTGTTAGAACTATTTACTAGTATTGCTGTTTTAAAAATACCTATGTTACAAATGATTTATGATCAATAATCAAGAAGTTTATTTGTACAAAATATATTTTACAAAATATATATCATATTTTATGAAAGCAGCGATGGTCTCGAGGATTAAATTTACTCTCACGGGTTTAAACCCCACCTTTGACTTTTCGAAGTTATGTGTGTATTCACAAGGAATTATCACGTACTTTATCGGTGAAGGAAACACCGTGAAGATGTAGACCGTAAACCCGCACTAGACCAGCGTGATGGACTAAGGCCTAAACCCTCTCAGTTGTAGAGGAGGCTCGTGCCCAGCAGTGGGACGCACATGGTCTGATGATGATGGTGATGATAATGATGATGATATTTTATATTAATTTATGCAGATTTTATGTTACAAAAAATATATCAAGTTGATCCACAACAAAATTACGATAGAAGTTAGTAGTGGCATAAAAAGATAGAGCCACGCTTCGTCGGCTTGACTTAATTGGCCCGATTGACCGGGGCGGTGTCACTGGCTCGTAGAAAATCGATTTAAGTTGCAATTGCTTTATGCTGATCACCAAAATTGCTGATGATATATTCGTCGCCACAAATATAGGCTGAGGCTATAGCTAAAGATAGAATTTGAAATCCATAGCCCAAGCAACGATAAACTTGTTCGACTGAAACCCAAGTGCTCCGAACCGTAATTATCCGACGATAAACACGAAATTGTCACGGATAAAAATCCGCGTCCCTCCGGTGGTATTTGTCAAGGCCCGTGTAAGACGGGGCGGATTTACCTAACCGTACAGGTCCAATGTTTGTACGCACAACTTAATATAATCCACGTTTGGGGCCCCTTCTTGTCCCTCAGGTGCCACAAGGGAGGCGCTGCAGAAGGTGTAGTTAATTTATAGGACGAAAACTTTAAAATTGTTGCTTCTTATCATCGACGGTAAATACCTACACTACGCGTTCGGTAAGGTCTATTAATTCGTGTGTAAAAAAAGGAATGAGAACTAGAAACATTAAATATTAATTGAAACTTGACAGTAAGCTTTTATTTGTCCTTTTTTATTCATCTCTTTCCTTTAGTACATACACTCACACGTATATATAATTTTACACCCACTTTTCACTAGCTCATACCGTTTTTGGACGAATTTTCAGACTCCACACTGCAAATCTAAAACTAAACCACACTTTGTCCTATCCTGGACCACTCAGTAATACGCCGCAAACTCATGCTACGTGACGAACAACGCCCTCTTAAGAATAAAATCAATCCTTAACAATAAAATACATTCAAACGAATACTATATACTTCATTATAAATTCATTTTTTAGTTAAACCTTATTCGCCCTTCTGTAGAAGTCGCATACTGCAGAAGAGTGAATGAGGTTCCTGCCGTCTGAACTTGTGAAAACATCAACTCGCCTCGCCGCTCACACAAACAAACTTTGTTTCTTGGTTTTCGGTGGGTTTCCATTCTTATACGATAATTTTGACGTAATGACACTCGATGATCTACTTCTGCTCCGGACTAAAACTACATAATATTTAACTACATACTACTGTAAGGATAGAAATTCATCCCCTTCTTCGCAAGAAAAAAAACGGGTGATACTCCGGGAGTGACGGCAGAAGTGAAAACCACAACATTACAGTTGTGAATTTTTGAATATTTAGGGAATAATTTCGCCCGAATTGCTTTATTTATTAGTATAAAAGTACAGTCATTTACGTGGTAAAATACAATATTTGTTGCGCTATCGTACGCAAAAATGGCAATTTATTACATTAGGTACATAATGCGCTTTACGCATTTTCGATCAGGGTCACGTGATCTGACACGAATTCATAAATTTTTACCCATAACAAAAAAAGTGCACAGCGCCGCTTAAGAAGTTTTCACTTCAAAAATTTTATCCACAAAGTTTAGCGTTGTACAATTATTCCTAGTTATTATAGATCGTGCAAACGATTATCTAGGTATAAGGATCAAAACCGCCGCCTCTTGTTTCAAAACTTTTTCACGGAAGCTATTAATGCCATCATTCACTATCATAAAAGTTAATGACGTATTTTATAAACACAAATTATTTATTCATATATTATTACCGTTACCTTAATTGTAATTTTCCATAATAAATTATAATTGCTTAAACCTGTTTTATAATATTAAAGAACGTACAATTCAGCTGACCATTACCGCGTTGCCTTCAACATTGGAGATCAACCCAGGTTTATTTTCTAAAGACTAGAAAGGCGTAAGGAGTTTGCAAGTTAGCTCAGAGTTTAAGCGGGTGTCGCGCCATCTTGTTGTTTGCTGTGTTGTAAGTTATCTGATGCTGCCCTGATGTACGGACGGAGAAAACGCTAGCTCTTCTGGAATGGCCGAAGTTTGGCCTTATTCCATTCCGCTAGTATTATTTTTGCCAGGCCAAACGAGCTTACAAGATTCTTATTTGTTCGCGCGTTTTTTGCAAGAACAATTTGGATGTAAACAGAAGGTACGCGAGGAGAATTTACAAGGTAGGCACAGAGTATATTGTTAGGATAACTGTGTCCCGCGGTTTGCGTCATCATGTTCTGTGATAAAAGGAACCTATGTACTATTTGAGACTATAATCCGTCTAAGTCAGATTTTATCCAGAGCATTAAGCCGTTCTGGCATGTTCGGTAACTGATGTCAAAGTTTATCCAATCTTTCGCATACTATGATGGCCTCGAGGCTTAGGCACGCGGTCGAGAATCTCGACGGTCGCGGATTCAAACCCCAGGCACACACTTCTGACTTTTCGAAGTTATGTGTGTATTGATAAAATAATTATCACGCACTTTAACGGTAAAGGAAAGCATCTTGATGAAACATGCACACCTAAAAGTTCTAAGGGATTTCTTAGGTGTGTAGTCCGCCAACCCGCAGTAGGCCAGGGTGGTGGACTAAGGCCTAAACCCTCTCAGTTGCAGAGGAGACCCGTGCCCAGCAGTGGGACGTATATGGACTGATGCTGAGACTTACTCGAGGGGTCATTATGTGTTCCAATAAAAAATAAATAAAAATAAATAAAACTAAAAAAACAGTTATAACTTTATTACGTCGTGATTTCACAAAAAAAACACGCTCTACGAATTTTTACGAAGCGCATAACAGTTGACGGTTATCGGATACGGGTATAGAGGCTATCACCGTTTTATAGGACAATTATTGACGCTTTTACCCCATAACACGTCCTCCGGTATTCGAGATTTGCCCCAAATCCTTTGAAATATTTTACGGTACAATGAAGTTTTTGGTTATGGAGGCGGCTGAATTTTTCTCCATTTAAAATTGGTGATTGCTATAGTTAGGTATTGAGCATATAATTAGCTGTAATAGAAGCTTTATACCTGAAATTTGTCTATAGCATGCCAAAGATTAGACAAGCGGTCAGTGTGTGCAGTTTCGCGTTTTAATCCTAAGAGAGCTCCGATTTTTCGAAGGTATTTTTAATTGTTATAAATGTTTATGTTTCACTTAGCTATTCTTTTATATACTTTTTCGGAGAACGCTATGCACACCTTAAGTGTCATGTATATCACACGTAGTACCTAAGCAAATGTCACTAAGCTATAAGTTAATATATGCGATGTGGTTGTGCTAAATAAATAAATAAAATAATTGGGTGAAAAAGTGGAGTGGTAAAGTGAAAGATATCTTAAGAAACGAAGAGCTCATGTACAAAAAAAATAGGGTTAACACGCAGAGTGAGGCCAGTCATTCTTTCGTATTCATCAGAAAAGTACGAACCCCAACGTACGTCCTTTTTTGCTTCACTCGAAATATTTTAAGTACACAGTGAAGTGAGACAAGCATACTTAATATCGTGCAATCAGAAATCGTAACAATTCCTTAAATCAAAAGTAACACTGCATCGTAACATACCTACATATTAAAAAAAATACTATACATATAATAATAAATTCAGGTACAACAGCCAGATACATAGTTTTGACCCCACACTAACATACAAGTTTTGTGTCGTGGTTATCAGAAGTTAGTCTCACAAACACCTAAACCCGAAACAAATATTTGTGGATAAGACGAATATTTGTCTCATTGCGGGAATCGAGTCCACACCTCATGTTTCGCAAGCAGATGTCTATCTGCGCTACAGGGCTGTCAATCTATCCTTAATCTTGTTTCTATGTAACTAAATCTGTGAAATAGACCATAAATATTTTAACCCTACTACAAGTCTGGAGAGATTGCAGTATGCTATTAAGAATTACTGTATAAATATTTTATGGCTCCACTGAGAGTGGTTGTATAAAAGAATTCTGACCTAAAGAATGAAGATTTATCGTTACACAGTAGGTCTAGATGAATTGTCTATATATGCCAATGGGGTGTGTGAATGAGAAGTCCCAGGTTTTATTTACAAATCATGCAAATTGTGATTACTTATGAATGTGAATCTCACTCCCTGCACCATAAGCTTAAAATAAATCTGGTGACACTTACCCTATACCCTTCTGCCTACCTCTTAACGTATCAGTATGTATTTATTTTATAGAAGAATTAATGTCCATGTCCATGCCAAAACCATACATACGAGTACACGTAACTTCACGCCTTTACGAGTATTTCTCGAAGTAGTGTATTTCTGCATCTACATTTTGCCAATTGTATATTTACCTACGTAATGAGGAAGGGGCGGGGGGCTTTTTGCCGTTTTCGGGTACATTTCCAGACTCTGAACGGCTACTGATAATTTCTTAATTAAAAACCTAATAGCACTTTGGGAGTCGATTCCAGGACCTCTAAATCGCACGGCACATACTTGTACCGAGAGACCAGTCAGCCAGACAAAAACATATTTGTTGTACATATATTATGTACATATGATAAAACGAAATAAAGTATGGACTCCCAAACTGAATATTAAGCTTAAGACATTACCAGCTGTCCTCCAAAACTCATTAGATGTCACATATTAATTATTAATGACAATTACAAAACATAATTCTACAGAATATATCACGCTCCTACACGAACATTCATTAAACAGCGCCTGCAAGACTTTGAAGTGAACTTCATCAGGGCTAATTAATATTAATTAATAAATTTATCCAATTAATAATTAAGACGAGGCCTCCGTTTTATCCTTAACAATCTCAGCTTAAGTTAATTACGGATTTTTTCGAATGGTAATGATTGCGCATTAACAAATCCTTGGAAAGAATTATTAGGTACTTTATAAGAATTTCTTCAGGAGTTTCGTAGTCATCGGTATATAGGTACGTGTCTCAGAGTCAAATGTGTTAGTTTCTGGATCAGACTGTAGTACCTAGGTTTTGAACAGGTTTTATGGTTTTCCTCATCATTGAAATGATTGATATTGGCTAAGCGAATAAGCATGGCAACGAATATTTGGAAAAGATATGTGCTCCTTTCTCGGTAGTTAACTATCTATTAGTATTACATACACTGCACTTAATGTAAGGTGCTAGTTCTTTCATTCTACCTTTCCATTACGTATGAAAAAGGACCCTAGGATGGAATAGGCAACAGTTATGTCCGTCAAATCTGTTAATATGTCCCATCGAAATTATTGCAAAGCATATTCAAGTTTATTCTAAATATTTCGCTCTCCAAAACATAATTTACATATAATCCATATTCCCAACATATTTTTGTTTCCTATTACCACGTGACGTTTTATGAATCAAAATATTAAACGCTAATTTAAATTCTTAACACGCCAACCTGAGACGGAATCGATTGATGCAGTACGTGTTATCTCGATATTTTCCTGATACAGCGTGACAAGAAAACAGCGTGAAAAAAGTTTTAAATTAAGTTCCTGGAATCGCCTCAGAGTATTATGGCTGATAACATAACAACCTTGGGAAGCAAATCAACAGTGCAAAACTGGGAAACACGTCGAGATGGACGGCGCGCCCATTTCAGCGTGTCACGTCGTGTGTCAACGAAAATGTACGACGGAGGTCGTTTTCACGCTGCGAACGTGTTCCGAGCACTCATCTGCATACTACGCGGCCATTTGTGCTACAATGATAGATTGTTTCCTCTATATTTAGTATTAGATGTGTAGATTTATCGATGGGAATATTTTAGTGATTTATTACTATATTGTGCCAAGGCGGCCAAGTGAGGCCATTGCCTTTATTGAATACGAGATTACTTAATGGCGTGTGGTAATAAGCCATTTCTACGATATATGGGAGTGTTTTTCATTTGTCATATTGACGTTATATTAAGGCATGTTTATACAATATCTCTTATTTTTGTAACCTATAATGGCAAGTACATTTCTGGGTCATTGGACTTTGATAGACCTTTAGATATGTGACAATTTTCTGAAAAAAAATATCTAAGCAGCTTCTTAGGTATGTATTAAGCAATGCCTAAGGATTCAATCAGTAAGTCGCATTTAACTTTTGAAGGAAACAAATTATACCCACGTGGGTGTCAGTGATTACGAGAGACTTTTCGGTCTCACAAACACCCAGACCCGAAACAAATATTTGTGAATCACACAAACATTTGTCTCGGTGCGGGGATTGAACCCGCGGCCTATCGCTTTACAAGCTGGTGTCTACCCAACTGCGCCACAGCGTTGTCAATTCATTGTATTCCCTGTAAAAATGACTAAAAATACTGTAACTCCCTCGAACACTCGACCACGAGAACAAAGGCTCGGCATCATTACACAGCGAATTTTGACGCGCAGACGAATGTGCCAGGAGTAATACAAATGAACCCATGTGTCAGGGTAGTAAACAGGGAATTTAACACAATACGAGACCACAATAAATCCAGCGACAGACAATCACTGACATTTGCCTGGATTCATCACGCGAGCCGCAAATGCCGCGGGCAGATCGTTACACATTGCCATTGGCTTTTGGCGGCAATGCGTCTGACTTTACACCGAACGACCGCAGAACATCGATAAAGACACTTAGAACGGTCCTATTTGGATCTTGGTGCTGGTTTGGTAAAATAGCGTTTGTCACTGTTGAAGTTGAAGTCGCGGAGTATAGTAGGTAAAAGACTAGGATATCGAGAGGTTGCAGGGTTTATGAGACCTAAAAGTTTCAGATATTTGATTTGCAAGATAAGTACTTTAGTAATTAGTACACTAGAATGTCTGGTTGGTCATAAATAAGCCTGTGCTATCCAAAGAGTACAGTTTTTCTTTAGATTGTCAGAAACTGCAGATAATTTTGAAATGTAGGGCAATATTGTAAAGCCGAAATAAAATAATACGAAAAAGGAGAGGCCGCGGGTTCGATCCCCGCACCGAGACCAATGTTTGTGTGAACCACTAATATTTGTTCGGGTCTGGGTGTTTGTGAGACCGAAAAGTCTCTCGTAGTTTCTGATACCCACGAGACAAGACTTTTTTCTTAGTCAGAACATTTTACATTTAATATTGCTCTTTATGTAAATGTTAATTCGTTGGCTATTAGAGGATAAAGGCGTCATCATCAGCCTATATACGACCCACTACTGGGCACGGGCCTCCTCTACAACTGAGAGGGTTTAGGATAAAGGCGACTGAGGATAAAGGCGTAATTATAGACATTTAGTCTACTTTAAATTGAAATAAATGACAACAGTTTGCTGGCGAACCTTTCCAGCAGTATTGCAGTAGTGTCCTCAGCGACCTCTGGCGCGGACTTTGATTGATGCGCGCGGACTAGCATGAGCAGGCGAGTGTAACTCCCGAGGCGTCGTGACCACGCGAACACTATGAATGTGATAATAAATCAGAACGTGCATCCGTCTGCTTTCACACAAGTTCAAATGATAGCTGGAAGCAGAGAATCTTATGTCCCCAAAGGTGGGAAGTAAGTGTAGTAAAGTTTGAAGGTGAAAGAGCAGTCAACTTAAGAATGTTAAAATTATTCTTAGTTTTTATCTTGATGCAGAGATAGGTTTCTACTCCCATGTTGCGCTAATTGTGTTTTTTTTTCATTTAATAGGAACTAGGTAAATAATTATTGTTGCTCATAAAATGTTGTGGGCTGGCCATGACTGCTGACGGACGAACGGCCGTTGGAGCAGACAAGTGTTGGAGTGGACGTCCTGCAATTTATTTGCCAGATGACTTGAGAAAGGTGGCGGGTAGCGGATGGATAAGGGCTACTCAAGACCTGGATGGTTGGCGCCTACTTGGGAAGGCCTTCCTTCAGTAGTGGACGGCGATAGGCTGAGAATATAATGCAATTCGATATATTCAATTTATGAAAACTATATTATTATATTATTATTATTATTCGGTCTACTAGGAAATTCTCAGTAGCGGAACGGAGTGTGGATTGAGCCCGAGAAACAGCAATAGTCTCGCCCCCTATTACGTGGGACTGCATGCCTGGTGAAATGTGGGTGCAGTAATACACCTCTGCCTACCCCTTCGGGGAATACAAGCGTGAGACTATGTATGTAAACTTTTAATAAGCTGCGATGTTACGAGACTGTTAATTTTCTCGTAAATTTGGGTACGCGCCACACAAGGCTCGCATTTAATTGAAGTCAGAACTATGCATAAACCATAGTCATTTTGTTTTAAGAACATTGCCAATATTTATTTATTTTATTTAACTACATACACAAAAACTGTATTAAGCGGACTTAATGTCTGATGCATTCTCTAACAGTCTACCTTACCTTAAGAAAATGTGTTCATTTGTGTATTTTAAAACGGAATTATATGAAATAGGGCCATAATCTTTTCTGAGAACACGCACAGCTAAGGAAATAGAAATGTTATTCACGTTTGGTTGATGGCTAATATCTCGCTCCTTTGTGTCACGTGGCTCACTAAGCCAACCGGTTGTAATCAAATGACTGCAGACAAGTCGGAAACAGACTGGAAAATTGCGTCACTGCGCTTACTAATCCGAAGACACTGTGGTCTTGTAATGAGATTGTGTGAATAGTAGATAATGTTTCTTTCCTCTTTTTAACCACACCCAATAGTCACATACATAGTTCTGGCCCCACATTAAGATACGAGTCCTGTGTCGTGGGTATCAGAAACTACGAGAGACTTTTAGCTCTCACAAACACCCAGACCCGATACAAATATTTATGGATCACACAAACATTTGTCTCGGTGCGGGGATCGAACCCGCGGCCTCGCGTTTCGCGACTCTAGCCAACTGCGCCACGGGGCTGTCATAAATGTTTACATAGATATACACAAAATTACAGTTTTAAAGTCACTCTATGTCCTGGAACGGGCAATGCATGGAGTGTCTGGTGGATAAAAGCGAAGCGAAGCGTGAAGAAGCATTTGAGCAGGCCGGCATGATTGTGTCGACCAGCGGGTGACCATATCGTTTCTCGCTGGTCGGTATTAATTTTTTGGACTCCACTGTGCTTACCATCAGATACAGTGGAGTCACTTTGCCGTGCCAGTTAAAAATAAAAAAAAAAAAACTCATAATGAAGTCATCCGCCAACGAACCGGAGTCATTGATATTGCCCGCAAGATTAGCACGTTAAAGTGGAAGTGGGTCGCCAATGTCTGCCGACGGACGGACGGCCGTTGGAGCAGACAAGTGTTGGAGTGGAGCCCGCGCTTAGGCAGACGCAGTGTAGCACGTCTTGCAGCACGATGGTCCGACGACTTGAGAAAGGTGGCGGGTAGCGGATGGAAGAGGTTACTCAAGACCGGAATTGTTGGCCCTTACTTAGGGGCGCCTACGTTCAGCAGTGGACGGCGATAGGCTGTGTATGTGTACCTGTATATGCTACCTATGTTATAGGTACGCTGCCTCGTGGTCTCGCGGTACAAGTATGTGCCGTGCGATCTAGAGGTCCTGGGTCCGGTTTCCGGGTCGGGCAGTGTATCGGGTTTTTCCATTAGGAAATTCTCAGTAGGAGCACGGAGTCTGGAACCTGGCGAAATGTGTATACAGATATGCACCTCTGCCTACCCCTTAATACATGCGTGAGGTTATGTATGTATGTATGTGATTTTTGTATGTTTGTATTGGAGTATCTCAAAAACTTCCCAACTGCTTTGAATGTTTTTTGCATAGACATAGAAGGGATCTTGGTAAAGAACATAAGCAATAAATTTGCACCCGGACGGAGCGGAGTCCAACCGCATATCATTATAAATTCACCGTCCTCCAATATCAATAAAGACCTAACCTATATCAAGACAAACGTAACAAGTGGATGCTATTTTTGCTTTAATTAAACCGCATCTCGTATTGTAGCGAGGAGTTTAAATATTCATTGACAATTAGATCCAGTGGCATGCGGCCACATTAATCTTCGTTACAAATGGGCTGTGTTACTGCTAGCTCGGGTGAAGACCTCGTATATTAAGTGTGTGTTTATGAAAATGACTGCCTCGTGGTCTCGCGGTACTTGTACCACACATACATACTTGTACATACTTGTATGTGCCGTGCGATCTAGAGGTCCTGGGTTCGATTCCCGGGTCGGGCAAAGTGTTATTGGGTTTTTCCATTAGGTAATTCTCAGTAACAGCACGGAGTCTGGAAATGTGCCCGAAAAACGGCAATAGGCTCGCCCCCTATTACGTGGGACTGATACATAACTGGCGAAATGTGGGTGCAGAAATGCACCTCTGCCTACCCCTTCGAGGAATACAGGCGTGAGTTTATGTATGTATGTATGTTTATGAAAATTTAACAAACGTTTTACTTACAAGCCACATATTTGTAGATTGAAGTAGGGTAGTTGCAGTTCCTTATGTGTGTGACAAGAGTTGGGTTGGTATTCACAATGAATTATACAACCCGCAATAGGCCAGCGTTGTGGACTTAGGCCTAAACCATCAACTGTAGGGAAGGCCCGTGCCTAGCAGTGGGACGTATAAGGGCTGATGATGACATAACACATACATGACATAGGACTAGCTCAGCTAGCCTCATAGCTCAATGTTTTTTCACCCGCTTTGCTGTGGAGGGAAGTGGATAACTCTTTGTTTTCCAACTCCTGCTTTATTTGTATTTCTGATTAACTTCGTTGCTGGATTATGACGAATTTAGGTCCCCTTAGATTCGCTGCGCTACATTGCTCGCCGTCAATACTGTGCGTGCCGCTGTTGAGGTGATAGGGCCACAAATAACATAGGAATAAAATAGCTGTGAAACCTACCTTTAAAATGCATTTATGCCTACTTCTCCTAAAATCAGGCGAAAGCAAATACATTAGGCAAAACACACAAGTCTTTTAAACCGTATAAAACAAAATATCATTAAGTGATCTTGGAGAGAGCATGCACCCTCGTCACGGCTGCTGAATATTTAAGTTCCATTCTCACGGTCGGCGTAAATCACACTTACTGGACGGTGCTTTGTCCGAGCGAAGCTTGATGAGATACCACTGGCCTCCGCTGTGAATCACTCCGAAGACATCTGTTTTATTTACTATTTAGAAGATTTACAGGTAGGAAAAAAGTTTACTTGAATGAGTTATCTTTTTAATATTTTCAGTTGTCTTCAGCCAGCCCAGGATTTAGTTCAAATCGGCTCTACTTTTCCAACTATTTCCAAGCATCCCAGGGTCTTGCCCAATTCTTTATTATTATTTTTTCCTGAATTACTACGGCAAAGGAACAATACTATATCATTTGGTGAGTATAGACCCGTCAAAAAAAGGTGGGAAGTGGCAAGAGATTTCTATCACTCATCAGTTGACACTTAGTCTGGTCTACTTAGGTGATATTTAAGCTACGATCATAGAAACCAGAATAATAATGTGTATTATATTTGATTGTATTTTTTTTTTACTCTTTATACAGAATTTGTTAAGTTGGACTTAATGCCTGAGGCATTCTCTGACAATCGAACTTTTGGTGGTGCATATGTGAAAGGTTTAGGTGTGTAAATAAACTTGTTATATATGATGTGAACTATAATGCGCAATTATAATATACATAACATATATAAAACATAAATATCTAAATTTAATATACAATATACGCTAACTCATAATTAACTAATGTAACATAGTGTATATACAATATACATGTATGTCGGAGTGGTACCAAAATATATTGGTGTTATCCAAACAATTAACTAAAAATACACTTTTAATGAAACTTCGTTAAGCGATTTTAGCACTTAACTTAATAAACACTATATTAGCCTGTATGCCACATTGCAGGACCACAATTATGTGTACTTTCAAGTACACCCAATTTAACTGACATTCAACCAAATTTTTAAGGACTAGAAAAAACTTGAAGAAAACTGGTTTCCATAGGGAAAATCTGGAAAGCTAAGCACTGTCAGAGCAACAATATTGCCTCGAAAACATAGACTTTATAAAACTTATGAAAAAGTTGAAAGAATTATTCAGCAGTTGATGTAACTTTTTCAGAATTTCAGATGATAAATATTATAAACAGTGCTGGAACAATGCCGTGAAAACAGCGACTTTTTACTCTGCATAGTTTTTTTTAATACTTGTTGCGAAGTTTTCAGATTATACGTTATATGCTGGGGAATTGGGGAGAAAAGATTCATTCAAGTTTTCAACATGTTTACAGACGTATGTCTGATGACATTCATTCCTGTATACCCGCGAGGGGTAGGCAGAGGTGCATTTCTGCACCCACATTTCGCCAATTGTGTTTTCATCCCATGTAATAGGGGGCGAGCCTATAGCCGTTTTTCGGGCACAATTACATTAGTGCTGTTATTGAGAATTTGCTAATGGAGAAACTCAATAACATTTTGTCTGACACGGAAATCGAACCCAGGACCTCTAGATCGCACGGCACATACTTGAAACCGCGAGGCAGTAAAAAAATACAGCGCGTAAATAGACCGTGATTGAAAACTAAGCCAGGTTATAGTAATGGTGGTAAGAAATACAATGACGCTAAAAATTACTCCAAAATTTTACATTCAACATAACTGTTACTTGTCATATTTTTCGATCACGGCCTGTTTACAAGTTTTTGGTTTTCCACAAGAAACTGACTCCAAATTGAGATACCATAGTTGAACACATCGAGATAAATAGTACTCTGATCCTGAAGAGAAACATATACTTTAGGTAATTCACTTGTAATTACGTAATTAGAGGACATCCGCGTAAGCAAAAATTAAATTTCAGGATGCTTCTCCCGTAGCCTTTTAAACCTGCGTAAATAAGATTTTTTTCGTTACATTTACGCAGGGACGTGTTTAAGTTAAAAAGGGTATTGGGGCCCAATACCTACACACAAATAAATATAGTTGAATTTTGACTAAATAATTTCTATTGTTAAAGTTAAATTAAATAAATTAATACAACCAACAGTCACATACATTGTTCTGACCCCACACTAACATATAAGTCTTATGGCGTGGGTATCAGAAAATACGATAGACTTTTCGGCCTCACAAACACCCAGCTCCAAAACAAATACGTGTGGATTACACAAACTTTTGTCTCGTTGCGGGGATCGAACCCGCGGCCTCTCGTTTCGCAAGCTGGTGTCTAGCCAACTTCGCCACGGGGTTGTCAAATTGTAATTCTTCATTGCAAACCTCACGACTGGCGCCCATTGGGGTAAGCGGGGATTATAGAGCGATCTAAAATGAGTAGAACAGTTTTTCTTATTATGATGTTTTAGTATTTAGACTGCCTCGATAGTCAGCCAGCTCAGTGTGTCTAAAAATAAATGGCTATTCAAAAATAAATAAATCTAGTAAGCAGTGATGGCCTTGAGGTTTAAGCGCGCGCTCGAGAATCTCGGAGGTTGCAGGTACAAACCCCAGGCACACACCTCTGACTTTTCGAAGCTATGTGTGTTCTTAGGAATTTCTTAGGTGTGTAGTCCGTCAACTCGCACTAGGCTAGCGTGGTGGACTAAGGCCTAAGCCCTCTCAGTTGTAGAGTAGGCCCGTGCCCAGCAGTGGAACGTATAATGGCTGATTATGATGATTATTGAATATTTTATTATAAGAGTACCAATCCTACTTACTCTCGCAGCAGTTCTAACCTGCTACGAAAATTCGTAGAGGTACATGCTACGTGTTACGTAGCACCCACAATCGTAGCCGGATTGATCGCAGCTAGTCAAATACATCGTCTACATAACATATACTATGTTTAAACAGCACTTGCAATCAGATACGCTTTTGTCACTTTGTCATGCCAATACCAAAAGATGTACGGGAACAAAAATGTGACAGTTTTCGCCTATAGCGCTACCGCTAATTGCATAATAATATGGTTATCTCCTAGTAATTGCCACTACTATGACTGAATGTTCATAACGGTGTTCAAATCGCTCTACTTATAGAGATTATTTCATTCGTGGGCTATGACAAGTTTAAGACATTTATATTCTATATTCTATAGGATATAAATAGTTCAATAAATACACCCAACATTCACATACATAATTCTGACCTCAAACTAAGATTTGAGTCCTGTGTCGAGTGTATTAGAAACTACGAGAGACTTTTCGGTGTCACAAATACGCAGACCCGGAAAAAATATTTATCTCAGTGCGGGGATAGAACTCACGACATCTCGTTTTGCAAGTTGGTGTCTATCCAACTGCACCACGGGGCTGTCTGCAATAATCGTTAAATTTTTTTTGACCCCTAAAAAATCCTGCAACTCCTTCCCAACGCCCTACCTTCTGATTTACAGCCCGAATTAAGGCAGGCTTGAAAGTAAAATTTAACCTATTTTTTCTCTAGAAAGGGACATAGCTCTACACAGTTAATTTAAAAGTCCGTCTTATCACGCTTTTTAATTTTTTGTAGCATCATCAAAGAATTCACATGAATAGTGCCATTAATTAAGATGTTTTATGAATGACGAAAATTAATTGGGCGATGTGAATAAGTGTGGTCAAATGATTCATTTTTTGAGGATATTATAATTATGGCATTGTAAAGTGTATTTTTATTTGAAAAAATTAAGAAATTTTGTATTTAGGAGCATTATATTTATTTTTTTGCGGAGAAGACAGGTCATTGTCGATAAAAAAGAACAACGTCCCAAATACAAAATTTTGAAAATGAATTGTAATACAGTCATAATTATATTTAAATATATTCTCTGATCACTGATATTTTGCTTAACTGTTCGCTCTGCAATTAACAGTCGTTTCGTCCGAAGTCTACTGAGCCAATACTCAAACCCCACTTAACTCGCAAACAAAAGAACGCCAAAAACAGACAAAGCAATGACGAGCGGCGCCATTGACGCGAAATCAGAAAGAGGAACAGACATCAAAGAACAAGCTACTTAAACACAATGCGGCGAGACATAGCAAAATGTTGTTCAACAACGCTTTACCACTACAAAAGCTGTAAAATTCACGATAATGACACCCGAAATCAATGGAACGATTGATGGTATGTACAGCGGAATAAATTCAATTATGCGGCGGGCATAGATTAAACGTTAATTTTTCGCAGAACGAACATGATGATTTATTTATTTATCTAAATCCTTACTTCCTTACTAATATTATAAATGCAAAAGTAACTCTGTCTGTCTCGCTTTCCTGCTAAAACTACTGAACCGATTTAAATGAAATTTGGTACACAGATAGTTTGGAGCCTGAGAAAGAACAAAGGCTACTTTTTATTGCAGAAAAGGGGTTTAAGGGGTTGAAAGGGCGGATGAAAGGTTGTATTTATTTTTTAAGCTGTTGATTAGATATAAATAAATATGACATTCAAAGTTTGTAAAATAAATCCTTTAAGGAAGTAAAATAAAAATAGGGGATGAAAGTTTGTATGGAAATTCGTCAATAATGAAACTTTTTTAGATGGCTTTTATTACACCATTAGATCATATATATGATATATGTATAGGTATTATATATTCCTTTAATATATATGTTATAAATGAGAAAATAACTACCTATATGTTTGTTACGTTTTCACGCCTTAATCATTTGACCGATGTGAACGATTTTTGGTATGGACATAAATGGGACTCTGTGAAATAAAATAGACTACAACTTATTTTCTTTCTGAACCCAACCCTGTAGCCTACGCGGACGGAGTCGCGGGCAAAAGCTAGTTATTTATAACATCGGTTAGAGCAGTGGCGGGACTTTCATAGAAGCCCAAAAGCGTTAAACGTTAATTGTGTAATATCTAAGTTATATTTCCTTATTATAGGGGCTTTATTTAACAAATTACTTTAGTTAAATAAATATTTCAAGCCTAAAAAATATTATTTGGAATTTTAAAGGGCAAACTGGGCTTTTGGGCTTCTATGGAAGTACCGCCACTGGGTTAGAGTATACACCAATGCGATGCTATAAAAAATACAATATTACTAGGTTCTTAATAAATAACAACTATATTACAAGTATTTTTCAATGCACATATATGCGGCTTTAGCGAATTTCGGTACAATTAAATATATCAACAAATTGTGAAATTACGTTTAACCATCTAATAGGCCGTGTTAAGGGAGCGTAGTTAGTAAGATTAGTTCTTCCAGAAGGCACAAGGAACGCTGACGGTGACGAGAGAAGACGCAACCGTTGGGTACCTAAATTTAATGGCTACAAGTACATCATGCTGGTGGACCAACCCACGCAGAATCAAGCTCCCAATTAAAGTCAGCCTTAGTTTAATACACAAGTGTTTCGTTCCGATAACCATGAGACTGGTATAAGTGTGTCAATTTTGAGGGATGACTAAAGTCGTTTCTTGCCAGCCAACATTATACATTTACTCCTCTGTAATTATCATAGGTACATCCACAGAACAGTTGAATAAGACTAGAAAGGAAATGTCAACATTCCGAGCGTGACGAACCTACGATTAGACTATCATTGACACGGCCACTTCTTAATAATTCGGGTTGCGTGTAATATCAAGAGTTTTATAAATGTGTGACAACCAATAGCAGCACTTCATTTTTGTTTAAAAATTTTATCATTGGTCGTGTAATTGTAGTAGAATGAATACAGGCTAGCGGCGACACCCATCCCCATACAAATTATATTTCCCTTCTAATCTTATTCACGTGTTCTGTGGGTACACATCCCATTGCCGTGCCAGTAGAACGTTGCACTCTTCCAAGTATAAGTTATAAGCACTCATTATTATATAAATGTTGATATTATATCGGGATTGAACTCGCAGTTTTTCTGGCCTGGTAAGCAATTTTTTTGTGTTAATATGTGTGGACTAAGGCTTAAACCCTCTCAGTTGTAGGGTAGGCCCGTGCCCAGCAGTGGGACATATATGGGCTGATGATGATGATGAAGATTTGTTTTCCAACTAGACAATTTTATATTTATATTTTATGTAACGTCTTAAAGTCATAACACTTTGAGGATATCTAGTATACTAGTTATCTACCAAAAAAATCTTATCTACATACATACATACATAAACTCACGCCTGTATTCCCCGAAGGGGTAGGCAGAGGTGCATTTCTGCACCCACATTTCACCAGGTATGTATCAGTCCCACGTAATAGGGGGCGAGCCTATTGCCGTTTTTCGGGCACATTTCCAGACTCCGTGCTGTTACTGAGAATTTCCTTATGGAAAAACCCAATAACACCTTGCCTGACCCGGGAATCGAACCCAGGACCTCCAGATCGCACGGCACACACTTGTACCGCGAGACCACGAGGCGATAAATTCTTATCTAAGTATACAACGGTAGAATAAGACTGGACATCTTTACTAAACAAATACCTATTCAAAATAACATTTAATAGAGCCATTTATAAATGCAGCTACACAAGCAAAGTCTTAATAATCCCGTCTATTCCAGCTAATATTTAAACGCCAAGTTTAATAGCTGAAATTTCTGGCGCAATTCAGTAGCGGTCACGTGTTCCACCAACGATTCGCTTCAAATTGGTCGCCTTAAAATTCTGAATGCATTCGTCACATCATTTTTATAGTTTATTTAAAGAACTTGCTTTTATCAGTTCATTTTACGGTTATTTTACGATTCCAAATCTTTAAAAAGTATTAAGGAATTTGCTGACAGCATAATTGATTGTTTGCTATGTCCATTGGGAGGGGGGGGGGGTCAATACTCGCCACGCTTGGCAGGCGGGTTGACAAGCGCAGGATGGATGGATGCAGGCCACTTCCGACACTTTGGAAGTCTTTGGGACAGTGCACAGCGAGTGACTATGAGAGACTGCTCACTAGCAGTGGACGTCTTTCGGCTGATGATGATGATAATTGATTTACCTACACGCACGCCTGTATCCTACTCTGCGTAAACTTTAGGGGGTAGAGGCGTGAGTGTGTCTATGTGTTAGTGAGATCGTAAGCTGGGTACTCACTTAGCAGTGTAGCATGTAACGTATCAGATACACAGAGCCGCTCGCGCGTGTAGCGCTGTAAGTTCGCAGTGACCCGCCGACTGGCGGTATCACTGCGAACACAAAGGCGGCTCGTAGTGTGCTCGTGGACGGCGACCACCGCTTGTGTAGTGAGTACGTAGGCGCGAGCTTCAAACGAACATACGTATTCCATTATGGAGTGGACTGAAGAAAAATTATTAAATCTAATTGAGGTTTACCAAAATAGTCCCGTATTGTGGGACCCTAAAGATAAAAAATATTATAAAAAACATCTAAAAGTGGATGCTTGGGAAAAGCAGCACTAGCCACCATTTGTGACATGTTGTCGGCGTGACGTCGCCGCGAGCGCTGCGGATCCGGGAGCTCGTAGCTAGATACGCGGTGGACCGTGGACGAGCCGTACTCACTTGCAGGTTGATACAGTATCTGATACGTTACATGCTACCCTGCTAAGTGAGTACCCAGCTTAAAGGTCTCCCGTACTTTCTAATATCCATTATTTATTTGACTCCGCATGGGGGTAACTTCTTACCTCGTGCTCATCCCACAAGAAGATAAAAATGATATGTAACTTCCCAAGTTCCTTTATCCATACCAAAAAACATTAATATCAGCGAAGTAGTTTTTAAGTAAAATCGTATCATTTTCAGCCCAAATACGTCCCACTGCTGGGCACGGGCCTCCTCTACAACTGAGAGAGTTTAGGCCATAGTCCACCACGCTGGCCTAGTGCGGGTTGGCGGACTACACACCTAAGAAATTCCTAAGAACTTTTTAGGTGTGCAGGTTTTATCACGATGTTTTCCTTCACCGTTAAAGCAAGTGATAATTCATTGTGAATACACACATAACTTCGAAAAGTCAGAGGTGTGTGCCTGGGGTTTGAACCTGCGACCGCCGAAATTCTCGACCGCGCGCCTAAACCTCGAGGCCATCACTGCTTAAAGTAAAGTAAAATCATAACAAACAAGAAATCAAATCATTCATCTCTATAAAGACAACGCCAACAAAGTTAGCAACACTCAGACCAACAAAGTATTTCTTTCTTTAAAATCAACTCGAAACTCCATTTCAGTTAAAAAATAATAAAAACACAACCGTCTGCGTTCTTTAAAGCTACAGCGTTAGTATTCTGAGTCGATTCCAGCTAGCTTGACCAACTTGGACAATTTTATACAAGACACGTAGGTAGAATATAAAACGGAAGCATGTGAAAATGGCACGGAAATACGACTTTTAAAGGGTTTAAAAGTGTATAAATAAAGACTATGATAGTTCTTCGGGTTGAGTTACGGCTTTTTTATGAGCACACAATCTTTGGACTGAGAATTTGTTGGTAATGGCTTCCGTGGATGGGTGCAGACTTTGTGTGGTTGTTATGTGGGATTATTTTTTACTGCCTTGAAATATAGCGTGTATTACGGAGAAATAGAGTAGGTTTTATTTTTGATTTTAACAGGGTGCATAAGCGGTTTATATTTACAACACCGCCCTCCATAGTAGCGGTGCAGTATTAGTAACGATAATTTATATTGCAAAGCAGGAAAAGAGAGATTGTTTTTTAGGATAAAATTATTATTATAAGCAATTATTATAAATAAATAAATATAAATACACCCAACAGTCACATACATAGTTCTAACCCCACACTAAGATACATGTCTTGTTTCGTGGCTATCAGGAACGACGAAAAACTTTTCGGTCTCACAAACACCTCCGAAAACATTTGTCTTGGATCGAACCCGCGGCCGCTCGTTTCGCGAGCTGGTGGCTAACCTACTGCGCCACAGGGCTGTTACCACAATTAGTAGTTGTGTATGTTTTTTCTGCTTACTTTATCATCATCATCATCAGCCCAAATACGTCCCACTGCTGGGCACGGGCCTCCTCTACAACTAATAGGGTTTAGGCCTTAGTCCGCCACGCTGGCTTAGTGCGGGTTGGCGGACTACACACCTAAGAACGTTTAGGTATGCAGCTTTCCTCACGATGTTTTTCTTCACCGTAAAAGTACGTGATAATTCATTATGAATAAACACATAACTTCGAGAAATCAGAGGTGTATGCCTGGGGTTTGATCTCGCGACCGTCGAGATCCTCAACCGCGTACCTAAACCTCAAGGCCCTCACGACTTAATATCACTACTAAAAAGAAATACATATGTAACACCAACACTCGCATGAACTTACACACTACACGCTCGCGAAGTGTGGTAAAACCGTGTCCATAGCGAATATTTAGCCTTCCTTTCGCAGGGACATCTAAACACCACAGCACATTACACGAAAACAAAACCACACAAAAAAAACATACTTACATAACCTCATGCCTATAATCCCCGAAGGTTGGCAGAGGTGCATTTCTGCACCCACATTTCGCCAAGTATTTATCAGTCCCACGTAATAGGGGTCGAGCCGATTGCCGTTTTTCGGGCACAATTTCAGACTCCGTGCTGTTACCGAGAATTTCCTAATAGAAAAACCCAATAACACTCTGCCCGACCCGGGAATCGAACCCAGGACCTCTAGATCGCACGGCAAATACTTGTACCGCAAGACCACGAGGCAGTCGACCCAAAAATAATAATAAAAAAATAGTTTATTAGCTTAATACATTTTGGTTCCCACACGCATTAATATTTTATTATTTCTATTTATCAGCTTTATATAATATCACAGAATAACATGCTTTATAATCGTAAAATCGCAAAGATGCGTACTCTCTCAGGCTTATATTCTGAATGACTGGGCCTTTAGGGTAAACAGTCAATGAAACGGGGTTTAGTACCGAAGCATAAAAATTTGAATACGAATTCTGCGAAAATATATTTGCTTGACCAAAAGTTATAAGTATATTTACTATGTATAAGTAAGCTGCTGACCTAACATAGTCATAAAAACTGTTCTATAAAAAAGTGACCGTAGAATCGACATTTTATTTATACTGGCAAAGGCACAAGCCGCATTTTCATCTGCTGGTATGTATAGTGCGTCCGAATAGAACGTCATACATAATATGTACATTCATAGCCTCACGCCTGTAGTCGCTAAAGGGGTAATTCAAAGTCAAAGTCAAATTATCTTTATTCAAATAGACTTTTACAAGTTCTTTTGAATCGTCAATTTTACACTTTTTAATATTTTTTTTAAACTATTAAACTATTGCCGCTTCGAAACGTGTTATAGCTGTGGAGAAGAAACGGCAAGAAACTCCCTCAGCAATACGAAATGTCAAATTTTTTTTAAAATTTGGGTAGGCAGAGGTGCATATCTGCACCCACATTTCGCCAGGTATGTATCAGTTCCATGAAATAGGAGCGAGCCTATTGCCATTTTCCGGATACTAGGTATTCCAGACCCTGTGTTGCTACTGAGAACTTCCTAGAAGAAAAACGCTATAACATTTTGTCAGACCCGGGAATCGAACCCGGGACCTCTAGATCGCACGGCACTTACTTGTGCCGCGAGATCATGAGGCAGTCCGAATAATAGCATGTCCACTATGAAACTGTTCCCAATACTTCACACAAGTCCGCAAAGTTATGCTGGCGCTAAACCTATGTAGGTAGAATAATATTTAAAAAAAATGCGAGATATATGCGTGATTAAAATTACATTCTTCTTTCACTATTTAATCTCTTCTTCTATGGAATGCGCTCCCACTCAAAATAAGGGCGTCCACGACACGTGAAGCGTTTAAAATTAGAGTTCGTGAACAGTTTCTTAAGAAACTAGCAGATTCATCTCGCTGAGTTTTATAAATGTATGTATATATCATATAATTATATTAGTATGTATATATGTATTGTATTTATATTTATGTATTTGTATGTATAAATATTATGTATGTTGCATTTATTTATATATACATCTGTAGTATACACCTACCAGGATTCATCTCTGCACCCCCCAAAGGTAGACTGGCAGAGAATGCCTATGGTATTAAGTCCGCCTTTATACACACATGTATATAAAGTTTAAATAAATAAATAAATTAACTGCTGCTGGTACAAGTAACCGCCATTTAATTTAATTAAGTTGCTTCATATTATTTTTCTGTTAGACTGTGATTTTCCCCGAAAAGTATCGTTTATTTTTTCCTTCGCCGTTAAAATACCTGATAATTATGAATACACACATTATTTGAAATATAATAAATAAAAATGTCAATAAAATACCCAATTACCAAATACAACCGCGGGTATTCACAGAACGTCGCTTCTACGCGAACGATTGAATTCTTTATTCATTGCACTGCAAGTCGCCGCACGATTAATGTCCGAGTTTCAATTTAATTTAATTATTTGATACAAATCAGTTGGTCCGTTTTACGTGAATTTATTGACCCATTGCGTGGTGGAGTTTGTGGGCGCAATATGATACCCTTAAACAGTTTTGATGAGTTTGTGGCATGTTGACGTCACGAAATAGGGAGATATATCCACTTGAATATACAGTCTACGTGTCATATGGCCGAATACTGAAACGCTACTTAATCTGAAGGCGACTTATATTTAAGTAGCTGTTATAATTTAAGCTGTATATACTTATAAAATGTCATGTAAAAGAACTTTTGGTGGTAATGTTGCCATTAATGTAAATTTAAGTGGGCATTAGTTAATCACAGTCTTAAAACCGATAAATTATGTTTCAGTATACCGCTGAAATTATAACAGCCACTTAAATATAAGTCGCCCTCAGATTAAGTAGCGTTTCAGTATTCGGCCATTAGGGTTTTAAAATAGCTGGTATTTGTAGTATAAATCTGTATCCCCGTACGAGGGTAGGTTAGAAGGTGCATTTGGGCGCCTACATATTTATTAAGATTTATTTTGATTCTTTAATGATAGATATATCTGTTCCTAGGTATAGATTATTTATGATTATAATTTAAGTAAGTTTACATATAAATAGTGTTTCATAATCATCGGCCCATATACGTCGCACTGCTGGTCGCGGGCCTCCTCTACAACTGAGAGGGTTTAGGCCTTAGCCCACCAGTGCTTGAGCTGCGGAACCAATAATGCAGGCAATTATTAAATATTACCTCTTACTTTCAATTTCTTCAGCTGTTTTGTATATTTATACAAAACAGCTTTCCCTTAAGCAAAATCTATTCCGAGTTGTGAATTTATAATTTAAAAAAATGTAATCTTCAATCGATCGTCATCTAATCTATAGATTAGAGCTTCGTTAATAGCCTGTTGGCCTCGCCAGTGTCCTTGACCTTGACCTCAGTCCTAGGAATCAGTAACTCGATACCAACGTTGAATAGCGCCCACTCTATTCATATAGAACAAAGGACGGATATTGTTTCATAATAATAATTATGTCGCCTTATTTCCACTATTTATTGTAATTAATGTTACTAGTTATACCTCGTGCTTTTGTATCTGTGGGACTTAGTTTTTGCATGTCAGAACTAAGTCAGCCTTTATAGTGTCAGGTATAAAAATAACTGTGTGACTGCCTCGTGGTCTCGCGGTACAAGTATGTGCCGTGCGATCTAGAGGTCTTGGGTTCGATTCACGGGTCGGGCAAAGTGTTATTGGGTTTTTCCATTAGGAAATTCTCGGTAACAGCACGGAGTCTGGAAATGTGCCCGAAAAACGGCAATACGGCGACCCCTGTTACGTGGGTCTGATACATAGGTACTTGGCGAAATGTGGGTGCAGAAATGCACCTCTGCCTACCCCTTCGGGGAACACAGGCGTGAGTTTATGTATGTATGTATGTATAAAAATAAAAAAAGATAAAATATCGTTAGAATTTTAATTTTCAATTGCAATATTAATGTACATACATATTCTAACGCCTGTTTCCCCGACAGATAGGCAGAGTTGAATTCTTCAAGACTGAAAAAATCCAATAACATTATGACTGAACCGCCAAGTGAACCCGGAAAAAAAAAAAAAAAAAAAAAAAAAGTGAACCCGGTACTAATAGGTACAACACACACTTAACCGCGTGAGCAACGAGGTTAGCACCACAATAAAGTTGTTTGTTAAAAATGTTTAAAGAGCTTTAATGACATTTTCCATGAAAAATATAAAAAAAAATCCGTAATATTCCACTAACTGACTTTAGAGCAAGAATTTTCCAAGCAAATAAAGCTCATAGTGCAATACTTTTCCTTTGAGAAAATTCTTAGAACCTTGATAAAATTATGTGCATACTAATTATGTTTTCCCATTAAAAGAAAACTGTTGTAGACTCTAAACGGAAATTAATATTTTATGTTAGTTTCTGTAGGATTTTTTGTGCGTTGAAAATGTTGTGAAGTGTACAAAATTTACTCTTAGCTTACGAGTTTTATAAGTGTGATTTTATTGCTTAATTTTTATCATGTACGATTGATACGATAGACAGCTTTTTTAGTGCCGCGGTAACGTGTGCATCATAATCAAAAAGTCCCGGGATCACTATCCGGGCTGAGCAGTGTCCTTTGATAATAATCTTGTAAGGATATGCTTATATGTAGGTATGTATAAAAAATACGGATCGTAGATGTCGTACATTTTTTCTACCCCTTCAGCTGTAAGAGAGTAGGTATATCTTCATGATTGACGCTATAAAATTTCTTAACCTCTACAATAATAATATGTTGAATGCCAATCAAACAATGTTTCATTAATAGTCATCCATTTCTTGTCACTCGATACCATCATGCCGACTTTAAAAAACTACATCAAAAACCTACAGCGGTAGATGTATGGACGTATAATAAACAAGCAATAATTAAACGTTTATTTACGAATATACCGGCGCTAATAACTCCGGTGCAAGTCACAAAACTATGCGGGTCAACAGGCCGGCCCCACACCACGCGCCGGCGGCATGTGACGTTTACAGTAAATTTGCATAAACGCAAGCCTCGTGTGACGACGGCCTATAGCCGACCGCCTCGTTGCTTTGCCTCTTTAATAAATTTTGAAGAGCCACGTCCACTTGTCTAGGGATGAGCTTCATTCGATAATTTTATCGATATTACGTCATTTATTTTGCAATTGTTATTATGCTTATATCATAGAAATATTCTAGAACGAACTGTTTAAACAAAAAATAAAACAATAAAGACCCCTAATGTGTGAATCGTAATAATCAAATAATAATAAATAATCTCTTTACGTGGAAATTGAAAACATACATAAAATCATACCAGATTCTACAGACGGAGATGCACTTTTAAACCCCTCTTTTGCCTAAACTAATACCAGTATATAATCAAACCCAGCAACTCTCCATGGCGTACTACGGAACGCCAACTCGCACTAAGCCAGCGTGGTGGAATAAGGCCTAAACCCTCTCACTTGTAGAGGAGGCCTGTGCCCAACAGTGGGACGTATATGGGCTGATGATAATGAAATTCATGGTATTCATTGGTATCCTCGAAACAGTTATCTAACAGGCCTAAGTCCACCACGCTGTATCTTCGGGTATACCATTATGATTGTATGTATGTTCATACATATGTTAAACATATAGTTTGAAGTTCTAGATTTTTATTTGATTTGTTCTGATTTTTTTAAGTGTTTTCTCCTTTTATTACCTGTCATGAAATGTAATGTTTAAACGTCATGCATGCCTATAATTTAAGTGATTACATTGTTTTACATTTTAAACAATACCTTATTACTAGGTGTTCTTTATGTAATTACTTTGTTGGTGTGCTAAATAAATAAAATCAAATAAAATACTTAAATGAACCTCATCCCCATATTACAGTTAGAATGACCTCGACTAAAACCCAACACTAGTATCAGTATATTGATAGGTAAGTTGATTTAGGGCAATAGCTTATGCTTTGTCGGCGCAACGTTACGTTCTTAACAGAGCCTTTATGCCTAAGCCTCTGTGTACATTCTAGCTAAGGAATTTTTTAATTTATTCACTTGCGTCAATATACATTTTGTCAAGCATTGGAAAAAAATCTCTCAGGAACCTAATACTTTTTCTGGATTGAACTGGCTTATGACTGCTTATAGATGATGGTGAATTCATCATAATTAGTTGGCTTGTAAGAACTACCTACAGTAAAAAAGGTGAAGGAAACATCGTGATGAAACCTGCACGCCAAAATGTTCTTAGGAATTTCTTAGGCGTGTAGTCCGCCAACCCGCACTAGGCCGGCGTGGTGGACTGAGGCCTAAACCCGCTCAGTTGTAGAGGAGGCTCGTGCCCAGCAGTGGCACGTATATGGGCTGATGATGATGACGATGAAAGTAAAAAACCTACAAACACTGACCGACGTAGGAATCGAAGTCGCGGTATGTAGAACACACGGCATTTGCTTATGACCCGAGACCACGAGGTAATGTTACATACATACATACATAAACTCACGCCTGTATTCCCCGAAGGGGTAGGCAGAGGTGCATTTCTGCACCCACATTTCGCCAGGTATGTATCAGTCCCACGTAATAGGGGGCGAGCCTATTGCCGTTTTTCGGGCACATTTCCAGACTCCGGGCTGTTACTGAGAATCTCCTAATGGAAAAACCCAATAACACTTTGCCCTACCCGGGAATCGAACCCAGGACCTCTAGATCCCACGGCACATACTTGTACCGCGAGACCACGAGGCAGTTAATGTTAAATTCTAATAAATCGTAATTAAGCTTAACTTTGAGAAATTACATTTAAAAAATGTACAATATTTTTCGTTTATATTACTTACTTTATAATAAACTTTTCAAAAGCGTTCCATTTACATCGTACACTAGGTTTGCTATCAGAACGTCTGGCCTGTGAAATAGTAATAATTTAAATATTCATAGGCTTGCCTGGCGAGGAAACACATGCGGGATTACATTTCCTTCTACAATGCCGCTTAGCATGACATTTCTGAATAAATTGCTAATACATTGCCACAATTAGACCGAACTTGTAACTCACTTAAATTATGTACACTACAACAGCAATTATTTTTTACACGAAAATTATTTTAGGAGGGGAAGTAGTTTGAAGGTTCCATAGGCCGGACGAAAAAAGAACACGAGCGATCGAAATCTCTTATTTCTTTCCTCATCATCATCAGCCCATATAAGTCCCACTGCTAGGCACAGGCCTCCTCTACGTCCACCACGCTGGCCTAGTGCGGGTTGGCGGACTCCACACGTAAGAATATTTCATTCCTATGTTAAGCTATATTATTAAGTAATACTATAAAAATAAGCATGGTGAAAAGCGATAAACTCACATCCTACCGCGGAACTTAATGCCTAGCGACGCATGAATCTGGAATTAATAAATACACCCAATAAATATAAATACACCCAACAGTCACATACATAGTTCTGACCCCACATTAAGATACAAGTCTTGTGTCGGGGGTATCAGAAACTACGAGAGACTTTTCGGTCTCACAAACACCCAGACCCGAAACAAATATTTGTGGATCACACAAACATTTGTCTCGGTGCGGGGATCGAACCCGCGGCCTCTCGTTTCGCAAGCTGGTGTCAAGCCAACTGCGCCACGGGGCTGTCAATTTGGAATTACAGTTCTATTTATCTCTTTGGTGATAAAGCCTTGATGCCCTAAACTCGTGATAGCCTCGATGTTTAGACACGCGGTCGAGAATCTCGACGGTCGCGGGCTCAAATCCCAGGCACACACCTCTGACTTTTCAAGGCTATGCGTGTATTTATAATAAATTATCACGTACTTTAACGGTGAAGGAAAGCATCGTGATGAAACCTGCACACCTAAAACGTCATAGGAATTTCTTACTTGTGTAGTCCGCCAACCTGCACTAGTCCAGCGTGATGGACTAAGGCCTAAAACCCTCTCAGTTGTAGAGGATGCCTGTGCCCAGCACTGGGACGTATAAGGGCTGATGATAATGATGATGACAGAGCATTGAGTATGTATTTACTTTTTAAAAACTCTAAATTCATACAAAACATCGACATTATATTTCTGGACAGAAATTAGTGTCAAATGCTTGTAAAATTACGGAAGTGTTGCGTTTCGTCCCAAGAAATAAAAACCTAATTAATAGTGACGTACTTCAAGCAAGGTGCTAATATTGTCACTTTACCGTGCATATATAAAAACAGAATTATATATGTACAACATTCTTGAATATTTAAGGATCTCTAACCAACAGGGGCGCATAAACACCCCATTTTAACAATCGCGTGATGAAAATTACCTAAAACCTCCCATGGGCATTTGTCCTAATATTTTTCCTTTCTAAACGTTGAGTCATTATACATTATTTCCTTGAAATAAAGCCACAAATGATTAACGCTTAGTACCCCGAAGTAAACCTTTTTGTTGATTTCACACACGTAATGTAATATTTTAATGATAATTTACCTTTTATTTACATCCTTTGTACTTACTTATTATCATCATCAGCCCATATACGTCCCACTGTTGGGCACGGGCCTCCTCTACAACTGAGAGGGTTTAGATCTTAGTCCACCACGCTGGCCTAGTGCGGGTTGGCGGATTACACACCTAAGAATTTCCTAAGAACTTTTAGGTGTGCAGGTTTCACCACGATGTTTTCCTTCACCGTTAAAGTACGTGATAATTCTTTGTGAATACTCACATAACTTCGAAAAGTCAGAGGTGGGTGCCTGGGGTTTGAACCCGCGATTGCCGAGATTCTCGACCGCGCGCCTAAACCTTGAGGCCATCACTACCTACATACATATACTCACGGATGTATTCCCTGAAGGGATAGACAGAGGTGCAGTTCTACACCCACATTACGCCAAGTCACGTTTTCGTTCACTTCCACGTAATAGGAGGTGAGCCTGTTACAGATTTTCGGGCACTTTTCCAGACTCCGTGGTACTGCTGAAATTTCCCAAACCCAAAACTACTTTGACCGACTGGGACCTCTAGAACGCACGGCACATACTTGGACTTGTACAAATCAGTCTAATAGTGTGTTTCCGTAATCTTTTACTTGTAACAATCATACATATCCTATGTATCCTAGTGTGGGGTTAAGTATGTATATATGACTGTTGGATGTATTTTTTATACACTTGTGCTGCGAGACCACGAGGCAGTATAGTATAGACACGTCACCGAATTCCGATAGAGCGAAAAACCCAACGGATATCATAAACAAAACGGAGTATTCGCCAGCGGTCGATAATTCGCACCTTTGTATTCAGTTTGCTCAGCACAAAGTGATTTTCATATATCGCGGGGCTTGGGCGAAATTATGTTTCCGATCGGGGCTTAGCCGAATATCTTTTGGTCTAAAAACCTATATATATTTTTCGTGTGGAGTTTAAAAATTGTGTGATGTTGAGCAAAAGTCTTGTTGAAGTCTAATATAGTGTGATTCTGGCATTATGAATGCAGGATAAATATCACAATGCTTGCACTTTCTTGATTGTTTTAAAAGGATTTCTTGATTGTATTAATTCTACAAATTGTAAAATTCGATCACGCGATATAGCACTATTCTTTATGCTTACTGACCTCACAAATACAGACATCTTCTTTCATAGATAGATGTAAATTTACCATCATCATCATCAGCCTATATGTGTCTGCTATGCTGGCCACGGGACTCCTCTACAACTGAGATGGTTTAGGCCTTAGGCCACCACGCTGACCTAGTGCAGGTTGGCGGACTACACACTTAAGAAACTCTTAAAAACTTTTTTAGGTTTGCAGGTTCCTTCAAGATGTTTTCCTTCACCGTTAAAGTATGTGATTATTCTGAATACACACATAACTACGTAAAGTCAGGCTGTGTGTCTGGGGTTTGAACCCGCGACCGCCGAGGTTCTCGACCACGCGCCTAAACCTCGAGGCCATCACTACTTACTAGACTTAGATAAAGCTTTATTTATTTTTGAATAGCCATTTATTTTTAGACACACTAAGCCGAAAACTCTCCAAAAAGGTAAACTCTCCAATCTGCTTAATGTGTAATAAAATAGAAGATATCCAACATATACTATTAGAATGTAAATTAAATAAAAAAGAACGTGAATCATTGTTTGCTGAATTCAATATAAATATTTTAGATGTAGGTTTAGGTAATACAAAGCATTTTATGTAATCCTAGTTCAAATTTATCAAAAAAAAATTGTCACTTAGTTAATGTAAGATAGTTTAAGTATTTATAATATTTCATGTAGTAGAATAAGGTACAAGGTATGATGGGGTTGACATATCCTTGTTGGATAAAAACCCCTAAATAAAATAAAATAAAACTTTTCTACTCATTTTAGATCGCACTATAATCCCCACTTACTCCAATGAGCGCCAGTCGTGACGTTTGTAATGAAGAATTCCTCTTATTTACCGAGAAACAGGTAACAGTATTTTTTTTACATCCGAGTAAATTAAATTCCCCCTCGCCTTGTGTATCTTTTATGATTTACCTGATCGTAGATTTTTTTATAACATAACCGGGCTGAAACGTATAGGAAAATTAAATTTGCATACCTCCCTATAGCTTGGTTTTCGCCTGAGGTTGTATTCCACTGCGATTTGAAATAGATTTTTGAGTGATAAATGTACGTAATGGAAATAAAATAAATCGTTGTTCCTGCGGCTTAGACTACAAAGGGTTTACTAGTTCGATTCTCGATTTGATATTTAAAATATTAAATGACAGCCCCGTAGCGCAGTTGGCTAGACACCAGCTTGCGAAACGAGAGGCCGCGAGTTCGATCCCCGCACCGAGACAAATGTTTGTGTGATTCACAGATATTTGTTTCGGGTCTGGGTGTATGTGAGACCAAAAAGTCTCTCGTAGTTTCTGATACCCACGACACAAGACTTGTATCTTAGTGTGGGATCAGAACTATGTATGTGACTGTTGGGGGTGTGTATTTGGGGGTGTATTAAATAGTCACATACAAATAAAGTAAATATTATTAAGAAATCAATGACAATCTTCCTAACTTCTCCTAATGCCCCTTCCTACATTACCCCCTATTTTCAATTTTTACATGCCAACCATGAGAGAAATCTACGATCTGCCAATAACCTTCTTCTTCTTTGCCCATCTCACACCTCCGAATTCATTCATTCTTCTTTTCCTGTGCAGTCTATACTCCTCTGGAATGCACTTCCCTTGGAAATCAGGACGTGTACGAGTCGTTACTCATTCAAGTTGAAAGTACGGAAGTTGTTGACATCCAGAATGGCAGATGCTTCAGAACAATAGTTCGTTTATATAAATGTATTTATTTATGTATGTAATATGTATATCTGTATTATATTAGTACCTATATATTTACTTAAGATATTTATGTTTTTTATATCGTATGTATGTATGAATTTTGTTTAATGTCTTGTGTAGTATATCATAAATCAATTTACGCACCTACGCTTTTCATCTCTGCACCACCTAAGGTTTGACTGGTAGAGAATGCCTCAGGCATTAAGTCCACCTTCACATATGTTATGTATAAAGCGTAAATAAATAAATAAATAAATCTTGTACTATACAACTCATACAGATTAGTTAATGGGAAATTATTAGAAGATCAATTCATCGTCATCATCACCATCATATACGTCCCACTGTTGGGCACGGGCCTCCTCTACCACTGAGAGTGGGTTAATTGAGAAAATCAATCATCTCTCTTCATTACTTAAAGTTTTTCTTTTTAATATTTGTTCCTACCACTTAACGTCCGCGTTGCGTTTCTATGAAGTTTTATTTTTCGAGGCATACTTTTTTTATAAATACATACATTGTTTTGTGTCAAACTCTATCTTCTTGAGATAAGCTTATAAATACAGTTAGTTTTAGAGCTCAAGACATACAAAGAACGGAAAATTAAGCGTCACCTCTACATTAATTTACACCTACTTTCAATCTACACTCGATTTTACCGAAGAAATAAAATAATATATTAAAAAGCTTCCCAAACACAACTCAACCTTTATAAACGAATTTTCGAGTCCAATTCGCGTAAGAATAAATCATGAAGCATTTGAGTCGCTCACGTCTGCGTTACTCGGTCTTATCACTTATATCTGTGTATCCAATTTCTCGACCCGCCATGTAAATTGTACCGCTCACATATCGAGATTGTTTTATATTAACTCGAAACAGGACGTTGGGGCTTTGGTATATCATTTCTTGTAGGTCTTTTCGTTTGAGTGCGTATATCCGCCTACATAGGTACGTCGTAGTGGCGGTACTTCCATGGAAGCCCAAAAGCGGTACACGTTAATTTGTAATGTTTAGTTTTAATTGTTTATTTTGGGGTCAGGATACCCTCATTTATATGTCAAATTGCTTTTGTTAAAGTTTTAAAGGTTAAAGATTATTATTCAGAATTTTGAAAGGCAAACTAGGCTTTTGAGGCTTTTCTACTATTAAAAGACGTCCTACCCTAGCTAAGTACGTGCCGGTGGACTTCACTTACTTGAGAACTTATTTCAAAAAGTCTTAGTTATGCAGGCTTCCTCAAAATTTAATTACATATGTATAACGTAAGTCAAGGGCTTATAATTTCAGCATTTGATCGTCAATATGGTATCCCAGTAAATAAATATAAATAATTACAACCAACAGTCATAGTTCTGACCCCACAATAAGATACAAGTCCTGTGTCGTGGGTATTACAAACTACGAGATTCTTTACGGTCTCACAAACACCCAGACTCGGAACAAATATTTGTGGATCACACAAACATTTGTCTCGGTGCGGGGATCGAACCCGCGGCCTCTCGTTTCGCAAGCTGGTATCTAGCCAACCGCGCCACGAGAGTGTCAATATTGAAAATAGCTCTTTAAAATCCATTTAGACTGGTATGACGCAACACTCGGGTCTTTGGTTCATATCTATGTATAGGAAGGAACTTTGGTGTATTGTTTTTCGTTCCGAGTTTAGACTATTTTTATATTAGTAGTGATAAGTACAAGTAATATTTGTCATTCTGGTCCATAGTATATCAATTTTTGAAGTGAAAACTTCTTAAGCGGCGCTGTGAAGTACACACATTTTTTTCTGGGATGGAAAAAAAAATGTTGAACTCGCGTCAGACCACATGACCCTGATCGAAAATGCGTAATTTAATTTTAATATAAATTGTCATGTTTGTGTACGATAGCGCAATAAATATTGTATTTTACCACGTAAATGATAGTACTTTTATACTGATAAATAAAGCAATTCGTGCGAAATGATTCCCTAACCATTCCAAAATCAAAAATACACAACGTCAATGTTGAAGTTTTCACTTCTGCCGACACTCCTGGAGTGCCAACCGGTTTTTTTTTTCATCGCACAATCATAGAATTATACCATGAAAATCTACCAGGACATCATAACCGAGCAGAGCACTCCAATCGAAACATGAACACAATAAACAAACGTACAAGACTTCATAAGGTTAAATTGGGAGGAAAAATGAAAGTCTCCGGACAGCTCGTTAAGGCCCGCCGTTTGTTCGACGAGACTTATAGGCTGAATAAATTACCATCGCATTACAGACGATGTTCGGACTCAACTTGATTATTAATAGAAAGTTTATACTTTGAATTAACTGGGATGTTTGTATGGGGATTTTTGATAGTGATACTCTGCGCGACAGAAATCGTGTCAGACACGAAATCTGTATGTAGGTTATAGGGTGTTTTTTTTTATATCATTAAAGAAAAAGTTTAACAAGTCCTTGTTCACGGGCCTTCTCTACAGCGGAGAGGGATTGGGCCTTAGTCCACCACGCTGGACTAATGTCTACACAGACCGCCTGTTATCTACATTTTAGTTTATAATTGCATTTATGTTCTTATATTATGTGGGTAGCAATAAAGAGTTGTCTATCTATACAAGAGCTAAAAAGGTCTGCCAAAAATCAATTTTTCTCTTTTTTTTTCCTTCGTCCAAATTCTAGTTTATGGCCTTAACTAAAGTTAAGTTCAACTTTAAAAAAATGAGTTCTACTGTCAACTCGGACGCACATTTTTTCGGAAGGGTCACGGGAAATGACGTCACAATAACGGAGTTTTGAACATTTTCCTTTGAAAATTTAATTTTTTTTTAAATGTTAATCTTTATGACAATAAAAAGGTTGTTTTTTTTTTAATATACCTTTTTTCCCCCGAGTAAACCCATGTATTTCCTTAATTTATTTATTTATTAAGCGCTTTATATAAAGTTACATTATTCACCAAAATGTTAGCATTATCTATAAATTATTTACATTAAACTAAATTTACATGAAAAGTCGCACGAATAATAATATTATATCTAACACAGTTTATATAAAAAATAGTTATTGTAAAACTCTGATGCCAAGTTTAGATAGGTAATCGCCTCACCTCACCTCAGCAATCGCTGACGCAAACAGTGCCTTAATAAAAAATCTGTTTTTAAAAACACACCAACTTAGTATAAATAAGTAGTATACCACATATTCAACA
Source organism: Hemaris fuciformis (assembly GCA_907164795.1). Lineage (NCBI taxonomy): Eukaryota > Metazoa > Arthropoda > Insecta > Lepidoptera > Sphingidae > Hemaris > Hemaris fuciformis. The sequence continues at coordinate 1,743,913 of OU015452.1, forward strand.
TACGGTTGACCCAGTAGTGACAGGTGATATCACGTACACGCCCTTTGAACCGGGTCACGGCTGACGACGCGTAATTTATGGCCGCCCCCGCGTGTCAGCGAGCCGCCACGTCACTCATAAATTAAACTAATATATGTTTTAATGTATGTGACTGCCTCGTGGTCTCTCATAAGTATGTGCCGTGCGATCTAGAGGTCCAGGGTTCGATTTCCAGGTCAGGCAAAGTATTTAGGGTTTTTCCATGCAGTCAGTTTATCATTCAATCATAGATTTAGACTCACGTTTCTTTATGTTTGATGTTCTACGTATTGATGTGTAGTGCCGATTACTAAGCAATTTTCCAGACTAAGTGTTAGTATGTACATTTTTCAAAAATAGACACATACATACATACATAAACTCACGCCTGTATTCCCCGAAGGGGTAGGCAGAGGTGCATTTCTGCAACCACATTTCGCCATCAGCCCCACGTAATAGGGGGCGAGCCTATGGTTGTTTTTCGGGCACATTTCCTAATGGAAAAACCCAATAACACCTTGCCCGACCCGGGAATCGAACCCAGGACCTCTAGACCGCACGGCACCTACTTGTACCGCGAGACCACGAGGCAAAAATAGAATAAGACTTATGCCAGTATAAAAAAAAAATTGTTCAATATATTATATAACCTCTTTGGAGACTTTCAGAACGAACCACCCCTAATCCAGTGTGACAAAACAAGGCACATCGTAAATTACGAACGAAAAGGCAGAAAAAAAACTTCGTCCCCCGACCCGGAGGAAACACGTTAAATCTTAATTTTAATACCGAGACTCAACAAGCGTTCTTTACCAACTCGTCTTTTCTAATGCAAATTACTTTAACTTTCGGATGCTTTCATTAAGAAATGAGAATTACATTGCAGCACTGTGCCACTGTTTCTCTTGATTAAAAAGAAAGAATTAAAAAAAGCAAATATTTTGACCGGGGATTTGGGAGCTCTTTGGTTCAGGAAGTAAAATTCAATTTTTGGTGATGCGTTTTATAGCTATGGCGGTTTTTATGAGCATAGTTTCGGAAAGGGATTAAATTTGCTCATATTATAAAAGCTCTTAAAAATCTTGATGACAATGCCTTTATTGTCGAGTTGCATGGATCCACAAATATTTGTTTATGGTGTAAGTGTTGCATCAGTTTCTTGGATACATATGAGTTTTTCAAAAATACTACCTTACCCACTCTTTGCTCAGTATTCGGACGTATTGTTGAATTATTATATTGATACTTTTGAGAACTATAACCACAGAATTCAAAAATTGTCAGCTTTGTAACTAAAAGAAACAAAAATCAAATTAAATGAGAACATATTTTACCAACAAACAGCTTACCAAAGCATTATTATAATTTAATTTCACTATTCTGCACAATACCTGTTCTGCTGGTCGAGTCAGCGCTCTCTGGGCGTTGCGGCGCTCTGCGCCCGTAGTCTAAAAGAAAAGTTGAATGTTCGAAATTCGAAACAGTCTCCATAAATATATTGTTTTATTCCCACCATTCCAGTTTGTTGTTTTGAATGCGTTCGCCGGATTCAATTCTGCATTTGAATTTGTTTTTTTTTTGTAACGCATAAAATGTTTTTATTTGTATTTGTTGTTCATAGATAATTGTTTATTGCCAGTGTTTTGTATTCCAATAATGTAGACTGCACTATTTGGAAAATAAAAAAAATACTAAGGTTTACTTTAAATGTATCAACTGTTAGCTTGTTTTTTTTTTAAATTAGCATTGGCACTGAAATATTCAGCCAGGTTTTGATTTTATATTGAATCTCTGAATGCTTCTTGGGGGAATTAAATTAATGTCTTCTGCAAGTTATGGCGGTACTCGCCTTATTTTACCAATAAGTATCTTTATACAATATTTTTATTGAATACGTATTTGGAATTAGTGCTGTCTCGATTAATGACTTCTTCTTACCAGAAATTAATGCTATTTTTTTTTCAGAGGTATTTTAATTGCTGATGATGTTGTTTACTCAAACGAAAATGTAATTAAAATAAATTTTCTATAGGAAATTCCTTTAGCCTTCGTTAAAGTAGCATAATCAATTCAATTCATACTTTTTCAAGTGTTAAGGCACCTCACCGGCAACAGAACTAAGGCATACTAAAAGCTATTAAAATTCTCCTCAATTAATTAAATAATTCATTATTCCATTTAATATCAGATGTGACGTTATTGATTTGCTATGGAAATATGAAAAAAATAACCATATCTTAACATACTATAATACATATAATTATGTATTTGTCCTTGTGATTAAAAAATCTGAGGATTTTGTTGTTTAAATTATATTTTTACAACCTTTAAAAATCAAGTTACAATGTCATAAATAAACCACATCCCTGAGAATGCCAGTTCACAGAATCCCTAACACACTGTTCACAGTTGCAATGCGTGCTTCACTTATTTCAACAAGTTAGCACATATTCGAGAATAACTCTTGGAAATGTAAAGTACGGCGTGTGAACGCGATGTGCCCTGTTAAATATTCACACGTTGAGCTCTTTGCATTCTTGACACCTTAGTCAGGTCAGTTTTGGATGGAAATTATTGAATGCATCGTTGTCTTACGGCACAAGTAAGTACCGTGCTATAGGTCCCTGGTTAGATTCCCAGGCTGGGCAAAGTTTTTATTTTTAAGCAGTTTAGTTATGTATGTTTTGAAAGTTATAAATAATTATTTTACATTTCATACAATGATTGTAAAAGGTAAGTAGTACACCACTACCTAAAGCTTTTTCTGCCAGTCAAACTTCATCACATCACATCAGCCCAAATACGTCCCACTGCTGGGCACGGGCCTCCTCTACAACTGAGAGGGTTTAGGCCTTAGTCCACCACGCTGGCCTAGTGCGGGTTGGCGGACTACACACCTAAGAAATTCCTAAAAACTTTTTAGGTGTGCAGGTTTTATCACGATGTTTTCCTTCACCGTTAAAGCAAGTGATAATTCATTGTAAATACACACATAACTTCGAAAATTCAGAGGTGTGTGCCTGGGGTTTGAACCTGCGACCGCCGAAATTCTCGACCGCGCGCCTAAACCTGAAGGCCATCACTGCATTGAAGGACATCACTGCCTGTCAAACTTAGTGATGTTAAAAAAAATGCTTTCTAGGCTTCATAGGCTTTACAGGCTTCTTTTGTCTCGCTACAACTGGCTCAAAATCATTACAGATGAAATATAAACTGTGAATAATATATAAATACTCGTACAATTTCTAACCTTCATAACATATCACAATTGCCTGATGTAAACGTTAAAAGAGCATGTAAACGAACCCTTACTGGGAAAGTGTACAACGCCAGTAGTGGCCTATCATAAATAAATCTTGGGAGCAAAAATCCACAAGGAAAGGGCCACAGTCGCTTCATAAAAGGAGCCAGCATGTCCTGCTTATCTGCAAGTGTGGAACTTTTCAAAGTTTGTGACCCTTACCATTTGTACTTTTTATACAACTTTTGATTTGATGCTCTATCACGTACTTTTACGGTGAAGGAAAACGTCGTATTGAAACATGCATACACAAAATTTCTAAGGAATTTGTTAGGTGTGTAGTCCGCCAACCTGCACTAGGTCAGCGTGGTGGGCGCCTAAGCCCTCTCAGTTGTAGAAGAGGCCCCCACCCAGCATTGGGACGTAAAGGGCTGATGACTTTAGACAAATGAATTGCGAACTTATTGGCTCCAGTTAGGATGATAGCGAGCTCAAAATTGTACGAACTGCACAAAGGCGAGATATAGGAAACATGTCTACATAACATTCGAGAACAACTGGTAAAGGCATAACAGTTGGGGGACCTTTACATCTCACTTTATATGTCGCTTTATTTGGCGTCGTTTTCTTGGCACCAATGGTCATTGCGACCTGGCTTTTTTCCTTTATCTCCGCTCGGTCCAACTTTTGACAGCTACTTAGCGAAGCATTGCTGTTTTGTACACAATTCGCCATCTTCATAGTGGACTCCGTGTGAATAACTTAGATAATAACATCATTTTGAAATAAACAACATTAGAGTTTCTTGTCCGTTCGTATCTAGTGGAAACTGTTTTTAGGACTTGGTTATGCAATAAATTGTAAATTATGAATGTAAATAGTGTTTCAAATTTTATGCTTTCAGTATTATATACCAGTCGAGGTATTCAATATCCTAACTGGTATGATAATATATGTCGTCATTTCAAAAAGTTTACTGTTTGTTCGATATCTATACAAATAAATAAAATTGGAGTGTCTGTTTGTAATATTGAAATAACCGCTTAGTAATAAATGCATATGGATGTATACACGGTACATATACCTACCAAAATAATTAACGGGACTTTCACTGGCAGATAGCTGATGTAATATGGAGTGACTTAGGCTAAAAAAAAGAAAGAATCGGCTGTTAGGCGGAACGAAGTTCGCCGGGTCAGTTAGTCGATAATAAGATATGATATTACATACATATATATCTCTCTATTTATTATTAGATATATTGACTTAGCAATAAGCAAATCTTTTAATAAGAATATATTACTTACCGGAATCCGCAGGGTTCGACCTTAAGACGACTGCCTGAGGGTTGATAGATTGGAACTGGATATAGGCCACTTCCAACAGGTTGCTCTGAACGTCCCTGGGGGAGCAAAAGAAAATGTCATGTGGCTGATGTCTTTGAGAAAAGAGTTTTAGATGTATACAGTAAATTCAGCCTTTATACCGAAGGTCGAATGTAAATAGTCAATGAAATATACATTTGAGTCGTAATAATAAATACGAAAGTGAGTTTGTTTGTTATGTTTACACACCTGAACTGCTGAATTGATTTAGATGGACTCTTGGAAAGATATATACGAAACCCAAGACACGGTTGTAATGTTCCTTTATTCCGAATAAAATTAAGACTTCTAAGGGGTTATAATGAAACCAACGCATGAAAAGTCCATGCAGTCCAAGTTGCGTGAAAAAAAAAATTTTACTAATTTAGTCTACTGTACTCCGTAGTTTTAATCTTATGTGTACAATAAAGTTTTAAATAAATAAATAAGAAAATAAATATTTAATTATTTCCAATAAAAGAAATAGAATTTCAAATAAAAAATAAACCGATAAACTATTCGTTAAAAGCAATAATCATGAGAGCTCTAGAAATATCGCCTAGTCTATATTTTCCAATAAAAGTCAACAAATAAAGGATGAAATTGGAAAAATATTTTCCATTTTCCATCACGATCGTCGATTATATTTCTCAGCAAGCTTGGGCTCGATGGGCCTGAGTGATGATAGAGTGGCGGTGTCAATTAAATGGCTATAAAGGGAAACTGCTATTGATGGAAATAGTGAGTGGGAAAACCGCGTTATTAATATCCGAGGTAATTATACCCGTAATAAAATTATCTTTACAGCGAAATAAATGCAGGCTATTTTATGACGCGTTTTTTTTTTGTAAGTGGTAGATTTTTTTTTAAAACTGCGAAATGACCAGTTACATAGATTCTTATTAACCCCCGATTTAAAAACGACGTTTTATAAGTGTGATGTGTCTGTGTAACAATAACAGCATTTTTTTTGTAACTCATTCTGTAACGTTCATATATTTTTTTAATTTGTGTCAAGGATTTAGAGTTAAGATTTTTTCAGGTGATTCTGATGAGCTTAATCTACTAATTCGATCCCTGAATCGTGGTCTATCGTTGTGTGCCTCACGAGTATATGCTGTGCGATGTCCTGGGTTCGATTTTCTGGCTAAAGTGTTACTAGGATTTTTGATTAGAAAACTCACAGTAGCACCACGGAGACTGAAAATGTGCCCAAAATACGGCAATGCAATATGAACGCTATAAAGTGGAAGTAAAAATAAAATTGGCGCAGATATGCACCCTACCTCCATCTCTCTTTTTTTAAAGAGGAAAACTTCTGCCTATTCATGTTTAAGAGCGCGAGTATACCTATGTATGTATATGTTATATAGACAAAACCAGGAGTAAACGCTATCTCTGGTAACCCAAATAAATTCGCAACAAAACTGATTCTAGCAATTGTACAAGTTTGCTCCAAAAAGTCAAGTAACGTAGCGCATTGTGAAACGGGACACGGCGGCGCTCCCCGGTCCGACAAATTGCCGCAAATCATACAGCCGTTGCCAAATTTTATGGATTTGTTGCGTCAAATGCCGAATGCCAAAAATCATCGGATAGGCGGATGAAAATCGGATTCGCTAAGACTGTATACAGGGTGTATTCAGACCGTGATCGGAAACTAAGGCAGGTAATAGAAACGGTGATTACCAACACCGTGACATTAAAAAAAATCCCGACAAAAAATAAAAATAATGACGTTTTCCTAACAATCATAGATATTAAATGGATGTGGTTGTAAGGAAAACGTATTTATTTCTTATTTTTTGTCGGAATTTTTTAATGTCACAGTATTTGTAATCACCCCAGCTACTATAATCTGCCTTAGTTTCAGATCACGGTCTAAATACACCCTGTATCCACTACTAACATAATTCTTAATGGTTTATATTTTGAATGATTATTATTTTTGACACTAGAGGGATATAAGAGGACGATTACAAAAAAAGGTTAATTTCGTTTCTAGTCTGGCTGTTTTGAAACACAAGTACTTGGCTAAAATATATTGAAGGGAGATATGAAGGGAGATAAAAGGCTATATAAATAGGCTATATAAGTATTCGTTTGTGTAATTAAGTTAACCAATTTTAAAATATGATAAATAAAATATACAATGTTGAAATGTAAGAAAGGTAGGTAGGTTCTTGGCTACTGATTTTAATTAAAATACTGAAACGGCTTACATTAATAATTTTGTTTCGTCCAAAGGAAAAAAATATTCAGAAGTATCAACCTTATTATTCACTCAACCGTCAAAAACAAAAATACAAATAAATTTAAAAGAAACTTGTCCCAAACACGTTGATTGTAAATATTCAAATTTTCAATGATTAAAAGAAGAAATTTAATCATTCGTTGACGGGAAAAAACGTCACATTTTCCCGTTTCATCCCAGTTTTTGTGTTAATTAACGGGGCGGACTGGGCCGCATCAATTTCTCTGCTCTTTTGAACTTAATTGTGTAAGGTATATATTTTGCACATAAATTATTTCGAAATTGTCAAAGGCCTGCCTAATTTGGGAAACGGTAAACAAGCTATTAATCGGAAAATTTGTTCACTGCCTCGTTGATTACATGCCACAAGTATGCGACGTGCGAAGGTGATGTTTCAGGTTCTATTCCTAATCTAAGCATTCTTTGTTGGTATCTTCTCAATGTTTATCATCATCATCATCATCAGCATTTATACATCCCACTGCTGGACATAGGCCTCCTCTACAACTGAGAGGGTTTAGGCCTTAGTCCACCACGCTAGCCTAGTGCGGGTTGGCGCACTACACACCTAAGAAATTCCTAAAATCTTTTATGGGTGTGCAGGTTTCATCACGATATTTTCCTTCACCGTTAAAGCACGTGATAATTCTTTGTGACATAACATAACACACATAACTTCGAAAAGTCAGAGGTTGTACCTGGGGTTTGAACCTGACTCGATCGCGTGCCTAAACCTCGAGGCCATCACGACAATGCTTATGTTCAATAAAGGCATAATGTACCTTCCTATTTAATTCAGTGCAAATATATCTTTGTGGAGAGAGGACGTTTTGTTTTACTTACGACACATACTCAAGTAAAGTGAACCCTAATAGCATAAACATATGGTCGAAAACGAGCCGGATCAATAGACAGAACGCGTTAACAGACTCGGCGAGCGAATACAATAGAACTCACATTCCTTAGATAACAGTCGTAATTAGTTATAAAGAAAAAGTGAAGTGCTTCAACAAATAAATCATAAACATTAATAGTGACATTATAAGTGTTAAAATCAAACTGTTTGAAATTAAAAATGACACCACCGACGGCGGAACAAAGTGCACATTTAAACACATTGGAAGATATGGCTTCAATGTTGCAGAAGGCACAAGTTAATATGAAAAAGTGCCCCAAGGCAAGACTAACAGAAGGATACGTAAAAGTAAGATGTAAGTCCATTGATAGTTATTGGGATACTTTCAAGCAAGCACACAACGCGCTAAACAAATGCACTCCACGAGAGCAAAAAGGGGTATTGCCATATTTTCTTAATGAGGATTATTTTAAAATTGAAGATCTTTATCTTTGTTTACAAGGTGATTTGACTGACCTTTTAACGAGATTGGAGTCAAAGAACAACTCAGATGTAAACATGTCGAGTGCATCTAATTATAGTCAAACACCTTTCGCCCAACTTCCGCGTATACAGCTGCCCGCATTTAATGGGAAATATGAAGATTGGCCAACATATAAGGATTTATTTGTATCATTGGTCCACAACACATCGCTGAGCAATGTCCAGAAATTGCATTATTTAAAAACCAGCATTTCTGGTGAAGCTGAATTGTTATTACGTCACATTCAAATCACTGAAACAAATTATGAACAGGCATGGGAATTACTTAAAAAACGATACGGAAACAAAAAAATGATTGTGACTTGTCTATTGAAAAGATTATTTGGTCAAAGATAAATTTCTTATCAATCAGCTACACAGATAAAGTCAATACTTGATACTACTGCAGAATGTTTGAATAGTTTGAATAATTTAAACATTAACACTGATTCTTGGCATCCTATAATAATATTTCTGGTATCACAGAAGTTGGATACAGAGTCATTAAAGGACTGGGAAGAACATGCACATAAAGAAAGAAGTGATGAGATATCGACATGGGAGGAAATGAAGAACTTCCTCGAGTCTAAGTTTCGTACACTTGAACTCGTCGCACCTCTTGTTACATCTTCGAAAGAAAGAATTAATGTTCAAAAATCATTTCACACTTCAACGACAGAAGATGATAATACAATAACCAGATCAGCCCACGCAAGTTTAAATTCCCATCCTTTGTGTAGCTATTGCAAGGGTAGTCACTACATATTTCACTGTAAGGAGTACGGACAACTATCGGTAGATGAAAGAAGACATTTCGCAAGGATAAACCGTTTATGTTACAATTGCCTCAATCACAATCACAATGTGTTCACATGTAAACAAAAATCAAGCTGCCGAGTCTGCAAGGGAAGACACCATTCTCTCTTACATGAAGTGAGGGAAGCAAATAAAGAGAAGGTTGCACCACCTCCACCAGAACAGATAATCACCACAGCACACTTCTCCAAAGAACAAACAAGTCATAAGGTGTTATTAGCCACATCGCAAATACAAGTTAAAGCAAGCAATGGGGATATACACATACTACGTGCTTTAATTGACCAAGGATCAGAGGCGTCATTCGTATCTGCTAGAGCAGTTGAATTATTGGGTCTCAGAAGGACTTGTATCAACGGTATAGTTACCGGCGTTGGGGAAGGAGCTCAGTTACCTGTAAAACATTTAGTTGACCTGACTGTTACATCGAGATTTAATAAGCGTGATTCTATACAAGTTAAGGCTTATGTATTAAAGAAAATATCTACAAGATTGCCATCGCAGTACATCAAAATGGATTGGCCACAAATTAATGCATTAGAACTAGCTGACCCTAACTTCAACAGACCTAGCGGCATTGACTTATTACTTGGTGCTGATGTATTCTGTAAAATTATTGAAGATGGTTTAGTTCGGATGCCTGAAGGTATAGTTGCACAAAAAACAACTTTTGGCTGGATTCTTTCAGGTCAAACAGAAGACAAAACTATAACTAACCAACACAACATTATAACATTACATATCACTAGAATGGTAGCTGAAGACAATGAGATGTTAAGGAAGTTCTGGGAAATAGAGACAGATTTATACACACGGAAAAAAATACTGACAGAAGAAAAAAAAAGGTGTGAAGAAATATATAAAAATACAACGAAAAGGCATGAATCAGGGAGATACATAGTACACTTACCTTTAAGAAATAGTATCAAGGAAACTGTGGAAATGTGTGGCGATACTAAGCAGCAAGCGGAAATAAGATTTAAGCATTTAGAAAGGAAATTTGAAAGGGACCCAAAACTCAAAATAGAATACTCAAAGGTAATTAACGAATATAAGGAAATGGGTCATATGAGAAAAACAAATATTGACAATGTGAATAAAGATGCAATATACTTACCTCACCATGCCGTAATTCGTGAAGACAAAGATACAAGTCGTGTCCGCGTGGTTTATGATGCAAGTGCAAAGGGTTCTAATGGGTACTCATTGAACGACGCAATGCTAGTTGGCCCTGTATTACAACCCGATTTGAGAAATTTAATTCTAAGCTGGAGAAAACACAAAATATGTGTCACAGGAGATATAGTCAAGATGTACAGAATGATTATGATGACCGAAGACCATACTAATCTGCAACGAATTTTTTGGCGAGATACACCTGATCAAGAGCTCGAGAGCTATAATCTACAAACAGTAACTTTTGGTACAGCCGCAGCTCCTTATCTAGCTGTGAGAACATTAAGCCAATTAGCTGACGATGAAACACGTGAGTGTCCTGATATTGCAACGGCAATTAAGGGTTGTTTCTACATGGATGATCTAATGATGGGCAATGAGAGTATAGAAAAAACAAAGGTTGTGTGTGAACAAGTCAGAGCGATATTAAAGAAGCAATTCTGAAGAAGTATTAAATTATTTACAAGGAGACAATTACAATTTGGAGGATACTAAAGAATTTAAATTAGATAAGGTTATAAGGATTTTAGGATTAACTTGGGATAGGAAACAAGACACCTTTAATATCACAGTCAATTTACCTGAAACATCAAAGCCCATTACTAAGAGATCTGTTCTATCTGACATAGCGAGATTATTCGATCCGTTTGGATGGTTGTCTCCTGTCATAATTATTGCCAAGGTCTTTATTCAAAGACTATGGATTTGTAAATCAGAATGGGATGATGAATTAACATCAGAATTAAGCAAAGAATGGATGTTATACAGAGAAGAACTGACGGAGTTAAAAAATATTAAGATACCACGCTGGTTAAAAACAACGCCAAGCAATTGTAGTAATATGCAAATACATGGTTTTGCAGATGCTTCCACGAAGGGCTACGCAGCTGTGGTTTACCTCAGAATTGTTGAGCATAAGACCGTAAATGTAGCCTTGATAGCATCTCGGACCAAGGTGGCGCCTCTGAAACAGCTTTCGGTGCCTAAATTAGAGCTAAGCGCTGCAGCATTACTTGCAGAACTTATCAGCGATCTAACAGAAATACTGGATATACCGAGGACAAATATATTTGCTTGGACTGACTCCATGGTAGTTTTGTCATGGTTACAGTCACACCCTAGTCGCTGGCGAACATTTGTTGCCAATAGAGTAGCTGATATTACTCGAGTATTGGGCAACGATCGATGGAGACATGTCCAATCTGTTGAAAACCCTGCCGACATTGCTACAAGAGGCATAACAGCAAGCGAACTTGTTTCTCAGGAGACATGGTGGACCGGACCGGGCTGGTTAAAGAAGAACAATATGGAGTTCCATAAATTAAATATACCAAATACGGATTTAGAAGCGAAGGGTTCATTTCACACCATTGTAGAGGAGAAACCTATTTGGGAAAGGTTTTCAACTTTAACAAGAATGAAAAGAGTATTAGCTTATTGTCGACGATTTTTAAATAAAAGGGGCTCACTCAAATTAGAAAATTATCTGACATCAACCGAAATGGAAAGAATATTGGAAGTCTGCATCAGATATTATCAAAATTTAGTTTATGAAGATGAGATTAAGGATTTACAGAAGCATGGAATTGTTAAAAAAGGGAGCTCTCTTATTACTTTGTCACCACATTTAGATGAGAAGGGGTTAATACGTGTCGGTGGTCGGTTACAAAATGCTTCGATACCAGAAACAACGAAACATCCCATTGTAATACCTGGTAATCTCCATATTACAAACTTGATTGTAAAGGATGCCCACCACAAAACCCTTCATGGTGGTATTCAAATAATGATATCATATATACGTACAAGGTACTGGGTCATAGGGATGAAATCTGCGGTTAAGAAATGTATACATCAATGTAAAATTTGTGTTATTGATAAGGCTCGAGTAAAATATCAATTAATGGGTCAATTACCAGCAGTGAGGGTAAATCAGTACAGGGCATTCACTAACAGTGGAGTTGATTATGCTGGTCCAGTATTCCTAAGAACTTCGAAGGGCCGTGGACATCATGCTACTAAAGGATATATTTGCTTGTTTATCTGTATGGCTACTCATGCAATTCATTTAGAAGCAGTCTCCGATTTAACATCACAAGCATTTATCGCGGCATTTCGAAGATTCGTTGCTCGTCGAGGTCCTTGCTTGAACCTATATAGTGACAATGCTACTAATTTTGTCGGTGCTGCCAAGGAGTTAAGGGATAGCTTTCAAAGGTCAAGCAATGACATGCGTGCTGAAATAGCGAAAATATTGGCCAACGATGGAACAACGTGGCATTTTATTCCTCCCAGAATGCCGTCGTATGGAGGTTTGTGGGAAGCAGGCATTCGATCAGTGAAGAGGCATTTGTTCCGAGTCAGTAAGGATAGCAAGCTCACTTTTGAAGAAATGGCCACGTTGCTGACTCAAATCGAAGCATGCCTTAACTCCCGTCCACTTTGTAAAATTGACGATAGTTCGGACACTCCGTTGACCCCTGGTCATTTTTTGGTGGGTGAATCTTTAATTGGCATACCGGATTCAAGGCACGAGACAAAAAATATAAGTATGCTCACCAGATGGCAATATATTCAACGTATGATGCAAGATTTCTGGTACCGCTGGCGGAGTGAGTACCTAAACACCTTACAACAGCGATTTAAATGGCAAGTGCCAGTTCCATCGCCTGCTATTGGTGACCTTGTAATTGTAAAGGATGAAGATATACCTCCAACAAAATGGTTACTAGGTAGAATTAAACATCTTCATCCTGGTTGTGATAATTTAGTACGAGTGGTGACTGTCCAATGTAAGGGGAATCAAGAATTGAAAAGACCGTTGTCAAAGCTAATCCCACTTCCCTAATTATAATCAAGGTTTGTGTTAGATAAAAAAAAAAAAAAATATATATATATATAACAATAATTAATGTGATGGAATGTAAAAACATATATTAATGGAATCTAAATTCATTTTGCATGTGTATAATAGTTATTTGTTTTACTTGTTATGTTACTACAGTCCACTAATTTGATAAACATGTAAGTAGGTCTATAGTGAAAGATTGTTTATTCGTTTATTAAAGATTCAAGGAAATTATATAAGGTTTAGATTAAAATAGATACTTAACATACAATTAATTAAGTTGTAATTTAAAAACTATCGTTTTTGGGGGCCGGTATGTTCAATAAAGGCATAATGTACCTTCCTATTTAATTCAGTGCAAATATATCTTTGTGGAGAGAGGACGTTTTGTTTTACTTACGACACATACTCAAGTAAAGTGAACCCTAATAGCATAAACAGCTTATATTAAGAATATATTTGGTAAGCAATCAAGTATGCAGGAGGGTTGTACAGAAGTTTACATGAATTTGATCTAGTATTGTTGGACTAAGACTTGCGCAAAATGCGAGAGATGTCAGAGCGCTATAAGATACGTACTAGTCTCTGATATCATAAATGCTGAAAATGTTTTTTTGTGTCGTAATATTCAATCGATTTCCAATAATTTTATTACGAAGACGCATAGGAGATAGTATAGCCTTCCTACCTTTTAAATAAAATTGATTGTCAAAATCTACATTATTACGATTCGCGGCAAAAGCCGACCCTTGTTACTATGACAAGTAGTTTTAAAACATAAATTTGCCGATAAAGTCAATGAAAGTCCTGTCAATGATACCCTTTCCCGGATATAGTATAAACAAGCGTCATAACCGTCCCGATATCCGGGTATCAGTTAATCCGTCTAGTCAATTACCACGACCCAAACTAATCCGGGTAAGGCTGGCTGTACGCGTCCATTTTCCTTATTTGATTATAGAAATGTAAGAATTATTGGTTATATATTCTTACATTTGATATTTATAGGGTAATGTTAACAGGTATAGATTCGCAATATTATCGTAGGTCGTAATCGGTGCGTTGACTTTAAGTATCGTTAACATTTAAATATTGCTATGTGTCGTATTTAATAACACAAACAAACCAAATATACGTTTCAAACGAAAATAGTGTGGCGGTATTTGAAAACAAAACTTACGTGAGGCAATTTATAGGCTTTTAGTTCTCTTTTACATCACAATCAATGCGGATATTAATATCCTTTCACTGGAAAATCAAACCACCGACAATCTTTTACTAGATACGCCGTTAGGAAAGGATAGGCAGAGTTACACTTCATCATCAGCCCAAATATGTACTTCACACTGCTAGGCACGGGCCTCCTCTACAACCCAGAGGGTTTAGGCATTAGTCCACTACGCTGGCCTAGTGCGGGTTGGCGGACTACACATCTAAGAAATTCTTAAGAACTTTTAAGTGTGCAGGTTTCATCACGATGTTTTCCTTCACCGTTAAAGCAAGTGATAATTCATTGTGAATACACACATAAGTTCGAAAAGTCAGAGGTTGTGCCTGGGGTTTGAACCTGCAGCCGTCGAGTTTCTCGATCGCGTGCCTAAACCTCGAGGCCATCACTGCTTTTTTTACTTTTTTTTTGTTTTTTTTAGTTACACTTGTGGACCAATTTTTCGTCAATTGTATTCTCATTACCACGTATTAGGTTTCTAACCTATCGCATTTTGTCGCCATATTTCAAGATATAGTACCGCTAACGAAAAATCGGGTATCGAACCCTGGACCTCTAGATCGCATAGCACAAAAGCCGCGAAACTACGAGGCACTTTTTTTTTTAATCCGATAAATGTTTATTTAAACAAAAGAACTCGTTGAATTTAAGATAGAACAAATATGACATTAGGCTCGTCTGAAAGCAGCTTAAGGGCCCCTATAGTCGGCAGAGGAAGATAAGGGCGTTATAGACACCTTGAGGGTCTGAAGGCAGATTGACTTAATGCATATTTTGTTTACTCGTATGTCTGAACTATTAAAATTGAATGAATACACCCAAGCAATAATTATTCGTTATAAATGAATGTAACGTTATAAATATGTATTGAGCAATGATGGCCTCGAGGTTTAGGCGCGGTTGAGAATCTCGGCGGTGGTGGGTTCAAACCCCAGGCACACACGACTCTGACTTTTCGGAGTTATGTATATTTACAATGAATTATCACTTGCTTTAACGGTGAAGGAAAACACCGTGAGGAAACCTGCACACCTAAAAAATCATAGGTGTGTAGTCCGCCAACCCGCACTAAGCTAGCGTGGTGGACTAAGGTCTAAAACTTCATAGTTGTAGAGGAGGCCCGTGCCCAGCAGTGGGACGTATATAGGCTGATGATGATGAATGTCCATGTTCTGCGGTCGCTCGGTGTAACAGCAGGTGTCAGACACATTGTCGCCAAAAGCCAATAGTAATGTGTAGCGGTCTGATTATGATGTATTGTTTTTTGAATTTTTCGTTCATACTTTTATGTTTTTAAGTAATTTGATATTTATAATAGGAATAATTCATTTCATTTCATTTCATTTCATTTAGCCTTTTAATAGGAATAATTAGGATACACTAAAATATAAACCACGCTTATGGCGTACGGGTAGATGAGTAATTCTACACCTATTCTATTTTCAACCGGCTAGAGAGACAGTTTATAGATATTCTTAGGGAACAGACTTTATTACTGGTGCTAACAATTACCAACTGGAAAAGCCCAATATGATCCGACTCTGGAGTAGAATTAAGGACATCTCGATCACACACCGCGTATACCGCGTGACGAACAAGGCACAGATATTAGGTCATACAAACAAACGTGCCGCCTTAGTCCAACAATTAATTTCATAATTCCTATAAACTTACAAACACTAAGAATAAATTGAATAAGAAAATTTTGCGAAGCTTTCTCTTCTTGTTTTTGTTCTTTAAGCGGTGAAATTAAATTTTACTGTCTCTAATTCTACTAGAGCTTTAATTGAAAGCAATTTTCATACGTTTCGTGCTTCTTTTCAATGCTAATTCTAAGCCAATTTGGTTTTTATAATTTGTTTTAAATGTTCCTTTATCATCAGACTATGTACATCCCACTGCTGGCACGAGCCTCCTCTACAACTGAGAGGGTTTAGGGCTTACTGGACCACGCTGTCCTAGTGCGGGTTGGTGAAAATTCCTAAGATTTTTTTAGGTGTTCAGGTTTCCTCACGATGTTTTCCTTTCCATTAAAGGTAGTGATAAGTCATTGTGAATACACATATAGCTTCGAAAAGTCAAAGGTTTGAAACTGCGACCGCTAAGCTTCTCAACCGCGCGCCTAAACCTCGAGGCCATCACTAATTTCAAATGTTCCTTAGTTCACCTTAAATTTGCTTGGGTGCTATACTAAAACATGAAGACATGGACTAAATATTCTTTGTTAAAGTAGCCCGTCACGAGATCTTTGGATTGCCAAAATTATAATTAACGTGCTTTCGCTGTAAAACGAAGCGATGTAAGAAACTTATTCAAAAACGTGAAATGTCATTTTGTTGTTAACGATGCTTGGACATATTATTATATCATATTTTAAAGAACAAATAAGCGCGATTGCAATGTTTCAATGCACAATAAAATAAATTATATATAATTATATTATGGATTAAAGAGTTAGGAAAAATTACGACAAAATCTTAGCGTTCTCTACATAAAAAAAATACATGATTTATAAAAATCAATAACATAACATCAGACCAGTAGTCCAGTAGTCTCGATCGTTGTTTTCAACGAATAGCCTTTTGGCTAGAATCAAAATGTAGACTTCATACATAGCTTAAAGCTTAATATAATTTTATTACTATTACTAAGGACTTAAGCCTAACCCCTCTCAATTTTATTGCGGTCTGAGCGCTGTTTGAATCAAGAACTAATATTGTATTCATCATAAAGATAGGCTGGATAATAACCGTTATAATTGAGCTAAATTATAATTCAGATTATATTCATGTTACATCAGACTGAGTGTAATTCCTTTTACATTTTTGTAATTATGTGCCGTGGCTAGTTTATAATTTTTTATTGTGGGCTCAGGATATTCTCATTTATATGTCAAATAGCTTTTGTTAAATAAAGATGTAAAGCTTGAAGATATTATTCCGATTTTTAAAGGCAAACTGGGCTTTTGGGCTTCTATGGAATTACCGCCACTGCCCAACTGACATACATAGTTCTGACCCACACTTACGAGCCTTGTGTCGTGATTACCAGTAACTGCGAGAGACTTTCTCGGTCTCATAAACACCCAGACGCAAAATAGGAAGAGAGAGGTGCATTTCTACAACCACGTTTCGCCATTTATTTTGTAAGTAATATGTACTTTAGATCTAGCCTATTGTCTACTTAAATTTAACCTAGGATCTTGAATCATGAGAAGGCAGTCTCTAACTTCCATTTATATGAATTTTAATTGGACTTATATTAAACTAGTTGACCCGGCAAACTTCGTTCCACCTAACAGTCGATTCTTAATTATTTTTTTGCCTAAGCTACTCCTTATTACATCAGGTATCTGCCAGTGAAACTCCCGTTAAAATTGTTACACCCGTTTCAGAGATTAGCCGGAACAAACAGACAGACAAAAATTGTAAAAAAAAACATTATTTTTGGTATATGTACCGTGCTACAAACAGACACTCCAATTTGATTTATTTGTATAGATTTAAAAATAATTAATGCATTCATGAATATCATGTTATATCATCTTATATGATGTTGAAGCTAGAAATACCAAAACCCTCATAATTTAATTGGATTCTTAATGTTCAATAAATATTAAAACATTTCAAATAAAATCACTTTTCGGAGTTCCTAAATACATCAAAGGGTCTGTTACTTGCTCGCCATAATTTTAGGATAAAGCCTCCTTTCCATAGAAAAAAAAAAACGCTGCTGATAAAATCGCTTCACTACGTATTAAGGTACATTATATGAGTAAGTCTTGTTTAGAGGCATTTTTTTTTGGCATACTGCGGTTATCCTCGGTTTTGCCAGTGTTTTCATGAAAACACGATGTATCTCACTTTTAGAGCGATTGCCAAGTCAAACTATTTTATTTAAAACATTAAAGATTTTTTAATATTGATATGGTCACTATAAGATGTTGTCTGGTAAGCTAAGTGCATAATAACTTAAGACAAAAGGTCCCTTAAACGGAGACTGAATAAATTTATCGACTTGGTATCACATGGATCTCACAACTTTTTACGGTAGAAGAACTGAGTTGCGAGACTTGGGTTTTTTTACAAGTTTTGTTTTTTATGGGATCTCATTTCTTTTTGTAGAAAGTCCTACTTTTTTCCTTTTCGGTACCTTCTACTTCTTGAGTACTAACAACGGATATTCTTAAAACCCACGCTCTGTCTTATGAGCTTTGCTTACTTTTGTAGGTAGTCTTCCTCTTCTACATACGAGACGAGACATGTTCTTTATTTTAAAATAATAATTACTTTGCGTTAGTTAGAAAAATTTAGGGCCGCACGTCAAACGTCAGTTAAAGTTAATCCTTTTGTAAAATTGTTATCTCTCTTTCACTATAAATTGGTACTGTCAATGTACCAAACAGAAAATTACAACATCAAGCTTAACAGAGGTATAGCTTGAATTGATTTACGGCACCAAATGCCGCACTCAATTTTTTTTAATGAATAAATTACTTGACCCTATATGAAGATTTCCTCACGATGTTTTCCTTCACCGTTAAAGTACGTGATAATTCATTGCTAATACACACATAACTTCGAAAAGTCCGATGAGTGTACCTAGAGTTTGAACCCGCGACCGCCGGAATTCTTGACCGCACGCCTAAGCCTCAATACCATCACACCTTATCTGTCTACACCTATATTCCATTATCTTATACATATACAGGTACACTGGTTTATTAGCTGCAAATGTAACTTTGTAATCCTATATATTTATATGGGATTACAAAGTTATTTATACAGTTTGTGTTCTAGACAACTAGACCGAAATTGCAAGATATTTTAATTTTTCCTTAAGTTATACACTAAACTCTAATTGTGTTCCAAATTTGAAGCTTCTATGTCGGCTAGAAGTGCCTTAGAGTTTTGATGATCGGTCAGTGAGTGACCAAAACCGCGAAGTTTGACTAGTTATAATTCTTAAACTACTGGTTCAAAATGAATAAATTTTGATATATACAGAGTTTATACTATTCTTGCTTGGTGATTAAAATTTCAGGTTTCTAGGTTTATCCACAACGAAGTTATAGGGTGTCGAAAATGGCCTGAGTTGCTTCGAGAAAAGTATAGTACGGCCGTGCCGCTTTTTCGCTCGACTTGGCGGGGGCACTGCCGTGCCCCCAGATTTCCTGTAATATAAAGTAGTCTTTAACTGTTTTCAAAATCTCATCTATCTTATTACAAAAAATAAAAATAATATTCCGTGGTTTAGGCCTGAAAGCGTAGTAAACAAAAAAAAACATACTTTCGTTATTATAAACTTTGTAGTATTAATTTATGGCGCACTTAAAATCGCAAGAAAACGAGAAAAGTGTATCAACAGACATAAGACCGTATTTTTTATCTTTAAATTTTTTTCAATTAATAAAATTTACTTTATCTAGCAGTGTTATAAGTATTTTTATTTAATATGCATGTTAATGTTAAAAATCTTTAATGATGGTCATGTTCTCATATTTTCTTCTGAGCAATTGCTACGTTGGTTATCAATTGCAGTTGCGATGTATGTTTTTTCAGGCTTTAAATTTAAATTAACATAGCATGTGTTAAATTAAAATTATATTAAAACCAAACAAAAATGTTATGTCAAATAAGATCTTGCGTCTAATAAGATATACATAATAATGTATTGTCATTTACGCACCACATTTTCAGAGTCAGCTGCTTAGATATTCCCGACAGAAAAACCAAATAACACTATACAATTTTGTACATCTCGATCACATTTAAGCTTTAGCATCAACGACGATTCAACTATCAAACAACTTTTTAACTTGGCAGTTTGCACGAGCGTTCAAACATTTAAAGGAAACTGCGCCTTACGCCTCCGAGGCGTCCTGCGCTTAATAAAGACAATTAACTTAATTGTCGCGAGTATTTAACTAAAGAGTCTTCTAGGCAGCACTTTGACGGGCGACATAACGTTATGTGTACGTACGTAGAATTTAATGGCGGCATAAAGTGCTCTTTATTATTCTAATATCCATTAGACGTCTCAAAGAGTTTCCTAGTGTTCCAGAAAGTTCCAGTTCAGGTAATGCTTGTGATTTTTCACCGTGAATTCGGAGAATTAGCTATAAAAGATAGTTACTTTGTAAACTGCGAGAATTAAATGTAGTTTTCATTTCAGACGTAGTAATTTTTGAATAGTATTTCTCGTAATACTTGATAGCAACTTTGGAGATCAGTATCAAAAAGTATTTTAACTAGCTGAGTGCAAGTTTGAATTATATGGAATCTTAATGGAGAATTTTATTGTTCTCAACAATCGAATCTGTAATGTTGGACTATTTGTAATTAGTTATATACAACACGATCAATAACTTTGTTTGTTAAGTTTTTCGGGCACATTTCCAAGATCCGAGTGCTACTAAAATTTTCTTACAAAAAGCCTTTAAGCCTGAAGCCGGAAATTTAACCAGATACCCTCTTTATTTAACGCCACACACATATAAATTAATACAGACAATTAGAGGAAATTTGGTGTGAAAAATAAATATGACTAAAATTATAATACTCTGGACTGCCTCGTGGTCTCGCGGTACAGGTGTGTGCTGTGCGATCTAGACGTCCTGGGTTCGTTTCCCGGGCCAGGCAAATTGTTTTTCCATTAGGAAATTCTCAGTAGAAGAAAGAAAATCAGAAAATGTGCCTGAAAAACGGCAATAGGCTCGCCTCCTATTACGTGGGACTGATGCATACCTGGCGAAATGTGGGTGTAGAAATGGACTTCTGCCTACCCCATCAGGGAACACAGGCCTGAGTTTATGTATGTTTGTAAAATTATAATATTAAAAGCATTTACTTATGAAAATTCCAAAATACGCAAAAATACTCAGCGTGGTTAGAAGGCAGAGGCGACGGTCTGTGATCGTTAAAATTAAATTCTTGCAATTAGTGGCGAGTGTTGGTCCACGCGGCGTCTGTCGCTCACCAAGGTAATAAAATAAAATGTGGCCAAGATAGTCTTACGCTGGGCGCTTTGGGTTCTTTATGTATGCCACACTCCTTTGACTTTTCGAAATTGTCTGTACTTGCTTCGCCTAGCAATTGAAGGGTAACACTCGTTGAGAAACAAGTACGTCTTCAACTTTTATATTTCTAACAACTTTTATATTTTAAAATATCAATCCGTCTTGCAACTGACAATTCCAACGACTGAGCTCGAACTGCTCAGCGACACCATTTTTATACACATCAATTGACGGTCTTATTTTTAAATATTTTTATAAAGTCCAATAATTAATTTATATTAATCAAGATTATATTCTCATTAAAGTTATTGACAATTTTAATTATACTTATAAGTAATAAAATCATCAATATGTAATTTTACTATTATTACAATAATTTAGTAAAAGGTCTGTACGCATAAGCTTTTAATAATGTAAATATATAATATTGTAAGGTATTATAATGAAATACATTTATAATTACTAAATATTACTATTTAGGCTAACACAATGTATTAAAAAAAACCTTCTGTAAGCAACCATCCCTCTAAGTACTATTATAAATTTTCGTACCCGAATTTAGAATTTAAATTGGCGCGTGCCAAATATTTAATACTCGGTTTGAAAATGTATTCCAGTTTTTGAAATCGTCAGAAATTAGAATGTGCTTAAAAGCCTAACGTCTAAACGCGAGTTTAAAAAAATACTTCTTGCTTAGAGTGCGAGAGAATAAATATATGAATACCACATCATCATCATCAGCCCATATATGTAAGTCTATCTGCTGGGCACTGGCCTCCTCCACAACTGAAGAAATTCCTAGGAACTTTTAGGTATGCAGGCTTCCTAAATTACACATGATGAGATTATTAATAGTACCATTCAGTTTATTACCTGCGATAATCTGCGCTTAATATTTCGGACACACTTTTCATCTCATGTAAACAAACTTCTCAACTATACAAACTCTTTCACTTGTTCCACTCTCAACTTTCTTACAACTGCTTTATTCAGCAGCCACATCCTCTCTTTCTACTACCAAATGATACATGCTATTTATATTGTAAAAGAATGCATTTATGATTATAATATGTATTTTTATTTGAAAAACATTTAAATATCATTTTTGGGAACAATAATTAAATAAACAATATTTTTTGTAATCATTGTCACACAAAACCTAGCTAACTTCGAACAGAACGCATAAGAAGTGAAAGAAAATAGTTGTTTACCAAAGGTTGTGGCCAAAGTTTTTCAAAAGAGCGGGATTGGCGAAAATGTGCTGAGTTTTTAGAAATGTAGTTTACAAGAAATAACATTTCGCATGAAAGTTGAGAACTATTAAAGACATTCTGGTGGTTGGAATATATTTCTAGGCATTATTTTGATAGTGGGTTTTGAATAGTAGTATTTATAATGTGGTTATTTTCTGAAGATCTGATCAATCAGATTACTTGCCATGGGATCACCAAGAGTTTTATATGTAGCACTGACTATATTGCGGAGGAATGTGAGGACGAGAATACAAAAGAATGAAGAAGGAATATATTTCAGGTTTATGAAGTCGGGATCTGTATCGTTAAGATCTTAATAGCAGTTCAAATGCTGATACTCTTTAAAGGCCTTAGTTTCTTCAGGACAGTGCAAATAGTCTGAACATAGGCCTCCCCCAATGACTTCCATAGTGACCTGTTGGAGGCAGCCTGCATCCAGCGACGACCCTCGAGCTTCACCTTGTGGGTGGACGTACTACGCTGCGCTTTCCGGTACGTGGCCTCCCCTCGAGAACTTAGAATAGTCTTAAAAAGACCCATAGATGGTTATGGGCTTCTGTTGACTTGTGGCTGTTGATCTTCAGTATGTGCCCAAACAATCATCTTTCTATAAGACGCACGGACGAAATATTCGCTACTCGGTCCCTTAATTGAAATTCAGCGCTGCAATACCGTGCAAGCGGAATTGCAGCATGTAGCTCAATGAAGGGATTTTTGTCGGTTGTGAAAGCTATTTCGCCTACATACATATTATTTGTAAGGTATAGTTATCTTACCAATAAAATCCTTTTTATTTCTTTTTCTTTTTTCTGGGATGTGACGCCATAAATTGATATTTAATAAATAAAAATGTAGGTATTTATAAACTTTTGCTCTAAATTCTTTCCTAGACTGATCAATGTCATGTTAGCATCACATCAATGTCATGCCAGGCTACCACCAGTTGATATACACTTCGAAAAATATAGTTAAAAAAAAAACTTAATTGACGATTCAAAAGCACTTGTAAAAGTCTATTTGAATAAAGGTGATTTTGACTTTGACTTTGAAAAATACCTAAGAAAATGCGGATCCCTAAATATAGCCTAAATTCTCTGACAGTAAGTTGGCTCATTTCTGCCTTGGGGACTTAAAACTTGATTCAGCATTTGCTTCAAGTTGTCGCAATTGATTTAATTTTGTCTCCCGGACAGGTGGGCTAGGGTGCGCTGCGTCATTCCCCTCCTCCCACACCCCACTTCGCCCCTTGTTTACGAAACGACGGATAAAACGGGTTTTTTGAGATTGTCGCTGCTAATAACTCTTGAGCGTTAACATTTGGTTATGCTTACTCACATACACTCATGCCTGAATTTGCAATAGGGGTACGTGGCGAGCGTATTTCTGTTATTTAGGCACATGTCAAGACATCCTGTTGTTAATGATAAATTTAAGCAATAACACTTTGTCCGACCGACATTCAACTCGAGACCCACTCGTTTGCACAACGCATACCTACGCTGAGGTAGCAACGAGACGGTAGAAGGTTGGTATTATCGTCAAAACGACATAACTTTATTTTTTTTTAAATTCGGTACTTCAACATAAGTAAAACTCAAAGTCAAAATCATTTTTATTCAAATACGAGTAGACTTTTACAAGTTCTTTTGAATCGTCAATATTAAATTATTTTTTAAAACTATTGCCGCTTCGAAACGTGTTATCGCTGTGGAGAAGAAAGTACATACATACTGTCATACATACATAACCTGTCTTCTCTAAAGGGGAGGGCATAGGACACATTTTTAGACTCCGTGCGCTACTGAGAATTTCTTAATGGAAAAACCCCATAACACTTTGCATGACACGGGACCTCTAGATCGCACGGCACGTACTTGTGCCACGAGACCACGAGGCAGTCAACTTCAAAACTTTTAATATTTGAATTTCTGATTTCTATTTATTTTACTGAATAAGGTTTTGTCATCCGAGAACCGTCTGATCGTTCATAATAGCCCTTACTGATGCTTAAGATGCAAAATGAGATATCTATTATACAAGACGAACTCCAGTTGCTTTATTAAGTTGAAACACCCAATGGAAAGGTTTTAATCCCATTTGTGTATTTCGGAGTAACGGATTAATCACAGAGTTGTATTCAAACTTCGACAAAATGTTTGCGAGAAGGATGTTTGCAATAAACATTCTCGTTTAATCGTTTCCTAGTAAAGTTTTCTCATTAATAATGTTTTTCGTATTATTATGGGTGATTAAATACTTATTTCGTACAATAGGAATAGGGTAGTTGGCTCATAAAATATATTTAAATTGAAACTTTCGATATTAGCCCATACATCCAACTACTGTGCACGGGTTTCCTTTACAATTGAGATGAGGTAAGGTTTTAGTGTAGTTATGAAGTCGTGATGGCCTCGAGGTTAAGGTCGAGAATCTCTACGGTCGCGGGTTCAAACCCCAGGCACACACCTCTGACTTTTCGAAGTTATGTGTGTATTCACAAAGAATTATCACGTACTTTAACGGTGAAGTAAAACATCGTGATAAAACCTGCACACGTAAAAGTTCTTAGGAATTTCTTAGGTGTGTAGTCCGCCGACCCGCACTGGGCCAGCGTGGTGGACCAAGGCCTACACCCTTTCAGTTGTAGAGGAGGCCCGTGCCCAGCAGTGGGATGTATATGGGCTGATGATGATGATGATGATGAAGTTTTAGTCAACCACGTTAGCTTAGTGCGATTTGGCGGACTACGGATCTAAATAAAAATAATGTGAAAAACTTGTAAGGTTTGTGGTTAAGTACCATACGATGTTTTCCTTCATTGTTAAACTGCCTGTATAATAATGAACTCATAATACCAAATTTCACAGTTAACACTTGTATATTTTCATAGACCGCTATATATAGCGATCTATGTTATAACATAGATCAGAATATCCATCCTATGGTTGTCTTGAAAAGATGTGCGATAAAACCACAATTTGTACCACTCTATGTATTTTTTTTATGTTTCTTTTTTATAATTAAATAGGTGTACAATAAAGTGTTAAATCATCATTAGGTATACGTCCCACTGCTGGACACGGGCTTCCTCTACAACTGAGACGGTTAAGGCCTTATTCCACCACGCTGGCCTAGTGCGGGTTGGCTGACTACACACCTAAGAAATTCCTAAGAACTTTTAGGTGTGCAGGTTTCATTTCGATATTTCCCTTCACCGTTGAAGTAAGTGATAATTCATTGTGAATAAAATATTAAATAAATAACTCGACCAACCAAACCACCCTGATGATGTCAGTAGAATTACAATATTCTATATCATCATCAGCCCAAATACGTCCCACTGCTGGGCACGGGCCTCCTCTACAACTGAGAGGGTTTAGGCTTTAGTCCACCACGCTTGCCTAGTGCGGGTTGGTGGACTACACACGTTAGAAATTCCTAAGAACTTTTAGGTGTGCAGGTTTTATCACGATGTTTACCTTCACCGTTATAGCAAGTGATAATTCATTGTGAATACACACATAACTTCGAAAAGTCAGAGGTGATGGGGTTTGAACCTGCGACCGCCGAAATTCTCGACCTCGCGCCTAAACCTCGAGGCCATCACTGCTTTAATATTGCATCAATATTCTATATGAATTCGACAATTTATATTTTGCCCAAGCAAGGCTATCGTCGCGGGGTTTCCAAGTAATTTGCCAGGGCGCACTTTATCCACACAAAATGCGTTGGATCCCGCGAAAGAAGCCATTCCCCTTTCCATAAGGGATTACGGGACCACATGATGGCGTAGTGTTTATTTGGCAATAGACTGCATTATTTGAATACCTGTATCATAAACTTTTAAGGCTGTTTTTGTTGTTTATAGTTTCTTCATATAATATACATACATACATACATACATAAACTCACGCCTGTATTCCCCGAAGGGGTAGGCAGAGGTGCATTACTGCACCCACATTTCGCCACATTTCGTTTTTCCGTTTTACCTATATAATATATAATATTACATACAGGTGTATTCAGATCGTGATCGGAAACTAAGGCAGGTAATAGCTAAGGTGATTACCAGTGGCGGTACGTCCATAGAAGCCGAAAAGCCCAGTTTGCCTTACAAAGTTTTGAATCATAATCTTTAAGCTTTTAAACTTTATTTAACGAAAGCAATTTGACATATAAATGAGAATATCCGGACCCCACAATAAACAATTATAAACTATATATTACACAATTCACCTGTAACGCTTTTGGGCTTTTATGGAAGTACCGCCCGGCGCCACTGGTGATTACAAACCCCCTGGCGTTAAAGAAAAAACCCGATAAAAAATAAAAAATATAAGTTTTCCTTACAACCATAGGTATAAAATGTATGTGGTATATATTTTTTGTCCCTATCCCACCACACACCCGCCACTGTAACTCCTGTGCTCCAGGATCAACAGCGGCACGCACAGTAATGACACCGAGCAATGAAGCTCAGCGGATCTAAGGGGACCTAAATTTGTCATAATCCCGCAACGAAGTTAATCAGAAAGACAATATAAGGAGGAGTTGAAAAACAAAGAGTTGTTCACTTCCCTCCACAGCAAAGCGGGTGACAAAACATTGAGCTATGAGGTTTTACCCTCACATAAAAAAGACAATTACATTTAGTGATATTAGACGCAAGTAACGCACCACGGGTAAAAACTGTATGAGTTTTATTGACTAAATTGGACCTAAAGTGCGAGCTGTTATGTAGACTTCCAATAATAGGCATGGCAAAAACGCTGGAAAGCACGGAAATTCTTCCTGGATTCAACAAGGTCTGTATAATAGACAACACCAGACGTTACATGCATACTATTGAGCATACAGTTACGCTCATCCGACCAAAGATTGCACTCCCAAAGGATATGATGCGCGGACTGTTCATATTCGCAATTATGTGTTGAGCATTGGCACGTATGTGGTATATATATCTCTTACTCTTAAAAATCCAAAAATTCTTCCAAATAAAACTTCAATTGTCTAAAGAAATACAATAAAATTCAGTCGCGGTATGAAACACAAAGAACGAATTATTCCCGGGAATAAGGTACGCAAGTTTACTACAGATGCCACATCCATTCAATTTTACGTCACAAACTCCGCCAGTTAAATGCGCCCGTGAGTTTTTCACACACCAATTTCATTTACGCAAATCTCATTTCGTCACCAAAATAAAGAAAGCTAAGATATCGGATCAAAGAGCGCGAGGGAGTGATGGTACAGTAAGGTAAGTCAAATATCTTGATTAAATTGGGGCCTATTCACATGCGTAGTATTTTTATGTATAACCTTGAGGTTTAGGCGTGCGGTCGAGGCTATCTCAGCAGTAGCAGGTTCAAACCTCAGGCATACACCTGACTATTAAATTACTATTTAATGCTGATTATTTTATTTTTAAATCAAAAATAAATAAATTAGCGAGAACAATGATAAGCACGTCTAACTAAGCCGAAAGCCACGTCAAGAATGTCCGCGGGCGCCGCCACCGCCTCTGAGCTTCACCAGTTACCACCACCAACTGACCGCGCCATACACGTCTTAGTGACGTCACGCTAGGCTCCGCTCCTTTTGTACGTGATATTTCTAATAATATCAAGTTTTGCTGGTATAAGCCGTAAAACGTCTAGTGCAGGGTTTCTCAAACTTTTGATTTCACGAACCCCTTAAGCCTTAAGTAGCTTATTAAATCCCCCCCCCCCCCCCCAAAAAAAACAAATTAATAAATTATTTCAAAAGAAATATATTTATATTAATGTGTTATGTAATATTAATGGTTAGCTTATTTCCTGTCGCAAATGAAGTCAATTATGGAAGTAATTTTGGATTTTTTTTATCTTAATTCTGACTCGGTATCAAGTCAATTTCTGTATTTACTTTTTATAATGACCAGGAGTGAAAACCCACTCTCACATAAGTATGTTGTAGCCGCTATGTGTGCCGCACGTGCCTGCTAGGCATCAAGTCACCCTTACGTAAATCTTGTCGCGAACCCCCTGCCGTCGAATGGCGAACCCATAGGGGTATGGGTTCGCGAACCCCACTTTGAGAAACACTGGTCTAGTGAGTTCAACATAAAATCCTTAACGTTGCTAACTTGTTATGATCAAGGCAACCGCTTTGGAATATGTTATGCGCAAGAAACTCTTTTAGCAGTTTAAAAGTAGATATGATTTTCTTAAAAAATTCCTTATTTCATAAATTATTCCATAAGTATGTTCACTTAAAAAGTACTTAGAAAATTAGTACGCCAACCCGCACTAGGTCAGCGTGGGGGACTAAAGCCAAAAGCCTCTCAGCTGCAGAGGAGGCCCGTGCCCAGCAATGGGACGTATATGGGCTGATGGTGATGATGATAAACTACCGAAACATAACAAATGAGCTCAACACAAGAAAATCCGACAAAATACCTACAACTCATCGTGCTTACTGTTCCTCCATACACGGTTGTTAAACTCTTTATCCCTATACAATGGGAGTCTGAATCCCGTAATAAAGCAAAGAAGACATGCAAGCAAAGCCCGGAGACAGCGCAAATCCGATATGACGACAAGTAATACCGACATCAGATCCGTACACACTGTGCATGAAATTTAAACCTTGCTGAGAATATTGAGAGGGTTTAGGCCTTAGTCCACCACGCTGGCCTAGTGCAGGTTGGCGGACTACACACCTAAGAAATTCCTAAGAACTTTTAGGTGTGCAGGTTATATCACGATGTTTTCCTTCACCGTTAAAGCAAGTGATAATTCATTGTGAATACACACATAACTTCGAAAAGTCAGAGGTGTGTGCCTAAGACTAAGGCCTAAACCCTCTCAGTTGTAGAGGAGGCCCGTTCTCAGCAGTGGGATATATTTGGGCTGATGACTGACTGATGACTGAGAATATTGGCAGCTTGGAAACAGATCGATTGTCTCCTGTTTTACGTAAATCACTGCTTGAATGCGGATGCAATTCGATATTTCGATGTATTTTGTATTCCTCGTCGGATTTAACGTAGATTGTCCATGGCTCTATGGTATAAATTTGGGTGTGGTCGAGAGATTCTTTGGTTCGATTTTCAGGTCAGGGAAAGTGTTTACGGGTTGGTCGATAATACTTTCTGTAGAGTTTTGGAGTTTGGGAATGTGCTCGAAAATTAGCAATAGATTAGTCATCATTCATCATTCTCAGCCCACACGTACCCACTGCTGGGTATAGGCCTCCCCCAATGCTCGCCATTTTTCTAGGTCTTGGGCTACTCGCATTCATATTAACTTTCCGGCATGTAGCCGGGCTATGTCATCCGACCAACTAGGTGGTGGTCTGCCTCGTGTTCTAGCACCTTCCCGAGGCTACCATTCCCCTTCTACGGGGAAATTTAAATATAGCTGTTGAATGCGCTTCCGCCTGCCCTATTGAATATAAAGGTGATTGTATTAGTCATCATTAGGAGAATTCGTTCTAGAACGTCATAATGGCATAAGCAAACACGCTTTTCGAAATATTTTTGCCGATATTAAAGAAATCTGATGTAAATATCCCTTTATAAGATCGGGGTAAATAAAAGGTTTTATTCAGTTGTGGGTCCACCTTTATCATTCCTTCAGGATCTAATACTCTTTGAAAAGGTTAAATAAAATTATGCAGCTTTGCCTTTTGTGAGGGACAGATACTGTATAAGTGATAACGGCGGGTAGTCACTCTAGGTAGTGATTTTATTTAATACAAACTGCTGGTCGTAATGTAAAGACTAAATTTTCTAGAATTTACCAGACCGTTTTTTTATTCCCTTTCATTTCTAAATAGACTAAAAGGATTTTACATACATACATACATAAACTCACGCCTGTATTCCCCGAAGGGGTAGGCAGAGGTGTATTTCTGCACCCACATTTTGCCAGGTATGTATTATTCCCACGTAACAGGTGGCGAGCCTATTGCCGTTTTTCGGGCACAATTCCAGACTCCGTGCTGCTACTGAGAATTTCCTAATGGAAAAACCCAATAACACTTTGCCCGACCCGGGAATCGAACCCAGGACCTCTAGATCGCTCGGCACATACTTGTACCGCGAGACCACGAGGCAGTCAGCAGTTAAAAGGATTTTGACGAGACTTAATGTAATTTTTTAAGTCACATTATCTTTTATTACTTTTTATTACCATTCATTACAGTATCGATGAGTTTCAGCTTTTGAATATTGTTCATTTTACTCTCTTGATTCTTGACATAGAAACTATCCCATCAAACACCCACCACTGCAATTCCTGTATCTTCTTTTTTCTCAAGGGGAAATCTGATTATAACTCTAATTCCCGCTAGCACTGGGGGAGGGGGGCGGGAAGCATATGTCGGTGTCTTTAGCCTTCCAACTAAGCGCGCGGAACAGTTGTTCGCTTAGCTGAGTAGGGTAATGTTTTTGCTTCCTGACATAAGCACAAACAAAAAACATGTTAAAGGTAATGTAACTATAGGATAGAATAAATAGGGGTAGAAACCCCACAAACCCCATTCAATCACAATCTAAAGAAACTTATTTCAAACACGACAGGTCCTAAATCAATCATGCTTAACTGTTTATTGAATCAACTACCGTGTGTCACTGAAGATGCATCACATTTGGGTGATGTAAGCGTCCACAAAGTTGTGACCCTTGTCTGTTCAGGTAGCGTGTAAATAATCCCCTACAAGGTAGGGATCTCGTCAGTTGGCCGAAGCACAAATATTTGTATGGGCACTTCGAATTTGAATGTGTGAAAACATGATTATGGATTTACGGGAGGGTTGTACGTCGAGCTTATTGGCGGATTTGTTATCCTCTCTTTACACATATCCTAGCTTTTTAAACGTAGAATGAACAAACATCGTTGATTGCCTGTAAGAGATTGCCTTGTATGATAAGGCCGCCTATTGTACTTTTCTTCTCTACTGTACTCCTTAGTTTTAGTGTTATGTGTACAATGAAGTTTTAAATAAATAAATAATAATAAATAAATAAACATCTCAGCAGGCCGACTTGAAAGTATAGAATGAGGAAAGGGAGTCTTCACTTTGTCACTTTTAAAAAATATCATCAACATCAGCCCAGACACGTCCCACTGCTGGGCACGGGCCTCCTCTACCATTGCGAGGGTTTAGGCCTTAGTCCACCACGCTAGCTAATGCGGGTTGGCAACACACATAAGAATTTCCTAAGAACTTTTAGATATGCAGGTTTCATCTCGATGTTTTTCTTCGCCGTTAAAGTAATAATTCATTGTGAATACACACATCACTTCGAAAAGTCAGAGTTATGTGCCTGGGGCTTGAACCCACGACCGCCGAGATTCTCGACCATGCGCCTACACCTCAAGACCGTCACTACTTTAAATTTTAATAAATAAGTTATGATAGATTTTTTATCAATATCAGGGCATATGTATGTCTCACTACTGGGTACTTGCTCCATATACAGCTCAAAGGCATTAGTTACACTTTAGTTTCTCACATTTGTCTTATGCGGAATGGCGCAATGCATATACTTGAGCACTTAGTTGTGCCGTTTTCTTGACTCCGTGCTGCTACTGAGAATTTTCTCAAAAACCGCTGATACGAAAAGCAGTCAAAAACAAAAAAATACTTCAGAAAAATTAATAATGGTTAGTAACTTCATTGCTGTTGTATTTTAATAAAACTAACAAGTTAATAAACAAAATACTTCAACGATTTGCATAGTAATGTGTGTTTCATTTATAATTGTGCTCGTTCCCGTATTACTCTGTAGACGTAAGCTCAAAACAGCATCAAAACTATTATGATGCAAATACTCTCGTGTTAATATTTAATTACAGTGAATTATCCAAGTAAGTACTAAGAATACAATTATACTATACTTAAACAGCTGAGAGGATAATAAGTTTTGCTGCTTTGCGCGAAGTATCGAGTTAAATACTCGAATACAACATCAGATGATTAACTAAGCTGAATTTTTTGAAGTACATAACATACATAGCCTCTGCACCCACATTTTGCTAGGTATGTATTGGTCCCACGTAAAAACAGTTATTCAGCGAATTTCCAGACTCCGTACTGCTACTTAGAATCTCGTAATGGAAAATCCCTATAACACTTTGCCCTACTCGGAAATCGAACCCAGGACATCTAGATCGCACGGTACATTCTAGTGCCGCGAGACCACGAGGCAGTCGTGGTCATTCAGGCATTTCTGGAAGTATTTTTCTGATAAGTGTATTGATTAACAGGAATTAATTTATGACTACACTCAAGCCATACCTCTGAGAGCGTAGGCAGAACTGTATTCCAATAGACGCATTTCACAAGCTTTGACAGATTTAATGGCAGAATAAGTTAAGTTAAGTAAGCCGTCATGCAAAACGAGAGGCAATGGATTCGACCACAGAACCGAGAAAAATATTTGTGTGAGCTACAAATATTTTGTTTAAAGCTGTGTTATGAATCCCATATTATTTGTGGCGAGCCTGTTGTTACGTCCGCCTGACGGCGGGAACAAATAAGAACACAATTCAATTTTACGAACGATTTATTAAAAATAAAAAATAAAAAAACTATATTTATGACTACACCCAGGGTGTGGATTCTTGGCACAGGAAAGTTTTTGGTCTTAATAAACCCTATGTGCACTGGGGACTTAACTTTGGTCTTTCGATCCCGTGACGCGTGGGGGGTCGTCGGTGATACTTCATAAAGCCCTCAGCAGCAGAGGCCAGCGGGAGTCGATGGGCAGAAGCGTTGCCTGCTCTCCCCTACGGTGGACGTGCAGCTCGTGGTTTTCAATCCGAGCGGTGGACGTGCAGCTCGTTGTTCTCAATCCGAACGGTGGACGTGCAGCTCGTTGTTCTCAATCCGAACGGTGGACCCCCAGTTTCCTGGAACGCGTCGAAACGACACTTGTAGCGCGAAAGATCCGACACCCAGGCACTAGACGAGACCAGGAATGGGCGTCGGCATCTTTCGCGAAACAATTAAAAAAATAATTGCGGAATGGAATGGCGACATATAGATCCAGTTAAAAAAATATTTAATCGAAATATAGTTAAATTTCAAATATAATTATTATTATTTAAATTATTTAATTAAAATAATACCAATTACCCAACCCAGGATCAAACCCCAACTGATTATATTGCCGGACAATCACCATTCCATGACGCGATGAGTACAAAAGAAATAATTACACTTATCTACACAAGTACAGGTAGTTACATACGATTACAACGAGCGAAGCAATGACCTTTGGAATTTATTTCGCCGGTACATCGAGAAATTTCTCTTATCTTAACATCACGCTAATCTAGAAATAAATCTCACAGCTATGTGTTTGTATTACATTATATGAACTACTAACGTTACAACAATTATAAAAATTAACTGGCTTTAAAATCTAAACATACTAATACAAATTTTCGGTGGTAATTTTTAATAGAATACTGATATTATTTACAAGTATGTATTTAAATTTAGAATTTTACTAACAAAAAATATATTTTAGGATATAAAGATCTTATTAAGATAACACACAAGCCACCGATATTAACAACATACGCGTGGAATACACAGTGGGAATTAATTATCGCGGCCATATTGATTTGGACTAAATTAATAATAGGTATAATAGAATGTTAATGAAGAAAATACCGCGGCGAAACATATTTAAAACTTATCGGAAAGATTAAATAGATAAGGTTATATTTTACCAATTTTAAGATACTCGCTGTCACATTTCGTTACGTTGTTAA
This sequence comes from Hemaris fuciformis, assembly GCA_907164795.1. Classification (NCBI taxonomy): domain Eukaryota; kingdom Metazoa; phylum Arthropoda; class Insecta; order Lepidoptera; family Sphingidae; genus Hemaris; species Hemaris fuciformis. The sequence goes on from OU015452.1 coordinate 1,778,275, forward strand.
ACCACTATCAAGAAATATACACAGCCATAGCAATTTTTACACTATTAAAAGGTTGAAGAAATCACTTGTTGGATAGTAATCAAATTAATCCAGACACGAAAAATCAGTTAACAGCAACTAAGCCAATATTGGAATTAATTATATTAAACGTACCAAGGGGGTTGAAAATTATGCGATCCGCTTTTAATTTCCTTTTTTATATTTTAGTATAGCACTGGTTTTACTACTTTTCAAATATGCGGACAATTAATCACAAATACGAATCACATATAGTTGTCGTGCGGACTCTCTGGCGTCGAAATTTCTGATTCTCTCTCCGCGAATTCGTTCTTATATAGGTACTTGTTCGACCCGGTGGTCGGCCTATTTCCTTCCTGAGGCGACAATGCGTACTGCCAGATTCTAGATTGTTCCGTACGACATGAGACAGAGATATGAAAAGAACGGTATAACCGAAGCAAGTCACGTCACAACTACCCTCTATACTTTTGTAAATCCCTGTGGGACCGAGATAGTAATTATAGAAATGAGCGAGATGGAATCATTCCCAGGTAGTTGAACCGTCGATCGCTATTGTATTATTTCTCGAAATTTCTGACTGGCGTTTGCTATCCGATGTTCTAGAAATAATTTGATTTCCGGCACCAACGAATACCTTATATGGTCGTTATGCTGCTATCGCTAGTTAAAGCGCGCGGTTTCCATTCAAATGTAACAACTGGTTATTTGTTTGTTTGTATGTAGTTATTATTTGTATTTATTTTATGTTTTTAAACTTGTTACAACGTAACACTGTTTAATTTCTCCTGTGTCCTTTTCCAGGATCACACTATACCATATGCCCTAGTATAGTACGTACAGCTAAGAGATTTGTTTAGACTGGCAAGAGACAATGATTTCAATATTTATGTCCTTCCCAAGAATAAAAGTCATGCATTCGTCCTTTTTTTTTGGTATTTTTTGTTAAAAATATTGAAATTACTAAATTGTTGGTCTAATATTATAAATCATCGTCCCCTCACGGCCGTAAGTCACGCGGCCGCTCCAAACTCAATCCCAAAATTGACAAGCCGAAATTCTGGCTTATTTAAATTTTGACGTAATAATCCTTGGTTTCGTAACTTAGTAAGAACATATTTCATTATTTATTTATTTATGTATGATTTTTATACAGTTTTTATAAAGGCGGACATAATGCCTATGGCATTTTTTTACAGTCGACCATTGGGTGAAGAAGAAGGAAACCTTTGGATGAGAAAGAAGAAGTAGGCGCATAAATAACGAACTGGTGAAGATACATACATAAATACTAATATATTCAAGTATAAATACATACACAAATAGAATCACACCTATATGTACATATGTATACAGATAAAATTTAATTTTGCCTAGTGGTCTCGCGGTACAAGTATGTGCCGTGCGATCTAGAAGTCCTGGGTTCGATTCCCGGGTTGGGCAAAGTGTTATTGGGTTTTTCCATTAGGAAATTCTCAGTAACAGCACGGAGTCTGGAAATGTGCCCGAAAAACGGCAATAGGCTCGCCCCCCTATTACGTGGGACTGATACATACCTGGCGAAATGTGGGTGCAGAAATGCACCTCTGCCTACCCCTTCGGGGAATACAGGCGTGAATTTATGAATGTATGTATGTATAAAATTTAAAGGTTTGAAAGTCTGAAATAAATATTAAACTTAACAAAACGCATTATGTTTAATATTTATTTCAAGACACCATTGAAGCGGACAGGGGTTCAAATCTAGAAGACAAAACTCTGGTTTTTCGAGGTTATGTAGGTAGTCCCTATGATTTATCACGTAATTAAAATGGTAAGGAAATGAATTGTGCGGAAACTTGCGCATTTCTGTATATAAGGTTCAAAAACACTCAATTTGATTTGCTTGGTGAACTGAGGACATTCCACCCTAAGCAGATTAAGATGGCTGTGGACATAGAGTAACTGATAAAAAATACCGTTTATATGATTCATTATCTTTTTGTCTGCCTCGAAGTTTGCATTAGTAATTAATTTTAAAAAGCTGATATACATACGCCTTTCTAGCACGACAACGCTTCTTGTTTAAAAATAAATAAATAATAACTACAACCAACAGACACATAAATTGTTCTGACCTCTCACTAATATACAAGTCTTGTGTCGTAGGTGTCAAAAACAACGGGAGAATTTTCGGTCTCACAAACACCCAGATCCAAAACAAATATTTTTGATTCACCCAAACATTTCTATGGGGATTTAACCCACGGCCTCTCCTTTCACAAGCTGGTGTCTAGCCAACTGTGAAACTAACACTAAACTCTAATACTAATTGTAATACTAATACACAAGTCGTCGGAAGCAGTGATGGCCTCGAGGTTTAGGCGCGCGGTCGAGAATTTCGGCGGTCGCAGGTTCAAACCCCAGGCACACACCTCTGACTTTTCGAAGTTATGTGTGTATTCACAATGAATTATCACTTGCTTTAACGGTGAAGGAAAACATCGTGATAAAACCTGCACACCTAAAAGTTCTTAGGAATTTCTTAGGTGTGTAGTTCGCCAACCCGCACTAGGCCAGCGTGGTGGACTAAGGCCTAAAACCCTCTCAGTTGTAGAGGAGGCCCGTGCCCAGCAGTGGGACGTATTGGGCTGATGATGATGATGACACAAGTCGAGAAATTCAATTCTCGGGTGGGGCAACTGTTCTCCGCCACGCACTTTAATCAATTCCAACAGGATCCTATGTATGGGCTCTATTTGTATTTTACGCATACAATGTTTCCTTACATATATTTTTACAGCACATAACATTATGGGGCTCCATACAACGTAACTGCGCGAAACAATGGATTGTAAATGAACCGCGTGTATGTGTATATTCATACGGGTATTTTAGGCTCGCCGAAACCGAACGTCACAAACGCGTTGTATTAATATTTTGTGGTAGTCTCTTTGATATCGCTATATGAGTGGTTAAGTGATACCAAGATCCGGTCGGGCAAATTATTTAATTTTACAGGAATGTGCCCGAAAAACGGATTTAAAATCGCTCCGTATTAAGTAAAAATAAGGAACAAGTAGAGATGGCCTCAAGGTTAAGGCTGAGGCGGTCGAGAGTCTCGGCGGTCGCGGGTTTAAGCCCCAGGCACTTACATCTGTCTTTTTAAAGTTATGTGTGTATTCACAATGTATTACCACTTACTTAACGGAGAAGGAAAACATCGTGAGGAAACCTGCACATCTAATTTTTTTAGGAATTTCGTAGGTGTGTAGACTACAGTCCGCCAACCCGCACTTGGCCAGCGTGGTGGACTTAGGCCTAAACACTCACAGTTGTAGAGGAGGCCCGTGCCCAGCAGTGGGACGTATATGGGCTGATGACGATGATGATGAAGTAATAACTTGCGAAACGTACCTAGGGCTAGATATGCATATCTGCCTACCTCCAAAGTGGACACAGGCAATAGTGTGCGTGTATTTAATACAAGATAATATAAAGTTGCGGACATAACTTTTATAAGTGTAAATTTAAGTATTGTTTAAAATTCCCAAATAAACGATTGGTCATATACGAACTCAAAGAAATACCCTAAAACCTAGCTTTTAATTGTGACATTCCATATATTCTGGAATTATCGAACTTCTCTAAAGCTAATCGGACTAGTTCCCGTTTGAAAGGATCTAGGAAATTGGAATCGCTACTACATTCTGCGGGGATAATTTGATGAACACACGAACGAGTTTTCTGAAGAGTGGCTAGAAACGTAGGCGAGTTACAGAGTTGAACCTTTTGTTATATGCTTGTTATTGGACTTAATACCATATTAATCTATTTATAGAAAATTATCAGAATAGAAAAGGGAGGAGGCGTGGCAGCCATGATTTTTATTGCATACTTCTCTGAGCACCTACTCATTACACAACGATTTCAAGTGTCAGGAATAAAAAAAAATCTGTCTGCCTCGTGGTCTCGTCGGGTCGGGCAAAGTGATATTGGGTTTTTCTGTTAGGAAATTCTCAGTAGCAGCACAGAGTCTGGAAATATCTCCGAAAAACGGCAATAAGCTCGCCCCTTAATACGTGGAGCTGGTACCTGGCGAAATGTAGGTGCAGAAATGCACCTCTGTGCAGCTTACCTGCCTTCCTAATACAGAACTGAGGTTTTGTATTGAATAATGTTATGCTTGAAAATTGTACCAGTAAAAATGTTCATGTACCTATGAATATTTAGGTACATAGTTGACGAAAGATATCGAGGGAGATGGTAAACTTTCGCTTCTTGATTTGCTCTTTTTGGACATCATCGTACGGTGTTGTCTCTTCATCATACCGGAAATAGTAGTGTAGTCATTACATCATCACCAGCCCATATATCTCCCACTGCTAGGCACGGGCCTCCGTTACAACTGAGAGGGGTTAGGCCTTAGTACACCACGCTGGCCTAGTGCTGGTTGGCGGACTACACACCTAAGAAATATTTAAGTTTTTTTTTGTTTAAGTAAAGATATGACCATAAACTTCCTATCTCGATATTTTTCATCATCTAAGTCTGAATGCACTTCACATAATCTCCTAACACAGCGGATCCCAAAGTAGCTCCACATACGTTTCCATTTGGTACTGAAGTTTTAGTATCTCCCGGATTTTATATGAAATAGCCGAATGTAAAATAAATTTTATAAATGTATTTTCCCGACACAATGCGAATAGTGGCATAGAAGTACGCAATTTATGCCCTGCACAGCCGGCCGTTTAGTGTGAACGCTGGAATAGCCAGCCAAGCTTACACGGAATAGGACGAAATCTTCACAAGAAGCCGGAGGATTTGGTTTAAGTTTATTTTGGAAAATTATTTCCTGGAAACACGCTTGCGAAATCTTGTGACGCGATTGTTGTCTTTTTCATAAAAGTGTAGTGATTTTAGAATTTTGTATGGTCAGTGCGTTGACCCTTAGCTTTATGGGAACTTAATCGCATAATATGTGTGTGAAAGAGTGTAATAACTTTTTTTTATATTGAGATGTTACTAAAATCCTGTTTTCCTCGCACGGATCAGCATATTTGCGTCGATTAGTACATACATACAACATTAAAATGGTCCTTATTATTGTTTCTTGCTTTCTCTATTTAGAGAAGGTGCCAGTACTACCATTAGTATACACCAGTCACTGAAACGCTTACTGTTTTTTTTCTTCCCAAAAGCAATTATAAAGGTACAAACATCACTAAAAAGTTTTTACAACACTTCGCTCGTTTACACCGACTATATTTCGAATAGAAAACAACACGGCAATTGACTTTAAATATAGCTCAGAACCCCAACATAAGTATTCACATCTGCCTGATTTTTAAGCTGGCAGCGATGCGATTGTCTCCATCTTATAAAAGGCTTAAAATCAAATACTTTGTTTCAATGGGGCAGATACTAAATGGGGCGTAAGGGGAACGGTTGAGTTTGACGTTTTGCGGTTCCACTTTCCCGTTTCTTTGGCCCTTTTTCGCATTAAATGGGACATTCGAGTTGTTTTTTTACTGGGAAATCGGTTCCGATCGCTTTAATTTCGGGTAATGATGTTCATATTTTCATGTGAAAGTGTTTGTTGGTTTAAAAAGGACTTCTTAGAAGTTTCATAGTAAACTAGGGTAAATGGCGTTTTCCTTATTTCCGTAAGTGTTAAATGATGTTCTTAGGAGTTTCTTAGGTGTGTAGTCCGCCAACCCGCACTAGGCCAGCGTGGTGGACTAAGGCCTAAACCCTCTCAGTTGTAGAGGAGGCCTGTGCCCAGCAGTGGGACGTATATGGGCTGATGTTGATGATGTTGACAAAGAAAACATCAAAATTTATATTTGTTTTCGGGATTTTTTTTGCGTCAATGTGCTTGTAATCACGGTAACTACGCGTATTACTGGTTTTAACTACTGTTGTGAAAGTGTGATTGAAAGATGTATTTCACTGACCAGCAAATTAAACTTCACTACTACTCAACTCCATGCGTCACATGGAAGAGAGTGGCTCAAGAAAGACGTGAGTGGATAAGGTTGGAGGAGGCCTTTGTCGACTGGCAATCAGATCTACAAAAAATAAGTGTAAGTCTCGTTATTTACTTTAAAATAATAATAATAAGATATTATGTATTTCCTGATGAAAACTAAAAATAAATTATAAAAAAAACCGTAAATATTTTTGTACAAATTATATAAAATGAACCATAGTTAAATTATAATGTAATAATAAAAGATTTTTATTTTCTGTATTGACTTGTCATAAGTGCTATTTGATTGCGTACGTGACCAAATAAAGCAATTTCATTTCATTAAGTAAAATTCAAATAAGATACTAGATTAAGTGCCCGAAAAACGGCAATAGGCTCGCCACCTATTACGTGGGACTGATACATACCTGGCGAAATGTGGGTGCAGATATGCACCTCTGCCTACCCCTTCGGGGAATACAGGCGTAAGTTTATGTATACATACGAGGGCAGTCCGATAAGTACTTAGCCTCACCGCCCGATGGCACCACTATCGTAAGATAAATTTACCATCATGTAGCACATCTTCGTAGACGGCTATTGTCAAAATTTCAGCCGAATTGGATTTGTAGTTTTGTTTTGACCGCGTGTGTAAGCGGACGTGTCCGCGGATTTTAGAAAAATGGAAAAAGAGCAATATCGGCCGGTGACTTTATTCTTGTTTTTGGAAGGGAAATCGCGCAGCGACATCAAAGAGCGCTTGGATGCTGTTTACGGTGACTCTTCTCCTTCAATGGCGACCGTCAAAAATTGGTTTAACGAGTTTCAACGTGGTCGCACGTCAGTTTTTGATGAGCCACGCCCAAGTGCCCCAAAAACGGCTACCATGGAGGATAACGTGAGAAAAGTCCCGATCTTGTATTGGCAGACCGCCGATTGAAGGTGCGCGAGATAGCTGAGACAGTAGGCATCTCAAAAGACCACGTGGGTCATATCCTGCATGAAATATTGGGCATGAGAAAGCTGTCGGCTCGATGGCTGCCGCGTTTGCTCACTTCGGACGACAAGCGCATCAATGACACAACTTCAGAGCAGTGTTTGACACTGTTTAGGTGCAATCCGAAGGGGTTTCTGCGTCGTTTCGTGACCGTCGACGAAACATGGATTCACTGGTACACACCAGAGACCAATAAACAGTCGAAACAGTGGACTTTACCCGGCGAATGTGCTCCGAAGAAGGCGAACACTGTCCCATCGGCCGAAAAGATGATGGCCACCGTTTTCTAGGTTTCACAAGGTGTGATTTACATCGACTACCTGGAGAAGGGCAAAACGGTCACAGGGCTTTACTATGCCGAACTATTGGGCCGATTCAACGCCGAATTGTAGAAAAAACGGCTCCATTTGGCGAAGAAAAAGTGCTCTTCCACCATGACAACGCACCGGCTCACACCTCCGCCGTCGCAACGGCCAAATTGGTCACATTAGGCTACGAACAGCTGCCCCATCTACCGTATTCTCCAGATTAGGCCCCGTGTGACTTCTTTTTGTTTCCAAACTTGAAAAAGTCCGTCGCCGGACAGAAATTTGAGTCGAATGAGGAGGTTATCGCCGCCACGGAGGCCTACTTTGTAGACCTCCAGAAAACGTTCTTTTCAGACAGCTTAAAGAAGTTGGAGCATCGCTGGGTCAAGTGAATCGAGTTGAAAGAAGACTGTGATGAGAAATAAATCGCCACTTTTCCAAAATTTTCGTTTTTCTTTTGTAGGCTAAGTACTTATCGGACTGCCCTCGTATGTATGTAGACTAGATTAAGTGTTAGATTAAATTTAAGTTTTCTATGTTTTTTTTTATAACATAATTGTAATTAGATCTGAATAAAAGGCTATTATTATTATTACTACTCAACTACTGTTCACAAACTTCTTGCTTACCCTAGTCTCCCCACTGTAATATTTCACTAAATAAAACCTTCTTTCACTAAATCTATCCCCTTTCCGTTATAGTGATGGCACGTAACGATGGGAAAGTTTCACCCTCAGGACCCTTCGCTGTTCTCGGCTGCACAAGATATGTGGATCGCCCAATCAGCGGTGGAATGTGTGAATTATTATAAGGCGCTAACCGCTAATCGATGACCCAGTTAGGCGCGGTTAATACTGACAGCGGGCAGCGAATTGTAAAAAAAAAAAAAACTGGCCGCTACTTCCTGTTATTCGGGATCGTCTGCGCTTTCTTGGGGAGGCATATGTTTAGAAGAAGAAGGACGACGATAGGCTGAGTATATATGTATACATATTATCATAGGCTGATATAATTGTGTTAAATGGCAACAAACAGACTTTGTTATATCGTTGACTTAGTGACACATCCAATTCACCAACAGTCACATACATAGTTCTGACCCCACACTAGGATACAAGTCCTGTGTCGTGGGTATCAGTAACTACGAGAGACTTTTCGGTCTCACAAACACCCAGACCGACACAATTTTTTGCGGATAACACAAACATTTGTCACAGTGCACGGATCGAACCCGCGCCCGTCGTTTCGCAAGCTGGTGTCCAGTCATCTGCGACACAGGGTTATCGTATATTTATCGAAATAATTACTACCTACACCATCACGTACCAAACCATCGAAGAATACAGGAGCAAACACTTCCACCCCGCTTTCCGCTATTAGTGGGGCCGCACGTCGCAAACTATGCGGAGTGTCGGCGTGCGGGTACACGTGTGTATGGCACTCCATGACAAATCGCCCCAACTTTCCCACGGAGCGGGCTCGTGTTGCCGCTTGTACTGTAATTGCCCAAATGTGATATTAAGTTCCTAAGATAACGCATATTCAGGTTATACGATAGGCCGTTTAGTAATAAATTTACATATTTTGTCCGTGACCTCCGTAAATAAAATATTTTGAGTCAAGCTTGTGTGGTAACGAACAGTCCGAGATAATTATGTCGACTGATGCAGTCCAAGTCACTTTTCAATAGACAATACTCTATTTAAACTTCACTGAAATTTCTTCGATGTGTATTCCGCCAACTCGCACTAGGCCAGCGTGGTGGACTAAGGCCTAAACCCTCTCAGTTGTAGAGGAGGCCCGAGCCTAGCAGTGGGACGTATATGGGCTGATGATGATTCACTATGCTGTGGTAATTTATAAAATTAAACACATAATTTTGATCCCAAGTCTAATTGGAGTATAGTGTGTAAGAAAATACTAGAATTTTTAAAGTCAAATATTACAGATCTAAAATAAGTAATTGTCAAACGAACCACCAGCGCTACTAACGCTCAAAACTGAAACTGAAAAACGAATAGATGCTTTTAAGTTTCCTCTCCTGTTGATTAAAATCCTAGAGCATCCTCAATCCTTGTACAGCAAAAGTGCTTGCACCAATTTCATACAATTTGACAGTACTCATGGCGAACGTTAAGCACGACTCATGCAAATATGATGAAACTCAGCCGAGCCATTCAATTTCCCCGCCTGCATGAATGTTGGCGTTATAAAGTGTTCAGACGCCTACAGGCTCGATTTTGCTAACCAAACTCATTTGTTTTCGATATCGAAGCGATATCGGGACGACTACATTTTCTTCACTTCATTCCCGTGACGGGGAAAATGGTTTTCGTGCGCGACGGTAGCTGACGTAGATTAAGGATTATAGGAGATAGGACATGTGAGCGCGGCGTGTGTGTAAAGCTGTTTATAATCTCACAAAAGTTTTTTGTGGAGAGGAAATCTTTGAACAGCAAATTAGCACCGTCAATGGCAATGTTGATCCTAATACTGCTATTTGACAGCTGTATTGGATTTTCATGGAAAAAGGTAAGTCTTCCATAAAGGGGTGCCATACATATATAATATGTAAAAGCAGTGATGGCCTCGAGGTTTAGGCGCACGGTCGAGAATTTCGGCGGTCGCAGGTTCAAACCCCAGGCACACACCTCTGACTTTTCGAAGTTATGTGTGTATTCACAAAGAATTATCACTTGCTTTAACGGTGAAGGAAAACATCGTGATGAAACCTGCACACCTAAAAGTTCGTAGGAATTTCTTATATAGGCTGATTATGATGATGATATATAATATATGTATGTATACTCTGCCATCAATCTCGCCTTCTGTTGGGAGGCACTATCAACGCATCATTATTTTATGACGCCTTCTGTACGCCGCGCCGTTTACATTATATTGCGGTATCCGTTATTGGATTGTTATGACAATGTAAATGAAAATAATTAAATAAAAGAAAGAACGTTGAGAAAGGAGAAATTACAGAAGCTCCAGTATTCTTACTGAACCCAGTGAAAACCTACAGTAAATCTGTTATTAAACACCGTTTTTCACTCGTAATCGGCTGCCGTGCTAGTCTGATGGAGTCAACATAGCATATTCTAAACCTTCTTTGCTATAGTCAGTATCAATGGCTACCAATTAACTTAACCCTCTGTTAAAGATTATAATATTTATTCTATGCCCCATCCCGTCACATTACTGAATTGACGCGCTGTTTATGAAGACGTAATGGAGAGTTCCGCAACGTCGCACCCGCGCTCTACGCGTCACGGTACGAGGATATACCACATACAAGGAAGTATATGATTCGGAGTATTTACTGCATCGGTACTTATTGCAGACTACATGAAAGGATAGCAAAGGTAAGAATGGATGTGAGATTAACAAAAATATTATCGCTTTTGTACCTCTTTTAGGATCCCATCTATCTCGAAATAAATAAATAAATACACCCAACAGTCACATACATAGTTCTCACCCCACACTAGGATACAAGACCTGTGTCGTGGGTATCAGAAACTACGGGAGACTTTACGGTCTCACAAACACCCAGACCGGAAACAAATATAGGTGGGGTGCACAAACATTTGTCTCGGTGTGGGGATCGAGCCCGCGGCCTCTCGTTTCGCAAGCTGCTGTCTAGCCAACTGCGCCACGGGGCTGTCAAGATAAAATTATGTAAAATAGATATCATTGTACATACATATATGTAGGCAAAGCACTATATATAAAGGCAAAAATTGTATCAATCTAACCTAACTAACATCTTATATCACACAGGATCGGATCAGGATCACACAGGAAGACCTAGTTATACTCTTATTTTGGAAAAGAGAGCCTATGAAATGGTAATCGCCTATTACGTCACCATAATTGACGCTATGTCGTGTTAACGAGACGCTTCTCAAACCAGTTTATACGGTTCTTCGCAGAAAGCAGAAAAAAATAAAAATATTAACAAAAAAATGTATACGAGTAGCTAAAAAAGTCGATTTGAATACTAATTTTATCCTAGCTGAACAAAAGGAAATTCCTTTGTCAAAACTTCTACAACGTTCGATAAAATACCGAATAGGCACTACCAGACGTACAATTACCTTTTTTTTATTTCCATACAAAAATATGGCTACGTCGGCTAACAAGCGAAGCAACAGGTGAACAAGTAAATATTTTTCCAACAGTGAAAAAAATTTATGAACTACGCCAAAGGCCGAATGCTTTTTAGTACAATTTTTATGTTTTTTCACAAACACGCCTTTGCCATGTCCATAAAAAATTTGTTATGACAAAGACAAAACATTTGCGAGTACGTGGAATTCCGTATTTGTATGACGTAGCTTGTATAACGTACATAAATAGTGGGTTACAATAACGACAAGATGGAAAATTTCATGTAGTATTAATCATCATCATCATCATCATCAGCCCAAATACGTCCCACTGCTGGGCACGGGCCTCCTCTACCATTCAGAGGGTGTGCAGGTTTCATCACGATGTTTTCCTTCACCGTTAAAGTACGTGATAATTCATTATGAATACACACATAACTTGGAAAAGTCAGATGTGTGTGCCTGGGGTTTGAACCCGCGACCGTAGAGATTCTCGACCGCGTGCCCAAACCTCGAGGCCATCACGACTTTAGTATTATTGATAATTAATAGATTTTATTGGAATAAGATATTTTGCTGAGACAAAGAACATAAAATAAACCCAGAAAATGTTTCGTCCATACATACATTCTCAATCATACATTTCACTACAACGACATCAAAGACTTCGTTTAATATCAAGTACGGTTAACATACACACAAATATATCAAATATCTTGTATGTAAATTCTACTATACGGGGATATTCAGACCGTGATCGGAAACTAAGGCAAGTCATAGCTAAGGTCATTAAAAAAACCCCCTGGCGTTAAAAAAAAACCCCGACAAAAAAAATATTGACGTTTTCCTAACACGTAGTTTCCGATCACGGTCTGAATACATCCTGTATAATTTCTTACCATGGAAGTTATAGTCAATTTTCGTAACAAAGTACAGCTTTCATTTAGTGTACAGATATTTCATTTACCTTTCAAGTGGAATTTCCCAAACAGATCGAAAGGGTAGGCAGAGGTGCATTGCTGCACCCACATCTCATCAAGTAAGTATTAGTCCTACGTAATAGGGGCGAGCCTATTGCCATTTTTCAGGCACATTTCCAGACTCCGTGCTGCTACTGAGAATTTCCTAATGGGAAAACCCAATAACACTCTGACCGACCCGGGAATCGAACCCAGGATCTCTAGATCGCACAGCACATACTTGTGCCGCGAGACCACGAGGCAGTCATAAATCAAAATATATCTCCACGCTTTACGTAGATATATATTATACATATTACATTCAAAATAATTATTAGCAGCATTTTATCAATAGTTCTGACACATAAAATATATTTCGCTGCCTCCAAAGAGACGGTTATTGATAGCCTGTATCTAAATATAGAAAACGCCAATATTTCATACGGTTATAGAGAAAAAAAAAAAAGCAGTGATGGCCTCGAGGTTTAGCCGCGCGGTCGAGAATCTCGACGGTCGCAGGTTCAAACCCCAGGCACACACCTCTGACTTTTCGAAGTTATGTGTGTATTCACAATGAATTATCACTTGCTTTAACGGTCAAGGAAAACATCGTGATGAAACCTGCACACCTAAAAAAAAAAGTTCTTAGGAATTTCTTAGGTGTGTAGTCCGCCAACCCGCACTAGGCCAGCGTGGTGGACTAAGGCCTAAACCCTCTCAGTTGTAGAGGAGGCCCGTGCCCAGCAGTGGGACGTATTTGGGCTGATGATGATGATGATAGAGAAATAAATCGAAAATGTAACGTTCCCTTTTATGCACGATATAGATTGTTCAGTTTGAAGGTCTCACCGTCCGCCCGGGGCGCTACAAGTTTCTTACACTAATTAATTAGTTATAGCCACTTAGTGTCTACCACCGAATTAAACTTGGATTAAAGGATAAATTCCACACACAAACTTTAAGGTTTAGTTTTGTACCGTTACAGTAATAATCTTGCAAAGATTGTGTTTTATGACTAAAATTAGTAACGAGCCTATTGCCGTTTTTCCGGCACTTATCCAGCCTCCGTCATGCTAAGGAGAATTTCCGATTGGAAAATCTAATGAAACTGCCATATCTAATGCAATTACCATATCGGTAATGGAACCTGGGAACTATAGAATGCACGACATACATGAACAATAAGACAATATTAATTAACGGACGACTACTTATTTTTATTTTTTTATTAAAAAACATAGTTTAATAAAAATAGGTATGTCATATTTTAATCGTGTTGCCTTTGCATCATACGCGTCCATTAAAAAAAAAAAAAGATCGACAAACATTTTGAGAAACCGAGTTAAGCGAGTTTTAGCCACGAAAAGTTATCTTTCTCATACACGCCTGTTTTCCTGATTGTGTAAGCAATATATACTAGTGACTCATATTTGTACCACGAGACCATCAGGCAGTCACATAGATATAAACAAAGCGAATAAAATATCCATCATAACATATTCAAAATATTTTACATATTTTAAAGTCAAACTCTAAAATACTGATCACAAAGGATTTCAAACGACAAACCCCATCTGAAGTCTTGTTCTTACATCGAGGTCGCGCACCCGGGGATATTCTAAACAATGCACACAAAATTCTAGAATATTCGTAGAAGTGCTCGTATTCAACCACATACACAGGGAATCTACCAAGTATTTCTATATGACTAATTGAATTGTGAATCTACAGTATTACTCTATGTGACTAGTTGAATTCTGGAATTCGAACGTGAGGGAGTAACCTCGCAGTGTTTCAGTGTTTGGTAAGTTTTTACGTGACGTCAAGTTTTGTTTGCACTGAGTTGAGCCTTCAAATGTAACTCTTTGATGTTAATTTATATTATTTTCATAATGATCATCAGCCCAAATACGTCCCACTGCTGAGCACGGGCCTCCTCTACAACTGAGAGGGTTTTAGGCCTTAGTCCACCACGCTGGCCTAGTGCGGGTTGGCGGACTACACACCTAAGAAATTCATAAGAACTTTTTAGGTGTGCAGGTTTTATCACGATGTTTTCCTTCACCGTTAAAGAAAGTGATAATTCATTGTGTATACACACATAACTTCGAAAAGTCAGAGGTGTGTGCCTGGGGTTTGAACTTGCGACCGCCGATATTCTCGACCGCGTCCCTAAACCTCGAGGTCATTACTGCACTCATTTTATTTTCTGTTAATTGTATGGAAATGATATCCCTTCATCATTATCATCATCAGCAGCAGCCTTTCTTACGTCCACTGCTGGACATTGGCCTCACCTATGGCACGCCACTGACTCGATCTTCGGCCCTCCTCATCCAACCGCTGCCAGCCACCAAAGAATGATATCCCTTTATTAAGTATATTTTAGGAAAGCTAGGCACTTAGTTAATTGAATGTAATGATATTTCTTAACTTGCAAAGCAATTATACAAATATCTTTGCAAAGTTATGACGTAGGTTAATAATTACGGATATATTTATTTTCTTAACAGATCTATATGTATAGAAACAAATAAATAAAATTGGAGTGTCTGTTTGTGATATTGAAATAACCGCTTTTTAATAAATGTATATGGATGTATACACGGTACATATACCAAAATAACGTTTTTTACAATTTTTGTCTGTCTGTCTGTTTGTTCCCGCTAATCTCTGAAACGGGTGGACCGATTTTAACGGGACTTTCACTGGCAGATAGCTGATGTAATAATGAGTAACTTAGGCTAGTCTCAAATAAATCTATGAAACTAGCTTCAAATATTTGTCAAATTATTATGCTAAGTAATCCTATTTCCAGACAAACTACAAACGGTATTCCGCCAAAAGCTTAGGACCGTCTTAAGGCCCACAACAGCTCAGATGTAATACCGTGCTTACAAAGGCGACTCTCATTTACAACAACAGAAGCGAAATCAATTCGACGATTCAAATCAGAAAGGACATCGCAAACTTTGCCGGCCTAAAAGACAATTAATTTTGAATCCCCCGCACCACTTTGTGAAGTTACAAATCAGGGATTCTGGCGTACGCCGACCGAGAGAATTTCCAAAGTTCGCTCGTTCCATCCCTAGATATACACACGCCGATATTGTCTTCATTCACTATACTGTACGTGTACGGTTTTTGGGTAAACTAATATGAGTGCTGTTTAAGTGAAATGACTGTTCTAGGCTTTCGTTAAGTTTATGTTCTAAGTTCACAACAATCTTGCTTTTGATTTTCCATCTAGAAGTCACGGGTTCAATTTTCAATTTTTTTTAGCATCAAACACTGCAGTAGTGTTTTGGAGTGGAGACCGCGCTTAGGTAGACGATAAGTAGTCCGAAGATTGACGAAGGTGGCAGATAGCGGATGGATAAGGGCTGCTCAAGACCGGGATGGTTGGCGCCTACTCGGGGAGGTCTTCGTTCAGCATTGGACGGCGATAGGCTGAGAATAATCTGCGGTGTCTGGGCATATACCCAAAGAAACGCAAAAGGCTCCAGATGTAATGACTATTATTAAAAGCATGCTGAGAGCATGCTTGCCAAGCTACGTAGCTTGGCTCACAGGTCTCTGCACACCCCTCTTTATTAAAGCCTTGAGTATTTGTACTTATAAATTCATCATCATCATCAGCCCATACATTTCCCGCTGCTGGGCACGGGTCTCCTATACTACTGAGAGGGTTTAGGCCTTAGTCCACCACGCTGGACTAGTGCGGGTTGGCGGACTACACAACTACAAAGTTCCTGAGTATTTGGTACCCAGGTTTCCTCAGGATGTTTTCTTTCACCGTTTAAGTAAGTGATAATTCATTGAGAATACACACATAACTTCGAAAAGTCAGAGGTGTGTCTGGGGTTTGAACCCGCGACCGCCAAGACTCTCGACCTCGAGGCTATCACTACTTGTAAATCACACATCATAACTACTTTTAATTTTCCTATGTACATTTTCCCTTCTATGAAACACAACACCTTGAAATAACATCTCTTGCTTCCAGTAAATAATGGCTTTCAGAGAACTTATTATAACGCATCGGACATAAAACGTGAAGCGAGATAAAGGTGCACATGCAAGTGTGCCGCGTTCCGGGATCAGCCAGTGTATATCCGGTTTTCGGGGGGGCTTCAATCATGGTGAAAGGATGACCGTGCCGGCATTTTTTGTCCGGTTTGTCGCGGTCGGTCCTTTGATCGCCATGATTGATAGTCCCCCAAACTTCTTCACAATAAGGTGAAGAGGTATTCGGCCGGCATGATTGTGTCGACCAACGGGAGACCATCATCTCACTTTGCCGTGCCAGAATAAAAAATAAAAAAATAAAAAATGGTTGAAAATAAAATGAAACTATAAAATCTAATCTCATCCCAGTAAATAGCTTTATCAACTCAAAACTTCAGCTAACACTCCTAACATTAGCTGACGAATGGAATAGATACAATATTTCCCACCGATTCAAAGCTTTTTGTCTAATATAAAACATTTATGGAAAAATAAATCATATACGCGGTAAAGCTGAGTGTACAACGTGCCAGTGCAGTCAGCCATGACTGAGGTGTTAGGCCAGTTCTCACGCGGCTAAATCCATATTCATTTCAATAAAAATATTTTATATTTATGCGAAATGTTTAGTGAACCGTGAGAATTTTTGATGCGATTATGTTTCGACAGTGACGTAATTGATTAAGGGGTAGCTTTGCATTTACAATATTAAACGATTCAACTGATTTTAAGTGGTCATAAACATCTATTGCAGTGATGGCCTCGAGGTTTAGGAGCGCGGTCGAGAATTTCGGCGGTCGCAGGTTCAAACCCCAGGCACACACCTATGACTTTTCGAAGTTATGTGTGTATTCACAATGAATTATCACTTGCTTTCGCGGTGAAGGAAAACATAGTGATAAAACCTGCACACCTAAAAGTTCTTAGGAATTTCTTAGGTGTGTAGTCCGCCAACCCGCACTAGGCCAGCGTGGTGGACTAAGGCCTAAACCCTCTCAGTTGTAGAGGAGGCCCGTGCCCAGCTGTGGGACGTATATGGGCTGATAATGATGATGAATGATGAAACATCTATAAACTTGAAGTCTCTTCCAAAATTGTATAAATAGTTGGTGATAAAAAATATAGCAAGGTCTATGGGGCTAATTACGATAGGCTCTTGTCATTTGTTTATTCGGACGTGTTTATGTGTTTATTCATTTTTTGTCATAAGTTTTTGTCATTGCCAACTAAGGCCTAAACCCATTCAGTTGAAATGGAGGTCCGTGCCCAGCAGTGGGACGTATATGGACTGTGATGATGATGATGATTTGTTATCATGTAATTTTTTACTTTACAGATGAAATACTTTTAGATACTTTCACAGCCCGAAATCTAGATCAGTTATTTATTCGTACGAGTTGGAAACACATACGCTATATTAGATTAATAATATGAATTAGCTTCGTCGACTTTTTGCTGCCGACCTCGCAACCGAAACCCTTTGATGTAGTTAAAGTTCTGTATGGGCGCACCGTTTGTGTACACTTTGTTGATTTTGTTCAAATCCCGCTCGTTCATTTTAGATTTGATTTACATTCATCAATTTGTTTTTACTGATGATTCATATGAAGCGTATATTTTGCGTCTAATTTTATGAGAATCTCGTTGGGTTCACGGCACACGAACGTGCATTGCGGTTGAGGAGAGCCGGGTTCAATTCCCACAAGTCGCCATAATTCTTACACCTATAAATCGGGTCTATACACTAGATAATGTCTAAAACACCTAAATCGCAAGGACTTCGTGTTCTGACCAAAAATTATGTCTTAATTTTTGATACCCACAACACAGGACTTATATTTAAGTATATTTAATCACAATGAATTATCACGTTCTTTAACGGTAAAGGAAAACATCGTGATGAAACCTGCACACCTAAAAAAGTTCTTAGGAATTTATAAATGTGTATTGTCCGCCAACCCGCACTAGGCCAGCGTGGTGGACTAAGGCCTAAACTCTCTCAGTTGTAGAGGAGGCCCGTGCCCAGCAGTGGGACGTATATGGGCTGATGATGATGTTTAATCAGGACTATGTATGTGACTGTTGGGTGTAACAGTCCACCACGCTGGCCTAGTGCAGATTGGCGGACTACACACCTAAGAAATTGGATACATACTTATTTATAATGCCCGTAGAATTAACTGGACTATTCCAAAAAGTTTTAAAAGGCCT
This sequence comes from Hemaris fuciformis, assembly GCA_907164795.1. NCBI lineage: Eukaryota > Metazoa > Arthropoda > Insecta > Lepidoptera > Sphingidae > Hemaris > Hemaris fuciformis. The sequence continues at coordinate 1,796,841 of OU015452.1, forward strand.
GAAGAAATCTAGAGACAAATTTCAGGAAGACTCAATCCACTAAGTACTAAACTAAGTTCTGACACATTATTTCTTTCATTGGAAAAGTAATGACGTCGCCAATAATATTTATCCACGTAATATCGACATTAAGTGTTATGAGGGAACTTTTATTGTATTGTTTTAACTCGCGTCCCGTCTTTCCTAGAAACTTCTAAGCGATGTTGAAATTTCTATAGACAATTATATCAAGTAATACCTGTAATGACAACATTAAGTGTTGTTCTCTAGTTACTAGACCCAATATTTCACAACGAAATTGCTTCTTCATATTTACCTTACGAAATTCGAGATTGTAGGAAGGATTAGATTAGCTGTTTTACTTACTGATATTATAAAGCTGGAGAGTTTGTTTGCTTCGACGTTCTAATCTCAGGAACTACTAGTCATATTAATAAAATTATTTCGGTGTTAGATAGCCTTGAAGAAGGTAGGCTATATCATCACGCTGAGACCAATTGGAGTGGAGCACTAATGAAGAATGTGGCACAGACGGGGAAAAATATTCCTTGTGCAGTCTAAAGTTATGGATATGGAGTTGCGGGCGCGAGGTATAATTTATAATAGCTCTGCCCTGTTCGAATCTATTTGTACAATTCCGCATGACTACGGCGGGAATATTCTTGATAACCGACGGGTTCCTTCTTTCCCATGTCCTGTTTTTTAGGTTTCCGTACGTCCAAATAAAAAACGGTACCCGTATACGATCACTCGTGTGTACGTTTGTCCGTCCGTCACAGTCAATTATCTCCGAATCTACTAGACCGATTAAAGTTAAAATTTGGTACACACACATCACTTTCTGTGACCCAACCGCAGAGGTGGGACGTAAATAGATGAAATCTGTGTAGGAGGTCATTTTTGAGGGGAAGGTGAAAATTTAAAAAAAAATCATTGAAAACTGCATCGTGTGCATATCAAATGGAAGGTATTAAGTAATTAAGGTAAATCTTTAATGTATTTTTTCAATAAAATAGGCGAAAATTGACCATTCCCTTATCTCCGAAATGACTGAACCTAAAATTTTGAAAAAAATAATACAGAAATTAGTTTCCTACTTATACATTATTTTTAACATAGAATTAAGGAGAATGTCAGCAGGCCGGCTTGAGGATATAAAGACGAGAGATGGGAATCTGTCGCCACTTAATGCTCCATTTGGACAGCGTCGTTCTTACCATCAGTTACGGCCACTTCATCATGCCAAGATATAAAGAAAAACATTATCAGCCGGTACATTATTGAACTCTCCAGTAAGATGCCTCTTCACAAATATGGGTTTTCTAGTACCACCGTCGCCAATCAGGACACACTTGATTGTGGTCATATCATCTGCCATTGTTGCGGATTTTATAATTACCGTAAGATTAAAAAAAAAAACCGACAAAAAATATAAAAAAATACGTTTTCCTTAGAACCACGTCCAATTATTATCTATATTTGTTCGGATTTGTTATTTCTTTTCGGGATTTTTTTTAGCGCCAATGGGTTTGTAATCACCGTAGCTATTACCCGCCTTAGTTTCCGATCACGGTCTGAATGCACCCTGTATACAAACGAATGACTGAACCTATAAACGTTGACTACCAGCATTGTATAAAAAAAAACGAAACGGCTCACTATATCGTCACTATGACTCAGAACACACTATATGTTTTAAGTGATAAAAAACATTTTTTAAATATACTATCCCACTCCACTATCTTCGTCTGAGGGAATCCTAAACCAGCCAATGATTTATGCCACGCCATGTCTCAAAGGTCCGATACAGCGGATTAAAAGTGCTGCGTCGTCCCGCCCTCTTGAGCCACATATGGACGCCCGCAGGTGACGTGCGAAAACCTTTTGACAAAATTATTTTTCGCCACTCTTTTTTGGACACGTCTATATTTTTTGTCGAGTTTTATGTTTGCAGAATAAAGTGGAAATGTAAAATATAATAATACCAAGTACTTCGAAATATGGTAAGCATAAATGTATATTCTCTTAGGAATGGATCGAGAATCGTTCGAGAAGTTCGGGTTTGATGTCAAAGTACTATTGCGGCTTTTTACAAATTCTGAGTATCATCATCATCGTCGTCATGAGAGGGCCTTAGTCTACCACGCTGGCTTAGTGTGAGTTTGTGGACTACACATCTTAGAAATTGCTACAAGTTTTTAGATGTGCAGGCTTCCTCACGATGTTATCCTTCACCGTTAAAGTACGCGATAATTGATTTTGAATACACAAACAACTTCGAAAAGTAAGAAGTGTGTGCCATGGGTTTGAACCCGCGACTAACGAGAAACTCGGTCGAGCGCCCAAACCTCGAGGCCATCACTACTTCCTTACTTTAATTCAAAGCATAGAAATGTGAAAATAAAAACCGTTAAATTCGAGATCAACATAATAAGTACATAAAATTTTAACGAACCAACGTAATTTTGCCCAACAATTAGTAACGCAGTGAACATCTAATGCTAGACAGCCCCGTGGCGCAGTTGGCTAGACACCAGGTTGCGAAACGAGAGGCCGCGGGTTCGATTCCCGCACCGAGACAAATGTTTGTGTGATCCACAAATATTTGTTTCGGGTCTGGGTGTATGTGAGACCGAAAAGTCTCTCGTAGTTTCTGATACCCACGACACAAGACTTGTATCTTAGTGTGGGATCAGAACTATGTATGTGACTGTTGGGTGTATTTATATTGTCGCTTTCAGCCCTAAAATGAAAGTAAAAAGCAAAAACAACCTACTTTCATTTATTACTAGACATGTTACATTTAATTAACTCTACCTTTTGGCTAATGACAGCAAGTCTGGGCTTTGTTTTAGATAAAAAAAATATAAATGTTTTAGGTTTTCGCGGCATGTTACACTAGACCTTTTCGACATTCACCAGAAATATACCTCTAACAAGCCGTATATTATCCATTGTTACCAATGTCAGTAATAATAAATAAATAAATAAATACACCCAACAGTCACACACATAGTTCTGATCCCACGCTAAGATAGTCAAGTCTTGTGTCGTGGGTATCAGAAACTACGAGAGACTTTTCGGTCTCACATACACCCAGACCCGAAACAAATATTTGTGGGTCACACAAACATTTGTCCCGATGCGGGGATCGAACCCGCGGCCTCTCGTTTCGCAAGCTGGTGTCTAGCCAACTGCGCCACGGGGCTGTCAGTACTTCCATAGAAGCCCAAAAGAGTTACACGTTAATTGTGTAACGCCTAGTTTATGTTTATTGTTAGTTCTTTATTTATCAAATTTCTTTTGCTAAATAAAGATTTAAAGCTTTAGATTATAATTCTGAACTTTGAAAGGCAAACTGGGCTTTTGGGCTTCTATGGAAGTACCCGCCACTGATTGTTACACGATTTAAAACTCTCTTTACAATTTGAAAATGTCTTTTTCTATATTACCCACGCTACATTCAACTAAGAATATCATTTATAAGAATTCATTACAGCAGGGTTTTTCAAACTTTGGGTTCCACAAACCCAGACCCGAAACAAATATTTGCGGATCACACAAACATTTATCTCGGTGCGGGATCGAACCCGCGGCCTCTCGTTTCGCAAGCTGGTGTTTAGCCATTTTGCGTCACGGGGCTGTCGGGGCATGCACATAATATAAACTATCTGGCTGCAATAGTGAGATTATTTTGGACCCCCAATTAAACCACTCCACTCACTATCTACAGACACCGCACGCAGCGGTTAAATAAATAAAAAAAAAAAATAAGCGTGTTCCAGTTTAATAACAGATAGAGAGCACATTTACCAATAAGATTTCGAGTCCAAAAATAAATTGTCAATACACAAACTTTCAGTCCAAGTATATGTAAATCTGAACGTGACTAGAGACGATCCGTTGTGAAATATTATTAAGCAGAAATTTGGCGAAATTCTGTTTATATTTTTCATATTACTAGAAGCGAAAATGCCTAAGATTTTGTTATTATAAGATAATAATAAGCTGAAAGATGGTTAACTCATTTGGTTTAGTGGTTGGGATGTAGTTAATTCTCTGAGTATTTAAAATGCATTATATCACATGGATCTTTACATAAGTAGTGATGATCTCGAGGTTGAGAATCTCAGTAGTCGCGGGTTTAAACCCCAGGCACACACATCTGACTTTTCAAAGTTATGTGTGTATTCACAATGAATTATCACTTACTTTATCAGCGAAGGAAAACATCGTCATGAAACCTGCACATCTAAAAGCTATAAGAAATTTCTTAGGTGTGTAGTCCGCCAACTTGCACTAGGCCAGCGTGGTGGACTAAGACCTTAACCCTCTCAATAGTAGAGGAGGCCTGTGCCCAGCAGTGGGGCGTATATGGGCTGATGATGGATCTTTACATAATGATATTCAATCTCTAAATAAAGTTGCCTAGGACCTTGTGTAAGACTTTGTATATCTAAAAAAGAAAGTAGATATACAACAGACAGATTTACTTTCATTTATAATATAAGTATGGAGTTGCAGAGGAAGACCGTGCCCGGCAGTGGGACGTATTTGGGCTGATGATGATAAGTATAGATGTAAATATATCGTTAAAATTTCTAAATTGACCAAATTTCATTGAATACCATAGTTATAGGCATACCGTAGTTGGATGGGATTACAATAAGTGTAAGAAATTCTAAGCGGCAACTACGTGTTTTTATAATTTTATTTAATTTTCTCCCCGTGGTACAAAGTATTCCCATACAAAGTAACCGTAGATAAGTACGGTGTGTGAGCAGCAAACACAGAAAACGATATACTCGTTGACACTACAATTGCGAAGTAATTGAAAACCATTTGAAACTGTAAAAGCAACATTGTGCAAGATCTTGTGCTAAAACCGCTGGCACTTCGGAAATAACAAGAAGCGAGCGAGACATAAACAGAGCTTGTAATAAAACCACCGAGACACAGAAAGCGACGTTTCAAATGTTATATAATAACAGGCACATTCGTTTTGCACTGGGACATAGAATAAATATGTGAAGATGCGACACTAGTCTTTATCTTTATAATATATAAAAAAAAAAATTTAATAACATTTCCAGTGCAATCATTTCGTGAACCGTAAGATAATTTCTCATAAGATAAATATTCCTTGCTGACGGTTAGTTCTTCAGCCTTGTTTTTTTATCGAGCGGAAGCTAATTTTATTTATTCAGCCTATATCAAACGTCTGAAAAACAAATGAAAATTCTGTGCTGCGTATGGTCCTTTCGATTTAACGGTACGCACGGACGACGGCTATAATCTCTTGGTGAGGCATTAAAATATTTATAGCATCATAAAACGCAAGCTTGATCGACTTCTTGATAGTGTTCTTCATCAAGCGATATCCGAGATACGGTACTGACATAGATATATGTATTTAAGTCAAATTCACACAAAAAATTAGACGAAAAAATGCAATTCTTTTAATCATAAACAGCACGTACGTTACACCACAAGAAAACTTATTTTAGAGGAATAAATTATATTCAATGGTTGGAATGGTTTGTTATATTTTGTTTTCGGAACGACTAATATTTAAAAAAAAACTATCTATAATGTTTCGCAAAGTAATGTACCTAAAAAATGCGCTTATAGAAATCATATTTAATATGCTTAAAATCCACCCAGAGACAAAAAACATAAGGCATAAACTAAAAACGGACACTCAACTCTTTCTAACACATATTCTATGGCAGCGCAGGCGGAAGGAATCTACAATTATAGTGGGCAATCAAAGGAGATATTTCTGTACCGGCCAGACCCAGTTTAGGAGCTACGTTTTGCGGTTGGACAAATGCCAATTACCCTGCGTTTTGTTTTGCGTACAAAAATAAAAAGACTTCGTATCCTCTAACATCTTAATCTTACCTTTGTTAATATCACATGGGAACTCTAACATTTCGAAGTATATTAATACTTTACCCTTTTGACATTTTCCTACACAAAAACGTTTTCAGGGTTTCCCGAAGACATAGGTGGAGATGTATTGGAACATTTACGTTCCATATTTAAATCCCACGTAAAAGACATGTAAAAATTGTATTTGATTGTTTTTTTTTATTTATTTATCCAATTATTACGGACAATAATTACACTAATCGATAAAAAAGAAGAAAAAACACAAAACACAGCAGAAAATAAGAGAAAATTATATAAAGTTATAGTGCAATCAACAATTTCCAACAAAATTGCCTTCCATTTCTCCGTGAATAATCCATACCCAACCCGGGAATCAAACTCGGGTATCTTAATCGCGCACGCCTATTTATGTTGCTAGAGTAGTCTTATTTGATACATGCAAAAAAAATAATTATGGCATAATGAAATTAACTGTCTCACTGAAATTATTGCGATTTGGAATCCCATTTTCAATACGTAACGAGGACCAAATTAAACGACAATTTTAATTAAATTAGCGAACAATGATAATAATTTTCATTATTTTATGCCCATTAGTCAAATCCGCACTTGCTATTGCTTTTTAAATATGTGTAATAAAATGATTTTAATTATATTATAAAATACATTTTATATAATTATCAATTAATGTAGAATTGAAAGCATATTTCTGTACATTATTCTATAGCTGTGGACCTGCAATTTGGAATTCCGTGCTCAATTCACGAGAACCCTACGTTTCGCGGAGACAAAAAATACCCGATGCCCGTTCGCAAAGTCCTATTGTTAGGTTTGAATGATTTTTTGTATGGAGGTAATACAAAAATCATTCAAATCAGCCCAGCGATTTGGACGTAAAAGTGTATCGGACAGACAGAGTTACTTTCGCATTTATTAGTAAGGATAAATTACACAGTTTAATTTTATCGTAGAATAGCTCTTCGATCAATATGAACTTATTAAACTGTGGATTCAAAGATGACTTAGAACCCGTTCTAGTACCCTGCTACCCTAAATACCCTCGGGGTGAATTAAAATACCGCGTGTGATAAAGTACCCCATAATAATCATTTCTCAAACGTGTCACGTTACGCTACCTCAATTTGACCAACGTGGCTTTGTGTTACTTTTCTGATAAAAACACCATTTTTTTGTTTTAAATAAATACCTACAGCCAACAGTCACATACATAGTTCTGATCCCACACTAAGATACAAGTCTTGTGTCGTGGGTATCAGAAACTACGAGAGGCTTTTCGGTCACACAAACATTTGTCTCGGTGCGGAGATCGAACCCGCGGCCTCTCGTTTCGCAAGCTGGTGTCTAGCCAACTGCGCCACGGGGCTGTCAAATGCCAAATGATATTTTGATACAATGACAATTCTTACTTCGTAGTTAGCTGTTGTCATTAAAGCAAGTGCAGAGTAAACGGTTTTATTTCTTCTTCTATATTTAAGCCGTTCTTAATATCACTGTGTCATCAGTACGTGTAAAATAAGCTCTATCTTCTCCGCGTGTGTAAATATGAACTTTTTTTTTCAGAATTGCGTCTTGTCCCACTCAAAAATACAATTTTCTTGCCGTGGAAAAAAAACATGTAACTTTACGAACCTCAAATCAGAAAATGTCTTTGCAACCCACCCTATGACAATTTAAATCGACATTAGATTCGAACCATGCCCTCATTGCAAAGACAACTCCTCGCCAGTGATCTTGACGCATGACCTGCACAAATTATATTAATGATGATTGACTATTGATGATACACTTGTTATCGCAAATAAGCTAATGATAGCCTTGTGTAATAGTATAATATTAATATCTGCGGTATTATAATGACTACTTATTAATCAAGGCTCGCCCCCTGTTACGTGGGATCCAAAGACAATTAGCAAAATATGAAAGCAGAAATGCACATCTCCCTATCTCTTTGGGGAATACCGGCGTGAGTATGTATATGTAGGCAATAACTTGTAGATTAGAATCATCATCATCATCATCAGCCTAATACGTCCCACTGCTGGGCACGGGCCTCCTCTACAACTGAGAGGGTTTAGGCCTTAGTCCACCACGCTGGCCTAGTGCGGGTTGGCGGACTACACACCTAAAAAAATCCTAAGAACTTTTTAGGTGTACAGGTTTAATCACGATGTTTTCCTTCACCGTTAAAGCAAGTGATTTCATTGTGAATACACACATAACTTCGAAAAGTCAGAGGAGTGTGCCTGGGGTTTGAACCTACGACCTGCTTTTAGATTAGAATGCATTTTCACATTCGTTATCATAAATAACCCACGCAATCTTAGGATAAACGGTCTTCTTAATAAAATTTCCTCTATAGTCCAGAATACCATTCGGATTTTGGAAACATTCGGGAAATTTAATATTATACCGGAGTACTACAATATTTTTTATTTTATGGCAGCTAGAAATTACTAGGAATGCGTGTATAATAATTAAAATGAAAACGGTTGAGATTTACAACTCCTTGTTTTATTTTAGTAAATGGATATATAATGGATATATTCAAAGTCTTATTGTCTTTATATATACTATTTTAGTCCCTAATTACCCCAACTGAAACCACAAAAAATCTCTCCTCGGTATAGTTCTTTTGTACTTAAAGTTAGTAAACTCAGTACCAAAATTTTCCATTCAACAATACATTTTATATAACAGCGAGTTTACCCCAATTGAAACCATTCTGTTAATCAGCCTAGTTTAAGCCCGCTTTTGTAAAATTAATACTAAAATCTTTATTCAAGGGCAAGACGATACTACCCCAAATACAAATAAAATTCTATACACATTGTTTCGGATTCAAAGCTCATGCATTGATTCTTACCCCATTTCGCCCCATCGAAGATTCTTAACATGTTTTAATGTGCCTAAACGAGCGTATTTGTCGCAGTACGGCACATAGGATCTTTGTGTAAGAGAGATAGGTATATTTCCGCTAACAAAAGGGAGAGTAAGAGGGAGATACCCGACGAAATGGGGTAACGGGAAAATGGTTAATTGCTATGACAATTTGCAATTACCCGCGATATCTCGCGCTGTGCCTGTGACGGGTTAGCGAAGAGAATTGTGCGGAATTGCTAGTAGACTTTCAAGTTTATGCAAGTGTGTGTAATGTTCGGTATAACGAAGTGCAAATTGAGTTTATATTTTTTATCTGTCTTGAAATACACACATAACCTAGAGCCTGTATTCCTCGAAGTGGTAGACGGAGATGCATTTCTGCATTCATTATGTATCAGTCCCACGTAATAGGGGTCGAGCCTATTGACGTTTTCGGAAATAAATCGACTGAATTGATTTGACTTGAAAAGGCTAGTTATTATTGTATTTATCATCATCATCAGCCCATATACGTCCCACTGCTGGGCACGGGCCTCCTCTACTACTGAGAGGGTTTAGGCCTTAGTCCACCACGCTGGCCCAGTGCGGGTTGGCGGACTACACACCTTACAAATTTCTAATAACTTTTTAGGTGTGCAGGTTTCCTCACGATGTTTTACTTCACCGTTAAAGTACGCTTTAATTCCTTGTTGATACACACATAACTTCGAAAAGTCAGAGGTGTGTGCCTCGGGTTTGAACCCGCGACCGCCGAGATTCTCGACCACGCACCTTAGCCTCGAGGCGATCACAACTTCTTAATATAATACTTATTGTTGTATTACCGGTTATTAATTTCTTACCAGCGTCAGATTTGAAAGACTATAGGGTCGTTCGTTGCTTTTGATAGTATACTAATGACATGTATGTACGAGTACATAATCTTCGTGAAAGAATAATTAATTACTGCCTCGTGGTCTCGCGGTACAAGTATGTGCCGTGCGATCTAGAGGTCCTGGGTTCGATTCCCGGGTCGGGCAGAGTGTTATTGGGTTTTTCTATTAGGAAATTCTCGGTAACAGCACGGAGTCTGGAATTGTGCCCGAAAAACGGCAATAGGCTCGCCCCCTATTACGTGGGACTGATAAATACTTGGCGAAATGTGGGTGCAGAAATGCACCTCTGCCTACCCCTTCGGGGATTATAGGCGTGAGGTTATGTATGTATGTAATAATTAATTAATCAACGTGTGTCATTATTAGGTGTATTCACAGTAAAAACTAATTATTAAATACTGGTTCGTCTTTTTCCGAATGTAAATTATAATTGTATTTGACTACCTCTGTAGGGCTGTAATGCTAGTTAGCTGAAAAACAGGCCGAGTGTTGTTTGCAAATGTTTGTTACGGAGCTGAGTGATTGTGAGAGCGGAAAAGTATCTCGTACTTTCTGCAGCTCGATGTAAGAGGTTTATCTAAGTATGACGTCAAAGGCAAATCTGGGATCGTTTGTTAGTATTATATAGGGTTAATCTCATAGAAAATTGTTAAGCAGGTGTCAACATATATCTTATGAATCATTTGCGAATACATAATATGTATAAATAATAAATACACCCAACAGTCTCATACACAGTTCTAACCCCATACTAGGATAAAAGTCCTGTGTCGTGAGTATCAGAAACTACGAGAGACTTTTCGGTCTCACAATCACCCAGAGAGGAAGTTTGAAAGTATCTCCTGTGATAGAACAGCTGAAAGGAAACCGTTTGTCGTAGTATGGGCATGTTATGAAAAGGGATGAATCATATGTAGGTAAAAAGGTGATGAATGGAGTGGGTGACTGAAGATATGAAAGAAAAAGGGGTGAATGAAGACATGACGGCTGATGGGGATGTTTGGAAGGATAAAATATACTGCGCCGACCCCAAATGAAATTGGGAACAGGGCAAGGTAATGATGACAAGCATTTGTGTCGGTTCGGGGACCAAACCTGCGGCCTCTCGTTTAGCAAGTTTGTATCTAGTCAAGCCTGGCTTTTTTTTTGTTTGGTTGTGTGATCTAAAATATTTATTTCGCGAAGTCTCTCGTAGTTTCGGATACCCACGACACGAGACTTGCATCTTAGTGTGGGGTCAAAACTATGTATGTGACTGTTAGGTGTACGTATGTATGTACGAATGAATGATTTGTCTATAACGTGAAGCGTTAGACGTTTCTATTATAAATATTAATCATCTAAATACCCCAGCAAGAGTAATTATGGTAGAAATTTTCCTAAGCAAGCAAAGGGTGGTATTTTTATTCCTCTTCGTAATATAGTAAAGTATGTCATACTTCCATTCAATCGGAATTAAAAGGCTTGTAATCAATTAGTGCCGCGCCATGGAGTCTGGCATAATACTCCATCAATCAACAATTTGTGACTCGTAGGTTTTTTACCGTCGCCAAAAAGCTGCTTCATAGATTACTCAGAAATGCTAACACAAGGTAATTCTACTTTCCCGGAATCCTGATATCTGTAAAAGTTATTTTCCGTTATAAGTTATGTCATAAATCAACGCTAATCTGCGACATGAGGTGTTTGCTACAAATGTGTATGTAAATTGATGCTGTGCTGTCGTGAAAGTGCAATCTTGGTTCATTGTGAAGTAATTCTATATTTGCATGTAAAACTAGACCACATGTTAAAAATTAGATATTTCTTACTTTCGTCTTTAGCCTTGACATCGGCTGTAACAATATTTTCATTATTAAATTTAAATTCATAAATGCTTAAATTTTAAAAATAATATGTAAATAGGGCGAAATTAATTTATCAAAAATCACACAATATGACTTGATAATGAGATGTGACTCTTACATTACAATATCCAGCAAACTGCTCGTTCATTAGGTATAGTTTTCAATCATATTATGTCCTAAAAATATATTCAGACAATTTTCATTAATTTAATTATTAATAATAATAGTCTATATATCGTTTCTTCAGGTTCTAAATGAGTAGTGATATAATAATATAATAATAAATTTATTTCAAAAACAGATTTAGTTTTACAATCGGTTTAACAGATTCAGTTTGGTGCAAGTATATGGCCTCGAGGTTTAGGTGCGCGGTCGAGAATCTTGCCGGTCGCGGGTTCAAACCCCAGGCAGACACACCTCTGACTTTTCGAAGTTATTGTATTCACAACGAATTATCACTTAATTTAACGGTGAAGGAAACTACGAGTATTGTGATGAAACCTGCACACCTAAAAGTTCTTAGGAATTTCTAAGGTGTGTAGTCCGCCAACGCGCACTAGGCCAGCGTGGTGGACTAAGGCCTAAACCCTCTCAATGGTAGAAGAGGTCCGTGCCCAGCAGTGGAACGTATATGGGCTGATGATGAAGTTTCTAAATCATGTGATATCGTATATCGAAAATCCAGCTCATTATAAAACTTCAAACAATGCCTGTAGCGTTGTTAATGGTGTCGTGTTTGCAGCTTTAATATATTGTAGTGCCGCTGTCTAGATTTTCATGAAAATATTTTGGCCGCTCGTAAACAATAACTTTACCAAACAAGCGAAGCCTTCAAACTGTTAAATACGTGGGTTACGTTATTGATATATCTACGATCTTTATTTTTATCAAATTTATTATCTTTATAAAAATTATTTTATTGAAATCGAGTCCCATATTATTTTAACTGGTTTAAGTAAGTTTACGGGTCGATGTTACGTATTCGAAAATTTGGATGTGTTGATGTTTGTTACTCAATTTACGCCACAAGAGACAGTGTCAAAAGAAATATATTTGGCTAGATACCAGCTTGCGAAACGAGAGGCCGCGAGTTCGATCCCCGTACCGACACAAATGCTTATGTGATTCACAAATATTTATTTCTGGTCTGGGTATTTGTGAGACCGAAAAGTCCTCGTAGTTTCTGAGACCCACAACAAAGGATTTGTATCCTAGTGTGAGGTCAGAGATAGCTCTGACTGTCACATACATAGGTATGTGACTGTTGAGTGTATTTTTTGTCACGTCTGTGCCCCTGTGCTCCTATTTATTGGTCGTAGCGTAATGATAAATAGCCTATAGCATTCGTCGGTAAACGGTCTATTTCAACGGTTCAATCAAACAACCAAACTCTTAAGCTTTTATATATTACTATACTTTTTATCTTAATAAAACTTATAATCAAATGAAACCGCGCAACATAGCTAGTCAGTTTTTTATAATACCATGAAAATTCTCACATCAAAGTATTTTGTTGAACCACTTGAAAATAAAAGAACCGAATGAGCATTTAAAGGTTTCAGAATACTTTTACTCCAGTCTTTAACAATAGACGCTAGTGGTTGAACATTTCTTTAGAATGTCTGAGAGAAAAACGGCAGAAAATCTAAAGTGAGTTATGATAAAAGGCAGTTAGTGTCGAAGTGGGGGCAGGAATGGATTCCAAAGTCAGTTCAAGAACATATAACCTAAGTTTTCAATTGTATAACTATTGATATGTTCGTATGATTCAAATACGAACTATTATCTTATTAAATCTGTGGCGCGTAAGTTTTTACTGACTTTGCAGATACGATGGAATATTGAGGAGTAAAATAAGTCGAATTTAAAGGTACCAGAATTTAAACAATAGCGGCAATTCTCCGCACGATTATTCGGTCAAATTAAAAAGGAAAAAAAAAATTCCTTACGCATTCTTTAATCAAGCCAACCCGCACTATTCCAACGTGGTGGACTAAAGATGAGGATAAGAGCAGTGCCCAGCATTTGAACGTGTATGGGCTGGTATAGATTTAGAAATTCGTTTTGAGTTTATTTAATTTACTGAAAAAAATATGCTTTGTTGAAATAAGCTGATGTTTTAGCTACAGAAAATATGAGTTAGGTCCACAAGCCGTTATGTTACACAGCGTCATAAGTTAATAGTTATGTTGATCAAGTTCTCAAATAAACAACACCATTTGTGTTGACAATTTTCTTGACCACATTGAAATGACTAACATTGTATTGGTTTTACTAGTATCATGGTATTATACACGCAAAGGGAATTTCTATCCATCACATAACAATCCAAGTTGGAAACTTTATCATTGGGGTACGAAAGCTTATCTGTGTAACAGTGATTATTCAACCGTTTAATTGGGGCACCCAGTCCTTTCACGAAACGTCCAATTAAACACTGAGACGGCGACACGTCCGAATCAGCAGCAGTGACAACGGCGGTCGATGACCCCGCCCAGCATATCGCTTAGTAAGAAGCAGTAAAGTCCCTGAAGAAAATACGCGAACGACCGTCTCATATCCCTTTTATTTACCATAATACGACAGTGTGAAATAAAAACACTATTCTTTGTAAACAAAGTTTCTTACCCAAGATTTATAGGCGTCTAATGTACGGAATTGGGTCAATATTCTACGTAAGATGGCCTGTTGTTGTATTTTATTAAGTTATTTATGGTACAAATGAATATAATAAGAACTACAGATTTTAGTACCACTTTTTATCATGGCGTTCCGACAGTCTTCAAATATAAAAACTTGGTAAATCTTACCTAGAATTCGAATAAATGACTAGGATTCCAGTAATAGAAGAGGAGACCGGTGCCCAGCTGTGGGAAGTATATGGAAATATATAGACTGGATACAGTTGTCCCAGTCTGTTAGAAATTAGATACATCGCTTGATGTCATTTTTACATTATACAGCGTATGATGTTCAGGGGATCAAAAGCTAAGACAATAATTTTAGTTGTTTGGAAAACGTCAAAATTTTTATTTTTTGTCGGGATTTTTACGTGTTTGTAATCACCGTAACTATTGTCAGTCTTACTTTTCAATCGTGGTCTTTTTACACTCTGTATAAAAATCTTAATATAGCTGGGTTTCCGAACATGGTCAGAACCGATCAAATTTGTAGAATACACCGTTAATAACTGACACAAAAAATCGACATGAAGAAAAACAATAGCATTTCCGTGCCATTATCCCTTTTGAATTCTTTTTACACGTATATCAAGCATCAAAAGAAGATTTAATGTACTTCAAACAATAAAAACACACATGAACGAGTAAAAAATACGCGACAAAAAGCCGAAATACTTCCAAGATGAAACATAATGATATGACTGCGAACTCGAGTATTTTTCACGCTTTTCACGCTTTTACTTTTTAATCCTGCTCGCGACAATCCTTTTAATTAAACATTAAAACATTCCTTGACGCCTTTTCTCGTTTCCAAACGGATTCCAGCGTAAATCGTTCTTAATTACCGTTGTTTTCTCATATTTCACGAGTCTTGAGATAAAACGCACTGCCTCGTGGATCGTGTTTCAGGGACAAAGGGTGATGACTTGGTATTTTTGGGCGGTCCCTGTGCCTTTTCATTGGATATTGCAGCGGTGAATAGCGGGTGAGTTTGAGCAGGTCTTATTTGGCACGTCTTTTCAAATAAATGGGTACAGGTGTAGAAAAAAACTTGAATAACCAGATTACATCGACCTTCATTTAGTCTTTATAATGGCTTGTAAAGGACACAACGCTTGGTAGTATTGTCAAAAACATAAATATCAAGTAGTCACTACATCATTTCTTTATGTATCCTATTATACAAGATCATCATCATCAGCCCATATACGTCCCACTACTGGGCACGGGCCTCCTCTACAACACATATGGTTTATGCCTTAATCAACCACTATCTATCTAAGATACTATCTCATGATTGGAGATAGGAGAAATTTGCGAATATCAAGCTTTCCGAATCAAGAATTAACTATGTGGATTTTCGTCCTTCAGCTGATTGGTTAAAACGATGTTGCGTCGGGGATTATTCAATACCCTTACATCCCTTTAGATTTGTCTGATTGGGTACCATTTAATTTGATTCATTATCATACTATCTCCGACAAGTCTCTCTAAAATCCTTTAGAGTAGATATCAAACAGACGTTTTTCTAAGACGCAGTAACTACATATATGAACATATAGAACACTAATTATATCTGTAGAAGACATGACTTAACAACTCTTATTAGTTTATTTAAAACTCTTAATATTCCTTTTTAATTTTTTACATATTTTTCAATTGTCTCATATCCTACAAAGCCGAATCGACAAAGCCACAGGCAGTAGTTAGTTCAATAATGAATTGCGTAGATCGAGACTATGAGCTATGCATTGATACTATAATATATCACAACATCTGCGTGTGTGTTTCGCTTAGGGCTCGATGACCCGAACAGATTCAACAATAAGCTGTAGTGATTTTGTCAACTATTTGTGTACATTTGTAATTGAAATCCTACAGGTGTAATAATTCTTTATTAAATCGTATTTAAATTAATCGAGCCAGTATAGTTACACTTTGGTTCAAGTAAAAAAAATACTGGCTCGTAATTTTTAATCACTCACTATGTTACTTCACAAAAGCGTTACTTAAAAAAAAAATATACTTATTATTTAGTTAACAATATTTTCACACTATATGTTTTCCCGACTAAATTACAGTTCGAATTTCCGAAGCGATAATTTAAAGTAACGACATCGCACTCGCTACAGTAGGTATGGTATTTTCCCCGAAATTTATGCATTGCGCAATACGTTGGCGAAAATATTTTTATGGTTGTAGACTTGCTAAAATTATGGCACCATGGGAGGGGCGGGAGCGCGCGGGGGGCAGTCGCAAGCTCCGGCACAGAAGCTTACGGAGCATCGTGCCGATCGTCCGCGCGTCCGCGATCTCTTACCCCAAAAATTCGATGTGTGTACCCCAAAGAAATCCAAGTGAAGTGTGAGTGTGATTTGTACGGGTGAATTATGCACGAAAAATTACGTATGTGTTTTGTGATTTGAACCCAAGTTTTCGATGGTGAGTGTATTTTCAATGTTTACAAGAACAGTTCTGTTTCACGTACTTTCAACTTGTTTATAAATTTAAATTGTTATCGTTCGGTCAGTTTAAGTGCGGAATGATTTGTTAAAGGGATTTCGGTTGGGATTTGGTTTGGGTAAAACTTGGTATATGCTTTGTAATTATTCTTAGATTAAATATTTATACTCTTCTATTTTTTATGGTTAAAACGAGCTCATTATTTTCAATGTATAATAATTAATATAAATTAATTAATGTCAAGAAGATAGCATCTTTAGATTTTCCTTTGAATAATATTTGGGAAATATAAAAATAACCCGGGGATGACTTTAAAAATTTACACAAAGGTGTCCTAATTATGTAGGGATAAGGAAAAAGGGTTGAGTAAAGATAGCAGGAAATTTATATTTTTATATTACATTCTTATAAAAAATACTGAGAAAAGAAAATAAAAATGTGCTTGGACTAAATTATTTTTAATAAATTTGGCCATCATTAAAGGCTGTAAACTTTTCCCATGGCTATCGGTAATTATACAAAATTATATTTTTATTGTTGATCTTCTTGGAATAATTATTGAATATCACTAATTAAATTTAATTGACTTTGTATAAATTATAATATAATATAGATGAATAATGTAATTAAATGAAGTGTATATATAATATAGATAATACTTTAGTATGGAGGTAAAACCCTCTCAGTTGTAGAGGAGGCTCGTGCCCAACAGTGGGACGTATATGGGCTGATGATGAATGGAGGTAAAAAGTCATGAATATTATTATCTTTCATGGTATATTTCGTACTATGTGTAAATTGTCTCATTCCTTTAGTCGGTTATTAATATGGGTGGTATAAAATAATGTGTGAATGATTTTTGCCATTTGTAAAGTGTCTTAGATAATTTAAAGTGACAAAAATTCTAAGTATATTTCATTACATATTATCATCATGATAAAATGAGTTTGGAAAAATAACTAGTTATAAATTCACTTGTTACGAATGAATATTTTTTAATTAATTAAGTTTAGAAGTAAAAAAAAAGACTACACGAAAAATTTATGATATTTTATTACGTTTTCTCTCTTAATTAAAATGTTAAGCAATTGCATGTAATTTAAATATTTAAATTGTATGCTTTATTTGACTGCCTCGTGGTCTCGCGGTACGAGCAAATGCTATGTGATTTAGAACCCGCGGGTTCGATTCCTGGGTGGAGCAAAGTGTTATTGATTTTTTGCATTAGGAAAGCTCAGTAGCACGGAGTCAGCAAATGTCAAAGTCAAAGTCAAATTATCTTTATTCAAATAGACTTTTACAAGTTCTTTTGAATCGTCAATTTTACACTTTTTAATATTTTTTTAAACTATTAAACTATTGGCGCTTAAATGTGGCAGAGAAATGGCAAAAGGCTCGACTCCTATTACGTGGCACTAATACATACCTGGCGAAACGTGGGTGCAGAAATGCACCTCCGCCTAACCCTTAGGGGAATACAAGCGTTAGATTATGTATGTATGTGTGTAAAAAAAGTTGACCCGTCCATTTCATATGTTAAAGTAACAATGGTTTTTTGAAAAATGTTACACGTTGAGATTCTAAGACAGACGCTACCTTATGAATAACACATGTTACGTCACTGCAAACGTTTACTTATGTATGGGTGCTTCAATTCACCTTTATTGTTTTTTCAATTCAAGTTCCGTCAAAAAAGTAATTGATCTTGAAACCTATGATCATTAACTATACAAGGTGTGAAACTGCTATAATGATAAATTCACGATGTAATAGAACTTTAGTATTATTTCACTATTTTAGTATTTTAGCAGTGTTCGCATCGAGGTTTAACCGCGCGGTCGTAAATTTGTGTGGTCGCAGATTCAAACCCCAGGCACACACCTCTGACTTTTCGAAGTTATGTGTGTATTCACAATGAATTATTAATTTCTGTAACGGTGAAGGAAAACATCGTGATAAAACCTGCAAACCTAAAAGTTCTTAGGACAGGTGTGGAGTCCGCCAACCCGCACTAGGCCAGAGTGGTGGACTAAGGCCTTCTCAGTTGCAGAGGAGGCCCGTGCCCAGCAGTGGGACGTATTTGGGCTGATGATGATGATGATGATGAGTATGAACCTGCCTGAATTGTAAAAGAGACAAAAAGTTTGGATTTTTGGCCTTTTGAGTACAATCAAACGCAAACTCGAATGAAATATTTTTCAATCTCAGAAATATTTTTTTATGTTTCTGTATCACAACTCTATATTTGATTAACATCATCTTGTCGACTGATCAATGCAAATTGCTAATAACGACCAAACATTAGCCAAACCGATGGAAAAACGAAAAATTGGGGAAATTGCTTAATCCGGTTTTTCGCAAGCCGTGCGGAAAATAAAGGGTGATCGTAAAAACAACAAATATTTGGAGATACTAACGCGAACCTTCGTGCTATAGTCATTACGGCTATCTGCTGATTGACCTGAAACCTTTATGGAAGAGTTTATCGTTTAATGTACGTGTTTTTCATGAATCGTGTCTTTTAACGGCTTTTTATGAAAGATACACCTGATGCTATATGTGTATGCGTGTGTGTTTATGTGTGTATTGATTGTTTTACTAATATTTATTTTATTTTTAATTTTTCTATTATTATTCAACAATTTATTTTTTTATACAGTTTATTTGAAGTCTGTAATTATGTTGATTTTTTTATTCTGATATTTTGATTAATTATTGAAATAAATATTTAAATATATAGATAAAATTGTTGAAACTCATTAGTAGCCTATCCTCTATACAGTGGCGGGACTTCCATAGAAGCCCAAAAGCCCAGGTTGCCATACAAAATTCCGAATATTAATCTTTAAGCTATAAATCTTTATTTAACAAAAGCAATTTGACATATATAAATGAGAATAACCTGAGCTACAATAAACAATTATAAACTAGACATTACACAATTAACGTGTAACGCTTTTGGGCTTCTATGGAAGTACCGACACTGCCTCTATGTAGATGAAGGTTCATTAATACAGTAATAAAAATTACATTCAATTAATATTTTATTTTGATTATAATAATAATAAAATATTGTTCAATGGAAAAAAAAGTTTAACGTGATGTTTTTCTCTAGTCTTCATTTCAATAACCTTTTAAACGTTACCGTAACCTTTGAGAATTTAATAAATTCCCTGAGTATATAAAACATTGTTGTATAGAACAAATTTGGCACAATGTGTCGGAACACAAGTCGGATTACGTTGGAGCCCCAATTACCTTGTTTCATATTAATCAACGTGTTTTAGACGTTGTTTGAGCCGTTCATGAAAAATACGCAACCGCTAAACTTATTAATAATAAAACCTTTGGAAAATTATGATTAAAGTGCTCTGTTTTTGGGTTCCGTGGTCCTGTGACGGGAACTTTATAAATTTTTAAGTATGTGAAGTCTGCTAATTTTCACCATCATCATCATCATCATCAGTAGCCGAAAGACGTTTACTGCTAGACGTAGGCGTCCCCTAAAGACTTCCACAGCGCTCTGTCGGAAGCGGCCTGGATGCTTCCCGCGATTTTCGATAGATCGTCAGTCCATCTTGTGGGACTACTAACTTTCACTAGGCCAAATAGTCGGACTGAGGAATAATTAATGTAATTACCATTAAATACAGTCGTTACATGAAGTGAGACGACCAATGTAGGACGATAATAAAAAATCTTATTTTTTAAAAAGAGAATTACAATTTATAATATAATTTTAAGTTTATATCAAACATTCAATCTTTAATATCAATCATTGGCTGATGTTTTTGTATATAATAAAAAAATATCTTAGTATAAAAATAAAATCTGGTATCTTCTTAATCTTAATTTAAAATATATTTTTAGGACAAAAGTAGGTACTTAAACATTTCTCAAAGGTTTTGTTTCATCGTAGTTTCTTAAAAATCACATAAAACCAGCCCCTTACTATGTGCGATTGTTGAGTAAGCTGTCAAGCTAAACAGCTTTTAAAATTGCTTGGTGTTCGTTGGGTTCGAGCCATTGGTAGTTGGCACGGAACCCGTGGCGCAAGTCTGTCTCGCACTTGGTCGATTTTTACGGGTGACGTAAAACGTATAGCAGATGGCGGTTTTATTAATTGGAATTTATCGTGTGAAATTCAATATTGGGAAAATGACGTGGCTTATATCGGAAAAATATAGAATAAATATACTGAAATATTGTGTGACTGAAATATTTGTTTGGGAAATTTTACGTGTAATCGGTGGCTGGGGAATTTAATATGGGGGATTTTTCTTCTTTTCGTGAAGTTTTTCGACTATTTTTCGCCATAAAATATTTCATCATCATCATCAGCCCATAAACGTCCCACTGCTGGGCACGGGCCGTCTCTACAATTGAGAGGGTTTAGGCCTTAGTCCACCACGCTGGCCTAGTGCGGGTTGGCGGATTACACACATAAGAAATTCCTAAGAACTTTTAGGTGTGCAGGTTTCATCACGATGTTATCCTTCACCGTTAAAGTACGTGATAATACTTTGTGAATACACATATTATAACTTCGAAAAGTCAGAGGTATGTGCCTGGGATTTGAACTCGCGACAATCGAGATTGATTTGGACCGCGTGCCTAAACCTCGAGACCATCACGACTTTTTATGATTATAAAATATTGTTTTTTTTAATTATGATAATTTGATATACTTGTAATTTCTCCAGTTCTATACTTGAAAAAATACTGGTTACTCGAGATTTATATTTGATTTAAACAGCGCATTTTTTATATACGTTTCTATATCTGTGTACTTTGTATACATAGCGTGCAGATTAAGTTTGGATCTCGCTAAGACAATTTATCTTGCAATAAATGCTCAACAACTATGCAAAATTAATTCGGCAACAAAGTAATTTGAATAAACCGAATGAACTGGCTATATTAATTAATGTTAGAAAAGTAATTATATACATTATTCATATTGCGATCAACACTCATCCAGGCCAATAGAGTGTTTTCAAGTGCCTTGAAATTTGAAAACGTTTTGTTTTCGCAAGTATAAGAATTTCTAAGTTTTTAAGTAAGTTTATTAGTACACCACGCTGGCCTAGTGCGGGTTGGCGGACTACCCACCTAAGAAATCCCTAAGAATTTTAGGTGTGCAGGTTTCCTCGCGATGTTTTCCTTCACCGTTAAAGTATGTTATAATTCGTTGTGAATATATAACTTCGAAAAGTCAAAAGTGTGTAGAGTAAGTTATGTTACCTTAAACATAGGTTATGTGAAATAATGACATAAAAATACGCCATAATCGTATCATATCGTTTTTTTTATCAATGCACCAAAAATCATTAAATTCGATTAACTGATTTAGACGTGAAAGCGTAACAAACAAACTCTCCTTCTCATTTATAACATTAGATAGAATAGATTAAGTTGCAATAAAATATTGATTGACAGAAAAATATTACTATTAAATATCTGTGGACATAGTTATGATGGATTAGTCTGTCATAGTTATGCCAGACTGATATTAATTTAATTTTGAATCAAATTTGTCTGATCTTTAGTATTGTGGAGAGAATGGATGAAAGACTGATTACGAAAGGTATTTATAGAGCGAATGTCTAAAGGTCTAGGAAAACGTATTTTGATCACATAAATAATATGTTTGAAAAGGGCATATAATATACCCTTAACTGACGTAAATGTAAAAGACGTATGTAAAACAGGCATTTAAGGTAGCTGCCCTGTGGCAAGGGGGCGTTAGAATCCCACAACGGTATCCCCTGCCTGTCGTAAAGGCGACTCAAAGGGAGCCCGAACCAAGCTAGTGTGGGTGCAAATGCACCCCTCACAACTCCGAGACGGCCGAGTAATTTTTTGTCTCGGAGGCGCATCGGGAAAAAAAATAAAAAATAAAAAGGCATGTAAAGAAGAAACTAAAGAGTGTTAGACTACAAACTCTGTACCTACTCTACTGCGATGAGGGCGCGTGTACTTAAATTAAGCGTAAAAATATCTGAAAATTTTAATTGAAAAATTGGCCCACGGCGATGTAAAAGTAATCATGGGCGCATAAAATTAATTGCATTATTAAAATCGTTCCGATCATTTCGTACCGACGGGAAAGTACGCAAAATACATACATACATACATAACCTCACGCCTGTATTCCCCGAAAGGGTAGGCAGAGATGCATTTCAGCACCCACATTTCGCCAGGTATGTATCAGTCCCACGTAATAGGGGGCGAGCCTATTGCCGTTTTTCGGGCACATTTCCAGACTCCGTGCTGTTACTGAGAATTTCCTAATGGAAAAACCCAATAACACTTTGCCCGACCCGGGAATCGAACCCAGGACCTCTAGATCGCACGGCACATACTTGTACCGCGAGACCACGAGGCAGTACGCAAAATAACACGAAATTAACAGATTTGCATCTGAAAAACCATTTGGAATGATTAAATTATTTTCCAACAAATTAATATGAATAATTTTGTGAAATTGTTAATGTTTGTTCGACTATTGGATTATTTTTTTATGAAATTGGGACTGTGAATGTTGAATATTTTATGCTTTAGAGAGTAACTCATGTTTCATTGGTATCATAATATTTTATTTTCGACCCAAGGATTTGATGAGGCTATATTTTGAAAGTAGCAGAAATTGTCTCGAGGAGATTTTTTTGTATGTTTACAGAAAGTTTAGTATAATTGTATCGACTAGTGAGAAAAATAGATAAATTACTTTTCTTTTGACGATCTATTTGGAAGACTCGAAGAAGAAAATACAAAGACGGTTATCAAAATTAACAAGAAATGACCAGTACAATTGTGTCGCTGATCAATATATGCGTAATAATTTTTAACGAAACGATGTAATATATAATAATATTTGGGAAAATTGCTGAAGATTCTAAAATGGTAGAAAAATATAAATTATTTTCTTTGAAATGTTTTTAAAAGTTTATGTATTTTTAATAGAAGTATTTTCAATTCATAAATAAAATAGCAACATTACAGAAACCTTTCTAAAATTAGGCAACAGTAACCATACCACGCTCCATGTGCTAAAACAGCGATTTTTTATTGCTCGATCAAAAATCACACGATTAGGCAACAAAACAGCAATAAAATCTAGTCTTACCCACATTCAGATCTTTTTTCATCCGTGATAAAAGGGAGATTAAACGCTTTACAGCCACCATAAGTCTTCCGCGTCATAATGTCGGTAAGAAGACCTTGCCACGTTCCGTTTTACTGTTAAAATCGCGTAAAAAATAACATTTAAAGTATATAGGTCAAGTGTGTTCGTGCGTGCGCTGCTGCGAGAATCGGAATGGCATTTACTTTTTTCACCTTTAGCACTTCACGTGTTGAATGTTGTCTTTATAAGAAATTCGTACCACTCGGAGCTTAAATAGAATTTTCTCGATGTATTTTTAAGAGACATTTCCACGTAGCGTTTCGGATTGGATTAGCGGAATTATGACTATCGATTATCATTAGTGTTGTAGGGAAGAGTCGTTGACGTTTTTGGCGTCAACGAAACGTTTTTTTGCGTTGGTTAACTAGTTAAAAAACTAGTTATAATATTAATATTATCAAATGAACAGCTCTTGTTTTTTTTGTTTTTTTTAGACATTTAGGTTATCCTAGCTAGATAAATGGTCGGAAAATTCAACTAGTTTTTTTCACAACCCATCAACCGTTCGTTCGTTTCTTCATCGTCAACGGTTGATTCAATAAGTTCGTTAAAAAACGCCCATCCCTAGTGTTGTAGTATACGTGTATGTTGACAGCCCCGTGGCGCAGTTCGCTAGATACCAGCTTGCGAAATGAGAGGCCGCGGGTTCGATCCTCGCACCGAGACAAATGTTTGTGTGATCCACAAATATTTGTTTCGGGTCTGGGTGTTTTTGAGACTGAAAAGTCTCTCATAGTTTCTGATACCCACGACACAAGACTTGTATCTTAATGTGGGGTCAGAACTATGTATGTGACTGTTGGGTGTTTATAATTATGTGTGATGGCGAAGTCGCCGCTTCGATTTCCGTGTTGGAAAATTGTTTAGTTTTTGTAAAATAAATCTTAGTATAAGTTGAAAGGGGAACCGTGCCCAAAAACGCTAGTAGCTTCATCAATTACCTAGTATTACTCTCAAGTAGTACTCATTGTCATTTTAATACTAACATACCAAAAAAATAAACGCAAGCAAGTATCTTGTCTAGTAATTTATATCCGTAGAATTATTTATGCCCGCCGTTAAGACAAAGACCTCGCATCGGATTAACATAAATCTAAATGAAAAATTAGTAATGTGACTGAGGCTAATCTTTGAATCTTGTGAGTAACTCACTTTTTAACTAACGTTTTTATAAGCCAACATCGTGGTGTTAAAATAGAAGTATTGGACCCGGTCGTGATAATTCAAACTGAATATTGAACGGACAATACATTGAACATGACTGTTTACTGGACAGCAATTAGGGGTTACGAACGAGAGGCCCTGAGTTTGTTTTCCAAGCCGGGCACATTGTTATTAGTTTTTTGTTACTATGGGATAGAGATGTTGGACTAAGGCCTTAATCCCTTTCAGTTGTAGAGGAGGCCAGCAGTGGGACGTATATGGGCTGATGATGATGATGATGATGATAGGATAGAGAGGTGTAAATTAGACTGACATTGATAATTTTGACAATAAGAAAAAATTGCTCAAGAAATGAACCCGGCACGCCTCGATTACTTCGAAGCCAACAAGAAAAACGTACTCCAGGTCAATATTCTTAACATTTACTCTAAGAATGTTTAAATTCACTGCTAATTGAAATGCCATATGGTTTTCCAACGTTTATTTATATACAATGGTTTACGCGTGCGTTTGTGCGTGGAACATTTTTGTTCAACTATTTCGGGAATTTATGGCTCCTTTTATTGGTTTAACCCGTGACGTATTTTTACCGATGTGATTTTTGAACTTTGTACATTATGAAACCTGAAATATGAAGTTAGTGCGGTAGACTTCAGCTGTATTGAAAAAATATATACAAAATATTAGCTAAGCTTTTTTAATACACATTGTATACCATTAATATATCACTTTTCACATCTCCATACTTTTTACGGGTGGAAAGCTTAAAGCTCCCCGTTCGGTACTTCAAGGGAGACCGAAGTCGGGGACTCCAGCCTTCCATCACATCGCGAGCTATTATTCGCTTGGCCAAGTTGGGTCCCTAACCAAAAATCCTACGCTGGTATACCGACTAGAACCTCTCGATGGCCGTTTTGTTTCTCATACCTGGTTCTAGCCACAGAAACAACGAAGCCAAGCTCATCACATTGCAGTATAATTACATTTTACCATGCCAGTATAAAAAGCAAATCTTTTCTAGAAAAAAAAAAAGAAATTCTCTAATGAAATAGTTCTCAATACAAATTGCGATCAGTAAATTCCTTCAGACTTTAATAAAAGCATTTTAATCAACGTTATTAAGAGCACGAGCTGGTCCCAGTAACGATACAAGTTTAAACTAGCAGCCGAACACACCGAAAGTCAATTACGCCCGCCAGATTTACAAAGTCAATAAAAGATTAAACCCCGTTTGGTAGATATTGGGGGATGCCGAGCTCTAATTGGGTGAAGCGTGGTTGATGTTCACGTGTAGAAGACCGCAGCGCCCGGTACAAGTTGTAGGAGCCGCGAGGGCAGGTGCGGTTTTAATAAAAGACCGTTTTGGCTTCTGAGTACTGACTGAATGCCGATTGGTATATTGGCTATCATGGTACTATGATTGTAGTCAACATAAATATCAAGGTTATTCATGTATTTCCCACTGTATTTACGTATGCAGAAATAAAGATATCACGTAACGTGGTCTTTATTAGTTAATTATTAGCTACTAATAATAAGTAAATACATACAACAGACATACAAGGATCTGACACCACATTAAAATTCTCAGTAGCAGCACGGAGTCTCAAAATGTGCCTATAAACGGCACTTGACTTAGCGAGCCCATTACATGAGACTTCAAAGATAACTAGCGAAACATGGGGTAAATGTACGCCCTGCCAACCATTATATATGATATAGACGTGTATGTGTGTATTAAAAATGTATCCAGGGAAATTAAACACATATGTATTTCATTAAGTTTCAGGTATATTTTACACACGCGGTTTCTCAATTTCACTTTACGGCCGGTGTTTAAATTAATTTACGGATTGTTCAAATAAAGGGTTAATTTTCCGAGTATGCAAATAATTATACAATATATATTTTAGTAAGAGTACCTTCTGTTCCCTTACTTTGCGTAAAATTCCGGAAAAGTTACATATTTGAAAGTAACTCATAGTTTTATTATTGATCTATTCGTGGTGGACCTTATATCTGATACCATAATTTCTCCAGCAAAGTAGTGTTTCTATAGTTCAAATCTAAATTTTCGAGGTTTTTCGAGTGTAATTTTATTTATCACTAGCTGACCCGGCAAACGTTGTTTTGCCATATATATAAAATTCTCGTGTCGCGGTGTTTTTTGGCAAACTCCTCCGAAACGGCTCGACTGATTTTTATGAAATATTGTGTGTATATTGTAGGTAGGTCTGAGAATCGGTCAACATTTAAGGGTGTAACATTTAGGGGTATGGTTTTTTTTCTATTGACTTTATTTTCTTTATTTTTTATGATTGAGCATTGATAAATTATTATAATCATAAATTTTCACCCTTCTACGATCAACCTCTATCTTATACTGACCATTTTAATTTGTTTTTTTTTTATTAAAATGTAAATAAACGATAATAGCACTGAAAAATTTTAATGATACGTATAACAGTCATTGCTTTGATCGATATACAAATTAAACAAAAAAATAAGGTCAAAATTGTATAGAGTGAGATATACATATACATCTATATATATATAAAATTCTTGTGTCACAGTTCGAAACAGCCTCCGAAACGGCTCGACCGATTTTGATGAAATTTTATATGTATATTCAGTAAGTCTGAGAATAGGTTATCTATTTTTTTATGATTCAGCATTGAAAAATACATATAACTCCAAATTTTCACCCTTCTACGAATAACACCTGTTTTGTAATCGCAATTTTTATAGCTTTTGCCCGCGACTCCGTCCGCGTAGACTTCAGGGTTGGGCGCAGAAAGATAATAAGTGAATCTATAAATCGTCCCTCAAGTGCCCAAAATGGCACTTACTGAATTTAAAAAAAGGCCAAATCAATTCAAATGGTTGAGGCGTAAAAGTAAAACTCTGACAGTTATTTTCGTATTTTTAATGTTACTTCACAGGGTCTCATTTATGGTCATACCAAAATTTTTGTTTTTGCGTGAAAGCGTAACAAACATCCCTACATTCACATTTATATAATAGCAAGGATAACCATTCCCACCTATGTTACTTCGGTGGGTCCCACCTATCTGCATACCAAAAGTCATTCAAATCTTTTTTCAATCATTTTTCAATTCTTTTATCCTCCGTATTTTGTTTTAATAAGAAGAATCCTATGTCCTTTTTTATATCTCGAAGACTATGTGTACAAATTTTCATGATAATCGGTTAAGTAGTTTTGGCGTGAAAGCGTAACAAACAAAACATTAACATTTATAATAGCTGACCCGGAAAACTTCGTATCCCCTAACAGTCATTGAATGTTACATATTTACATATTACCTGAATTTTATTTTTGATTGTATGGAAATAAATATTAAGTTCAGCACTTTATTGAGATAAAAATACAGAAATAAATAAGTACGAAAATTAAATGCATCAATCGTGTCTCCGCAAGTCATGATTTAATTAAACATGTACATATGGGATGGGATGTAGTCGGTTTTAATTCTCTTCATTGAAGCATCAGTGTGGTGGAATGAAGCCTAAACCCTCAGTTGCAGAGAAGGCCTATGCCAAGCAGTGGGACGTACATATATGGGCTGATGATGATGATGATGCACCTTGTGATATACATTTTTAATATATTTTTTAATTTTCTAAAAGATCACAAACATCTTTTGTTAATCGTCATTGCGAAGGCATGACGAATCGGGAACTGAATTCGTTTGAACTCAATGGTCATACCCGTTAGGATCAATGAAATCTTAGATCAATCTAATTGATGAATTCTCAAGCACCAATTCATCTCTAAGTTGTCTTTTCAGTATCGTCACGTGAATAACATTACTCAACAATTTTCTTAACACCAAGCGCATTCCATTGCATAGTTGTGGGTGTTTTAGATTTCAAAGCGTGATGACTACCGAACCTGCCTTCTTTTGTAAATCAGGTACAACCAAGGAGTTTAAAAACACATTTCTGAACGCACGCATAAATATTTGACAACCAATAAATATGTCAATCCCTTTTTATTACTGACATTATTCTACATTTTTAAAATCTAAAATACGCAATTATTCGAATATTCTGGATATATGTTGTCGATTCAAAACCTTTATTTAAATACGTTCTTTAATTTGAGGGGACCATTAACCATATTGACGGGATAAACATAAAATGTTTGACAGAATATTAGGTAGAACAGTTTATATGAGAAAATTAAATTGTTGTTTTTACCATATTCCTCGCAATTTTCTTAACTTTTTCGAAATCGGTGCAGGCGTTGTTGAGTTATGCGCTTACCAACACATTTTGCGATTCATTTTTATATATAAGATTAACCTCTTTTGCTGTAAAGGATAACATCGGTCCCACGCCCAGCAGTGTGAACTATGTAGGTACCTATATGTAAGAGCAGAAATACAGATATAACAATATTTTTGTTAGGGCTTGTTTGAAACTTAAAAAATTGGTTTCAAATCTCAACTAAGTTTTTTTTGTAGAATTAATCATGACCATTGTATTTGTTACTATTTGATTGTAAATTTATATTTATATTTAAATATTATATAATACACAGCACATTCTCACCTGGTCCCGATTTTATGTTATATAAACTTTCATATTCCGTTTCATAACAAAATTTAAGCAATCTCTTTATGAGTAATCAACTGACGCAAAATTTAAATGCACGCTCATAATACTGCAGTTAGAACATTTATACAGCGACATCTAGCATTACATGTTTGTATTACGTTACGTTCCGTTTGAAGTTTAATCATCTTCTATTAAAATTGAAGCGCCTTTTTCTAATTTTTACATTGCAGTTTTTTACTTGCCTAACTTTACATGATACTTTTATTGTAAAAAAAAACTTCATAACATTATTTGTTAACTATTTTTTCGGATTTAGAACCGATGTTGATGGGTCTTTCATTATTAATTATGTGGTTGTATCATGAGTAACTTATAATATTTTCATTTAAAAATATATTAATGTATCGCATAAACAATATTATGCCAAAAACAAGTACCCCATTCAGATTAAGTCTAGATGAACAGCAAGTTTTTAATAAACAAGAGACGATATTTTAACGCTTGCAAGTCAACAGTGATCTACGTTACTCGCTACGTCTTGGAAATATAAAACGAAAATATATTTAAATTTTCATAAACAAGATCTGAATTCAAGAGGAATATGTAAATAAGTAGATATAAATGAAATGTAGGATCGTAAATTTACATAAAATACGTTTAAGTAAATAACCAACGTTTTTGTTTTTGGATGTCTTCATTCTTTAAGGTGCAGTGCAGTTATTTCGCAGGAGCTAGGTTATTAAACTTTCTTATCATCATCATCATCAGCCCATATACGTCCCACTGCTGGGCACGGGCCTCCTCTACCATTGAGAGGGTTTAGGCCTTAGTCCACCACGCTGGCCTAGTGCGGGTTGGCGGACTACACACCTAAGAAATTCCTAAGAAGTTTTTTAGGTGTGCAGGTTTCATCACGATGTTTTCCTTCACCGTTAAAGTACGTGATTATTCATTGTGAATACACACATAACTTCGAAAAGTCAGATGTGTGCCTGGGGTTTGAACCCGCGACCGTCGAGATTCTCGACCGCGTGCCTAAACCTCGAGGCCATCACGACTTCTAACTTTAAACTTTCTTATACTACGCTAAAATTTTATAATATTTTTTGTACTAACATGGAAAGCAGATATGCTATTTCATATCTCAAGTAAGTCGCAACAGCTATTTCTAACAAGAAATAATAACTACTATAATACTGACTGCCTCGTGGTCTTGCGGTACAAGTATGTGCCGTGGGATCTAGAGGTCCTGGGTTCGATTCCCGGGTCGGGCAAAAAGTGTTATTGGGTTTTTCCATTAGGAAATTCTCAGTAACAGCACGGAGCAGCCTTTCTTACGTCCACTGCTGGACATAGGCCTCTCATATGGCACGCAACTGGGGTCGATCTTCGGCCCTCCTCATCCAACCGCTACCAGCCACCTTGCGAATATCGTCACCCCACCTAGCCAGAGGGCGCCCTATATTATCGCAATCGCATTAAACAATCTTATGTAATATAATATGTATTTCTTGTGAGATACATTGTTTTCATGCGATTAACTTGATAATTTATTTCTTTTCCATACATACATACATAAGCTCACGCCTGTATTCCCCGAAGGGGTAGGCAGAGGTGCATTTCTGCACCCACATTTCGCCAGGTATGTATCAGTCCCACGTAATAGGGGGCGAGCCTATTGCCGTTTTTCGGGCACATTTCCAGACTCCGTGCTGTTACTGAGAATTTCCTAATGGAAAACCCAATAACACTTTGCCCGACCCGGGAATCGAACCCAGGACCTCTAGATCCCACGGCACATACTTGTACCGCGAGACCACGAGGCAGTCTAAAGGCAGGTATTTCTTTTCCATTTTCTATTTGGCAATAAATTCACCATAAAATATATTTTAAATTCCACTTGGACCACGCACAGATCGCTCGCGGCGCTATTGATCACGCAACTGTATTAGCCACGAGGTTTTTGAAGCGGTTGTGGTGACTAATAGTTCTATTTCGAGCGGAACGTTTTTAGTATTAAAATATTGGGTGACAAAATCACAGCCATTAAAGCAGGTTTAGATTCGGGCTGTGAATAGAGCAGTTAATCAGCAGACAGTCTAGGCGAATGAAATGAAAACAATTCATTGAATCATTAGCATGTTTTATATTATTTAGGTTTCTTTCTTTTTCTTATAACCTATTCGTTTTGGAAAGCAGACTAACTTAAAGAATGACGGGCAAGAAACTTTATTTGTGTAGAAACCTATCATAACTCTAACCTTTGATAAATCTAAATACGTCTTCCGCTGATAATTAATAAAACGCGGTAATGGTTGACTTAAGACTAACATTTAATTTTAATGCATAAGTACACTGAGTGACATTAGTGATTATAATCAAACAACAGATGTCGCTAGTTTATTTCAATGGTATAAACTACAATATTTTAACACCACCACTCATTGAAATAAACTCAAAATTCCAAAAACAATAATCTTTCTTATAGTTAGGTCAAAATACAAAACACTTATTTCTTTCTTATACCTAACTGCAACATAAAATTATAATGCTTAACACTAGGCAAACTTTTTGTAAGAATATCCGCAGGCATACATGAGGTATTCAAATAAACAATTTTAACCAAATCATTTGCAACAGCTTCTCTAATAAAATGATAACGTATGTCTATATGTTTACTTCTTTTATGATACATACAATTTTATCAATCTATCAATACTCAATCCATTTTCAAAATATTCTACTCTCATACCTAAACATTGTCTCAATTTACCTAGATCTTTTAGCTTAAATCTATCACTTAGCTGACATTTTACATTATCTGCCTCTGTGGAACAGTTTGAAAATACAAAGAAATCATCAACAAATAAAGCTATGTAAGTATTTTTTAGCTTTCTTGTCCCATTTTGCAGTCTTTATTTTAGGAACATGGACCATTGCTGTGCTTCCGAACACTCTAATGTGGCTGACATCTGGCTTCCTGCCTGTCCAGAGTTCATATGGAGTTTTTGTCAAACCTGATGCCAATGTTCTATTGCGCAGATAAACAGCAGTATTGACTGCTTCTGCCCAAAATTTCTTAGGCAAATCAGCATCAAACAACATACAACGAGCTCTCTCCACCACTGTTTGATTCATTCTCTCACACATGCCGTTTTGCTCTGGCGTGTAAGGGTTTGTTTTTTGATGCACTTTCCCAACTTTTAATAGAAACCTTTCCATTTCCGAAGAACAAAATTCTCCGCCATTATCTGTTCTTAATACTTTTAGTTTCCTTCCAGTTTGTAGTTCTACTAATGTTTTAAATTCCTTTAAGTATTTGAAGACTTCATTTTTGTTCTTTAGGAAATAGACAAAAGCCATTCTGCTATAATCGTCAACAAAGAGCAAGAAATACCTTGATAATCCAATCGAGACTTGCTCCATGGGTCCACATACATCAGCATGAACCACCTCAAGCACAGCTTCACTCCTGGTACCTTTGTGTGTAAACGGCAGCCTAGCCTGCTTACCCTCACAACAAGCGATACACTTGGATTTATCAATCACAGCTCTGTCTGTATAGCTTATACCTTCAACTACGCCATTCTTCATAGCGTTAAGGTCATTTTTATTGATATGTCCCAACCTTCTGTGCCATACCGCACTAGTTGTGGCTGTAACTGAGCCAGCAAACAACTTCTCAGGCTTGATGCGTAACCTATATACTCCATTTACTAAATCTGCCTTTCCAATCAGTACATTCTGTCGATTGCATATGTAGCAAATTTCTTTATCGAAACGGACACTGTTTCCATTCCGAATCAGCTGATTTACTGATAGCAGGTTTGTAGTAAGTTTTGGTATACACAACACATCTTTCACGGTAATATCAAATTCTGAGTCGTCAACTACAGTCGTTAATCTAGTACTTCCTGCGCACACCACGGGCATTATATCCTTGTTTGCGACTATTATGTTCTTCACTGGGTGGCTGAGTGAAACATTCTCCAGGCGATTTTTATCAACAATCATATGAGAACTCGCTCCCGAGTCGATGTACCAATCCGAATTGTGAAACTGATTCTCTGGATTCAAGAAAATAGCACTAAACGCATTTTCTGTTTTGTTACGACTATTCTGGGGGCATTTATTCATATAATGTCCTTGTTGTTTACATCGATAACACCGAATAATTTTTGAGGATTTCTGATTGGTCGACGCGTGCGCCTTCGAGTTTGACAGCTCCGCCATGTTTGTGTTTACGTTCCAATTTCCGTATCGCTGTTTTTTACGTTGCTGCCAACCTTTTGACAAAAATGCACCTTCAGTATTGCCAACTGCGCCCGATTCCATATCGAGTAATTTAGCTTTAATGGCGTCGGTACTTATCTTCATGCCGGAATGTTCAATTGCCATTATCATTGGCGCGAATTTTTCGCTAAGCCCTGCCAATAACAATGAGCCAATCCACTCATCCGTGATCTCAAATCCAGTTCCCTTTAGTTTTTGAGCTGTATCGACCATCTGGGTTACATAGGCCGTCATCGAATCGCTGTCTTCAAGCCTAATTGAAATAAGCTGACGTAGCAAGCTAATTCGTCGCGTGAATCCCGAATCATCAAATAGCATTTTCAGCCGATTCCATACTTCTTTTGCAGTTGTTTCGTTCTTAATATGCACGTACAAAGAACTGTCGACGGTCATGATGAGTTTTGCTTTGGCCTTTTTTTGATCAGCCGAAACCGCATTCTCTGCCGTCGCCTCCTCGTTAATATCCACACCATCCAGCAAAAGAAAATTTTCAGCAGCGAATGCCCATTCGTCATAATTCTCCCTGCCTTTAAGTTTAGGCACGTTCACGATGTAACTGCCCGCCATTTTAACCTCGTCGTACTACTGCACCAAAAAACTTGAACTGTAGGCGTATTTAAACTTTACTTTTTATTTAAGATTGGTGAATCACAAATTGTCCACGGAAATCTTGCAAAAATATTTCAAACTTAACGACTTTTACGCGAAAAATGGGTCTGGGCCCATAACCTAATAAAACGCGGTAATGGTTGACTTAAGACTAACATTTAATTTTAATGCATAAGTACACTGAGTGACATTAGTGATTATAATCAAACAACAGATGTCGCTAGTTTATTTCAATGGTATAAACTACAATATTTTAACAATAATCATCTTTGATCATCAGCATTATCAGCCAAAACACATCCACAATCACCATCATCATCATCATCACCATCCCAAAAAAATCTAAGTCGTCCTGTTAGAAGTAGGTGTGAACGCATGCAGCTTCCACTCCCGAAATTTAGTACTATTGACTGCTTGCTTAACCGTTGGGTTTTGTCGAGAACTTCCATTTTCGAATCTACTTATTTTTGATAAGAAAAAACCCTTCATACTCAATTGTAATTATTTTACTATCACAACAGTAACAATGATGGAAAACAATATTAAGATACTAGAATTCTGTAGTCCATGTGCCGATTTTTCATATACAAAATATAATATCGGTAATAGCACTAGCGTGAAAGCTACTCGTTCCCTCCCATCTACCACCCTAGGTCCCTTGAGAGTTGTGTGAAGCGTGGATATCTCACACATCTCTCAGTGTTAGTCACATCTATGTTATTGTGTCAAATGCAGTATAGAATCATTTCTAGTACTGGCTACTCTATTTGGACCAGTGGCGGTACTTCCATAGAAGCTCAAAAGCCCATCTTGCCTTACAAAATTCAGAATAATCATCTTAGTTTTAAATCTTTATTAAAAAAAATAGACATATAAATGAGAATATTAACAATCCAACTCATCTCATCATCAACTCAACTCAAAGTCTCGCAACTCATTTCTTCTACCGTAAAAAGTTGTGAGATCCATGTGATACCAAGTCGATAAATTTATTCAGTCTTCGTTTAAGGGACCTTTTGTCTTAAGTTATTATACACTTAGCGTACCAGACAACATCTTATAGTGACCATATCAATATTAAAAATCTTTTATGTTTTAAATAAAAGAGTTAGATTTGGCAATCGCATGAAAACACGATGTATCTCACTTTTAGAGCGATTTTTTACGGTAGAAGAAATGAGTTGCGAGACTTTTGGGCTTCTATGGAAGTACCGCCACTTATTTAGACATCACTTAGCATTACAGCAATCAGGCTTTCTCAGTATTCCCGGTGCTGACACAGAAGATATTATACTTATCTCTCACAAACTTCTTATCGAAAAAGTTATGTACATTATCTTTTTAATTAAATTATATTTTTCCGTGAAGTGCCGTCAATAAATTAATTTATGAATTACTCATCTTTTAATTCCAGGGCTCTCCGTCTTGCTGAGCTAATAATTGAAAATAGCCATAAAGCTTTGTGTTTCTTGGAAATCGTTAATTCATAACTGAACAATTTCTTCCTCATATTTTAAGCCACTTAATTTAAGACGGAACGTTAATTTTCACGATAAAAATGAATACAGAATAATTGTGCTAGCGATAAATCTTTTTGATCAACAGATTAAATATTTTATGATTTCATAACTAGAGCTGCAAAAATTTAATGAATTTCAAGTGATGACGTAGTTAACTTATTTCCATGACTCTCGCACGCCTGTGCAACCATTTTCAGTTACTTATTAATGAGTTCTTAGTTCTTCTAAACCATTCTCGAATCCCCTCGAACACACACAATAAATTGCATCCCAATCGGTTCAGCCTTTTAAGAGGAGCTCGATGACATACAGACAAACATTCATTTTTATATAATCAGATGTAAATATACATTTTAACGTCTCTTTTAAAGATTTCAAATATAGAATATTGTCACTTTAGCTACAGCCGAAAGTACATACAGCCAGAAAAGCAGTTTGTAAACAAATCGATACTGTCAAAGGAACTTTCACAAACGGCCGATGTATAAATATTCAACACTAGATCAGGAACTTTTTTTATTACTCCTCAAACGTTTACTCGGCCAGTGTTGGCCCACTTGTTCTGTACGTGATCCAATTAGACAATTAATGCGCCTCAGTCGGCTACATCGGTCATTTCGTCGGCCACAGACGCGTGGCCATAAAACCTTTTCTATTTACTAAGAGCTGTACCCTTATTTACATTATAGGGACTAAGAGAAATTAAATCTGGCCTTTTGTATTCTTTGAGGGTTGTTCATTTCCTCATATTATTTTTCTTAATAAATATAACATATTATATTTGCTTAACAATTAGACCGCCAATTGCACTTTCATTTTGTTCGTTGTTTTTTGGTATACAAAAATAGTTTATAAAATAAATAAATTAGTTGACATGGTTGTACCGAATTGCACTTACCAGGACTTGCTGTCAGTTTTCTACGCCAGTATAAAATGACGAGATATAAACTTTAAGATATTTTTAGGGATAACGATCATTGATACACTTGCAAACTACAAAAAAACAGCGTTACAAGCTAAAACCGAGGGACAGACCCTTATTTAAGGTCCGTGAATAGGACCCAAGAACTAACAAAATAGG
The DNA here is from genome assembly GCA_907164795.1 of Hemaris fuciformis. Lineage (NCBI taxonomy): Eukaryota > Metazoa > Arthropoda > Insecta > Lepidoptera > Sphingidae > Hemaris > Hemaris fuciformis. The sequence continues at coordinate 1,833,940 of OU015452.1, forward strand.
CATTCGGGGTATTAGGGTTGGGTTAAGGATCAGTCGGCATTGTACTAAACAAAAACATGTCTAGCCGATGTCTGGGATGCGTGATATTGTTGTATAATAAATTTGAAGGGATTAGGACATGGGTTCGATTCTTATCCCGCGGGATAGTGACCACTGCAAATTATGTATGCAACAGTCTGGAATCAGCTTAGGTGAAAAAATTGTCGACTAGGGATATTCTTATCTCGTCAGATTTTACTCTGCGTCTGATGGACAGGCTCGAGATGTATGATGTATGTTCGACTCCCAGGTCGGGGAAGTGTTATTGGATTTTTCCACTCGAAAATTCCCATGAAAATGTGTCCAAAAACGGCAATAGGCTCGCCCTTATTATTTGACGTGTGACTACAATTTTCTTATGGAACCCGGGACCTCCAGATCACACGGCACATACTTGTGCCGCGAGACCACTAGGTAGTCCAATAACGAACAAATAAATAAATAAGCATTTCCATTAACAAATACCTGTTCAGTATTTACAGGCTATCTTGTATCAGGAACTGTTGAGTCTTGAGTGTCAGGTAGAACACGAAGCTAAAGCAAATGTTTGCGGACCAAACAGCCAGTTGCTAAGGGAAATAGGATTGTTTCTCTCTCGAGTGTTTTCTTTCTCATTTATTGATACTTTTGTACACAATGATATAAAGTCGGTGAGTGGATATGAGGATTGACCATAAACCCTTACGAAGGGAGGGGGGGGGGGCAGACGTTTCACCACCCACGATTCGCCAGTTGTGCATTTAAGTCGCACGTTACGAGTATATGAGGTGACTCTGTTGGAGGCATTCTCTGACAGTCGAACCTTAGGTGGTATAGATATGAAATGTATAGGTATGTAAATAAACTTTTGATATGTGATATGAACTATAATGATCCCACTGTTGGGCAAGGGCGTCCTCTATCATTGAGAGGGTTTAGGCCCTAGTCCAGCACGTTGGCCTAGTGCGGGTTGGCTGACTACACACCTAAGAACTTTTAGGTGTGCAGGTTTCATCACGATGTTTTCTTCACCGTTAAAGTAAGTGATAATTTATTGTGAATACACTTCGAAGTGTCACAGAGGTGTGTGCTTGGGGTTTGAACCTGCGACCGCCGAGATACTCGACCGCGCGCCTAAGCTTCGAGCGGCCATCACTACTTACGTAGACAAATCAGCGTAGCAATCATTCTAAGTGTAAATGTAGTAAGTTTAAAGAAACTTTGATAAATTAAAATACCATCTGAAAAATGTACCCAAAAAATTATATTACGTAGCTCTTAGACGTATTACGTACCTTTAGAAGGATGCATATAAAACTTACAGAACTCGAAATACAGAAGTACCAATGGGAATATTTACCCCACTCAAACAACGGTACAACGGTCAAGCTACCCGCGATCCCTTTGATCTGCCATTAAAAGGGTAAAGTATTGACGGAATTATGTTTGGAAGAATTCTCATACTTTTATTGCCAGTAAGTTGGGCTCTGGTCAACTGTAATGCTTTCTATGGGTTTTTTAGTTAAGGGATTTTTTTGGTGGCTACACAGGATAAATGGGAAAGGTAAAGTTCGACAATTTATTATGAATAGGTTTTTTTTTCAGGCTGATAAGCAATTTAAAATAATGAAAAAAGCATAATGTAATATTACTTTTTTATTTCGATGATCATTTATTTCGAACGTAAATTAATGAGTGTCTATTTCACTTAACAAAACGACACAAGGTTAATTCACATCGGCTTGTGAGACATTGGTACCGCCCTAATCGAACTAGCTTATGTAGTCTTATCTATGGTTCACCTCTAATACTAAATATATACATACATACCAGTGGCAAAAGACCAGGTTGTCTTACATTTCGAATAATAATCTTTAAGCATTTAATCTTTATTTAACAAAAGCAATTCGACATATTAATGAGAATATCCTGGCTCCACAATAAACAATTATAAACTAAACGTTACATGTACGCTTTTGGGCTTCTATGGAAGTACCGCCACGGATACATACATAGTACATAACCTCGCGCCTGTATTCCCCAAAGAGGTAGTCGGAGGTGCATATCTGCATCCATATTTCGCGAGGTATAAACCAGTTCCACGGGGGCGAGCCTCTTGCCGTTTCTCGGGTACTTTTCCAGACAGAATTTATTCAACTTATGTTAGCAATTTACAAAGGTTAAATCAAGGATAACATTAAAACTAAATTATAGCAACGTTAAGAACTTTCAAGAATTGAAGAAAGATAATCCGTCTCGCTAGCCGTCCGCTTGATAAGTCAGTTCGCCCCACCATGGCTCCCCCTTTAAAGGCTGGCCGCGTGACGTCACTTATTTACGTCGAAAGTTTTGAAACTACCTTACAATATCTAACTAACTCTTATGAACGTGAACGTGAACATCAGCCCAAATACGTCCCACTGCTGGGCACCCCCTCCCCCGGGGCTGGCGGGAAGTAGCGCCATAAACAGCTTTCCCCTCGAGAACAAAAAAAAAAAAGGCCTCCTCTACAACTGAGAGGGTACAACTAACTCTTATACAAAATGGATTTAATTCTTCAAGTAGGATTATCACTCCCTCCTTCGGGAAGAATATAATATAAGTATGATTTTAAACACATAACGATTATCTTAGTAGCGTACGCTATTAAACCAATTAACTGCTACAAACTTAATATTGTTCTTTAATTAGTTTCAGGCGTGTACGATGTATTTCTCTAAATTATTTAATGTATCCATTTGTTAGCACTGCGGGGTTTGAAGGGAAATTCTGTGGCAGCGATTTAGTTTAATTTGACTATTATATACGATGAAGATAATAACTTACGAGGCTTTTAGCAAATATAGACCTTTCGTTCATTGTAATAAGGAATATATTTGCATATTGCTGTGAGGAATCTTAGATTATTTGGTACAGGGTAAATTATAATCAAGTGTATAAGTAAAATGTTTCCAAAGACAGCTATGATTAATTACAAACGTATTAATGTTTCTTGAAGATAATATTTCTGCGTCGTTGCTTTCGCGGCATTGATATTGTGCTTGCGATCAGCCCAGTACAGGTTCTATTGCCGAGTCGTGTAAAATTTAAGTCTGTAAATGGCAATAGGCACGCGAGGACGCAAAACCTCAGATGTCGAAACTTGGGTGCAAAATTACACCTCTATTTATCCTTTGACTGCCTCGTGGTCTCGCGGTACAAGTTCGTTTGCCTCCTTTCCCAAAAAAAAAAAATGTGCCGTGCGATCTAGAGGTCCTGGGTCCGATTCCCAGGTCGGGTAAAGTGTATAAAACCCATATTTAATAAATAATTTCTTATCCCACAACTACGGTCAGTGAAAGATATTACACTTAATAACAGGTTGTGTCACAAATATCCTGCCAAATAAAGTCTAAATTACCAGAGCCGCAAACATATCGTAAACCAAATGATTTATAATTATACAAAATTATGCATTCAGCTCATCAGAAACCCGTGCTGATCCAATAAATAGCGATAGACACTTTGATGCCGCCCTCGGGTTGCTCTATATATTAACTTCGCCGCTATACCATAGGGAGTTTACTTGAAATTGCCTGCCTGCTTCAGGCCTTCTCAATGATATGATATTTTCTTAAACTCATATATCTAGGAAGGTTTCTCTGTGAAATACTAGATTTTTCCCATTACTTCGTAAGCATACTTACGAGATAAATAAAAAGTATAATTTTTCAGGATTTTAAGTAGGATATAACTATCTTCTAAAAAGTCGTGATGGCCTCGAGGTTTGGGCACGCGGTCGAGAATCTCGACGGTCGCGGTTTCAAACCCCAGTCACACACCTCTGAATTTTCGAAGCTATTTGTGTATTCACAATGAATTATCAAGTATTTTAACGGTGAAGGAAAACATCGTGATTTAACCTGCACACCTAAAAGTTCTTAGGATTTTCTTAGCTGTGTAGCGTGGTGGGCTAAGGCCTATACCCTCTCAGTTGTAGAGGAGGCCCGTGCCCAGCAGTGGGACGTACATGGTCTGATGATGATGATAACTATCTTAAGTTTAATTTGTATCAAAGTTCATCTAAATTGATTCAGTAGTCTGGACGATAAAGTGTAGCAAAGAAAGAAATCAAAAACATTCACAAAAAAGTTATGAATTAATCTATATATCTACGCATATCTATATTTTGTCTATAACACTTTAGATCCGTGGAATAAAATGGCACGGGCAATCGAGAAGTCTCAGGTTTCGTTACTGAATCGTTCAAAAAATTATTGTGATTTTCTAACTAATCTAACTCACTGACAAATTTAAATAGTATATTACAATCTTGATCTTGTTTCATAACAGATTTCATCCCCTTAGAAAGTAATAATAATAAATAATAAATTTATTTATTAACCTTGAAAAAATTTACACATAACAGTTTGCAAAAACTCTCCACACTAGGCACTGCCTGTCTCGTGGAGAGATTTTTACAGGAGTATCTTAAAGCTAGTAATAACGGTGCTGAATGTATAATTAAAACACCCCCGTGGCGCAGTTGGCTAGACACCAGCTTGCGAAACGAGAGGCCGCGGGTTCGATCCCCGCACCGAGACAAATGTTTGTGTGATCCACAAATATTTGTTTCGGGTCTGGGTGTTTGTGAGACCGAAAAGTCTCTCGTAGTTTCTGATACCCACGACACAGGACTTGTATCCTTGTGTGGGGTCAGAACTATGTATGTGACTGTTGGGTGTATTTATTTATTTATTTAAACAAAATGGATAATGAAATATTATAAAACAAAAAAAAAGAAATTTTTAAATATACTTTCTCAGCAGATACCTATGACACGATGATTTAAACCACAGACAGAATAAACTAGTATTATCCACACCAAGGTAAAGGCCACAGGTTCTGAATAAACTGGCCGTATTCCCACAGGGGTCATAAATAACACGGGTAGAGTGGTGAATTTTAGACTACCCTCGGCGCCGACGGAAAAATACGCGTTTTCTATGTTTAATCTCTGGACGGAGAGTTGGATGAAGCCATTTTGAGATTTATTCTATCTAGTTTCGTTGATTAATATATGTTTCGTGTAAGGATTTGCAAAATTCTTAAATTACTATCGTAAAGTGACATAAATATATCATATATTTAGGGATGTTATTAACTCTAGTTTGTCTATGCTTATATGGCTGGTGTAGGAAATGACATTTCATTTCCTCAAATAGTTAATTGTACCAATAAATGACAATTACAAAAAAAAAAAATACACCCAACAGTCACATACCTACATAGTTCTAACCCCACACTACGATACAAGTCCTGTGTCGTGGGTATCAGAAACTACGAGAGACTTTTCGGTCTCACAAACACCCAGACCCGATACAAATATTTGTGGATCACACAAACATTTAACCCTTTACCCGTTACGTCATCATACATACATACATACATAAACTCACGCCTGTATTCCCCGAAGGGGTAGGCAGAGGTGCATTTCTGCACCCACATTTCGCCAGGTATGTATCAGTCCCACGTAACAGGGGGCGAGCCTATTGCCGTTTTTCGGGCACATTTCCAGACTCCGTGCTGTTACTGAGAATTTCCTAATGGAAAAACCCAATAACACTTTGCCCGAACCGGGAATCGAACCCAGAACCTCTAGATCGCACGGCACATACTTGTACCGCGAGACCACTAGGCAGTCCGTTACGTCATCGTTCGTATAAAATATCCCATGATATATACAGCTGTAGAAATTCTCCTAGAAACTCCACATTAATAATCTTGAAGCTTAAGGCCCGAGCATTCGTACTGACCTGCATACTTCCAGTTAATAAATCATCCGCTCTGTACGTTCTAGTCTATTTTTACAATTACAGTACACATGAATATCAATTCCGCATGCCAACATAACACGGACAATGCTGTTGCGTAATCTCAATAAGCTTCTATGATTCTTCCTATGATCCTGGATCCTTTAAGCGAAGCGTGAAGAAGCATTTGTGCAGGCCGGTATGATTGTGTCGACCAGCGGGTGACCTTCGTTTCTCGCTGGTCGGTATTAATTTTTTGGACTCCACTGTGCTTACCATCAGGTACAGTGGAGTCACTTTGCCGTGCCAGTTTAAAAAAAAAAAAAAAAAAAAAAAAAAAAAACTAGTTGAAACATTTGCGAAGGGAGGTACCTACTCTTAGTGTCCGACCTCTCATATTAATTTTGGAAGAGTTACGGTGATTTCAACACCTACTTCTCATCATCGTCATCATCAGCCCATATACATCCCACTGCTGGGCACGGGCCTCCTTTATAACTGAGAGGGTTTAGGCCTTAGTCCACCACGCTGGCCTAGTGCGCGGACTACTAAGAAATTTCTAGAACTTTTAGGTGCTCAGGTTTCATTATGATGTTTTCCTTCACCGTTAAGGTATGTGTTAATTCTTTGTGAATGCACACATAACTTGGAAAAGTCAGAGGTGTGTGCCTGGGGTTTGAACCCGCGATCGTCGAGATTCTCGACCGCGTTCTGAAACCTCGAGGCCATCACGACTTCTAAAAAAATAACTCTTAAAAATATACAAAAAGTATCAAAAAGTCGTAGTTATATTACAAAAGTCGTCACGTCAAAAACTACGAAAGACTATTTCGTCTCGCATTATACATTTGTCACGGCGCGGTGCGGGTATCGAAATTGCACTCATTCTTTATACAAGCTGGTGTCTGAGAGCCTAAAATCAATTATAAAATTTCAGGGACATGCAATCATATAACTTAAACTGTACCTAATCAGAAGTCACACCTGTTTCTTGTTTTCTAAGACAAGCCGTTCTATTTACATACATACATACATAAACTCACGCCTGTATTCCCCGAAGAGGTAGGCAGAGGTGCATCTCCGCACCCTCATTTCGCCAGGTATGTATCAGTCCCACGTAATAGGGGGCGAGCCTATTGCCGTTTTTCGGGCACATTTCCAGACTCCGTGCTGTTACCGAGAATTTCCTAATGGAAAAACCCAATAACACTTTGCCCGACCCGGGAATCGAACTCAGGACCTCTAGATCTTACGGCACATACTTGTACCGCGAGACCACGAGGCAGTTCTAATTTACATTTGTCGAATATATGTCATGTATCCGTCACAGCGCTATTATTACATTGATGTTTCGAGTGTCTTATCTCGTAGCGGTTTTAACAGAGTCGGATCTGTGCTTCTGGTTTTTGCTCGTAGCTATATTTACTTTTCCATTTATCAACAGCATAAATCCATAGTAGAATTATAGTAAAAGTGATCACCAATTTTTGGCCACGGTTTTTCCTGCATTTAAGAGTCGTGAAACTTTAATTAAAAACGCAGGCCTTGTTAATATTACACTGTATGTACATAGCACTTAAACTTCTTATTGAGTACTCTCAGTTAAGTACATTTATTTGCCGTAATTTTTTACCATTGTAATTGAAAGTTGTTTGTGTATAAGATTTTAAAATTTAAGCCTTATTCTCATAATAATTAGTTATTCAAACCACTTTATAAAATCATACATAACCTCACACCTGTATTTTCCGGAGGTGTAGGCAGAGGTGCATTTCTGCACCCACATTTCGCCAGGTATGTATCAGTCCCACGTTATACGGGGCGAGCCTATTGCCGTTTTTTCGGGCACATTTCCAGACTCCTTCCTACTACTAAGAATTTCATAACGGAATAACCCAATAACACTTTGCCCGACCCGGGAATCGTACCCGGGACCGACATCGAAGCTATCGAATTTTATCCTATAATACTAATCTAGAAATGAAATAAGAACACAGCAATTTCTGAAACTTTTCACTCGAATCACAAACAAGATCAGCTCCCCGTTCACTGATTCGAATCATCTCAAAATAAAATAGAATCTTTCAATACGTATTCAAAATCTAGATATCAGGTCTCTTCGCGTCAGTCGTCACTAAAGTCCTACTATAAAAAATCGTCATAGAGAATAATAAAATATAAAGACGAAGGAAAAATTGCTTTTTATTTCATACATTCAATATTCGCAGGTAAACTTCATTAGGACATTAAGGAGGGCACGTATTTAATATCGCTTTTATGCCTTTATATGCCTATTTATGTCCTATACGGCTTCCAGCTATCCCTTGTTCTTTCACAATATTGTTACACGTGTTTTGTGGGGTAGACAGGAGGGGAGATTTTTATCTTTCAGTTTTGACCACATCGGTTAATCTTTCTAGCAATTCCACATCACTTATAAGGGGTCGAACATGAATTTAAAATGAAATATCCTGCAATATCTACAATCTTGACTTTGAAATTGGTATATTAACAAACGATATGAATTTCTTTAAACCTATAGTTACACTTTATGTCACGTTCTTATTGAAGCCTATTTTAAATTGAACAAAAATTGTTGGCATCATAACCACTTCAGGTTTTCTTTATTTATAGTAGGTAATCGTTATCTGTCATTATTATCGATAAATGTATTAATGCAGAAAATAAGCTACTCCTGGATTGTCTGTTCTTTATTCATTCTTTGTTCATGCATTTATTAATTCTTTTAACATTTTATTTTAGTAATTATCCAATTGGTAACAAGTACCCAACTCCTATAATAATGAATTAAAGAAATATAAAGGAAGCTCCTTTGTTCTCTTTCGAGGCATATTTGAAGAGTTCTATTTAATTATGTACCGCAGTGTTTGCGATGTAGAAATAAAATTTCCGAGAAAGTTCTGCGGGAAGTTGAAACATGTTGATAAATGATAGTCTGTCGTGCTATCTAGAAATTGAGAAGTGCGATCTAGGAATTACGATACCAGGGTCTTGCGTAATATTGAGTATTACTACTAGAAAGTCTCAGTAGCGGCATGGAATCGGGGAATGTGTCTATTAAACGGCAAAAGGAACTTCGCCTATTACGACAATTGGCGAAACGTGGTTAAAGAAACAAACTTCTGTCTTCGCCCTGTTGGATAAAGACGTGATTCTATATATTTAAAAACTAAAAATTAGCAACTTGCATTTTATAGATTTTTAGTTAAAGTATGTGAATAATAAGCAGTAATGGCCTCGAGATCGAGACTTTCGGCTATCGCAGGTTCAAACCCCAGGCACACATCTCTGACTTTTCGAAGTTATGTGTGTATTCACAATGAATTATCACTTGCTTTAACGGTGAAGGAAAACATCGTGAGGAAACCTGCACACCTAAAATTTCTTAGGAATTCCTTAGATGTGTAGTCTGCCAACCCGCACTAGGCCAGCGTGGTGGACTAAGGCCTAAACCCTCTCAGTTGTAACGTAGGCCCGTGCTCAGCAGTGGTACGTATATGGGCTGATGAAGATGATGATGATTTTATAAATTTGAAAACTAAATTATAGATTTTTAGTTAAAGTGTACGAATAATAAAAACGGATACCTCAACTTCAACTACATCTCATTAAAATTGTATGACTAGAGTAAATGAAATGTGTCTCGGCTTCATTGGTTGCAGAGTTAAAAGTTAGCAAATATACCGTCGACAAATACAGTTGCATGAACAATATTTACGCAATTTTTAGTTTTATTTTTATATCCAGTTTATATCAACAAGTTTTTATTAATTCCCCGTTTCATTTTAATTGGGTAACAGGCGCTTTTTTATTGGATATATTACAAATACGAGTTAAAATTTTAAATCGAAATATATTTCAACTACACTACGTTAAGTTGTAGTTGAAATATTAAAGACGTAGTGTAGGTGGGGTGACGATATTCGCAAGGTGGCTGGCAGCGGTTGGATAAGGAGGGCCAAAGACCGAGCCCAGTGGCGTGCCATAGGAGAGGCCTATGTCCAGCAGTGGACGTAAGAAAGGCTTATGATGATGATGATGATATTTCAACATTAAAAGTGACATCAAAAGATTTCCACAACTATGTTTGTTATGTATATCCGTATTGCGTATTGTGCGTCCTTGACAGCGCAGTTGGCTAGATACCAGCTTGCAAACCGAGAGGCCGCGGGTTCGATCGCCGCACCGAGGCAAATGTTTGTGTGATCCGCAAATAGTATTTGTTTCGGGTCTGGGTGTTTGTGACACCGAAAAGTCTCTCGTAGTTTCCGATACCCACGATACAGGACTTGTATCCTAGTGTGGGGTCAGAACTAAGTATGTGACTGTTGGATGTATATATTTATTTATTTACTAGCTGACCCGGCGAACTTCGTTCCTCATAACAGTCGATTCTTTAAAAAAAAAAAAAACTAAATTACTCCTTATTACATCAGCTACCTGCCAATAAAAGTCGCGTCAAAATCGGTCCACCCATTTCAGAGATTAGCCGGAACAAACAGACAGACAAAAATTGTAAAAAACGTTATTTTGGTATATGTACCGTGTATATCCATATGAATTTATTTAAAAGCGGTTATTTCAATATTACAAACAGACACTCCAATTTTGTTTATTTGTATAAATAATTGCGGGTAGTCGGACTAAATATTACCAAGAAATTCTTTGTCAAGTTTATTATGTGCAGTTTTTCTCAGTGTATATTATGTATGTATATATAGTGTATTATAGTCAGACCGTCAAGAGAGGTCTTGTGTTGCGAAAAAACATTTTTCAACAGTATAAACAAACAGACCCGACACAATTATTATTCAATAACATCAAATACTTATCTCACGGATCGATGGTCTTTTGTTTTAAAAGTTTGAAACTTCATAGTTAGAAACTAAACGGTACTGCCTCGTGGTCTCGCGGTACATGTAAGCGGCGTGCGATCTAGAGGTCCTGGGTTCGATTCCCGGGTCGGGCAAAGAGTTATTGGGTTTTCCATTAGGAAACTCTCAATAGCAGCACGGAGTCTGGAAATGTGCCCGAAAAACGGCAATAGGCTCGCCCCCTATTACGTGGGACTGATACATACCTGGCGAAATGTGGGTGTAGAAATGCACCTCTGCCTACCCCATGAGGGAATACAGGCGTGAGTTTATGTATGTATGTATGTAAACGGTACTATCGACTATCTTAATAGCTAAATGTATGAAATTGACATAAATGACCACGCGGTTTTTCTATATTTTCGATTACGCTTGTAGAATGTGTCTTTCCTACAGCCTCAACAATAATTTCCTACGCAGGCTTGTTTAACACCGTTAATATATTGTCTACCTTGTCGAAGTTGGAGCGTAAATCAAAGTAGATTCAAACTATCGTCCCCCGGTCGGGAGAGCGAGTTCGTTCCCGACCAGGGCTGGCTCGCGGCCATATCGAGCTCTATTCCGGGCGATGACCCCTTTATCCCGGCTCCTTGCCACGGAGACAATGACAGTTCGGCGTTATAAAAACGCGGAAGCCCTATTAGTAGAGATCTTTTGTCATTGAACCATTGCTCGCTTTGGGGATAACGACGTGCCATTATTGTATTGTTAGAGTTTTGTGGCTATATTGATCGAATTATTTCTACTGTGTTTTTATCATGTTTTGGATATTTTGGTGAAGGGATTTTAATGATTTGTAGTGTTTGATTGATAATGATTTTATTTATATTTTTAGACGGGATTTGTCACTTGTCGATGTGAGTTATTTTTATTTATCGCAGTTATATTTTAAGGATGATTTTACACGATCCCATTACTGTTATCGTTTTGAAAATAAATAAATTCTTGGAAGGAAATTTGTCATTTAAATATCATTCTCTCGATTATACAAAATGGAATCAGCTTATGTGTAGTTATTTAAACACTGTATGACTTGTGAAAAATTTGTTCTTCCGTAGTTAATTAGCTAGATTTAGACACTTTTTTTTGAAATTCGTATTCATGAAATTCTAACATTGGAACATGTACTATCTATTTCTGTTTAACAATAACACTTGCTATCTCCGGATTTTGGGTCATTTTATATTTAGAACATCCTGATGTATTACCGACTACTTATCCAGTAATTCAGCTTGTTAAACATCTAGCGACAAGCGGGATGCTTGTCTTTACAATTGGCTTCGTATTCATATTGTTACGTCACAAGATCCTAGATATAATGAATATAAATATATTGGTTACAAATATCGACACAACAGCGGATCTGTTAACCGAGATGGCGATGAAATGGGGCGGAAAACCGGCGGCGAATGGGCGGAACTTCATTCCTTTACAACCAACAATAGAACGCTGACCTGAAAATTAGCTTTGAATGGATGGATGGGATTATCAAGTGATGAATTGATTATTAGCTTTACAGATTAAAAAGTTATTTCCTAGAATTTTTATGCGGCTTCAGAGTGAAAGCTTAATTCCAATGTGGTGATTCGTAGATGAGATGAATAGCCAAATTCGTTGTCATAACTGGGTCGTGGCATAGTCATTTTTTGCTACGTGACTCCGTTTAGACAACACTGAACTTACTGATGGCAATCATCATTTTATCATGCTATTACATAAAAAATATTATAGTGTATAAGACAAATCTACCACCGAAAATAGAGCAAAAAAGGAAATAATATAGAAATAAATAGGTGAAGGAAAGAAATAAAAAAGACTTCTTTGCTGGATTACGTGTATAATATTAGGAATTTGAACTAAGCTATAAGTTGATGTTAAATAAAAAATCGCAAGTGTTATATCACTAGGAAAAACCGAAAAAAATTGAAATCATGGCAAAAATCATTTTCACATTAAAAATTAGTTCAAGTAAAAATCGTCAAAGAATGAAAATGACGCTTTGAAAATTTATGCGGTATATCGGCTTCGAATACTTTTTAAAACATGTAAGACACCTGCGTCCTAGAAATGAAAGACAGACTGTGCTTCAATATCCATGTTGCGTATGTTTAGGGTCCCATGTAAAAGGCGTTGCATCTTTTGCAGTTTCATGGTAACATTTTGATCTCCATGTCAAAACATAAAACTATACTCAAATTGAGTACTGAAACCGAGAGTTCACGACAACACACACTATACAACTGGATCAGTCGAGCTTCTCAAAACACATATGCAAACCTCTTGTAGATACTCATAGGTTTTTCCAAAACCAGACTTTGAACCCGTGACTTTACGTACACACATGCTCCAAGACCAACAATGCAGTCTCCTCTAAAACACAGGCTGAAAATTTCAGCGCCAAACTAAATATTTCATACAAAATGCGCAAATATTTTACACACAGTAAGTAATATTTTCGGGTGAAAATTACTTTCTAGACTTTAAGGCTACAGCCGCTCTAAACAAACAAGCTGGTGAAATGTCAACTTGTGACACCAGTGTCGTAGTTAGAGCGTCAACGCTGAATTAATTTTTCATCGTTAAAATTTTTTGAAACGTGTTTTTGACGAGTATCGGTGACTTGAATTTTTGGTGAAGGCTTAATGTCTTATGAACTATCTATGTTCTCTACAAAAAAATCTTCATGTTTGTGAAGTAAAAGGTTAAATAAGGAGTACTTTTCAAATACGTCAATGATATGATGTATGTACTCCAACTACTAAGTCGTGATGCCCTCAAGGCTTAGGCACGTGGTCGAGAACCTCAACGGTCGCGGGTTCAAACCCCAAACACACACCTCTGACTTTTCGAAGTTATGTGTGTATTCCCAAAGAATTATCACGTACTTTAACGGTGAAGGAAAACATCGTGATGAAACCTGCAAACCAAAAAATCTTAGGAATTTCTTAGGTGTGAACCCGCATTGGGTCAGCGTGGTCGACTAAGGCCTAAATACTCCCAGTAATAGAGGAGGCCCGTGCCATGCAGTGGGACATATGTGGGCTGATGATGATGATAAATGCCTTTACTGGGCACTAGATGACGACAAGAACGATTTAAATTATATATCATAAGACGAAAGAATTATGACGGCCTTTGCAAAGGTGATGACGGGCCCAAAAGTCCACGTATTACCACCAAAACCCATAAACAAGTTAATATTATTAACTGCTATCTACTACTAATTAATATTCTAAAGAAGATTATTTTAGGATTTAGGCTGCAAAATTTATACACTTATAGTATGTGTATACAAATGTGTATACAATATTTCTTTCAATATTTTAATTTATAATTTTATCAAAGAACTATTCGCTTCATCATTCGCTCGAAAGAACGTGCCGAGTATTTTCATTCTATCCCGTCCCTACTTTAGGTCGAGAAGGAAACCTGAATAAACATAATTGACACAAGCCCGAGCCATAGTTTGCGAGGCGGGTACTTCGCTTGATAAAGATAAACGCAGGGTGTAAGGGCCGTGGCTGTCTCGAAATATTACTTCTCCACGCATATCAAGATTAGCAGAATTAATTTGAGACTATTTTTACTGAAAATTTTAGTACTTGAAATAGGTGCTGGAAATTTCGAGACTTTAGAATTAAAGCTAGATGTTCTTACCAAGATTATAAATTGAAAAGTGAGTTTTTTTGTTACGTTTCACGCCTAAATGGCTGAAAGAATTTTGATGGGATTTTATGCAGCGATGGATAGGAACCTAGAGACGATTTAAGGCTAATTTTTATCCTAGAATAAAGGAGTTCCTTCTTAAAATTGGTAAGATATTAATTGACGCCAGCTTATTCCTGAGTATAAGATACTTTAAGTACCGAAAAATTTTAACAACTTGTTTTGAATATGCCACCATTGCATATTTATTATTTCTATTTTAAAATAAAGATTCCCGCGTCGGGCAAAGTGTTATTGGGTTTTTCCATTAGGAAATTCTCGGTAACAGCACGGAGTCTGGAAATGTGCCCGAAAAACGGCAATAGGCTCGCCCCCTATTACGTGGGACTGATACATACTTGGCGAAATGTGGGTGCAGAAATGCACCTCTGCCTACCTCTTCGGGGAATACAGGCGTGAGTTTATGTATGTATGTACCATATGTATGTCCTTTTTTGAAACATTTTACCTTTATTTACGAAGCTAAAGGACAAATACCTTTTAAACTTGTGAAGGTAATACTTTCCTTTGGCATCGGGATCGTTCAATTTACACCCTGTATAGCAGTCAACATTCTCGACTACTGGGTTTATTAAACTTCAACAGAAGCGTCTCTAGTAGCGTGAAATGAAATTATGAAAAACATCATCCACTCTTTATTATTTGGTGAATTAATTTTCTTTAAACGTAGTACCCAGTAATTCTATTATCTGTTGCTAAACGAGTTTAATAAGGATTTAGTTGAATAATTTTCTTTGGGAAGATTTATGAAAATGTTTGATAACTTGATTTATGTCTTCTCTATTCATATTATGAAAGCAGTGATGGCCTCGAGGTTTAGGCGCGCGGTCAAGAATTTCGGCGGTCGCAGGTTCAAACCCCAGGCACACACCTCTGACTTTTCGAAGTTATGTGTGTATTCATAATGAATTACTACGTACTTTAACGGTGAAGGAAAACATCATGAGGAAACCTACACATCAATTCTTAAGAATTTCTTAGATGTGTAGTTCACCAACCTGCAATAGGCCAGCGTGATGGACTAAAGCCTCTCTCAGCTGTAGAGGAGGCCCGTACCCAGCAGTGGGACGCATATGGGCTGATAATGATGTATTAAAATTTATGAATGGTCTTCTTAAAGGAAAAGGTGGATCTTTTAACCAGACATTGTGAGTAATAGAACCATGCCAGTTATATGAAGCTACAATAAAAATCGGTAGGAAGATTCTAGAAATTATTAAAATTACTTTCATGAATATTAATATGCTGTACGTTTAACGAGTGTTTAACATACCGCTAGAGAGAGCTGCAATTATGATCCTGACTGCAATATGAAACCTTCGGGCTATAAATCCAAAGAAATTTAAATTTCAGCGTCGGTAAATTGTTATTGCCTTTTAAATGGAATGATAAATGCATCGAGAAAATTATATTTTTATATAATATGTATATATAGGCTCGTTTTTGTACCGTTGTTGCACATGGTCCTCTTCTATTACTATTTACTAGGTAGGGTTAGGCCTTAGTCCACAACAATGACGTACATAGTGTAATTTAGCAAACTACAAATCTTAGACTTGTATTGTGGAGAACTTTCAAGTAGTTTTATTCACGATGTTTTCCTTCACCATTATAGTACGTGATAATTCATTATAAAAACATGCACACATAGCACTTATTTCCGAAGTAGCAATAGCGGAAGCTCCGTATGCATGACTTTAAACTTAAAGTTATGTTTTCCCCATTTTCGCCACGATTCTCATTACTGATTTGCTCGTATTGGTCGCAGCGTGATTATAATGATCAAAAAGTAAGGCAGATAATCTAATTTTTTTTTCGCTATTTATTTAATGTTTTCGAACCATAAATATAACATATCCAAGTTGTAGATCACGGTCAACAGTCGTAAACATAGATGATGAATAAGTCATAATAAGAAGCGAGACTATTGCCGCAAGATCCAGTCAAATATTACAATTGGATAAATAAATACGCCACATTATAAGCCTGAACCATACCAAAGTCAAAGTCAAAGTCAAAGTCAAATTATCTTTATTCAAATAGACTTCTACAAGTACTTTTGAATCGTCAATTTTACACTTTTTAATATTTTTTAAACTATTGCCGCTTCGAAACGTGTTATAGCCAGTGAAGAAATACATTGTATTTCTATATCAAGGGTGTCACAGTGACCGGCGGGACTAATTGCGTAACGTTTGAGAGAGACCCCGGCCTCCGGCACTCTGACGTCAATTAAACCGATCTCACATCGTTATCTGCCCTCTAGGTATCATTAAATTTCGTCCTTTATGTATTTTTCTCGTCCTTAATCGCTGCATGGGTCAAGGTTTGTAGAGCAAAACTCTTGGAGTTTCTTGGAAAATATTTTTCTTTCGTAATTGCAAGATTATGGATATTACTCGTATGAGATGCAAAAATATAAAAAATATAATATAATGCCTAATTGATTCAACAATCCATCCATCCATCCATCAGCCAATGGAGGTCCACTGCTGGACATAGGCCTCTCCTAATGACTTCCACAGGGAACTGTTGGAAGCAGCTTGCATCCAGCGATTCAACAATACTTAAGGTTTTTTATATCTGCTTTATTTATTTTGACTGCCTCATGATCTCGAAGCGCTAATATGTACCGTGCGATCTAGAGGTCCTGGGTTTGATTCCCGGGTCGGGCAAAGTGTTATTGTTTTTTTCCATTAGGAAATTCTCAGTAGCAGTACGGAGTCTGGAAATGTACCTAGGCTCGCCTCCTTTTACGTGGGACTGATTCAAACCTGGCGAAATGTGGGTCGTAAATGCACCTCTGCCTACCCCTTCGGGAAATACAGGCGTGAGGTTATGTATGTATGTTTGTATACAGAGATGCATAACTTCTCACTCCTGTATCCCCGAAATATAACTGCACACTTATGCAACAAGACTAATACTTTACTGCATCTATCATGTTCGGACATATGCAATGCGAGAATGTATCATACTTCGACTCAACAAAATAGTTATTTTACACCCGAAGTCCGAAGAAAAATCACTTGCACCTTCCGCTCGTGGGGTCGTAAATCACTCCTTTCACTGGTTCCGTGCAGACAAACATCTCAGTAGCCTCGCCATTAATCGTATTAATCTAGACAGAAAACGTCCGGCAACGCTTCTGTGTGGGCATATCGGAAGCATGATTTAGGGATTAATAGGTCATCGATCGTTCAGTTGGCAAGAAAGACTACTGAGACGGTAGTCACGGGTTCAAACCCAAAAAATCATTTCTGAAATTTTGAAATTTCTGAAGTCTGTTGGATATCATCATCATCATTATCAGCCTAAGGAAGTCCACTGCTGAACATAGGCCTCCCCCAATGACTTCCATAGTGACCTGTTGGAGGCAGCCTGCATCCACCGACGACCCACGACCTTCTCCAGGTCGTCAGACCACCTTGTGGGTGGACGTCCTACGCTGCGCGATTGGATTTACTTTATTAAAACTTTAATGCTGTGATCATCAACGTATTAAAAGTATTTTGTATTAACATGAATATATTTAGTTAGTTCTCACATAAGAATATTTAAAACATTATGAATAATTTAAGAAGTACATACACCGGCCTCGTTCAAAAGCATTTTCTTAAGAAAGCCTTTCTAGATTTTATGTTTTATAATTATCACTACTTGTTATTATTTAAATATTCTTTAATCTATGATTACGTAAAATATCCTACACTTTGTATACTAATGTTTATTATATTATGATACTGAATTTCTTTAAGTGGACAGCTACAGTAAAAAAACCGCCGTGTTACTATGGCGTTTGTGTGTTGCTAGTGTTCTCGACCGGTGTGTATCTGTGTTACCACTGTGTTACAGTAATGTAGTATTGTTTGAGACTTAATTTGACGGTGGAAGAACATATATTTGTCGACAAAGAAAATGGTCTACTTAAGAGGTAAAAACTAGTCATTCACGCAATGCGTCCCGTTACTAGATATAAGTTATCATCATCATCAACCTGATCTAATGATAAGTGCGGTTAAAAAAAAAAAGACTGGCGAGAAATAAAAAGATATTTTCCTAACTAGAAGACCCAATTATGCTGTGACACGTTGCCACTCTACGCTAAAGAAATAACTTCAAGGCGAATCATTATTGTATTTCAACTTTAAAGCATTAAATCATTCCCCTTTGGTTTCAAAAAACACGTTTATAAATAATTACCTGTTCCATGTGTTACATGTTATAACTCTGGCACGAAGCTGAAAATTGAATCATACATCAAAATTCCCCGCTGACAGATTTACATTACATCAATAGCCGGAACGTGCTAAAAATTTATCGAGCAGTCATTCTCCTTGACCGAAATACGTCTGAAAAATAAATATTTACGCTCAACCACACAAAAACCACATGTTTTTAAAACAACGTTGAGGAATATGATTTAAATCACAACACCGTCCACCATTGTTCTCTTGTTTAGCTAATACGTCTTTATTAATGTATACACTGTTGTTCCAGGCCGATGTAAACACCGAGCCGAAATGATATGAGCATGCGCGTGGCGTGGGCAAGGTGGTATTGGGTTGTGATTCTTACCACGAGCGCCGCGAGGACAGCCAGCGACTGGCTGGACTGTGCCCACATCGCCACCTGCAAGTGCAAGTGGTCTTCAGGCAAGAAGACCGCCACCTGCGCCTCTGGTGACCTGCGCCGCCCGCCAACGCTCTCCTCAGACATCCAAGTACTCGATCTCCACGACAACCCACTGAGGAACCTACCCCAAGAGGTCTTCTCAAACATCGGCCTTCTAAACCTACAACGACTGAACTTGAGAGCGACGAATCTGAGGTCAATACATCCAGATGCATTTTTAGAATTAAGAATATTGATAGAAGTTGACCTTGGTGACAACGACTTAGCACATCTACCCAAAGACATATTTAGGGGCAACGAAAGACTACGTCTGGTTGTACTTACAAATAACCCATTGACAACGCTGATAGCCGACCAATTCCCGCCACTGCCGCATCTACGAATGCTTTTATTAGACGGCTGTAGATTAAGATCTATACACACGAACGCTTTACGTAATTTGAAATCGCTAGAGACGATAGATTTGCGTAGAAATCAACTGACATTCCTCCGTTTGATCACATTCTCTCTGCCAGCATTGAAAACTGTGTCACTTTCTGGGAATCCGTGGCGATGTGACTGCAGACTGCGCGAATTTAAAGACTGGTTTTTAGAAAGCAAGCTGGGGACGGAAGATTTGCTCTGCGTTGAACCCACATCGCAAGCCGGGAACAAGTGGCGCAACGTGCCCAGTGAGAGTATGTCGTGTCCGCCTGAAGTACGGACTAGCACTTTAGTAGTCAGAGCTGAGGTAGGAGTAGCCACCACTTTTGGTTGCTGGGTCCACGGCGTTCCAAAACCAACGATATCATGGCTTTACGATGGCGTAGATGTACACAACAGTTCTGTGGACTGCGACATGGAGGAGATGGAGACAACGATCGAAGAGGATTCGGAAGAAAGAGTTCCTGGTAGTGTTAGATGGGTAAATATCACACTGCTAAATGTGACGTCGAGTGCCGCGGGAGAATGGACATGCGTGGCAAAAAGTGTGGCTGGTGAAGCGAGGGCTATAATCAGCCTCGTGCTACCAAGATCGCAGACAGCCACCGCAAGAACTGCTCCGGGAATACCACAATTATTGGGTGTCGTTTTTGGTGCTTTAGGTATCCTAGCAACCCTAGGTTTTATAGGCGCTGTTGCGTGCTGGCATATGAGAAGACGTACAGTTCCTCCGAGTAGAAGCTTCACAGATCAAGAGAAACGATTGATAGATGCCTCTGTTGTTGTCAGCTGCGATCGCTCAATCGGCAGTATGGCCTCGCCGTGCGACTTTGAGATGACCGAACAGTCTTTAAGTGACGATCAACCTAGAACATGTAGTTTCGATCCAGTTCATATAACGATAGAAGGAACCTCAGGAACATTTCCGCCACCGCCGGCAGAGTTTGCTGTTCCAGTACCGTATGGAAACATCTTCATATCAGTTCAAGTCGCTGGTAGAGGCGAGCCTGGGAAGTATCCTGATTTACTGAGTGGTGGAGCGACTTTGCCGAGAAGGAACAGGTCATGCTGTACAGCTCCCGCTTATGACAATATGGGTCCAAGAGTGACAGCAACTGGTAGCTCGACTTGGTCACTACCAGGTGCGAGTTCGGAGCATCCTGATCAATCGGAGACTCCAGTGTTGACCTTACCGCCCCCGCCGCCTGAATTCGTCTCGCTTTAGCCTAGGCCTTTGGTACTGGACGCTTCCACGTTGAGGTGACCTGGTACCGGCAATATTGTCAATTAGACTATTCCCCAATTTTATTGTATTTACATATGATAATTTTGTCATGATTAAGGATAGTGCGGCGTGGGGCTTAGATTCTCGAATATTCTAGAAATATACTAATGAACATTTCAAAGCCTCAGTGTCGTCTTTAATATAAATGGTGTAAATAGTGAAGTGCTATGTCGAAACGATGTGTGACATCTCGTGAGATTAATACGTAAGGTTGTTATCGATATAAATTGTATAATTGCATTTAAAGTGAACTTGTTGATAGATTGGGATACAGATTGAATCGAACGCGTTATGTCTATTGTAAAGTGTTGTTCATATATCGATTAGACAATTCGCCATTATTGACTTATTATGAAAGTTATCAAAACATCAGTTTGAAAACAGACCGTATCGCTAATTGCCAAGTCCTTTTGCGAATCATTTAGTTTGTTTTTTTTAAAGTACACTGTAGTTGTAAAAAAATGATTTTTTAAAACCATACAATTGTAATTTCTTAAGTGTTATCTTTACAACAAGATTATAATAAAATAGACCGGTAAATACTGCTCAGATTTTTTTATAAGACAATTTACTTATTGTTAGTCTAATCCAGGGATGTTATGGAGCTCCGTAACCGTAACCGAAACTATCGGATATCCGAAATAAAAATATATCCGTAACCGTAACCGTATCCGTTTCAGAAGTTTCGGATAGTTTAAGAAAGTCTTGTGTTAATTACAAAATTGATTTTTATATGAGTAGACAAAAACCGACCAATATCGACTTTAATTTGGACATATTTTTTTTATCAAGGTAATGTAGATTGTGCAAAATGTAAACATTGTGATAAAAACTTTTCTTACAAGAGTGTCGAAAACAGTTATATTTTACTTCAATCTGATATCCGTAACCGAAACTATCCGAAACTAGCGGATAATCCGAAATAATTACATATCCGTAACCGTATCTGAAACCGATATAATTTAATTCCTATATCCATATCCGTATCCAGATCCGAAATATCATATCCATAACATCCCTAGTCTAATCGATGTATGATCAACACGCCTAGAACCTCTATTCATTTGTTTCGTAGATGTTTCATTTATACGTGTTTCTATTGTCTTCCTAACTTTTGTAAATATTGTTTATTATACAAACTTCCCAAATATAAGACTGACCCTTTTGTCTTGTTTTCGTCTGTCTTTTTAACTGTAAGCCCGGCGCCATGTTAGTCGAGTGTTTACGTCACAATATCTTTAATATTCATTAAAATAGTTTTTTGAATCTTAAAATTATAAAAAAGAACTTTATTTGATGACATAATATTAAAAAACATAATTTGCTTTGAGTATTGCTATATTTATATACAGGTTTTAAACATTTTTAAACCACCGATCTTCAAACCTTTTTTTTTATACTGGCACGACAAAGTGACTCCACTGTACCTGATGGAAAGCACAGTGGTGTCCAAAAAAATAATACCGACCAGCGAGAAACGATATGGTCACCCAAAATTTATTAGCGCTGGTGATTTTTGATTGGCATCATCAAGTACCTTGTGATATTATCTACGCCAATGCAAAATATTAAAACATAATTTATTGCAAAATGTAATAACATTCATCATCTGATGATATATGGGCTGATGCCCATATACGTCCCACAGCTGGGCACGGGCCTCCTCTACAACTGATAGGGTTTAGGCCTTAGTCCACCACGCTGGCCTATGCGGGTTGGTAATAACATTACTCCTTCAGTTTTATATTATATATGGAAAAAACGAATGCTGTAAAATATGCATTTTTAAATTATAAATTGTAAAACCTCGGCTGACATGGTGCGATATTGTATGTATAAACTGTACACATCAGTGTAAAGCGAAATAGCTTCTAAACATTTTCTTTAAAGCAAAAATATCTAATGTAAAAGAAATATAAACTGATGAAGATATTCTGTAGTTTTATTTGTCAAAACCCACTCAACAAGAGACCAGGTATTTCAGACAGCAAATAAACCATTTTTATTCCTAGTTATAGTTTTGTAGGTCAGGCAAAATGTTTGGGTGTTTATGTCATTTAAAGTCAGAAAATAAGGCTGAAAAACGGCAACAGGCTCGCCTCAAATAAAATGAGAGATCAAAATGCAATTGAGACTGCCTCGTGGTCTCGCGGTACATATATGTGCCGTGCGATCTAGAGGTCCTGGGTTCGATTCCCGAGTCGGGCAAAGTGTTATTGGGTTTTTCCATTAGGAAACTCACAATAGCAGCACGGAGTCTGAAAATGTGCCCGAAAAACGGCAATAGGCTCGCCCCCTATTACGTGGGACTGATACATACCTGGCGAAATGTGGGTGTAGAAATGCACCTCTGCCTACCCCATCAGGGAATACAGGCGTGAGTTTATGTATGTATGTATGCAAAATGCAACAATACTGCCTACCATTTTGATGATTCGGTTTCAAGTTTCGAGGCATGAGAATATGTAGGTATTTTGGCTTTGATATCAAATTCCATTGATGTTAAATTTTAATCCAATCTTGAGGAAGACTCGTTAAAGAGTGATCCAGTCATATTATGTTCAATTTATAATTAACAACGCCTACCTATATCTACTGGCCACTATAGGTTCCACTGGCCTTATAGGATTTTGTGGACTGATAAAGACACAATCATCATCATCATCAGCCCATATACGTCCCACTGCTGGGCACAAGCCTCCTCTACAACTGAGAGGGTTTAGGCCTTAGTCCGCCACGCTGGCCTAGTGCCGGTTGGCGGGCTAGACATCTAAAAAATCCTAAGAACTTGAGGTGTGCAGATATCTTCACAATGTTTTCCTTCACCATTGAATAAATTATAGTGACACATTAATTACTGCAAAATAATACGCAAATTCAAAGACCATAAAATTTTCAGAAGTAAATAGAATATTTTGAAAAGAATCAAATTATAAGTCACTGTTGCTAGAAATTCAACGCCTTTTCACATTAGCATAGCAAAGTTACTATGATGAAACTGTATGTACGTATGCAAGTGAAAGTTGGAGCTATTAATTAACACACGAGGTGAACAAGGTAAGAAGTTATTTTGACGATGATTACATGAACATGATAAACCGTGCATTTGAATTTGCATTTGAAAAACGCCAGTTGTTGCATATCTATACATCTATATCTATACAAATAAATAAAATTGGAGTGTCTGTTTGTAATATTGAAATAATCGCTTTTTAATAAATGCATATGGATGAATACACGGTACATATACCAAAATAACGTTTTTTACAATTTTTGTCTGTCTGTCTGTTTGTTCCGGCTAATCTCCGAAACAGGTGGACCAATTTTAACGGGACTTTCACTGGTAGATAGCTGATGTAATAAGGAGTAACGTAGGCTACTTTTAGTTTATAAATTTTCTTATTAAAAATGATTAAAAATAAATTTTCCGCCCGGACGAAGTCTCGGGCACAGCTATTACAAATAATACATAACATGGCCAACACCATGGTAAACACCGCCCATGAACACCCACAATACTAGAAGGATCATCAGTGTGTTGCCGGCCTTTGAGGACAATGTAAGCGTCGGAATTATTAGACTTGTTTATTTTTTCTTTTAATTTAACATAATTAATAAGGCTCGACCGAGATCTCGGTCTCGGTCTCGGTCTCGGCATTCTCGGCTACAAATCCAACCGAGAATTTTGTCTCGGTTCTCGGCTAATTACAGCCGAGATTCTCGGTCATGACCGAGATTGAAACTTTGTTCGGATCGGCATTCAAATTTTACCGCGCATGGCCACGCGCCGCAGCGCGAAGTCGATCGGTGTAAGTGCGTGAGAGGCTGAATTGTGATTGGTTGAAGTCCCGTCTGGCGAACTGAGCGGCCGGCCGCCTTTGCCCCGTTCGAGTCTTTCGAAGTCCGAGTTCGAGTCTGCGCCGCCTACTAGCGTAGCAAGTGAACAACTCGACGGTCCCCAAGAACAAAATATTATCTGCACAATACTCTGCTGCAGTATTAGAGTCTTTAAATTAAGTGAAAATATAAATATAAATTACTCACTCACCTCAAAAATATATATTTGAGAAAAAGAAAATTATTTCTTAAAAAAAATATATTTTTGATGTGAGTGAGTAATTTATATTTATATTTTCACTTAATTTGAAACCTTTATACTGCAGTAGAGCATTTTGCAGATAAGATTTTGGTCTTGGGGACCGTCGAACTGTTTAGCAAAGCTGGACAATTGTATGAGGAGAGGCGACACTCTTTGAAGGGCGAAAATGCCGAAAAATTGCTTTTTTTATGTTATAATATAATGTTATTTAACTTTGATTATTAAAACAGTTAATTTTGTTAAACAATTAGTAGTGTATTAAAAGTTAACAGTATTAAAAATCAAAAATTTCACGCTTTGTATATTCTCGGTCTCGGCTCTCGGTCTCGGCCGAGATATCATTTTATTCTCGGTCTCGGTCTCGGTCTCGGCCGAGAACGAAAAACCCATCTCGGTCGAGCCTTAATAATTAATAAATACATTTCTGTAATTTTACGACTAACAACAATAATACAATTTGTTCATTTAATATTAACATACGATAATCCTGCCTTAATGGCTATGGAAATTGTACACAAGCGAATAATACCTACGGAAGTTTTTACCGAATATAGTAATAAAGACAGTGACATCTATTTAGTACAAGAATTTACATTTAAGATAATAAAAATTAAATGCAGACAAGATTAGAGATGTAAAGAACTCGAGTCTTTGAGTCCTAAATTTCGAGCTCGACTGACAAATTGAACGACTCGACTCATTACAATAAGACTCCCAAGACTAGAGAACTTAAGTCTATATGAGCTCTTGAGCGCAACATGGAACTCGAGTCTTTTTTAGCGCTCGAGTCGTTTTTACGGGGCGAGTCGCGCTCGAGGTGTTTTCCGTTTGGAGTCCTTTTTAAATCAGGTAATAAAATGTTACTTTTGTGGGATATATTCCTAATCAGAAACGTGTTTTGAAAAAAAAAAACCGTTAATTAATAGGAAAAATCATTTTAATTATCATAAAAAATTAAATAAATAAAATCATAAGCAATCAAAATTGATCTGAGGACGCACATATTTATGTAATAAGTATGTATAAAGTCCAGAATAATTTGCAACTATTGACATTAGTAAACCTTAATACGCTCAAGACATAAGACTCGAGCTCTTTTGAGACTCAAGCTTTAATAAGACTCGAGTTCTATTTAAGACTCGAGTTCTATTTAAGACTCGAGCTCTTTTTAAGAGCTCGAGTTCTATTTTAGCGCTCGAGTCTTTGTGGAAAGACTGAAGCTCGGTTCGACTCAAGACTCCGAGTTTAGTTAGTTCACTGAGTTGTGCAAAATTGAGCCGAGTCTATCGAATTAGGACTCAAAGACTCGAGTTCTTTACATCTCTAGACAAGATACAGCACTTCGAATGCATTACAACACAACGAAGCTGGAAAATAATTAAGAACAACATAAAGAAAAAGGATGATGTAACTGCAGTACTCAAGTCGAGACCTTTATGTGCCGCTAAGTTTATAACTTTAATACAATGGCTATTAAGAAATATCTACGCTATGAGTATAGTTTCAGTTGTTTAAATTAAAACAAATGGTTGGAAAAAGTTCTGCGATTGCTTCGCTGTTGCAATTCTAAAGCAAGGCTGAGTTTCAATAATTATGGACAATGTATAAAGTTTGATACATGTTGTACTTATTGTAGATGCACCTATTTTTGTACGGATTATCGTCAGCCCATATACGTCCCACTGCTGGGCACGGGCCTCCTCTACCACTGAAGGTTTTAGGCCTTGGTCCACCACGCTGGCATAGTGCGGTTTGACGGAATACACACCTAAGAAATTCCTAAGAACTTTTAGTTGGGCAGGTTTCCTCACGATGTTTTTCTTTACCGTTAAAGTGATAATTCACTGTGAATAGACACATAACCGCGAAAAGTCAGAGGTGTGTGCGTGGGGTTTGAACCCGCCACCGGCGAGATTCTCGACCGCGCGTCTTAACTTCGAGGCCATCACTACTTTGTGCGGATAAAAGGTTTAATGATCCATACTTTGACAAAAGTCAGAGTAAGTCTATAGGACCACGCGTTGGTTTTCTTTTAGTCAAGTGCAAGAGAAATTGGCGATTTATTCAGATCTAAGACCTCATGATTCACATTTCAAGTATATCTACAAGTAACTGGCAAAATAGTACAGTTTTTTAAGGACCATTATAAAAATGTCTTGATTAAGCTAACATTTTTACTTCAAAAATTTCTTGAGCATTAAAAAAAAACTTTTTTTTAGTTTTTCTAAATCATTAATAGCATATAAGTATTTCAATAGAAAGCATTTTCAATTTATTACATGATTTGAGCTTCAATTTTAATTTTTTGCAATGCAAAACCCTTCTAACCATATCAAACCATTTGATCTTCTCAAAGTATTCGTGATTTCATTATTTATACAACAAGAGACAACTGAACAACAGTCATACATAATTCAGAATCGCATCACACGAATCGCGGAAACACGGATAGTGCAAGATAATAGCAACCCTGGAATGGGGATATTAGGGAACGGGACGCAGTGGCATCCCTCGGGATCCTTATGGCAGGTTATGGATGAAGCGCATAAATGTACAAGGTACTTCGATCCAGGACAATTACGTGAGAGGGTTGGCGCTTTGGATGGCCCAAGGTATTTTGATCGCGCAAAAATGTAGTTACAATAGGGAAAAGTAAAGTGGATAGGATAAAAAAATGCTGGCAAACCATTATAGTGTTTGATGCTCTGTCAAAGAAAAAAAAATGCGAACTATTAAGGTCGAGTTTGAATTTGAATGGTGTTTTTTAACTAAAAGTGTTACCCGGACCCTATTACCCTTCGCTCTCCGTCTTTCACCAGGCTTTATCTAATGAACCGTGATAGATAGGCAGTTGAAATTTTGATAGGTGATGTATTTCTGTTACCGCTATAACAACAAATACTATAAAACACGATATATATGGTCGGTGTATTGAGTGGACGTGCTTTCGGTTAAAATTTTAAATTCAATTAGTTAAACTGTGTTTATATACTTTCCAAACACGCGAATTTTGCAAAATTACGTTATAAATGTACTCACTTTTGTGTTGCTGAATGTAATCCAGCTCTGCACCACTTCCAGCCAACGTTTAACTTCACCAGAACAACACTCACTCACACACTCACTCACTTTAAGACAGTTAATATGACTTCACTAGAGGACATCCAACTACACAAAAGACACTTGAAGACAGCTTTTCGCAGCGAATGGCCCAACTCGAAGCTCAACTTCAGACTGGGGGAGCTTCCAAGGACACCGTCGCTCGGGTTGCCGAAGAGTTCCGGACCTTTCGGGAGCTCACGCTCAACATGCTGCGATTGCTGGGTCAGCAAATAACTCAATGCGCAAACATGGTCGATGCGATGGAGACCAGACACCGTCGTAAAGCACTACTTTTTCACGGCGTGCCGGAGACTGACGACGAAAGCTGTACTGCCGCCGTGTTGTCCATAGTAAACGGTACGATGTTGGTGAAGGACGTCACAGGTGCCTCTATCACTGCCTGTCATCGTATAGGGACTCCAAACAAAGAACACCATCGGCCTGTCCTAGTCAGGTTAGATCCAGTGTACTTCATAGGACAGCTGTTTGGCGAGCCAAATCCAAGCTGAAAGGCTCATCTGTTTCAGTTAAGGAGTTCCTGACAAGATCGCGACAAAACATATTCAGCAAAAGTCGGCAGCATTTTGGCATGCGGTCTTGCTGGACTCAACACGGCACTGTTGTAGTCAAAGTTCCGAATGGAAGCCGCGTCAAAATCACAACACTAGACGAACTTAATTCCTTATTGGCAAAGTATCCCAAGACATCAAGTTTATCTTCACCGGCAGTAATAAGCCACGGGTCCACGGAAACATCGCGCTCGAATATAAAACCGCGTAAGCCATGACGATCGCTCAGCGCTTACTAATACTTTTATTTCATATAATTATTATTATCCGTCTTTTTTAAATAATACCCTCTAACTGTTTGTTTTTTGTCTTGTCACTTTTAATTTATTTAATTTTTATTGTTCGTCTATATTTTTAATAGTACCTGAGGATAGTATGACATGAGTGTCGTTGTTATTTTTTTTTAATATTGTCACTTTCATTTTGACATTTGGGTATAGACGAAGTCGCGTTCCATACCACAATATTGTTTATGTTATGTATTTAAACTTTTTTTTTGTTATTGTACTGTTATTTATGTTTTTTTTGTTTGTTGTTTTAAACGTTTTTCTCGATTAATATCAGCTGGCGGGTGGTGCAGAGTATGTTTGTTCAGATAAGTACTATATATTAAGTAATTTCTGCGCCCTTTCCGGCCCGCTGCTGAGCACGGGTCTCCTCTATCATTGAGAAGGTGTAGGCCTTAGTCCACCACGCTGGCCTTGTGCGTGTTGGCGGACTACATACCTAAGAAATTCCTTAGAACTTTTTTAGGTGTGCAGGTTTCATCGCGATGTTTTCTTTCACCGTTAAACTAAGTGATAATTCATTGCAAATACACACATAACTACGAAAAGTCAGAGTTGTGCGCCTGGGGTTTCAACCCGCGACCGCCGAGATTCTCGACCGCACGCCTAAACCTCGTGGCCATCACTAAAATACTTATCATACTCATCTCAGATAATCTTACTAATATTATAAACGCGAAAGTTTGTATGTATGGATGTCTGGATGTTTGTTGCTCTTTCACGCAAAAACTACCGAATGGATTTTAATGAAAGTTTACAATAATATAGCTTATACATTAGAATAACACATAGGCTATAATTTTTAAAGATAGTGTGTGAATTGTCCAAAATATAACGATAATTGTCAAATAAGTCGGGAAAAATCTGCTATCTGCGTGCTATTGTGGCGTACGCTGCAATAACTGTAGAGTTTACAGGTATATAATGTATAAGAGAAATGTTAATCTAATTAGTCCTACAAAAAAGTCCGCGACAGCATATATCTATCTTTTATGAGTAAGCTATTATCGCCAAAACAGTGAACCATGAATACAATAAAAATCTATCATATAAAAATGAATCGCTGAATGTGTTGCTAAAATCTCGAGAACAGCTGAACCGATTTCGCTAATTATTTTTTTGTTTTGTCTGCTATTGTCAGGAGAAGGTTCTTATGAACGAAAAAAATAAGAAATTTGCGAGGAATATGGTAAAAACAATAATTTCATTTTCTCATTTAAACTGTTCTACCTAATTGCCTGTCAAATATTTTATATTTATCCCGTCAATACAGTTAAAGGTCCCCTCAAATTAAGGAACGTATTTAAATAAAGGTTTTGAATCGACAACATATATCCACAATATTCGAATAATTGCGTATTTTACATTTTAAAAACGTAGAATAATCAGTAATGAAAAGGGATTGACATATTTATTGGTTGTCAAATATTTACGCGTGCGTTTAGGAATTTATTATTAAACTCCTTGGTTGTACCTGATTTACAATTTATAAACGAAGACGGGCTCGGTAGTCATCGCGCTTCGAAATCTAAAACACCCACAACATCCGCGGCTCGAACCAAAAAGTTCGCCAACTCTTACCTTTGCCGCACCATCAAGCTGTGGAATAGTTTGCCGGCTCACGTGTTCCCTCCTTCCTATGATCCTGGATCCTTTAAGCGAAGCGTGAAGAAGCATTTATGCAGGCCGGCATGATTGTGTCGACCAGCGGGTGACCTTCGTTTCTCTCTGGTCGGTATTAATTTTTTGGACTCCACTGTGCTTACCATCAGGTACAGTGGAGTCACTTTGCCGTGCCAGTTAAAAAAAATAAAAATAAAAATAATAATAATAATTATACAATGGAATGTGGTTGGTGTTAAGGAAACTGTTGAGTAATGTTATTTACGTGACGATACTCAAAGATGAATTGGTTCTTGAGAATTCGTCAATTAGATTGATCTAAAGATTTCATTGATCCCCACGGAGATACCCTTTGTCAATACGAAAGTAACACTGCTGTATTATACTTTCAGGTGAAGTCGTGATGGCCTCGAGGTTTAGGCACGCGGTCGAGAATCTCGACGGTCGCGGGTTCAAACCCCAGGCATACACCTCTGACTTTTCCAAGTTATGTGTGTATTCACAATGAATAATCACGTAGGTACTTTAACGGTAAAGGAAAACATCGTGATGAAACCTGCACACCTAAAACTTCTTAGGAATTTCTTAGGTGTGTAGTCCGCCAACCCGCACTAGGCCAGCGTGGTGGACTAAGGCCTAAACCCTCTCAATGGTAGAGGAGGCTCGTGCCCAGCAGTGGGACGTATATGGGCTGATGATGATGTTGATGATGATACTTTCACGCCTAAAACAGTTGACCGATTTGGATAATTTTTGGTGTGGATAAAAACGGGACCATACAAAGGGCTATAGGCTACTTTTTTTAATTCATTAAGTGCCATTTTGGGCACTTGCGAGACGATTAATAGATTCACTTATTATCTTTCTGCACCCAACCCTGAAGTCTACGCGGACGAAGTCGCGGGCAAAAGCTAGTATTATAATAAAAATACAAATTATTTATCTAACTAGTATATATTTTGTACAAAACTTGTTGGAATTATAGTGACGTAGAAAATGTTGAAGTACAACCGTTAAATAATCTAAATATAATGATCATATGAGATGAGAAGCAGTGATGGCCTCGAGGTTTAGGCGCGCGGTCGAGAATTTCGGCGGACCTCTGACTTTTCGAAGTTATGTGTGTATTCACAATGAATTATCACTAGCTTTAACGGTGAAGGAAAACATCGTGATAAAACCTGCACACCTAAAAGTTCTTAGGAATTTCTTAGGTGTGTAGTCCGCCAACCCGCACTAGGCCAGCGTGGTGGACTAAGGCCTAAACCCTCTCAGTTGTAGAGGAGGCCCGTGCCCAGCAGTGGGACGTATTTGGGCTGATGACGTTGACGACGACGACGACGACGATCATATGAGATACCTATAACTAAAGGCTAAATCCTATCGAAAATTTACTAAAACATTCCAAATATCTAGCTTATCTACGAAAGGCTATCCTCCAAATTCGATCAAAACTATATTAAGCCGCAGATTAAAACCCTTTCATTTTCCAGTTCACTTATTTCTAGACATTTCGAATCGATCTTTTTCGTTGGAAATTGCGTATAATTTGGTTTACGGAGAAAACATGTTATTAAGGATCACTTGAACAACACCACTATTTTTCGTAGAAAAGTTGACCCGATTTTTAAGACCATATTATACTTAAATACAATTTTTTGTGTTTTTTCTGGCAGCGGTTGGATGAGGAGAGCCGAAGATCGAGCCCAGTAGCGTGCCATAGGGGAGGCCTATGTCCAACAGTGTAGGTGGCAATGGCTGTTGATGATGATGATGATGATTATACATACATGCATATATGTGTCTTACGGATAAGTTTTATTAAATTTTCGTAACTAATTAACGCAGAGATTGAACAAAATAGGATAACAAAGACTTGCGTCTGATGGTAAGTGCAGTTCCAAATCTATTGGTGTCAAGAAATGATCAACCCACATCATTTGACAAGTATTTCCACAATACATGTTTTGCTATGTTTTTGTTTGACTGCCTCGTGGTCTCGCGGTACAAGTATGTGCCGAGCGATCTAGAGGTCCTGGGTTCGATTCCCGGGTCGGGCAAAGTGTTATTGGGTTTTTCCATTAGGAAATGCTCAGTAGCAGCACGGAGTCTGGAATTGTGCCCGAAAAACGGCAATAGGCTCGCCCCCTATTACGTGGGACTGATACATACTTGGCGAAATGTGGGTGCAGAAATGCACCTCTGCCTACCCCTTCGGGGAATACAGGCGTGAGTTTATGTATGTATGTATGTATGTATGTTTTGCTAATGTCTAACATTCAAGCTATATAAGGAGAACGTATTATTGTTAATAAGGCACACTTTTTAGACAGCATACTACTAGAAGCTTTGGTCCATTAATTTATCAACATTTCTTGTCAAACCTTCAATAAACATTGATATTTTTTTTAGTTAGTTGTTCACTTACGGACTACCTTTCATTTCGCTTTCTACATCTCCATTCATGGTTTTCTGTAAGAGATCGCCTTGTGCGATAAGACCGCCTTTTGTACTAATATACCTATTGTTAGCCTAAATAGTAATATTTAGTAACTATAAATGTATGTCATTATAATACCTTACAATATTATATTTTTAAATTATTAAAAGCTTATGCGTACAGACCTTTTACTAATAATTATTGTAGTAATAGTAAAATTGCATAATGTTTATTTTATTACTTATAAGTATAATTAAAATGTCAATAACTTTAATGAGAATATAATCTTGATTAATATAAATTGATTATTGGACTTTGTAAAAATATTTAAAAATAAGACCGTTAATTGATCTGTATAAAAATGGTCAGTCGTTGGAATTGTCAGTTGCAAGACGGATTAATATTTAAAAATATAAAAGTTGTCAAAAATATAAAAGTTGAAGACCTACTTGTTTCTCAACGAGTGTTATACCCTTTACTATATAATAGTCTCGTCTTTTTTATGTTATGTGTACAATAAAGTTTTAAATAACTAAATAAACGAAAGATAGGATTCCCACCAAGAATCACACCTTTTTCTTTAAGGTGATCAAGGCTTGAATTAATAACTAAGCCGTCAGATTGCGGGTGAAACAAAAACTCACCCAGGACTCAAATAATTACCTCTCACTTGACAGCCAGCGGAGCAGCCACAAACCCACCCGTCCCCCAAACGCTAATCGTTCAAAATAATTGTCGCCGTCCACTGCTGAACGTAGGCCTCCCCAAGAAAGCGCCAACGATTCCGGTCTTGAGCAGCCCTCATCCATCCGTTCCCCGCCACCTTTCTCAAGTCGTCGGACCATCGTGCTGCAGGACGTCCTACACTACGTTTGCCTAAGCGCGGTCTCCACTCCAACACTTGTCTGCTCCATCGGCCGTCGGACCGTCGGCAGACATGGCCGGCCCACTTCCACTTTAAATAATAATATATACATACATACATAAACTCACGCCTGAATTCCCCGAAGGGGTAGGCAGAGGTGCATTTCTGCACCCACATTTCGCCAAGTATGTATCAGTCCCACGTAATAGGTGGCGAGCCTATTGCCGTTTTTCGGGCACATTTCCAGACTCCGTGCTGTTACCGAGAATTTCCTAATGGAAAACCCAATAACACTTTGCCCGACCCGGGAATCGAACCCAGGACCTCTAGATCGCATGGCACATATTTGTACCGCAAGACCACGAGGCAGTCAGTCAGATAATAATATATCGTTTAATAAAATCAGCCCAACAACGCCACACTTTACGAATTTCACTCGGTTTCTAATTGCGTTCAGTTAATTTACATTGTATGCCCCCGTCTATCTCGCCATTTTGATTTGTTTTATTTATAAAAGCAAATGGCGGATTGAGAATCTGATACTCAGTATTGTTTATGGCTGGAAGCTATCAGTAACCGTAGATCTTGCTGACTGTGAAACGATGATCTAAAAGGCCAGTTTTGAGTCGTTTGCAAACTTAGGGTTCCGTACTGTGTAGCATCATCAGCCATACATCCAAACATAATCTCACGCCTGTATTCCCCGAAGAGTTAGGTAGAGGTGTATTACTGCACCCACATTTCGCCAGGTAAGTATCAGTGCCACGTTATAGCCTATTGCCGTTTTTCGGGCACATTTCCAGACTCCGTGCTACTACTGAGAATTTCCTAATGGGAAAACCCAATAACACCTAGCTCGACCCGGGAATCGAACCCAGGACCTCTAGATCGCACGGCACGTATTTGTGTCGCGAGACCACGAGGCAGTCAGCCAGTATCATCAGCCATATTATTTTATTTAATATAAACAAAAGAACGACGCTACCGTAGCATTAGTTTCTAACAATAACGACCGCGAAGGGACCGCCTTGTTGAAACTTATCATTTTTAAACAACCGTCTCGTAATTACTATTAAGCGCAACATCGCTTCCATAAAAACGAAGTGCCCTGTGGACTACATAGAAATATTAAACTGCAGCTGTGTTTTACTTTTATAAAACAGCCCCGTGGCGCAGTTGGCTAGACACCAGCTTGCGAAACGAGAGGCCGCGGGTTCGATCCCCGCACCGAGACAAATGTTTGCGTGATCCACAAATATTTGTTTCGGGTCTGGGTGTATGTGAGACCGAAAAGTCTCTCGTAGTATCTGATACCCACGACACAAGACTTGTATCTTAGTGTGGGATCAGAACTATGTATGTAATTGTTGAGTGTATTTATTCATTTATTTTATTAAAAATACTGGTTTTATAATAGTCGGAAGTCTTTCTTTTTATGTGAGGGTGAAGCCTCATAGCTCAATGTTTTGTCACCCGCTTTGCTGTGGAGGGAAGTGGTCAATTATTTGTTTTCCAACTCCTCCTTTATTTGTCTTTCTGATTAACTTCGTTGCGGGATTATGACAAATTTAGGTCCCCTTAGATTCGCTGAGCTTCACTGCTCGGCGCCAATACTGTGCGTGCCGCTGTTGATCCTGGAGCACAGGAGTTACAGTGGCGGGTGTGTGGTGGGATAGGGACAGTAATAGTTGCAAGTGGGAACGCGCTGGTAACTAGAGCGTTGAGCTGTTCGGGGTGTGACCGATGGGATGGTATATTTATTGATTTACAGGGTGTATTCAGACCGTGATCGGAAACTAAGGCAGGTAATAGCAAAGATTACAAACCCCCTGGCGTTAAAGAAAATCACACTAAAGTAAGTAAAAATACCCCGTGTTCTCACGGTCTAAGTGAGCGATGTACCATTAAGAGGATGCATTGGGGTTTCAAGTTAAAAGTCGAGATGGCCTCGTGGTTTGGACACGCGGTCGAGATTCTCGACGGTCGCGAGTTCAAACCCCAGGCACACACCTCTGACTTTTCGAAGTTATGTGTGTATTCACGAATGAATTATCACGTACTTAAACGGTGAAGGAAAACATCGTGATGAAACCTGCACACCTAAAAATTCTTAAGAATTTCTTGGGTGTGTAATCCGCCAACCCGCACTAGGCCAGCGTGGTGGACTAAGGCCTAAACCCTCTCAGTTGTAGAGGAGGCCCGTGCCCAGCAGTGGAACGAATATGGGCTGATGATGATGATTGGGGTTTCTGGATCAGGCGGAATTATAAGATTTATCAATTTAAAAAGATTCAGTGCCATCGCGGCATAATATGAAAATGCGCTCAAAAAACAGCCGTCCTCCCGCCCTGCTGCATGTTATTAAAAATATTAGACGAAATTGAGTGTATTACAGCTCAATCTCTTCGAGTATAGGTACAAATATACATAGTATAAGTAATTTATGTTCAATAATCACTCACTAAATACCAAATAATTTTAGAAGCCCGCATTTCTGCATGCAAGTGTAGTTTAATATCCCAGTTATAGCAGAGCTTACATACCACTATGTACGTATGTGAAACGGTACTTATTAATACAACAGTACATTTCACGTAATCCTTGTGCGGTATTACGGATGTGTGCCAGCGTACGTAGGTTGAATAAGGACTGATGTACGTATAATGTACTATACGTATGTACTATGTATACTAATAATGTAATAAAAATAAAATTATAATAAATACACCCAACAGTCACATACATAGTTCTGACCCCACACTAGGATACAAGTCCTGTGTCGTGGGTATCAGAGACTACGAGAGACTTTTCGGTCTCACAAACACCCAGACCCGAAGCAAATGTTTTTGGATGACACAAACATATAATTACTATATATATATAATAACGTCATCGTTCGTATAAAATATCCCATGGCAGACGAAGTGTAGAACGTCTTGTAGCACGATGGTCTGACGATTTGAGAAAGGTAACGTATGGATGAGGGCAATCAAGACCGGAATGGTTGGCGCATTCTCGGGGAGGCCTATGTTCAGCAGTGGACGGCGTTAGGCTGAGTAAAGGTAGGAAAGCCGCAAGTCAATGATAATATCATAAAGTTTTTTTTTAGATGATCATAGTGAACGCCCCCTACACTGAGAAGAAACATAGGCTACAATTTTTTCATAAAATTTCGCCCAGAATTTTGTAATACAGAAACGAACACCCGCAACGATAACTTTAGTATTCTATTTTTTTTTTTCTAAAATATTTGTATTACCAAATCCGAGTTCACGCAGAAACGGAATATAAAACAATATATGAAAAATATCCGGCTGACGCATAATAGCTAGTACGTGGTGGGAATACCAACGAGGTTACAATACTTGTGCTACACAAATCAAGGTCCCGCTATCCGCCTGACACATTTATTTGGCGCTGAATTATCTTCAAAAATAGTTGAAGCAATATCAAGCGCTTGAAACGCTTGATGTAAATTGTAACCTATTTTACAGCATCAGGAAATTGGAGTGTCTGACGGTGATGCTCCTCTGAATATTAAGCGTGATGAATGCTTTATGAAGCAGCGATTCTCTGGTTCAGCGCTGTACTGAAATTTGAGTGATTTCGGATTCAAATTCAGACTTTTCTGGTTTCGGCTTTATTTTGAGTGAAATTGTTGAAAACTGGCTCGGTGGTTCTGGGAAATGAATGTGTGAGATTTCGGGGACAGGATCAGACAGCCCCATGGTGAAGTTGGCTAGTCACTGACTTGTGAAAGGCCGCGGGTACGATCCTCGCACCGAGAGAAATGTTTATGTAATCTACAAATATTTGTTTCGGGTGTATGTGAGACCGAAAAGTCTCTCGTAGTTTCTGATACCCACGACACAAGACTTGTATCTTAGTGTAGACGGCTCGAATGGAGGTAAGTCTCCCGTAGAGGAGCGAGCTTGTTTGCCCGTCATACCGTCTTCACATCACTCCGAAAAATATAATCTTGCGTACGTCCCATAACAAAAGTATTTTATAAACCGTATTTATCTGGGGGCACCATGGTGCCCCCGCCAAATCGAGCAAAAAAGCGGCACGGCTGTACTATACTTTTCTCGATATAATTTTCGTCACGGAAATCATAATAAATTAATGATTGAAAGAAAATGTTATAATAGAATCAAAAACATTGTAACAAGGCGGTGCTGAGACGGACCGCAATCATTTTTAAAACTTGCAACAAAACACAACAAGTCACTTTTCCGTGCCAGTAAAAAAATAAATGTGCTGTGCGATCTAGAGGTCCTGGGTTCGAAATGGAAATTCTCAGTAGCAGCACGGAGTCTGGAAATTTGCCCGAAAGGCTCGCCCCTTATTACGTGGGGCTGATACATACTTGACGAAATGTGGGTTTAGTAATGCACCTCTGCCTACCCCTTCGGGGAATAAAGGTGTGGGGTTATGTGTGTATGTATAAAAAAATAGATTCGAATTTCGATCAAAAACATAAAACGAATTAAATACAACTGCACATTATTAGTCTCGTCACGTCAACACGACTCGTGGACAATAGATGCTTCTATTGTCACACACCAGACTCGGTAACAAACACGAGTCTAAAACAAATGTTTGCTCCAACAGTTTGCGTGTTTGGTTTGTTGGAGGGTAGTTGCAACCGTTGGATAACCACCAAATGTAATAAACATTTCGCCTGCCTGCATGCCTGTAATTTCACAAGGTTTTATTTTCGCACACTATAAAATAATGTATGCTACAGTCAAGACCGGCAAAAAAAAATATTATTTGAAAATAGAATTCAATGTTGGAAATTAACGAAAAAATAAGAAAGAAAAGTATTTTATTATTGAACATAATTTTTATAAATGTAAGTTATGTAACACTCAGACCTGAAATAAATATTTGTGTATCACCCAAACATTTGTTTCAGTGCAGTGATTGTACCTGCGGCCTCTCTTTTCACTAGAAAACTGCGCCACGGGGCTGTCATTCCTAATATATTTTAATGACGTCACTCGCATTGGAAGCGGTGCGAGATATCTCAGGATTCAATTCTCGCCAATAGCTTACAACAACTATATGCATTCTTTCTTTCAATTTAAGCGTCGATGCTTTCCAGTTGACCTTTAGCTTCTTCGGACGAAAGAGGTCACGTGCCCTGTCCAGCACCTCAGAAGTATAAAAGGTTTGTGTCTCGGCAACTCAAATACTTCGATTACGAGACCATTAATGGCCATAATTTATTTCATCGATAATTATACACAAAGACCTATAGAAAAATGGATCAGATTAAAAGGCACAAATCTAGTACTAGTAATTTATAAGAACCCAGGCCCTGTAAAGGTTTTGCGGATCACACAAATATTTTCTTAATAAATCGAACCTGCAGCTCGTCGTTTAAAAACCTCATCACAGTCATGTGAGTGATCCAGTCGGTCGAGGACGTCCTAGGCACATCTAACTTAATAGATGATTTATTAAAAAAAAGGTAATATAAAAAGTTCTCGAAACTGAAAGTAGATAATGTCGGTTAAGGAAGCGAAAGTGTGTTTGGACCGCAGCATTTCGCACACTATAGTCTCTGTCTTTCAGAATTATAACAGAATCATGAATAATCACAAATAATTTACACTTCGGTAGACAGTTCTTCAAAGTTTCAACACTCATTTCTAACTCCCGACGATCCTTTTATAATACTGCACAAACAACAATACTCTATTTTCATTTCTACCCTCATCGAATTACCTTTAATAAGTTTTGCGCCGACATGTATGTACACAGCCAACTAATAACACCCTCATAAAGGCTGTCGAACTATATTCATCGCGGCTCTACCTCCTACAAAACTAATTGAAGTCAGAAATTACACAGCAAATATAGCTGGAAATTTATTAAAACCGCAATCTTCAGCGAATAAAGCATGTAAGTACGGAGTGTTACTAAAGTTCTGAGACTGCTATTTGACGGGAACAAGCAAATTGTGTTTCAGCTTTCAGCGCTTGTTTGTTAATTTGGCTAGATGCTGCGCAGCGCTGCACCGGATTAAAGTAATGGTAATATTAAGTTGCTTGCTACATTTAAACTTCGTTGATTTCGTCACGATAGGTGTATTAAGAGTTAAGTTGTTTCTTGACGTTTTAGTTAACATTTTCCTTTGCGAAATGTTTAAAGTGAATTCTTGATGGTTTAAATTTAGTTCGAGCAACATGCATAGTACTTGTAAATTCATTACCAATTACTTTATAGTAACAGTTTAGAATTTCGGCGGTCGCAGGTTCAAACCCCAGGCACACACCTCAAACTTTTCGAAGTTACGTGTGTATTCACAATGAATTATCACTTGCTTTAACGGTGAAGGAAAACATCGTGATAAAACCTGCACACCTAAAAGTTCTTAGGAATTTCTTAGGTGGGTAGTCCGCTAACCCGCACTAGGCCAGCGTGGTGACTAAGGCCTAAACCCTCCCAGTTGTAGAGGAGGCCCGTGCTCAGCAGTGGGACGTAATTGGGCTGATGATGATGATGTACAGTTTAGAATAGAAGGAAATCTGATCGTTTGACACTTCTCTCTAGTCTTCAGTAGTATTTGTACTCACGACCGCTGACATAGTGTCTCGGAAGACTGAGAGCCTAATCCTAGAGACATCACACAACTAATATACTAAATAATATTTGTGATCATTTTATCATGAAATTATAAAAGAACGAAGAGAGGATACGAATCATATCAACAAAAACAAAAAAAAAATATCACTTAATTTTGCCAGAAGTTAATATAATTACAGGCGAATAAAAGTTGATTGAGGAAATTCTTTTTCCCTCATTCCTCCTTATCTTGTACTTATGACTAACATTCCAAAACAGAAGAACCAATTTTCTTCATATTCCGAAAGGTCAATGACTGGATCGCATTTCACATGAGTGTCCGAATTCTGAATTAATTCGAATGTTTTCTAATCAAGAAAAGCTTTTATATAGAGACGATAAGGTTCAAAATACTTCACAGTTTATTTCTTTCAGAGTTGAGGTATTTCTATAATACAGAAGCTGTAATCTTATCTAATAATTTAAGTTGTATTTCTTCTATTTTTTGTTATTTTTTGTTTTGGAAACATACAATAAAATTTTTCTTGTATTATATTTTTTTAAACAAATACATATAACACAGGCTGCCTTCAACAGGTCACTATGGAAGTCATTGGGGGAGGCCTATGTTCAGCAGTGGACTTCCTTAGGCTGATGATGATGACATATAACACAACAATTATCACTAATAACAAAACTCACAGAGTCGGTAACATATTTAAATTAACTGTTATTGTACATGACCTTTTTACGCCAAAAAATATTTACTGCTGCAGACTCAAAATTTATTAAGTTTTCACTCCATATTATTATATAAATTTTGTGACTTAGATCTCAGATACTAAAAGAGACTTTTCACAATCCCCGCTGTACTTCTAGCAAGGATAAATTAAGATTAATGAATTTAAAAGTAGAAACGCAAAAATAACTGGCCATCTGTTACGTTTTCTCGTCTTTATCATAGACATATTCTGAGTTTTTTCGAAAGATGATCGGTTTTCAGAGTTTTAGCCTTATTCAACTCAGAATTACCACAATCCCTTCACAAGAGATCCCATTAACCACCGATATGCATGTAAATAGCAGCTATAACAAAAGGCGAGCGTAAATAATAGCGTAAACAATAAAAGAGTGTTTTATAATGCTATTTTTCATTTATTATTAACTTGGTGAAACACGCATTGCAGGGAACTGCGGGCGGCACCCTGCGACCGAACCGCAAATGGTTAGGCAGAGAGCTACGTACTGTCGATTGTACTTCATCTCATTTCTTTCTAGATATTTGATAATGATACTTGTTACTCTTTCCTATTACATACATACATAAACTCACGCCTGTCTCCCGTTAGGGTAGGCAGAGACTATAGAGCGCCAAATGCCACGGTCCAAACACACCTCTTTCGCTTCCTCAACTGACATTATCCTCTTCATGCATGCACGTCGGTTTCGAGGACTCTTTATAAACTATAAACTTATACGTGATTTTTCACAGTGGAAGGAAAGCACTTGGTTACCAATTCAAAGTGATTAATAATATTATTAAATACATCCAACAGTTCCATATTAAGTTCAGAACTTACACTAAGTTACAAATTTAATGACTAAGTTTTTTTATCCCACAAACACCCAGACACTTAATAATTATTTTTTAGTCAAGAAAGTTTTAAATATAATCACTTATACATAAGGGTTTGTCTGTTTTTAGTGATTGTATAGCTTAGGTACACAGAAATCAATGTTTTTTAGGTTCGGATCTGAATCTAAAAATGTTTAGATTATAATATATATCATCATCATCATCATCACCCCATATACGCCCCACTTCTGGCCACGGGCCTCCACTGCTACTGAGAGAGTTTAAGCCTTAGTCCACCACGCTGGCCTAGTGCGTATAATTTACAATAACCATAAAACTACTTACGCATACTACCAGGAAATAAAATGATCACGCGAAAACCATAAAATTTTTATGTCCTGCAATATGTCAGCGTAGGACGTCCACCAACAAGATGGTCCGATGACCTGGTGAAGGTCGCGGGACGTCGCTGGATGCAGGCTGCCTCCAACAGGTCACTGTGGAGGTCATTGGGGGAGGCCTATGTTCAGCAGTGGACGTTTTTGGTCTGATAATGATCATCAGCCCAAATACGTCCCACTGCTGGGCACGCGCCTCCTCTACAACTGAGAGGGTTCAGGTCTTAGTCCACCACGCTGGCCTAGTGCGGGTTGGCGGACTACACACCTAAGAAATTCCTAAGAACTTTTAGGTGTGCAGGTTTCATCACGATGTTTTCCTTCACCGTTCAAGCAAGTGATAATTCATTGTAAATACACACATAACTTCGAAAAGTCAGAGGTGTGTGTCTGGGGTTTGAACCTGCGACCGCCGAACTTCTCGAGCGCGCGCCTAACCTCGAGGCCTTCACTGCTTATCACTGATAATGATGATGATGATGAATATATCTGAGGCCATCATGAATTCATAAACCACGTTAGCTCTCAGACCAAACGATTCGAATCCGCAAAACAAACAGAAAACTGAAATACGCAACTTTGTTCTGAATATTTTAATATTAAGCCTCCATCGCCAAATTAACCCGTGCCAAAAGAAAATATATTATGTGTTACGTTAAATTTCTTAGATTTAAGTAGTAAAACCGTTAGGGAAAAACGTAGCTTTACTTATACCATAATAAATAATATAAATAATAATAAACACACCCAACAGTCACATACATAGTTCTGACCCCACACTAGGATACAAGTCCTGTGTCGTGAGTATCAGAAACTACGAGAGACTTTTCGGTCTCACAAACACCCAGACCCGAAACAAATATTTGTGGATCACACACACATTTGTCCCGGTGCGGGGATCGAACCCGCGGCCTCTCGTTTCGCAAGCTGGTGTCTAGCCAACTGCGCCACGGGGCTGTCAAGTAACGGCAAGTGGATTTATCTCGTTATGATATTTTTTTTGACTGCCTCGTGGTCTCGCGGTACAGGTATGTGCCGAGCGATCTAGAGGTCCTGGGTTCGATTCCCGGGTCGGGCAAAGTGTTATTGGGTTTTTCCATTGGGAAATTCTCGGTAGCAGCACGGAGTCTGGAATTGTGCCCGAAAAACAGTAATAGGCTCGCCCCCTATTACGTGGGACTGGTACAAACCTGGCGAAATGTGGGTGCAGAAATGCACCTCTGCCTACCCCTTCGGGGAATACAGGCGTGAGTTTTTTTTTTAATTTTACATTTTTACTTCATCATCATCATCAGCAGCCCTTCTTATTACACGCCACTGGGCTCGATCTTCGGCCCTCCTCATCCAACCGCTGCCAGCCACCATTTTTACTTATTATTTCGTTATTTGTACGTTTGACTATTCAACACAAGAAATTTCTAATTCCAACTATGTTTAAGTTCCTGAGATTAGCGTTTTTTAAACAAACAAACTCTCGATCCCTATTACATTATTATAGATGTCACTAAGAACGTAAAAAAATTAAGTAAATGCTGACAAAAAATATCA
Organism: Hemaris fuciformis; assembly: GCA_907164795.1. Lineage (NCBI taxonomy): Eukaryota > Metazoa > Arthropoda > Insecta > Lepidoptera > Sphingidae > Hemaris > Hemaris fuciformis. The sequence goes on from OU015452.1 coordinate 1,877,797, forward strand.
ATTTAACGCTCGATATAAAAACCAGTTAAAACATCATAAACTCGACAGAATTGACGCAGAGCGCCTCGCGGACCACAAAATGTAATCTTATTAAAGAATAATAAAATGTCAATAGCAAATGAAAGTATCAAAAATATAATTTCCTATTGGAACGCAGTTTATCGTAAATTTTTAGGGCCGTACGCTTGTCGTTTTGGAATTGAAAACGTCAATCAATTGGTGTAAGGATTTTTTACGCACTGCGTTCTTGTCGAATCAAAATTGTATAGATTTGTATTTTAATAGCCTTTAATAGAAAACATCGTGATGAAATCTGCACACCTAAAAGTTCATAGGAATTAGGCCAGCGTAGTGGACTAAGGGCTAAACCGAGGCCCGTGCCCAGCAGTGAGACGTATTTGCGCTGGTGATGATGATGAATAGATATGCCACTGCTTGGCAAAAGGACTCCCTCTTCTCCAACTCCTAAAGTTGCGGAAAAGAAGATAAGGGGAAGACCTTGACCCACCATGTCGGTCCAGTTCGGGTTGGTGCATTTTTCTCTGGAGCCTCGTCTGTTAGTCAGTAGGGTGGACAGCGTGCAGGTGAGGTCAACTTGGGACACCACAAATAATGGTCCCACCATTAATACATAATTTTGTAATACTATGTCTTAATTTTGGATGTTGTACTTCGTCTAATGACATACGCTCGCTACTGTAACAAGACGAAAGTTAAAGGTTTATTTATTTTTATTGTATTTGTTATGTATAAGTTGAACAGGCAAACACGTAAACCAGTAGCATTCGTATTCGGTATTGGAAACTGCAAAATAATGACAGCCCCGTGGCGCAGTTGGCTAGACATCAACTTGCGAAACGAGAGGCCGCGGGTTCGATCCCCGCACCGAGATAAATGTTTGTGTGATCCACAAATATATATTTCGGATCTGGGTGTATGTGAGACCAAAAAGTCTCTCGTAGTTTCGGATATCCACGACACAAGACTTGTATCTTAGTGTGGGATCAGAACTATGTATGTTCTGTTTGGTGTATTTATTATTAAAATGAGATTGCAATGACACCTAGACAAAAAAATATCTGGTCAAGGGCTGTATTTACAATGTTATATGAGATAAAGTATATATAGGAAATCATATGGAAATCTTGAAATAAATAATAACATAGCCTCTAGTCAAATACAGTACAAAACATTTCATAAAATACAAAAACAAGCAGAAATATTTACAACACTCCCTATGTGTAGGGTAGACTGGGTACGGTTGAAACGGTGGACGGTTGAAACAAAGTGAATATCTTGTGAATAGTGCGCGATGAGGTGAGGGTTACAAGGGGAGTATGAAGCGGGCGACAGGTCGAAACATGAATTTTAGTATTGCGTCGTTCTTCGGGCGCTGTGCTTGTCTGTAGAAGGCCCCATTGTGTTTTTTAACGGAAAAGTAAGTATTTCGATATCTACATTTTTGCAATTATTAAGATTTCATTTATAGTTAGAGTATTGAGAGTTTTGTTACAGTTAAATTGAAGGTTGTACAATATCGTAGTATGATTAGTTTTTATTTAAATTTACTGTCATTCTTACTGTGAACCGTTTTATACCAAGATGCGGGGGTGGGGACAGTTGAAACATTATTTGTGGGTACGGTTGAAACAGTTTATTTATTACTTTCTTGTTTTTTAGATGCCGAGGGTACGCCAAAGAAAGACTACAAAAGGTCAAGCCGACTTATCAACATACCAACGAGCCTATGAAATGTAAAAATGACACGACTTCGACTATACCACCTTTATTTTCTCCGGAAGCAATAAGAACCACTACCAAAAGCACCTCCATGAAAATCAACAAATAGGGCCGAAAAACAAGGAAATCTACAATACACACAGACACACCTGAAAAAGAAGAGATAAGAAGAGAACATGAAATCAGAATGGAACGAACCAAAGCTAAGCAAGTTAAGAAAAGATTAGATGGAGAAAAAAATAAACGAAATACTACAAACAAGAAAAAAACTAACACGCGATAAGAATCATCATCAGAAGAAGAAGAGTGCTACTGTATTGTATGTATGTCAGCATATTCAGAAAGCAGACCGCAGGAAAAATGGATACAATGAACAGTATGTAAAATGTGGGCGCATGAAGAGTGCACAAAAGGTAGCCTTAGTTATGTTTGCCGTAATTGTGACTCCGAATGATCTCGTAAACGTTAAAGTATTTTTGTTTAAAATTTACTATATTTTATTTTTCATTTTTATTTAATTTGTTTGCATAGTTTATAATTAAAAGTGTCGATAGTTGAGAAATATAAAAGCATGATTGCTTAGTAACTTTATTTAAAATAATATATTATCGCTACCAACATCTAATTATTATTTAGTTCAAGTTATAGGTACTTAATATAAAACTGAAGGCTGATTAAAAATAATATTAGATTATAAATATAGTCAAAGACTAGAATATTACTTAATAAAAATATTTGTGATAGTCAACTGTGCCATTACCACTCGAAACATGTTATTAGAAGATTAATAAAAGATGATAATTGATTATATTTTGTATTATTTGCATGTGTTTCAATTGACCCCAGACACTGTTTCAACCGACCCTGGCATGGGGACGGTTAAAACAAATTACTTTTTTTTTTTAATTTGATTTTGCTCAGAAATTACTATACAGTGATCTTAAATAACATTGCCCTATAGTAGACAGTTAAAAGGTCTTTTATTTAGTATGTTTCCGATATCGCTCGCTTAACAAATCCCGATGCTATGCATGATAAATGCTAAAATGTTTCAATCGTACCCAGTCTACCCTACCTACACAAATATTTTCGTACAAATATCCGGACAAAATGTTAACCACGAGAAAAAAAAACTAGACAGTTCTCGGATCGCCTAGTACATTTGTTATACATATTTTTTCTCAGAAACTATGTCTTACAAAACCTTCCAATGAATGTCACAAAAGGAGCGGACCGTGTTACACAAACAAAGTTATTGGACTGGCATGTTTAATATTAGGATCTTGTTTCTAGATTGCTTTTCTATTCTTTTTACTGATGTAATATTTGACTAGTAGCTCGTCCCTATGGTTGGGAAATGTTTATCACTTCATTCATTAATATATGAAGTCTCGTATAACCAAAACCTCTAACTTATTTTCATTTATGGTTAGTACTCTCCTCCTAAAAATCAAAGTGCTATGTTAGACAGCTATAATCTAACTTAATAAATAGCTATAGCATTTAAAAATACTTTTTCTAATCTAACTTACCCTTCCAGTATTAAAAAACAAACTCATAAGCTTAACTGCAGTATTTGAATAAGATCTGTTTCCTCTTTACGTTTTACTTAAAGGACTAAATGTACAGAAAGCATGGGTAATGAGGGCTGACAAAGCGCTCTCGCTGTATAACAGCCAGACGATGCAAAGGTAGAAATTAGAATAGTTTACACTGAAATGTCAGAAGAGAAAATTTCAATACTCCATGCCTCTGAAAAATCCTAATTACACTTTGCCAGATCTCGAAATAGAAGGCTCTTTTTGAATATACTAATTTATGGATCTACGGAGACATTTTCAAGCTTCATATCCGTACTAAGAAGATTTCCAATAAAACTTTTCCTAAACATGAAGACTCTTCATCGCATATGCTAATTTATGTCAAGATCATAAAAAAATCTCAATCAAATAAACAGCCAATGAAATATTCCATTCAATTACTCGGTCGTTGTAAAAGACCGACACGGTGTGTCGTGTGACGCCGTGTTCCGTCATGTCACATCACGTTTTATGGCGTATTATTTTTATTTAGCCGAGGTTTGGGTTGAAATCCTTGAGTTTTTTCCCAACATGTTGAGATGATTTATTGCGAGGCTTGGAACGGTATTTTCTGCCGGCTTTTCTGGTCTCGTGGGGAGGAGATTGCCTGGTTTGCAGATGTTTTGCTTCTGATTAATTGAGCAGTGTGTAATATAATAAAAATATTATATTGCACACACATTTATAAGGTCTAAACACTCTCAGTTGTAGAGGAGGCTCGTACCCAGCAGTGGGATGTATATGGGCTGAAGATGATGATGATGATGATGAATATAATGCAATAACATCGCTATTTTATCAACTAGTTTCGAGTTCGACTGTTTCGTGGTCTTGCGGCACAAGTATGTGCCGTGCGATCTGGAGGTCCTGGGTTCGATTCCTGGGTCGGGCAAAGTGTTATTGGGTTTTCCAATAGGAAATTCTCGGTAGCAGCACGGAGTCTGGTATTGTGCCCGAAAAACGGCAATAGGCTCGCCCCCTATTACGTAGGACTGATACATACCTGGTGAATTGTGGATGCAGAAATGCACCTCTGCCTACCCTTTCGGGGAATACAGGCGTGAGGTTATGTATGTATGTGGTTTCGAGTTTGTCTCAGCACAACATTCTGGCCTAGAGCGTGGCGTACCGAAAACAATCTTTAAAGGAAGATTTTGGTATACGTGTTGGCCTGAATATGCAACAGAATGTAAGTATTAAGATTTATTTATTAATCAGCTGTTTCCAGTGACTTCGTCTGCTTGAGAATTACTTTTCAATATTTTTATACAAAAAAATTCAAAGCTAAATAAGCTGCTAGGCACTGATCTGGCTGAAAGGGCTTTATCCTTAGTCTATCACGTGGGGCTAGGACGGTTCGAGTTACTCATAAAAACGACAGCCATCTAAAAGTTTGTAATTTAGGATAAATTTGTTTGTCAGATACACTCATGTGGTTTTAATAAAAGGATGTTCAAATTACAGATAATTTAATTTTATATATTTCTATAAATACGTTTTCATATTAAATCACTTGTAAGTATATTTAGAATGTTATGCTTTCAGATGTAGTTCAGGAGCATATTTGAATATGCAAGTGGTAACTTCATTCCCCGCGTCACATTCCGATTCCTCCTTATGTACTATCTGAAACATAATAATTTATTTATTCAATTATTAAAGCTTAACATGATTATTTTTTTGTTATAATGACAGTTTCCGTGAAACGAGAAGATGAGGGTTCGATTTCTGTACCAAGACAAATGTTTGTGTGATCCACAAATGTTTATTTCGGTTTTGGGCCTTTATGAGACCGAAAAGTCTTGTAATTTGTGATACGACACAAGACCTGTATGGGGTCAAACAATGTACATATGTGTATGTTGGATATTTATTTTTTTGTATTTATTTATGATGCATTTGAAATTTTATAGATCTAATAGACCATTTTAACTTAAAAAACGTACAGCAGTATTAACAACTTACAAAAACGCTTCACGAGAAAAAGTATCAAAGCTACGTCCCATTGTTTTCAGCATTCAATCACAAGATTCGTAAGACAAGGCATTGTCACATCTCGTGTTTCAACCAATATGCTATGTGCCGACAGGTGGTATATACTTCGCTCTACCTCCCCCCCCCCCCCCCCCCCCCCCTCATTCCACCTCACCCCAACTCACCTCTCTTTCGCAATTTTCCGATACAGTTTTCATGTGGCCCAATTTCTTTTTGTTGGCGAAGACGAGAGGCGTGACGACCATCATGAACCCGCTCTTTGAATATTTGTTGTTTTTCACAACGCCTATCTGTTGGAACAATTTATGTTGGTTCGGTTATGTATACGCAGATGTTTTTATGTTTTACAATAAGGCTATTTGATGTTATGATGACTAAAACAGTAAGTGGGTCGATAGGCAATGACAAGGCTTTAAAAACGACTATGTTTTGATGTCTTTGCAGTGTCTCATCATTCATCATCATCAGCCCATATACGTCCCACTGCTGGGCACGAGCATCAGCAGCAGCACAATTAAGAGAGTTTAGGCCTTAGTCCACCACGCTGGACTAGTGCGGGCTGGCTCATCAATATGGATAGGAAAATGACGTCAACGTTAAATTTAAGGCTATTACAAAAAAATCTATTGGAGACTTGAAAGTAGAATTATTAGAAATATACTGATCAATTTAAAAAAAAAAAAAACTATTTGTATGTTGCGTTTTGAGTTTTTGTAACAATTGTCTTTAATTTACACAATATTGGTACAACGTCTTCAATATTAGCAAATACCTTAATCTTCAAATTACACAGGCAATTTCAAACTTTACCTTCTCCAACAAACACTTGATGATGCAAGAGGCTTTTTCAGGAAAAGGTGGATCCTGGCGCAAATATTCCAGGTCTTCCTGCGTCGCGTTGACGTGCACCATACAGGATCGAGCAGTGCTGATCAGGGTCCTCGACACCACAGCAGTGAATGGATTCTCTGCTAGAATTATCAAGAAATAATAAATAAGCGGTATGGTATTTCTTGACTGCCTCGTGGTCTCGCGGCACAAGTATGTGCCGTGTGATCTAGAGGTGTTGGGTTCGATTCCCGGGTCGGGCAAAGTTTTATTGGGTTTTTAATGTGCCTGAAAAACGGCAACATACCTGGCGCAATGTGGGTGCAGAAATGCACCTCTGCCTACCCCTTCGGAGAACACAGACGTGAGTTTATGTACGAGTATGTATGATGTATGGTATTCTTTTACTAGACATTGGTATCTTATATTCATGGATGGGCTCTAGTTTACCACGCGTGACTACTCGTATTTATCAAGGTTTACCTTATAACCCCACAAAGTCCTATCCTGTATGACTGCGGCTCTGAGGAACCTCAAAAAACCGCGCGTGCTGTCCTTAAAAGCATCACGAATTCTACTGCATAATTTCATTCACCCACCTGTGCATGGAAATCAAGACCTTTCGATTGCACGAACCAATTTATTTAAATATTATATATTTTTTAAAACTTAATAGCACCACGAAGTCTAAAGATATGTCCGAAGAAAGCAATTAACTCGCCACTTATTAGAGGGACTAAAAAATAGCAAAAGGAATGTATGTAGGTGTCTTTACCTAACCGTTCAAGTATAGCCAACGTGGCGCACTTGGCTAGACACCAGCTTGCAAAACGAGAGGCCGCGGGTTTGATCCCCGCACCGAGATAAATGTTTGTGTGATCCACAAGTATTTGTTTCGGGTCTGGGTGTTTGTGAGACCGAAAAGTCTCGTAGTTTCTGATACCCACGACACATGACTCGTATCTTAATGTGGGGTCAGAACTACATATGTATGTGACTGTTGGGTGTATTTATTTATTATTACGGTATACAACGGTACACCGTTGGGTCTTGAGACTATATTAGTAACTACGTAAAAACTAAAAATAATACTCCCTGTTTTCTTATTTTTGAATTGAAAAGTTTCAAATCTATCTCAGTTTTATATATAATATCATCAATTGCGTGGGAGATACGATTCATTTTCACCAACAATTTATCGCTATCTAAGACTTTAAGTGGATTTGAATTTGATATCGCTTACATTTATCTTCTCGACGTATCAGATTCCAAATTCATTGTGAGGATTTACATCGTATTTGGGTGTTTTATATAAAATCGTTTGTGATTTTATTATTCTACACATAAAAGTTTAATGGTTGATCCCTTGAAAGATAAATGGAGCGCGTAGAAATAAAGATTAGCTGGAATTTCAAAGCAACATATGACGAATAATGTTTGTAGAAGTTAATTTGAAATAGGGACTTAAAATAGGATTTATAGGGATAATGCGAAAGCTAAAAATAGAAGCTGAAAAAATAACTTTTCATTATATTTTTTAAATTTCAATATCAGGAAAAAGTTTATTAATCCTGATGATTTTCAATGCCGTTCCATTTTTGCTGAATTAGTTACACACTTCTAATTATGAAAAAATAAGATTGTTAATGTTTTAAGTCATGGCCTCGTTGATCTAATGGCATATATTCAAGATCCGAAAGGTACAGGGTTTGATTCCCTATTGAACTCAAGTTATATAGAGCTTTTTGTAATAATCATGCGTGTAACTTATACACGGTAATCATCATCCTCATCAGCCCATATACGTCCCACTGCTGGGCACGGGCCTCCTCTACCATTGAGAGGGTTTAGGCCTTAGTCCACCACGCTGGCCTAGTGCGGGTTGGCGGACTACACACCTAAGAAATTCCTAAGAACTTTTTTAGGTGTGCAGGTTCATCACGATGTTTTCCTTCACCGTTAAAGTACGTGATAATTCATTGTGAATACACACATAACTTCGAAAAGTCAGAGGTGTATGCCTGGGGTTTGAACCCGCGACCGTCGAAATTCTCGACCGCGTACCCAAACCTGAAGGCCATCACGACTACACACAATACACACGGTAATATTGACAGGGTAATAGGGAGATTCTCTCAACAATATTGAGTTTTAACTGTCTCCGTGGGTTTCTCTAGCTTACTCCGTGAGTCTAAGGGTTCAATCCCCACATCATATTATACATATATTATGTATACATTATTATTAACTTGTTGTTTAATTAATCATTATTATTTTTCTTATATTCTTATGTGTACCCCTATACATACTTTGCCTTCTCACATTCCATCTAAAGGTTGTCTGGAAGAGATCGCTCTCAGCGATAAGACCGCCTATTGTTCCACTTTTTATTGATAAGTTGTATGTGAATTACTGTATAAATAAAAAGTTATCTATCTATCTATCGAGTCAAATATTTGTGTGAACCACAATTTTAAGTTGATAATTATGTCACACAACTTAATATCAGCCCATATACTACGTCCCACTGCTGGGCACGGGCCTCCTCTACTGAGAGGGTTTAGGCCTTAGTCCACCACGCTGGCCTAGTGCGAGTAGGCGGACTACAAACCAGAGAAATTCCTAAGAACTTTTAGGTGTGCGATGTTTTCCTTCACCGTAAAGTACGTGATAATTCTTTGTGAATACACACATATTTTCAAAAAGTCAGAGGTGTGTGCCTGGGGCTTAAACCCGCGACCGTCGAGATTCTCGGCCGCGTGCCTAAACCTCGAGGCCATCACAACTTTTAAACGACAACGACAACGTCACGACACACAACTTAATGTCATCAAAACTATGTGAGATAATCCGGGGCATAACTAGTGCAATAACCAAATAGAAATGTTTGTGATAACAGGCTCAAAATGCCGCCATTTACGTGTAGAAGAGCCGCAGAGAATTTTTGGTAATCTCATTCAAATTTCGCTAGGCTAGGCCGTGATATTCAAATGGTATGGCCGCATATACTTTACGAAGCAAATCTTAAATTCTTGGCGTGAATTAATTCAGGTACGCTTTTTAAGTTTGTTTGTGATATTATATTTTGTTTGTATCTTAGATAATAAAGGTGTCGTTGGTTAGGAGCGTAGTTTTCTGAGATACCATATCTGAGAAATAAACCTAAGACACATATATACAATCACGCTCGTATCTCCCACGGAGAGACAGAGTTGCATATTCCTATCCACGTTTCGCTAGATTTAATCACATATTTTATGCGCGTGATAGGTTTGAGTCCATTATTCTTTTACTCGTTACAAATGGTAATCAATTGATATGTTTTTTTCCAAATGAAATGCTGCCAACGTATTCTATTGGGTGGCCACGAGTTAGACTCCCAGGTCGGTAAAAACGGCATTAGGTTTTCGTCAAAAAGAATCCTTGGTAAAACGATTATAATCGGTGCACACTAATTGCATGGGACAAAAATTCAACAATAATATTCTATAACTTTAATTATTAGAAATATACTTTATATAAATACTAGCTTTTGCCCGCGACTCCGTCCGCGTAGACTACAGGGTTGGGTTCAGAAAGAAAATAAGTTGTAGTCTATTTTACTCCATAGAGTCCCATTTATGTCCATATCAAAAATCGTTTACATCGGTCAAATGATTTAGGCATGAAAGCATAACAGACATATAGTTACATATACATGTAAAGAAATGACATTTCATTAATTTAAATTTGCCGGTCACAACGGAAGCTGAAGTACACGAAGTAGAAGAAAACGAATATGAAGATAACTTATAGGGATATGTTATTTAGGATTTTCGATCTTGGGGGGGGGGGAGATGTAAAGAAATGACATTTCATTAATTTAAATTTGCCGCGCTTCGCGCGTTTAATATGATCTGTGGAAGTTGGCCAGAGGACGCGGGATTCAATGGCGGATGACGTGCAGTATTAGTGAACTTTAAATGTCGTTTCTTTGTACTCTCAGAGAAACAATTTGTGGTTTACTTAAAGAAAAAAACCCTCAATAACATATCTTATATACATAGTTACAGTCGTCTACACGTCGTTTCATCATTCTAACTTCAAAAATGACGAATTTCTACACTAACTTTCACCCCTATTTTTATTTTACCCCCTTAAAGGTACATTTTTTTACAAACTTTTAATGTCATATTTATTTATTCTAATCAACAGCCTAAAAAATACGTTTCTAGCTTCTAGCTTTAAAAATGACAATACTTCCATACATCCTTTCATCCCCCCTTTCAACCCCTTAAAACCCCTTTTCCGGGATAAAAAGTAGCCTATGTCCTTTCTCAGAGTCTAAACTATCTGTGTACCAAAATTCATTTAAATCACAGTAGTTTTAGCAGGAAAGCGCGACAGACAGACAGAGTTAGTTTCGCATTTATAATATTAGTAAGGATTAGTAAGGATTGACCTGATGATAGATTAGCCCCGAGGCGCAATTGACGAGACACGTGATTCGAGAGGCCGCGGGTTCGATCCCCGCACCGAGACAAATGTTTGTGTGATCCACGAATATTTGTTTCGGATCTGGGTGATAATGAGATCGAAAAGGCTTCCGTAGTTTCTGATACACGACACAGGACTTGTATCCTAGTGTGGGATCAGAACTATGTATGTGACTGTTCGGTGTATTTATTTATTTTGTATAATTCAATGAATATTCTAGAACTTTTGATAATAACAAACAAAACTCTTACCATTATCATCGCCCATCGCTTGGTAAATTAAGCACAGTGAATATAAAATTGTGGTGGATCGCCACATTGCATTCATTTCGGCCTCCCCGCGCCAAATGTTTGGTGCAATCATTATTTTGTGGTGACATCCGCGCGTCAGATAACATCTTTCCGGTGGTTTTAATACGAATCAGTGTGTTTATATCTGGATTTTATATTTGATTCTACATTAATGTAATTTTGCTAAATTATATTTAAAATAGTGATGGCCTCGAGGATTAGGCGCGCGATCGAGAGTCTCGGCGGTCGCTGGTTCAAACTACAGGCATTCACCTCTGGCTTTTCTAAGTTATATGTGTATTACAAAGAATTATCATTTACTTTAACGGTAAAAGTAAACATCGTGATGAAATCTGCACACCTAAAAAAATGTTCTATGGAATTTCTTAGGTGTGTACGGATGGACGGCGGACGCCAACCCGCACTAGGCCAGCGTGGTGGACTAAGGCCTATACCCTCGCAATGGTAGAGGAGGTCCGTTTCCAGCAATGGGACGTATATGGGCCGATGATGATGGTGTTTAAAATTGCCTCGTGATCTTGCGGCACAAGTATGTGTCGTGCGATCTAGAGGCCCCGGGTTCGATTCCCGAATCCGGCTAAGTATTATTGTGATATTCCATTAGGAACTTCTCGATAGCAGCACGGAGTATGGAAATGTGCCTGAAAAACGAAAATATGCTTCCCCCCCCCCCCTATTACGTGGGACTGATACAAACCTGGCGAAAAAAAACGCGAAAAGCGTGAGATTACGTATTATGTATGTATAATATTTAAAATTAGTGGTGGTAGGATTCACGAATTATTCGGTTAAGGGACAAACTAACCTTCATTCTAAACTGGGGATTCTGGCAACTTCTTTCTTCGAGAAACGGTAACATGTTATCATCATCATCATTCCCTTACCCTGTTCCCAATTTTATCTGGGGTCGGCGCGGTATGTTCTATCCTTCCAAACATCCCTATCAGCCGTCATGTCTTCATTCATCAACTTTTCTTTCATATCTTCCCTAACGCACTCCATTTTTTTTTCTTTGACCTTCCTCTGCCATACCCACACACAAACCTTAAATCTTACCGTGGGGACTGAATTAATAATATAAGTGTGTTTGAAATGAAATGAAATGAAATGAAATGAAATTGAAATGAAATTGCTTTATTTAGTCACGTAGGCAATCAAATAGCACTTATGACAAGTCAATACAGAAAAGAAAAATCTTTTATTATTACATTATAATTTAACTATGGTTCATTTTATATAATTTGTACAAAAATATTTACGGTTTTTTTTATAATTTATTTTTAGTTTTCATCAGGAAATACATAATATCTTATTATTATTATTTTAAAGTAAATAACGAGATGGACCTTGTGTATTTCCGAAACGTCACGTATTATTTTAATGGTACCACCGGATCCAAACGCGACCCTGACTGAGAAGACCCGGCGAAACAAACTCAGCGGGCTCACTTTACTACTGGAATTTACGCGGCGCGACCCACACCTGAGTAGATCCGGCGAGTCCAACTCAGTGGGCATGTATTTGGTCCAGTAAGGATAACATAATTATATTATATGACCTGCCAAATAAAAATTGCCTTCTTATTATTTATTTGCTCGAATTATTTACTCGATCGGTCGTCATTTTATTTTTATTTTATTTATTTTGTGCACATTTTATATTAGATATCAATTTGTATATATTTGATGTTTTTATAATGGTTTAAGTTACACTTGGAGCTTTGGGTTAATTTATATTTATTTATTCAAATGATTTGGTTTAAGAAAGAAGAATGTGAAAGGTACTGGGTTCCAAGATGTGGTGATGGCGATGTGCGGGAGAGATCTAATGCCAAATTTCCTTATCCTCTAAATACTGATTTATATTGTAGTATCCCCTTGTCATCAGAACACGTTTAATGTGCACCTTAAATGAATTATCTGATAGGTCAGTTACAGATTTGGGGAGCTTATTGTAAAATTTAACGCAGTTGCCTATAAAGGACTTACTGGTTTTTTCTAATCTTAATGAGGGTATCACAAGTTTATGTCTACCCCTGGTATTTACATTATGTATATCACCAATTTTACTAAAGCTAAATACATTCTTACGTACATACATAATATTTTGATAAATGTATTCAGACGGCACGGTCAGTATATTACAGTCCTTGAAAATGGATCGTAAGGAATCACGGCTACGTAGATCATAGATAGCGCGGACTGCTCTTTTCTGTAGTATGAAAATGCTGTTAATATCAGCCGCCGATCCCCACAATAGAATGCCATAAGACATTATACTGTGAAAGTAAGCAAAGTACACTAACCTAGCCGTTGAAACATCCGTGAGTTTTCTTATTTTACGAATCGCAAAAGCCGCGGCACTCAGTTTACTAGATAATCGCTCTATTTGCGGACCCCACTGCAGTTTACTATCTAGAGTTATTCCTAGGAAAACAGTTGAAGTCACCAAGTCAAGTGTTTCTGCGTTTAATGTAACAGGTGACATTACATTCCTAACATTTGGTAATGTAAATCGAATGCATTTTGTCTTTCCTGCATTGAGTAGAAGATTATTACATGAGAACCAATTCAAAATTAAATTAAGTACATGATTTGGAACAGCTAGATCTTTATCCTTACGATTTATTTTAAATATTAGTGACGTGTCGTCAGCGAACAAAACTATGTCTGTAAATTTCTGTACCATGTAAGGGAGATCATTTATATAAACTAGAAACAAAAAGGGGCCCAGAATGGAGCCCTGTGGAACCCCTATTTTGACTGTTGATCCTACTGAGGTGACGCCGTCCACACATACTTTTTGTTCACGACCCGATAAATAGGACATTATAAGTTGAAGAGAGGAACCACTTATGCCGTAGTAACTCAGCTTCGTAATAAGGGTCTGGTGATCAACGCAGTCGAAAGCCTTCGAGAGGTCACAGAAAACCCCAAGAGCATCTTGTGACGTCTCCCAGGCTTCCAGTACAGATTTCATCAAAGATGTTCCTGCGTCTTGCGTAGACCGACCCTTTGAAAAACCAAATTGGCTACTATGTAATATCCCATTTCTATCAAAATGTTCCTGCATTTGAGTGAGCATGATCTTTTCGAAGACCTTACTAATAGCTGGTAGTATTGAGATGGGTCTAAAGTTTGATGGATTATTTGGACATCCCGACTTAAATATGGGCACAATTTTACTGATTTTCATTAAGTCGGGAAAAATACCGTCACTTATACAAGAATTGAATATAACCGTCAATATTGGAGCAATATTAAATATAATAGCTTCAATAGCCTTAACCGACAGTCCCCATATATCTTCAGTAGCCTTAATTTTAAGATTTTTAAAAGCTTTTATTATTTCGGAACAAGACACTCTTTCAAAACTGAAAATGGGCATATTTCCAACAACATTTTCTTTTAAAAGTGATTCAGCCAAGACTGCTGATGATTGCAAGCATTTAGTTGTCTCTAAAGGTATATTTGTGAAAAACTTTTCTAGGTAATTAGCAATACTAACTTTGTCTGAAACCAGGTTGTTGTTTATAGCCAAGGTTATCTTGTTGTCAGTAACCTTATTTCTCCCAGTTTCTGTATTTATAATTTGCCAAGTTGTTTATTTATATACATATATAACTTCACGCTTGTATACCCCAAGATGTAGGCAGAGGTGAATTTCTGCATCCACGTCTCACCTGGTATATATCAGCCCCACGTAATATAGAGCGAGCGTATTGCCGCCATTCGGGCACATATTTAGACTCCGTGCTGAATATTTTGTAATGGAAAACCCTATAGAACTTTAGATAGCACAACACACACTTGTGTTGCGAGACCAAGAGACAGTTGTAACAATATAAAAATTATTATATTTAGTTGAGGGTACTTCCATCACAAGTAGGAATGTGAATGGCTTGGAGCCTCGGTGGGGGTAATGGTATATAAGAACAGACTACGATCGGACTCGGTAATTCTGCTGCGACGATCCACTGAAGCGAGATAGACAGCTAAGGGTAAGCGGTGATCCTGAGTGTTCATCATCATCAGCCCATATACGTCCCACTACTAGGCACGAGCCTCGTCTACAACTGAGAGAGTTTAGGCCTTAATCCACCACGCTGGCTTAGTACGGGTTGGCGGACTACACACCTAAGAAATTCCTAAGAACTTTTAGGTGTGCAGGTTTCCTCACGATGTTTTCCTTCACCGTTAAAGCACGTGATAATTCATTGTGAATGCACACATAACTTCGAAAAGTAAGAGGTTTGCGCCTGGGGTTTGAACCCACGACCGCCCAGATTCTCGACCGCTTGCCTAAACCTCCAGGCCGTCACGATTTGTTTACATTGTATTTCTTAAATTTATTTGTATCTCCTAATTTCTATACCATCAACCCTCTACAATCAACATAGTACTGCAGCATAGTATACTATATGAATTAATCTAGAACATAATTGTCGCGGTTAATATTCCTGTAGCGCCTCGCTGTGTCAACTGTCACCATGTTAATAACGTTACGTACATAATGAGCGGATTAACTTCGCAGTTATAAAGCCTAATTTTTGGTCATTTGCCCAAATGGAGCGGATGTGGCGACATGGCCGCGCAGTTTTGATACATTGCGTCATTTTAATTAGCTCCTAAAATTGCGGTGTTGAATGAATGTTAAGTGATGTGTAGGTACGTACTTACTTGTGTTGCTTAATCCTACTATTTGACATACATACATAATTAAATTGACTGCCTCGTGGTCTCGCAGTACTACTACATACTATATGTGCCGAGCGATCTAGAGGTCCTGGGTTGGATTCCCGGGTCGGGCAAAGTGTTATTAGGTTTTCCATTAGGAAATTCTCGGTAACAGCACGGAGTCTGGAAATGTGCCCGAAAAACGGCAATAGGGTCGCCCCTTATTACGTGGGACTGATACATACTTGGCGAAATGTGGGTGCAGAAATGCGCCTCTGCCTACCCCTTCGGGGAATACAGGCGTGAGTTTATGTATGTATGTATGTACATAATTAAATAAGTATAAAATACCTCTAGCCCATATGCCCGAAGAATTAGGCAGACTTGGATTTCTGCACCCAGATTTCGTCATTAGCGTTTTCGTTCCACATAAGAGGGGGCGAGTCTATTACCATTTTAGACGTGCCAGTGCTGCTACTGAGGATTCATCATCATCAGCCCATATACGTCCCACTGCTGGGCACGGGCCTCCTCTACAACTGAGAGGGTTCAGGCCTTAGTTCACCACACTAGCCTAGTGCAGGTTCGTGGACTACACACCTAAGAAATATCTAAGAACTTTTTAAGGTGTACAGGATTCCTCAGGATGTTTTTCTACATTGTTAAAGTATGAAAATTCTTTGTAAATAGACATATAACTTAGAATAGTCAAAGGTGTGTGCCTGGGGTTTGACCCCGTGACCGTCGAGATTCTCAAACGCGTGCCTAAACTTCGAGGCCATCACGATTTGCTACTGAGGATTGCTTAATAAAAAAAGCCAAATAATTTTACAAATAACTACAAATAATTTTACCGCGGGCCTTACCGACTCAGAAAGTCAAGTAGAGATGAGGATTCATAATAATTTATATTCATTATAAGGATTCAAATAGTACTGGACACTTAATTTAAAAAAGGGTACTTTTAAATTGAATTCGAACGTTATATCTTGCGTCTATCCAAACAGAAAAGTCTGACCAGTGTCTCCAGATCATTATCCTTTGTACGATAAGTCGGAGGCCGGCGTATGTGAAATGACTCGTGCTTACACAGTTACCTTTAATATTGAACAATTTTTCTCCTCATTGACCCCACCTATTTCCACTTGGATAGTCCGACCGTGATTTCTTTCTTACGGCAATGTTGCGAGATCATTCAGATGCGTAATCTTTTTTTATTTATTTGATGCTATTTTTTTTAGGTGGTGGGTTCAAACCTCAGGCATACACCTATGAGTTTTCGCAGGTATGTGTGTATTTACAATTAATTATCACGTACTTTAAATAGTGAAAGTAAACATCGTGAGGAAACCTGCACATCTAAAAAGTTCTTAGGCATTTCTGTAGTCCGCCAACCTGCATTAGGCCAGCGCGGTTGACTAAGGCCTTTTTTTTTTTTTTGTTCTCGAGGGGAAAGCTGTTTATGGCTCTACATCCCGCCAGCCCCGGGGGAGGGGGGGCGGGAAGCGTATGTCGGGGTCACCGGTCTTCCAGCCCGGCGCGCGGCGACGTCATGTCCGCGCAGATGTTAGTGCCGGGCTGGGTCCCTAACAAAATTCCCTAAACCGGCATACCGACCAAAACCCCCCGGTGGCCATCTCCGCGCCGAGTGGGGCGACCGCGGTACGTTGGCGAGAGGCGCCAACCGTAATGCCGCAGCCGCCCGGTGCGCCTCCGAGACGTGTTTGTCTCGGCCGTCTCGGAGTTGTAGGGGGCGCAGTTGCACCCCCACTAGCTTGGTTCGGGCGCCCCGGTTGTGAGTGGGCGCCCGCGACGTACACAGGCCACAGTGCCGCCGCCCCTCTCGGGGTCACTTTCAGTGAGGACGCGCCGCCCCCGCAGCGCGCCCAGCGACCCCAAGGGCCCCTTTGAGTCGCCTTTTACGACAGGCAGGGGATACCGTGGTGGGATTCTAACGCCCCCTTGCCACAGGGCAGGCGGTTGACTAAGGCCTAAACCATCTCGGTTGTAGAGGAGGCCCGTGCTCAGCAGTGGGATGTTTATGAGATGATGATGATGTCTCCACGATATCTGGCACGGTTAATCGCCAATATTTCCAAACACATCAAAACACACAAACTTTCGCACCTGATTTAAAAAATGTTACCCATAAAGCATCGACATCGGCTGTAAATCATTTCGTTGTGCCGTTAGTACCGACATTAATTAAGTAAGCAATGTAATATGGATCCAACCGCTAACAAATAGCCAACAATTGGTCCGTCCAATAGCCATATACATCAAAGTCTGTGACGGAGGGTGTGCGTATACTGGTGAGAAGCGCGGGTTGGACAAAAACACATTTTATATTTGACTTGTGTCTGGGTTGCACAGTTGGGTTGAGATTTCGCTGTGAAACTTCAGATCGATCTTCGATACATGTCTAATATTCATCATCATCATCAGCCCATATACGTCCGACTGCTGGGCACGGGCCTCCTCTTCAACTGAGAGGGTTCAGACCTTAGTGCACCTCGCTGGCCTAGTGCGGATTGGCGGACTATACACCTACGAAATTCCTAAGAACTTTTTTTGGGTGTGGCCATATTAGTGTGCCCTAATAAAAAGTAGTGATGGCCTCGAGTTTTAGGCGCGCGGTCGAGAATCACGGCGTTCGCGGGTTCAACCCCCAGGCACACACCTCTGATTTTTTGAAGTCATGTGTGTATTCACAATGAATTATCACGTACTTTAACGGTGAAGGAAAACATCGTGATGAAACCTGCACACCTAAAAGTTTTTAGGAATGTCTTAGGTGTGTAGTCCGCTAACCCGCACTAGGCCAGCGTGGTGGACTAAAGGCTAAACCCTCTCAGTTGTAGAGGAGGTCCGTGGCCAGCAGTGGGACGTATATGGGCTGATGATAATGATAATGATGATGAATATGAAAGTAATGATAAAAATTAGTTACCCTTTATATAAATTCCATTCCATTTCCATCTCGTTACTCGACACTCTGACGCCGGCTTGTGGGGATGCGTCTTCACGCTTCGTTTAAAACACGCAGACGGGACATTATGTTTGTGTTGTGGGCATCAGACACTTCTAAATACTTTTCATTTCTAAATCCAGTTCCTAAACAATTTTTTTTTATTGATCGATAAAAAACCTATTGTTTAGTTATTGATATTTATGGAACACTGCTTTTTGGTATTTTTGTTCTTAGCCTATCGCCGTCCACTGGTGGACGAAGGCCTCCCCAAGAAAGCGTCAACCATCCGGGTCTTGAGCAGCCTCCATCTGCTACCCGCCACCTTTCTCAAGTCGTCGGATCATCGTGCCGCAGGACGTCCCACACTACGTCTGTCTAAGCGCGGTCTCCACTCCATCACTTGTCTGTTCCAATGGCCGTCTGTCCGTTGGCAGACATGGCCGGCCCACGTTATTGTACTAATCCTTAGTTTTGGTATTTGTACAGTTTTTTTTTTTTTTTTTTTTTTAATACACCCAACAGTCACATACATAGTTCTGACCCCACACTAAGATACTAGTCTTGTGTCGTGGGTATCAGAAACTACGAGAGACTTTTCGGTCTCACAAACACCCAGACCCGAAACAAATACTTGTGGATCACACAAACATTTGCCTCGGTGCGGGGATCAAACCCGCGGCCTCTCGTTTCGCAAGCTGGTATCTAGCCAACTGTGCCACGGGGCTGTCATGGTCATATGGTTTGATTTAACATCTTTCATCTTCAATACAGTGACTAGGTATAAACGATTACGATTGTCTCTATACATGATATACCATTTTTTTCTATTAGTAACTACTACACGGATGATCAGTAGTGATGGCTTCGAGGTTTAGGCGCGCGGTTGAGAATCTCGGCGGTCGCCAGTTCGAACCCTAGGCACACAACTCTGACTTTTCAAAGTTATGTGTGTATTGACAATGAATTATCACTTACTTTTACGGCGCAGGAAAACTATGTACATACTTAAAAGTTCTTATAAATTTCTTTGGTGTTTAGTCCGTCAGCTCACAATAGTTCAGTGGACTAAATTCTCAATTCTTCTCAGTTAAAGAGGAAGCCAGTCCAGCAGTGGGACCTATATGGGCTGATGATCATGATGACACGGATGATTTCCGACATAGTAAATCATAAACCTGTAATTGGATACACATGTTTTCCATGTCAGGCATAAACACATAAATTCACGCACACACAGATACATACACACTTCACATACACATACACTCACCACTACTTGCACACTCACACTCTATAATGTATTTATTGATTGATTGATTCGAATAATAATTAAATAAAACATATATAAACAGTATTATTATATATTTTGTCAAGGCCGTTGGTTTTACCTTAGAACTTTTATCATATAATAAATTACATTCAATTAATAACCGTGTGTCCTTTTAAAATGGTGTATCGGGATTAGCAAATATATACTTCTGCGATACAAGCAACGCTTAGTGCAGAAGTCAATGTATACTTTTTTGTAATTGCTTAGTTATGCTGTATAAATTCATATGTTGTATTTTAGATTCATAAGCAAAAATGTTTTTTTGGTAATAAAGTTATTTTTTATTATAATTTTTTCCTTCATTTATTTTAACTTATTTTTTACATTTTTAAATATAAAGTTTTATAAAAAAATATACATTTTAAAATATAAAAATAATAATAATAATTATTATTATTACTTATGTGGAATTGATACTTACTATCAAATCCGCTTATAATAGTCTAGCGACTGATCGCCGATGTAAAGCACAAAAAAAAACTTATGTGGAATATAAAGATACAAATATTCATCCACCAGCAAACAACCTGTAAAATATATTTAACACAATAAAAACATAACAAAGTCAAGAGAGGAAAATATTGTCTCCGAAGTCGTAATCTAGCTTGTTATTCTAGGCCATGAGCGAGTAAATGTCCTTGGGCGTCTTATTACCTACTTCAAACGTCCATTCATCTGCAGAGACGTGGCGCTATACAATTTCCGAAGCTTTGTTTGATAAACTAAATAAATTTTCAATAAACATCGTTTCTACTATTGGTTCAAAGATTGTTGTATCAAGCGAAAAAAATATATAATGGAAAATACCGACTTGTGGATTTATATATAAATAAATACACCCAACAGTCACATACATAGTTCTGACCCCACAATAAGATAAGAGTCTTGTGTCGTGGATATCAGAAACTAGGAGAGACTTTTCGGTCTCACAAACACCTAGATGTGGTGTGGTGCGGAGATCGAACCCGCGGCCTCTCGTTTCACAAGCTGGTGTCTAGCCAACTGCGATACGGGCCTGGCTGTTTGCTTTGTAAGTTTCATAGTGAGGTTTAAAATCGGAATCTTCCAAGGTCAATTCCCTTGTCGTTTTATTTTAGGAAATTCTCAGTATAGACATTAGACATACTCGTAGATGCTGAATATTTGTCCGAAAAATAGTCTCTATCCACCCGAGAATACGGGTGTGAATAAATTTATGATTTTTTATGAATATCAGCCCACACACTATTCGTTACTAAGCAACGCCCCTCTCTGAGCAAAGTTATTCATCTTTAAAGCTGATTTCATGCGATTTTGTTGACTTTTAATTTTGGATTATCCAAATAATTAGAACATTTTATTATTATTCATTATATTATTGTCATCTTATGAAAACTGTTTTTTTATGGGAAAGGCGGCAAACAAGCTAGTGAGCCACCTGATGTTAAGTGGTCAACACCGCCCATGGACACCGTCATAGTGCTATCCATTTAGATAAAATATAATCTAAAATTAGCTGTTCTTAAACAAGTAAAATATTTTCTTATTATTTCGAAGTTCACCCCTGGACTCTCGCTAACGAGACCTTTATGTATTCAAGTCCAGTAAGTCCTAACACATTGAGCTAGAAAATTTGCTAAATTGTGACTTGTTATTCTATGAAATATGACGCCGACGGGGCTTCTATTAAATTAACTTGGTAAAAGGTTGAACGAGCTGCTAATATAATGCAATGGGGATTTTATTAAATGTTTTTATGCAACAAGCTAAGAATAAAATAATCAAGTGGATACTCATGCTAAAGTCGTAGAGAAAGTTAATGGATAAGGTATAAAAAAATGTATATTCGTCCAATCCAATCCATCAGCCAATGGAAGTCCACTGCTGGACATAGGCCTCTCCCAAGGACTTCCACAGGGACCTTTTGGAAGCAGCCTGCATCCAGCGACGTCCCGCGACCTTTACTAGGTCGTCCAACCATCTTGTCGGAGGACGTCCCACGCTGCGCTTTCCGGTACGTGGCCTCCACTCGAGAACTTTTTGGCCCCATCGGCCATCAGTTCTCCGCGCTATGTGCCCGGCCCATTGCCACTTCAACTTGCTTATCCGCTGGGCTATGTCGGTTACTTTAGTTTTCCAACGGATCTCCTCATTTATGATTCGATCTCGTAGGGATACGCCGAGCATAGCTCGTTGAGTGCCTCTGAGCCGTCTAGTGAGGCCCATAGTGAGAGGTTACGTCTCAGTGCCGTATGTCATCACTGGTAACACACAACTAACGAAGACTTGAAAAAGAAAAAATGTATAACTTAATAACATAATGATAGCAAGTGATAGTCATTTACTAATAAAGTAAATAAGATCGAATTATAATCGAATCATTGGGGAAGACTTTAAGTACCTCAAGCCTTAAGGTAAGGTTACTCTTGAAGCTATCAAGCCCAATTTTTTTATAATTCATACAAACAAATAATAAAATACAATTTTAATATCCATACATAATTTAACTTCAAGGGATTTAAATTACAACCAAAGTGCCGAAAAAGAGTAATTCCGTTTCAAGCATTAAGGTGTTTCTTGTTTCTTACATCCATAGAATATTATTGTTATATGAATACACCCTTTTTAAATTTAATGTAGTTTTTAAATGTCAATTATTATTTTATTTGATAGGTTAAACAGATCAATTTAATAGTAGAATAAAATAAGCTAATAGCCTATAATTGCTTCATCTATCTCTCCCAAAATTATAAGAATCGGCTCAAATATTTAAAGATAAAAGGATAGAAAAATACTTTCATACTATCCGGGTAAGCGTGAATATGCTATCTAGATCAGCCCATAATCGTACCATTGGTGAATAAAGGTCTCTTATCAATAGAAAAATGGACCAAGGGCAATTGCAATTACCAAAGGAAGCGAATCAGCATCACATTTTACTAACTACATACTTACACCCACATTTCGCCAGGTATGTATCAGTTCCACGTAATAGCAGGCGAGCCTATTGCCGTTTTTTGGGCACATTACCAGACTCCGTGCTGCTACTGAGAATTTCCTAATGGAAAAACCCAATAACACTGTGTCCGACCCGGGAATCGAACCCAGGACCTCTATCGCACGGCATATACTTGTACCGCGAGACCACGAGGCAGTTTTACTTACTGTGGACTGGTAGGACAGCCGTATCTGTTTATTTCCAGTCGAAACTCTACTTGGACGTTATACGGTTAACATCAAGAAAGGTGATGTAATATTACCTTGCCAGGAAAAAGAAATCTGTCTCGTGGTTTCGCGGTACAAGTATGTTCCGTGCGACCTAGAGATCCCGGGTTTGATCCCCGTGTCGGGCAAAGGGTTCTTGGGTTTTTCCATTGGGGGTATAGGCATAAAGTTATAGATGTAATTTTGTAAATTAATCTTCCTTTAAATTATATGTAAATGTTTATTAGTTGTTTGTAGTGTTGCCGTTGCCTGTAAGCTCTTTTTATAAGTGGAAACTGATTTGATATATGTATTTGTTTTAAAATTTAGTCTTTTAAGAGAAAATTTATTGTATGTTTCCCAAAGATAATAAAATAAAAATAAAATATAATAAAATGTATGTATAAAAATACACCACATCCGTTTTCAGTCAAACTGTTTCGCCGCCACAAAACTTTACAATCAGTATTTATCAAAAATCAATCAGCTAATGTCACTAATATTTCTAATGAAGTTTTCTCAATAGATGAAAGCAATTCTAAACTAATTATTCTCGCGAATAACAGCATTATCAATAGAATTAAGTTCAGACGAAAGCTATCAGCATAGTAATGAAGTGGAATGACAATGACTGTAATATTATTATCTTCGTCGACATCTAAGAAAACTATCAATGGTGTGTTTAATGATCCAGAGATTCAACGCAAATTAACTTTACTGTCATCATCAACACCATCATGATAAACTTTGCTATATTACGTTAAATTTAAATTGTGGTGGCGGGTGTGGAAATTAGCAATGGAAGAAAAATTGGGGATTAATTATTATTAATCTATACAAATAATCACTTTTTCATAAATGCATATGTATACACGGTACATATACCAAAATAACGTTTTTTTAAGATTTTTGTCTGTCTGTCTGTCAGTCTGTCTGTTTGTTCCGGCTAATCTCTGAAACGGGTGGATCGATTTTAACGGGACTTTCACTGGCAGATAGCTCATGTAATAAGGAGTAACTTAGGCTAAAAAAATATTAAAGAAGGCGGAACAAAGTTCGCCGGGTCAGCTAGTGTTAAATAAATAAATGCACCCAACGGCCATATAATATGTACACAGTTCTGACCCATCCCACTAAGATACAAGCCTTGTGTCGTGTTCATTCTCACAAGCACCCAGACCCGAAACAAATATTTGTAGATCATACAAAATATTTTCTTAGTGCGGAGATTGAACCCGCGGCCTCTCGTTTCACAAGCAGCTGTCTAGCCAACTGCGCCACAGGGCTGTCTATTATTTTGTTAAATAAATATTTTATGATCAGATGGAATGGTCATTAAATCAACATCATCATCCCTTATTCGCTTCAGAACTATTTATTACGGGCTCTTTACGAATGTGGGTTTAACATTAGTCTATTAGAGCAGGTTTGTGGACATCATGCATCTAAGATAAATCTTAAGTTATCTCAAATTTACTCCTAATGTTATTTTATTTATTATATATTGAATGTACTTTATTGTACACTACAAGAATAAATAACAAAAATTAAATAAATACCATTGAACAATGGCTACAACAGGCGGTCTTATCTAGCTGCGATCTCTTCCAGACAACCTACTATACTGGAATGAAAAGTTTTTGTTGAGGCAGTTGACTTCAAAAATTATAATAAATAAATAAATAAAATTATTGTTATAACATCTTACGATTATTCATTAATATTATAACTAAAAGTCAAAGATACATGACTAAGTCTTAGCCACGACGAGAAAAATCTCATCACCATTAGTTTAGTTATCACCTACAAAACGACACGCCATATACTTAAGTATTGAAAAAGATCAAGTAAATTATATTTCTACGCAAAATTTAACTTACAAATCGACGCCCAGTACATTCATACAGAGATATTCGCAGACAGAGCGTTCACGGTTGACCTCCGGCCCTCTGATAGCAAGGTTAGTTTAATAAAGCCTGCTGTATTTTAATATTTTAGCATACATAATTAAGTTATAAATTGAGACTTCTCCGCTCTGTGTGAATTTAACTAGGAGTAAATTTCTTTACGCGTCGGCTTTACGATTTTTGAGGCTGTCGTAAAATGGATGGGTGAGCTTAAGAGTAAAGGTAAGTGTTTCAGTAGATTTATCTTTGGTAATTTTATTGATTTATTCCAGAATATTTAATTTAATAAATTTACTAATATTGGACCTAATACCAGGATACGAAATATCGATATTTCATAAAGACTTAGATTTGAAATAAATATTTGTGAATGGACCA
Organism: Hemaris fuciformis; assembly: GCA_907164795.1. Lineage (NCBI taxonomy): Eukaryota > Metazoa > Arthropoda > Insecta > Lepidoptera > Sphingidae > Hemaris > Hemaris fuciformis. The sequence continues at coordinate 1,903,172 of OU015452.1, forward strand.
AAATTTTATGTTGGTGCGGTTATCGTTCAGGGAACTTTGTTTCAGTTTTATGCCAATTACATTATCAATTTTATTTTATACATAATTAACCTTACGCCTGTATTCCCCGAAGGGGTAGCAGAGGCGCACGTAATAGGGGGCGAGCCTATTGCCGTTTTTCGGGCACATTTCCAGACTCCGTGCTGCTTCCGAGAATTTCCTAATGGAAAAACTCAATAACACTTTGTCCGACCCGGGAATTGAACCCAGAACCTCTAGATCGCACGGCACATATGTAGGTACTTGTGCCGCGAGACCACGAGACAAATTATTTTATATAATATCTATTAACCAAATACATGGTACTTATTGTGGTCGCACAAGTGTTGATCCACAAAGAAGGCCGTCTTTCTGGGTTTAAGAAAACATGTAGGTATTGAACCCACCACGATAGTATTGAGCTGTCATTTATTGCGTTATGTGAAAAGTTTGAAAAAAGATTGGAAATGAGAAAATATTTCAAAGAATTACCATCACTTGAATGAAAGCCCTCACTGATATAATCGGCGAAGAGGTATTCGGCCGGCATGATTGTGTCGACCAACGGGAGATCATCATCTCTCGCTGGTCGGCACTTTTTCTGGACTCCATTACGCTTACCATCAGGTGCAATGGGGTCACTTTGCCATGCCAGTATAAAAAATTAAATAAAAAAAATATTGACACAGTTTGTTATTGTTACAAATCTACATCAATTTATATAATATGTCGAACTGGTGGGCACGGTCCTTCTCTTTATTTGAGAGAGGTAAGACCTAGGTGCTCTGATTCGGAAAATGTATTTTTTCTATCAATATTGTAAACTATTTCTTTCAATCAATAATTTTTTTCCAATGAATAAAGCGGTCTCGCGGTAAAAGTATGTGCCGTGCGATCTAGAGGTCCTTGGTTCAATTCCCGGGTCGGGCAAAGTGTTAATGGGTTTTTCCATTAGGAAATTCTCGGTAACAGCACGGAGCCTGGAAATGTGCCCGAAAAACGGCAATAGGCTCGCCCCCTATTACGTGGGACTGATACATACTTGGCGAAATGTGGGTGCAGAAATGCACCTCTGCCTACCCTTCCGGGGAATACATGCGTGAGTTTATGTATGTATGTATGTAAGTGAAAAAAAAATCTAAACTAGAGTTTCTTACCCGTTCTTCTCTAGTGATGATTGCCTTTTAAACAGGGTGGTAAACTAAATTTTAAAATGACATTTTGAGTTGAAGTTGATATCCAATACAAACCCTAAGCTATTTAATAAACCTTCCTTAATACCCTTTGATAGTAAAACACTATCTTAAACAGCACATAAAGAAGGGCATCAAGATATACAGCCTGTTGCAAAATATAATATAAATGTGCGACATCTGTTTCGGCCCACCCTGTACATTTGTCGCGGTAAACGATATTCATGCTCCCACATTTCCACCGAACTTGGGTGATGCGGAATCAATTTTTCTCCGGCGTCCTTTTAAAACTTTTCCGGGGATTAATAAACTTTCCCCATGTTTATCCCTTGGAAAATTATGTTTTATTCCGTAAATGTGTTCCGTTAAACTGTGTGCGAATTTTGTTGGAGTTTTCTCTGCTTTGTTACTTTGTTGACTGCTTCGTGGTCTCGCGGTACAAGTATGTGCCGTGGGATCTAGAGGTCCTGGGTTCGATTCCCGGGTCGGGCAAAGTGTTATTGGGTTTTTCTATTAGGAAATTCTCAGTAACAGCACGGAGTCTGGAAATGGGGTCGGAAAACGGCAATAGGCTCGCCTCCTATTACGTGGGACTGATACATACCTGGCGAAATGTGGGTGCAGAAATGCACCTCTGCCTACCCCTTCGGGGAATACAGGCGTGAGTTTATGTATGTATGTTTTCTTTGTTCAGAAATGTGTTTGAACGCATTTTATTTTTGCATGGATTTTCGAGAGGAATGCAGACTGTTTGTCTTTTAATACTAGAAAGGCAAAGTGCAGGGCATCAAGTGTCGGGAGACTCATATATCGTCACTCCGCGTAGTTATGTCTGTCATACTATAATACTCCAAGTTTCTGCACTTTACGCTTAATGGACCCAAAGGACACGTTGGTTGACAAAGTATTTCATAACTGTATCGTCCGATAATGAAAATATATATTAGATTTACATGTCCTAAAAACTACGCTATAGATTCATACATACATAAAAAGCAGAGGTGCATTTTTGGACCCACATTTCGCCAGGTATGTATACCTAAGTGCCCACGTAATAGGGGCGAGTCTATTGCCGTTTTTCGGGCACAATTAAAGACTCCGTTGAAATAATCCAATGATGGATGGAAATGGAAAAAATTAACAATACACTGCCCGGCCCGGGAATCGAACCCGGGACCTCAAAATACTTGTGCCGCGAGACCACGAGGAAGTCAAGCACTACAGAGATTTTTTGTTAAAAGTGGAGATATAAAAATATATATTTGTTTAACCCTTCTTAGCTCTGAGACGTATGTGATGATGATATCACTTCCACTGATTCCGAGTTTAATATAAAAAAAATAACGCAGCCTCTTCGCGGAAGTCAATATATTTCTCACCTGTTTTTTCATTATGGTTAATTAATAATTCAGAATCAATTCCGCCGTCCAAATATTCGGTAAACAGCAGTAAAGCACTGCTCTTTTAATTATTGCTTGAATTATTCGGCTGGATGCTTGGCTTCCGGCAAACATCCGATAGAAACCACCGACGTGCATTGGCGATTGTTTAAACAGAACTACGAATGCACGAATTAATTCAACTTTGAGCATTTTTTTGGCTTTCTTTGTTTTGTAAAAATAGTTTCGATAAGGATTCTTTTACATGGAAATTATTGTTTGCATTTTGACATAACAGGTTGGATAGAGAGAGCTAAGATCATAATGATAATCCTTTTTATGTTAACATAACTTAGATGAAGGTGGGTGTTATGCCCATAAAAAGTGGTCATGTGGATCCATATAGAAAAGAAAGTAAAAAAGTACATAAGAGGAATGTACTATGATAGAACATAGAAGCAAGACAATCAGACATCGAGTTGCAATGAACCATTATTTGATGGAAAAATAGAGGAAGCAAAGAAAAGAAGGCATACATTTTACTCACTTATTAAACTCAAAATAAGTATTAGGATTCCTTATGTCTTTAAGTTTTTAGGTTAGGGTTTTTTTAACCAAGATCAAGCAACAAAGAAACTCAAATACAACATGGTCCTAAGCAGGTACAATTGTTTATCTGATCAATGTTCCAAAAAAAGGAAGAAAACATTGTTTTGTATTTCTGTCTTTATTTTATATGCACCATTTTATATCTTTCAATACATAGAAAAATGCTCAGCTTTGTTTTTGTGTAGAGATTTATCAATTCTGAAATATCGAAGTCAGCAAAAACTTTGGACTCATGACAAGCGATATTTCTGGCACTTTTGACAAACAGTGCTGCACTGTACGCTGCATAAATCAATAGAATCAAACCAGTTGTCAAAAAGTCAATCGGGGTGGAAAGCTATGCGAGTCCGATAGAGGAATAAACATAAACAACGTCGAACCACTCGAACCGTTCATACATAAATGCCATCCATCACGCGATGATGCACCATTAAATGCTGTAATGACTGCAACAAATAGATACGGATTTCAATCTCAACTATTGTTCCAAAATTTTAAAAATTTCCGGTGTTTAAACATGTTTTATAAGCGTTGAGATAAATTATAACGATTATTTTAGGTAATCTAAATGAAATCTTGTAACTTATTTGAGATTAATCCTTATTAGTCGAAGTAATTGAATGCCTCGTGGTCTCGCGGCACAAGTATGTACCATGCGATATAGAGGTTCGATTCCCGGGTCGGGCGAAGTGTTATTGGGTTTTCCATTAGGAAATTCTCAGTAGCAGCACGGAGTCTAGATATGTGCCCGAAAAAGCAGCTATTAAGCGCGGACGAGATAAGGCGGCGAGGTAGCGGGTTACACGGGCTTCGCGAGCGAGAGAGGTGTACCGACTGAGTGGCGCGTGAGTTGAAGCGATGACGCGCATCGCTCGCTCGCTGTTACCAGGCGATACCGGTTTGCGCCCGCCGCGCTGAGATATCGAGCGCCTCCAATGCACTCCACGTATATACTTAATATTATAATAAATCTGTTTGGTTCTGTAGGTGTAATGCGTGTAAGTTAGTATGTATATGTGTCGAGTGTAATTGTTAGTATTATAATGTATATACATGATATTAAATGTTTGTAAAAAATAAATATATTTTATAAATAAATAAAATATAAGGTACGCCACAGGGGCAATAGGCTCGCCCCCTATTACGTGGGACTGATACATACCTGGCGAAATGTGGGTGCAGAAATGCACCTCTGCCTACCCCTTCGGGGAATACAGGTGTGAAGTTATGTATGTATGTAATTGAAGTGTTGGAACGTTCGGTTCGTGGGTACGTAATATCTGATACTGAAACCTGAATGATTTGTTTGGTTATTTATGGATTGGTATTAAGAGCCCTTACCCAGAAGTAGAGCGTAAATGGACTAATAAAGAAATATTTATCGCCATCAAAACTACAATTGAGAGAAGTTGGTCTCAATCCGACATGCCGCTTTAGTGCTGGACTTTACAAATCCAATCCTCGGGGACTATACTCAACTAAAGAGTATTCCTTCCCGCCAGATATACTTTGATGGTCTGTCATTTCAATTTTAATTAGAGAGCAGTCGTCTTACAATAGAATCATATCTAATAATCTAGGGACCCTGTTGCTTCTATACCAAAGCAGGCATCGTTAAGCGACACCAAATGTCGTGTACTCAGCTTTAATTTTACAGCACTTGGCAAACCCTTATTACTATAAGGGTACGTAAAATTGCCAACGACTGGAGCGTTTCCTTTGGTATTATTCCAGTTCTTTCTTAGCTTGTGTAAATATTATTTATGCTGTAATGTAGCCGCAGTGCGCATAAAATTTATTTACTGTCAAGTACAGCGTTGTTTGCGTGTTGTACGTCACTGTAATTTTATAATATTATAAAAATGTCTTTGAGATTTTCTTTGAATATTTCAGCTTCTAAATTGAAAATATGGAAGATATTAACAAGTATAGAGAATAACTCGTTGGTGACGTGGAGTAAAATGGCGCGTGAGATATAATTTTCGTTTCTTCTTTCTATAAATTCCTCTCTTCACAAATCAGAAAAAAATACTTTTAGATATAATGTTGGTAACGGTACCTCTTCTTTGAACATGAGTGTGTATTACTACCTCGACTGCCTCGTGGACTCGCGGCACATGTATGTGCCGTGCGATCTAGAGGTCCTTCCTGGGTTCGATTCCAGGGTCGAGCAAAGTGTTATTGGGTTTTTCCATTAGGAAATTCTCAGGAGCAGCACGGAGTCTGGAAATGTGCCCGAAAAACGGCAAAAAGCTCGCCCACTATTACGTGGGACTGATACATACTGGCGAAATGTGGGAGCAGAAAGGAAGCGAATACAGGCGTGTGGTTATGTACCTATGTATGTATGTATGTAGTATGTATCATTTTGGAGGTCAACTCGCAAGTAAGTTACATATATGTTAACCCACATAACTTTGAAAAGTTAAAGGTGCGGGCTCGTGCATCGAAATCTTGGGTAAGAAAATTCTTTCCAAAACTTACGGAAGGATTAATAAACGACCTGAAATAAAAATCAACAATTCAAAATGTGACAAACAATCGGAGAATATTTACAAAGTTTAATAAACAAGCTCACTCGTAACATTAGCAAAACAGAAGTTGTTTCAGCTGTAAAGTATTTCGAATCCGAGAATATTACAGAACGGAACTGGCCGGCTAACTTGCACGATTGACCTCTTTCCAAAGTTGGAATTACCCAACTTGACTGTCAAGCAGATACATTTGAGCGCAATACAAGTACACTAACGTTTTATCTTGAAGTTCAATTTGTACAATTGTTAATACGAATTAAAAGTAAACGATTCCTCCTTTGTGAAAACTGTCTTTCAAAAGTTGGCACATATATCCCTTCTGCCACGCAGCACTTTTATAACTATCCAAGTGGATACAACTATCCTTTTTTCATTGATGGCAAAGCCGATTTTGGCTCTACATATCTGGTAGTCACTTTCAGTAAGGATGCAATGTCCCCGAAACGCGCCTAGCAATCCTAATAGCCCTGAAGAGCAGTGATGGCCTCGAGGTTTAGGCGCGTGGTCGAGAATTTTGGCGGTCGCAGGTTCAAACCCCAGGCACACACCTCTCCGCCCTGTGGTTGGGGCGTAAGAATACCGCCACGGCATCCCCTACCTGTCGTAAAAGGCGACTAATAGGGGTTATCGGGGTTGTTAGGCGTACTACGGGGGAGGTACGCCCTTACAAGAGTTGCACAACTCCGAGATGTGCGGCAGAGTGCATGGCCTCGTGAATGTCGCGGACGCTCACACCATGTGAGCGTCCAAAATAAGGCCAAGTGGGGGATATCTGAAATCCCCCTATCGCAGAGGAGTCCACATCTGGATCTGAAAAAAAAAAAAAAAAAAAAGGCACACACCTCTGACTTTTCGAAGTTATGTGTGTATTCACAATGAATTATCACTTGCTTTAACGGTGAAGGAAAACATCGTGATAAAACCTGCACACCTAAAAGTTCTTAGGAAATTCTTAGGTGTGTAGTCCGCCAACCCGCACTAGGCCAGCGTGGTGGACTAAGGCCTAAACCCTCTCAGTTGTAGAGGAGGCCCGTGCCCAGCAGTGGGACGTATTGGGCTGATGATGAATCCTAATAGACCCTATAAGTTACCTCATATGACATGAAAGGGATACCGTGGTGGGATTCTAAGTCCCCTTTGCCACAGGGCAGGAATACTGCTACCCTATCACAAGCTACGTATGATCTTGTATTATTGTATATTTGCACGCCTAAACAGAAAAAATACATACTTATTTATTTTATTTATTTACACTTTATACAACTAAACACATAATTGTAAAGGTGGACTTAATGCCTAAGGCATTCTCTGCCAGTCGAACCTTGGGTGATGCAGAGATGATGCATAGTAGGTGTGCAAATAAAATCATTTATAAACATACACATACATATATACACATATTATAAGCCAATATACACTGGTAAAGAAAATAAGTAATGAATTTAATGTAATAGTAGCTATAATAGTAAATATGTAAATATAATATGAATATAAATATTATACATACCAAAATACTATAATACATACATAAAAATAATACTATTATGAAGATTCAGAGATTCTCTTTAGCAGCATACATATGTAACATACATAAACTCACGCTTGTATTCCCCGAAGGGGTAGGCAGAGGTACATTTCTGCACCCACATTTCGCCAAGTATGTATCAGTCCCGCGTAATAGGGGGCGAGCCTATTGCCGTTTTTCGGACACATTTCCAGACTCCGTTACTGAGAATTTCCTAATGGAAAAACCCTATAACATTTTGCCCGACCCGGGAATCGAACCCAGGACCTCTAGGTCACACGGCGCATACTTGTAACGCGAGACCACGAGGCAGTCAGAAAATATAGAGCTTAATATTGAATGTTTGTAATGATATAATTACGTATGTTTTACAAATTGATTCTAATTCTGATTCTCAAATCAAGACACATACAGCATTAATACGGATTATACTAATAATACATCAAAGCTATAATATAATTGCCTATAGTAGTCTATCTAGTAGCTATAATGTCCACACAAATTTCAGTTACTACAAGTAGATTGATTTGGTATCCCTGCACGGTATACTCGTATACTATTGGCAAGCGACGCCATGCATCACAGAGGGGCTGCGTCGGCCTCCACTGTCGATATGTCACACTGTCCGAATGTTGCTTATAAATTAGACAATTAATAATAGCTGTCGGCGTGCGCTTGAAACTAGTGCAGGGACGGCCAAAATAGGAGTGGCCTGATTTTAAACTATTTATTTTAACAAATATGTAAACCAGTGGCGGAACTCCCATAGAAGCCCAAAAGCGTTACACGTTAATTGTGTAATGTCTAGTTTATAATTGTTTATTGTGTGGTCAGGATATTCCCATTTATATGTCAAATTGCTTTTGTTGAATAAATATTTATTGATTGATTGATTTTTGCTTAAAGATTATTATTCGGAATTTTGTAAGGCTTTTATGGAAGGCTTCTATGGAAGTACCGCCACTGATGTACACGTATTTGCTTACAACTGTATTCGGAAGGCCGAGATGTAATTCTACAATTATATGGTGTAACAAGATCAGGCTTATTTTCAATTATTATAATCAAAGGTTAAGGATAAAGAGTTGATTTTTATTATGCTGATTTACTACTCTGACCGTCTATTAGACGGCTACTATTGGATAGTCTTCTGAAGAAGACCGAAGGCCTATGTACAAAAATTGCAGAATTTCACTGAACGTCAACTTCATTAGATCTCACAAGAATGTATGTATATAGGAGTGTATAATCAAATATATTTATCATAAGTTTACATGTATACAATTATTAATCTGTGACTTTATTTTTAAAAATCCACATAATGAGATGTGATAATTTTCTTTTTTACATACATACATACATACATACATAAACTCACGCCTGTATTCCCCGAAGGGGTAGGCAGAGGTGCATTTCTGCACCCACATTTCGCCAAGTATGTATCAGTCCCAGGTAATAGGGGGCGAGCCTAGGTATTGCCGTTTTTCGGGCACATTTCCAGACTCCGTGCTTTTACCGAGAATTTCCTAATGGAAAAACCCAATAACACTTTACCCGACCCGGGAATTGAACCCAGGACCTCTAGATCGCACGGCACATACTTGTACCGCGAGACCACGAGGCAGTTAAAATACTACAGGACAATTACCAAAAGGCAATAACTTTTAATTACAATAAAATAATTTAAATTGCCGAATGAGTTCAAAATTCACAGTGTTCCACGCTTGCAGTCAACAATGGTTTTTGCATTCATATTATTTCGCAGCTCGTTTTCACATTTCTGGGTTAAAAGAGGATCAATGGAAATAATTGGATCGCTACGATTATTACCCAACACTTCGCGTATTAAGAGCCACATTCGCCATTATAATAAGACCTCTTAATTTGCCAGCAAGTGTATCGATTTTGGACGAAATTGAAACACATGTCAACAAATAAGGGTACATTAAATTTGGCTACATAATGCGTGAATACATGAATACGAGTAGGTATTAAATATTTAATTTGTACGTATTTGCGTGATCCCAAATTGCTTGTGGTTTGATCTCGTTATTAGAGTTTCATCATCATCATCAGCCCATATATGTACGTCCAACTGCTGGGCACGGGCCTCCTCTATCATTGGGAGGGTTTAGGCCTTAGTTCTTAGAGTTTAGATTTTAGGAATTGGTATATATGACTTTATTTTATCCTTTTTTTAGAAGTTCTGTGAACATAAGTGAATAATTCATTACATTAACGGCGAAGAAAAACATCGTGAGGAAGCTTGAACACCTAAAAGTTTTGGGAATTTTTAGGTGTTTAGCCCGCCAGTCCGCAATGAGCTAGCGTGGTGGACTAAGTTCTGAATCGCTCTCAGTTTTAGAGGCCAGGGCTCAGCAGTTAGATATAAATATAGATTTTATACTGCCCCGGGAGGGTTACGACATCGCAACCAATAGTAAGTTTGGCCTAAATAGACTGTTGCGTGAAGAAGAAAGAAATAAATAAATAAATACACCCAACAGTCACATACATAGTTCTGATCCCACACTAAGATACAAGTCTTGTGTCGTGGGTATCAGAAACTACGAGAGACTTTTCGGTCTCACATACACCCAGACCCGAAACAAATATTAGTGGATCACACAAACATTTGTCTCGGTGCGGGGATCGAACCCGCGGCCTCTCGTTTCGCAAGCTGGTGTCTAGCCAACTGCGCCACGGGGCATGCAATAACTAAGATCATTATTGTAGTGGGCGAGTTTAATAACACATTCCTCGAATCGGGTATCGATCCCCAGGATCTTGATCGCACGCCGCACTATTACCACAAATCTATTAAGGCCGTTAACAGATCAACTAAACTTCAACCAAACATCCGAAAAAGTAAGGAAAAAGGCTATATTTCAGTCCAGACATTTTTCGTATTGCCCCCATTCAGGGCGCGGTGTGCAGTCATTGTTTGCACTTAAACTACAATCTTGCCGCGGCCCCGCCCGCATTGTTCCTCCCCACAATGTGTCGACTTTTGTCTGTAGCGTCTTTGTTGGGTCGCGTGTCGATTCTCCAGACACGGAAAGTAGGGCTTAGTTTCACTGTGTCTCGAAAACATCTGTCAAAACAAAGACGATGGATGTGTGAAAAGTAAGTGATTTGGCCGCTTCTCTGAATATGGTAGTGTGGTGAGCTGTCCTTTGGTTGTCAAGTGATATTGAGTTTTACTGTTTGAAAATTGGAGTCAGGAAATTTGTCTAGTTAACGGGAATAGAATCAACAATGAGCAATTCTTCTAGTTTCCTAGTGAATCACCCAAAAATACTTTTGCTGCGAGACCACGAGGCAGTCCAATATTACTAGGCAGGGGCAATAGTGCCCCGTAGTAGACAGCGGCGTGATTCAATATCAATTTCACTAACTGTGTTTAAAATCCCACGTAATACGAAGTGAATCTATTGCTATTTACCTAATTCTCGACTTGGCCATTGAGAATATATTAAAAAGCGCATATAAATGAAACTTGGACTTCTCGACAGAACTGTACCTACTTTTACCTCAAGGACACATAAACTCACGCCTGTATTCCCCAAAGAGGTTGGCAGAGGTGCATTTCTGCACCCACATTTCGCCAAGTATGCATCAGTCCCACGTAATAGGGGGCGAACCTATTGCCGTTTTTCGGGCACATTTCCAGACTCCGTGCTGTTACCGAGAATTTCCTAATGGAAAAACCCAATAACACTTTGCCCGACCCGGGAATCGAACCCGGGACCTCTAGATCGCACGGCACATACTTGTACCGCGAGACCTCAAGGACAGACTTACAGAATTACTCATATACTGAGGTTCATTCAGTAGTACATTGTCATCCGAGTAAAATTACTGGCGTCAAAGCGAATAGTACGGATTTAAATGCAGGAAGATTATGGAGCCGTCCTCTTATGAAACCGCAAGCAGCTTAACTTGAGCCTCTAAGCAAACGTACGCAAGTCACTAAGTCACTTTAATCTCTCATTAGTTGCATCTTAACTATTTTACTGTGTTTACATTCAGTTGTACCTCAGATGACAATAAACAGAAGTGTATTATCTCTATATCTCGAAGGCTTAAAGTCCTATGGCCGTTTATATCATTAACATACTTTTCCTGCCTCGTGCAAGCATGTGCCGTGCGATCTAGGGGTCCTTGGTTCGATTCCCGGGTCAGGCCAAGGTGTTATTGGGTTTTTTCATTAGGAAATTCTCAGTGGGTGCAGAATCTCTGCCTCTGTCTACCCCTTCGGGGAAAACAGGCGCGAGGCTATGTAGGTGTATCATACTTTTGAGGTAGGCAGTTTGTTAAGCAATATTGGCGGTCGCGGGTTTGAATAGCAATGCAAATATATTTCTTCAATGAATTATCAAGTACTGAAATACACCCCAACAGTCACATACATAGTTCTGACCCCACACTAGGATACAAGTCCTGTGTCGTGGGTATCAGAAACTACCAGAGATTTTTTGGTCTCACAAACACCCAGACCCGAAACAAATATTTGTGGATCACACAAACATTTGTCTCGGTGCGGGGATCGAACTCGCAGCCTCTCGTTTCGCAAGCTGGTGTCTAGCCAACTGCGCCACGGGGCTGTAAATGAAATGGCGAAAAATATATCGTACCGAAGAATTTTCTAGGTTTCCTTATACTGACACGGTGAAATGAAATTCCTTATCTGATTATAAGTATGATGCTGTCTAACAGAGACCCCCATCTCTCATCACTCGGCACAATCATGCGTGCTTCTTCACTCTACGATTAAAGGACGATAATACGATAAAGTATTACAGTGAAGACGAAGTACAATAGGATACGATTAAGTACAATATATATAATAGGAAGGATAATTTGTCAGCCTCGTGGCGCAGTTGGCTAGACACCAGTTTGAAAAACGAGAGGCCTTGTGTTCGATATCGCATCAAGATAATTTTTTTTGTGATCCACAAATATTTTTTTTCGCGTCTGGGTGTTTGTGACACCGAAAAGTCTCTAGTAATTTCTGATACCCACAACATAAATTTTTTATCTTAATGTAGGGTCCGGACTATGTATGTGACTGTGTATTTATTAATTAATTAATTTATCAATTCTATATTCTACAACTCTGTTGTCTGTGATTTTCAACTACCCTCACCAGTCCAACATGGTGAACTTAAGCCTAACGCCATTCAGTATTGTGCCCCTGATAATGAAAGCGATTTCAGACTCGATCCACAAAATTTTATATTATTTTCACTGCACTTGCGTTTGATAAATTTCAAAAAACAAACACTTGACCATCCACAATTCTCGCGCGTCGTAATTCAAATTCTAAAATTTTCAAAGTGGCAATCAATATAACGTGGCTCGCTTCCAAAAGTGGAGGCCCACGGTCATAACTCAAGGGATATTGTGCTACACTGAATAGACAAGAAGCTACAAATGTTTTGTATTGTATGATTTCGATATGTTTTTTTAAGTGCACAGAATAGGGCTGTTAATGGCACTAGTAATCGATGTCTAAGCTAAGTCCAAATAGTCACCGTCAACGAAATTATACCAAACTGGCCGAACCGAACCTTTTGCTTAAATCAATTTAGTCGCTTCCTTGTTAAATAAAACAAGGTAAAATACTTTCATTGAAGTTTTTTCAATGAGTAATATTCCACGAAGACCTCCATTAAAATATTTTTAAAAAGTTATCAAAGCATCTTCAATATTCAAGTATCGAAGATGTATAAAGTCTAATAATTTTGGATTGATGAATCGGTGATTAACATTGGGCGACTCACATACTGCTTTTGGCTTAAAAAGTCTACCTAGAAAAGGAACTAGAAAAACCAGGCGCTGCGTTGAGCGCCTCCAACCTTCAGAGACAATATTGTAATTTAAAAGACTCAAGGTCCACAAAACGCTAGTCACTATTATCTTCGGATATCTGTAAACAAGATTTGTATTATGTACTATTACTAATTTTACATCCTGTAGCTTCTAATTTTATTTTTACGTGATTGTTTTTAATGTTTTTTTTTTATTCGACCAACAATTTTTGTCTTAACATGACAATACGAGTATATTTTTGCTATTTTTTATATTAAAATTGGTAGAGTCGATACTGTAAATGATACCTCCAAAAAAATCTCTGCCATGTATTATAAAAGATCGATAAATTTTATATCAAGTTAGAAAAAACACAACAACAGATACAACCCGTGTCCGTAATTACTTTTCGTTTTGTTATGTTATTATATTGAGGTACAAAAGTCTATCTATTACATTGCTTGTAAATCTAAATATATATAACTCAAAGGTGACTGACTGACAGACATAGTGACACAACACACAAACCAATCCACTGAACGGATCGGGCTGAAATATGGCATGCAGGTAGATGATATTACGTATGCATCCGCTAAGAAAGGATTTTGATTAATTCTACCCCCAAGGGGATAAAATAGGGGATGAAAGTTTGTATGAAACTTTGTCAATTTTAAGCCGATCGGGCTGAGACTTTGCATGCATAAAGCTACTATGACGTAGGCCAACCCTGTAGTCTACGCGGACGGAGTCGCGAGCAAAAGCTAGTCAAAAATAAAATAATAAAATCTTACAACTGCCACCATTTGTAGCTCCGCGTCCATCAAGGAAGAGCATTGACGCTCAGTGTGAAACTTTACCTGCCTCCACGCCTTTATCATAATATATCGCACGGTTATGTTATCCGAAAGGAAATTGTGAAAAATTCACTCCAACGTAAATACGAAATCTTCTTCGAGTTACAACGCTTTATTTTATGGCTTTAGTTCGACATACTTTCTGTTATTTATCGCACAAGTTTGGGAGGATGTAAATTTATACGTTTAATGTACACAAAAAATATGCTAATCTGGATACCACCTCATTTGTCTGGTCTGAATATTTCAAATGTATGGTTTGCTATACGGAAATTACAATGACCATTCTTTAGTTTTAGGGTCGAAAAATCTGATAATTCAAATAAAACTAAAGTAACTCTGTCTTTTACTCTTTCACATTTAAATCATTGGCACATATATTGAATATTTGCATAGTGATATAAAGGATTTCAGGAAAAAATGTAAATCATTGGCATAATAATAATGTTTTTTGGCGTGGAGAACTAGTTTGGGAAAGGGTCTACATATTTTTACAATTTTGCGCCTCGATGAAACTGGGCCCCACTACTAGCTTTGTATATAAAATTATAAGCATTTTTTTCATAGTTTCTCATGCCTATTTACCATTAAAAAATAAGTTTATCTCTTAGCGCCTTTTGTAAATCAGACGGCAATATTCATCTCCTTGTCGCAGTTGAATAAACATCAGATTGAGAAACGATTGATTGTGAGTTCGATCACCAGTCCGAGAGAATGTTTGTGTGATCCACAAGTAGTTTTTTTGGTTCTGGATTTTCTATAAAAACGTCCCACGTAATTACCGATATCCACTATACAAGACATGTATGGGTTCAGAACTAACTGTTGGAAGTATTTTCTCGTGAAATTTAAATAAACAATCCCATTTCCAGAGCACGGTATATCAAATGGTTCTAAAAACAGACATAGCTGTTGTTCGCGTCGATTAGCATAATAATACACAAGATCCTGACAAGCCGTCCGCTTACTCGGAAGATTCCCCGCCGTTTCTAGAGGAAGACTATTAATAATTCCTCTATACACTGAAATGTAGGTTAAGTCTTGTTTAGAACCTTATACAAGCACTAGAAATATATATGTTCCTTAACTAAGTACGTTTTACTTATATTGTAAATGTTTTTGTTGGTCCCACGGGATATTTTTTAACTTTTCATTATCTTTTTATTTCCCCAGAAAGTTGTATGTCATTTACGTTATATGTATTTCCTTGTATATTGTACAAAAAAGTATATTAAATAAATAAATAAAAATATATTTGTGTCACGTGCTAATAGAAGGTACCGGGGAAATTGTAGTTTCGATTTCCAATGGCAAGTTTTTGTAATAGCACTGCCTCAGGAAATATGACCCAAAAATAATGAAAGGCACTACCGAAACGTGAGAACAGAAATGCACCCCTGCCGTCTCATATGGGCGTAATTGTATGTAATTTATTTCTTCTTTCTTCATTTTATATTAAAAAAAACTTACTGTTATACAAAGTCGTAATGGCCTCGAGGCACGCGGTCGAGAATCTCGACGGGCGCGGGTTCAAACACCAGGCACACACCTCTGAATTTTCGAAGTTATGTGTGTATTCACAATGAATTATCACGTAATTTAACGGTGAAGGAAAACATCGTGATGAAACCTGCACACCTAAAAGGTTCTTAGGAATTTCTTAGGTGTGTAGTCCGCCAACCCGCACTTGGCCAGCGTGATGGACTAAGGCCTAAACTCTCTCAATGGTAGAGGAGGCCCGTGCCGATGATGATGATGATGATACAATTACTAATTACCCATATTCCAATTACTCGAACGTAAGTCGTTCTCAAACATATAAAACTCATGGTAGGACCATATACCCCTTCACAGTATAGGTGAAAATAAATTGTCCTCCCTAAAACTATGCTACATCCCTCTACCCAATATACCCCATTCAAACTCCCCTTGAGTCGAGTGTCACGTATCACAATATCCTGTAGTGACGACTTGATGTTCACCCCATATTACCCCGTTATTGCGTCTATCCCTTTTAGAATTTCCACCCTTTCACGGTTTTAATGACGGCTTTTTAACTTGTGCCATTTTTGTAACTTCTCGCGTGTTGGGGTAGTAAATTGGGGTAAGCTTTTTGATAATAACGATGATTTTAATTGACATTGAGCTAAAATCAGTTAATAATGTTACATACCATGCATCTTCTTATTATCGTCAATATTAATGTGTAATTATTTTTCTAAAATTAAATAAATGTTTATTTCAGTTTATTCTGTAATTGTCTTTCATAATTGTCATTTATGTCGACTGCCTCGTGGTCTCGCGGTACAAGTATGTGCCGTGCGATCTAGACGTCCTGGGTTCGATTCCCGGGTCGGGCAAAGTGTTATTGGGTTTTTCCATTAGGAAATTCTCGGTAACAGCACGGAGTCTGGGAATGTGCCCGAAAAAGGCAATAGGCTCGTCCCCTATTACGTGGGACTGATACAATCTTGGCGAAATGTGGGTGCAGAAATTTATTTAACCAGGTGCTTGTTTAAAAAAGGACTAGTTGTTGTAGCATTCACTGCGATTACACGAGACTGCGGCTAAATAAAATGTTACCAGCACTAAGACAAATGAAGACATTTTGAACAAACAAAACCCAGTGTTGCAAGCGTTACAGGAAATTGATTTCACTCGCCACGCTCCGCCGGCCTCGCACTAACATGCCCGTTGCTTGTGCATTTGTAATGTGAAATTTCCATTTTATACTCTTGCAATGATTTATAATGTTTCACCCGATGATTCTAGCATCCCCGATGTGTTACCAGCGATATGCATAATAGTGAATTGTGTTGGAAATCAATATAGCATTCATGTTGTTGAGTTATGTAGACCTTACGTCATATTTTCACGAAAATAAATAAACAAATAAATACACCCAACAGTCAAACACATAGTTCTGACCCCACATTACGATACGAGTGTTGTGTCGTGGGTATCAGAAACTACGAGACACTTTTCGGTCTCACAAACACCCAGACCCGAAAAACATATTTGTGGATCACACAAATATCGTGCGGGGATCGAATCCGCGGCCTCTTGTTTCGCAAGCTGGTGTCTAGCCAACTTCTGTCTTAATAAATTAAGTAGCTAGAGATGAGCATCCCTTGTCACTTACTAATTGGTATACCAGTTGGCTAGGGCGCTATTCAATGGTATTAAAGAATATAAGTTTATTAACAGATTCATAACTTATCTTGACCGTATACTTAAGGTAGCGCTGCAGTCAAATAGCTTAATTATTTATCTTAGTCAATATTCATTCTAATCTATGATTTAAAAAAAAAATGTAAAAATATTTCATTAAAAATAATATTATTTTTGCATGGGCATATGCCCATCAATCGCAAACTGTTGTGTCGTGAGCATTATAAATTAATACCTTACTTATTGGTGTTATACGTTTTTTGTATTAGCCGAATCATTTTTCGAGCCGATCATTTCAGAAGCTAGTGTCTAACCAACTAAGTCCATTCCTCTTTAAAAGTTTTGAAGACTCTTTTAAAACCAATAAAATACCTTCAAAATAAATGAGTTGTTCCGTTTACTTCACGTTAAATTAAAAAATAAACTGCATAAGAAAAAACAAGGTTTATTTTTTACGATCCAAAGCTAACAATGGACTAATCTCCGCTCCCCCATAAAACACGGAGTACTTCGGCGGTAGTCAAATGCACATTGACCGAGGCCATATATCCCAAGTCTAGATAAAGCTGCTCACTTCACCTTCATTATTTATGATGGAATACGTCCATTTTTCCGTGTCCCGTTACTGGAGATCAATTTCGTGTCACCTGGCTTTATCGGCACGGGTGGCCGCCACTGTGCACATTATTCTTTCGTGTATGGCTTTGTGGAAGGCTGGATAGATGGTAGAAAATGCATTGGAAAATATTTAAAAAATATGAAGAGTGTTTTGGCCAGTATCCTGGTGAAATCTGCTTTACGATTAATTTTAAAATGTTTTAATTTTGTTAAAAATTAAGGCTAGTAATCGCTAACGACCCTTCTCAGCTGTAGGTAGATCCGTACCCAGCAGTGGACGTATGAGGGCTGATGCTTATGATGATAGATCGTCAATTTCGTGTTATGGCTTTGAGGATTAAACGCGTGGTCTTTTGAATTATCACTCTTTTCAAAACATTGCATCGTAAGGAAACCTGCACTACTGTAAAAGTTTTTTGGATTATTTTTTTAACCAACCCCAACTTGACTAGCGTGAAGGATTAAGACTTAACCGTTTAAGGTGTGGGAAGGCCCGTGTCGACCAGTTCGGCTGATAAAGATGATCTATTAAAGCATTTTAAATGTTTGATTGGAATCTTGGTTTAGTTGATGGCTTCCTGAGAATACAGACAGTTTACAGGAAGAATACAAGTTTAAACAGTCAGACATGTGTTTCTGGGATTTCAACCCACAACCGGCTAGATATTGTTAGATAATTAGCAGCTAATTGACAGCCCCGTGGCGCAGTTGGCTAGACACCAGCTTGCGAAACGAGAGGCCGCGGGTTCGATCCCCGCACCGAGACAAATGTTTGTGTGATCCACAAATATTTGTTTCGGGTCTGGGTGTTTGTGAGACCGAAAAGTCTCTCGTAGTATCTGATACCCACGACACAAGACTTGTATCTTAGTGTGAGATCAGAACTATGTATGTGACTGTTGGGTGTATTTATTTATTTATTTTATTTATTTAGATTGTGCGCCGAATCCTCAAGGCCGTTATTTCCGTGGTGATATATAAAAATAATTACTGCTCTCCAATCATTATATTGCGTATGATTTTCAAAAATAATTTAAAAGCTCCTTGATATATTTTTCATGGTTGCAGCAATTCGTTATAAAATATTTAATTGCATAATACAATTTTCAAGTTTACTAGTAATTTAAAATATTTTGAGAGAGTTAAATATTTTCCTATCTAAATATGAATACGGGTAGTTTAGAAGGGGTCAAGCCAAATTTGGAACGAGTTCCACTTATATTCTAACTACGGAAACTGCTACACTCAAAGACTCAGTTTTAAAATTCAAGAGTACTATTCAAAAACATTTGAAAATTTTCAAAGCTGCAAACTTTTTCAACTAGCTACGTTGACGTTTGCGATGCGCCTGTCTCCATTTGTCGTAGACAAAACGTTTTGTTTCTTTGTTTCTGTACAAAGTGCTATAAATTCCCCTTTTTTTGTTACAACTTCTATGCCTTTGTTTAGTTCATGTTTGATTTGTAATGTTGCAGGGTTATTTAATTTGCGATTTTTAAACGCGTTTGTACTTCTTTGACGTTATTTATGTATTTTAAGTTTTTTTTTGTAAATTAGATCTAGTTTAAAGCGTACTCGGATTTTAGGTTCGTTTTTAGTATAAAGTTCGTTCGTAGTATGCATTCATCATAATCAGCGTCATTAGTAGCAAGAGAACCCTTACGAAGATCTCCAAAGGCACGTCGCCCTTCTATCTTGAAAGTGGACGCTCAAAAATGAATTTCCGGTACGTAGCCAATCATATGTATAAGCAGAATATTAGCACTGTTGCGAATGGTGTGGGAAGACAACTTGTAGAAGCTTTCCTGCCCTACAGTTTTGGACAAATTTTGACGATAGGTATGTGAAGATAATCCTAATCTTATGCCTGAGAGGTGCACCAATACCCACCAAGGCAATCTAACTTACTTTACTTACAGAAAATTCTGTCAAAAAATAAAAATTTTGACTTTTTCCATACAACGATCGGTATTTAAGGTATTTTTTTTTATTTTTTGTCAGAATTTTCTTTAACGCCAGGGGGTTTGTAATCACCTTAGCTATTACCTGCCTTAGTTTCCGATCACGGTCTGAATACACCCTGTATAAATACGGCAGCAGAAAGAAGGTTGCGAAACGAGTTGTGTCGGATAGATTCTAAATACACTCAAGAATTGCACCTGAATGTTAGGTAAAAATTGGGCGACTGTTCAAAATATTTACTTAACTATTGATGTAGTAGAATGTTTTGAAGTAACGTTATTCAGCCACTGCGTGTTCAATGGATGCTGAAGTTAGCAGCAAACTCCGTAACCAAGTTACCGAACAGCGGGGCAGAGTTTGTGCAAGTTAGTAACCCATAGGAGTGCCAGAATGTGACAGTATTAAAATTTCCCCTGGGACTGCCGTATACCTTAACTTAGAAAGCAGTTTTACGAGTGATAGTAAAACTACAACAACCTTTTTAAGTTTTTAATTTGTTCGTGTTTGACTACCAAGTTGTCTCAAGGTCACGTATGTGCTATGTAAACTAGAGTTTAAAGCACTGATGGCCTCGAGGTTTAGGCGCGCGGTCGAGAATTTCGGCGGACGCAGGTTCAAACCCCAGGCACACACCTCTGACATTTCGAAGTTATGTGTGTATTCACAATGAATTATTATTTGCTTTAACGGTGAAGGAAAACATCGTGATAAAACCTGCACACCTAAAAATTTCTTAGGAATATCTTAGGTGGGTAGTCCGCCAACCCGCACTAGGCCAGCGTGGTGGACTAAGGCCTAAACCCTCTCAGTTGCAGAGGAGGCCCGTGCCCAGCAGTGGGACGTATTTGGGCTGATGATGATGAAACTAGAGTTTCCGGTTTCGATTCTCGGCTTGAGCAAAGTTTCCAAAGTCAATCCATCTTTATTCAAATATACTTTTACAAGTTCTTTTGAATAGTCAATTTCGAACTATATATTTTATACTATTGCCGTAAGGTTGGTCCATAAGGTAATTCTGAGTAGCAGCGTGGAGTCTGGATATAAAACACTTGTAGCTAATACTTAAATTTGTAAATGGTGTAATCTGTTTTTAATAAATAAATAATTATTATTATTATTAAAACCAGAAAAACGATTATAGACTTGCCCCATATTAGGTACAAAACACAAGTGGCGACACGTGGATGTACAAATACAACTCTGCCTACCCCTTTGGCAATACAGGCGTGGGTAGGTGCTATAAAGGTTTGCAGAACCGTATTTATTTACTCCAAGCTGATAAAACCAGGAGTATCACAATACTTATGTACTTTCCATTTCCGGCACAAATGCATTGTTTGTCGACAAATTTGCATTGCTTGATCGTATGGAAATTATCTGGCGCTTGTATGGATTAGTTTTCGAACGATATCATGAATATGTCATCGGGATAATCGGAATTGTCGGGCTTGAGTTGCGGCTGGTTGGAGTTGTTGAACGGTTTATTTGAACTGGTCGAATATTACTGGTCATTTATTATTTCACAAATGATTATGATAGTCTTTTTGTCCCTGCATGGTCTCTAAGGTATGAATTATACATACATACATAAACTCACGCCTGTATTCCCCGAAGGGGTAGGCAGAGGTGCATTTCTGCACCCACATTTCGCCAGGTATGTATCAGTCCCACGTGATAGGGGGCGAGCCTATTGCCGTTTTTCGGGCACATATCCAGACTCCGTGCTGTTACTGAGAATTTCCTAATGGAAAAACCCAATAACACTTTGCCCGACCCGGGAATCGAACCCAGGACCTCTAGATCCCACGGCACATACTTGTACCGCGAGACCACGAGGTAGTCAATTGTATGAAAAGTAATTGTAATATTGTATCAAAAGTTTGAATTTTAATAATGATTAATTTAAGACTGCCTCGTGGTCTAGTGGTACAATATGTGCCGTGCTATCTAGAGGTCCCTGGTTCGATTCCCGGGCTGAGCAAAGTGTTATAGGGTTTTTCCATTAATAAATTCTCAGTATCAGCAGTATAGTATAGTCAGGAAATGTGCCCGAAAAACGGTAATAGGGAGTGAACCTATTACGTGGTACTGATACATACCTGGTGAAATGTGGGTGCAGAAATGCACTTACATACATACCTTCCCTTATAGTAATACAGACGTGAGGTTATGTATGTTTATATGTGAACTTTAATATGACGAGATGTCTTGATTGTCCGCAGGCTCTAGGCTACGCCACAACATATTTAACGTGCTGTGTAATGGGAAAAAAGCCCTTAATAAACCTCAAACTAAGTAGGCACAAGACGTTGGTCCCGTTCCTTAAGAGTTATTTGATTTAAAGGCTCAGGGAGACCCCAAGTTAAGAATATATATGTAAAGAAAATATATTTATTTTATTGTTCTTAATCATCTAGTAAAACCTATGTTACACAAATATTGACATAGATGGCGCAGTATGTACGCAATACGATTATTATATTATT
Source organism: Hemaris fuciformis (assembly GCA_907164795.1). NCBI lineage: Eukaryota > Metazoa > Arthropoda > Insecta > Lepidoptera > Sphingidae > Hemaris > Hemaris fuciformis. The sequence continues at coordinate 1,925,335 of OU015452.1, forward strand.
GTCTGTGGTACTAGTAGTTATGCTAAAGAAAAAGGATTATAAATCTGTCAAAAACAAAGAACACGTAAAATTTGCGACACAGTGCTGAAAATTAAGGAACATTTAAAAAAGGGAATTTGGAATCCAAATAATACACTTTAATCGTTGTTTCTTTGTTTTTACAGGTAAGGTATAGTTTTGTTGTTGGTAAATAAGTGTAGATGTTGCGTTTTACAGAGAAACATGTGGTTATTATTTGGCCGGCATTCCGAACCAAAACACATTATATATATATTAGCTTATGAATATTTTGTATCAATCCGTTTGAAAATGTGCTCGAAAAAACCTTAGCCTGGATCTCTATTAAGTGATACTAAAAATAGCTACATAAATTGAGTCCATACACTTTTGGTTACTCCTTTAGGGGTACATGCTTGAAAGTATACTTATATGTCAAAGTGTATAGAACCTTAGACCACCTACTCCCTTGTTCGTTCCGCTTTAAACTGGTAGACTTGACAAAACTTTTCAAACGCAGCAATTGTGTCAACTACATTAAGTTTTTGCCCATTTCCAAGTTGTGCCTCTACTTAACCAAGTAGCCAGTATAATATAGTAAGGGTATAGTGCCAGTCTACAACATAAGTTGAAGTCCTGGCTAACTTCTCGACTAAATTACAGAGGGCAACTTTGGAAAGACGTTGTGGTCTTCACCGAGTCGATTGGAAGTGTAACCGATGTTGAACCGAACCGAGCACTTATGTTTAGTAAATCTTGTTTATTTGTGCGGTTTGTTTACTGTAATTTTGCTTATAAGCTGGTTAATTTATTAGATTTGATTTAATGAATATTTAGGGGTAACTCTCATGTATCGACAGTCGATAATAATACTACCATTCCTTGTTGTATGATTAATATTACCAACAATATAATCGCGAAACTATTTTTTTGTAGTTATTGCTGGGACGGGACCATAGCTAAAATCCTAAACTACTCTTTATTCCAGAAAAATATTACATTTCCAAAGGAATTTCAAACCTAACGGAATCTGCATTAACCTTAGTGATGCACCAAAACCTATTTCGTACTCGATTAGAAAAGTCGAACTTCAGAACGCTGAACAAAACCACAGTCTGAATGATTCAAGAACGATCCACCGTCCAGGTCACTTGTGTCGAATATTCACTGTAATGCTAACATTGAGGGTAAAAAATGTATGCGAATGTACTTTGGGATGTAATGGGCCGAGTGAAATTTGCCGAGCGCGCACTAACACTGGTTTATGTGACGACATTTTTCCAAGTACATTGGAGTGTTTTTGTTATGAGAGATTTGAATAACGCTGCTTTGTTGGCTTATAGAGATTTCACTTTTGGACACGAGCATTTCTCAAATGGATTAGGACAAATAAAAGACTGCCTTGTTAGTCCCGCTGCAGAAGTTTGTGATCTAGAGATCCCGGATCGAGAAAAGTGATATTTCCAGTGTAGCCATACATCTTTATTTACTATTCAATTATAAAAGATGTAAGTGTATGTAGCTACATATTGCGTCTCTATGAATTCATCATCAGCCCATATACGTTCCACTGCTGGGCACGGGCCTCCTCTGCAACTGAGAGGGCTTAGGCCTGCTGGCTTAGTGCGGGTTGGCGGACTACACACCTAAGAAAGTCCTCAGACTTTTTAGATGTGCAGGTTTCCTCACGATGTTTTCCTTCACCGTTAAAGTAAGTGGTTTTTGGTGGTAATTCATAATGAATACACCCATAACTTCGAAAAGTCAGAGGTGTGTGCCTGGGGTTTGAACCCACGACCGCTAAGATTCTCGACTGCGTGCTTAAATCACTACGAATGTGAAGACACAAATTATTTTTTTAGGTATTTAATTTAAGTTTCGTACATACGCTCTCACGCCTGTATTCCCCGAAGGTGCATATCTGCACCCACGTTCCGTTAATCGTGTTTACTTTTCACGTAATAGGAGGCGGGCCTAATGCTGTTTTTTTTTTTCGGGCATATTTTCAGACCCCGAGCTTCTACTGAGAATTAATAGAAAAACCCAATAGCACTGCCCAATCCGGGAATCAAACCTCTAGTTCGCATAGCACCGTAACCGTGAGACTACGAGTGAAAATAGTATTAAGGGTTTCATGGCAAAAAGACTTAAAACAGAAAAAAAAACAATCTTGTTTAAACAGAAAGACAAAGTACGCTCAGCTATTATGGAATTATGTGATACTTATGTCCTTTTAACGCTTTTCTTCAGCTACCTTTAGCTGTTTCGTTTCTTGACTTTCACTATAAAAACAATTTTTTGGATTATGCCTCAATATCATTCATCACCATCATCATCAGCCCATATACGTCCCACTGCTGGGCACGGGCCTCCTGTACAACTGAGAGAGTTAAGGCCTTAGTCCACCACGCTGGTCTAGTGCGGGTTGGCGGACTACACACCTAAGAAATTCCTAAGAACTTTTAGGTGTGCAGGTTTCATCACGATGTTTTCCTTCACCGTTAAAGCAAGTGATGATTCATTAGCGTCTCGATAAAACGTGTATAACTATTTGTACAAGTTGTTAATATTTAATTAATATCATCTATTCTCTGTATCTTTGTCTAGACTTCTCAGTAGCTAACAATATTAAGTTCGTCTAGTCCACTTACCAACATAAACGTTGATCTGACTAACTTTCAAACTTGGCTAAGACCTCTAGAATCCTTTGAAAACATTTTAAACAATATCCTTGAAATTCTTGGAATGTATAAAATTAATGCCAAGTCGTGTTAGCTTGGTATTAAACTGCTTATAAGTACCGTTGATGTTGCGAATTAATAACTACAAATTGAATTATAAAAGTGATAGTAGCCTTTATGTACATTATGGATGGGCCAATTTAATATTGAACGAAATTATCGTGAGCAGTGGCGGTACTTCCAAAGAAGCCCAAAAGCCCAGTTTGCCTTACAAAGTTCAGAATAATAATCATTAAGCTTTAAATCTTTATTTAACAAAAGCAATTTGAGATATGAATGAGATTATGACCCACAATACACAATTCTAAACTAGACGTTACATAATTAACATGTAACGCTTATGGGCTTTTATGGAAGTACCGCCACTGATCGTGAGGCAGCCTGCATACTTTCGGTTCACAAATTCGCATCTAGTTAGATACTCTAAACCCGTAAAGGTAGCCAGCCACTGGCCAGAAGTGAGAACTGTACGTACTAATATCATTATTTATTTTATGTTTTACCCCACTGCAAGTTGCTTTGGTTGTGTCGGCTTGATGTACTTCTTACTCTAACAATCTATTTGCGACAGCATTTTTTACTATGAAGTGTGGGTTGCAGTTTTTCTGAGAAAGTTTAAAAAGTCTACAATGTTGTTAAGTGAATTTCAGAATACGTGATTTATTTAGCTGCCCTTCAAATTATTATTATCTGTCTACCAACTGAAGTCAAAGAGAACTAATAACGAGATGGCTCAATAAACAAAAAACACTTTTTAAAACAACAAGAAAAAAATATTGTAGAGGAATTAAAGAATTTATATACGTACGTAACCTGACGCCTGTATTCCCTGAAGGGGTAAGCAGAGATACAATTCTGCATCCACATTTCGCCAAGTATGTATCAGTCCCAAGTAATAGGAGGCGAGCCTATTGCTGTTTTCCAGGCACATTTTCAGACTACGTGCTTCTACTGAGAACTTTTTAATGTCCTTATAACCCGAGTCCTCTAGATCGCACAGCACATAATTAAGCCGCGAGACCACGAGGCACTAAGGAATTGATTCAAAGCAAATACAACCGAGGTATTATTAATCTAGTCGATAAATATAATTATAAAGGTGATAACACAATAGTGACTGCCTCGTGGTCTCGCGGTACAAGTATGTGCCGTGCGATCTAGAGGTCCTGGGTTCGATTCCCGGGTCGGGCAAAGTGTTATTGGGTTTTTCCATTAGGAAATTCTCAGTAGCAGCACGGAGTCTGGAAATGTGCCCGAAAAACGGCAATAGGCTCGCCACCTATTACGTGGGACTGATACATACTTGGCGAAATGTGGGTGCAGAAATGCACCTCTGCCTACCCCTTCGGGGAATACAGGCGTGAGTTTATGTATGTATGTATGTAACACAATAAGTAACCAACTACCAAAGATATTATAAAGTTTTTTTTTTTATTGCCTAGTTTTTTTTTATTTAGTAGGCAAGTGATCTCCTCCGTACATAACAGAACCAAACTATTGGCAACGCTTCCTGGAATTCAAACTAATCGTTTCGTAAAGCAAACTGTACGCCAATCCCGAAATTGATTACGTAGTTTCAGGTGTGAACACACAAACTAATAGACTGCGGTATTTATATAGAATATGGTTGAAGGACACTCGTGAATCAGTTTCCGTGTATATTGGATGGACAGTTTCGCTGACAAATCACTGTGATCATTTGAATTGGTGAACTAAATTTGAGCTCACATTGCTAAATTGTATTGGACTTGAAATTCCAACTTTGTAATAGACAACAGTTGTTCTACAATGGTGTCTTGTTTAGAATTGAGTCCAGAGAAAAATTTAAATTACATTAATAAAAACAAGGATGCTGTTGTATGATTTGGCCCCAGCCCCGTGGCGCAGTTGGCTAAACACCAGCTTGCAAAACGAGAGGCCGCGGGTTCGATCCCCGCACCGAGACAAATGTTTGTGTTATCCACAAGTATTTATTTCGAGTCTGGGTGTTTGTGAGACCGAAAAGTCTCGCGTAGTTTCTGATACCCACGACATAAGACTCGTATCTTAATGTGGGGTCAGAACTATGTATGTGACTGTTGGGTGTATTTATTTATTTTATTTTGATGCTCTATTCTAACATGTTTCCAAGATAAAAATAGTCAATCGAGATGGTTCTCCATAATTCCAGCATCTACAACTGGTCTGAAAACCATCGTTATAGGTATGTCGCACTCCTTATACAATAGTTTTGTATTTCAAAAAGGAACAACGACCAAGAGTCACATACATAGTTCTGATCCCACACCAAGATACAAGTCTGGTGTCGTCAGAAACTACGAGAGACTTTTCAGTCTTACTGATTAACTTCCTATTACTGACTTAAAAATAAATGTATACTTTAGTTGCTTCATTAGTAAATTGAAACGAATTATGACTTTTTATCAAACACTTTCAAAAATAATTGATGATCAAGTTAATTCGCGATCGACATATTTTGATTTACAAAATTAATGTATTACTAGCGCAATGTGCCTAGTAAGTGCTGGAAAATATGACGTTTATTTCTCACTTCGATTTTAATGGCTGAACAGATTTAACGCAAATGCCAAAAAGTACTTACTTTTTACTTAATTGTAACTTATTGCGGGTGTTACCCTTAGAAACCCTTTAAACTCAGTTTCTATTAAAATTGAGTTCATGTTTTATAAACAGTATATACTCGTACCTACAAAAAGAAAGACACAGGACAGACACAGTTCATCCATCGCATCGATTCGTTTCTACATTGACGCGAGTTCACATCTACGTTGAATCCTGCCCGACGAAGGCTCATAAAACGAGCCAAATGCCGTCAAAGCGGCTATATCGAGCCACTGGCGAATTTATTGCTACATCACGTTCCGTCCTAGCCTGATAACTTTGGATATTTTGGCGAATCCATGTTTATACCGGTTTTGGACGGTGGAATTATTTAAATCCCGAACTGTCGCATCATTTCTGATTGGTACATAGTAAACGCTCGCTTCAGTCTGCAGTAAAAACCGTGTGAGGCCAACAAATAATCCTTGAATAAATCTAAGCTAGGTTTTGGAACTATCGTGCTATCCACGGGTTCACGAATTGGGGATTTTAATATTTTAAATGCTCCTGAATTAAATTTAATTTTTACAAACATAATTATATAGAATAGAAGATACAATATATAGAGATCGAATATGTCGATAAATTTATCCGCCGCTCATGAAACTAACAAAGTGTTTCTTTTTCATTAAACGAGCATGGCCGATCAAGGCTTAATTCCTCTCAATCGTGACTTATTTGACCAACAAATAACATGAATCTATTCCATGAAACAAAAAGTAACAAGAATTTATTGGTGAAAATTAAGTAATTTAACTAAGACACAACTCTTGTGCAACTAAAACTTTTTGCTTTCGCAAGCCGGCACCAAATATTTGCGAATGACATGTTTTTTTATCGTTGAAGGGATAGTTCCCGAAATTTCGTATTTCACCTGAAGCTTATCATTATCATCAGCCCATATACGTCCCACTGATGGGAACGGACCTCCTCTACAACTGAGAGGGTTTAGCCTTTAGTCCATCACGTTGACCTTGTGCGGGTTGGCGGACTACACACCTAAGAAATTCCTTAGAACTTTTAGGTGTGCAGGTTTCCTCACGATGTTTTCCTTCGCCGTTAAAGTACGTGATAATTCATTGTGAATACACACATAACTTCGAAAAGTCAGAGGTGTGCCTGGGGTTTGAACCCGCGACCGTCGAGATTCTCGACCGCGTGTCTAAACCTCGAGGCCGTCACAACTTGAAGCTTAATTGGATAAATTATCTGTCGTGATTCCGATCAAATTGTAATAACTGCATCATTACTTCACAAACTGCCTCGTGGTCTCGCGGTACAAGTATGTGCCGTGGGATCTAGAGGTCCTGGGTTCGATTCCCGGGTCGGGCAAAGTGTTACTGGGTTTTTCCATTAGGAAATTCTCAGTAACAGCACGGAGTCTGGAAATGTGCCCGAAAAACGGCAATAGGCTCGCCCCCTATTACGTGGGACTGATACATACTTGGCGAAATGTGGGTGCAGAAATGCACCTCTGCATACCTCTTCGGGGAATACAGGCGTGAGTTTATGTATGTATGTATGAATTTATACAATGTGACTGACATACGTAATAAAAAAATATACAGTCAATATACATTTTTTTATTTTTCAATGCAAAAGTTTAACAAAAGACACAAAGAACGCTGTCCTTATATAGAACACCAGTGTATGAAATGCAACTTGATATTATCTGGAATTTGAAACCTTCGACGACTGAAGTATGTAGCAAAATCATCGTGAGTATGGAGTCAAAATAAAATTCTTTTGACGAGAAACGACTATAACCTCTGCATGAATTGATGCAATAAAGTACTGTTGGTATTAACACGCTTTGATCGTGAAACGCGAGACACCTGTGTTGTTAATTATGTCGAGTTTTCCACTCTGTTTGAGGTTGTTATTGGATATGGGTACATCCCAGTGGCAGTACTTCCATAGAAGCCCAAAAGCGTTACACGTTAATTGTGTAATGCATAGTTTATAATTGTTTATTGTGGGGTCAGATTCTCATTTATATGTCAAATTGCTTTTGTTAAATAAAAAATTAAGCTTAAAGTTTTCTTTAGGCAAGCTGGGCTTTTGGGCTTCTATGGAAGTACCACCACTTGTACATCCTACCACTATTAAATCTATACTAAAATTATTAATGCGACAGTAACTCACTGGAACTATTTAGCCGAATTTTGACATGAAATGAAATCTTGTGGAAAGATTAAGACTTTAAACAATGTTTCGACGGGTCCTGCATCTATAAATCCCTAAGTAACACAAAATTTTGTTTTTGATCTATTTATTTAGAAAGAATATTGTCTCGTAGTCTTGCGGCTAAGTATTTGTCATGGGACCTAGAGGTCCAGGGTTCGATGCCCGGGTCGGGCAAAGTGTTTTTGGGTTTTTCCATTAGAAAATTGGAAATGTGCTCCAAAAACGGCAATAGACTCCCTCCTTATAACGTGGGACTGATAAATAGCTGGCGAAATGTGAGTGCAGAAATGCACCTCCGCCTATCACTTCGGGGAATACAGGCGTGAGGTTGCTTATTATAAATAATAACTAAATAAATACACCCAATAGTCCCATACATAATTCTGATCAAACACTAGGATACAACTCCTGTGTCATGGGTATCAGAAACTACGAGAGACTTTTCGCTCTCACAAACACCCAGACCCGAAACAAATATTCGTGGATCACACAAATATTTGTCTCGGTGCCGGGATCGAACCCGCGGCCTCTCGTTTCGCAAGCTGGTATCTAGCCAACTGCGCCGCGGGGCTGTCATATTATTTAGAAATTTCTAAGTTAGGTTTAATAAGCAAAGACCAGCGTAAATTTGTATATGCTTTGGCATGTTCCTATTGCAGCTACAACAATCAGCTTTGAGGGGTGGACCGCGGGCACCGAGAATGCTCTATAATTAAATTCGTTCAGACCAGGCCCTGTGTTTTCAGAAATTACATGGCATTGCGAGAATAACAGCCGTTCTTTCGCACGTGCAGGATTGTGACCTAAACTTCATGCTTCACGGAATGAGGAAAGAAAATTAAAAGTTTTAATGAAATTGCAGGGCCGACGTGTCACGCAGACACGGTCAAATTTAAAGTTGATTATAGGCTGGCTTTGTGGACTTGTTTGGTTAACGCAGAATGTAAATACACCGCGCAGGGGTAGGTGGCGGTACTTCCATAGAAGCCCAAAAGCCTTACACGTTAAACTTGTAATGTCTAGTTTATAATGGTTATTATAGGGTCAGTATATTCTCATTTAGTCGTGATGGCCCCGAGGTTTAGGCACGCGGTCGAGAATCTCGAAGGTCGCGGGTTCAAACCCCAGGCACACACCTCTGACTTTCGAAGTTATGTGTGTATTCACAATGAATTATCACGTACTTTAACGGTGAAGGAAAACATCGTGATGAAACCTGAACACCTAAAAGTTCTTAGGAATTTCTTAGGTGTGTAGTCCGCCAACCTGCATTAGGCCAGCGTGGTAGACTAAGGCCTAAAACCTCTCAGTTGAAGAGGAGGCCTGTGCCTAGCAGTGGGGCGAATAGGGGTTGATGATTATGATGATGATGATGATGGAGCAGGGCCCAATACAATTTAAAATTCATTCACGAAATATAATTCAGAAAGTTCTGCGTTTTAAGTTTATATTAAGATTTATAAAAATATAGGTTTATTTATTTATTCTTTTTTTGTACACCATATAATAAAAAAAACATAGGTATAAGTAACTCTAAATAAGGTAGTGTCACAAATAGGATGTATTTTTGTATCAGTTTTCAAAGTCAAAGTGAAAGTAAAATTATCTTTATTCAAATAGACTTCTACAAGTTCTTTTGAATCGTCAATTTTACACTTTTTAATATTTTTTAAACTATTGCCGGTTCATCGGTTTCGGTTGAGCACGTAATTCAAAATTGCGAACGACGCAGCGACCTAGAGCTGGTTATGCCATAAATATGAAATGTGCGCCAAACTTTGTGCTAAAACAATTAAAATCAACATTCTTCGATAGATGCCGGAAAATTATTTAGCAAACTCTTAAGATATTTCGTGGCTTTCAAATAGTTATCAAACTTTGGAAGTCGGTAATAAGCAGAATATTATCCTTCCGCATATTTTGTATTCGCAGTTTCTCGTTACTTTTTTTCTTGGTAAGCGTTTTTCTTATCTTAAGAAGCCACGAGAAAATATTCTTGGAAGTAATTTTTCATTGGTTTTTTTTTTTATGTTTTATTGGAAAATCAATTGGTACATAAAAATTGTACTTAAAATAAAACTTTTAAAAAGGATTTTTAATTATAATATTTACTTTGAAACGATTGACATTCTCAAAATCATCTAAGAAGTGATCAGTCAGGGGTCAACAATTACTTAATTAATTAATAAATTTAAGGAGTGTTAGCAATAAAGATTAGCACGCTAAAGTGGAAGTGGGCCGGCCATGTCTGCCGACGGACGGACGGCCGTTGGAGCAGACAAGTGTTGGAGTGGAGACCGCGCTTAGGTAGACGTAGTGTAGGACGCCCTGCAGCACGATGGTCCGACGACTTGAGAAAGGTGGCGGGTAGCGGATGGATAAGGGCTGCTCAAGACCGGGATGGTTGGCGCCTACTTGGGGAGGCCTTTGTTCAGCAGTGGACGGCGATAGGCTGAGAATATAGCAATAAAGAAATTATATTGGATTAAAGACAGAGCTGGTACTTCCTTGAAAATACTTCTCCTCGACTTAATAGCATCTGTAAAATACCAATATGCTAAGGGTCTATTTATATCAACCCATATACGTCCAAGGCCTCTCTACAACTGAGAGGCGTTAGGCCATCACGCTGGCCTAGTGCGGGTTGGAGGGCTACACACCTGAGGAATTCCCTAACACCTAATGTGCCGTTTTCCTTACGGTATATGGTAAGTATTGGCAAAACATTTAGCTTCATATAATTATAATCAGCCCTTATACGTCCTTATAAGTCGTGATGGCCTCGAGTTTAGGCACGCGATCGAGAATTTCGACGGTCGGACACACCTCTGACTTTTTTAAGTTATGTGTGTATCCACAATGAATTATCACGTACTTTAACGGTGAAGGAAAACATCGTGATGAAACCTGCACACCTAAAAGTTCTTAGGAATTTCTTAGGTGTCTAGTCCGCCAACCCGCACCAGGCCAGCGTGGTGGACTAAGGCCTAAACCCTCTCAGTAGTAGGAGGCCCGTGCCCAGCATTGGGACGTATAAGGGCTGATGATGATGATGATATACCTACGTCCTACTGCTGTACGGGCCTCATCAACAGCTCTCGATACTTCACTCACCTATAAATTAAAAACAAAACAAATTAGCCAGACACGTAGGTTGTGAAATAATTGCAATCTCGAGGCAATATTAAAAGCCATTAATGCAGCGAGCCTGAATAATTTCGATACGGCCGCCATGAGCTCTTATTAAGATAAATTGCCGCACCGTTTTCTACGCTGCCATAATTAAAAAAGGTTAGGGTCTTATATTCAGACCTTATGGTTGTAATTGCAATATGGCTGGTAATAAGATAAGGCTGTAATGTCTCGGGTTGAGTTCTAGGTGGGTAATAAAAATATGTAGGATCACTTTAATAAATTTTGATGTAATTGAATTTGAAAAATTAAAGGTCTGTAGGTGAGAGCTTAAACTTTGAAACTAATTTCGGGTTCGTTTCTCGTGCCGATATAGAAAAATGATGCTGAATTTAGATAATTAAATCTCTTGTTATTTGTTTTATTTTCGCCAGACCTATTGTATTTTTTAAAAGAAGCCAGATCAGAGTATTTATTTATTATAATTATTAAATGTGTATTTATTTTAATACAAATTAAAATATTACTAAAGACATGTTTTTTCTTGCTTTTATTTGGTCATGGTCAAAATATCGAAACAAAAAGACCTAAGAAGAAAATCCTTAAGTATTACAAAGTAACATCCTCAAGTATTTCAAGACATTAAGGTTTTCATTGTAAAGTTGGCTTTGTGAAAGGATGGACAAGCAGAGAAAGGCCAAAGAAAAGATCGATGGAGTGCGTAACTGAAGATATGAAAGAAAAAGGGGTGAATGAAGACATGACAGCGGATAGGAATGTTTGGAAGGATAAAACATACTGCGCCGACCCCAAATGAAATTGGGAACAGGGCAAGGAATGATGATAAGTAAAGTAAGCTTTGGTTTAACCCATCATCATCATCATCATCAGCCCATATACGTCCCACTGCTGGGCACGGGCCTCCTCTGCAACTGAGAGGGTTTTAGGCCTTAGTCCACCACGCTGGCCTAGTGCGGGTTGGCGGACTACACACCTAAGAAATTCCGGAGAACTTTTAGGTGTGCAGGTTTTATCACGATGTTTTCCTTCACCGTTAAAGTACGTGATAATTCTATGCGAATACACACATAACTTCGAAAAGTCAGAGGTGTGTGCCTGGGGTTTGAACCAGCGACCGTCGAGATTCACGACCGCGTGCCTAAACCTCGAGGCCATCACGACTCCACCCTATCTTGGTTAAACCCACTCTTAAAATAAGGGCACGCCTAAGTATGAAGACATGACGTAAAACCAACCTGTTTGCTTGACGTCTGGGTCCATCTGATTTAGCAGAAAAACAATGATCAGTACATATCGCGAGGAACATATTTCCCTACGATTCCATCTGGCTGGGAGCCAAATTATATTGATTTTGCGAAGAGGTCGGCTGCCGCACTCCGAGGAGTAACTTGGTCGCCCTCTTTACGTATTCCTCTCATTACATTTCACATTATTTATTGAGGACTGCTCAGTTTTTTATACTCTGGAATCTAAGTTGATTGACTGATTGATTGAAGAGTAACTGCCTCGTGGTCTCGCGGTACATGTATGTGCAGTGCGATCTAGAGGTCTTGGGTTCGATTCCCGGGTTGGGCAAAGTGCTATTGGGTTTTTCTATTAGGAAATTCTCGGTAACAGCACGGGGTCTGGAATTGTGCCCGAAAAACGGCAATTGGCTCGCCCCCTATTATGTGGGACTGATAAATACTTGGCGAAATGTGGGTGCAGAAATGCACCTCTGCCTACCCCTTCGGGGATTATAGGCGTGAGGTTATGTATGTATGTATGTATGGAATCTAAGTTTGTATAAATATGTGTGTTCATTAATTGGTTTTCTTAGTGTGAGCCGGTGTTGTGACCGAGAGTTCCCGCGTTCGTTTCCTACATTAAATGTTTAAAAGTTGGCCCCTAGTAACAAGGAACCTAAAAACCAACTGGCGGTAAATTGAATAAAACCTCTGCCTTCTTACTCAGGAATGTAGCCGTGTTTATATCTATACTTATTTAAAACTTTATTGTACGCATATAGTAGACTACATTAAAACAAATATGATATATCATCAGCCCATATACGTCCCATTACTGGGCACTGGTTTAGGCCTTAGTCCGCTACGCTGGCCTAGTGCGGGTTGGCGGACAATATGTCACAACTATATGGTTTTTGAACAGTTTTAAACTTGCCATCAATATCCTATTGTCAATATCCAATACATGTGAAACATAATTTCGCTGCAGTACAAAAGCTGCAGCAATTTCAATAGCTTTTATCTGGAGTGTGAATTTTTGGCGTGATGTCGCCGCGGTACCGTTTTGTCTACCGGGAGTTGCTCCATCAGACTGGATCCAATCAACACACTAAAGTGCACAAACACTCATGCATACATTTACACGATCGACGCGGCGCCCCGTATATTTCTTCCTGAGAACGAATGTAGCGATTTTATCAAAAAATACCCTGAAATTTTCGGAATGGTTTGATTTTGAATTGTTGCACGTAAATGCAAACTTACTTCGTTTGGGCAGAGGCGCGTTTCTGAAGGCAGATTTTGATAATCGTGTTTTAAAGTTTTCATAATAGGCAGCAGTCATAGTCTTTTGGGTCCATTTTCAGACTCCGTGATCCTACTGTACAAAGAAAAAAAAACGGCCACTAAGAATGTTGTAATAAAAAACCTTAAGAACACTTTTCCCCACCTGGGAATCGATTCTGAGAAATGTATTTAGACACAGCATACATGTACTTCTATAGAAGCCCAAAAGCGTTACACGTTAATTGTGTAATGTCTAGTTTATAATAGTTTATTGTGGGGTCAGGATATTCTCATTTATATGTCAAATTGCTTCTGTTACATAAATAATTAAAGCTTAATCATTTATTATTATTCAAAGTCAAAGTCAAATTATCTTTATTCAAATAGACTTTTACAAGTTCTTTTGAATCGTCAATTTTAAGCTATTTTAAACTAAACTATTGCCGCTTCGAAACGTGTTATCGCTTTGGAGTGGAAACTCCCTCAGCAACACGAAATGTCATTTTTTTTTTAATAGAAAATCGCGTTTTTTTTTTTTCAATAAACAGTTTCATGTAAAATGATAAATGTCATAACGATACAAACTGTAGCAAAACAATAAAAATATAACATTATTATGTGCCAGGATACCACGAGGTAGTCTCAAATGCAATCTCCTGATATTTATTCCATATTTAAACAATTGACTGCAGTGGTATCGTTTTTAATGAGAGGTTTGCTATTAATCTCCCCTTTTAGCTTAAGGGGATGAAAGGGGTATGTTATTGTCCCCAGTCTTCCAGCCCGACGCGTATGTCCTGGGACCCTAACTAATAACCTAAGGCACTGAATGTGCATGGTAGACCTGAAAAGCAATTACGATTAAAACTTATTAGTCAATTGCATTATGACGGTAACATTCAATATTTGAACCTTATTTTAGTTATTTAAATATGAAAATAGAAACCCTAAAGACAATTACAGGGTACTTTTGTCTTGGTGAAATATTATATTCCCGAAATTCATTAGTGACTTTTTTTTCCATTGGAAACTCTTCTGAAGACGACACAGACAAAGTTACTGCAAAAACCTAGTCTTAAATAAAAGAAATAAATAGCATATTATATAATGAAAAATTATTCCACCTTTGACCGCCCACAAGTCCAACAAATTATTAGGTGCGTAGCCGGCATTTGAGGAATGATTAAGGTTTTTCTTGTAGATTTCGCGTATCGGATCGGGAATACCGCACAAACGGGATTCCTTAAGATGATCCTCGGGGAACATTCCTCGGATATTGTATCGTCAAAGTAAAAATAACAATAATTTTTATTTATTTCAGCATTGATACTTTTTTTTAAATGAAACTTGGAATAGTAATTGACGATTTGGTTACAGGGACAAGACTTTGTTGTTATCACCACAATAATGTCGTGATAAGGGTGGCAGCCTTATTATAGAGCCTTACACATTACTAGCCATAAGACTGGCATGAAAAAATAACGTTGGCACCTAATAGCCCAGAGAGGTCAAAATAAAACATCAACTGATAAAAATGGCAAAAATAATTTCACACCAGTCAACATAGTTATGGTGGCTTCATGTTAAGTGGATGTTCAGGGTGTAAATAGACCGTGATCGAAAAATGAGACAGGTTATAGTTACGGTGATTAAAAACACATTGATGCAAATAAAGTAAAAAAAAGTGTGTGTGTGTGTACTTATGTACACGCGTTAGAAGTTATACCACACGACTGAAGTAAAACTTATAAATACGCCCAACAGTCACATACATAGTTCTTAGTTTACACAACATATTACATTTCTGAACGCACTCATAAATATTTGACAATTAATAAATATGTCAATCCCTTTTTATTACTGTCACTATTCTACATTTTTTTAAATCTAAAACATACTCGTATAAACTTTTTTTGAAAAATAATTAGATCCGAAACATATTAAAACCTTTCTGATCCATTTGACACATTTAACATAGGTAGCTTCAATCTATAATAAGTTATATTGAAGCACATAGGCAGCTTCGACGTCTTACTTTTGTGTTACAGTGATGCGCGCGCATCTTAAAATTTCATTTTCATCATTTTTTCATAAAGAAGTATAACTTTATGCAATTTGACATATAAATAAGAATATACTGACCCCACAATAAACAATTAGAAACTAGACATTACACAACATTTACACTTTGTATGGAAGTTTTTTGGTGATGAATAACTATTACATTTTAAACATCTTATAGGCCTTTATCGAACCAAAACGTAGTTTTTTGCGAAACCGCGTAACCACTATAGTAAAGGGCCTCTTGTACCTGAGTCCATGATGACTACGATGTGTCTCTACCACTTTCAAAGACTTTTAATGCCAACTGTAGATCTTAATAGGCATCGGGGACCATTAGGCATTACTGGCCGACTTGCTCCTTTGTTTGCTACTCGTATTCCATAAAAAGCAACTAATCATATAACATTCTTTCCACACTCCAACGTAAAACCAACTAAAACATGTGAGCATTACAAACAATCAAAATTAATAAACCTCCCGCATTCAAAGGACTAAAACGTCATAACATCCCTCAACAAAAGCCGAAATAAACTACGGTCCGAACTAATTACTACTACACTGGACGTATTTACACCGTCAAATATTTAATTATTTTTAAGGGATCCCAGTATAGTTTTAGCGAGGCTCGGAGGTATGTCGGACTCACCGTTTTAGTATTAGAATATTCTTCTTCTCAGCCTATCGCCGTTCATTGCTGAACGAAGGCCTCCTCAAGTAGGCACCAACCATCCCGGTCTTGAACAGCCCTCATCCATCCCACCGCCACCTTTCTCAAGTCGTCGGACCATCTTGCTGCAGGACGTCCTACACTACGTCTACCTAAGCGCGGTCTCCACTTGTCTGCTCCAACGGCCGTCCGTCCGTCGGCAGACATGGCCGGCCCACTTCCACTTTAGCGTGCTTGCGGGCAATGTCAATGACTCCGGTTCATTTGAATCAGCTTGCGCTAATTGTAAAATACTGAGACGTCCAACCGAATAAAATCCCCTAATATTCCTACTGCTTCTTAATTCAGGGGGCACGGTATATGCGTGTGCGGTGTGTGACCGCACTCTCTTAGAAGTTGGGCTTAAGGGTCCCTCCGTAGTCTGAACATTATCAACCGATCCAAAGAATTCTGAAACACTACCACGCTATTTTAAAACGTCCCCTTCAAGTGTAAGCTACTCAAACTCAGACTTATGGAGGTCGATTGTCGTCGGTGCGACGGGTTTGCCTAGTCCTGGTGGGGAGTCTAATATCACGCTCCCTTTCTCTCTCCGCTGTTTCTTTTGCAAACATCACAAAATGAAGTTACGGCGGTCCATTCCCTATCACTCGCCAGCATTGCACAAACCACATTAGACAGTGATAGATCGTTTCCAATGGCTTCGATTAGTTCACGTCGCTTTGAATCCCAGGCTAAGTAGTGCTTTAACGTATGCTCGGATGAATCCTCTCTGTATCCACAATGACAACAATTTTGCACTGGTTCACGATTTATTCGATACAGGCACTTCCCAAATAACCATGACTCGAGGGTACCTGCGTCACCCTAAATGTCAAAGTGCCATGCCGCCTACTGAGTCATTGTGCCAAAACTGGCCGTATTGCCTCAATTGTAGTTGTGCCTGAGATCGGTTGCTCAAGTCATCTATACCATTCCACTAACATAATCGTATGCAGTCATTCTCTTTGTGCCTCATTTTCTTGAGGTGCGACAAGTAAGCCCTGTCGACTAGACTCTTCCTGACAGATATATACCTAGAGAGCCGAGAGCTAAGACTGACATAAATAACTCTTATGCAGAGAGCGAGTTCTCAGCGTTGACACAGGAGAAGGCCAAGATCCGACCCCTGTGGAACACCGCATATCATGTCTCTCTTCTTCCATTCATCACATCCGAGGACATAACAGCCCTGTCGTGGAGGTAAGAGCCGATGATGAAGCAAAGGTAGGCGGGCACTCTGTGATATCGGAGGGCTTCCCTAATACAACTCCATGGCAGTGTGTTAAAAGCATAAAAGCTGGCGAGACGTGGATGTTCCCTACACATTTGTCTACCCTTTCAGTGATACTCGCGTGATAGTATGTATGTATACTTTATAAGTCATAAGATTGTAATAAATCTGGTATATTGAAATTATTTATTGTAGTATTTTGTATTAATATTTGTAAAATATAAAGGAAGAGCATTGAATTGTATAATAACGGTTTATTCAGAATGTCTATTGACTTAATATATTTTTATTAATATAGAATATAAAGAAAGTGTATTGATCGAATGTCACTTAAACGACGACATCTTGTTCGTGTGATCATTGTTGAGTAGAAATTGGAGCGAGTGCAAGTAAATTGTTAAAATATAAATATAAAGTTGTAACTGAAGACTGGACTATTCTTTAAAAACAGCAAGCCACATCTACATACATCTGTTATAAGATGTTTGTTTAGTCTGCCTCGTGGTCTCGAGGTTCAAGTACGTGCCGTGAGATCTAAAGATCCTGCATTCGATTCCCGGGTTGGGCAGTGTTATAGGGTTTTTCCATTAGAAAATTCTCACTAGCAGAACGGAATCTGGAAACGTGCCCGAAAAACGGCAATAGACTCGCCTCCTATTACGTAGGACTGATACATACCTGGCGAAATGGGGGTGCAGAAATGCACCTCTGCCTACCCCATCAGAAATACAGGCGCGAGTTTATGTATGTATGTTTGTTTTGTTTTTATACTGCCTTTCAAAATTTCGATTATTGTTGAGACAATTCCCCAATTGTTATTGTTATTCGATATTTTATGTTAATTGCAAAGCACTTACCATCATTTGACATTAGTCACGAATCCGTACCTGTAAAATCACACGTACAAATTTTATCTAGGTAGGTACCTAGATAGGTATCGGTATAGATTAAAACGGACAGACAGGACAATCTAATCTACGTGCGCTGGACTGGCTACAAATCACGTCGCCCCGCAATTCACCTGTAAAGTTATTTGTCTGGCGTACTCGAGCCCGCGGATGCATATATGTAACTTTCATACAAAAAGGGGTTGCGAAAATGTCGCTTACACCGTAGAAATATTTCGCCATATATGACTTACAATTCTAAATGAATAATTGTAAGGGTAATCCTATTTAAAAGTAGTAATGGCCTCGGCGGTCGCGGGTTCAAACGCGCCCCTCTTCGAAATTTCTTAGGTGTGTAGTCCACCAACCCGCACTAGGTCAGCGTGGTGGACTGAGGTCTAAACCCTCTCAGTTGTAGAGGAAGCTCGTGCCAAGCAGTGGAATATACTCTTATATGGGCTGATAATGATGCAAAGTATTATTGGGTATTTCTTTTAGGAAATTCGCAGTAGCAGTAGCAGCACGGAGCTTGGAATTGTGTCCGAAAAGTGGCAATACGTTCGCCCCCTATTACGTGGGAACAATTGCCGAAATGTCGGTGCACAAATGCACCTCTGCCTAGCCTTTCGCGGAATACAGGCTATGTATGTATGTATGTATATTATATTATTATCTTCTGTATTATACTACGATGCTACCGAACGAGCATCAATCTATCACAGTTTGTCTATCTACAAGCTTAAACGGTTGAAAAGTTGGAAAATAGAGAATTTATTTTAAAAACTAGATGTCGTGCCTTATCACCGCGATCTCTGGCTCAAGGATTGTAGTAAATCTTTAAAGGAGTCCGAGCAGTTAACTTGTCTGCTAAAGCTATTGTTGACGGCTTCGCTCTTTTCATTGTCTTTGTATAGGAGATTTTTAAGTTGGCCGGACTCATAATGCAGACAATTTTCAACCGATTGAGTTGAAATTTTGAATTTATATAGAAAAATACATTGTCTTTGGAAGCACGTAGGATTTTTTTTATATTGCATAGTTCATTTGGTATTAACAATTAATAGCCCCGTGGCGCAGTTGGCTAGATACCAGCTTGCGAAACGAGAGGCCGCGGGTTCGATCCCCGTACCGAGACAAATGTTTGTGTTATCCACAAGTATTTGTTTCGGGTCTGGGTGTTTGTGAGACCGAAGTCACTCGTAGTTTCTGATACCCACGACACAGGACTTGTATCTTTATGTGAAGTCGCCTATTGCCATCATCCAGATACACTACCTTGAATTTTCTAATAAAAAAACCATTTAAACCAAACTTTTAAAAAACAACCTAAGACCTCTATCGCACGACCTACAATTATACCACAAGACCAAAGGGGCAATCTGTTTTATATTTCATAAGCATTTTCGCCAAATTCGTGTTCAGGTCTCTTACACCGTAGTGTAAACACATCCATAGAGTATAAAAGTATCCCGCGTCCTCGATTACGCGGCCCGCCGTGATGACGTCATTACCGCGTCCGAAAACACCAACGGACCATTTACCTTTTGTATACGTGAAGATTACAAATTCGTGGGACCCGACCGCCAAATGACCAGATAGACGTTTTTGGTAAAACAATTACTTATTGAAACAAATGCTTTGTTTTGTATGGAAGATTCTAGTGTTTTTATTTTCTTGCTTTCTATGTTTTATTTGACAAATAAATAAATATGAATCACTCGAAATCGGATATAACGACATTGAAGGGACCGTTTATAAATAAATAAATACACCCAACAGTCACACACATAGTTCTGACCCCACATTAAGATACGAGTCTTGTGTCGTGGGTATCAGAAACTACCAGAGACTTTTCGGTCTCACAAACACCCAGATCCGAGACAAATACTTGTGGGTCACACAAACAACTGCGCCACGAGGCTGTCAACCGTTTATTTCGGTCGGTATGTCCGATAGTTGTTATGTACTTACGTACGTAGTTATTAGTTTATATGGAGATTCGGCCGGGACCTTGCCATACGGTTGTTATAACCGATCTTTCATTATAAACGATGTCGTTATATTCGGATTGTTATTTCATTCTTGTGGTGAGGGTTTGTGTCAAAACAACTCACGCAACAGGCACACTAAAAATCACGTTTGCATTATGTAAGCTTTTTATATATTCTTGGCGAAATGCACCTCTGCCTACCCCTTCTGGGAATAAAGGCGTGAAGTTATGTATGTAAGCTTATTTAAAACTCGTTTTATCTTACCAAAGCATTGAATTAATTGGATATTAAATTATATAATCTGCTATAATGAAATAGAGCTTGCATCTTATCAATAAACAATCCTATTTAGGCAGTACATAAAAAAAAACCGCTACGGTTTCAACGGTTTGAAATCAACAGAGATTCTAAAAGAACTCAACAAAACGATTGTGGCCGCAAGAGGAACATCGCAGAGAGAATTAATACCAACATTAAAACAGGGGATGATATTATGGTGCCTCGGAATGGTTTTTTTACGCTTCACGAGAAATCGAGTTGCTGCGTTGTTTTCAGCAAGTCGCTTGAACAAGTTGTAAATCTCATATTTATAATGGTAAGTGCCTCGTGAGCTGTTAACTTAAGTGTGTATAAACGACGATCTCAGGTTCAATTCCCGGGTTCAAATCCCCCACGTTTCGATATCTCTGTTTTAGACACCACGTAAAAAGAAAAAACCTGTTTGTGCTGTGTTTCTGATAAATTTTCAGACAGCTGTTACTTAGCATTTCGGGTCCCCAATAGTTACATTTAAATAAAGCCCCGTGGCGCAGTTGGCTAGACACCAGCTTGCGAAACGAGAGGCCGCGGGTTCGATTCCCGCACCGAGACAAATGTTTGTGTGATCCACAAATATTTGTTTCGGGTCTGGGTGTATGTGAGACCGAAAAGTCTCTCGTAGTTTCTGATACCCACGACACAAGACTTGTATCTTGGTGTGGGATCAGAACTATGCATGTGACTGTTGGGTGTATTTATATTTATTTATTTATAAAGCCAATAATTTAAAACATAATATGATGAAAAAT
Source organism: Hemaris fuciformis (assembly GCA_907164795.1). NCBI lineage: Eukaryota > Metazoa > Arthropoda > Insecta > Lepidoptera > Sphingidae > Hemaris > Hemaris fuciformis. Next base: position 1,946,494 of record OU015452.1, read on the forward strand.
TCTAAAAAAATAGGTAATAGGTAAATATACCCAACAGTTAATATACATAGTTCTGACCCCACACTAGGATTCAAGTCCTGTGTCGTGGGTATCAGAAACAACGTGAGAATTTTCGGTCTCAAAAACACCCAGACCCGAAACAAATATTTGTGGATCAACAAACATTTGTCTCGGTGCGGGGATCGAACCCGCAGCCTCTCGTTTCGCAAGCTGGTTTCTAGCCAACTGCGCCACGGGGCTGTCGATTAGATTACACGAACTGGCCTTTGAGAGTTCTAGATTACTAGCAACCGATATAGGGCTTGTAAGCACTATTCAGTTTATTATTTCTTTAAAAAATTTGCATTTTAACCAGTTCAGCCATCTTTTTGATCTCGTTCAGCATTCACGAAGTTTACTAAATACACTTTGGTTGCGTTAATTTCATTCACTTTGAGTAGTTGTAACAATATTTGATGCGGTTTTGTGTTTTACTTCGCTAACTTTTTGTTTATTTATATTGACGCAAGAATAAATGATGATAAGCTAAATTTAAGTACCTTCAAGTTTAGGTTAAGTTTCTAATTAATAAGGACTAAAATGTATTGGTGTCTGTCTTAGTATGGATTTTAAACAAAAAATAGTAAATTGTAATTGTAAATTAAATGAAATTGAAATGAAATGAAACGAAACGAAACGAAATGAAATGAAATGAAATTATATTTATTGAATCCGTAAAATGTCAAATACATCACTTAGATTCAGTCATTTCAAAATTTGGTGTACCACCCTGTTCGGAAGGCAGTCATCACTAGAGAAGAACGGGCAAGAAACTCTAGTGTTGCTCTGTTTTCTTTACGACAATAACTTCTGTACAAAGAGCAAATCAATTGGCGTTTTTATCACTGGTCGGAGAAATTATGATGGTCATTTTAAAATCTCATTTAGGAGATTCCCTAAATGCTACACCATCGTATGGTACTGTTAATGGATTGAAAATTGTGTAATTGTCTCAGGACTTCCAGTAAAATAAAAATGAATGTAATATTACGGGTAGCCAAAAAATTACTATATTTCTTACAACATTTTCTTCGCTCATGTTCTTCGAAGTTAATTTAATTGAGAATTTTAATCTTGTGACTTTTGATAATAATAATAAATGTAAAATAACGATGTTTTTATCTAAATTTGGTACGTACAAGTATAATACTGTATCAAAAAATATGACAGACTTTTCTGCCTTCCAAATACTGAGAAATAAATAAATGTTCTACTCTGTATCAACATCGAACCCGTGTCGTCTCGTTTCCAACCATAGTGATTAACCGACATCGTCACGTAGGCTGTGGAAATAAGTAAACAATATTTACTGTCCTTATATTAATATATATTATTATTCGACTGAAACTTCTGATGGTGCCACAAAAAGCATATTTATAACTCACTTTGTCTCGTCTAGACCGGGCTAATTATCCATTGTGTGAAACTTAGTTCCAGACAAAAGACCATTCTGAAGTTTATACGTTATAACATTTGTATGTTTTCGAAATTTCAGCAACATAAATGTGGATTGTGTTTAAAGGTCCCTTAAATCAGTTTCACGTACGTAATATTTATAACTTTTCGAAGCTATGTGTGTATTCACCATGAATCATCACTTACTTTACGGTGAAGGAAAATATCGCAAGACAATCTGCAGTCTGCACACCTAAAAGTTCTTAGGAATTTCTTAGGTGTGTAGTCCGTCAACCCGCACTAGGCCAGCGTCGTGGACTAAGGCCATAAACCTCTCAGTTGGAGGGACGTATAAGGACTGATGATGATGATGATATTTGATTACCCGCAAATCCGTATGCGCTTTGAGTCTTTTTGACATATTTTTTATTGCTGTTCCGCTCCTATTTATCTAAGCGTGATGATAAATAGCCTATTACTGTCCTCGATAAATAAGCTATCTAGCACTGAAATAATTTTTCTAATCGGACCAGTACTTCCTGGTATTATCGCGTTCATACAAACAAACTCTTCATCTTTAAAATATCACTATAGATTTGCAATATTTTTATTTTAAACAATTACGTTTCATTCACAGTAATGCGAGTACTTTATTCAGGGAATTTTATGTTTTAAACCCCTTTGATAAATCTGGCTGCAGGCCGAATGAAAAAAAAAGTATTTCAAATTTAAAACAGCAGTCGGTTTTCCATAGCACTACTCGGAAATAGATAGTAGTTTTTTTTTGCTAAAAGTGGTCATTTTGTACAATGTATATTAAAAAAAGGACAGTAAATTCATTTTAGATTTTTGAGTAGAAAATTTGATATTAGTCTGTTGTTTGTTGACAATTGATTAACTGCCTCGTGGTCTCACGGCTATCTTAAATACCCATAGATTATCATATTTACATACCAAACAAACTTTATTTTAAGTCCTACGTAGTATGAGGCGATTTTATTGCTGTTTTTGGACTCATTTCTATACTGCGTGTTGTCCACTTTCATCCATAGCAAAGTGCGAGACAAAATCTTGAACTATGAGGTTTCATCCTCACATAAAAGACAAAACATCATCATCATCATCTCATATACTTATCACCGCCATAGTGCACACACATACCACCGCAGGGCATCGGCCTCTTCTACAACTGAGAGGTTTAGGCCTTAGTCCACCACGCTAGCCTAGTGCGGGTTGGCGGACTACACACCTAAAAAAATCCAAAGAACTTTTAGGTATGCAGGTTTCCTCACGCTGTTATCCTTCACCGTTAAAGTATGTGATAGTTCAATTCATTGTGAATACACACATAACTTGGAAAGTCAGAGGTGTGTGCCTGGGTTTTGAACCCGCGACCGCCGAGACTCTCGACCGCATGCCTAAACCTCGAGGCCATCACTACTTAAAATACAAATACAATTGTGAAATTAGACGCAATGAATGCACCACGGCTAAATAACTATGGTATAAAATTAATGGTATCGAAATTGCGAGCCGTAAGCCGGACTTGCCTGAGCACTGTCTAGTCGAGTCCAAACGGTCCCCAGCACCCATATACACCACGTTCTGTTTGTCTGAAGAAAACAAAGGTCACCCCGTGTCCTGACGTGATATTGATTGAAAGGCGAGAGAAAGCGCTACGAACAATATTTGCTCCAACAAATTGCTTTGGCCGACGCTATAGTTTTCCGTTTGCTGTCCGAACAATTACTATTAGAGTCTGTGTTTTATTATTGGATTTAGTACTTTAATGAAAGAGTAAATGTGTGTTTATTTACTTAATTCGTAGTATATGGGTATTATTGCCGTTTACATAGTAGACTAATATCTAAAACCGGAGATCGAACAAGGGACTCCTTGGTTGTAAATGTCAATTTATGCCAATGCAACAGTATTGTTTTATTATTGTCCATACTGCAGTAATGTTTTGGCAGCTATTTTACGGCCGGCCGCCTGCCTGTCGCCAACCTTGCTTGGGAGTTTCCTTGTTGAGTGCGTGACTGAAAATATGTAAGAAAAAGGGTTGAATCAAGTCATGACGGCTGATAGGGATGTTTGGATAAAACATACTGCGCGATCACAAATGAAATTTATAAATACACCTAACAGTCACATACATAGTTCTGACCCCACACTAAGATACTAGTCTTGTGTCGTGAGTATCAAAAACTACAAGAGACTTTTCGGTCACACAATCTCCCACACCCGAACAAATAATTGTGGATTACACAAACATTTGTCTCGGTGCGGGGATCGAACCCGCGGCCTCTGGTTTTGCAAGCTGGTATCTAGCCCACTGTGCCACGGGGCTGTCAATTGCGAACATTGACAATAGACAAAAAAATTAAAAAAACATTATTTTGGTATATGTATCGTGTATACATCCATATGCATTTATTAAAAAGCGGTTATTTCAATATTACAAACAGACTCCAATTTTTTTTATTTATAAAGATGTATAGATAAAAAACTGAGGGCTCGCCTTTTTGCAAAAAAAAAGCACTTTTAGAACGAGACCAAATTACCCAATAAATTTGAAGATAATTTAATAGAGATCTTAATTAAGTACAGTTAAATAAATTAGCGAGCTTTAGTGATACAGAGCTGGCAATTTTATACCCAATCGATATCTGTTGGAGCGAATAAGTTTTATCGGCTTACAAATCAAAATAAAATTTATTACGCAGGCACTGGCAAATAGCTGGCAGCGCATAAATAACTTCACATATACCGATATTACGTCATAGGACTTTATGGAGAACACTGATCATTTTGGGGTATCTGTTTCGATAGTGACACTTTAGAATTTTGGATTGGAGTGGTCATTGTCTTAGGAAATATATATATGTCGGAGGAAGCTACAAGTGGATTTGATTGTTGTTTGCATGAATAATGTACAAACCTTATTTAATCTCATTTCCTTTTTGTTTCTAAAATTCTTTAGTTTTGTCTTCTAAATTTAAGAACTGCCTCGTGGTCTCGCGGTACAAGTATGTGCCGTGGGATCTAGAGGTTCTGGGTTCGATTCTCGGGTCGGGCAAAGTGTTATTGGGTTTTTCCATTAGGAAACTCTCAGTAACAGCACGGAGTCTGGAAATGTGCCCGAAAAACGGCAATAGGTTCGCCCCCTATTACGTGGGACTGATACATACCTGGCGAAATGTGGGTGCAGAAACACCTCTGCCTACCCCTTCGGCGAATACAGGCGTGAGTTTATGTATGTATGTAAATTTAAGAACCTTACAAATGTAATAAAAGAATATCGTATTTGATGTAATGACCAATCAGAGCAGAGAACGTATGGAAATACGTTCTAGAGCGGGGTCGAGGCGACGCCATATTTTGACTGGCAGAGAGTTGTGTAGTGTGTAGTACATTCTTTGGAGTGAAGTTGAAGAATCAAGTCGTAATGTAAAGATAGTAAAAGTAGAATGGTGCCCTGAACCCGCTGCTCGGTGTTACTGTTTAATTCTGTTGTAATTACTTCAATAAACTTGTGAATAACTGTGAACATTGTGTTTTGTGCTCGCATAACACCCTCATAACGCCCACTAAGCAAGCATCCACTAATGATGATGTCGCAGAGAACCATGTTTCTCCGACACATATATATACATACCCTTACGCCTGTTTTTCCCGAAGGGGTAGGCAGAGGTGCATTTCTGCACCCACATTTCGCCAGGTATGTTTCAGTCCCACGTAATAGGGGGCGAGCCTATTGCCGTTTTTCGGGCACATTTATAGACTCCGTTCTGCTACCGAGAATTCAGTTACTAAGTCAGTCTTCACTTACACTTGGGTCATATTTACTTTGAAGACAAGTTTGTTCGAGTTATAGCTATTCTGTAGTCTTGACTATAAGAAGAATCCTCTTAAAATCTCCCTAGAGATGAGGATGTGTAAGACTCGTCTGTCGTTCAAGTCAAAGGTTCGCGAGTTGCTGCTAAAGAGAATCTCAGAATCTTCATAATAGTATATTTTATGTATCTATGTATTATAGTATTTTGGTATGTATTTATATTCATATTATATCTATATATTTACTATTATAACTACTATTACGTTAAATTCATTACTTCTTTTCTTTACCAAAGTATATTGGTTTGTATTTTGTATATAGGTATATGTATGATGTATTATATGACTGCCTCGTGGTCTCGCGGTACAAGTATGTGCCGTGCGATCTAGAGGTCCTGGGTTCGATTCCCGGGTCGGGCAAAGTGTTATTGGGTTTTTCCATTAGGAAATTCTCGGTAACAGCACGGAGTCTGGAAATGTGCCCGAAAAACGGCAATAGGCTCGCCCCCTATTACGTGGGACTGATACATACTTGGCGAAATGTGGGTGCAGAAATGCACCTCTGCCTACCTCTTCGGGGAATACAGGCGTGAGTTTATGTATGTATGTGTATATATATATATGTATGAGTATGTTTATAAATGATTTTATTTGCACACCTACTTTGCATCATCTCTGCATCACCCAAGGTTCGACTGGCAGAGAATGCCTTAGTCCTTAATTGTATAAAGTGTAAATAAATAAAATACATAAAATTCTCCTCGTCCAATTAATCACAATCAATAAACATTTGCAAAGGGTTCAACTAGTAATGAAAGCTTTAACAAGTTGTTGAGCGCACTAACTTATTTTTTATTACCTTCTGGCACTTTCCCTCTGATTAAATAATTTACGGATGCGGCCGACGCGCATAATCCGGCTCGAAGGATCATTAATTTTTAATCATTGTTCCTCGGGTGCTAACGAAGTCGTTTGTTCGAGATATTTTTTCTGATTTCTATATTCCGAAATTGGGTTTTCTCTTTCAATTTATTCCCTTTTGTTGAAGGTTGCTATTTGGGGTGCTTTAAGAATGAGAATCAGTAAATATACATGCAATTTCGACTCAATGTCCGACTTAAGCGAAATATGGAGATGCAATTATACAAGTTGATGTTAATATTAGTAGATACTTAATTCGGACAGTAATAAACGTGATTAGAAAAAAAAATATGAATATAAAACACAAAATTTTAAGCTTTGATAACTAATTCAAATACAGAATTCAGTGTATTCAATTAATCTATAGTTCTATAATTGTGAAGATGAAAAGCCAATACGCCTTTATCGTTGATATTTTAACATCAATCTACCTTCTCCTAAGTGTCATCATCAACCCATATACGTCCCACAGCCACTGCTTGGCATGGATCTCCTCTACAACTGAGAGGTTTTAGGCTATAGTCCCCCACGCTGGCCTAGTGCGGGTTGGCGGACTACAAACCTAAGAAATTCCTAAAAACTTTTTAGGTGTTCAGGTTTCATCACGATGTTTTCCTTCACCGTTAAAGTAAGTGATAATTATTTGTGAATACACACATAACTTCGAAAAGTCAGAGGTGTGTGCCTGGGGTTTGAACCCGCGACCGTCGAGATTCTCGACCGCGTGCCTAAACCTCGAGGTCATCATGACTTATTACTTTCTTAAGTATAGGAACTATGAATATCGATTCCATGATGACGACAACAAAAAAATTAATTAAGTAGATTAATGACGATAATTACTAGAATTAATTTACGCCGGGTCTTATAGTATGACGTGAACAAAAACATTTGCCGGGGCAAGAAAAAAATATACCAAGGAAATTGGAAACAATGCTTGTACCCGCAATTCTTTGTACTCCGCAGTTCAAAGTGGAACAATAAGATACTAATGGAAGTTCCTTGCGCTACGCAGATGGCAAAAAGGATAAATTGCAGGTATGAAATTGTACATGGAATATTCCGTGACATGGTTGAATTGGTCGTGATTTTTTACTTACAAAAAATACTAATATTTACGTGACCAACGTTGAAATTATCAATTTTGGAAGAAGCATTTGAAGGTCACTTGCTTGAGAAACTAGAGGTCGCGAGTTCGATCCCCGCATTGGAACAAATCATTGTTGAGACACAAATATTTGTATCTGGTCTAGGTGTCTGTGAAACCAAAAAATCTCGCGTTGGTTTTGATATTGTGTACCGTACTTAAGTATTAAAACACGCTTTTATTATTATTTCTACTAGTGACCGTTGTCGTTTTATGCCAGTCAATACCATATTTAGGTCGCTTTGCACTTACTAGCAATGTTTTTACCATGAGAGTAAATCTGTGATACACGTGTATGGTTGCGTAAGTAGGGTAAGAGTAGCGACGTAAATGAAACGACCGGTCTTGATGCGTGCTAATAGATGACTCAGTGCATATACAACCTTTATTGCCTTATATACCAGATTTTGGCATAGTTCGAGTTCATCGACTATGCTGACGATGCTCCGACAAGAGTATAGAAATATGTATTGAGAAGGTAAACAAGAAGTTGATTCTTATTGAACAATGAAACGAACGAATTTTGAATAGGCAAGACTTCCACTAAAATATAGTCTGATAGCTGTGGCATGTTTAATTCCATGCTCATTGCCGGGAATACTGGATTTCTACGGGATAAAAACTACCCTATGCCCTTTCCCAAGGTCCTATCTATCTCCATACCAAAAATTATTCAAATCGGTCAAGCGGTTTAGACGTGAATAATTTATATGATAAAAAAGCCCCTTGCAAGATGCAAGTACTAAAATTTTCTTGTATACATAACAAGTAAGTTATTTACTTAATGTGATTGATTTTAACCATTAAAATTCTAGAACTAAGTAAATACGAGGACTTTATTTATTTATTTACACTTTTTATACATTAAGTATAGAGGCGGACTTAATGCCAAAGGCATTCTCTGACAGTCAACCTCTGGGTGATGCAGAGATAAAGACCTTAATCTCGCGACAAACTTTTATATCATATTAATTATGGAATGACGTTATTAGTATATAGTAAAAGTTTCAAAGTAAAAAAATAATCTTTTTGTTTTAGTGCTTTTTAATTAAATAAATTAAATAAGTTTGCTTTTTAAAAATATTTTTTAGTTTTAATTTATAAAATACTGAAACGTATTGAAAAATAGATATACAATAAAAATGTCTGACCTAAAATAAAACGACGATTAAAAATGCTAACTAATGAATATATAATTTAAAACATAGCAAGTTCAGCAATAGTAGCATAATTATAGCAGTATTTTAATTTCCAATGACGATAAAATAATGCAACATATTAATTCGCCGGGTGGGAGATAAAAATAGATATATATTTCAAATATTGAATCTATGAATGCAGTGTAGACTTGTTCCGATATTTATCGCTAACCAACCCGCAATATCTGTTGTATCACTATTCTTATCGCGAACAGTGATGTATACTGTTCTTTCTTTAATTTTATCGATTGTTTTCACAGGCTTTAAAAGCAACTATAATCGACTAAAGTATATTAGAAGTGTGTTGTAAACTTAGCTTGTAGCACTTTGAATTCTGCACGCTTAAATGAGGCGTATGTCTATAAAATACTCTCATTATCAGGTTATATGAGTGTGTAGGTCTCGAGGTTAAGACGCACGGTCGAGAATTCGGCGGTCGCGGGTCCAAATACCATCTCTGACTTTTTTAAGTTATGTGTGTATTCACAATGAGTTAACGGTTAAGGAAAACCTGCACAACAACAATTTCTATGGAATTTCTTAAGTGCTTAGTTCGTCAACCCGCACTTAACCAGCGTGGCCTATTGGACGAAGGCCTAACCTCTGTCTGTTGTACAGGAGCCCCATGCCCAGCAGTGGGATGTATATTTTATTTATTTATTTATTTACACTTTTTATACAATAAGTATAGAGGCGGACTTAATGCCAAAGGCATTCTCTAACAGTCAACCTCAGGGTGATGCAGAGATAAAAAAGGTAGGTGCATAAATAGTTTAATGGTTAAAATAATATAATATATAAAATATACATACATACATATATATACATATGTAAATAGAATCAAAATTTATATATACTAACATATATACACAGATAAATAAATAATTATAGACACATATAAATACATATACATACATAGATACATAAAAGAGAGATAAAAGATTATAATCAGACATCACACATATTATTCAGTAATTTCATTGAATTATATGGGCTGATTATAACGCGTTCTATTGCTATATTCTAATGTTGAAAGAAGTTAGCCTTCAGCCCACTAGACTGGCCTAATGCAAGTTATCCGCCAACCAAAGAAATTCCTTGCGGAGAAATTTAGTGTCGACAGGTTTCCAAAAGTACTGCTTCATCGTTTGCATGATAATTAAAGTGCAAATAAAAGCCATTTATTATTTCATCAAATCATTTCAACAGTACCCTTTAAAAAAATGCACACATCTATCAAATTGTCTGATTGTTTTGTCTCGTCTACTCTTACGTTATAAGTCATAAGCCCATCAATTCAAAACATAGTTATGTTAGATTTATATTTTATTTATTTATTTATTTAAAATGCTTTATTGAACACCACATAAACAGAAACAAAATATAAAACAATGCTAAGCTATAAACTATTGTGCTACAAATGGCGGTCTTATCGCTATTAGCGATCTCTTCCAGACAACCGAGAAAAAAAAGTGAATAAATAAAAAAAAAGGTGGTCTCCGTGGTTACATAAATAAGAAAAAAAAATTGAATACAAACAGCAATATTAAAAACAAAACAAAAATTAAGTAAAACTGTGAATAAGCCAAATACAAAAATATATTTCAGATAAGAAAAATCAAAAATATTTAGAGTAGTATTAGTAGTAGTATTTATACGACGATTCTGAATGAGGATAAACGCTAGGTTATATAACGGTCCTGCCGACTGAAACTAGAGTGAGCAGACAGCTAAAAAAAAAAGATGCAACTATCGACATCGCGTCCAACACTACCTTTGAATATGAAAACCCCGTTCCAACCGAAGTTTTTAATTTTAGCTCCGTTTTTTATTACAATGCGAAGCAATAAGTGGGTGCATTTTTCTTGTTTTGTTCAACCGACGCGAAGACGTGGCTGACTGTTTGTGTGTATAGTTTGAAATTTTCTTTCTGAATTAAGTTAAACTTGTTGCTTTTATTTACTGTCCAATTGTGTCTGGCCGTTCTACAGTTACTCTCGCAAAAGATGTTGCTGGTAATTGGACGAGAGCGTAAGTCTGTGCTGTGTTTTTTCGTGCTGACAAAGATTTGTCTTTAATTAGCTCAGAAGCTTTGAATTATTTAACAAATGAAATTATATAATTATAAAATTTACTCGCCACTTTTTTATGACCGTAATTCGAGTGTTATAAGACGTATGTTACAGTACATTGCGGTCCAAACTGGGTTCAGACTTTATGACATCATCATCATCATCATCAGCCCAAATACGTCCCGCTGCTGGGCACGGGCCTCCTCTACAACTGAGAGGGTTTAGGCCTTAGTCCACCACGCTTGCATAGTGCGGGTTGGCGGACTACACGCCTAAGAAATTCCTAAGAACTTTTTAGGTGTGCAGGTTTTATCACGATGTTTTCCTTCACCGTTAAAGCAAGTGATAATTCATTGTGAGTACACACATAACTTCGAAAAGTCAGAGGTGTCTGGGGTTTGAACCTGCGACCGCCGAAATGCTCGACCGCGCGTCTATGCTTTATTTATGACTTACTCATGGTTAATATGTGTCCGAATAGAGTCTGGTTTTATAAAATGAGATGGCAATACTAAAAAGGGTGGGATGACTGAGGTGAACCACTGCCTCACAAAAACTAACGTGAATACTGCTGCATTTCGTTCGGTGAGATTGCCATTTAGTTCAAAAGCCAGAGTGTCTTCGAGTAGAATATTACTGAAATATATTTGTGTATTTAGTTTTAATTTTAATTTTATTTTTTATCAATGCTTTTTGTTTTTGTTTATTGTGTATTTTTATTACTGGGACTGATACATACCGGGCGAAATGTGGGTGCAGAAATACACCTCTGCCTACCCCTTCGGGGAATACAGGCGTGAGTTTATGTATGTATGTACATATGTGTATTTTTATTATTATTATTTTTATTCGATTTTGGTTTACTCAGCTGAGCTGGCTAATTTTAAGACTCTAAAGTGCGGGTAAGTACCAAGCACTCTAAATGTCTACTGAAAATCTGTAGGGGCATTTAGGAATCGTCGAACAATACTGCATGTGTCTAATATGATAGATTTTTGTAACTGAATGTATATATTTTTATTTAGATTTAACTGTTTTAAGGAATTATGTAGAGACTTAGGCACTATTCCAGTTGATGAGATTATTATTGGTACTATATTAACTTTGTTTTGGTGCCACATATCTTTAATTTCATCTGCAAGTGGTATATATTTCTGTATTTTTTCATTATGTTTCTTTTTTAAGTTTTCGGAATTTGGTACTGTTATGTCTATTAAATAAGTGGTCTTTTGTTCTTTTAAAGTGAGTGTTATGTCCGGTCTGATACAGGAGATGGTTTTATCCGTTATAATGTCACGATCCCAATACAGTTTAACTTTATCATTTTCTATTACACTTTTTGGTTTGTATTTATAATACGGGGTATATTCGTTAATGAGTTTGTATTTATTATTATTATTATTTTAATTAATTTCCACGACCACCCCTTTTATATACTTTTTTTTCTCTCTGGGTAGTCTGGAAGAGATCGCAAATAGCGATAAGACCGCCCTTTGTGGCACAATAGTTTATAAGGTAGCTTTAATTTAATTTATATTAATGAATGTGGTTCACAATAAAGCATATTAAATAAATAAATAAATGAAGACGTAAATCCACATAGTACCTAACTCATGAAAGTGTGTCGAATTGGGCGATCGCCTATATATTTGATGACGCACAAGCTGTTACAATTGTGGATAAGAATCACATCGAACTAGCATTGAGTGCTACTGTAACTTTATCGTCCAAGTTTTACTTCTGATGCAGTGACTATTTAATAAATAAATAAACCCAACAGTCACATACATAGTTCTGACCCCACATTAAAATACGAGTTTTGTGTCATGGGTATCAGAAACTAAGAGAGACTTTTCAGTCTCACAAACATCCAGACCCGAAACAAATATTTCTAGATCACACAAACATTTATCCCTCGTTTCGCAAGCTGATGTCTAGCCAACTGTGCCACGGGGCTGACATATTTGCTTAGCTACATTCTTTAAATTCTATAATATAGATTATGATAATCCAATTCACAGATGTGAGCGCGTTCGTACATGGGCAGTAACAGCACATGGCAGCTGCAAATTAAATACGAATTCAAATACAACTGAACACGTTAAAGTGATATTGTTGTGTTGCAGTGTTTACAAACACGCCATATGTGAGTCCTGTGTGTACTTACCAGGGAATGCAGTAAGCATGCCGATTATTGACCTTTGTATGGAAATAGATAGACTTTTATCTTTAGGATTTTAAGTAATTTTATCAATATTTTATATTGGCATGAAAAAGTGACGATGCGACAGATGGTAAGTCTACTCGTATATCTACATATACAGGGTGTATTCAGACCGTAATCGTAAACGAGGGCAGGTAATAGCTTAGGTGATTACAAACCCCCTGGCGTTAAAGAAAATTCCGACAAAAAATAAAAAATTTAAAGTTTTCCTAACAATCATAGGTATAAAATGTATGTGGTTGTTAGGAAAACGTAAAAAAATATATTGTTTGTCGGGATTTTCTTTAATGCAAAGGGGTTTGTAATGACCTTACCTATTACCTGCCTTAGTTTCCGATCACGGTCTGAATACACCCTGTATATAACAGGCCTCCTATTCTGCTGAGAAGAGTTAGGCCTTAGTCCACCATGCTGGCCTAGTGTGGCTTGGCGGACAACAAGCCTAAGAAATTCCATAAAAGTTTTAGGTTAATGTTTTCCTCACAATACTCTTTTTACTGTTAAAGTACGTTATAATGTATTCTTATTAATGAGAATGTTAATTGATTTTAACATAAAGATTTATTCGACTAGGGATCGTAACAAACATAAATTGACACGACATTTAACATGAAATTGAAATAACAAAATGTTAACATTACTGAGGGTAAATTAATAGCAAAAGACACGCGTAGACGTTCGGACAGAGCTCCCGCACTGTAAACCGGCCGATGAGTGTATGTCTGATGCTCAGCAGCGCCCGTTATATAGGCAGCCGGCGTGATGACAACCAACAGCTACCATCGGAGTGTTTTTATTTGTAACAGTATTATGATTAGCCTCATGCCTTCGACGAGTCAGAGTTGTGAATGAGGTTTGAACGCGCGACCGTCAAGATATTGTCTCGATCGAACTTGGGTCTAGCAGATCTATACACTTTTGCCACCTAGGCAGTCTATTTTTCGTCTTTTAATATTAAACTCAGGCGAATACGAAACAGTCTGACAATAGTAATTTCAGTTGAAAATAGTGTATCGAACTAGCATGCAAAGTAGGCACATGTGACCGATACAGAAGGGTTGTTACCGTACTGCTAGTGCGCGGGACGCAGTCAAACATTTCATTATACATTCTGTACATTGTTTTGTTTATAAGCTAAATGATAGTACGCTAATTGATGTTATAATGTCTAAAGGTATATCTTGCGAGACTTTTTGAGACTGGCCGGTTTGAATCCAGATTGAATATGATTATATTTATTTTAAGATAGTCTGAGGTCCCGGGTTTAATTCCCAGGCAAAATTTTATCGGGTTTTTCCATTAGAGAATTCTCGGTAGCAGCACGGAGTCTGGAAAAGTGTCCAAAAATGGCAATATTCTCGCGACTTTTTATGTGACATAAAAATATATTATAATTGGCGATATAATTCGCTTAAACAAGTTGATTAAAAACTACTTTTGACTTTATTAGATAGTATAGGTTTTTGTCATTTATGATCTCCACATCATACAGATTTATTAATAAAATAGTTTGTTAGGACACAGTTTCGATTCATGACTCAAGTCTTATAATTTTTGTATATTCCATCAGATTTTTTTTAATGCAGGCAACTAGTATAAACGTGTCCTTTATTACTTAGGACATAATTATTGGCAAAAGTAGTATCTATACCCCCAGTATATATACACTCGTATAAGTCGTATAAGTCGTGATGGCCTCGAGGTTTGGGCACCCGGTCGAGAATCTCTACGTTCGCGGGTTCATACCCCAGGCACACACCTCTGACTTTTCGAAGTTATGTGTGTATTCACAATGAATTATCACGTACTTTAACGGTGAAGGAAAACATCGTGATGAAACCTGCACACCTAAAAAAGTCTTAGGAATTTCTTAGGTGTGTAGTCCGCCAACCCGCACTAGGCCAGCGTGGTGGACTAAGGCCTAAACCCTCTCAATGGTAGAGGAGGCCCGTGCCCAGCAGTGGGACGTATATGGGCTGATGATGATGATATATACACTCTGGTGAAACTTTAAGTTACTTTTATAGTGGCGGCAAAGTACGTATCCAAGTGCTTTTCATATTTTTAATATTACTGGCATAACTCACCACTTTCTATTAAAGTAAAAGCGAAGTTAAAAATCTATCAACTATACGAAATATAAAAAGCTATAAAATGTACTGAGCGTGTTGTCTGCAAAGTTTCAAGTCGTGTGTACCATCTTGTTTTTATTAACATCCAATATTGTACTCGTGAGCTTCTTTGAAATTCGATCCGCACTTGTAGGTGATAAGGTTTCAAAATTAACGACGGTATGGGAGCAAATTTTTTATATAAAAAATAATATAAAATACGTGTACAATAAATATCATCGTCATCATCATCAGCCCAAATACGTCCCACTGCTGGGCACGGGCCTCCTCTACAACTAAGAGGGTTTTAGGCCTTAGTCCACCACGCTGGCCTAGTGCGGGTTGGCGGACTACACACCTAAAAAAATCCTAAGAACTTTTTAGATGTGCAGGTTTTATCACGATGTTTTCCTTCACCGTTAAAGCAAGTGATAATTCATTGTGAATACACACATAACTTCGAAAAGTCAGAGGTGTGTGCCTGGCGTTTGAAACTGCGATCGCCGAAATTCTCGACCGCGCGCCTAACCCTCGAGGCCATCACTGCTTCACAATAAATAAATAAATATATTTTATTAATAAACTAAATTATTATTACGTCACACGTGTTAAATGTTATAGTTAAACGTAGGTAAACAATCTCTTCTCGCTAACCGAATATAAGAATACT
Source organism: Hemaris fuciformis (assembly GCA_907164795.1). Taxonomy (NCBI): domain Eukaryota; kingdom Metazoa; phylum Arthropoda; class Insecta; order Lepidoptera; family Sphingidae; genus Hemaris; species Hemaris fuciformis. The sequence continues at coordinate 1,962,109 of OU015452.1, forward strand.
GAAGCTAGAATGTCAGTCAATGTAACGCAAACTAAATTAAAAAGGGAAAATTACACGGATCCCGTCTAAACGTTTCAACCGACGACCCGTCACTCGACTTTTAGACTTCATTAATAAAACGATTATAATATAATTGAAACATGAGCTTTGCTAATATAATTACGGGAGGCGCGGAGTGTTTAATTGGATTCGGTAGTCGTCTGAATTCGTTCGGTAACTTCTATCTTCAGACAGCTGACATCATAATATTAATTTACTACCCAAAATTAGCCGATGGTTTAATCATAAAAAATAGTTTTTAAAGTGAAATAATTTAAAAAAAATTAAAAAGTGTAAAATTGACGATTCAAAAGAAATTGTAAAAGTCTATTTCAATAAAATCGACTGCCTCGTGGTCTCGCGGTACAAGTATGTACCGAGCGATCTAGAGGTCCTGGGTTCGATTCCCGGGTCGGGCGAAGTGTTATTGGGTTTTTCCATTAGGAAATTCTCAGTAGCAGCACGGAGTCTGGAATTGTGCCCGAAAAACGGCAATAGGCTCGCCCCCTATTACGTGGGACTGATACATACCTGGCGAAATGTGGGTGCAGAAATGCACCTCTGCCTACCCCTTCGGGGAATACAGGCGTGAGTTTATGTATGTATGTATGTATTTCAATAAAGATAATTTGACTTTCGACTTTGACTTTGACTTTGAAAACTTCTTTAGCGGCGCTGTGCACTTTTTTGGGATAAGTAAAAAATATTGAAATCGCGTCAGATCACGTGACCCTGATCGAAAATGCGTAAGACGGAGGGAGAGTAGACCATATTTATGTAATATAAAATGTAATTGTATTTTACCACGTAAATGATAGTACTATTATACTGATAAATAAAGCAATTCGTGCGAAATTATTCCCTGACCATTCCCAAAATAACAAAAATGCACAATGTTATTGTTGCACTTTTCACTTCTGCCGGCACTCCCGGAGTGCCCCGCGATTTTTTTTCGTTTTCAACGGATTTAACGGTTTTCATGTGTGAGTCCTGCAATTGAAATATCATAGGTGAAATTACCCGTTCGGCCAAAGTAATTATCGGGTTACATCAGGAAATTCCCAGTAGCAGCAATTGGCATACAATAGACTCACCCTCTATTAAGTGGGACTTAATTTGTTTATAGTTTGTCATCTGGACACAAAAATCGAGATCTGTAGTTAGCACTTAAACGTATTTGGGCTGCATAGATAGCTGATTGAATCATGAACATTGGTAAAGAAGTAATGATCTTGTTTTCGAAGACATTTGTCCCTCGATAGACAATCACCGATTCCTAATATTATCATGGGAACGTGACAAGAATCTGTTGCAATCTCCGTTCAGTTGTTTGTCTTAGTAATTGAGTTTCCGTAAGGACTGGTGCATTTTCTTATAAAATGTGATTTTGATGTAGAAGAGTCACTTGTTTGCGAAGGAGTTAAGTGGTGTGAACGTAAAAAGTGTCAACTTCGTGGAAATTGGAAGATTAATTTCGTAAATAATTAATAACAGTCTAATGCCCTGACGTTGGTCCCTGGACCAGCATGTGTACATTCAGTTTCAAATATATATAATGACTAGCATTTGCGAATGCGAACCTATACTCAGCCTAACGCCGTCCACTGCTGAACGTAGGTCTCCCGAAGAAAGCGCCAACCATCCCGGTGTTGAGCAGCCCTCATCCATCCATACCCGCCACGTTTCTGAAGTCGTCGGACCATCGTGCTGCAGGTCGTCCTACACTAGTTTCAAATAACCTAGCATAATTATATCGATTGTTATAAGACAGCTGTCATAGTTTTTCGTTATTTGAAAATCCAGTTAGACTGAACTGTACCCTCAAAGTAAGGTACATATATGTCCACAAGACTTTATCGTGTTATTATAAGAAGTATCAAGACCATTCTGGTAGGTAAATGTAGAAAAAGAAAGACTTTTATCCCATGACCAGAAAATTAGATATTATTTAAAGTAGGTACTAAATCTATATTTCTAGATTAAAATTATTCAGCGCCAACCTCCTTCAATGAAATAAATTAAATAGAGTAACCTTTCCGAAGTGGTTTTGATTGACAAAGAGTTGATCCAATAAAATTTTAGATTGTAAAGTGCATTCTAAACAAATTTGACACTTGTCGACTGGGCTTAATCACTCATCACCCACACACAACAATGCCGGTATAATCCTAATCAGATATACTCCGGCTTCACCAAAAATACGACATCCTCGTATTAGTAAAATAGGATTTAAAACATAGCTGGAAAATTTGGATGTTAAAATACAGTCTATTTCTAGGAAACAGCCGCGAGTGTATCATCATCATCATCAGCCTAAAGACGTCTACTGCTGGACAAAGACTTACAAAGTGTTCTGTCGGAAGCGGCCTGCATCCAGCGGCTTCCCGCGATTTTCACCAAATCGTCCGTCCACCTTGTGGGTGGACGTCCAACGCTGCGCTTGCCGGTACGTCCTACGCTGAACCTTTCTGCCCCAGTCAGCCGTCAGACTTACGAGCTATGTGCCCTGCCCATTCCTACTTCAGCTTTCTAATCCTTTGGGCTATGTGGCAACCCTCATTCTCCTACGGATCTCTGAGTGTATTCGCGAGTGCATAGACCTTGAAACCGAACAGTTACTGGACCAAAAACATGGTTCCTGAAATGTCTTTCCGCGTTACAGTGGCATTTATATGCAGAAGTAAAAAGAATAGAAAATTCTAGCACAACTCGACAAACCGCAACGAATACACAAAATCCCCATAAAAGACGATAAAAAATGAAATACAACAAGAGTTATAGGATTTTTTTCGCCGTGCAGTCGGGCGTGAAACTTTTACGATTGATTGTAACGTTTTAATTGAAATTTCAGTTATTTTTATGTTCGGAACGTGAGGCCGGCGCACGGAACTGTCCGCGTTTTGATTTCCATGGTCTATTTTTGGCCTTTTCCCATTCCGTACCTGCGATTCCGTCGTTTGTAGACTGCACTCAATCTATAATTGAATTTTGGAACAATGCAGATTTATATTACTTTTTAAACTATATTTCTAAATTACCTATGTCTATTGATTTGTATCATCATCATCATCAGCCCATATACGTCCCACTACTGGGCAAGGGCCTCCTCTACAATTGAGAGGTGGCCTACTAACTACTAACTGGCCTAGTGCAGGTTGGCGGACTACACACCTAAGAAATTCCCACGAACTTTTACATGTGCAGGTTTCATCACGATGTTTTCCTTCACCGTTAAAGTACGTGATAATTATTTTGTGAATACACACATAACTTGGAAAAGTCAGAGGTGTCGATTCGTATATAAACCTCTTAATAGTCACGGTTTAGTCACAGCAATAAATGTAAGTATATGTCCTGCGATGTGGAGGTCCGCGTTCAATACCCGGGCGGGCATTGTTTTTAGGTTTTTCAATTAAGAAATTCTCAGTAACAGCGCGAAGTTTGAAATTTACGACATCAGGCTCGCTCTTATTACGAGGGATTTAAAGCCAATTAACGAAACGTGGTTGTGGAATTTTACCTCTGCCTACCCCTTTTTGTATAGAGTCGTGATTGAGTGTTAATACTCAAAGAAAAATGACAGAAAATTCTTAAAAAATATCACGCCTGTTTTTATCACCAATTCTTTTTTTTTACAGCCCCGTGGCGCAGTTGGCTAGACACCAGCTTGCGAAACGAAAGGCCGCGGATTCGATCCCTGCACCGAGACAAATGTTTGTGTGATCCACAGATATTTATTTCTGGTCTGGGTGTTTGTGGGACCGAAAAGTCTCTCGTAGTTTCTGATACCTACGACACAAGTCTAGTATCTTAATGTAGGGTCAGAACTATGTATGTGGCTGTTGGGTGTATTTATTTAAAAAAAATATATTTATTTTTAAATTTAATACAACGCATTTGCGATATTTCATATCACAGTTAATAGAGTGAGGAAAAACATCGACAGCTTTCACGTGAATGAGAAAAATGTCGAGAGCTGTATACTAGTATCTATCACGTAAACAAATCAGCGGAAAGCGCTCGCAGTGAGCGATTTAAGCGCCTATCACTCGCATGTGCCGGTTGATTTACAAGTGCCATTAATATCATAGTTTAATTAAGTTATTCTCGCTCGCCCCCATGTTATTGGAATGCTTAATGCTTTTTGATTGACGTTTATATAAAAACTAAAGTAAGTAGTGATGGCCTCGAGGTTTAAGCGTGCGATCGAGATCGAGGTCGCGGGTTCAAACCTCAGGCACACACCTCTGACTTTTCGACGTTATGTGTGTATTTACAATGAATTATCACGTACATTTATGGTTAAGAAAAACATCGTGAGGAAACCTGCACACCTAAAATGTTCTTAGGAATTTCTTAGGTGTGTAGTCCGCCAACCCACACTAGGCCAGCGTGGTGGAGTAAGGCCTAAACCCTCTCAGCTGTAGAGGAGGCCCGTGCCCAGCAGTGGGACGCATTTGGGCTGATGATGATGATGGGTGCAGAAATGCACCACTGCATATTTACCGTCGTAAATGTATGTACATATGTACAAACATCTTTATCCCCAGTAGGGCGATCAACTCTGTAAAATACTTAACAACGTGCAAAAAGCGAATAATTAGACCAAACGCCTTCGAGTGTCTCAAGCTTCGGAACAGATGACGAGGCGAGTGACGTCAGCGGAACGTGCCTCCACAGCGGTCGAAGGCCCTCCAAGCACTCGTTAGCAGAGCAGTGGACTCTTTGCACTTTGTGCTGTGTTGGGTTTTACACCTTTTGTACTTTATTTATTGAGTATACTTTAATGTACATTGCTTGTTCGGTTCTGCATAGATACCTCGTCGGTGCGTATAGCCCATGCAATCGAATGGTCATGGATCAGATTTTACGGTCGGTGTCTTTGGTTATTTAGGAAATTCTTAGTAGCTGTACAGAGTTTGAAAATGTACTCAAAATCATTTGTTCGTGAAGAAAATACTTAAATATTACGCCTCTTTTTCTGATAGACGTATATTCCACCAACATATTTAATTCGCGCATTCCAGACTCAGTTTTGCTGCAAAGAAGTTTGCAAAGACAAAATAATTAATAATACTTTATCCTGCCTGAAATCAAACCCAAGACTTCTCAATCTTCCCTAACCTGGAATGAAACTAGAGACCATCGGACAAGATCGAACGCCGCACAATTATACGACCAACGACTTAAGAACAGAATTCACATAACCAATCGCCTCAAGCCACTGAAACAAACAAAACAGATTCTCCACCATGGCTTCGAAAAACAACTAACAATATTGTTAGCATAAACAACGCGGCCCGAAACCCGTTGACTTGTTTAACAAACATAATAACATGGGAATTTCTTAACGAAAATAATGACGGCATAAACAAACTCCTAAAGTGTGCACTCGACCCAAATCTGTCATATTTTGATACGAACCGTTTATTTGTTGCAAAGTTTTGAAGATAGTAGGTTTGCCCGGTTTGGTCTGTATGTATAATTCTGAAGAAAAATTATTATAAATGCAAACTTTTAAACTTCACAAATAAACATATCAAGAAGATAATGGAACACTACAGAAAGAAGGAGAGAAGAGAAAATAAATTGTATACACGTTTGTATTACCCAAAGTGGTAGACTGAAGTGCCTTTCTGCACCCACATTTCGCCAAGTATGTTTACGTCCCACGAAAGAGGGCGAGTTTTATTTATTAATCTCATACCACGGATAGTGACAAACCACACATCATAACTTTAGTTCGGTCCAAATATGTGCCGGCTGCTGAAAAACTACTATGATTAATGATCATTGTACACAAGGAGACAATGAACAAAACAAAAACACAGACAGAATAATTGGCGGTCTTATGGCTCAAGGCGATCTTTTAGACACAACCAGGGAATAAACATAAAGAAGGGACAGATGAGAGGGTAGTTAGTCAATGTGTACAATACAATAAGTCCGCATAGACTACAGGGTTCAGAAAGAAAATAAGTTGTAGTCCCATTTATGTCCATATCAAAAATCGTTCACATCGGCCAAATGATTTAGGCGTGAAAGCGTAACAGACATATAGTTACATATATGTAGTTACAGTTACAAAAATTACGAATTTCCACACAAACTTTCACCCCTATTTTTAATTTATCTCCTTAAAGGTAATTTTTTTTACAAACTTTTTATCATATTTATTTATATCTAATCAACAGCCTAAAAAATAAGTTTCAAGCTTCTAGTTTTAAGAATGACAATACTTCCATACAACCTTTCATTCCCCCTTTCAATCCCTTAAAACCGCTTTTCCGGGATAAAAAGTAGCCCATGTCCTTTCTCAGGGTCTAAATTATCTGTGTACCAAATTTCATTTAAATCGGTTCAGTAGTTTTTGCAGGAAAGCGAGACAGACAGACAGACAGAGTTACCTACTTTCGCATTTATAATATTAGTAAGGATAATTCATAAATACACCCAACATTCACATACATAGTTCTGACCCCACACTAGGATAAAAGTCCCGTGTCGTGGGTATCAGAGACTATGAGACTTTTTCGCTCTCACAAACACACACACATATTTGTGGATATCACAAACATTTGTCTCGGTGCGGGGATCGAACTCGCGGCCTCTCGTTTCGCAAGCTGGTTTCTAGTCAACTGCACCACGGGGCTGTCGAATTCAAATTACTTACATACTTACACACGCGGGGTTAAAGTTTTGAGGCGGGTTTTATATCTTAAGTAGAGTCAAAATGATATTAGTTAGAAATAGAAGGACTTGAGATGGCTATGTTATTCGACTTAATTGACAGCCGCGTGGCGCAGTTGGCTAGACACCAGCTTGCGATACGAGAGGCCGCGGGTTCGATCCCCGCACCGAGACAAATGTTTGTGTGATCCACAAATATTTGTTTCGGGTCTGGGTGTTTGTGAGACCGAAATGTCTCTCGTAGTTTCTGATACCCACGACACAAGACTCGTTTCTTGATTGTACTCGTATGGGTATTTATTTATTTATATTTATATTGAATTACTATATTAGCATCTTTTAATTCTCTAAGATTTAACTAACATACAAAACTGCCCCTTTATACGCATTTCGATACTAACACTCCATTTTCAGTTTACATTAATAATATATTAATGCAATATGTACCGGGCGAAATGTGGATCATGTTTATATTTCATAGCCTGGTGTTAGAATCCGCAGATGATGTATGAACGCAATCCTTCAATGACGTAAGCGTAAATTATGATAACTCAATCATCTTCGTATTTAAACAAATAGAAGAATATTAATCTTTACTAATAAGGTATCCTAGGCAATTAACGCCCACTTAATTTCAAATCAATATATTATTTAATTTAACAATTGGATTAAAAAACTGTTTAAAAAAATAGTATTATTGACAAAAAATTAATACATAAAACTAACACTTAAGTGCTAAAAGTCGTATAAAATTATGCATAAAAAGAAATTTTGAATACCCTGTCATGGGCGTTATTGAGCATACAGTTTTTAGTAACGCCCATATATTCATTTACGAATTATCTTAATAAACATAAATATTTCGACTTAGAGCCGTACAAAACCAAAAAGTATATGGTATATATTTTTATTAGAAAGCGTTATAATTGTCTTAATGAACTACAAATACTACAATATTTAAATTTTGTAACACGTCCAACACATCTCGTAATTTCTACTTAATTATCTTTAACGCAAATATCTCACTTCTAACATGTTCAATAACTATAGAAAATCAAAATATAAAGGATTTTTCATTAAAATATAAATGACTATGAAATGCTTATTGGGCGCTATTAAACGTAGATGGCTAATAACGCCCCAGAACAGTGCGTCAATGAACGCGCTGAAGTTAAGTACAAAGCTAAACCCCTTACTGCATGATTTTGATGACTCCCCTCTTTTCTTACGTGTGGAATTAAATGGAGTCATTTCTGTAAATCTGTAAAAAGCAGATCATTATGATGATGAAAAATACGGACACAATATGGATAATAGCGCCCATACAGGCCGTTACAGGCTATTAACGCCCAAACCTTACTTTACGGGGCGTTATTACCCGAATAGCACCTTCTATTATTCTCATATTTTAATATAATAATTACAAACAAATCAATCAAATATTCAGTGAAATATGGAATAAAGGTATCTTAAATAAAAGCTAATAACAAAATTCGAAATAGATAGGTAGAAAAATAAACTAAAACATACAAATTTGTCAGAGTATATTTTATAAAAACAATGTGCACTGCCGGCGTTCTTGAGGTGTTGTTCGAAACTGAGAATATTCGTGGCGTGATCCACGCCGTGCTGCGTCTGCGCGTTCCTATAAGTTTATTCTATGTGTGCGTGAAGTGTAACGTAACTCGTGCGACATTATCTCCGATTACTAGGATTCGGGCGTTATTACACATTGGGCGTTAAATGCCATACCTACCTTATTATAAATGCAAAAGTAACTCTGTCTGTCTCGCTTTCCTGCAAAAACTATTAGACCGATTTAAATGAAATTTGGTACACAGATAGTTTAGACCCTGAGAAAGGACATAGGCTACTTTTTATCCCGGAAAAGGGGCTTTAAGGGGTTGAAAGGGGGGATGATAGGTTATATGGAAGTATTGTCATTTTTAAAGCTAGAATCTTGAAACTTATTTTTTAGTCTGTTGATTAGATATAAATAAATATGACATTAAAAGTTTGTAAAAAAATGTACCTTTAAGGGGGTAAAATAAAAATAGGGGTGAAAGTTTGTGTGGAAATTCGTCATTTTTGAAGCTAGAGTGATGAAACGACGTGTAGACGACTGTAACTATGTATATGTAACTACACATAATTATATGTCTGTTATGCTTTCACGCCTAAATCATTTGAACGATGTAAACGATTTTTAATATGGACATAAATGGAACTCTGTGGAGTAAAATAGACTATAACTTATTTTCTTTCTGAACCCAACCCTGTAGTCTACGCGGACGGAGTCGCGGGCAAAAGCTAGTATTATATAACCCAATAGTGTTACTCAGTTTTTCCATTATAAAATTCTCAGTACGGCAATAGGCTCGCCCGCTATTACGTGGCACTGATACACATCACATCACATCATCAGCCCATATATGTCCCACTGCTGGGCACAGGTCTCCTCTACAACTGAGAGGGTTTAGGCCTTAGTCCACCACTCTGGCCTAGTGCGGGTTGGCGGACTACCCACCTAAGAAATCCCTAGTAACTTTTAGGTGTGCAGGTTTTATCACCATATTTTCCTTCACAGTTAAAGTACGTAATAATTTTTTGTAAATACACACATAACTTCGAAAAGTCAGAGGTGTGCCTGCGGTTTGAACCTGCGACCGCGTGCCGAAACCTCGAGACCATCAAGACTTCTGGGACTGATACATACTGGCGAAATGTGGATGCAGAAATGCACCTCTGCCTACCCCTTCGGGGAATACAGGCGTGAGGTTATGTATGTATGTATGTAATACTAAAAATAGTGGTGATTCCACCAGACTAAGACAAATACACGTTACGTTGTAGTATGTTTAAACTAGTACTCCGTCCGAGAAACCTTAAAAATACTCTGACACCCCCCCCCCCCGCAGTACTTGTAAACGGTAAAATTTAATCACCAGACTGAGATAAATATTTTTTGATATACTTAAACCAGTATACTGCTCTTGAAGCTATAAAAATACTCCCTACAAAATACAGGGAATCCGCGCCGCGCAAAGTCGTGCGTCTCAATTTTTCTCTCGCAACAACTAACACGATAAGACTTTTGGACAACACATAATTTACTACGGCGACTATCGGAGACAGATCTCCGCCGCGATTCGCCGCGACGCAATAGTTCGGAAAACTTTTATCTCCAACATGAGGAATAAACATATTTCCAAACTGACATCGATATGAATGAGCGACTTTATATTTCATCATCATCATCATCAGCCCAAATACGTCCCACTGCTGGGCACGGGCCTCCTCTACAACTGAGAAGGTTAAGGCCTTAGTCCACAACGCTGGTCTAGTGCGGGTTGGCGTACTACACACCTAAGAAATTCCTAAGAACTTTTAGGTGTGCAGGTTTTATCACGATGTTTTCCTTCACCGTTAAAACAAGTGATAATTCATTGTGAATACACACATAACTTCGAAAAGTCAGAGGTGTGTGCCTGGGGTTTCAACCTGCGACTGCCGAAATTCTCGACCGCGCGCCTAAACCTTGAGGCCATCACTACTTTTTTATATTTAGAATGCTACCATCAAGTTATAGTTTTCCTAACAATCATAGATATTAAATGGATGTGGTTGTAAAGAAAACATATTTTATTTTATTTTTTGTCGGGATTTTTTTCAATGTCACGGTGTTTTTAATCACCGCAGCTATTACCTGCCTTAGTTTTTGATCACGGTCTGAATACATCCTGTATACATTCACGACAGCATACCCGAACGGTAGGCAGAGGTGCATTACAGTACCCACATTTCGCCAATTCTTTTGAGTCTCACGAAATAGGGGCCGACAATTTGGGTACATTTCAAGACTCCTTTCTACTACTGATAAAAGGGAAAATCCAAAAATCTTTCAAATGCCGACCATATATATTTTTCCAATTTAATTGACATTAAAGTGTTTTTTCGTCTTCGAATCTAATATCATACAACACTCAAAATTTAGTTCAAGCGATAATAAATACACCGAGTGTTTAAAGACAACCTTTAAAGAGAAATAAATTACTTAAGCCCCAAGCTTAGTAGGCATAACAAATAGTCTAAATTAAGATCCAAAAATGATTCCGACAAAGTTATTTGTACGGCAAGCATTAAAGGAAGGTAGAACGAAGAGCAACAAATTTAATTGCTCGCAGAAAGATGGGCGGCGATCAATTTTCTCGCCGTGTCGACTGTTGCAAAATTTAATTTGAGGTTTTAATTAAATTCAAAGCCAAAAAGGGGTCGCAGTCGTTTTGTCGGCGGAACGACGGATTTGATCCGCTGATCCCCGCTGTCATTTGTATTAATTTGCTCTGGGTTATCAATTTTGCGATTTGGCGGGACTGTTGGGCGGTTATCGGGATATCTCGGTCTTGATTATGTCTTCATACGATTCGTATTAAGATCTCTATGGGCTCTTCATTATCAGCCCATATACGTCCCACTGCTGGACACAGGCCTCGTCTACCACTGAGAGGGTTTAGGCCTTAGTCAACTGCGCTGGCTTCATGCGGGTTGGCGGACATGTTAATTTATTTACATATTATACATACGAATACATATATAACCTCACGCCTGTATTCCCTGAAAGGGTAGGCAGAGGTGCGTTTATGCACCCACTGTTAATCATGTTGTGTGAGAACATGCGAGTAAGCGCCAATTTTTCCGTAAAATACACTTAAACTTACTTTCTTAGGGGGTACAGCCATAAAGCATTGTGTATAACCTTACTATGCTTTTTTTTATTTTATTGCCTCAGTAAGCAAACAAGCAAGCGGTCCGCCTGATGGTAAGCGGTTACCGCCGCCCATGGATATACTTCTATACTTCTAAATAGGACGCATTCAATTAACAAAACACAAGAATTACTTAACAATTAGTCCTGTTTTCATCGCAACCCTCGGGACAACTACTAAATTATAACCCGGGCAAAAACACTATACACGCAATAATACCAACTTCAGAACTCCACCGCGACTGTCCGATAAGCTGGGGTTATCTTTCTGTCGTCACATACTAAGACTGCAATCTATTTTCAAACCTATATCAAGCAAGTAAGTCTCAATCTTATTTGCTTGAAAATTTGCGAAATAATTTCCAAGCTCCAAGCTTTGTGCTGTATTGTTAAAGAATTTGATCTGAGCGCTCTTGACTTTGAAACTCGCTTCAGTTATTTGATTAAATGAATTAAAGGATCATTTTAATTCTGTCTAGAATTTGGTGTTTGGTTACCTTTAACAAAATATATAAACGTAGAAACACGAAATTCAATTCGTTATATATTCTAGCCCTCTCAATCTCGCTAAACCCTCTCAGTTGTAGAAAAGGTTATACTCTATCATGCTAGCATCCCCGTAGGGATAGGCAGAAAACTATAATATAGGTATAATTTTACAATCCTTACTAATATTATAAATGCGATTGTAACTCTGTCTGTCTGTCTCGCTTTCCTGCTAAAACTACTGAACCGATTTAAATGAAATTTGGTACACAGATAGTTTGGAGCCTGAGAAAGAACATAGGCTATTTTTTATTGCGGAAAAGGGGTTTTAAGGGGTTGAAAGGGGGGATTAAAGGTTGTATGGAAGTATTGTCATTTTTAAAGCTAGAAACTTGAAACTTATTTTTTAGGCTGTTGATTAGATATAAATAAATATGACATTCAAAGAATGTAAAAAAAATACCTTTAAGGGAGTAAAATAAAAATAGGGGATGAAAGTTTGTATGGAAATTCGTCACTTTTGAAGCTAGAATGATGAAACTTTTTTATATGACTTTTATTACATGACTACATCATATATATGATATACATATGTATATATATATATATATATATATATATATATATCATATAAGAATTATATTAAAAGTTTGTTATTTTTTTTCCCTTAATATGTTATAAATGAGAAAATAACTAGACGTCTGTTACGCTTTCACACCTTAATCATTTGACCGATGTAAACGATTTTTGGTATGGACATAAATGGGACTCTGTGGTATAAAATAGACTACAACTTATTTTCTTTCTGAACCCAACCCTGTAGTCTACGCGGACGGAGTCGCGGGCAAAAGCTAGTATATAATATTTCGACAATTATTTAGTTTTAAGAAGGCACGAAGGTATCGCTGTTTATCGGGCAGATTTTTAAATAAAAGTACTTAAATTTCATAACCACAGAAAAAATAACACGACCCAGAATTCGAACTCAACGTTCGTGCAAATTTATGCCCCGGGATAAATCAAGAACTTGATTACCCAAACATCGACCCTAGCGCGCTAACAACATAGTAAGTTTCATAATGTTCAGCAACTTTAATCAGCTTACACGTGTAGTGCTCTAGAAGAGAACTATCGGAAGTCTATAAGTTTAATACTGTTCATAAGTTTGACAAGTTAGACTTTACTAGGATACATCATCATCAGCCCATATACGTCCCACTGCTTGGCACAGGCCTCCCCTACAACTGAGAGTGTTTTATGGCGTTCCTCAACAGTGCGGTTTAAACGGTGTTTCCTTCCTCGCACAACATCTTTGTGGAATCAGCTTCCCTCGGCGGTATTTCCGAATGGATATGACTTAGGGACCTTCAAGAAAAGAGCCTATATTTTCCTCAAAGGCCGGCAACGCACCGATGATTCCTCTGGTATTGTGGGTGTCCATGGGCGGTGTTGACCACTTAACATCAGGTGGCTCACCAGCTCGTTTGCCTCCTTTCCCATAAAAAAAAAAAAAAGCCTCCACCACGCTGACCTAATGCGGGTTGGTGGACTAAACAGATCCCTTTTATATGTAGAGGAGACCGCGACTCGGCAAACGTAGTGTAGGGCACCCTCTGGCTAGGTGACGATATTCGCAAGGTGGCTGGCAGCGGTTGAATGAGGAGGGCCGAAGATCGAGCCCAGTGGCGTGCCATAGGAGAGGCCTATGTCCAGCAGTGGACGTAAGAAAGGCTGCTGATGATGATGATGATGATGATGATGATATGTAGAGGAAGTTAATAAGAAGCAGTTAGACGTATATACCTAAGACAGATATGTACACATAGATACATATCTACATTAAAAGTTCCAATAACAAAGGAACGCAATAACAGAAGTTTAGACCACAGCTCCTGTTATCGACATGTTCTTTAATAATAAATTCGTTTAAACCCAACCCAATCCCTCCGCCGAATCTCATTCATTGGCAACAAATAAAAGACGCCGAACATCCTGGGAATGTGACGAAACTTTGGGTTTTTCGCCATCAATGCCGCGGAGGTGGATTGATAAAAACTTTTTCAATCATAACTGTCGGAGATCTGAGGCCGAAACAACGGGGACACGCACGCAGAGCGACCCCGAAAATTATCTTTCTACCTTCTTTCGTTTACCTTTGTTATTGAAACGGGTTTTAGTATTATGTACATTACTTTGGGAGTAATGTTACTGCCTCTAAATTTATTTCAGTGGAGCTCTTTATTCTAAATGAAATATCAATCAGCCCATTTATGCCCCACTGATGGGCACGGGCCTCCTATACAACTGAGAGGGTTTAGGCCTTAGTCCACCACGCTGGCCTAGTGAGGGTTGGCGGACTACATACCTAAGAAATTCCTAAGAACTTTTAGGTGTGCAGGTTTCCTCACGATGTTTTCCTTCACCGTAAAGCACGTGATATATTTTTGTGAATACACATATAACTTCGAAAAGTCAGAGGTGTGTTTCTGCACCCACTGTTAATCATGTTGTGTGAGAACATGCGAGTAAGCGCCAATTTTTCCGTTAAATAGACTTAAACTTACTCTCTTAGGGGGTACAGCCATAAAGCATTGTGTATAACCTTACTATACTTTTTTTGTATCAGTAAGTAACTGGTATAATCAGGGCAGCATATTTCTGCCGTCTTTTTTTTTCTCAGCCTATCGCCGTCCATTGCTGAACGAGGGCCTCCCCAAGTAGGCTCCTTCTCTGCCGTCTTGTAAACCGGTAATTTCTTCGCCCAATGCGATAACCATGCCAGCATGAGAAGACGTAAACATATTTAAGTTGAAGAATACTCTAGTAATTTTCTTTTACGATGAAACATACCGTTTTAGTCTTCGCGAAAGTTTCAGCAATTTCCGGAGCTATCGTGTATGTATAATGGGCTTTGTTTGTATGTGAGTACTTCAAACGTTCCCAGAACAAATTGTAATTTTTCATTCCATTTCAATTACGCGAAAAAATAGCGTTCATATTTTTTCGGTTTCTCCTCGCTGATGTGTTTTTAATTCTGTAATAACTTCTTTTATTTCAGTGTGTATGAAATTGGTTTGAATAAAGGCTTCAGTTTGATGAGATTCGGTTAGAAATATTACTACCAGAGAAAATTAGGTTATTAGAAACAAGTTGATAACCGATTGGAGATTAATGATTGTCTTTCAATAGAAGATTCATATCCAAAAGCATATGTATATTTCTTTACCTAAGATTCCTATGAACTTTTAGGAATGCAGGTTTCATCTCTTTTTTCCTTCGCCGTTAAAGTACGTGATAATTCATTGTGAATAAGCATATAATTTGCAAAGCCTGAGTTTGAAACTACGATCCCAGATTTTGATACGATCGCGCGTCCACGAGTATAATTCGAGGCCATCACTACTTCGGAACTATGTATTTAATACAATTCCAATAAGGACATAACACTGAATTAAGTAATTTTTATGATAAAATACTCCTAAAGTCCCATCATCATCAGCCCATATACGTCCCACTGCTGGGCACGGGCCTCCCCTACAACTGAGAGGTTTAGGCCTTAGTCCACCACGCTGGCCTAGTGCGGGTTGGCGGACTACACACCTAATAAATTCCTAAGATATAATTTTTTTAGGTGTGCAGGTTTCATCACGATGTTTTCCTTCACCGTTAAAGCAAGTGATAATTCATTGTGAATACACATTGTGTATTCAGTCCTAAAGTACGAAGCAAAAATTACCAAGAGTATTATCTAACAAATAACAAAAATGATCTTGACTTATCTTATGATCTCGACGCGTGCCATAAACAAAGAATATCATTATCACACGAAAACAAAACACAAAGCCGAACATTAATGTCGACGCGATGTAACGTGAGTTTATACGCCCTAATGGGAAATAAATACGGCCGTATGGGAATGAGAATGCGGGGTGAATAGTACGCCCCAGCGTTTTCGATTTATTTAAAAAAATATATACATACATGCCTATATCAGAGTGCATTTCAGTGCAACTTATGGACATATTTTGGTCACAATTGCAAACTCCCTGTACAATTCTGGTGCACTTAAATGGGTAGACAGAAGTGCAATTCTGCACAAAAAAATTGCCATTTATATTTTAAGACCCTATGTAATAAAAGAAGATCCTATTGCTGGTTTTCCGCCACATTTGACAGTTTCGAGGCCCAGTTTGCTAGACGCCAGCTTGTGAAACGAGAGGCTGTTGGTTCGATTACCGCACCGAGGCAAATGTTTATGTGATCCACAAATATTTGTCCGGGTCTGGATGGTAGTTAGACCGAAAGGTCTCTCGTAGTTTCTGTTACCCTATACGAAACTTATATCTTAGTGTGGAGTCAGAACAATGTAAATGTTGCGTGTATTTATTTATCATTATTATTTATATCCAAAATACGTGCAGCTTCTCAACCCGAGATTTATTCGAATCTAGATCACTCGACACATGTCCTGCGTGACCATGACAAGCACCAAGACAGCACACAATCAACAGTATTCTGGAACTTGCAAGTGAGTTGAGTGTTGCTACGTAAATAACAAATTAAGTTAGTGCGTCGCGAACATCTTACAGCGCTCAGGTGCGCCTCTTAACGGTTATTATGATAAAGTTCTACTTTTCCACCGCCCATTACCGCGTAACTGTTGTGGCGAAATTTTGAAATTACCCCTCTCTAAATGCGTTGCTTTGACGCTGCGGAAAAAATGTTTCGGCTGTAATGCCTTTGTAATTCCCTTTAGGTCGTATTATTTGGGAAACGTGGCTTAATGGATGAAATATTGGCGAACGCTTTTCCGAATCGTGTAAGTTAAATTATGGAACGTTTAAATGTATAAAAAGGATCAACGTATGATTGATGATTAACTCTTATTTTGCATTGCAAATTTTTGTTTGCTTAGTAAATTATCAAGTGATTGTATGAAGGATGTAACTGCACGTTTAACAGGTAAAATCACATTTATATTATAATTATATTTTTTTTTATGGAAAAGGAGGCAAACGCGCTAGTGAGCCACCTGATGTTAAGTGGTCAACACCGCCCATGGACACCAACAATACCAAAGGAATCATCGGTGCGTTGCCGACCTTTGAGGAAAATATAGGCTCTTTTTTTGAAGGTCCCTAAGTCATATCCATTCGGAAATACCGCCGAGGGAAGCTGATTCCACAAAGATGTTGTGCGAAGTGAAGTTCGCCAGACAGTACCAGGGTAGCATATTATGTTGAAGGTTATCCTTTTTAATTGTAGAGAAATTACTTGCCACAGACCGTTTACGGTTGGATATTATTACAATTACTAGGAACTTGGAATAAAAACAGCTTGATGTATGCTTGATTTTTTTCTATTTCGAGTAACCACTTCTTATTTTACTCTTGAAAATTTTAATTCTGTACATTATTTACTTAATAAAGTGCTATCATTTTTTTATTTAATTAAGGGTTATATTTTTTTTGGCGTAGCATGAATGGTCTGCCATTATTTAACTTCGATTATTATTTTTAAGAAAGTTATGGTTTTCAATTAAAAAAAAACGATCAATACCTTCTCGCACTAGATACCGCTGACACGATAGAAATACCATGATACTCTTCTTAAGAAAGAATTTTAACTTATATCTATTTATAAAACTTAGAATTAATTTTATCAATTTTGCTCAAATCGAAAAGATAGCACAGAGTGATTGAAATTTAAAAATTATGTAATAGTAATTGACAATTTATTTTGAATCAACATTACTCGTACGTGATTATGCAGAAATATCAAAGTCTACGCCGTGAAAAAAAATCATTTAACGAATTCGTACATTGAAACATTTTCCTCCGAACCTCGCATCTTTAGCAATTGCCTTCCCCAACGTAAGTAGCTCGTAATGGCCCCGATCTTGGCTTTTACTTTTATTCTTGATGGAACGTCTTAAGCCTTTTTCTATAATTCTATAAGCATTCCAAATACTGAGCAGAAAATAAGATATCGCAGATATTTTGCTCACAAAATTATGAATAATTATTTTACTATTTAAACCGCTTTAGACTACATTTTAAATTACGTTTATTGAAAAGAACTATATTAACACTATAAAAATCCTTATGTCTAAGGGGACATAAGGTAGTATTTCTTAATGTTCTACAAGTAGCCAAAAATAATTTACTTCATACTTATTAAAAACAATTACCGTGGTCGGTATAGAAAGTCGATGAAGAAGAAAGAAGAAACGCTTTTAAGATTCAGCAATTTAAGCACTGCATAAAAGTGGGTTGACGCAGTTACACCAACAGTCGGCGGGGCCGATCGACCATCTCGGCAATTCTGCGGGTCAAGGCACTAGCGGAGGAAGCGGTGGCCCGGGGCAAATGCGTCGTGGCGGTGTCCTTGGACATCGCCAATGCCTTCAACTCCCTGCCCTGGGCCTGTATCGAGGAAGCACTGCGGTACCACGTGGTGCCACCCTATCTCAGGCGTCTGGTGCACTCGTACCTCTCCAACAGGGACGTGGTGTATCCGGGCGCCAACGGGTGGTACCGAAGAGCGGTGTCGTGCGGTGTTCCACAGGGGTCGGTTCTTGGGCCCCTTCTGTGGAACATCGGCTACGACTGGGTGCTCCGTGGTGCCAACCCCCGGGGCGTCGGCGTATTCTGTTACGCCGACGACACGCTCGTCACTGCGACGGGCGGGACCTTCCAGGAGGCCGCCGACCTCGCCGCGGTTGGAACTGGCAACGTGGCGAGGAGGATTCGGCGGTTGGGCCTCACGGTGGCCCTCCACAAATCCGAGGCCATTTGTTTTCACCGGCCTCGGATGGGACCACCGGCTGGGGCCCACATCGAGGTTCAGGGCGTGCGAATTCCCATCGGCAAGCAGCTCAAATACTTGGGGCTGCTGCTCGACAGTCGGTGGGAATTCCGCGCCCATTTTGAGGCGTTGCAGCCGAAGCTGCTGCGGGTAGCAGGCGCTCTGTCTGGCCTGCTGCCCAACCTGGAAGGTCCAGGCATCCCTTGCCGAAGGATGTACATGGGAGTCGTGCGGTCTATGGCGTTGTATGGAAGCCCAGTATGGGCCGAGTCCCTGAACAGGCGCTGCGTCGCTCTTCTGCGCAGGCCTCAGCGTGCGCTGGCGCAGCGACTGATCAGGGGCTACCGCACGATCTCCTACGAGGCGGCCTGCGTCTTGGCCGGGTCCCTGCCGTGGGATCTTGACGCCAAATTCCTCTCGCGTCTTTATCATCAGCGGGAGGAGGCGTCAAGTCGCGGGGACAGACTGGCCCCGAGAGAGGTTGAGGCAATAAAAGCCTCCCTCCGTACGGCCGCCGTGGAGGAATGGCGAACCAGGCTGGAGGATCCCAGTGCTGGTGCTAGGACCGTCGAGGCAGTGCGTCCTGTCCTCGACCAGTGGGTGGACAGGCGCCACGGTGCGGCGACGTTTCGCCTGACGCAGGTATTGTCGGGGCACGGATGCTTCGGCCACTACCTGTGTCGGGTGGCTCTGAAGGAGGAGTCGGCCGTGTGTCACCACTGTGACAACTGCCCGGACGACACAGCCCAGCACACACTACAAGAGTGTCCAGCCTGGGAGACGGAGCGCAGCGCTCTCCGCGCTATTGTTGGTGGCGACCTCTCGCTCCCGGCCGTCGTATCTTCAATGGTCGGGAGTCCGAGGTCGTGGCGAGCGATGCTCTCCTTCTGCGAGCACGTCATGTCGCAGAAGGAGAGCGCGGAGCGGGATCGAGAGATCAACGATCCCGCCCGCCAAAGACGTCAGAGAAGGAGGCGCCGGGTCGACAGAGATAACTAGACCCGGCGCCCTGCCCTGTGGCAAGGGGGCGTTAGAATCCCACCACGGTATCCCCTGCCTGTCGTAAAAGGCGACTCAAAGGGGCCCTTGGGGTCGCTGGGCGCGCTGCGGGGGCGGCGCGTCCTCACTGAAAGTGACCCCGAGAGGGGCGGCGGCATTGTGGCCTGTGTACGTCGCGGGCGCCCATTCACAACCGGGGCGCCCGAACCAAGCTAGTGGGGGTGCAACTGCGCCCCCTACATACTCCTAGACGGCCGAGACATTAACGTCTCGGAGGCGCACCGGGCGGCTGCGGCATTACGGTTGGCGCTTCTCGCCAACGTACCGCGGTCGCCCGACTCGGCGCGGAGATGGCCACCGGGGGGTTCTGGTCGGTATGCCGGTTTAGGGAATTTTGTTAGGGACCCAGCCCGGCACTAACATCTGCGCGGACATGACGTCGCCGCGCGCCGGGCTGGAAGACCGGTGACCCCGACATACGCTTCCCGCCCCCCCTCCCCCGGGGCTGGCGGGAAGTAGAGCCATAAACAGCTTTCCCCTCGAGAACAAAAAAAAAAAAAAAAAAGTTACACCAACAGTAGTGACTGTAACTTTGACCATATTTACTTGATCTGGCTTCCTCTGCAGTGCATTTAAATGATTAAAAAATTGTTTTGCCAGTATCTCATGAAGTTTTTGCATCGGAATCTGCAGTTGCTTATTTATTGACGATTGAGTTTGCTGTTATATAATGGAAGTCAAGAGCTCGGGGATTTTAATACGAGTTTTATCATATTTAAACTTTGCTGCAACTTTGAAACAGTTTGCATATTCATAGTTCCTTTACGTTTTAGTATTGGTTTTTAGTAAATTCTGAAAAATGTGAGATAAAAAACTGACGGTCATAGGTAAAATTGCTGAAAACCTTTTTTACTGATGACAAGAAATGAAAAATTTGAAAAATTCATATAGGCTTTACAAAAAGCACTTGTGAATCGTCAAAAAATACAATTTAAAAATGAGACTACTGCCGGATTAAGAAGTTCATTATCATCAGCCCAAATACGTCCCTCTGCTGGGCACTGGCCTCCTCTACAACTGAGAGGGTTTAGGCCATAGTCCACCACGCTGGCCTAGTGCGGGTTGGCGGACTACACACCTAAGAACTTTTAGGTGTGCAGGTTTTATCACGATGTTTTTCTTCACTGTTAAAGTACGTGATAATTCTTTGTGAATACACACATAACTTCGAAAAGTCAGAGGTGTGTGCCTGGGGTTTGAACCCGCGACCGTCGAGATTCTCGACCGCGTGCCTAAACCTCGAGGCCATCACGACCTGTTTAAGAAATTAAGAAGTTATTCATAACCAAACACGATTATTTTAAACATCGTTCATAAATTTTAAGACACACTATAGTAACTGACAAACGTGCGAAATGATGCAGTATCAATTGAGTACATTATAAAGGCCAACATAAGTATGTATGCACTGGTCAGAAATTATGAATATGTTTTTCGGTAGTCGATACTATGTCTACTATATTATCGAGGATTGATTATAGCAACAATAATTATACCCAATTCGTATGCATATTCAATAACAACTTCTAAATACACAATGCCAGAAATGATACAATCTTATTCGAGACTAATTCGTCGTATTCCTTCAATAAAACGTAACCTCAAACCCTGTCTATATCCCTCCCCTCTCCCCCCGTCTGGACCCTCATGCGTTCGTATCTCATGACATTACCACAAATCTCGGGTGGACTCGTCTAGCCGCACTGAGTGGCCTTTAATTATACCATGAAATGAAAACTTCTTACTTAGCGAGCATGTTAACACTGTTCACCACAAAACAGGCCAATTTAATTTGTCCTCGGGACAGCCCTGATCGGGGTCTCGGTCATCGGTTAATTTAAAAAGGTCTCTTGGTTTTATCATCGTAATTTTTAATGGGAACGTATTTACATTTCCATGAGTGTCTTGGACTTTTTGAAAAGTAGATCATTAGGCCAACTTTGTGGACTAAGGCCTAAGGCCGCTCAGTTGTAGAGGACTGCCAGCAGTGAGACATACATATATTATGGGCTGATGATAATGATGACTTTACACTTAACTGGATCGTTTCTATTAAGTTGCTACCATCACGATATGGCCTCTATAAGCTGTTGAGGAGTCGGTTGGTCTACAGACTGCTTCATTTTATTTTTATACATGATCGGGTTTTCCAGCTACGAGATCAGGTTCAAAATTCAAATTCAAATTTGCTCCGAACAATCATATACACAAACACCGCGAGTTAAGTAAAACATGTCAAGCGTTCTTTATGTAACAATGAGTCTTGTTTTTACGCTAACATGAAAGTATTTAGAATTACAAGCTGCAGCGCTACTTAGTAAGCAAAAAATACTCCCCGTATTCAAACAACAAATTTTCGTGAAAAATTGCGTAATAAGGACGGCTGTTCGGGCTTATGAATAACCTTTAATAAATTCTGTTAATGTCTTGCTACTTAACTTATTATCTGAGCATTAATTACCTTCTCTTTGGTAATAAACGAAGGGTCGAGACGAGCTCGATGTAATTTAAAGTCATTTTTTATAGAGGCCAAATTTTTCTTTTTTTTTCCTTGGCCTTTCTTAATCTACACTCAGGTTTTAAGGCCAGTTTCTTAAAAACGACTGATTGAAGTTTTATTTAATATGCGTAAATGGAATTACCATTTCTAAATACTAAAACGTATTTATACCCTTAGTTTCGTCTTCTACGATTACTTATCATCTTAAGTACTTTATCTTTCATCTTTAGGAATTTTAGAAATTAAACAGACTTCTTTAAAGTCTCTGCCAATAATCTTATAAAATAGATGATACATTACATCACACACAGCACGCACATGGCTCATTTTTTTCGGAGTTCAAGACAAGAAAAACTCAAAGGTACGGTTACTTAAATAAATCAGATACAGAAATGTTACAAGATCCATAGGCTGCACTTTAATTCTAAGACTTATTTATTGATTGCTGGAGTAGTACCATAAGTGTGAGTCAAGGGATTGATAGGTGGTTTTGAATAACTAATAGTGTTGAATAAATAATAATAATAATAGTTTTGACAGCCCCGTGGCGCAGTTGGCTAGACACCAGCTTGCGAAACGAGAGGCCGCGGGTTCGATCCCCGCACCGAGACAAATGTTTGTGTGATCCACAAATATTTGTTTCGGGTCTGTGTGTTTGTGAGACCGAAAAGTCGCTCGTAGTTTCTGATACCTACGACACAAGACTCGTATCTTAATGTGGGGTCAGAACTATGTATGTGACTGTTGGGTGTATTTTTTTTTTTTTTTAAAAATTGTCGAAAGTTTAGGTACCCAGTTCGGTAAGTATACACAACAGGCATATACACACATCCAACTTAATAGGTACATCATGATAATGTTAAAGACAAATTATTATGTTAATACCATTGCAAGGATTCAGCGTGAAATTCTGGTTAAGACTAGCAAGACAACGAACAGATATAAAGCCCGTTTGCGGCAGCTGGGTTCGGACTAATTGAAGTGTCAGAATGTATCAAGGTTATAACAGATGTCCTTGTGATGAAGAGAAAGGGGAAACGTGCACTAGATGCATTAGCATTAGTATTGACGTCACTGATCAGATTAGCGCTGTGCATGATGGAGCCGTGGGATTTGCGCTATGATCTTATACAATATTGCTAATAGGTTATTTGTTATTGTCCATTTTATAGATTTTGTCAAGCTTCTAAAATATCGCGATTTTTGGTCAGAAAATGTTTATTTATTTACACTTCATACAAAGTTTTCATAGGCATATACAAATGATATAGTCCATTTATAACTCTTTAATAGACTGCCTCGTGGTCTCGCGGTACAAGTATGTGCCGTGCGATCTAAAGGTCCTGGGTTCGATTCCCAGGTTATTGGGTTTTTCCATTAGGAAATTCTCAGTAGCAGCCCGGAGTCAGAAAATGTGTCCGAGAAACGGCAATATTCTCGCCCCCTATTACGTGAAAGTGATACAATTATGTACATACGTGGCGAAATGTGGGTGCAGAAATGCACCTCTGCCTACCCTTTCGGGAAATACAGGTGTGACATTATGTATGTATGTATGTTAATAGAATGTTAAAATAGATTTCTCAAAAAAAAAAAAAAACCTGTTTTCAATAAAAATAAAACATATTTATCAGTGTATCATGTATGATGTATGTAATATGTATATTTCAATTAACTTAGTTTTTTTCTTCTTTTTAATAACATGTATTGACCAGTGGCGGGACTTCCATAGAAGCCCAAAACCGTTAAACGTTAATTGTGTAATATCTAGTTTATATTTGCTTATTGTGGGGTCTTTATTTAACAGAATCAATTTGTTAAATAAAAATTTAAAGCTTAAAAAATATTATTCGGAATTGTGTAATGCAAACTGCGCTTTTGGGCTTCTATGAAAGTACCGCCACTGCTCACGATAATTTCGTTCAATATTAAATTGGCCCATCCATAATGTACATAAATTGTGTTATTTATATATTTTCCAATAGCAGCACGGAGTTTAAAACGTAACCATGTAGCAGTAGGCTCACCTCTTTTTATACGGGACTCTCAACTTTGTTGGCGATTTTGGTTTTGGAATACTCATCTGCCCACCCTTTCGAAGACACAGGTGTGCGTATATGTACTCATTTCATCATCAGCCCATATACGTCCCACTGCTGGGCACGGGCCTCCTCTACAACTAATGGGTTTAGGCCTTAGTCCGCCACGCTGGCCTAGTGCGGGTTGGCGGACTACACACCTAAGAAATTTCAAAGAACTTTTATGTATGCGGGTTTTATCACGATGTTTTTCCTTCACCGTTTAAGCAAGTGATAATTCATTGAGAATACACACATAACTTCGAAAAGTCAGAGGTGTGTGCCTGGGGTTTGAACCTGCGACCGTCGAAATTCTCGACCGCGCGCCTAAACCTCGAGGCCATCACTGTTTCTTATGCGTATATGTATACCATTTACGAATAGTTAACTAATAGTCTGGGTGTTTGTGAGACCGAAAAGTCTCTCGTAGTTTCTGATACACACGACACAGGACTTGTATCCTAGTATGGGGTCAGAACTATGTATGTGACTGTTGGGTGTATTTATTTATTACAGACCAGGGTATTGAACTCAGGACCTGGAGATCGCACTGCATATACTTGTGCTGCGAGACCAGAAAAATATTATGTATCTTGTAACAAAATCCACATACAAAACGTAGGTGTTAATTATGGACGCAAAAACTGCTTCCATCGGACAAAAATTAGGGCGCTCTTGGGAATGCTTTTAAATTTAATTCGTCGACGGCCGTAAAACTGTCGGCGGTGTCGCGTGGGCTTTGCGTCGAGTTTTACCTTGTGAATGCATTGTTATTTGCACGTGTTAATATTTCTATCTTTATCTTAATTTAATAAAGAATCATTTTATATATTTTCTATCCGTTTCATCCCTAATTCCATGGTCTGTTTTCAGACTAATCAATCGTACACTTAGTTCTATTTTAGAATGTCCTAAATTATATTTAAATACCACAACAAAATAATGAAAGTTCAAAATTCAAATCTATATAAAACCAGTACGACATCCGAATGAAATGTAAAATATATATATTTGACCTACTCATGTACCTACGCTTTACAAAATTCCAGTTTCAGCTTCTACATAATTCTGTAGTGTGGTAAGGAGGCGTTAGATTCTTACCCGTGTATTTATAATACAA
Organism: Hemaris fuciformis; assembly: GCA_907164795.1. NCBI lineage: Eukaryota > Metazoa > Arthropoda > Insecta > Lepidoptera > Sphingidae > Hemaris > Hemaris fuciformis. The sequence continues at coordinate 1,987,653 of OU015452.1, forward strand.
GAGGCGACTTTCTCGGGACCCTTGGGACCACTTATGATCCTTGGAGTGGTACGAAAGAGTACCACAATCTGCTTTACCCCAGTTGAAGAGGCTGATGCTATTTCTCCAGTCGATAATCTTTTTAAAAAGCATTGCTCACCAAAGCATAATTATTTTTCCCTGTTTGTACCAAAAAATCTGTATAACTCCGGAACTTCTAAGACCAGTATTAATGAAGTCATTATTGTATTTCTTTCCTTCAAAAGCGATTGTCAACCGGCTCTTCTATTTAAGCCTTAGTATTTAAATTAAGTAATTTTTCTTTAGACGATATCTTATTTAAATCGTTAGCGATCTCATCAAGAAGTTTTATTAGAAATTGTAGCGTTTATTATTTTTTCATCCGTTAATTCATAATCCAACCTCATTGGAAAGTTGAATCATTCTTTTATTATTTTAACAGGCTGTATAGATCCGTCAAGTTTTTGATTACAGTTGTTTTCTTGAACAACTTTTAATGACAAACTTTGTTGCTTTATTGTGGAAGAATTGTCAGTAAGCGATGAAATTAAGAATGTAATTGGTATTGTGTTTGAATAAGAAAATGCTATATTTCAGTGACTATTGAAATTGTGAAGTCATATTACAAAGCTGTCTTTTTTGTAAATTTTAATATTTTTTAATTTATGAAAGGCAATAACATAAATCCACAAGTAGCGATATGAATATAACACGCAGTAGGTAGGACACAAATTCGATAGTTACGTATTCAAATCGCTAGCATATACCATACATACATATCTCTTCCAATTTTCGTGTGTTCATGTTGAATTGTGATGCACTTTAACTCATCCCTAAGATAAATACTTAAGCGATGTATATAGTATGTATATAGTATATAGTAAAGTTGTCTACGTCAGAATTCTCGTTTCTCAAAAAAAATTTGGACATACAGGTCCAAACAAGAACACACCTTTTTAGTGGACTCAAGACTTATTTTAAACCAACTACCTGAACTGCAGAATGACTGACGTGAAATAGATACTAATATCTACCTTGTTATGGAGACTCATCTTACTCTCCGGCCTAGCAACAAAATTGTCAATGAAATCAACAAGTAACATCAAACTCAAATACATCCATAGTGGCAGCACCCTTTTTATTTTCTGCTATATTCGGAATGCTATTTATATCACTAAGCCCAATTTCACCTTTTCACATAGGAATTAAATCCAATCGACTGCCTCGTGGTCTCGCGGTACAAGTATGTGCCGTGCGATCTAGAGGTCCTGGGTTCAATTCCCGGGTCGGGCAAAGAGTTATTGGGTTTTTCCATTAGGAAATTCTCGGTAACAGCACGGAGTCTGGAAATGTGCCCGAAAAACGGCAATAGGCTCACCCCCTATTACGTGGGACTGATACATACCTAGCGAAATGTGAGTGCAGAAATGCACCTCTGCCTACCCCTTCGGGGAATACAGGCGTGAGTGTATGTATGTATGTAATTAAATCCAAACAAGTTACTAAATCTATCTTCAGTACTCTGGCGGTGTCAGGGATATTTTTTTTTCAATTTAACGCAAATGGCTTTAGCGGCGCGCAGTTTGAGCGTAGTGTCGTGACCGATTTCCTTTGTTTCTCGACTATATCCATCTGTGTGGGGCTTCAGGCATCACGCAAACATCCTAGGCTATCTACGGTTGCACTAGAACTAGTTTCAAGGATTCTAGTAATTAAGGTTTGCTTTAAATGTGTGCATGGAAAACAATTGTCTTTCAATTATAAATTCGAAAAATGAAAATACTCGTAGATATGTGAAATGTAGGTAATTGATCTTAATAATGATTGCGTGATCTACAAATAGGTATTTGTTTCAGGTCTTAGCGCTTGTGAGATTAAAAAATCCCTCAAATTTCACTACACATATATTTGTGACTTTTAGTTGTATGTTAAAAAGTTTGTTCAAGACCCTTCTATAATTATAATTATAACATATAAGATACATAAATTTAACAATACATATCCCTACTAATATTTTTTCCTTCACCTTCTTCTGTGTCTTGATATTATAATTAAACACAGAACTTAACAAACAAAACGCAACTTACGCTACTTCAAATTGCAAATAGCATAGTAGCATTTGAAACAGAATGATGATGCGGTCTCCTTTTGCTTAGCTAACTTAGCTCACTGTAGCATGGAATAGAACTGCCCTTGACCCAATTGTATTCAACGCTTGCAGGCTCGCTCGTTAGCTCGGCTGCGCTATCCTTTCTCTTCAGGCTCGTCTCCATCGCTTTATTCGCTTGAAAACGTTTCTTGTGTTTTTATTTCAGTTTCTAAACCTTTTATGACTTAGTAAGTGGTTTTTAGATGCAAATCCTTTGTAAAAATATTCTTTTTCTTTCTTTTTATTAACATTCACATACAAAGTTCTGACGCCACACTAGGATACAAGTCCTGTATCATGGGTATCAGAAAATACGAGAAACTTTACGGTCTCACAAACACCCAGACCTGAAACAAATATTTGTAGATAACATAAACATTTTTCTCGGTGCGGGGATCGAAACTGAGGCCTCTCGTTGCGCAAGCTGGTATCTAGCCGACTGTGCCACGGGGCTGTCATATTCTACGCATTTTTATATTTACTTCTGTATCCTCTGTGGATAACTTTGAAGAGCATTTCTGCACCTCAGTGTTGCTAGCTATTTTAAATAAGATAATAGAGGTCGAGCCTATGACTATTTTCAGGTTACTTCCAAAGTCCTTGCTACAGATAATTTCCTAAAAGAAAAACTCAAAAACACTTTGATCGGTCCAGGAATCCAACTGGACACCCTTGATCCCAAACCTTTTGCAAACTCAGCAGCGGTACGTGTATGGGATGATATGGAAACATTATCGCACACATAAAGACTAGGCAGAGATGACAGGGTGTCGAAACCTGAATCTGTTCATCGAACCAATTTTGCCACAAAACCAACTAGGCTTGACAGACAAACCTATATTCCAAGAAACACCATCGAAAACAAATAAAAAAAAAGTGTGTGTGTACTTATGTACACGCGTTAGAAGTTATACCACACGACTGAATTAAAACTTATAAATACGCCCAACAGTCACATACATAGTTCTTAGTTTACACAACATATTACATTTCTGAACGCACTCGTAATTTACATACATTTAATTGGGCGCATTTATAAGTTTTACTTCAGTCGTGCGGTATAACTTCTAACGCGTGTACATTAAGTACACACACACTTGAAAATAAGAAAATGTCAATTATGTTCTACGCAACTACCAGGACATCATAAATCAGCAAGGACAAAGTACTAGCATTAAAAACTGTATACTCGTATAATCCATTCGAAATTTAAACCACGATGAATTAAAACAAAACTTATTAATGATAGCATTTCACCTCTCTAGCTTTCTGAATGCCTAGTACCATTAATGAGTCAGCTGGCTTAATAACTCGTCCTTTTGACCGGAAACGACACAAATGCAGATTAAATAATGCAGCCAACATGACGCGCGTAGTGCAGTGTGAACTTAGCTACAATGGACATTTTTTTTTTTCGAGACTTAATGAGCGGTTAAGCAGACAACTTCATACTGTTAATTTTGTGTCACAGATGCGCGCGCATCTTAAAATTTCACTCTCATCATTTTTTCATAACGCGCCTAAAGAAGTATAACTTCAATAATCTCATTTCCTAGTAATAGTGTAAAGTGAATAACTCAAATAAATCATCGTACGCTCCACTGATATTTTAACGGCGCGACTTGAAAGGGGTCGCCGGTTTGTGTTCAGACACCTGGTGTTTGTAATGTTCGGAAATGTTTACGCCCACGCGAGTATGCTTTGCATCAGCTTGAAAGTGCTTTTGTTTACTGCTCGACCTTATATGGATGCAGATTCATGGTACTTTCTCGAGCACTCTTGATTTTACAGCCAACTCATATAATTACATGTACACACATATATGTATGTCTCGTTCGGAATCCGTACCTCTAACAATTGATTAGACCAATGAGGGATTTTTTTGTCGTTCATGACAGTCAATCCTATTGAAATGGCATTGCACATTGCATCGTAGTTTTTATACTTTGTCGTTACAGTAAATAATAAACCATTAAATTCTGCTAATCTTCTGTTTCGGAGTCGTGATGGCCTCGAGGTATGGGCACGCGGTGAAGAATCACGACGGTCGCGGGTTCAAACCCCAGGCACACACCTCTGACTTTTCAAAGTTACGTGTGTATTCACAAAGAATTATCAACCTAAAAGTTCTTAGGATTTTCTTAGGTGTGTAGTCCGCCAACCCGCACTAGGCCAGCGTGGTGGACCAAGGCCTAAACTCTCTCAGTTGTAGAGGAGGCCCGTGCCCAGCAGTGGGACATATTTGGGCTGATGACTACGATGTAACTATTACCAGTCTTAGTTTTCGATTACGGGCATTTCACACTACAGGGTGTATGAAACAATGTACAAAGAAATGTCCTTTTGGACTTAATGATAAAAACCTATTCATCAAAACTGGTTTAGTATTAGGCATGATAGCATAATAGTCACTTTAACATTTAAAATAACAATGAGTAAACGATGTATAAACAGTTTCATTAAGACTTTAGTTTACATACTTTCACAAAAATTTGAAACTAACAAAAATTTGACAGCCCCGTGGCGCAGTTGGCTAGACAACAGCTTGCGAAACGAGAGGCCGCGGGTTCGATCCCCGCACCAAGACAAATGTTTGTGTGATCCACAAATATTTGTTTCGGGTCTGGGTGTTTGTGAGACCGAAAAAGTCTCTCGTAGTCTCTGATGAGACTCTCTGATCAGAACTATGTATGTGACTGTTGGGTGTATTTATTTATTTATTTAATATTTATCGGTCTCGAACCAGTAGCCTCATTGTCAAGTAGTTAATTAAGATCACCACGGGAGCTTATAAACCCTTAATTCCTTGATCAAAGAACAACATAGAGCTAAGTACAATGTCCATGGCGTCCCATTTCATTCTACAAATGACAACGCCAGAAGGCCACTAACCCTTCCTGTCGTGCTTTTTATCCTCGACGCTATCATATTATAGGTACCTGACAAAGTAACGTGCAACAAGCAAAATCGCCAATAAAGACAATAAAAACACGAAAATGGAATAACATTTTAACGTCTTTGTTAGCGATTTCAATCGCAGCATAAACTGCTTAAAGTAAGCCAACCCTAAAAATAATCCGATAAACAATGAACGCAATAAAAAACTGAGCGACTTCAGCTCCGCCATAAACTAATTAAAGCCGGCCCTCGTTTAAATTCCCTAACGCCATCTACCGGTATTAAATCATTGCAAAGCCGGGCCACATCCCAAGATTTTCTTATTATCTACGTATTGTTGTGTTCAGCCTGGCAGGATTCGGAATTCAGTTGGATGCGGGGTTGCGTCAGAGGCGGACGCTACGCCGACAATCTGTGAGTGACGTGTGGTGTAATTGTGATGTGTATCGGGAATGTTCTAGCACTGTGTAAGTATAGTTTTAAGTGGAATCAAGTGATTTTCATTATGTTTTTTTGTATCAAAATCGGCGAATAAATGATATTTATTTGAAAACAGGCTTTCGATATTGCGTATAGAAATGCTGTAAAGATGATTGATTTGATTTTGTATTTAAATTACTGGTTTATTCGACTGAATTTATATTATTTAATGCTATGAAAAATATCCGATTTTGAATGAGAACGATGTCCAATAAGTCAGATACAGAAAAGGAATGCACTAAATAACTTTCAGTTCAAAATACTATGAATATAATATAAATAGTATTTACAGTTGAGCAGGTCTTTTGTTAATCATGAGCTAATTTTAATTAGTAAATTCATTTAATTTACTTTGTTCACAAGGAAAGCGTTTTATATGTATTTTTTTTTATATTCTACATTCATTTACTGTTGTTTCGTGCAGAGATTTTAATATGCCTTTAGTGTGTAAAGTAATTACCCCTATATATTTTTTAATTAACTGTATTTTTTACTGGAAAAATACTTTTTTGCCTTTTCATCAGACGTGCTCATCTTTGCGACTCATCAAGAAATATTGTAATGATTTTAACCTGAAAGTGTTGAAAGGTCACACCCCTTTTTACTTAATGCTATTTTTATTAAATGTCTTTTGGGATAAATTTATATTTCAATTACGATGTACTGAATTAAATATTTAAACTAGGTATTTAGATTTAAGTGTTCATTTGTGTTGCGACAGTTCGAATCTAATACATTTTGTATTTTTTAAGGCATAGAAAATAATTGTTTTTCATTTTAAACATTTTCCTTTGCATAACCCCTTGATGACTTAAGGCTCCCTTGGGTCAATTAATATACTCGCATGGCACATTAATATTATTAATTATTATATTATCCTTTGGGATTAATTAATTTATTAATTTTTATTTATTTATTCTTTATTTTACACCATATAATGAAAACAACATAGGTATAAGATTTAATGCTAAAGAAAAATTACGACATTTATTGATAACGCCGTAGTTGAAATAATTGAAATGTGGGACTTTTACACGAATAGGCCGTCTCAGTCAGGGTGTACCATTGCACATATAAATATAACGTGAATATTTTTTGCTTGTTTGGAAGAGTAAGATTGCGTAAAGCCTAAATAGCTGGTATTAGGATATTTATTTCTGCCAGGATATACTACATAAGCTGTTAATCTAGCTACAGTAACACCAACTTTTTGTGGTTTTTGTAAAAAGTTACACAATAATTTCACGTTTACTATTTAACTGTATTCATCATAATTGTTCATCTGTAATGTTATCCGAAATAAATAAACACACGCAGTATTGTCGTTTTTTCGATCCGTCTATGTGTATCATCATCATCAGCGATATCATCAGCGATACATCCCACTGCTGGCCACGGGCCTCCTCTACAACTGAGAGGGTTTAGGCCTTGGTCCACCACGCTGGCCTAGTGCGCGTTGGCGGACTACACACCTAAGAAATTCCTAAGAACTTTTAGGTGTGCAGGTTTTATCACGATGTTTTCCTTCACCGTTAAAGCAAGTGACAATTCATTGTGAATACACACATAACTTCGAAAAGTCAGAGGTGTGTGCCTGGGGTTTGAACCTGCGCCTAAACCTCGAGGCCATCACTGCTTCTATGTGTATTAGGACTGCAAAATTGTGCCAACTGATGAGGCATAAACAATCGTTTTTCGCAAGTTGCCCATTTTTAGACTGCACTTACCATAAAAAGGAGCAGTTTTACTCTACAAGCCGAAATGCATGTCTATAAAATATGACTTTGAAACTTTATTACTACAAATATCTCAAAAAGTTTGTTTTCCTTAGAACTTGGAATGTATTATGATAATAATTTTATAGCTTAGTTATTATGTTGCATATAATGATAACGTTATATCGACAGAAGTCACGACCCGGATATACTTTATTATAGGAAACAAATGAGGCAAACAGGTCATGGCGCAAATATGTGTCATAATATTTTTATAATTGGCTCAAAATAACTTTTGGCTTCAGTCTTTCTTACTTAAAGGGGGCTTAGGACTTAGACCAACACTTATCAGTGAAATTCCTTTTTTCTGTTCCCCAAAGGTATTAGTAGAGGTGTATTTTACAACCACTTTTCACCAATTGTGTATGAAGTCTTATAATAGGACTGTCTTTATTGTAAATTAAAAATAAATAAAAGGAATTACCTAAACTACAATAATTACGATGCTTTTACAAAAGACTACTTAATTTAATTGTTGTCAAATTAAAAGATAAATTAATTGACTCCAAATTTAAACTTTTTTAATTTAATCTTCGTAGATTAGATAATAGAATAAAAAAAAAGGTATTATATAGCTTTTTCTTTTTCGTTTTTTTGGGATACAGTTATTGCTAATGTTTTTTGAATCGTTTATGATTCTAAACAAAATAATATAAATTAAGATCTAAGAAAAATAATTCCAGGTTGAACTGTCAATCTCAGTAGTTATTTCACAAGAATTTTTCGATTTGAAATCATTTTTTTATTATTATTTCCAATCAGACTTGCCAAGGTAGTCAGCCATATAAAAACATCATAATTCCTCGTCTAAATTGTTGCAATGGCGTCTTATATAAATAAATTACACAAATTGGACTTGACTACCTGGCCTGGCTTGTTAGACTCACCGGCGACTGAAATTCAATTTTCTTTTCGAAACGGAAATTATTTCCGAGCAAAATAGAAAGCAGTTGCTTCTCATCCATACTTGAAGATATTGATAAAGTTTTGCTTGTTTCTACGTGGTCTTAAATAGTGGCGGTGCTTCCATAGAAGCCCAAAAGCGCTACAAGTTAATTTGTAAAGGCTAGTTTATAATGAGGTCAGTTTATTCTCATTTAAAACTTGCTATAGACGTATTTCTGTATGTTTTAGTGTATATGTATGTGTTAATGTGTGTGTGGACGAACATTTGCTTCGGATCTGAGTTATTATGACACGAAATAGTCTCGCATTTTCTGATACCCACGACTTTTACTGTAGTGGGCCATTAGACCTGGCTGCTATTGAGTATATGTATGTAAAGAAAATATACCAACCAACCAATAACCAACACATTATATGTATTTGTTACATCCAGTATTAAATAGTCCAGCATGATATTATGATGATGATTGTTTCGACAGTCAGTAAAAGAATGTATGATATGTTAAAATGTAATATGCCTAAAAGCTTTAAATTCTACATACATACATATTACATACATAACCTCACGCCTGTATTCCCCGAAGGGGTAGGCAGAGGTGCATTTCTGCACCCACATTTCGCCAAGTATGTAACAGTCCCACGTAGTAGGGGGCGAGGCTATTGCTGTATTTCGGGCACGATTCCAGACTCCGTGCTGCTGAGAATTTCCTAATGGAAAAACCCAATAACACTTTGCCCGACCCGGGAATCGAACTCAGGACCTCTAGCTCGCACGGCACATACGTACTTGTGCCGCGAGACCACGAGGCAGTCTTTAAATTCTAAACATACTAAAACTAGTTCATAAGTATTAAAATACATGTAATGAGAGGATGGGAGTGGTTAATAGCTCCGCTTAGTACCACACCTGGTCACTCATTAACAAAATAAACTAGGTGTTCTGGGAAGTAAACAATGTACGAGTAAACTACTCGGAAACAACGTAATGGGTACGATAACCCCTTGTATACTAAAGTATATTATGGTGAAAGGGTTTACATTCTCGTTGAATCCGCGGCAAAATTTTATGTATGCGATCGAAAGGACCCGATTTCGATTTGGTGATGTTATAATAATTTCCTTAGTCTGATAAATAATTGAAGTATGTATGTAATCGAAGGTTCAATTCGGCCATAAATATTTTCATCGTCATTATCATCATCAGTCCATATATGTACATACATCCGTTTCACTGCTGGGTACGGACCTCGTCTATAATTGAGAGGGTTTTGGCCTTGGTCCAGTGTGGCCTAGTGTGGATTGGCGTACTACACACCTAAGAAATTCATAAGAACTTTTAGGTGTGCATGTTTCATCACGATGTTTTCCTTCACCGTTAAAATAAGTGTTAATTCATTGTGAATACACACAAGTTCGAAAAGTCAGAGGTGTGTGCCTGGGGTTCGAACTTGCGACCGCTGTGATTCTCGACCGCGCGCCTAAACCTCGAGGACACCACTACTACTATTTTATTGTAAATAAATTTTCATCAACATAATATAGTATGTAAATATGCTTAGTAAATGTGTGTATCTGTGTATATGTGATTTTTGTGTAAATTTTAATCGGATGGAATGTTTTATTTTGTTTTATTTTTTTGTACAAGGAGTTTTTTGTCTTCCGTGACATCATCCTTTTTATTCCAAAACAACGGCCCAACGGAAGACCAGCGTTGGCTGTATTGCCAGCATATTGCTGAGTTGGTGCCTTTTTGTTACAAACATAGTTTTTAAGTGATTTATGTCTATTTTATTTTATTTTTTGTTTTTGTATGTTTGTTAACAAATAAACTTTTTTCTTTATTCTTTCTTCTAAATAGCTAGTAAATAAATAAATAAATACACCCAACAGTCACATACATAGTTCTGACCCCACACTAGGATACAAGTCCTGTGTCGTGGGTATCAGAGACTACGAGAGACTTTTCGGTCTCACAAACACCGAGACCCGAAACAAATATTTGTGGATCACACAAACATTTGTCTCGGTGCGGGGATCGAACCCGCGGCCTCTCGTTTCGCAAGCTGGTGTCTAGCCATCTACGCCACGGGGCTGTAGTGTAGTGTGTGTAGTGTCATTTACTTCGCTAACATAGGACTTTATTATATAGAATGCATCGCAAGCGATATGTAGGTTTATAGTTTCAGGTCCGTCAACCTCTTCAGAGTGTATTCATATTCATCCGCGTGCATTGTACACAAGTCGTTGAGCTTGCCATGACGGCCCAACCGTCATATGTTACGTAAATGTGACGTGTTCTGCTCTAAGCTGGAAAACAGTGACAAAACCGCTGCATATCCTGGACGTAAAAAGAAATTGACTATATGTGGATTGTGGATGTATTATAAACTATTGTTATATATATAATATATATATAGCCTATACAGTCTTTATCGCTTAGTTGGTCATAAATTCGCGAGCGATCGTAGTCTCTAGTTCAATTTCCGAGCCTAATAAGATATTTGATTCCAATAAGACAGCCCCAGCAATAAAAGCAGTGATGGCCTCGAGGTTTAGGCGCGCAGTCGAGAATTTCGGCGGTCGCAGGTTCAAACCCCAGGCACACACCTCTGACTTTTCGAAGTTATGTGTGTATTCACAATGAATTATCACTTGCTATAACGGTGAAGGAAAACATCGTGATAAAACCTGCACACCTAAAAGTTCTTAGGAATTTCTAAGGTGTGTAGTCCGCCAACCCGCACTAGGCCAGCGTGGTGGACTAAGGCCTAAACCCTCTCAGTTGTAGAGGAGGCCCGTGCCCAGCAGTGGGACGTATTTGGGCTGATGATTTATAGTTTCAGGTCCGTCAACCTCTTCAGAGTGTATTCATATTCATCCGCGTGCATTGTACACAAGTCGTTGAGCTTGCCATGACGGCCCAACCGCTGTTATGTTACGTAAATGTGACACGTTCTGCTATAAGCTAGGAAACAGTGACCGTTTCCTATTATCTGAATATAAAGCAAGATACATATTGTATTAAACACATCATTACTTCAGCGGTCACTATTTAAAGTTTACATAAATGCATAAGATAATCATCATCATCATCATCAGCCCATATACGTCCCACTGCTGGGCACGGGCCTCCTCTACCATTGAGAGGGTTAAGGCCTTAGTCCACCACGCTGGCCTAGTGCGGATTGGCGGACTACACACCTAAGAAATTCCTAAGAACTTTTTAGGTGTGCAGGTTTCATCACGATGTTTTCCTTCACCGTTAAAGTACGTGATAATTCATTGTGAATACACACATAACATCGAAAAGTCAGAAGTGTGTGCCTGGGGTTTGAACCCGCGACCGTCGAGATTCTCGACCGCGTGTCTAAACCTCGAGGCCATCATATCAACCTGTAAACAGTTGATATATTGAGACAGAAATTTATATATATTTACAGTTTTAACGTCTGCTTCTAAACTATTGTTATATATAGCCGGCTTTATCGCTTAGTTGGTCATAAATTCGCGAGCGATCGTAGTGTCTAGATATTTGAATCCAATTAGACAGCCCCGTGGCGCAGTAGGTTACGAACCAGTTTGCGAAACGAGAAGCCGCGGGTTCGATCCTTGTACCGAGGTAAATGTTTGTGTAATCCACGAATAGTTTCGGTCTGGGTTTTTGTGAGACCAAACAGTGTTTTGTAGTTTCTGATACAAGATCTTAGTATAAGGTCAGTCTGTGCGAGTGACGATTAGATGTATTTAAGATTATTATTTATTTCGAACAAAAATTCTTAGTAATTTTTATACTTTGCTATCTCTCGAAAATCAATGCAATGCAAATTAGGTAATGAAGACTGATTCCGAAACGAGAAACGCTCCTCAAAACCTTTCGTACGTATCTCCTCGCGATGTTTATATACATCGGTATAATCCGGTGTAATATAAATATGAATTACAATGGAGAACGTAGATCAAAAGATAAAATCCATCGTCGGTATTATATCGTAAAGAAAGGGTTCTCTTTGACGTGCGTACGATAATATGAGAGAAACTGGTACAGCTGAGTGGGTTGGGAACTTAATGTACATACATATATGTTGAGACTCATATATTTTTCGCTTTTAAGAATTGGCTGGCATAATTGTAATGTCGGGTGAAAGTTGTTTACATTTCTTTTTAATCGCAGTATTTCATTTTGTGTAGTTAATGGCACTGAAAAATGGTATGGAATGGAATATACTGGGTTTTCATCTATGTGTATGTTAGCAACTAATAATATTGTTGAATTTGAACATCAAACAAATTCCTAGTCCCAGATATTCTTAAATCAAACGTCAATCTCAAAATTTTATCATCAACATCATCAGCCCATATGCGTCCCACTGCTGGGCACGGGCCTTCTCTACAACTAAGAGGGTTAGGCCTTAGTCCACCACGCTGGCCTAGTGCGGACTACGGACTAATTTTAGGTGTGTAGATGTTTTCCTTCACTTCATACTATCATCGGATAATCCTATAATAAATTATTGAATCCAGGCTACATCTTAATTCAGGTTGGATATTAATAATGGCAATACACTGAAATATCTACCGCGTTCCGGAAAACGTAACTTATCCCTATGGAGCGATATGAAACCTCTTGGCGTACTGCCGGGGGATTACGGGCGAAACAAATTGGAAATACTATTTCATAGGTATACGGCGGAAGTTTTGGAGGTGAGGAAGGAAAATCCAAGCGAAATTCGATGAAGACTTTAGGTGTTGCTGAAATCTATGATTTAAGTAAACTGAACTGAATTAAATTGTCAGTGGTCGTAAACTTATTAATTTTATCGAAGTCGCGTGTGTCATCATCATCATCAGCCCATATACGTCCCACTGCTGGGCAAGGGCCTCCGCTACAACTGAGAGGGTTTAGGCCTTAGTCCACCACGCTGGCCTAGTGCGGGTTGGCGGACTACACACCTAAGAAATTCTTAAGAACTTTTTTAGGTGTGCAGGTTTCATCACGATGTTTTCCTTCACCGTTAAAGCAAGTGATAATTCATTATGAATACACACATAACTCCGAAAAGTCAGAGGTGTGTGCCTGGGGTTTGAACCCGCGACCGCCGAGATTCTCGACTGCGCGCCTAAACCTCGAGGCCATCACTGCTTGTTAGTCGCGTGTGTATTGTTGCTTAATTATGTATGCGAGTTTTTAACGCAGTACGAAAACATTGTGGAAAATCTACCTATTCATCATAAGTCGAAAGACGTCCTGTTCTGTTGCACATAGGCCTCCCACAAAGACTTACAAAGCGCTCTGTTAGAAGCGGCCGGCATCCTAACTATTACATATATAATTCCACTTAAGTTAAAGTTTGTAAATATACATATCATTTTTGATATTTATAATAGGACTTCAATCATAGTAAATCTACTAAAAACTTAATAATAACTGTTGAAGTAGACGAAATTTATTTCTACACGCACTTTTAATAAATGTATTTTAGGCATATCTATTTAATGATACATTTTCAGACATTTTGCTGCAAAACCCGAGAACTGAACACGGAACCTACTGATCGCAAGCTATACACTTAAACCGCCGAGCTTACTAGGCATTCTTGTTATTAATCAAAACAATATTATGTAGATTGTCTGTTTCTAAATATAACAGCTTTTGATCATAACGATTCCTCATAAACGTATAGACGTGTCCGTAAATCGACTGATTTTAAATTCACTATTTTAATTAATTTTCAGTATATTTATACTTTACGACTTTGTAAAAAAGTTGTGTATCACTCTTATGTGACTAAAACATAATTTATACACCACCTGCCGGCACATACACGGACAAAACCTAACAAACACAAATACAATCAATAAAATAACAAATCAAATCTTACCGTAACCGTTGTGGCTCAACTGGCTGACATTCAGGAAGCACAGAGCAGGTTGGAGGACTGCTTTGCGATGAGGATGAGTGAACTTGAAGCTCAGCTTCAGACCGGAGTACCTGCTAACGACACCGTTGCACGCGTAGCCGAGGAGTTTAGAACATTCAGAGAACTAATGTTCAATATGCTGCGGTTACTTCGACAACAAATCGTTGAGTGTGCGCGTTTACTTGTCGGAATGGAGACCAGACATCGGCGTAAAACACTTCTTCTTCTGGGCCATCCTGAATCTGATAAGGTTGACAATATTGCGGATATCTTGGAGATATTTCACAAAAAGTTGGCGCTGACGAACATCTCACCGTCTCATATTACTAAATGTCACCGAATTGGGGCCCGCAACAAAGAACATCATCGGCCTTTACTTGTGAAGTTTTCCGATTTCCCGCAAAGGTCAGATGTCTGGAAGGCTCCATAGCTCTGGCTTCAGGGTATTCCGGGGCCGTCTCGCTGAATGCGCTGATGGTGGCCATCGCGGGGTTTTTAGTCGGTATTACGGCGCAATTATTTTTGGTAGGGACCCGGCCCAGCGGCCGCCCGCAACAACTACGGGCGGTAACATCTATGCTGGGTCGGAAGGCGCCGGTGAGTCCGACACACCCTCGCCCCTCCGGGGGTGGGATGGTCCGTAAATGGATTTTCCCCGGGGAAAAAAAAAAAAAAAAAAAAAAAAAAAAAAGATGTCTGGAAGGCTAAGTCCAAGCTGAAGGGTACTTCCTTATCCCTGAAGGAGTTTTTAACTAAACCTCGGCAGCAGATTTTTGCTAAAGCTCGCCAACATTTTGGAATGCGTGCTTGCTGGACACAAGATGGTACCATTGTAGTGAAAATTGCAGATGACATCGTGAAAATCACCACACTGGAGGAATTCAACGCACTGTCACAAAAGCACAAAAAGGCAACCAACACCACAACGCATGCGACCAAACGCGGCACTGATCGCTCTGCGACCTCGAATTTAAACGCGAAACCGCGAAAAACTTTCATGCGAGTATACGAAACGCGTATATCTCAGTGCCATTGAAGTTGTGTACTGCGCTAGTCTTGTGTTTTTGTTTGTTTTTACTAATTTTATTATTTTTTTTCCGTCTACCCCATATGTCATCCAGATATTATAGTGTTAATGTTGCGTTCAGAAACGTTGTTAAGTAATTACGTTTTGTTTTTAGTTCTTCGTTATTATCGTTATTTTTTTTTATATTATGTTCTTAAGTGTAATGGCTGGCGGGCGGTGCAGAGATTGAAGCAAGCAATAGTTGGTACGTTTTATTAAATATATTTTTTTTATTTTAAATTTATGTATATATAATTTATTTTATATATTTTATTTTATACTACACTTTTACTACACTTTTATAAGCAGTGATGGCCTCGAGGTTTAGGCGCGCGGTCGAGAATTTCGACGGTTGCAGGTTCAAACCCCAGGCACACACCTCTGACTTTTCGAAGTTATGTGTGTATTCACAATGAATTATCACTAGCTTTATCGGTGAAGGAAAACATCGTGATAAAACCTGCACACCTAAAAGTTCTTAGGAATTTCTTAGATGTGTAGTCCGCCAACCCGCACTAGGCCAGCGTGGTGGACTAAGACCTAAACCCTCTCAGTTGTAGAGGAGGCCCGTTCTCAGCAGTGGGATATATTTGGGCTGATGACGAATGGAACGCGCACTCACTACTCTTTTCTCTATTCTCATGTCTTCCTCCCCACCTTCTTACTTAACCCCCTATTTTCAATCCTTACACTCTAACCACGAGAGATCTCTTCGCTCACATCACACAAATCTGGCTTTACTGATGCTTCTTTCTATGTCCAATCAATACGGCTTTGGAACTCGCTCCCTTTGGAGATCAGGATGTGCACAAACCGTTGTACATTTAAGCACAAGGTCAACTGCTGACTCGTGAAACTGCAGAATGTTCATAACTACTCGTATAACTTTCTGTCTATTTTTGTGTTATATGTACCTATATATTTTATATTTATATGTATTTATATATGTATATATGTATGTGTATTATATGTTTGTATTTCGTCAATAGTATTGTTTTGATCTGATCTTGACTGCCTCGTGGTCTCGCGGTACAAGTATGTGCCGTGCGATCTAGAGGTCCTGGGTTCGATTCCCGTGTCGGGCAAAGTGTTATTGGGTTTTTCTATTAGGAAATTCTCAGAAACATCACGGAGTCTGGAAATGTGCCCGAAAAACGGCAATAGGCTCGGCCCCTATTACGTGGGACTGATACATACCTGGCGAAATGTGGGTGCAGAAATGCACCTCTGCCCACCCCTTCGGGGAATACAGGCGTGAGTTTATGTATGTATGTATAAATAAGCACTCATTAAAAGATTATAAACTTTATTCTATAATCAGTTTTCTTTGGAGTTTCGTGTTCGGTGACTATTTTTAGCGCTGAGAGCGTTGTAATGTTAATCCCGAGGGAATTAATCTTTTTTAATTAACGCGTGTTTGGGCAGGAATAATATACATACTGTAAACTGCGCTATGCTGATTATGATACAAAAATATTATAATAAGGGTTGTACTAAAATAATCTGCGATAGAATAACGTTTAGATTTGTGCATAACTAGGAGAACTAAAGTAACCGACATAGCCCAGCGGATTAGCAAGTTGAAGTGGCAATGGGCCGGGCACATAGCGCGGAGAACTGATGGCCGATGGGGCCAAAAAGTTCTCGAGTGGAGGCCACGTACCGGAAAGCGCAGCGTGGGACGTCCTCCGACAAGATGGTCAGACGACCTGGTGAAGGTCGCGGGACGTCGCTGGATGCAGGCTGCTTCCAACAGGTCCCTGTGGAAGTCATTGGGAGAGGCCTATGTCCAGCAGTGGACTTCGATTGGCTGATGGATTGGATTGGATTGGATTGTGCATAACAGTTTTTACTCGTGGATAAGACAGGGAAATGTTTTATGTTTTGTATCCAATAAATCATCATCATCATAACATAAAGATTCCTCGAAACCGACGTGCATGCATGAAGAGGATTTTATTCATTCCTCCTTTCCAGTGCAGTCCATACTCCGTTGGAATGCGCTTCCCTTAGAAGTCAGGACGTGTACGAGCCGCTACTCGTTCAAGTTGAGAGTTCATAAGTTGCTGTCAACCAGAATAGCAGATTCTTCACATTGATATGTATGCATGTGTATGTGTATATATATATATATATATATATACTAGTATTATTTACTACTAGTATTATAAGTATGTATATATATAGCTTTTTAATTATGGATATTTATGTTTTGTATATTGTATTTATATTATATTCACTCATCATAATATACTATGTTTATTTACGTACCTACGCCTTCCATCTCTGCACCACCTAAGGTTCGACTGTTAGAGAATGCCTCAGGCATTAAGTCCACCTTTACATGTAATGTATGAAGGGTAAATAAATAAATAAATAAATAAGAGGATAATGTCAGTTGAGGAAGCGAAAGATGCGTGTTTGGACCGTGGTATTTGACGCTCTGTAGCCTCTGCCTACCCCAAGTAACCCGGCGTGAGTTTATGTATGTATGTATGTCATCATTATTATCATTATGTTCAACTGCTGGGCACGGGCCTCCTCTACAACTGAAGATATTCCTAAGAATTTTTAGGTGTGCAATTTTCTTCACGATGTTTCCCTTCACCGTTAAAGTACGTGATAATTTATTGTGAATACACAAATAACTTCGAAAAGTCAGAGGTGTGTGCCTGGAGTTTGAACTCGTCACCGCCGAGATTCTATTAATATCATCAGTGCTACCGAGAATGTACCATGAGAGTTAACTATTTTTTTAAATTACTTCTTCTATTACTATGAAACTAAGCAATTGCGACGTCATTTGGGAGGCCACGGCCAATAAAAGAACAAATTGAACCTTAATCATTTCTTTCAGTAGTAGTATTTTTGACTGTCTCATGGTTTCATGGTCCCTGGTGCAATTCCCAGGGTAGGCAAGAGCTTTTCTATTAGGAAGTTCTCAGTAGCCGCATGGAGTCTGGAAATATGCCCGAAAAACGGCAATAGTGGCGATTTTTACGTTTTATATATTATATTTATATTATTTTTATTTACTCAGTTATTAATATTATTTATTTTATTATAGTTGTTTTTTTTTCTCTTTTACTTCTTTCTATACACTTTATTCTACCCTATTTATTTTTCCACTTTTATTATCCATACTAAGGTTGCCTGGAAGAAATTGCCTAGAGCGATAAGGCCACCTCTTGTTTTCTTTCTTATTACCTAAGTTTCTTTATATAATTTTGTATATATACAAGAAAGTGTTAATAAATAAATAAAATAGTGAGCACATTGCTCTCTATTTTCTGGGACGAATACATAATTGCCTACATTTGGATACAGAAATGCACATCTGCCTACCCATCCAGGGAATACACGGGTGAGTTTATATATGTATATATTTTTTTATCTTAGGCGCATATATTGATTTACATGTATTAAGAACAACAAACAACAATATTAACCCTCTGTCTGTGCAAATATTTGTTTGTTATTCCAAAGTTCTCATTGTTTGTCGAAATTCGTGTAACTTGGTGGAATAGGCGTATGTTTTCGGCTGTAAGCCAAACTTGGCTTAACTTACCGCTTGCCGATGTCAGGCGAATTGTTGCAAATGTAAGGTGCTAAGTTATATTTTTATGGTAGAGAATTTGCGTGTCGTATTCGGGATTATGTCGATAAATTTAGTAGGACAATTCTTACAAAGATAGCTATGAATTTATTTATTTAACACTTTATTGTACACTAAACATAAAACAAAAACATAAAATAACATACATTGAAAGGTACAAATGGCGGCCTTATCGCACATGGCGATCTTTTCAAGGCAACCATAGGATGGACAAACTGAAGGGATTTAATTTGGAGGGCAGAGTGTACAAAAATATAGAATATAGATATAGAATATTAGTTACGATAAAAATCATACATACACGAAAAACATAATATACACACATAAATACATACACAAATACATAAATAAATATATAAATAAGATATTGTTACTAATTATTATGGAGATAGTGATCTTTGACAAGTTTTTTAAATTGCGAGAGTGTTTTAGCCCGGCGTACCGTAACAGGAAGAGCATTCCACAAAAGGACAGCCTTGATAGTGAAAGAGCTGTCCAGGAACGTAGTGGTATGCACGGGCATTTTCAGCTTTAGATTTTCTGACGACCTCAAGGTTTTTGAATGTGATTCATGAAGAAATTCAAAATGCTATGAATATTGACTATTGGGCTAAATCTCTGGCTTACATAAATTAAAATGAAATATCAGTTTCGTATTGTTTAAACATATAACCCCACGCCTATATTCCCCAAAGGGCTAGGCAAAGGTGCATTACTGCACCCACGTTTCGCCAGGTATTTATCAGCCCCATGTTAAGGTTAACCTTTTTTTGGTTACCATTTTGTATTACCAAAAGTAGGCGAAAAGTTAGGAGAGTTTGAGGTTTAAGGCACTACGTTGACGGAACGTGGCCTGGCGCAGATTTCTGACACAAGACAACTCATAAAACAATTTGAAATCAATTATGTGTACCATCATTTCTAAGATTTGTATAGACGATTTAACACGCAATACAAAAATTTCCTTGATAGTCGTGATGGCTTCGAGGTTTAGGCACGCGGTCGAGAATCTCGACGGTCGCGGGTTCAAACCCCAGGCACACACCTCTGACTTTTCGAAGTTATGTGTGTATTCACAATGAATTATCACTTACTTTAACGGTGAAGGAAAACATCATGATAAAACCTGCTCACCTAAAAGTTCTTAGGAATTTCTTAGGTGTGTAGTCCGCCAACCTGCACTAGGCCAGCGTGGTGGACTAAGGCCTAAAACCCTCTCAGTTGTAGAGGAGGCCCGTGCCCAGCAGTGGGGCATAAATGGGCTGATTGATATTTCATTTAGAATAAAGACAAAAATATCCTTAAAAAAACTCAAGTCTGCGTATAAATTTATTAAGAATTCAGAATACGGGTATGAATTGTGGGAATTCTCATATAGCTTCCAATGTTATACACCGAATAACATTGGAGAGAATCCACAATCTAAACCATCACATACTGCACATCATCATCATCAGCCCAAATACGTCCAAACACTGCACACAATCGTATTAATTTTTTCAAGCACGACTACAAAATAAGCGGCTGTAAACAGTAAAAAACTTTGCTTCCAACCAAGATTAAAAGAAAAAACTTCAGACGCTCACCAACTTGTAAACACTAACGGTGTATTTACAGCAAATGGTTGTGTAAAAACTCGTTGAGTGCAAATGACTTCATTAGGAACTTGAGGGAAAAATTCACTCGATTCTCAGCCACTTTTTAATCTGTGTACACACGGTGACTTTCGCTTTAGCCGGCTGTTTAAAATTAGCCATGGATGTGAACGAAGACTCGGGTTTGGGAGCGAGTGAAAGCTTTGAACATTTGTAAATAGCTTTACTTGGAAGATGGTGAGTACTTAGAGACCGTGTTAGTATTAGCTATATCTATATATACGAGTACATACATGTCACTGCTTGGTACAGAACTGTTTATTAGGGTAAAGAGTTTTTTTTTGTTAGCCTGGGGGTCGAATTTGTAGCTTATAAATAACAAATCTTTTTGTCAAAAGAATCTTACTCAACGTCTTGAGGTGGCCCACTCACTTTTAAAATTAACGAGTCAAAATGCAAAGGTTGGAAATGGTTGCAATGATTTTTTTGCCTTGTAATCTTTTAAAATATCTAACAATGATCAATTATGATCATTTCCAACTCAAACTTCATTTTAATGCCCTATAGAAGGATGTTACTTTTTGGGACTTTTTTAAAAACTGAAAAAATAGTCATAATTTATTTTTTTACTTATGATTTTTAATTTGCTTAAAATAGAGGATACTCTGAAGTTTCTAGAACGCCTATAAATTTTGTTTTTGCAATCAAAAATTTTGCCTGTAATTAATTTTAAAAGTAAATGGGTGGCCTCAAGATGTTGAGTAACATTTTTTAACCGCGTTTTCATAGTAAGTTTGACAAATCATGTCGGCTTATTGCAACTGCAGCATACTTTATTATAAGCAGGATAGGTTCTTTGTTTGACACAGATTGATATTTTCTTACATCCATTTGTTGAAGTTGTTTAGGATCTCGCCCCGTAGATTTTTCTAAGTAGACGAACGACCAAAGTAAAAGAAGAATAACTAATAAGCATATGAATGATTTCAAAAACAAAACTAAGTGGCTTGTGATGCGCCATATGTAAAACTATGCTGCGAACACAAGTACGAAAATTCTAGAACAGTTTTGACTTGTCCCTGCAAATGACGGGGAAAACTTTTGGACCAACAATTTTGTAATTCTCAAAGTTATCTTCAGTTTAAATGACATAAATTCACCACTCTGGTTTATTACTTATTCTATTCATGTCGGAATGAACTTGTTTTAGAAAATGTCCAGCATTTTTACACTAACAAGGCAAATATGGAGTCATCTGCGATCTCTGACGATAAAAGAGATCTGTAATTACGTATAATTATTTACTTATCTGTGTACTTATGTTAATATATATAGTTGTTCCATTTATTATTATTGTTTTATATTATTTTACCTTTTTACTGTTTATGCACCTACCTTTTATCTCTGCATCACCCAAAGGTTGACTGTTAGAGAATGCCTTAGGCATTAAGTCCGCCTTTATACGCAATGTGTAAAAAGCATAAATAAATAAATAAATAAATAAAAGAGAGAATCATCATCAGCCTACAAACGTCCGACTTTTGAGTGAGAGATTCCTCTATGACTTAATGGGTTAATCATTAGTGTACTTCCATAGAAGCCTAAAAGCCTTCACGTTAATTGTGTAATGGCTATAATTGTTTGTTGTAGGGTCAGGATATTCTCATTTATATGTCAATTTGGATGAGGAGGGCCGAAGATCGAGCCCAGTGGCGTGCCATAGGAGAGGCCTATGTCCAGCAGTGGACGTGAAAAGGCTGCTGATGATGATGATGATGATGATGTCAAATTGCTTTTGTTAAATTAAGATTTAAAGCTTATATTATTCGGAAATTTGTAAGGCGAGCTGATATTTTGTACTGATCACCATATCTGACCACTGGTCTTTAGTACTGATCAATGGATATTACATTACTGGATTTCTTACAATGCCATACAAGAAATTCGACAAACGATAAATCAAACTCAGATCCGAACGGTTTGGAAAATGATCGCACAATTTGAATTTATACGGAATACTACCGGTTCCGTGGCACATGCCGGGACTATTCCGCAGTTAGTTACCCGTGACGTAATCTTTAGCAGGTGTCAAACACCTAGCTGAATTTTAAATAGGACGATAACTATCGCAAGACGTGCGCCTGGCGGATTTTCGTTCAGGTCTCGGATATTATATTTTCACGATATTTTAGTCATAGTTACTTAAATCTTCAATATTTTCTAACTAATATAGCTTTTTGCGAGTGGAATGAAATGAAATGAAATTATTTATTGAATCTGTAAAATGTCAAATACATCACTTAGATTCAGTCATTTCAAAATTTGGTTTACCACCCTGTTCGGAAGGCAGTCATCACTAGAGAAGAACGGGCAAGAAACTCTAGTGTTGCTCTTTTCCAATCAAGAGATAGTTTACAATATTGATACAAAAATGAATTTCTCAAATTAGAGCAGCTCATTAATACTATACCAGATTATTGTATTGAATTGAATATGAGAATAACATAGTCATCTTGAATGGAGAAACTGACATTTAATTAGGTTAAATTATAAATTTAAGTTAGGATAAGGTTAAGTTCATAAATACAAATAAGCAAAAATAGGCAGACCAGTCCACACAAACAGCACCCGTTCACGAGTATGACGCATGTGCCAGCCATCGGTCTCCTCAACCATTTCATAGGGAAGTGACCGACCCGACACACGACGCCGCCGTAAGCACAGACATTTCAGCGAGCATGACATACCTAATTGCTTACAAAGTACTAAACTAATAAGTAAATATGTATAAACAGCTATGTCCATTGAAGAAGACTCAGTCAGACTTGGGATTACAATAATTATTAATTAAACCCAAGCTTCGTTATCCTCCATATATTCTGAAATTGTATAATAGGCTTTGTTACATAACTGTCTCTTAGTAATTTCTTTAAATTTATTGTAGTTTAAGGCCTTAATATGAATAGGGATTTTATTGTAAAAGTGTATACAGTAACCCTTAAAAGATTTGCTGATCTTGTGGAGCCTGGTCTTATAAATAACTAACTTATTTTTATTGCGTGTATTTCTATCATGTATGTCAGAAACCTTTTTAAATTTATCAATATTCTTATGAACATACATAAGATTTGCGTGTATATATTGAGATGCCACTGTCATAATATCAATTTCCTTGAACTTTTCTCTTAAAGAATATCTAGAGCCAAGCGAATATATAGATCTGATGGCTCGCTTTTGTAGTAAAAATATGGTATTTATGTCAGCAGCACCACCCCACAGTAGAATATACAATTCCACAGAAAGTATACTACTTTCTGACGGGTTTTAAGAAAACTAGAAAAGGTATAGTTGTATTACCGTAATCTGTTGAAAGTGATGGCCTCGAGGTTTAGGCGCGCGGTCGAGAATTTCGGCGGTCGCAGGTTCAAGGCACACACCTCTGACTTTTCCAAGTTATGTGTGTATTCACAATGAATTATCGCTTGCTTTAACGGTGAAGGAAAACATCGTGATAAAACCTGCACACCTAAAAAGTTCTTTGGAATTTCTTAGGTGTGTAGTCCGCCAACCCGCACTAGGCCAGCGTGGTGGACTAAGGCCAGAACCCTCTCAGTTGTAGAGGAGGCCCGTGCCCAGCAGTGGGGCGTATTTGGGCTGATGATGAATCTGTTGAAAATATTTAAAACTAAATACGTCCAGGCAGCAATTTGCAAGACATAAATTCTGTCATATTAGATAATTTAATTGTGTCCTGTATTAGATAGTAGACACGCATACATAGCAAACATCCATTAAATTGTAACGGACCAATAATTTGATTTGGCTTTTGAGTCGAGGTTTATTGTTGAGATTGTTCTTAGATTTTTTCTTCTCGTAACATTTGACAGCCTATTTGTACTTTCCATTTGAATGTATGTTTATTTCTCCCAAAGCCCAATCTTTATTATATGTACATGTAATCACAGCCCCTCTTACACCTTCAATACCTCGACGTCTGCAGTTTAAAAGTTACAGTATTACATAAACGGTTGAAGGTAGGCAAAGCTATTAAATGAAGCCGACGTCGCAGCCACTTTGCTAAATTCGCTGGAAATTAAATCATCCGAGCCGATGCGGCGGTACATCTGGCCCGGGGCCAAGCGTTCGCTACACATTAATATTGTTTCAGACGCTGCCTCTCCGGCCACAGGAACACGTTCGTGATAAGGATACATGGTAGGCTCGAGAAAAAAACGCAGTGACTTAACAGCGCCATTTGTTATTTGAGAACGTAATTGAGTTACATCGCTATTGTTTGAAATCCATTGAAAGTAAACTGGTGCTGCATAATTATGAAATAATTTTACAAAGTTATTATTAGATTTATTTCTATGGATACATAGTATAGTTCTTTATGTTATATTTCAAACTACTTAAGTAGTTAAATTCAAATAAGTTTTACTAGAAATACGTTGCTTGAGTTCTTAAAAAATGTAGTAGGAAATAAAAATTGTATGTTATTGAATAAACAACGCAAATTTTTTTTGTTTTAACTGTTATCCGTCTCGCACATCAAGTTCAAAATTACAATTAATCTATGCTCGAACAATGCGGCAGTTATTTAAACTTACTTCCAATCGAAATTAACCATCCATGTAGTAATAAAATTCAAAGCGGACACGAGGCAAAAATTAATTAAGCGAAACTCGTTCCGCATAATTATAAACACAACGAACGTATCTCGGACACCTGAGAATAGGGAACCGCAATAAAAGCCATAATAAACTAGCTCGAAAATACGCTAGACAGTCTGAGCGCTAATGTCGTTAGGGGACGAATTAACAACACTGTCTATCGGATTACCCGTCGACACCTTAGCAATAAGTTCTTATTTTGATTACGAGCTGTCGACTTTTAAGGAGGAAATTCACGGAGTTTTATTTATTGTTTCTATTCGGCCTAACTCTATTCTTATTGCTGTAATTACTTAATCTATTTAGTATGTACTAAGGCTTAGAAATGAACGTTCTTTGATTATTTGATAAAGTTAATTGATGAGAAATTTTCTTGGAAAATTATCGTCATAATATTAAAATTTTGCCCTCCAAAGGAGATGTATTTCGAAAAGTAAATTTCATTTCTGAATCGTTTATTTCTTTAGAATTTCATGTTGATAATACTAATGCTAAGCTTTTAAAACTAACCATGTATCATTTTTTTGTATTATCCTTTACCATCTTTTCTTCCCCACTTTTCCAACTGTTTTATAATTAATCATGGCAATCTCCACGAATACTTATTCTGTTTAATTCTTGTCAGCAGTTTTGGGAGCTGCTCGCACTGTCATATTGTCTTATATTATAAATAAATAAATACACCCAACAGTCACATACATAGTTCTGATCCCACACTAAGATACAAGTCTTGTGTCGTGGGTATCAGAAACTACGAAAGACTTTTCGGTCTCACATACACCCAGACCCGAAACAAATATTTATGGATCACACAAACATTTGTCTCGGTGCGGGGATCGAACCCGCGGCCTCTCGTTTCGCAAGCTGGTGTCTAGCCAACTGCGCCACGGGGCTGTCATACATACATACATACATAAACTCATTCCTGTATTCCCCGAAGGGGTAGGCAGAGGTGCATTTCTGCACCCACATTTCGCCAAGTATGTATCAGTCCCAAGTAATAGGGGACGAGCCTATTGCCGATTTTTGGGCACATTTCAAGACTCCGTGCTGTTACCGAGAATTTCCTAATGGAAAAACCCAATAACACATTGCCCGACCCGGAAATCGAACCCAGGACCTCTAGATCGCACGGCACATACTTGTACCGCGAGACCACGAGGCAGTCTAATATTATAATGTGTTAAATTCTATATGTTTACAAGTTTTGTTGAGGTACAACACCTTCATGATCGAGCTGAAATGTTGGAGACAAAGACATGTTCTTATTAGTTTCCAGCATCATATCTTAGAAAAATGTGATTAGCTTTCCCCCTTTTTAAATAAATACACACAACAGTCACCCCGGAACAAATATTTGTGGCCAACTGCGCCACGGGACTGTCTGCTAATAATAGGTGTGAAGGCAACCACTTCCCTTTACGTTTAACTAATGACCTACTCTATTTAAGCTAATTTTCGGTGTTAATACATTTTCGCCCAGTTGAACTAATCTGCTTAACTGACACCGTACTCAGTAGGTTAACAGGCCAAGGACATGTCAAATAGAATACCGGTACTAGTGTATTTACTTAGAGGGAAACGTGGCCTGGAAATTGGTATGTTATTAATAGAAGTCTTTATTAACTTGTCATAATATACATTTTATGTTGTGTATGTGGGTAGTTAAATTAAATAACATAAATTAAAAACTGACTTAATTTATGCGGCAATATTGAATGTCCTCGATTAGGCGAAAAGTGCGATCTATACATATTTTTTAGTATCTATGTGATGGCATAGAACCGAAGTGGCTCCAAAACATGATTAAAATTTCGTATAATTTTGAAGAAAAATAGTTACTAATTCACTGATGTGAATTAGTTGAGCAAAACTGTAACAACGGAATAAAAGTAATTCGAAATATCACTCACTTATTAAATTAAATTTCTTATCAATAGATGGCGCTATTCGACAAACTCCAACGCTGCTCATGCGTTTAATCTGCGCAATATTTTACTTCTACTAGATATATCAGAGCAAAACATTATAATATCCCTGAATATTCATAAAATAGGGTATTGACCGGATAACTAGTTTAGTTTAAAACCACCGGCGAGTTTAGCCACGTCGTGACTTCAGCTAATGCAGTTTTGTCGAAATTTTCGTGCGCAACGTAAACTAATTTAGTTTAAGGACTTCTCATATATTGTCATGATGGCGTAATGTTTGCTGGTGGGGCGACAGCAGCAAAATACTAATTTATGAAGCCAAATAAAATTACGTGCTTCCACGGTTGAGGCGAATGTTTGTGGTAACATTGGGGCTAATTTACATACGAGGTATACTGTAGTGTTGGAGTTGTTACTGGCTGTTTGGTCCAGCGGCGCTCTGAATAAATTTTATAAAGGACTCACATAGGCGACCTATGTCCTCTGAGGATTATTTTATTGCTGTACCAAAAATTACCTAAATTATTTCAGTAATTTAGGCGTAAAAGCGTGTCAGACAGACAGACTGAGCTAGTCTTTCATATTAACACATATTTTAAGGGGATTATAAAATGTGGGAGTTGCTAAGAATTAATAAAGTTGTAGGTTTATAGGTGAAAAATATCTTAACCCAATCTCGCCTCTAACTTCGAGATACATATAATAGTACCTACACTGATGACAGATTTTATAGTGTCTAATGATGTTTATTGGATACTTTTTTTAATATAAAAGTGCCGACCCCGAGCATATAAAGACAGCCCCGAGGCGCAGTTGGCTAGACACCTGCTTGCGAAATGTGAGGTCGCGGATTCGATCCCCGCACCGAGACAAATTGTGTGTTGACATTTGTGAGACCGAAAAGTATCTCGTAGTTTCTGATACTCTCGATACAAGACTTGTATTTTAGTGTGGGGTGAGAAGTATGTACATATGTGATTGTTGGGTGTATTTATTATTTTTTTTAAAGCAAATATCATAGCTTATTAAATTTTCAAATCAAATCAATTCAAATCAAATTATCTTTATTCAAATAGACTTTTACAAGTTCATTTGAATCGTCAATTTTACACTTCTTAATTTTTTTTAACTATTGCCTCTTCGAAACGTGTTATTGGTGTGGAGAAGAAACGGCAAGAAACTCCCTCAGCAACACGACATGTCATTTGGTTTTTTTTTTTTTCATTAAAAAATAGCAATATATATATAAATAATAAGAATAGTTCTGACCCCACACTAGGATACAAGTCCTGTACCGTGGGTATCAAGGACTACGAGAGACTTTTCGGTCTCACAAACACCCAGACCCGAAACAAATATTTGTGGATCACACAAACATTTGTCTCGGTGCGGGGATCGAACCCGCAGCCTCTCGTTTCGCAAGCTGGTGTCTAGCCATCTGCGCCACGGGGCTGTCTTTTTTTTCATTATATTATTTCAATTTTACATTATAAATGTCATAACGATACAAACTGTAGCAACAAATCAAAACTCCGATCAATTTACGTAGATACTACCAGGGCTTATTATCTTCAATAAAATCTGAAATTTTATAATATGCTTTTTTGTAAAGCTTATCTTTAATTGATTTCTTAAACTTTGTCAAGGGAAGCTCCCTTTGGAAGTTTGTTATAGAAGCGTTACATTGCCCCATAAAAGATTAAAAATATGTACGATATGACCAACCCTTGTACTCTCCATGTACATGAGGTACCTACTACGTCAAAATCCACCAAGAATCCCAAAAAGGCAAGGTAAATGCATTTACCAACCCGTAGCATACATAACAAGACGCGGGTCAAAGCTCCCAATTTGGAGTAAAACGTCGCTCTGGTCAGCCACAAGTCGGAGTTAAATTTAGCCCTGTTTATAATTCATGCACGGCTCACTGGCTGTACGCTAGTCAGTTCATCTGTTTTGTAATTTGATTGATTTATGATTTAACATATTTCCTTGATATTTTATCAACGTTTTGTTGTGATATCGTCGCTTAAGTTCTAACACAGCGGAAGTCAAAAATGACAACTTTTTAGGAGAGCAAAAACAATGTGCCTTTTTATATGTCGCGAACATAGGACTCATATTTTTTTTTATAAAAATATATGTATCGCGATCATATTACATATATTTTTATAAAGAAATATATGTACTATGATATCGATATATAAAAAGGCACAGTGTTTTTGCTCTCCTGAAAAGTTGCCATTTTTAACTCGAAATATCTAAATCATTCATCATCACAAAATTATGCTACGGACCAACAAGGAATTCTCCTTTATTTTGGTTTTCAAAATATTGGCAACGCACATTTACATGATTTCAATTTCTCACATAAACACAGCAAAGGTACTTAAAGTGAATGTTGAAGTGTAGCTAAAGATATTTCCATCTCCCCTGACCTGTGCTTGTTAATTAGACACCGTCGGGAGGGCCTCATTAGTCACGATGAGATCGGGACTCGTGATATCCACCGAGGAAGCATTTGCATGGAAACAAGCGCTTGGTTTTAGACAGGGAGTAAAATTGCAGCTTATTTATTCACAGACTTATTCATAATCATTCTATCTATCTATCTACATATGTTTGGACGGATAGAAATACTATATACTACATACGGATAGAAAACTTTCACACGTAAAAGTACTAAGGAATTTCTTAGATGTGTAGTCTGCCAACCAGCACTTGACCAGCGTGGTGGACTAAGGCTTAAACCTTCTCAGTTGTAGAGGAAGCCCGTGCCCAGCAGTAGGATGTATATATGATATATAAGGATGATGTATAAATTATATGATTATATGTATTGAGATGTGTATGGGATGATGATTATTTTCTTACTGGCAGTAAAGTGATCTGATTGAATTGATTGATGATTTGATTTCAATTAGTTTTTAAATGTATGTTCTAATTAGTTTTTAAATGTATGTTTCAATTAGTTTTTAAATTTATGTTTGAATTAGTTTTTAAATGTATGTCTGAATTAGTTTTTAAATGTATTTTGTATTAGTTTTAAATGTAAGTTTGAATTAGTTTTTAAAGGTATGTTTTTTAAGTTAAAGATCTGAATAAAAGGCTATATTATTATTATTATTAGTAAAGTGATCTAACTGGCAGTTTTATATAAAGAAAAAAACAATTTCCTACCACCAGCGAAAATCTTTGTAGATCTCACAAGCATTTGGGTCGAACATACAGCTTTTCGGTCCACCAGTTGATGTCTAACCAAATGCGTCAGGGAGGTTATATTAATAACGTAATCAAAATATTTTGCTTCACCGTTAAAGTACGTGATAATTATTTTTCGAATTCGTTTTTCAGTAATAAAGGCTCGTTCCTATTAGAGCTTTAAAAAAAAACAGCTAGTCAAATTTGTGAGGGAAACCTCTAGCTAGCCCTTCATGGATACAGTTGTGAGTGTGTGTGTCAGACAATCTACAGGTCTAAAATTTATTAACTTTTGATGACATAAAAATACCAATGGTTAACTAAATATATGCATAATTTTATGCCTAATTTTAATGCATCCCATAGTACATTCTTACTCCAACATTTAAGACAACAAGTTAACTATAAATTATATTTATCGACTACCAAAAAGGAAACTGAACTGCCGGACACATCTGTTGCGTAACTCGTTAATCTTCGACGTTGCGTCACAGCTATTTATTGATTTCGTATTAGATTCCGACGGCCATAACAGACATACTACATTTAGCTATAAAGTCACCGAAACGGCCAACTTTCCGCAGATTATATTACTAGGTAAAGCGATAAAATCCTTTAATACATAAACTAACAGATTCCAGACACGTACAAGCAGAACACACTAGACTAATAAAAGTAACAAGCGGCTGTGTGTAATATAATTATGTTAAGCAAAGAATATTTATTTATTTATATACCCTCTATTCTACACAACTCTATTCTATACAGGGTCTGTATTCAGACCGTGATCGAAAACTAAGATAGATAATAGCTGCGGTGATTATAAACACCGTGATATTAAAGAAAATCCTGACAAAAACTAAAATAAAAATACGTTTTCCTTACAACCATATTCGACAGCCCCGTGGCGCAGTTGGCTAGTAACCGGCTTGCGAAACGAGAGATCGCGGGTTCGATCCCCGCACCGAGACAAATGTTTGTGTCATCATCATCAGCCCAAATACGTCCCACTGCTGGGCTTTAGGCCTTAGTCCACCACGCTGACCTAGTGCCGGTTGGCGGACAATGTTTGTGTCTGGTCTGGGTGTTTGTGAGATCGAAAAGTCTCACGTAGTTTCTGATACCCACGACACAAGACTCGTATCTTAGTGTCGCAAGTTGGTGTCTAGCCAACTGCGCCACGGGGCTGTCAAGAAGAATATGTATGAGTGTTGGGAAAACGTCAAAATTTTTATTTTTTGTCGGGATTTTTTTAACGCCAATGGGTTTGTAATTACCGTAGCTATTACCTGTCTTAGTTTCCGATCACGGTCTGAATACACCCTGTATAGGTATAATACAAAATGAAATTAAAAGAAATGCCTAGAACTAAGTGACAATAGGTGGTCTTATCACTGACTGCGGTCTCTTCCAGACAATTTTATTTACAAAAAAGACATGTAAAGAGATGAATATTTTGTTTCAGGTAATAAGATCAAGATTTTGATATGAAATGGAACTGCAGGGATGGGCCGGGTGGTTGGTCTTCGTCGTGACCATCACACTGGCCGGAAGCGACTGGCTGAATTGCGCGAGGATACAAGAATGCCAGTGCAAATGGTCATCAGGAAAGAAGACGGCCTCGTGCGTCTCTGCTGGGTTGACCCAACTACCAAGATTAGCGTCAGACATACAAGTGTTGGATCTGCACGGAAACCCTCTAAGGGTGCTGTTACAAGACGCGTTTGGGAGTATCGGACTACTGAATCTACAACGACTAAATCTCAGTTCTACAGGACTAAAGGCATTACATTCAAACGCATTCAGGGAACTACGAATATTAATAGAATTAGATCTTTCACAGAACGAACTGTTGCAACTAGCGCCCAACACGTTCAAAGGAATCGATCGATTGAGACTTTTGATACTTAATGACAACCCTTTGACAACTCTCATCTCAGAACAATTTCCACCATTGAAATACTTAAAGAAACTTGAAATTTCAAGATGTAAGCTACGAACAGTTCACCCGTTCGCTTTTGTTAATCTCAGAGCATTAGAAACCGTTAATATCCATCAGAATTTATTATCTCATCTCCACCAAGACACTTTCAATTTGCCCGTATTAAAAACCCTAACATTATCAGATAATCCGTGGTACTGTGATTGTAGATTACGGGAATTCCATGAATGGTTTTTAAATAGCAATCTAGGGAATGAAGATGTGTTCTGTGACGGTCCAGACAATAGATCAAAACTGTCATGGCGCGGCCTCAAAAGAGAAGACTTCGTTTGTCCACCATCAGCAATGTCGGCACCAACTGTGATCAGAACAGAAACAGGAGCAGACATAGGCTTCGGCTGCTTCGTCAGGGGCGATCCTAATCCCACAGTAACGTGGTCTTTCCGCCAAGTTCAAGTAGTCAACAGTACAAGTAGAAGCAGTGAAATAACCATCCAAAAACATCAAGTGATACGTTTTGACGAATACAGTGACGATTTTTTTAACAAAAGTGCTCAGTGGGTCAATGTGACCATAAATAACGTTACTAGCGATTTAGCTGGTGAATGGAAATGTAGTGCTAAAAGTTCCGCAGGGGAAGCCTCAGCTTACTTGACAATTTTTTTACCCAAAGCCAGGTCAGCACCAGCTAGGGTTGCTCCTGATTATTCCACGTTTCTCTTAATAGCTGGTTCATTATTTGCTATGACTGCAGCTGGTTTCCTATCCGCCTGCATCTGCTGGAAGACCCGGCGTCGAAGAGTTCCACCTAGTAGAAGCTTTACTGACCAAGAGAAGAAACTTCTCGACACATCATTAGCGGCTAGCTGTGATAGAACTAGCGGAGACTTAGGCTCATCGTACGGCTTTGAAATGCTGGATAGGTCAATGTCTTTAGAAAGCGAAGACACTAGGTGCTTAGACCCAGTACAAATAACCATCGAAGGTCCTCCAGGGTCTTTTCCTCCTCCACCAGCTGAATTCGCTTTACCAGCTCCTTATGGGAACATTTTTATATCAGTCCAAGTTTCGGGCCACAACGACGAGTACCCAGATTTACTGGGGGGTGGTGCTACTTTGCCTAGACGTAGTAGAACTTGTTTTTTGAAGTCAGCGTACGACAATATGGGACCTAGGATTACTGCTGCTGGTAGCTCGACTTGGTCCCTTCCTGGTGCCAATGTCGATAAATCTTCTGAAAGGAAGGAACCACTGACTGTACCGCTCTCTACATTTTCTACTGAATTTACTGCTTTATAAAGGTAGACAGATTTAAAAGAATAATTATATAAAAAATATTTAATTTACTTATTTTATTTTCGTTGAAATTGATATCGGAGAACCAATGATATGTTTTTCAATTAACATTTCTCACTTAACGTTATTAATGAATCAAAGGCTATGTTTAATTTGAAAATCATTTTACGGGTGTTATACGTTTATAAATTTTTCCCTCATGTTATTGGAAAAACATTGAATGATAAAATGTGTGAATTTTATTAACATATCAATTTTGTATAGCTAATAACAGTCATATTATGTTTGTTTGTTTCTAATATATGAATTGTAATTTGTGTTGAATGTGAGATATAGGACTGATGTAGATTGTATACGATTTGTACATTTTTGACATCATTTTCTCGGCGTAATACAAGTGTATATCATGATTCATCGATCTTGCCAACGACTTAAGACTTTCATTTCTATAAGAAGCTCGTGGTCTCGCGGTACAAGTACGTGCCGTGGGATCTAGAGGTCCTGGGTTCGATTCCCGGGTCGGGCAAAGTGTTATGGGTTTTTCCATTAGGAAATTCTCAGTAACAGCACGGAGTCTGGAATTGTGCCCGAAAAACGGCAATAGGCTCGCCCCCTATTACGTGGGACTGATACATACCTGGCGAAATGTGGGTGCAGAAATGCACCTCTGCCTACTCCTTCGGGGAATACAGGCGTGAGTTTATGTATGTATGTAAGAAGCTTTTGTTACCGATTGATTGGTTTATGATATTGTAACCGCACTATACTAAATATGATACTAAACTTATACTGACAATTTGTCTGGTCAATCCCCACTTAAGCATCCCTGTTGGCCGGAATATTTACATCAAGTGCTGTGAAATGATCGTCTCTCGTTACTTGATACTTTATCTGGACGGAACCGTACTTATCGTCAAATGTATCATCACATTGACCTGTAATTTGTAAAGAATGAAGCTTTTTACCTTTGTCTTCTATTGCTACCTTCTATCTCTTATTATAATTCAAATTGGCTCAGTCTGAGGTCCAAAAAGTGTCAGAAGTTCCTACCAGATCTAACTATACTGAAGCAATTGTTGATAAAAAAAATTTATTAAAGCCACAGAAACGTATAATATTAAACAATTACTGGTGATACAATACCTACATACTTTCTTGACAATAATTTCGTCACTCAAAAATGATACAAACATTTTTAAATTTCAGTTTTAGCTTATAATACGGTTTAATTCGTGTTTTATTGAACAATTTCTTCTATAAACGATAGAAGTTTAGAAATTTTAATGTTCTGTAAAATGTTTTGTTTATTACAGTCGGTTCCAAATAGACTTTTTAAAATGAACTAATGGATGCAAATTAGATTTAAGCTATTTTAGTTCTGTACAGTAATGTAACATTTGGTCCTAATTAGATAAGTATTTCTAAGATTTTTTGATCAAAACGTTGCTTAAAGAAAGAATGAAGAATTGATAATAAAATGAGTGCAACATTTATGTTACTTTTATTCCCTTCCCATTTACTGTTTTTTATTACACTTCATAGTGAAGAGAGCGGCCTAGCCCTCTCTCCACATTTGAACACCGAATTTAGTGATGCTTAGGTTTGACAAGCTTTTAAATATTGATAGGAGAAGCAAGCTGAAAGGTTGACACAGGCCTTAGGGCTCATTTCTCTTCTATATTTACAAATTCCTATACAATTGCTATTGCACTAGAGATCTCATTCATTGAGATGTTAGGTTTAGACTAAGATTTATTCCATCATTAGAATGGGTTGCTGAAACGACCTATCTGTCTCAATTTTTGTTTAAATATGCATTCTATTCTTATAAAATTTACACAATGTTAAGATTTTATGGTCGATCTGTCTGGGTACCATTTGAGAAATGTCTAAAATGCGCGCGCACACATGCAAAGTAATAAAAACATGTTTTAAACTAAAGAAACGTGAACTTGCATATTTTTTTAAACGATGAGTTCCAGACGTCATGATTGAAATAAATCGAAGGAACTTCTTGGCATAAAAATTGTAGATATTTATGCGGGTAAAAAATACTTTAAGCTTTTAACAACGGTGTTTAACTAAATTCTTAATAAATACGATTATAGCTTGGTACGAAACATACAAGTCGTTACGCCTCGTAG
Organism: Hemaris fuciformis; assembly: GCA_907164795.1. Lineage (NCBI taxonomy): Eukaryota > Metazoa > Arthropoda > Insecta > Lepidoptera > Sphingidae > Hemaris > Hemaris fuciformis. Next base: position 2,023,243 of record OU015452.1, read on the forward strand.
TCTCACGGTACAAGTATGTGCCGTGCAATCACGAGGTCCCTGGTTCGATTCCCGGGTAGGGCAGTGTTATTGGATTAATCCATTAGAAAATTCTCTACTGACTGATAAATACTTGGAAAAATGTGTGTGCAAAAATGAACATTTGCCTACCCCTTTGGGGAATAAAGGCGTAAGTGTGTGCGTGTCAGTGGGTGAAGGTATGAAGAATGGGCTGAATTGAAAACACGACACTCATGATATGGGCTAGAGCTTCAGTGGCATGTTATATAATGCCAACAATAGTACAATAATGAGAATGATAGACGCATTATTTCATTCCAGTTAATTAACACAATAACACCCAGATCAATATTTATAATATAATTGGTAATTGGAACCAATATTGGTAATTTATATTTGGAATTAATATGTGCCGCATTGTTTGCCAAACTAATGAACAGACTAAGCGTACATTACCATAAACAGTATATACACAAAATGGCAAGATAAATGTGCATTTTGTATATAATGTTTTAGTAGTTGTAAATCCTCTGACTGCCTCGTGGTCTCGCGGTACAAGTATGTGCCGTGCGATCTAGAGGTCGTGGGTTCGAGTCCAGGGTCGGGCAAAGTGTTATTGAGTTTTTCCATTAGGAAATTCTCGGTAACAGCACGGAGTCTGGAAATGTGCTCGAAAAGCGGCAATAGGCTCGTCCCCTAATACGTGGGACTGATACATACTTGGCGAAATGTGGGTGCAGAAATGCACCTCTGCCTACCCCTTCGGAGAATACAGGCGTGAGTTTATGTATATATGTATGTAGTTGTAAATCCAAGTATCATTTTGATACACACATCAATGTTATAATAGAATGTTTCATACTTATTACTCAAAAATCTCCGAACGAAAGCAAATAAAATGAAGAGGGTGAAGAAGTCTGCAGAGGTGCACTTCAGCACCCACATTTCGTCAGGTATGTATAACTCCCACGTAAAAGAAGCAAGCTCATTGCCGTTTTTCAGGCACATTTTCAGACTCCGTGCTGCTACTGAGATTTTTCTAATGGGAAAACTCAATAACACTGCTTGATCCCAGAGTCAAACCCAGGACTACTACATCGCAGAGAGGCAGTCACAAGACGAATAAAATGTGGTACATAAATAATTTCTAGATTTTCGCTAAGAATCTTTAGTTCCGAAAAAAAGCTCCTGTGGGCACATTAACAAGCAAACCAAACCAAATATTTTCAGTTGAATATAATTTTCGCATATGCAGTCTTCTTCACGATGTTTTCGTTCACTATTAAAATGCAGTTTGTGCTTCAATTATTTCAGGTGATCGTTATAAAATAAATAATAAACTGCGGTCTATACATACAAAGCGCAAAGTGTTAATTGATGTTTTTGCAATTACACTTTATGTTTTTGATAGAAAGTGTTCGTTCCGGACTCGCCGAAGCGGTTTCACCTGCCCCTACTATCAGTACACGATAAAACTATAACAACAAAACTGGAATAAAATTTAAGGCCTAAGAAAGAAAAAAGATTTTATTGAAGGTAACTTAAAAAAAATATACTAATAATAACCAGGTGTTGTAACTTACATCATCATCATCATCAGCCCATATACGTCCCACTGCTGGGCACGGGCCTCTTCTACAATTGAGAGGGTTTAGGCCTTACAAGGCGACCCCGCGTACTCGTCATCACCGATTTGGGCCAAACTTGTGCCACATGCAGGATATGACTGTAAATGAAAGTAGCCAAAGGGAGATTTATTGGCCATCTGGCCAACTGCACCACTTTCATTTAGAATGCCTACCTAACTTCGATAAAATATAATCATCATCAGCCCAAATACGTCCCACTGCTGGGCACGGGCCTCCTCTACAACTGAGAGGGTTTAGGCCTTAGTCCACCACGCTGGCCTAGTGCGGGTTGGCGGACTACACACCTAAGAAATTCCTAAGAACTTTTAGGTGTGCAGGTTTTATCACGATGTTTTCCTTCACCGTTAAAGCAAGTGATAATTCATTGTGAATACACACATAACTTCGAAAAGTCAGAGGTGTGTGCCTGGGGTTTGAACCTGCGACCGCCGAAAGTCTCGACCGCGCGCCTAAACCTCGAGGCCATCACTGCTTTTAAAAAAAATAAAAGATAAAATAAAACTTATCTAAATCTACACGATCATATCGCTAACAATATTTCGTAGTAGTGTCTGATCGCAGCGAAATTCGACATCCAGCCGCGCGGCACAATCTGTTAAATGGAAGAGAAATAGAAAATAACCGATAGCAGGAAATCGGAACGGCTGGACATAAGTTATTTGGAAACGGCCAATGCCAAATGTTTAAAAACATTAAATTTAATAAACTGAAGACGGCAGAATTTAATTGAATTATATTTGGGAGGGTAGGACAGGCCAGCGTGGTGGAATAAAGCATTAACTCACTTGTGGAGGAAGCCCGTGCTCAGCAGTGGATCATATGCATACTAATATAAATTTTTTATTGATTTATTTATTTTATTTATGCTTCATATACATAAAAGCACATACATAAACTCACGCCTGTATTCCCCGAAGGAGTAGGCAGAGGTGCATTTCCGCACCCACATTTCGCCATGTATGTATCAGTCCCACGTAATAGAGGGCGAGCCTATTGCCGTTTTTCGGGCACAATTCCAGACTCCGTGCTGCTACTGAGAATTTCCTAATGGAAAAACCCAATAGCACTTTGCCCGACCCGGGAATCGAACCCAGGACCTCTAGATCGCACGGCACATACTTGTACCGCAAGACCACGAGGCCGTCATATAAAAGTATACAACACAAGTCACATAAAAGTATAAAAGTAAAAATATATAGTCCTCCTCCTTTATATTGTCTTTCTGATTAACTTCTTTGCGGGATTATGACAAATAAGGTCCCTTAGATTCGCTGAGCTTCATTGCTCGGCGTCGATACTGTGTGCCGCTGTTGATCCTGGAGCACAGGAGTTACAGTGGCGGGTGTGTGGTGTGGTAGTTTAAATATACATATACAGTAGGGTGAGATTTGAAGATCACAAAAATATATTTAAAAAGAAAGGCTAAGTGGACGTGACAGCCAAGACTATGAACATTATTCGACAACCCCGTGGCGCAGTTGGCTAGACACCAGCTTGCGAAACGAGAGGCCGCGGGTTCGATCCCCGCACCGAGACAAATGTTTGTGTGATCCACAAGTATTTGTTTCGGGTCTGGGTGTTTGTGAGACCGAAAAGTCTCTCGTAGTTTCAGATACCCACGACACAAGACTCGTATCTTAATGTGGGGTCAGAACTATGTATGTGACTGTTGGGTGTATTAATTACAACCTCGGTGGTGTTGTCTAAACACTAACTAGTGAAATGAGGCCGCGAGTTTGATCCTCACACTGAGACAAAAGTTTGTGTGCTCCAAAATATTTATTTCGGTACTGGGTGTTTCTGAAACGACTCTCGTAGTTTATAATATCCACGACACACGACTTGGTGTGGGTTTATAACTATGTATGTGACTACATATATTATACAGGGTTGATACGACCGAAAGATTTTTTTAACTGCATAATATACTAGGTACCATTTTCAAGCTCTGTACTAAAAATCAATAAATTGGAGCAGTAGTTTAGTCATAAATCATATTTTAATTTTTTTGCTCCATTTGAACACGATGTAGCTTTTCTAACAGCTGATTACGTCTAACGATAAATCCTACTCAAATCTACGCGTTGTTGCCGCTCTGTACAACGACACCACGATAACACACGCCGCGCAAGACGTTGCCAATTTGTACAGGTTTGTACAAATTTTTTGTAGGGTTGAAAACAGTAGTACTAAACATGTAACAGTAGTAATAAAACTGACACGCACCATATCGAGACTTGTGGAGACCATGTTAAATGTAGCTCAAGGTGCTTCTTTATTGCATAACACAACGGGAAAGCGGGGCACGGCAGAATGTATCATCATTATCTGATGATGATACATCAGCCAAAAGACGTCTACTGCTGGACATAGACCTCCCCCAAAGACTTCCAAAGTATTCTATCGGAAGCGGCCTGGATCCAGCGGCTTCCCGTGATTTTCACTAAATCGTCGGTACACAGAATGTATGGGCGTCGCCGGAATTACGAAATGGATTGTAAAGGCAATGTGGGTGAATTTATTAAACCTCCAGTAATCTTACTAAACGTAATGTAATAAGCAATAATTAATTGGTTTCTCACAGCTCTTCTAGAAAGTAAGAATTTTTTTCATTGATAATGCCTAGTTGATATTGAGGCGAGTTGAGACGTCCTAAGTTGTCCTAAATTCATCGACAGCCCCGTGGCGCAGTTGGCTAGATACCAAACTTGCGAAACGAGAGGTCTCGGGTTCGATCACCGCACCGAGACAAATGTTTGTGTGATCCACAAGTATTTGTTTCGGGTCTGGATGTTTGTGAGACCGAAAAGTCTCTCGTAGTTTCTGATTCCCACGACACAAGACTTGTATCTTAATGTGGGGTCAGAACTATGTACATATTCGCATATGTACATAGTTCTGACCCCACATTAAGGGCGACTGTTGGGTGTATTTAATTATTTAAGTTCGTTTGCCGGGTCGGTTCAATTTTATTGGAATTTTTCACTAAAAAAATTTAGAAGCAACACTAAGGTAGACAATGTACCCAAATAGGCGATAAGCTTGACACGCTAGGGTGGAACTGAAAAACTCAAATGGCGAAATGTGTTTGCATAAATGCACTTTCACATAACTATTTCCATATACGCATACCTACCTGTATGTCCGAAGAGTTAATTATATATCGTTTGTATGTAAAATCACAATCACTTAATCCATCTTCGTTACAGGCAACATATTCGGAATTTTGTAAGGCAACCTGGGCTTTGGACTTCTATGGAAGTACCGCCACTAGTAACACATTATGTTTGTACTGTTTACAACAAAGATATTGTTTAATTTTATTATGTGTGTAGACGTGAAGGTAATTTCTCAAACGCTTTCTGTATACACAGATACACCAAGTATAACAGATGACATTATCATCATTTCCAACACACCGGCAACACGTGTTAGAGATGGCGACAGATTTGCTCAAATCGCGCCGAAACGCCACGTCTCGTGAATGCGAAATAAATCCCTGTTTTATGATGAGCCGGGGCTCTGATATCGATGTCTCTGGAGCGAATTCTGGGTTTTTGGGTTATCTTAAACTGATGTGGTGCGCGATAATTTGGTATGATGGGGTAGAAAGGTAGGCAGTTGTGAGTTTAATCCTTGCTTTTGAAAGATCCCTATATACATACATAGATACATAACCTCACGCCTGTATTCCCCAAAGGGGTAGGCAGAGGTGCATTTCTGCACCCACATTTCGCCAGGTATGCATCAGTCCCACGTAAAAGGGGGCGAGAATATTGCTGTTCGGGCACAATTTCAGACTCCGTGCTGCTACTGAGAATTTCCTAATGGAAAAACCCAATAACACGTTGCCCGACCCAGGACCGATCAACCAGGACAGGATCGCACGACACAAGCTCTTTATACTGTAGTATATAATGCTCGTACCGCTAGGACAAGTTGTAACATAAAAAAGTTACTAATATTGATGATAAGATAGGTACTTAAAATTATAATTAAGCAGCATATGTTAGGAAATTGTTTCTTTTTACAAGAGATGATGATATCGACGCTACAAGTTTTTTTTTTTCATTATAAACATTAATAGTAATTCGATTAAACGAGTAGAAACGTAATTTCAAAAAGTTCAGCTTCACTATGAACCCGCTCCATTACAAGGTACTGATATAGCAATTAAGACACTTCAAACTCACTATACCATCGTCAAACGAATAACATTCCATGCATTGACAGCCCCGTGGCGCAGTTGGCTAGACACCAGCTTGCGAAACGAGAGGCCGCGGGTTCGATCCCCGCACCGAGACAAATGTTTGTGTGACCCACAAATATTTGTTTCGGGTCTGGGTGTATGTGAGACCGAAAAGTCTCTCGTAGTTTCTGATACCCACGACACCAGACTTGTATCTTAGTGTGGGATCAGAACTATGTATGTGACTGTTGGGTGTATTTATTTATAATATGACACAACAAATATTTCCCCACAAATTCTAAAACTGAAAATCCAGTCTCGACAAACAGAGTCCATGTCGTAGATCCAGAATAAACGCCGGTTGAACACGATCCGACGCGACGGCTACATCCCCTGTACACGATAGTCAAATCGGACTGGTGACATTTCAATTTGTATAAAATAATGGACACCGTAGTTGGGAGTCTTTGGGCGTCCGAAGACGTCGTGAGCTGCATGCAAACTAGGTGATTTTGGGAGTTAGGAATACTGGATGGGGCTCGCGTTTCCGAGACTTTTTTATACCGACAAGACAAAGTGACAAAAGTACCAGATGGTAAGCATGTTGTCTAAATAGAGCGTTGTATGACCTCTCCATTTGACTGGTGAAAAATATATTTATTAATAAAAAAGTGAAAGGGATCAGATGAATTTTGATACAAGGATTGATGATATCCTACTTTGTAAAAAAATTTTTTTTGAATATTGAATAAAAATTTATACTAAAATTCTACTATGTCCCGGGTTCGATTAATATTTCGATTTTGGTTCGATTAATTCGAATAAGGGGTAGAAATGATCCTCTGCAACTTAGTGGAATACAGGCGTGAGTTAATGTATGTTTGTAAAACATAAATTTAAAAGTTAAATGACAAAATGTCAGATATAACAAAAACTTTTGTGATTGATGATGTGATGTGCATTTGTGATTTAAAGAAATGTAAAAGTGGTTTTAAACAAATGGAAAAAAGGATAAACATACAGACGTTAACGCGAATATTATTATAAAAGTTGTCATTCTTTATAATGCGATTTCGTGGCATGAAAACGTAAATTGTTCATGTAAAATTCATGAATACAATAATTTTGCTTTTGGAAGATGCAAAGAAAATTGGAGTTATCGTTTATTTTTAAATGAATGTATTTATTTAAATGCTTGGCACACTCTTTTATTCCGCTGTAGCATAAGGTCACCCTCTTTGGATAAATAAATGAAGGTTTAAATTTTCTAAAGACGTTACAAAAAACAAAAAAGGTGTTGTTAAGACAATAAATAGATTGACCAATAGTTGCTTTGTTCTAAGCAGTTGCTAGAGCAATGTTTTGTTGTTATTTAGTTAATTGTCAAAACACTTCAAAATTTCATAAAAAAAGGAGATGAGAAAACTTTAATTTCTAAACAATTACCCTAGAAAATCATCAAATAAAAGCAGTGATGGCCTCGAGGTTTAGGCGCGCGGTCGAGAATTTTGGCGGTCGCAGGTTCAAACCCCAGGCACACACCTCTGACTTTTCGAAGTTATGTGTGTATTCACAATGAATTATCACTTGCTTTAACAGTGAAGGAAAACATCGTGATAAAACCTGTACACCTAAAAGTTCTTAGGAATTTCTTAGGTGTGTAGTCCGGCAACCCGCACTAGGCCAGCGTGGTGGACTAAGGCCTAAACCCTCTCAGTTGTAGAGGAGGCCCGTGCCCAGCAGTGGGACGTATTTGGGCTGATGATGACCCTAGAAAATCACGAAATTATGCAAACATTATTCAACGAAAAGGCATAGTTTTGTTAAAATATCACCGCTCTATTAAAATTGGTTTTAACAATGTCCCAAAACCAAAACGTCTCTTCCAAAACTTTTATATCTGGATCTGAGAAACCGAATTTTCGTTTTTGCCGCTTCGATACGACAGGTGTTGGAGGGGTATATTGAATAAATTATTTTATTTCAGCCCCAATACGTTTTTATAATAATTTGGATACCGAACGTGCGGAAAGCGATCGAAATTCCGTAATTTGACTCCGAAAAACTTTGACAGTAACGATTGAGTGTTTTAGTCGGAAAGTTGGTTAACATGGAACGCAATATGGAATATGTAATATTCTGAAGATGACACTGAATTATTTTGGTACACATTTTCACACTTACACCAAAGAGGTTGGCAGGATTTATACAACCGCATTACGCCGCCACCGTGTTTCTTGAGACAGTAGAGTGTAAGCAAATTGATGCCGCTGATAATTTACTATAAGAAGGACCTAATAATAGATACAAGATTTAGGAATTACATTTATTAAAGCGGTATCAACACAGGTTCTCTCGAGCACGCGTCACAAACTTCTGCTAAAGAACTAACGAGTCATGCTATGAGAGTGGTATCAACATTTTTGATCAAGCCGCTGTACAATCAATCAATCAATCAATATCATCACCATATCACCATAAACAACGTCAGCTACATTGACAAAGCCCTAATTTTCCTGTGGACGTAACACTTTTTGCTAATTAATATATCAAATTACTGATCCGTTAATTAAGATTTCATCATCATCATCAGCTCATATACGTCCCACTGCTGATTATTAAGATTTGATCATGTTTAATTAAGCGCGTTGTTTAAAGATGGACAGTATACAATTTCACAACACGCGATTAGTAGGTCTGCGAGTTTAGATAATTACATACATACATAAACACACGCCTGTATTCCCCGAAGGGGTAGGCGGAGGTGCATTTCTGCACCCACATTTCGCCAGGTATGTATCAGTCCAACGTAATAGGGGGCTTACTGAGAATTTCCTAATGGAAAAACCCAATAACACTTTACCCGACCCGGGAATCGAACCCAGTACCTCTAGATCGCACGGCACATACTTGTACCGCGAGACAACGAGGCAGTCATTATTAATTTAGATAATTAAATAATTATAATGCACTTAAATTGTGAAAATGAAATATGAGGAATCCAGCACGTCCTAGAAAATTTATAAGAATTTCAATAGTATGTCTAGCTTAACAGTCTTATCTTATTCTTTATTATGATCTGACGCCTGACACTTTTCTTCTTGAAGGTAATGCCCCGCAGTGAAACCTTATATTTATCAAAATAGATTTAGACAAAACAAGAAACGGGACTTTCTCTTAATCAGTGGCGGGACTTCCATAGAAGCCCAAAAGCATTAAACGTTAATTGTGTAATGTCTAGTTTATATTTGTTTGTTATGGGGTCTTTAATTAACAAATTGCTTTAATAAAATAAAGATTTCAAGCTTAAAAATATTTATTTGGAATTTTAAAAGGCAAATTGGGCTTTTGGGCTTCTATGGAAGTACCGCCACTGCTCTTAATGATCCCACATTTCGAAGAATCATCATCATCATCAGCCCATATACGTCCCACTGCTGGGCACGGGCCTCCTCTACAACTGAGAGGGTTTAGGCCTTAGTCCACCACGCTGGCCTAGTGCGGGTTGGCGGACTACACACCTAAGAAATTGCTACGAACTTTTAGGTGTGCACGTTTCATCACGATGTTTTCCTTCACCGTTAAAGCAAGTGATAATTCTTTGTGAATACACACATAACTTCGAAAAGTCAGAGGTGTGTGCCTGGGGTTTGAACCTGCGACCGTCGAAATTCTCGACCACGCGCCTAAACCTCGAGGCCATCACTGCTTATTTCGAAGAATCCTCTGGTTAAATTTCTAAGATTCTTTACTGATAAAAATAGATGTAGACAAAACAAGTGTAAGGTTTCATTTGTAAAGTTCATTATTTTGTATAAATAGTAATAAAATGTGGGTAAATGCTATTTTGAAAATAAAAATGGGGTTATGGATTTTAAATTTTTGTGTGAAAAAGTTTACGACGTTTACACAGTTTAATATTCGAGTGATTGCGGATCAAAATAAAGAAAGTGGTTACAGGTTTGTGGTATCATTTCTGGATGGTGTTTCTTACACAAGCAATGAGAAATTCTTTTTACGATACCACCACATCGAGTCCTTTCGTTTAATCTTTAAAAAATCTGCTAATATTTTTAATAATCCTAGGTTCCGCTTGTAATGGTCATTCGATGGAATATTAAATTACTAAAACAAAAGTTTTAGTAATGACTGGAATATATAAACGCTTTACTTTAACACAAAGATGTGGTATTAAGAGGTATTAGTTACATACATACATAAACTCACGCCTGTATCCCCCGAAGGGGTAGGCAGAGGTGCATTTCTGCATCCACATTTCGATAAGTATGTATCAGTCCCACGTAATAGGGAGCGAGCCTATTGCCGTTTTTTGGGCACATTTCCAGACTCCGTGCTGTTACCGAAAATTTCCTAATGGAAAATCCCAATAACACTTTACCCGACCCGGGAATCGAACCCAGGACCTCTAGAATGCACGGCACATACCTACTTGTAACGCGCGACCACGAGGCAGTCAATTATTAATCAGGTATTAATTTTGGTTTAATAATGATAAAGCTGAAAGCAGTAGTTAAGATGCAATGGCAATAATACTAATAAGTACGATAAACAGTAAAAGCTAGCTTATACAGCCTAGGTTACCTTCTCATTTCCCTCCCATCCCATAAAATAAATTCACCACGACTCCCCAAAAAGCCCAACTGTATAATAAATCAGACACATCCAATTTATTATCCCACTTACACTTCTAGATAATGCTTAGGTACTTTGTACAACTTCTAAGTAGTTTACAAGTTACCGCAAGTTACCTTTTTTCCTAAGCAACATTTAAGTAACATTAAGTACTTGGCTAAGTTGGTCGGGTGAGCCGGTGGCAAGGGCATTTGAATGCCGCGAAGGGCTAAGTTACATGAAGTGTTAAAACGTGTTAATCCCTTGTAAGTCTTCCAATCTTGTAATGTAATAATGAAGTGTAATAAACAACTAAGTAAGGTTACAAGGTCGGGGTAATAAAGAAATATAAATTAAGGGGATCTTATAGAAGGAAATTGCTTTTGATGAGATATTTAGAAAACCTTCTGGTTGATCGAGGTTTTCAAGGTGTGTTTTTTTGTTATCACACAATTTCAAAGCAAAGGAAAACATTAAGATCGCACTAAAAGTGAGATACATTGTGTTTTCATGTGATAGCCAAGTCAACTATTTTATTTAAAACATACCTACATACATAAACTCACGCCTGTATTCCCTGAAGGGGTAGGCAGAGGTGCATTTCTGCACCCACATTTCGCCAGGTATGTATCGGTCCCACGTAATAGGGGGCGAGCCTATTGCCGTTTTTCGGGCACATTTCCAGACTCCGTGCTGCTACTGAGAATTTCGTAATGGAAAAAGCCCAATAACACTTCGCCCGACCCGGGAATCGAATCCAGGACCACTAGATCGCACGGCACATACTTGTACCGCAAGACCACGAGGCAGTCATTGACGATGTAATATATAATTGACTTATTTAAAACATAAAATATTTTTAAGTCACTATAAGATTTTGTCTGGTAAGCTAAGTGCAAAATAACTTAAGACAGAAGGTCTCTTCTGTTTTTCTTTTCCTCACATGGATCTCACAACTTTTTACGGCAGAAGAATTGAGTTGCGAGACTTTTTTACATGTTTTTATTATTTAGGAATGCGAAGTTAAACAGCCTATATGGCTTAAGACCTAATCCCTTTCTAGAGTAGAAGAGCTGCCTGCGACTGCCAAGATATCTTTGTGAACTAGATGATTAATTCTCGAAACTATAACGCACTTCATAATAAATAGTTGGTAGGAAACATAGACTTGTTATAAGAATACTTCATCATCAACAGCCTTTTTCACGTCCACTGTTGGACATAGGCCTCTCCTATGGCACGCCACTGGGCTCGATCCTCGGCTCTCCTCATCCAACCGCTGCCAGCCACCTTGCGGATATCGTCACCCCACCTAGCCAGAGGGCGTCCTACACTACGTTTGCCGAGCCGTGATAAGATAAGAATATTTAGTCAAAGTCAAAGTCAAAATCACCTTTATTCAAATAGACTTTTACAAGTGCTTTTGAATCGTCAAGTAAGTTTTTTTTTAAACTATTGCCGTGATTACTTAACTTATCTTGCGTGATTTTAAATATGTTAGAATAGAACATAATATTACTTTGGTAATCATAAGAGATGATAAAATATCACCTGAATTCAAGGAATACATTAAATGAAATAGTCTGAGGTATTCATCTCGATCTATCACTTTCACTAATAAGAAACGCAAAGGAAACCCACAAAAAAGTTAATGTGTTTAGCATTATTTACAACGACAGAAAGCCGTAAATGTTGGCTGACTTTCATGACACAAAATTGGCTCCAATATTTGGACCAACATTACCGCGGAGCTGTTCGAATATTGTTTTGATAAAACGGGCTGTTGTACTTATATACAGAATGTATTCAGACCGTGATCGGAAACTAAGGCAGGTAATAGCTAAGGTGATTACATACCCCCTGGCGTTAAAGAAAATTCTGACAAAAAATTAAAAAAAATACTTTTTCCATACAACCATCGGTATTAAATGTACGCGGTTTGTATGGAAAACGTATTTTATTTTATTTTTTGTCAGAATTTTCTTTAACGCCAATGGGTTTGTAATCACCTTAGCTATTACCTGCCTTAGTTTCCGATCACGGTCTGAATACACCCTGCATAAAGCCGATGAGTTTGTTTGGAACGCGCTAATCTCAGGAGCTATTGGTCCAATTTGAATAACTCTTTTTGTGTTAAAAAGTCAATTTATCGAGGAAGGCTATGGGTGCGGAGCAATAATGAGAAAATGAATAACAATTTTAAAACACTGCAATGAAATATTTATGATTTTTGTAATTCAGTGCATAAAACTAGTAATCGTTAATCGCCACATGCGTATTAAAAGACATACATACATCCATACATACATAACCTCATAAACACACGACTGTATTCCCCGAAGGGGTAGGCAGAGGTGTATTTCTGCACCCACATTTCGCCAGGTATGTATCAGTCCCACGTAATAGGGGGCGAGCCTATTCCCGTTTTTCGGGCACGATTCTAGACTCCGTGCTGCTACTTAGAATCTGCTAATGGAAAAACCCATTAACACTTTTGACCGACCCGGGAATCGAACCCACGACCTCTAGATCGCACGGCACTTACTTGTGCCGCGAGACCACGAGGCAGTATTAAAACGACGTATTAAAAGAATACACATTATTCGAAAGAATAATGTAGTATTTCTAAAGTAGTAGAAATACTACTTTAATAGGTGATAACGTCCATAGTGCAGTTGTCTAGACACTAGCTTACGAAACGAGAGACCGCGAATTCGATGCTCGCACAAAGACTTAAGTTTTAGTGATCCACAAATATTAGTCTGGGTGTTTGTAAAAGTGAAAAATCTCCCGTAGTTTCTGATACCTACGACACAAGACTCGTATTTTAGTGTAGGGTAAGAACCATGTACGAATATGTGGCCGTTAGATGTTATTTTTTTACTAATTATAGTTTAACCGTTATTTAAACCAATTGGAATAGCTCAAATACCAATTGAGGTTTAGGCACCCGGTAGAGTCAAAGTCTCAGCGGTCACATGTTCAACCACCCAACACACACATCTCAGACTAATGAACACTGAATTATCGCGAACTTTATCGGTGAAGGAAAACGTCCTGAGAAAACCTGCACATCTAAAAGTTCTTAGAAGTTTCTTAGGTGTGTAGTCCGCCAACCCGCACTAGGCCAGCGTGGTGGATTAATGCCTAACCCCCTCTCTGTTGTAGAAGAAACCCGTGCCCAGTAGGGGGACTTATATGGATGGGCTGATGATCATGAAAGATATTTTAAATTGATTTATTTTTTACCGTAATTCGTTTTAAGTTGACGCAGACGAAATCGTCGACAGCAGTCGATACAAAATAATATGCAAAAAAAAAACACAGATATATACAAAATGCGATATATACAATATGTACAATTTGATTCAACCATGGATCCAACCATTCAGACTCAACTAATATATTTTAGTAGATTGTCTATATCCAATTAAGAGGTTAATCAAGTTAAGCTATAATCAATACGTGAACTCCGAATACAAAGGCCTTTTACTCCAAGAGGTATTGAATTAAAGTCTTAAGAAATTTATAAATGTACCTACAGTATTTGTACTGGGATTTTATTAGTAAGCTTGGCATTTTGTATGGCTTTATTTTTTTTATTACACATCCAAGCCTCTTTAATCTTGTAGGAGTAGGTAGGGATGTTTTGTTCTTATACATATGTTTATTCAGTTGGTTTAATACCACATAATATATGGTTTTTTGTTTGTGAATGAGTAGAAAACAATCAATAGTTGCAAAAGCAAGCAAGAAAAAAAAAGAGTATGAAAGGGCAATGCCCAACTGACTATACAACTTAGTATCAGCACAAATATTTTTGTGCCACAATGAAAACTTGTGCATAGTATTGTAATTAACATACCCTATCAATAAAACTAAATAGTACTTGCATAATTTGCGGGGTTCCATGGTAACTAAAGGGTCAAAGTATAATAAAACCACATAAGTAGGCAGTCAAAGTAAAGTTTTAATATCATTATTATTCCATGTACTCTTCTTCAAAAATATTGTCTAGGAATGGCGCTGGTGTAGTAATATTATTATGCCATCCCCAACTCAAGTACCAAGCAATAGTCATTATGTGGGCACAACAGCCGACTGTGTGTTTGCCCACTAAGCAGATAACCAGAGATAGCCCTTAGTGTATTTGCTGTATTGACACATTTAAAACTGGCACATCTTATATTGTTGGAGCATCTAAAGCATGATTTAAATGATTAGCATCATACTGTAATTGTCGCTGTAGTGTTCTCCTAGCTGCCATCCAACAAGCTTTGCACACACATTTTAGATGTGAGATCTGGAAAATGGATATAATTGTTAGTAATGTGAAATATTTCATAAAAGTTAAAACAGGGATTCTCATTTAACATGAAGAAGAGATATCCAATTAAGAATAATGTTCCTTTCTTGACAATTGGGACATACTCTTTATGATTGTATGCATAGTACAGATATTCCACATATAAAACATACATTTCAATGGCTTAATATAGGAGCTTGAAGTGAGCCAACTTGAAGAACAGCATAACACTCCATGCAGAGAATGCCATCCCATGAAATCTGTGAAAATATATGTTTACAATAAGACTTTGTATTTAAATTCAAAGGCTAGTATAATATACTACCTCTGTGAATCAGTTAATTGTGTCTTACTTGTTATGTCTGAAATTCCCAAGTTAAAGCTAATAATAGGTAGCAGTTTAAGTGTTTGGGATTGTATATCCCTGTGTCTTAAACAGCACATTAAAGCGGGCAATTAGAATAGTTATAAACATCACAGTAACAATAGTTAAAACCTGGCCTAACAATGAAGTATTGAAAATAAAAACCTGAAAATCTTCATTGGAGCATAAACAGAATATCTGTTTACATATAACATACAATGTAGCTGTTAACTACATTGACAATGACTGTGTTGTAGTCACCACCTCCAGAGAGAAGACAGAGTTCCAACAGTTTAAACACTAATAGTAATACATTTTTAGATTAATTAATTTTTAATAAGAATACAGTTTTGAATTCACTTACCGGCGAGGGTGAAACCCACATAGAGTATTGTACATGATTTCATTGATTTCTCTCAATGCCTGCAAAGGTCCATAACGTAGCCGAAGGGTACAATTAACACACCGGCGAACTGATATTACCATAATACGAGAACAGTGATATAAGGAGTATCTGTCTCACAACCACTTTTCACAATAAATTGTACAAGGAGTCTCTATCTCGATTATAAAGTAAGTTACCTATATGGAGTCTCTTTCTCAAAATCACTACTTATTAATATTATATAACTAATAACCACACTTGGAATGTTTACTTTTGCGAAAAACAAACGTAACGGCCGTTTTGCATAAACATTAAACATAATATAATGACATTATCCCGCCCGCCAACCAATTTCAATGTTGCCAAGTGCATAAGGCGATTTATTATTCTTATCTATACTATATACTATATACTATATACTATATATACTATATTATAATAAAGAGGAAAGGTTTGTATTTTTGTATTTTTGTATTTTTGGATTTTTGGATTTTTGGATTTTTGTATGTTTGTTACGAATAAACTCAAAAAGTACTGAACCGATTTCGATGATTTTTGGTATGGAGATAGATGTAACCCACCGAAGTAACATAGGATACTTTTTATCCCGGAAAATGTAGTATTCCCGTGGGAATGGGTATAAGTAGCTCTGTCAATATTCTGCTTTTACGCCTAAACCATTTAACCGATATGAATGAATTCTTTTACAGACATAAATGTGATTCTATAAAGTAACATAAACTACATTTTATCCCGGGAATATGTAGGGTTCCCGAGGGATGAGCATATAATGTAATGCGAAAGTAACACTGCCTGTATTATGCTTTCTCGCCTAAACCATTTGACCGATTTCGATGATTTTTAGTATGGGAGTAGATGGAACCCACCAAAGCAACATAGGATACTTTTTATCCCGGAAAATGTAGTATTCCCGTGGGAATGGGTATAATTAGCTCTGTCAATATTCTGCTTTTACGCCTAAACCGTTTGACCGATATGAATGAATTATTGTACAGACATAAATGTGATCCTATGAAGTAACATAGACTATATTTTATCTCAGGAATATGTAGGGTCCCGTGGGATGAGCATATAATGTAATGCAAAAGTAACACTGCCTATGCTTTGCTTTCACGCCTAAACCATTTGACCGATTTATATGATTTTTAGTATGGGGGTAGATGGGATCCACCCAAGCAACATAGGATACTTTATATCCCGGAAAATGTAGTATTCCCGTGGGAATGGGCTTTCACGCCTAAAATATTCGCGCGATTTATATGAATTTTGCTATGGATTTAAATAGAACCCTTTGAAGTAACATAGACTATATTCTATCCCGGGAATATGTAGGGTTCCCGTGGGATGAGCATATAATATAATGCAAAAGTAATGCTACCTGTGTTATGCTTTCTCGCCTAAACCATTTGACGAGTTAAATGAGTTTTAGTATGGAGGTAGATAGGACCCACTGAAGCAACATAGGATACTTTATATCCCGGAAAATGTAGTATTCCCGTGGGAATGGGCTTTCACGCCTTAAATATTCTCCCGATTTATATGAATTTTGCTATGGATTTAAATAGAACCCTATGAAGTAACATAGACTATATTCTATCCTGGGAATATGTAGGGTTCCCGTGGGATGAGCATATAATGTAATGCAAAAGTAACGCTGCCTGTGTTATGCTTTCTCGCCTAAACCATTTGACGATTTAGATGAGTTTTAGTATGGGGGTAGATAGGACCCACTGAAGCAACATAGGATACTTTTTATCCCGGAAAATGTAGTATTCACGTGGGAATGGGCTTTCACGTCTATACTATTCGCCCGATTTATATGATTTTTGGTATGAATATAAATGGGACACTATGAAGTAACATAACCTACGTTTTATCCCGGGAATATGTACGGTTCCCGTAGGATGAGCATATATTGTAATACGAAAGTAACACTGCCTGTGTTATGCTTTCACACTTAAACCATTTGACTGATTTGGATGATTTTTGGTATGGACAAAAATGATACCTTAAAAAAGGACATAGACTATTTTTTTAATACTTACTAATATTATAAATGCGAAAGTAACTGTCTGTCTGTCTGTCTGTCTCGCTTTCCTGCTAAAACTACGGAACCGATTAAAATAAAATTTGGTACACAGATAGTTTAGACCCTGAGAAAGGACATAGGCTACTTTTTATCCCGGAAAAAGGGTTTTAAGGGGTTGAAAGGGGAGATGAAAGGTTGTATGGAAGTATTGTCATTTTTAAAGCTAGAAGCTTGAAACTTATTTTTGTTGATTAGATATAAATAAATATGACATTCAAAGTTTGTAAAAAAGTGTACATTTAAGGGGGTAAAATAAAAATAGGGGTGAAAGTTTGTGTGGAAATTCGTCATTTTTGAAGCTAGAATGATGAAACGACGTGTAGACGACTGTAGCTTTATGTAACTAAATGTCTCTTACGCTTTCACGATTAAATCATTTGACCGATGTAAACGATTTTTGATATGGACATAAATGGGACTCTCTGGAGTAAAATAGACTATAACTTATTTTCATTCTGAACCCAACCCTGTAGTCTACGCGGACGGAGTCGCGGGCAAAAGCTAGTAATCGATATTTCTCATGACCATTATTTTTACAGAAAATATTTTCGTGTTATCATTATACTGTCAGGATATGCAACGTATGATTAAAATATACAGCAGAGAAAAATATGCACTATTAGAATACAAGAATACTTGCTATAATATTTTAATGAAAATAAATACAGAGCTATTAATTGATGTGATTGTTGCAAATAAGCACTTTGATAAAAGCAATGTGCGCAAAGCATAAATCTGTGAAGTGCTTTAAAAATGTTTGCGTGTGGTAGTAGAAACAGAAACTTATAGCAACCACCACCGAGCATTGCTAAAGAGTAAGTTACTTTTATTTGAATAAGTGTTATTATTAACTTTTCACACTAGCGAACTCACTAGCAAGATCTAGTGACAGCTTAAAACAATATGATAATTGTAATTTCTGCTTAATAGTAAATGATCAAATAAATTAAAGGTCGATTTCATATATTTTTTTATCATGACAACTCAGCGTAATAAAACGACAAACAGAAACTGTAGGTAGTAGGTAAATAAATAGAAATACTATTTATATTTGTATTTTTTAATCCGGCAAATGTAGGGTTAACTAATACGATATAAAATCATTAAAATTAAAGACAAGAATTGTTGATATTACTAACTTTTGGCACAACTTAAAATCATGCGATACTGCTTATGGGCATTCTCCTTTACTTGCTAACCAATAAATTATAATCGTAAAATTCTCAATACAGCACAGTCTGGAAACGTGCCCGAAAAATGGCAAAAGGCTGGCTATTGTTTCGTGGGACTGACATGTGGGCATACATGCGTAAGGGTATGTATGTATGGATTAAACTTACTCGTTCGGTAATGTACAATATGTTTTGCAAGTAAACATGATGATAAAACGCATCTTGTCGGCATTTCGCTAAAACCGCTGAATTAAATCATGAAATGTCAAAAACAGATACATATTTCATCAGATCACTCACTCTCTACCAGCAGACAATATATGTAAAATGTCTAAACACAAATGAATTCTCTAAACTTTAATACATTTGTATTTCCAAATCAAATGTTTGCTCAAACGTTTGTAGCGTACCCAAATATCCAAACTTTGAGACCAACACAAAGAGAATAAAGCTGTAATGAAATGTACCGTCCAGGGAAATCAGCCAGTTTTCATTAGCTTAGAATATAAATCGCACTCATTGGAGCCAATTAAACAAGAATACTTTACGAGGAAGGTGAAATATTTGGTTATTTCATGGCTTTTGTTGCTGTTTCAATTTCTGTGTGAAATGCTGACTTGCTTAACGAAGGTAGGCCATTTAATGTAGACTTTTTTACTACTGCCCCTGTGATCCAACTTCTGCACATTAGAATGTACTCGTATACTGGCAATGTCAGAAATGACATGAGTCTCATTTCTTTGTTTCCCTTATGTTCCAGTTGCAACGAAGGTAAGAAGTAAGAAAGTAACATCTAGAAGAAATTAAAAATTCTTAGCTCCAGTCCAGCAGAAATATTCTCATACCCTTCAATACTGTAACAGGCGGAGAAGCTTAAATAGAAGGGAGATGGTTTGGGTCCAAGAGACCGTATATCAAAACCGCCCGAACACACGATAACTCAATCTAAACTAAACGAGAACTGAATGAATTCCGATGCTCATGACCGGGGGTCAGGTCATGTTTCAGAATTATGGGTTTCACACTCACTGTAGGTACTTATGGTCAATATCACAGAACAGCTGAATAAGATTAGAAGGAAAATAGACAGTATTTTATATGGGGAGGAGTGTCGTCGCTTGTCTGTAACCTATTCGTTCTACTAAGATTACACGACCAATGATAAAATTGAAAACAAAAATGAAGGGCTGCTATTGGTTGTCACACATTTATAAAAGTCTTGATATTACACGCAACCCGAATTACTAAGAATCGACCGTGTTAAACATATCGGGTTGGTCATTAGTACGGGACTTCAACTGACAGCGAAACGCAGTATGCAGATAGTACGCTTCGACAGAGTCTAGCTCACTTCCGTGCGGAGTCGAAGAGTGGGGGCGTCAAGCGATGTCGACGAGTGAGAGTGGCAGATTGAACGTCGTCAATTCTCATCGAACCACCGAGCGGACAACAAGTGCCTAGAAACTGTCTTACGTTTCGTTGTACTATAATTTGTCAAGTTTGATTGGAAATATAACCTCTAAATGTCTTAAAAGTTTTCACTCGGCCTATTAAGCCGACAAACATATGATAGTCTAATCGTAGGTTCGGCACGGACGGCATGCTGACCTTCCTTTCTAGTCTTATTCAACTGTTTTGTGGTCCCAATCTAAAACATAAGTCTTAACTCCAGCATTGACATTATTGAATAGCATATTTCAGGAACATTATAAGACCGTGTGAAAGGTCTTTAGATGGCATCCTAATTCTCTTTCAGCCGACAATTTCCATATATACTCGTACTGTATAATTAGAGCAAGTATTTATACCCCTATTCTCTCGTGTTAATTAGATCATTAATCTTAGTCTTATTCCCTAGTCTATTCGATAAGTTCTCCATGTATTCTTAGATAATATCGTATAAGAAGCAATCGAGTCATCAACGTGGTAAACTCACACTGTATTCAGTTTACTAACAATAAGTTTGTTGCTCGATCATGGTTAGTACCGTTGTCTTATAAAAAAAATACATGAAATAAGGTTTATTATTACCAGTCATGACCAGTTCAAGACAAATTTTATCAAACCGATCATATTAGTATCATTCTGGCGGGTATAGTTTCTAATGGACGGTGTTTGCTATGAAGTTAAATAAAATGCCAATCAATTATTGGGACTCAGACAAGGTGAACTTAGAAGAATTAGGTTTTGTGCGATAATAAATAATAATAAATACACCCAACAGTCACATACATAGTCTGACCCCACATTAAGTTACGAGTTTAGTGTCATGGGTATCTAACTACGAGAGACTTTTCGGTCTCACAAACACCCACACCTGAAACAAATATTTGTGGATCACACAAACATTTGTCTCGATGCAGGGATCGAGCCCGCGGCCTTTCGTTTCGCAAGCTGGCTTCTAACCAACTGCGCCACGAGGCTGTCACGATGGTTGCTAACCAGGCGGATACGAATATCCCAGTAAGCAAATTAGGTCTCCGGTCTTTATCTTACTGACTGAATGAAACGCTGCAGGATTTTAACATATTGTGTAATTCAAGTTAATCGCATGACTATTATTTAAGACTTAATTAAAACTTATGTTTGTACATATATTAATTTATGTTTGTGTCAGAAGGACAGGGGTTGCTCATCCGTGGGAGATGTCACCTACCCCTTTGTGAATAACATAACATGCGTAATCTATTATGTATGTAGCAAAATTACTTCGGGAA
The DNA here is from genome assembly GCA_907164795.1 of Hemaris fuciformis. NCBI lineage: Eukaryota > Metazoa > Arthropoda > Insecta > Lepidoptera > Sphingidae > Hemaris > Hemaris fuciformis. The sequence goes on from OU015452.1 coordinate 2,044,767, forward strand.
AATATAAGCGAGTTGCTCAATTACCTTTTAGACTATAAAAGAATAAACTTAAGGGTTTTTTATTATTATTTATACATTAAAATGCCCACCAAAATTCCGCACGATCACTTTGCTTCTCAATTTGGTTAGTGTTGCAGACAACTTTAAAGGCAAATTATTTTTGAACTATAAACTATTTTGGTTGATGTTGAATTTGTATAAACATAAATTACCAAAGTTTTTAGGGTCTGCAAAAACTCATTACGTTAGGACGAGGGTGCTACGTGCAGGTCACCTTTCCTGTGATTAATTACAGGAATGAAATGTAGGCGTTTCGGTTCAGCCTACAGCGGCGAAAAACGATAGTAAAAACTGAAAAACTCTAGAAACGCTCCACGAGGGGGGGCTTCAATCATGGTGAAAGGATGACCGTGCCGGCAATTTTATTGGCCGGTTTGTCGCGGTCGGTCCTTTGATCGCCATGATTGATAGTCCCCCAAACTTCTTCACAATAAGGTGAAGAGGTATTCGGCCGGCATGATTGTGTCGACCAACGGGAGACCATCATCTCTCGCTGGTCGGCACTTTTTCTGGACTCCATTGCGCTTACCATCAGGTGCAATGGGGTCACTTTGCCGTGCCAGAATAAAAAAAAAAAAAAAAAAAAAAAAAAAAAACGAATTAAGCGATTGATTTTATGAATGAGGTTTTTGCAATGTTATTTCACGCGTGAATTCGCTCGTAGTGTTGATTTTATCAATAAATGATTTACAAATAATCCCCTCTGTTTATCAATATTCCGTTAATTAACTTGCTTAGATATAAAGCTAATCCCAAAAGAATTAGCTTTCGCACCTGTAATAGGTATTAATAAAGATCCTTGTATGTTCTTGGCAGAAATTTAGATTGATACCTACATATATTTTTAAGTATAATTTAATTTTAATAGTAACTGAATAAGAACTGCTGAAAATATATCTTCAAAATTGTTATTTAGATGTAATGACGACGGCAAAGTGGCAACACTACATCTTATAGTAAGTACGATGCTGTCCAATCAGATCATGAAATCATACATACATACATAATCTCACGCCTGTATTCCCCGAAGGGGTAGGCAGAGGTACATTGCTGCACCCACATTTCGCCATTTATATATCAGTCCCACGTAATAAGGGGGGAGCCTATTGCCGTTTTTCGGGCACAATTCCTGACTCCGTGCTGTTACCGAGAATTTCCTAATGGAAAACCCCAATAACACTTTGCCCGACCCGGGATTCGAACCCGGGACCTCGTGATTGTACGGCACATATTTGTACCGCGAGACTACGAGGCAGTCATCAATGATCATCATGATCATAAAATCAAAAGACATTTTAATCCGTTTACTATGATTTCCACTATTATATTATAATCTAAGATATTACTGCAAATTCAACGGGTTTCACATTCTAGTAGAGAGCGCGATATCTTAAAGATCTATCCTTTTTAAAAGGGGTTAAGTAACTGCTATTTTCATCGGAGAATTTTACTTTTAAGCCACTGCTTTAAGGTTAACGTAAAAAAAACAGAATGTCCATTAATCTTCCACGTCTTACACTTAAAAAAAGACTTTATTTTACTTTAGCGATTTTAAAAGTCTATGAAATATAGCTTTGTTGATTAATAAGACTGCAAGTAATAAATATGTATATATCTTTATCTACAATACCTCGAATTAATTTTAGATCTAACGTGTTAATTGTTCGCAGGTCGACTAACAATAACACAATATACAATTCACCGATACTGCAATATTCTTTGATTCACTTAATAAATATAAAAATTTACTTAATCCTCCTGTAAGCACTTTATGCGATATTGTGTAAATTAGGGATGTCTATGTTATAAAAACATCGATGTTAACATCGAACCAGAAGTATCCATGTACGATAAACATCGATTGAAAAACATCGATGTTTTTGGTAGGTATGTCGGAAAATGCAATAAAGTAATTAATATATTATGTGAAAATATCTATCGATATTTATATTTTTACTAAAAAGTATCGATACTACGAACTACATCTGGCTACCTTGTTGTTTGGTGTCATTAAGACTAAAAGTCCAAGTTACCTCTACGAGAAACTGGTTTGGCGACAAGATCACATAAAATACTCTTATCGTTATTGTTCCAAGCAGTTATGTATACCCCGCCACACTACTGCGGCTTTCAGATGCAGTTTTAAGTACGCCGCCACTCATTGCTGGAACAATATCCCACCGCGTGTCAATCTAAAAAAATAAATAATAATAATTAGGATTTAAACGTGAATTCAAACAAATATTATTAAAGCTACAAAAGCAGTCGTAACTATTCATAATTGCTTGTAAAAAATTACATACCTCACTTGTACCAATAGAACAGTCAATGATCTGGTTGTACCGCACTTAGTGGCGACTATTTATTTATTTTTCATTGTTAACTCACTTTTAGAATTTAATTACATTATGTAACAAATAATTTAAGCGCTTGGTCCAACTCGCGGACGGCTTGTGTCGGCCATCTTATTTGCGGCCTCGTCTCAATGCGCGCTAGACAGAGACAGCAGATAGATGGTCTCCTCTAATAATGTAATTATGTAATATTTCTGTGTTTTTCTATCGCTTCACAGGCCTGAATTGGCGCTATGAGATTGTTTTATTGTTTTTTTTTTCGTTTTGGTTTTTTGATATTTTTTTCGCGATTAATAAGTACCTATATATAGTTTTTATGTTGCGTTTGCTATTATTAATTTAATTTAGACTAGTGCAATATATAAGAATAGTATATTTTAATGTAGTAATATTATTAACTTTTATTAAATCAGTACGCCTACTTAGCGTCCGTTTTGTCACTTGGTCCCTTTATTGAAAACCAGCGGTGCAATACCGTGTAAGCGGAATTGCAGCATACAGCTGAATGAAGGGATCATTGTTGGCTATGTAAATTGTATCTACTAATTGTTTGGTTGTTTGTTCTTTGTATCTGTTTTTCGTATAGCCAACAATAAAACTTTTTTTCTTTCTTTCTTCTATACACTGTAAATACTTTTATTTCTTACTTTTTTGTTATATCCAATTTATCTTTATTTACAACTAGTCATTTTAATTATATATAGCTTTTTGTTTTGTCGTTCACTTTTAGAGGAAACCATTTTGGATTATGATATGTTTATTACTCTTTAGTTTCGACTGTAATTGTTCTGTTGGTTTCCCAAATACATAAAATAAAAAAGATATAAAATCTGTAGTGGATTTTTTTGAAAACAAGAAATACAAGGGTTGAAACCTCACGAAATATGAACATTTATTGACTAAAGCTAATGTTAAACAACGAAGGGTTAAAGAACCAATTGAGGTAAATACTATTGAATTTATTCAACATACTAAGCCCCTGCAGGCCTAAAAAATAAACTGCTAGAAACCCAATCCAAGCCACAGGGAACATTGCTTAACCACACAATCAGCGCGAGGCTTTCACGGCCTTTGCCGGCGAAAATTCCAGTTGAAATGACTTTTAACTTAAAACCCTCGGATTTCCACCGTCCGACAGGCCGGGCCAAAAAGAAGAACTGTTTGCTTCAACTTTTCGCTCAGCTAACTAAACTCATCGCACTGAATCCAATATCGCCTCAGACTACTTTTAGCTGACACGGCAAATTGGATTAATGGATTGGCTCCTTTCCACTGTCTTTGTCTTTGACAATCGCCGGACGATTGGCGTGAACGAAAAAACCATTCTGATTGTATCTGGAGCCAGCGTTTATTGAATATTGATCTGGGACGTGCTGGTAATGGTTTGTCAATCGATTGCGGGTTTGTTGAACTTGCGGAATATGCAGTTGAAGCAAACAAGCAATATGAGTGCAATTTTCCTTTGCCGAGCGATGTTCTTATAAAGCGAATGGTTGTTTCAATTCATGAGATTTTTAACCCTTTATTTTCTTTCTTACATATAAACATATTATTGCTAAGAAACCCTGCTTATCTGTAGTACAGCGCGGGTCGTTCCCGTGCATAGAAATGGAAGGGTTATTATTTTACTTTACAGATATAAAGACATACTTCTTTTACGGGCCTCCCCCAAAGTGATGAAAGGAGAACATACGGCGCTTCCCTTCCTCTTTATTCTCTAACATTGGTTATTCATGAAAAGTGTTGTTGTCACTTTATGAGTCTATAAAAATAGCTTGCAATCAATGAGATGAGACTGTGTTTATTTCATTCACAACCCGAAACTCTTTTGAAATGTTTCACGCACAAATAGACAAAGTGATTTTACTGTAGAGCCAGCCATTTCAGAGCACAACCCTATCTGGTACCTGCTACATCTAAAATACAATTTTGAAAGGGTCAAGTAGGATCATTAAAAGTTGGAATGAATACGTATAATTTCGCGAAACAAATTATTTTACTTTCCAGATATCACTGCGGATACAATTATGCGGAGACTCGACATACCTCATTGAAAGAGTCCTACGATCCTCATTAATAGGGAACGACACACGACCCGCAATCAGAGCTATCAATATACCCATAATCCTACCTTTCACCACTAGACCTTGTTTCAAAACCATATTATATATGTGGATTACCAGATTGAACTGGTTATATCTGGTATACAAATCCAGTTTGAGCCGGTACGTTTTAAATTGAATTTTGCTATGGCGTGTAATCCCACTACTTTTACCGTTCGGATTTTGCATCATTTCAAACGAGTTGTCGGAATTCACGAGAAATGGAAGATTGTTTTTTTTTGTTCTGAATACGGTTTTAGTAATTTTCGAGGAGAATCGATTTGTCTCTCGTTTCTCATTGTATTGTGTATTCGGCTGTTATTATTAAACTCACACATATTCTCGTAATAAATTGATTCAAAATTTGTTTGTAGTAGTTTTCATTTTGCTTTGTTGACTTTTGCTTAGCTTACAGTAAGATTGACTTTTTACTAAAAATGTTAAAAAATGTACGTTAATCTAGGGTTAATTGTTATTTATAATATTATCTGTATGTCATTTCTATAAAACTGTAACTTTTAATCTGATACATCAAAGCCGATAAGTTTTTCACTTAACACTAGTAATACTATTTAATAGAGAAAAAAATATGTAAAACATTAAAAATAAGTTAGGCGTTTCACGAAAAATTCGATTTTCAAGAATTTATAATTTTTGAATGATCAAACTAATAAAACAAATTCCGACATCCCTGATGGGGATCGAACCCACGACCTTTGGATTAGAAGTCCAACGCGCTATCCTCTGCGCCACAGGGACGGATGGCAGCTAAGGAAAAATAAGCAAACATGTAATAAGTAAAATTCAAAAACATATCTAGATTATTTTACTCATAAAACAAATACAGTATAAATTTATCTGCCCAGATAATTCCCTAAATTAGGCACGGGCGATTTCCTTTCAAATCAAGTTTGAATCTCACCAATACAAATGCTGACATACAAGGTATATTAGACCTCAAATGTCGATAAGTTTTTTGTAAAAAGTTTTTATGTTGAAAATATTCTACATTAATTACTTTAACATAAACTGGAAATGGTATACGTATTCGAGACTTATATTATTCATGATAAAGTATCGTACCGTTTATCATTTACGATTTCTAGACTTATTGGGCCAAATGAATTTTTGTATGGAAATTGAGGGTAACTGAAGAAAGGACATATTCTAATTATTGTTATTAAATTGTGCCAAGAGACCGATCCCCAACAATAGTAAATATAAATGCGAGAAAATATATTTTTTTACTTAATCACACCAGAATGGTTGGTCGGATCTGGATAAAATTTAGAACAGAAAGCAGATTTTAATTGGAATACATCTGATACTTGTAAAAGCTAGTTTAGTAACTTTTCTAATTAACTTTTAATTTTGATGTCATTGGTCCGGCCTTTAGATACTAATATAATATCTATAATTTGTAAATAACTTTTAAATTATAAATAATAAGTTTTAATTTTGGTAAGTCATTGGTCCGTCCTTTGGATTTAAATCAACGACCAACTAACAGTCGTAGAAGGCAGTCCACATCAAAATATAGTTATAAAAATTCAACCTATTGCCGTTTTTCGGGTACAATTCCAGACTCCGTGCTGCTACTGAGAATTTCCTAATGGAAAAACCCAATAACACTTTGCCCGACCCGGGAATCGAACCCAGGACCTCTAGATCGCACGGCACATACTTGTACCCTATTACGTGGGACTGATACATACTTGGCGAAATGTGGGTGCAGAAATGCACCTCTGCCTACCCCTTCGTGGAATACAGGCGTGAGTTTATGTATGTATGTATGTAAATTCAACCTACTACCTATTCTCCATCTATAAACCAAAGTTACCATATATCATTTTAACCGTACCTCGAGGCGCCATTCCTGGCATAATAAATGCGTCTTCCCGCAAAGGAAAGTTCCTTCGAGGGTCGGAGGCAACGGACCAAAGGAAATTTCAAACCTGTACGGACCAATTAGGGAACATATTTATGATATAACACTTTGAAACGTATTTCTCTGAGTATATGATGCTGAAAATATATAATATCTTTTACTGCTGCATCAATGGTCTATTTGTAGAAGTGAACGCCGTGTGATATAAAGCAGTGGCGGTACTACCATAGAAGCCCAAAAGCGTTAAACGTTAATTGTGTAATGTCTAGTTTATATTTGCTTATTGTGGCATCTTTATTTAACAAATTGCTTTTGTTAAATAGAGATTTAAAGCTTAAAAATTATTATTTGGAATTGTGAAAAGCAAACTGGGCTTTTGGGCTTCTATGGAAGTACCACCACAGATATAAAGGTCCTAGATTGAAATCCCAGGTCGATTGAAGGAACATTGAGTTTTACATTAGAACATTTTCAGTAGCAGCACGTAGCCCGAAGAGCAGCAATAGGCTCGCCCCCTACTACTCGTGACTCAAAATCACAAAAAGCAAACTTAGATACGGAAATTCACCTCAAGGATGCAGACAAACCCGTGTTTGTTATCCCTTCGTTATAAGGCTAACATGAGCGACAACAGTTAACTGTATTTCGACAGCCTCGTGGCGCAGTTGGCTAGACACCAGCTTGCGAAACTAGAGGCCGCGGGTTCGATCCCCGCACCAAGACAAATGTTTGTGTGATCTACAAATATTTGTTTCGGTTCTGGGTGCTTGTGAGACCAAAAAGTCTCTCGTAGTTTCTGATACCCACGACACAGGACTTGTATCCTAGTGTGGGGTCAGAACACACAGTCACACTGTTGGGTGTATTTATTTATTTCAAATTTCCTATGTCTGTTATTGTTTAATAAATAAATAAATAAATACACCCAACAGTCACATACATAGTTCTGATCCCACACTAAGATACAAGTCTTGTGTCGTGGGTATCAGAAACTACGAGAGACTTTTTGGTCTCACATACACCCAGACCCGAAACAAATATTTGTGGATCACACAAACATTTGTCTCGGTGCGGGGATCGAACCCGCGGCCTCTCGTTTCGCAAGCTGGTGTCTAGCCAACTGCGCCACGGGGCTGTCAAACGATGTATATTTATTCTTTGTGTAAAAAAAGTTTATAACACAAAAAAAATCGGATGCAGTGGTGCCTTCAAACGACCCACATAGTATTTACCTTGTTGATTTTTCTAGTTACGATTGAATAGCTTTTACAGTCAACTGTGTGATATTGAATGGGCGACGCACAGCAAATTTACGATGGTTTTCAGGTTTTCAGTCCATCGGCACGGTTATTGTTTTTTTTTAGTTTTTCTAAATGTTTGTTTTTAAATGTTGTTTAGTTTTTGTTGTTTTGGTATAATTGCCTTTAGTGCATTAGAACAACTGTAAAACCCAGAGCTGGTGATGATGTTGACAAATAATCTTAACATCATTATAAACGAGGGGTGACTGTACTAAATTTGGGCCTGTATTAGAATATTTAAAGTATTATTGGCACCGTTGGTTAGATACCAATCTTTGAAACAGAGATGTGGGTTCACTCGTACCAAAACAAATATTTGTGTTATCCACAATTCCAGCCTTTGGTGTTTGTGATACTGAAAAATCTCTTGTAGTTTCATACAAAAGACAATTCTTGTATGTTAGTATGGGGTTAGAATTTGAACATTCAATTTATTATTTCGTATTGCCTTGTGGTCTCGCGGTACAAGTATGTGCCGTGCGATCTAGAGGTCCTGGGTTCGATTCCCGGGTCGGGCAAAGTGTTATTGGGTTTTTCCATTAGGAAATTCTCGGTAACAACACGGAGTCTGGAAATATGCCCGAAAAACGGCAATAGGCTCGCCCGCTTTTACGTGGGACTGATACATACTTGGCGAAATGTGGGTGCAGAAATGCACCTCTGCCTACCTCTTCGGCGAAGACAGGCGTGAGTTTATGTATGTATGTATGTATTTCGTATTCGCCAATCCGATCAGTATTTTACTCACGCGAAATCGCATGTACAAGAGGCTGCTACAACTGTATGGAATCAGAGGAATACTAAGGAAGCAACAAAACTGATTTAAGTTTGCTTCAACAGTTTGTGGATATGCCCACCCCAGGCCACCAAGGCTAGTATTTAGATAAACGAAACGATATAGTAACGTATTTTCTATTTATATTATATCATCATCAGCCCATATATACGTCCCACTGCTGGGCACGGGCCTCTTCTACAACTGAGAGGGTTTAGGCCTTAGTCCACCACGCTGGCCTAGTACGGGTTGGCGGTCTACACAACTAAGAAATTCTAAAGAACTTTTAGGTGTGTAGGTTTCATCGCGATGTTTTCCATCACCGTTAAAGTAAATGAAAATTCATTGTGAATACACACTAAATTTTGAAAAGTCAAGTTTGTGCTTGGGGTTTAAACCTGCGACCGCCGAGATAAGCCTCGAGGCCATCACTAATTATTTATTATTATTATTATTTCAAATATTTAGACTATGAGACCTTAACCCTCTCAAGTGTAGACGAGACCCGTGCCCAGCAACGTATATGGGCTGATAAACACATTTGCTAATTATACATACATACATACATAAACTCACGCCTGTATTCCCCGAAGAGGTAGGCAGAGGTACATTTCTGCACCCACATTTCGCCAAGTATGTATCAGTCCCACGTAATAGGGGGCGAGCCTATTGCCGTTTTTCGGGCACATTTCCAGTCTCCGTGCTGTTACCAAGAATTTCCTAATGGAAAAACCCAATAACACTTTGCCCGACTCGGGAATCGAACCCAGGACCTCTAGATTAGAAAATTTGCTAATTATATTATTGATTATAATTATTGTTTGGATATTTACTAACCAAATGAGTTGAAAATACCTCATCTCAATGGCTCCAAGTCTTTGTTAGCAATGCTACAGACACCAAAACGGACAAACAGACGCATATTCAAAACTAATAACTTCTTTGCGCAAATGGTAATATAAACTCTGTAGAGACCGAAAAAGTCTTAATACGATTTAGCGTTCTTATTTTTCTATTCAATGTTTAATATTTAAATCATGACAGCAAAACAAAACTTGGCGTCCCTGCGGGCGAGAGTTTGCTCAATTTTATCATTCTACCCCCATTTAAACAGACCTTTAAATGTCATTTAACGAAATTTGATCCAATTTCAAACATCTCCCTTGGCACATTGAGAACTAATTTTCGGTAAAGTTTATTAGAATTGTTTTTATTAGTTAAAATATTAACTATTTGGGCCTTTGGTGTGGTAATTTTCAAGGACTTAATAACGAAAGGGCTTTCAACGAAAACAGACGTTGAGACCACAAGCATGTTTCGAAGGTTTTTGTCTGGCTTGATAAAATAACTTGGAATCTTATAATAGTTGTTTTCGAAAATTGTATTTTTTTTTTACTATTAAAAAAAGACACTTAGACGGCATTTAATAACAGAAAATGCAAGATGCATAGTTTTGCCTTAACTAAACAATGTTTATTTTTAAAAGTTCTTAGATTTTTTTGCCTGATGATGGTGCTAATGATCATACAGTCTTTCGTTTTACCATGTTCTTTATCCTCACTGACAAATTTTAGCGAAAACATTAGTCATGATAATTTTCTATCGAGTGCGATATTACCCCGATTTGTACATTGGAATCTTAAGACTACCTCCAGGCCAACCCGAAATGTGTGGCTGAGCGCGTGTCATGTTAAGTGACGGCATAATATGTTGAAGTGGGTGGTACTAAAAGTGGTCCCTTTTTGAGGAAACCACGTTTGGATAATGATTCTATCGGTAGCGAGTATCCAGGTCATTATTTGTGCTTGGTCTATAATTCGACTGTATTTTGTAAGGAAATTGTATAAGTTTACATATGCTCGCGAGATTCTCAAGAGCTCCGTTGTAATATCGGAGTAATACCACACAATCTGCATAGTACATGGTGCATTCTCAACGGAATACGGAATGGGACGGCCACAAAGATTGGTACAAGTTCCTGCGACTTCCGCAATTTAATCTGTCTAAGTGACACTGATAGATCGCTTCACAAGTTCCATGAAGCTTATGTTAACTTAGGGACAGTTATGCAACTCATTAGAAAACAATCTTAATAGTAGCACAAATTGTTATTTCACAGTAATATTTCTAAAAGTACAGAAATTGTAAATAATAAATAAATACATAGTTCTGACCCCACAGTAAAGTCTTGTCTCATTGGTATCAGAAACTACGATAGACTTTACAGTCTCACAAATACGCAGACCTGAAACAAATATTTTGTGGATCACACAAACATTTGTCTCGGCACGGGAATCGAACCCCCGGCCTTTCGTTTCGCGAGCTGTTGTTTGGGCAACTGCGTCACAAACGCTGTCAAATGTCTTCGAAGAGCAGACTAAGCCACTTTCTTCTCAATAAAAAAGGAAATGTGATTTACTTTTACCGCCAATTAACAGTTTTTTGGACCTTTTTGCACATACCATTAGATGCCATTGCGACTATTTTACCGAGCATAATAAATATTTTGAAAAAGACAGCAGCAGTAAAACTATCAAGTCATTATAGTACCACGTCTATCATATTGCGTATCCGTCTACTTTTTTTTACTGCCACGGGAAAGAGACTCCGCACCTGATGCATTGCTGTGCGGTGCTGCCCAAAGAGAATAGCAAAAGACTTCCACGTTTCGTGACTTTATACACTCGAAGTAATCTAATAAGTTTTTTAAGCAATCTAATAAGGAGGGACCGCGTGGATTAACAAACCATTCCACAATTTCATGGTAGTTTTTTTTTGGTCCGAGCTTGGGTTGTAGTGACCACGAAGCTGTTAAATTTTAAAAAAGAACATAGCCACTTTATTTTTCTCTTAACCTACAGTCCATCCATCAGCAAAAGAAGTCCACTGCTGAACAACGGTTTCCCGCAATGATTAGAGTACGCGACCTCGGCCCCCACTACATCGGCAGTCACTACCAATCTTCCCTTCCGTGACTGCATTATCCACTCCTACAGGTCATACTTTCCTTTCCCATAACATCCTCTACCCACAAAGTCTATTCCCTTTCCCCGGTTGGTGATCGGTAGCAGCGTCACAACGCGAGTCCGCTCCTGCGCTCGCCAACCCGCCTGCCAAGTGTGGCGAGTATCGGCAAAAATCTCTCAATGATGAGTAACCTACAGTATGAGAAGGCAAATCAAAATTTGTAATCTTCTCTCATACGTCCACGTGTCATCCAAAATTCTATTTGTTATGCCATTGTTTACGTTTCATGACAAACCTTCATTTTACATTCACCTTCAGCGTCTGAGCCAAAAAAATCTCCATGCCGTCCAATCAAAGGGCCAATCCAATATAATTGAGTCAATACATTCAGGACATTTCCCCTCTAATCTAATTATTTACCCTCAGTTTGGGAGGCCTTCCAATAAGAGGTTTCTTTTTATGTTGACGTTAAATTTTACGACCTCTGAGTTTTAATGGAAAATAACTTCATTAGGAGGGAGAGATCGATTCTTAGCTCGTTTGTTTGTGCTTTTTTTTCTAGATAGAATGACTTGTTTATTCAGCTTTACACAAGGTCTGTAGGTCTTGTATGAAATGCTACAAGGACATTATTTTTTTTTAGCTTGGCAAATTGATAAATAAATACACCCAACAGTCACATACATAGTTCTGACCCCACACTAAGATACTAGTCTTGTGTCGTGGGTATCAGAAACTACGAGAGACTTTTCGGTCTCACAAACACCCAGACCCGAAACAAATACTTGTGGATCACACAAACATTTGTCTCGGTGCGGGGATCGAACCCGCGGCCTCTCGTTTCGCAAGCTGGTATCTAGCCAACTGCGCCACGGGGCTGTCATTGTTGGCTTTATAAGTTGATGACGAGCGCAGTGTGTCTCAAGCACAGATTTCTGACATATGTATATTAATGTATAAGTGTATTTTATTTGTCACACTTCCTATACCTTTTGAATTATCGCACATATCTTATTAAATTAAGTCACTTCGCAGTCCACGACTGCCTCGTAGCAATTAAGTCCCGGTCTCGTAGGTCCCGGGTTCGATTTCCGGATCGGGCAGTGTTATTGGGTTTTTCCATTAGGACGTTTTCCATCAGCACGGAGTTTGATAATGTGCTCGAAAACCGGTAATGGGCTCGCTCCATAATACGTGGGTTTTATACATACATAACCTCAAGCAAGCCTTTATTTTGTATTGACTTATATATACTTGGTGATAAGTCGTGATGGCCTTGAGGTTTAGGTACGTACGCGGTCGAGAATTTCGACGGTCGCGGGTTCAAACCCCAGGCACACACCTCTGACTTTTCGAAGTTATGTGTGTATTCACAATGAATTATCACTTGCTTTAACGGTGAAGGAAAACATCGTGATAAAACCTGCACACCTGAAAAGTTCTTAGGAATTTCTTAGGTGTGTAGTCCGCCAACCCGCACTAGGCCAGCGTGGTGGACTAAGGCCTAAACCCTCTCAATGGTAGGGGAGGCCTGTGCCCAGCAGTGGGACGTATATGGGCTGATGATGATGATGATGATACTTGTTGAAATGTGGGCGCAGAAATGCATCTCTACCTACCATCAAGGAATACAGGTGTGAGGTTATGTATGTATGTTTATTTAATTATCTGCAAAGAAGAACATCGACAGAACAACTTAAAAGTTCTTCTCAAGAAAACTTTTAGGTGTGTAGTCCGTTATTCACTCTTCACAAACGTGAAAGACGGAAAGACCAAGGCTTATTCCAGCTTAGTTGTTAAGGAGGCCGTACAAATATTCAAGAATTCAATTTTGCAACCGGTTGAGAGACATTTCAGTTGATAAACTTTAATACTTGAGAGGTTGGTTAGATTGATATACCCTTTGTAGTCATCCTCGTAGACGAAAAAGAATCGTGTTAACCAGCTCGATATTTCAGCTGGATTGCATTTCCTTATAGTTGATAGTTATAGCACATATGTACATTGCCCCCATAAGTCTCATTCCTCCTGTTACTATCCAAAGATCCGTCGTGTAAATGTACGAAACATTTAAATCGCTTTAAAATCATGTTTGCACTTTGTATAGATTTATTTAGGGAGCTGCGGTTGGGTCGTCTAGACGTTGAGGCAGCAAAATTCTCCATGTTTACCTCTTTGTTGTACCTTCGTCGCTGATAGTTGAATATATTAAATGCTAGCTAGCATCTTCCCTTGACTATGTTTCCGTGATCTTAATAAGAGAAGGCGTAACTGCATAGGTATACCTATATCAGTGGCGGTACTTGCATAAAAGCCCAAAAGCCCAGTTTGCTCTATAAAACTGCGAATAATAATCTTAAAGATTTAAATCTTTATTTAACAAAGGCAATCTATACAAATAAATAAAATTGGAGTGTATGTTTGTAATATTGAAATAACCGCTTTTTAATAAATGCATATGGATGTATACACGGTACATATAGGTACCAAAATAACGTTTTTTTAAAAATTTGTCTGTCTGTCTGTTTGTTCCGGCTAATCTCTGAAACGGGTGGACCAATTTTAACGGGACTTTCACTGGCAGATAGCTGATGTAATAAGTAGTAACTTGGGAAAAAAATATATTTAAAGAATCGACTGTTAGGCGGAAGGAAGTTCGCCGGGTCAGCTAGTTTGATATATAAATGATAATATCTTGACCCTACAATAAACAATTATAAATTAGACATTATAGGTACAATTAACGACTACGATTTTTGGGCTTTTATGGAAGTACCGCCACTGGTATTATACATACATAACACCACGCCTGTTTTTTCCTAATGGGTAGGCAGAGGTGAATTTCTGCATCCACATTTCGCCAGGTATGTATCAGTCACACGTAAGCCTTTTGCCGATTTTCGGGCACATTTCCAATCTCAGTACTGCTACTAAGAAATATGCTATTGAATGTATTTGCTGTTTTTTGTCAGATTCAGTGACATAGTTAGTTCAACCCATCTTGTGAAACAAGCAGCCACGTGTTCCACTTCATACCTGCAGTATCTTTTTAGTTACGATGCTGCTAGAAAGATTTCCTAATGGAAAACCCAATAACACTGCCAACACCAGTACTTGAACCAGGAACCTCGATCGTTAATCAGATTCATGCCTAAAGACCAACGAGAACAAACCTTCGTCGAAACACCGCAAGCTCATCATCATCATCTCCTTGCCCTGTTCCCAATTTCATTTGGGGTCGGCGCCGTAAGCACCGCAAGCTCATACACCTACAGCTAATAAAATATTAATAAATAAATACACCCAACAGTCACATACATAGTTCTGACCCCACACTAGGATACAAGTCCTGTGTCGTGAGTATCAGAAACTACGAGAGACTTTTCGGTCTCACAAACACCCAGACCCGAAACAAATATTTGTGGATCACACAAACATTTGTCTCGGTGCGGGGATCGAACCCGCGGCCTCTCGTTTCGCAAGCTGGTGTCTACCCAACTGCGCCACGGGGCTGTCATTAAAATTATAACTAACTAATAATAATAACTAACTAGTAATTAACACTATACATACATAACCTCGATATCATAAGCAGTGATGGCCTCGAGGTTTAGGCGCGTGGTCGAGAATAACGACGGTCGCAGGTTCAAACCCCAGGCACACACCTCTGACTTTTCGAAGTTATATGTGTATTCACAAAGAATTATCACTTGCTTTAACGGTGAAGGAAAACATCGTGATGAAAGCTGCACACCTAAAAGTTCGTAGGAATTTCTTAGGTGTGTAGTCCGCCAACCCGCACTAGGCCAGCGTGGTGGACTAAGGCCTAAACCCTCTCAGTTGTAGAGGAGGCCCGTGCCCAGCAGTGGGACGTAGGTATATGGGCTGATGATGATGATGATACATAACCTCACGCCTGTATTCCCCGAAGGGGTAAGCAGAGGTGCATTTCTGCATACACATTTCGCCAGGTATGTCAGTCCTGGCAGTCCTGAGTATATTAACACCATATCTGATTATCGTAACTCACGCATGCACTAGTACAGCCGGGAAATGCGACCGGCAGTTATCAATCACTTACTCCTCGAGCATCCATTTACATAAATTCGCACTACATTTAAACACATTCTGTTTGATTTACATTTATATTAAATGCTAATGCGTTTATTTTGGATGGATACCAACGACATTTGAAACTATTATGATTCATTTTTTAACTAGTTGTTGTCCGTAACTCCGTATGCAAAAAATATACGTATGTAATCTAATTACAAATGAAATGTTCTTTCCCCTTTTCGCTACATTTTCAATTGCTGCTCCACTCCTTATGTTCGTAGCGTGATGATGTATATACATAGCCTTCCTCGATAAATGGCCTATTTAACATTGAAAGAATTTTTAAAATCAGACCAATACTTTGACTGCCTCGTGGTCTCGCGGTACAAGTATGTGCCGTGCGATCTATAGGTCCTGGGTTCGATTCCCGGGTCGGGCAAAGTGTTATTGGGTTTTTCCATTAGGAAATTCTCAGTAACAGCACGGAGTCTGGAAATGTGCCCGAAAAACGGCAATAGGCTCGTCCCCTATTACGTGGGACTGATACATACCTGGCGAAATGTGGGTGCAGAAATGCACCTCTGCCTACCCCTTCGGGGAATACAGGCGTGAGTTTATGTATATATATGTATATGTACCAATACTTCCTGAAATTAGCGCGTTCAAGCAACCAAAGAAATGACAACATCCCAATTGGTAAGTATGGTGCTATCCAAATGGGATAATCGACATTATCATTTCAGTCTGCCAAGATCTTTCACATGCCGTCCTTAAAGAAACCCGGGTATTGGCAGAATGAGGGGCAGGAATACGATCTGAATCTTAAATTATGAATAATGCACTTGGTTGGGATAATGGTCGTTCTGTTTGTTTTTGCTCTATTATTGTAAATTGTAACCTGGATTACTTAGCGTAAGTTTTGTGTCGGAATTGTTGAATGTTAAGTTGCTTTGATTTTGAGTAAATGTAATTAATGAAATTGTAAAAACGTGTAAAGTTTTTTCCTCTAAAAAAAGTCACTTCTGATCGAATTTCCTTACATTAGAATTAGAAGTGGGATAGGTACAATTGTGTCCGACTGACGCGACGGACGGAGCGCAACCAAAGGAGGTCCGCCAACACTCGACACCGGCCTATATAGGGTTACTCCTCCACTACCCTTATGTATTCTAACAATACATATACGGTAAATTATGATTCTTTTTGGTACGTTTACGCCAACTTCTCTCTCATTTGGAGAACAGGCCCGTGCCCAGCAGTGGGACGTAGATGAGCTGATGCTGATGTTAATGAAATATACACAATGATCAACCTCCGCCTACTATTTACAAACTTACGCACCAAAATCATTTTCAATCTTAATTCAAAATTCTCTTTGAGGCCAAATTATTGAATCACTTTTGTATCATTTTTTACATACATACATAACCTAACGCCTGTATTCCCCGAAGGGGTAGGCAGAGGTGCATTTCTGCACCCACATTTCGCCAAGTATGTATCAGTTCCACGTAACAGGGGGCGAGCCTATTGCCGTTTTTCGGGCACATTTCCGGGCTCCGTGCTGTTACTGAGAATTTCCTAATGGAAAAACCCAATAGCACTCTGCCCGACCCAGGAATCGAACCCAGGACCTCTAGATCGCACAGCACATACTTGTACCGCGAGACCACGAGGCTGATCATTTTTTAACGTAAAGAAAAAGAAATATTCAATTTAATTACAACTTCTTTATTAAAACTGGCATACATTATCACATAAAAGTATTTTAAAATAAAAGTAATGGCGAGATTCAACTTTTATATTGATTATATAAGTGTTAAGGCACTTCTCAAAAGCACTTAAAGTAATATTCGAAAAAACATGAACTATGTCAAAAAGTTATACAATAATAAAGAAAACATTATAGTATCGTAAAGATAAAAGAAAAGGAGAAAAATCACATTTCAGGGATAATCTTAAATGCTTTTTGAAATACAATTTGAATCTAATGTCTTCATAATGGCAATTTATAAGAAAATATTTTTGGAAAAATCTTTTTTTGCTTTAAATTTTAAAAGTTAAACTTTAGTTTATGGTCCAACTACTTCGTATAGTCCAGCTTAAATGACCTATATCGGAAGTAATTAAACGACAAGATGCTCCTTGTCCAATTTAGTGGGGTAGATGAAGGCGATGTCATTGACTGGCGCCTCTGGTCTAGCCAAGGCCTGGAGATTTTCGCGCTCCAGTTGCATGGCGTACACGTAATACACCATAAGGAAGTAGACTGCGAAGGCTGGAATTGAGGTAGACAATAGAATTAGTAAAAGATCCATTTACGTAAATAGCCTATGTCCTGTCTATAACAAGTAGTGATGACTAGTTTAAAAAATATTAAAAAGTGTAAAATTGACGATTCAAAAGAACTTGTAGAAGTCTATTTGAATAAAGATAATTTGACTTTGACTTGACTTTGACTTTGAGGTTTAGGCGCCCGGTCGAGAATTTAGGCGGTCGAGTGTTTAAGCCTGTGACTTTTCAGAGTTGTGTGTGTAAGCATAATAAATTATCACGTTCTTCAACGGTGAAGGAAAACATCGTAAAAAAACCTGCACACCGATAAGTTCTTTGTGTTGTCCGCCAACCAGCACTAGGCCAGTGTGGTGGACTAAGGCCTAAGCCCTCTCAGTTGTAGCGGAGGCCCTAGCAATGGATCGTATATGGACAGATGATGACGATAAAATGACAATTTTTTTTCTTTTCTAAACAATAAATAGGTACACTCAACAGTCACATATGTACAGACATGTAGTTCACAAATATTTGTCTCAGTGCGGGGATCAAACACTACGTCACGCATTGTGCCAATCCAATTACGCCACAAAAGCTTTGATTTATATAACAACTCCCCAGTTTATGGTAAAGTTAACAAGGAATCGCTTATCTTAAAACGATCGCATAACGGGAAAGCGTAATACTCATTTCTGTTTTACTATCTGGGTCAGCTGGCACTAAGTGATCACCTCATAAAAACGAGCACTTGGAAGTCATAGATGTTTTGGTGGCTTTTAATACGAATAATAAAATGGAGTGGGAAAGCAGGGGAACTGATTAGACTTTTGAGGTTTCCGGGAATTTTACTCTCCGGTCCATAAGGACCTCTCTAATAATAGAGAGTTAATCTAGTGTAGATCACATTTTAAAACAACGGTACCTGTTTTACAAGTACTTACAAATGTCAACTAATCAAGGCTTGCGTGTGTGTGCGTGTGTGTGTGTGTTCCTTAGGTCGTGTGTTTTATAATTATTCAGAATTTGATTTTAAACCAAAATAATAAATAGGCACATCATCATCAGCCCATATACATCCCACTGCTGGGCACGGGCCTCCTCTACAACTGAGAGGGTTTAGGCCTTAGTCCACCACGCTGGCCTAGTGCGGGTTGGCGGACTACACACCTAAGAAATTCCTAAGAACTTTTAAGTTTTAGGTGTGCGAGTTTCATCACGATGTTTTCCTTCACCGTTAAAGTACGCGATAATTATTTGTAACACATAACTTCGAAAATTTAGAGGTGTGTGCCTGGGGCTTGAACCCACGACCGTGGAGATTCTCATAATTATTATCAATTGTTTTTTTCTAGACCTCAGTTCAAATTTTTCCACAGTATCCGGAGCCCACCAAAAATTCTTGCCAGCCCCTGTTTTAGACAATACTATCCTCCTGGCTTCGGTGATACACTTTAGATAGAAAGGATAGGATGGCAACACGAAGACATTATTAAATGCGGACTGGTGGAAAATATTTCCAGAAGACTTATTATGAATAAATAAAAAATTAGTACCAAGTTTAAGTTGAAATAGCCATAAAAACTGATGCTGATGCACACCGATATTAGAATTATAAATGGAACAGTATCTCCAACTTGACAGCGTCCGTAGCGCCGTTGGCTTAACACCAGCTTTTGTAACGAGAGGCTGCCGATTCAATCCCAGCACCGAGACCAATATTCATCATCCACAAATATTTGCTTCAGGTCTGGGTGTTTGTGAGACCTAAAAGTCTCTCGTAGTTTCTGATACCCATGACAAAAGACTTGTATCTTAGTGTGGGTCAGAACTATGTATGTGACTGTTGGGTGTATTTATTTATTTATATTTTATTAGCTGTATATGAGCTTGCGGTGTTTACGGCGCCGACCTCAAATGAAATTGGGAACAGGGCAAGGAGATGATGATGATGAGCTTGCGGTGTTTCGACGAAGGTTTGTTCTCATTGGTCTTTAGGCATGAATCTGATTAACGATCGAGGTTCCTGGTTCAAGTACTGGTGTTGGCAGTGTTATTGGGTTTTCCATTAGGAAATCTTTCTAGCAGCATCGTAACTAAAAAGATACTGCAGGTATGAAGCGGAACACGTGGCTGCTTGTTTCACAAGATGGGTTGAACTAACTATGCCACTGAAGCTGACAAAAAACAGCAAATACATTCAACAGCATATGACTGTTGGGTATATTTATTTTATTTAACTTACCAAGGTCGATGCAGTAGGTAATGATGGTCTCAGTTTGAGCCCTTCCAGAAGTGACCAGGTTGATGAAGCTAGCCAGGGCGAGCAGGAGACGAACGGTGGCGAATCCGATGTACACTTTAACTGGGCCTGGACGTCTCTGCAAAGACCGAAAAGCTATTAGATGTGATCGAGATGGGTGATCATTGTCTTTCAGTCCAAGATGGAGCTCCGGAACCTTTTATTTCATATGATGAATGAATTAATTAATTATCATTTATAATGAAAACACATTCAAAAATTCATGGAGCCCTAATCTAACAATAAGCGACAAGGATTTTGATCTTTGTTTTCCAACTCCTCCTTTATATTGTCTTTCTGATGACCTTGGTTGCGGGATTATGACAAATTAGGTCCCCTTAGATTTGCTGAGCTTTATTGCTCGGCGTCGATACTGTGCGTACCGCTGTTGATCCTGGAGCACTGGTGTTACAGTGGCGGGTGTGTGGTGGGATAGGGCCCTGTAAGGATTTTGATTTGTAAGATACCAAATTCTGTATCCATGAGATGTCCTAGCATAATTAAATATGTGCCATGCGATGTTCGATCCCGGGGTCGGTTCCCGGGTAGGGAAAAGTATTATTAGGAAATTCTTAGTAGCAACATTGGGTCTCGAAATGTGCCCGAAATACCTAGCGAAATGTGGGTGCAGAAATGTAAGTCTGCCTACCCGTTTAGCGGGTAAGGTAAGGGTATGTATGTATATATGCTAGGTAAAAAATACGTAATAGCTACACGTTATCATAATCGACTTGGACCAGTAGAACTGCTATGTAGCTGTGCCAGCACTTAGCCTCATTGTTTTTGCTACAAAAATCGATAATAGCAGTGTGGCGACTAATCGCTACATCAACCGCTCCGCTTATGCGCCTTGGGACAGCCGGCGTAGCGGTGACGTCGATGCGCCTGCGCAGCGAGCCAGTGAACCGCCGACAACTGCCGCGTGTGCTTCTAATGACCGTCGCTTGTGTTGCTATAATTACTTTACCTAGTTTCTGCTATCTTAGTGCCTTAGTTTCATTCTTCCTTCTTTCATACTATCTTCTACTATACTGTTAAACTTCATCTATCATTAAATCATCTTTCGAACTCTTAAATAACATTCTTCATTCTTGTGTTCACCTGTCATTTCACACTGTGCTTATCCTTCACTTTTGTTGTGCCCGAGTTGAGTGGAGGGCTCGAGTGCAACAATTAACTGCTGCTACCACTACACCTCCACAGCAGTTTCACACATCGATCCGTGTCAACGGAACTAGATAAGCAACAACGTCAAGTCACGAGTCATGTTAATGTATCTGCGTTCATATTTAATCAATTTGAAACTAGACATAAATGAAATTAGTGATTTAAAAAAAACTGAGCAAAAAAAAGGCTGCCTCGTGGTCTCGCACAAGTACCTATGCCGTGCGATCTAGAGGTCCTGGGTTCGATTCCCGGATGGGGCAGTGTTAATGGGTTTTTCCATTAGGAAATTCTCCGTAACAACACGGGAGTCTGAATATGTGCCCGAAAAACGGCAATAGGCTAGGTAGGACAGATACAAAGCTGACGAAATATGCACCTCTGCCTACTGTGAGGTTATGTATGTAAAAAAAATTAAGATATCTTTGATTTTAGTTTTGGGCTGGTTTTCTATATCTCATATTGAATTTTTGTCTCAATGCGTTAATATTTTTGGAAGGCCCTAATGCTGGACTGAGAAGTTGAATTCAGGTTAAAAAATATAGTAAGTAGGCTAAAAAACCCTCTGATAGACTTAAAACTTGACAGCCCCGTGGCGCAGTTGGCTAGACACCAGCTTGCGAAACGAGAGGCTGCGGGTTCGATCCCCGCACCGAGACAAATGTTTGTGTGATCCACAAATATTTGTTTCGGGTCTGGGTGTTTGTGAGACCGAAAAGTCTCTCGTAGTTTCTGATACCCACGACACAGGACTTGTATCCTAGTGTGGGGTCAGAACTATGTATGTGACTGTTGGGTGTATTTATTTATTTATTATTTAAAATCAATACTAACATACCCGAACTCTTTATACAAATGGATGGATTAAACCATCCCTACAAGTAAAGTCACCGCAGCCCTCATTAAGGGATGAATTATTTATCAGCTCATTTCCACCCTCGCATCGCCTACTTTCCGTGTAAGTAGGAACTTTGACGATGGCATCTAAGTATAATGTCTTGAGAAAGTTTCAGTGGCAACATAAAGAATCCATTACTGATATGTTTAAAATTCGTGCTATTAGGAGCTTGTTCCCATATTTTTATTAGGTAAAACGATAAGTAAGAAGTGCTTTTATGCATACAATGACAGCCCCGTGGCGAAGTTGCGAAACGATAGGCCGCGGGTTTGATCCCCGCACCGAGACAAATGTTTGTGTGATCCACATACATTTGTTTTGGGTCTGGGTGATTGAGACCGAAAAGTGTCTCATAGTTTCTGATACCCACGACACAGGACTTGTATCCTAGTGTGGGGTCAGAACTATGTATGTGACTGTTGGGTGTATTTATTTATTATAATTTTTAGTTCGGATCGCTATAGGCATTAGCCTATATTCATTAAGAAATTATATTATGATACTGTATGCATATGGCGAGCTGGCCATGACTTCGTAAAAACATACCGACAAAGAGTCCATTCGTGTAAATTTAGCATTTATTTTTCCATACATATCCTCACGCCTGTTGTCCCGAAGAGCAGAGATGCATTTCTGCACTCTCATTTCACCAGGTATGTATGAGTCTCGCGTAATAGGGGGCGAGCGTATTGCCTTTTTTCGAGTACAATTCCAGACTCTGTGCTGCTACTGAAAACTTACTGATGGAAATTCTCTTTCTTAGTTTCATATTATATTTTTAAATAATCTATCCGTCCCATTGCTGGGCATATAGTTCCTCTACAGCGAAGAGGAATTAGGTTTTTGTACTACCTATTAACCTAATCTCGAGTTGATAACTGCAAACACTTAAAACTATTATACCATCACATACAACATATTTATTCTAAACTGATCCTTGAGTATCATCATCATCATCATTATCATCAGCCCATAAACGTGCAACTGCTGGGCACTGTCCTCTACCATTGAGAGGGTTGAAGGAAGGGTTGAAAAATTCCTAAGAACTTTTAGGTGTGCAGATTTCATCACGATCCTTGAGTATTTCTAGGTAATCCTAAAGACGAGGCTGCACTTACTATCAGATGTAGCACAAAGTTCTGTACGCTACAAGTTTTCCGCTCAACGTTTCCGCAAAACAAGATAACGCAAACGCATAACTGCTAATAATTATGAGCTAAGCGTTGATACACAGACACCACGATGTACCGATGTAATAAGGTTAGGCTTTATAAAGTGTCTAGGATCCCGGGAACAATGCATGAACAGGATGAGTCTATAACCAGCCTAAATATTACGAATTATATGTAGGTACATGTAATCATTCTTAACTTATTTTTGTAATAATAAAGAGGTTTTATTTATTTTTTATTGATTAAAAAAGGGACTTTTATACGATAACAACCGTGTCAGTCTCATCGTACCTTATTCTAGATTCTATGCACTATAACTTAACTATTATAAACAAAATATTATAGTAATATTTAAATAACAAAAAGGCCTAGTTAGATAATGGCTCTGACAAATATAAATAATACTACATTAAGTTTGTTATTTTGGAAGATACATACATACATAACCTCATGCCTGTATTCCCCGAAGGAGAAGACAGAGGTGCATTTGTGCATCTACATATGGCCAGGTATGTATCATCCATCATCACCCATCAGCCAAACGAAGTCCATTGCTGAACAAAGGTCTCTACAGTGACCTGTTGGAGGCAGCCTGCATCCAGCGACGACCCGCGACCTTTACCAGATTGTCTGACCACCTTGTGCGTGGACGTCCTACGCTGTGCTTTCCGCTACGTGGCCGCCATTCGAGAACTTTTTGGTCTCATCGGCCATCAGTTCTCCGCGCTATATGCCCCGGTAGTATGGGGGTAGGTATGTATCAGTCCCACGTATTAGGGGGCGAGCCTATTGCCTTTTTTCGGACACATATCTAGACTCCGTGCTGCTACTGAGAATTTCCTAATGGAAAAACCCAATAAAACTATTATCCCTGTGGAAGTCATTAGGAAAGGCCTATGTCCAGCAGTGGACTTCCATTGGCTGATGGATGGATGGATGGAATAAAACTGTTTATTTGTAATTTTGACATTAAATCCTTTCTAATATCTTTGAACACGTTTAACAAGAAGTGCAAGAAAAGAGTTTGTATTACTTGTTTGAACGCTATGAAATACCGTATGTTTACTTGTTTGCCAATCACCAGAGAAACTGTTAGGTTACTTCATTATTTTTATTGCTCGTTGCATTTATGGAACACGAGGCAAACAAACAAGTGGGTCACCTGCACCCGTGAATACTCATATCGGTCGGTCATATCGGTGGATTACCAACTTTTAAAATATGGACGCTCTTTCCTTGAAGTAATCTAAGCCTTATCCGTTTAGGAATACTGCTGAGAAAAACATTTCACGAAATTCTGCTTGGACCTTCTCCCTAAGCAAGTACACAGTCATTGTTAGCAAAATTATTTCTTTGATAGTATAGTGGGAACGGGTTATAAAAGAAGACAAAATAAAAGTATATAAACATGTATTTATTTGGCCGTAAGAGGGAAAGAGATGGATGTACACACGGCTATAACCAAGTAAAAGAGATAGCATAACCTGACATCGTACAATGAATTCTAACCGCACGTTGTGAAACAGAACACGATTTGTAACGCCCCTATAATTAATGAAAAGCGATAGCTCAATACGTAGTCTATTAACACAGATTACTGTCTCGTATCTGCTGTTTGGGGCCGATTGTATACAAGCTATCGTAATACAGGGCGAGTCTATTACCATTTACCGAGCACATTTCCCGTCTCCGATCTGCTATTGAGACCTACTGAGAAACTCAATGATCGCCCTCTAGAACCTGCGACCTTTCAACCATACACCGCACTTTTATAAAAGGAACAACAAGGCCACAAATAAGATGAAATTTGAAAGACTTACTTATCTTGCTGAATGAAGATATGTGTATGTATGCTTACGTGGATGTTTTTTTACTCTTTTTGTTTATTAAAATATTTATTTTACTATCTCTGTTACATTATTTTTTTTTCACCTTGTACACTTATGACTACCTTTCATTTCTCTTCCTACATCTCCATCCTTGCTTGTTTGTAAAAGATCACCGTGTGCGACAAGGCCTTTTGTACTTATTTAGTTTACTGTACTGAATAGTTTGATTCATTTGTGTACAATAAAGTTTTAAATAAATAAATAAGATTTTGCTGATATAAACCTTCATGGCTGCGGGACTATCTCAAGTTATAAATGTACTCACATTTTGAGTTAGTCGGCTGGCCAACGTCCAGTGCAGTGCATTACGTACTCTGCACTTTGCCAGTAAGTTTATTTATTGCACGGTGCTTTGACCTAGGGGGTGAGGGGGGGGAATTTTGAGGGGAGGTCATTTTTATCATTCGTAAGCGAATAAAGCATAATTCTTTGGAAGTGCACCTTCTGTTTCTGTTATAACTAAAATAACGGTGTTTATTGCAATGTACTCGTGTATGTATTTAAGTAAACAAAGATTCAAATAATTTAAAATATTTTGATTACATCTTCTAAACTATGAGAAATGAGAATTGAATGCTTTATAAAGTGTAAGTGGGTATTTTTCCACGCATATATTTGTTATTACAGGGGGGAATTGGGTCTACCCAATTCTTGTGATTGTGCTTTGCTGGGAACAAAATATATGCCTTGTTTTATATAGATAAGATAACAGCAAAAAAAAATCGGACTTTTTAATTCAAGCCGGGTAGACACCATGAAGTTTTGATATCGTAAGCCAACAAATGGCTCCATTAAATAATATTATATCATGCACAAAAATCAAAATGGAAATATAATTTTCCGAAATTCATCTTATGGTCAATAATAACTTATTGAAAAGAACTTATACAAGTTATTTGGCATGAAATAGTCCGTCATAAGTGGGTCACAACATATTTCTGCTAACAGTCAGTAAAACTTCACGTCAAACTTTCACGCTCCACTTTTGAACTTATCAAACTTCTATTGTGAATTTGCTATATTTTTTGCTTGAAACCAGGGCTGCCAGATTGTATAATTGGATACAAAATATGTATAATCGGATGGTGTATTGTATCCATGACCATTTCGTATAATACGATACAAAAACATACGGGATGAAATCAAACTGTCTTTAAGCTAGGATAACTAAAATAAAAAAGCAAGAGGGGTACCGTCCAATCTCGAGTTTTCGAGCATTTATCTAGGTACGGTAACTGAAATTCTAAAAAAATCTCTCGAATCTCGACTTTTCGACCATTTATCTAGCTAAGTAAAATTCTAAAAAAAAAACAAGAGCTACTCTCGAGTCTCAACTTTTCGACCGTTTATGTAGCTGACTAAAATTCTAAAAAAATATATTAAAAAAGAGCTCAATTACAGAATGGTTATGTATAATGCGATCAAATTTCGTATAATTGCAGATACTAATCCGTATAGCTGCGATTTATTTGCTGGCAGCCCTGCTTGAAACGCTCAACTTGCAGATAACTTTCTGACTACTCATCGTTGCACAGCATAATCTATTATTATGAGGCTATAGCGTTATCGTTAACATGACGGCATGCATATTAGAGGCGGGCTGTAAAAGGAAAAGCTCATGACAATTTTTTTGTGATCCACAAATATTTAAATAAATAAATAAATACACCCAACAGTCACATACTTAGTTCTGACCCCACACTAGGATACAAGTCCTGTGTCGTGGGTATCAGAGACTACGAGAGACTTTTCGGTCTCACAAACACCCAGACCCGAAACAAATTTTTGTGGAACACACAAACATTTGTCTCGGTGCGGGGATCAAACCCGCGGTCTCTCGTTTCGCAAGCTGGTGTCTAGCCATCTGCGCCACGGGGCTGTCGAATTTGTTTCAGATTTAGAGATTATAACATCGAATGTCCGTTTTGATTTAGGTCGACAAATACTTATTTTAAATGTAAATAGGGGTCAGAATAAGACTGAAAAGATATGTGACGGATTATCTTTGAAAAATCTGTATTCGTTTAAGGGTTTATTAGTTTTAAGAACAGATTGAGCTCTAGGTATCAACTGTTGGTTCAAGATTATGCCACTGACAAAGAGATTTGTGTCGATATTCGTAATTAGAAATCTAAATGCGCAGATTAACCAATTACTTGCACTACAGCTAAGGTACGAAACACTAATCGCATTCCAAACTTCTTCAACGAACCGAGAACTATTCAAAGCAATAACTCATTCGAAACGCTTCAAACACTACTTTAATTTCACATTTAGGAATGCATGAATACTGTTTATCGCCTTACGCAATCAGAACCCAACTCTGCGAAGTTCCAAAGCAATTTGAATAACAAACTCAATTAACAAATCCCTTAGAGATTGTCTCGAAGTTAGCAGCGATAAATGCCGGGTTATCGAACGCACAGCAGCGTCTCCGTCTCTTTTTGTCAATTCTCGTTTGGATTTAGACGGAGGTCGATGGATTTCGGTCTCTGCTACTTAGGAGACCCTAATAGGCCCCGTTGGGACTAACGTTGATCTATTAAACGGTTGAAGTTTATGTTTTTTTAAGTGAGAAATACGGTATATCCGTACTTCTCACTTAAAAAAACTAATTATTATGATTTTTCTTTATTTACAAAACGTACGATGCTTTTAGCTTTATGTTTATTGAATTGGTGTTAATATAATAAAAAAAGCAATTCATTCTATCATCAGCAGCCTTTTTTACGTCCACTGCTGGACAAAAAAGCAATAATGTGCAATATTATACTTTAAACACTAAAATATATAGGGTTCGTTATTACGACTGCCTCGTGGTCTCGCGGTACAAGTATGTGCCGAGCGATCTAGAATTCCTGGGTTCGATTCCCGGGTCGGGCAAAGTGTTATTGGGTTTTTCCATTAGGAAATTGTCAGTAGCAGCACGGAGTCTGGAATTGTGCCCGAAAAACGGCAATATGCTCGCCCCCTATTACGTGGGACTGATACATACCTGGCGAAATGTGGGTGCAGAAATGCACCTCTACCTACCCCTTCGGGGAATACAGGCGTGAGTTTATGTATGTATGTGTGTGTCGTTATGATCTATTTAAGTATGTCTGGACGTTACAAGTATCGTAACTAACTGAACTGTAGTCCAAAACAGTTTATGACTGATGAGTTAATGAATAACTGTACTGGCTTTTCAGGTCCTTCGCTGAAAATGCTAATCACTATTCAATAATAATCAATTTTCTGCTTCAAAAAACGTCATAATTTCTTTTTGATTTTTTAGTGTCAATATGTTTTCACCCAACAGTCACATGCATAGTTCTGACCCCACACTAGGACACAAGTCCTGTGTCGTGTATCAGAAACTACAAGAGACTTTTCGGTCCCACAAACACCCAGACCCGAAACCAATATCTGTGGATCACACAAACATATGTCACGGTGCGGGGATCGAACCCGCGGCCTCTCGTTTCGCAAGCTGGTATCTAGCCAACTGTGCCACGGGGCTGTCAAATTAAAAATATTATACTATTCTTACCTGTCTTAGTTTTAGATAACGGTCTATTTACACCTGTATATATGTGAGAGCCATGAATGAGTTTCCTCTCAATAAAAATGTATTCTAAGTAAATATTTACCTTATGTAGTCCAACCAGGCACGAGATATTGATCATCAGCCAGAGAACGTTCACCACCACGACGATCATCAACAGGATGCCAATTTCCATGAACAGTGGCCTCTGGACTGCCTCCACGTCCGGGACGTCATCATAGGATGACGTCACAGGTTCATCATCCACATGGTCGAAGCCGTTGGTGTAAATACCCAGGAAAGTGGTGAAGGTCACCAGCAGTAAGGTGTGGTAGGTGTTGAAGAGCTGGAATTAAAGAAATATAGTAAATAATTATGAGAATAAATTCTGTCTTCTCCGTGACACATGTATATCAAGAAGTTTTTACAACAGGATATTTTCAGTAGCAGCACGGAGTCCGGAAATGTTCCCAGAAAATGGACAATAAGGTCGTCCCAATTATGTGGGACTTAAATGGTGAAAAAAATAATTTTATTTTTTATGAATAAGACACATTAAAATCATCTGTAAAAATTAGTGAGAGTGCAAACAGACTGCGATCGAAAATTAAGACAGGTAATTTCAGTGGCGGTACTTCCATAGAAGCCCAAAAGGGTTCCACGTGAATTTCGTAATATCTAGTTTAAATTGTTTATTGTGAGGTCAGTATATACTCATTTATAAAATTAATATTTAAAGCTTAAAGATTATTTGTCGGAGTTTTGGAAGGCAAAATGTGTTTCTATGGAAGTACCGCCACTGGGTAATATGTAGTTACAGTTATTAGTAAAACGTCAACATTTTTACTTCCATTTTGAGATTTTTTTGCGTCAATATTTTTTTAATCACCTTAATTATAACCTATTTCAGTTTTCGATCACGGTCTGTATTTTATACGATTTTAGATGGTGATGAACAAATAGCCTATACGCACCAGACTGAGATATCCGAGTATGAAGCAGCCAACCCTCAGAGGGATGCAGCAGCAGCATTTGGTGAGCAGTTGCTCCGACCTGGAGGTCGTTGACATGCTGGAAATAAATAATCATATAATAAATACACCCAACAATCACATATATAGTTCCGACCCCACACTAAGATACGAGTCTTGTATCGGGGGTATCAGAAACTACGCGAGATTTTTCGGTCTCACAAACATTTTGTCTCGGTGAGGAGATCGAACCCGCGGCCTCTCTTTCGCAAGCTGGTGTCTAGCCAACTGCACCACGGGGCTTTCGAATTAATATTCAAGTGTTATTTCAGGACTTGAAGGATTATGATAAAAACGGCTATTGTTACGGCTTTTTAATTCCAAATTGGATCGTTTCAATATTTATTTGAATTTAGCTTGGAAAAACTCTTTGTTTCATGACTGCCTCTTTGGTTAGAATAACAAGCGTGTGTGTGAATCTTATGATATAGGTTCCAGGTTCGAAGCCGGGGTCATGTTTCGTTTTTTATTTCAGTAACAGCATGGTGTTGAGAGATATGCCCGAATGCTGGTGGTAGGATATTCGTATCCGCCCGGATGGCGACCACCGTACACAGGGCGTAAAACCCGCCATAGTGGCACATGCAAGTGTGCCGCGTTCCGGGATCAGCCAGTGTATATCCAGTTTTCGGGGGGGCTTCAATCATGGTGAAAGGATGACCGTGCCGGCATTTTTTGGCCGGTTTGTCGCGGTCGGTCCTTTGATCGCCATGATTAATAGTCCCCCAAACTTCTTCACAATAAGGTGAAGAGGTATTCGGCCGGCATGATTGTGTCGACCAACGAGACCATCATCTCTCGCTGGTCGGCACTTTTTCTGGACTCCATTGCGCTTACCATCAGGTGCAATGGGGTCACTTTGCCGTGCCAGAATTAAAAAAAAAAAATAACAATAGACTAGCCACCTATGACTGGTATTAAAAACAACTAAGTAGCATAGCACGCGGTCAAGACAAAAACCTCGATGACCGTGGGTTTGAACCCGAGGTACACACCTCTGACTTTTAGAAATTATGTGTATGTTGCTGTTTTTCGGGAACATTTTAAGAGTAATACTGAGAATCTTCTGACGAAAATAACCAATAACACTTTGCCCCACCCGTAAATCGAACTCGAGACCTCCAAACCGCAGCACACACACTCGTACATTATATAGGAATAACAAATACACTTCCCTATACAGATGAGACATCTTGTGTGTAGGCAATGAAATATGAACACAGTCAAACTGGTTTTGCGCCGATTCCAACAGACGAGGAAAATGAAGTTAAGGTGGCTATTGAAACAGGAAAAGTGTGAGCACAAAATCTCCAACAAGTACAGGGTTTTAACCCATCTATATCTGAACTATATTGGTCCGACGACCTGGTGAAGGTCGCGGGTCGTAGCTGGATGCAGGCTGCCTCCAACAGGTCACTATGGAAGTCATTAGGGGAGGCCTATGTTCAGCAGTGGACTTCCTTAGGCTGATAATGATGATGATGATATCTGAACTAAAATTTCTCAAAATCAATTTAACTGTATAGATATAGAAACGCCATGCAAATTCATGTTCGCGTTTATGATATTAGAATAATAATGTCAATTCAAGACATCGAACAACTTTACTATAGATAGAAATATAGTATATCTATATTTCGTGCTGCTACTAAGAATTTCCTAGTAGAAAAATCCAATAACACTGCCCGACCTGAGAATCGAATCCGGGACCTCTAGGTCACACGGCACATACTTGTTCCGCGAGTCTACGAGGCATTCGATAGCCCCGTGGCGCAGTTGGCTAGACACCAACTTGCGAAACGAGAGGCCGCGGGTTCGATCCCCGCACTGAGACAAATGTTTGTGTGATTCACAAATATTTGTTTCGGGTCTGGGTGTTTGTGAGACCGAAGTCTCTCGTAGTTTCTGATACCCACGACACAAGACTCGTATCTTAATGTGGGGTCAGAACTATGCATGTGACTGTTGGGTGTATTTATTATTTATTTATTGAGGTAGTGAAAGAAATAATCTTGATAAAAAGGAATGTCTTAAGTAAGCATAGTCTAGGCCAGGGTAGTGGACTGATGCCTGATTCCTCATAGGTATAGAAGAGGTTCGTGTACGTGATATAGATAGATTCGAATGCATAGACATGGTTCATTTCAACAGATCGCCCATTACTGTCTAACAATGCACAGAGATAAGAATTCGAATGACGCCATGTTTCAAACAAATTGCGCGATAGTAGCGTATGTAGGTACTAACAAACAAGTTGTATTTTATTTTCTATTAAGTTGCACTTTAAATATAATAGACTTTTGTTGGCTACAGTAGTTACAAATATTGGTGACGCAAAATAAATGTTTTTTTATAGTAAATACTTATAAACAAAAAAGGATGAAAAAATAAATAACATAATATAGCCTAAAGATTAGTGTCGGACACATTAGTGTGAACTTTTAGGTGTGCAGGTTTCATCATGATGTTTTCCTTCACCGTTAAAGAACGTGATAATTCATTGTGAATACATACATAACTTCGAAAAGTCAGAGATGTGTGCCTGAGGTTTGAACCCGCGACCGTCGTGATTCTCGGCCGCGTGCCTAAACCTCGAGGCCATCACGACTGCCCTTTATAGGGTGATATGTACGACATGTGATTATCAATGTATGTATGTCCTGTATGTATGTATTTTTTTCTATTTGTATAAATAATTTTGACTTTTTTCCTGTGTCGTGGGTATCAGAAACTACGCGAGACTTTTCGACCTCACAAACACCCAGGCCCGAAACAGATATTTGTGGATCACACAAACATTTGTGTCCGTGCGGGGATCGAACCCGCGGCCTCTCGTTTCGCAAGTGGGTATCTAGCCAACTTAGCCACGAGTTATCATAATACTAACTACTAACAAACACTACATATAATTTTCACAATTATATGTAAAAGTGGTCCTGGGGTGTTTAAAAAGGATTGTGTAACTTACGATTATGAAAAAATTAAAAAAAACTTGGTACCTATGAACAGAGTTATATAAACTGGTTGGCTCGAATGAATTGTAAGTGACGTAGCACCTTGACATATCATTGAAGGTACAAAAATCCTTACTATCTCAAAAGCCGATGACGCACATACAAAAAAGTGCAATTGGAAAATCCATATTGCTCATGCTTCGCCAAATATTACTTGGTATGTCGTAAATTTTGGCACTCTGACAGGCTATTAAAACCAAAAGGTCTTACATACATACATACATCATCAACCCATATACGTCCCACACGGCACGGGGCTCCTCTACAACTGAGAGGGTCTTAAAAAGGACAGTACCGACAAAAAGTTTGGAAGCACCTATAATTTTTGTAAAAACAAATAGCAAATTGATAATAACAAATTATATCGATGTTGTAATAAAATATAATATTATTTTAGTAATAAGAATATGGTTTTGTTTCATAGTTTAATTGCTGGTTTAATTAAGTACCTAATCATTCTTAATTAAATAATACCTACTATATCTTATATTATTTCTAAAGTAATTAAGAGTATTAAAAGTGCTTCCAAACTTTTTGTCGGTAGTGTATTTTGAAATAATTTTATAGTAAATACTTAAACTGACGTACAGCCTACGTGAAGTGGCTAGACACCAGCTTGTGAAGACAGAGGCTACGGGTTCAATCGAGACAAATTTATTTATTTACTCTTCATACATAATATGTAAATGTGGACCTAATTCCTGAGACATTCTCCAAAAGTCGAATGAAAGAAATGAAAGGTGATAAAATGTTTGTGTGATCCACAAATATTTGTTTCGGCTTTGAGTGCTTGTGAGGCCGAAAAGTCTTTCGTAGTTTCTTACAATCACGACACAAGATAACATCTTTGTGTGGTGTCAGAACTATCTACGTGATTGTTGGGTGTACCTATATTATTATATTAAGCAGTGATGGCCTCGAGGTTAAGGCGCGAGGTCGAGAATCTCGACGGTCGCAGGTTCAAACCCCAGGCACACACCTCTGACTTTTCGAAGTTATGTGTGTATTCACAATGAATTATCACTTGCTTTAACGGTGAAGGAAAATATCGTGATGAAACCTGCACACCTAAAAGTTCTTAGGAATTTCTTAGGTGTGTAGTCCGCCAACCCGCACTAGGCCAGCGTGGTGGACTAAGGCATAAAACCCTATCAAAGGTAGAGGAGGCCCGTGGCCAGCAGTGGGACGTATATGGGCTGTTGAGATGAGAGACCTATATTATTATCAGAATAATATGTAAAATCATCGCTCATAATAGCACAACAGCCATTATTGTCTAACAATGGATATATACAGAGATAAGTGTAATTTAAATGACATTATGTTTCGCTGTTGTTTGTTATTAATTTTCCTGTGCAGGGAAGTGGACAAGTATTTTTATTCAACTCCGAAGTTCAAGTCTCAACGTTGTAGTCGAAATAATATCACATCAGTTAAAAAAAAATCTGATTTATAAAAATATACTTCACGGCTTCTTTAGAAGAATTTTCTCGTGGTCTCACGGCACAAGTACATATGTGTCGTGTGATTAAGAGGTCTTGGGTTAGACTCCCGGGTCGGGTAAAGTGTTATTGGGTTTTTCCATTACATTGTCAGTGGCAGAACGGAGTCAGGAATTGTGCCCAAAAACGGCAATAGGCTCGTCTCCTATTACGTAGGACTTGTACATAATAATAATAAATAAATAAATACGCCCAACAGTCACATACATAATTCTGACCCTACATTAAGATACAAGTCTTGTGTCGTGGGTACCAGAAACTACGAGAGTCTTTTCGGTCTCACATACATACCTGGCGAAATGCGGGTACATAAATGCACTTCTGCCTACCCCTTCGGGGAATACAGGCGTCAGGTTATGACTTCTTTAGATTGCTACATGGTCATAGGCAATGGATGGTATATTTATTTATTATATATATCTAGTAACTAAAAACATATTAAGCAAATATTATAAACAATGCGGCTAAAGCAGAAACTTGAGACGTGTCATTTCATTTCCCGCGAACAAAATTTGACACCACATTGTGAAGTAGCAGATTGTTATTTCGTACCGACCACAAATAGCTAAATGAAATATACACTCATGATGGCAGAGATATTTATATTTCTACACCACGTTTCGTACGAGCCTTTTTCGTATTTCATCATCAGCCCTTATATACATCCCACTGCTGGGCACGGGCCTCCTCTACAACTAAGAGGGTTTAGGCCTTAGCCCACCAAGCTGGCCTAGTGCGAGTTGGCGGACTACACACTAAAGAAATTTCAGGTGTGCAGGTTTTCACACGATGTTTCCCTTCACCGTTAAAGTAAGTGATGATTCATAGTGAATACACTCATAACTTCGAAAAGTCAGAGGTGTGTGTCTGGGGTTTGAATCTGTGACCGAGATTTTCGACCGCGCTCCTAATCTTCGAGGCCATCACTTCTTTTATTTACAGATTTAATTTATCCAACGTCTACGCTACTAAGAATGTCCTTAGGAAAATATAAAAATCAAGTCAAATCCGGTTTATCGATGGCGAAACCTCTCGATTGCCACTTGTTTATATACTACGGGACCCATTCAGCTTTGTCATTCATTATTCGCTTCGAAAGTTATTCTATTGACAGCCTCGTGGCGCAGTTGGCTAGACACCAGCTTGCGAAACGAGAGGCTGCGGGTTCGATCCCCGCACCGAGACAAATGTTTGTGTGATCCACAAATATTTGTTTCGGGTCTGGGTGTTTGTGAGACCGAAAAGTCTCTCGTAGTTTCTGATACCCACGACACAGGACTTGTATCCTAGTGTGGGGGTCAGAACTATGTATGTGACTGTTGGGTGTATTTATTTATTATTTATTTATTATATCGATTGTAATTGGTCCAAACTGTATGAAATCAGAGTCCATGCATAACGTCGCCAAAACATTCCATTATAAATGAATTCAACACAACCACAATTGTTTGTTTCGAACAAACAAAACAAAAACGCAAGCATCAAAGACAATTGAGTTATCTCATACACAAGTGGTGTTGAAACAATTGTTCTAATAACATAACAAGCGGTGGCGGGGGACGCCTCGCCATTTCCTTTTGTAATACCAAAAGTAACATTTTGAGGTCTGCATTTGTTAGACATCAAGGTTTACCAGTATTGATTAAATAGTATTCTCCTGGTAATAGTACGAGAGCTGGTAGACATTTCTGGGTAGGTATTTGAGGTGTGGGGCACAGATCATTGTACTATATGTCGGTCAAAGCAAATATGCTTACTAAATAAATAATGAATGATGCACACTACCAACTCAGCGGCAAATACGACAGAAGACACGTGTACACACACATTAACCAAACTGTGTATATAAGTTAATAATTTCTATAATAAAGCGTTCAGTCAGACAATATCCATCAGGTCGGCACCATGCCACCTTAGTCTGAACCCTAGTAAGTGTTTCATTTCAACCGATACTCAAGCACACCTACATCGGCTAACCCAAGATCCTGATACACTTACAATTGGTGAACCCGACAAGAAACATGAGACACTTACAGAGGCATAAATAAAAAGTCGTGAGGGCCTCGAGGTTAGGTGGTCGAGAATCACACACCTCTGACTTTTCGCACTTTAACGGTGTAGGAAATCGTGATAAAACCTGCACACCTAAAAGTTATTATGATTTTATTAGGTGTGTAGTCCGCTAACCCGCACTAGGCCAGCGTGGTGGACTAAGGCCTAAATCGTCTTAGTTGTAGAAGAGGCCCGTGCCCAGCAATGTAACTATATTGGCTGATGATGATGATGATGATTTGAGGCATTCTGAAAATTTATCTGATACCTCGTCCATAATATCCTAATACAGAAATGCAGACCTGGCTGGAGGGTAACAGTTTTTTCCGGCATAGAAAGTCCTGACCCTTCCTTTTTCCATGTTTTTATGTCCATAACAGAAATCATTCAATTCGACCCAGTGCTTTAGCCGTGAAATCATCACATACAGATAGACTGATAAAAAGAATTCCTTTAGCATTTATAATATTGGTCTGGACAGCATGCATTATTCCACGATACTCTTCATTGCAACACCTACATATACACCAGAATCAGCAGTGCCATAGAAGACACCAAGAAAGCAAGCAAGCTATAGGATCCTACCTATCCTAAGGGATAAACCCAAAAAATCCGGACCAGCCAGCCAGACACCGTAATTGCACTGGACATACTTGTACCGCGACACCACGAAGCAGTCGAAGACGCAACGAAATTATTCAGAAGTGAAATAATAGACGCTTAAAACACATGTATTTAAATTATAAAGACTTAAATGAAGGTAGAACATTTACATATTCTCGATATCACGTTTAACATAACAATAGCAATCGGCACGTACATATAAATTGCTTCAATCGGAACATGTGTTGAAAGTAAACGCAATTTTATTATCGAGATTGTACATGGCTTGTTCCAAGAAATTGATATGAATATTGTTATATTCAAGAGTAATTAATTATTCCTTCTATTTTTATTCTAAGTTTATTTAGGGACTTATAACAATGGCATGACAGTCCCATCTTATCCTAAACAATATCTAGCTCAGAACTAAAATTCAAAAACAAAGTAAAGATAATTAAAAAAAATAATGCATTAACATTAATTAACATTAACCTAGCATTCTAGCTTCTTCAGAAGTTGGTTGAGACAAAATTTGATTGAAAGTGCCAAACATCATATAAATTGAGTAGCAATTTACGAATCAGTTGGTCTATTTTAACTTTAAATTTGGCACAGTCTGTCAAAATTTCTGTACTTGAAACATGTAGGCCAAATTATAAGTTTAAATTATGATTGTTCCGTTATTATTCTAAGCAGATTTAAAGGGGAGATCGTGGTACTTTTAAACGTTTTAGGTAGCTTGACCAATATTACTTATCAGTCCATATGACGTATATGCCACTGCTAAGCACGGGCTTCCTCTACAAGAGAGGGTTGAGGCCTAACGCCTGAGACCACCACGCTAGCCTAATGCGGGTTGGTGGTCTACACCTAAGAAATTCATAAGAACTTTTAGGTGTGCAGGTTTTATCACGATGTTTATTTCTCCTTTAAAGTAAGTGATAATTCATTATGAATACACACATAAATTTGAAAAGTCAGAGGTGTTTGCCTGGGATTTGAACCCGCGACCGCCGAGATTCTCGACCGCACGCCTAAACCTCGAGGCCATCACTACTTCACTAAGTCTAGATAAAATAAATTAATAAGTTTAAATAAATACCTCAATATGAGAAGAAAATTATTAGAGTTAAAAGTTTTTTTTAAGAATGAGCCGTAAACTAAATGTGGAGTATTTGAGTGCATTAACGGCAGCAAAAAAATGCATTTTTTTTTTTTTTTTTTTAAATCTAGTGCAGGCATTTGACCACGATCTCACCTATCTATGAAATATCAAGTGTGTAAACTTTATACAACACGCATCGAATTAGCATTGACGTCAGCAAATGACCTACATTTGAGGAAATGCCGGCAAAGGAACGCCAAGCCAGTAGGTGACCAATACCGAAAAGTACTTCTAAGAATAACCATCAACAAAATTTCAGATATTCGCATATACCTGCCATCTCTGTGATCCAAAATATTTCGTGTTTGGGTGTTTGTGAGATCGAAAAGCCTGTCGTTTTGATACAAGACTCAGAACAATGTATATAAAGCCCAGTTTGCCTTACAAAATTACGAATAATAATCTTGAAGCTTTAAATTTTATTTAACAAAAGCTATTTGACATAAATGAGAATATCCTGACCCAACAATAAACAATTATAAACTAGATATTACACAATTAACGTGTAACGCTTTTGGGCTTCTTTGGAAGTACCGTCACTGATACATACGCAACTTCACGCCTGTATTCCCCCAAGGGGTAGGGTAGCATTTCTGCACCCACATTTAGCCAGGTACGTAACAGTCCTACGTAATAGGGGGCGAAGTTATTGCCGTTTTTCGAGCTCATTTCCAGAATCAGAGTCCCTGAGAATTTCCGCATGAAGAAACCCACTAACACATTGCTCGACCCAGGAATCGAACTTGGGACCTCTAGGTCGCATGGCACATTCATTTACAGGTATTGCGGGGCATTACGCATATAGTGGTATAAATATTTGCCATTCAAAGTCAAGCAATAGGCAGGTAAAGCAGCTAAAAATAACCTTACTATAGAAATCAAACGATCTAAAAGGCCAAACTGTTTGTATTGTCAAAAACATTCACAACAAAATATTTCACGCATGGAACAACACAAATAACTCTGCGCAGCTTTTGAATCATTATCTCTCATCTTCTGTCCTTATCTAACAAGCGATGAGAGTGAAAAGGACGTACGACAGCACAGATGATAACACAAAAAACAAAAGGCGGACGGCATTCCAAAATCAATTATCTCCGCTTAAAAAACTTTGCAGCCAGTTTGAATAATTTGTAAAGTGTATAGAACAAAATTTATTATGCAAAGACTTGTGCCAGACATTGGTTATCTATTCAAAAAAAATCTCAGTCAGTTTTAACCGTTGAGGGACGATATTGCATCGAAGAATACCAAAAAGCGAGATACGGCAGCCTTTGGTAAATCCACTCCATGGTACCCGCACACATCTATTTCTGTACATACCGCTAATTGAGATACTTATTCAAGCTACAGCCAAGGGACACATTACTAGCTTATAATATGCAATGAAGCATCGTATCTTCGTGAAATATATTAGCAATTTTCAAAATGTTTAGTCGTTTGCTCACAATTTCATCATCAGCCCATATACGTCCCACTGCTGGGCACGGGCCTCCTCTACAACTGAGAGGGTTTAGGCCTTAGTCCACCACGCTGGCCTAGTGTGGGTTGGCGGACTACACACCTAAGAAATTCCTAAGAACTGTTTAGGTGTGCAGAATTCATCACGATGCTTTCCTTCACCGTTAAAATACGTGATAATTCGACAGCCCCGTGGCGCAGTTGGCTAGACACCAGCTTGCGAAACGAGAGGCTGCGGGTTCGATCCCCGCACCGAGACAAATGTTTGTGTAATCCACAAATATTTGTTTCGGGTCTGGGTGTATGTGAGACCGAAAAGTCTCTCGTAGTTTCTGATACCCACGACACAAGACTTGTATCTTAGTGTGGGATCAGAACTATGTGTGTGACTGTTGGGTGTATTTATTTATTTATTTATAATTCATTGTGAATACACACATAACTTCGAAGTCAGAGGTGTGTGCCTGGGGTTTGAACCCGCGACCGCCGAGATTCTCGACCGAGTGCCTATACCTCGAGGCCATCACGACTCACAATTTCTTCAACGTTAACCACAGATTTGTACGGTAAAATTATATATACGTCAACAGTGGACGTAACTTATTAGTTATTTTTTAATTTATAGCCATAAAAAAGAAATCATAAGTATGATGTTATTACTAACGGCTGGAACCAGTTTCGCTAAGACGCAATTTTATTAAAACCAGCATGTTTCCCTTCTCAAGGACTCGATAATAAATGTATACTATTTGTTTATGTAATGGTTCGTAGTTTATTTATGTGTATTTTTACTTTATTATGTTTTTAATCATGGCATCACATAATTTATATTAATGCACCTATTCATTTTTCTCTGCATCACCCTAAGGTTGATAATGCCTTTAGCATTAAGTCCGCCTTTATACATTGTATATAAAGCATAAATAAATAATAATAAAAAATTGTCATATGATTTAGACTTAAACCTTAACAAACAGATATAAGTACCTTCGCATTTAAAATATTAGCAACTATATAATTATACTCGGGACTAGATAACTCACATATTTAATTATTATCTAAAAATACAAACTAGCAATTTTATAATTCTAGTTATTATCATTATGACCGTTTTCGAAGTAATTGCAGTAAACGCTATCACAATTCACATCCTATGCACACACGCCACAGTGCAACGGCAAAGTTCAATTCCGAGAACAAAAATAAACACGGTACCAGACGCCCGCACTGCACGTATTATGATCGGATGAAATTTGAACAACACCCTTGATTGAATGTGATTGCATTTAACAGGATACTTCTTAGCAAGGAACCAAACGACAGAGGCGTCCATTTTATATACACTATTTAGCAAAACAGTTTGTGACCAAATAAGTACACTTTACCGTACAATTGTTACAATTTAATTTGGCAGCATTATAAGTGTATGTTCTTAATAACAAATGACTTACTTGTCGTATGGGATCTTCATGTTTTGATAACTATTTCAACACGAGACGTAAATGCGCGCGCACACTATGAAAGCGAAACGGGTACTGTTGCCGTTGCGCAGACGCAGAGGCAACGAGTCGAAGGCTGTCACACGAGTGACGTATACGACAACTATTCCGGACGCACATGCACAAAACCCGTGAGAAATGATGCGATAAAAACTGCAAGCTGTTGTATTTTTGTTGTAAATAATAATTATGTGCAAACTCTCGCGCTGATATTTCCAAGTGGATAGGAATTTATGTCTATATACTCTTTTCGACGGCTATATTTATAATCTTAAATAAAAAGCAATACTATATTGCCGTCATTTGTAATACTCGTATAAATATGATTTATTCAAATAATTTATTGTAGTAATTTGTAAAATATAGAAGACGAGTATTGAATTGTAAAACAACGGTTTTTTTTAAGAATTGACGTATTGAGTATTAACTGGTGAGGTTGACTTCACAACTACCTAAATTTACCGCTGCAGGCGAATATTTTTATGTTTATTTAAAAAAAAGCCTCAAAAGATACTACCAATTGAGTAAAAAGGAATCCGAATTGCGACTACAGAGTACTTATCAACGGAAAAAAGTTGAGTTTTTGAGATTTTTTCATAGGATTCTCGCCAAAATCTTTAATATCAACAAGCGAAAACACGGGCAACTCCTAGTTAATAATGTGAAGTGATTTATTAAGGTAGTGACGGCAGGTGCCAACGTCCCCTGCATATGCTGCACTTTGAGCTCACAGAGGGTCTGATTAATGGAAATATAACCGCGGATCTGAACAAAACAAGGCTGATTGCGAACAAAGCTGAGACTAGGTGTTTGGTGGTCAAAACTAAAGCAGTATT
Source organism: Hemaris fuciformis (assembly GCA_907164795.1). Classification (NCBI taxonomy): domain Eukaryota; kingdom Metazoa; phylum Arthropoda; class Insecta; order Lepidoptera; family Sphingidae; genus Hemaris; species Hemaris fuciformis. The sequence goes on from OU015452.1 coordinate 2,086,652, forward strand.
TCTACTATCCATCCACGCCCAACCCACTACATATTAAATCTAAATAATATTGCCTGTCTAGGAGATCAAATCCTGGATCTCACTGACGTCGATTCAGCGTATTCTTGTGGCAAACAATATTCCTATCCGTCCTTGTAACAACCACAGTATTTCAAGAGTTAAATTATATTGACCCACATTAGAGTTGTGACATGAGCTCCCAATACCTGCTAATACCCTGTGTATACTACATAATTCCAAATTTTTTGCAGTAAATTGAATAATATTGTCTCTTGTAATGTCTCTTAAAGAGTATTGTCTTACCCCCTGTGAGACACTAACGGTTGCAAAACCGTATGTATGCAATGCCAATACATCGCCTGAAGCAGTTACTTACTTCAGACGATGTATTAAGTTAGTTTACTCCGACAGTATTAGTATTTGCAAAGTGTGGTTTATGATTAAGCTGCCTCGAAGATTCACTGAATTGATCTGCTTTTGCTGGGTAACTGTTATTAGCTTCAACATGATTAACAAGCCAATATCGAACTTTCTAGGGGTGTGACTAATGTACATCTAAAAACATGTTTTTTTTATAGCAGCACATCAAACTATATTTCACATTATTATTATGTGTTTTTTTCTTTCTTCAGGAAAACATCGAACTAAATATACATAGAGACTTCGGCCTGCATCCCCGAATGGCATACTTACTTAACCTCACGCCTATATTCCCCGAAGAGATACGCAACGGTGCACCCACATTTCGCCAGGTATGAGCCCCACGTCATAGGGGTTGAGTTTTCCATTAGGAAACTCTCAGTAGCAGCACGGAGTCTGGAAATGTGCCCGAAAAACGGCAATAGACTCGCTCCCTATTACGTGGGACTGATACATACCTGGCGAAATGTGGGTGCAAAATGCACCTTTGCCTACCCCTTGGGGAAAAACAGGCGTAAGGTTATGTATGTATGTATGAATGTATACATTTAAATGATGTATTTGACATTTTATAGATTCAATAAATATTATTTCATTTCATTTCAACTCTGTTGCAGCCGCAGGGAACAGTCAATATTGAAGTGAATCAGAAACGCAGATTAATTGTTAAACAATTGAGCGACATTATGTGATAGCATTGTCGAACAATTCAGAATAGCCACGCGGACAATCGCTCGCCGAGTAATCTAAATAGAGGACTGGTGTATTGTTTGGTGTTTCGGACTTGGATCGAAATGTGCTTGTGCAATCATTGCATTTATGCGCTGTGGATGCAGATTAAAACAATATGTTTCGACAAATAGTGTCTATTTCAATTATTTGATTATGTTTGGAATAACCTATGCTAATAAAGCCGAAAGGTTTGTTTTGTTGAACGCGCTAATCTCAGGAACTAATTTGAATTGGAAATCTTTTTTTTTTTTGTTGAACAGTGCATTTAGTGAGGAAGGCTTTAATAGAGCAACGCTACAACCAATAGAATCGAAGCAGCAATCAAAATTGTGCCTTAGGCATGAAGTCCGCCTTTATACATTCATTGTATGTATATAAAGTATAAATAAATAAATAAAACAGGAGGATTCTTTTTGATGTCTTAAAGTTTCATGATATAATTTTGTCATAGAAACAGTATTTCAGGAAAATATTGCGACGATAAGCAAAACAATCTCCTATTTAATTAGTTCACGTAATCAATGATTTTTTTTTATTTGTTGAGATTTTATACGGTTAAATTATTTGAAAGGACTAATTGAAAGGATGAATGTTTGCAGAATTACGGAAGAGGTGTACTGTGCGGAAGTGAATGGTGAAGTCTGTCGGGGAAGGCCCAGTAGCATCTAAAAGATAAAATAGGTTATTTTGTTTAAAAAGGGTAAAATAAAGAGTCCTCGAAACCGACGTGCATGCATTAAGAGGATAATGTCAGTGGAGGAAGCGAAAGTGGTGTGTTTGGACCGTGGCATTTGGCGCTCTATAGTCTCTGCCTACCCTAACGGGAGACAGACGTGAGTTTATGTATGCACATATGTATGTAAATTATTTACTAAAATTACATGAGTTTCATCTAAATAAACCAGTTATCACTAGTTAGTAAATAAATAAATTGAACGTATAACACGTCAAAACAACAGAAATTTTCATAAAAAAAAGTTACGACAATCCTATTAGACCACAAGCCCATGGTAAAAATTAACCTGTGAAATGAACCACCGTGAATTACGCTTAGAAGGCTGTTACTATATCATAAAATAACTCTGAGCGCTATGCCGTCATTTCTGAGCGGTACAGGTGAGTACGAGAGTAAATGGAATTTCTCTAGTACAGGGGAGGAATTACGACTACTTATTAATGTATAAAAATTTAGAAAGTTTATTTTCTTCAAAGGATATCTAAAAAAATATTATGGCGCCTGTTTTGCAGACGGGCCTAAAGATATCTACGTTTCGTCAGCTATCCAATGAGGAATAACAATCAAGGGTTTTATCAAAAATATGTAGAAAAAACTTAGTTTAATAGGCTATAAGGGAGGCAAAAAACAACTAAATAAAACAACACATACATACATAAACTCACGCCTGTATTCCCCGAAGGGGTAGGCAGAGGTGCATTTCTGCACCCACATTTCGCCAGGAATGTATAAGTCCCACGTAATAGGGGGCGAAATTCGGGCACAAAACAATAGGTGAGTAAAAAATACTAAATTTATTAAACTTTCAAGTTCTAACAAAACACCTTAGGATAGGGTATCTTATAGTCAAATCAGTCAGAAAAGATGTAAACTGCCATTAATGAGAATAGGTCGACTTCATCAGTTATCCTGTATATTTTACAAACGACCTTCACTGGAAGATGTTTCGTATTTTATTGTTCCGAGACCCGTCCCTGTATACCCGCTACTGCCTGTCGGACTATGTATAGCTCAGTTGAAAATTATTTCTTGAGAGTTAAGTCGTGATGGCCTCGAGGTTTGGGCACGCGGTCGTGAATCTCGACGGTCGCGGGTTCAAACCCCAGGCACACACCTCTGACTTTTCGAAGTTATGTGTGTATTCACAATGAATTATCACGTACTTTAACGGTGAAGGAAAACATCGTGATGAAACCTGCACACCTAAAAAAGTTCTTAGGAATTTCTTAGGTGTGTAGTCCGCCCACCCGCACTAGGCCAGCGTGGTGGACTAAGGCCTAAACCCTCTCAATGGTAGAGGCCCGTGCCCAGCAGTGGGACGTATATGGGCTGATGATGATGATGATGAGTGTTAAAGACGTTATTTTAATAGTTTCATGCTCTTGAACAATTTTCATAATGAGTGATACATGTTTTATACTCGTATGCAATGAATTGTTATCAGATAGTGATGTAATAGAAGTTAAGCGTGGTCTTTAAACATTAAAAAATGCTAGTATCGTTAGATGTATACAATACCGTATATGAGTACTGAGTGTATTCTAATCGCTTTCTCAGCGCTCTACTCCAAAAAGGCTAATTTTACAAAAAATGTATGAGACATTTTTTGTAGATAATTTCACGACATACAATTTTAATAATGACCTCTTTGACAGCCAAGCAGTCGCAAGATATTTGCGAAAAAGTGATTTTCGGAACCATTTGACCTCTATAACTTTATTAGGCGACACGATATCAATATCGATTTTTCATATCTTCATTATAACACCGTAATAAAGGTGTATACAAAAATGCAACTCACTTTTTATTATTTTATTATTTTATGCAGGAATTTTGCCGCAGATAAAACCTAAAATGACTGGACTATTTTAGGTTTTATCGTAATTATATCTGAAAGCTTAATCTTGTTTGAAATTATCTTTTGGATTTCTTGTCTATATAAACCAGGCCTTAATTCTAATGAAGCGAAGTTAAGTTGGTGTGAAGATGTCTGTAATATTTATAATTTTGAGCGTAGCGCTCGCGACTGTCGAGTGCAATAACTGGACGGACACTCGGGTCGTGCAAACTGACCAGGGTCTAGTACGTGGGTTCAAATTCATCGGAGAAGATGTTATATCCTTCTACAATATTCCATATGCATCTGTCCAGTATAGATTTCAGGTATTAATGTTATAATATTTTAATAAACAAGTAGCAAGAAGAAAAGTATATATTAAAATGATTTTTTACATCAAAATTAATTTTAAGTGACATAATAAATTGAATAGCATTTATTCAATTTAATAGTATTTAACAGTATTTCGGGGAAAAAACGTATAAAATAAGAGATCTAGTCGATAATTCAGATTTTATCGATTAATTAATATTTCAAAAAGTATTATATTTCTATAAAAACCTTTCTCCGTAACCTTTTGGTTCTCCGGCACTAGTACCGCAGTGTAGTTGGACATATAAAATCGCTAGTAATTATAAAAAACACAAAAAGGTTTAAAATAAACTTGTATAAATAAATTTAAAATGATTTCAAAGTAAAGAAACACCACTTTTTCCCTAGTTACCTCCTCTTAAATACTCTAAATTCAAATGTACAACTGTTTTCTACTACATAAATGCAATCTGATCATTGCGAAAATTCCCTAAAATATGGTTTCTTGAGAGTCCCTTTTGGAAAACTATTTTTTAAACGATCCTCCCACTATAATGACGCAAATATTTATCACAACCAAAAATCGTATCGACTAATCGACTTAAAAAATAACAATAATTGTTTTGTTCATTATTTCTTAGTGTACAATAAAGAGTTTATACATAAAATAAATTTATTTATTTTATTTATTTATTTTTGCGCGCGCATCACTGTAACACAAAAGTAACAGTATGAAGCTGCCCGCTTAATCGCTCAAATAATGAACGTATTTAAATGAAGGTTTCGAATCGACAATATTTATATCCACAATATTCGAATAATTGCGTATATTCCAGTCAGTTTAGGTTTTATCTGCGGAATAATTCCTAGTTAGCTGAAATTTTGTATTCACCTTTATACTTTTAATGACCTCTTTGACTGCCGAGCAATAGGTCGCGAGATATTTGTTGACCTCTGTAACTTTTTTAGCCGGCACGATATCAATGTCGATTTTTCACATCTTCATTATAACACCATAATAAAGGTGTATACAAAAATTTAGCTCACTAGGAATTATTCCGCAGATTGGAGTTTAAAATTACTAAAAAGACTGGACTAGTAGATAATTTAAAAAATGTAGAATGGTGTTAGTAATAAAAAGGGCTTGACATATTTATTGGAAGAAAAAAAAGGTTTTTTTAGTACATATTAATTCATTTTGGAATAGGTTTTTTTGAAGGCGTCTTTTTTTGTTTGTCACGTCGTCACGTCGTCACGTCATCCGCCCAAGTACGTCCCACTGCTGAGCACGGGCCTCCTCTACAACTGAGAGGGTTTAGGCCTTAGTCCACCACGCTGGCCTAGCGCGGGTTGGTGGACTACACACGTAAGAAATTCCTAAGAACTTTTAGGTGTGCAGGTTTTATCACGATGTTTTCCTTCACCGTTAAAGCAAGTGATAATTCATTGTGAATACACACATAACTTCGAAAAGTCAGAGGTGTGTGCCTGGGGTTTGAACCTGCGACCGCCGAAATTCTCGACCGCGCGCTTAAACCTCGAGGCCATCACTGCTTTTTTGTTGCTTTTTTTTGTTTGCGTTAGATAATAATCAATAAATAGAGGACAGATCAATGAATTGTTAGAATGAACGCGATATATCATTTGTTAATTGTGACAATCTATATATGGCCTCTCAGTTGTAGAGGAGGCCCGTGCCCAGCAGTGGGACGCATATGGGCTGAAGATGATGATGATATATGGCCCTATGTCATTGTATACGAAAAACAAAAGGTTGAAAGATATTGAATATATAATAATTAAGAATGGACTACGATTCGGTCACCAATAGAAGTCTTTGATACATGATAAATCAATAAAATAATATTATAGGATAAGTTAAAAATACTCCTAATCAAGATAAGGAGTCGTTGATAACTATTTATTACATTTTTATTATATTTATTATACATATTACAAGTGGTATGAAAACACGTCAAACATTTGGTTGTTTAAGTGCAATAAATGATTCTTTATAAACGTGTAGAAGTAGATGCGGGCTTTAAAATTTCCTATATTTTACTCACATGGTAATATTCTACTACAAATAGGGGAAAAAATATGCATATATCAGCACTGAATGTTCAGTTCTTACCACTTGTTTAATATAGCACACTTAATTTTCCTGTAAATGTTCTTGTCAAGTGGAGTGGTCTAATGAGTATTTCCTTTGGTTGTGTCCGTAAAAAAACAAATATACATATACTATGGTTATTATTTTTCCAGGTAAACGGCCCACCACCGACATGGAACGAAACTTTCGACGCTTTCAACCGAAGAATAATTTGTCCACAACAGGAGGCTATTTTCTTGGATGTTACAGGTTACATTATGCAAGAGGACTGTCTTGTCATGAACATATTCTTGCCAGTTACAAATGAAAGAAATCTTCCTGTCCTGGTCGATATACATGGCGGAGGGTTTTACGCGGGACGAGGCGACGCTCATAGATACACTCAGTTTACTGCTTCAAAAAATGTCGTGGTAGTCACCTTCAATCATCGCGTCGGATTGTTCGGTCTTCTTTGTTTGGGAACGAAAAATGTCCCCGGAAATGCCGGCATGAAAGACATAATTGTTGCCTTACGTTGGGTTCAGCGGAATATTGCCAACTTCGGTGGTAATCCTGATGATGTGACGTTATCAGGCTGCAGTGCAGGGGGCTCGGCAATGGATTTGTTATTACTCTCTAAAGCCGCGGAAGGTCTGTTCAAAAGGGCCATGCCTGGCAGTGGTGCAAGCTTGGCAGCTTTCGCTGTAGCACAAGATCCAATCGAACAAGCTAAGGAAATAGCGAGATTGCTTAATTTCCATGACGTAGACAATATTGAAGCTCTAGAAGAGTTTTTCACCGTCACTCCTATCGAGAGATTCATTGCAATGGAATTCCAAAATAGACCTAATACTCTTTTGGACTACGCGCCGTGTGTGGAAAGAGATGTCGGCCAGGAATTGATATTTTTGGATGACGCTCCTTACAATATTTTAAAGAGCGGTAACTATACGAAATACCCATTAATGTACAGTTTGACAGACTTGGAAGGAGTGAGCGTTTTAAACGACTTCACACAATGGATTGAAGGGATGAACGAAATTTTTGGAAATCATTTGCCTGGTGATCTCTCGTTTGACAACGAAGCCCAAAGGCGAGAAGTTGGCGAACGTGCCAAACAATTTTTCTTTGGAAACGAAACTATAAATGAAAATAGCAGGATGCAATTCCTCGATTATTATTCTGACACATTATTCTCATACTCAATTCTGCGAACTGTTAAAATGCATGTGGAAGCCGGTCACAATCATGTCTATTTGTATCAATTCACCTATTACGAAGAAGGCTCTACGTTAAAAGGCGCTATGCACTGTGCTCAAACGAGTGCGGTGCGCGACGAAGACTACGATAGAATAACAGACGATTACAGAAGAGTTAAATCATTTATGAGGGAAATTTGGTATAACTTCATGAGGACGGAGTAAGTTATTTTTTACGCTTACACTTATTAGCACTTTATTTAAATAAACAAGTGTTTTGAGCCATTCTAACCTTATAGTAAGGCGTGACATATTACTATAGTTACCATACATAATAACAACAAACGTAAAATAACATGAAGGCTGTAGAAAATTGATAGACGCTGGTCATTTTCAACAAGTTTCTCTGGCATTCTATAGACAAGACTACTTCAATCAATGCACTTTCCGCTGATAATGATTTTAAGTTTAAAATATTTCATACTTAGTTAATTTATAAGCAATAACACGGAATTTCTTAGATAGACTCGACTGATAGATTTTGTGACGGATAGAAAAATGTTACAAATTTTTACGATTGTCTTGATATTTTGATTCAGCGTATAAGTATTTATTGAGACTTTTGTATTTTACAGTTCTCCTGTGGTGTCCGGTTCACCAGTGCCATCATGGCCTCCAGTGGCCCAAGCAAACCGCTCCCCTCACTTATACGTGGGTCATGATGTTGCGTTACTAGGCGCTCTACAAGAAGAGAGAGCTAACTTCTGGGACGCCATCTATGAGCAGTACTACAAAACGCCGACCCCCCCGACCTTACTAAGACCCAGTACCGACGGCGCATCGAGAATAACTATTAGTTATATTTTAGCAATCTCACTTACTCTAATCGTGTATTAATTTTAGTTTAAGATTTCTTATTATTTCTGATTTTTAATTTAAGATTTAAATTGAAATTAATAAATGTTTACACATAGCTGAGTTCAATGTTTTTAACTTTATTGATGAGAAAGATGAAAATCAGGCTCATATTTTTAAGGACTTTTAAGTGGTCTAATCTAATATTTTTCATTGCGATATTTTTTTGTTATTTTTTTATTTTTAGTGAAGCCACACTAAAATGCGTTGCAGATCGGTTACTTTGCCTACCACCAGTCTTCTTAACCGACTTCAAAAAAAGGAGGAGGTTATTAATTCGTCTGTAGTTTTTTTAACCGACTACAAAAAAAGTAAGAGGTTTTGTTTTGTTTGTTTTGTTCCCTCAGAACTTTCGACTGGGAGAAAACTAACGACACTCGGTCGAATCTTTATAGACTATACAGATATTTGAGTCAACTGCCGTAAGGTCTTTATGGTTAAATAATAGTTGTGGGCTACTCACATATGTACCTACTACCTACTCACGTACATGTACATACATACAGCCACACATTATTTACATCAAATTAAATATCGGACACTCCGTCCGCCATTACATACCGGGGCCGCGATCGTGCACCGGTAAGGACAATGGGTGATGTATAGCGGGCGGTCCACTACCTGTCTCTCGTCCCCGCGTCCCGCGCCGGCGCACGATATAATATACCCGACGACGCGCTCAGCCCCGGCCTCGCCCCGCGGCCAGTTACGCGGCGAGCGCGGTCCCCCGCTTCCATCAGTCCACTCGCGAGGACAAACCCAACGATCGACCCCGTATTTACGGGTCGCATAGATCCCCACAACAGATGGGCTCAGGCCCAGGTTCTTGTATCTACCACAGGCCCTCTTTCGACCTTTAACATATTTCCATTCATCAAAAATTTAGCACTACCTTTTGGGAACACGTTGCCGATATAGTGAAAGAACGGCATTAAAAATACCCTTATTTTTACAGAAATCTCACAAAAAAAAATACACACAAAAGACCAAGGGTTAACTAACAGCAAATAAGGTTTTATATCAACTGCCTCGTGATCTCGCGGTACAAGTATGTGCCGTGTGGTCTAGAAGTCCTGGGTTCGATTGCCGGGTCGGGCAAAGTGTTATTGGGTTTTTCCATTAGGAAATTCTTAGTAGCAGCACGGAGTCTGGAATTGTGCCACGTGCCATTGTACGTGGGACTGATACCTGGCGAAATGTGGGTGCAGAAATGCGCCTCTGCCTACCCCTTGGGTAATATAGGCGTGAGGCTATGTATGTATGTATGTTGTAATACAACATACAACAGTTGTATGTAAGTCTCATTCAGAAATAAATTATGAATATATGTCAAATATCAGCCAGGGCGGTTATTTAAAAAAAACGCAGAACCGTTGACCTTTGTTTGGTATCGGCTCTGCTTTACTACATTACGCCTAATACTTATTAAGCGGCAATATTTAGCTTGTAACTATGATTGCTATTTGTAATTAGATTTATTGCAAACTATGGGAAATATAATCAAAGCGAAATAAGCAAACACAACCACAAACAACAAATAATTTTTAATAAAACCAACAGTGGTTCTACTCACAATGTTTCCTTCGCAATACCAGCGGCGAGAGAGCGCTCCACGCGCAACACTCGCCTTTATAAAGGTTCGGTCGCCCCTCCATTGGCGAACGTCATCAGCAAAGTATTTTAACAACAAATTGATAATGTCACAAATCATGATAATTAATTTTAATTATATTTCAGTGTCCTAAAGTTATGAAATATTAATTAGAATTATTTCAGATTTATTTCAACAAACAAGTGTCAACATAAAGACTAATAAAATCAAAAGATTATTTAATTACGTTAATGAGACATCTCTAAATTACTATATTGAATAAACAGACTTTTGGTGATATTTAAATTAACCAATGAATGGTAATTAAATATTTCTAAAGTTAACTTAAATATTAAGTTTAATAATCTTCGCGGCGACATATACATATTTGCAAATTGATATGTTATGTCACAAGTGAATAAAATTCATTCATTGTGCTACATTTTAAGCAATTCGATCATTTAGTTAATTAGAGTAGAAGTAGCAGATAAAAGCAGAAACTTAAAGTATTTTCACTCCAACTGTATTTTCATTTCTTTTCCTACTTTCTCCTCTGCCTTACCTTTCGCCTCTCCTTCACTAGCTTCCCCTCGATTGAAAGCTCTTTTAAAAATTATTAATAGAATGGTTAATGTCATGAACATTTTTTGAAACCTATTGCTTAATCATGCGCATAGTTCAATGATAACAAGTATCACAAGGACCCAAGAATTCCAATAAATCATTTTCAATTTGTACCTTAATACTCGTACATAAACGTTATTGCGCCTGTAAGGTTTCCTAATAATCATCCAAAATATAAAGTAGCTTTACCGGTAAATTTATTTAATTTAATAATTTAATTTCTTTCATAAACTGGTCACACTGGTGGCCGCTTGGTGGGGCGTGGCATTCAAAATGTTCGTTGGAAGCTAACGCTCGAAGTGTACGGATGTATGGAAGTTACCTACTTGTATTTGAAGAAATATAGTCTTTGTTAGTTCGATATTTGAGTTTAATTAAATATAACCTTCGTCGACACGTGCAGTGATATAAGGGGAAAATTTACATCTCAGAAGCCAGGGATAAACCAATAAAAATGTAAGTACACGCCTACAACTTAATTATGACCTATAAATAAGTTCGATTGTTAAACTTTGTAGTTTGTTCATGATTAGAAGTATATAATAGTGATCCGAACCTGACGCTAAAGCAGAAAATGTTGAAGCCGTCTTGTTAAATAGACTACCTACATTGAACGCACGATATTCACGAAATGTCACTTACCTTCGAAGTTCAAGCTGATGTTATATTTCCCATGTAATTTTTAATAGTTTTATCGTATAAACTGAGAAAAGTATAAATTGAGGGTAAAAATAAATAAATAATAATAATTAAAAATATATATATATATAATAATGGGTATTCGAATTGTTGCGTCTAGGGGTTATAAGGGGGATAAACATTTCGTTATTTTTGCGTAGGAAAAATACTTTTCAAGATATTAGGGATTTTGTGTTTTCAACAAAAATCACGTTGCCCGATTTTATATCTAATGCACACAATTTCCGGCTACGAGTTTCAGATGATGGAATCAAACGATGTTGGACGGAGCGCAGAAACTCCCCGACGCAGCCGATCGCGCTCCAGGCGCAGCCTCACTCGCGGGCGTGATCGCGACTCCAGTCGACGCAGCCGCAGCTACTGCCGCCGGCTGCAGGATCGCGAAGAGGCGCTGAGAAAAGAACGGAGGCGGGTTCACCAACTGGAGCTCGAGCTGCAACGAGAACGAGACGTGGAGCAACGTCGTCAGCGGAGCGTACACCGCGAGTCGCTACAAAGGGCGACGCGGGAGAGCCGTAACCGCAGCCGTAGTCGCAGCCGTGGCCACGCACGCAGCCAACACCGCAGCAACAGTCGCGTGCCCGAGGGGGACCGAGGAGATTTAAAAAGGTCACGTAGCCCATCCTTTTCTTGTAAAGACATAACTAACATAATTAAGTCTATAAAAGATATCTTCCCGTCACAGCCTAGCCATAGTACACATAATGATAGTAAAAACATTATACCGGAGTTTAACCCTTCGGAGAAAAACCAGCGTATGGATATTTGGCTAAAAAAGGTGAATGAATGTGCGATGGTCTACGGCTGGGACGAGAAGAGCACTGTACATTTTGCTATGCAAAAATTGTCTGGGTTAGCTAAAATATGGTACGAAAGTCAGAGCTCAATTTTGTACAGCTGGTCGGAATGGCAAACTAAATTGTTAAACGCCTTTCCCTGCGAACAAAATTATGGGCAGTTACTTGAAGACATGTTAAAGCGCAAAAGTAGAATTAACGAACCCATCCAAAACTATTTTTACGAAAAACTTTCACTACTTAACCAATGCGATATAAGCGGCAGGCGTGCAGTCGACTGCGTTATTCATGGCATTAGCGATAGGACCACAAGGTCTAGCGCTTTAGCGCTACGGTGCGATGAACCTGACGATCTATTGAAGTTCTTAATTAGCAATAATAGAGATCCTTATACACCTCAACCATTATTTTTGAAGGATCGTAATTTCAATACGAATGACGATAAAGTAAATAACCGCTCTAATATGAAAACCAATCCTGGGTTGTTTTGTTACAATTGCAAAGAGAAAGGGCACCCGTTTTCAAGATGCCCAAAACCTCTGGTGAAATGCAGTAGTTGTGACAAAGTGGGACATAAAGCTGAACTTTGTCGTTCCAAACAAGAGACGGTATCGAGCAAAGCCGACGGGGTGGCGAAAACCATGCTCATAAGTAGTTCAAAGCCTAACAATAAATTTACGAAGGAAGTAATTGTAGAAAACATGCCATACCAAGCGTACATTGATCTGGGCAGTGAGGTGACCTTAATCGCACAGTCGTGTTTGGCAAAACTCGGGTTGTCTCACGACCAGATGCCATCCACTATGAAAGGTTTCGGCAACAACCTTGTGAGTTCATTGGGCTCTGTAAAACTAAACATGTCTATAGATAGTGTGGGGGCGACCGTCTGTTGCCGCGTAGTAGAGGACCAGTTCTTAGAGAAGGACTTGCTTATAGGACAAACCTTCACTGAACAACCTCACGTAGTTGTTTTTAAAGACGTGAATAGACTACAATTTATACACGTTGATTCAGAACTACCTAATTTTATTCAAAATGATGACAATGAACGGCTTCAGAAGGTCAGTATTGTAGCACGCTGTAACCTTCAAGGAACTGCTAGCGTCAAGGTCAGAACTGGAACGCTATTTACCGGCAGTATGATAGTTGATACGAAGGTAGTGGGCAAGGTAGGTGCGCAATACATTATTTACGGCGGGGTTTACGAAGTCAAAAACGGTTCATTCTACGTCACAGTGCAACCCTGCGCCGTCCCATGTCAGCTTCAGGAAAACTCGGTGGTCGCCAGGGCCGAAAGAGTAGAATCAGTTTATAGACTTGTGAGCGGGGAGATTTCTACAGCTATGGACACTCGCACCGAGTCTACCTCAGCTAAGAAATTCGACGAAAGTCTAATACAAGTAGACGAGATAGTTTCCGATGAAGCCAGGACCAAGCTTCTAGACGTGCTGCGGCGCCATGAACAATGTTTTGCGCATGGCTTGGCAGACCTTGGATGTACTAACGCGGTAGAAATGAACATAGAGCTGAGCAGCCAGCGCCCTGTAGTTTATAGACCGTATCGCCTCTCTCACCACGAGAGAGAGAAGGTTCGTGAAATGGTTGACGAGATGTTAGAAACGGGTATAATTCGAGAGTCAACTTCCAACTACGCTAGCCCAATAATACTCGTGCGGAAAAAGAACGGTGGCGTACGACTATGCGTAGATTACAGGCTGCTCAATTCCCTGACCATAAAAGAGAGATACCCCATCCCGATAATAGAAGACGAAGTGGCGAGGTTATCGGGACAGGCGTGGTTCATTACCCTTGATCTCATGTCAGGTTATTATCAAGTACCGATATCGGAGGACAGCAAGCATTTGACTGCTTTTGTGACCCCCGACGGTCACTACGAATATAATCGTATGCCGTTCGGACTGGCAAATGCTCCAGCTGTCTTCCAAAGGATGATGAACCACGTTCTGGGACAGGCTCGATTTAATAAAGCCACAGTGTATTTAGATGACTTGTTGATTTTTGGTGAAACCCCGTTTGAATGTATAACTCGTTTAGAAGAAGTCTTAATATTATTAGAAAAGGCGCAGTTGAAACTGAATTTATCTAAATGCAGTTTCTTGCAAACCAAGATCGACTACTTGGGGTACGAAATTAGCGCGGCTGGCATGCGCCCAGGTTCTACCAAAATTCAGAGCGTAGCGGATTTTCCCTTGCCACAAAATGTGCACAACGTGCGCCAGTTTTTAGGACTTGTGAGTTATTTCCGGAAATTTATACAGTCATTTGCTCAGATAGCATACCCACTCACTAAGTTGTTAAAGAAAAATGCAACGTGGGAGTGGACGACTGAGCAGAAAGACTCATTCGATGTCCTGAAGTCCAAATTGATAGAAAGGCCTGTCTTGGCATTGTATGATCCTACAGCCGAGACAGAACTCCATACGGATGCGAGCAAAGTAGGTATTGGCGGGATATTGCTCCAGCGTCCAATGGAAAGTCAAGACGCATTTCATCCCGTGGCGTATTACAGCCGCCAGACGACCCCAGAAGAAAGGAACTTCCACTCGTATGAGTTAGAAACTCTTGCAGTTATATGCGCACTGAAGAAGTTCCGGGTTTACCTCTTAGGGAAGCCATTCAAGGTGGTTACCGATTGCAGCGCGCTGCGCTCTACGTTTGAAAAACGTGACCTGATACCCCGGATTGCCCGCTGGTGGATTGCCTTGCAAGAGTTTGACTGTCATATCGAGTATAGACCAGGTACAAGAATGGGTCATGTGGACGCCCTTTCCCGGAATCCTACATATGATACGGACACTACAGACCACGTAAGATATCCACCAGTACTGGCAATTTCCGACGAGGATTGGCTGCTGACTTTACAACTAGGAGACCCTGAATTGTGTAGGATTAGGGATATTGTCAGTAGTAAATTAGATCCCAAAGGATTAGCTTACATAAGAGACAATTATGTGTTAAAGGCGAACAAGTTATTTAGGTGCCTTGGGGGCAATAAAGAGAACGTCAGATGGGTGGTTCCGAAGGGTGCAAGGTGGCAGCTGTGTAAGATGAATCACGATGATATAGGTCACGTTGGTTATGAAAAAACCTTGGAACGCATGAAGAAAAGTTACTGGTTTTCAAAAATGAAACGGTTTACGAAAAAGTATGTTAGTGCATGTATAGATTGTGCCTATGCTAAGAAGGCTGCCAATGGGCGAGAGGGATTGTTACACCCCATAGAAAAAGTTGCGATTCCATTTCACACGTTGCACGTCGACCACCTTGGACCCTTTGTGAAGTCGAAAAGAGGGTTTACACATACGCTAAATGTTGTGGAATCCTTCACTAAGTTCTTGTTTATCAAGCCTGTACGGAGTACTAGTACTGCAAATGTTATAAAAGCGTTGCAAGACATTTTCGACATATTTCGAGCACCTGATAGATTGATTAGCGATCGAGGTTCTTGCTTCACTGCTCATGCATTCCGAAGGTTCTGTCTTGAGCGAGGCATAAAACACGTGTTGAACGCAGTGGCAAGTCCTAGGGCCAACGGTCAAATAGAGCGCTACAACAGGACCATACTTGACTGTTTGACAGCCCAAAATCTACGCGACAATGAGAAGGATTGGGACAATAAAAT
The DNA here is from genome assembly GCA_907164795.1 of Hemaris fuciformis. Classification (NCBI taxonomy): domain Eukaryota; kingdom Metazoa; phylum Arthropoda; class Insecta; order Lepidoptera; family Sphingidae; genus Hemaris; species Hemaris fuciformis. Next base: position 2,102,249 of record OU015452.1, read on the forward strand.
TGGGAAAATACAATGGGGCTTGAACAACACCATACAAAAAACTACAGGAAAGACACCAGCTGAAATCATGTTCGGTACGGCAATGTATAGTGAAGTCAAGCCAGCCTTAAACGCGGTCGCGAACAATACTCGCGAGGTCATTAACTTATCTGATCTCCGCACTGAAGTCAAGGAAAAGATCGATGAAGCCCAAGCTGCGCAAAAGGAGCGGTACGATCGGAATAGGCATGCTGCTCGTACATATAGCAAGGGTGATCTAGTTAAAATAACAAAGGTTGCGTTTCATGGTAAAGGTCAAAGCACAAAGCTAATGCCTTCTTACGAGGGGCCTTTTAGGGTCATTAAGGTTATAGGGAACGATCGTTACAGGGTTGCTCCAATCGCGGGTTTTGAGGGTATGATAGGGAAACGCAAGACCACGGTTGCCGCCGATAGAATGAAACCATGGGTTCATGTAGCTTCGTTACGTTTAGATGAAACAGACAACGAACAAAGCGATACTGAATCAATTGAATGATTATGCTCCCATGTCTTAAAGTCCCTTCCGACAAGCTTCAAACTATACAGAACATAAATGCAATTTTAGTTAATGTATGTACGTTGTGATTTAAATGAAATATAATGCGAGGACGTTGTTTTGTGGTGTTTCAAGTCGGGCGCGAGCTACAGACACATTCGCGCCTGGCCTGATGCCCCGCAAAACATTCGCAAGAATTTATATTTAGAAATTAGATAGCAGGATATTGTGATTTAGCCCTGTCTAACTGTTGTCTAATTCCATGTCAATGAATTTGAGATAAAATGTATAAATATCACCTTGAGTTTTGCTAAACAACTTAATATTGTGCTATTGTTTATAGCGATATTGTGATTTTAGCCCAGTCTAACTGTTGTTAAATCCATATTCATGAATTTGATTTAAATTGTGTAAATATCACTTCAAATTTTGCTAAATAATTTATGCTATATATAGTGATTGCAATAAATGGTTCCGATTATAAGATGATTTACGATTATAAAGTTACATAGTTATAAGTGGTTACAAGGTTACAAGGATAGTTATAAGTGGTTATAAGGTTACAAGGATAGTAAAGTTATAAGTGTCTATTTGGTTACAAAGATGAAAATAAGTTTTTGTTAAATTATATAGCGAAATGATTAGTTGATCTACACGCATTATGTCTCTTGTTAATTTGTTGATGATGAATAAATTTTAATTAACGGTTTGCTTATGCAACAAAAATACTGTCATTATTATAACGAGTACTATAAAATCGAATATTGTATAATGTATTATTTGAATGCCTCGTTCTGCCAAGTGTAAGGTTTTATTTGGTTTCACCTGGTGCATGCATGAGGACATGCATGTCATCAGGATGGTCGAGTGTAAGGTTTCCTAATAATCATCCAAAATATAAAGTAGCTTTACCGGTAAATTTATTTAATTTAATAATTTAATTTCTTTCATAAACTGGTCACACTGGTGGCCGCTTGGTGGGGCGTGGCATTCAAAATGTTCGTTGGAAGCTAACGCTCGAAGTGTACGGATGTATGGAAGTTACCTACTTGTATTTGAAGAAATATAGTCTTTGTTAGTTCGATATTTGAGTTTAATTAAATATAACCTTCGTCGACACGTGCAGTGATATAAGGGGAAAATTTACACGCCTAATCATATTGCAGTGGCATTAGCACTTCTCTATATATTTGCTAATAACTTAATCTAAGTGTTTGATAGCTTTGAGAATTAGGCGCGTGTCGCGTGTTGGATGAGAAGGGCCGAAGATCGAGCCCTGTGGCGTGCCATAGGAGAGGCCTATGTACAGCAGTGGACGTAAGAAAGGCTGCTGATGATGATGATGATGATGATTATGAATTTTTAAAACATTCTACATAATTATATATTATGCGAAATCTAAAACAAGAACACCACCCATACTTCTGCTATGAGATGGCAGAATTAGTTCCAGTGTTTGCCGTAGGACTTCGGTGGTGGCGCGCACTATATATTAGATACGAAAGATTTAATAAATAAATACCCCAACAGTCACATACATAGTTCTGACCCCACACTAGGACACAAGTCCTGTGTCGTGTATCAGTAACTAAGAGAGACTTTTCAGTCTTACCAACGCTCTAATCCGAAACAAATGTTTGTGGATCATACAAACATTTGTCTCGAAGCGGGGATTGAACCCGCAGCCTCTCGTTTCGCAAGCTGGTATCTAGCTAACTGCCCCACGGATTGTATTTGTATTACCTTTATTTATACAAATAAAAAGTTATGATCATTGGCAAGTCTTTTTTTTTTGTATTTACAAGAATTATTTTCCTGTTAGTTGTCGCGATTCAATTAAAGATTTTTACATTACATATTTTACAATGGGATAGGGCCACTGTTTCGCTAAAATTAGAGTATTAGTATTAATTTAATATATCCTTATTGTTGTTCATACAACAGTACAATTGTGTAGGCATATCGGATAGAGGATCCGACCGCCGCGCCGTGTAGCGAGGTATCACATTTGATGGAATCTGCCGGCGCAAATGCAATGTGCGCGAAATATTAATAGTGTGGAAAGAGGGGCGAACTGACGGCCATCTGCGCATGCGCCGATTGCAGCGTTGACTCGGCAATAACATTGTTTGTGATGTTTACGAACGCGCAGTAATAGTCCGCACTAACTTCACACCGAAGCGACGAACATACGATTCATCATCATCAGCCCAAATACGTCCCACTGCTGGGCACGGGCCTCCTCTACAACTGAGAGGGTTTAGGCCTTAGTCCACCACGCTGGCCTAGTGCGGGTTGGCGGACTACACACTTAAGAAATTCCTAAGAACTTTTAGGTGTGCAGGCTTTATCACGATGTTTTCCTTCACCGTTAAAGCAAGTGATAATTCATTGTGAATACACACATAACTTCGAAAAGTCAGAGGTGTGTGCCTGGGGTTTGAACCTGCGACCGCCGCAATTCTCGACCGCGCGCCTAAACCTCGAGGCCATCACTGCTTCACGAATGCTTACTTCATAATAATGAAACAAAAATACATTGAAATAATGTTTTTTATTATAATTTTTTTACATGCATTTTTAAGTTACGCTTGAATCTGATTAGCATAGAAAGAGACTATAGATCTCCATTTTTTCTGCGTCATGACATAATACTTTCGCTTCATTCACTTTCATCAATATTTTCAAGAATGCAAGACCTTTTAGGACGCTCCGGATCCCGTCTCTGTTATCGTTATTTTATCCCGCAAAAATTAGGCCTATAGGCCTATTTAATAACAAAGTTACACAAAATCAATACAGCTAGTATTATCCCATACCTGTTGGCTTAGAAGTGAGGACGTCTTACTATTTGCTAGTGTAATGATGTTCATATTCGCTCATGTAGTAGGTAAGGGGCAATTCAAGTATTGCATTTACTAGAGGGGGGTGGGGGGTATTCCCTTTCCAATCCAATCCAATCCATCAGCCAATGTAAGTCCACTGCTGGACATAGGCCTCTCCCAATGACTTCCACAGGGACCTGTTGGAAGCAGCCTGCAACCAGCGACGTCTTTTTGGTTATTTTTAATGACATTGGGGAATGGGGAGTCTGGATGGTGGTTACGTAAGCAATATTTCTTTTTCTTTTTCGGATTTTCTACGAAATTTTGTCCCGATTTCGTGAATAAAAAAAGAAACTAGAACAGATCAAAATATATGTATACTAATGTTTACCTAAGCATATGAGGGGGAGTACGCTATTTGGTTATTTTTGCTGACATGGAGGACGGGGAGTTAATAATTATGAAAAATTTGCTTACGTAATACTTGAACAGCCCCTAACCGTCGTAGATAATTTGTAAAGTCTGCTATTCACCGTGGCAATGTAAGTGCATCAGGATCGGGCTAAGCCTCTGTGTACCCGTTTGCTTACTAATTTATTATTTTACTAATAGTGGGAACAAGGTACATCATTAAATTCTTTCGGGATAAATACTCATCAATGTGTGATAATAAATTAATTTAGAAGTCGCTGACGCATCCATTAAGCGCTGATAACAATCGCAAAAAAACTCAAAGATCTTTTATTTTTTGACAGCCCCGTGGCACAGTTTGTTAGACGCCAGCTTGCGAAACGAAAGGCCGCGGGCTCGATCCCCGCAACGAGACAAATGTTTGTGTGATCCACAAATATTTGTTTCGGGTCTGGGTGTTTGTGAGACCGCAAAGTTTCTCGTAGTTAGATACCCATGACACTAAACTCGTATCTTAATGTGGGGTCAGAACTATGTAAGTGACTGTTGGGTGTATTTATTTATTTAAATACAAGTGGCGAAACGTGGATACAAAAGTACAACTCTGCCCACCCATATTCCCGATACAGGCGTGAGGTTATGTACGTTGTTATATCAGCTGGGAATAACACCGAAGACATGGGATAAGACAAACTAATGAGTGTCAAAGTTATGAAACTACACTGTAAAAACGGATTTTGTAATTACGCGGTTTAAGTTAACTGCGCTTTGGGAGGCAAACTCCGTGCTGCTACTGAGAATTTCCTAATGGATAAACCCAATAACACTTTGCCCGACCCGGGAATCGAACCCAGGACCTATAGATCGCACAGCACATACTTGTGCCGCGAGACCATGAGGCACATCATACATCTATCTACATCTATACTCTATACAAATAAATAAAATTGGAGTGTCTGTTTGTAATATAAATAGAAATAACCGCTTTTAATTAAATGCATATACCAAAATAATGTTTTTTACAATTTTTGTCTGTCTGTCTGTCTGTCTGTCTGTCTGTTTGTCCCGGCTAATCTCTGAAACGGGTGGACCGATTTTGACGGGACTTTTATTCGCAAAAAAAAATTAGAATCGACTGTTAGGCGGAACGAAGTTCGCCGGGTCAGCTAGTATATTAATAAAATAAATACCTACGTGTATTTGTATCACATTTTTCGATACATTCTTATTGCCAATTTCTTCCAATGCCAATCAGTCACTCGCTCATCAATAAAAATACAAACATTGTCCAAAAATAAATGAGTTTAAAAAAACTAAAAAACACGCTTTTATAGAAAATCCACCAAAAAAATTGAAAATAAAAATAATGTAAAAAAATTGAAAATCGTGGAGTGTTTTTTAAGATATTATCAAAATGATAATCCTTTTATTCATATCTCTCAATAAAATATTTATAAGTATTGACACCATGCACCCCACGCTTTTTTTACAATAAAATATTTTTTTTACACTTTTCTTAATCCAAATTTATTTTCAATTTTTATGGTGGATTTTTCATAAAAGCGTTTTTTTAGTTTTTTTAAACTGTTATTCATTTTTAATTTCTTAGTCGATTTTTCTATAAAAGCGTATTTTTTGTTTTTTATTTAAGTGAAACTTCTTTATCGACATATGAGAGAAATTGGTCTTGACGCAGTCACTTCGGATCTCAGGTAAACAAAAATCGCTAATCCTGATTATCCTAGTAAGGATAACGGGACTATTTAAAATATTAAATTGTCATCGGTCCTTAGTAAGGATGCCAAAGGAGAATGCCCATAAGCAGTATCGCATGATTTTAAGTTGTGCCACAAGTTAGTAATATCTACAATTCTTGTCTTTAATTTTAATGATTTTATTTCGTATTAGTTGACCCTACATTTGCCGGATTAAAAAAAACAAAGATAAATAGTATTTCTATTTATTTACCTAATACCTACATATTCTGTTGTCGTTTTATTACGCTGTGTTGCCATGATATAAAAATATATCAAATCGACTTTTAATTTATTTGATCACTTACTATTAAGCAGAAATTACAATTATATTGTTTTAAGCTGTCACTAGATCTTGTTTGTGGGTTCGCTAGCGTGAAAAGTTAATAATAAGACTTATTCAAATAAAAGCAACTTACTCTTTAGCAATGCTCGGTGGAGGTTGCTATAGGTTTCCGTTTCTACTACCAAACGCAATCATTTTTAAAGCGAGGCACTTCACAGATTTTTGCTTTGCGCACACTGCTTTTATCAAAGCTTATTTGCAACAATCACATCAATTAATAGCTCTTTATTTATTTTCATTAGTATTTCTAACCATACGTTGCATATCCTGACAGTTCCTATAATGATACCTAACACGAAAATATTTTCTGTGAAAATGATAATCATGAGAAATATCGATTATAATAATAATAAATCGACTTATGCACTTGGCAACATTGAAATTGGTTGGCGGGTGGGATAATGTCATTATAATTTATATGTTTATAGTATACAAGAATGGCCGTTACGTTTGTTTTTCGCAAAAGTAAACATATTAATGTTATTCGTTTTCCAAGTATGGTTCTTAGTTATATAATAAGTAGTGATTTTGAGAAAGAGACTCCATATAGGTAACTTACTTTATAATCGAGATAGACTCCTTGTACAATTTATTGTGAAAAGTGGTTGTGAGACAGAGGCTCCTAGTATTTTAGTGTGACAAGTGATTAGTGATTGTGAGACAGAGCCTCCTTATATCGCTGTATTATGGTAATATCAGTTCGCCGGTGTGTTAATTGTACACTTCGGCTACGTTATGGACCTTCGCAGGCATTCAGAGAAATCAATGAAATCATGTACAATCTCGATCTATGTGGATTTCACCCTCGCCGATAAGTGAATTCAAAACTGTATTCTTATTAAATATTAAGTAATTTAAAAATGTATTACTATTAGTGTTTAAACTGTTGGAACTCTGACTTCTCTCTGGAGGTGGTGGCTACAACACACTCATTGCCAATGTAGCTACATTGTATATTATATTATATGTAAACACAGATATTTGGTTTATGCTCCAATGAAGATTTTCAGGTTTTTATTTTCAATACTTATTGTTAGGCCAGGTTTTAACTATTGTTACTGTGATGTTTATAACTATTCTAATTGCCTGCTTTAATGTGCTGTTTAAGACACAGGGATATACAATCCCAAACACTTAAACTGCTACCTATTATTAGATTTAACTTGGGAATTTCAGACATAACAAGTAATACACAATTAACTGATTCACAGAGGTAGTATATTACTAGCCTTTGAATTTAAATACAAAGTCTTATTGTAAACATATATTTTCACAGATTTCACGGGATGGCATTCTCTACATGGAGTGTTATGCTGTTCTTCAAGTTGACTCACTTCAAGCTTCTATTTTAGGACATTGAAATGTATGTTTTGTATGTATGTCTCAAGGGCCTCATTCTTCATGTTAAATGAGAATTCCTGTTTTTAACTTTTATGAAATATTTCACATTACTAACAATTATATCTATTTTTCAGATCTCTCATCTATGTTGGATGGCAGCTAGGAGAACACTACAGCGACAATTACAGTATGATGCTAATCATTTAGTTCATGCTGAAGATGCTCCAATAATTAATAGAAGATGTGCCAGTTTTACATATCGCACCCCCGGTGCGAGACTGTCACTTATGCAAAAATGCAATTTTTCAGGAGAAGCATTTAAAACTTTGACATCTCAAAAAATAATGATATTTCAAGATTTAGACAAGATGACTAGCTTTTACTACAACATCAACTTTGAACTTACTTTTGAATAAATAATGACCACTTAATGTTGTAAAAAAGATACTATACTATTATTATAAACTTTCCAACCCCCTCAGAAGTGACGTTATGGCACTAACGAAAAATAATAACTGTAATTATGTCATACTGAGTTAAAAAGGAAACAAGAACAAATTGTTTTCTTAGTTTTAATTTAAATCAAAATATGACCATTGAACAGTTATTGGCGTAAAAAAAAAATCAAAGTTATATAAAATACACATAAAAAACTTTTGTACTTCTTAACATTTCTACAGTAGTGTAGTATTAATAGAATAAAAAATCAAGTATAAAATAGTGTAACAAAGAAATAACAATCTTATATAGGATCTAGTATAGGACAAAATGAGAATGTTACGCAAGTACGTATTACGTATTTTTTTTCCAATTGTTAGGATTACGAGTACGTTTTCTTCCCCTTTTTTTCGGTGATGATTTTAGTTCATGGTCATCAACAGCTTCATTCTTAGATCTACTATCACTAGATGAACTGGAACTGGAGGAAATGCTGGTTGAAGAAGACGAACTATTGCTCCAGAATCAAAAAATATTATGTCACAATTACCAGTAGTAACAGTGTTGCTCCAAGACACACATGCAATAGCAGGGGGACTGGGCACAACTGACCAAAAAAACGATGTTGCTCCCAGCGTTGCCGTGATTTGCGCCAAAACCACAATGACACTCACGCCCTCATACGGAAACTATGCGTACTACGAAAGTAATGTTATCACCCCCAGTAAAGGGGTGCATAAGGATACTTATTACATATTTAACTCATTTTTGCAATTTTTGCATAAGTGACAGTCTCGCACCGGGGGTGCGATATGTCAATACAGCCTATACACTAAGGGCGATCTCTGGTTACTATTGTAGCTGCTTAGTGGGCAAACACACAGTGAGCCGTTGTGCCCACATAATAACTATTGCTTGGTACTTGAGTTTGGGATGGCATAATAATATTACTACACCAGTACCATTCCTAGACAATATTTTAGAAGAAGAGAACATGGAATAATAATGATAATAAAACTTTACTTTGACTGCCTACTTATGTGGTTTTATTATACTTTGACCCTATAGTTACCATGGAACCCCGCAAATTATGCAAGTACTACTTAGTTTTATTGATAGGGTATGTTAATTACAACACTATGCACAAGTTTTCATTGTGGCACAAAAATATTTGTGCCGATACTAAGTTCCATAGTCAGTTGGGTATTGCCCTTTCGAGTTAATCCAATGTTTTGAAGGGGTTCAAAATCATGTTCAAAGATTCCGTTACATACTTACATACTAACATAAAGCTCAACAAGCGTATAAAAATAAAATCAATTCTTGATTCAATGCCAGCTCAGTTTGTAAGCCTTTTTATAATTATCGTTATCTTTTATTAATATACCATTAATGAATATTTTATACCAATTATGCTCTGTGTATATATCTTATACAAACAAGGCAAGTTTTGAGATTATGACTCAGTCATAAGATAATGAATCAAACAAGTTTGATTTGAGATATTACCAAACATATATGATATCATGTACGTGTGGTCTATTACGAGTATTTATAATTAAGGCGGCATGCTCCCGAAAACTGGTGGAGTTAATGATAAAGATTTTTAACATGGTTTGCATGGTCACGTGGTTGTGGATTAAATCTATCTATGGATAAATCATCCGTTTATGTGAACAAAATAATTACTACCTACTCGTTGCTGAACGCACTACTCGACAATGTCTCTACCAATTTACCTTTGCAGTCTTCTCAAAAGTCGAAACTACATTTCTTTTTTACGGAACAGTGGTAATATTGAACTTGATGTGAGGAGATATGTCGCAAACAATTCTTTTTATATTGCGCTCAGTGGCGGTACTTCCATAGAAGCCCAAAAGCCCAGCTTGCCTTACAAATGAATAATAAACTTTAAGCTCTAAAACTTTATTTAACAAAAGCGATTTTATATATAAATGAGAATATACAAACCCCATAATAAACAATTATAAACTAGACATTACACAATTAACGTGTAACGCTTATGGGCTTCTATATATGGAAGTAGCGCCACTGGTTGCGCCAGCCTTCGTTCTTAACTCCTTCTACCTAGTTACTGGTTAATTTAGTTGCGTGTATGAGACAAGCCATAGCCTTGCTGAGCTTCATAGCGCGCATTTTTCTGCATGCTACTGTCGTTTACGGTGTAAAGTAGTTGAAGTGGGAAGTGGGTGAAGGTATAGTCTTAAGAAGCCTGTTTAAAATTCTCTACTGATGTTATAAATGCGAAAGTAACTTTGTTTGACTGTTACGCTTTCACGCCTAAACCGCGAGAGTGATTTGAATAAGTTTTGGTATAGACATAGATAAGACCTTGGGTCCTTGGAGCTTTCATCCCAGATGTAGTGTTCCCGTAGGATGAGGACACAATTCAAAATTGCGCGCAGGCGGAGCCGGGCCCCACAGCAAATATATACGTAAACTGATTTTGATGGATTTAAGTGTTACAACAAAGAATAGAATTGTGGGAAGAGAAAAAAATAGTTCACATTTATCTATCTTCTCTATATTAATCAAATCGGTGTTATTCATAGACTTTATTGACCTTAAGATATCTATACTTTCATCCACCAGTAAAAAATCCTTAAACTAAATATCTCATTACAAATATAGAGACTACTAAAAGATGACTAATGGAGATCGAGGAAGCGTCGTCGGGACTGGCGTCTGGAATGGTTGGTGGAATTGGTATCCTGTAGTACTGCTCGTAGATGGAGTCCCAGAAGTTAGCTCTTGCTTCTAGCAGAGGACCTTGGAGTGAAATTTCTCGACCCACAGATAAGTGAGGGGAGCGGTTAGGTTGGTTCAACGGCGGCCATGATGGCACTGGTGAGCCGGCCACCACAGGGGAACTGCAAAAAATAAACGAATGACACTAAATCTGTTAAATCTTATATAAATTTATGAAATCAAATTCCGGGTTACGCAAAGTGGTTTTAGGAAATTGTCAATAATATTAAAATTTTAATCTGAAAATGTCCCTGTTCGCGGCAATAAGCTTGAAACCTTTCAGGATTACAAAGTACGGGTGTAGAACGTTAACTACTGCGTGCTTTTTGAAGTAACACCTAATCTAATGTACTACAGTCACAGATTCTGTATGACCATATTTGAGAAAAAATCGATCTAGCTTAAATATAATGTGGAAACAAACCCGTACTGTCTTGGTTTTCAATCAACTACTCTCTGAAAATATCCTATACGAAACAAAATAAGTTTTGGGAGACTTATATCAATATAATAAAGAAGGTAATATATCAATATACATATATTACCTTAATTACTCGGTGATAAGATAATGAATGAAACAAATTTGATTTGATATATTACTAATTATTTATGATAAATTGGACATGTAGTGGATTACGTGTAACTATGGCGGCATGCCACGGAATCTGGTGAAGGTAATAATGATAAAATTTCAGATATGGCTTACATGTTGACGGGGTTGTGGTTTAAGTATTTTTGGTGATAAATTATCCGTCTATGTGAATAAAAATTAACCACGCGTATAACTATTGTTCGCGAGTTGGGTCCCTAACCATAATGATTTTGGTTAGGGATGAGATGCATGGTAATACTTAGTAATGCAGATTTATATGTTTATTCTATTTAGGAGTTTACGATCTCATTAGTAATAAATATTGTATTGACCTATACTATATGCTTACCCTGTTCTCATGAAGTTGTACCAAACATCTCTCATAAATAATTTTATTCTTAAGTATTCCTCTGTTACTGTGTTTTCGTCATCATCTCTCACCGCATGAGCTTGACCACAATGTCCAGCACCTTCAAATGTCGCTCCTTCTGCATGATACCAGTAGTAATATAAATATAATTGATCGTGACCAGCTTCCACTTGCAATTTAACATTTCTCAGTATTCCGTAAATGAATAAATTATCAGAATAATAATCTACATATTGCATCCAAGTACTGTCACTCACTGGTGAGTCTCCAAAGAAAAACCGTTTTACACGCTCTCCAACTTCTCGCCTTTGGGTGTCGTTGGCAAAAGTAAGGTCTCCTGGTAAGAAATTTCCAAAATTCTCGTTCATTCCTACACTCCACTCATCAAACATTCTCAAATTATTTATCCCTTCCAAGTTTGTCAACCCATACAATGTAGGGTACTTTGTATAACTCCCGTTCTTAAGGATATTATACGGAGCATCATTCAAAATTATCAATTCTTGACCAACGTCTCTTTCAACACATGGTGCGTAGTCCAAAAGAGTGTTAGGTCGTAGTTCGGGTGACACTTCGATAAGCCTTTCAAAAGGCGTTACCAAGTAGAACTCTTCTAAGGCTTCGATATTGTCTACATCATGGAAATTGAGCTCTTTTGCTCGTTCTCTAGCCAGTTCAATTGGATCTAATGCTACCGCAAAAGCACCAAGGTTTGCGCCACTGTCAGGGATTGCTTTGTTGAACAGACCTTCTGCGGCTTTAGAGAGTAGTAACAGATCCAAAGCAGAGCCACCTGAACTGCAACCAGATACCGTAACATCATCAGGGTTGCCGCCAAAGTTGGCAATATTCCGCTTGACCCATCGTAGAGCATAGATTGCATCTTTCAAGCCAGCATTACCTGGAATATTCTTGGTGCCCAAACAAAGCAGACCGAACATTGCAACACGGAAGTTGAATGTCACAATGATAACATTTTTTTGAACGGCAAACTGTGTGTACCTATTAGCATCAGCGTAGCCAGCGTAATATGCTCCGCCGTGAATATCTACCAGAACTGGAAGGTTCCTTTGGTTAGTATCTGGCAAGAATATGTTAATAACAAGGCAATCTTCTAGCATGGTGTAGTTGCGAAGATCTATAAATTCAGCCACTGGTTGTGGGCAAACGATTTTCCTGTTGACAGCGTCGAATGTATCCGTCCATGTTGGTGGCGGCGCCGGTTCCTGAAAATAATATTAAAAAATCTAATAAAATTCTTCCTTTTATATAATCTCATGTATTTCAAATAATTGTCCTAGGTCCTTCTACCGACGAATAAAGGAGACAAACGCATGTTATACTATATGAGAAAATAAAAACCAATTCTTCTAAGTAAAACGCTGTGTGACAAAGCAATTTAACAGGTTAGGTGGCATAATTTGATCAGTCGCTATATCTCGACAGAACATGATTGGATTGCACTGTTTTACCATCAAGTGCATTGACGATACGGCAAAAACACAACGAAGTAGCATACATAGGTTATCAATAAAAGTAACGCAGTTACGATCATCAAAACAACGTCATCATCCTTTCAATGTAGCCAAAGCATTTAAGCATCTCCCTCTCAATTTTGGTCATAGCTTTGACATTCAATCCACACTTTTCCCTTACACACTATTCCTCACTCTATCTTATTTCACACCGTACATGCTTCTCAGAGCTCTCATATCTACTGCATTGATTTTACTTTCATGCTTCTTCTACCATACCTAAAACTCACTGCCATATGTTAGTGTGGATACCAGCACTGCTTGGTGAATTGCTAATTTACCACGTTGCGAAATATTTTCAATGATGAAAATTAAAGTTTGTAACATAACATTCTGAATTTCACAACATAAATCATATCGTAAAGTTATACCAGATATCTATGCGTGACAGACGCGTAAGGAATATTGTAGAAGGAAAAGAAGTCTTCTCCGATGACTTTGAACCCTCGTACTAGACCCTGGTCAGTTTGCACGACACGAGTGTCCGTCCAGTTTTGGCACTTCACATCCACGAGCACGACACTCAAAACAATTAGTATTAAAGACATCTTCAAGCAAACTAAACTTCAGCAGGAAGAACAGGTATATATATATAATGCTCAACACGATTCAAATTTTATATAACGCATTATTACGATAAGATTTGGAAGATTATACAATCTCAATCAATCTCAACAATAAGCTTTACTCATGTTGTGAGATTTATTATTGAGATATATTATATTGTACGTGTCCGGTAGTTGAGTGCGATTCTCCTGATATTCTTAGTGAAATTAAACGAAGGTAAGGTGCTTCAAAGTGTGGGTGAAAGGAAAAGGAGACTACTAAGAAATGAGAATGATACTTCATCAATCGACACTATTATCTTGGTACGGGAAAATATTTGAGCGTGTCATTACAACGGGTTTTATGTCTGGTGTACGCTATCTAGAATCATTATCATCATCATCTTCATCAGCCGAAAGACGTTCACTACTGGACATAGGCCTGCCCCAAAGATTTCCAAAGCTCTCTGTTGGAAGCGGTTTCCTACGATGAAATAACCTCCCCCCTATCCGGAATAGTACAAATAAATAAATAATAGGTACACCCAACAGTCATATGCATAGTTCTTACCGCACACTACTAAGATACAAGTCTTGTGTCGTTTGATCATAAACTACGAGAGACTTTCCGGTATCACGAACACCCGGATCTGAAACAAATATTTGTAGATTACACAATGTTTTTCTGGTACAACATCAGCCCATATACATACGTCCCACGGCTGAGCACGGGCCTCCTCTAGAACTGAGAGGGTTTAGGCCTTAGTCCACCACGCTGGCCTAGTGCGGGTTGGCGGACTACACACCTAAGAAATTTCTAAGAGCTTTTAGGTGTGCAGGTTTCCTCACGATGTTTTCCTTCACCGTTAAAGTACGTGATAATTCATTGTGAATACACACATAACTTCAAAAAGTTAGAAGTGTGTGCCTGGGGTTTGCGGTTTTTCTGGGTGTGGGGCTCGAACCCGCGGCCCCTTGTTTCGCAAGCTGCACTACAGAGGCTCCTTATATCCTACACTAGCAGAATCGCGATTTCTTCTACAATTTTCAGTGGAAAATAATTCATAGAATTTTCTCTCAGATTCGTAGTCCAATTCCTCTTACAAACTCATTCATTCATCCAAAACAATATTTCCTCTCACCCTCATACTTTCCAATTTATTCTCTTTCACTCACTGCGCTTCAATTCATTTCATGCTATGGCGTTGACATTTCACTGCAATTATTTAATTATAATTGATCACGTTTTGCCCGCGCATTCGCAGGCGTTAATAGTTAATATTGTTCATGAAACATAAAAGTCCGTTAGGCCGTCTTTAGGTTTCCAACTAATTATGTAATAAAATTCATTAACAGTCCCAAGGGCAAGGACCAGTATGCTAGACACCAGCTTATGAAACGAGAGGCCGCGGGTTTGATCCTCGCACCGGGACGAATGTTTGTGTGATCCCGAAATATTTGTTTAGGGTCTGGGTGCTTGTGACATTGAAAAAGTCGTTTTTTGTCCGATCTCCACGACAAAACACTGTTTTCATCGTGTATTTGTTTTTATCTTTGAATTTTCACTACATACATGTAGTTTGAATTAGCAACAACACTTACAACTGTTTATGCCACAAAAACACATGGTTTTCAAAGAAACATAACAGAAGACCTAGAACTATGAAATTTGGCAAGTTTTTTTCCTATACTTTTTTCTATATACAGAGAAAAATCCAATGAGTATTTGCAATGGAATCATAAAAAAACAATTGCCTTAAAAAATTTACGATATGATTCATTGAGGCTAAGCAACACTACGCGCAGTTATAAATTGGATGGGTGACCGAATGTTTAATAATTATTGTTCCTACATACCCACGGAACCTTTGATGGGCGAGTCCAACTCGCACTTGTTCGCTTTTAAACGGTTGTGATCAATAGAAATGTTACTTAGGTTGTCTATACCACATGATAAATAAATATTTGAAATTACGTGGTCATGGTTAAGTACATACCTTAAGGGGTCTCAATTTTCAAATGTTGGTTCAGTAGGCCTACCATGACCTTTTAACAAACGATTCAATTGCAGAGCAGTTCAGTTTAGGTTCTTAAACTGAATCGTTTATTTTGGTACCATGACGTTCTTTAAGCAAAGTCGCATTTGAATTGTTTCGCAGCTACCAGCTAGTGAATGAACGAAACTTAAAACTGGATCGCTTTGATTGAAAGAGACAACGCTATACATTTATCGTTTCTTTCATCCACCATAGTAGAGTGCGTTCTGAAACTCAACATTTTAAATTGTCGGTACTTACCATTACTATTTTAATCCTATTTTTATGTTTATCTTATTTACTTAATTATATACTTAATTTGTAAAAAAATATATTTTGTGACGTATAAAGGCCTTTATAATTATTTTGATTGTAGTGAAATAAATGATATCGGTACATAACTCTTTAAATAATTTGACATTAAAAATTGGTTCAAGTTTCGAACATGTGTTATTCAACATTCGCATCATCAAGTCGAGGTTGATGTGGCGGTGGATTTGATTTGTTAATTCTACTTTTTTAATAAATTTGAATTAAAATTGTATTAAACAATGGAGTAATTGATATTTTGAACATTCATATTTAGCATTATACATTTATATATTGAGTTCTTGTAATTTTTTCCCCGTTTCGCTTACAAAAACATTTGTGGTATTTCAAGTGCTTTTTATTTTCAATATAGTAAAGCTATATGGTGCAGAGTTACTTATGGCGAACTCGAACACTTGTGGGAGTTTCTTTATAAGCACAAGGATATAGCCATGGGCTATAACAAAACATCACATCACATTTTTAAACTTTTGTTAAAATATATGAGAGAAATTAAAGAAATTATGCGAGAAAGGTACTGAAAATATTTTATTTACAACTAAAAAATACATTAAATTATATAGTAAATAAAATATTATTTATTATAGATGCTGCCACTCTTGGTTTGTAGTACAACACTCTGTGCACCAAAAGGCAACAATAACACGCTTTGAGAAGCCCAATTGTTCTTTTGATTATGTTCCTTGTCTGAACATGAAGAGCTGTATAGTGGCTGTCTGGTGTACCTGGGACTGCAAAAATAACTGGAGTCATCATATATTTGCGTAATGGATACCCAGAATCTCCTGCAACAAAACAAGTATTATTTTTAAAGCTTCATGGTAATTAACTTAATGCAGTTAAAAAATAAACTTTTTTGGGTTATACCAATAAAGTGTATAAATACATTGTTTAATGTTCTAAGCAATTTATTTACACTTTATAATGTTTATAATGTTTAAGGCAAGAGGCCTTGTCTATGTATAATAATTTGCATGCATTTATTTTGTCTTTAATGTGATATTAATATCATAACTGACCAAGTAACAAAGTAGATTTGTCAAGACTTAACAAATAATGTTTTAAAGGGTACACATGCCATATAAATGAATCATGTGTAACGCCTACATAGCTAGCATCTACACTGGTGATTTGCATGTCTGCATCACATATCTAGAAAAAACATGACACACTCATATGGATAGACAATTTTCTATTTACCTATTACAATGATTGTTTAGTTATAGATGATCAATCTCATCAATTGGACATTCAATGAGTGATAATGTTTCCTACAATAGAAATGTTCTTCATGTTCAGTGGGCTTTATTATAGCTATTTGTGTACAGTCTATACACCCCAAAACACCTGGAAAGTTGAAATTCTCATAAAACCTGCAACAAATTATTGTTTTTGTAATAGATTGTAATAAAAATTCACAAAATTATTCTTGTTTATATCAATAAAGAAAAAAATTTAAGAAACTTGTACATTTAAAAGCTTTTTGAATAAAAGGTATAGGTTTAGGTATTACAACACCAACCTGCAATAAGGCAGTGTGGTGGACAAGTCCTTACAACCCTCAATTTTAAGGTGTCTGATCAGCAGTGTAATGCACATGAAAAGGTAGGTATTAATATATTAATAAAAAAAAAAAAAAAAAAACATTTTACCTAGCCCATGTATTATTTCTTTCAGCCAGGGTTTTAGGATAGCATACATATTTTCTTGTCATCTGTGGAGAAACAATGCAGGCAGTCACTTCTGCTATTATGGATGATACCTACTGTCTGCTGTGCCATTAAGTGTCCTTTGATGTCCCCAATGGGTCTTTAATAGGACCCAGTTGCATAAAATTACAATGCAGTCAACAAGAAAACAAGAAAACACACATATTAATCTATTTTGTACATACATAAACACTTATGAGTTGTTGGAATTACATGTATGAAATAAAATCCAGCATGTAATGAAATGTCTTTCTTTTATTTAATTCTAAAATGTTTCTTATCTTTTTATCCACAGAAAGATCGGTAGATTTTCACCTTGAACAAGTCTTAACTCCTCACACAAACTTAAAACCAAATGTTTAGAAAGCCGATAGGTATTGGTAAATTCAGTATCACCGATGACCGAAGTAAACAAATGGATCCGTCAGTCGAATTCCAACTGTTCCCTAACTTTGCACCTTTCTTTACGGCCTAACGTGCTGGCTTCATTGTCACATTCCATAAATTCGAAAAGAATCAAATAATCAGTCATATAAAAACAATTTAGGAACGTCTTTTACAGCACCTTTAGACACCTTTGTTATTATTAATGTATAAAATATAAATGAATATTGTAACAATATCATCACAGAATCACAATTTTACAACAACAATTTAATTAAATTGATCACTTATTACCATAAAAAGTTTAAAAATTCCTAAAAGATACAGAAACTATTAAATTCTGTTGAAAAAATAGTAACTTAAAATGGATCGCTAAATGTATTACTTTTTGACAGTTAAGCGATTCAGTTTAGGTCCGAACAATAATACTTGACGAACCAAATTTCATTCAATTCTTAAACTGAAATGTTACAAAGCAGTTGAGCCTATACTGAACCGCTTTATAGATGTCATGGTACGAAATAACGATTCAGTTCAGTTTAGGTCGTAAAATGAATCGCAATAAGAGTTGATGGTAGCCCTACTGTAATTTAAAAAAAAAACAACTCGAGAACTCACAACATGGTCTGCTTTTCGTCAAATTTTGGAATTCGTTGGATAAATAAATAAAAAATTGTCAGACTCTATTAATACGAAATAATTCGTACCTATGTTTTTTTCGGAAATAAAATATATTTTTTAATCGCGTAAAGTATTTGAAAGTGTTCGAAATGCAAAATAAGTGAAAAGTCAAATTAAGACAAGGTGCTGAATAAATACCATAAATTTCATATAAAAATTGTCCATAATGTATTGAGCTAAGTGCATATATATAGGGTACTACTTTACCTAATACGTCACTTGTCCTTGTGGTGCAGAGGATAGCGCGTTGGACTTCTAATCTAAAGGTCGTGGGTTCGATCCCCACCAGGGATGTCGGCAAGTTTTATTTATTTATTAAATATTAAAAAACGGGACGTACGATGTTACCTACAAAACTTAACATTGGAGTTGAAAAATATTGTTTCCCGTACATTCCACCTGCAAATGTAAGTTCGTACGCACAATACTGAGTGATTTACCATGTTATTTTAATATCATGGACTTCTCATAGGTTTTCCTATAATCTATAAGTAGGAAACTAATTTCTGTATTTTTTTCAAAATGTCAGGTTCAGTATTTTCGGAGATAAGCGCCCCCCCCCCTCCCTTATGGAATGGTCAATTTTCGTCTATTTACTTGATTAACATGAAACTCGTGACTTGGGCTTGATAGCTTTTCATGAACATAATAATCAATATGTGTAAACAGGCATATCGAATTTTGGGCTTCATTATGCGTACTGCCGCCGAGTTTCGAGATGTTATGGTAGCTATTTGTTGTATAACGCATACATAATAAGCAAACTTGAGTTCGGTTCTATCGTTTGGGAACCGCGTGAGGAGAAATACTTGATTCTGATTGAGAAGCTCCATACTTAATACTTCTAAATTCAAAAAGATGAAAATGTCATATGTTTTTTTTTAATAATCGCGGGAAGTTGGCAAACAACACGACTTAAAAGGCAGCCCTCGTACGTCAGTCTTTCGTTGTTGTAACAGCGGCGTGGCTCTACAGCTTGAAGAACATATAGATCCTGAAAAAATGAAACTGAAAATTTTCTTGTGTGCCTGGGATTTCAACCCACAGCTGTTGAAATAGTTCCTAATTACATTAAAACTCAATCAAGCTATCTTATCTTTTTAATACGTCAATAAAGCAAAGTATCTAGGTATGATGATTCATGTTCATCCTATTATTCATTAAATTGGCATGCATGTATGTGTGTGTGTATTTCAGACATTTCATTACGTAGTTTTGGTGCCTAAGAAATGAAGAATTTTTGAAGAAGAATGAATGAAATTAAAACGCCTGACAAAATATAATATTCAAAAGGTATGTACACTAATCGGCAATTAGTGGATTCAGTATTTTCGTAGGCGCTCTAGGAAAATCATTTTTGGAAATATTTTAATAAATTATCTCCTTTACAACATTAACAAACGTGTGTTTATTAAATGTATTTTATTGCAAAAAATCTCTTAATAATTAATAGTTTATTACACCACATTTAACAGACATTGAGATTCATAAAACTCTTCTAAGATCAAAATTGCTTAGACAGTATTTTTAAATTGATTTGAAAAATATAAACATTAATAAAAAGATAAAAGTTATAGAGCCCCTCGCCGTACAAAACGCAACAGTAAATTAGTCTTTTAACGTCGTTTTTTTGTGAGACAGTAATGACTAGCTAACTGTACGAATACGGACCTCTAAATACTTACACTAATGCACAGTTTTACCACATTACTCGCGATAAGTCAAAATTCACCATTTCTCAGGCACCAAAACTACGTAGGGAAATGTCTGAAATACACACATATACATGCATGCCAATTTATTCAAATTCAAATTCAAAATCATCTTTATTCAAATAGACTTTTACAAGTTCTTTTGAATCGTCAATATTAAACTATTTTTTTTTAACTAATTTTAATGAGTAATAGGTTGAACATGAATCATCATACCGACACTTTGCTTTATCGACGTATTAAAAAGATAAGATAACTTGATTAAATTTTAATGTAATTAGGCACTATTTTAACAGCTGTAGGTTGAAATCCCAGGCACACAAGAAAATTTTCAGGTTCATTTTTACAGTATCTTGATATATGTTCTTCAAATCAAATCAAATCAAATTATCTTTATTCAAATAGACTTTTACAAGTTCTTTTGAATCGTCAATTTTACACTTTTAATTTTTTTTAAACTATTGCCGCTTCGAAACGTGTTATAGCTGTGGAGAAGAAACGTCAAGAAACTCCCTCAGCAACACATGTCATTTTTTTTCTTCTTTAAAAAATAGTAATATATGTCTTTTTTTTCATTATATTATTTCAATTTTACATTATAAATGTCATAACGATACAAACTGTAGCAAAAAAACAAAACTGATCAATTTACTTACTCCCATATACTTATTATAATGGTTTCGGGAATTGATGCCACATGAAGGACGGTCGTTCGTTGTCGAAATAAGAAGTTCAAAAATATTCGGCCTTTAGAGCACGGCTTATTTAGCTCTTTATAAAGTACGCCAGTTGTCAGGAGGTTAAAAGCGATTCTTCCTAATTACGGTGCACGAGCGCCCTCCCTTTCAAATGTCCCGCCACAAGATGGCCGCTCCGCTACCATAGACGCGACGCTCCGCTAGAGTGGCGATGAGTCACTTTTAAATTTGATAAAAACATAAAAGGTTTGACTGCCTCGTGGTCTCGCGGTAAAAGTATGTGCCGTGCGATCTAGAGGTCCTGGGTTCGATTCCCGGGTCGGGCAAAATGTTATTGGGTTATTTCATTAGGAAATTTTCAGTAGCAGCACGGAGTCTGGAATTGTGCCCGAAAAACGGCAATAGGCTCGCCCCCTATTACGTGGGACTGATACATACTTGGCGAAATGTGGGTGCAGAAATACACCTCTGCCTACCCCTTCGGGGAATACAGGCGTGAGGTTATGTATGTATGTATGTATAAAAGGTTTGTGTTGGCGGCATATTTATTTATTACAAGTGTGAGGTCAGAAATGTTTATTCCGTGTAATAATAAAAGAAGCAGCAAATCTTAGATCGTGTATTCGTCCTTCGTCACATATCGTGGGTTTTACTATCATAAGATAGGAAGGAGAGTTAAGATATGGAAAAAAATAAATAGAATACTATCTACAACCTCATTAAGATAACTTAGGAATTTGGTATTTGGCGTAGCATTTCCGGAGATCGATATTTACAAGAAAACTAACAACTTTAGAATTTTAATTATTATTGATTACAAATTTGACATTGACCAAATTGTATTATAGTATAATCAAGGCGTTTTATAAGTTGACGGATGGATTGATTAATCAAACCGTTTTGTAGTTATACTTTTTTAGAATTATTGATTTAATTCCAGTATTAAACCTTAACCGAATGTGGAATACATACATACAATACTTGGTAACTTAAGAAAAAATTGTTCATCTTTAATTTATGACCAACATAGAAGGGGTAAAGTCCGATTGCAACCAAACGCGCCTTTTCTTAGAAGTACGAGAAATAAGAAGCTTATATTTTTTCCGCGAATTAACAATTAATTTTGATTATAGCCACTTCTGTTTGAAGAACTGGCTTTACAACCCGCACTAGGACAGCGTGGTGGACTAAGGCCTAAACCCTCACAATTGTAGAGGAGCCCGTGCCCAGCAGCGGGACGTATATGGGCTGATGATGATGTATTTTCCTTGCTATCAAATCTTTACTTTCTTTTTTCAATCGATATCATAGGTTTTCGTTTTTTTTATTCAATAAAAAAGGGGGGACTTTTATATGACAACATACATGTCAGTCCCATCGTACCTTATAGGTACTAAAAACTATAACTAAACTATTTTGAGTAAACTATCATATATGTCGGAGCAGGAGAAGGCTTGGAAGTGTCTTTAAGATATGTGACGTTACATTGCTGACGTCACAACTGTTGGTTTATGGTGATAACTCATACTTTGAGTTTTCTTTAGAAAAATTTCACAATTACTGACGTGGCAGATAGCCCTGTATCGTTATGAACAGCAGTGACATCGTTATTACTGGAGGATCCATTTTGAGAAGTAATTTTAAACAATCAACTTCAAAGTTCCTTTTATTTCCCAATACATCGGATGTTTGCTGTCCGAACGTAGACGGACGAAATACGAATGCACAGAACACTATACTCCTAACGGAGAAGAATGCCAACTCCATACAAAAAAAATGAAGGTGAATTTTACTAGCGCCATCTAAAGTCTGCCCCTAGGCAACTTCGTATGACGTCACGCTTCGCGACACTATGGCGGGAAATCAGGGGTTTATATAGGGGCCTATAAAATATAACCAATATTTTATTTTAGTATGGGAATTTTCACTTGTAAGAAAACATGAATAAAAATCATGATCGTTCATGAAATTCTTACAAGTAAAAGTTCCCATATCATTTTTCAGGGAAATAAAACAATATAAATACACTAATTATAATAACTTTATTTCTTGAATACAGAAATATGGAGTAAATTAGATTTTTGCAATATGTTTACAAAGTCATTTGTTATTAAATTTCAATATTATACAATTCGTCCACATGTAAATCTGGTAGTGGATTAGTATGACGAAAGGACTTCCTATTAAAATCCTCCACTGATATGAAATTTCATAGCTATGTAGCCGAGTCCAGGAATATTTCTAAATAGCTTTGATCTAGCTGGCCAAAGAGGACTATTAGGTCTTAATATTGACATTGACTGCAGTATGAATATAATTCTACATAATTTCAGCACAAATTTTCCTTAGCAATAAAATGATAGCTATATTTTTGTGGCATGACAACTACAGCAGTGTTTGCTCCATAAAATGTTACAATTTGTGTTTTGAAAGTGAAGAAAGCAGATTACAGACTACACAGTAGTTACATCCAATATGCTTGTGTTTACTTTTTTATATATTGAGTTTAACAACATTGGTTTACATAGGTACTGCAATTACCTGTAATTACATACATTATGACAGTAATATAACAATTTAAAAGTGAAGAAAGCAAATTACAGGCTACATAGTAGTTACATCTATAAGGCTTCCATTTACTTTTTTTATTTATTTGGTTTAACAACATTAGTATTAATAGTACTGCAATTATTTTAGTATTTTTTCCGCCATAACTGTTTCTTATTAAGTAATAAAATTTGTTATGTGGGAGATGTCCAGATCTTATTCTTAATGCGACAGTTACAAGTTTCCTGGGCAGATTACTATCAGAGAACCAAGGTACTCGAGGCGGTTCGCACACAATTGTTTGATACCATATTTTCCCGAGATTTCTGATCAAAGTATTCCTTCCACAGAATCTGACACCTATATCTATATTTAGACAATAGTTCCGTATAATTTGTTTCATAAGCGTAATCTGCCCCATCCACGCTTGCTTGTTTTGCCCGACAATCAGCCATCTCATTACCTGATAATCCTATGTGGGCCGGAACCCATTGCAACTTCAACGCTATCCCATTAGAGACAATCTCATGAATTTTGGACAAAATCTCGTATGCTATTGATTGGCCCCTGTGTCCAGAGACACACCGAAAGATGTGCAAAAGGGCACTTTCACTGTCGGTACAAATAACAGTTTTCCTTCTTGTTATCCTCATGACGTGGGGCAGAGACGTTTCCGTTTTATAATTGTAATTAAAAACATAAAAAATAAGTTAAATATGCCCTTTTATTGTTACCATATTCTACTCATACAACCAAGTACACGGTAATAGATAATAATAATGTTATAACGTAATTAATGGTGATTGACGAAGCGTGGTCGGGGCTTGCGTCCGGAATGGTCGGTGGGCTCGGTACACTGTAGTACTGCTCGTAGATGGAGTCCCAGAAATTGGCCCTTTCTTCCAGTAGAGCACCCCGAAGCTCAATTTGCCGACCCACAGACAAGTAAGGAGAGCGGTTAGGTTGGTTCAACGGCGGCCATGATGGCACTGGTGAGCCGGCCACCACAGGGGCACTGTTAAATACAAAAGTGACAATTGATAAGGTGATTTGAATCTTGTCAAAAATTGCTGGCATTTTCAAAATTGATATTGAATTAATTAGGTCCGTCAATTAGTGCGATTGCCAAGTCAAAACTATTTTATTTAAAACATAAAAGAATTTTAATATTGATATGATCACTATAAGATGGTGTCTGGTAAGCTAAGTGCATAATAACTTAAGACAGAAGTTCCCTTAAACGGGGACTGAATAAATTCATCGACTTGGTATCATATGGATCTCACAACTTTTTACGGTAGAAGAACTGAGTTGCGAGACTTGGGTTTTTGTACAAGTTTTGTTTTTTATGGGATCACTATAGCCACAGCACAGATGCACTATTACAAATGACATATAAATATTTCCGAGCATTTAGGGGCTTGAGGAGATGACCATAATTAGTCCTTACTAATATTATAAAAGCAATTAATATGGAAGCAGTGATGGCCTCGAGGTTTAGGCGCGCGGTCGAGATTTCGGCGGTCGCAGGTTCAAACCCCAAGCACACACCTCCGACTTTTGGAAGGTATGTGTGTATTCACAATGAATTATCACTGGCTTTAACGGTGAAGGAAAACATCGTGATAAAACCTACACACCTAAAAGTTCTTAGGAATTTCTTAGGTGTGTAGTCTGCCAACCCGCACTAGGCTAGCGTGGTGGACTAAGGCCTAAACCCTCTCAGTTGTAGAGGAGGCCCGTGCCCAGCAGTGGGACGTATTTGGGCTGATGATGATGATGAATATTATAAATGCGAAAGTAACTCTGTCTGTCTGTCTCACTTTCTTGCTAAAACTACTGAATTTGAATGAAACTTTAAATAAAATTTGGTACACAGATAGTTTAGACGCTGAGAAAGGACAAAGGCTACTTTTTATCTCGGAAAAGGGGTTTAAGGGGTTGGAAGGGGGGATCAAAGGTTGTATGGAAGTATTGTCATGTTTAAAACTAGAAGCTTGAAACTTATTTTTTAGGCTGTTGATTAGATATAAAAAAATATGACATTAAAAGTTTGTAAAAAATGTACCTTTAAGGGGGTAAAATAAAAATAGGGTGAAAGTTTGTGTGGAAATTCATGATTTTTGAAGCTAGAATGATGAAACGACGTGTAGACGACTGTAACTATGTATATGTAACTACATACATACATAACCTCACGCCTGTATTCCCCGAAGGGGTAGGCAGAAGTGCATTTCTGCACTCACATTTCGCCAAGTATGTATCAGTCCCACGTAATAGGTGGCGAGCCTATTGCCGTTTTTCGGGCACATTTCCAGACTCCGTGCTGCTACCGAGACTTTCCTAATTGAAAAACCCAATAACACTTTGCCCGACCCGAGAATCGAACCCAGGACCTCTAGATCGCACAGCACATACTTGTACCGCGAGACCACGAGGCTCGAGGTAACTATATATCTGTTATGCTTTCACGCCTAAATCATTTGACCGACGTAAACGATTTTTGATATGGACATAAATGGGACTCTGTGGAGTAAAATAGACTACAACTTATTTTCATTCTGAACCCAAACCTGTAGTCTACGCGGACGGAGTCGCGGGCAAAAGCTTTGCAGTATGTCTTTCTGTCACGCTTTCACGTCTAAGTTGCTAGATCGATTTGAATTTATTTTTTTGGTACTAAGATATACATATAAGAACTTAGTAAAGGATGAAGGGTAGTATTTAATTTCATAAAAGTATAGAAGACTGAACTTACCCTGTATTCATGAAGTTGTACCAAACATCCCTTAGGAAGGTTTTTAATCTTAGGTATTCTTCCGGCTGTGTGGGGTCGTCCCCATCGCGTACTGCACTCGCTTGGGCACAATGAGGAGCGCCGGGGACTGTGGCACCATCAGCATAGTAAGAGTATTCATACAAGTAGACCTGTTCATGTCCAGCTTCCACTTGCATTTTAACATTCCTCAGTATTGAGTAAGTGAACATAGTGTCGGAAAAGTAATTTAGGTATTGTAGCGCAACACTCGTGTTTATTGTTGCGTTTCCAAAGAAAAATTGTTTGATACGTTCTGCAACTTCTCGCTTTTGGGTATCGTTATCAAACTTGAGGTTACCAGGCAAATAATTCCCGAAGTTCTCGTTCATTCCTACACTCCATTCTTCAAAGTCCACCATAGTAAGTATTCCTTCCGCATCTGTCAGGCCGTACATTGTTGGGTATTTTGTAAAGTTACCACTCTTCAGAATGTTAAAAGGAGCGTCATCCAAAAATATCATTTCTTGTCCGACATCTTTTTCCACGCAAGGTGCGTAGTCCAAAACAGTATTAGGTCTATTTCCGGGTTCCAATGATACAATTGTCTCGAAGGGAGTAACCATGAAAAACTCTTCTAAAGCTTCGATATTGTCTGCATCAGAGAAATTAAGTAATCTCGCCATTTCTTTAGCTTGCTCAATAGGATCTTGGGCGACGGCAAAAGCGGCTAGATTTGAGCCACTGTCAGGTATAGCTTTATTGAATAAACCTTCAGCCTCTTTTGAGAGTAATAGCAGATCCAATGCAGCGCCAGCTGAGCTGCAGCCAGCCGTCGTAACCTCGTCAGGGTTACCACCGAAGTTGGCAATATTCCGCTTGATCCATCGTAGAGCAATGATTATATCTTTCATCCCGGCATTTCCCGGTATATTTTTCGTACCTAAACAGAGAAATCCAAACGCTCCTATCCTGTGATTGAAAGTCACCACAACGACATTTTTTGAAGCAGCGAAATTGTTGAATTTGTTAGCGTCGCCGATTCCAAAGCTGAATGCTCCGCCGTGAATATCGACCAGAACAGGAAGATTTCTTTCATTTGTATCTGGCAAGAATATGTTCATGACAAGACAGTCCTCTTGCATGGTGTGGTTGCTGATGTCCAAGAAGTCGACAGTTGGTTGTGGACAAACGATTTTTCTGTCGAATGCATCGAATGTCTCGTTCCATGTTGGTGGTGGTCCAGCTACCTAGAAAACATTAGCAAATTTCATCATACCAATTTATCTTCTACATAATATGTGAACCAGAAACTCACATTAATTCAAACGCATCCTGCATCTTCGGCAAATACATGAACACGCTAATAGTCAGGATTAGCGATGGTTTCAGCGATGTACAAAAACACGCATAATCAGGGCTGGGCAAAATACATGCTTTGCTTTAATTGAAATACAAATTACAAAATACTGTATCGCAAGTAATTAAAATACGAAATACAAAATACATTTAAGTAAGGTATTTGAAATACAAAATACAGTATTTTAGCTATTTTTAATTGAAATACAAAATACAAATTACAAAATACAAAATAATGCAAATTTATTTGTTTTGGAATAGTTTTTTTTAATGAGGTTTTTGTTTTGTTATTGCAGGTCCTGATGAGCACAAACTTAATACTAAATAAATGAAGGCTAAATGTATTTTAATAAATGTATTTTGAAGCCTCGAGTATTTGAAATACTAATTACAAAATACTTCGGCTTCACGTATTTGAAATACAAATTACAAATTACATTTTAAGAAAGTAATTAAAATACAAATACAAAATACGTATTTGTATTTCAATTACCTACGTATTTCAATTACAAGTAATTCAAATACTGCCCAACCCTGCGCATAATATTAAAACTATTCCACCTATCGTTTTTAATAATTGTTTCATTCCTTGGTGCTCAGACATTAAAAATCTAGGGCTTC
Organism: Hemaris fuciformis; assembly: GCA_907164795.1. Taxonomy (NCBI): domain Eukaryota; kingdom Metazoa; phylum Arthropoda; class Insecta; order Lepidoptera; family Sphingidae; genus Hemaris; species Hemaris fuciformis. The sequence goes on from OU015452.1 coordinate 2,130,524, forward strand.
ATATAGACTCCACTCTTAGCTGGCGAGCTCAAGTAAGCTCGGTGTCGCAGAGAGTCACGGGTACTCTTCGTGCCCTTTATCGCTTGAAGAATTTCCTTCCCTCCAAGACCAAAGCGATGCTCGTGCAAGCCTTAATATTCCCAATTATCGACTATGGTGATGTGTGTTATTTCGATCTGAATGCAGAATACCTCAATAAATATGACCGCCTTCTTAATAACTGCATTCGATTCATTTTTAACCTTCGTAAATATGACCACGTTTCTGTACTTCGCTCTAAACTGAAATGGTTACCTATCCGCCAACGCCGATCTTTGCGCGCACTAACTACCCTTTTCTCAATTCTTAAATCTTCTACTCCACCCTCCTATCTCACTCCTCACTTTCAATATCTTGGATGTAACCATGACAGGAACCTTCGCTCGTCTCACAATCTTCTCCTTTCATGTCCTTCTCATAGCTCAGACTTTCTTCACTCCTCTTTTTTCATTCAGTCTATCCTTCTTTGGAACGCACTCCCCCTCGAAATCAGGATGTTGACAAACCGTTTTTCTTTTAAAGAAAGGGTTCGGCAACTTTTATTTAATCGTATGTCAGAAGTATCATAGTATTGTGTATATATATATATATATATATATATATTTATGTGTAGTCATGTATTCATATTATATATTTTCTATGTATATATATATGTGTATATATTTATATTTATCTATGTATGTGTATGTATATATATATTGCATTGTCGATATTTATGCACCTTTTCGTGTTTCTCTGCACCACCCTAAGGTTGACTGGCAGATAATGCCTTAGGCATTAAGTCCGCCTTTATACTTTTATGTATATGAAGCATAAATAAATAAATAAATAAATAAACAGTAATCAACAAGGGAATTTTATAGAACTAAAGCATAGAATTAGAATTTTTTATCCAGAAACAGAAGTCTCATGAGTCATCTCGATAAGCGGAGGCATATCCATAATACGGAATAAAAAAAAAAATTAACAAAACAAAAACCGCCTTCAAAAAAAACCTATTCCAAAACAAGTTAAAATGCACTAAAAAGTAAAAAAAATATTGCGTATTCTTCTATAACTTTTTAATCAACTTACTGTTTCTCTTCATCAATCATAGATTAGACTAGACTATTTAAAAGTCAATCAAATTATTACGACAATATAATGTAGTTTTAATTATTGTTATTCTTGGAGGCGGTGTCAGCCAAGGTAGGACTCTCGTATTATTATTCATTATCATCTTCAGCCCATATACGTCCCACTGCTGGGCACGGGCCTCCTCTACAACTGTGATGCTTGGTATGTATATTGTAGTGTTTCCTTGGCTGACACCGCCTCCAAAAATAACAATAATTAAAACTACATTATATTGTCGTAATAATTTGATTGACTTTAATAGTCTAGTCTAATCTATGATCGTACCTAGGTATATATTGATGAAGAGAAACAGTAAGTTGATTAAAAGTTATAGAAGAATACGCAATTATTTTTTTACTTTTTAGTTCATTTTAACTTGTTTTGGAATAGGTTTTTTTTGAAGGCGGTTTTTGTTTTGTTAAAATTTTTGTTTATTTTTTATTTTTTAGTGAAGCCACACCCGGGATCGAACCTGCAACCTCATGCGTTGCAAATCGGTTACTTTGCCACTCCGCTACTACCAGTCTATTATATGGTTATAAAACTCATCAACAATACGCAAATGTTTCTACCACACAGTCACACTCGGCTACCACCGCTTCACACATTTAATACACATTAAGTAATGCAATTAGATTGCTTGCTTCATGTTGCAATGCAGCAACAAACGTAAGCGCATTACAATTTGATTCAAGACAGTTAGAAATTCTGCCACAGATCGCATCTTTACTGTACGCCCTTAACGAGTTCCATTGACATTATATTTGACTACGACAATTACTTGACCATAAAGACGTTACGGCAGGTGACTCAAATATCCGGCTAGCCTATAAAGATTCGGCCGAGTATCGTTACTTTTCTCCTAAGAATTGAAGAGTTCCGTTACTTTGTCATGGATCCCATAATTAGAACCTAACCAAACTCTCACGCAATTACCTTAGAAGTACATCCTAACCAATAACAAAAAGGATTCATCAAAATCGGTTGGCATGATATTAAGTTATTCGTCGATTTGTCACGCATAGTGGTGAAAATTTAAGATTTTTGTGGTTTTCTAATGGAAGCTATTATCACAACTGGACCAAATTTCAATGGGACCAATCTGGAAGCATCAGCTTTCAATTAAAAAAAGAATTATCAAAATCGGTCTACACAATCAAAAGTTGAGGTAACAAACATAAAAAAAAAACAGACGACTTGATATCCTCCTCCTTTTTTTGAAGTCGGTTAAAAATGGCCAAGTAGGTGCCAGTCTATTGAATTTTGTCGTTATTTCCAAACAGAATCTTACCAACAGCAAATTAAGTCCCCAGTAATCTCACTCACTTACCGTAGAAAAGGAAAGAGCATCATATTACATTTGGTATTGTGTTTAATTATGTGGCCTTCAGCGGGTGGATTTAAACGTTTCTTTTTATAAAAAAAAAAGTGTTGACTTTTTTCCTTTTTAACTTTAGAATAAAAAATATGCTACTATAATGGTTTTGCTATTAAAAATAAATAATGAAATGGATGCAATACCTGAAATCTATGGGTGACGGTCGCATATGGAATATTGTAGAAGGATATAACATCCTCTCCGATTAATTTGAACCCACGTACTAGACCCTGGTCAGTTTGCACGACACGAGTGTCCGTCCATTGATTGCACTCGACAGTCGCGAGGGCGATACTCAAAATGATAAGTGTTAAAGACATCCTTAGGTTAACTAAACAAAGACTCATCAGCACCTGTTCCGATTATATATAACCCATATCATAAAACTGGTATTAGATTAAGCGATGATATATAATAATGATAACATTGAAATTATATCTGTAAATATATAATTACGATTATTTTTCCCTGCTTTATTTCCCGGATATTTTGATATCAGGTAGTATCTCTTTTGGGTATTAAAGATTGTTTATTTAAGTTTTAAAGAGATTATACCATGCGTCACCCCTGAAGTTTTACGATAAATATGGGAACTAAATTAAACAACTAAAACTAAAGCCCTTAAACTAAAAGATGACAATCCTATTAAATGCTTTCAGTTAGTGCCCACCGACCCTGTCGCACGCCCAGCGACCCCGATGACCCCTCTTAGTCGCCTTTTGCGTAATGCCGTATCAGAATTCTTAAGCCCCTAATTTTCATGGTGAACTCACATGTTGCAGCCAATACAACTCATAGAGAAATCATAATATAATAATCATTAATCAATTAATCATAAATATTTTTTTGTCTTTTTAGGGTTCCGTACGTCCGAATAAAAAAACAACCCTTATATATGTATAGGATCACTCGTGTGTCTGTCTGTCCGTCGCTCACAGTCAATTAGCTCCGAATCTACTAGACCGATTATGTTGAAATTTAGTACACATATCAATTTCTGTGACCCAAACGCAGAGATGTGACGTGAATAGTCGGACTCTGTATATGGGAGGTCAATTTCGGGGAAAGGTGGTTTTTTTTTGTGAAAACTGCATCATGTGACATATAAATTGGATGTAGGTACTTGTTGTGAAGATCTTGAATGTTTTTTTTTGGAATTTTAAAGTAAATAGTTTCCAAGTTATTCAAGAAAATAGATGAAAATTAGACCCCCCCCTAACCTCAGAAACTACTGAACCTACCGAGGATTGCTGTAGGCTATGTGTAATCACCGTAACTATTACCTGTCTCAGTTTTCGATAACGGTTTTTTTCATCATTCTACGATCGATAGGAGTGGGATGAAAAATGTAAAAACGGGGAAAAACATTGCTTTTGAAATTAAATGTTTTACTTACGAAGTTGCGGGCAACAACTAGACATTTATAATTTAACTAATGATAATAACGTAATCACTGTAAAAAAATACATGATTATAATACAATTATAATAAAATAATTGTAATAAACATATCAATATTAATAATCTTTTATGTTTTTAATAAAATCGCACTAAACAATCTTATCATAACTTTTTACGTAAAGCTGGGTACTCACTTAGCAGTGTAGCATGTAACGTATCAGATACTGTATCAACCTGAAAGTGAGTACGGCTCGTCCACGGTCCACCGCGTATCTAGCTACGAGCTCCCGGATCCGCAGCGCTCGCGGCGACGTCACGCCGACAACATGTCACAAATGGTGGCTAGTGCTGCTTTTCCCAAGCATCCACTTTTAGATGTTTTTTATAATATTTTTTAACTTTAGGGTCCCACAATACTGGACTATTTTGGTAAACCTCAATCATATTTAATATTTTTTCTTCAGTCCACTCCATAATGGAATACTTATGTTCGTTTGAAGCTCGCGCCTACGTACTCACTACACAAGCGGTCGTGTCGCCGTCCACGAGCACACTGCGAGCCGCCAGTCGGCGGGTCACTGCGAACTTACAGCGCTCCACGCGCGAGCGGCTCGCAGCGGGCTCGGGCCTCCGTACTCACTTGATACTGTATCTGATACGTTACATGCTACACTGCTAAGTGAGTACCCAACTTTAGAGTTGCGGTACTTGTTTTTTTTACAAGTTTTGTTTTTGTTGACATTAAAATAAAAAGATTAGATATTTATAATAAATCGATATGAATGACTGTAAACAGTTCTGACTCACCGTTCAAATTTGTGCTGCAATATGAAGAGTAAAAGAACACTAGGTATACAACTGATTTTAGTGAGGAGTCAGTGTGACGGGACGGCATGCCTGATACCTTTTTACAATAAATATGCTTGACATATATCATTGCTAGTCAAATTAAGCAAATATTCACCAAAAAGTAGGGATGGCATCGAGGGTTTAGGCGCGCGGTCGAGTAAAATCTAGGCACACACCTCTGACTTTTCGAATGAATGAATGAAAATGAATACACACATACATAAGTATTCATAATGATTCATCACGTACTTTAACGATGAACGAAAACATCGTAAGGAAACATGCACACATAAAAGTTCTTTTGTCTGTAGTTCGCCAGCCCACACTAGGTCATCGTGGTGGACTAAGGCCTAATCCTTCTCAGCTGCAGAGGAGGCCCGTTAATAGTCGGACATGTATGAGCTAATAATTTTGATTTTCATGTGACATTCCATGTGACGTGATTCCCGGGACGGCAAAATGTTATTGGATTTCATATTAGGACTGCCTCCTGGTCTCGCTGAACCAGTATGTGCCGTGCGATCTAGAGCTTTCGGGTTCAATATCCGGGTTGGAAAAAGGGTTTTCTCATTAGGAAATACGGAGTTTGAAAATGTGCCCGAAAACGGTAATAGGCTCACCCCCTATTGCGTGGGACCGATGCATATCTGGCGAAATGTGGGTGCAGAAATGCACCTCTATCGATGCTAGTGGCTTGCCCAAATTTTTATTACGGTTTTTATAGTGTATTTTTTTGGTCCAGAAAGTCAGAGAACTAATAAATAATAGGTATACCTACCGCAAATTATTTACATTCAAGATTCTGACATATTGATGTAGGTATATTATAGTACTGGCCTAACAAAGAATTAATTATTTGTCGCTAGTGATAGTACCAAAAGCCATAAAATGTCGGCGAAAATTATTAGAACAATAATACTTATGTCCAAATTGTGCACAAACGTCGTGTCTCTCTAAATTTGAATGCGAGATGTTATAACATAGACACGGAATATATCATATTGAATTTTATTAGACAAATAACTCGACTCGAATTGGTTTCAAACCACATAATTAAAAATTAAACAGTCAAATTCTAAAAATTACCTATACTCGTAAGTTAATTTTCATGTCGTGACCTTGAATGCAAGTTTTTTTGTTGAACAAAATGATAAATAATATGTATTAATCTTAGAAATAATACGATGATGATCAACGCGAGAGTTTTGAAATTTCGTGAAATAATTAACGAGAAATGAATACTTCAATGCGTTGTTTACAATATTTATAAAAAGAAATCAAAGTATGTGGTGTTGTAAATTTTAATGCATTCTACAAGAACTAGATAAATTATTTAAATCATTACAACGATAATTCCACACATTTTAAACATTATATAAAATATGCAACACAAACATAATATAACCTTTTCGTATGGGACTATTCATTTCAACTATTCAATTAGTTATGTACTTACTAATCGGATCTATTAAGCGTCCTCATAATTTTTTACAATTAGAGAAATACTCGAGTTAATATGTAGGTATGTAATACATAATATGTAGGTTTTGGACAAGTTACGAGCCGATTTTTCACAGTATAATTTAATGAATTTACCTTATCTTCGAAGAGCAAAACATGCACACACTTTAAGTCGCCACTAGGGATGGGCGTTTTTTTAACGAACTAGTTGAATTAACCGTTGACGATGAAGAAACGAACGAACGGTTGATGGGTTGTGAAAAAACTAGTTGAATTTCAACCGCCAAATTCAAAAGTCCGATACGGTCTTACGGACTGTCAATGTGACGACGACATCTTAACTTAGTTACTTAAAATGTTTATTTGTTTTTTGCAACATCTAGAAAATTTTGGAACCTAACCAAGGGACTTTAGTGTTGAATTTTGTATGAAGTAAATATTGGTGATAGAACCTTGTGTTCTATGGGGAAAAAAGGATGCCTATAGATAAGTAGTGAATCGAGTAACTGAACGCAGCCTTTAGTGTATTATCTATGAACGCAGCAAAGCAATTATTTATTATTATTGTTGTTTGAATTTTGTTAGTGATAACAGGTTTTTTTAGTCTTTCGATTTTAATATGTTAATATTAGTTGTAATAGAGTAGTTGATTATGTGACTGTGTACAATAATTATGTAAATACAATCAGTTGATTTTCTAAATACGCCAGAATTTTATTAAACTGAAGATAAAAGAAATGCTTATTTTATCTAGTGTTTGTAGAAAGTACATACGTTTTCAATACTATTCAGCCAGTCCCAAGCCTGGTCTAAATCCTAAAAGTATGAAAGGAAGTTCAATTGATCATAAATAAACTACACTTAAAAAACACTATAAAACTAATATATTATTTTTTTACATTACCGAACAAAAGAAATATGTACTTATTTTATCAAGTGTTTGTAGAGTGTTTACTATTTTGATCATAGTTCATACGTAAACTACTCTTAAAAAAACCTAAAAACACATTAAAAGCAATATGATTAATATTACTAACTGTGTATGTAGGTTTTAAGTGGTCTAATTCATTTTTATGCTGATGACAATAAAATATTTAAGTTATAAAATCATTTGATGTTTGTATTCAGTTATAGAATGACCTTAATAATTTATACATGTATGAATGTAAAAAAAAGCCATTGCCCTGGCCATTGCCATATAAATGTAAAAAAATGCATTTGACACACACATAGAAAAAGCAGTTGCTGTGGTTTATAGTATATTAGGCTTTATATTAAAAGTTGGTAAAGATTTTAAGAAAATTTTCTGCTACTATATAATTATTTGTTGCAATCAATTTGAATATTATATTAATAAAAGTTTAAGTTTATTGTAAATAATATTGTATAAATGCTTTTTATTTGTTTTTGTGTAATTCAATTTATCTCTTTTTTTTGTTTTTGATAGTCATTCACTACTTCAATTTATTTAACTATTTGTGGAAGTTGTTTTGGATTATGTACTTTATTTTTTACTTTATACTTTTAAATGTACTTGTTTTGTATATTTCCCAAATAAAATAAATAAATTACTAGACCAAAGAAATACTTATTTTATCAAGTTTTTGTAGAATGTACATTTTTTTTCATTATTATTCAGACAGTTTTAAGCCTGGAAAAGTATGAAGGGAAGTTCAATTGATCACTAATAAACTACTTTTAAAAAACCTTAAATCACATTAAGTAATATAATATTTTTTAACATTACCTCTAATATGGAATACTACTACTACTATGTAAATATTTAATAAATAATCATAATGAAATTTATTTAAATAAATATGTTCAGTTCACAAGTTTTATTTTTGAAGTAAATTAAACAACCAAAATTAATAATAAAATATATATATTGGAAGTAAAACTTTTTTGGCTAACAAATTTTATAATCTTGTTCATCATCATCAACCCATATATGTCCCGTTGCTAGGCAGGGGCTTCCTCTACGACTGAGAGGGTTTCGGCGTGGTGGTGGACCCCATGCTAGCCTAGTGCGGGTTGGTGGGCTAAACACCTAAGCAATTCCTAAGAATGTTGAGGTGTGCATGTTTCATTGCGATGTTTTCCTTCACCGTTAAAGCAAGTGATAACTCATTGTCATTATTAAAGTCAGTGTGCGCCTGGGGTTTGAACCCACTACCGCCGAGATTCTTGTCCTCGCACCTAAACCTCGAGGCCATAACTGCTTATAAATCTCATTTATATATAAACCGATCTTAAACATCAGATTTCCAAAACTTAAGAGGGAGGGAAAATAGAAAATATGTTAAGAATCTAATGAATTTATTTAAATTGTCGTCACAAACAGTAATTTGTTAATCATCATGGCGAAGGCAAGACGAATCAGGATTTGAATTCATTTAATCTCTAGTGGCATATCCGTTAGGATCACCAAAACTCTTAGAATGAGAAACAATTCATCTTTACTTAAGTTTTTTTTTAAGTGTCGTCGCGTAAATCACTTTACTCAACAGTTTTATTAACATGAAGCGTATTTCATATCATAGTTTAGGGTGTTTTAGATATCGAATCATGATGACTAGATACTGAGCACGCCTTCAGTTGTAAAAGTTGGATTTAATATTTTAGATATTTATTTTTAGTTTACACAACATACATTTCAGAACGCACTCATAAATATTTGAAAACAAATAATATTGACTCGCCAATCCGTTTTTATTACTAGAATACTGACACAATTCTATATTTTTAAAATCTAAGATATGCAATATTATTTGAATATTGTGGATATATTTTTTTCGATTCGAAACCTTTATTAAAATACGTTACATATTTAATTTGAAGGGGAAATTAACCGTATTAACAGGATAAACATTAAAATTTAAATGTTTGACGGGAACTTTTAGCCTTTCTGTTCCACATTTCCGTTCCATTTCATGCATAAAATTTTTACCCTCCTCCGCGCAAAAAAGTATCACGTTTAAAAAAATTGCAATATTATTATGATAGCAGTTATTATTATTATTAACTATATGAAGCATAGATGGCGTGATTAACCCAGACGGAATTTTACTTTTATTATTTTTAGAATTCATTTGCTAACATTTTTCAACTAGTTGACGAAATCAACTAGTTTTTTAACTAGTTAACCAACGCAAAAAAACGGTTACGTTTCGTTGACGCCAAAATCGTCAACGACCCATCCCTAGTCGCCACGAGGATTAACAATAAACATCACCCATTTTTTATAATCACTGTAGTAATATTCTAAATACCACAACAAATTCTATTTAATTTGGTTCTTTCACTCAGTAACCGTACTAAACAATTAACAACGTGTGACCTAGACAAAGGGTTACCATTAAATAAAAATATATTGCCGTGTTTTGGATGTCGAATTGCCGTGTTTTGTAGAAAAATTGAGAAATTGCCGTGTTTCATTTTTTTTTCAAATTACATTAAATTCTTATCATATAATTGCCGTGTTTTATGGCAATGAAATTCTGCCGTGTACCGTGTTTTTTTTTTTTTCAACTGACCCAATTACCTTATAACACGGCGATTGCCGTGTCAACGTCAATATCCAATGGTGATTTCGACGTAGTGCGAAAGAGATAGAACTAGTAAAAGTGAAGCCAGGCTTAAAGCCCACGAGATAGAGGGAGTTAGATATTATTATTATGTTCAACATTGATGTTTACTCTAAACTATTGAAGTTCGTGCGCCCGCGTTTCGTTTTTTTGAAATTATATGGGCAGGGATTTGGCGCGCGGCGGCGCGGCTGTATGGCGGACGGCAGCGCGGCAAAAATACGTAAATTTCTGTTTTTGGATAAATATTTTGTTGTTTGTATTGAATTATGGAATATCTAGTTTATGTTTCTTATTCGGAATTACGTAAGGCAAGCTGGGCTTTTGGGCTTCTATGGAAGTACCGCCACTGATCGATATCTCTATCCTTCGGGGACATGGCGTGTAATCTTAATTTTTCACTCATGATTAAGTCATCAATATTCTCTTCCAGTGCGCTTTCATTTGAGACCCCACTCGAATATATTTGCAGAGATTCGGTTATTCTTCCCCATTTTAACCCCCCACAGCTTTGTAAATAGCAGATTTTGAGAGATTTTATTTACCTACTAAGTTTAGTTATAAAGGGTATATGAGACAATTAACGTTAAACGTCTACAACTTTTTCGGACCTTCTGAGCAAAATTTATCAAAAATTTAATTGTTAGTTTTAATTGTTTCATTAAACAATTTAAAAAAAAATGCAATTTTTTTTAATTGCAAGTTACAATTGATGTGCATTAATTTAATTAATTTAATTGTAACACGCGATTAAATGTTTAATTGAAATTAATTCAATTGCAATTAATTAGTACAATTATTGAAAGTTAATTGATTAATGCCCAACTCTGGCGTGAGGTTACGAGTTTGTATGTATGTATCAGGAAATTCTCAGTAATAGCATGGAGTCGAAGTCAAAATCAAAGTCAAATTATATTTATTCAAATAGACTTTCACAAGTTCTTTTGAATCGTCAATTTTAATCTTTTTTTATCTATACTATTGCCGCTTCGAAACGTGTTATCGTTGTGGAGAATAAACGGCAAGAAACTCCCTCAGCAACACGAAATGTCATATATATATATTTTTTCATTCTATACAGAGTAACAACATATAGGTGTACCTATATATATTTGTAATTGACATTATTTCAATTTTACATTGTGTGCGGGCACACAAAACCTCAACAGACAGCGGGGGTGAAACGGAGACGCGGCGGCAGCCGACGAAAACCGAGCGGCGGTCGAGAGGAACCGAGCGGCAGCCGGCGATCGACGACGGGGTCATTATTCATTGCAAACCGGGAGGCGCGGACGCATTATTGTAACCGAATACTTAATATATTGATTCTATTAAATTTATAGTTTTAATCCACTGCTTGAACACATTGTAAATGTCATAACAATATGAACTTTTTTTTTTTTTTTTTTTTCCCGCGGGGAAAATCCATTTACGGACCATCCCACCCCCGGAGGGGCAAGGGTGTGTCGGACTCACCGGCGCCTTTCGACCCAGCATAGATGTTACTGGGCCGGGTCCCTACCAAGAATAATTGCGCCGTAATACCGACTAAAAACCCCGCGATGGCCACCATCAGCGCATTCAGCGAGACGGCCCCGGAATACCCTGAAGCCAGAGCTATGGATTGACCCGGGCATAACAATTTATGAACTGTAGCAACACAACGTAACTGATCTAAGTTGATCCAAATGCTTATTATCTTTAATAAAATCTGAAATTTTATAGTAGGTATATATGTTTTTTTGTAAAGTTTGTCTTTAATTGATTCCTTAAACTTATTCCAGGGAAGCTCCTTAATAGTCTTTGGAAATGTGTTATAGAAGCGTATACATTGCCCCATAAAAGTGTTGTACGAGATTACATTGTTCGTAGTATTTTTACTGTGTATTATTAAATTTATCAAGACTTTTTTGGACGTTATTAGGTTTTCGTATATAAACTGACAAGTGACGATAATAATATTTATTTCCTTTTATAATCTTCTTCGTCTGAAAATATGTCGCCTGGTAGAATATAATAGCAATGTCACTGATAAATGTTTTAACCACCATTTTTGTAATGCACTACGAGCATTTCAATTTGTGATGGCAATTTTCATTTTCTGGTATCTCTAAATAGACTTGGATGTAGTAGACCCCTGTTATAAAGCAATAGAAACTAGAAGTCCAGTTTGTAACATATATTATGTCGATTCTACTTGGTGCAGAAGCCAATATATAATTGTTGTTTGTTATATTCTTGAAACTTATTGGCACACGTTGTATTTTTTTCGTTGGTAGAAGCATTAATTAAAACATTCCATGTTGGTACTCTTATTTTTTTTTAATTATTACATTTTTACGGCCTTTCAAGTATTACGTAAGCAGATTTATTACAATTATTTACCCCCCCCCCCCCCCCATCCACCTTGTCAGCAAAAGTAAGCATGTATTGTTTTTTTATATTATAATTACAATTTAAAAAATAAGAAAATAGATTTAACTACCGATGACGTAATCATCATCTAGACTCCTCTACCCCCATGTCATCCAAAATAAGCAAAGCAACCCCCCCCCCCCCTCCATAGTGCTTACGTAATACTTGAACAGTTTTTATTCCGATTTCTAAATATAGTATAGTTTGGAACGGGTTCGATCCCCGCACCAAGGCAATGATGTGATCCACAAAAAAATATTTCGGGTCTGGGTGTAGTAGGGGTAGTTTCTGACATTGCTACTTATTGCCACTACACAAGACTTGTATCTTAATGTAAAGTCAGAATGTAAATGTATACCCACTAGTCAGGTGTATTTATTTAGTTACAGTTGGGTATCCTGAAGATCGACAAATTTATAATATTTAAAATATTAAGGCCATTATTGCTACAAATTGTTGCAACTTCTCAAGTTTATTTGAAAACCTTTATGTATTTAAAGCTTCTTATAACTAACAATAAAAGGCCAACCTATTGGTCACATTATAATATTTTGCCCTAACCCAGAATCAAACCTAGGGCAGGTCGATCTTACCAACTAATTTTACTAACTTACAAACTAATGTTCGAATCACCAACGAGACATTAATAAGGATACGAAAGGATAAGAGGCGTCAATATGATTGATTGGATATGGCTCATCTATAATTTAGTAATAATTACATACACATACATAACCTCACGCCTATATTCCCCGAAGGGGTAGGCAGAGATGCATTTCTGCACCCACATTTCGCCAGGTATGTATCAGTCCCACGTAATAGGGGGCAAGCCTATTGCCGTTTTTCGGGCACAATTCCAGACTCCGTGCTGCTACTGAGAATTTCCTAATGAAAAAACCCAATAACACTTTGGCCGACCCGGGAATCGAACCCAGGACCTCTAGATCGCACAGCACATACCTGTGCCGCGAGACCACGAGGCAGTCAAGTAATAATTAATCAATTAATAAAAGTTTCTTTGTCATATGACTTACCAAGACCGGGAGTCATACCTATATCCTTATTCCAAATTATTTGTCCTGTGGATTAAGAAAAGAAAAAATACGCCGCAGTGCCAATTACCTGTCGTAAAAGGTGACTTATCGGGTCTATCAGGATCCCGAGATAAATGTGACCTTGATGACCTTTAATAGTTGCATTTAGGCTGAAAATCATTAAATTGCTGATACATTTTCAACGAAATACGGAAAATATTTTAAAAGCTTTTTTTTGTCCGTGTGAAGATTGACCACGCAGAATCTTTGTTAACTTCTTGGAATCGTGATAAATGTTTTTGAAGTGATAACTTCTTATGGGAAGTAGTGATGGCCTCGAGGTTTAGGCGCGCGGTCGAGAATCTCGACGGTCGCAGGTTCAAACCCCAGGTACACACCTCTGACTTTTCGAAGTTATGTGTGTATTCACAATGAATTATCACTTGCTTTAACGGTGAAGGAAAACATCGTGATGAAACCTGCACACCTAAAAAAAAAAAGTTCTTAGGAATTTCTTATGTGTGTAGTCCGCCAACCCGCACTAGGCCAGCGTGGTGGACTAAGGCCTAAACCCTCTCAATTGTAGAGGAGGCCCGTGCCCAGCAGTGGGACGTATTTGGGCTGATGATGATGATGATGAACTTCTTATGGGAGGGTAATCTCTTTCGTAACGTAACGCGTTACGGCGCCAGTCTGTCAAAATTAATGTGTTCATTTCAAATAAAAGAGGAATGTCACTTTTTATAATTAACTAGCGGTCCCGGCAGACTTCGTCCTGCCCAGAAAAGCTTTAATCGATATGCCGACAGCAGCGCCACCTACCGGGTCCAATTGTGTTTGGAAATCATCCAGGGACCCATTGGAATATACATTGAAAATTCCATCCCAATCGGTCCCGCCGTTTGACATACCGACAACGACGCCATCTATCAGGTCCAATTGTCAATCTAAACCATTCTCGAATCCCTTCGACACACAAAAATGTTCATCCCAATCGGTCTAGCCGCTTAAGAGGAATTCGATATCATACAGACAAAAAATTATCTCAACACTGTAATATTATTTTATTATGTGAAACGTGGATTTAAAATGATGACACTAAAATTACTCGACTGGCTCGTGGTCTCGCGGTACAAGTATGTGCCGTGCGATCTAGAGATCCTGGGTTCGATTCCTCGGGTCGGGCACAGTGTTATTGGGTTTTTCCATTAGGAAATTCTCAGTAACAGCACGGAGTCTGGATCATACATAAACTCACGCCTGTCTCCCGTTAGGGTAGGCAGAGACTAGAGCGCCAAATGCCACGGTCCAAACTCACGGAGTCTGGAAATGTGCCCGAAAAACGGCAATAGGCTCGCCCCCTATTACGTGGGACTGATACATACCTGGCGAAATGCACCTCTGCCTACCCCTTCGGGGAATACAGGCGTGAGTTTATGTATGTATGTATGATACTAAAATTATTCCATGTTTTAAACGTATTGTGCAAAAAATATATATATTATGTAGGTACCTAAGAGCAGGAGGCGTAGCAATTTATCAGAATGTTCATGATTGCATGAATGAATACATTATTAAACAGTTTAACTTAGATTAGTTTAAGTTATCTCTTCTACCGAGCATCCCGACACGCACAAGTTGTCTGTTTTATTTTATTTATTTAGTGTTTTGTTTACAAGGACAACCCTTTTTGTACCGTATATTATTATTTATATAAGGAAGAAAAAATAATAATAATAGTAAATTGAATTAGTCAGATATTGATAATTAAACGGCTAATTAGCCAAAACCCATTATTAATAGTCTATATTTTCTGAGGTTTCTTCTAGCCATGTTCCAAAACATTATGTAATGACTGTCAAAATATCTAATACGATCTCAGCGGAAACCAATGATATTATTGCTCAACTATTTCTACAGAAATGTAATCACAGCAACTTGACTATCTACCATAACGATAAAATATAGTATATACAACGTAAAAAAAGCGATTACTATTGCACAATCTTGACACAACAACGATGTCCAATTTTCATCAATCGCAAATTATATCCACGACTGACTGCTTAAATATCAAACCAAATTACCGACTTCATCGATAAATGATAAAATCACCCATTTTTTAAATATATTTTTTATGAGTTAAACTATTTAATACTTTCAAACCTTTACCAACGCGATGCTGCCAACCGGCATTTCAATTATTTTATTAGGTAATGAGTTTGTATTTGGTCACATTAAAATAAAATAAAAAAGTAAAAGGTAGTCCTTCTGTATTGTATTTTATTTATACGACATTTTTTAACAAGAGGACATTTTCTTCAGCTTACTTTTGGTATCTCCGAAAGGGGGCGAAAGGGGTATGTCGTATCTGTGGTCTTCCCGACCAATGCGTGGAGCATCTTTTTTTTGAGGGGAACTTTTTGTACTTTGTAACTTTTTTTTTTGTTCTCGAGGGGAAAGCTGTTTATGGCTACTTGCCGCCAGCCCTGGAGAAGGGGGGCGGGAAGCGTATGTCAGGGTCACCAGCCTTCCAGCCAGACACGCGGCGACGTCACGGCCGCGCAGTTGTTAATGCTAGGCTGGGTGCCTAAAAAATCCCTATGCTGGCATACCGACCAAAACACCTGGTGGCCATCTTCACGCCGAATGGGGCGAACACGGTGTGTGGGCAAAAAGCACCCACGATGATGCCCCAGCCACCCGATGCGAAAAATGTCTCTGCCGTCTCGGAGTTGTGGGGGGCGCAGTTGCACCCCCACTAGCTTGGTTCGGGCGCCTCGGTTGTGGATGGGCGCCCGCGACGGACACAGGCCATGGTGACATCTTTTTGGCACCATAATTATATATTTTTTTATTTATTGCACATTATTTATGTAGAATGATTCTTTACATTTGATTGTATATTCAGAGTTATTTTTGTTACATGTTTTCTTAAATTGCTTCTTACTATATATTGTGAAATGGAAAGGCTTGAGAGTGAACACACATTAACGCTTTTTCGTTATGTTTGGTAATGTACATTGTATATACATTATATAAATATATACCCATTCAACATAAGTTTCATATCCTACGTACATACATATGTACATAGCCTCACGTCTGTATTTCCCTTAGGGGTAGGCAGAGATGCATTTCTGCACCCACATTTCGCCAGTATGAATCAGCCCCACGTATAAGGGGGGCGAGCCTATTGCCGCTTTTCGGGTCAATTCCCATACTCCGGGCTGTTACTGAGAATTTCCTAATTGAAAAACCTAATAACACTTTTCCTAATCCGGGAATCGAACCTGGGACCTCTAGATCTCACGGCACATACTTGTGACACGAGGCAGTCCTATATCCTACGTCTTATCACAATTATAGAGGTAAGATTAATCCGGTTAAAAAATAATCTTTTTGATTTGCCGCAGTCTATATATAATGATACCTTCATGCTAAAGGAAATTTATTCTCTAATAAATATGTCTCTAATACTTGCCGTTTTAAGTGCCGTGCTCGTGAGTGTTGAGTGCCAAACCTGGACGGACACTCGTGTCGTGCAAATTGACCAGGGCCCAGTACGTGGGTTCAAATTCGAGGGGAACAACTTTTTCTCGTACATGAATATTCCCTATGCGTCTGTCACGTATAGATTCCAGGTATTGTTTTTTTAATAGGTTTTTGTCCAAGAGTTTTTTTTCGTGTAAATTCAAATATTAGTCTAGATTTTCTGATCTTGCCCTTTAAATTCCTAGGTTTCGAAACGTAAAGTTCAAAACTTAATCTTTTACTTCGTAAAAAAACTCGAGTGGCTGCCTATCCGCCTTCGCCGAAATACTCATATTTTATCTCTTCTGTATAAAATCCTTTTTGATCCTTCTGTTCCTTTCTACCGCAAAGAACGTTTTTAGTTTTTATTTGCCTCTAATAGTCGGTCTCTGCGTTTTACTAACTCCTATCAACTTAAGACTCCTATCCATTCCTCTTCCTTCTATGATAATTCTTTTTCTGCACAGGCTGTAAGACTTTGGAATGCATTGCCTATATAAAGCGTGCTGATTCCTTTCATAGTTTTAAAAATCTTTTAAAGAAACAATATTTATATGGCTGCTCATTGCTTATTAATAAATCAACCAAACCAAATACTTTTAGGGAAGAGTGACATAAATGGCCTTTTTCTGAAACCAGTTTCATACAGAATTTCCGATTTACTTTCTTTGTACTTCGGATGAAATCACTTAACAGAAAAACATTGGATTGGACCCGGAATTGAAGAATTCTCTCACTGCACCCTAGTTCTACGAAACCAATAACGTAGTTTATAGTAACTTTACATACATATATTGATATTGTGGTCATTTTCAGGTAGATGGGCCACCACCAACATGGAACGAAACATTCAACGCTGTCGATAGGAGAATCATTTGTCCACAACCGGCAGACAGCTTCGTAGACGTCACCGATTTGATTATGCTGGAGGACTGCCTTGTCATAAACATATTCGTGCCAGATACAGACCTAACGAATCTTCCAGTTCTGGTGGATATACACGGCGGAGCATATCACTCTGGGTACGGCAATATCCATAGTTACACGAAGTTTGGGGCTTCCAAGAATGTAGTTACAGTTACCTTTAATCACCGAATCGGATATTTTGGTTTTCTATGTTTGGGCACAAAGAATATACCGGGAAATGCTGGGATGAAAGATATAATCGTTGCTCTACGATGGGTACAGCGGAATATTGCCAACTTCGGAGGCAACCCTGACGATGTAACATTATCAGGATGCAGCTCAGGGGGTGCGGCATTAGATCTCGTACTACTCTCCAAAGCTTCACAAGGTTTGTTCAAGAGAGCTTTGCCAGACAGCGGCTCGAGTTTGGCTCCTTTTGCTGTTTTACAAGATCCAACTGAACATGCTAAAAAATTCGCAAGATCGCTTAATTTTCATGATGTAGACAACATTGAAGCTTTAGAAGACTTTTTTTTAAACAGCCCTATGGAAATATTTATTTCAATGACGCCTCAACAACAGCGTGATACTACTTTGGAGTACGCAGCATGCGTAGAAAGAGATGTCGGTCAAGAATTGATATTTTTGGATGACGCTCCTCACAATATTCTGACGAGCGGTAACTATACGAAATACCCAACATTATACGGAGTGACAGATGCGGAAGG
Organism: Hemaris fuciformis; assembly: GCA_907164795.1. Taxonomy (NCBI): domain Eukaryota; kingdom Metazoa; phylum Arthropoda; class Insecta; order Lepidoptera; family Sphingidae; genus Hemaris; species Hemaris fuciformis. The sequence continues at coordinate 2,148,971 of OU015452.1, forward strand.
ATACTATAATTTATTGAGTTTCGATCAGTGGATAGCAGAGATGAACGTAACATTTGAAAATCATTTGCCGGCTGATCTCAAGTTTGATAACGAGACCCAAAGGCTAGAAGTAGCAGACCGAGTTAGACGCTTTTACTTTGGAGACGCACCATTAAATAGTGATAGTCGCGTAGAATTCCTAGATTATTATTCAGATGCTGTATTCACTTACTCAGTATTGAGAACTGTCAAAATGCACGTGGAAGCTGGTCACGATCAGGTCTACTTGTATGAATACACATATTTCCAAGAAGACTCAGAGATTCAAGGTGCGATACATTGCTATCAGACATGGGCAGTGCGCGATGAAGACGAACACTCTATGCCCGAAGAATATAGGAGAATAAAAGCATTCATGCGGGATATTTGGTACAACTTCATATCTGCGAGGTAAGTTATCATTGGTTCTTCTACTTAGACTCCTAAGAGAGTAAACGTCACTTTAATCATTATGTTTTCATAATTATGCATATTACCATACAGTGTTGTAGCTGAATCTGTTAGAGATGTCAATGTGCATTCGATCCCCAAGTGGGTGATTTGTTAAACTGTAACAATAACCCAGTGGCGGTACTTACATTTGTGTAATGTCAAGTTTATTGTGGGGTCTTTATTTATTAAATTACTTGTGTTTAACAAAGGTTAATATTCTGAATTTTGAAAGGCAAAGTAGGCTTTTGGCCTTCTATGGAAGTACCGCTACTGGAATAACCGGTCTATCCGCCTCACTGATCCTACTTTCCCGTTGTTTTACCACATTCTTAGATATCGTGCAGCCAACGAGATTTTATAAGCAGAAAATCCCAATAACATTATTCTCGACCTTGAATTAAAAACAGATCCTCTGGCTCGCAGAACGAACCCCGGAAGGTAATAAGGAACTGTCATACTTAAAACTCAACCTTCTAAAAATCATTCGCTTACTCAACCTAAGAATATGAAATACTAATTGGGACTTTTGTATTCGCCAGCTCTCCAGTTGTGGACGGAATGCCAGTTCCATCATGGCCTCCGCTGAACACTACTGACCGTTCTCCTCATTTGTCCGTGGATCGGGAAGTAGAACTTCGAGGCGCAATGCTAGAAGAGAAAGCTAACTTCTGGGACGCTATTTACAAACAACATTACAATACGCCCATCCCCCCGACCTTACCAGACGTAGGAACTGATGGCGCGTCTTCTGTCGCTTTTAATTGTGTAGTAGTAATCTCATTATCTTTAATCGTATCTCTTTTTTAATCGTATACTCGTACTTGAAGTTTATCGACATATTATACTATTAATTTACTTACTGCTTTTTATTTTGTAAATATACTATTGTATGGCACATCGCACCTTTATTAAAGGCTTATTATAAAAGCATTTTTTAGTTTTTACATTTTTTTAAGACTTAAGTGTTAAAAAACTTTAGTGACTTACAATTATTTACATGTATCTTATTTACTATTAAGGGTTTGATTTGTCAAAAGAGATCGCATACATACATACATAAACTCACGCCTGTATTCCCCGAAGGGGTAGGCAGAGGTGCATTTCTGCACCCACATTTCGCCAGGTATGTATCAGTCCCACGTAATAGGAGGCGAGCCTATTGCCGTTTTTCGGGCACATTCCCAGACTCCGTGCTGTTACTGAGAATTTCCTAATGGAAAAACCCAATAACACTTTACCCGACCCGGGAATCGAACCCAGGACCTCAAGATCGCACGGCACATACTTGTACCGCGAGTCCACGAGGCAGGCAAAAGAGATCACTATTCTTTCAATTTCGTGAAAACAGTTTTAGAATTTATAACATTTACTCCGACGATTTTAATTTCCTTAAAACTCAAAAGCAGGTAAAATTCGTTATAATAGGGTTACTATATAAAGTGTCATAATTACTCATAGACATATATTTAATGAAATAAAGAAATATTTGTTACTTCTCATTACATTTTACAATGAAGTATTAAATTAATTCGAACGCAGTAAATTCAAATGAAATAATTTATTGTTGAACTCATTTTCTACGTTTATAATTTCGTTTTCAACTATATTATAGGTAGAAGTTTTAAGCCGCCATGGAAATAGTAATAAATATTTCAATGTTAAAATCTCACCAACATAAATTTTATTATTTGTTTCGCTGTCACGCCTTTAGCTGCTAAGAGAAGGAAGTGACTCAAAAGACGGTTATTGTTTACTTTGTATCCAAGAAGAATGTTAAGACCTAGTAGATTTTTCACATAAAATGGTCGTAGAAAAAACGCGTGTCTTATAGTAACTTCTTTCCGTCTAATTATTTATTGTTTTTTTTTATAGGATTATGCGGCACCTAGCAAATCCTAGTTCTTAACTTTAATTTTGAAAAGAACATAGACAACGGGAAAGAGCAATATTTTATGTCCCATTGACACTCCTACATAATAAAAATAGCAATGTTGATTGCATGTCATTAGGCTCTCTTTAACAAAAATACCCTTCCTTCGCACCAAACCCAATAGTTTCGTAATAATGGCCTATGTTAGGATTCGTAATAGTAGCCCAGACATATATCCCGCAAGAATTGCTCCAGAATAATTTGATCCTCGATACTTCCCCAACTATTAAAAATATATATATTACATTGTACATATAGAACAAAAAGCTGTGATGGCCTCGAGGTTTAGGCGCGCGGTCGAGAATTTCGGCGGTCGCAGGTTCAAACCCCAGGCACACACCTCTGACTTTTCGGAGTTATGTGTGTATTCACAATGAATTATCACTTGCTTTAACGGTGAAGGAAAACATCGTGATAAAACCTGCACACCTAAGTTCTTAGGAATTTCTTAGGTGTGTAGTCCGCCAACCCGCACTAGGCCAGCGTGGTGGACTAAGGCCTAAACCCTCTCAGTTGTAGAGGAGGCTCGTACCCAATAGTGGGACGTATTAGGGCTGATGATGATATAGAACAATATACCAGCACATGATAAAAGAAAATAAAACGAACCGAGGGGATGAAACAAACCGCCTCTGACCAGAGTTTACCTGACAAAAGTTCGCAATTGATATGAAATAGGCTTGTTTGTTGGCACTTGTGGGAATACGGCATAGTGCGTGGTCGCTTTGACAGCGGGTAAACGTTAATTGTGTAATGTCTAGTTCACATTTGCTTATTCATCATCAGCCCAAATACGTCCCACTGCTGAGCACGGGCCTCCTCTACAACTGAGAGGGTTCAGGCCTTAGTCCACCACGCTGGCCTAGTGCGGGTTGGCGGACTACACACCTAAGAAATTTCTAAGAATTTTTTAGCTGTGCAGGTTTTATCACGATGTTTTCCTTCACCGTTAAAGCAAGTGATAATTCATTGTAAAAACACACATAACTTCGAAAAGTCAGAGGTGTGTGCCTGGGGTTTGAACCTGCGTCCGCCGAAATTCTCGACCGCGCGCCTAAACCTCGAGGCCATCACTGCTTTTTTTATTTGCTTATTATGGGGTCTTTATTTAACAAATTGCTTTAGTTAAATAAAGATTTCAAGCTTAAAAATTATTATTTGAAATTTTAAAATGCAAACTGGGCTTTTGGGCTTCTATGGAAGTACCGCCACTGAACCTCACGCCTGTATTCCCCGAAAGGATAGGCAGATGTGCATTTCTGCAACCACATTTCGCCAGGTATTTATCAGTCCCACGTAATAGGGGGCGAGCCTAGTGCCGTTTTTTGGGCACATTATGAGACTCCGTGCTGCTACTGAGAATTTCTAATGGAAAACCCAATAACACTTTGCCCGACCCGGGAATCTAATCCAGGGCCTCTAGATCGCACTGCACATAATTGTGCCGTGAGACCACGAGGCAGTCAAGTATTGAATATTTTTAGTAAAATAAATGAATACAACTAGTTTTCAGGTAAAAGTAGGTTTACATATATTTATATTTTAGCAGAATAACAATTTACTTGCGCTCGCTCGAATGTCGACTCAGTAATGATCACACGAGCAAAATGTCGTCGCTGAAGTTATTTTCTATCAATACACTTTCTTTTTATTCTACAGTAATAAAAATATATTAAGTCAATAGACATTGACGCGCCCGTGGCGCAGTTGGCTAGACACCTGCTTGCGAAACGAGAGGCCGCGGGTTCGATCCCCGCACCGAGACAAATGTTTGTGTGATCCACAAATATTTGTTTCGGGTCTGGGTGTTTGTGAGACCGAAAAAGTCTCTCGTAGTCTCTGATACCCACGACACAGGACTTGTATCCTAGTGTGGGGTCAGAACTATGTATGTGATTGTTGGGTGTATTTATTTATTATTATTTATTTATTCTGAATAAACCGTTATTATACAATTCAATGCTGTTCCTTTATATTTTTATATTTAACAAATATTAATACAAAATACTACAATAAATCATTTGAATGTACCAAATTTATTACAGTATCTGGTTATGAATCTCGGAGGATTGCCTTTGTAGTGTCGGTGAAAAACCGTTCGCAGTAGAACTACTCCCTTCCATTACTTTTCACAGATAAGAGATAATGTGAGTAGGCAACATAGGCAGGTGGTATTCGGGTCGCAAAACTTTCCCTTGTTGAACCGCAAGTTCTTTCATTACTTTCATTATTATTGAACCTTTTATAAATATTTATGTCGGAGGAAAATGGGCTTTGAAATGTGTGACGTCAGCAACTCTGACGTCACAATTGTTGGTTTGTGAATATTATTCATATTTTAGGTTTTCCTTACGAAAACTTCACAAATGACATGGCTGATAGCCCAGTATTTTTAAGAATAGCAGTGACATCGTTATTATTGGAAGATTCATTTTGAGATCTGATTTTCACAATCCACTTCGATCAAAATTCCTTTTAATTTCCCAATACATCGGATGTTTGCTGTCCGCGCGTAGTCAGACGAATGCTCCGACAGAGTAATGGGGCGATCGACACCGCAATGGGGCGACCGTCCGTGAGTCATTCTTGTTTATGCATAAGCGATGACATAGCTCTCAGTATATAGTTTTACGCCGTTATATACTAGATGAAAACCCGGCTCCGCTCGGGTGAAATGTGACTCATAATACACATGTAGGTAGATATATCTGTAGTTATCGGTTTTCAAGGAATATTAAAGGTGTATATTCGTATAGTATCGTTTATTGTACTTAATAAATATAGTAAATTAAAACTGCAAGAGTTAATAAAATAATTTTAATTTTAAATCAACTTTAAAAATAAACTAATATAAATTAGCAAAACAAATAGGATTAATGATAATTATTATAAGGTAGGTAAGTAATAACCGTTCTTTATACAAATTGGCGATATGAAAAATAGAATCCATAAAAAATAAATGGGAAACTGAAACCGACTAAATTTAAAAAGCAGTTGACTGTTAGATGACTGGGGACGAATTTGAGGAATAAAAACTCTGGTTCCCACATAACTCTGCTAGCCCAAATAATTTCGTCATCAATGACACGTGAAGCTAACGCTCTAATTATAATAAGACGGGTCCCGTTGCACAACAATAGTCGGGTTTAAACTTAAAAGCAGTGATGGCCTCGAGGTTTAGGCGCGCGGTCGAGAATTTCGTCGGTCGCAGGTTCAAACCCCAGGCACACACCTCTGACTTTTCGAAGTTATGTGTGTATTCACAATGAATTATCACTTGCTTTAACGGTGAAGGAAAACATCGTGATAAAACCTGCACACCTAAAATTCTTAGGAATTCTTCGGTGTGTAGTCCGCCAACCCGCACTAGGCCAGCGTGGTGAACTAAGGCCCAGTTGTTGAGGAGGCCCGTGCCCAGCAGTGGGACGTATATGGGTTGATGATGATGATGATGATGAAACTTAAAAGCAATACTATAGTATTACAACCAACTTTTAATTTTAGAATGTGTGTTGGTATTCTTGCAGGCGCTATTATTATCAAACGTTACTTTTTTTCTTTTTAGGTTTTTATAGCCTCAATATGTAAGCACCGTAACTATTATTCTGTTTACACCCTGTATATTTATCTTTTTACGTCATAGATTTCAATTTAACAGTCGCAATATTTTCATCAACCGTCTGATAGTTCCACACAAAAATATTGAAAATATTTCATCTTTTTCAATTTTCCATGTCCCTGACGCACGGCTCTAATACTCCCGGTTGACTTTTTAGTCCAAACCAACCCACAAGGCCTTTTTGTCACATTTTATACCGGAATGTCGTTTAAGTTTTATTGCAACACCGCTGTGTATTTATAGGTATATTTGCTTGGAATAGGTACTCTGGATTTCGCGAATGAGGAATATTTACTTGCTGAACTAACGCCTTTTTAACCGATGCTTTTGTACTCTTAGTTTTCGTAAAATGGCGCTTTTATTTAAAAATTCTTTCCTTCTTTCTCTTCTCTAACTTTATTTCAGTAAATTTGTAAAATATTTTCTACAGTTGGCTCGGCCCGACTTTGCATGTGCGTAGTAAAGTCAAAGTCAAAAATATTCTTTATCCAGTTATTTTTTTTTAACATATTTCAACTCATCGAAAATTAAGCACTACTTTTTGGGAACATGTACCGCTGTAGATAAGAAAAGGCATTTAAAACTCCTTTATTTTAAAGAAATCTCATTAATAAATAAATTATGAATATATTCATAAATTAATTATTGTGTCACAAATGAATTAAATTCTTTGTTGTGCTACTTCGTAAACAAATCGATTATTTAGTTAATCAGAGTAGAAGTAGTAGATAAAAGCAGAAATTTAAAGTATTTTCACTCCATCTGTATTTTAATTTCTTCTCCTACTGTCTCCTCTGCTTTACCATTCGCCTCTCCTGGACTAGCTTCCTCCTCTCGATTGAAAGCTCTTTTACAATTATCAATAGAATGGTTAATGTCATGAACATTTATTGAATCATTCTTTAATAATGAATTATTCTTTAATAATGCGCATAGTTCAATGATAACCAGTATCCCAAGGTTCCAATTTGTATTTTAATACATAAACGTTAATGCGCCTAATCATATTGCAGCGGCATTGTCACTTCTCTATATATTTGCTAATAACTTAATGTTAGTGTGTGATGTCTTTGAGAATTAGGCGCGTGTCTTACCGAAACATTAACCTAACAGGCTTCAGGGGTACATTTCATACTCTTGAGAAATTTCTTGGAGAAACTGAGTCAGTCGTCTCTCTACGTTATAATGCACGATGATTAATTAAAGTAGAAGACTGCCTCGTGGTCTGGCGGTACAAGTATGTGCCGTGCAATCTGGAGGCCCTGGGTTCGATTCCCGGATCGGGCAAAGTGTTATTGGGTTTTTCCATTAGTAAATTCTCAGTAACAGCACGGAGTCTGGAAATCTTCCCGAAAAACGGCAATAGGCTCGCCCCCTATCGCGTGGGACTGATACACACGTGGCGAAATGTGGGTGCAGAAAAGCACCTCTGCCTAACCCTTCGCCCTTGCCTAACGCCTGTATTCCCCAGGCGTGAGTTTATGCATGGATGATTAATTAAAGTAGTCACTTGGAAAAACCCGGTATGTCGGATTTGAACCCGCGAACGCTGATATGACTGGACCGACAGCGTACTACTCTTCTGTGCTATTACGCACTTCAGATTTATCTTATCGTGCGATAATTTTAATCGTTCTTTTATCACTGAATTAAGCCGTACCTACCTTAAATATTACAGTCACTAATGTAAATTTATTTATGCCATTAAAAACTTGTAAAAAAAAAACAAGTCTCGCAACTCAATTCCTCTGCAGTAAAAAGTTGTGAGATCCATATGATACCAAGTCGATGAATTTATTCAGTCCCCATTTAAGGGACCTTCTCACTTCTGCCAGTTATTATGCACTTAGCTTACCAGACAACATTTTATAGTGACCATATCAATATTGTGCCATGTGCCCATAGCGCGGAGAACCGATGGCCGATGGGGCCAAAAAGTTCTCGAGTGGAGGCCACGTACCGGAAAGCGCAGCGTAGGACGTCCACCCACAAGATGGTCCGACGACCTGGTGAAGGTCGCGGGTCGTCGCTGGATGCAGGCGGCCTCCAACAGGTCACTATGGAAGTCATTGGGGGAGGCCTATGTTCAGCAGTGGACTTCCTTAGGCTTATAATGATGAATGATGGTGATGATATCAATATTAAAAATCTTTTATGTTTTAAATAAAATAGTTTGACTTGGCAATCGCACTAATAGTGAGATACATTGTGTTTTCATTTGAGACACTGCCGTGCCCCCAGATTAGATAATTAATTAGATGTTGGTTTTTTATGGTTTAGAACTTTATTGTGTTTTCATTGTTATCTTATCCGTTTGATTGATATCATTTGTTATTATTTCACACAACAGTGGTTTAATTTATCTTATTAAATAATGGAGCTGTTCCAAATGTACTAATCTAACTAATCATTATTGTGCCAGGGTTTTATACAAAATGTATACTGTTTCTAGGCAACAAGATTGCGATTTTCTGTTACCAACTTGGTTTTTAAATTATTTTAAAAATTTCCTTAAAGAAAAACCCTAGTAACCCTTTGCCTTTCGTATTAGCTTACATCATTATTAGCAGCTTCAATCAATCACGTCATGGCTTCCTGTGACTAGATATTTTGACTCTACCGCGCGCTTTAACCTCGAGGCCATTACGATTGTACACAATGGTTAAATTATTAATCATCATCAGCCCAAATTGACAGCCCCGTGGCGCAGTTGACTAGACACCAGCTTGCGAAACGAGAGGCCGCGGGTTCGATCCCCGCACCGAGACAAATATTTGTGTGATCCACAAATATTTGTTTCGGGTCTGGGTGTATGTGAGACCGAAAAGTCTCTTGTAGTTTACCCATATCCCATGACACATGTGATACCAAGATACAAGACTTGTATCTTAGTGTGGGATCAGAACTATGTATGTGACTGTTGGGTGTATTTATTTATTTATTTAAATACGTCCCACTGCTGGGCACGGGCCTCCTCTACAACTGAGAGGGTTTAGGCTTTAGTCTACCACGCTGGCCTAGTGCGGAATATTAATTTCAAATCTGTCTTTGGATTATATAAGATTATCAATATTAGCCCATCAAGGTAAAGAAGTAGGAGAATGTTGAAGAAAAAACCGATATTCATATTTTATCTACATAATCAATATCATTTATCAAATTTAAGGTCATAGGTACATTATTTGAATATTTATCATAATTACGATAAAGATTGATAATCTGCTTTCATTCAGCTTCCTCGTTTGTTCATGGAAAGTGAACGACAGACGAACAAGCTATTTGACACTCTATTTGAACATTGTTATATTCAGGAGTACTTTTGTCTTTGAAATCCATTAAGTTTGTTTTCCAATGTAATATTAGTAAAATATCTTTACAAAAAAGCAGTGATGGCCTCGAGGTTTAGGCGCGCGGTCGAGAATTTCGGCGGTCGCAGGTTCAAACCCCAGGCACACACCTCTGACTTTTCGAAGTTATGTGTGTATTCACAATGAATTATCACTTGCTTTAACGGTGAAGGAAAACATCGTAATGAAACCTGCACACCTAAAAAAGTTCTTATTAATTTCTTAGGTGTGTAGTCCGCCAACCCGCACTAGGCCAGCGTGGTGGACTAAGGCCTAAAACCCTCTCAAATGTAGGGGAGACCCGTGCCCAGCAGTGGGACGTATATGGGCTGATGATGATCTTTACAAGACCTTGTTTTATTTGAGATTGGCAACATTATTACACTATTACATTGCGACTTTACGACTGCCTCGTGGTCTCGCGATTCAAGCATGTGCCGTGCGATCTAGAGGTCCTAGGTTCGATTCCCGGGTCGGGCAAAGTGTTATTGGGATTTTCCATTAGGAAATTCTCAGTAGCAGCACGGAATCTGGAGTTGTACCCGAAAAACGGCAATAGGCTCGCCTTCTATTACGTAGGACTGATACGTACCTGGCGAAATGTGGGTGCAAAAATGTACCTCTGCCTACTGTTTCGGGGAATGTAGGCGTGTTTTGCAGGGCAGTGTCGGACTATCGAATTTGTCGGATAATAGAGTACTGCCTAAGACCCCCTGTAGTCCGGATTTTTTTACAAAAGATTAACTTGTAATCCGACAAATTACAGATCTAATGATAAGATTCTATACGTTTTATAAAAAAATTAACGTCATTAATGCTATAGAACTTACAAAAAATTTTTGTTTAACATTGTTGAAACGCGAGACCATGTCGGATTACAAGAGGTGGCGAATTAGATAGGGGTCGGATTACCGGGGGTCCACTGTATTTTATAAAATGTTAAGACATACATACATACATAAACTCACGCCTGTATTTCCCGAAGGGGTAGGCAGAGGTGCATTTCTGCACCCACATTTTGCCAGGTATGTATCAGTCCCACGTAATAGGGGGCGATCCTATTGCCGTTTTTCGGGCACATTCCCAGACTCCTGTGCTGTTACTGAGAATTTTCTAATGGAAAAACCCAATAACACTTTGCCTGACCCGGGAATCGAACCCAGGACCTCAAGATCGCACGGCACATACTTGTACCGCGACACCACGAGGCAGTCGAAAATGTTAAGAGACTGCTATTACCCTATCACTGCGGCCTGGCGTAGCTGTAACGGAAATACATATTTACGGTTATGACTAACTTAATTTATCTTATCTACAATTGTTAATCGTAGATATTGGTGTGTTGAATCATATTATTAGTTTTTCACCAATTTGTCAACGTCCCTACACTGGTGATGATATACATCAGTGGCGGTACTTCCATAGAAGCCCAAAAGCGTTACACGTTAGTTTTGTAATGTCTAGTTTATAATTTTTTTATTGTGAGGTCAGTCAGTCTCATTTATATATCAAATTGGTTCTTTTAAATTATGATTTAAAACTTAACGATTATTATTCGGAATTTTGTAAGGCAAACTGGGCTTTTGGGCTTCTATGGAAGTACCGTCACTGGTATACATATGTATGTATTTGTGGTATGGTATGAGTTCCTACGAACAGACTCGTTATTTAATATCATACAGAAATTTGACATGAAATAAACAATAAATAATAATAAATACACCCAACAGTCACATACATAATTCTGACCCCACACTAGGACACAAGTCGCAGGTATCAGAGACTACGAGAGACATTTTCGGTCTCACAAACGCCCAGACCCGAAATAAATATTTATGGATCACACAAACACTTGGCTCGGTGCGCCATATGTACTGATGTATGATACTCGCCATCTCTCTCGGTCCTGGGCTACTCTCATCCACTGCTTTCCGGCTATATACACTTCATGCACCTTCTCGAGGCCATCAATCAGTTACGGCCTTTGTCCAACGACCATCGTTCCTCCTTGCAAAATACACACATAAACTACATACATAAACTCACGCCTGTATTCCCCGAAGGGGTAGGCAGAGATGCATTTCTGCAACCACATTTCGCCAGGTATGTATCAGTCCCACGTAATAGGGGGCGAGCCTATTGCCGTTTTTCGGGCACATTTCCAGACTCCGTGCTGTTACTGAGGATTTCCTAAAGGAAAAACCCAATAACACTTTGCCCGACCCGGGAATCGAACCCAGGACCTCTAGATCGCACGGCACATACTTGTACCGCGAGACCACGAGGCAGTCCTTGCAAAATGTCCTGCCCATTGCCATTTCAACTGCGTGACTCGCCTGCCCACATCAACTACTTGTGTTCTTTGGCGTATTTCGGCGTTGGGCACCTTGTGGATGAGTGATATACCCAGCATGGCGCGCTCCATTGCGCGTTGAGCAACCTTGACCTTGTGAATGTGCTCGTTTGTTGATGGCTATGTTTCTGAGGCATAAGTGAGAATGGGCAGGATGCATTGATTGTAAACCTTGGTCTTCAGGCTTTGAGGAAGTTTGGATTTGAAAACATCTCCGAGTTTACCGAAAGCGACCCATCGCAGTCGAATTCGTCGCTCAATTTCTTCAGACTGAGAATTCTTGCCAAAGGATAAACGATGTCCAAGATAAATATATTATGTCGCCAACTCCAGTTGGCAATCACCAACGATGATGGGTGGTACTCGATTGGTGATGATGGTTAAATTTTTTGTCTTGGACATGTTTATCATTCATAGTCAAACTATTTTCCAATCCAATCCAATCCATCAGCCAATGGAAGTCCACTGCTGGACATAGGCCTCTCCCAATGTCTTCCACAGGGACCTGTTGGAAGCAGCCTGCAACCAGCGACGTCCCGCGACCTTTACTAGGTCGTCTGACCATCTTGTCGGAGGACGTCCCACGCTGCGCTTTCCGGTACGTGGCCTCCACTCGAGAACTTTTTGGCCCCATCGGCCAAATCGGAGATTTGCGGCAGAGGGCGTGACCGCTTGACTGTCACGGACGTTCACAAGAGGTGAACGTCCAAAAAAGCGTAAGTAGAGGGCATCTCAAGCCCTCCCAATTTGGAGGAGTCCACAATCGGACGGTGCGCTGGGCGGAGGCGGACCATTTAGGGCGCTTCTCGCCCTGAGATGCCGCAAAACCGCCCTAAATGCGCGAGATGGTCACTAGAGGTTTTAGTCGGTAAATAATGCCAGTTGATGGATGAAGGGTAGCGAGAAAATATTAAAATTAGTTTGAAAACATTATAACTCTTCGAGATAGCCATGCCGCCTCATTGGAAACCAGATATACGAGTAGATAAGCGCCAGCTGTTCTAGAATCATCCAGAACGCGTAACGCTTGAGTCGATCACTATACAACATACATACATGTACAGGTTTAACGCTTTATGTATCTCAATTTTGATACCATCGACAGTATATTGCAATAAATACTACAAAATTATTACGTTTTACATAACATATGTACACCAAAAACAACAGAAGATTTTTACGCATTATTCACTGTATTCAGCCCATCTGACCTATCACCACATAATTAATTTAAATCTTTTATAGCACTTTTACATACAAATTGACACATATCTGTATATGAAGTATTCCTTCAAAATTTCCAAAAAAGAAATGCATAATCCATGATGCAATCGCTACATAAAACGTGGCACCCGCGATCCGAGAGAAGTCTAGCGTAAAGACATATTATTTCGTATCCTAGTTCTTATCGTAATTACCTATATCTGAAAGTTTAATCTTGTTTGAAATTATCTTTTTGGTTTCCCGTTGTTGTCTATATAAGCCATGCACACTAATGAAGCGAAGTTAAGTTGGTGTGAGGATGTCTGTAATATTTGTAATTTTGAGTGTCGCGCTCGCGACTGTCGAGTGCAATAACTGGACGGACACTCGGGTCGTGCAAACTGACCAGGGTCTAGTACGTGGGTTCAAATTCATCGGAGAAGATGTTATATCCTTCTACAATATTCCATATGCATCTGTCCAGTATAGATTCCAGGTATAAATTTTATTATATTTAAATAAGCAAGTAGCGAGAAATAAAAGTATTAAAATGATATTTTACATCAAAATTAATTTTAAGTGATAATAAATTGAATAACATTTATCGCCGATTGCAAAAAAATAAACTATTATAAAAAACAGTATTTCGGAAAAAAATAATAAACGAAATAAGAAAACTAAATTATAATAATAATTCAGGTTTTATCGATTAATTAATATTTCAGAAGTAATATATTTCTATAAAAAAAACTTTCTTCGTCACTTTTTGGATCTCCAGCACTACTCGTAGTATCGCAGTGTAGTTGGACATATAAAATCGCTACTCATTCTTATCAATTAGAAAAAACACAGAAAGGGTGTAAAATAAACTTGTATAAATAAATTTAAAATGATTTCAAAGTAAAGAAAAACCACTTTGTCCCTAGTTCGTCGTCATCGTTATCAGCCCATATATGTACGCCCCACTGCTGGGCACGGGCCTCCCCTACCATTGAGAGGGTTTAGGCCTTAGGGCGCGTACACATGGACCGTCCGTTTTACAGGTCCGTTTAAACGGATATGTTATTAGCGTATGTAGTTGTATGAGCGAGTTCACACAGAATACAGTATATCGGATCCAGTAAAAAATCCCACACACAACGGAAATACTGATCCGTTTTATCGGATGGAAACCGCTTCAGGCTTGGCACGGGCGTGCGCGGGGTTAGTAATTTAAGAAGGTCATCAAAAGTAGACGTGGTCACTCGGAAATAAGTAAAAATTTAGATACACTGAAGAACAAAGGTCCAGTAGCGTCAGATCTGTTAAAATCGGTCCTGTAAATGCTGTGTGAATATTGCCTCCAGTAGCGACGGATCCGTTAAAATGGGTCCTATAAATTCTGTGTGAATATTACCTCCAGTAGCGACGGATCCGTTAAAACGGATCCTGTAAAATAGACGCTCTATGTCTACGCGCCCTTAGTACCTGCCCTTAGTAGCACCACGCTGGCCTAGTGCGGGTTGTCCCTAGTTACCTCCTCTTAAATACTCTAAATTAAAATGTACAACTATTTTCTACTACATAAATGCAGTCTAACCATTGCAAAAATTCCCTAAAATATGGTTTCTTGAGAGCCCCTTGTGTAAAACTATTTTTGATGATCCTACCGCTATAAAGACGCAAATGGGATGATAAATTCATCCGCCAAAAATCGTATCGACTTCTAAAATAACAATAATTGTAACTACATTATGTTATCGTAATGATTTGATCGTACCTACATATTGATGAAGAGTAAAAGTTAGTTGATTATTAAGTTACAGAAGAATACGCAATTATACTTCTTTAGGCGCGTTATGAATTGATGAGAGTGAAATTTTAAGATGCGCGCGCATCACTGTAATACAAAAGTGCCCGCTAAACCGCTCAAATTAATGAACGTATTTAAATAAGGGTTTCGCATCGATAACATATATCCACAATATTCGAATAATTGCGTATTTAGATTTAAAAATGTAGAATAGTGTCAGTAATAAAAAGCAGTGATAGCTTCGAGGTACAGGCGCGCGGTCGAGAATTCCGGCGGTCGCAGGTTCAAACCCCAGGCACACACCTCTGACTTTTTTAAGTTATGTGTGTATTCACAAAGAATTATCACTTGCTTTAACGGTGAAGGAAAACATCGTGATAAAACCTGCACACCTAAAAGTTCTTAGGAATTTCTTTGGCGTGTAGTCCGCCAACCCGCTCTAGGCCAGCGTGGTGGACTAAGGCCTAAACCCTCTCAGTTGTAGAGGAGGCCCGTGCCCAGGCAGTGGGACGTATTTGGGCTGATGATGATGATGATGAATAAAAAGGGCTTGACATATTTATTGGTTGTTAAGTATTTATGAGTGCGTTCAGAAATTTTATGTTGTAAGAAAAATTTATCAATCCTAATTATCCAACTGAATTTTTAAACTCCTTGGTTGCGCCTGGTTTATAATTTACAACAATCTTTCGACAGTTTACAATCTCGCTAGGTAGATTATAATCTAACGGTGTTTACAATTTTTCGGTGACATATATATGTAATTTGGTCCCTGTGTCATTGTACTTATACGAAAAACAAAAGGTTGAATAATATTGAATAATAATCAACAATGGACTACGGCTCAGTCACTAATAGGGGACTTAGATACACGATAAATCAATAAAATAATATTATATGATAAGTTTAAAATACTCCTAATAAAGATAAGGAGTCGTTGATGGTATATAGAATAAATAATATGACTGACAATAATTTTCTTGTAACTATTTATTGCATTTAACAAGTGGTATGAAAACACGTCACACATTAGGTTGCTTAATCAATATATTAAATGATTCTTTATAAATGTGTGGAAATAATAATGAAGGCTTTAAAATTTCCTGTATTTAACTCACGTGGTAAGATTCTACGACAAAAAATATACAAAAAAAATCTGCATTATATTAACACTGAATGTATCTAAAATATAAAAATACGCTTTAAAACAATGACATCATGACATCCCCGTGGCACAGGTGGATGTATACCAGCTTGCGAAACGAGAGGCCTCGGGTTCGATCCCCGCACGGAGACAAATGTTTGTGTTATCCACCAACATTTATTTCAGGTGTCGGTGTTAGTGCGACCGAATTTTTTCTCGTAGTTTCTGATACCCACAACACAAAACTAGAATATTAGTAGGGGTTCAGAACTTAGTATAAAAATATTCTGTACTTTTGGCAATCTGGAACGACTTTTATCTGTGCTGATCTCTCAGATCATTACTATTATTATCTTCAAAGACAATTAATACTTAACAGTAGATGTGCAGGACGGAATACGATTTAGGATAGGAGAAATAAAAAAATTACGCTAGGAGGCGCTGTAGTCGGGGTTTCCCTATGGTATAGCGACCTCCTACAATAGTAAAATGTTGTGGCCAAGGCGCCCGCTAGCGCTAACTTAGCGCGCCACTGATGCGCTGACCGCATATCACGCCTTACTGACTTGTCGGGGCGACATTGCGCCCCAGCCTCACCGAACGCCGAGAATTGCGCGCCCGGCTGTCGAACAACGTGGCGGCCGCATCTCAACGACCCGGTTGCTGAATTACGCACCGGACATTCATAGCAACGCATCGTAACTTATTGTAAAAAATATAACAGTAAATACCTACCTACTGAAACGGTGTTTTAACTCTATCGATCGCAAATCATCGGCCAGCTAGTGTAGTGAGGAACAGCCGCCCGGAGTTCTTGAGCTATCGAAATGAGCCCTGCGTTTACGTCCTGTTCAGTAGTAATCTCAGGGAAAAGATTAAATTAAATTATTAATTAATTGGTCTACGGATATTTGGATTTACGATAATGTCGTTTTGTATTCAAACATAGTTTTTTATTTTATTTTGTGCCTTGATGATTATAATCCGACGCTTCGTAAAACCTTGATTGTTCTTCCCACTTGTAAAATACATAAATTTTCCTGTAAATGTTTTTGTCAAGTGGAGTGGCCTATTAGTATTTCCTTTGGTTGTGTCTGTAAAAAAAAAACAAATATACATATTATGGTTATTATTTTCCAGGTAAACGGCCCACCACCGACATGGAACGACACTTTCGACGCTTTCAACCGAAGAATAATGTGTCCACAACAGTGGGCTGAATTCTTAGACACTACAAATTACATTATGCAAGAGGATTGTCTTGTCATGAACATATTCTTGCCAGATACAAATGAAAGAAATCTTCCTGTCCTAGTCGATCTACACGGTGGAGCATTTTTCGCGGGACGAGGCGACGCTCATAGATTCACTCAGTTCGCTGCTTCAAAAAATGTTGTGGTAATTACCTTCAATCATCGCGTCGGATTGTTTGGTCTTCTTTGTTTGGGAACGAAGAATATCCCCGGAAATGCCGGCATGAAAGACATTATCGTTGCCTTACGTTGGGTTCAGCGGAATATTGCCAACTTTGGTGGTAATCCTGATGATGTGACGTTATCAGGCTGCAGTGCAGGGGGCTCGGCAATGGATTTGCTATTACTCTCCAAAGCCGCGGAAGGTCTGTTCAAAAGGGCCATGCCTGACAGTGGTGCAAGCTTGGCAGCTTTCGCTGTAGCACAACATCCAATTGAACAAGCTAAAGAAATAGCGAGATTGCTTAATTTCCATGACGTAGACAATATTGAAGCTCTAGAAGAGTTTTTTACGGTCACTCCTATCGAGAAAATCATTGCAATGGAACTCCAAAGTAGACCTAATACTCTTTTAGACTACGCGCCGTGTGTGGAAAGAGATGTCGGCCAGGAATTGATATTTTTGGATGACGCTCCTTACAATATTTTAAAAAGCGGTAATTATACGAAATACCCATTAATGTACAGTTTGACAGACATGGAAGGAGTGAACATTTTAAGAAACTTCGGACAATGGATTGAAGGGATGAACGAAAACTTTGGAAATTATTTGCCTGGCGATCTCTCGTTTGACAACGAAACCCAAAGGCGAGAAGTTGGCGAACGTGCCAAACAATTTTTCTTTGGAAACGAAACTATAAATGAAAATAACATAATGCAATTCCTCGATTATTATTCTGACACATTATTCGCATACTCAACTCTGCGAACTGTTAAAATGCATGTGGAAGCTGGTCACAATCAAGTCTATTTGTATCAATACACCTATTACGAAGAAGGCGATGTCCTTGAAGGCGCTATACATTGTGCTCAAGCGAGAGCGGTGCGCGACGAAGACTACGATACACTGACAGAAGATTACAGAAGAGTAAAATCATTTATGAGGGAAATTTGGTATAACTTCATGAGGACGGAGTAAGTTATTTATTACGCTTACACTTATTAGCACTTTATTAACCCCCGACGCAAAAAGAGGGGTGACTTATGTGCGAGTGTTCTTAGACATGTTTCATGAAAATCGGTTGAGCCGTTTAAAAGTTGTGGGGGCGAAAGTGGGGAAGAATAACCGAATGTTGGCAATTATACTCGAGTGGGGTCCCAAATGAAAGCGCACTGAAAGATAATACTGTTGCCTTAACCGAGAGTATTCTTAGCTTCGTTTGATGAGAAAATTGGTGGTGGGAAAATTGGGACATGGAAATCCGATTGTCAAGTAAGAGTATCAATTACTACATCTCAGTTTTTGCAATTCTGTTAAAGATGATTTGCCATGTGGGTTAGCATAACATTTTAATTTAATGTATTTACAACTGAACAAAATCTACATTATAATAAGTATGTACCCATATAAAGTATAAAAAATAAATAAAAAATAAAATTAAAAAACCCCTGACACAAAAACCTAAGTTCGCTTTAAAAAGTAAAATATAATAAAAAAAAATAATCTTAAAGTACGTAAGTATGTATTAATAATTCTAAAAAATATATGTCGCGTTGGGGGAACGCTCCAAACCTAACAATTTAATTCCAAATTGTCTATTACCTAACTGTTGCTTAGTTAGGTTAGATGAATTTAAAAACAACATTAGGGAAAAAGAACCGGTCCCCCAACGCGACGTATTTTTTCAGAGTTATTAATACACACTTAGGTACTTTAAGATTGAGTTTTTTTTTATTTTTTGCAATTAGACAGCTTGCTTCATGTTGCAATGCAGCAATGAACGTAAGCGCATTGCAATTTGATTCAAGACAGTCAGAAATTCTGCTACAGATCGCACCCGTACTATACGCCGTTAACGAGTTCCATTGATCATTATATTAGACTACAACAATTACTTGACCATAAACATGTTACGGTAAGTGACATATCCGGATAGTCTATAAAGATTCGGCCGAGTATCGTTAGTTTTCTCCTCAGAATTCAAGTGTTCCGTTACTTTGTCATGGATCCCATAATTAGTACCTAACCAGACTCTCACGAAATTACCCTAGAAGTACATCCTATCCAATAAAAAAAAGGATTCATCAAAATCGGTTGGCATGATATTGAGTTATTCGTCGATTTGTCACGCACATTGGTGCAAATTTAAAACTTGTGTGGTTTTCTTATGGAAGCTATTGTCGCAACTGCACCAAATTTAAATGGGACCAAACTGGAAGCACCAGCTTTCAATTAAAATAAGAATCATCAAAATCGGTCCACACAGTCGAAATTTCTGAGGTAACAAACATATAAAAAAAAACAGACGACTTGATAACCTCCTCCTTTTTTTGAAGTCGGTTAAAAAGTTACCATACATAATAACAATAAACGTAAAATAACATGAAGGCTGTAGAAAATTTATAGATGCTGGTCATTTTCAACAAGTTTCTCTGGCATTCTATAGACAAGACTACTTCAATCAATGCACTTTCCGCTGATAATGATTTTAAGTTAAAAATATTTCATACTTTGTTGATTTATAAGCAATAACACGGAATTTCTTAAACAGACTTGACTGATAGTATTTGTGACGGATAGAAAAATGTTATCAATTTTTACAAATGTCTCGAAATTTTGATTCAGCGTATATTTATTGAGACTTTCGTATTTTACAGTTCCCCTGTGGTGTCCGGTTCACCAGTGCCATCATGGCCTCCAGTGAACCAAGCAAACCGCGCCCCTCACTTAACCGTGGGTCATGATGTTGCGTTACTAGGCGCTCTGCTAGAAGAGAGAGCTAACTTCTGGGACGAGATCTATGAGCAGTATTACAAAACGCCGAGCCCCCCGACCTTACCAGGACCCAGTACCGACGGCGCACCTAGAATAACTATTAGTTATATTTTAGCAATCTCACTTATTTTAATTATTTTAATTTAAAATTTCTTATTATTTCTGATTTTTTATTTAAGATTTTAATCAAAATTAATAAATGTTTACACACAGCTGAGTTCAATATTTTTAATCCTATTGGAGATGAAGAACAAGGTTATATTTTTAAGGACTTTTAAGCAGTCTAATCTAATATTTTTAATTTCATTTTATTTAGGAGAACTCAAAAAAATATTTTGATCATTGTTTGTTATTCATAGGTATGTATTGAGTTAGATTTGAAGTGGATAGGTACATACCTACCTACCTTCTTGCGTGGTAAGAACATATATTTATGTAGATCGTACCTACATATTTATAAAGAGAAAAAGTAAGTTGATTATAAGTTATAGAAGACTAGCTTTTACTCGCGACTCCGTCTGCGTAGACTTCAGGGTTGGGTGCAGAAACCAACTAAGTGAATCTTTAAATCAAAATTACGCTAATCGTTGCAGTAGGTCACCGCCGGAGGTCATTTATGTCTTTGAAAATCGTCTCAAGTGACATTATGAAACTTTTCACCAACTCGGATCGTCTCATATATTTATAGCGAAAATGTATCTAATGTCTATGTTCTATGTCTATAATCTAGGCACACTCATCTGACTTTTCGAAGTTACATAAATACACAAGAGTGTATTCGCAATGAATTCATCACCGCGGCAGTTAGGGCCGTAAATTAGTTCAAGTTATACCTCTGTTAAGCTTGATGTTGTAATTTTCTGTTAGGTACATTGACTGTACCTATTTATAGTGAAAGAGAGAAAACAATTTTAGATAAGTATTAACTTTAACTGACGTTTGACGTGTGCGGCCCTAAATATTTGTAACTAACGCGAAAAATAATTATTATTTTAAAATAAAGAACACGACGCGGCCGCTCTCGTCTCGTATGTAGAAAAGGAAGACTACCTACAAAAGTAAGAAAAGCTCATCATAGGACAGAGAGTGGGCTATAAGAAAATAAAGTATTCAAGAAGTAGAAGGTACCGAAATGGAAAAAAGTTGACTATCTACAAAAAAAAAATGAGATGCCATCAAAAACAAAACTTATGCCGTAAAAACATGTCTCGCAACTCAATCGCACTAAAAGTGAGATATATTGTGTTTTCATGCGATTGAGTTTGACAACTCAAACTTTTTAATTTAAAACATAAAAGACTTTTTATATTGAAATGGTCACTATAAGATTTTGTCTGGTAAGCTAAGTGCATAATAACTTAAGACAGAAGGTCCCTTAAATGGGGACTGAATAAATTCATCGACTTGGTATCACATGGATCCCACAACTTTTTACAGTCGAAGAACTGAATTGCGAGACTCGGTTTTTTTTTAAGTTTGCGAAACGAGAGGCCGCGGGTTCGATCCCCGCACCGAGACAAATGTTTGTGTGATCCACAAATATTTGTTTCGGGTCTGGGTGTTTGTGAGACCGAAAAGTCTCTCGTAGTTTCTGATACCCACAACACAGGACTTGTATCCTAGTGTGGGGTCAGAACTATGTATGTGACTGTTGAGTGTATTTATTTTTGTTTTTTTTTTTTAATGGCATATTCTTTATCCAGTTAGTCTATTTTAACATATTTCCACTCCTGAAAAACTTAGCACTACCTCTTGGGAACTTTGGGAATGTTGCCGATGTAGAGAAGGAATGGCATTAATAACTCCCTTATAGTACAGAAATCTCATTCATATATAAATTATGCATATATTCGCAAATTAATATGTTGTCACAATGAATAAAATTCATTGTTGTGCTACTTCTTAAGCAAATCGATTATTTAGTTAATCAGAGTAGAAGTAGTAGATAAAAGCAGAAATTTAAAGTATTTTCACTCCATTTGTATTTTAATTTCTTCTCCTACTGTCTCCTCTGCTTTACCATTCGCCTCTCCTGGACTAGCTTCTTCCCCTCGATTGAAAGCTCTTTATAAAATCAATAGAATGGATAATGAACATTTTTTGAATCCTATTCTTTAATAATATGCATAGTTCAATGATAACAAGTACCCCAAGGACACAATAATTCAAATCAATCATTTTCAATTTGTATTTTAATACATAAACGTTAATGCGCCTAATCATATTGCAGCGGCATTGTCACTTCTCTATATATTTGCTAATAACTTAATGTTAGTGTGTGATCATCATCAACAGCCTTTTTCACGTCCACTGTTGGACATAGGCCTCTCCTATGGCACGCCACTGGGCTCGATCTTCGGCTCTCCTCATCCAACCGCTGCCAGCCACCTTGCGGATATCGTCACCCCACCTAGCCAGAGGGCGTCCTACACTACGTTTGCCGAGCCGTGGTCTCCACTCCAGAACACGTTTCCCCCAACGGTTATCCGTTCTGCGACAGATGTGACCTGCCCACTGCCACTTCAGCTCGCAAATCTTTTGGGCTATGTCGATAACCTTGGTTCTCTGTCGGATAACATCATTTCTGATCCTATCCTTCAGAGAAACTCCTAACATAGCCCTCTCCATAGCTCGCTGAGCGACCTTGAATTGGTGGATTAGTCGCACCGTCAGTG
Source organism: Hemaris fuciformis (assembly GCA_907164795.1). Classification (NCBI taxonomy): domain Eukaryota; kingdom Metazoa; phylum Arthropoda; class Insecta; order Lepidoptera; family Sphingidae; genus Hemaris; species Hemaris fuciformis. The sequence continues at coordinate 2,171,693 of OU015452.1, forward strand.
TCCACGTCTCGGCTCCGTATGTCATGACAGGAAGGACGCACTCGTTAAAGACTTTCGTCTTTAGGCTTTGTGGTATGGGTGACGAAAAGACTCGACGAAGTTTATTAAACGCGTGATTAAAGTGTGTGATGTCTTTGAGAATTAGGCGCGTGTCTTACCGAAACATTAACCTAACAGGCTTCAGGGGTAAATTTAATACTCTTGAGAATTTTCTTGGAGAAACTGAGTCAGTCATCTCTCTACGTTATAATCCACGATGATTTATTAAAGAAGAAGACTGCCTCGTGGTCTGGCGGTACAAGTATGTGCCGTGCAATCTGGAGATCCTGGGTTCGATTCCCGGATCGGGCAAAGTGTTATTGGGTTTTTCCATTAGTAAATTCTCAGTAACAGCACGGAGTCTGGAAATGTGCCGAAAAAACGGCAATAGGCTCGCCCCCTATCGCGTGGGACTGATACACACCTGGCGAAATGTGGGTGCAGAAAAGCACCTCTGCCTAACCCTTCGCCCTTGCCTAACGCCGGTATTCCCCAGGCGTGAGTTTATGTTTTTTTTTTTTTTTTTTTTTTATTCTGGCGCGGCAAAGTGACTCCACTGTACCTGATGGTAAGCACAGTGGAGTCCAAAAAATAATATCGACCAGCGAGAAACGATATGGTCACCCGCTGGTCGACACAATCATGCCGGCCCGCACAAATGGATGATTAATTAAAGTAGTCACTTGGAAAAACCCAGTATGTCGGATTTGAACCCGCGAACGCTGATATGAATGGACAGACAGCGTTTTACTCTTCTGTGCTATTACGCACTTCAGATTTATCTTATTGTGCGATAATTTTAATCGTTCTTTTATTACTGAATTAAGCTGATTATTAAATATTGTTATCGCTAATGCAAATATTTATTAGAAAATTAGATATTGATTTTCTATGGTTTAAAATTTTATTGTTTTCATTGTTAATTTATCCGTTTGACTGATATTAGTTTTTATTATTTTATTCAACAGTGGTTAAATTTCTCTTATTAAATAATGGCGCTGTCCCAAATGTACTATCATAATACCTCATCATCATCATCAGCCCAAATACGTCCCACTGCTGGGGACGGGCCTCCTCTACAACTGAGAGGGTTTAGGCTTTAGTCTACCACACTTGCCTAGTGCAGGTTGGCGGACTACACACCTAAGAAATTCCTAAGAACTTTTTAGGTGTGCAGGTTTTATCACGATGTTTTCACCGTTAAGGCAAGTGATAATTCATTGTGAATACACACATAAATTCGAAAAGTCAGAGGTGTGTGCCTGGGGTTTGAACCTGCGACCGCCGAAATTCTCGACCGCGCGCCTAAACCTCGAGGCCATCACTGCTAATGTTATATCATAATATCTAATTAATCATTATTGTGCCAGCGTTTTTTACAAAATGTATACTGTCTCTAGGCAACATGCTTGCAATTTTCTGTTACCAACTTGGTTTTTGAATTATTTTAAGAATATATTTAAGCATGTGTGGGGTGAAATTGGTAGATAGAGTGAGGAATAGTGTAGAGTGAGGAATAGTGTGAGAATAAGGGAAAAATGTGGATTGAAAGTCGATGTAGTGACTAAAATTGAAAGGGGGATGCTAAAATGGTTTGGCCACATTGAAAGGATGAATGTTTGCAGAATGACGAAAGAGATTTACTGTGCGGAAGTGATCGGTGAAGTCGGTCGAGGACGGCCCAGGTGCACCTATAAAGAGCAGATAGGTAAGTTACTGAAAAAGGGCAATATAAAGAGTCCTCGAAACCGACGTGCATGCATGAAGAGGATAATGTCAGTGGAGGAAGCGAAAGTGGTGTGTTTGGACCGTGGCATTTGGCGCTCTATAGTCTCTGCCTACCCTAACGGGAGACAGGCGTGAGTTTATGTTATGTTATGTATTTAAAGAATAACCCCAGTAACCCTTTGCCTTTCGCATTAGCTTACATCATTATTAGCAGCTTTAATCAATCACGTCTTGGCGGGAAAGTTTAAACCTGCTCGTTATTTCGGCTCTGCCGCGCGTCTTAACCTCAAAACCATTACAACTGAAAACAATGATTAAATTAATATTATTTTCAAATCTGTCTGGATTATATGAGATTATCAATATTAACCCATCAAGGTAAAGAAGGAGGCAAATGCGGTTAAGTTGACAAAAAAAAACGATATTCATATTTTATCTACGTAATCAGTATCATTTATCAAATTTAAGGTCATATATTATTTGAATATTGATCATATATATGATAAAGATTGATAATAATCTGTTATCATTCAGCTTCCTCGTTTGTTCTTGGAAAGTGAACGACAGACGGACAAGCTATCTGATACTCTACTCGTATTTAATAATTTTTACATTAAGGAGTAGTTTTGTCCTTGAGATCAATTAAGTTTGTTTTGCAATGTTATACTAGTAAAATATCTTTTATACACCTTGTTTTATTCGAGATTTGCAAAATTATTATATTACAAAATTTCGTACAAAAGGTTGATAAAACCATAAGTATAAAATAGTATACTTAAGTCGTGATGGCCTCGAGGTTTAGGCACGCGGTCGAGAATCTCGACGGTCGCAGGTTCAAACCCCAGGCACACACCTCTGACTTTTCGAAGCTATGTGTGTATTCACAATGAATTATCTCGTACTTTAACGGTGAAGGAAAACATCGTGATGAAACCTGCACACCTAAAAGTTCTTAGGAATTTCTTAGGTGTGTAGTCCGCCAACCCGCACTAGGCCAGCGTGGTGGACTAAGGCCTCTCAGTTGTAGAGGAGACCCATGCCCAGCAGTGGGACGTATATGGGCTGATGATGATGATAAAATAGACTGAACATTATGCGTGCCATTAAAAAATAGGTGATCTAAATTTGGTGGACTATTACAAAAAGGCTATTTTTATCTACTGTTGGATGCAATATACAAATAAATATTAATCAGGAAGGCAGTTCTAATAAGTGTAGTGAAAAGAAATCCATTATTTTTACATAAAATTGAAGACTTCAATTATTATAGCTAGAATGATCCGATTTATGTCAAATATGCCCCGTTTTTTTTCGATAACTTGTTAGCATTTTAAAGGTAAATTTTACTGCATATCAGGCATTAAAATATGTATTAATATTTTATGTATTTCTGTGAGTGTTTTACTTCTGATGTTACATCATTTTTTTTAATATGCTTAATATTGTTATCCTTCTATTTCAACTACTGCAATCTTTCTTTAATCTGTAATAGCATATTCCATTATGTCTGGTATATAAAATTCAACATTTATCGATTCCAAATTCAATATCAACCTTTGAAGTGAATGATTGTGTGTCTGTTAGAGCGTAAATTTCTGGCAGGTTGCCGCTGAATGGTTGAATACCGTCCTTACAAAGTAGGCGCGGGAGAGTTTGACGATATTGAATTTTATTGTAAATCCTTCGCCGGTTCTGTTATTTACCGTTCATTATTGTACTCATGCTTCTGCCTAAGCGAACAGCAAGAAATGTTATAATATCAAAATATATAAGAAGCGATGACTTCGAGGTTAATGCGTGCGGTCGAGAATCACGATGATCGCGGGTTTAAACCTCAGGCACACACCTCTGACTTCCCGAAGTTAAGTGTGTTTTCATCATAAATTATCACGTACGTTAACGGTATAGGAAAACATCGTGAAGAAACCCGCACACCTAAAGTTCTTAGGAATTTCTTAATGTAGTCCACCAGTGTAGTCAAGCAGTGATGGCCTCGAGGTTTATGCGCGCGGTCGAGAATTTCGGCGGTCGCCGGTTCAAACCCCAGGCACACACCTCTGACTTTTCAAAGTTATGTGTGTATTCACAATGAATTATCACTTGCTTTAACGGTGAAGGAAAAACATCGTGATAAAACCTGCACACCTAAAAAAGTTCTTAAGAATTTCTTAGGTGTGTAGTCCGCCAACCCGCACTAGGCCGTGGTGGACTAAGACCTAAACCCTCTCAGTTGTAGAGGAGGCGCGTGCCCAGCAGTGGGACATATTTGGGCTGATGATGATGATGTAGTCCACCATCAACCTGCGGAGGAGGCCTGTGCCCTGCAGTGGGACACATATGGGCTGATGATGACGATGCTCTGTTAGTATAGAAATCCAAGCAGTTACGTTACGTTTGAAATCAATACTACAGTTTTCAGACACTACTTTAGTGTTTCAAAACCCGAGTCACGGACACAAGTTTTATGCACCTTAATAAAATCACTCTTTTATTATCGAAGAGTTATAAAAGACAGTGTTGCATACCAGAATGCGACTGAATGTTAAAATGTATTGAAAGTGCCCATTAGGGGATTTTATTTGCAGTGAAAAGCGGAGGTTTTAATGTGCTGTACGAGTATTTGCCTACATAATGAGGACATTAAGCAGTGATGTCCTCGAGGTTTAGGCGCGCGGTCGAGAATTTCGGCGGTCGCAGGTTCAAACCCCAGGCACACACCTCTGACTTTTCAAAGTTATGTGTGTATTCACAATGAATTATCACTTGCTTTAACGGTGAAGGAAAACATCGTGATAAAACCTGCACACCTTAAAAGTTCTTAGGAATTTCTTAGGTGTGTAGTCCGCCAACCCGCACTAGGCCAGCGTGGTGGACTAAGGCCTAAACCCTCTCAGTTGTAGAGGAGGCCCGTGCCCAGCAGTGGGACGTATTTGGGCTGATGATGAATCATAACGACATCATTGACAAGCGCAGATAAGCAAGACACGTCCGCTCACGAGAACAGCGCGCTGCGCACTGACTGCAGTCTGCAGCGCCGGCGCTTTTTTACCGCTCGTGTGAACAATAGTATGAAGTTGCATTGTTCTATTTTCAACGTTATGATTAATTTCGTTTTAATAAATATAATTGTATTTTTTTTAATATTGTTTTACTTGTCTCAGTGTAACAACCAGCTGTTGTACAGATGGTACCTTGAAATTTATTTGAGGGCCAACCATTTTCAACAATATGTCAAATGTTGCTGTTGGGAGAAACGCAGACATGCGCAGCGCCTAGTATAATTGAATAGCAATATACATGTACGCATAATTGCGCGTTAACTAATAAAGGTGTTACGGTCGATAATCTCTATGATGCTCTGTTATTGTTAATTAAGTTAAAATAAATAGTTCTTTACAGTTTAGAGTCTTAATCTTTTATTATTTCATCAGTTGCTATAGACCAGGGTTTCTCAAAGTGGGGTCGCCATTCGACGGCAGGGGGTTCGTGACAAGATATAGGTATGTAATGGCGACTTGACGCTTAGCAGGAACGAGCGGCAAACATATTGGCTACAACATACATAATTATGTGAGACTGGATTTTCTCACCTGGTCATGATAAAAACTAAATCGACTTGATACCAAGTTAGAATTAAAGTTAAAATTGTCCAAAAATACTCCTAAAATTGACACCATTTGCGACAAGAAACAGGCAAGAAAAGATATTTCTTTTGGCACTTTATCTTTTATTGAAATAGGTAAATCTTTATTTTCTTCAGCAGACAGTTTTATGACTTTCTTTTGGGGGATGGGGGATTAGTTACTTAAGGCTTAAGGGGTTCGCTATCACCTTGAAACAGTAACAGGGATTCGTGAACCACAAGTTTGAGAAACCCTGCTATAGACATTCGACAATAATTAAAAAGAAAGTGCAAAAAACTGCCCTTTTACGTATCTTGGCTCATTAAGACGATGTACCCAGAATGCCTTCTGTTTCCTTTTTCGCCTTCTAGCGACAGAAACCGCTACTGCTAGTCAATTAGCGCTAACCATTCTCACGTCTTACTAAAACGCGGGGCGAGACAAAAGTGATTAAAAAGCGCTCGTATGAACACTCAAATTTAAGGCGTTAAAAAAGCGCCGACGCCGGGTTTTAACGCAACGCTTTTTTAACTCCCGTGCGAACGGGGGGCTATGGTCACGAGGCTGGACGATGTAAATCATTCGCGGACTCGGTATACAAACACAAATAGCCTTTATTTCTTAAAAATAGTAGCTAGTTTCTCCATGCTAGACGACTTTATGTTATTGTCATAGTACAATAGTTTGTGATTGAATTAATGAGCTGCTCTGATTCGGAAAAATGTAATCTTTGTATCAATATTGTAAACGATTTCTTATATTATATATGATATTAGGATATAATTATTACATATTTAGATTTTAGAAATATAAAACATAAAAAAATACAAAATATTTGATAAAATTCAAAATGATAATAAAATCAAGTTCTTAAAAAGAATACACCTACTCGTATATAGTTTTCAAAAATTGTGCCGGCGAAGTAGCTAACTATACTATAACTAACATATTTTATTCGTAATACTTAACTTGGCTTAGACGTTTTATTGGATTCCTCTTTTAGGGACTTCTTGGTAGCAGCTCGGAGTTTTAAAATGCGTTCGAAAAATGATAGCCTCGCCTCCTATATATAACGTGGCACTTAAAAACGTACCTACCTTTTGAAAGGCGGATGTAGAAATAATACATACTTACCGGTATATAGGCCGTTTTGGTAAACAGGCTTAAGTATAATGAGATATGAATGTAATTAATAATTAAAAGATAGTGATGGGGACATTGTAGGTACATGTTGCTATCTGTCTCGTACGCACGCACTAAAATGACGGTGACGTCAATTCCAACAAGGTAATCAGGAAATTCTCAATAGCAGCACGTAGTCTGGAAATGTGCCCGAAAGACGGCAATAGGTTCGCCCTCTACTACGATAGACTGATACATATCTAGTGAAATACTAAATAAAATTATTTCAATCTTATTTATGTTCTTTATTTTACACCACTAATAAATACACTATAAAATAATAACAATAATAAGCATAAGATTAAGGGAATAATAGGCGGTCTTATCAACTGCGATCTCTTCCAGACAACCTATTTTACTAAAGGGATATTTAAAAAGAAGATAGGATAATCAAATAAAAATAATTATTAATTATAATAACAAAACAATAATGATGTACTAAAATTAAAATAAAACAAAAAAAAAGTCAAAATACAAAACGAAGGGGAAAAAATAAAAGAAAATCAAGTAAAGAAAATAAAAAAATTGTTACATTTATCAATGTATTAATTAATTAAATTATTTTTGTGAATAAAATAGTCTGACGAGTCTTTTAAAGGTAGGAAGTGAGAGTGACTTAGCTTGTCGTATTGACAAATGTCAGTTCATTCCACAAGCGAGCTGCATGGAAAGTAAAATAATTATTTAGGAATGATTTGCTATGCTTAGGAATTTCTAGTGTTAAATTCTCTACCGATTTCAGAGGTCTTGCATGTTCTCATATGCTTTCGCCACTTGGTAATGAAAACTGGTTATTAGGAAATTATTTTGTAATCGTCACCAATCGTACTCTACTAAGTCAAAGTCAAAGTCAAAATCATCTTTATTCAAATAGACTTTTACAAGTACTTTTGAATCGTCACTACTCAACTGTACTTGAAATTCTCTACAAAAAAAATATTAATGGAGAAACCCTAAAGCTCTACACGAATTTGTAATAAGTATATGCATATGCAAAATTAAGTATATTTTTCTAACAATTGCCTAATTTACAAGCTAATTGCGAATAGTAGGTACATGAGGCCGCCTACATACATACATATTTATTAAGATTAATTTTCTTTATTTAATGTATAGATTAATTGTGGTTATAATTTAAATAAGTTAAGATTTAAGTAGTGTTTAGTTCCTGTAAAATTATGGTCACTGATTTGATTAACTTTCAGTAATTTTTTTATAAGTACCGCAGTACTTGTAAAGCGAGAAGCAGTGTGTTGTGTTTCGCAACTGAATGTACAAAAAGTTACTCACAATATGGATTTTATTGGCGACGATACACACGCTCGTATAAAAATATGAAAGTTATGCTAAATTACCATTTATTGCACAATTACAAAATCACAACATATTCTATTTCACAATCTGATGATATGGTTCGTTTCAACAACATTCAATTAACGCAATCTAAGTAAGATCCTCTATCTTGATATTTTTGTCACAACAGTCTGTCTAAAATATTTATTAAGGAAGGCAACAAGCAGACAGCTAGACCAGGGTCGATAATTTTTCAAACCAAATAAAATAATAGTAGGATAAAACGCATTGGAATGGAAGAGACTATAACAAAAATTAAAGAAAATATAAGGTTTTAAGGGAAAAAAACGGCTGATCCCATTTTCCAGCAAAACTACAGGTCCTATGGGTAAAAGTTAAATGGCAAAGTTGTAGGTGATAAAAAGATCTACATCTTTTGTGTTTACACTTTTTTTTATTAACCTTCATTTCAAGGGTATCGCTGCATCTGTCAATATTATCAAAGGTTCTCCTTTTAATTAAAATTTCTTATTTTATCAGCTTTTGTAACGATTTGGTGGATTTTAATTTCGAAACCATCGTTAAAATTTGATGCCTCATTGATTTTAACAAGTTTAAATGAAACAGGTGCGCAAATTACCAAAAATCATCTGAAAAGTGATAAAATCATAAAAACAGCAGGTGTAAGTGAAGATAAAAAGGATTAATATGATATTGGCATATATTTAATCTATACCTACTAATATCAAGTGGGTATCTATGCGCTTTCGCCGAAATACTCGTATTCTTCTGCTCCTCTTTCAAATTTTATTCAATCCCACTGCTCCCCGTTATCTTAAAGATAGGTTCCGACTTCTTAGCGATACACATGCACGACGATGTATGTATGTATTTAGTATTTATATACATTTATTAATAGTATTGTTTTAATTCATGCAAACTACTAATGGAAACTTTACACTTATATCTTCTATTAAATGTTATCTTACTATATGGTCTTTATATATGTTTATTTATATGTTTCTGTAGACAACTGCCTGAACTACAACCTTTCATTCCAGTCCCGTAGGTTGTCTGGAAGAGATCGCAGTTAGCGATGAGACCGCCTATTGTGCCTATACTTATTGTCTTCATTGTTTTCAATTATGTAGTATAAATTATTGTATAGCGTACTAAAAAGTATAAATAAATAAATAAATATTATAGAGTCGAAGAATTTGTGTGTTACTCAGGAACTACTGGTCCAATTTGAATTATTTCAGTGTCAAAAGATCATTTATCGAGGAAAGCTATAATATTTCATTGCCCTACGACCAAGAGGAGCGGAGGAACAATGGAAAATGTAGCAAAAACGAATAAAAAAAATTCTTTTCGAAATCTAGTGTTTTTACATATTATGGAGTTGCGGGCAATAACTGTATAATCATCATCATCATCAATACGTCCCACTGCTGGGCACGGGCCTCCTCTACAACTGAGATGGTTTAGGCCTTAGTCCACCACGCTGGCCTAGTGCGGGTTGGCGGACTACACACCTAAGAAATTCCTAAGAACTTTTTAGGTGTGCAGGTTTTATCACGATGTTTTCCTTCACCGTTAAGCAAGTGATAATTTATTGTGAATACACACATAACTTCGAAAAGTCAGAGGTGTGTGCCTGGGGTTTGAACCTGTGACCGCCGAAATTCTCGACCGCGCGCCTAAACCTCGAGGCCATCACTGCTTTTTATCACAACAACTGTATAATATAGTACTTAATCATAAACAAGATTATACTGCAATCATTTGAATAAAGCATGCATCAGATAAACGAGCTATCGATAGTGATAACAACATAACAGGATTAGACAAGGAGGCAATCCCGCTATGTGATAACAAAACTGTTAATCTACACCTGTTCTGCATAAAAAGTTACATAATTATGCCTCCAGTAAAGAATTGAAGTCGTGATGGCCTCGAGGTTTGGGCACGCGGTCGAGAATCTCGACGGTCGCGGGTTCAAACCCCAGGCACACACCTTTGACTTTTCGAAGTTATGTGTGTATTCACAATGAATTATCACGTACTTTAACGGTGAAGGAAAACATCGTGATGAAACCTGCACACCTAAAAAAGTTGTTAGGAATTTCTTAGGTGTGTAGTCCGCCAACCCGCACTAGGCCAGCGTGGAGGACTAAGGCCTAAACCCTCTCAATGGTAGAGGAGGCCCGTGCCCAGCAGTGGGACGTATATGGGCTGATGATGATGAAAGAATTGACTCCAAGCAGTAAAGCAAGGTTGAAACTCAGCGAACCTCTGAGGTATCCTAACTCGTCAGCTTGTTGTACAAAAATTGTACAAACTTGTTGTAAATGACGAAAGTGAAAGCAAAACTCAATGAAAACAACACATATTTGGAGAAGAGTTTTTATATAATCAAACACATCTATACTCTATAGGTACAAATAAATAAAATTGGTGTTTCTGTTGGTAATATTGAAATAACCGCTTTGTTATAAATGCATATGGATGTATATATACGGTACATATACCAAAATAACGTTTTTTACAATTTTGTCTGTCTGTTTGTTCCGGCTTATCTCTGAAATGGCTCGACTGATTTTGACGGGACTTTTATTGGCAGGTAGTTGCGTAATAAGGAGTAACTGAGAAAAAAAAGGCTGTTAGGCGGAATGAAGTTCGCCGGGTCAGCTAATACATAATAAAGTCGACTTTAATACCCCATAATGAATAGGTTATAGAGCTAGTATAGTATGAAAGCCATCCAAGATGACTTAGTATTCATCATCATCATCATCCATCAGCCAATGGAGGTCCACTGCTGGACATAGGCTTCTCCTAATGACTTCCACAGGGACCTGTTGGAAGCAGCCTGCATCCAGCGACGTCCCGCGACCTTTACTAGGTGGTCCGACCATCTTGTCGGAGGACGTCCCACGCTGCGCTTTCCGGCATTGGTATTGCACAATCTTAACGCAATTATTTACCAATTAATCTAGTAGCCGCGAATAAGTCGCAGTCGCTATCATGATTTATGGCCCGTTTAGTGAACTTCAAAATTGATGTGTGTCTTACGTCAATCATCCACGCAATCAAAATATTTGTAGTAGTTGTTTGTGATAACAAATATGAGGCATGATGATGATGTATCGTATTTCTTTTCTGATTTAATTATTTCGGGCACAACGGCTACACTAATGGATAAACTATAACATATTTTCTATAAAAAACTAGAAATTTAATTACCGTGATGTGTAAGTATATAAATAATAGGATTAAGTACCTCGCGATTTATCATGATAAAAGTGTGTGCCATTAAGTCGAAATAATCTTTATGCACTTTAGAATCTAAAAGTACTTTTAAATCGCCAGTTTTAAGTCATCCTCGCTTCCGAACGTGTTATCGCTCAAATGTTGTAATTTTTTTCTCTTTGATATATAATATCGTTTAAATATTTTTTCATTTAAATTATATCAATTTTACATTAAATCACATTTTACACCATAACAATACAAACTGTAGCAACAAGAAAAACACTGATCAATTTACATACTCCCGAAGCTTCTTATCTTCAACCTAATGTCCAATTTTATAGTATGATTTTTTATAGAGTTTACCTTTAATTGATTCCTTAAACTTTTCTTTTACAGATGTAAGTATTTTTTCCTGGGAATTAAAATAATTAATCTAAATATATATAACTCAAAGGTGACTGACTGACTGACTGACATAGTGATCTATCAACGCACAGCCCAAACCACTGGACGGATCGGGCTGAAATTTGGCATGCAGGTAGATGTTATGACGTAGGCATCCGCTAAGAAAGGATTTTGATTAATTCTACCCCCAAAGGGATAAAATAGGGGATGAAAATTTGTATGAAACTTTGTCAATTTTAAACCGATCGGGCTGAGACTTTAAGCTACTATGACGTAGGCATCCCTTAAGAAAGGATTTTGAGATGGAGGCTATATAAGTTTAGTAACTTACATACATACATAAACTCACGCCTGTATTCCCCGAAGGGGTAGGCAGAGGTGCATTTCTGCACCCACATTTCGCCAGGTATGTATCAGTCCCACGTAATAGGGGGCGAGCCTATTGCCGTTTTTCGGGCACAATTCCAGACTCCGTGCTGCTACTGAGAATTTCCTAATGGAAAAACCCAATAACACTTTGCCCGACCCGGGAATCGAACCCAGGACCTCTAGATCGCTCGGCACATACTTGTACCGCGAGACCACGAGGCAGTATTTCGAGATTAGTAACTTTTCAGTTTAAAATATACGAATTTCTTCAATCAAAGGCTACAACTTATTTTCTTTCTGAACCCAACCCTGTAGTCTACGCGGACGGAGTCGCGAGCAAAAGCTAGTATTATATAAGGCTGAACCCGTATTCAGACCTTAACTTTTATTACGTCAAATAATAGCAGTTGATGGATGAAGAAGGGCAGCGAGAAAATATTAAAATTGATTTGAAAACCCTACAATTCGTCGAAATAGCCATGCCGTCTCATTAGAAACCAGAGATACATAGGCGTCAGCTGTTCTAGAATCATCCAGAACGCGTAACGCTTGACTTGATCGTTATACAACATACATGTACAGGTTTAACGCTTTATGTTTTTAAATTTTTATACCATCGACAGTATACTGCAATAGATACACTACAAAAAGATTATGTTTAACATATTATATGTGCAACAAAAACAACAAAAGATTTTATACATAATTAATTTAAGCCCTTCATAGTCATTTTCACTTACAAATTGACACATACATATCATAGCCCATATATGTATGTCCCGCTGCTGGGCACGGGCTTACGGGCTTCCTCTACAACTGAGAGGGCTTTAGGCTTTAGTCCACCACGCTGGCCTAGCGCGGGTTGGCGGACAATATGAAGTATTCCTTTAAAATTCCATCCTAATCCATGATGCAACCGCTATATAAAACGCGGAACTCGTGATCCGAGAGAAGTCTAGCGTTACGACATATTTCGTATCTTAGGTCTTATCGTAATTATATTTTAAAGCTTAATCTTGTTCGAAATTATCTTTTGGATTTCTTGTATATATAAACCAGAACTTAATTCTAATGAAGCGAAGTTAAGTTGGTGAATGTGAAGATGTCTGTAATATTTATAATTTTGAGCGTCGCGCTCGCGACTGTTGAGTGCAATAACTGGACGGACACTCGTGTCGTGCAAACTGACCAGGGTCTAGTACGTGGGTTCAAATTCGTCGGAGAAGATGTTATATCCTTCTACAATATTCCATATGCATCTGTCCAGTACAGATTCCAGGTATTAATGTTATTATATTTTAATAAACTAGTAGCGAGAAATAAAAGTAATAAAGTGTTTTTTTTTACTTTACAAAAGTATTTTCAGGCAAAAACATACGAAATAAGAAATCTAGTTATTAATTCAGAATTCAATTAATTAATATTTCAAAAACTAATTTATTTATTTTATTTCTATTTATTTATATACAACACCTTTCCGGCACTAGTACCGCAGTGTAGTTGGACATATAAAACCACTACTCATTCTTTTCTTTTTTTATTACGAGAAGAAAGTGCCTTAAGCTCTCCTGTTCGGTACCTCGGGGGAGGCCGAAAGGGGTATTTTGGGGTCTCTGGCCTTCCAACTCGACGCGCGGAACAATTGTCCGCATAACTGAGTTGGGTCCCTAACCAAAATCCTACGCCAGCATACCAACTAAAACCTCTCGGTGACCATCACGCACATTTAGAGTGGTTTTACGGCATCTCAGGGCGAGAAGCGTCCTAAATGGTCCGCTTATTCTTAGCAATTAGAAAAAGCACAGAAAAGGTTTAATATAAACTTGTGTAAATTACAATCTGTTTCAATCATTGTGTTGTACTTTTTAATGGAATACTGGGGTTTGTGCCCGTCCTTCTCTAGGGAAAGTTCCGAACTAGATGATAAATTAAATTTAACGTACGGATCATATGGATTTTTATTTAAATTTACGATTGCTAACTACTAATTTGGTTAGAAAATATGAATTATGACTCTTAATGCAGGAAAAAAATATTATATTCGTTGATGATGTTTGTGTTAGATAAACAATGTATAAACTTGCTTTTATAATCGATTTATGACATTAGAGTACGCGCGGCAATTTTTAATTTTTTATTGAGATACTTCATCCTCATTATCAGCCACTGCTGGACACGGGTCTCCTCTACAACTGAGAGGGTTGAGGCCTTAGTCCACCTCGCTGGCCTAATGCGGGTTGGCGGACAATAATAATAGAGGACTTTAATCTATACAAATAAATAAAATTGGAGTGTCTGTTCGTAATATTGAAATAACCACTTTTTAATAAATGCATATGGATGTATACACGGTACATATACCAAAATAACGATTTTAAAAATTTTTGTCTGTCTGTCTGTTTGTTCCCGCTAATCTCTGAAACGGGTGGACCGATTTTAATGGGACTTTCACTGGCAGATAGCTGATGTAATAAGGAGTAACTTAGGCTACTTTTAGTTTATACATTTGTTATTAAAAATAATTAAAAATTAATTTTTCGCGGACGAAGTCACGGGCACAGCTAGTACTTCATAAATCAATAAAAGGACGTATTGAAAGTTAAAAATACTTCTAATCAAATTCTACACCAGCATCATCATCATCAGCCCATAAACGTCTCACTGCTGGGCACGGGACTCCTCTACCATTGAGTAGGTTACGCCAGCATACCGACACAGATACCGTCACACTTCACAGACAAAGAGATAAGATTAAAAGATTAATTTGTCTGCGGATATTTGGATATACGATAAAATCGTTTCGTAATTAAACTTAGAGTTTTCTTCACATACCTATATTTTGTGGCCGGATTAGGATATCCGATGCCTAATTAAACGTCGATTACTCTTATATTGACCATATTATGTTTTATATAGACATAGATAACCTTACGCCTGTATTCTTCGAAGGAGTAGGCGACATTTCGACACGTACATATTAGGGTGGTGTTCTTTTTTCTTAGCCTGGCGGTCGAATTTGTAACTTATAAAAAACAAAACTTTTTGACAAAAAAATCTTACTCAAAATCTTGAGGCCCACTCACTTTTAAAATTAATTAGGAGTCAAATTTTTCGCATACATACATAAACTCACGCCTGTATTCCCCAAAGGGGTAGGCAGAGGTGCATTTCTGCACCCACATTTCGCCAAGTATGTATCAGTTCACGTAATAGGGGGCGAGCCTATTGCCGTTTTTCGGGCACATTTCCAGACTCCGTGCTGTTACCGAGAATTTCCTAATGGAAAAACCCAATAACACTTTGCCCGACCCGGGAATCGAACCCGAGACCGCACGCACATACATACCTGTGCCGCGACATCACGAGCCAGTGCCACATGTTTCATACAAACAATATCCTGTAACACTTATTGACAAGTACATTGGTCTCATGAGCATGTCCATTGACTGTGTACAAGAAAAAAAAAATCATATTATGGTTATTACTTTCCAGGTAAATGGCCCACCACCGACATGGAACGACACTTTCGACGCTTTCAACCGGAGAATAATGTGTCCACAACAGGAGGCTTTTTTCTTGGATACTACAGGTTACATTATGCAAGAGGATTGTCTTGTCATGAACATATTTTTGCCTGATACAAATGAAAGAAACCTTCCTGTCCTGGTCGATCTACACGGCGGAGCATTTTTCGCGGGACGAGGCGATGCTCACAGATTTACTCAATTCGCAGCTTCAAAAAATGTCGTGGTAGTTACCTTCAACTATCGCGTCGGATTGTTCGGTCTTCTTTGTTTGGGAACGAAAAATGTCCCCGGAAATGCCGGTATGAAAGACATAATCGTTGCCTTACGTTGGGTTCAGCGGAATATTGCCCACTTCGGCGGTAATCCTGATGATGTGACGTTATCAGGCTGCAGTGCAGGGGGCTCGGCAATGGATCTCTTATTACTCTCAAAAGCCACGGAAGGCCTGTTCAAAAGGGCCATGCCCGACAGCGGTGTAAGCCTGGGCTCTTTCGCTGTAGCACTAGATCCAATTGAACAAGCTAAGGATGTTGCGAGATTGCTTAACTTCAACGACGTACACAATATTACAGCTCTAGAAGAGTTTTTCACTGTTACTCCTTTCGAGAGAATCATTTCATTGGAATCTCCAAGTAGACCTAATACTCTTTTGGAATACTCGCCATGTGTGGAAAGAGATGTGGGCCAAGAATTGATATTTTTGGATGACGCTCCTTACAATATTTTAAAGAGCGGTAACTATACGAAATACCCATTAATGTACAGTTTGACAAACATAGAAGGATATGGCAATTTAAGAAACTTCGAACAGTGGATTGAAAGTATGAACGAAAACTTTGGAAATCATTTGCCTGGTGATCTCTCGTTCGACAACGAAGCCCAAAGGCAAGAAGTTGCCGAACGTGCAAAACAATTTTTCTTTGGAAACGAAACTATAAATGAAAATAGCTTAATACAATTTCTAGATTATTATTCTGACACATTATTCGCATACTCAATTCTACGAACTATTAAAATGCATGTGGAAGCTGGTCACAATCATGTATATTTGTATCAATACACCTATTACCAAGATGGCGCTGAGTTTGACGGCGCTATACATTGTGCTCAAGCAAGAGCGGTGCGCGACGAAGACTACGATACACTAACAGATGAATACAAAAGAGTAAAATCATTTCTGAGAGAACTTTGGTACAACTTTATGAGGACCGAGTAAGTTATTTATTTATTCCCTTATTTGCACTTAATTTATGTATATAACGGCGCAGAACCTTACACTAAGGGCTATGTCATCGCTCCACGTGTTCTTGTCTTGGATAAACAAGGATGACTCACAAGCGATCGCGATCGTGTCTATAAAACGCCGCCCGCTGCAGCGGAGCAGGCATTCGTCCGTCTACGCGCGGACATCAATCATCCGATTTATATAATCAGCCTATCGCCGTCCACTGTTGAACGAAGGCCTCCCCAAGTAGGCGCCAACCATCCCGGTCTTGAGCAGCCCTCATCCATCCGCTACCCGCCACCTTTTTCAAGTCGTCGGACCATCGTGCTGCAGGACGTCCCACACTACGTCTGCCTAAGCGCGGTCTCCACTCCAACACTTGTCTGCTATCATCCGATTTATTGGTAAATTAAAAGGAATTTTGATTGAAGTTGATTATTTAAATCACTTCTCAAAATGAATCCTCCAATAATAACGATGTCACTGCTATTCTTAACAATACTGTGCTATCATCCCCGTCAGTTGTGAAGTTTTCCTAAGGGAAACCCAAAATATGAGTATTCATCATGAAACCAACAATTATGACGTCAGCAATGATGAGGCCACACACTTTAAAAACACTTCAAAGCCCCTCCTGCCCCGAAATATATAAACAGGACTTTGGAGATATTGTAACCTTACGGTTACATGAGATATATCACAATAGTTATCATATTTTATAACAATAAACGTAAAATAGCATGAAGCTTGTGGAAAATTGTTAGACATTGATCATTTCCAAAAAGTCTTGCTCGTATTCTATGGAGTATACAATTTCAATCAATGCACTTTCCGCTGATGATGATTATTAAGTTACACTTTGACACTTTGTTAATTCATGAGCAATATAACGGGATTTCTAAGGCAGTTCCCTACTTTGTGCGATTGATAGAAAATTATTATAAATTTTTATATATACACATACATAACCTCACGCCTGCATTCCCCGAAGGGGTAGGCAGAGGTGCATTACTGCACCCACATTTCGCCAGGTATGTATCAGTCCCACGTAATAGGGGGCGAGCCTATTGCCGTGTTTCGGGCACAAATCCAGACTCCGTGCTGCTACTGAGAATTTCCTAATGGAGAAACCCAATAACACTTTGCCAGACCCGGGAATCGAACCCAGGACCTCTAGATCGCACGGCACATACTTGTACCGCGAGACCACGAGGCAGTCGTATCAATTTTTAATTTTAATAAATGTACAGAAATTTTGATTCAACCTATAATTATTGGGATTTTGTGTATTTTACAGTTCCCCTGTGGGGTCCGGCTCACCAGTGCCATTATGGCCTCCAGTGAACCAAACGAACCGCTCCCCTCACTTAGCCGTGGGCCGAGATGTTGCGTTACTAGGCGCTCTGCAAGAAAAGAGAGCTAACTTCTGGGACGCCATCTATGAGCAGTATTACAGAATGCCGATCCCCCCGACCTTACCAGAATCCAGTACCGACGGCGCGTCTTCAATAGCCATAAGTTATATTTTAGCAATGTCATTAACTGTAATCGTGTATTTATTTTAATTTAAGATTTCTTATAATTTCTGATTTTTTATTTAGGATTTTAATTTAAGTTAATAAATGTTAACACATAGCTGAGTTCAGTGTTTGAACTATATTTCATCATCATCATCAGCCCATATACGTCCCACTGCTGAGCACGGGCCTCCTCTACAACTGAGAGGGTTCAGGCCTTAGTCCACCACGCGAGCTTAGTGCGGGTGGCGGACTACACACCTAAGAATTTCCAAAGTACTTTTAGGTGTGCAGGTTTCATCACGATGTTTTCTTTTAACTCTATTGAAGATGAATTAACAAAACCAAAAACCGCCTTCAAAAAAACCTATTCCAAAACAAATTAAAATGCACTAAAAAGTAAAAAAATAATTGCGTATTCTCCTATAACTTAATAATCAACTTACTATTTTTCTTCATCAATATATATACTTAGGTACGATCATAGATTAGACTAGACTTCTTAAAAGTCAATCTAATTATTACGACAATATAATGTAGTTTTAATTATTGTTATTCTTGGAGGCGGTGTCTATATTTTTTCATATACATATATACGTTTCATTCAGTACTACAACATATTTATTTATGTACATTGTACATACTCGTAAGGCGGTGAAGAAATACCTTAATATATACGTACTTGTAGCCCACTCTACAGCTGCATAAAATCGACAGAACCTATCATAAGCTATATAATCTATCAAAGCAAACACCCAGAATTTACACTGAGCAGTAAAGATAAGCAGTGATGGCCTCGAGGTATAGGCGCGCGGTCGAGGATTTCAGCTGTCGCAGGTTCAAACCTCAGCCGCACACCTCTGACTTTTCGGAGTTATGTGTGTATTCACAATGAATTATCACTTTCTTTAACGGTGAAGGAAAACATCGTGATAAAACCTGCACACCTAAAAAGTTCTTAGGAATTTCTTAGGTGTGTAGTCCGCCAACCCGCACTAGGCCAGCGTAGTGGACGAAGGCCTGAGCCCTCTCAGTTGTAGAGGAGGCCCGTGCCCAGCAGTGGGACGTATTTGGGCTGATGATGTTGATGATGATAGTAAAGATAAGCGAGTATAAAGGATCCTTATTATCCGTAATGAAATTATTCATTTTAAAAATACTGGTCCGGCCATAAGTACTGTTATAATTGAAAATAAAGAACACAACTATCATCATCATCATCATCATCATCATCAGCAGCCTTTTTTACGTCCACTGCTGGACATAGGCCTCTCCTATGGCACGCCACTGGGCTCGATCTTCGGCCCTCCTCATCCAACCGCTGCCAGCCACCTTGCGAATATCGTCACCCCACCTAGCCAGAGGGCGCCCTACACTACGTTTGCCGAGTCGCGGTCTCCACTCCAGAACCCGTATTCCCCAACGGTTGTCGGTTCTGCGACAAATGTGACCTGCCCACTGCCACAACTATATAACATTTTATTTGTAACCTTATTTTGTTATATATCTCGTGTTTTTTTATAATTTTTATCAAACGCATTTATAATATTAAAATGGAGTGAGATGATAAAAAGAACCATATAGCAAATAGCATGTTCCAAGCGTCAAGTTAACTTAGAGTCCGTATAGCAATTCTCAAGAATGGCAGACTATTATCCCAAAGAGAAATTGCTAGATTCCATTAATAACTTAATTTGTCATGGTCCAGCAACAAAAGAACATGGCAGCCCCGTGGTGCAGTTGGCTAGACAACAGCTTGCGAAACGAGAGGCCGCGGGTTCGATCCACGCACCGAGACAAATGTTTGTGTGATCCACAAATATATACGGTCAACAGTTCTGCGACAGATGTGACCTGCCCACTGCCACTACAGCTCGCTTATCCTTTGGGCTATGTCGATAACTTTGGTTCCCAGTCGGATGGCATCATTTCTAATTCTATCCTTCAGAGAAACTTTTAACATAGCCCTCTCCATAGCTAGCTGAGCAACCTTAAATGTTCATACTTCATAGATCAATACAAAACTTTTTTTTTTTTTTTTTTTTTTTTTTTATTCTGGCGCGGCAGAGTGACTCCACTGTACCTGATGGTAAGCACAGTGGAGTCCAAAAAATAATATCGACCAGCGAGAAACGATATGGTCACCCGCTGGTCAACACAATCATGCCGGCCCGCACAAATGCTTCTTCACGCTTCGCTTAAAGGATCCAGGATCATAGGAAGGAGGGAACACGTGAGCCGGCAAACGATTCCACAGCTTGATGGTGCGGCAAAAGTAAGAGTTAGTGAACTTTTTAGTTCGAGCCGCGGTTGTTGTGACCATAAAGCTGTGGCTTCGCACGCCAGCACGCGTGGTTCTGGTGAGGAAAGGAGAGGATGGGACAAGGTTAAACAATTCTTCAGAGCATTCACCATGATACAGACGGTAGAACACGCTAAGTGCGGCAATGTCCCTGCGCAACTGTAGCGGCTCCAAGCTGGCTGTAACGTCTGCATCATTCACAATGCGGATGGCACGTCGCTGCA
This sequence comes from Hemaris fuciformis, assembly GCA_907164795.1. Lineage (NCBI taxonomy): Eukaryota > Metazoa > Arthropoda > Insecta > Lepidoptera > Sphingidae > Hemaris > Hemaris fuciformis. The sequence goes on from OU015452.1 coordinate 2,192,382, forward strand.
ATCCATCCAAGGCATCGAGGAGGTACTTGGCGGAACCGTCCCAGAGGTGCGAGCAGTATTCCATACCCGGCCGAACCTGCGCTTTGTATAAGCGCAAAAGCTGACCGGGCGTGAAAAACCGGCGCACCCTGTTCAGGATTCCGACCCTACGCGAAGTGGCAGATATAATGCCCTCGATGTGGGTCCTTGGATTGAGATCGCAGCGAATATCTACGCCTAGGATATTAAGGCCTTTCCGCATTGCGAGTGAAAAGCCCTGAAGATTGGGGAGAGGGGAAAACGGGGATTTTTTGCACGAAAACGCACAGACCTGGGTTTTCTTGGCATTGAACTCAACCAGATTCCGGGAACCCCAAGTAGAAATGAGCTCCAGGGTCCGATTGAGCTCAATGACAAGCTCCTCGCGTCTACTCTCAGTAAACTAAAAACTAGTGATTAAAAACGTTTATTAGTAATATTGCTATTATATTCCTCCAGGCGTATTTGTACAAATGTACATAATGATTTTTATGAATATATAGGCTATACAAGCTATATGCTCCCCTTACTTTTAGAAGATAGCCGCTTAAATTATAGTATAAGCTAGGAAAATATTAATTGATTTTTCAAATAAAGATTTATTCGGCCAGGGGCCGTTACAAACATAAACTGACATAACATTTAACATGAATTTGAAATAACAAAATGTTAACATTAATGAGGGTGAATTTAAAACACAAGACAAGCGTTGACGTTCGGACAGAGGTTCCGCACTGTAAACCGGCCGATGAGTGAGTGTCGCGGTCGCCCGATGCTCAGCAGCGCCCGATATAATATGCAGCCGACGTAATGACGACCTCAGCTACCACCGAAATATTTTTTGCTCCTAATAATAGAGTTTTGTGTAATTCGATGTTCCTCTCTTTGTTATTAATGTATGTGTGTGAGAGGGTGTGTAATCTGTCTAGTGTAAGTGCGTTAGTAATGACGGAAGGTAACAAAACCATTTTATATTGTAGCAGAAAAATATAGAAACATTAAATAATTTAGCCTTAAAATCATTGCAATATAGCCAGAAGCTGTTCTATGTATTGATAATCGAGTTTCAGTATGAGATTAAAGGTGGTTTATTTACAGCTATGTTTATTTAACGAAAATATGGATGACATTTTGTTCATTTTTTTGTATAGCTACGGACCTTGAAAACAATAAAATCTTTGAAAAGAGGTAGTACGAAATTTACACATATTTACTTAAAAAAAACTCTGTTTTCTCTGCGTTTGGTGTTTTTCGCGAGACAAATTTGGTTTCTGTGTGTTGTTTTAAAATTATAGCCAGAACAATGAGCTGTCTCACACTGAGGACTTCGTAGTTTTGATAGAGAAGCCTTGTGGGGTAGAAAGGGACGAAAAGTACCTACTATCAGTACTGCCTTTTGGGCATACTCCAAACGTTTTATTTGAGGAACAAGCACCACCCCAAGAAGTGATGCAATATGATAATAGCGACTGACATAAAGCAAAATAAACTTTACATGAATATATTTTTGGAAATTAGGTTGAGAATCTAAAATAACCCCCAAATATATATGCCTCGTGGTCTCGCGGTACAAGTATGTGCCGTGCGATCTAGAGGTCCTGGGTTCGATTCCCGGGTCGGGCAAAGTGTTATTGGGTTTTTCCATTAGGAAATTCTCAGTAACAGCACGGAGTCTGGAAATGTGCCCGAAAAACGGCAATAGGCTCGCCCCCTATTACGTGGGACTGATACATACCTGGCGAAATGTGGGTGCAGTAATGCACCTCTGCCTACCCCTTCGGGGAATACAGGCGTGAGTTTATGTATGTATATATATCATCTACTTTTTCCAGTTTGTTACAATCAATGCTCAGAAGCTTGTTATTCGAGGTTTATAAATAAATAAAATACACCCAACAGTCACATACATAGTTCTGACCCCACACTAGGATACAAGTCCTGTGTCGTGGATATCAGAAACTACGAGAGACTTTTCGGTCTCACAAACACCCAGACCCGAAACAAATATTTGTGGATCACATAAACATTTGCCTCGGTGTGGGGATCGAACCCGCGGCCTCTCGTTTCGCAAGCTGATATCTAGCCAAATGCGCCACGGCGCTATGAATATGGATTTTATTGGCGACGATACTGATAACGACCAGTAAGCACCGATAAACACGTGTTCATATAAAAATATGAAAGTCATGCTAAATTACCGTTTATTGCAGAATTACCAAATCACAAAGTATTATATTTCACAATCTGAATTTAACGTGCAGTCTGAGACATAGAACCAGCCGACAAACTCTTAGACTCACCTAAAGATCACTCTTGATGAGCACACCACTCCGATAGCTTGCAATGACCTCAATAAGTAGAATTTTATACAGACATGGTTGTAAATAGCAGAAATATCATGCTTACGAGCCATTAATCTAGCGTGTATCTCAGACAGCTTGTTTCTTTTACAGGTGTAAGTATTTATTCCCGGGATACATAATAATATTCTAAGCTGACGGTTCGGTCGACATTTGTCGGGCATGCCATAGTCCCGGAGAATCAATCAGGCATGTGATTTCGGGTTGTTTGTATCTTGCTAACGGCGAGTATTTGCATAGACATAATCTAGTAGCCAAGATCATACATCAGCAACTTGCCCTTCGATATCACTTTGTGACTGACGAAGTGCCATATTATCAATATGAGCCACATCCGTTTCTCGAAAATAGTCATGCAACCTATCACCATATAATCGATTAAATGTTATTAATTTATACGCGAGACCACGAGGCAGTAGATGTATATAGAGTGCTAATATTTTTATATTCCTAATTGAGGAATGGCAAAGGTACATTTATGCATCCATGTTACGTCATGTGAGTTTGAAGTAGTAGTAGCCCGTAGTTAAGTTAGCTTTGTATAGAGATTTATAGCAAGAAGTATTTTACGTGACAAGATCTTAGTATACATCATCATCGCCAGCCCATATACGTCCCACTGCTGGGCACGGGCCTCCTCTACAACTGAGAGGGTTTAGGCCTTAGTCCACCACGCTGGCCTTGTGCGGGTTGGCGGACTACACATCTAAGAAATTCCTAAGAACTTTTAGGTGTGCAGGTTTCATCACCGTATACGCGATACAGACGCGCAGTAGTGGCTCGTAGATTCTACGTTTTGATCAGATTAGTTGTACAATGGCGTCGTTTGAGACTAGACTGCTTATGATTAAAATCATCGACATTTATAACAGAGGTAGTTCATATGGACTATGTGCATGACACAAATAATAGCAATACTGAAATAAATTCAAAAATAAACTACCGCGTAGTCACCGTCCATGTTTCTTCACTGAATCGTCGAAGTATCTTCTTTCTAAATTTTTTTGGTATGGTATACGTGATGACAATCCCGGTGGTTGTAGATTTGAATTCAATGTACTTCTATATGATTAAAGGCGTAGGTATAAAATACAAGATGCAAGAAATTCTGACCACAAAGTAACCCAGAAATGTTATTCCACCTGGTAAATCTTTGAATACATTGTTCTAATTTTATTATCAAAACGGAATATTTTAAAATTAAGCACGGCTTTTTCTTTCTTAAGCTTAGGCTTACTTCGAAACTTAAAAAATATTCCAAAAAAACATTTTCAATAAATCGTGGTCAGTGTGACGTAATAAAGCACGCCTATTTATCTGGAAAACCTCTGTTCTTCAAACAAGAGTAGCCATAATAAAAAATTATTGGCAATTTGCTGGGAAAAATACCAGCTACTTATTTCGCGCACGCTTTTGTGTTTGTCTAATGAAAGTATTCAACAGGAAAACGCGCTTGGTTACAATCGGACCTTCTTCCCCTTTACGAAAGAAATAAATATTTACATTGTATTATAAGTAAGTAAGACTGCCTCGTGGTCTCGCGGTACAAGTATGTGCCGAGCGATCTAGAGATCCTGGGTTCGATTCCCGGGTCGGGCAAAGTGTTATTGGGTTTTTCCATTAGGAAATTCTCGGTAACAGCACGGAGTCTGGAAATGTGCCCGAAAAACGGCAATAGGCTCGCCCCCTATTACGTGGGACTGATACATACTTGGCGAAATGTGGGTGCAGAAATGCGCCTCTGCCTACCCCTTCGGGGAATACAGGCGTGAGTTTATGTATGTATGTGTATTATAAGTAAAACTTTGTGGTATGGTTAAGTTGGTAGTAGCGTAGAAATGAAAACAAAATGGACTATTTTGATTCTTCCATTTATTGTTTGTTTTTTTCCTATTTATTTGTCGTAATCCGTGCTTCTATTATAGCCATAGGTCATCAGTCAAATTGAATAAGGTATTTTTTTATGGTAAAGTGATCGCTCTGCTACTGATAGTAACTGCAAAATGTAGGGAATCTTCTATCAACTCAATTATGACGACTAGTTTCTACTACTTGAGAGGTATTTATTTTCTTTTGTTCTTTTTCAACCTCTATTTGCATTTTACAAGAGCCATACTTTAGCCGAATAGGACTGCTGTATGAATGGGATGCTCGATTAGGTAGATTGTGATGCAACTCTGTTTGTTTTTCTTCAGTGGGTTATATTGATTGTCTTAGGTGATGGTCAATAATATCAATGAAACGTAACTTTTATTATAATTCTTGCAAACAGTTTTCATCAATATCCAATAAACTGAAAATTTTCAATATTTACTGACACATATTAAAACGATCCCACTCCAACAAAAGCGACTAAGCTTCATAACAAAAGAGTAATTAAACGAGAGGGGAAAATGAACCCCACGAGGCAAGAAAGTCTATTATCCAACAAAGATACAATGTCTATAGAATTTAAGGACTCCATAAAAACACATCCCCTTCTGCACTTCATCTGTATAATGTGAACAAGCCCCGTCTATTTTCCCCCCGGAGCTGTGCCGTTTAATAACATTTCATTTGCACCCCATGCACGCTAAGGTTTTAATCTATTAAGAGGGAGTGTAATGTTGTTGAAGTGAAGTATTGCTGGAATTGAGTCAGGTTATTGATTTTGCTAGTTAAGGGCGGTTTTACTTTTCGTACAGCTTGTCCTTGCACATCATCATCTCCTTGCCCTGTTCCCAATTTCATTTGGGGTCAGCGCAGTATGTTTTATCCTTCCACACATCCCTATCAGCCGTCATGTCTTCATTCACCCCTTTTTCTTTCATATCTTCAGCCACGCACTCCATCCATCCTATCTTTGGCCTTCCTCTGCTCGCCCATCCATCAACTTTCATATCCATCACCTTTTTATCTACGTATGATTCATCCCTCCTCATAACATGCCCATACCACGACAGACGGTTTCCTTTCAGCTTTTCTATCACAGGAGCTACTTTCAGACTTCCTCTAACGTATTCCTTCCTCACTCTGTCTGTTAGCTTGTCCTTGCACATCAGAATCATTACCATCAGTAATGACTGTAATGACTGCCTCGTGGTCTCGCGGTACAAGTATGTGCCGTGCGATCTAGAGGTCCTGGGTTCGAATCCCGGGTCGGGCAAAGTGTTATTGGATTTTTCCATTAGGAAATTCTCGGTAACACCACGGAGTCTGGAAATGTGCCCGAAAAACGGCAATAGGCTCGCCCCCTATTACGTGGGACTGATACATACTTGGCGAAATGTGGGTGCAGAAATGCACCTCTGCCTACCCCTTCGGGGAATACAGGCGTGAGTTTATGTATGTATGTATGTATGTACCATCAGTCAAGACATAGGCCTCCACCAAAAACCTCAGTAACTAAAGCAGGTAAATGGTACTGTTTTTTTTTTCAAAATCTCGTTCTTTAATTTGGCTTTTTTATTTGAGCATGGACATAAGATCTCTGATCGGTTTTTTGTGATTAAAAATTTCAAATTGGGTTTATATGTAGCCGATCAAAATGAAATAACAATTAAAATATTAAAATTGAGATAAAAATAATTGTGTAAGGCAATCAATCGCATTCTTAGCGTGACATCGTTACTTATCAAATATAATTAATCAATCTTATGAAATATTCTTTGTTTTGCTGCAGTGTGTTGCGAATATTTCGTATACGTATTTTATGGACCAATTGATTATTAGGTAATTTTAAATAAACTCGTCATGACTTCGAGGTGTGCAATCGGAACAAAATATCGCCAGTCGCGGCTTCAGACACACCTCGAATTTCTTTAAGACAGTGTTTCTTAAACTTTCGATTTCACGAACCCCCTGTTAAAGTTTCCAGGTAACAGTGAATCCCTTAAGCCATAAGTAACGAATTAAATCAAAGAAGAAAATAATAAAATTGTCTGTTGAAGAAAGTAAGGTTTTTATTTCAATCAAAGATAACAAAATGCCAAAACAAATATATTTTTAATATTAAGATGATGGGTGTACTTGTTTCTTGTCGCAAATGGATTAAATTTTAGGAGTAAAGCTCTTAGAAAATTCTTATAACCCTTACAAGCTCTATATGTCTATTTATTGGGAATATTGGTACCTAATTTAGGTATTATAATTATAAAAGAAAAGAAGAAAATCGTCATTTATCACTACACTCAGGCATTTTGAAAACTGACAAAATTTATAAATTTGTTCACGACATACTTATATAATATTTGTATTTACTTTTATCGATAATTGCAAAAAAAAATATCAAACACCTGTTCTGTATCAAAGATAATGAAACCGGATGTGCCGATACCAACGATTAAATCCAAGACCCAAACAATAAAAAATAAGTAAAAACCTGAGCTGAGAGATACTTACAAATCTTCATGGCACGGCAAAGATTCCTACTTTTTGACTGATTTATGAATAAATATTATTATTATTTTAACGTATTGGGTTAAAACATAGTGCATATTCAAAACTACACTTATTTTAAATCAAAATGTATTTATTTGTGAATTATGAGCATTTGTCTGTACTTTTTAACCAACTTTAAATATAGCAGGAGGTTCTCAATTCGACTGTATTTTTTAAATTTTTATTACTTCAAAACTATCGACTGGATGAACCGATTTTGATGATTCTTTTTTTTATTTGAAAGCTGGTGCTTCCCATGTCGTCATATTCAATAATTGTAACTAAAAAATATTTTCATCATTGTTTTTAATTCAGTTAAATATGTCGAAATATATTTGAAGTGGATAGGTATCTAATAATCTACCTATCTTCTTGCGTGGTAAACACATAGATCGTACTATTACGTATTATAGATGCTACAGATATTGAGTAAATTGATTATTAAGTTATAGAAGAATACGCAATTAATTTTTAATTTTTTAATGCATAATAATTAGTTTTGGAATAGTTTTTTTTCTACAATGTGATTTTAATGATAATTTTTTAATTCTTTAGAAATAGCATTTACTTGCAGAGTGCGTACTGGAAAAGATTTGCATCCAGAAAAGACCATAATATCCTTAATGCGAATGCAGACAAGACGATGGCTTATTTGATGCTAATAACCAATTGGACATCAATAATGGCACGTGATAACGGATGATATTTTATGAACTTTCATTAGGTATATGTAAATGACATAGCTGAGAGCACTCCAGTATCTACTTCTGCGCAGAAAAATCTGGACGAATAAGTCATTATATGAGTAAAGAATAGAATAAGTGTGCTGAAGCAGAAGTCCCGATTTGGATGGGAAAAGTTTCATTGATCTTTTACGTTAACTAATTATGAACATACATACATACATACATACTCAGCCTATCGCTCCACTGCTGAACGTAGGCCTCCCCAAGAAAGCGCCAACCATCCCGGTCTTGAGCAGCCCTCATCCATCCGTTACCCGCCGCCTTTCTCATGTCGTCGGACCATCGTGCTGCAGGACGTCCAACACTACGAATTACTAATTATGAACATAACTAGTAATTCTACGTATGGAAAAGCAATAAATATTAACGCTTTACTATGCACCAATTATGCAGGTGTAGGTAATAAAAGCGAACACATAATTTCAACACTGCCTCGTGGTCTCGCGGTACAAGTATGTGTCGTGTGATCTAGAGGTCCTGGGTTCGATTCCTGGGTCGGGCGAAGTGTTATTGGGTTTTTCCATTAGGAAATTCTCAGTAACAGCACGGAGTCTGGAAATGTGCCCGAAAAACGGCAATAGGCTCGCCCCCTATTACGTGGGACTGATACATACTTGGCGAAATATGGGTGCAGAAATGCACCTCTGCCTACCCCTTCGGGGAATACAGGCGTGAGTTTATGTATGTACATAATTTCAAACAAATTAAAACATTAGCAAACCATTTAAAAAAATCACCATGAAAAGTTAAATAATTCCCACACTGAGATACTGGCTGGATAGCGGTTAAAGTAGATGTTACATGAAAAAGGTTTTTTATCAGCACATTCTTTATTTTAAACGCAGAATGGAAAAATAAAGATATTTTATTCAGTGTGTATATTTACATTTTATCTTTACACTAAAAATGTTAAAATAGCCTCTTATTCGTGGAATAGCATTTAATTTTACTTCAAACTTAAATATCGCAGAGTACGTTGTCTGGTGCTTGGTAAAAAACTTTATTTTCTAAACACGCCATTTGCTGGGTCGGCCACCTTGCAATATCTGCATTCTACCTCTACTGTAGGGCTGTCAAATGATAAAGAAATAATATTTGTTTTTTTGTTCGTCCAGACCTGCCTTTGCTAAAAAAAAAATCAGGTTTTCAGAGTTTCTAAACATAGAATTTAAAATGAGAGTATAAAAATGCTATCAGATGTATTAATGCGAACTTATCATATACCATTGTCATATCGTCTAATTATAAAACAGGTGAAAGATCCACATGATTCCTCCTTTTGTAAACGAATGTCTTTTAAATGAAGGTAGTATACTATTTTTTTTTCAGACTGACTAGAGATCTCCTTTTTAGGTGCAGAAATTCACCTCTGCCTACCCCTTCAAAGAATACTGGCATGAGTGTATCTATGTATCATTAGATTGACAGCTCTGTGGCGTAGTTGGCTAGACACCAGTCTGCGAATCGAGAGGCCGCGCGTTCGATCCCCGCACTGTGACAAATGTTTGTGTTTGTGAGACCGAAAAGTCTCTCATAGTTTCCAATACCCACGTCACAAGACTCGTACCTTAATGTGGTCAAGATTATGTATGTGAATGTTGAAAAAAAAGAAAGATATACATTGTGGGTTCGTGTCGTAGATTTGTTTATTCTAGAGACTAAATCTCATTAATCCAACTTGAATATATATTTATCATCTGAGACAGTTGAGTGCGAATCGCGATATTTCTTCCTATAAGCAAGTACAGCCCTCTATAAAATCACTACTCTATGAACACCCGGCGTGATGACCCTACACATGAACTGAAAAACAACAGCTCCATTATTCGAAGCGTTTGCAATAAAATTTGGCGATACGTTGTTTTATGCAGATAATTCTAAGCATATTTTAACGTGTATATTATATGCACTTTATATACATAGAATCGTTTCTGTCGAATATTGTGATGTCTCGTATAATACCATTACCTTTAAATTTATGAAGTGGACAACTCTTTGATTTACAACTCCTCCTTTATATTGTCTTTCTGATTGACTTCGTTGCGGGAATATTACAAATTAGGTCCCCTTAGATTCGCTGAGCTTCATTGCTCGGCGTGCCGCTGCCTGTTGATCATGGAGCACACGATTACAGTGGTATAGGGCCAAGCTTTAAATTTATGATATGTTTTTTTTTTCAATGGTTTTTTAGCATGAAGAAGTATCTCAGCAGGCTTTCATGAGGCTATCGAGTAACGAAATATGAGTCTCTTTTTTTAACGAGAGGAAGGCGCTGTAAGCTTCCTGTTCGGTACCTCGGGGAGGCCGAAAAGGGTATGTCGAGGTCACCGGCCTTCCAACTCAACGCGGGAAATTATTGTTCGCTTGGCTGAGTTAACTAAAAATCCTACGCCGGCATGGCATACCGACTATAACCTCTCGATGACCGTCTTGCGTATTTTAGGCGGTGCGATAAATACAGGGCGATAAGCGCCCTTAATTGTTACTCGCTGCTGCCCGGCGATTTGTCCAAATGTGGACCATTCTGCGATAGAGTGATTTCAGATGTCTCCCACTTTGCCTTATTACGGACGCTCATTTGGTTTGAGTGTTCGCGACATTCACGAGGCCATGCGCTCTACCGCACAGGGCACATCTCGTGATCGTACATCTTCTGTAAGGGCGCACCTCCCCCGTAGCACGCCCAACAATCCTACTAACGTTATTAGTCGCCCACTATTAGTCGCCTCTTACGACAGGCAGGGAATGCCGTGGTGGTATTCTTACGCCCCCAAACCAAAGGGCGGAAGATGAGACCCTCTTACCACTTGTCCATGGGCGGTGTTGACCACTTAACATCAGGTGGCTCACTAGCTCGTTTGCCTCCTTTCCTATTAAAAAAAATTGCTCCATTTAACATTGTGCCTGCAAACATGTAGGTACTGTGTTACATTTGTCGTGGCGATAAAAAAAGATTAATATCTGCGCTTTTAGTACTCCGGGGATGACTGGGAGAGATATTCCCGTTATAATATTCAAAGATTTGATTTTCCTGATTGTTGGTGCGCACCATCGAGAGGTCGCGAACTTACTTCCAAGCAATTATTTTATAAGGAATCTGAAATATCAGAATATTATCGTTTTTTGTCACCATATATAATGTTCCAAGTTCTAATTAGTTTTAAATCAATACTTACTCAGATTGCACTCAATGCATTTTTTATACACATACATTTTCAAAATCGAGATTTGCATTTCGGTCTGTTTTTCAAAGCTTTTTCAACTATTTGCATATATTCAAGCTTTTGATGAGTCACATCATCTAAACAGAAAAACCCCGTAAACTAAAGTCGAAAGAAAGAAGCCGACGGGAGTCAGTGAATATTAAGAACGAAAAAACACCATTTAATGTTTCCGCAGCATGAAAGGTTTTGCACGAAACTCTAAAATAGTTTTTTAATTTATTCAAACCAAGTTTTTGCAGTGTCGACTTACGTACGCTCTTAATTTACGTCCTTGCATCCAAAATTCTTTATGTGGAATTAGAACAAGTTTCATTCAATTCCTTCGCATTCATTTCAATTTATTTATCATATACGTCCCACTGCTGGGCACGGGCCTCCTCTACAACTGAGAGGATTTAGGCCTTAATCCACCACACTGGCCTAGTGCGGGTTGGCGGACTACACACCTTAGAAATTCCTAAGAACTTTTAGGTGTGCAGGTTTCATCACGATGTTTTCCTTCACCGTTAAAGTACGTGATAATTCATTGTGAATACACACATAACTTCGAAAAGTTTTTTTTCAATTTATTATTATAAGATTTATGAATGCGAAAGATTTTACCGTATGGAGTTACCGATGACTAGTAACTAGTAGAATTTGTCAGCGGTATAGAATTCCCACTGATTTCTTTCATCTCATGCTTGTAGATAAGTCATGAACGAAATTTTCATAAATGAATGAATATACATATATACATATTTATTGGCCTAGAGATTTAGGCACGCGGTGGAGAATCTCTACGGTCACGGGTTCAAACCCCAGGCACAAAACTTTGACTTTGCGAAGTTGTGTGTGTATTCACAAAGAATCATCACGTATTTTAGCGGTGAACGAAAACATCAAAATCGAAACTTCTTAGGTGTGTAGTCCGCCAACCCGCACGAGGCCAGCGTGGTGGACTAAGGCCTAAACCCTCTCAGTTGTAGAGGAGGCCCGTGCCCAGCAGTGGGACGGATATGGGATGATGATGATGATGATGATGACATATTTATATACAATGACTAAATTTTTAATGGGTGTAAACAGGAAGTGAACGAAAACCAAGACAATACAATAATAATTTTTATCTAAGTTTAGCATTTCAATACAATTCGCTGATCAACAGAATTACATACTATCCAGTATATTATGTATAAAGCAAGACAACGAAGCAGTCCACGCACACACAAACATAACAACACAGAGTTAATGTAATTAAAACTAAGAACATGTAATTAAATTATTTATTTCACCATATTTAAAATAAATGCCTCGTGGTCTCGCGGCACAAGTATGTGCCGTGCGATCTAGAGGCCCTGGGTTCGATTCTCGGGTCGGGCAAAGTGTTATTGGGTTTTTCCATTAGGAAATTCTCAGTATCAGCACAGAGTCTGGACTTGTGCCCGATAAACGGCAATAGGCTCGCCCCCTGTTACGTGGGACTGATACATACCAGGCGTAATGTGGGTGCAGAAATGCACCTCTGCCTACCCCTTCGGGGAATACAGGCGTGAGGTTATGTATGTATGTATGTATGTATGTTAAAATAAATTCAGCTAATTTTGTACCTTAATACACCCTGATTACGTCCATTCATCGCTTTACAAATATAATCAAGATGTGACAGATGACCAAGCCAGGATGTCGCCAAACGAGGAAAGTTTGAAACGAGCTAAGTTGGCGTCACCTGGCCTACCGCATATGAGTGTTCACAGTTTTGATGGAACCCTTCATATCTTGAGATTTAAACTTTAACACTTTGATGGGCGGGCGAGATCTTGAGACCGTTTAAAGCAGAGTTAGATGGGTGGATTGGTAGATGGGGTGTAAGCGTTGATAATGAGAGATGAATTACAGGATAAAATGTATAAATCATCCTAAAAGCTAAAGTTTGTGTGTGTGGAGTGTATTAGGTGAAATTCGGCGTGGTGGAAGCTTGCACATTATATTAACACATTACATACATACATAAACTCACACCTTTTTTTTTATGGAAAAAGGAGGCAAAGGAGCATGTGAGCCACATGATTAGAGTTTGCAATTCCGCGTTCCCGCATTCCCGCATTTTTTTGACTCGGCAAGGTAATTAACCCAAAGCTCCAAGTGTAACTTAAACCATTATAAAAACATCAAATATATACAAATTGATATCTAATATAAAATGTGCACAAAATAAATAAAATAAAAATAAAATGACGACCGATCGAGTAAATAATTCGAGCAAATAAATAATAAGAAGGCAATTTTTATTTGGCAGGTCATATAATATAATTATGTTATCCTTACTGGACCAAATACATGCCCACTGAGTTGGACTCGCTGGATCTACTCAGGTGTGGGTCGCGCCGCGTAAATTCCAGTAGTAAAGTGAGCCCGCTGAGTTTGTTTCGCCGGGTCTTCTCAGTCAGGGTCGCGTTTGGATCCGGTGGTACCATTAAAATAATACGTGACGTTTCGGAAATACACAAGGTCCATCTCGTTATTTACTTTAAAATAATAATAATAAGATATTATGTATTTCCTGATGAAAACTAAAAATAAATTATAAAAAAAACCGTAAATATTTTTGTACAAATTATATAAAATGAACCATAGTTAAATTATAATGTAATAATAAAAGATTTTTCTTTTCTGTATTGACTTGTCATAAGTGCTATTTGATTGCCTACGTGACTAAATAAAGCAATTTCATTTCATTTCATTTCATTTCATTTCATTTCATTTCAATTCAGCTTTTACTGAAGGCCTATTAGCTCCATCACAAGTCAAAACAGCGCGGGCGCGTCAATCAGATCGATCAACCGATCGAGCGAAGTAAAGGATTAAAATTGGTTTATTTGTTTGTTTAGGTAAGATAAGTCCATATTAACACGCAGGAAACCCTATTGATTGCAAACCCCCTACCTAACCTCATAAGAACTATGAAAAAGTACTTTTTCTATTAGATTTTGTATGAATGTTTCTATTATTATTATTTTTTAATATAGTGTAACTAAACTACAGGTAATAAAGCATTATAATATGCATATTTTTGCATTTTTAAATTTTACTGCGGGAAAAAATTACTGCGGGATTGCAAACCCTACACATGATGTTAAGTGGTCAACACCGCCCATGAACACCCATAATACCAGAGGAATCATCGGCGTGTTGCCGGTCTTTGGGGAAAATATAGGCTCTCTTCTTGAAGGCCCCTAAGTCGTAACTGTTTGGAAATACCGCCGAGGCAAGCTGATTCCACAAAGATGTTGTGCGAGGAAAGAATCACCGTTTGAACCGCACTGTTGAGGAAAAGAATTCTACGACACAAGACTTATATCTAAGTGTGGGGTCAGAACTATGTCTAATTATGACTGCCGTGTGTAATAATTGTTATTGCTATTATTTAATGAATACAATTAATTACGCATGTAACACAAAAAGTCACTTTCACAATTTCAATGAAGACCGAGTAGTTCTGTTAACAAAAGGTCGACTCGTGGGAAACGTTAATTTTTATCTGTAGATAATTTCAACTACGAACAACAACACTCCGCCAACCCGCACTAGGCCAGCATGGTGGAATAAGGCCTAATCCCTTTCAGTTGTAGAGGACGCCCGTGCTCAGCAGTGGGCCGTATATGAGCTGATGATGATGATGATGATTTATCGTAGAACTTTAGTGGTGAAGCGTGGTATAATCTCTTTTTCCAAGTATTTCTAAAACTTAACTATACAATCATTACCTAATACTCAAAAGACATACTACCTAATATCAAAATATCCAAGAAACAAACGAGGGAAAAATAATCTTAATTATATATTTACAGATATAATTTGAATTTTATCATTATAATATATCACCGCTTAATCTCATAAGAGTTTTGTGATAGTGGCTATATATAATCGGAACAGGTGCTGAAGAGGCCTTGTTTTGTTAACCTTAGGATATCTTTAACACTTATCATTTTGATTGTCACCTTCGCGAGTGTCGAGTGCAATAACTGAACGGACACTCGGGTCGTTCAAACTGACCAGGGTCTAGTACGTGGGTTCAAATTCATCGGAGAAAATGTTATACCCTTCTACAATATTCCATATGCGACCGTCACCCATAAATTTCAGGCATTGCATGTATTGCTTTTTTTATTATCTGAAAAAAACATTATTATCATCATCATCATCATCAGCCCATATACGTCCCACTGCTGGGCACGGGCCTCTTCAACTGGGTCCAAACCCGGTAGATGGCACTGTGATCGAGTTCTGGGGTTTTTCGCATATCAGAACATAACTCCAAAATCTTAAACAATTCATTTTCTTTTTTTTTCTTGGTTCAAAAGAAGGCAGATTTTTTTTGTGTGTCTAGGTAGATTTAATAAAATGGTTTAGATTGGAAAAAAAAAGATTTTATTTTATTTAAAATTGTGCACAGGACAACGTCTGTCGGGTCCACTAGTACTATATATTTCACCAAAATATTTTACCCATGTTTAGAGGAAACATAATAGACAGGCTATTAGCAGGCCTTTTTTTACAAGAGGAAAGCGTCTTAAGCTACCCTTTTGGTATCTCAGGGGAGACCGAAAGAGTGATGTCAGGGTCTCTGGCATTCCAACTCGGCGTGCGGATAGTTGTCCGCTTAGCCGTGTTGGGTCCCTAACCATGATCCTACCAGCATACCGACCAAAACCTCTCGATGGTCATCATGCGGATTTGGGGCGGCACTACGGCATCTCAGGGCGAGAAACGCCCTGAATTGTACCCCGCTGCCACCCGTTGCATCGTCCAATTGTGGACTCCTCAAAAATTGGGAGGGTTTGAGATGCCCTCCGCTCACCCTATTTTGGACGCTCACTCATTATGAGCATCCGCGATAGTCAAGGGGCCACGCCTTCTGCCGCCCATTCCAGGGTTGCTTTCAGTCATGGCGCACCTCCTCCGCAGCACGCCCAGATATCCCAGTGGTCCCTGTAAGGTGCAGGGGATGCCGTGGCGGAATTCTTACGCCCCCAATCCACAGGGCGGGTCAATAGACCATAGACCACCACTGCTAATAAGCAGTGCAGGCCGTGATGACAGTACCGAGTGACGAAAGATGGGAGTCCCTCACCCCTTGATGCTCTTGTTGGACAGCAGCTTACTTATCGTCAGGTGCGATGTTATCAATTTGTCGTGACGTTATGCATTTATTTAATATGTCTTCCACATTTAGTTCCCATATTTATCGTAAAACTTCCGTGGTGACGCGCGGTATAATCTCTTTTTCTAAGTATTTTTAAAACTTATCTCTCAATCATTATTAAGATACAAAAAGATACAAGCTGATATCAAAATATCCAAGAAATAAATGACAGACATAAATAAAAAACAGATATAATTTGAATTTTATCATTATAATATTTATATCATTTAAACAATCTCATAAGGGTTTTCTGATATGGGCTATATACAGGTGTAAAAAGACCGTGATTGAATACTAAGACAGGCAATAGTTGCGGTAATTACAAACCTATTTCCCTACAAAAAAGAAAAATAAATGGCGTTTTCCTCACAACCATAAATATTAAATGTATGTGGTGATTAAGAAAACGTCAAAATTTAAATTTTTGTTTGGGATTTCTATTAAAGTTAATGTGTTTGTAATTTTAAGTTTGACTGCCTCGTGGTCTCGCGGTACAAGTATGTGCCGTGCGATCTAGAGGTCCTGGGTTCGATTCCCGGGTCGGGCAAAGTGTTATTGGGTTTTTCCATAGGGAAATTCTCGGTAACAGCACGGAGTCTGGAAATGTGCCCGAAAAACGGCAATAGGCTCGCCACCTATTACGTGGGACTGATACATACTTGGCGAAATGTGGGTGCAGAGATGCACCTCTGCCTACCCCTTAAGGGAATACAAGCGTGAGTTTATGTATGTATTTTGTCAGAATTTTCTTTAACGCCAGGGGGTTTGTAATCACCTTAGCTATTACCTGCCTTAGTTTCCGATCACGGTCTGAATACACCCTGTATAGGCAGCCGGCGTCATGACGACCAACAGCTACCCTCGGAGTGTTCTTATTTGTAACAATATATATATATATATATATATATATATACATGCGTACATCATTTTACAATAAATAAATAAAATAAGATTGATTGCTTCTTTTATAAATACACAGAATAAACATTTCTGACCTCTCTCTCTCTCTGACACTTGTAATAAATAAATACCACCAAAAACAAAACTTGCAAAAAAAAAATAGTCTCGCAACTCACTTCTTCTGCGGTAAAAAGTTGTGAGATCCATGTAATATTAATAATAGAAAAAAATTAAGCAAAATTTGATGAGTTTTTCGAAGATAACAAGAAATTGCACAATAGTAGCCAATAATGAAAATGTAAAAAATTATAATCAATCTAGAGAATTTATAGTTGTTGTTGAGAAGTTAACCAATTTGTAGTGGTATAAAATAATTTGTTTCAAACATTTATATAAAAGATGTGTATGCGCTTACAATAAATTTAACTCATTAAGAAAAATGGCATAGGGGTTACGGTCATGTAAATTTCTATTACTTAAAAAAAGTATTTATTTCTAATATTCAACGTTTAAAATACATTATATATCTCTTATTAAAATAACCTATATCTAAAGTAAAACTTTTATTTATTATTATTATTTTATTTTATCGGGTATTGTTACACCTAAAATAATTCTCTCAATTTTTATCTGGCAAATAGCAAGTCTTTCTTCGTCTTCTAATTTTAAGGACCATGTCTGACAGCCGTATGTTAAGCACAGTAGTATAGCAGTATCAAAAACTTTCTTCTTAATTTTGATGTTTATTGTTTTGTTTTTCATTATATCCTTCAGTCCCCAAATTTTTTTCCAAGCCAATGCCAATTTTCTTTGGATATCGTTTTTAGTACACTCTTCAAATGACACAAGTTGCCCTAGGTATATATAGTCTTTAACGTAACGCATTTAGCAATAGTCCAACTTTCTTGCTTTCTGCTGCTAATTCTTTTACCATTTTTCTAAATCTGAGGCTTTTTGTGCGAATACTATGATATCATCGGCAAAACAAAGTTGAATTAAATATTCTCCATTGATTTAGACTCCTTTTTTCTCCCATCTTAGTTTCCTAAAAGCTGATTCAAGTACGTCGAAAAATAGTTTTGGAGATATCGGATCACCTTGTCGTACTCCTCTCTGTACTGGGAATTCTATGCCATATCTTTGGAGCCTGATTTTAGCAGCATAAATGGAGTAAATTCTCTTGAAAATAAATTTAATAAAAGAGTAAAGAAATAACACTGAGATAATTTTTTTGCAGCTGTTTTGTAATGAACTAATCAATACGTGTGATGTTTGATTATTTTTTCCCCTCTTTTTATGTATGTATGTATATATTATATATTGCATATATATTTTTATGTATTGTATGTGTATCTGTAATTACCTATAATTATTTACTTATCTGTGTACTTATGTTAATATATATAGTTGTTCCATTTATTATTATTGTTGTATATTATTTTACCCTTTTACTGTTTATGCACCTACCTTTTATCTCTGCATCACCCAAAGGTTGACTGTTAGAGAATGCCTTAGGCATTAAGTCCGCCTTTATACGCAATGTGTAAAAAGCATAAATAAATAAATAAAATAAATAAATAATGGTAAAGAATATTTAAATAAGTATATATGTACATACATATATAATTTTATAAAGGATATAAATTTTTATATTATATTTATTTCAGTTAAAAGCAGTGATGGCCTCGAGGTTTAGGCGCGCGGTCGAGAATTTCGGCGGTCGCAGGTTCAAACCCCAGGCACACACCTCTGACTTTTCGAAGTTATGCGTGTATTCACAATGAATTATCACTTGCTTTAACGGTGAAGGAAAACATCGTGATGAAACCTGCACACCTAAAAGTTCTTAGGAATTTCTTAGGTGTGTAGTCCGCCAACCCGCACTAGGCCAGCGTGGTGGACTCAGGCCTAAACCCTCTCAGTTGTGGAGGAGGCCCGTGCCCAGCAGTGGGACGTATATGGGCTTATGATGATTATTTCGGATCTGAGTGTTCGTTACACCGGAAAGTCTCTCGTAGTTTATCTCAAACGATATAAGTTAATAGTGTCTATTGATGAAGTATCATTCTCATTTCATAGCAATCCCCTTTCAAGCACCTTGACTTCAGTTTAATTTCTAAGAATGTCAGGGGAACCGCACTCAACTACCGGACATTTATAATATAATATTTATATCTCAATAATGTTTGACTGCCTCGTGGTCTCGCGGTACAAGTATGTGCCGTGCGATCTAGAGGTCCTGGGTTCGATTCCCGGGTCGGGCAAAGTGTTATTGGGTTTTTCCATTAGGAAATTCTCGGTAACAGCACGGAGTCTGGAAATGTGCCCGAAAAACGGCAATATGCTCGCCCCCTATTACGTGGGACTGATACATACTTGGCGAAATGTGGGTGTAGAAATGCACCTCTGCCTACCTCTTCGGGGAATACAGGCGTGAGTTTATGTATGTATGTATGTGTGTGTATCTCAATAATAAATCACAAGATGCGAGTAAAGCATATTGTTGAGATTGTATAATCTTCTAGATCTTATCGTAATAATGCGTATTATAAAAGTTTAATCGTGCTAAGCATTATCTATATATACCTGTACTTCTCACTGAAGCAGTTTAGTTTGCTTGAAGATGTCTTTAATACTAATTGTTTTGAGTGTCGTGCTCGTGAATGTGAACTGCCAAAACTGGACGGACACGCGTGTCGTGCAAACTGACCAGGGTCTAGTACGAGGGTTCAAATTCATCGGAGAAGACTTCTTTTCCTTCTACAATATTCCATACGCGTCTGTCACGCATAGATATCTGGTATAACTTTACGATATGATTTATATTGTGGAATTCAGGATGTCTTGAACTTTCATGATCGGCATTGCAAATATTTTGCACCGTGCTAAATAAGCGATACATCAAAGAGTCCTAGTACCTACACTAACGTATGGCAGTGAGTCTTGGGTACGGCAGAAGAAGCATGAAAGTAGCATCAATACAGTAGAGATGAGAGTGCTGAGAGGCATGTGCGGTGTGAAATTATTATGATAATAATAGCAGGGCTATCATGTTCTGTCGAGATATAGCGGTTGATCAAATTTTGCGACCTAGCCAGTTAAATTGCTTCGTCATACAGCGTCTTACTTAGAAGGATCGAGGAAACGGTTTTCATGGTCTCCTTTATTCAACAGGAGAAGGACCTCGGACAATAATTTTAAATATATGAGATTATATAAAAGGAAGAATTTTATTAAAATTTTTAATATTTTTTTCAGGAACCCGGACCGCCACCAACATGGACGGATACATTCGACGCTGTCAACAGGCAAATCGTTTGCGCACAACCAGTGGCACCATTTCTAGACGTTAGCCGCTACAACATGCAAGAAGATTGTCTTGTTATGAACATATTCTTGCCAGATACTAAACAAAGAAACGTTCCAGTTCTGGTAGATATTCACGGTGGAGCATATTACGCTGGCTACGGTGATTTTAATAGGTATACACAGTTTGTCGCTCAAAAAAATGTTATCGTTGTGACATTCAACTTCCGTGTTGCAATGTTCGGTCTGCTTTGTTTGGGCACCAAGAATATTCCAGGTAATGCTGGCTTGAAGGACGCAATCTATGCTCTACGATGGGTCAAGCGGAATATTGCCAACTTCGGAGGCAACCCTGATGATGTTACGGTATCTGCCTGTAGTTCAGGTGGCGCTGCTTTGGATCTGTTATTACTCTCTAAAGCCGCAGAAGGTCTGTTTACCAAAGCAATCACTGACAGTGGCGCAAACGTTGGTGCTTTTGCTGTAGCATTAGATCCAGTTGAACTGGCTAAAGAACGAGCAAAGCAGCTTAATTTTCATGATGTAGACAATATCGAAGCCTTAGAAGAGTTCTTCTTGGTAACGCCTTTTGAAAGGCTTGTCGAAGTGACACCCCAACAACGACCTGACACTCTTTTGGACTACGCACCTTGTGTCGAAAGAGATGTTGGTCAAGAAATGATAATTTTCGATGATGCTCCGTACAATGTCCTTAAAAATGGGAATTATACAAAGTACCCAACATTGGTTGGATTCACAAACATGGAAGGAATGAATAGTTTGAGAACTTTTGATGAGTGGAGTGTAGGAATGAACGAGAATTTCGGAAATTTCTTACCAGGTGATCTTACTTTTGCCAACGACACCCAAAGGCGAGAAGTTGGAGAGCGTGTGAAACGTTTTTTCTTTGGAGACTTACCAGTGAATGAGAGTACTAGGCTACAATATCTAGATTATTATTCTGATAATTTATTCATTTACGGAGTACTGAGAAATGTTAAATTGCAAGTGGAAGCTGGTCACGATCAATTATATTTATATTACTACTGGTATCATGCAGAAGACGCGATATTTGAAGGTGCTGAACATTGTGTTCAAGCTCATGCAGTGAGAGACGATGATGAAAACACAATAACGGATGAATACCTTAAAGTAAAATTATTCATGAGAGATGTTTGGGACAACTTCATGAGAACAGGGTAAGCATATAGTATAGTACAATACAATATTAATTACTAATCAGGTCGTAAATACCCAGTGATAGGATAAACATATACATATGTATAGCTACTACGATGCATCCCATCCCTAAGCATAGGCATTACCCTAGTGTACCGGGCTGGATCGGGATCCAGCATTGGCTTTAGTACATTTAATTTTGAACAAGCTTCTTAAGACTACATATACCTCCACTCACTTCCAACTGCAGCTACTTCATAAGAGCGACAGTAGGACGCGGAAAATGCGAGCAATGAAGCTCAACAACTCTAGCTTGTCTGAAACCCTAAACCAAATTAAACAGTAACTAGGTAGAAGGAGTTGAGAAAAGGCCTTCTTAAGAACGAAGGCAATACATTTTCTTACATATAATAATAATAATACACCCAACAGTCACATACATAGTTCTGACCCCACACTAAGATACGAGTCTTGTGTCGTGGGTATCAGAAACTACGTGAGACTTTTCGGTCTCACAAACACCCAGACCCGAAACAAATATTTGTGGATCACACAAACATTTGTCTCGGTGCGGGGATCGAACCCGCGGCCTCTCGTTTCGCAAGCTGGTTACTAGCCAACTGCGCCACGGGGCTGTCAATCTAGTTTAATCTAGTACATCTAGTTTAATATTACATTATTCAGTAGAAAATCATTTGCAGTTATAAATGTAGTGTCGACTGCAAAAGTAAATTGCCAAGTTGGCGACGAGCAGTGATTAATTTTAATTCACATACATTGATAATTTAAATCATTAAGGTAAGATATATAGGTACCTATTGTCCCAATACTTATCTTGTTTCGTACAAGATATTTTCACAGAGCAGCTGATTGAAAAACAAAGTACTGGGAATTAGTTTCTAGCACTGAGACACATTATATTTGAGCTAGATCAAATGCATACATACATACATAAACTCACGCCTGTATTCCCCGAAGGGGTAGGCAGAGGTGCATTTCTGCACCCACATTTCGCCAAGTATGGATCAGTCCCACGTAATAAGAGGCGAGCCTATTGCCGTTTTTCGGGCACATTTCCAGACTCCGTGCTGTTACCGAGAATTTCCTAATGGAAAAACCCAATAACACTTTGCCCGACCCGGGAATCGAACCCAGGACCTCTAGATCGCACGGCACATGTACCGCGAGACCACGAGGCAGTCGATCAAATGTTGTTCCTAATATCGATACAAATTGTATGCCAATTCGGAATCTGTGATAGTAATGATAGTATTTACAGCTCCAGCTTTACTTAAAAAATAAGACAGAAGGTAACGCTCCACACTCATATTTTTCCATCCTTAAGTTTTCAAGACTGTTGCTGTGAATCGTTTCTGTGGGGACATTGTGAGCCCTTAATTCGCTATTGACAATTTCTAAACCAATTAAACTTTTCCTAACCCGACATTCATCATCAGCCCATATACGTCCCACTGCTGGGCCTCCTCTACAACTAAGAGGGTTTTAGGCCATAGTCCACCACGCTGGCCTAGTGCGGGTTGGCGGACTATACACCTAAGAACTTTTAGGCGTGCAGGTTTCTTCACGATGTTTTCCTTCACCGTTAAAGTACGTGACAATTCTTTGTAAATACACACATAACTTCGAAAAGTCAGAGGTGTGTGCCTGGGGTTTGAACCTGCGACCATCGAGATTCTCGACCGCGTGTCTAAGCCTCGAGGCCATCACGACTTCCCGACATTTATTGAATATTATTAGATTTATTTTCAAACCTTGTTTTTTTTTGCAGTTCCCCTGTGGTGGCCGGCTCACCAGTGCCATCATGGCCCCCTCTGAACCAACCTAACCGCTCTCCTCACTTATCTGTGGGTCGAGAAATTTCACTCCAAGGTCCTCTGCTAGAAGCAAGAGCTAACTTCTGGGACTCCATCTACGAGCAGTACTACAGGATACCGATCCCACCGACCATTCCGGACGCCAGTCCCGACGACGCTTCCTCGATCACCATTAGTCATCTTTTATTAACCTCAATGTTTGTAATGAGATATTTAGTTTAACCTTTAACCAGTAACATTGCCAAATATATATATGTTTCTTCACACACTTACTAATATGATAATTTGTAATCCTAACAAAATATCGTTATTACTATTATTTCATTTTTATTGTGCTATTTTTGATTTAGTTTTTTTTTGATATAGTTACTTTTGCATTCACAGGCAGCACGGGCAATGCCTCATTGTAATTTCCTGGTGCCCAATACACAAGTTAAATCTTTATTTGGGCACCAGAATTCTGTAAAACACTTAAGTTTCGGTTCAATAAATAAGATAAGATTTTTAAGTATGTATTCTAGATTTAAGTGTTTTGTGTGACATTGTTTCATTTTCAATAAACCATTTTTATTTTTTTAGTGACGTATTTGCGTAACGTCAGTGGTGACGTGAGGCCTGACAGACCTCGTTTAAATATGAATATAATTAGCGATGTACATAAATAAATGACTGTATATTTTTGTGGTAATACCATCGACAGAATAGACATCGAGGTACGGAATAAAACAACTTTGTGATTCTAAATATCACTTTTAGTTCAGAAAGGCATACCAAATTAGCTCTCTTACTAGAAATAAACGACATGAGATCAACATTTGGTCATGAAAATACAAAAATCAACATTCTTACGGTTAACAAGAGTTTTAATTATTAGTATAACTTCACCCATCTTAATAACATACATTTCTTATGAAATTTAAAGTTACAAAATTGACAAGGGGTAAAATTCACTATTTTTTATTAATAGTTATACTTGTAGTTCGGGGCAATTTGCTCTGCTGTATTTGAAAGTTGTACATTGGTTTACTGTAGAATCTCTTCTAGAATGTCAGGGCTCATAATTTTGTTGCAGAGAAAAAATGTTCCTTTTAGCCACTCTTAACACAGTTAACTTACACCGCGGAATTAACAAATCCGTGAAATAAACAGTTTTATAACTTTGAGACTCATTAGTTTGACTTATCCCACTTTCCGCCTTTGATGTTACCCCACGCCGATATAACTACGTACATAACCTCAATTTATTCCCGAACGGGTGGGCATAGGTGTATTTCTTCATCAATGTTTCGCCACTTGTACCTATTTAAGTTTTAAAATACCTATTACCTTTTTTTAGGTTACATTTCTAGACTTCGTGTTAGGAGTGATAACAATATAATGGTTAAATTCAATATTACATCCGCCATCCATATGACATCCGCTTACGAAGCGAGTGGACAAATATTTGTCCGACACACAAATATTTTAATAATTTTCCTGTCTTGTAAACTAGTATAGGTACGTATTGCAGAAGCCAAATAACTATAGGAAACTCCACTTTAATTTCCAATCAAATTATTCTAACAATATAAAAAAATACGATTATATAATTACTATCATATCGCAAATTGATAAGACATCATTATTCAATTTTCATAAAAATTTATTGATAGTACTAATCGTCAATTACAATAAATAAATAAAGGGTTAAATCGGATAATCGAAGAGATTTATTTGTTAAAACGTTTTAAGGCCGCGGGTTTTGCACATTCATGCGGATTATTCTATTTTAATAAGGATTAAGTGTACGTTTTTGACACACTTTGTAGCTGTTCCGCTGCTATTTCAAGTCAAAGTCAAATTATATTTATTCAAATAGACTTTTACAAGTTCTTTTGAATCGTCAATTTCAAGCTATTTCATACTAAACTATTGCGCTTCGAAACGTGTTATCGCCGTGGAGAAGAAACGGCAAGAAACTCCCTCAGCAACACGAAATTATTGCTCTCCATGATGATTTATAGCCTAGAGATTTAAGAAAAGAGCCACACTAGAGTTTCCTGCCCGTTCTTCTCTGCCTTCCGAACGGGTTGGTAAACTAAATTTCGAAATGACTGAATCTAAGTGATGTAGTTGACATTTTATAGATACAATAAATATTGTTTCATTTCATTATCGAGCGCTTCGGCCTTCGTTGGAATCACCATCTGCCATCATAATAGGAATTTGATATGATATGTTACTATCAATGATGATAATCATAACATATTCTTATCGACCCGGATAGAATTCCTGCATATTGTTTGAAAGACATCATTAAGCCTCGGTAATATCAATCACCGATAAAATCATTTTTTTAATTTACCACGACAATGTGATAACACCGCAACTGACTAGAATACCAGCACCAATAAACGAGTATGGCAATGCCTTGCCAGTCGACACAAAAATGGCGGCTTGATGACATCAATCAGTCATCAGTTTAAAAAGTCGTGATGGCCTCGAGGTTTGGGTACGCGGCTAGAATCTCGACGGTTGCGGGTTCAAACCCCAGGCACACACCTCTGACTTTTCGAAGTTATGTGTGTATTCACAATGAATGAATTTAATTCATGATATGAATGTAGCACGTACTTTAACGGTGAAGGAAAACATCGTGATGAAACCTGCACACCTAAAGTTCTTAGGAATTTCTAAGATGTGTAGTCCGCCAACCCGCCCTAGGCCAGCGTGGTGGACTAAGGCCTAAACCCTCTCAGTTGTAGAGGAAGCCCGTGCCCAGCAGTGGGACGTATATGGGCTGATGATGATGACATCAATTTATTTTACAGCAATGATAGCTACTTCTCCGACTAAGTTGGTCCATTTATACATCAGGAGCGGGCAATAGGCCATGCCCCCTCAAATCCATATTACTCAATGATTTATTGTACATCAAATGGATGGATAAAATAGGTTGTATTAAAAAAGGTTGTGTCACAAATGGCGGTCTTATCGCTATCGGAGATATTGGGGGCTTAAATATTAAACTAGAGCCTACAACCTAGAAATCACGGGTACAAACTTTTCCAATATCAGTAGCAGCACTGAGACTTAAAGTGTGTCTTTAAGGGACTCGCTCTAAAGGGACTGAAATCATAGGTGAAGAAATCTAGTCGTACGTACACAACTACCTACCACTTCTGTGACAAAGGTTTAAAGGTATATTTATCCTTTTTGATCACAATTTTTTTTAAATATCTTTAGTGTACCTTTTTTCTTCTGGATATTTTTACATTATAAATGTTTTATTTATTTATTTAAAACTTTATTGTACAGTAGACTAAATTAGTACATTAGTAGGCGGTCTTATCGCACAAGGCGATCTCTTACAGACAACCAAGGATGGAGATGTAGGAAGAGAAATGAAAGGTAGTCGTAAGTGTACAAGTTAAATTAAAAAGTATAAATAAAAATAAAACACCCATGGTAAAAATGATCCTTTTTTGTAAGGGCTGTTACTGACGTCCGTACGATGACTTAGGTGGTCACTGAAAATCTGCGCTGAGCCATGATTTCCATCATGTCGCAGCTTAATGCTGAGTTGGCCACCTAGTTGTTGCGATGTGGACGTCCATAATAAAGTTTTCTGTCGCTATTTTTTTTATCCATCTTCGTAGCGGTGGGCGATTATGAGATATACTAATGAATTCATTCGATTATGAAGATGTCTCGAGATATCTCGATTATAACAAGTCAGTGATTACTAATTTAGTTAGTAGTCGCGTTCGCGAGTAACAGTCGGTAGACTGGATGGTCGCGCGGGCACGGTAGGTAAAGGTCAAGTCTTACACCACTAGAATAAAATCAAAACCGACTCAACTCAACCGAATCAGCTCAACTCAAAAGCTAACGAGCTACTCTCGAGTCTCGACTGTCATACAACACGTTTAGTAGTGTAAATTAGTAACGTCATTCGATCTTGAAAATACATTAGTTACTAATTTCATAATCGATTATCAACTTTATCATTAGGTAATTCGATAACTGTATTAGTAGGCAAATCGATTATATCAAAATCATTCATAATCGCCCACCACTACTTCTTTGTAATTAATATAGTTTATCATTGCATGAACTACATTGTGACAATAAACATGTTATTCTTCTTTTGGTTGATTTATCTATACAAATAAATAAAATTGGAGTGTCTGTTTGTAATATTGAAATAACCATTTTTTACTACATGTATAAATATATATAAATATATATATGTTTATACGGTACAAACACCACAATAACATTTTTTACAATTTTTGTCTGTCTGTCTGTCTGTTTGTTCCCGCTAATCACTGAAATGGCTGGACCGATTTTGACGGGACTTTTATTGGCAGGTAGCTGATGTAATAAGGAGTAACTTAGGCTACTTTTAGTTTATAAATTTGCTTATTAAAAATTAATTTTCCGCGCGGACGAAGTCGCGGGCACAGCTAGTCAAAAATAAAAAAAGAAACATCAGTTTAACTTCAGTTAATGAGGAACAAAAAGAAATCGCTTTTGAATTGTCAAGTAATTGAAAAAACCTTTTTGAAGCGATGTCTTGTTCCGGCGGGCCGTTGGAGATAGCTCGGTAATGCATCACGCTCCCGTGCTTAATGACGTGTGAACATAATCAATCGGTGCGAGGTTCGAGGTCGGGTGGGCGGCGTTAATCTACAAGTCATAAAGTACTGAGATTCCCCGTTTTACAATGTTATCAGAGGTTCTCAAATGTTTTTGTTGAAGTAGAATTTTTCGTGGGATTTTTGTAAAAGTAAACGGATTGAATTGAAATTATTATAATTATGAGAATTGAATAGCTCTAACCGTGGGAGCATTCCCACCCTAGAGTGTACGTACTGATTCTGGTGGCATAAATAGATAAGTGTTATAACCCCCCCCCCCCCCCCCCCCGCGTAGACTTATGGTAAATAATAAACTTAAATCTTAAGTAAATAAATAAATAAATACACCCAACAGTCACATACATAGTTCTGATCCTACATTAAGATACAAGTCTTGTGTCGTGGGTATCAGAAACTACGAGAGACTTTTCGGTCTCACATACACCCAGACCCGAAACAAATATTTGTGGATCACACAAACATTTGTCTCGGTGCGGGGATCGAACCCGCGGCCTCTCGTTTCGCAAGCTGGTGTCTAGTCAACTGCGCCACGGGGCTGTCAGTAAGTCTGATTTTTGATTTGCGTAACGCTAGGTACTTTATTTGCAGGAACAGTATGGTGACTGGCAAAGTGCACGTGACTATCGTCACATATGACGTTAATCTACGTATGATCACTTCCTTGGTAAGAGTCCATAATATAGTAGAGAAGAAGTAGTGATGGCCTCGGTCGAGAGTTTCGGCGGTAGCAGGTTCAAGCCCAGGCACACACCCCTGACTTTTCGAAGTGTGTGTATTCACAATTGATCATCACTTACTTTACGGCGAATGAAAACATCGTGAACCTGCACTGCACACCTAAAAGTTCTTAGGAATTTCTTAGGTGTGTAGGCCGCCAACCCGCACTAGGCCAGCGTGGTGGACTAAGGCCTAAACCCTCTCAGTTGTAGCGGAGACCCGTGCCCAGCACTAGGACGTATGTATATGGGCTGATGATGATGATAATGATTTATTAATTTATTTAGCACGACCACATCACATATATGAATACATTTATAGCTTAGTAACATTTGCTTAGGTACTACGTGTGATATACAGGACACTAAAGGTATGCATAACATTCTCCGAAATAATACAAGAAAGATAGCTTAGTGAAGAGACAATCAGTACATTTAAACAATTTCTTTACCTTCGAAACTGGTTAAAAATATTTCATGATACCATATTTAGTGTTCACCAACCTTTTTCTATATACCTACTACCTGATATTAAGCACGATGCATTTGATACCTTCTTTCCTTCTGAGATGCTTCTTCATGCTAACTAAATCGTATGCCTTTGTCAACCATAAAAGTTCATGATTTTACCACTTCTTAATACATACATACATAAACTCACGCCTGTATTCCCCGGAGGGGTAGGCAGAGGTGCATTTCTGCACCCACATTTCGCCAAGTATGTATCAGTCCCACGTAATAGGGGGCGAGCCTATTGCCGTTTCTCGGGCACATTTCCAGACTCCGTGCTGTTACCGAGAATTTCCTAATGGAAAAACCCAATAACACTTTGCTCGACCCGGGAATCGAACCCAGGACCTCTAGATCGCACGGCACATACTTGTACCGCGAGACCACGAGGCAGTTCTTAATATCCCGAAAAACACCTTTATTTATTCAAAGATCAGAAGTGGCTGTCCGGGTAATCCAAAACCGCCTATATCTCACCGAAAACAAGCCAGATTTTATCCGGGGATACAACAAATCGCTTTTGGCCGAACACCTTAAGACCGTCCCACGGGCCGTTTTCTGCTTATAATGGCCTAAACAGCGTTAGGGGACCCAAACAGGGACATGTAAATGCGTGGCATAGGCGTCGTCCCACGGTGGAGAATATAAACGAGTCTTGAGACGAAATGACAATATGAAAACAAAAGGAAAATATATTTTGTCACGCTGTTGTGGGTCGTATATGGGTGGATGTTATAATTAACACATAATATTACAAATACACTCAGCCTATCGCCGTCCAATACTACTGTGGTCCATTTACACCTCTGTAATATAATTTCAATAGGATTTTTTCATACATTTTCATCATCAACAATATCATCATCAAGCCCGTATAATATGTCCCATTGGGCACGAGCCTCCACTACAACTAAAGGGTTAAGGCCTTAGTCCACCATGCCGGCCTAGTGCGGGTTGGCCTCTTCCTTGACCGTTTAAGTAAGTGACAATTCATTGTGAATACACATAGCTTCGAAAAGTCAGAGATGTGTGCCTGGGCTTTGATCCCGCAACCGCCGATACGCCGTCCACGTTACTGTACTAAATTTTATACCAATTAAAAGTGAATCAATTAAGTAGGTATTATAGCTTATAATTTAAAAGACTACGTTCAGGCGAAATCGGACTAGGCTGCTTATTTATACAAATAAACAACCAACCTTAAACATATAATAACGATCTCAAAATTAAAAAAAAAAACATGTCTATAGTTCTTTTGTTTTCATTTGAATCGACGTACATCAATAATGGGCACATGCCTATTGTGAACAAGATTAACCCAACGGACGATTTTATTCGATCAAGCCAGTCGGTATTGTATTTTCTTTGTAAATTTGGGGAATTTTTAGTAGTCCCGAATAATGCCGCATTTATATAATCTGTGACAGGATTTTGTGAATATTGGATCAAGAGGGCTTCGCTGGGAGCGAATAAATACAGATAGAGTGTGGAAAATCCGCTTGGATTGAAAGAGTTAGCATGTATTTGTTATGCTGTTTGTTTTTCGTATTGTGTTTATATACGACAATTGATGCCTCGGTGGTTCTGCGGTAGGTAAGATCTACTATCGACAGACCCTTGCACAGTGCGTAATTTTCATAATCTAGACGGACAAAAGTCTTGGAATTAAGATGTACAAGTTTGATATGTGATAAAATGTGTTGGACGGTATTGAAAAACATTGTCAATGTTTTAAACATATTATCAACTTATTATTATATTATAAACATATTACATACACAACAATGTAGGTATATTACTCAAAAAACAAATACTTAATTATTTGAACATACAAAAATAGTAATGTAAATAGTTAGAAAATAGTTCGAATATATATATTAATTGCTTCCTAGCTAGGAACAAGAAGGAACTCAGTCAGAATAATATTCTTCAAATTCGCTTTGAGTATCAGATTCTTCAGAATCTGAATGGCCTGACTGAATTTCTTCTTGCTCGGTGTCAGGAGTTCTAAATTTTAAGAGCTCCAACTCTTCGGGAATTATTTTGAGCAGCACGTAAGCTAGCAATATAGGGGTCATCCATTGCCATCGATATCTCTTCCAGACTCGATGTTTCAACGAGATGTTGTATTCGACGTTTTTTTGTTTTGGTGCTCGTGTTATACAAGAGTTTTCGAGTAATACAAGAGTTTTCGAGGTCTTCCAAACGAACTTCTTGATTTAGGAAGTAGCACACCTTCAACCGCTTGAGTAACAATTTTAGGTAACGGTATGTTTCCTTTTAACCACGCTGAGTTAGTGTTTAAAAAACAATCTTGACGTCTACCCGCCTTACACCATATATCTTCGATTTTTTTTACAAAAACTTCTTATAACGTCATCTGTAAAGGACGGGTTACCAAATTCTTGAAATATATTATGTAACATGGCATCCGTTCTTATATATTTTGCGTTAGCAAACCAAACGTCGAAAAATTGTCTACGCGAAATTTGCGAAGGCATTCTGAAAACAAAGAAAAGTTGTATGAGTGTCGCAAATATGCGCAAGTAAACGTACGTGTTCCCTATAGCTAACAAGTGCTTCTTTTGATTGAATATAATATCAGACCTGTATAATCCCGTATAATACACTAAAACTCAAGTTCAAAATGACTTATTAGTATTTTTTTATAAAACTTAAGTCTCTCTGTTTCTATAGTACTTGTGATTACGTTTTAAAACAAATTAATAGGAAAACATTTAAAAACTTACCATAAGACTCCCAAAAAGACAATAACAACACACAATCACTATGAGGGCACAGGCAGGCAGTATATTCAACAAGCGAACTCAGCCGAGTGACGCGATCATTTTGAGCGCATTGTCGGTAAACTCAGGTAGTCGGCTTTCAGGATTTTTTTTCTATTGTGTGGTGCGGGTTCTTTGAAAATAAACTCTAGTGACACGAAATATAGTTTATCTTCTTTGAATATAAATAACTTCTTTGGAGGTTTAGACTAGTGTAGAATTTGACTTTTGTCCATGTAGATTGTGAAAATTACGCTTGGTGCCTTGGTTCGTTTTTCGGATAAAACAATGTTATTAGGATTTGTTTTAGAAAAAAATACAGTATCAAAACGGAGTTTGGAAATTTGCACATTAGTTTTTAGTATGAAGATGCTTTGATGCGTTTGGTTTCTTACAGGCCAATATCATCATCGTCATCAGCCCATAAATGTCCCACTGCTGACCACAGGAAATATAATTTGATCCAATGCTAAGATTTTAGTGAAGATGAAACAATATTTTTTTTCAGGTTGGTATACCTGATATACTAGCGGTCCGGATGTCAATCGTCGGGCGCCATTCTTTTCTAAAGTCGCACCTATACAATACTAATTTTTAATTACGTACCTAACATACAGACAAAACGTCAATTAAAATTGTTTCAATGGATTAGGACTAAAAGTGTAACAGGCAGACAAAATATTCGTATGAAAATACGAGAATTAAATATTATTAAATACACCCAACAGTCACATACATAGTTCGGACCCCACACTATTATATAATATATTAATGACACGTATGAATTACTTTTCTAGCCAATATTATTTAGAATAATTTATTTATTTATGCATATTGTCATCATTTCATCCGATGGTAGCTTCGGGGTTATCTAAAATACAATCGGGGTAATACCCGAAAATTAAAAAAAAAAGGTTTCTTTATTTTTAGACTTTAGATATGAAATCTTATTTCGATATGCAAATATTTCTAAATATGTTTTCGTAGCAAATCTTACACCGAACAATTGGGTCTATCGCGATCCAGACAAATTATGTGCAAGAATATAGGCACGTGCTGCTTGTGATTTGAATATTTCGTGGGTCATCGCTAGGGACGTCTGGATGTCAAAAGATTTAGGTAACAAAAAAGGCCTCTATACATATGTATATATACAAAGTGTAAAGATATCGTGATCGAAAACTAAGACGGGTCTAAATAGTTACAGTAATAAGAAACACATTGACGCTAAAAAACCCTGAAAAAAAGAAAAAATGACGTATTCCTAACAAGTCTCGGTTTTCGTACACGGACTGTTAACACCTGTATAAAAGCCTAAGTAATAAATTTATGTTCATATTTTGTAATATACACAATGTATCCGCAGCCGCCCGGTGCGCCTCCGAGACAAAATCGTCTCGGGCGTCTCGGAACTTTAAGGGGTGCAGTTGCACCCCACTACCTTGATTCGGGCGCCCTTATTTTAGGCGCCCGCGACGGACACACACCACGTTGTCTTAGTGCGGGTTGGCGGACGAAAGTCGCAAAGTCTTAACCAAATAAATACATTAGACCAGTTGTTCACTTTTACGAGTATAACAAATCTTTTATCCGTTTTATTGGAAGGAGACTTTTATATGTCTTTTAAAGTAACCCCAAGTACGATCCTCGCGTGGGAATTGGCAACTTAATTCTCAAGTCTGATTGATTATCTTGGTTATAAGCAACTTTGAATATTATAAGCTGCTCTTTTTTATACTGGTACGACAAAATAAATAAATCATTAAATAAACCCTACAGTCACATACATAGTTCTGACTCCACACTAGGCTATAAGTCGTGGGTATCTGAAACTACGAGAGATTTTTGGGTCTCACAAACACCCAGACCCGAAACAAATATTTGTGGATCACACAAACATTTGTCTCGGTGCAGGGATCAAACTCGCGGCCTAGTATTTTTTACAACACAAAAAAATATTTAAAAAATCGTGTGAAATTACGAATTTAATCAAATGCCGATCTGCATGCATCATGCTGATGTTTAAAGATACTGAACTATTAGAAACAGAAAACACTTACGCTTGCAAATATTTTCATTCGTCTTCACATTGATGAAGTTTCGTAAAGTTATATGAGTAATTATTAATTATTTTTGAATGACAAATCTCTTAGTTATGTAAGTATATTTCTAACTGAAGCCATTAATTCTTTTCTATCATATCAGGAGCTAATGACGCGTTAAACTTCTAAACTTCAGCCAAGCGTTAAGTATTGCTGTAAGTTAAGAGAACCTAGCGTGTAAAATCAAAACGACTATTGCAGCATTGTGTCTACTATCAGCAGAAAGAAATAGCTTCGTTTTAGTACTTTGTTCGTTTTTTGACATTTCGTAATCAATACGTAAATAATACTACAAACTTATGGTACACTACTTATTATGTCACCGTAAAATTGTAAACACAGTTAGATTATAATCTATTTAGCGAGATTGTCATCTGTCGAAAGATTGTGAACCGTAATGGATATAAACTACTTGGTTTTGGTTGCTTGGTTGAATACTAACCTAACGTAACCTAACTAAATAAATTTAGTCGTAAATTTAGTCGGGAGATATACGGAACCTGGAGGCGGCTGGATAAGCTAAAGACGATATTGTGTGGGCATTTAAAATTATAGCAAAAAGAAGTAATGAAGAAGCGTGTAGATAAAGCAATTACTAATTGAACGAAAAGCGACGACCCATCTTTTACTTTATCAACTTTAATTGTTTTTCAGTTACAAAAGTGTTTAATATAAATGACATGAAATGTCATCCATGGTCATTTCACATCATTAGCAGTAACATGGAAGTATTTTCATCTTGACCTTAAAAAAATAAAGTTTCTTAAATAAATCTATTAAACAAAATCATGTCACGCCGTTTACCGCTTATCACTCATCACTTAAAGCAACTATTTAGCCTCGGTTACTTTAACAATCTTTAACGAAGTTCCAAGCAAAACCAGGCGTACTCCCAAGTTGTGTAAAATCGTAAAACTCCGTACTTTGAGCTCGAGTTCTCGAATTTAATCTTGCAATTTAATAGAGTGAAGTGATTAATATCGAAGACGGAATGTAATCTACCCTTTATGGCGCCTTTACTTCCTTCCTCGTCGGTCCGTCTATTGGCGATATTTCTATAATAACCCGGCTGCTTATAGAAATTTCGAACTGCTATCAGGTGAGGTATAGGCGGTCATACTGTCGACATATTTTCTCAGAGCTTATGTGTGTACAAGCGTTCCCTATGCTTTAAACCTATAAATATTGATTAAATTGTTAAGTAAGTTAAGCGTTATTGTAATATTGAATAAATATAATTTATTGTGATATTAAACATATAGTATATACGTTCTAGATTTTTTATTTTGATTTGTTTTTCTTTTTAAGTGTATTTGTATTTCTGCTTTTTTATTATGTTTTCTCCTTATATGTCACGAAATGTAATGTTTAAACGTCATGCATGCCTATAATTTTAGTGATTACATTGTATTAAATATTAAACAATACCTCATGTTCTTTATCTAATTACTTTGTTGGTGTGCTAAATAAATGAAATGAATTGAAATGAAATAGTTGCGTCAATTTGTAAGGTATATTTGTTGTCGATCCTAGCCAATCGCCAACCATTTTGGATCGCACTGTACTAACGCTCATGTTGCCGGTCATTTTGACACGCCACTATCTAAAATGAGGTAACACATAAATAAATACACCCACCGTCGCATACGTAGTTCTAACCCCAAACTAAGATACAAGTCTTGTGTCGAGGGTATCAAAACTACGAGAGGCTTTTCGGTCTCACAAACACCCAGACCCGAAGCAAATGTTTGTGGATCACACAAACATTTGTCTCGGTGCGGGGATCCAATCCGCGGCCGCTTGTTTTTCTAACTGGTGGTTAGGAAACTGCGCCATAGATTCAAATTTAAAATTCTAGACTATCGTATATCCCCAGATTATACCTAAGCTAAGGATCGTAATAGACACAAGTATGTCAAATTCCTCAGATTAGTGACGTCATTCCACAAATGTATATTAACATACCGAAAACGTTTGAAACACTCGCGATCGGCTAATTAACATACTGACGGGAAGTTATAACAAGCTTTAATTAAATATTAGTTATGTTCACATGATTTGGTATATCGACAAGATTTCCTTATCTCATATTCTTACGCCTGTATCCCCGAAAGTGATGATAGAAATCAGAAGTCGTGATGGCCTCGAGGTTTAGGCACGCGGTCGAGAATCTCAACGGTCGCGGATCAAACCCCAGGCACACCTTTGACTTTTCTTAGTTATGTGTATATTCACAAAGAACTATCACATACTTTAACGGTGAAGAAAAAAACATCGTTATGAAAACTGCACACCTAAAAGTTCTTAGGAATTTTTGGGTGTGTAGTCCGCTTACCCGCACTAAGCCAGCGTGGTGGACTAAGGCCTAAACGCTCTCAGTTGTAGAGGAGGCCCGTGGCCAGCAGTGGGACATATATGGGCTGATGATGTTGACGATCATCAACCCTCACTTTGCCAGCTATTATGTCCTAAGTAGAACATGACAAGCCTACTATCATTTTTCAGATACTTTTCTAGACTCCGTAATACTGCTTCTGAAAATTCAAATCACTGAACTCGATCAGGGAATCGACCTCGAGACCTCTCACGCCGCATACTTAAACCTTGGGACCAATGCATTCATTCACATTATTAACCAGGAAATAATCCTGGGACCATGGTAAACTACTGCTGACCTATGAATTAGATTTATCCCAGTTTAAAGCTAATGCACCCTCAGGACCAATAATACGATAACAAACTAACAGCCAAGAGTTACTTGGGAGACTAATTTGGTTGGTGCAAGTAACGCTCAAGTTAAGATAGTTAGCAGTTTGAACAGATACGATTTATCTATATAAACAATTACTCTTGAGACAAGTAGTATCACATTGCAGTATTTGGGGATAGGAAGACCTACAGAAGCTTAATGAGGATTGAAACCAATGTTCCATAGAAAACCGGTATAAAATATTTTTGGTATCTGTACAAAAAATCGTAAAGGCCTCGAGGCTTAGCCACGCGTTCGAGAACCTCGACGGTCGCGGGTTCAATCCCCAGGCACACACCTATGACTTTTCGAAGTTATGTGTATTTTCACAAAGAATTATCACGTACTTTAACGATGAAGAAAAACATTGTGATGAAATCTGTACACCTAAAAATTCTTAGGAATTTTTTTGTTGCGTAGTCCGCCAACCCGCAGTAGGCCAGCGTGGTGGACTAAGGCATAAACCCTCTCAGTTGTAGTGGAGGCCCGCGCCCAGCAATAGAATTTATATGGGCTGATGATGATGATATGTATATCGTTGATAACTATTCGCACAATATACAAAATACTTAAGTTTCATTAAAAATTTTAAACAAAATATCCACGGTGAAATTAGTGTGCTTATTCCAAGATGAATGGGCATTTTCAAAGCATCACGACAGCTACAAAATGATTCTGACTTATATAAATAAATACACCCAACAGTCACATGCATAGTTCTGACCCCACACTAAGACATGAGTCTTATGTCGTGGGTATCAGAAAATACGAGACTTTTTCGGTCTCACAAACACCAGACCCGAAACAAATACTTGTGGATCATACAAACATTTGTCTCGGTGCGGGGATCGAACCCGCGGCCTCTCTTTTCGCAAGCTGGTATCTAGCCAACTGCGCCACGGGGCTGTCGACTTATATAAATAAATACACCCAACAGTCACATGCATAGTTCTGAAATGACTCTTGTGTCGTGGGTATCAGCAACTACGAGACTTTTTCGGTCTCACAAACACCAGACCCGAAACAAATATTTGAGGATGAAACAAACATTGGTCTCAATGCAGGATTGAAGCCACGGCCTCTTGTTTTATAAGCCTTGCCAACCGTGCCACAGATGCTGTTAAAAAAATATGTATGTATTCTTATGAATAAAAACGATTGATGAATGACATTACCGGTAGATATAAAAAACATACAATAAAACTTTTCCCGACCCGGGAATCGAACCCGGGACCTCTAGATCGCACGGCACATACTTGTGCCGCGAGACCACGAGGCAGTCGTAAAATAAAAATACAGTCAAAGATAATATAATAGTAATAATGGTGTGGCCAGCATCATGCACGCCATAATTATTATTTGCAATACATTGCGGTTTCATTAAATCAAGCAACCAAGACTGTTAAATAAATAAAATCATTTTTTGACTCTCAAGGTAGTCGAAAAAGTCATCGCTGTTCTTCTCTGGTCAATTTACTTTAACCGCGTAATGGATCGCTCAAAAAAAGGAAATCCGGTTTAATCAAGTTTTTCATACTAATCCGCAATGTAGGCAACAATTTCGATTACGCTGGATCAGCAGATTTTACATAAGCCTGTTTAGATTCAAAGTCTATAATCGACGACAGGTCACTCGTTAGACGGGCGTGACGTTGTCGTCTTTGGGTAGATTATCTTATTGGACTTGGTTTCATCAAATGTTTGGGCAAATTTACAAACTATATACAAATAAATACACCCAACAGTCACATACATAGTTCTGACCCCACATTAAGATACGAGTCTTGTGTCGTGGGTATCAGAAACTACGAGAGACTTTTCGGTCTCACAAACACCCAGACCCGAAACAAATATTTATGGATCACACAAAC
This sequence comes from Hemaris fuciformis, assembly GCA_907164795.1. Classification (NCBI taxonomy): domain Eukaryota; kingdom Metazoa; phylum Arthropoda; class Insecta; order Lepidoptera; family Sphingidae; genus Hemaris; species Hemaris fuciformis. The sequence goes on from OU015452.1 coordinate 2,230,931, forward strand.
ATTTGTCTCGGTGCGGGGATCGAACCCGCGGCCTCTCGTTTCGCAAGCTGGTGTCTAGCCAACTGCGCCACGGGGCTGTCAACTATATATATTACTTGTGGATTGCGGTTCAAATATTTGACTCAACGTCAAAATATATTTTCATGTACTGGTGTGTTTTTATTTTTATTTTGATCCTCATTATAGTAAAACGACATTGAAATCTGATTTCGTCATTCCGAAAGAAACTTTTTAATACATTATTTTGATATTCCTTAAAATGTGGGTATTTGTGAAATTGTATGTTGTCAACACAAACCAATACAGTCGTCTTCGCGCAGTCTTTGTTACCGCTGAGTTTTGTGATTTGTGCGTGGCTTCATTCCGATTTTAATGTGCAACTTCCTGTGAATAATTTCTACTATGTTAGGATATATTGTTGTGTGTGATATGACTACTTTATAAGTATTGCGGTCTTTGTAGTGTGTAAAGTATTTTTTTTTAAATAGTCAGTACCAATAGTCTTTGTATGCGTGTATGTAGTGTGAAGAGTATTTTTTTTTTCATTTGAAAATAATCAGTACCAATGCGGAATTTGGAATTGGGTCTGAAAATGTGAGTGCAAAAGTGAGAGTGTGTGTGTATCATTTTACAAAAGTGGATCTTAAGTGGTAGTGAGTGATCGACTGCAGGCGAACATGAATAGGCGAATCACAGACAAGGAGTTTGAACCAAGGTTAGTGCATTTATACTTGTTAACCACTTGTTAATCTGTATCCGTTCTTCTCTAGTGGTGTTGCCTTCCGAATTGGCTGGTAAAATACTCCTTAAATAGCTGAATCTAAGGGATAAATTTAATATAATGGACAATTAGAAAAACTCGATGTTTCAGTAATATTGGAGTATGTTTTACTGTTACATGTCATTGATACGTGTATCAAATATTATTGTAATATAAAGACCGGTTGAAGAATTAAGGGACTTTTAATTTTTGACCAACCGGTGGGCATGCAATATTTCAAATTACCAAGTCATAAAATTATAGTATAAAATAATTAAGCAACTGAATTTAATACTTCATTTAATGGGTTTTTTTAAATACAATTTTTGATATAAATATAAAATTTATTATAGAATAAATTTCATCAGGCGTTTACAAACATAAAAATCTTAGAACTGTATTTTAACAACTTGTTACGTACGGGGATCGATCCCATGACCGTTCTAGTTCAATAAAAGAGAAAGCCAACTTTATAACGTCGATTTTTCCACCATCCTGGACAACAGCAGACTTATAAAAGGCACCCCATATTTATATAAAACCGTGTCAAGTCGTGTCTTATATACTCAGCCTATCGCCGTCCACTGCTGAACGTAGGCCTCCCCAAGTAGGCGCCAACCATCCCGGTCTTGAGCAGCCCTCATCCATCCGCCACCCGCCACCTTTCTCAAGTCGTCGGACCATCGTGCTGCAGGACGTTCCACACTACGTCTGTCGTAATTAATTAAGTCGTGTCTTAAATCATGGAAACTACTAGAGATACCACGACAAAATGCTTAGTACGGGAATAGAAACCACGGTTTCTTGTTTCTCCACAGAGGCCTATGATAAGTATTCCAAAGCAATATATTTAGAGGTGCTGACCAACAATGCAATGAAGCACATTAAATGCCAATTTTAGTGGAATGTAATGCTCAGGCGGGTTAAGCTTTCTAATTTAAGTTGGAGTTCGTTCCGAAAACAGATTTCGCCGTTGGGAGAACTCGGATTGACGAACACCTCTGTGTGAGCGACAGGCGGGGGCGGAAGCGATTTATCTTGATTTCTAGCTTTTATTTTTATGAGGAAGTAGTGATAGCCTCGAGGTTTAGGCACGCGGTCAAGATTCTCGGTGATCGTAACGCTCAAAGAGGCACACACCTCAAAAATTACGAAGTTATGTGTGTCATCATCAGCCCATATGGGCTGTGTACATATATTATGTACATATTATGCCCCACTGCTGGGCAAGAGCCTCCTCTACAACTGAGAGGATTTAGGATTTAGTCCACCATGCTGGCCTAGTGCGGGTTGGCGGACTACACACCTAAGAAATTCTTAAGAAATTTTAGATGTGCAGGTTTCCCCATGTGGTTTTGCACCATTAAAGTGAGTAATGCTTCATTGTGGATACACACATAACTTCGAAAAGTCAGAGGTAAGTGCCTGGTGTTTGAACCCGCGACCGCCGAGATTCTCCACCGCGTGCCTAAACCTCGAGGCCATCACAACTTACTGACTTTATTCGTTACTTAGAATTAATGTTCGTAGTGTTTTTGCACTGGCATGCAAAATAAGTTAACTGTCACCGTATGTTAATTACAGTACAAACTAAAAAGCGTCTAAGGTTTTGCAAGTATCTCGCACCAGTTGACATAATTTGGATTATATCCGGATTTCTAAAAAGCTTTATTTACGAATACTGCCTCATGGTCTCGCGGTACAGGTGTGTGCCGTGCGCTTTAGAGGTCCTGGGTTCGATTCCCGGGTCGGGCAAAGTGTTATTGAGTTTTTCCATTAGAAACTTCTCAGTAGCAGCACGGAGTCAGGCAATGTGTCCGAAAAACGGCAATAGGCTCGCCCCCTATACGTGGTACTGAAACATACCTGGCGAAATGTGGGTGTAGAAATGCACCTCTGCCTATCCCATCAGGAAATACAGGCGTGAGTTTAAGTATGTATGTTTATTCGCAAATTAAAACTATGCATTATAATAGTCATTGATTTGCTCCCGTTATGTCTTGTGACTTAGCCCGTCACCGCAGTATGCGCTCCCTCGCCAACTGAAAACTCACTTATTTTAACTTAAGTTCAAGTTTAGATACTTGGAGGATCCTCGACTTTTGACTCAGTTGATTCTTTAATGAAGATTCGATGGTAATAGCCGACAATATATTAAATTATTAACTTGAAATGTTCCTGTGAATAACTCATTGAAAAGTTTTGCAAAAGTCGTAATTCTAATCGAAATTATGAAGATAATTGAATTCGTACACTCTATAACGGTGATTAAAAAGGTAGACTGTTTCGAGTCTCGGCGCAAGTATGTGCCGTGAGATCTAGAAGTAGCAGGTTCGATTTCAAGCTCGGGCTGTGTTATTAGGTTGTTCCAATAAAACATTCCCAATAGCAGCACGTAGTACAGAGACGTGCCCAAAAAACGGCAACAGGCTCGCCCCCTATTAACTGGGATAAAAATATACCCCCTGCCTACCCGTTTGCGGAATATAAGCGTGATTGAGTATTTAAAATGGTGGAAATGAAGTAGAGTAAAATGCTAAAGCCAAATTTGGTTTCAAAATAATCATCATCATAATCATCAGCACATATACGTCACACTGCTGGACACGGGCTTCCTCTACAACTGAAAGGGTTTAGGCCTTAGTCCACCACGCTGGCCTAGTGCGGGTTTGTGGACTACACACCTAAGAAATTCCTATGAACTATTTAGGTGTGCAGGTTTCCTCACGATGTTTTCCTTCGCCGTTAAAGTAATTGATAAATCGTTGAGAATACATTATACACACATAACTCCGAAAAGTCAGAGGTGTGTGCTTGGGGTTTGAACCCGCGACCGCCGAGATTCTCGACCGCACGCCTAAACCTCGGGGCTATCACTACTTTGTTTTCTCTGCTATTGTCAGTGTTTAATCCACCATGCTGGAAGTGCGGATTGGTTAAGTTTAAACATTTATTGCATTTACTTTTTCTTTTATTACAACCAATAAAATATTTTCATATTTAAAATACAAACGTTACAAAAATATCGATGCGTCGGAGCCATTGTTGGCATTCCGCGCGTTATTGTGAGGTCGCCGTAAACTCGGAAATAAATGCCGCTATAAACACATTGCATGTTTAAAAATTCATTGGGCAAATATCTGAAAATCCTTTGTAATTCCGTAAAAAAAATATATGTAATTTTTCATTTATTTTATTTTCTGGTGGCTTTCTACGATTAAGTTTAAGGTGAAGATTCAAAACATAGCCGCCATAATTCTAGAATTAAATTTATCTCGAAATTAATAATCTATACTCTTCTATCTCTATACAAATAAATAAAATTGGAGTGTCTGTTTGTAATATTGAAAGAACCGCTTTTTAATAAATGCATATGGATTTATACACGGTAGATATACCAAAATAACGTATTTTACAATTTTTGTCTGTCTATCTGTCTGTTTGTTCCGACTAATCTCTGAAACGGGTGGACCAGTTTTAACGGGACTTTCACTGGCAGATAGCTGATGTAATAAGGAGTAACTTAGGCTACTTTAAGTTTATAAATTTTCTTAATAAAAAATATTTTTCCTTGTGGACGAAGTCGCGGGCCCAGCTAGTCATAAATATAAATACACTCAACAGTCGTATACATAGTTCTGACCCCACTCTAAGATACGAGTCTTGTGTCGTGGGTGTCAGAAACTACACGAGACTTTTCGCTCTCACAAATACCCAGACCTGAAATAAATTGTAAATCACACAAAATTTGTCTCGGTGCGATCCCTGCACATTTCTGAACCCAGATTTAGCCAGGTATGTACTCGTATCAGTCCCACGTAATAGGGGACGAGTCTATTGCCGTTTTTCGGGCACGATTCCAGACTTCGTGCTGCTACTGAGAATTTCCTAATGATAAAACCTATTTGGTTTTCACCCGATTCGGGAATCGAACCCGGGACCTCTGTAGAGGTCCTCGGTAGAGGTGTGATGTATCACACAGCACATACTGATGCCGCGAGACCACGAGGCAGTCAAATCATCATATCATAACGAAAGTTTTTTTGAGTGCTCGCAAATTGCACCTGAAACTCCAAAATTATTTCTCATCTCTTTTTTGTAATAAAACGATTAATCCCTGACAATTATAATGACCTTACAAAGCATGCATTAAGAAGTTTAGAAAAAAATAAGCTAACAAAGGAAAAAATCATATACAGCCAGTCAGCCATTACGGCGCATAAATTATTCACACCCGCCCAGTGGAATATTACGTGGGGTGACATTCTGATTAATATTAAACACGTGTAAACGCTGCCTAGAAATAGGTTCCTGTGCCCACTACACTTTATTTATGACACTTTAAAAATGCCAGTTATATAAAGAAATTTTTCAAAAGAAAAAAATATACACTGCCTTTTTTATGAAAAAATAGATTTAATAAAAATAATTAAATTTCGTATTGTCCGGTGTAGCTTGAAATGTCAGCAGGCCGTACCGTAAGTGTACCGAATGACAAGAGATGAAAGTGTCTCAGAGGTGCAGTTTATTTTGCCGGAACAATATGTGTATATTTTTTTATATCGGCTAAAATCTTTATACAAAAAACAGTTTCCCGATTGGAATAATTCACAAAATTCACCTACATACATAATCTCACGCCTGTATTCCCCGAAGGGAAAAAAAGGTGCCTTTCTGCACCCACTTAAATTCTATTGCCGGCGTGTCTATTGCCGTTCGGGCACATTTCCAAAGTCTGATCTGTTACTGAGAATTTTCTAATGGAAAAATCCCAATAACATTTTGCCCGACCCGGTAATCGAACCCTGGACCTCTAGATTAAACAACACATACTAGTGCCGCGAGACAACGAGGCAGTCCAAAATCCAAACACGAAAAAATTATATCGATTGAAAAAAAAAAAAATGTGTGTGTGTACTTATGTACACGCGTTAGAAGTTATACTTCATACATAAATATATATTTTCTTAAATAATATTAATAATATATTATAAAAAAAAATATGTCAATCCCTTTTTATTACTGTCACTATTCTACATTCTTAAAATTTAAAACAAACTTTTTCTGAATAACTTTTTGGTGTCGGTGTGCGCGCGCATCGTAAAAAATCACTCTCATCATTTTTCCCTAACGCGCCAAAAGAAGTATAACTTCAAAAAAAAACAACAATATCACTCCTAAATGTCACGACCGAAATACTCATACTACTAGTGATTTAAAAAATAAATCACTGGCTTGCGTATTCCACAACAATCGTGACATTTTTTAGTTCCATTTTTAAAATTTCAAAAGTCTTCCAACGACCGAATGACCCATACCGGTCAGTACATTCGATTCGAGATTACATATACTAGAGCTGACCTCTAATCGGTATCAGACGTGTTAAGTTCGATTGCGGAATTCTCGCATTTTGCGGTTTGATACGGTTGCTCGATAGTAGCCAGTTACTATTTGCATTGAAAAGTAAACTGTTGGGGCTGTGTAAGCAATTTCCTTCGCGTGTTCTTCCTATGGTAAATGGCAATATAAAATATTGTCTGCAGACTGTAAAACTTGAATAAATATTGTTATGTACACTCACGTAACACGATATACACAACGAGTTCAGCTGTATTTTTCGATGCTACACCCAGTTTTCACCACCTATTTTAAAGGCCCATGTAATAGGGAGCGTATAACTATAGTAATCAATTATCTGGCAACGTATTGCTGCTTAGAATTGCCTTTTAGTAAACCAATGTAATAATAACAAGTGATGGATTAGGCGCACTGTAGAGTCAACGGTCGCAGGTTCAAACCCAAGACACATACCTCTGACTTCTTCGAAGTGATGTGTGTATTCACAATAAATAACCACGTACTTAAACGGCGAAGGAAAACATCGAGAGGAAGCCTACACACCTAAAAATTCTTAGGATTTTTTAAGGTCCGCCAACCCGCACTAGGCCAACTGTAATGCCACTTTAAAACAGTAGAGAAGGCCTCGATTTATCATCGTGCAGTTGAGAATCTCGGTGGTCGCGGGTTCAAACACCAGGCACATACCTCTGACTTCTCGATGTTATGTGAATATACAATGAATTATCACTTACTTCAACAGTGAAGGAAAACATTGTAAGGAAGCCTGGACACCCAAAAAATCTTAGAAATTTTTAAGGTGTGTAGTCCACCAACCCGCACTAGGCCAGCGTGGTGGACTAAGGCCTAAACCCTCTCAGCTGTAGAGGAGGTCTGTGCCCAACAGTGGGGCTTATAGGACGTATAGGGAGCTTAAGGCACTTTCTTCTCGTTAAAAAAGGCGTACTACTAAGACTTTAAGCATAATAAGCGTTCTAAATAGGATAGAATAGTGTCGAGCCAACAGCGCAATCTAGATTGCCAATTAACTCATTTATTTACTTACCCAAAGTCTTAGATAGCCAGTTTTTAATTCCCAAATCTGATGTCTGAACTGTCTATCGCCCTAAATAAATTTACTCGATCTGAAAATTGTACCGCGTCAAAAACAACGTTAAAACGAATTCTTAAAAGGTTTCCACGGCGGAATCAAGTTTACTTATTCATTTTCGTCGAAAGAATTTAACATCGGTGCCCCTCAGAGAATTCTCTTCGGAAATAAATGTGAGCTGTCGCAGTTAATATAAAAATGCCTTTGTCATGCCCTGCCTTTCTTGTTTTTAGGATTATGGTAGTTTCCGAACGATTTGCGACGGTTGAACTGTCAAATAGATGCCAGAATTTAGCACATATTTCTGAGTTTCCCAATTAAATGTTTAAGATCTAGCGTTCTGGCGCGGCTCTACCTAGACACAATGATATAAAAACATCCAAAAGATAAGATACGATTCTGCTTTCGTGGGTATCAGAAACTACGAAAGACTTTTCGGTCTCACAAACACCCAGACCCGAAACAAAGAGGCTGTTCAAGTATTACGTAAGCATATTTATTACAATTATTTACCCTCCCCCCCCCCCCATCCCTCTTGTCAGTAAAAGTAAGCAAAGCTCTTACCCCCCATGCTTACGTAAACATTTTTCAATTAATGTATTGTTTTCTTAAATATTATAATTATAATGTTATAATTGTATTTTAAAAATAAGAAAGTAGATTTAACTAGCGATGACGTAATCATCATCTAGACTCCCCTACCCCCCATGTCATCCAAAATAAGCAAAGCAAAGAAATAGTGCTTACGTAATACTTGAACGGCCCCAAATATTTGTGGATCACACAAACATTTGTCTCGGTGCGGAGATCGAACCCGTGGTCTCTCATTTCGCAAGGTGGTGTCTAGCCTTCGCCACGGGGCTGTCAATGATATTCAAAGAGAAACTTAGTACAGTCTCCAGAATCCCGTCTACGTCTATGCCAAAATTCATCTAAACCGGTTCAGCAGTTTACGCTTGAAAGCATAACAAAGTTACTTATTTTCCCATCAATATTAGTGAAGATAAATATTTCTGTTAGATCAGCTCCGAGCTTCCTCTGAACGCGTTGTTGTAAGTAGTGTTCCGTTAGTTCTTTCCCAAGAATCAATCTAACAAAATCTGTGGAAAGTCAAATCTGCAATTTAAATGTAATAATAAAGATAGTGTTTTTGAAGAAAGCGAAAGGAACACTAGGACGGTATACAAGTGAAAACAATTGAGTAGCCACGTAATCTCATAATTTTCGATTATTGTAACACAACCGATGAACGGATTTTTCCGATATTGTGGGTGATCATCGGCGGTGTTGACCACTTCACATAAGGTTCCTTTCACATATAAAAAAAAAACAATAAAAAATATTTCATTATAATTTTAATCCATCATTCGAAAAGCGTAATGTGTGCGCTTTTTATCGAATACGCATTAAACGCGGCAACTTGGAATCATAAATAACAGGTATTCATACACCGACTCCCTTTGCCACGTACAGGAAAAACCTCAAGCAAATATAAATCAAGCAGATTTCACCACAAACAACTCTCTATGCAGAAACGTCAATCTATGTTCATTTGTCACTACAACGTTCGAAAAGCCGGCCTTATGTACATATGTGCAGGTGTGTATAAAATATTTAGAGGAAAATTGTTATGTTAAGTAAACATTATTTTAAGTTGTTGAACTCTGAGCCCTAAAATTATATTTAGGTTTGTTTGTTCGTTTGTTTCCGTATACAATGAAAATGTGTGTAGTTATTGAACATGACAGCCTCGACACAAGTATGTGCTGTGCGATCTAGATGTTCCGGGTTTGATTCCTGGGTTAGGGAAAAGTGTTATTGCGATTTTTCAGCAGGAAATTCTCAGTAGCAGTACCCCTTCGGGGAATACAGGCGTAATTTTATGTATATATATATATATATATATATATGTATTGTTAAGTATTATTTATATATTAATTAATTATATATAACCTCTATCCTTGTATTATAATTGATAAAAAATTATATCTCCCGATTTTATAGGTAATATATACAACAAGACCAATGAGCTACTGTTATATAATAAAAGCTTGAGACAATCATTGTCACTTCAAAGTTTGTAACGTATCTCTGAAGTTGTTGGGAAACTTGGGCATTCATTGAGATAACTTACAATAAATGAGTGTTGTGTAACTTGTATTTGATTAAGGCAACGTGTAAATGATTAAGAACATACTATATGAATCGCCTGTACAAAGCAGAGGATGATAATCCGTCGAAACAAGAAACAAAAGATAATCCGCGTAACCGTCAGAAACTTGTGACAAGTATTATATGATTGACAAATATGTATATCTAATCTTAATTTTGTAGTGTCAGAAGTTTAAACCAATTTTGAGTTCATGTTGTTTTAATAGTTTAACTATTTAATTAATCCCTCCTTTTTATAGTTTTGGGTTCTCAAGCGTAGCATGAACTAATGTCGTTTATGGAAAGATTAAAAAATATATATTTGAAATTTTTCAACCATAAAAGTTCGTAGTGCGGAGTATACGAGTACCTTCCATGGCATTGCAACTAAAATAGACCTAAACCAGTACTAATTACGTGTTAAACCTTCTGCACATCACTTTCTTACGCAATCCTATGCCACTGACGCAGATTTATACGTGAAAAGTCTGTCATTTTGAGAAATGACCGGGAGTTTCCGCCCACAGAAGAGTTCACAATTGGGGGTCGGTACCTGTATGCGACGTTTGATTGATGGTCCAAAAAAATATAATGAGAAAAACATGTTACACCGCGATTTGTCTAAGAGTTTGGTGCGAGGTGCTGGAAGTTAGCAGTTAAAACGAATTTCTGCAGTTAGGAGGTAGATGGAGAACAAACAAAACAACTTTTCAGCTATATAATATACTATACGTTATCGTTAAGTTTTGCTACAAGACTTTAAGTCATTAAAACGTTCATTATTTCTTCTTTAGCCTCACTCAAAATCATTAAACCCTGCAAGAAATCGTTTAAACGATACAAATAGATCAAACTATATGCAAATAAACCTAAAGTTCATTTAGCTTTACTTTGCCAAGGCAAACATGAATGGAAGACAAACACAACTTTGATTTCAAACAAGTTTATTTAGAAATAAAACAATTGCAAATCATCATTTTATATATTATGTATATAGTATCCGATTTTAGGATAGGATACTAAGATTAATTAAGATGTTATTATTAGAGTATGTGGCAAAATGTGGGTGCAGAAATGCACCTCTGCCTACCCCTTCGAGGAATACAGGCGTGAGTTTATGTATGTATGTATGTATTTATTTAAAGTAAAAATGGCACAGATGATGGTCAGAGTTCTCTCTTACATCAAAGTAAGTCGGGGATTGCCCAGACTGTCCGCTCGAGCCCCATACAATTAGTTCTTTTGCTACCTGGGTTTCTCATCCCCGCATTGGTCATACTTACGTTCCCACGTATACAAATATTTTCTTCATCATCATCATCAGCTCAAATACGTCCCACTGCTGGGCACGGGCCTCCTCTACAACTGAGAGGGTTTAGGCCTTAGTCCACCACGCTGGCCTAGTGCGGGTTGGCGGACTACACACCTAAGAAATTCCTAAGAACTTTCTGGTGTGCAGGTTATAATATTTTCTAAAATTTCTTAACTACACATCTGTTCATTTGGGATTTTTTTCTAAATCCCTTTATTTACAACCTCTTCGAAAAAATTACCTACTGCTAAGTACAAATGTGCAATAAAACAATATAATAGAAAAACTTAAACCTAGAAATGACCATTCCACATATAAACTATATAGACCCGTGCGTTATCATCTCTAGGATAGGAACCGCGTCTACCAAGAAACTATTTTGGCGGTGTGGGTTTGAGTCCCAGGCACACACCTCTGCTCAACAAAACGACTAAAATAAATAATAATAAATACACCCAACAGTCACATACATAGTTCTGACCCCACACTAGGATACAAGTCCTGTGTCGTGAGTATCAGAAACTACGAGAGACATTTCGGTCTCACTAACACCCAGACCCGAAACAAATATTTGTGGATCACACAAACATTTGTCCCGGTGCGGGGATCGAACCCGCGGCCTCTCGTTTCGCAAGCTGGTGTCTAGCCAACTGCGCCGCGGGGCTGTCAAGGTTAATAAATAGGTTATAATTACCATCTAAACCTATTCTAATCCTGCAGGCGGAAAAGCGACCAGCCCTTTATAACAAAACTAAAGCATCCAACTATTTGTGAAACATTTAGCAGTGTAAGAACGAACAAACACGACTATCCGTCACATAGAATTTTTATTACGTCGCCGAGGGAAAACAGGCTTATATATTTTATTTGCACGATTTGTACAAGGGCCGTTATTCTAATCTGCCAGATAAATTGTCTATTTGTTATTCAACGCGATAAATTTTGCACAGACCTCGAACGTTCGCTTACAATGTCTTGAAATCCAGGGAGGATTACAACCAAAAGTCTGGCTGAAATTTAAAAAAATGTATATTATGCCTTTGTTTCCCAACGAAGTCGTGATGGCTTCGAGGTTAAGGCACGCGGTTGAGAATCTTGACGGTCGCGGATTCAAACCTCAGGCACACACCTCTGACTTTTCGAAGATATGTGTGTATTCACATAGAATTATCACGTACTTTAACAGTAAAGGAAAACATCGTGATGAAACCTGCACACCTAAAAGTTCGCAGGAATTTCTTAGGTGTGTAGTCCGCCAAACCGCACTAGGTCAGCTTGGTGGACTAAGGCCTAAAACCGCTCAGTTGTAGAGGAGGCCCGTGCCCAGCAGTGGAACGTATATGGGCTGATGATGATGATTATGTTCCCCAAGGGTGTAGGCAAGGATGCGTTCCTAAACTGATATTTCACCAATTGTGGTTCCGTCCCACGTAATAGGGAGGGGAGCCTATTGCCGTTTTTTGGGTACAATCCCATAACCTTATAAAACTTTACCCGAACCGGGAATCGAACCCGGGATCTCTAGATTGCACTGCACATACAAGCGGTACAAGACCGCGATATTTATATTTTCAATTGTTTGATTTACAACAATAGGCCTGAAAAGGACGGTTCGTTTTTTTATTCGGACGAACGGAACCCAAAAAAAGGTCTAGAGCAAGATCATAACGGGTTACGTCAGTGAAATATAATTGTGGAATGGCCGCGCCGAGTGGCCATTAGGGCGGAAGTAATAATAGCGTGATGAAACCATAATGTCGGCAATTTGCCTAACCGACGGCTTTTAATTAGTCGGCAAAGAAACCTCCAACCTTCGCGACCGGGATTTAGGTTTGCTGAATGTGCTTCTACCTTCAATTTAGTTCTGATTTTGCTTAGAATAGAAAAAATTGTACAAACAGTCGCTCCATCCAATAAATTAAGTGTTTTTTTTTAAATATAAGTAATATAAAAAAATCGCCATTACAAAAAACGTTGGTTTTGCGAGTTTAGGTTATGTGAATTTTATTATTTTTAATTTTAAACCTTTTATTATTTTTGGCTCCAAGATATTGTCACTTACGTTCTCAATCTTTCTTCAGATTTTTTAAATAGAGTTAATCAACCGTCCTGTTATTTTGACGCGAGAAAGGTTTTTTAAGCCAATAATTTTTTATTTTTACTTATTTTTACACTGATGATAGATCTAGGGCGGTTCGTAGAGACTGTCGATTGATAAACCCGATAAAAACCATATAGACAGTAGCTAGTAGGCACAATTGTATCGGCTTGCACTAAGTGAAAATTACTGAATTAAATCAAGGACCCAAAATATAACAACCCCTCAATAAATAAATAATACTCGTTTATATTAGTCTTTAAAAGCATTCAAAAAAAACTATCGCACAAAATATAGATTTTGTTTATTTATTCATTTAGTTAAAACATAAAAGGTAAAGCCCAAGACTTAACGTATAGAAAAATAATAATTTTAAGTTCGCCTGCTATTACGTGGGTGATACATATCCGGTGAAACGTGGGTGCAGAAATGCACCTCTGCCTACCCCTACGGGGAATACAGGCATGAGCTTATGTATTTACATATGTAATTTCAAATAAATTTCATGACTACGACGCTAATCATACATTGAATTTGATCGGTAAATAGTATTCAATTTTTACTTAGACTTACGTACATACGTATCTTAGACATGAAGCTCTTTGACCTCCAAGTCAACAAGTCTAGTCGGCCATTCCACTTGAAAGGTGTCTGGCATCTTAATTCAAAGGCCTTTGCTTATATTTCTCTCACTGATGAGAGAAAATTATTTATTATATATAACATCACAAAGATTCTTATCAAAATTAAATTAGAATTTAACACCCTTGACGCAAAAAAGAAAAATAGAAAAAACGGTTATTTATTATAATATTATTCGCTTTATATTAAATTTTAATAAAGTACTTTAATGTTGAATAAAAAGTGAAGAAACTTAAAATAACAAATTTCTTAGGTGTATAGCCCGTCAACCCGCACTAGGCCAGCGTGATGGACTATGGCCTGGCCCTTGTCAGTTGCAGATGATGCCCAGCAGCATATAGAAATATTAAGCTATTTTAAGCACGTGGTCGACCATTAAAGATGGAAAGGGTAGACGAAAAAAGTATATGTAATAAATAGACTTCACCAGACATTCATTCTGTCTTGTCTACCCAAAAATGGTAGACTGAGATATTTCTGAAACTAGATAAAGTTTTCCTTATTAAGTACTTGCAAGCTGCTTGCTGCTGCTACTGAGTTTTTCCTAACCGAAACATTATTATGACAAATTTAGGTCCCCTTAGATCCGCTGAGCTTCATTGATCGGTGTCATTACTGTGCGTGCCGCTGTTGATCCTTGAGCACGGGAGTTACAGTGGCGGGTGTGTGGTGGGATAGGGACAAAAAAAAACAAAACATTCCATGACCCTTATTGAGACCTGGGCTATGCGCCACTTTACGCCCTGGGACCAACGAGACAGTTCTAGGGCTTATACATATCCTGTCACATCTTTCTACTTTACATCAAGGCTAACTGGGACTTGAGATTGAACGCCTCCATTCTAATTGGGTTTTTATTCCGTGCAATTAAGACCCCTGGCTTGTAGACGCGGGTGATGTCGAACAAAAGTTTCTGGCCTAACTACTTTTATAACGTGGAGCTGTTTGAGTATGTGATAAAGATATATTTTTAGGAAATTGTAGTGACGATAACACTAATGGCTTTGAGGATAATGTACGTTGTAGGATCAAAATCTGGGCGGTCGTGACTACGATTCCCGAGAAAACATTTTTATTTTAACTATGGAGTGCGCAGGTTTTAATATTCCGTTGAGATGCCAACGCCACCACGTCTTAGATGATTTATAATAGATAAAAAAAACTAGTTAAAGCGTGCCTCTATCACAACTTACCTAGCTCCGAAACAAACAAACCTTCCTTCCAGTTATTTTGTATATAGAATACCACGAAGAGAAAGATCCGTTGAAGAATGCACTTTGTAATATTCCGTTGAAGCCGCCCCGAACAATGTCATGAAAGCATGATAAATTCATGAAGATTTATTGTCATTTATCCAGCGGATAAAATGAATTTTTGCTATCAGAATTTATTTGGTACTCGAAGATTTATCATGAATATTATGATTTCTTTATAAAAGCCAGCTGAATAAGAGATAGACATATTTATTTTATCGGAGTCTGCTGGGAAAAAATAATTTTCGGAAACTGTTGGGGGAATCGTGTTCTGGAGTGGAGACCACGGCTCGGCAAACGTAGTGTAGGACGCCCTCTGGCTAGGTGGGGTGACGATATCCGCAAGGTGATTAGCATGAGGAGGGCCGAAGATCGAGCCCAGTGGCGTGCCATAGTAGAGACTTACGTCCAACAGTAGACGTGAAAAAGGCTGTTGATGATAATGATAATGATGATCTTCGGAAATATTCATAATTTAGTAATGACAAAAAAATCACACCTATAGAAGAAGGCAGAGGTGCATTTCTGCACTCACATTTCGCCAATAACAGAAGGCAAGCCTATTGGCGTTTTTAGGCATATTTCTGTGCTTCTACTGAGAATTTTCTAATGGGAAAACCGTTTGTCCGACTTATAGATCGATATCACAAAAACTAGTAACCACCAATATTCGTAATGGCTCGTTGAAAGCTCCGAACTAAATGCAACACCCTATCAATATTTGTTTAGTAATAATCGCGGTGTTTTTTTTGCACACGCCATTGTTCATTTCGGCTAACCGGACAACAGTATCGGGTGGACAATCGCGAACAAATACCGCAATTTGTCTCGTTTTTTATACGCCACAGAATAGAGACACATTGGTGATACCTTTAGGAAGCAATTTGTTGGTTTAGCACCTTTTCTTTCAGCGTACGGTTTAGGTGATGAGCGCGCGGTCGGTTATCATAAAATCTTGATGGTGAGGAGAAATACCCGACAGACATAAATACCAGTGGCGATACCTACTTCCATAGAAGCCCAAAAGCCCAGCATGCCTCATAAAATGCCGAAGAATCTTTAAGCTTTAAATGTTTATTTAACAAAAGAAATTTGACATATAAATGAGAATATACTGACCTCACAATAAACTAGACATCACAAATTAACGTGTAACGCTTTTGGGCTTCCGCTTTCCGAAGTACCGTCACTGGTATATACAGTTTGGTTTTTGATTGTAAACTGTCGAGAGATTGTGAAACGTACAATACTGATTAGGTACAATTTAACGCGTTATTTTTCGGTCCAATTTAATCTGTCGTAGTGAAACCACCAAATAGTGAAATGACATGCGACGGAACTCAGCTCGCGCGCTGATTAGTTAAACGGTATATGCTTGAGCCGGCATATTTTTTTTAAATTCGTTGGTTGTCGAATGTAAACAAAATGTGATTTATAGTGCTTAAAATAACTCACAGCTTTAGAATTAGGTATATAAAATTGTTGTGGATGTAGTGGTAATAGAAAACCTACTACCGTCCAATCAGGGACTGCCTTCAGACAGTTGACAATTTAACGCGCGACTGATTGTGATTTAAGACTTTAATTTAGATACCTATATTATAATCTATCAAAAAATAATGCGTTAAATTGTAAGCTGTACGTTCCGGTTTCAGCGCGGAGATCGAACCAGCGGCCTCTCGTTTCGCAAGCTAGTGTCTAGCGAACTGCGCCACTAGGCTGTCAAATATGCAACGTTGTCACACAATAGCACGAAAATAAACAACATAGCCGACCGTGTGTCTCAAACACTGAACGAGCGCGGGAACAAAGCGAAAAAAGGTTTTTGATTGTCGCAGCAGCATGAATATGCATTGATATGTATCAAAAGGTGCGCTCCCCGCGTGTTATCCGGATTAGGACCGGATAGCCGGATAACCGGACAACCGGCAGGTAAGCGGCCCTATGTTTTATGTGCCCGGATTACTGGTATTTTAAGGCCGCGATAGCGCGGTTAGTTATTATAAGCGGGAGATAGCTTCGATTTGCTGGCAATTGATGGGTTTTTTGCGGATTTATGTGGGAGATTCAGCTGAGCCATGACGTGTTGGCATATTTGTAGAATTTTTGGAATTTGTTGCACGTGCGTCAAATTTGATTTTTCGTTTTTCGGGATAAAAATTGTAAGTGATACGAGTATTTTAGATTGTAAACTGTCTATATACCAAAGTATATACAGATCCGTACAGCCATTCTGATGTCAAAGTAATGTACATCCGTATACATATATAAACTTTTCTATATATGAAATCAGTAGGTTGAAATTTTTACGTAAGGCTAAAGAAACAGTTGGCGAAAGGTGAATATTGAAATACTCCTCTACCTAACATCTCAGGGATACAGACATAATTTGATGTACAAAAAGCATTCATCATTCATCATCATCAGCCCATAGAAATCCCACTGCTTGTCAAGGACCTCCTCTGCAGTTGAGACGGTTTAGGCCTTAATCCACCGCGCTGGCCTAGTACGGGTTGGCGGACTACACCCTTAAAAAAATTCTAAGAAGCTTTAGGTAGGTGTTCTAAACGGTTCCTCACGACTTTTTCCTTCACCTCTAAAATACGTGATAATTAATTGTGAATACACACATAACTTTGAAAAGTCAGAAGTGTGTGCCTGGTGTTGGAACCCTCGAACGCCGAGATTCTCGATCGCGAGCCTAAACCATGATGCCATCACTACTTTAGCATTAGTAATTTCTACATATAAATAAAAATACACCCAACAGTCACATACATAGTTCTGACCCCACATTAAGATACGAGTCGTGTGTCGTGGGTATCAGAAACTACGAGAGACTTTTCGGTCTCACAAACACCCAGACCCGAAACAAATACTTGTGGATCACACAAACATTTGTCTCGGTGCGGGGATCGAACCCGCGACCTCTCGTTCCGCAAGCTGGTGTCTAACCAACTGCGCCACGGGGCTGTCAAATAATACTATATACTTAGTACTTACGCACTATACAACAGCGTTACTGAACCTAATCAGTCCATTACGCACTCGAGTGCGCTAAGTATCATAATCCCGTGGCAAAGACAAGGTGGGCTGTACACAATTATAACTTGTATATGTATCACAATATCAATAATTCCTGTTCTAATGGCAATCATACTGGGGCTGCAGTGGCTTAAGACATAAGAGGAAGCGAATAGAAAAAAAGCAGTGATGGCCTCGAGGTTACAGCGCGCTGTCGAGAATCTCGGCGGTGGCGGGTTCAAACCCCAGGCACACACCTCTGACTTTTCGGAGTTATGTGTGTATTCACAATGAATTATCACTTGCTTTAACGGTGAAGGAAAACATCGTGATGAAACCTGCACACCTAAAAAGTTTTTTGTAATACACACCGTATTCCGCCAACCCTCACTAGGCCAGCGTGGTGGACTAAGGCCTAAACCCTCTCAGTTGTAGAGGAGGCCCGTGCCCAGCAGTGGGACGTATTTGGGCTGATGATGAATAGAAAAATGTCGTAAGAGGATAAACCTAGCACACAATTGTGACGGCTTTTAAACTTGTGCAGCTTTATTGACAGTGTTTAAGATATGTGGTGGCTATGTAAAAAAACAAACTTTGCAAGTAGAAATGCCGAGACCGAAATCTATGATGGCACTTTTTGTAGAACTTGATTGATTCACAACATACATAAGAGTTTCCACAAGATATTGCTAAAGAAAAAACTGTCCGCCGGGGAGGCTTGAGACTTCGCCGCGCGCCGGGCTGGAAGGCCAGTGACACGGACATGCGTTTTCCTCCTCCCAGGGCTGGCGTGAAGAATAGGCATTTTCACCTATCCCCTCGGTATAAAAGATAGGCCCATGCCCAGCAATAGGCCAATCATTAACATCATCATCATCAGCCCATATACGGCCCACTGCTGAGCACGGGCCTCCCCTGCAACTGAGAGGGTTTAGGCCATAGTCCACCACGCTGGCCTAGTGAGGGTTGGCGGACTACACATCTCAGAAATTCCTAAGAACTTTTAGGTGTGCAGGTTTCCGTACGATGTTTTCCTTCTCCGTTAAAGCAAGTGATAATTCATTATAAATACACTCATAACTTCGAAAAGTCAGAGGTGTGCCTGTGGTTTGAACACGCGACCGCCGAGATTCTCGACCGCGCGCCGAAACCTCGAGGCCATCACTGCTTACCAATCATTAACAAGCATGTATTAATTGACTTCAAATTATTATTAAGCTCTCTTTCAGCTTGTAACTTGCGTGGTATTAATAATGGTAATTTCGATTTACGATAATAGCTTTCGCCATAACACAGCGGACGTCGTCACTCACTACTTGATGGCGTTTGCAGCCCCGCCTCCCCGTACAAATAATAACTACACTTAATTACATCGTAAAGCGTTTTCATTAAACTGCTGTGAAAACTGTATCAATAATAGTCAAATGTGTGTACCTATATTATGAAGAGGACACGTAATACATAATCTCACGCCTGTATTCCTCGAAGGGGTAGGCAGAACTGCATTTCTGCACCCACATTTCACCAGGTACATATGTATCAGTCCCAAATAATAGGGGGCGAGCCTATTGCCGTTTTTCGGGCACAATTCCAGACTCCGTGTTACTGAGAATTTCCTAAAGAAAAACACAATAACACTTTGCCCGACCCGGTAATCGAATCCAGGACCTCTAGATCGCACTAATTGATGAACTGTAAACTGTCTCTGTCTCTTTTATCGAATATTCGGATGAGCGAAAAGGACAGAGAATATCACGCACAACAAATTACGTATTTCGTTATACACAATGGATGAATTACTTAGACGATTACGATTTACTCTGTTGTTAATTAAATTCCTCGTTTTATAGATACAGTGTGTACTCAGTTTAGAATTTAGTTTTGTGTGTTTACAATGGCGGACAAAAGTTTAGTCATCATCAGCCCATATACGTCCCACTGCTAGGCACGGCCTCCTCTACAACTGAGAGGGTTTAGGCCTTAGTCCACCACGCTGGCCTAGTGCGGGTTGGCGGACTACACACCCAAGAAATTCCTAAGAACTTTTTGGTGTGCAGGTTTTATCACGATGTTTTCCTTCACCGTTAAAGTACGTGATAATTCAATGTGAATACACACATAACTTCGAAAAGTCAGAGGTGTGTGCCTGGGGTTTGAACCCGCGACCGTCGAGATTCTCGACCGCGTGCCTAAACCTCGAGGCCATCACGACTTTGAAAAGTTTAGTACCATATAATTAATTCTCATCCGCCCTTAGTGTCTCACTTCTAGCAAAGGCTTTTCCACCATCCTTTTATCTCTGCCTAAAGCCTTTTGTCTTTGATTAAGATGTAAAATTATATCAGATCAGGGAAGGCCTTGAGATTTAGGCGCGCGGTCGAGAATCTCGGCGATCCCGGGATCAAACCCCAGGCACACACTACTTTACCGGTGATGGAAAACATTGAGGGGGAAACTGCACACCTAAAAGTTCATAGGATTTTTTTTCGCTGTGAAGTCCGCTAACCCTTACTAGGCCAGCGTGGTGGACTAAGGTCTAAACCCTCTCAGTTGTAGAGGAGGTCCGTGAGGAGGTACGTATGTATATGGATTAATGATGGTGATAATGATGATACAGCATTATACCTTAAATTATAATCACAGATCATAACAGATAACATTAGGATCATATATGTTTACCCCGTATAAAAAGCGCGTCGCGTGCCCTTTTACATTAGCCAAAATGTGTAATAATACAAAATAGCCTCCATTGAACGCTACAAGGTAACCTTTACCATTAAGCTTTTCTTAGCGTATCTTTCATACCCGTAATACCTCCTATACCTTTTATAAATGGCCTGGTCCATACTAACATAAGAGGCGATACTGGGCCGTTATTTTTTATGGCCCGCATTGGACGCTCCACCGACTATAGATCCTTACAGGAAATTATTCAAAGGATGCCGTGAATGGCAATATTTTGTATCGTTTTAGTCTGACGTCATCTGGGAACGCTTCAATGGATTTTATAAGCAAATATTGTAGATGGTTGTGATAACAGGACCTTAGCTTCAATGCTTTTTGTGAAGAGGAAATGTTCAACATGTCATACAGTATAGTCATATAATGGTACATTATTTTTATGTTAGTGTTATATCAGATGGTTGTGAATTAAATGATAATTTGGTAAGGAAGATTGAAATTGATTGGAGATGTTGAAAAAATCCATGTTAAGAATCTTTTATGAGAATAAGGAAGGTATCGAAAAAATATTATGCAAAAGAAATGAATCAATCAATCAATTAATGTGATACACATATTAATTAACTTAGTAACAAGATAATTTTAATATTTTGACTCTCCCGACGTTAATTAAAAGTAACATTTATATATGATATCCAATTGATAAATGATCATTAGAATTGAATCGCAAAGAGAATACTTTTTCATCATCATTAGTTGATTTAAGGAGGAGAGGGATCTTTTGCCAACGTGAGGCTCATAAAACAGATGTATAGGTTATGACTCCATGAATCATTGAATCCTAATTTTATGACGGTATCGTTGATTTCAACTTGCAGGGATATTTTGTTTCTTAACAAAGTTGTGATTGCGGTTTGGTGTAAAATTTTCAATTTTAGTTTCTCTGACGACCTCAAGGTTTTTGAATGTGATTCATGGAGAAATTCAAAGCGGGTTTTGAGATACGAAGAAGTAAGAGGAATAAATAAAATGTTATAAAGAAGAGAAAGGACATGAGAATTCCGGCGAAGTCGCATTGGTAACCACTTGAGCATAGCACGGTATTCAGAAACATGATCATATTTGCGAAGCCCAAATATGAACCTTATACAAAAAATTTGAAGGCGCTCAAGCTTATTGAGATTTGTATCTTAGTATGGGATCAGATCTACGTATTTGTCATTGTGGGGTGTATTTATTTATTAGTCGCATACTATTCAAATCTCTTCCGCAGTTTTCCAAACTACCAAACTTTTTCATATGTAAAATTAAATGGATTCTTAATGAACAACTTCTTGTGACACCCAAAAGTATAATTAAACAAAACGAACTTTTACAACAACATTAATTTGGGACGGCCAACTTCTCGGCTTGCATTGTAAACTTGCCAAACTGGCGTAACGCCCGACAAACATAAGTCTTAAAAACATAATTAAACTGCGATATTTCTCGCGTTACTAACACTTGCAGATTCTTGTGTTCAAAACTCTCTAGAGATTAATACACTTAAATAATTTTACATACATACATAAACGCACGCCTGTATTCCCCGAAGGGGTAGGCAGAGGTGCATTTCTGCACCCACATTTCGCCAGGTATGTATCAGTCCCACGTAATAGGGGGCGAGCCTATTGCCGTTTTTTCGGGCACATTTCCAGACTCCGTGCTGTTACTGAGAATTTCCTAATGGAAAAAACCCAATAACACTTTGCCCGACCCGGGAATCGAACCCAAGACCTCTAGATCGCACGGCACATACTTGTACCGCGAGACCACGAGGCAGTCGTCTAGGCAAATAATTTTATTTCCATTTTTCAAAACATAACATGAACGCCATACCTGGACTAACGCCTAAACCCTAACAGTTGTAGAGGAGGCCCGTGCCCAGCAGTGTGACGTAGCAGTGGCGGTACTTCCATAGAAGCCCAAAAGCCCAGTTTGCCTTTCAAAATTCCGAATAATAATTTTTAAGCTTTAAATCTTTATTTAACAAAAGCAATTTTTTAAATAAAGTCAGTTCTTATCAAGATCGCTTTCGGTCCGCACGGGTCTCCGAGCGCTATTGATACGATTAAGTGTACCGGGTATTGTGTTAATCACAGGTAGTTTACTCGGACGTTAAGTGTATTCGCGACAATAAATTATGAACCTTATACGCAATGGCGGATGATGTTATTTCAAGTGACGAGGACGGCGAACATTACGGTAAACAAGTCGAAGATAATATGGAATGGAATTACGATGACCGCACAAATGTAAATGAGGAAAGTAATACATCGAGAAGAAACAAACGAGGAAGAGAACAAATTAGTAGTGAAATTTGGCAGGAAGTACATAGAAAAATGAAGAAGCCTAACCGAAATGAACGAGGAAAAGAACGTACTTTAGAGGATGAAATAACTCAAATTCGTGTCACAAGTAAGGAAAAATTCCCTAAACAATTTGGATTAGCTAAAATATTGACTGCATACGACATTGGTGATGTTTTAAGAGTAAAATATATAAACCCATATAAGATTATTATTGATTTTAAAACGGAACTTAGTGCAGATCAATTCATAGCATGTGAAGATATTAAAAAAATGGGATGGAGTAGTCTTAAAACCTGGGAAGTTGGAACTTCATACGGTGTGGTGAAAGATATTGATATTGATTTAGCAGAAAAAGATTTTTTTATTCACGTTAAGAGCTCGGTGGAAATATTAAATGTTAAACGGCTAAACAGAAGGAATGAGGAGGGCTGGTGTCCAAGTGAGACAATGAGGATTGGATTTATCGGGCCACATTTACCTACTCACATATATTTATTCGACCTAAGAATTAAAGTGGAACCATTTATCTTCCCCGTTACCCAGTGCTCGACCTGTTGGAGATTCGGTCATACGAAGAAAATGTGCCCCTCGCATAAAATTATCTGCCCTAAATGTACTGATTTTCATAAAAATTGTGAGACTCCGGCGTCCCGATATAGGTGCGTAAATTGCAAAGGAACACATATGGCCCTATCAAAAACATGCCCGGTTTATATAAAGGAGAAGAAAATAAGGAGCATTATGTCGGAATTTAATGTAAGTTACCGCAAAGCAGTTTCGTTATACGTTCCCCCGTCACCACAACCAGAATCTCATCTGGAATATAGTCAAGATTTAGATAGCCACATTAATACTTCCTCTGCCCATTCCATTCGACCTCTCTCGAATAATGTACAACACACAGATGCTAACAACGCTATTGCTACATTGCCTACAACGAAGTCGACATATGCGAAGGTAACGGCTAAAAAAAATAACACTCGCAAAAATCAAGAAAATTACAAAAGAGCTGATTCCACAAACAATCAACCACTGGAAATGGATGAGGATGTCTCTCAACATTCGGATGAGGGAAATCGCGCTCAACCTATCTCCTCGAATACAACCAAGTCATTTCAAGACCTTTTGGATAAGCTTAAAGATATTCTATTTATTAAGCAATATAATTTAGACACCAAAATTAAAGAATCCTTAACTGTAATCTTAGATTATGCCTTATCTAATATAATCAAATATGTATCAGATATATCTATAGTTAAAAATTTATGTAATATCCTCAGTAATGGCTAATTATAGTCAAACCATTAAATTAAACTTAGCACAGTGGAACGCCCGTAGTATTAAGCCTAAACTACACTCCTTTGGACAGTTGCTGATCCAAGAGAAAATTCATATTGCTACTGTCACTGAAACATGGCTGGAATGTAACACCAATATAAAAATTTCCGAATATAACATTTATAGACAGGATCGAGACTTGTCATATGGCGGTGTAGCGATTTTTATACACAAAACTATAAAATCTCAAATTTATTCTATACCTAACTTATCATTTAATTTTGAAATGATATGTGTCAAAATCTTTAGTTGTACGGAGATTGAAAACGTAATTTGTATTTATTGCCCGCCTAATATAAGTATAAGTATCTCAGAATGGGAATGTCTATTTTCACTATTTGATAATAAAACTGTTATACTTGGTGACTTTAATGGACATCATACAAGTTGGTCCTGTAAAACAGACAGACGCGGCTGCCAAATTTTTCAAGCTGTTATGGACAGCAATTTTATTATACTTAATAATGGTGCTCCTACACGGTTTCAATTTGTTGATGAAGTTATGCGCGAGTCTTCACCAGATATATCTATAGTTTCATCTGATTTAGCTGCTCACATGCACTGGAGTGTCATGAATGAATCTCTAGGCAGTGACCATTATGTTCTCAAACTATCTTCCGAAGTAAGTACCGAAATTGTTATTTATGAAAAAAGAAACTTTAAAAATTCTAACTGGGACTTGTATCATTCCTACATAGAGCAATCATTTAATGATTTAACAGTCCCAAATGACCCTCAAATAGCATATGATCTGTTTATTAGAATTATTAATGAAGCAGCAGACCTATATTTTCCACTGATTAAAACTTATCTTAGACCTGCTAGCAAATTTAGACCAAAACCTTATTGGAACACAGAACTGTCCAAAACTGTAGCATTACGGAGGTTAGCTTTGGCAAAGTTTAGGCGTAATCCAACCCCTTCAAATTATAGAATATTAAAAGAAAACATCCGAAATTCCCAAAAATTACTCCGCTCATCTATAAATAAGAATTGGCAAACATTTATCTCATCCATTGATGAATCAACATCTGTTTCGGAAATGTGGAACAAAATGAAATGGCTTAAAGGATACAAATGCACTAAACAATTCGTTGTTAATAGCGATACTGCAAACCTTTTACTTCATAATTTATGTCCTGATTATGTTGACCATATGGCTCCGCAGCTGTCTTCATGTAATACTATTTTAGAAAAACGCATTACGTTACATGAATTAGATAAAAATATCAAATCTAAAGACACTGCGCCAGGACATGATGGCATAACCTTTTCTATGATTAAAAAACTACCTAATAATGCTAAAAGCTATCTTATTCAATTGTATAACACTATTTTTGAACTAGGCTATATACCAATCCAGTGGCGCAAAATTCGTGTCATTCCCATACCAAAAATAGGACGTGACCCTAACTCAATTACATCCCTTAGACCCATATCATTAATATCATGTATTTGCAAAATTTATCACTCGATTTTAAATAAAAGACTCGAATGGTATTTAGAACACATTAATGCATTTTCACCCAACACTTTAGGCTTTAGAAAAACAAAATCAAGTATTGAATGTCTCGCTAGATTAATAACACAAATTCAACTTGGCTTTACTAAAAACTCATCCACGGTTTGTTGTTTTCTCGACATTGATAACGCATACAATAATGTTGACTTACCATCTCTAATAAAAATTTTGGATCGTCTTGATGTTGGAACTAAAGTATGCACTTATGTATGGAATTTCTTAAAAGAAAGACAGATCTCTATTCAAGCTGATTCCTTAATTTTAACTAGGTTTACAAATAAAGGCTTGGCTCAAGGAGATCCACTCTCCCCACTTTTGTTTAATGTTATTTCCATAGATATTTGTAAGATGATTAAAAATGTAATGATAATTCAATATGCTGA
The DNA here is from genome assembly GCA_907164795.1 of Hemaris fuciformis. Taxonomy (NCBI): domain Eukaryota; kingdom Metazoa; phylum Arthropoda; class Insecta; order Lepidoptera; family Sphingidae; genus Hemaris; species Hemaris fuciformis. The sequence continues at coordinate 2,256,895 of OU015452.1, forward strand.
CGACTTTGTTTTATATTCTACTAAAAGTAAACCTACTGATGCTTTAGTCGATCTTCAGTCTGCTTTGAATATATTAACTGATGTATTTTTTAACTTAGGTCTTAGTGTGTCGGCCAGTAAGAGTAAAGTTTGCGTGTTCAAAAAAAGGATTTTTAGAGGGTCATTAGATCTTAAGATTAATAATATTACTTTAGAGGTTATAAATCAAATTAAATACCTAGGAATTAAATTAGATTACGGGTTAAGATGGGGTTTACATATCAATGAAATATTACAAAAATGTCTAAAATTTTTGAATCCATTAAAAGCTTTAGCAGGTCCAGGTTGGGGTATGCACCCTTCCCATTTAAGGCTATTATATATTGCGTTAATAAGAAGTCGTATGGACTATGCTAGTTTTCTTTATGCCGATAGTTCGTTGTCTAATCTTAAAAAGCTGGATAAAGCTCAAAATCAAGCAATGCGAGTTATAGGAAGCTTTATAAAAAGCACTCCCATACATGTAATGGAAAGTGAGCTTGCTTTACCACCATTAAGAATTAGAAGAAGATACCTGGCTTATAAATTTTGGCTGAAAATAAAATCTGTCGAAAATAACGAAACCTTAAAAAGTATTACATGTTTGGCACAGAGTTGCAGAGACAACCATTGGCGTCGGAATTACAAACCTTTGTTGGTGGATATACAAAATTCTATGATAGGCACTTCTCTGCATGTTAGTCATAAATTAGAAATGTTCTCTTTAGAAGTTTGGCTTAGTTATATAAACTTAAACAAAGTCATAGCATTAAATATTCCATCAATTATGAAATCAAAATCTCATTATACATCTGGATTCCTTAAAAGAAGTTTTCAAAATTTATGTAAAGAACGATATAGTGGCTTTTATAAAATATTTACCGATGGATCCAAGAACGATAGCAGTAACGGAGCCGCTGTTTTTGATCAAACTTTGAACGTTGGCATCAGTTTCCAAATCAATCCCAATTTATCAATTATGCACATAGAGCTGTTGGCAATTGCTGAAGCTTTATCTTATATTGAATGTATACAATATGATAAATTTGTAATATTCACAGACTCTAAAAGCGGTCTTCAACATTTGGCTCGGTGTACCTCGACCATTCGAGGAATACCGATAGCCTACACTATTTTGAGATTGATTTGGAATCTGCAAAATAGAAACAAAGAACTGATCTTACAGTGGATCCCCTCACACTGCGATATTCACGGGAATGAAAATGCCGACCGGTTAGCTTTTTCTGGTTCATCTGCCGGCATTTTATTGCACACTCTACCCTGTTTCATCGATTTATTTACAGCGGTTAAAAGAACATGTTTTAAAGAATGGAAGGAGTATTTTGATGCTAGGTCTAGAGAGGCTGGAATCTGGTACAAAACTATACAACCTGAGCCTATGAGTGTTTCTTGGATCAGCAACTGTACTTTAAGTAGAATTGATACTGTATTAGCAATGCGTCTTCGGTCTGGACATGTTCCGTTAAACAAATTTAATTTTATGATGGGGAAAACATCATCGCCATTTTGTTCTTATTGTGACAAATTAGAAGATGTTTTTCACATTTTAATGGAATGCTTTCGAAATGAAGATCACCGAGTGCAACATCGTTCAATTTTGGAAGGCATTGGCGGATGTAATAGCATCTTGGCATGCCCCTTATCTAAAGAAATTAAGATTCTTATTAAATTAGCTAAAGTAGGATTAAGACGTAGAATTTAGTATGTTTGAAGCTGTATAGAGCGACATAGTCTTAAGCTAGATTAAGCTCTTTAAATAAAGAAAAAAAAATAAAGTCACCACAATAATCAAATATAACTATACAGTACACAATTAATGTTACCGCTTTTGGGCTTCTATGGAAGATCCGTCACTGGGACGTAGGTATATGGGCTGATAATGACGATAACACACACAGTGTCTTTCAAAGCCAGACTTTAATTTTCGTCCTTCACATCCTATTTGATATTTCACACTTTTATTATTTATTTATTTAATACAATTACACACGTACAGGACATACAAGTAGTAAAAAGTATACAATGATAACGTATGCAATTAATTATTGACCCACAAGTAACAGTCTAAAATGGTCCCCTCACTAGGCAAGCCTTTATCGAGGGGTCCCATTGTATCGATATAATAGTATGAGTCTATCGTATTCGCTCACGAGTAAACTTATAACGATTAACCAATTAGGTACCACTTATTTTCTAATACAAAACAAACTAAAATCTATTTTTAAATACCACAAAAACAATAACAAATATATTTTTAAAATCTATTTTTAAAAACTACCTAACTTTTTAAACTACTAACTTTTTAAAACTACTTCACAACCAAGATATAGTAGCAAAAGTAAACTCAATAGCTTAAGCCCGAGGCGATGGCGTCGAGCAAACAAAAACGTTCAAGCGAGTTATAATTAATACGCAACATAAACCCCATAATATTGTTTTCGTAGATATCCATCCGATCTTAATAATAATACGACCGCAGTAAACCCTTGAAGCTAGGCCGGATTTTGTGTGTACGGGACCTTTATTACGTAACTGAATTATGGAATATCGACCGCCTCATTATGCGATTGTTTGTGCGTAAATCTTGTTACATTCCAGGGGCTTAGAGATATTTCTTTGTTGTATTAATATAATACGATATAATAGGAGTAGTGATGGCCTCGAGGTTTAGGGGCACGGTCGAGAATCTCAGTGGTCGCGGGTTAAATCTTCAGGCACACATCTCTTAAATAAATAATAATAAATACACCCAACAGTCACATACATAGTTCTGATCCCACACTAAGATACAAGTCTTGTGTCGTGGGTATCAGAAACTACGAGTGACTTTTCGGTCTCACATACACCCAGACGCGAAACAAATATTTGTGGATCACACAAACATTTGTCTCGGTGCGGGGATCGAACCCGCGGCCTCTCGTTTCTCAAGCTGGTGTCTAGCCAACTGCGCCACGGGGCTGTCAAAATTATAAGTTATGTGTGTATTTATAATGAATTAACACTTACTTTAACGGTGAAGGAAAACATCGTGAGGAAACCTACACACCTAAAAGTTAGTAGTTTTCCAGTCCGCACAGGAACTTAGAAATTGTTAAGTTTTTAGGTATGCGGGTTTCCTCACGATGTTTTCCTTAACCGTAAAACCTTCACCTACATATCTAGCATGTGATATATATTTATGAGGGGACCTACGCTCCCCTATCAAACATCGATAGCTGCCCAAAGCAAACACAGTACTTAATTAAAATCATACCACTTAAATCGATATTAAAGTCGTTTTGTTGTTGGAGTTATCCCACAAATCACCTGCGGATATCGTAAGCGTATCCGAAATGAATGCGCTCCATTACTGCCCGCTACCCGACACCCTCCCCTCATCCCGGACGCTAAAATAACAGATGAATGGGAATGGCCTTCTATCACACCGAAATTTATTTATATCCATCCTTTTTTTATTATAAATTCAAAAGTAACAGTGTCAGTCTGTTACGCTTTTACGCGTAAACCACCGATTCAATTAAAGTGATTTTTGATATGGAGACGGATAGGAAAGGCTACTTAATTTTATGGAAAATTAAAACAAAAACAATTACAATTTAATTAAAATTATTTAAGTTCCTAGGAGGTGGCTAGGATTGACATAATATGTATGTAAAAAAATATTTCTAGTATATGCAGATTAGGTAATAAAGTGTCGGAGTCTGGAAACGTGCTCGTAAAAGGCAATAAGCTCGCCCCCTTTTACGTGGGACTGATACATACCTGGCGAAATGTAGGTGCAGAAATGCTCCTCTGCCTACGACTTTGGGGAATACAGGCATAAGGTTATGTATATATGCATTTACTGGCTCGATGTTTAATACAGTCGCTGTCTTCATGCAAGTAAAGCTGCAAGCACAAACACTCTATACTAATATTTTTCCTTTGTAATAAACGAAATTGAAAGTCCTGGTTGGTTTGTTGTAGTATGATCACAGATGGGACCATAGCCTTTTTTTATAAAGATAGGCTCGAAGAATCGAAGCAAAAACGTTAATCCTAAATAAATATGTTGCATAATTATTTTATATGCACGGTGTTATAGTCATCCAACTAATCACATTTCAAAAACGCAGCGCCATGTGACCGCAACACATTTGGCCAGTTACGCAACCGCCGCGCTAGGGATGGCCAGGAAATTTGGCGTCGGACTCCGCAAATAACGACTGAGACGGAGTATTTTTGCGTAGATCAAATAAAAAAAAGTCATGTAGAAAAAACAAAAATCGTCCACAAAATACACAAGAGATAAATAAGAGCAATAAGACCGCCACTTGTACTTTACATAAAGTTTAGTTTCTCCATGTATTTTTATTCCGGTAATAATGTACAAGAAAGAATAAATAAGATATGATATTTTCCATATAATCAATCTACGTAGATCCACCCAGATATGACTTGGCCCTCCAAGATTTACTGAGCAATCTCTTAAGAGTAATCTGTATCTAACAACAATCTGCAACTTCTACCTCTTGACATGAGCCAAAGGTCCACAGATTCGTATCATCGAAAGTTCTGATGTCGAAAGACAGTTTGCCAACATAAAAACACAATTTCTCCTAAAACCTTATTTTAATCAAATGACAGCTCGGGTCATCTGAACGTCTTTATAAAAACTTCATCAGGCCGCCATTGTTTCGGCAGTTGAGAAGTTTTGATCACCTACTAAAAAGCTGTCAATTTCAATAAAATGAATCGAATACGTAATGGTGGCGATGACGTAATCGTGATGGCCTCGAGGTTTAGGCACGCGGTCGAGAATCTCGACGGTCGCGAGTTTAAACCCCAGGCACACACCTCTGACTCTTGTAAGTTATGTGTGTATTCAAAAAGAATTATGACGAACTTTAACGGTGAAGGAAAACATGATTATGAAACCTGCACACCTAAAAATTCTTAGGAATTTCTTAGGTGTGTAGTCCGCCAACACGCACTAGGCCAGCGTGGTGGACTAAGGCTTTCAGTTTTATAGGAGGCTCGTGCCCAGCAGTGGGACTATATGGGCTGATGCTGATGATGATGAATCGTGACATTGGTGTGTCATCTTTTGCCCACAGCGCCACACTTACGATCATCACTGTTGTCTTGTTGTCTCTTGTTGATGTTCTGTACCGGTCAAAAGCTGTCAATTTTAATCGAATAAACCGAATAATCGAGTCCGGCGATTGTGTAACATCTCTAGCCCACACCTGCGCGCATAGTTTGACTCGTTGATACATACACGCAAATGGTCCATCATGAAGACGTATGGCGCCAGCAGCCGCAACGAGTTATGTTAGTTGCACATTTCCCAACTAAATGCTTGAATTTTAATGACGTTAGTGGGTATTTATCGTGTGGCTTTAACCAGGCTATTTTTAAACTTTTTAAGCAACCTCGGGCACTGGAGCTGGCATGTCTATGTTGGAAAAAAGTCCCCAAATAAAATAAAGAAAAAACCTAGGGGACAAAATAACATTCCAAGCCAGTAGATACGATATTGATATGTGAATTTAACTATTGATCACGTGACTGCGATTTGTTATGCCCATACGTTATGTTTTGACAGCCCCGTGGCGCAGTTGGCTAGACACCACCTTGCGAAACGAGAGGTCGCGGGTCCGATTCCCGCACCGAGACAAATGTTTGTGTGATCCACAAATGTGAGACCGAAAAGTCTCTCGTATTTATGACATTTATAATGTAAAATTGAAATAATATAATGAAAAAAAAAAGACATATATTGCTATTTTTTAAAGAAAAAAAAAATGACATGTCGTGTTGCTGAGGGAGTTTCTTGCCGTTTCTTCTGCACAGCTATAACACGTTTCGAAGCGGCAATAGTTTAAAAAAATTAAACAGTGTAAAATTGACGATTCAAAAGAACTTGTAAAAGTATATTTGAATAAAGATAGTTATTTGATTTGATTTGATTTAGTTTCTGATACCCACGACCCAAGACTCGTATCTTAATGTGGGGTCAGAACTATGTATGTGACTGTTGGGTGTATTTATTTATTTAATACACTATATAGATTCTATTACGATTTCGCAAGTAGACTGTTGCTTTGCCTAAGCTCTTTAATCTTGGAATGGAACGCAATTCAGAATTCATCACCAAGACGCGTTTTTATCCACTCTACCCTGCATGACAGTGGTTTCATCTCGGTGATACTTCAATTCAAACTTCAGTCAAAGATTACTACGTTGTTCAAATTCTACATCAGCCGGTATACGCCCCACTTGTGAGACTGCCTCGTGGTCTCGCGGTACTAGTATGTGCCATGCGATCTAGAGATAGTGGGTTCGATTCCCGGTTCGGGCAAATTGTTATTGGGTTTTTCCATTAGGAAATCCTCAGTAGCAGCCCGGAGTCTGGAAATGTGCCCGAGAAACGGCAATAGGCTCGCCCCCTATTACGTGGAACTGATACATACGTGGCGAAATGTGCGAATACAGGCGTGAGATTATGTATGTATGTTATGTATGTAGATTATGTATGTAATAGGTATGGGCCTCCTCTATTACTGACAGTAGTGCAGCCTTAGTCCTCCAAGCTGGCCTAGTGTGGGTTGGCGGACTACACTCCTAAGAAATCTTAAAAAAAAGTGTGCAGGCTAACGACGTTTCATTCAGACACAGGTGTTCAGACATAGGTACATATAACTTTGAAAAGTCAGAGTATATGCCTAGCGTTTGACATCACAGAAATGCAACATCTCAATTATCTTCAACAAGAGCCCAACCAATTACGATGAGAACAAAGAAAGCGGTGGAAATGGTAATTTTATTGTCGGCAGACCGCGGGTTTTAGTAAAAAATACAAACAGCCGGAGCAATTAAACCAGCGTATCAAAAGAGTCTCATCTGATAACGGAAAGCATTCTGTTGTTGAAGGAAATGAAGATTTGTCGCTGTTTAAATGTGGTGCACGATGATTTATACCGTAATTTATTATGGAGATTAATTATAGAACAGGCGCTTTGTTTCTTTTTTATTACTGTTGTAGGATTCCATAATGTTATTTTTATATTGAAGAGGAAATAAGAACGCATTGATCATAAAATGTTACTAATACAAATACAGAATTTGACTGCCTCATGGTCTCGTGACACAACTATGTGCCGTGCGATCTAGAAGTTCCGGGTTCGATTCCCGGGTCGGGCAAAGTGAAATTCTCAGTAGTAGCAGTATTATTTATATTATTATATTATATTTATATAGTCGCAGTATTCTCAGAGACTGGAGATATACCCGAAAAACGGAAATAAGCTACGCCCCCTATTACGTGGGTCAAAAAACGCAATTGGCGAAATATGTTGCAGAAATGCACTCCTACCTACTGCTTCGGAGAATACAGGCGTGAGGTTATGTATGTAATTAATAAGTTGAACAAAAGTAGTTAATTGAGGTTTCTCAAGATAAAATCGTTGCGAAAATCGTCTAGTATTTCTACAGCATGTCATTTTAAGTGCATTGTGGTCCTAATGCAGGATAATGCTATTACACTAACTAATCCCAGACCGTGAAATCCTTTATACGACTGCGATGGTGTATGAATACAAATACATAAATACACCCCACGGTCACATGAATGGTTCTGACCCCGCACTAAGATACGAGTCTTGTGTCGTGGGTATCAGAAACTACAAGAGACTTTTCTGTCTCACAAACACCCAGACTTGAAACAAAGATTTATGGATCACACAGTTATCTGTCTCGTTGCGGGGATCAAACCCATGGCCTCTCGATTCTCAAGCTGATGCCCAGCCAACTTGGCGAAGTATATTTTCAATATCTTTCTAAAGCTCGACCTCGTTTCCAAACCTGGTCTCGAACTGCAACCTAGTGCAAGGGTATTATCTCTAAACTTTGTTACTGGTTCCTCTCCAAAACCCATGTACGATGAAGTAATCGTATTACAAAACAAAGCGGTTAACACTTGTACTCTTGTGTACTCGGTCTATTCGATTCGTATAACATTTTAGTCCGATTCATATTCTCCGTCTCGTGATGAAATTGAGCTATTTTTTTTATCGTGTTTTACTTAGACACTTTGAAAACAAATGCAGAAGAAATTATTTTTATAATCATGCTAAAGTATTGATGGCTTCGTGGTTTAGGCGCACGGTCGAGAATCTCGGCGGCCGCGGGTTCAAACCCCAGGCACATGTACTGTTTTCTTGAATTTGCGTTTGTATCCATAATGAGAGAAAGCATCGTGACGGAACCTGCATACCTAAAGTTTTTGAGGTATTCCTTAGGGGTGTAGTCCGGCAACTCGTACTAGGCCAGTGTTGTGGACTAACTTACCCCAGTGAGACGTATATGGGCTGATGATGATGATGATTAATGTTTTTAAGTTAATTAATCTACAATATTTTTTCTAATTTTGTGGGTAATCAAAGACAGCGATATTGCATATACTTGGGGTCACTCACATGATTTCTATTTAAAACCTCCCAATACTCAGCATGAATTTGATATTTTGATTCATCTGGACAATCTCATCTTGAGTTGGTGACACTTTTAGACCCTCAGTAATATATGAATGTAATGCCTTAATTTTTATAAACAGCTTTCACATTATTAATTAATCACAAACATTTTGCTCGTACAGAAGAAGCGAGAGAATAAAACTTGTTTTATATATAATATAACTTGTTTTATAAGTGGAACACTTCAAAAGTTAAGTTAGAATTATGACTTTCAAAAGGGGTGGTATTTCGTTTCTTAGTCAAGTTTTTGCACTCACTGTGCCAACAACTGATAATAATCATGTATAACCTGATATAAGATCCGGTACTACAACTTCTAAGCTATCAAAACCGACGCAATGAAAATCACGTCAAAAATCGTATGGTGTGAACAGTCTTCAAGGCCCACAACCCGAACGAGAAGCATCTGATCCACCGGAACTATCCCAACATCGTTCAAGTTTTATCGCGCTTGTTTACTTATTTACTTAGCCGAGTGTCGAACGCTCTTTGAGCCGCGGGATACCCACCACCAAACTTCCGTTTTAAACTTTAACCAAAGAAACTGAATGAGGATATTGGAATTCCAGCTAAACGGTATTTAATTAATCGGAGAATGTAGTTAGTTATTTTTTTTTAAATAATAAAGTATTTATTGGGGAAAAAGTTTTACAAATTTATTATTTTTCGCCAAGATACCCTATATAAGTGGAGCGATAAATCTGGTTAATTTTCAGGAATATTGCTCGTTTGTTTGCTGTGCTATTAGTATGGTTAAATATAAAATATTATACATACATACATAAACTCACGCCTGTATTCCCTGATGGGGTAGGCAGAGTGCTCTGAAATGAAATGCATTTCTACACCCACATTTCGCCAGTATCACTTCCACGTAATAGGTGGCGGGCCTATTGTCGTTGAGAATTTCCTAATGGAAAAACCCAATAACACTGCCCGACTCGGGAATCGAACCTGGGACCTCTACATCACGCGGCACATACTTGTGACGCGAGACCACAAGGCAGTCAAAATATTATATGTAGGTATGTATTTCATTGGTGTACTCATATACTTGGCATAAGTCTCGTTCTATGTAGTATTATTTTGTTATATGACTTATGACGTTATGATACGAGAAAAAAAACTTGAATGCTTGTGAAGTCGTTTGGAAATCTCCTGTTTAATTTTAATTCTTAGCATGCATTTGCACGATATTTAAAGTTGTGATAACATGATCATCATCTGAGATATTTATTGCTGGCTATTCGTTACGCAAACGTTTCATCATCATCAGCCCATATACGTCCCACTGCTGAGCACGGGCCTCTACAACTGAGAAGGTTTAGGCCTTAGTCCACCACGCTGGCCTAGTGCGGGTTGGCGGACTACACATCTAAGAAATTTCTAAGAACTCTTAGGTGTGCAGGTTTCATCACGATGTTTTCTTTCACGTTTCTTTAAAGTACGTGCTAATTCATTATTTTATTTTATTTAAACGTTTCATAAGGCCCTTTAAATCAAACAAATTCTCTCTTATTTATCCTTTCACTTCTTCCTTGTATATAACTTTTTCCGGGAGTTGCGATCGGAGGATGTAGCATAAATCTTCAAGCACAAACTCCGAAAACTTCCGTCTCACTAACTCACGGCTCAGAGTAAACAAAACAATACGAAGATTCAGCTGACATGGCCAACTTTAGTTTGCATCTAACGAAACAAGTCACCTCACGAAACAAGTCACCTCACGAAACAAGTCACCTCACGAAACAAGTCACCTCACTCGTCACTGCGCCGGGTTGCCAGATAGTAAGAAAATTCCGGTTTTATTGCAAATGTTATTCGACAATACCTAAATGTCTAAAGAATAGTTTTCAGTGTCCAGATTTAAGAAATGATTTTTTATGAAAGATGCGTCTGATTAGGGAAAATAAATATTGAGTAAACTTCATTAAGCGATATCACATATGGTGCGTAAACCTTAAATTTAATTATATTGGCGCTTCAAACCATACGGCATAACGTTACTCAAGTCTAAACTCCAGTAAGAAGAAGCAGTTGGCAGAATAGAATGAACTTAAAATTCTGTTAATGACTCTTCAGTTCCAAAGACTTATCTAAAGTACAAGACGATAAAACGTGCAGAGTTTGTCTTTCAGTATAAGTGCTCGAAGTGCAATCGACAGATTTTATCAAGTTTCAATTCCAGGAAAGTGGTATTATAATTTTTTTTTAAAGCCGCAAGGAGAAAGGAAAAAATAATTAACTATATGTAGGCGTAATTTTATTCTAAATTCCCCAATTTTCTGCTTGCAACCTCAAGACCTAATTTCCACTTCCCGAATTCGCGAATCAAATCCAGGAATCCGAGTACGATAACACGGCGACGTGGATTGACAACACAAACAGTAAACAAGGAAGTCGCGCAACGAGCGACAACTTGTGTCAACAAGTTACAGTGCACGGGAATTTTAAGCACCTGCAAGGCTGCAATGCTATGGGAGCAACGTTATATTTTCAACCGAATTGGGGGAAGGGAGGGGTATTCTTTCAGTTGCCAATTTTTTTTTATAGAATGGCAAGTGGCTTAATGGATTGTCCCCTAGTTAGACCAAGGTCGATAATTTTTGAAACAAAATATAATTATAGTAGAATGAAACGCATTGGAAAAGGAAGAGAATATAACAAAAATGAAAGGAGAAATAAATTACGGGTGATCTGAGGTCGGGAAAGGGAGGGAGGTTTTAAGGGGCAAATCGGTTTATCTCGATTTCCGGCAAAACTACAATTCCTGTGCAAAGTTGTAGGTAATAAAAAGATCTACAACTTTTGTATTTACACTTTTTCCACATAACCTCAAAATGTATGTGAAAAATTCAAATAACCAAGTTTTTTACAAAGTATTTTTTAAAGGCTTCAGCACTGGCCTAAGTATGGGGCTCGGAGGTATGTCGGACTGGCCGTTCCAGTACACTAATTGTCAAATACTGTGACGTCCTACCGACTAAAACTCCGTTTATTATTCCTTCCGCTTCTTTATGAAGAATATCATAAGGTTTTAGTAGGTAGGGTGTTCCAGTATTTGACAACATGAACCTTATGTGGTAAGTATAACCATACACGCTTTTAAAAGGAACCCACTGGAAAGGCATAAGATGTGTCCGCGGATTCACCCGCGTTTATGGCTACTGTGGTATAGCGTTATGTTGTAGCAAGTAGTAATGGCCTCGAGGTTTAGGCGCGCGTTCAAGAATCTCGCCGGTCGCGGGTTCAAACCCCAGACTTTTCGAAGTTATGTGTATATTCACAATGAATTATCACTTACTTGAACGGTAAAGGAAAACATCGTGAGGAAACCTACACACCTAAATAAAGTTCTTAGGTATTTATTAGGTATGTAGTCCAACCCGCATTAGGCCAGTGAGGTGGACCAAGGCCTAAGCCCTCTCAGTTGCAGAGGAGGCTCTTGCCCAGCAGTGAGACGTATATCCCTTTATACCTGATGATGATGAATGATGAAAAAAACAAGACTGCACCTACAAAAGATCTTTTCGTCGTGCAAACTACGTCAAACTTGCTGTCATGCACGACTGAAGAGCGCGTTAAGACGTCAAGCATCGCTCAAATTATGAAGCTCAGTGAATCCTTTATTTTACATTGGAGAGGATAAGTTACGGTGCGAAAAAGTTAAAAAGAAAAAGAAGTAGAAAACTTGACCACTATAATCTATATAGTACAAGTCGTGATGGCCTCGAGGTTTAGGCGCGTGGTCGAGATTCTCGGCGGTCGCGGGTTCAAATCCCAGGCACACACCTCTGACTTTTCCAAGTTATGTGTGTATTCGTAATGAATTATCATTTATTTAACGGTGAAGGAAAACATTGTGAGGAAACCTGCACATCTAAAAATGTTCTTAATAATTCTTAGGTGAGTGGTCCGCCAACCCGCACTAGGCCAGCGTGGTGGAGTAAGGCCTAACTCAGCTTAGTTATTGCGGTTGCCCATTCTCAGTAAAGAGTCCTATATGATATTGAATAGATAATAAACAATTTTAAGAACATATTTTTGTAATTTCGTTTCTAAAATTAAAGATTTTAATTTTTTTATAAAACCAAATGGATTATTGTTATTTTTATAATACATAAGTCTACGACAGCAATTGAGAAATTGATACCAGGTTGATTGGTTTTGATACCAGGATATTCTGTCATAATCATTGGGTTTTTCTGTCAGGAAGTTTTCAGTAGCAACACGTTTTTAGGTATTTATTATTTCTTGCTGGTGCTCATAGCAGCGGCAGTACATCCATAGAAGCCCAAAAGCCCAGTTTGCCCTTCAAAATTCCGAATAATAATTTTTAAGCTTTAAATATTTATTTAACAAAAGCAATTCGACATATAAATGAGAATATCCTGACCCCACAATAAACAATTATAAACTAGACATTACAAATTAACGTGTAACGCTTTTGAAGCTTCGCGACTGGCTCATAGTATTTGCATTGTTTTTCCGTACTGGTACAACAACATGGTACCTTACAAAGAAAACTTCTTGCAATTTGGAAACGTCAAACATTTGAACAAATGCATGCGATGTTCATTAACCCTAATTAATTCCACTTGTCGCAACACACACTCGCCAAACTTTCTGACTGTGACTGCTGACCGCAGAAATTGGTTTGTTTTCGTTGCATTAGCAATTCAATTCATTTGTATCTTTGTTCCAGCACAACCTTTGAAAGTTTTACTGCATGGTTCTGGTACTAGTGTTTATTTACACAAGGAACTCAGTATGAGGGTACCGAGTCAGATTTATTTTTTTATTTAGCACTTAAGCAGACTTACAGTTTGGACCAAAACGTTTACATTATCAATAAATTATTTACATTAAAATATAACAAAATTAATATAAAAAATCGCACAAATAATACTATGTCTAACACAATTATACTATATCAGCCCATGTAGCAAAGTGTTATTGGGTTTTTCCATTAGGATATTCTCAGTAACAGCACGGAGTCTGGAAATGTGCCCGCAAAACGGCAATAGGCTCGCCCCCTTATTTTTACGTGGGACTGATACATACTTGGCGAAATGTGGGTGCTGAAATGCACCTCTGCCTACTCCTTTGGGGAATACAGGCGTGACTTTATGTATGTATGTATGCAGCCTATGTAGGTCCCACTACTAAGCACGGGCCCTCCTCTTTAATTAATAAGCTAGGCCTTGGTCCACTGCGCCAATCTATTGCGCGTTGGCGGACAACACACTGTTACAAAACATTTAAGTGTGCTGATTATCTTTTGCTGATTTCCTGTAAGTAGGTGATAATTTATTGTAAATACACTCGTAACTCCAAAAAGTTAAAGGTAGATTTGTGCGACCTATACCCGAAGCCATAAACCCCTTTCTATTTCAGTATAACTTAAATAACTCTAAAATAAATGCAAAGACGAAAAGTGGGTAAAACGAGATTTTCCTCGTGAGACAACATTTCAAGAAACTCCAACGAAAATTCGTTTTAAAACCTAATTCCAAAGATCTAGATATAAGGCGGTCTGAAACCTCGCGGGCTTAGCTTAAGTAACATCAAAGTTCAGCGGCGACTTCAAACGAACCACTTGACCGTCGAGTGCAGGCGACTCACAACTATCTCTTACAGCGCTGTAAATACGAAGACCTATTCGCAAACTTGCAGGATGTCACATCCGATTCAACATTTTATTTTCATAGAATATATTTTGGACACCGAGATGAGAGGGCGTAAGGATTATCGTAGACGCGTTTCACTGTTTCTATCGTCATAGTTGATGCGACTGGCATTAGGTGAAGCCCGGCACTTTGTCCAATCATGGACTCCTCAAAACTGGGAGGGATTGATTATTGTGAACGTCCGCGACAGTGAAGAGGCCACGCTCTCTGCCGCACATCTCGGGGTTGCTTTTAGTCATGGCGCACCGCCCCCGCAGTACGCCCAGCCGCCCCTAGGCCCCTGTTAGTCGCCTTTTACGACAGGGAGGTGATGCCTTACCGGAATTACGCCCCCAATCCACAGGGCGGAAGCGGTGCTAGCTTATTTAATCTGAAGATGCAAAAGTACTTGTAAAAGTCTACTGGAATAAAAAATATTTTGACAATCTAAAAGACTCTGACTATTATAGGCACGACCAAGTGACAAAATCACATCTGAGATCGTAGACAAAGTCACAGCCATCATCATCATCTGTCCATATATGTACGTCCTGCTGCCGGCATGAGCCGCCTCTGCAACTGAGCAGGCTAGTGTGAGGGCTAACCTAAACCCTATTAGTCGTAGAGGAGGCCCGTCCCCAGCAATGGGACATATACAGGTTGATATATATAGATATAAAAGCAATATCATACATACTTTACACCTGTATCTGTGAAGAGGTAGACACTAGACAGTAGTGTATTTCTCCCCTCACGCTTCGTTAAGTTCCACAAAATAAGAAAATAAGTATTGAAAAAAAGCCAACAACACTTTGCTTAACCAGAAAAACGACACTGAGCCGTTTAGACAGCTGGACACACGTCACTTCGAAACCACGAAGCAGTGTAATGAAACACGATATACCACAGAATAAATGAAAATTAAAACAGAAGCGACTAGAATAAGGACGGCAAAAGGCACAAGTCGTTTCCAAACTCGCGTGTTATCTGGCTTCTGGTCGGCGTTTTTGTGAGTGACCCGGCTTGCACTTGTATTAGCTCACTGAAGCGCGGCTTTAATCGCTTAAACAAGGAAACGACTTGTTTATCTCTTCTGTGCGAATGAAGTTTTAAATTGATAAACCCAAGTGAGTATCGTAGTTGTGAGTGTCCCGTGTCGTCAGCTTTTTACCAACTTGTTAAAATATTCAGAGTAAGATTCAAAGAGAAATTAATATTGCGGCTAAATGGACATTTTACTAATAATTATAGTAATAATAGTATATATATCATCATCATAAAATAAAAATAAAATAAATAAAAATCATCAGCCATTATAAGTCCTACAAATTCTCTACAACTGAGAGGGTTTATGCGTTAGTCCACCACTCTGGTGTACATATATAACTTTTTTTATATGACGCTGTTCATGACATTCATCAAGGTAAAAAGTAAAAATATAAAATAGGCCCCTCGCCTAGTTGGAGTAACTTCGGTGCAAAAATACACCTCTGCCTATCAATCCGGTGTTACTGGCATGATAGAAGTTTGTGTAAGTGAGTGGGCATCATTAAGAAAATCATTTACTATACACACTTGAAGTTATGTGTTTTCGAAGTTATGTATCATATTGAATTACGAAGCACTTTAACGTTGAAGGAAAACATCATGATGTGAAACCTGCACACCCAAAAGTTCTTAGGAATTTCTTGTGTAGTCTGCCAACCCGCACTAGGCATGCGTGGTGGACTAAGGCCTAAAACCCTCTCAATTGTAGAGGAGGCCCGTGCCCAGCAGTGGGTCGTATATGGGCTGATGATGATGAGACACACTTGAAATCAGTCAATATATTATATCGGAATGCGTTTATAATAAAGGTAATTAATTTATTATCCTTCAATTATATTTGTAATGTAAGCAGATTATTCAATTAACTTCCAAGAACGCTTACGGGAATCTAATTGATTTCTGCGTATCTATACTTATGTATAAAGCTGAAGAGTTTGTTTGTTTTATTGATGGTGCTAATCTCAGGAATTATTGGTTCGAATTAATAAAAATAAAGAAATAATAAATACACCAAACAGTCACATACATATGTATTTCTGACCCCACATTAAGATACAAATCTTGTGTCGTGGGTATCAGAAACTACTAGAGACTTTTCGGTCTCACAAGCACCTAGACCCAAAACAAATATTTGTGGATCACACAAACATTTGTCTCGGTGCGGGGATCGAACCCGCGGCCTCTCGTTTCGCAAGCTGGTGTCAGGCCAACTGCGCCATGGGGCTGTCAATTGATTTTTTTTGTGTTGTAAAGTCAATTTATCGAGAAAGACTATAGCCTATATATCATCACTCTACGATCAATAGGAACGGAGCTGCGATAAAATATGCGGCAAAAAAGGGAAGTCTAAATTTCGCATATGAAATTACAAACAACAGCTAGTTGCTAATAGGTTTCTGATTCTATTTGCTTATACAGCTACGTACTAACTATTTATTGATAATAAATAAATAAATAGTTAATAAATAAATTAATAAATAAATTCGTGCCAGAATTAAAAAAAAAATACGATCATGACAAATAAGGTTCTCTTAGATTCGCTGAGCTTCAGTGCTCGGCGTCAATACTGTGCGTGCTGTTGATCCTGGAGCACAGGAATTACAGTGGCGGTTGTGTGGTGGGATAGGGAATAGCCATTAACTATTTTTAGCCGGATGAATCCAAGCTACTTCTCAGAAGACGATCTATAGCTTGGTTAAGTTCAAGGGTGTACTTAATTATTTTTTTTGCTATCCATCTTATTAAGTAATTAGCAAGAGGACCTTCATATTTAAGCGCGTAATTATCTGAGACATCTTCGTAATCATTGGCTCTAAGTTAATTTCTTGTTGAGGTAGACAGATGTGCATTTCTGCGCCCACATTTTACCTACTGCTTTTTCAGAGCAGCTATATTTTTTTTTAAATCTAATAACTCTTTACCCGACCCGGGAATCGAAACCGGGAGCTCGAGGTCTCACGTCACATATTTGTGTCGCGATACTGCGAAGTAATCGAAGTCTATTAAGTAACTCTAAGTTTCTGCGTATCCTTTTTATTTTATTTACAAAAAACACTTAACACATATGTAAACTTAACATTAACACAATAACTTAAATAAAAACTTAACTAAAATTGATATCGTTAGCAGTAGTGCTAGGTTCTAGAGTCTAGACCCGTGTTACTACTGCTAATTGTTAATATACGCATTTATTAGTACTGACTACTGAATGTATTTTTTCTTATCATCATCATTATCATCAGCCCAATACGTCCCACTGCTGGGCACGGGCCTCCTCTACAACTGAGAGGGTTTAGGCCTTAGTCCACCACGCTGGCCTAGTGCGGGTTGGCGGACTACACACCTAAGAAATTCCTAAGAACTTTTAGGTGTGCAGGTTTTATCACGATGTTTTCCTTCACCGTTAAAGCAAGTAATAATTCATTGTGAATACACACATAACTTCGAAAAGTCAGAGGTGTGTGCCTTGGGTTTGAACCTGCGACCGCCGAAATTCTCGACCGCGCGCCTAAACCTCGAGGCCATCACTGCTTTCTTCTTATACAAATGAAGTATTCCGAACCCCAGTCTGCCGTCTTAGCTAATAGATTCTGAAATGAACCGTCGGCTGTCGATCGATGGCTATTAATCATCAGATTGATGGAGGATGCCTTCACACGCTATAGAAAACAACGCCCAGAATATTATCAATAAATTACTGAAACCAATTATTTCTTTGGAACAAGAACCGATCTTGAAATACTCGAATTCTCAGAGCGCAAATCAACTAAATCGTATCTTTTGGACAACTAGCTATACGCGCGGTTAAGCTAAACCCTTTTAATTGTATAGGAGGCCCCTGCCCAGTGGGACGTATATGGGCTGATGATGATTGCTTTCGTGCGACAACCTTAAGATCGAACAATGAGTTATTAGGTTTTTCCATTAGTTAACCGTCAGTATAATGAAATGATACTAGCAGTGATGGCCTCGAGGTTTAGGCGCGCGGTCGAGAATTTCGGCGGTCGCAGGTTCAAACCCCAGGCACACACCTCTGACTTTTCGAAGTTATGTGTGTATTCACAATGAATTATCTCTTGCTTTAACGGTGAAGGAAAACATCGTGATGAAACCTGCACACCTAAATTTTCTTAGGAATTTCTTAGGTGTGTAGTCCGCCAACCCGCACTAGGCCAGCGTGGTGGACTAAGGCCTAAACCCTCTCAGTTGTAGAGGAGGCCCGTGCCCAGCAGTGGGACGTATTTGGGCTGATGGTGATGATGATCATGAAATGTGCCCCAAAAAGGCAAAAGACACTCCACCGCGACCTCGTACGCTGAATTTATTACATCAAAATTTGGGTGCAGACTCCACCTCTGCCTACCCTACGGGGACACAGCCGTGAGTGTGTTTGATATATAAATAAATACACCCAACAGTCACATACACAGTTCTGATCCCACACTAGGATACTAGTCCTGAGTCGTGGGTATCAGAAACTACGAGAGACTTTTCTCACAAACACCCAGACCCGAAACAAATATTAGTGGATCACACAAACATTTGTATCGGTGTGGGAATCGAACCCGCGGCCTCTCGTTTCGCAAGATGGTGTCTAGCCAACTGCGCCACGGGTTGTCAATATGTATGCATATTTAGATTTTTAGTTTGAAGCACTTACCGTAACGTTGTTTAAGCGTTGTATTATAATGATCAATCAAGATGTTATTATCCGGATGAGCACGGCTATCAGACTAATTGTTATTACAACTAATTGGAATTCCACAAGAATATTGAGCTGTTGTGTGAAGTTATTTTGTGATGGCCTCGACGGTAAATCGCACGATATGTCGAAACAGTCTGCCCGCAGCTTTATATTCCAATCGAATATTTTTGACTTCAAAATGTTTATAAATAAATAAATACATCCAACAGTCACATACATAGTTCTGACCCCACACTAAAATGCTAGTCCTGTGTCGTAGGTTTCAGAAACTACGAGAGACTTTTTGGTCTCACAAACACCAAGACCCGAATGTAGTTAGATATAAGTTAATTCTGCCTCACGATTCTTAGCTTTTTTTTTCAGACGAGACATTTTAAATATTTGCTTTTTCTTCATTAAACAATTTAATTTCAATGTAAAATGAAAAATAACAAAATCAGAAACATATAAAATGCATGATAAGCGTTGACGCCTGCAAGAGTATTGTAACTGTGTCGCAGACATCAAGCATCCTTTAAGTTCACAATAACAAATATCCAAAACAAAATAGCAAAACTTACTATTTTTGGTTGAGACAACACCCGTAACAAAAAAAAGAGTTATGTTTCGGCGTCGCCCGATAGATTTGTTTTGAGCTATTCATTTCTTCTATCTATAACCGTTAGCTTTTTAGCTATTTTATTGCCCTAGCTCCACTACCCCTAATTAGCTAATTACGCTAAACATTACCTTGACTCCGGTCGTAATTACAGTCACCTATTGTGTTAACACTAGACACTAATCACCCGGATCCTATAACAACAACAACACATTATTTCTATTATTAATGCTTTATTCATTTGAAAAATACATTTAAACATAATATCCAATAACATGTTATTTTTCAAGGTATCCATATTAAATTGATTTATAAATTCAGTTTTTGATATCCCATTAAACTTATAAAATATGTACAATAAACAATACTCTCCACAGACTGAAGTCCAATCATTTTGTATCCTGTTACTACCTGTTACTACAACATTCTGTGATAGCCAGTAGGACAACGACCATATGAATCAAAATATTCTCCAACACCGCGACTGTCAATCCAGTGAGATCCTGGCTTTGTGTCCGGGTCCAAATTGCTTATAACTTTGTACATATGTAGTTACAAATCTCTCTTGGCTGACGCCAACTCCAAAAATAGCAATAATTATAACTACATTATATTATCGTAATAATTTGATTGACTTTTAAGTAGTCTAATATTTTTCATTTCATTTTACTTAGTGTCCAACGGTATATTTTTTATCAATATATGAACTTATTAATATGGGATTCACTCGTAGAGACTCATTTTTATGTTATATTGTTACAGAACTCATTCAGTTTTATCAAGGAAGGCAATACATGCAAAGGTTTTTTTTATTACAATACACCTCCGGAATCCGAAACTGAGTAAGAAATTGTTACACCACCACAACCGCTTAAAAGAATAGAAAGCAAAAAACAAGAAATCGATGATCTAACTAAAATATCCCCGAAGAATAAGAAGAAAAAGACATCGAGCTCTGTGTCTCGAAATCAAGATGGTGGCACTGCATTTATCACAACCAACATAGATGGTGTCAAAAACGCAACACACCTTGTTCAAATCAAGGTGTACGATTTAAAAACAATATCCAAAATTCCACATCTAGAGCACTGGAAAAACAGTGACATGAAAATAAAATTTTACACAGCAAATAAAACAAAAAAAAATGTTAAAAAAAATCTATGATATAACAAAATAAATTTATTAATTGAAACTTGTAGGAAATACTTGGTTCAAAACATCAATTAAGTAATTGCTACTATTGTCAAATATTTAGGGTTCATTAACTAATTATTTTACCTGTATATTTTATATAAGTTCTCAAATAATTTAGACTAATATTCAGTTGGAAGTCGTTGTTCGTGGTGTAACTTTTATCCGATCTCGATATTCAACTACGAAATGGATTTCTCCGATACATGTGAAAGTGTCTTCTTCAGTCCAGAAGTTGAAGAAATTCTCAATGAAAACGAAATGGTTACTATTTGTGAAGAAGTGGAGGCATGTGAATTATTGACTTCGTGTTTTGATGAAGAGTTCACATATACGTCGGCTGAAAATCATACCATGTAAGTACTGAGTTCAATTCCATTCAAAAATATTGATTTTAACAGTTCTAACAATATTTTTCTTTTGTTGTAGTCAACTGCAACAAGGAGTATCACTTAAAAGAAATACAATTCATAGTGACCGACATCCTAATATCAAACGTTCAAGAACTGGTGAAATGGCTTCAACTTCATCTAGTATTGCAGGAGGATCCCACGCAGGTGATCATTTATTAGATAAAGTAAATTGTGACGTTCGGCTAAATACAATCAGTAGACGAAATTGTACCAACCATTTAGAAAGTAATATTCATAAAAATAACTATCTTAAATTACACAAAACTTTTGAAAACGTATCGGTTATTGAAAGCGCTTTTGGACAAAGAATCATAACATATAAAATTTGCAATAAATCAAACCAGTCTTTTGAACCGACATTTCAAACTCCTGAATCGTTTTTAAATTCAATTAAAGATGACATATTATTTTTAGTGGAAGAGTCAATTGTAAATCATAATATTTTTAAAGTTAATTTCATATTACATGCTGAATTTATTCAACAAAGCAAAGGTGATACTGTGAATTCGTTTGATTTTCAAACTTGTAATTTTATTGTGTTTCGTGGGGACGATCTTAATATTTTTTTCACATCTTTGTGTGATACGTTAGCAAATAAAATAAGTAGTTTTGAGAAAAAAGATAGTGGATGGAGTCTAAAACATATAAAAAGCATAGATATGAATGTAAATAAATTTAATCCTCTTCGTGGCACTTCTTATATTGAGTTACCTAAAGATATTAGCACAAAAAAAGCTATAATTAATGTTCAAAACGCAGATTTTTTATGCTTCAAGTGGTCTTTACTCTCCGCTCTTTACCCGGTTAGTAAAAATGCTAGTCGCGTATCGTCCTACGCTATGCATTCTGAAAAACTGAATTTCAATGGTGTATCATTTCCAGTTAAATTAACTGACATTGCTAAAGTTGAAAAATTAAACAATATTAGCATAAATGTTTTCGGTTTAGAGTATAATAGAAATACGAAACAGCATAGTATTATTGGTCCTTTGTATTTCACAAAGAGTCGTAGAAGTAGTCATATAAATTTGTTGTATTTAACTAATGGTGCAAATAGTCATTATTGTTATATCAAAAACTTGTCTCGTTTAGTTAGCAAACAACTCTCAAACCAACATCATGCCGTTCATATTTGTGATGGATGTTTATTGTATTTTCCAACTAGGGAAAGGTTGTTAAATCATCAACAACATGATTGCACTCATGTCACTACTGAATTACCAACAAGTGATAAAACATTTAAAAATTGGTTTGGTCAGTCAATAAGTAACGATAAATTAATGTTTGATCATTTTGAACGAAAATTAAAAATACCTTTTGTTATATATGCAGATTTTAAAGCATTTTTAAATCAAATTAAATGTTCTAACAATCCATCCAAATCATATACAAGCAACGTTCTAAAACACGAACCGTACAGTTTTGGATACTACATAAAGTGTTCGTATGATGATAATTTATCAAAATACGAGTCCTATTGTGGATCCAAATGCGCAGAAGTATTTATGAATAGAATTTACAACGATTTGAAATCAATTTGCAGTAAAAATAATTTTAAAAAGAATCCCAAACCATTGACTGCAGAAGATCTAAATATCGTGAGTAATAGTACAATTTGTCATATTTGTGAGACTGATTTAAACGAAGATAAATGTTTAGATTTTGACTGGTACACAGGTAAATTTAGAGGTGTTGCACATGAAATATGTGCTAAAAAGTTTAGAGCTCCATATTTTATTCCAGTAATTCTTCATAATTTAAGTAATTATGATGCACATTTCATTGTTCACGCACTCAATTTTCTAGATGGTCAAGTAGATATAATTCCTGAAAATAAAGAAAAGTATATATCATTTTCAAAAACTTTGAATATAAATAATCAAAGAGTAAAATTAAGGTTTATAGATTCATTTAAATTTTTACCCTGTAGTCTTGATCAATTAGCCAAAAATCTAAAAGATAATCAATTCCATACTCTAAAAAATCATTTTCCTATCGACGAAGACTTTAACCGTCTCAGAAAGAAAGGTATTTTTCCTCATGCGTTTATGACCTCTTCTGACAGTTTAAAAGTAACATCTTTACCTAAGCAACATATTTTTTACAGCACATTAACAAACTCAAGTGTATCCGATGACGATTACACTCATGCACAAGATGTTTGGAATCACTTTAAATGTTTAAATATGCTTGATTATTCCAATTTATATCAAAAAACCGACGTCTTGTTATTAACAGATATATTTGAAAATTTTAGAGACCTTTGCATTGTTACTTATAATCTAGATGCTGCACACTATTATACAGCCCCAGGCTTAAGTTGGGATGCTATGTTAAAGTACACCAAAATAAAATTAGAATTATTAACGGATTTTGATAAAATTGCTTTCATAAGGGCGGGTATTCGGGGTGGTGTATCTCAATGTAGTAATCGATATGCCAAAGCCAATAATGAATATTTAAACAATTATGATGCCACGACAGCTAAATCATATCTTACTTATTTTGATGCTAATAATTTATACGGTTGGGCTATGTCGCAATACCTCCCCGAAGGAGGATTTCAATGGATTGATCCTACAACTGATTTTAATGTATCTGATACATCTGAAACTGGTTTTATTTTAGAAGTAGATTTAGAGTATCCTGATGAACTTCATGACTTACATTCAGATTTACCTCTTTGTCCAGAAAACATTTGTGTTGAAAATTGTGAAGATCCGAAATTAATTCCTAATCTTAATAATAAGAATAAGTATAAAATTCATTATAGAAATTTAAAACAATGTTTAAAACTAGGTATGAAATTGAAAAAGATTCACAGAATATTAAAATTTAAACAAAGTCCCTGGCTTCAAAAGTATATCGAATTAAATACTAATTTGAGAATAACAGCAGTATCAGAATTTGAAAAAGATTTCTATAAACTAATGAATAATTCAGTATTCGGCAAAACTATAGAAAATATAGAAAATAGGGTCAATGTTAAACTTCTAACACATTGGGAAAATCATGGTAAATCTCTGGGAGCACAAGACTTCATCGCAAAACCGGAATTTCATAGTCTTTCTATATTTTCTGAAAATTTAGTTGCAGTTCAATTACGTAAAACAAAAATAAGACACAATAAACCTACCTATCTAGGATTTTGTATTTTGGATATTTCTAAAACTCTCATGTATGAATTTCATTATGACTACATGTTAAAAAAGTTTGGTGATAAAACCAAATTATTATACACTGATACCGATAGTTTCATCTATCAAGTATTCACAAATAATTTTTATGAGGACTTGAAACCTGATTTAGCTGAACGGTTTGATACCTCTGATTATCCATCTGATAATTTTTTCGGTTATCCAAGAGTAAATAAAAAAAGGTTAGGATTTTTCAAAGATGAAAATAACGGTCAAATCTTAGAAGAATTTGTTGGTCTTCAATCGAAAATGTATGCATTTAATGTAGGTAATAAACTTGTATCTAAAACTAAGGGAGTAAATAATAGTGTAAAAAAACAATTGAATATAGAAAATTATAAATCTTGTCTTTTTAATCAAAATGTTCAACATCATAGTATGTATAGATTTAAATCCATCAAACATACAATATTTACTCAAAAAATTAACAAAACTTCTTTATCATATAACGATACTAAGCGTCACATTTTACCAAATCTTGTTGACACTTTAGCGTGGGGCCATTATAAACTAAGATCAAATAACTTGTAATGTGTATAGATATTTGTAAATAAAATATAGAATATACCCAATAATCTCCATATTTTGTATTCTACGTATTGTTATAAATAAAATTATAAAAAATAAATTTGTACTTACATATATGTATTTTGTATTATTTAGTTTGTAAGTTAAATTTAATAATAACCAATACTTATTTATATTATTCAGTCATATTAAAATTAAATGCAGCAATAAATTCTAATGTAATTCAACAATTCTTACAAAACTTACTGTACTATGTATATGCTACAGATTACCAATAAATGTTCAAGTTTCTATGTATCTTATAAGCAATTTGGACCCGGACACAAAGCCAGGATCTCACTGGAAACTCTCACTCACAGTGTTGGAGAATATTTTGATTCATATGATCGTTGTCCCACTGATTATCACAGAATGTACTTGAATATAAATTCAAATCAATGGAAATATTGTAGTAACAGGATACAAAAGACTTCAGTCTGTGGAGAGTACCTACTCGTTATTGTACATATTTTATAAGTTTAATCGGTTGTCAAAAACTGAATTTTGAAATAAATAAGGGTACCTTTAAAAATGTCATGTTATGTATGTTTAAATGTATTTCTGAATGAATAAACCATTAATTATAGAAATAATGTGTTGTTGTTATTGATGAGGACCAGGGTGATTAGTGTCGAGTGATAACACAATAGCATAGCAGTGATGGCCTCGAGGTTTAGGCACGCGGTCGAGAATTTCGGCGGTCGCAGGTTCAAACCCAGGCACACACCTCTGGCTTTTCGAAGTTATGTATGTGTGTATTCATAATGAATTATCACTTGCTTTAACGGTGAAGAAAAACATCGTGTCACCTGCACACCTAAAAGTTCTTAGGAATTTCTTAGGTGTGTAGTCCGCCAACCCGCACTAGGCCAGCGTGGTGGACTAAGGCCTAAACCCTCTCAGTTGTAGAGGAGGCCCGTGCCCAGCAGTGGGACGTATTTGGGCTGATTATGATGATGATGATGATAACACAATAGGTGACCGTATTTATTTGGGGTCGGCGCAGTATGTTTTATCCTTCCGAACATTATAACTTTATGAAATTTATGTTCATAAAGTTAGCCTATTATTGGTACAACAAAAAGTTTTCACATATTTTTAAGCAAATACAAAAAAGGCATACTATGGCCTCTGTACTAATCGTTATTTTAGACGTTGACAGCCCAGCCGTTGCGAACCGAGAGGCCGCGGGTTCGATCCCCGCACCGAGACAAATGTTTGTGTGATCCACAAATATTTGTTTCGGGTCCGGGTGTTTGTGAGACCGAAAAGTCTCTCGTAGTTTCTAATACCCACGACACAGGACTTGTATCCTAGTGTTGGGTTAGAACTGTGACTGTTGGGTGTATTTATTATTATTATTTATTTACTATCACTAGAAATAATCTAATTGTTTTTTTCTATCCAATAGCCTGCATACAAATTTAATTAATAGTAAATTCAACAACCGTTTTCTATTCATCGTTCCGTAAATAAGTCCTTGAAATAATTACAAATGTAGAACATGCCGGATTTCGTTTCATCTCCGGTCAATAACATGAAAAAGGCTGAAAATTCGGCACTTGATCAAACAAGCCGCCTTTCTTTTATTCTTTACATGGCTTTTTAAAAAAGCAACGGAAAAGAGAGCTTTTAGCGGATTGAATCGTCAAGGAGGTACCCTCTTGAGATGTGGCCATGAAATACGCGGAAGTAATCAACTGATTTCAGTAAAGTCACGTAGTATTCAGCTTAGATTATATCAATGTTTTAGATCGTTTAAACATGTGGGATGGCATCAAGTAGTAATAGCCTCGATGTTTAGACGCGCGGTCGCGAATCTAGGCGGCACACCTCTGACTTTTCGAATTTATGTGTCTATTCATGAATTATTACGTACTTTAATGGCAAAGGAAACCATCGTGAGGGACCGCCAACCCACACTAGGCCAGTGAGGTAGACTAAGGCCTAAACCCTCTCAGTTGTAGATGAGGGCCGTGCCAAGCAGTGGGACGTATATGGGCTGATGATGATGATGATGATCATCTGCAGGTAGTCCTACACTACGTTGTGATTGGTTTAAAAAAGTAAATCGCTGATTCCCTAGCCGCACTTCTACAATTCCGTTTGTTATTCGCAATAGGTCCTCATTTCATCGACTCCGCCATTGGAAACGGTGCCACTAAATTGGTATTGTAGTCCGGATTAACTCTTCTTCTGTGTTTGCTCTTTGTTGACTCTACCTTTCATTTTTTACTAGTCAATTGCACTGTTGTACGCTTTGAATATATTTTACGGAGAAATACCTTTAAATTGGATTATTTTATCGTTCCAGCAAAAGCGTTTTATAGATCTATGCCCAAGGTCAAAATATGTCGTGAAGATTGATATCCGTATGTTGTAATTATGTCTCACCTACTAATACAAAACTATATTAGTATATATATATATATATATATATATATATATATATATATATATATATATATATATGTATATGTATGTAGTTACATGTATATATATCGTATAAGTAAAATCATTTAAAGCCCCCCACATCTCGTTGATCACTCGTTAAATATTCCATCAAGAGATCGCTTACGAGCGATAAGATCGCCGATTGTCCACTTTGTTATAAGTTGTTTCTACTATTGTTATTTCTCTGTTTAAATGGTGAACAATAAAGTGTAAATCTATCTATCTATATTACCTTTGCTATTTATATGTTTAAACTTATAACGCCTATTATAACTCTCAGCAATATGTTGTGTTAATGTGTTTTATATTTTCGACTGCCTCGTGGTCTCGCGTTACATGTATGTGCCGTGCGATCTAGAACTTCCGGGTTCGATTCCCGGGTCGGGCAAAATGTTATTGGGTTTCTTTGTAAAATCTTAGTCGCAGGAAAAAGTCTGAGGATGTGCCCGAAAAACGGCAATAGGCTCGCCACTTATTACGTGGGACTGATATACTGATATAGAGGTGTGTTACTGGGGTTTGAACCCGCGACCGCCAAGATTTTCGATTTCGTGCCTAAACCTCGAGGCCATCACTACTTCTTAATCATAAATGACTCTATATTATAAGAAGGACAAGTCATCCAACCGCACGAAATATAAAATTTATGGTTCACATACAGCACATTAAACCATTAACCTAATATTTCCTACATATGTATATCTGAAGATTACTTTCCTTTATTTTTCTCCCATAAATAATGTTGTTTTTCTACCATCTTCCAATTATATCCCCCTGTATCCTAACACGCCTTATTCATTGGACATAAAACAGCGTGTCCCACTTACGTCACTTTTTATGCAGGCGTAACTGCCAGGCTAAAATGAATCCTATAGTCTTGGATTGAAGTGCAATTTGGAATGTCACTCAAACCACAAGCGATGCGCGTCACAAGATGACGTGATAGTGACAAATTGGCTCGTGGTAAAGAGAGACAAATTTTGTTTCGTGACTGCATCGTTAGTCAAGATTGAGGTCTTTGAACTTACTGGGGTGGGATTTTGCACATATTGGCTCAAAGGTTGATTGGGTTCTATCTACTTTTAGGTTTAAATATAGTAGTAACGGTACAAAACCCAGCTTGCCTTACAAAATTCCAAAAAATAATCTTCAAGCTTTAAGTATTTATTAAACAAAAGCAATTTGACATATAAATGGGAATATCCTGAGCCCACAATAAACAATTATAAACTAGACATTACATAATTAACGTGTAACGTTTTTCGGCTTCTACGGAAGTACCGTCACTAGAAAATAGGTGTCATTGTTGGAATCCTATGGCTAGGAATAAGTCTGAATCCACGATAAGGAAATGCAGGGTGATGAACTTCATATAAAAAGTAAGAATACGGTTCACTTCCTCACGATATATTTCTTTATATTTATTATAAAAACATCATCATCATCAGCCCATATACGTCCCACTGCTGAGCACGGGCCTCCTCTACAACTGAGAGGGTTTAGGCCTTAGTCCACCACGCTGGCCTAGTGCGGGTTGGTGGACATATTATAAAATGCATACATCATTAATGCTGCGATTTCATTGTTGTCATAAATTGTGACTACCTATTGTATGCTTCTGATCACTCCAGTCCATCTAACGGTTGTCTGGGAGAAATCGCCGATAGCGATACGGCCGCCATTTGTTACACAACCTTATTATCTATTCTGGGTATTTCCTTGGTGTAAAATAAAGCTCTAATAAATAAATACGTACTTCTCATTTAATTTTTTAACGACTGCCTCGTGGTCTTGCGGTACATGTATGTGCCGTGCGATCTAGAGGTCCTGGGTTCGATTCCCGGGTCGGGTAAAGTGTTATTGGGTTAAGTGGAAATTCTCAATAGCAGCACGGAGTCTGGAATTGTGCCCGAAAAACGGCAATAGGCTCGCCCCCTATAACGTGGGACTGATACATACCTGGCGAAATGTGGGTGCAGTAATGCACCTCTGCCTACCCCGTAAGGGAATACAGGCGTGAGTTTATGTATCATTTAATTTCTTACATGTTAACATTTCTCCATGCAACAAATTCCATTTTATCTTTTAGGAATAATTGTAATTAATTCTCCCCTATCCACAAAACTTTCCTGATATCAAAAAGGGACACCTCGTAAATTAACTAAACCGACGCGACGGGTAAAAATGATCCTCCGCTCCTAAAATCTATGAAGCGACAAAAAATATCCTTATCTGCAGAAACAGATAGCAATCAGTTACGTAATCCAAGAAATGGCTGGCTAGATCACTATATCTGTGAATCTCGGCCGAAATAATTGCCATGTTAATAAATCCTCGGCTTACGGAGCCAATAAGAGATTACTTTCAACCTGTTTCATTAGAAGAGTATATACGAAACACAGAAGTATATTATCGTTAGAATTAGACGTGGTTGTTACAAAATCGAAGTAGCTCAACAGAACATTTTATTTCGATTGAAAAACCATCACGAGGTATATTTAAAAAAAATCAGCTGCATTGATAAGCATAGCTAAACCAACGAAATAAACTATGATGATGATGATAATGATGATTGAGATGGTGACGATGATGGTGGTGATAATGATGATGATGATCATGAAGAAGATCAATTTTTATATTATATCTTTGATAAATTTTAGTACCGACATTCATAGTGCCTGGCTTGGTAAACTTGTAGTTACTTTTTAATAGTACGAAATGGCCATTATGCATCCAATGAAAAGAAATTGAGTTTCCGAAAATGGCATCATTCATACTTATTTTTTTCGATTTCGCTAATATACGAACGATTTTTTTTTTACAACGACGCGTGGTTTTTGTATGCTAGGGGCTCGAAAGGGATACATTTGGACAACCGTTTAAGGTCGTATTCGTAATATAAGAGATAAGAAAATCAAGGAATCATTTCTGCTCTGTTGAAGAGCTTCAAATATATGCAATTCATGTCAAAGTAGCTCCCTAATACACAAATAAAAAATAGCAAAATAAAACAGAATTTATGGCGTCGTTACCAGCGTCTTGTCACCCTCTTGCATGCGTCGATTCATCAATTCAAAGAAACCCTTGCCGTACCTTTCCGTTTTTTCCCTACATAATTGCGTAAACAGGCCCAAGTCTTCGTGTTGGGGCGACATTAGCCGCTATCTGCGCGCAACATTGACACATCCCCGGCAGAAATATATGGCCCGAACCAGTTTGAGGGGATCGGAAACATCGCTAAAAGTGTGCAGACCCTTGCAAGCTATATTTGCTGAGTAAAGTTCAATGTAAATCATAATAATTTGACAGCTCCGTGGCGCAGTTGGCTAGACCTCAGCTTGCAAAACGAGAGGCCGCGGATTCGATCCTCGCACCGGTACAAATGTTTGTGTGAGCCACAAATATTTGTTTCGAGTCTGGGTGTTTGTGAGACCGAAATGTCTCTCATCGTTTCTGATACCCACGACACAAGACTGGTATCTTAATGTGG
Organism: Hemaris fuciformis; assembly: GCA_907164795.1. Classification (NCBI taxonomy): domain Eukaryota; kingdom Metazoa; phylum Arthropoda; class Insecta; order Lepidoptera; family Sphingidae; genus Hemaris; species Hemaris fuciformis. The sequence goes on from OU015452.1 coordinate 2,287,782, forward strand.
GGTCAGAACTATGTATGCGACTGTTGGGTGCATTTATTTATTTAATCTCTTGACTTTAGAATATATACATAACCTCACGCCTGTATTCTCTGAAGGGGTAGGCAGAGGTGTAATTCTGCATCCCCATTTCGCTAGTATGTATCACTCCCACGTAATAGAGGTGTTATAACTTAATAATTAGTTACTTAAGGCTTAAAGATTTGAAATGAAAAAGAAATACATAAGGTCCATCTCGTTATTTACTTTAAAATAATAATAATAAGATATTATGTATTTCCTGATGAAAACTAAAAATAAATTATAAAAAAAACCGTAAATATTTTTGTACAAATTATATAAAATGAACCATAGTTGAATTATAATGTAATAATAAAAGATTTTTCTTTTCTGTATTGTCTTGTCATAAGTGCTATTTGATTGCCTACGTGACCAAAAAAAAAAAAGGGTTCGCTGTCACCTGGAAATATTAACAGGGCTTCGTGAAACCGAAAGTTTAAGAAACCCTGAACTAAGATAACACAGAAATCAAAGAAGAAGAAAAAATACGTGTACAAGTTAAAGGGCGAGCTTATTTGTTGCGAATACACACATCAGTCTGATAACTCAAAGGTGTATACTATATGCCTTCAGAGGCCTCCGCCCACTTCAAACACTTTAATACTATAAGTACTACTGCCTCGCGGTCTCGCGGGACAAGTATGTGCCGTGCGATCTAGAGGTCCTGGGTTCGATTCCCGGTTCGGGCAAAGTGTTATTGGATTTTTCCATTAGGAAATTCTCAGTAACAGCACGGAGTCTGGAAATGTGCCCGAAAAACGGCAATAGGCTCGCCCCCTATTACGTGGGACTGATACATACCTGGCGAAATGTGGGTGCAGAAATGCACCTCTGCCTACCCCTTCGGGGAATACAGGCGTGAGTTTATGTATGTATGTATGTAAGTACTACTACTACAAGTAATTAACAATGCAGATTCTAGTTTCACTCTTAAGAACATCATAGAACCAAAAACTACAAAGAAAATATTTAACAAAGAATATTAAACATTTGCTTCGTCTTTAACAAAAAAGTAGGTACTAAAAATATTACTGTAATAATAATTTAATACTCCTCTGAACTAACAGAATAATTAGGATAATTATAGCAGGCCTCCGCTCGCTCCGAGGGTCCTAACTAGAGGTCTAATACACGTGGCCTTGAGCCCTCTTCGTAAATACAGATTCGTTTATTAAATATTTCCAGGCTAGAAAATATTACTGTTAATTGCCTTGATGTAATTAATTTACAAGTCGTGATGGCTTCGAGGTTTAGGCACGCGGTTAAAAATCTCGACGGTCGCAAGTTCAAACCCTCTGACTTTTTAAAGTTATGTGTGTATAACGAGCAAGACACCTGATGTTAAGTGGTCAACACCGCCCATGAACACCCATAATATCAGAGGAATTATCGGTGCGTTGCCGGCCTTTGAGGAAAATATAGGTTCTTTTCTTGAAGGTCCCTAAGTCGTATCATTTCGGAAATACCGCCGAGGAAAACTGATTCCACAATGATGTTGTGCGAGGAAGGAAACACCGTTTGAAAATGTATCTGGATCATTGTTCAATTTTAAAGTAATTGATAAATAGACTCACCAATTCTTAGATAATATAGTGTTGTTTTGGTGTCATCAGACTCAAAGAAAATATTTTCGGATTTACAAACACTTAAATCAATTATTTTCGGATTTACAAACACTTAAATCAAATATTTTCGGATTTACAAACACTTAAATCAAATATTTTCGGATTTACAAACACTTAAATCAAATATTTTCGGATTTACAAACACTTAAATCAAATATTTTTTGCGCACACAAATAATTGTCTCGTTTCGGGGATCGATATATCGCTTAACAAGTTGTTGTCAAGCCAAATGCAATAGAGACACTGTCAAAGTACCATTTCATTACCACAATAAGTCCAGACAAATTGTTAAAAATTTAACATTTTATAAATAGAAAGCGTTGATCCATCGCCATGTCTCATTTCGATGCCACAATATAAAAACCTATTCTTAGAAAATACCTTTCAGTACCAGAATTCTCTGACGTGTACGCAAACTTACTATCAGACTTGAATAGAACTACAAATGTCACTTCATTTACAAAAAATCTAATGGCATTTCAATAACAAAACATCAGATACACAATATCGCGGACAGAAATACCTACCATACGTCATTCCAATGCCGACAAAATTCGCTTACACTGGTCCTTTAATGAATGTGACAACGGCACTTGGGCTATTTTTTGCTGAACAAAATTACACCGACCCGTGCGGATTGATGGGGCAGATTTATTGAGTTGTACGTAGTTGCGTCCGCTACCTTTAGACGGCCAGGGAATGGACTCAGGGATTTTTATATGCATAGGGGGCAAAGATGGATTTCTACCACATTTCGCCAATTGTACTTTAAACGTAATAAGAGACGAGCTTATTGCTATTTTCGGGGACCTGTCCATGCAAAATGCCACTGAGAATATTCTAATAATAATTTTGGAAAAATCCAAAATACTAGCTGGCTCGGGAATCGAACCACTAGATTGTGCGGTACAGACTAGTGGTGCAAGACCTAAAAGAAGTCGCGAAGGTTTTTTTAATAATTTTATCAACACTTCATGTCCATACTCATAGATTAGCTGGAAAATAATTACTAATTTTGATGTCGTAGGTATGTATGATATTCAATAAATATAATTTAACTTACCCACATACGGGTATTTGGAAAAAAATTAAACATATATTTAAGATCAGCTTTAAACCTGTTATAACATGATTTGGATTAGTTTCTAGGCCAATTTAAAAGCAATTTCTATGGAAGAGACTCTTCCATCCATACACATCTGTCTACAGTTTGGTAAAACAAGCGTAACAATTTTTGAAATGTATGTAAATAAACATAATTATTAGAACAAAAAACGGGGTTTCTGATGAAAAAATACAGTCATTACAGTTATTTATTTATGCTTTATATACAAAGTATAAAGGCGGACTTAATGGCTAAGGCATTATCTACCAATCAACCTTAGGCTGATGCAGATAAACGAATATGTGTATAAATGTTATTGATGCAATGAATAAAAATATAAAACACTACGAACAATTACATTAATATTATTATGAAAATTTGTAATTTAAACAATTCGTCATATGAGACTACGTTTATTAAACCTCCATAAAAAGTTATTACATCGCCAAGGATCTCCCTATATATCGCTCAGCGACATAAAGTCTCGCATAAACCGAATTAAAATCATTTATTAGCCATTACTACGGCGCGGTTTAGTTGAATCTAAGACCATTTAATACCCATGCTTATATATGTGTATAAATGAACGATATAAGCATTAGAATTTCTAACGCCACATAATATTCTCGAAATTTCGAGCAAAGTGCAGTTTAGGAGTCATTTGGAGGACAAAGCCAAGTTGGCCAGCAAAAAGCTGGGCATCCTGAACAGAGCCAAGCGGTACTTCACGCGGGACCAAAGATTGACGCTTTATAAAGCGCAAGTCCGGCCTCACATGGAGTACTGCTCTCATCTCTGGGCAGGGGCCCCCAAATACTTGCTCGACCCACTTGACTCCTTGCAGAGGCGTGCATTTCGAATCGTCGATGATCCCAATCTCACGGACAAAGTGGAGTCGTTAGGACTGCGGAGAGACTTCGGGTCTCTCTGTGTGTTCTATCGACTCTTCCATGGGGAGTGTTCTGAGGAACTGTTCAGCATGGTACCGTCGTCACCTTTTTACCATCGCACTACCAGACATCGCAGTGGAGTTTATCCATACTACCTGGAGACAATCCGTAGTAGTACGGTGCGTTTCCAGCGTTCCTTCCTACCACGCACGTGCAAGCTCTGGAATGAACTCCCTGCCTCGGTGTTCGCCGAGCGCTATGACTTGTCCTTCTTTAAACGAGGCTAAAAGAGAGTGTTCACCACACGGTAGGCAGCGGCTGGGTTGTGCCCCTGGCATTACTTTAGTCCATGGGTGGCGGTAACCGCTTACCATCAGGCGGACCGCTTGCTCGTCTGCCTACTAAGGCAATAAAAAAAAATATAAAAAAAAAAAAATACCTAGACAAGTTTACTTTGCATATGTTAATACTGAAGGCGTGTTAATTATTGTACATACATACATAAACTCACGCCTGTATTCCTCGAAGGGGTAGGCAGAGGTGCATTTCTGCACCCACATTTCGCCAGGTATGTATCAATCCCACGTAATAGGGGGCGAGCCTATTGCCGTTTTTCGGGCACATTTCCAGACTCCGTGCTGTTACTGAGAATTTCCTAATGGAAAAACCCAATAACACTTTGCCCGACCCGGGAATCGAACCCAGGACCTCTAGATCGCACGGCACATACTTGTACCGCGAGACCACGAGGCAGTCGATTAATTATTGTATCGACTTTAAATAATGAATAAATAAATAAATACACCCTACATACATAGTTCTGACCCCACATTAAGATACGAGTCTTGTGTCGTGGGTATCAGAAACTAAAGACACTTTCCGGTCTCACAAACACCCAGACCCGAAACAAATATTTGTGGATCACACATTTGTCCCGGTGCGGGGATCGAACCCGCGGCCTCTCGTTTCGCAAGCTGGTGTCTAGCCAACTGCGCCACGGGGCTGTCGACTTTGATGACAGATCACTCTTCATTCTCCTTAGAATGTATTCTCATAAATGAATGCGCCTTACTGTTATTTACATCGTCCGGTCCCAATCCTAAAGAAGTGAGCTTAAAAATGGCTGGCGAAACATTGGTATTGAAATTCCCTGTGTTACTCTCCAAAGTGTGTAAGTAGTGATGGCCTCGAGGTTTAGGCGCGCGGTCGAGAATCTCGGCGGTCGCAGGTTCAAACCCCAAGCACACACCTCTGACTTTTCGAAGTTATATTTGTATTCACAATGAATTATCACTTACTTTAACGGTGAAGGAAAACATCGTAAGGAACCTGCTCACCTAAAAGTTCTTAGAAATTTCTTAGGTGTGTAGTCCGCCAACCCGCACTAGGCCAGCGTGGTGGACTAAGGCCTAATCCCTCTCCCTTGTAGCGGAGGCCCGTTCCCAGCAGTGGGACCTATAAGGGCTGATGATGATGATGATGTGTACCTCTCCGAGAATACAGCTGTAATAAATTCATATATAAAACTTATTGGTACTTTGTTAATTTTGATGAATTTTGGTGAATGCTAATTTATTCAGGAGTTGCATAATAACATCGAAATCTTGATTTATCATAATTGGATAGAAAAAGTTCTTGTTTTTTTTTATGGGTTAGTGAGAAAAAACAGAGTGCAATGCATTATTTTTCATGTGACCAAAAGGGGAGTCAGCCCACTCGACACCCTCACTACGATTCTGTAACAAAATTTTCCACTCCAGTTGCTATTGTGTGAAAAAGCAGTAGGGCAGAATCGGGATGTAGGGGTGAAGAACAGTCTCAAGACGCGGCCGCGGTCACTCAACCTTTCCTCATTGTGTTAGAAACCTTTTTAAGTGTAACATGAAAATTCGCGGTTTGATCGTCGGACTTTTTTTTCATATATTTTTTTGAGTACTTGTTGCGACTATTTGTAAATGGGTTATGGCAGTTTTTGAAGAATCAAAATTTACAGATTTTCAATTTTTGAAGTTATACTTCTTTAGGCGCGTTATGAAAAAATGATGAGAGTGAAATTTTAAGATGCGCGCGCATCTGTGACACAAAATTAACAGTATGAATTTGTCTGCTTAACCACTCATTAAGTCTCGAAAAAAAAAAAGTCCATTGTAGCTAAGTTCACACTGCACTACGCGCGTCATGTTGGCTGCATTATTTAATCTGCATTTGTGTCGTTTCCGGTCAAAAGGACGACTTATTAAGCCAGCTGACTCATTAATGGTACTAGGCATTCAGAAAGCTAGAGAGGTGAAATGCTATCATTAATAAGTTTTGTTTTTAATTCATCGTGGTTTAAATTTCGAATGGATTATACGAGTATACAGTTTTTAATGCTAGAACTTTGTCCTTGCTGATTTATGATGTCCTGGTAGTTGCGTAGAACATAATTGACATTTTCCTATTTTCAATTTTAGTTTTAATTTATTACTTGTCACTATTCTACATTTAAAAAAAAAGTGTGTGTGTACTTATGTACACGCGTTAGAAGTTATACCACACGACTGAAGTAAAACTTATAAATGCGCCCAATTAAATGTATGTAAATTACGAGTGCGTTCAGAAATGTAATATGTTGTGTAAACTAAGAACTATGTATGTGACTGTTGGGCGTATTTATAAGTTTTACTTCAGTCGTGTGGTATAACTTCTAACGCGTGTACATAAGTACACACACACTTTTTTTCAAATAAAAAGTCTTGTTATATAAACACATCAAATTGGAAACGTCAAATTGACCAACTTGTAAAATTTTAATATTTTTCACTCAGTACCAATGCTACTTCATAGAAAAATAATTAGGATAATGAAATAATCTTATCTTAAAATCGACTGCATCATGGTGTCGCGGTACAAGTATGTGCCGTGCGATCTAGAGGTCCTGGGTTCGATTCCCGCGTCGGGCAAAGTGTTATTGGGTTTTTCCATTAGGAAATTCTCGGTAACAGCACGGAGTCTGGAAATGTGCCCGAAAAACGGCAATAGGCTCGCCCCCTATTACGTGGGACTGATACATACTTGGCGAAATGTGGGTGCAGAAATGCACCTCTGCCTACCCCTTCGGGGAATACAGGCGTGAGTTTATGTATGTATGTATGAAATAATCTTATCACATTAATGTATTGTCATCGGTCCTCGATAAGTCTGTTAACTTTGAAATCTGACCGTTTGAAGTGGGTCAAAATCAAGTCAAAAGGAATCGGTTACAAACATACAGGTGAAGCTAATAAAAAGCCTGTAAAAAACTCAGTTAATAAACTCAACATTCAGACGAAATCTCTTTAACTCAGACCATGTAAAATAAATAATTCAAGGTTAGCTCTCGTGTCCATTTAAAGTGAAACTACACGGCACGGTCAGCTGCGCACTTTTTATGTTTTTAATACTGTTTAAAGTTACTCCGTGCTCCATTTAGCTGGCACGGTAGAACTGCACTTTTATAACGTTCTGGCATAACTTCCTCTGGACAGTTTAAAAGCTGATGGGATATTGTTTGCTTAAGAATGGATAGAGGTCGCAGTTATGTATTTAAGTGTTTTGGTAAATATTTTTCAAATGCATATAATTTTTGATTTTGTGATGGCCTCAAGGTTTAGGCGCGCGGTCGAGAATTTCGGCGGTCGCAGGTTCAAACCCCAGGCACACACCTCTGACTTTTCGAAGTTATGTGTGTATTCACAATGAATTATCACTTGCTTTAACGGTGAAGGAAAACATCGTGATGAAACCTGCACACCTAAAAGTTCTTAGGAATTTCTTAGGTGTGTAGTCCGCCAACCCGCACTAGGCCAGCGTGGTGGACTAAGGCCTAAACCCTCTCAGTTGTGGAGGAGGCCCGTGCCCAGCAGTGGGACGTGTATGGGCTGATGATGATGATGATGATATAATTTTTTAGCACTTTAGTGCGATTTTTTTCTCTTGGATGTGAAGAGTTTAAGGGTTTATTATCAAATTAACACTTTTACTGCTTGCAATCAACTAACTATAAAATTATTTTTTACCTATAACATCGACTACCCTCGTGAATGATTGACCGAATCTAATTGTGGAAGCAAAATCATTCACAACCCTCGCGAATGGTGCATGAATGAATGTTAAATGCAAAATTATTTACTACCGACATCGATATTAAAGCGTAAAATTGAGATAGATATTAAGCTGACAGATGTGCCTGTATAAAGATATTTTATGTGTAATTCCAATAGGAACATAGTTTTCAATGTTACATTTACTTTGACATTTATAGATGTAGGATTTATAGATTTTTATAAATGGAAACTGTTTGTAATGTATGTGTTTACTTTATAACTTATAATATAAGAAAAATTGTATTGTATGTTTTCCAAAGAAAAAAATTATAAAAAAATGTAATAAGTGTTTATTCCTTCCCGTCAAGGCTAATGTTTCTAGAATTCTTTGTTCAATTAAAGGTTATAGTTTCTTCTTCATAAAGAACCACGTATGTGTCTTGTGTCAGCATCTGGTTAGCATTAAGTCGGGATAATTATGTCGGTTAGTGTGACATGATCAATTTCATTTCTTGCCCAATCGACATTCTATGGCTACAATGCACCATCACTTTATTTTTATTCTTTTAAATACACTCAACAATCACATACACAGTTCTTACCCCACACTAGGATACAAGTCCTGTATCGTGGGTATCGGAAACTACGAGAGACTTTTCCGTGTCACAAACACCCAGACATTTGTGGATCACACAAACATTTGTTTCGGTCCGGGGATCGAACCCGCGGCCTCTCGTTACGCAAGCTGGTATCTAGCCAACTGCGCCACGGGGCTGTCATAACACTTTACCTTAGCTTAAAATTAAAACATCCCGTGTCTATACGTTCTCCTGTCTACACACATAATAGGAACTAATAAATCGCTTTAGTTGTCGTCACACATGCGCCTTTCGACAATCGGTATTGTTGGTGCGGGGGGAAGGTAACCCCCCCCCCCCCCCCTCCTTTTCCCCCTGAGACACTCTTAGGGCGGGACAACTTTACGGTCCGCATAACGAATACCATGTAGTACAGTGTAGTTTCACTTTAACTACGCTAAATTGGTCCAATAAGGTTTGTTGTGGTCGTGACGTAGATCTGCATGCGAGTGATGTGGATGCTGTTATTTGACAAGATGAAATTTTATTGTCTCGTGTTCTCGCGGTACAAGTATGTGCCGTGCGATCTAGAGGTCCTGGGTTAGATTCCCGGGTCGGGAAAAGTGTTATTAGGTTCTTCCATTAGGAAATACTCAATAGCAGCATGGAGTCTGGAAAACTGCCCGAGAAACGGCAATAGGCTCGCCCCCTATTACGTGGGACTGATACGTACCTAGCGAAATGTGCGAGTAGAAATGCACCTCTGCCTACCCCTTCAGGGAATACAGGCGTGAGTTAATATATTTATGAAAATTTATTGCTTGGTAAAATTTGAATCATCATTTTAATGAACAAAAATCATAATTGCATATTTCTAACACCGAAAAGTAACAAAAAAGCCTTTAGTTACTACTTATCCCTTACTAGGGTTAAGGTTTTTTATTATGGAAAAAGGAGGCAAACGAGCAAGTCACCTGATGTTAAGTGGTCAACACCGCCCATGAACACCCATAATACCAGAGGAATCATCGGCGTGTTGCCGGCCTTTGAGGAAAATATAGGCTCTCTTCTTGAAGGCATCTAAGTCGTATGTATTTGGAAATACCGTTGTGTTATGGTATCAAGGGTATTTTTGCTGTACCATAAAACTGATAAAACTGAAAATGATAAACCTGGACTCTTTATGATCCTTTTGAAGTCGCGGTGTGAAATCCTTATTCTAAACCCCAGAAAAGTTTTATAACGCAAATGATCCCTGCTAAGAGGTATCTTACATTATATACTCATACATTTCTGCACTCACCTTTCGCCCATCAAATAACTCGAGTAGATGAAGCTTATTGCCGTTCTTCGACCAAATTTATGGACTCCATGCTGCTGTGGATAATTTATTATGATTAACCCATATACATACGTCCCACTGATGGGCACGGGCCTCCTCTACAACTGAGAGGGTTTAAGCCTTAGTCCACCAAGCTGGCCTAGTGCGGGTTGGCGGACTACACACCTAAGAAATTCCTAAGAACTTTTAGGTGTGCAGGTTTCATCACGATGTCTTCCTTCACCGTTAAAGTAAGTGATAATTCATTGTGAATATACACATAACTTCGAAAAGTCAGAGGTGTGAGCTTGGGGTTTGCACCCGCGACCGTCGAGATTCTCAACCGCGTGCCTAACCCTCGAGGCCATCACGACTTGGATAAATGGATAATTTAGTAATGGGAAAACTCAATTACATTTTACTTGACCCGGGAATCGACCTCATGCTCGCTCTAGCTCAGAACACACTTGTACTGCGAGACCACGGGACAAGCAAAATACCAAGTATTTTCTAACAAAAGTTTAATTTCAAATTCTTAGTGTAGTTTTTTAATCCAGGTACTATCCAGCAACGAAAACATTAATTAATTATTCTTGCGAGTGCCACAATTTACTTAAAAACAAGAATTTTTCCTAAATCTAGAGCCGGACCTTCGAGATTTATGACCACGAGGCCTTCACACTGAACTGCTAAGCGATCCTTTAATGTGTCTGTAGAATTTATATGTTTGTAGCCGAGAAAAATGCTTGAGTTATCATCCCGTATGGATAGCAATGCCGTGATGGCCTCGAGGTTTAGGCACGCGGTCGAGAATCTCGACAGTCGCGGGTTCAAACCCCAGGCACACACCTCTGACTTTTCGAAGTTATGTGTGTATTCACAATGAATTATCACGTGCTTTAACGGTGAAGGAAAACATCGTGATGAAACCTGCACACCTAAAAGTTCTTAGGAATTTCTTAGGTGTGTAGTCCGCCAACCCGCACTAGGCAAGCGTGGTGGACTGGGGCCTAAACCCTCTCAGTTGTAGAGGAGGCCCGTGCCCAGCAGTGGCACGTATATGGGCTGATGATGATGATGATGGATAGCAATTGGGAATGTCTTTGGTTCGATTTTGAAATTGAATAGCCTTGTTTATAAATAAAGAAAGCAGCACTAATTATAGAGGCTGCAGGCGGAGGTCGCAAAAAAAAACAAAATACTTATAATAAATTTATTAATATTAAAAATTACAATTAAAATTATTAATCTAAGAGCAAGTTATCAGTTCGGCGATCGAACCAATTGTGTGAATTGTGTCTTTGTTCCTCGTCAGCCGGCCGCCTCGCCTCCGGTGGTCTCCCACGATATTTCGGTGGTCGTTTCGCGGAAGCGCGTAACTATGCTGTTTTGCGATAACGGTGACGATGATGCAATAGGGTGGTACCGTGGATAGGCCATCGTAACACACTTATTGCTAGCACAATTAACAATAACAGATAAAATAAAAAATAAAATAAGAACAAAAAAATTGCGCCAGCAAACGTACCTCCCATTAGCTACATGCTGCAGTAACGCTTAATGAAAGATGTTTATGACTTGGACTAAGACTTTATGGTAGCTAATAGATTCATGTCAGCATTTTACTTATAATTATAACGTCCATATTGATAATAGATAATTTGTTAATGTAGGTATACATTTTTTAATAAAATAATACTCGTCTTATTAACTTGAATCACGTAAAATAAAATAATTCACCGATCCCATAAAAATGCGTATGGGATAAAAAGTTGCATCAAATATCTTCCATCTTGTTCTTAAAAATAGACATAAACTCTATACAAAAATAAAAGATGCCACACATTTTCCATCCAGCATTAAATAACCAAACCGCGTACATCCGGTGGGAAACTGCGGAAAAGTACGGAAAACTTCCGTAAACTACATCGCAAGTTAAAAAATATTCCATATATGAAAACATTTCATATCAAATATGAGTACGTATGACAATAAGGACGGCGACAAACGAACGACTTTTAGTCGCTGTGTTTGTATGCTTTAATTTTTTACACTTATAATATATGCGCAGACTACAAATACACTAATTACGTGGGACTGATACATACCAGGCGAAATGTGGGTGCAGAAATGCACCTCTGCCTACCCCATCGGGGAGTACAAGCGTGAGGTTATGTATTTATGTATGTATGAGAAATTATTAAGCGTTTTCAAATTTACAGTTATGAATTTATTTTATTTGTAAAGTCTTGATGTCCACAACAACATCGACTACATGGCGTTGAACTTTCAATTCGTTATTATCAGTAGGTACATATGATCAGACAACCCCGTGGCGCAGTTGGCTAGACACCAGCTTGCGAAACGAGAGGCCGCGGGTTCGATCCCCGCACCGAGACAAATATTTGTGTGATTCACAAATATTTGTTGCGGGTCTGGGTGTATGTGAGACCGAAAAGTCTCTCGTAGTTTCTGATACCCACGACACAAGACTTGTATCTTAGTGTGGGATCAGAACTATGTATGTGACTGTTGGGTGTACCTACCTATTTATATATACAAGTGATATTAATAAATTATAAATCAAACGCAGACTGAAGTTCAATTCATTATATTTTGGAAATACCATTTACGAAATACGAAAATTTGGTTCTTGCTGAGCCTTTTAAATGACTTAATTTTAATGTGCTATTTATATTTATCATCATCATCAGCTCATATGCCCCACTGTTGGGAACTAGCCTCCAATACAACTGAGAAGGGTGAGGCTTTAGTCCACTACGCTGGCTTAGCGCGGGTTAACGGACTTCATACCTAAGAAATTCCAAATTTTTTTTGACTGTGCAGATTTCGTTCATTTTTTCCTTCACAGATAAAGAATGGGATAATTCTTTGAGGTACTAAAATTAAATTAAATAATTTGAACATTAAATTCTGTACATCAGATTCGACAACAAGAACGATATATGTATGTATTTACATATGCTATTGCTGTATTTTTTTTACTATATATTTTTAGATATCTTAGTCAAATCGCTAGTGGAAACACCGCCTAAAATTGCCAGTAGTAGAAGCCTGGACTACAGCGTAGCTCCGTAGCAACAGCGACTACGTACGCCATCCCAAGTTAGTTAGAATAACTTTTTCATACTTTATGCGGAAGTTAAAAGAAATGGTTGAGTTTGAGTATTTTCTACAGTTTGGAATTCTACTGGAAAGCTGCACTTTTTATATTTTATTTTTAAGCCTATTTCTTTAACAGATCTATTAAATTTGAGGTAGAGAAAAAAAGCAGTGATGTCCTCGAGGTTTAGGCGCGCGGTCTAGAATTTCGGCGGTCGCAGGTTCAAACCACACACAACTCTGACTTTTCAAAATTATATGTGTATTCACAATGAATTATCACTAGCTTTAACGGTGAAGGAAAACATCGTGATAAAACCTGCACACCTAAAAGTTCCTAGGAATTTCTTAGGTGTATAGTCCGCCAACACGCACTAGGCCAGCGTGGTGGACTAAGGCCTAAACCCTTTCAGTTGTAGTGGAGGCTCGTGCCCAGCAGTGGGACGTATTTGGGCTGATGATGAGAGAAAAATGGCTTGTGGCTTCGTATAGTAAACATTTTGGCTTATTTATCTCAAAATTATGTCAGTAATATTTATTTATTTATTTATGCTTTATATACATTGTATAAAGGCGGACTTAATGCCTAAGGCATTATCTACCAGTCAACCTTGGGGTGATGCAGAGAAAAAAAATTATTAATGAATAGGTGCATAAAATATAAATTGTCATGATTAAAAATATATAATATGAATATATTATAATTATAATAGAAATTAAAATAAACAAATATATTTAATATAGCTATTTAATTAGCCAATCCCTTTGCTGCATCCAACTATTCGCGCTAAGAACCTTAGTAGTTCACAGAAGGTTGCGTGTTCAAATCACGTCAGGGTCACCAGTTTAGCTAGGGGTAGCTAGTTTAGCGGTTGTGTGTAGATGGTTATAGGCGGTGTCGGAGTGCCTATTGCGGGCACGTGGCGACAGCGCCTGTTGTGTTGGATGGGTGCAAGCGCAAGCGCAATGATAAGCACAAAGCAGTTTAAGCGTTTAATGCACTGCACAGCAATTGTCACAGAATATATAACAATAGTCACGGCACAAGAAGATACAGTTCACACACAACACAATAAAGTCAAGATAAATAAAAATAACAGAAGGAGACGAGACAGTTAAAAGTACGAGGATATAATACATACATACATACATACATAAACTCACGCCTGTATTCCCCGAAGGGGTAGGCAGAGGTGCATTTCTGCACCCACATTTCGCCAGGTATCTATCAGTCCCACGTAATAGGGGGCAAGCCTATTGCCGTTTTTCGGGCACATTTCCAGACTCCGTGCTGTTACTGAGAATTTCCTAATGTAAAAACCCAATAACACTTTGCCCGACCCAGGAATCGAACCCAGGACCTCTAGATCCCACGGCACATACTTGTACCGCGAGACCACGAGGATATAATATTATCACAAAAGGCAGCTATTAAGCGCGGACGAGATAAGGTGGCGAGCTAGCAGGTGACACGGGCTTCGCGAGCGAGAGAGGTGTACCAACTGGCCGCGTCGGCGCGGCCGGCGCGTGCGCGAAGCGGTGACGCGCATCGCTCGCTCTGTCACTATGAGATACCGGTTTGTACCGGCGCGGTATCGTGCGCCTCCAATGCACTCCACATTTATTTATTATCAGCCCATATAGGTACGTCCCACTGCTGGGCACGGGCCTCCTCTACCATTGAGAGGGTTTAGGCCTTACTCCACATGTATACTTAATAATAATTGATTAAATCTGTTTGGTTCTGTAGGTGTAATGTATGTGTGTTAGTAATAATGGGTGTGCGGTGTAATTGTTAATATAGAATATATATACAATATGTATACACTACATAAATATGTTTAATAAATAAATTACACAACATATTATGTACGCCACAGTAGTAAGAGTGTAAGAGCATGTCCATTGGTTTAAAACAATTATTTATCTAAGGGTATATTTAGATAGTATTTTGCATAGGTGTCATAAACAAGTTAGGATGTCTAGTCTGTAGGCATCTCTGCAATAAAAACCTCCCGGTTTTAATTGGTAAGCCAGCATTTTATAGAGAGCTAAGCTCGGAAATATCTCCTCCAAACTTTAATCAAACTATGAAAGTGTATAACCTTCATAAAAAAAAATCAAGTCTTCTATTTATATCGCTTTCAAATCTGCTCACTATTGTGTTAGCGATTATCGTAAGTTTTTATTAACTGCCCGCTTCAAATGTTTGCTCTACTCAATCTAAAGCCGGTAATCTAAGTTGATGCTATAGTTATGAGATGCATAAGATGCCCATAACGAAGTGTCATTTCTGAGAGCTGTACCGACCGCTCAAATTCCATAGCCTAATAATGACATTGTTAAAAAAAATCGCGATAACACGCTTCAAAATCTAGTTAATGTACTTCACAAACTCCCAAAATAAAATTGCAGCAATTACGATAAAAACCGCAAAAAAGGAAACTTTCCCGTTTACCTCATACTTTTTATAATAAATATTTAAGAGCGATTAATCTTAAACAAGAAGACCTTTAGCCGAATGAAACTTTGATTTTAAATCATAAAGTTTCTTTTTAAATATTTGGGGGTGTTCAACGTAAATTATTATGAGTATAAAAATTACCTGGCCAAAAACAGGCAGACTACCTCGATCGAGGAGGCCCGTGCCCAGCAGTGGGACGTATGTATATGGGCTGATGATGGAAACTACCTCGATGGCAATTAGTATTTACGCTCCAGGCCTATGTTCAGATCTCATTTTATTTATTAGTTTTCTTTGCATAGTTGGTTAGAATTCTTGTTGTAAAACGCGAGGACTCGATGTCGTGGCCTGCGCCAAGTGTCTAAACACAATATATACACATAATATTGTCCTGAGTGTTTGTAGACCGTTAAGACTAGTTTATCTTCCAAAACCCGGTTCACAAAACTGTCTGTATCAGATGAATAATAGCTCCTTCTATCACAAGCTCCCCCTGAATAAAAAAAGAGCAACTTATGATACACCTTTTGTAAATATAACAATGGCATAAGACACACTTGTACTGCAGTACAACGAAGCAGTAATAAGTGTTGATCTAAGCTTAGTTAACTTCATACGCCATTAAAAAAAATGAACCACAAGTTGTTCAATTGAATTCCGAGTTGATCACAAGAACAGCAGCTGGCATCTATTCAATTCCCCAAGTTAACGATCTCGGATGGTCACCTTGTGAATGGCACAGTTCTGGGGCTAAGCATGTTCGGAGCATCCTATATTATCCCGACTTATTTTAAGTTTTATTGCAAAATATTCTTGTGAGCGTAAGATTGAAGTTGTTATGTCCCAAATGTCATCATTATTTTCAGTATCATATATTCATACATAAATATGTATACACACATACATAACTTCACGCATGTGTTCGCTGAAGGGGTAGGCACAGGTGCATTTTTGCACCCACATATCGCCAGGTATGTATCATCATCATCATCAGCCCATATACGTCCCACTGGGCACGGGCCTCCTCTACAACTGAGAGGGTTTTTAGGCCTTAGTCCAACACGCTGGCCTAAGAAATCCCTAAGAACATTTAGGTGTGCAGGTTTCCTCACGATGTTTTCCTTCACTTAAAGTATGTGATAATTATTTGTGAATACACACATAACTTCGAAAAGCCAGAGGTGTGTGTATCTTAATGTGGGGTAAGAACTATGTATGTGACTGTTGAGTGTATAAATTATTATAAAATTATAACGATAACAAAACATACCACAACCCAGATCGCTGCAACAACAAAAACACTGCACAATGCAGTCCAAACTTTGCAGCAATGGTCACGACATTATATTGCATAATGAGTATTTAGTTTCAACAACTGGTACCGACTGTTGTTCTCCTATTTCGTATTTATGTGATAAATCAAATACCTAGAAATGTTATTGTCTTCGGGTTAGCTAGTTCGTGATGGGGAACTAATGAACACTGTGCAATACCTGCGCAGCAAACAATCTAAAGATTTAAGTTTTTAATATAAGAAAGTTTCATAGCAGAAAACCAATGGTGCTTAGCTGGAAGAGGTCCCCGGCCTTTCAAATCAGCGCACGAAATAACTTGGCTAATTCGCCCCATACCTATACGAGCCAGTGGCGGTACTTCCATAGAAGCCCAAAAGCCCAGTTTGCCTTTTAAAATCCCGAATAATCATTTTTAAACTTGAAATCTTAATTTAACAAAACAATTTGTTGAATATAGACCCCATAGTAAGAAAATATAAACTAGACATAACACAATTAACGTTTAACGTTTTTGGGCTTCTATGGAAGTCCCGCCACTGATACGAGCATACCCTAACACCCCGCCCAGCAACTCCGATGATCCTCTATAGCCAATAGTCCTCAATACTCTATTATTGAGAAGCAGTGCTGGCCTCGAGGTTTAGGCGCGCGGTCGAGAATTTCGGCGGTCGCAGGTTCAAACCCCAGGCACACACCTCTGACTTTTCGAAGTTATGTGTGTATTCACAATGAATTATCACTTGCTTTAACGGTGAAGGAAAACATCGTGATAAAACCTGCACACCTAAAAATTCTTAGGAATTTCTTAGGTGTGCAGTCCGCCAACCCGCACTAGGCCAGCGTGGTGGACTAAGGCCTAAACCAACTCAGTTGTAGAGGAGGCCCGTGCCCAGCAGTGGGATGTATTTGGGCTGATGATGAATACGGATAGGTAAAGTTATTACGGAATATCCTTACATATTTACTCCAACATTTATAAAAATAATTATGTTCTCCAGCGTTTACATTAGTATTTCAAAATATTTCATTAGTAGAGCAGTAATACGGGTGCTCAAAACAGGCGTACATGAACAACTCAGCAATATTCAGAGTGAAGTAAACTATTCGCAGTAACAGTTCGAGGAATGCATAATTTCATACGTGTTCGCGCTGTGGGTGTTAAACCGGTTGTGGGAAGAGAAGGGGCAGGTTCGTGGAATTTTGAGAGTACATACATTAACTCACGCTTACATTCACCAAAGGGGTAGGTAAAGGTGCATTTCTGCACCAACATTTCACCAGGTATGTATCAGTCCCACGTAATAGGGGGCGATACTATTGCTGTTTTTTGGCACATTTCCAGGCTCCGTACTGTTATTGAGAATTTCTAATGAAAAAATCCAACAGCATTTTACCCGACCCGGGAATCGAACAAAGAATCTCTAGATCACACGGCACATACTTAAGCCTCTGATTACGAGGCATTCCATAGAAGTTCCAAACAAAAAATATATACAAAATGTAGATATAAAGTTAAATTTCAATTCTAAGCACGTTCTCCACAGTACATACTAGTCCGGTCAATTTAGACCAAAAAATGAGAGTGAAGTTACATAAAGTCCCAACAAGCTGAATTTCTGTGAAATTGTTCAAAACATAATTATAAACAATGTCTAGAAGTTCCCCATCATTCCCGTGTAAGGAAAAAATTTTATTCAAGGTCAAAGGTCTTAAAAATTGGTTTTTCGCGATTTTCAGCAAAACGGTAAGTTTTATCATAAAAGTACCTCAGACAAAAATTGTAGATCATAAAATTATCTATAAAAAATGTATCAATACTTTTTTTCTTACGAGCCACAAACGATTCAAAAAGTTATAAAAGTTGTTATCGTCATAATATGCATGAGTACGCCACGTATATACATCTAGAGTTGTTATATTTTATAATATATATATATATTAAATGTTTAAATATTTTTCTATCGGTCATTGTAACTTATACTTACAATATAAAATATACATAAGTTTTAACTATAAGAATATCAGGTAAAATGAAACCCAGTCCCTTAATCTTTAAGCCAGTCTAACTTCGAGACATCTGTCTCTTGTTCTATTGTGTGCGTGGCTAGGGTCTTATACCTGCTATAATAAATGAAATACCGTTAGTCTTGAGCGTCACTCATAACTGGCTGTGATACGACATCTGCATTTTACAGGAGGGGTAAAACAGCAGTTTTCAAAATGTTTGAAAAACAAGATTTAATTCAATGTGCTGAAGTTTTTAAAAAGAGTAATTCAACTCAACAAGAAGTTATTACCAACGGCATCCGCTTTCTTCTTTCTATGTACGGAGCTCCTAAAAAAACTACCTGTTTAGATAAGCATCGATATGCATGTTTCGTTAAAAATACTAAAAATAAAAAACAAGTTCAATTAGCTTGTCTTCCTCCAACCTCAGTTGCTGCTCACCAACATCTTTTTCGAGTATATTACCAAGTTCAAGTGTGGCTTACAGACCCTACAGACTGGGGTTGGAAGTTGGTTAACAATATATGAGAGCCAGTTCAAACTTTACTTCCACCTGCGCCGGAAAAACTGCTGAACAATATTTTTTGGAACTGCAAAAAGGGATGCAGTGCTAAATGTGGTTGCAAAAAAATCGGACTGTCTTGTTCTTTGGCATGCACAAATTGTCAAGGCCGGTCGTGCTCTAATATTGAATCACAAACATTGGAGGATTCGTTTGACTCCGACGAAGTATCATGCGATACATCGCTATTGACGCAATTATGACGATAACAACTTTTATAACTTTTTGAATCGTTATATCTCAGAAACGGTGGCTCGTAAGAAAATAAGTATTGATACATTTTTTATAGATAATTTCATGATCTACAATTTTTGTCTGAGGTACTTTTATGATAAAACTTACCGTTTTGCTGAAAATCGCGAAAAACTATTTTTTTTGACCTTTGACCTTGAATAAAAAAAATTCCTTACACGGGAATGATGGGGAACTTCTAGACATTGTTTATAATTATGTTTTGAACAATTTCACAAAAAATCTGCTTGTTGGGACTTTATGTAACTTCGAATGTCTAAATTGACCGGACTAATACTGCTCAGAGTGAATTTAAACTACAAATGAGTGTTATTATAAAATTCGCTAAAAAACTCGCTCTAGTTTTACGTTTCCTTGGTGCTTTGTGAATTCATCGCGGGCTGAGCCGTTATTGTTGGCAACTTTCTTGTTCTTCCAACTCCGATTTTTGCCTAATTACCTCATTTCTTCAATGTTCTAGTGTAAGAAAATAGCGAATTAATTAAATAGTCTTTTGTAAAAATCTCGAGTGTTAATTTGCGGTGGTGTAATAATTTTGCGGTGTTTTATTTGAAGCAATTTATGATGTACAAGTTTCAAGAAGAAAGAATTTTTAAATTTGTTACTGGGGTTTCTTTGACGTTGTGTTTTGAAATATTAATAAGTTCGTCTGTTAGGATTTATTCACGCAGATTTTTACTAATTACCAGCATTGCGGTCCGAGTTTTTACATAGAGAATTCTCAAAAGCATCTTAAAGTGTGATTTTTTGCCCAAAAAACGTCAATAGGCTCGCCCCTTATTACATGAGACGAATTGGCGAAATGTAGATGCTGAAATGGACCCCTACATACCCCTTCGGGGAATACAGGCATGAGACTATGTGTGTATTTTCAATCGATCTGTACAACGTGTTTCGTCATCATCATCATCATTAAATTATCAATTAAAGCTGTTTGCCTTATTCTTTTTTTTCTTAATAAGTCGTGATGGCCAAGAGGTTTAGGCATGCGGTCGAGAATCTCGGCGGTCGCGGGTTCAAACCCCAGGCACACACCCCTAACTTTTCCCTAACAAAGAATTATCACTTTTTTTAAAGGTGAAGGAAAACATCGTGATGAAACCTGCACATCTAAAAGTTCTTAGGAAATTCTTAGGTGTGTAGTCTGCTAACTCGAACTAGGCCAGAGTGGTGGACTAAGGCCTAAACCCTCTCAGTTGTAGAGGAGGCCCGTGCCCAGCAGTGGGACGTATATGGGCTGATGATGTATGATGTGTTCGCCTTTACATTAAATATATGTACTTAGCCTATCGCCCTCCAATGAACGTAGGCCTCCCCAAGAAAGCGCCAACCATCCCGATCTTGAGCAGCCCTCATCCATCCGTTACCCGCCACCTTACTCAAGTCGTCGAACCATCGTGCTGCAGGACGTCCCACACTACGTCTGCCTAAGCGTGGTCTCCACTCCAACACTTGTCTGCTCCACCGGCCGTCCGACCTTCGGCAGACATGGCCGGTCCACTTCCACATTAGCGTGATAATCTGACGGGAAAATTCAATCTTTACACAATACAGAAGTCTAAATTATATTTGTGAATTCACTAGATTAATTTAAATCAGGCCGTATAGAAATAAATAAATAAAATAAAGCTCTTTTCCTTGAAATAATGCAGAATCGAATAGAAAGTTGGCGCTTTTCCCACGTATTTCGCCAGCCGATTACGTCACAGGAGAGCAGCGCCCCGCGGGAACTGAAATTGTCGGGAAACGACTCCAGCCACGTGCTCAGAATTCCAGGCAACAGCAGTATAGATCAATTAGTAACGCTCTGGGAATTGAATCGAGATATCTGGATTGTAATGCTGTATCATAAAGGCGTATTTTGTGGGGTACTGAATAGTTACTGACAATTAGTTTAATTTAACTCCTACTTTGGACTAAGGCCTAAACCCTCTCAGTTGTAGAGGAGGCCCGTGCCCAACAGTGGGACGTATTTGGGCTGATAATGAAGTTTAATTTAACTGCCTCGTGATTTGGTGGGATAAATGTGTACGATCTAGAGGTCACGAAAACGCTTATAAGATCGAGCAGTGTTAAAGGGTTTTTCCTATGAGGAAATTTTCAGTAGTAGCACATAGTCTGGAAATGTATCCCAAAATGACAATAAGATCGTCCTCTGTTGTATCAGTATTATGAAATAAACGGAAATAAGATCGTCCCCTGTTATATCATCATCATCATCATCATCATCATCAGCCCATATACGTCCCACTGCTGGGCACGGGCCTCCTCTACAACTGAGAGGATATATCAGAACTTTGAAATATAATTGAGGAAAGGTGCGTGCAAATATTCACAACTGCCTGCCCTTGGAAACTCAGGTATAGGTTGTCTTCTAGCTTCACCTGGTTCTTTAGACCAAGATTCCATTAATGTTATTTACATTTATGTGACAGCCCCGTAGCGCAGTTCGCTAGACACTAGCTTGCGAAACGAGAGACCGCGGATTCGATCCCCGCACCGATACAAATGTTTGTGTGATCTACAAATATTTGTTTAGGATCTGAGTGCTGTGAGACCGAAAAGTCTCTTGTAGTTTCTGATATCCACGACACAAGACTCGTATTTTAAGGCCCACCTTAAAATACCCTGACCTGACCCCAGTCAGAAATATGTATGTGACTGTCGGGTGTATTTATTTATTACACTCCGTGGTCAATTATTTCTGAATATACAATAGCTTTGACATACCTAAGTAATTCCTCGTTAAACACTCAAACACACGAATGCTTCTTCACATTATACTATTTTGATAAAGCGCAAAATGATCAATACGATGTGGAAAACAATGACGTGTTATACTCCCAAAATCCCTGCATATCTAGCAATCGTTTAAAAGAACAGAATAGTAATGGATTTAGGTTCAGGAGTATTCTATTTCTTAAAGGATTTTTATTCACTTTGCGAGATTTATGGCCGAATACTGAAATGCTATTTAATCTGAGGGTGACTTATATTTAAGTGGCTGTTATAATTTAAGCGGTAAATACTTAAAAATGTCATGTAACAGAACTTTTTGTGGTAATGTTGCCATTTATGGAAATTTTAGTGGGCATTAGTTAATCACAGTCTTAAAACCGATAAATGATGTTTCAGTTTACCGCTTAAATTATAACAGCCACTTAAATATAAGTCGCCCTCAGATTAAGTAGCGTTTCAGTATTCGGCCATTAATTATTTATTTATTTAAACCTTATTTTACACATAAGAAAAAAACAACTATGGAGTACAGTACCTTAAATAAATACAAAAGGCGGTCTTATCACACGAGGCGATCTCTAACAGACAACCAAGGATGGAGAAGTAGGAAAAAAATAAAAGGTAGTCGTATGTGCACAAGGGTAATTAAAAAAAAAGATAAAAATAAAACAGATATATGTACGTAAATGTGGGTTAAACAACTCAGATTTGCGTAATGAGTTCATAAAATATTCAGTAATGACATTTGAAAAATGGCAAATATGCTGCAGTCTCCGACATATACAATGACATCAGTACTGCAAGTATGGAGGGGAAGGTGGGGTGAAACGGGAATAGAGGTGAGGAGAGCTGAGCTTCTCGTGTATCTTCATTGCGATTTACTAGTCGATTACACCACAGGAGAGTCTCGCGGGAACTAATTCGTGGCAAACAACTGTGTTTCGGAACGTGTGCTGAATGCCAGCGCTCCACTCCGTTAAGATCGTTGTGTTTCATTAAACATATGTATCTTATTCAACGTATTGCTACATTTACTGGAATAACTTGCTTTCATACTAATATGCTTCTAATATAAATGCAAATTTTGGGTGATTTTTGGTATGGGGTCAAGATGGAACCTTCATCATTATCACCAGCCCATATACGTCCCACTGCTGGGCACGGGCTCTCTCTACAATTTAGAGGGTTTAGGCCTTAGTCCACCACGCTGGCCTAGTGCGGGTTGGCGGACTACACACCTAAGAAGTACCTAAGAACTTTTAGGTGTGCAGGTTACATCACGATGTTTTCCTTCACCGTTAAAGTGCGTGATAATTATTTGTGAATACACACATAACTTCGAAAAATAATACTCAAGCGAAGCATTATTAAGGAAAGGAACTTGTCCACATAATGCTATCGACGCAACTCCACAATAGGATTATTAAAAAGTGTGATACTATATTAATCCATTGAATATTAATGTTAAAAGACCAAACTATTTGATCATCATCATCAAGCCATATACATCCCACTACTAGACACAAGCCTCCTCTGCTCCTGTATATCTGAAACAGGTTAGACCTTAGTCCACCACGCTGATCTATGGTGGGTTAGTGCGTACACCTAAAAAACTCCTTAGAATTTTTAGGTGTGCAGGTTTCCTCACGATGTTTTTCTTTAAAGTCTTCTTGTTAAAGTACGTGATAATTCATAATGAATACTTATTGAAAATACTTTTAATATACTTCCATACACAAATACGGTAGTCCCGAGGCAGAAATGCGAGTGTATGCACTTTATAAATATACATACTACTGTGAAACTTAAATAAAACTTTCACAAACCATATTAACCTTCGAGATTGACGTCAGGAAACAATAAAAAGGCAAAATTTTCCACAAAGAAAGAGTTTCAAGTTAAAATATTTTACGAAATCCCCTGCTATCCCACGGGATCGCGCGCGAAACTAACTCAAATAAAGTCTTTAGAGATGCCACCTTCAAAATAAATTTTTGTTGTTCAATTTTAGTTTAGTATTTTATATCTCTGCCTTTTCTTTGATATTCAAAAGAAAAATTCGACACGTTGCTAAACATGACTAGTTGTAATGTTTTTTATCTTAAGCTAGCACATTAAGCTGTGTATTTTAATTTTTGCGATGACTTTTTAATAGTAAAGACACACTGATAAAAAATGTGTACAAAAATATATATTTCTCGACTGTCGTCAGTAGCAGGACGTAATCTGTAGATTTTCTCAATCGATGCATGAAAGTTCATCTCCTAAGGTTCAGACTGCTGGGGAATTTTTTGTCTTAGGGCTTGAGTCATATGGTAAAATAGATTCCGTCTTCCCTTTCAAGAATACCGGCGTGAAAGTAGAAAGAACTTAGGAGGTTTGGTAAAGAGCCTATATTTTTCCCCAAAGGCCGGCAACGCGCCGATAATTCCTCTGGTATTGTGGGTGTTCATGGGCGGTATTGACCACTTAACATCAGGTGGCTCATTAGCTCGTTTGCCTCCTATCCCATAAAAAAACTCAGATATGTAATGTTTTCTCAAGGATTGTGTTTACTCTTCAATTACTTATTATTTTATTATATTCAATTACTTATTATTTTATTTTATTAGTCGTGATGGCCTCGAGGTTTGGGCACGCGGTCGAGAATCTCTACGGTCGCGGGTTCAAACCCCAGGCACACACCTCTGACTTTTCCAAGTTATGTGTGTATTCACAATGAATTATCACATACTTTAACGGTGAAGGAAAACATCGTGATGAAACCTGCACACCTAAAAAAAGTCTTAGGAATTTCTTAGGTGTGTAGTCCGCCAACCCGCACTAGGCCAGCGTGGTGGACTAAGGCCTAAACCCTCTCAATGGTAGAGGAGGCCTGTGCCCAGCAGTGGGACGTATATGGGCTGATGATGATGGTGATTATTAGAAACACAATTTTGAAGGACTTTTCATATGTCAGTAGACTGCCTAGTGGTCTTTTGGCACAAGTGTTAGCCGTGCATTTAAGGTATACCAGAATCGATGCCAAGATCGGGCAATGTGATTGGTTTACATTACAAAAATCTTAGTACCAGCACGGAATCAAAAAAAGCCTCGAAAACGGTAAATAAGCTCAGCCTCTATTACGTGGGACTAAAAACACGTTTTATTAAATGGGAGTGCAGAAACTTACCTATGCCTAACATTTTCAGATAAAGACGTGGGTGTATGTACTTTTAATAGTTTATAAAATGCTGTCAGTTCATGTCTGGCGAGATAGTGTGTACCGCTATCTTCAAAGGCACCTAAAATAATTTAATTTGAACCCGGTGTACTGTACGTAATGCGAAATGTCGGGGAAATTTTCATATTAAATATCCAGCAAAGTTCCCAGCGCACCACTGGTTGAGTATAAATCATATCAACAACAGTTACTATTGAGTTTTTGACTCTTTAAACTTCCGTAACTTGGACTCTTCGAAACTTGTTACAAGCGGACGGCGATTTAGAATAACCTGTATAAAAATCAAAGTAACAAATTTATACATCAGTGCCTCGTGGTCTCGTGGCATGAATATTTGCCGTGCGGTCTAGAGGTTCCGGGTACGATTCCCGGGTCGGGCAAAGTGTTGGGTTTTTCTACAAGGAAATTCTCAGTGACAGCACGGAGTCTGGAAATGTTCTCGAAAAAATGGCAAGAGGCTCGACCCCTATTACGTGGGTCTGATACTGGTCGAAATGTGGGTGCAGAAATGCACCTGTGCTTATCCCTTCGGAGAATACAGGCGAAAAGTTATGAATGTATGTATGTATGTTCCTTATATCGTACATAACATACATCCTTACCCTTGCACCACGGACCAGCCACCAGTAACTACTAACAACTGAAGTCTTCGCGTTTTAAATTAATTCCTGTTTTACAACGTAGCTTGAAATAAGACCAGATCCAAATGAAATATCGAAAAAGTTTGTGTTGGAACTTGCGCGGAGTCCATCCGTGGGAAATGTGTGCGATCAAAGATTATGGTTGGAACTGAGAAAACAACGCTCCATCTAAGATGGTTCTTTGATAGTTTTACGAGGCGACATTTTTCAAAAGGATTTTTTATTTGTTTTAAACCTTTAAGACTTTGCTGTTTCTTTGAACTCTCGCTCTCGGGTTTTAATAGCGGGTAAGTCTTTTATTGTTTCTGCAAAAGCAATTTTTACCTCGAGACGTCTTTGGATTTCCAAGCAGAACTCACCTTTTAGAATTATACGATATTTGTTTTATAAAATGCTAGCTTTTAAACTAGAGTTCGCTCGACTTAAAAACGTTTCTAGGAAACTGCACTTGTTCAGATGAAAGATTTCTTTTGTGATAATTTATATCTCTGATATTTATATGTCATATTTAATGGTGGTCAGACAAATAGATAGATCGTTATTGTTTAATAAACTAAGTCACTTTTTAAAACA
This sequence comes from Hemaris fuciformis, assembly GCA_907164795.1. Taxonomy (NCBI): domain Eukaryota; kingdom Metazoa; phylum Arthropoda; class Insecta; order Lepidoptera; family Sphingidae; genus Hemaris; species Hemaris fuciformis. Next base: position 2,314,301 of record OU015452.1, read on the forward strand.
ATTGTTAAAATAATAAAAAAATAAAATTGACGAAATATTTTATCATCATCATCTATCATACATCTCCTTCTATGCACTGACCTCATTTACGGTTAAGAGGGGTTATTACACAGTCCAAGTCGCTGACATTGTATGCTTAGGTCGACGTGACTCGCAAAAAAATATTGGAAGATTTTCTAGGTATGCAGGTTTGTCAACGATTTCTTCCTTCATTTTGAATGAACGCAATTATTCGAAGAATATCAGCACAGATGTAACATATTAATTATTCGTTCGGTGTGAAGAATGAAATTTATAAATTAAAAAAAGACTACTTCCAACTTAAGCAAAATTTCCTCAAGAATATTTCTTGGCATTTATTTATTTATTTATTTTATTTATAAACACTTTATTGTACACCATGGACATATTACACAAATCAAAATTAAAAAAGGAATACTTAGGACTAAGTGACAATAGGCGGTCTTATCACTGACTGTGATTTCTTCCAGACAACCTAATTTGCAAAAAGGACATATGATACTGGAGATGATGGCATATGATACTGGAGATGTATATACTCGTACCTCTGTACCAAAATTCATATTGACGTCAAAATATTATCAAATCGTGTATAATATTATTTATATTCATAATAAATACCCATAAAATTATATAAGTCTAAGTGAACATTTTAAAAGCGAAAAATAAAAATAGTAATAATAAAACCCATTAACTGACAACACTGTTAAAACTGAACTCGCAAAGCCCCCGAGACGCTGCCAGGCTGGCGTAAGAAACGAAAGGCCACGCCGAAAGCCGCCTTCCGATCTATTTCCGAAACAAACGACCACCGCGCTACGTACAAACAACCAGTCATTAGCTTTGCGCACCGTTTATTTTTGTTTGTTGCTTTGCTCTCTTCGCAGGGTTGCCAATTATTTTGTTTTCTACTAAAATTAGATGTTTTTAGCATATTTGAGATTAATATTAAAATCTGTCTGTGAGTGTCTGTATTATGGTGATGAGCCTCGTGAGACAGGCAATTAAAGGAAACGCGGTGAGGCTCTTATGAGAGTCGGCAATATTCGTTTCTAAACTCTGTATTGCAATAGTGAAAGATGTGACATTATTGTTTGCTCCCTGTTGACACCAGTGCAATAAAATAAATAAATAATAAATACACCCAACAGTCACATACATAGTTCTGATCCCACACTAAGATACAAGTCTTGTGTCGTGGGTATCAAAAACTACGAGAGACTTTTTGGTCTCACATACACCCAGACGCGAAACAAAAATTTGTCTTGGTGCGGGGATCGAACCCGCGGCCTCTCGTTTTGCAAGCTGGTGTCTAGCCAACTGCGCCATGGGGCTGTCGCAATGGAAAAATAATCTCGAGAAACGAATACTCTTACTTATTAGACACAATATTGCTAATCTACTTATTTGACTGCCTCGTGGCCTCGCGGCACAAGCATGTCAATACACGGGTCGAGCATAACGTGAAAAGGTTTTTTCCATTAAGAAATACAAACTGATAAAACTAATAAATGGTATAAGTGATGTCATTGACGTAAACTTTCACTCGCCTGCTGCATTGTATAAACTATTTCTTGCGCATCTCTCGGATATTGAATGTAATTTTAATGAATAATACTGTATTATTTTAAATCACAATATGCTCCAAATTCTAAATTTTAAATATTATTATTATGATTATTATTTTTAATAGTGTTAATTGATTGTTTTTTTTTTTTTATGTACTCACTACAATTAAGAACTTTTTATAACTTTTTGTTAGATTGTTTAGTGCATGCGGTATTTGCCTTTAAGTAGTTGTTGCATTTATCTTTTTTTTTGTAGCACGTAACAACATATGTCTATTGTAAACAACTGCTGGCAAATCTAATAAATAAAAATAAAAAATTCATAGTATCAGCACGGAGTCCCGATATGTGCCCCAAAACGGCAATATAACTGATATGTACCTAGAGAAATGTAGGTGCTGTAATGCACTTCTGTCTAATCTTTCAGGGAATACAGGTGAGAGGTTATGTATGCATGTATACTATTTGAATATGTTTTGCACAGGCGAAAACTGATCAAAATAATTAGATCATCAGTTTTTTTTTAAAACACTAACTATACTGGTCATTGATTTCCTCTACCACTGGGAGAATTTAGTCCATCACGACTACACATACCTATTAAATATCTCAAAACCAAATTAACTGCAAACTGTATCATGCTGGCAACCCTATCACTGCAAGAGCGGATTTGTTCGAACGAACCGAGAAAGTAAATAAACTGTTCTACAATGTCACCATCAGTTTTTATTTATGAGTTAATGGTGTTTGTCAACCTCATTAGCAGATTATATACGCTCCTTGCTGTCGATATGAGTTTAGTTACTTGAAATGTGACAGGGAGTAAGAGTTACACACACGGGGATACAAATCGGAAATTATTTGAATGTATAAAAAGTTTGCGCCCTCTGGCTAGGTAGGGTGATTTACGCAAGGCGGCTGGCAGCGGTTGGATGAAAAGGGCCGAAGATCGAGCCCAGTGGCGTGCCATAAGAGAGGCCTATTTCCAGCAGTGGAAGTGACAAAGGCTGTTGATGATGGTGATAAAAAGTTATATACATACTTTGTTACGTCTGTACGGTTAAGCAGAAGGTTTCACATCCAATATTTAGCATCATTATGCTTCTCATAACTTTGTTACTGAATCTGGAATCAAAGCCCAACACGAATGTTTTTCTTCCATTTAAGTTATCAATATTTGAAGCATTGAGGCGTTTTGTACCCTTTTTAATGTTATAACACCAAACCATGCCAAGAGTCATCTAGTATCTTTTAGCAAAAAAATATTTCGATCTTTTTCGCTGCGTGCTTCGTTTTCTGTGTCGCTGCGCCCTTGATGCATAAATTACACATTTGCTTTAGAAATATAAACACTGCAATTATGATATTTTTTTAATAATAACAATAAATAAACGTAGTTAGTTAGTTGTGTATTCTTATAATATTCTCAGCCTATGGCCGTCCACTAGCGAACATAGGCCTCCCCAAGTAAGCGCCAACCACCCCGGTCTTGAGCAGCTCTCATCCATCTGCTACCCGCCACATTTTTCAAGTCGTCACACCATTGCGCTGCATGATGTCCTACACTACGTCTACCTAAACGAAGTCTGGGCCAACCATGTCTGCGGAGGGACGGACGGCCGGAGGAGTAGATAAGTGTTGGAGAGGATCATTAAAAATGTATTAATTCCACTTCGATCTGCTTTCAAGATCCTTTAATTAGGTGTTCTATGTGTTATCTTTCAACTTTACAACATTACTTTAATGTTTGGACTTTAAATACTTCTTATTCAACACCAATCTGAACCGCGTCAAGAACTATGATTGTCATTTAACAATAACACAAAGCTATGAGAAAAATAAGGTTCAGCGAATTCTTTTTACAAGCCGCTTTCCCGATATTAAAGGCAAGCGAAGTCTTTGAGAGACTCGGCCCCGAGCTGTTTATTTTAATCCGAGATGCACCCACACCTACCTTTTAGATGGACGGAGCTGTGCTTACAAAAGGGGCTCAAATCCCCTATTTTGGTATGTTATTGATTGTTCAATGCTGAACGAATCTCTTAACGCTGCACTTATGACAAGTCAATACAGAAAAGAAAAAACTTTTATTATTACATTATAATTCAACTATGGTTCATTTTATATAATTTGTACAAAAATATTTACGTTTTTTTTATAATTTATTTTTAGTTTTCATCAGGAAATACATAATATCTAATTATTATTATTTTAAAGTAAATAACGAGATGGACCTTGTGTATTTCCGAAACGTCGCGTATTATTTTAATGCTACCACCGGATCCAAACGCGACCCTGACAGAAGACCCGGCGAAACAAACTCAGCGGGCTCACTTTACTACTGGAATTTACGCGGCGCGACCCACACTTGAGTAGATCCAGCGAGTCCAACTCAGTGGGCATGTATTTGGTCCAGTAAGGATAACATAATTATATTATATGACCTGTCAAATAAAAATTGCCTTCTTATTATTTATTTGCTCGAATTATTTACTCGATCGGTCGTCATTTTATTTTTATTTCATTTATTTTGTGCACATTTTATATTAGATATCAATTTGTATTTGATGTTTTTATAATGGTTTAAGTTACACTTGGAGTCTAGGCCAGCTTCTTTCAAAACCAGCCACTTTGATCATTTCATCTACTCGATCAACTTTTAATAACCATCCCTACTGAAGCCAGAATTGTTGGAAAGTGGAGCTACAAATAGTTGTGCCAAAAAAATCCACCACTTTGGCCTAAATCGGGTTGGTAACTTTGTAGACCGAGTATTTATCTCAGAAACTATATGCCAAGAATGCTCTCGTCTCATCATCATCAGCCCATATACAACCGAGAAGGATTAGGCCTTGATTCACTAAGCTTTCCTAGTGTGGGTTGGCGGACTACACACCTAAGAAATTCCTAAGAATTATAGGTGCGCAGGTTTCTTCACAACGTTTTCCTTTATCGTTAAAGTAGGTGTTAATTCATTATGAATACTCCCGTCTAGGTATCTAATTTTCTTCCATCAAGAGCTTACCTTCTACTTTTATTCTTCGTTTACAGAACGCTTCTTTACTTTTGAACTGCAGTTATGAAGTAGGAGTAGTGTTTTATTTGTCACTTCTCAAGCACATACATACACACATAAACTCACGCCTGTCTCCCGTTGGGGTTGGCAGGCCACCAAACGATGCGGTCCAAACACACTTGTTTCGCTTACTCGACTGACATTATACTCTTCATGCATCAAGGACTTATATTATGTACCTTTTTTAAATAAATCACCTATGAGATGCTTATAGGTGCGCCTAAGACGTCCTCGACCAATTTCACTACTCTTTTCTGTACAGATCTCTTTCGTAATTCAAGCACACTGAGAAAAATATTTGGGGGTCAAATCGTCGAAGCCAAGGCGTTTCTGCCGCCGCGCCGTCACTTACTTGAGCCGATGTCTTTCCGCATTTCCCTTCAGTATTTGTGGATTTGTGAGAAATTGTTTTGCCTTTGTAAACTATAGTTTAGTCGCCATAGTAGCTGATATTAATGGTTTAAATATATTTTTTAAATTCCGAGTCCGGTTTTTTCCGTTCTAATGTGCCAAATACTTCATATATGTCATACGTCATGTGGAGATCTCAAATTTACATTATAGACTCAAGTTTAAACCAACAGTAACCTCAGAATTTGGCGAAATGTGGTAACATTGTAAAGAAGAAATTCTCCCCAAAGAATAACTTTCGTGTATGAGCTTTTGAGCACTAGGCTAGCGTGGTGGACTAAGGCCTAAACCCTCTCAGTTGTAGAGGAGGCTCGTGCCCAGCAGTGGGACGTATATGGGCTGATAATGATAATAATGATGAGCTTTTCAAGTCGTCGGACCATCGTGCTGCAGGACGTCCCACACTACGTCTGCCTAAGCGCGGTCTCCACTCCAACACTTGTCTGCTCCACCGTTGAGGAAGGTGGCGGGTAGCGGATGGATGAGGGCTGTTCAAGACCGGGATGGTTGGCGCCTACTTGGGGAGGCCTTCGATCAGCAGTGGACGGCGATAGGCTGAATATATGAGCTTTTCAAACCCATACGCGCGGCGTTGTAATTAGATAAAGGCTAAATTACTTTTAATTGTGTGTAGAGGAAATAAATACACCCAACAGTTACCTCAGTTACCCAGTTTGTTCTGACCCCACAATACTCGTAAGATACAAGTCCTGCGTCGTGGGTATTTGAAACTACGAGAGACTTTTCAATCTCACAAACACTCAGACGCGAAACAAATATCAGTCTCACTCAATCCGTCTTTGCACGAGGATCAAACCCGCGGCCTCTTGTTTCACAAAATGATGTGAAAACCTGCGCCTGGACCTACCCAAGTGAGTAGTAAATTACAATTAGCAACAATTGTTTCTTATACTCATTCAACACATTAATGCGGAGATGCTGAGTTTTTGCTGTTAGGCACAATAACATCATCATCATCAACCCCTTATATGCGTTCCGCTGCTGGGCGTAGACCTCACAATAACCCAAGTTAATAATGAAGAAATATACATATATAACCTCACGCCTGTATTCCTGAAGGAGTAGGCAGAGGTGCGTTTCTACACCCACATGTCATCAATTTTGTCTTCGTCCCACGCAGTAGGGGGCGAGCCTATTGCCGTATTATAAAAAAATGGGTTATAAAATAAATTAACGGTTTTATAAAATGATCAAACTCGGCAAACGCTAATACCATCGAATTCCATTTTCAATATCGCAAACGCAACTAAAAAACTATAAAAGCTAACAGAGCGCAACAACTGCTGTTCATTAAAATAGAAAACTCGAAACAATACCGTAGTTGTTGATATTTTAATATGTTTAAAACTCGAATGCAGTGTTGTGTAAAAGCTCACGGCTGAACACGCCGGCAGTATCGCAGTTAGGTTTTACAGTTATACCGTGTGCGATCATACGCTAGCCAGAACACAATAACTGCCGAGCAAATGAGGAAGCAGTAGGTCAAGTTTCCGTCGACTTGAAGAAGGCATTGACATTGAATTTTTTTACGGTAGAAAGATTCGCGGACTCTTTTGTACTTGAGCATTCAAAATAGTTGAATGCATCAAAACATTTGTATTGTGGCCGCCGGCATAACGCCTATGTACATACTACATACATACCCTTACGCAACGATCGGATCGGAACCGCTTACTGGACGCGCGTAGCCCAAGTCGCGCCACGCGCCGCGCTTTAGTATTTGTCTAGTTAATATGATCCGAAACGTAGGGTACGGACGGGTATAGGAAAACATATAGGTTTAGATTAATAAAATATCTAACAGAAAACCGAAGATAAGTCATGTCGCTTTTGAAATTACTAAAGGAAATTTTTGCAGGCCTAATGATTTTTAAAATTTCCGCAACGCATCATCAATACAAAATTTAGAATACACATTGCAAATTATGTACGTACTTACGTATAGCAAATTAATTCTCAATAGCCTATATAACACCTACACACCTCAAAGTTCTTAGGAATTTCTTAGGTGTGTAGTCCGCCAACCCGCACTAGGCCAGCGTGGTGGACTAAGGCCTAAACCCTCTCAGTTGTAGAGGAGGCCCGTGTCCAGCAGTGGGACGTATATGGACTGATAATGATGATAGAACAGAGTGAATAACTGTGGTATATAAGTACATAAATTATTTTAATGTTTTCTTGCCTTTTGCAGTGTCTTAGCGACATTATTGTTGTAAATGAACGCTAGATAACAGTATTCAAGTCATCTGTTAATTAATACATCGCGTTTAAAGTTGTATTTATTATTACGTTCATGTTTTAGGTATGTGTGTAGAGGAGGCCCGTGCCCAGCAGTGGGACGTATTTGGGCTGATGATGATGATGAAGCCTATATAAAGGGACAATTTCTTACCAGACTCACATTTAAGTCGGCGAATTTTTAATCGAGAGATGATGATCTCCCGTTGGTCGACGCAATCATGCCGGCCGAAAACCTCTTAACCTATCTTGTGAAGAAGTTTGGGAGACTAATACCATGGTGAACAAAGAGCCGACCGCGAGAAACCGGCCAAAAAATGCCGGCACGGTCATTCTTTCACCATGATTGAAGCCCCCTCGAAAACCGGGTGTACACTGGCTGATCCCGGAACGCGGCACACTTGCATGTGCCACTATGGCGGGTTTTACGCCCTGTGTACGGTGGTCGCTATCCGGGCGGATACGTATATCCTACCACCAGTATTATATTAGTAATTATATTGGTACGGACACAGGACCTTTGAAAAGAACGTAGGTTACTTATTTTATATATAAAGCAGAACCCAGGCGAAGCCGGACCCAAATGCTAGTTATATTTATGTAAACGTATTTAGATTTTTATTAATATCCGTACATAAACAAACCCTGAACTGAAACACGACTTGCTTGGGCTTTTTTATAGAAAAGGAGGCAAACGAGCAAGTGAGCCACCTGACGTTAAGTGGTCAACGCTGCTCATGAACACTCACAAAACCAGAGGATTCACTGGTGTGTTGCCAGCCTATGCAACTTAAAAAAAACTGTTGTCCCAAAGTTGGACTGTACACAATACCCCGGATGAAAAGAGCCAGGGTATTTCTTAACCGGACCCAGGCGCCGCACTCACTGTTATCTGTTTCGAACAAACATTAACCGACGCTCGCGACCTGCTTTATGGCACTGCGTCGTGATATAAATGGCCATGTTCGTAGGAGCGGTTACCGCTATTAGCGATGACAAGGAAGTCTTTATGAAACCGTGTAGTGGTGTTATTACTGTGTTTGTTCACTGTGTCTGCGTGTGTCGTACTAGTAATATAGTCGTTTATAGTATCGATAATATCGATAGTATCCATAGGAGCGATACTATCGATAGTATGACAGTAGCCCAGAAATGACACCGAGCGATGAAACTTAGCGAGTCCATCATCATCATCATCATCATCAGCCCATAAACGTCCCACTGCTGAGCACGGGCCTCCTCTACAACTAAGAGGGTTTAAGCCTAAGTCCACCACGCTGACCTAGTACGGGTTGGCGGATGAGCGAGTCCATAGAGCCCAAGTTTTTATCCCGCAAAAAACTAATAAAAAAGCAGAAAATATAGTCAGCAAAAAGGGTTAGTCAGTTAGTCGGTAGGACGACTTAGTGTTATGTTTTTTTTTATTAAGAAATTCTCATTAATAGCATTAGGTCCTCTTTTACGTAGATAAATACCCAATGAACACAGCTGGCGAAATGTGGATAAACTATATTCGGAGATACAAGCATGAGTGTATGCATATGACTTGAACAAGACATTCTTCTCTTTGCTAATTTTGATCAATCTTTAATATGATTCTTTTTATTTTGACTGACAACACTGTACCTTATAGTCAGTGGCGGTACTTCCATAGAAGTCCAAAAGTGTTACACGTTAATTGTGTAATGTCTAGTTTACAATTGTTTATTGTGGGGATCAGGATATTGTCATTTATATGTCAAATTGCTTTTGTTAAATAAAGATTTGAAGCTTAAAGATTATTATTCGTAATTTTGTAAGGCAAGCTGGGCTTTAAGGCTTTTATGGAAGTACCGCCGTTAGTCCAAAGCATCAAAAGTATTTAGTTTAAAATCGGAGTATCCTTGCTCCACACTCGTATAATATTAAACACATACATAACTAGGACACAGATCTAATGGGACAAACACAATTTGTCGCACGTCATGTTACTGTGGGACGCTTATTGAATCACTTGGTAATGTTACAAGGAATCCTAGATCGTATTGCATTGACAGCCCCGTGGCGCAGTTGGCTAGACACCAGCTTGCGAAACGAGAGGCCGCGGGTCGATCCCCGCACCGAGACAAATGTTTATGCGATCCACAAATATTTGCTTCGGGTCTGGGTATTTGTGAGACCAAAAAGTCTCTCGTAGTTTCTGATACCCATGACACAAGACTCGTATCTTAATGTGGGGTCAGAATTATGTATGTGATTGTTGGGTGTATTTATTTATTTATTGTTTATTACCAGTGGCGTAACATCCATAGAAGCCCAAAAGCCCAGTTTGCCTTACAAAATTCCGAATAATAATCTTTAAGCTTTAAATCTTTATATAACAAAAGCAATTTGACTTATAAATGAGGATATACTGATCCCACAACAAACAATTATAAACTAAACATTACATAATTAACCTGTAACGCTTTTAGGCTTCTATGGAAGTACCGCCACTGTTTATTACATGGAGGAGTGACTGGGCTGACCGCAGTGAAATTTCAAGTGACAAGAAGTTGTTGGAATCTAGGACGTCCTGGGCGCACCTATAAACATCTCATAGGTGATTTATTTAAAAAGGGTAACATAAAGATTCCTCGAAACCGACGTGTATGCATAATTAATATACCCAACAGTCACATACAGGTTCTTACCCCACATCATCATCATCATCATCATCAGCCCAAATACATCCCACTGCTGGGCACGGGCCTCCTCTACAACTGAGAGGGTTTAGGCCTTAGTCCACCACGCTGGCCTAGTGCGGGTTGGCGGACTACACACCTAAGAAGTTCATAAGAACTTTTTTTTTTTAGGTGTGCACGTTTTATAACGATGTTTTCCTTCACCGTTAAAGCAAGTGGTAATTCATTGTGAATACACACATAACTCCGAAAAGTCAGAGGTGTGCGCCTGGAGTTTGAACCTGCGACCGCCGAAATTCTCGACCGTGCGCCTAAACCTCGAGGCCATCACTGCTTTGCTTACCCCACACTAGGATACAATTCAGGTGTCGTGGATATCAGAGACTACGAACGACTTTTTCGGTCTCACAAACACCCAGACCCGAAATAAATATTTGTGGGTCACACAAACATTTGTCTCGGTGCGAGGATTGAAACCACGGCCTCTCGTTTCGCAAGCTGATGTGTAGCCAATTGCGCCATGGAGCTGTCATGTCATGCATGAAGAGGATAATGTCAGTTGAGGAAGCTATAGAAATGTGTTTGGACCATGGCATTTGGCACTCTATAGTCTCTGCTTACCCCAGCGGGAAACAGGCGTGTGTTTATGTATGTATGTAAGAAATTGTTCTCTCTATGTACTTGGTTGGTTTTTATGTAGGTTATAATACGGTAACATAGATACATAAAATTCGTAATAATTCCGTGGTATATACTATCTGTAATTTAAACAGCGGTAAACAGATCATAAACTATGAAAATTGTGTGTGTATATGAAAAGCAATTCCGACAGCCGCTGGAAACGAAGCGTCTGAACTCAATGTAAGTATAGAAGTTCCCGCATAAGGCGCAAGCTATAGGCTGATAGCCTCTTTGAACGTTTTAATAATACCAACTTATAGTTGTGAATTTCGGTTGAATGTTTGTTTGGCGTAATTGATCATCATCATGATGATTACGCATATACGCATCATAATTAATCACCATCAGTGATGGCCTCGAGGAGAAGCAGTGATGGCCTCGAGGTTTAGGCGCGCGGTCGAGAATTTCGTCGGCCGCAGGTTCAAACCCCAGGCACACACCTCTGACTTTTCGAAGTTATGTTTGTATTCACAATGAATTATCACTTACATTAACAGTGAAGGAAAACATAGTGATAAAACCTGCACACCTAAAGGTTCTTGGGAAATATAATTCACGCATCAAACATGTAGGTACTCATATATGACATCACGCTGGCTTAGTGCGGGTTGGTAGACACACCTAAGAAATTCCGAAGAACTTTTTAGGTGTGCAGGTTTCCTCACGATGTTTTCCTTCACCGTCAAAGTAAGTTAAAGTCAAAGGTGTGGGCCTGGCTGGGGTTTGAACCCGCGACCGCCGAGTTCCGACAGCGCGCCTAAACCTCGAGACCATCACTATTTTGACATTAGACTAAACATAGTCTTGATAGTACAACAAAGACAATATATTATGTATGTACCTCACTAGTCGAAGCAATCATGGCGTCACGCGCCTATAACTTGGAGTAGACAGCGCGCGCCGTCAGCAAACCCTTCCGAGAGGTTTTGCATGGATTCCTGATATTAATTTTCGAAAAACTTTCCAGTGCTTGTAGCCAGCTTTACTTCGATACAAAAATACTTGGAGGAATTCAATTACAAAGAGAAACAGTTTCGGATGAACTCTGAATATTAAACAATAGCTTCATATTATATTTAGTTGGACGGATTTTTGACCTGATCGCTACGTTCATTTGCATCCATGAGGATTGGATTGGGGATTGTTTAATAATAACACCAGATTATACTATAACTTTCGCATTATTATTATTTTAAGATAAAAGTAGTGATGGTCTCGAGGTGTAGGCGCGCGGTCGAAGTACACCCCAGGTACACCTCTGACTTTTCGAAGTTATGTGTGTATTGACAATGAATTATCACTTACTTTAACGGCCAGGGAAAACATCGTGATGAAACCTGCACACCTAAAAGTTCTTTAGGAATTTCTTAGGTGTGCAGTCCGCCAACCCGCACTAGGCCAGCGTGGTGGACTCTCAATGGTAGAGGAGGCCCGTTCCCAGCAGTGGGACGTATATGGGCTGATGATGAATGATGAATGTAGATAAACACAGCATAATAGAATTTAATCGAAACATGGGTAGAAGAACACTTCCTATCCTTCAAGCATAAAAGCGGAGGGAAAAATAATACATATGTACCTATAGTATAGTTAAGTATCTTAACCAACTTGATTTGATGTTTTCTGACCCACCAGTTATGAATATCAATTAAATTAAAAATATAAATTTATCTCTCATACACAAAATGTTGCAATGTTACAAAATAAGTTGCGCGTTACAGACCTTGTTACGGCCGTGTAAAATTAGCTTGAAGTCCGCTGGCTAATTTGTATTGGCGATTTCCCAAGAGGTATGCTTATTGGCTCCGATTTGCATTGGTCGGAAATCCTTGATTAATATAATTTGTCTTCCCCGACCAGAGTAATTAACTCGTCAAATTGTACAGGAGTACTTCAAATAGTTATGCTTATACCTTTATTTTACCTGCGAATGCCGTTCAAACAGAAATGTTTGTGTGATTTACAAATATTTTCTTTTAAATCTAGGTGCTCACAGCTAGTTACTCCGTGGGTTTTTATTCATGAAAATCTTGTGAAAATGTCGGGAAGTATAAAAAATACGATGGTACACCATTGCTCTCCAACATTAACAAGTGTTCCATGGTAGCATTCAAAAATCTCCCAAAGTCAAAAATAAGGATTAAATAAAAGAGATTCTCCCTTAATCCATCCATTTGCATTGTTACCTTATTATATATAATAATAAAAGGATTAACATTCCATCCATCCACATTTAAGGTTAAATTATTTTAGGATGATAATTAAAGGCAAGTGCACTATAGAAGGATTTATGCGTGAAATTTAAATAAGAAAAAAAGAAAAAATATTTTATTGCTGGCCAAAAAAAAGGAAAACAATTAGTAGATATAATTACACAGCCATCAATGATCCCTTCATTCAGCGACATGCTGCAATACACCTATTAAATACACCCATTATGATATTATTCCACATTACGCGAAGGTAATTTCCAAATGGATACGATTTAGGGACGTACAAGAAAAGAGCCTATATTTTCCAAAAAGGCCGGCAACGCACTGATAATTCCTCTGATATTGTGGGTGTTCATGGGCGGTGTTGACCACTTAACATTAGGAGGCTCACTAGCTCGTTTGCCTCCTATCCTATAAAAAAAGGTGTTAAGACTTCAATATTTACTACCCTACAGCACCTGCAACAAAGTAACAAAGTCTTGCAACTTACTCTTAGCAAACATACTTTTCATCCCCAGGGCTTTCTTATTCCTAATGTCATTTGACGTTATAATTCATGCAAATTAAATTAAGTTGTTACACTGCGGCGTATATTTCCCGGCGGGCAGTCCGTTCAATCACGTTGCGGCGTTACAGTGTGTGTTGCGTGTTGCAGCTCGCTAAATTGAATTAATTTCAGGTACATTAGCTAATATCGTATACATCACCCCTGAGGTTTACACGTGATTGGCTACAAATTGACAATGGTTCGGAGTGACTAAGATTTGTGTTAATAGTTCTAATCAAGCTTTCCAACTCCTCCTGTATATTGTTTCTGATTAATTTCGTTGCGGGATCATGACAAATTAGGTCCCCTTAGATTCGCTGAGCTTCATTGCTCAGTGTCGATACTGTGCGTGCCGCTGTTGATCTTGGAGCACAGGAGTTACAGTGGCGGTTGTGTGGTGAGATAGGGCAAAAAAAAGTTCTAATGAAGCTGTACCGGTTGCTTAGATAGAATGTGGAACACTTATACATACCCATGCCTGTATCCCCGAAGAGATGGGCAACAAATAATTATTATCCACGTTTGGCCAGCTTGGTTTTTAAGTCTCAGTTTAAACATTTCCAGACTCCGTACTAAGAATTTCCCAAAACCCAATTACACACTTACCAATCCAGGATATCCACACAGGACTTCTAGATCGGACGACTTAAAATTGCGTGGTAGTACCTACTGTGGTATTCTGTGGATCGGTTGACAATGTTCGGACCGCGGAGGGCCCCTTAGGGCCAACTTCTAGGTGGGTGCGGTCCAATGCACACGCGTATACCGTGCCCCACTGCATAAAGAAGCAAGAGGAATATCACGGGGGGAGCAAATCTAATTTTCAAATACTGGAACGGTGAGTCCGACATACCTCCGAGCCTCATGCTCGGGGACGATCCGCAAAGGGATTTCCTCGTGTAACAAAAAAAAAAAAAAAAAAAAGGATTTCTAGATCGCACCACAGCTATAAGACCACGACGCTGTCACTCTACCACCATCAGGCACCCACGAGAATCTCAACTACGAACATAGGACGAGCATCAATTTAACCTTCAAAAATTATTCACTGATCCAAACCGGGTTTGGCAAACCCCAAGAATTATCTCTCCTTCACATGAAGTCATTCGTCACAGCGGAGGACCCCGCACTCCGCAGCCCCCCCCCCCCCCCCCCCGTCACAGTTAACGCGGTACGCGCGATAAGGTTTATTTGACGCGCCGCCGCCGGGGAAATCCACGGGTAGAGTATTAATTTTGTTACACGCACCCCGGGAGCCTGTCGGTTAGCATATATTATGTATTATTTATACAACCTTTATGTACTGAGTTTTAGTGGCCACGAAGCCGCCTTCAAATGTTATATTATTTTCAATGTTTTAATATGAAATGTGTAAGGGATGGGCAAGTCATGAGGGCGTTGGATTGGGCGCTGTTGAGGCAAATAGCAGGTCGTTTTCAAATCCCAAACAGACGCCTCTAAATTCTCGAAATTATGTGAAAAATATATATTAAAGAAGTATTTATTGCAAGCACAATTAGATATAACAAATAAGAAAAAGAACTAAAACAATGTGTGTGCCATCCACTCATCACAAAAGCTGACGTCCACTGATATTTGTGCATTAACAAAGAATTACCGTGAACTTTAACGGTTAAGGCATCGTGAAGTCTATTTATACATTTTAATAACAACCACATACATTTTGTACCTATGGTTGTCAGGAAAACTTCAACATTTTTATTTTTTGTCGGGATTTTTTTTAACGCCAGGGGGTTTGTTCAAGGTCATTACCTTAGCTATTACTTGTCTTAGTTTCCAATTATGGTCTGAAAACACCCGGTATAAGAGTTCCCAGAAGAATTTGTTCATGTGCTTAATCTGCCCAACCACGCTAGGTCATCTAACCCCTTAGTTATTGGAGGCCTCATAACTAGGCACGGCTCTCCTCTACAACTGTGAGGGTTTAGCTTTTAACTCATGTCCAGGTTTCTTCAGGACGTTTTTCTTAACCCTTAAAGTAGGTATTAATTCATTTATTATACACAGAAAACTTCGAAAAATCAGAGGTGTGTGCCCGGGTTTGAACCCCCAACCGCCGAGTTACAGTCTCAACCGCGTACCTAAACCTCAAGGCTATTACGACGACATATTTATGTTGTTTACCCTAAATCTACACGCGTCAATTTGTTATGTAATCTTTGATTAATGTTGTCACCGAGAGAATCCCGTCTTTGTTTAAATTTCATTATATTGGTCCCTCGGGAACTGGTGCTGGCCTTGATTATTCCTCGATAAACTTTATTAAATTAATTTCAAACCGCTTATGGCTTAGGAAATTAAAGATAGCAACTCACAAGTAGGGTTCTGAGATTCATCTATCTACATACGGATTTAAATCGATTTGTTGTTATCAAAAATCATCGTTTCTTGTCAAGCGATACAAAATTCAGTTTATATATAATCATCATCATTATCATCATCATCATCAGCCCAAATACGTCCCACTGCTGGGCCCGGGCCTCCTCTACAACTGAGAGGGTTTAGGCCTTAGTCCACCACGCTGGCCTAGTGCGGGTTGGCGGACTACACACCTAAGAAATTCCTAAGAACTTTTAGGTGTGCAAGTTTTATCAAGATGTTTTCCTTCACCGTTAAAGCAAGTGATAATTTATTGTGAATACACACATAACTTCGAAAAGTCAGAGGTGTGTGCCTGGGGTTTGAACCTGCGACCGCCGAAATTCTCGACCGCGCGCCTAAACCTCGAGGCCATCACTGCTTCTGAGTTTATATATAATAAATTATAAACTCTATAACTATTGCTCGGTATTTGCGTAAAACACAAACAACTGAACAGGACTTCTTAGCCCCGCCGACAAGACACTAGCTTGTGAAACGGGAGGCCACGCGTTCGATCCTCGAATTTGTTTCGCGTCTGGGTGTTTGTGAGGCCGAAAAGTCTCTCGTAATCCCTAATACGTGATGGTCTCTATTTTTAGGCACGCGGTCGAGAGTCTCGACGGTCGCGGCTTCGAACCCCAGGCATACACCTCTGACTTTTCGAAGTG
Organism: Hemaris fuciformis; assembly: GCA_907164795.1. Classification (NCBI taxonomy): domain Eukaryota; kingdom Metazoa; phylum Arthropoda; class Insecta; order Lepidoptera; family Sphingidae; genus Hemaris; species Hemaris fuciformis. Next base: position 2,330,790 of record OU015452.1, read on the forward strand.
ATGTGTGTATTCACAAAAAGTTATCACGTCCTTTAACAGTGAAGATAATCATTGTGATAAAACCTGCACACCTAAAAGTTCTTAGGAGTTTCTTACGTGTGTAGTCCGCTAATCCGCACTAGGCCAGCGTGGTGGACTAACACCTAAACCTTCTCAGTTGTAGAGGAGACCCGTGCCCAGCAGTGGGACGTATGTATATGGGCTGTTGATGATGAAGCCCTAATACCCACGACACAAGACTTCTGTCTCAGTATGGGTTCAGAACTATGGTATGTTACTGTTGGGTATATTTATTACATACATACATACATAATATCACGCCTGTACTCCCCGAAGGGGTAGGCAGAGGTGCATTTCCGCACCCACATTTCGCCAAGTATGTATCAGTCCCACGTAATAGGGGGCGAGCCTGTTGCCGTTTTCGGGCACATTTCCAGACTCCGTGCTGTTACCGAGAATTTCCTAATGGAAAAACCCAATAACACTTTGCCCGACCCGGGAATCGAACCCAGGACCTCTAGATCGCACGGCACATACTTGTACCGCGAGACCACGAGGCAGTCGTTATATTCGGTATATTTATTATTTTTATTATATTTAATAACTACACTCACCAAATAGCCATAATCAAACGTTGGAGATGCAATATTTACACAAACGTTGCATTAAATTAATCTTCAAAGGTGAACTACAGTTCTATACCGCGGATTCTCAGAAGCTAATTCAAAGAACCTTATCCTCCTAGAAATATCTTCGTATTAATTAAGAGCAAACTTAGTCAAAGACGACAATTCTCAGAATGCAATAGAATTGTTCCTTGCTTATTAATACCCGCATAGAATTGAACTTATTGAAATCAATTTTCACAATACAGGAGCAATTATGCATTAATCAAGAACTATACGTTTCCTCTAATTAACACCTACATATGTATATACAAGGAATTTGTTACATAACCTCACACCTGTTTTCTCGAAATTGTAGGCAGAGGTGCATTTCTGCACCTACATTTCTCCAGGTATGTATTATGTTTTCGTCCCAGGTAGTAATAGTGAGCGAGCCTATTGCCGTTTTTTGTGTATCTTTCCACACTCCGTGCTGCTACGTGATGCTTCCTACTGATGGGCACGGGCCTCCTCTACAATTGAGAGGGTTTAGGCCTTAGTCCACCACGCTGGCCTAGTGCGGGTTGGCGGACTACACAGCTAAGAAATTTCTAAGAACTTTTAAGTGTGCAGGTGTCCTTACGATAATTTCCTTCACCATTAAAGTACGTGATAACTCATTGTGAATACACATAACTTCTATGATTAAGGAATAAAACATACAAAATAAATGGGGACAAATTTATTCAAATTGTTTGTAAAATGTAAAGATGCGAGTGTAACAGGCGCCCGTATAACACTCGTTATCTCACGCCATTTTTATCTCGCTACATTATTGTTGCCAAGATTTAGGCGTTTCGACCCTTTCTGGTTTGGCGCAAGGTAGGATAGACAGCGATTTACAACCACACAAAAAACCCACATACAACTAGAGTATCTCTGAAAGAGTAGGTAGAAGTGCCAAGTCTTACAGCAATGTGTAGAGTGGCGGTACTTGCATAGAAGCTCAAAAGGCCAGATTACCTTATAAAGTTCCGAATTATAATCTTTAAACTTTACATTTTTATTTAACAAAAGCAATTTGACATATATTCTGACTCCACAATAAACTAAAACATTACACGATTAACGTATTTTCCTATATTTTCCTCAAAGGCCGGCAACACACCGATGATTCCTCTGGTATTATGGGTGTTCATGGGCGGTGTTGACCACTTAACATCAGGTGGCTCACTTGCTCGTTTGCCTCCTTTTTCCATAAAAAAAGTGTAACGCTTTTGGGCTTCTAAGTACCGTCACTGTGTGAACGCTAGTACTTTTGAGTCCAGAAGTGGAAGGCTACTACCGTTTCCGTTCATATAATATCTAGACTGCATGTTCCTACTTTGAACTTATCGACGTAGGTAATAATATACCACTGGAACACATAAATAGTACTCGAGACTAAGAATTTACGACGTGTTCCCATCCATCAGCCAAAAGAGGTCCACTGCTGAACAAAGGCCTCTCCCAATTTATTTACCGTTACCATTTTATGCCGTGTTATTTTGATAATAATACAATTGTCAGTAAAGTACCTGTTTCAATTATTTACACTAGCATTGGGGCCCGGCACCGCCCGGCCGCGGTTTTGAAGCCGATTCTCATTTCCGGAAACACTGTATTTTCCAGCGAACTAGGCATTGCTTTCGATACCTGGGTCGTAGAAAGTGTTATCGGGTTTTTCCATTAGGTAATTCTCAGTAGCAGCACGGAGACTGGATATGTGCCCGAAAAACGGCAATAGACTCGCCCCTTATTACGGGTGCCGGAATGCACCTCTGCCAACCCCATCGGGGAATACAGGCGTGAGGTTTTGTATGTATGTATGCTTCTGCCATCATGTTACTACTATCTCAATATAAAAATGTGTGTATTTCCTGTGACTTGTCCCACCCGGCCGTACCGGAGTCTTTCACAGATAAATAACATGCTTTGATTTATAAGCTTCATTTGTGAATGATCTATTTCTGGTCCCTTCATATTTAGTACAATAAGTCGTAATATTTGCGTTATATTTGCCAGCCCCAGTAATGATACTTTTATAATACTTTAGGTTCCATTTACGAGTCATCATCATCATCATCATTCATCATCAGCCCATATACGTCCCACTGCTGGGCACGGGCCTCCTATACAACTGAGAGGGTTTAGACCTTAGTCCACCACGCTGGCCTAGTGCGGGTTGGCGGACTACACACCTAAGAAATTCCTAAGAACTTTTAGGTGTGCAGGTTTTATCACGATGTTTTCCTTGACCGTTAAAGCAAGTGATATCGTATGTATGTATGTATTTTGTTTAATATCTTGTGTAGTATATCATAAATCAATTTACGCACCTACGCTCTTCATCTCTGCACCACCTAAGGTTTGACTGGTAGAGAATGCCTCAGGCATTAAGTCCACCTTTACAATTTACATATGTTATGTATAAAGCGTAAATAAATAAATAAATAAATAATTCATTCTGAATACACACATAACTTCGAAAAGTCAGAGGTGTGTGCCTGTGGTTTGAACCTGCGACCGCCGAAATTCTCGACCGCGCGCCTAAACCTCGAGGCCATTACTGCTTATTTACGAGTATTCATTAAATATCATATACATAGTTATTTGTCCGTGGAGTGTTAATTGTGTCTAATTTCACTAATTGTGATTGTGTTTTTTGATGTAAGGGCGAAACGTCATAGTTCAATATGTCTCCCGCTTTGCTATGGAGGGAAGTAGACAACTCTTTGTTTTCCTACCCTCCTATAAATGAACCCCCTTAAGGGTTGTCGGACTACGTACCTAAATAATACACCTAAAAACTTTTAGATGTGCAGGTTTCATCACAATGTTTTCCTTCAACAATTAAGTACGTGATAAGTCATTGTGAATACTCACATAACTTCAAAAGTCAGAGCTGTATGCCTGGAGTTTGAACCTGTGGGCTGTGACTGCCGAGATTTTCGACCCTGCGCCTAAACCTCGAGGCCATCACTCTTGGGAGCGTAGTATATTATAAAAATTGCACAATAATCCAACTTAATTTACAATTACTTCTTGAAACTCTGTATCTGAATATACTTTATTATAACACCACATAAAATTGCACAGTGAAGATGAATTTAAAAATTTCATGCGTCATTAAAATGGAAGTGCAAAATGGGAGACTTCATGGACTGGCTCGTAAACTTGGAATTAGAAAAAATACATCAAAACGGGACAAAATGTCATTAGAATAACTTTGGAACTTGGATTTTGTCCACGACGCCAACGAGAGGATCATGTTTACTTAAATTCGGATGTCCTAACCGCTATGTTTGTCTAACAGCTATTTGTATTTTACATACGATTTTTTATTTATATTAATAAAAATAACTAATATAATTCCTTAAATAAAAGTGCCTCGTGGTCTCGCGGTACAAGTATGTGCCGTGGGATCTAGAGGTCCTGGGTTCGATTCCCGGGTCGGGCAAAGTGTTATTGGGTTTTTCCATTAGGAAATTCTCAGTAACAGCACGGAGTCTGAAAATTATTTTACATCAACGCGCTAAACGGTAAATTTTCATACATCATCTCGTAAATATTGAAGGTGAAGTCGCCAAGACATATTTTACAAACGCGTTCAAGTATTTTTTCGTATAATGTATGGCGAGCCATTAATCTTGAGCGCATAAGCCTCGGTAAACCCTCACCTAATGCTGCCGCATTTATAACATAAGGTTTTCAGAGCTTTTTAAAAACATATTTTTTACACACATACTTGAATGAATTGGTTTTGAGGCTAGGATAGCTATCGAAGCAAAAAGTTTGCAATTCGATTCCTGAGCGGACAAAAATATATTCATACATACGTACATAACCTCACGCTTGTATTTCCCGAAGGGGTAGGCAGAGATGCATTTCTGCTACTAAGAATTTTGCCCGACCCGGTAATCGAGCCCGGGACATCAAGACATCGTATGGCACATACTTGTACCGCGAGATCACGAGCCAGTTTATCAAATCTATATACAAAATATAGGCAGATTATTTCAGCAGTAATGTTTTTCAAATTATGTTTTAAGTCCCACGTACTATAAGGGGGCAAGCCTATTGCCGTTTTTTGGGCCCCTTGCTAGTCTTCATACTGCTTCTTATATATATATATTTTATAATGGAAAATAGTAACAGTTTAACCGGGACCTATCCACTACACGCGCCTATTTAAGCCATAGGACTAACCACAGAACAGCTGAATAAGATTAGAAGGGAAATGGACAGTATTTTGTATGGGGACGAGTGTCGCCGCTTGTCTGTCACCTGTTCATTCTACTACAATCACACGAGCAATGATAAACATTTCAAACAAAAATGAAGGGCTGCTGTTGGTTGTCACACATTTACGAAACTCTTGATATTACACGCAACCTGAATTACTAAGAAGAGGCCGTGTCAATCATATAATAGTCTAATCGTAGGTTCGGCACGCTTGGCATGCTGACATTTCCTTTCTAGTCTTATTCCACTGTTCTGTGGGACTAACTTCGGTATAAAATATTCTTTAAACGAGGCTTAAAAAGAATGTTCACCACACGGTAGGCAGCGGCTGGGTTGTGCCCCTGGCATTACTTTAGTCCATGGGCGGCGGTAACCGCTTAACATCAGGCGGACCGCTTGCTCGTCTGCCCACTAAGCACAATAAAATAAAATAAAAAGATAATAAATTATTTGTTTCTATGATATACAATACTCAATAGAGAAAAAATGAAAGATACCTACTCTGGTATTGAGATATATCAACAAATATGTTCAATCAATTCCTATCTATTTTTTATAAATGTTCTCAAAGCAACCTGTTACATTGTTACTGGTTCCTGCAATTTATCACCTCCCGTGTCAAAAATATCATTCAATAAGTTCCCTCACGCGGTAGGAGGGCTGGAAATACGGCCCTCTGAGGACCGCACAGTGACGGATTCTGAAACCTTTCACGGGACCCTATACCCCAATTATTTGTGGATTATTTTTTTTTATCACAAAAGATATAAGCAATCCAAATAGTTGTCTCTCCCCTCTCATTTGTAGAGGAGGCCCGTGCCCAGCAGTGGGACGTATATGGGCTGATGATGATGATGAATTCAAATAGAGTATAGAACACCGAGAATTTATTCATTTCTTCCACCAAAAGATGTAGTTATACTGGCCTATTTTGGCGTATCGTTTGTGAACTGTCGATTTGTTTTACAAACATAACTTCACGCCTGTAGCCCGAAAGGCTAGGCAGAAGTATGCGAATATTTCTGCACCCACATTTCGCCATAAAACCCTAATAACACTTTGCCCGACCCGGGAGCTCTGCATCGCACGGCACATATTTGTGCCGGAAGACCACGAGGCAATCAGTCAGTCTGTCTATTTTCTGCCAAATATATTTCTTTGCGGGTCAAAGTCCCAGAGACATGCTGAGCTTCATCATCATCATCATCATCATCAGCCCAAATACGTCCCACTGCTGGGCACGGGCCTCCTCTACAACTGAGAGGGTTTAGGCCTTAGTCCACCACGCTGGCCTAGTGCGGGTTGGCGGACTACACACCTAAGAAATTCCTAAGAACTTTTAGGTGTGCAGGTTTTATCACGATGTTTTCCTTCACCGTTAAAGCAAGTGATAATTCATTGTGAATACACACATAACTTCGAAAAGTCAGAGGTGTGTGCCTGGGGTTTGAACCTGCGACCGCCGAAATTCTCGACCGCGCGCCTAAACCTCGAGGCCATCACTGCTCACTGCTTCACTATTCGGTATCATTTCTTTGCGTGCCATAGTCTATCCTGGCTCATAATATTTGCAGGGATGAGTATCTGTTCCGTGCGGATTGTTTTAACATTCAACATGACAATCCGTCTAGACCGACTAGACTGCCTCGTGGTCTCGCGGTACAAGTATGTGCCGTGCTATCTTGAGGTCCTGGGTTCGATTCCCGGGTCGGGCAAAGTGTTATTGGGTTTTTGTATTAGGAAATTCTCGGTAACAGCACGGAGTCTGGAAATGTGCCCGAAAAACGGCAATAGGCTCGCCCCCTATTACGTGGGACTGATACATACCTGGCGAAATGTGGGTGCAGAAATGCACCTCTGCCTACCCCTTCGGGGAATACAGGCGTGAGTTTATGTATGTATGTATGATAATCCGAATACTATGCAATTAGGAAAACAGTTGATGGAACTTCTCCTGCCAAATACTACACCATTTCTGTAGATAGTTGGGACTTCGAGAGCGTATAAAATTGTTTAATGCGGATAAGTTTTGTTGCGCTATTAACGTTAGTAGGAAATCACTAATAAACTACGGATTCAAATATATTTCATATAGGAACAAGTCGTGATGGCCTCGAGGTTTAGGCACGCGGTCGAGAATCTCAACGGTCGCAGGTTCAATACCCAGGCATACACCTCTAACTTTTCGAAGTTATGTGTGTATTCACAAAGAAATATCACGCACTTTAACGGTGAAGGAAAACATCGTGATGGAATCTGAACATCTAAAAGTTCTTAAGAATTTCTTAGGTGTGTAGTCCGCCAACCCGCACTAGGCCAGCGTGGTGGACTAAGGCCTAAACCCTCTAAATTGTAGAGGAGGCCCGTGCCCGGCAGTGGGACGTATATAGGCTGATGATGATGATGATAGGAACACAATAAGTGAGAAAATGTGTGGAAGGATTACGTTCTACCCTCCCCTTCGTTGATAAAGACGCGGGTATGTTTGCGTAATATTATTTGCCACATACATACATTTTTATACATACATACATACATATAACATACATACATACACACACTTACGCCCCATTCCCCGTAGCACTACTGCTATGCATCATGTACTTCAGCACCCACATTTCGACAATTGTGTGTACCGCAAGACCACAAAGCAGTCAATATCATTTTAATTCTTATCATTTTTAAGCACGTTTCCAGACTCCGTACTGCTACTGAGAATTTCTTAATGTAAGCCCAATAACTCCTTCCCGCAATCGAACCCAGCGCTTCTAGAACAACTGACGAGATAGTCAAATATTATTATTATAAATATACTAGTATTAAATATGTTTTTTTACAACGTAATCAGCCTGCTTTAAGTCCATCCCTGTGTCGAAAGACATGCCTCCCAGAGGACCGTATGACATATTTATCGTTATCCTTTTCAATTAAACGTCCAACAGGTCCGACGGGTCCCAAATCCGGCAAGTTTTTGGACCCCTGGGAAATCTCTTTGTTATACGTGGAAGCATTTTTCACTAACTAGCGTTAATTTGTTTTATAGCTTTTTTGACTGCGACAGTATCAAATTTTAAGATTTTTTACATAATAACATCTGTGCCCCTAAAAAGGGTAGGCAGATCTATGTCTAAACCTTATATCTAAGTTTTGCCAGCTATCTTTTAATTCCCACTTATTAATACTTAATTACAAATTTAAAATTCACGTTTGTGCTTACAAACGTGCACACTTGCAGAATACTCAGATACATATAGTTACACATTAAGAGGAATTCCTAATTAAAATATTAAAGAAAATATTAAAATATTAGATTAAAAATAAGCATTTTAATCTTAGGAATTCCTCTTAATGTGTAACTATATGTATCTAAGTATACTGCAAGTGTGCTTAATAAATTAAATGCTAAAAAATTCTTAAGGATAAACCCAGTTGGATCAAACCGGGAATCGAATCCGGGACCGATAGATTTCACACAGTAGAGAGACAATTAAAATAGACTAAGAACTTATTAACATACCAATACAGAAATCACGAATTTCTACTTTTACCATAGGTAACTGAAATTGACAGTTCCTTTGCAAAAAAAACATATGCGAAACCAAAAATATTTTGGCGCAAAACCATATACGACGATCTATGTCATCGCTCTTGCATAAACAAGAGTGACTCACGGGCGGTCACCCCACTGCGGTGTCGATGCTACAGCGGAGCGGGCATTTGTCGGTCTATGCGCAGACAGCAAACATTCGAATTATTGGGAAATTGAATGGAATTTTGATTGAAGTTGATTGTTTAAATTACTTCTCAAAATGAATCCTCCAATAATGATGATGTCAATGCTATTCTTAACATGTCTGGGCAACACAAACACTGGACAAATATACAGGGTGTATTCAGACCGTGATCGGAAACTAAGGCATGCAATAACGACGGTGATTACAAACACATTGGCGTTAAAAAAATCCCGACAAGTAATAAAAAATTTGACGATTTCCTAACAATCATAGATATCAAATGGATGGGGTTGTAAGGAAAACTTCAAAATTTTTATTTTTTGTCGGGTTTTTTTTTATATCACGGTGTTTGTAATCACCTTAGCTATTACCTGCCTTAGTTTCCGATCACGGTCTGAATACAATATATACCTTATTTGTAGTACATCGCATTAACCCTTCTCGGGGTCCCGACGCCAAATCGGTTGCAAGTTAAACACCACCCATTCGATTCTCGTACAAGTAATGGGGTCTTTTGTATGGAGGGCTCGACCTCGATTATTGAACGGCCCCCGGAATTTGTTCATTCAACGGATTTTAATACAATACGCATTGTGATGTGTTTATTTGGGATTATACGTTGCCTTGTATTTCGACTGCCTCGTGGTCTCGCGGTACAAGTATGTGCCGAGCGATCTAGAGGTCCTGGGTTCGATTCCCGGGTCGGGCAAAGTGTTATTGGGTTTTTCCATTAGGAAATTCTCGGTAACATCACGGAGTCTGGAAATGTGCCCGAAAAACGGCAATAGGCTCGCCCCCTATTACGTGGGACTGATACATACTTGGCGAAATGTGGGTGCAGAAATGCGCCTCTGCCTACCCCTTCGGGGAATACAGGCGTGAGTTTATGTATGTATGTATGTTGTATTTCGTGTTTATTAAATAATTGACCCTCTCAGTTGTAGAGGAGGCTTGTGCCCAGCAGTGGGACGTATATGGGCTGATATAGCAATAGTCTCTACCAGACAAATTATAATCAAGCAAAAGAAATCTTGATACTTTGAGTTAAAAAAAATCTACCACTGAAATTGGTACATTTTCATTTCTTTCTTAACGTAGTTGATTATTATATAGAAACCTGGCAAAACACAAGACGTCAGAAATTCGATTCCCTCGCTTTTAAAAATATTGTACCTACATACATAACCACACGCCTATATCCGCCAATGGTTAGGCAGAGGTGCATTTCTGCACCCATAAATCGCCAATGAAGTTTTCGTCCCACATCCTAGCCGAGCCTATTGCTGTTTTTACGGGCACTTTTCCAGACTCCGAGCTGCAACGGAGAATTTCCTAATGGAAAAACCCAATAACACTTTTCGCGACCCGGGAATCGAACCCAGGATTTTTAGATCGCTCGGCCCATAGTATCGCGAAACCACGAGGCATATTGTATGATCCAAAAATGTTTTTGTAATAAATATTATAACTAAATGTTTCATTAATCGTCCCTTCAGAGCTCCGTTTACATTGCTACGTAGAATTCTAAATACCCCTCGAAGCTTCCTGGAATCAATTAAGTTACTTACTTAAAAGGATTCGTAATGCCTTGACCTCTTGATGGTGCTTAAACAATAGCTAACAGTGTTAATTGTTTATTAGCCATTTGTTGCTAGGCAAATACATCGTAATTGAAAGTTGAAAACTGCCTTGACGGTTCGTGGAATAAATGAATCGGATCGGGAAAGGTATTATCAGGGTTTTAGAATCTTCAATTTCCTATGACGAACAGGTCGTAACGTTTGTGTGGTAATGGAAATAAAGTTTTTTATTAATACATATATAAGTCGTGGTGGCCTTGAGGTTTAGGCACGCGGTCGAGAATTTCGACGGTCGCGGGTTCAAACCCCAGGCACACACCTCTGACTTTTCGAAGTTATGTGTGTATTCACAATGAATTATCACGTACTTTAACGGTGAAGGAAAACATCGTGATGAAACCTGCACACCTAAAAAGTTCTTAGGAATTTCTTAGATGTGTAGTCCGACAACCCGCACTAGGCCAGCGTGGTGGACTAAGGCCTAAACCCTCTCAATGGTAGAGGAGGCCCAGCAGTGGGACGTATATGGGCTGATGATGATGATGATGATGATGATTAATACATATGTACTATCTGAATCCCAATGCGCTCACCACCAAAATAATAAAAAAGTGACTGCCTCGTGGTCTCGCGGCACATGTATGTGTCGTGTGACCTAGAGGTCCCGGGTTCGATTCCCGGGTTGAGCAAAGTATTAATGGGTTGTTTATGTGCCCAATAAACAGCAATAGGCTCGCCCCTTGTTATGTGGGACTGGTGCAAACCTGGCGAAATGTAGGTGCAGAGATGTACCTCTGCCTGCCTCTTCAAGGAATACAGGCGTGAGCTTATGTTTGTACGTATGAAAAAGCTCATGACAATAGTAACACAAAGACGAAAATTGTCATAAAAAGGTAATCTCTATGCAAATTGACCACCTACATAAAAACGAAATCCACAAAAGATAATTGGGGAAAAAATTGCGAAACATGCAACAGCTAATCCGTGAAATCCCGAAAGCGCTGCCGACCGCACTCAACAAAACAAACAGCCTGAAGGCTCCTCATTCAAGATGGAACAAAACGGGATAAACAGGCGCACCGTGACGTCACACCAGAGCTAATTGAGCGTTAATGCGAAACACCAAGAGTGGACATCTTGTTTACATGCAAATGTTGATGCAATGTATGACAGCCCCGTGGCGCAGTTGGCTAGACACCAGCTTGCGAAACGAGAGGCCGCGGGTTCGATCCCCGCACCGAGAAAAATGTTTGTGTGATCCATAAATATTTGTTTCGGGTCTGGGTGTTTGTGAGACCGAAAAGTCTCTCGTAGTTTCTGATACCCACGACACAAGACTCGTATCTTAATGTGGGGTCAGAACTATGTATGTGACTGTTGGGTGTATTTATTATTATTATTTATTAATGTTGCACTGCATTACGCGGACTGAAAATGTAGTGTCCACAACACACCTTACTCGCGGAGTTAGCTGACTTCTAGAAAAGACTTCTTTAACGTATCATTGCCCTAGCAATCAATCCCACGGGCATCCTCTACAATCAGTTGTAGGCCTAAGTCCACAACGCTGGCCTAGTGCGGGTTGGCAGATTAAATTAGATGAGCAATCAATGAAATTTCCAAGAATAAATACACCCAACAGCTACAAACATAGTTCTGACCCCACAATAGGATACAAGTCCTGTGTCGTGGGTATCAGAAACTACGAGAGACTTTTCCCTCACGCCCAGACCCGAAACAAATATTTGTGGATCACACAAACATTTGTCTCGTTGCGGGGATAGAACCCGCGGCCTCTTGTTTCGTGTCTAGCCATCTGCGCCACGGGGCTGTAATCAAAGAAATTTCTAAGAACTTTTAGATGTGAAGGTTTCCCTACGAATTTTTTCTTTCAAAACAACACACACATACAATTGCAACTATCATCAGCCCATATACGTCCCACTGCTGGGTACGGGCCTCACCTACAACTGAGAGGGTTTAGGCCTTAGTCCACCACGCTGGCCTAGTGCGGGTTGGCGGACTACACACCTAAGAAATTCCTAAGATATTTTTTTTAGGTGTGCAGGTTTCATCACGATGTTTTCCTTCACCGTTAAAGCAAGTGATAATTCATTGTGAATACACACATAACTCCGAAAAGTCATAGGTGTGTGCCTGGGGTTTGAACCCGCGACCGCCGAGATTCTCGACTGCGCGCCTAAACCTCGAGGCCATCACTGCTTTCAATTGCAACTATAGTACAAATAAAAATATTATACAAATATTAACACCACTCTACGTATCTAAGTGACAAAAAGCATTTGAATGTGGCGCTACAATCTACTGTTAGGTATATTTACTTAGACAACTTCTTTAAAAAAAAAGCATAGAAAACAAAAGAAAAACGAATTCTGAATCACTAACAGCAACTTTTAAAGCGGGTCATATGTATACCGTGTGCCAAGCGCAGTGTTAACACATCCAGCACCAAGCATACAGTTTATGATTTTAAACAACTGCATACAAAATGTATTAATTTGCTTTTCATGAGCCAAGGACACCGTCTGTACGGGCGCAATTTGTCTTCCATTCTCATTATCATATCTAGAAACAAATAAATGCAAATTCTGGGTTTGAATTGGAGATGTGACACAACGCATTGTTATGTAAGATATGCCTTCCTTCCTTCTTTCCTGGTACGTTTTGTAGTGGAGTACAATTGAGGTATAGGACTGCATGGCTTTTGAATAAATATTTAATTCAAATGTTTTAGTCCACTCGCGCAACATACATAGGATACAAGCTCAATCGTTATCTGCTTTTACTAGTCTATATACTAATTAATAAATAAATAAATACACCCAACAGTTCTGACCCAACACTAGGATACAAGTCCTGTGTCGTGGATATCAGAAACTGCGAGATACTTTTCGGTCTCACAAACACCCAGACCCGAAACAAATATTTGTGGATCACACAAACATTTGTCTAGGTGCGGGGATCGAACCCGCGGCCTCTCGCTTCGCAAGCTGGTGTCTAGCCAACTGCGCCACGGGGCTGTCAATACTACTAATACTTATACATATAGATTTTTTTTTCGGGATTTTTTAGCGTCGATGTGAATTATAATCACCGTAACTATTATTACCTGTCTTAATTTTCGATCATGAGCCTTTTACACCCTGTATCTAATTATAAAAGGTTTTTTTTTCGTCAGTTTTAAGTTGTATTTATTTTATTGTATTAATCCTTTTTCTCTTTTTTTATAACACCATGACAACTCCTTTTTCTGGGTTGTCTGGAAGAGATCGCTAAAAGCGATAAGAAGAAGGGTTTGTGGCAAACATAAAATAATTTAGCTTTATTTTATCATATTAATGTCCTTGCGATGTCCAATCAAGCATATTAAATAAAATAAATAGACACTTACGCCTAAATGCCCTCAGGGATAAGCATTTATACATTACCGCATCCACGTTCTATCGATTATGCTTTAAGTCCTACGTAATATAAGGCGAAGCAATTACCGTTTCCATTTCAAGAATTTCTCAGTCACCCCATTAACCCAAAACCTCTAAATCGCACGCCACTCAAAATCTCGAACTAAAATCACACTAAACTTGCCCTGTAAACTATGACTACTGCCATACCAGCACAGGCTTATCCACACTAAACTGAAGTCTATCCCGTATCCAGGCGTTGCGTTGAGACGTTGACAGGAGCGTCAGTGTCGGCCACGTCCCACTGACACCGCTAGTATTAGGACGGAAGTCACTCCACCCGGCCACGCACTACGAAAGACAATGGAAGAACGGTACGGCATTTTTTAAAAGGAATATGGGGATATAAGATAAGGTTTTGTAGGCGTCATGTTGGATTCGGGGTATGGTCTATAAAAAACAATTTTAAGTTATTTCGGCATTGGCTATTGTAAAGAAATGATGAAACTTTCACACCTAACATTTCCTATGGAATTTCTTAGTTGTCCGCCAACCCGCAATAGGCCAGTGTGGAAGGCTACCTTGCACCTCTCAGTTGTAGCCTGTTATGCGAGATACACATTTATATGTCCTATAAATAAATAAAAAATACCGTAATTACCCTCGTAAGTATCCTCGCGGCACAAGTGAGTTGATTCCATTCCCAGTTCGAGCATTTTTATTCGGTTTCTCATTAGAAAATTTTCACCAGCACGCCTCATAAGTTTGACTTAAAATATTTGCGAAATATGGTTGTAGAAAAGCACTACAATCTACGCCTTTTGAAGTATAGCCGTATCTTTGTAGATAAATAAAAAAAATGCAATAAATGAAATAATTATAATAAAAATATTAATTATATTCTTGCATTATTATTAATTCTCTTTATTTATTCTAAGCATGTTTTTACATTCTTTAATATAAAGTTTCACATAAGAAAATAAATTTAATAATATAAAAATATACTTTGTGGACCAAAAATTAAAAACCGCTTCACATATAAATATTAAGATATTTTTTCATTAATTAAAGTAGTGATGGCCTCAAGGTTTTAGGCGCGCGGTCGAGGATCTCGGCAGTCGCCGATTTAAGCCCTAGGCACACACACCTCTGATTTTTTGCAGTTATGTGTGTATTCACAATGAATTACCACTTATTTCAACGGTGAAGAAAATATCGTGAGGAAACCTGCACACCTAAAAGTTCTTAAGAATTTCGTAGGTGTGTCGTCCGCCAACCCGCACTAGGCCAACGCGACGTGGTGTACTAAGGCCTAAACCCTCTCAACTATAGAGGAGGCTCGTGCCCAGCAGTGGTACGTATAAGGGCTGAAATGCAATCATGTTTGCTACTGAACACTCCCGTATGGAAGGTATTTCTCGTAGAATTGACACGAACACCGGAGCTGCAACGCGGCGCCATTGTGGTGTTAATGGGTGCCTTTTGTGTCGCCTCACCGGCGGCGCGACTGTTTCACCAAGTCAAATTGTCGGCACGCGCATCATTGTGCCGCGGATACTTTAATCATCGCGGTTGCGAAATGTTAGTCGGGTTTTAATTTGTGAAATTGTTAAGGTTGTTTAGGAGCGTGTTTTGAAATATATTTTCTATTGTAAATCTAGGTCACTAAGCCGGAGCTAGGTCATAGTTTCAACAATAGTGCGTTTTTAATAATGAAAATGAGACTATCATATAAATATTTAGTACCTATATATCTATCATCATCATCATCATCAGCCCATATACGTCCCACTGCTGGGCCCGGCCCTCTACAACTGAGAGGGTTTAGGCCTTAGTCCACCACGCTGGCCTAGTGCGGGTTGGCGGACTACACACCTAAGAAATTCCTAAGAACTTTTAGGTGTGCAGGTTTTATCACGATGTTTTCCTTCACCGTTAAAGCAAGTGATGATTCCTTGTGAATACAGACATAACTTCGAAAAGTCAGAGGTGTGTGCCTGGGATGTGAACCTGCGACCGCCGAAATTCTCGACCGCGCGCCTAAACCTCAAGGCCATATATATCTATATGCGCCGTCAAAGAATACCTTTACATTTGGATTTCATAGAATAGTTTGTGATTGAATGAATGATAATAAAATTTGTTTCAATATTGTAAAATATTTCTTAATCGGAATTAAAACACTAGAGTTTCTTGCCCGTTCTGCTCTAGTGACTGCCTTCCGAACACGGTGGTAAATTGAATTTTGAAATGACTAAATCTAAGTGACGTATTTGACATTTTATAGATGCAATGAACATTGCTCATTTTCATTTTATAACAAACTTTTTTTTAACTTGCATAGATGCACGTAACCTAGAGAGGTTCTCATAACCCCGTTTTCTCTGACGATTTTTTTGTCAATATTGAATACATCATACATTCATGCATGTAGATCACAAGGGGTAGGCAGATGTGCATTTCTACATTAACGTCTCGCAAGCTATGATTTAAAGTCCCTCGTAATAGCGAGCGAGCCAATTGCCGACTCCGTGCTGCTATTAAATACTAATAAATAAATAAATACACCCAACAGTTACATACATAGTTTTGCTTTCACACTAGGATACAAGTCTTGTGCGTAACAGAAATTACGAGAGACTTCTCGGTCTCACAAACACCCAGACCCGAAACAATTGTTTGCGAATCACACAAACATTCGGCGTGGGGATCGGCCTCTCGTTTCGCAAGCTGGTAACCAACTGCGCCACGGGGCTGTCAAATACTAGTACTACCAAGATCTCTGGTTCGATTTTCGGGTCATAGAAAGAGTTACTGGGATTTTCCATTGGGAAATTCTCAGGAACAGCACAAAAAACTGATTGCCGTTCTTAAAAAGGATCACCTCTATTACGTGGGAATTGAAACAGAAACACGAACGCTGAAATTCACGTCTCATTACAGGCGTGAATCTATACGTTATATGTTATTTCACCGCAAATTTCCTCTTTAATAGCAGAGTTTCTAGCACATTAAGCGGCACACAGAACATGGCAACGGCAGAATCCAATCAATTAGCCACGCTGAGTTACCAAATGTGTGGGTTCACATAAGCGTACGACAATGGATGCAATTAGTGTAAACGACTCATTCAGTTATGCATCATTTTGCCATATATTCACGACTGTATCGCGAAGAGGTAGGCTGAGGTTAGTCTTACATCCACATTTCTTTAGTGGTACATACATACATACATAACCTCACGCCTGTATTCCCCAAAGGGGTAGGCAGAGGTGCATTACTGCACCCATATTTCGCCAGGTATGTACCAGTCCCACGTAATAGGGGGCGAGCCTATTGCCGTTTTTCGGGCACATTTCCAGACTCCGTGCTGCTATTGATTTCCTAATGGAACACTTTGCCCGACTCGGGAATCAAACCCAGGACATCTAGATCGCACGGCACATACTTGTGCCGTAAGACCACGAGGCAGTCCAGTTAGTGGTTGTTATAAATAAATACACCCAACAGTCACGTAGGTACATAGTTCTGACCCCACATGAAGATACAAGTCTTATGTCGGGAGTATCAGAAACTACGAGAGACTTTTCGGTATCATAAACACCCAGACCCGAAACAAATGCTTGTGGATCTCACAAACATTTGTCTCGGTGCGGGAATCGAACTCGCGGCCTCTCGATTCGCAAGCTGGTATCTAGCCAACTGCGCCACGGGGCTGTCAAAGATGTCAAACATTCACGCTTATATCGTGAAGGGGTAGGCTGAGATGAGTCTTACTGCTTACACCCACATTTCGCTAGTAGTTGTAAAACAATGTTCTAAGTTCCACATGGAAAAACACATTTGGATTTTTTTTAACAAAAAGCGGTGATTAATTTTATAAAACCTAAAATCAAAAGTATTTAAATACCAAGTACACAAAAACTTCTTTAGCGGCGACGTATATAATGTTGCTGTTTTATTCGTGACGACGTTCGTAAGAAGCGCGGTGGGATTCGCTTATCACGCGCCGAAGGCTGATAGTTTTTATTGCACTACACGACAGCACGCTGCGATAGCGATTGGGAATGTACGAACCGATTCTCGGAACGCGAACGCTGATTGTGACTGGAATCTTGCATTGGTATTTTACAAAGAGGTACTAGACCGGACCAATGAAACAGTGCGTGCTGCGTTCTGTCGAGTTCTCGGTAGTGCAAAATATATTTCCATTTGTAAATTCCCCGTTCGATCTAGAGTGCCGTGCGATCTAGATGTCGCGACAAATTCTCAGTAGCAGTACGGAGACTGGAAATGTGCCCGAAAAACGGTAATAGGCTACTGACTTGTGTGCATGTCCTCACTAAATCTAAATTAATTAAATCATCCTTTGTGGATTATTTATATTATATAAACTGTTTGTTTACCGAAAGTCTACTTCCAGGCGTTTCTACGCCAAGGTCGTCAATCTCTTTCTTTTATTTCGAGATGGGTCTCACCTATGTTTTATTGGTTTAGTAAGTACCTAAGAATAAGCAAGTTATTTTTCATCAATTGCAAGAAATAATCTTGAAAAAAAAAGGAGAAAAATGAAAGATCTTTTATTGACACTTAGCACGCCAAAAAGCAAACAAAACATCAAAAATGTAAAATAAAAAAATACACGGTAGGAACGTCAGGTAGGGACAAACAGGTTACAGGTCGCCAAATCAACATTTCTGCTTCGCTGTGGCGTGAACCACAACGGAACGCTTGTTTTTCATTGCCCCCATACACTACATCTGGACGTGAAAACTAGCTTAAATGAGGCAGGGATAAAACTATCTAGCTGCCAGGGGCGGAAATACGCCTGCGCGCGACTTTTCCCCCGTGGCAGCACAGATCTAATTCATTGAACCCCGAAAAAGGCAGGAAAATTGTATCAAATAGCGAGATCCTGCCTTTTGCCGGGCCTCCCCATTAAACCACACCACTCACCAGCGACACACATAACGCGCAGCATTTAAATAGTTAAAAAAAAAAGGCAGGGATACAAATTTCTCAATAGTGTTCCACCAG
This sequence comes from Hemaris fuciformis, assembly GCA_907164795.1. NCBI lineage: Eukaryota > Metazoa > Arthropoda > Insecta > Lepidoptera > Sphingidae > Hemaris > Hemaris fuciformis. The sequence goes on from OU015452.1 coordinate 2,349,452, forward strand.
CCAGTACTAAATTTTGACCTTGCTAGACTTATCATCAGGCCTGTTTAAAAAAAGAAAAAAACAAAACAGCGCACAAAATTCGTCCGTGTGTCCGCCGCAATAATGTGGCAGTTACCACCATATTTAGTTGTAACGGCTTACGACATCAATGCTCACTGATCTGAATAGAAACGCCCATTGTCGAATATATATATTTTTTTGCAGCTACACAAGAGTTTATTTATTTAACTCTTTATTGCACACATTTTACGTCATAAAATATATAAATTATATTGAGAAGGTTACAATTGGCTGCCTTATCATTGCGATCTTTTCAAGACAACCATAAGATGAATATTCTGAAAGGATTTGTTGGGGGAGGACAGTGCGTACAGAAGAGAGAATATATAATATAAATGTAAATAAAAAAAATACATACATGAAAACTCGTATATGCACATATATATATATATATATATATTTATACATACATACAAGAGTTGTGTGACATGACTGCCTTAAGTACCTCATCAGCCCATATACGTCCCACTGCTGGGCACGGGCCTCCTCTACAACTGAGAGTACCTATATATTTTTTTAGAGTATATGCCCGTTTTGTTGTGAAGGGACGTAGACAACTTTTTGTTTCCAACTCCTCCTTTATATATTTTTTCTGATTTAACTCCGTTGCGGTGAGGACGGTGGAATAGGGCCACAAAAGTGTACATAATATGCTATGCTTATGAAAGGAGTAATATATGTACCTCATTAAAAACGGAATAAATGATACTTTATAAGTAAATAAAGACCTTAATATAAATAAATAAATACACCCAACAGTCACATACATAGTTCTGACCCCACACTAAGATACAAGTCTTGTGTCGTGGGTATCAGAAACTACAAGAGACTTTTCGGTCTCACAAACACCCGGACCCGAAACAAATACTTGTGGATCACACAAACATTTGTCTCGGTGCGGGGATCGAACCCGCGGCCTCTCGTTTCGCAAGCTGGTATCTAGCCAACTGCGCCACGGGGCTGTCAAGTCAGTCAAAGTCAAAAAAGTCAAAAAAGTCAAGTCAATCAGTATTCATTATTATAAGGTCTTTATTTCATAAGCTTTTTATTTATTTTACATCGAAAACTAAAAATGGTCCTGCTGATATTTACATCAATATTAATTGATTTTTCCACTTTAATATTTAGAGGCTTACAAGCAATTGATTACACTAGCGGCTAACCCCATCATGGCCTCATAGAATTGTGACAGAAAGAGATTGAATTTGATTGCCTCGAGGTATCGCGGTACAAGTACAGTTTTTTATTATCAGTAGCAGCACAGAATCTGGAAATGTGTCCAGAAACGGCAATAGGCACGCACCCTATTACGTGGTACTGAAATTTACCAGGCGAAATGTGAGTGCAGAAATGCACCTCTGCCTACGCCTTCATGTAACACAGGCTTCAGGTTATGTAATATGTATAAAAGACACAACTAGCAATATTTTATTGCATCCAATTTTTTTATACATAAAACTCTTCTATATACAAAGTACAAACATCTACATAATATCTATGTAATCATGAAACCTTTTAGAATAGACGGCAACATTAGACTAACAAATTGGATTATTAGTCAAAACTCAATAACAAGCGATCACAAAGCGCCATTGTTATTTCTGCGTCGGCCATTTCGTCGGAAGCCGTCGGTCGGTCGGACCACATCCGTTCAGCTTTTGTCCGGGAGTGCTCACTAAGACTTCCGGGAGCGTCTTGGGATGACGTCAAACTTGAATAAACGTTGTAATTACCATATTTCGATAGCTTAGCTTAGCTTATAGGCATTGTGTTTCATTCTGTAGTTATGGGCGCAGTCGGCTCTAGCTAGTTTGCGAAACGAGAGGCTACGGGTTTGATGCCCACAACGAGACTTTTATTTGTGTGATCCACAAGTATTTGTTTCGGGTCTAGGTGTTTGTGAGACGACAATGTCTCGCGTAGTTTCTGATTCCCACGATACAGAACTTGTATCCTAGTTATCATCAGCCCATATACACCCCACTGCTGGGCACGGTCCCCCTCTACAACTGAGAGGGTTTAGGCCTTAGTCTATCACGCTGATCGAGTGCGGATTGGTGGACTACACACCTAAGAAATTCTTAAGAACATTTTAGGTGTGTTCCTCACGATATTTTCCTTCGCCGTTAAAATACCGTGATAATTCATTCTGAATACACACAAAACTTCGAAAAGTCAGAGGTGTCTGGGGTTTGAACCTGCGACCGCCGAGATTCTCGATCGCCCGCTTAAACCTGGAGGCCATCACCACTATGTATTTGACTTTGTTGTATTTATTTATTATTTCTTTCCATTACAATTTTATTTCCCTTAACGTGTGCAATCCATCAATTGAGTAAAGATGTAAATGACATCCATTGCGGTTTGGCCTTGTGTGTGCAGTCGCGTCGCTTGTAGTACATAGCCACGCGCCTTTGACACCACGCCATACATGGTCTATTAACGGTAAATCATAGTGACAATGGCTGAGCTAAGACTGGATTTGAGCTATATGGTGCTTCATGATTTTATGATGACACATACATATATTCATTCATTCATTCATAATCAGCCCAAATACGTCCCACTGCTGGGCACGGGCCTCCTCTACAACTGTGAGGGTTTAGGCCTTAGTCCACCACGCTGCTGGCCTAGTGCGGATTGGCGGACTACACACCTAAGAAATTCCTAAGAACTTTTTAGGTGTGCAGGTTTTATCACGATGTTTTCCTTCACCGTTAAAGCAAGTGTTATTTCATTGTGAATACACACATAACTTTGAAAAGTCAGAGGTGTGTGCCTGGGGTTTGAACCTGCGACCGCCGAAATTCTCGACCGCGCGCCTAAACCTCGAGGCCATCACTGCTTACATACATATATACATAAACTTTATGTATTTTTTTAATATGGTTCGCCAAAATTTTTTTATTTACTCCATTACGCTTACCATCAGGCGCAATGGGTCACTTTGCCGTGCCAGTATAAAAAAAATAAAGTAAAAAAAATAATAGACCATGCAGAAAAAAAACATTAAAATACCTTTAATTTACATACATAAACTCACGCCTGTATTCCCTGAAGGCGTAGGCAGAGTTGCATTTCTGCACCCACATTTCGCCACGTATGTATCAGCGCCACGTTATAGGGGGCGAGCCTATTGCCGTTTTTCAGGCACATTTCCAGACTCCGTGCTGGTACTACGAATTTCCTAATTTTTTATTTAGTTTTTTAGAAATCATTTCTTAAGTAATAAAGGGAAAGTAATTAGAATATTAAAATCTCACAAACAGGTCCGGAACGAACATTTGTCTTGACTAAGGAACACCTTCAGACTAACCAATTATGAATTGTACTTGGTACGTTTCACAGAAACACGCTCGTTATTTGCATTTAATTACTACAATGGAAGCGCAGTACCAGGTTCCAAGAAATCAGGTAAATTTACCTACATTCAAATATATTAGCTGCAAGGAGTCGTAGTGACGACATTGCTTCTGGAATGCATCGAACACGTTAATTTGTATATGCTTACTAATATTATAAATGCGAAAGTAACTCTGTTTGTCTCGCTTTCCTGCTAAAACTACTGAACCGATTTAAAAGAAATTTGGTACACATATAGTTTAGATCCTGAGAAAGAACATAGGCTACTTTTTATCCCAGAAAGGGGGTTTTAAGGGGTTGAAAGGGGGGATGAAAGGTTTTATTGTCGTTTTTAAAGCTAGAAGCTTGAAACTTATTTTTTAGGCTGTTGATTAGATATAAATAAATATATGACATTAAAATTTTGTTAAAAAAATGTACCTTTAAGGGGGTAAAATAAAAATAGGGGTGAAAGTTTGTGTGGAAATCCGTGATTTTTGAAGCTAGAATGATGAAACGACGTGTAGACGACTGTAACTATGAATACCTATGTATTATAACTATATGTCTGTTATGCTTTGACGCCTAAATCATTTGACCGATGTAAACGTTTTTTCATATGGACATAAATGGGACTCTGTGGAGTAAAATAGACTACAACTTATTTTCTTTCTGAACCCAACCCTGTAGTCTACGCGGACGGAGTCGCGGGCAAAAGCTAGTAAATATTATATAAATTTGCTTAAGTAATAAATCTAGCTTTGCTGTGGAGGGAAGTGGACAACTCTTTGTTTTTTAACTCCTCCTTTATATTGCTTTTCTGATTATGACAGATTAGCTTAGATTCGCTGAGCTTCATCGCTCGGCGTCGATACTGTGCATGCCGCTGTTGATCCTGAAGCACAAGAGTTACAGTCCCAAGTCTCGTGCCCAGCAGTGGGACGTATATGGGCTGATGATGATTATAGGCTCGCTCCCTATTACGTGCGACTGGTATACCTAACGAAATGTTGGCGCTGAAATGCACCTTTGTCTTTGCCTTCAAATATACAGGCGTGAGGTTCTGTATTGTGTAGAAATATTTTATACCTAACTGTAGGTAAAAAATCTTACTGCAAATAGTTACATAACAACTGAAAAATACCCTTGTTTTGCTTGGAAGATTAAACAGTTACAATCTACTTGAGCAAATATTAACAATAAATCATTAGCGATACCGATAAACCTATTGCCTTCTCTTAAGAGTTCTCGGAAGCTGTTGCTACCTGAATCGGCTAGCATTACGAGTCCAAACAAAACCAATTACCTTTCAATTCAGACGCATTCCTCTTCTAAATATCCTTCACAAATTCAAGTGGAGTTACTTATTACGTACATGATGTTAGTCATGATTAAAATAGGTACATACATATATACATTACCTCACGCCTGTATTCCCCGAAGGGGGCAGAGGTGCATTTCTGCACCCACATTTCGCCAAATATGTATCAGTCCCACGTACCTAATAGGGGTCGAGCCTATTGCCGTTTTTCGGGCACATTTCCAGACTCCGTGCTGTTACCGAGAATTTCCTAATGGAAAAACCCAATAACACTTTGCCCGACCCGGGAATCGAACCCAGGACCCTTAGATCGCACGGCACATATTTGTGCCGCGAGACCATGAGGCAGTTAAATGGGTATTTTTAATTAAAATAGATTTGATACTCTGCCACGAGATAGTGCCGTATATACCGTGCGATCTAGCGGTCCCGGGTTCGATTCCCGGGTCATTTAGTTTTTGGAAATTATCAATAGCAGCTTGATTTTGTTTCGAGGGACTCAATACTACCTAGTCATAATTTGTTAAAAATAACATCACGATCGACCTTGTCGAAGTTACAGGCTTGATTCTATAAATAGATGTACAATATTTTGGTTTTATTCTGTTATTTTTCCATTTATCATCTACGTTCAACAAACAAAACCGGGTTCTACTCTTCTATAGATATTATATTTATATCCGACATAATACAAATAATCATTCAAAGAAATTGTTCGCTGCTCTTTCTCTCAGCCGCAACTCGCATACTTACTGGGAAAATTGGAAAGTCACGGACTTAGTGCAAATCGGATTCTAGAAGCCATATGTAAAAATATTTAGTATGAATTGCAACAAGATTAATCAAAGTGCTTAATGGCTTCGAAGGTAACCCGAACGATGTATAAATACACCCAACAGTCACATACATAGTTCCCCAAACTAGGATCCCGTGTCGTGGGTATCAGAAACTACGAGAGACATTTCGGTCTCACAAACATCCTGATCCGAAACAAATATTTGTGGATCACACAAACATTTGTCTCGGTGCGGGGATCGAACCCGCGGCCTCTCGTTTTACTACGGCCTAAACCCTCTTAATGGTAGAGGAGGCCCGTGCCCAACAGTGGGACGTATATGGGCTGATGACTTTGAAAGCTAAGCTAGTTTCCTCGAGATGTTTTTATCCACCATACATTAACATCAATTTTCGATGTCCCTTCCAGGAGAGCGTGGTTGTCCATCAGCACATCGCGCCGCAAACGCCGAACGAGTTGGTAAGGAGCAAAAATCTATTTATCAAAGTATCGGCCTGCATCGCCGCGGCCATTTCTCAAACAAGATTAATTACGGCGATACGACAAAAGTGAAGGCGCCATATTTATGGTTCGGCCGTCTTTAGCGTGATTGGCTGAGAAAAAAATGCTTCACGTCACTCCGTATTAGAGACCTGAATGGCCGCGAACTTTATTTATATAGGCTTGAAATTATGCTTATATTTCTGTTTTTTAGGTGGAATTAAAACATAATTTTTCAAAGTAGAACGACTGGCTTGTTATTCGAGGTTTATAAATAAATAAAATACACCCAACAGTCACATACATAGTTCTGACCCCACACTAGGATACAAGTCCTGTGTCGTGGATATCAGAAACTACGAGAGACTTTTCGGTCTCACAAACACCCAGACCCGAAACAAATATTAGGTTACATTTGCAAGTTAGGATAACGTTATTAGGTGTTAGCACGGAATTTAGAAATATGTATTATATAAATCATGCCTGTAGTTCTTCTACTTTTCTACTTTCTACACAAAGACAAGTCTTGTGCCATAGATACTGGAAACCACGAGTGATATTTCAGTTTTGCAAAAAAATTGATCGCACAAATATTAATTTCTATGTGAGTATAAAACCTATGGTCCAGGAAACTACGCTGAGGACTAAATAGACGCTAATGAGGTAGTGAATAAAAGAACAAAATATTTCATAACATACCGTCATTGCAGCGGAGTAATGACTGCGATGCCGTTTGTGTGTATCAAAGTATTCTCTCACTGATTCGTTTTGATCACATTTTTTTATTTTTTTTTAATATTTCAAGTGCACCTTTGTTCTTCTGAATATTTGTACGTTGTAAACACTTTATTTTTGCACCATAATAAAGACATTGAACTTGGTGAATTAACACAAAACAAATAACAAAATTAGGTACATAAAAATTGGCGGCCTTATCGCTAAAAGCAATCTCTACCAGGCAACCAGGTACGGAGAGGGAAATATTGTTGTTTTTATACAGGGTGTAAGAATATACTTAGACAGGTAACAGGGTGTGAGAATATATAAATACTAAGACAGGTAATACTTAGGCTGATTAAAAACACATTGACGCTAAAAAAAATCCCGTAATGAAATTTTAAAAAATGACGTTTTCCTGACAACCACGTTTTTAGGAAAACTTCAATTTTTTTATTACCTGTCTTAGTATTTGATCATGGTATTTTTACACTTGTATAAGGGCTTTTTTACGATGATTTAGCTTGTAAGTGTCTCATTTCACGTCGGGTTCACCAGTTGTAAGTGTATCAGGATCTTGAGTTAGCCGATGTAGGTGTGCTTGAGGATCGGTGTAAATGAAACACTTACTAGGGTTCAGACTAAGGTGGCATGGTGCCGACTTGATGGATAATGTCTGACTGAACTGAACTGAACGCTTTAGAAGTTATTTAGTTATATACACAGTTTGGTTAATGTGTGTGTACACGTGTCTTCTGTCGTATTTGCCGCTGAGTTGGTAGTGTGCATCATTCATAATTTATTTAGTAAGCATATTTGCTTTGACCGAGTTATGGTACAATGATATGTGCCCCACAAGGTACAATTAAAATCTTTTTCTTTCTTTCTTTCACCAAAATAACAAAGATTGACAAACCCCTAAGTAAAGTAACTATAATGTTGCAACTACTTGGCTCATTTAATCATACTGCGTTCCAACTTTCCACTGTAATTGCGTAGATTTGGCTGCGGTGACGTAAACAGAACTGTCGGGACGGTGACTAAGCCAATGGTTTACCAACTTGCTTATCCCACTGCACGGCCAGATTATTCGCATCTAATACTAGTAAATCTGGAAACTTATGAACTATATCTTCTTGTATTATAGTCTTTGGTAATGGACGGCCGAGGTATACCAGAACGAAGTAGTTTAGTTCTCATGGTACTTGAAATATGTTAAAATTAATAGTTACAGAAGCAGTGATGGCCTCGAGGTTTAGGCGCGCGGTCGAGAATTTCGGCGGTCGCAGGTTCAAACCCCAGGCACACACCTCTGACTTTTCGAATTTATGTGTGTATTCACAATGAATTATCACTTGCTTTAACGGTGAAGGAAAACATCGTGATAAAACCTGCACACCTAAAAGTTCTTAGGAATTTCTTAGGTGTGTAGTCCGCCAACACGCACTAGGCCAGCGTGGTGGACTAAGGCCTAAACCCTCTCAGTTGTAGAGGAGGCCCGTGCCCAGCAGTGGGACGTATAAGGGCTGATGATGATGATGATGAATTTGTTAGTAAAAATCAGCGGTATATACTAAGAATAGGCGCATGGAGCAACGAATTCAAACAACGTGGCAATACAGTTAATTGAAAGCAGCGAAGTCCCGTCCGAAGCAACAAGTGCGTAAATTTAACTACTCAGACCTAGTTAAACGATGTCTTGGTGGTGTGACGAGCCGGTAAATGTTTGGCGTGCTCGTCTACAAACTCGGATGGTCAAGTGATCCATTCAGGAGGACTATTTTGGTATTGATATTGAGTGCTAACTCCCCAGCCACATTCTAAGCCAGTAAGTACTTGTTTTATGGTAGATGTATATAAACACATACATATATATAGTCCGGTCAATTTAGACCAAAAAATGAGAGTGAAGTTACATTAAGTCCCAACAAGCTGAATTTCTGTGAAATTGTTCAAAACATAATTATAAACAATGTCTAGAAGTTCCCCATCTTTCCCGTGTAAGGAAATTTTTTTATTCAAGGTCAAAGGTCAAAAAAATGAGTTTTTCGCGATTTTCAGCAAAACGGTAAGTTTTATCATAAAAGTACCTCAGACAAAAATTGTAGATCATAAAATTATCTATAAAAAGGTATCAATACTTTTTTCCTTACGAGTCACCGTTTCTGAGATATAACGATTCAAAAAGTTATAAAAGTTGTTATCGTCATAATATGCATGAGTACGCCACGTACATACATCTAGAGTCGTTATATTTTATATAATATATATATGTATATATATTAAATGTTTAAATATTTTTCTATCGGTCATTGTAACTTATACTTACAATATAACATATAAATAAGTTTTAACTATAAGAATATCAGGTAAAATGAAACCCAGTCCCTTAATCTTTAAGCCAGTGTAACTTCGAGACATCTGTCTCTTGTTATATTGTGTGCGTGGCTAGGGTCTTATACTTATTTATTTATTTATTTATTTACCCTTCATACAATATATGTAAAGGTGGACTTAATGCCTGAGGCATTCTCTGACAGTCGAACCTTAGGTGGTGCAGAGATGATAGGCGTGGGTACGTAAATTAACTTATTAGAAATAAAATATACAAAACATAAATATCCGTAACTAGATAACCTAAATACATACTTATATAATACTAGTACATAAATATACACATATATCAATATATATATATATACATACCTATACATATCAATGTGAAGAATCTGCTATTCTGGTTGACAGCAACTTTCTAACTTTCAACTTGAACGAGTAACGACTCGTACACGTCCTGATCTCTAAGGGAAGCGCATTCCAAAGAAGTATCGACTGCACTGGAAAGGAGGAATGAATAAAGTCTGAGGTGTGGGATGGGCAAAGAAGAAGTAGATTATTAGCTGACCGAAGATTTTTCTCGTGACTGGAGTGTAGAAATTTAAAGTAGGAGACTATATATGAAGGTGCATTAGGAGATGTAAGAAAAGAAAATAGCGTAGTAAGTGCTCGTAGATTTCGGCGCTCACGAATAGGCAGCCACTTCAGTTGGGACCGGAAGGAAGACACATGGTCGTATTTACGAAGATTGAATATGAATCGAATGCAGTTATTCAGAAGGCGGTCAAGTTTATTGAGTTGATCTGCATTCAGGTCAAAATAGCACATGTCACCATAGTCTATTATAGGAAATATTAAAGTTTGTACAAGCATTGCCCTGGTCGTCGACGGTAGAAAATTTTTGAGGCGGTAAAGAACGCGGAGTATACCGGTGACTTTTCGGCAGACATGAGTCACTTGAGCTTTCCAGTTCAGGGTGGAATCAATATAAAGTCCGAGGTTCTTAACGGTTGAACTTAAGGCAATTACCGCGTCATTGTATATAATAGGAGGCAGAACAACGTTGTCTAGCTTACGCATTTGCCGTTGACTGCCTACAATGATGGCTTGACATTTAGCTGGATTTACCGTTACGCCAAAATTTTCGGACCATTTTTGGATACGTTCTAAATCCTTGTTTAATATAGTTATTGCATCCGATACTGACTCCACCCTAGCTTGGGCATATAATTGCAAGTCATCGGCATACAGATGATACGAACACTGAAGATTCTTGGTTATGAGATTGATAAATACTGAAAATAATAATGGAGAAAGGATGCCACCTTGAGGAACGCCAGTGCCGAGCTTAAGTAAATTTGACGAAGTCAAGCCGACGCGCACCGACTGCTGTCGCTCCTGAAGATAAGTTGAGAGCCAATCCAGTGCATCTGAAGAGATCATTAGATAGGATAGGATAGACAGTAGGATATCGTGACTAACGGTATTGAAGGCGTTTGAAAAGTCTACCAAAACCACTACAGTGACTTTGGTATCCTCCATGCCCGCCCGCATATCGCCAGTCACTTTTAGGAGGGCGGAGACGGTGCTGTGACCAGGTCTGAAACCTGATTGATAAGGGCTCATCAAATTGTTTTGATACACAAACCTGGACAATTGCCTGTGGGCACAGGCTTCGAGCACCTTGGATAGGAACGGGAGAATGGAGATTGGACGAAAATGGTTGGGTAAAGTGGGGTTTGGTATTTTAGGAAGAGGAAAAATGATAGCGGATTTCCAAGCGGTTGGAAAAATGCCAGTATTAAAAGAACAATTAATTATATGTGTGATAGGGGGAAGGAGCCAATCAAGGATTGCCAAGATCATGCGACGACTTATATTGTCGCAGCCGGTGGCATTGGATTTAATGGAGAGGATTATCTTTTTAATCTCATCCGATGCAACTGGAGAAAAATGGAATTGATCGATACATGGACGAGGAAGTTTAGCCAAATACTCCAGTGTACGACATTTGGCTTGATGATCCATTGGTAAGGTTGTTGTGAAATGGATGTTTATGTCATCCAAGCCAATAGTCTTCTGGAAATCAAGATTTTTTTGCTTGCCTATACCAAGAGTTTTTAAAAATTTCCAAACATCAGCAGAGCGGGAGGATGAAATATTACTGAGAATATGGCGGCGTTTGGCGTTGCGTATCATCTGGTTACATCGATTCCTTGCAATCTTGTACAGGTTCCAGTTGTCCTCCGATCGATCCTTCCGAAACTTCCGGTATACCCGGTCCCTACGTCTCATCACCATTCGAACACCATCCGTCATCCATGGAGCAGGCGGACGTTTGAGTTTGATCTTTTTAACCGGAGCATGTCGGTCAAATAGAGAAATAACGGTATTATTGAAGATACAAACTTTTTCGTCGACTGTATTTGCTGTGTTCAGATGTTCCCAGTCCAACTCAGCGGCATCTTTGCAAAGCTTGTCTTGATCCATACGACCAAAACAACGCATGAACAAAACTTTAGGAGAGGGTTTGGGAGGTTTTAGGGCATAGGACAAGTAAATAAGGTCATGGTGAGAAAACCCAGGGGCTTGCAATTGACCATGTCGCGATGCGAGGGAAGGGGAAGAGGTGAGGATTAGATCAAGCCAGGTGCTTTCTCCATCGATGTTATGGTGGGTGGGCTGCAGTGGAAGGATATGCAAGCTGGCGGATTCAATGATATCAAGGAGTTTACGGGAGCGGGGGGAATGCTGGTCTAGGAGGTTGGTATTGAAATCGCCCATGATGATGTAATGTGCATATTGAGACCCTAAAGATTCCAGAATCGTTTCGAGACTGGAGAAGTAATCTAAAGACGGAGGGCAGTATACAACGCCCAGTACAGTTTTCACTCCATTGAAACAAACCTCTACAAAAAGATATTCGGCGGGAGCATTACTATCTGAAGGAGAGGAGGCTATAACTTTGTAATTGAAGCAAGATCGGAGATATATTGCAACTCCACCCCCTCTCCTACCGACTCTGTCATTACGTATAAGGTTAAAACCTTGGAGGGGGTATGTAGCGGAGGGTAGTTGAGGTTTGAGCCAAGTCTCAGAGATCAGGACGGCATGAGCGTTAATGTCCGTGAAAGTTATAGACAGTTCACTGTAGTGACTTGGTATACTCTGCGCATTAATGTGGCAAACATTAAAAAGTGTTTTAAATGGTTGATCGAAAGTTCGACGCAGAATATTGCCAAGCCCCTCAGTCATGGAGCAGAAACTGTCATCGGTGTTTGAATCGTCAGAATTCGCAGAATAAAAAGAATCATTATCGGAATTATTCATAATTAGATATATATAAAAATAAAATAATATATAAATAATTAATGCAATAAGTTTGAGTAGTAAAAATAATAATATTTAAAGAAAAGCGTACCGATTGGTGCTATACTTCTCTGCACCACCCGCCAGCTGATACACACATACAAGTTAAAACTATGTTTAAGAAAAGTAAAACAAATAACAAAACGTAAATGACAAATGGCGACAGTTGCAATATCCGAACGCATTATTAATGTTAGTTGTCAATTAATCAATTGTCATCTAAGAATGACATTTGGGGTAGTAAGAAAAAAAAAATATTAATAAAATAATGACATACACATCAATTAGTATCGTGCGGCTATGACTAAGACAGTTATTGTTGACTTGTGTATTGGACATCACAATGCGCTCGGAGTGTGGATTATAACATTATAAAAATAATTAGTTTTTACGTGATTTAGCATTCGTGATTGTGGAAGTATTCTGTCCAGTGCCGTTTCCAGGTACAGCCTTGTTGATAGAGGGCTTAGCGTGCTGAGATGTTAATTTGTCAAGCTCCTCCATTGTGCTGATTTTTGCTGTACCATCGGCGACTTTAACAACGATTGTTCCATCCTGGGTCCAGCAGGCCTTCATGCCGAAATGTTGACGAGCCTTGGCGAAAATCTGTTGTCGAGGTCTAGTTAAGAACTCCTTAATTGAACACGAAGAGCCCTTCAGCTTACCCTTGGCCTTCCACACCGCAGACTTATGACTAACGTCATGAAACCTGACAAGAACCGGCCGGTGATGTTTATTATTTCGGGATCCCAGACGATGACAGACACTTATGTTCGAGGAAGTAAGGTTTGTCAATGCCATCCTGTTTTGAAGAATCTCCAAAATGGTAGCAGTGCAGTCCTCCTTGTCAGCCTCAGAAATACCCAGGAACAGAAGAGTTTTCCGTCGATGCCTGGTCTCGATGATGTCGATCACGCGAGCACATTCAGCAATCTGCGACCGAAGCAGGCCAAGCATATTGAACATCAGTTCACGAAACGTACGGAACTCCTCTGCTACCCGTGCCACGGTGTCCTTGGATGGTCCAGTCTGTAGCTGAGCTTCAAGTTCATTCATGCGCTTGGCGAAACAATCCTCGAGCCTGGTCTGCGCGATCTGAATGTCCGACAGCTGTGCCATATTTCAAATTTGAATGTAACGTTTTCGTTCGGTTATGCGTGTTAATGCTGGCAGGTGGTGTATTTTAGCACATATAGTCACATGTGATACTGTTAATGTAATTACGTATGTCACTTATTGTTCTGTACTACTTTTAAAACACTTGTACGATGTAAATACTGTTTAAAAATATTTTTAGGAAATAAATGCTTTGAAATCGGTCTAAACTCATTGACACCCACGCGGAAAAAAAAAATACTATACCTGCTATAATAAATGAAATACCGTTAGTCTTGAGCGTCACTCATAACTGGCTGTGATACGACATCTGCATGTTACAGGAGGGGTAAAACAGCAGTTTTCAAAATGTTTGAAAAACTAGATTTAATTCAATGTGCTGAAGTTTTTAAAAAGAGTAATTCAACTCAACAAGAAGTTATTACCAACGGCATCCGCTTTCTTCTTTCTATGTTACGGAGCTCCTAAAAAAACTACCTGTTTAGATAAGCATCGATATGCATGTTTCGTTAAAAATACTAAAAATAAAAAACAAGTTCAATTAGCTTCTCTTCCTCCAACCTCAGTTGCTGCTCACCAACATCTTTTTCGAGTATATTAACAAGTTCAAGTGTGGCTTGGTTATCAGCTAGACCCTACAGACTGGGGTTGGAAGTTGGTCAACAATATATTAGAGCCAGTTCAAACTTTACTTCCACTTGCGCCGGAAAAACTGCTGAACACTATTTTTTGCAACTGCAAAAAGGGATGCAGTGCTAAATGTGGTTGCAAAAAAGTCGGACTGTCCTGTTCTTTGGCATGCACAAATTGTCAAGGCCGGTCGTGCTCTAATATTGAATCACAAACAATGGAGGATTCGTTTGATTCCGACGAAGTATCATGCGATATATCGCTATTGACGCAATTATGACGATAACAACTTTTATAACTTTTTGAATCGTTATATCTCAGAAACGGTGGCTCGTAAGAAAAAAAGTATTGATACATTTTTTATAGATAATTTTATGATCTACAATTTTTATCTGAGGTAATTTTATGATAAAACTTACCGTTTTGCTGAAAATCACGAAAAACTCATTTTTTTGACCTTTGACCTTGAATAAAAAAATTTCCTTACACGGGAATGATGGGGAACTTCTAGACATTGTTTATAATTACGTTTTGAACAATTTCACAGAAATTCAGCTTGTTGGGACTTTATGTAACTTCGAATGTCTAAATTGACCGGACTAATACATAAACTCACGCCTGTATTCCCCGAAGGGGTAGGCAGAGGTGTAATTCTGCACCCACATTTCGCCAAGTATGTATCAGTCCCACGTAATAAGGGGCGAGTGTATTGCCGTTTTTCGGGCACATTTCCAGACTCCGTGCTGTTATTAAGAATTTCCTAATGGATTTTTTTTAACTATTTATGCACCTACCTTTTTTATCTCTGCATCACCCAGAGGTTGACTGTCAGAGAATGCCTTTGGCATTAAGTCCGCCTCTATACTTAATGTATAAAAAGTGTAAATAAATAAATAAATAAAAACCCAATAACACTTTGCCCGACCCGGGAATCGAACCCAGGACCTCTAGATCGCACGGCAGTGCTAATATTTTTATATTCCTAATTGAGGAATGGCAAAGGTACATTTATGCCTCCATGTTACGTCATGTGTGTTTGAAGTAGTAGTAGCCCGTAGTTAAGTTAGCTTTGTATAGAGATTTATAGCAAGAAGTATTTTACGTGACAAGATCTTAGTATACATCATCATCGCCAGCCCATATACGTCCCACTGCTGGGCACGGGCCTCCTCTACAACTGAGAGGGTTTAGGCCTTAGTCCATAAGCTGGCTTAGTGCGGGTTGGCAGATAACACACCTAAGAAATTCCTAAGAACTTTTAGATGTGCATCTCACGATGTTTTCCTTCACCGTTAAAGTACGTGATAATTCATTGAATACACACATAACTTCGAAAAGTCCGAGGTGTGTGCCTGGGGTTTGAACCCGCGACCGTCGATATTCTCGACCGCGTGCCTAAACCTAGAGGCCATCACGACTTAGTATACAATGATTGCCTAATCATAATTGAATACGATTGTCATGTTGATCAACGGATTGTCGTTAGTTGACCCTGTTTGACGTTATCTAACTAATTTTTCTCGATAAGACCTACCGAGACATCATTGGGTGTCCATATCCAGCAATGGACATTGGCTTATGATGAAAAGGGGTTTCTACCTGTAACTATTCATCATCATCAGCCCAAATACGTCCCACTGCTGGGCACGGGCCTCCTCTACAACTGAGAGGGTTTAGGCCTTAGTCCACCACGCTGGCCTAGTGCGGGTTGGCGGACTACACACCTAAGAAATTCCTAAGAACTTTTAGGTGTGCAGGTTTTATCACGATGTTTTCCTTCACCGTTAAAGCAAGTGATAATTCATTGTGAATACACACATAACTTCGAAAAGTCAGAGGTGTGTGCCTGGGGTTTGAACCTGCGACCGCCGAAATTCTCGACCGCACACCTAAACCTCGAGGCCATCACTGCTACTAACAAATTATTAATTAAAAAATAATATTTTGTGATAAATAACAAACTTAAATGTTGATAAAATACTAAACTGCTGTAAACACCAGAAAACATGCTTCGTCGGATTACTCTAACTAAAGACCTTGTTAATTGAAATGTTTTTTGTGAGCTTATTTGCTTTAAAAGAAGGCCCTAACATTGTAATATTTTTTGTAGAAACTTGGAACAAAATAAATAAAAAATATCTTTAAACGCCACCACAATAAAAGACTTCAAAGTGACTTGATATAAATTGATGGACCACGGAATTCTATTTATTAATACTTTTGAGGAAACTTGCGTTAAGTAAAGGTTTATCGCATCTTGGTTCCTTCAGTGACGTCATCATCAATGCAATAATATAATTTTTAACGAGACCAGAAGCATTAAAGGAAATTAAAATATGCCTTTCCAGACCATTTTCCACTCAGCAGTTGTCATTAGGCCTTAGTCCACCACGCTGCCCTAGTCAGCGTATTACATACCTTAAAAGTTTCAAGAAAGATTTTAGGTATGCAGGTTTCCTCGCGATGTTTTCCTTCACCGTTAAAGTACGTGATAATTTATTTTGAATACACACATAACTTCAAACAAAACATATAAGTCAGAGTCGTAGGCCTGGGGATTTTAAGGACTAAGGCCTAACACCTCCTAGGTGGAGAGTGCCCAGCGGTGAGACGTATGCCACGCAAATGATCCTCATACCTTAATTCCGCTATCCTAGCCAAGAAACCACATAATTTAAGTTAAGCTTCAAAGAAAAAAAAAGCAGTTAAACTATTAATATTGTGTCTCATGTTTCTTGTCGGGTTCACCAATTGTAAGTGTATCAGGATCTTGAGTAAGCCGATGTAGGTGTGCTTGAGTATCGGTGTAAATGAAACACTTACTAGGGTTCAGACTAAGGTGGCATGGTGCCGACATGATGGATAATGTCTGACTGAACGCTTTATTATAGAAATTATTAACTGATATACACAGTTTGGTTAATGTGTGTGTACACGTGTCTTCTGTCGTATTTGCCGCTGAGTTGGTAGTGTGCATCATTTAATAATTTATTTAGTAAGCATATTTGCTTTGACCGAGTTATGGTACAATGATCTGTGCCCCACAATATTATAAAAAGAGATGGTCGACATAATGTGGCAAGTTGTCATAATAACCGCCCGCTGGAATTGCTACTATCAAGTTAGGAGCAAGTTAAATGGTGTACAACACTATTCGAATTAAACTCTTGCAACTCGCTAACAGATCATAAATCCGCCTTGTGGACTTGGGAGGGACAAAAGACTTCGTAGTTTAATTTACTTTCGTCTCAGTTTAAGAGGTTTCGTCATAAAATTCTTGTTAAGGATCAAAAAACTGCCCACATTGCTTTTCTTTGTACATACATATGTACATAACCTCACGCCTGTATTCCCCGAATGGGAAGGCAGAGGTGCATTTCTGCAACCAAATTTCGCCACACTTAACAATAGGCCATGCTCTCATCTTACCGTATCAGTATTAAAAAATAAACATCAGTGTGTTCAACTTACCGTACAAAAAGTCAGAAAAACATGTCACTGTTTCTTTGGAGACCCGTGAAAATATGGGTTAAGAGCCTCTTAAAGGCTTACCTGTTAATTAGATGCATGAAGGCTCCCGAGATATTATCACGCCGTCCATAATTATAAATTGTAGGGCTAATACAAGGCTTTGCAGATGGCCGTGTTACCGTTGTTAGTGTCTTGCGCAATCCACCGACCCTCGTCAGGGCTCGAGATGCGTGGCGCGGTAAGGGAGCGTGTAGGTTAAAACTGCGATTAAAAAATGCTAGTCGTTTCTGGTGGCTGAAGTCACATAATCGTAGTAATTGACAGTCCCGTCGCTGAGTTGGCTAGACATCATCGAACGAACTTGCGAACCGAGAGGCCGCGGGTTCGATCACCGCACCGAGACAAATATTTGTGTGATTCAAAAATATTTGAGATTTGAGAAGTCTCTCGTAGTTTCTGTTAACACCACATAGAACTTGTATCTTAGTGTGGGGTCATAACTAGTATGTATGTAAGTTATATGTATGTCAAATTGCTTATGTTGAATAAAGATTTAAAGATTATTATTCGGAATTTCGTAAGGCAAGCTGGGCTTTTGGGCTTCTATGGAAGTATCGCCACTGAATATAAAATTTAATACATAATTATGAAAAGCATGAATCCTAAAACACACCACTCACATCACACTCTAAGTTATCTCTTTAATACAAAATGTAATTTCAAGCTTTACCGAATTAAAATCCCTTTGCAGCGAGTAAAGTATGCGATTATAAAAACGAGCGGCTAACATACCGTGTGTGCACTCACCCGAATCGCGGAATTAATGTTGTTTATGCAGACTTTTATGAGAAATGTTCATCCGAGGTGTGGGGAGAGTCGGGACACTTTTTAACACGGTATTAATGGTTCGGCCTTCTTAATATATAGGCTTTTGTTTTTTGAC
This sequence comes from Hemaris fuciformis, assembly GCA_907164795.1. Taxonomy (NCBI): domain Eukaryota; kingdom Metazoa; phylum Arthropoda; class Insecta; order Lepidoptera; family Sphingidae; genus Hemaris; species Hemaris fuciformis. The sequence continues at coordinate 2,368,034 of OU015452.1, forward strand.
GCCCATTTGTATGTCGTATAGGGTGCTAATTTGAGAAGTGTGGGAAAAATTGTCTCTTTTTGTATTATTATCGTCGAGTTGTCCGAGTTTATTTCAGTTCATATTATTTAAGGGGTTTTTAATTTTATTTTATTTTCACAAAACAGTTAAAGCTATATGTTATGACGGCGAAGGATTTTGGTTAGGGATCCAACTCAGCCCTGTGAACAATTGTTCCACGCGTTGAGTTGGAAGGCCGGAGACATACCCTTTTCGGCCTCTCCCGAGGTACCGAACAGGGAGCTTAATGCGTTTTCCTCTCGGTAAAAAAAGGGTACTACAGAATAATTTGTCTATGCATTTTGAAGCAAAGACGTTACATAACTTTCAAATTTGACGAAGAAGATGATTCCAAGTAGTTAAAAAAGACGCACAACAAAAGAATTGACGTGATAACTATTAAAACACGCGGGTTTGAAAGAGATAGCAAGATTATCCTATTATGCATACATACATACATACATAAACTCACGCCTGTATTCCCCGAAGGGGTAGGCAGAGGTGCATTTCTGCACCCACATTTCGCCAGGTATGTATCAGTCCCACGTAATAGGGGGCGAGCCTATTGCCGTTTTTCGGGCACATTTCCAGACTCCGCGCTGTTACTGAGAATTTCCTAATGGAAAAACCCAATAACACTTTGCCCGACCCGGGAATCGAACCCAGGACCTCTAGATCGCAGGGCACATATTATGCTTCAATACTATTTTTATGATACTATTTACTACTCGATTTTTCAACTAATTTTGACATTTAGCTCGCACTTATTATACATATTTATTAAATATGCTGTTGTATTTGAAATCACTACTATATATATACTTATGTAATGAATAACTAATTTATTATGTCGGCACGTACACCGGATTAACTCAACTAATTACTTTCATACATAGTTCTGACCCCCCAATAAGATTCGAGTCTTATGTCGTGGGTATGAGAAACTACGAGAGACTTTTCGGTCTCACCAACACCCAGACCCGAAACAAATATTTTTCTTTATATAGTAAATATAAAACTGGTACTTCTAATTTTAGCGCACGAACGTAAGCTACTCCCGAGGTAGCGCCTAATACAAGTTATTTAGACAAGCAGAGCTGTTTAAAAAGGCTGACTCGGTAACCCTTATTACAGCTTGCCGTTTGGCATCCGTTTGTCGGATTTGGCAGGCGTGTTTAGTGAGCCACTCGCCGCGTCAGCTAAAACGTCGAATTTTGACGGAATTTCACAAGGTTTGGGGTTTTTGATAGCTCCAGTCCACTGGCGCTTCAATTAGCAATGTTGGTGATTTAATTTCAGGTCATTTTTCTCCCATACCGGGCAAAATAAATGTTTACCTGTGGTAAATGATAATATGCAAAACATATTTGAAAATGTTGATGACGTTTCAACATCTCAGCAGCATCTCAGTGCAGCACAAGTATGTGCCGTGCGACCCAGAGGTCCCGGGTTCGATTCCCGGGTCGGGCAAAGTGTTATTAGGTTTTTTCATTAGGGATTCTCAGTAACAGCCCGGATTCTGGAAATGTGCCCGAAAAGCGGCAATAGGCTCGCCCCCTATTGCGTGAGACTGATATATACTGGCGAAATGTGGATGCAGAAATGCACCTCTGCCTACCCCTTCGGGGAATAGAGGCGTGAGGTTATGTATGTATGTACGTTTCATCTTGAAACGTTCTTGAACCTACACTCTATTTTGGCCCATTCCCAGCAGTGGGACATATAAGGGCTAATGATGATGATACTATTGGACATTATACACTTTGGTTATTATTTGGACAGTATACACTTTAAAGTTAAAGTTTAAATAAACTTAATAACACTTTGCCCGACCCGGGAACCCAACCCGGTGGCAGAAAACAAAGATAATCATATTTTACCAGTCGATACGGCTGTAACTTTTGGGAGGATTTACGTCTTAGCCCAGGGGTCGGCAACCTGCGGCTCGCGAGCCACATGCGGCTCTTTGGATGTGAAGCTGCGGCTCTTTAGTTCCATGCGCAAATATTTTATATTTTATTTAAAAAAAAACATTTAAAATCGTTCTGAATCGCTTAACGAGGATTATGCACCATTTCTATCTCTTAGACACGTATAATCGCTTATCACTGCAACCCTTCCCCGTGACACACGACGTCACTGTCGTCAGTCCGTCGGAAGATCCCGAAGACGCCGTCGTTGGTTGTTTCTATGTAGGTTTTAATTCGCTTTCGACGAAGGCCTCTTTGGCGTCTTCACCAGGGATTTGGCATGATTGTGTCGACCAGTGGGTGACCATATCGTTTCTCGCTGGTCGGTATTATTTTCTTGGACTCCACTGTGCTTACCATCAGGTACAGTGGAGTCACTTTGCCGTGCCAGTATAAAAAAAAGGAAAGAAAAAGTTATTTCTTTTAAAACATATTCAGAGCGATTAATTATTTAATTTTTATTTTTTTAAGCTATATCACAATAAAGCCAGTGCAGCTGTTGACAGGAATTACTTCAGCAAAGTTATAAAAAAATAATTATGAATTTGCTGAGAGATTTCAGCAATTAAAAACAAAACATAACCATTCTAAAATTCTTAGTAAATCCTCTCAAAGCAAATAGTAGCTAAATCCACATTGACCCATTTGAAGCTGATACTGGATCTCTAGAAATGAAATTCATCGATTAAAAAAAGTAAAGCTTTGTGGAGTGGAAAATTTATAGAGTTGAATACCAAATGGAAGAGTTGGAGGTCCAGAAAAGTATGTACGTAACGCAACAAAAGTGGACAGCTTTAAAAGAAATGCCGCGAGTTGAGGCACTTATATTCAACTCATGGAATAGTCTTTCAGATTACTACAGTGAGGTGAAGAAGTTGATATTTGGAATGCTGACTATCTTCGGATCGACATATTCGTGCGAGCAAGCGTTCTCTTCCATGATTATATTTTAAAGTAAAGTAAGAAGCCAACTAATAAATGACAATTTAGAGTCGTGTTTGAAACTTAAAACAAGAAGTTATGAGACAAATTTATCTAAACTTTCTAAAACCATGCTGAGCCAACGCTCCCATTGCATTTGTTTGCTGAAATGTGTGTTATTGTTCTTATTTTTAAATACAAGTTAAATTGTTAAAATTTTCTACTTTAATAACCAACGCAAAAGCCATCGTTCCTATTGAATGTGTTTGCTCAATTGTTTGTTATTGATGTACAAGTTAGTGTTATAAGTAAATGTTTTAAGTTTTTACTTAAATAAAAAGTGATTATCTAATTTGTTGTGGAAAAATACTACTTATATATGAATAAATAGATATTTTTCTTATGAATTAGTTAAAGATTAGTTTTTTATTTTGTATTAAAATTTTATTTATTCAAGTACTATTTATTGTTGACAAGAAAAAAATTTGCGGCTCTTTAAAAACTTTGAAATTTTGTAAATTGTAATTTTTGGCTCTTCTGACACAAAAGGTTGCCGACCCCTGTCTTAGCCCAAACTAGCATTACGTGGGTTGATGCATGAAATGTAGCCATATTTGTAAACAAAAGGAGGGAGGAAACAGACACATACATACATACATAAACTCACGCCTGTATTCCCCGAAGGGGTAGGCAGAGGTGCATTTCTGCACCCACATTTCGCCAGGTATGTATCAGTCCCGCGTAATAGGGGGCGAGCCAATTGCCGTCTTTCGGGCACATTTCCAGACTCCGTGCTGTTACCGAGAATTTCCTAATGAAAAAACCCAATAACACTTTGCCCGACCCGGGAATCGAACCCAGGACCTCTAGATCGCACGGTACATACTTGTACCGCGAGACCACGAGGCAGTCAACAAACAGACACATTCATGTTATTATAGGGACTCAAGTAATCTTATTAACAAATGAACTGGGACAGAACTGTTGCTTCACTCCGGTTTTCATTTAAACAAGAGTATTACCTCAGACGGACACCATTCATACTCAAGTCCCATCTACCTAGTTATTTACAGCCCCGTGGCGCAGTTGGCTAGATACCAGCTTGCTAAACGAGAGGTCGCGGGTTCGATCCCCGCACCGAGACAAATGTTTGTGTGATCTACAAATATTTGTTTCGGGTCTGGGTCTTTGTGAGACCGAAAAGTCTCTCGTAGTTTCCGATACCCACGACACAAGACATGTATCTTAATGTGGGGTCAGGACTATGTATTTGACTATGTATTATTTATTTATTTATTATTTATGAACATCAGTAATAAAACTCACAAAATAGATATTTCAGCCTGCTAATATTTGACATCATAAATTATAAACAGGGATAGATTTGATAAGGATGCTCCCCCGGGAGTGGGTCGGGGTGGCTGTGACCATTCTACGAGCTGTGAATGTTGTCGCAACATTCCGACACGTTAATTTACACATTATTTAATATTTATTACGACAGTGTTGCCAGCTTATTTGAATTTTACACATAATACTAACATCAACTGAATAATATCTCATGATAGTTTTGTGTATTTAGTGTGCAGTTGGGAACGGTGAAAGAAAACATAGTGATACCTGCTTAACTAAGAAGTCATAAGAAGCTTCTTGGTTCTTCTTCTTGTGTTTTGGTTCTTTCCTAAACAAAAACCACAAAAGGCTCTCCTTTATTTCGTGGGCCTTAAAACACAACTGGCAAAATACATATGTAGATGTTTGTAGATGTAAGGTAGTAATAGCCTCGAGGTATAGGCGCACGGTCGAGAATCTCGGCGGTCGCGGGTTCAAAACTAAGGTACACACCTCTGGCTTTTCGAAGTTATGTGTGTATTCACAATGAGTTATCACTTATTTTAACGGTGAGGGAAAGCATCGTGATGAAACCTGCACACCTAAAAATTCTTAGGAATTTCTTAGGGGTGTAGTCCGCCAACCCGCACTAAGCCAGCGTGGTGAACTAAGGCCTAAACCCCCTCAATACTAGAGAAGGCCAGTAGCTAGCAGTGGCACGTATGTATATGGGCGGATGATGTATGTACACACTTCTGCATAACTCGTTGGGGATGCATGCGAAAGTATTATCGTCCACTATTATGCTCTAACTATTTTAATCGTCCGCAAATGGAATACGAACGGTATTGCCGTGTTCCCTTATAGAAAGCCTTACAATACTATATGCGATCCGAGAATGAAACGGGGCCTTGGATCGCACGGCTCACTCACACCGGCAAAGCAGTCTACATACGTAAGCAATAAAATCCATAAATCCACATTAACCATGGACCGATTGTAAAGGGTTTCCAAAAACTTACTCATAAAACCTTTTGCGGGGCGTCGTTTGTAAAACTTATAGAAAGGCACACGCCTTAGGGACATCCTACCGGCAATTTCATAAATAAAAAACATGTAACATCTGTCCCATTTTTCGCCCGTAAAATTATTTGATCTATTTTTTATGGGACCTTGAATGTGATTCGCTAAAATAGGAATATGACGTTCAAATACCCTTGCAGGGTTTGGGAAGGCGTTTCTAAAAATATCTACCTTAGGGATTAGTTCGGGCTTTAATCTAGATTCTGGTAAGCCTTAACTTAAACATAAAATATTACTTTTACCTGTAGTTTTGCATGAGTGAATTTGAAATTTACACAGTGTGTCCCTAACACTGTATTCCCAAAAGTATAAACAGAGACGCATTTCTGCAAACAAGTTTCAAGAGCAATAAAGGGGAATATAAAGCTATTGCGTTTTTTGTGTGAAAAATTTTAAGTTCTGTTCCACTGTTGAAAATTTCCTTTTGAAAACCAACGTCACTGTATCACAGCCGGGATCCGAACTCGAGACATCTAAATCGCACGAGATAACCTTTTGCCGCGGGACCATAGCACCTCACTTATGCTGAAAATTTCGTATTTTCCAGCATTTGCATAACCAACCCTCGCCAAAAGTTCCGATTTATAATCCTCAAAAAATCCACCAATGCATTTCAAAATCAACAGAATACGTTTACAACCGTTTCTAACTGCATTCAATACATGTATGCGAAAGAAAAAACTCTTTTTAATACGAAATAATGGTTTTGACCTGAACCATTTACTAGCTCGCCAATCGTTGGGAGCTCCTTATTCAGGGGTGCTCAACCGTTACTCACAATGGGAGTGTAATAAATATACATCAAGCGAACTGGGACCGAACCGATCGAGTAGCGTTTTCCGCGACTATTTTTTACAATTCGCTGTTCATTGCGCGATTAGTCTACAAGCGCGCGACGCAGTGGATGTTGGATCATCAATAAATGTTGTTTTTTCTGATGGTTATTGATCGTCGCTGAATGGAATCAACAATACGTTGGTAGTAATTGAGATGCAATAGATGTAAATGGAAATGGGAATTGAAAGAACGTATTGAGGATTGTTGAATTTCGATCTCATTCACTTACAGAAATGCGACGAAAAGTTTTGTGTTAATATATTTCTCGACAGATCGCGCGACATAAAAAAGATCTTCCAATATTTGTTCCAATATGTACATCCGCAACACATGTCCAATATGCGGCATAAGATTCTACTAGGTAGGTACCAGCATATAAAACACAAAACACTTTCCCCCGTCAAACTGACAAGTGGTAAAAGTGCTATCCCATGTAACTTGGGTAAGAATCACCAGCGCCTCAGACGAACAATAGAGCTATTCACAGAGCCAAATTTTTCTTCTCAATGAAGACCTATTAATTAACGACAAAGAACTTTGTTTATGATTTCTTTTGTGTTGGATAATCGATTGCGAAAGTTTTGGCGTGGGATGTTACTAGACTATTGTGAGGATAGCGTTTTGCCCCGGATTTGCTCGGTGTTTTATTGTATTAAAGTTTTCAACTGTAGATAAATACTTCGGTATGCTAACGCGTTATACTAGAAGTTCATTGTGAAGCTCGAATAAGCAGAACTATCAACTATTATATCAACTACGAACTGTCTTTAATTTAAAAAACAAATTTAATTATAATTATAATTAGTACTTTGTAAGTAAATAGGTATTTCATGCTCGCAAATTTCTATGCTTACGGCGACGTCATGTGCCGGGTCGATCACTTCCCTATGAAATAGTTGAGGAGACCGATGGCTGGCACATGCGTCATGCTCGTGAACGGGTGCTGTTTGTGTGGACTGGTGTGCCTGATTTTCTTATTGGCATTTTTGAACTTTTAATCCGGTTAAATGTCAGTTTCTCCATTCAAGATAAAACAATGTTATACTCATATTCAATACAACAGTCTGAGATTCTATTAATGAACTGCTCTAATTTGTAAAATTTGGTCTTCGTATCAATATTGTAAACTATCTCTTGATTGGAAAAGAGCAACACTAGAGTTTCTCGCCCGTTCTGCTCTAGTGATGACTGCCTTCCGAACAGGGCGATAAACTAAATTTTGAAATGACTGAATCTAAGTGATGTAATTGATATTTTATAGATTCAATAAATATAACTTCATTTCATTTCAAATATCAGTTTCATCCTCACATGCATAGCAGACTTGTACCTCAGTGCAGAATCAAAACTATAAGTTCGACTGTTGTGTTTATGACTTTATTATTCCTTTAATTCTCTTTTTATAATTATCCTACCAATGTTAAATAAATCAACTTTGACATACATACATAGTAAAAAAAAAAACATATCAACCATATTTGTATCATCATCAGCCCAAATACGTCCCACTGCTGGGCCTTAGTCCACCAAGCTGGCCTAGTGCGGGTTGGCGGACTACACACCTAAGAAATTCCTCAGAACTATTAGGTGTGCAGGTTTTATCACGATGTTTTCCATCGCCGTTAAAGCAAGTCATATATTCATTGTGAATACACACATAACTTCGAAAAGTCAGAGGTTGCCTGGGGTTTGAACCTGCGACCGCCGAAATTCTCGACCGCGCGCCTAAACCTCGAGGCCATCACTGCTTTTGTTGTATACAAATAAACATACCAAATTTATTATTATCATATTATGACATATTTGCACCGCATATATGTATGTATGTACTTACAATGAAACACTAGAGTGAAAGCTATGACGTGGCAAAAAAATCTTGCTAATGACCAAAAACTCCTACGAGATACATTGAAGTGACAAAAAAAAAAATTATTTTAAAAATATTCACTGCATGAGGTGTCCGGAGTAAGAGCGGATGAATGTCCTCGTAAGTGTAAAAATGCCGGATATGAGCCACGCCGATGAAATATGCACACTCAATGGACGTGCTTTTATTAAACTATCTCGACGTAAACATAAATTGCTTACACGAGTACAGGTTCGAGTTTAGTGATGGCCGCAGCCAGGTAAATTATATTAATGTATTAAAATTATCCGATAAAAACGGTTTGTATTTCAACGTATTTTAAATAAATAAATAATACACCCAACAGTCACATACGTTTTGACCCCACAATAGGATACCAGTCCTGTGTCGTAGGTATCAGAAACTACAAGAGACTTTTCGGTCTCACAAACACCCAGACCCGAAACAAATATTTGTGAATCACACAAACATCTTGGTGCGGGGATCGAACTCGCGGCCTCTCGTTTCGCAAGCTGGTATCTAGCCAACTGCGCCACGGGACTGTCATTTTAAATCCAACTTCTGTGTTATCATCAGTATATGAAAACAGAAATATGTTAACAACAAAAAAAAAAACACTTACCCGGAATGCGAAGAATTCTAAGAGTTATTTTAAATCATAAACTTATGTATTGGGCATAAAAATTTGCTCCGCCATATATATATGAGAGAAAACAATTAGTTATGAAATGAAAGCAGTTTACGGAATCCACGAATTTTCAAATAGAATTTTGGTTCCGTCATTTTGCCATTTATTTATAACCGAATTTGGAAAGTAGTTGTACAACGGTCAAGAAACTCACGTGTTATAAGAACAGAAATAAGCAAACTTAACTGTCATACAAAAATTACAAAGGACAGGCAAGTCTTCACAAAATAACCGTTCTCGAGTATGATGCACATTCTAGCAGCCATCGGTTTCCTCAACTTGTCGAATGGAAGTGTCCTACCTAGCACACAACGCCGCCCGAAGCACAGACATTTAGCGAACATATCACACAGAAATACCTTACATATATTCATATACCTATCCTCACATACTCTTACACACATACGTACATATCCTCATTGTATTTATTCAGCATGTATTCCCCGAAGGGGTAGGCAGAGGTGCATTTCTGGACCCACATTTCGCCAAGTATGTATCAGTCCCACGTAATAAGGGGCGAGCCTATTGCCATTTTTCGGGCACAATTCCAGACTCCGTGCTGCTACTCAGAATTTCCTAATGAAAAAACCCAATAACATTTTGCCCGACCCGGGAATCGAACCCAGGACCTCTAGACCGCACGGCACATACTTGTACCGCGAGACCACGAGGCAGTCATACTTTTAACATAACATAACATAATAACTCTTTATTTTTACACCACAAATTAAGACATTAACACAAAAACATATAACAAAATTAGGTTACAAAAATTGGCGGCCTTATCGCTAAAAGCGATCTCTACCAGGCAACCAGGTAGGGAGAGGAATACGACTAATAGATGAGGCGGTGCTTACAATGATTATATTATTTTATACAAAAAGGACATACAAGTACCCTAGAAAAATATATTTATATAAATATTATACATAACTAAATATTTACATACGTACAAACAAATACATATACTTACAAATATACAAGTATAGCAACTTACTTACTTACTTTACTTACTACTTTTCTTAGTACTTTTCTTACTTACTTCATTTTACTTCTACAATCGTGAGTATAATTTTATCGACTTCATCAACATGGATACCCACGTCCCACCCCTAAGCATAAAAAGGACGAAGGCAGGGGCGCACATTAAAACAGCACATTCCACGGTTTTTATACCAACGCGATAAGACTGTGTATAAAGTGTTACAAACAATATGGCCGACCATATGTTAAAAAATTGGAACATTCTGGGAGAAGATAAGAGGTACCGTTATTTAAAGGATGGAGGCAGGTAACATGGTAACTTCTGACATTAAATTAATTAGTACATAAATATATTCACAAAAAAAAACATACATACATAATACCTCACGCCTGTATTCCCCGAAGGGTTAGGCAGAGGTGCATTTCTGCAACCACATTTCGCCAGGTATGAATCAGTCCCGCGTAATAGGTGACGAGCCTAATGCCGTTTTCATGCACATATCCAGACTCCGTGCTGCTACTGAGAATTTCCTAAAGGAAAAACCCAATAACACTTTGCCCGACTCGGGAATCGAACCCACGACCTCCAGATCGCACGGCACATACCTGTGCCGCCAGACCACGAGGCAGTCGACAGTCCACAAAAAAATATTTCGTACTTTAAGGGTGAAAGAAATCATCCTGAGCAAACTTTGATAGAACAGGAAGCTGACTGCCGCTTTTCGCCTATATTTATGCTTAGTATACATAAGTATTTGCGTATGTATTATATGTATGTACATATGTCATAAGTTTATTTACACATATACATTTTTCATCTCTTCATCACCTAATGTTCGGCTGGTAGATAATGCCCCAGGCATTAAGTCCACCTTTACTTTTGTAAATAATTTTCAATACTATGCGCTACTATTTGAAAATGCTTAATAAAAAACAAATACCGCGATGCAAGTCAAAAAGACGAAACGAGTTGATCTTAAAAATTTTACTCGCAATATAATACAGAAATCATATGAGCAAGGATTTAAATCTGAAGCAAAAACCCGAATCCCAGGCCGTCAGTTCTAGTTAAAAAATAATAAATAAAGAGAGTAGGCTATATAGAAAAAGGGCGGAATCCATCGCGGCGGCTCGTCGCCGTAATGCCCGCCATTACGCGGCTACGTGACCGATACATCACCACTATCCCATTCCACGTGGAATATACCGAGTGCTCGCCCTATCTTTATTATATTCTGTTATTTTTATGCCTCATACATGGTCACTTGCTAGATTGATCTGTAGTTCGTAAATTGTTGATGGTTTTGTGGAGTCTATGAAGACTTTGTAATATGTGTATATATACTCAGCCTATCGCCGTCCACCGCTGAACGTAGGCCTCCCCAAGTAGGCGCCAACCATCCCGGTGTTGAGCAGCTCTTATCCATCCGCTACCCGCCACCTTTCTCAAGTGTTTATGTATTCATAATGAATAATAAACAGAGTAATTATCAAGTGAACGGTGAAGAAACGATATTAATGAAGAAAAATTTGTCATTTTTACTGATTCCAAGAGTTCTCTCCAACATTTGGCTCGTTGCACCTCGACTCTTCGAGGTACTCCGGTAGCCTACGATATTATAAAACTAATTTTAGACCTCGGAATTAAAAACAAAATAATTAAAATCCAGTGGATACCTTCGCATCTGGGTATCAGAGGGAATGAAAAAGCAGACTCCTTAGCCAGAGAGGCAATCAGTGAGGGCATTAATTATACCGTAAATCCATTTTATACCGATTGTTTACCTATTATTAAAATAAAATGCTATAATATGTGGAAAGAATATTTTGACATGAGATCGAAGGAGAAAGGGGTATGGTATAAAACAATACAACCTCATCCTCTGAATTCGCCTTGGTTTGGTGAATGCACGTTATCCAGAGAAGACTTAGTAATACTAATGCGTCTCCGTACTGGACACATTCCATTGAACAAATTTGCGTTCCTAATGGGGAAGAATGTGACACCTAATTGTGGAGCATGTAATATACCAGAGGACACATATCATATTCTGATGGAGTGTGTCCGGAACGAAGATCAACGTAGCAAAATTAAATTTTTAGGAGTTGGATTTTGTAACACAATACTTTCCGATCCCTTATCAGATTTAGCAATGTCCCTTATACGTATGGTGAAATGTGCAATTGCTGCTAGAAATTAATTGAGTTTATTTTAAATACACATATCTGGGGGCACGGCAGTGCCCCCGCCAAGTCGAGCGAAAAAGCGGCACGGCCGTACTATACTTTTCTCGAAGCAACTCAGGCCATTTTCGACACCCTATAACTTCGTTGTGGATAAACCTAGAAACCTGAATTTTTAGTTACCAAGCAAGAATGGTATAAACTCTGTATATTTCAAATTTCATTCAATTTAAACCAGTAGTTTAAGAATTATAACTAGTCAAACTTCGCAGTTTTGGTCACTCACTGACCGATCATCAAAACTCTAAGGCACTTCTAGCCGACATAGAAGATTCAAATTTGGAACACAATTAGGTTTTAGTTTTTTTTTAAATTAAGGAAAAATTATAATATCTTGCAATTTCGGTCTAGTTTTCTAGATACACAAACTGCATAAATAACTTTGTAATCCCATATAAATATATACGATTACAAAGATACATTTGCAGTAAATAAATTAGTGTACCTGTATAGTATAAAATAATGGAATAATAGGTGTAGCTAGATAAGTAGGGATGGTATTGAGGTTTAGGCGTGAGGTCGAGAATCCCGGCGGTCGCGGGTACACACCCTAGGCACACTTATCTGACTTTTCGAAGTTATGTGTGTATTAGCAATGAATTAGTATTCCGGAAGAGCTTACTATAGAAATGACCCGTGGCGCAGTTGGCTAGACACCAGCTTGCGAAACGAGAGACCGTGGGTTCGATCCCCGCACCGAGACAAATGTTTGTGTGATACACAAAGATTTGTTTCGGGTCTGGGTGTAGTGAGACCGAAAAGTCTCTCGTAGTTTCTGATACCCACGACACAAGACTTGTATCTTAGTGTGGGATCAGAACTATGTATGTGACTGTTGGATGTATTTATTTATTATTTATGAAGTAAGGTCTTTAAATTAAGGACTGCCTCGTGATCTCGCGTTACATGTATGTGCCGTGCGATCTAGAGGTCCTGGATTCGATTCCCGGGTCGGGCAACGTGTTATTGGGTTTTTCCATTAGGAAATTCTCAATAGCAGCAGGGAGTCTGGAAATGTGCCCGAAAAACGGCAATAGGCTCGCCCCCCTATTACGTGGGACTGACAGGTATGTATCAACATACCTGGCGAAATGTGGGTGCAGAAATGCACCTCTGCCTACCCCATCAGGGAATATAGGCGTGAGTTTATGTACATACATAAACTACATACATATGTAGCAATGAATTATCGCGTACTTTAACGGGGAAGGAAAATATCGTGAGGAAATCTGATTAATAGGGTCAAGTAATTTATTCATTTCAAAAAAACTGAGTCTGAGTGCGGCAGTTAATGCCGTAAATTAGTTCAAGTTATACCTCTAATAAGCTTTATGTTGTAAATTTCTGTTAGGTACATTGACAGTACCAATTTATAGTGAAAGAGAGATAAAAACTTTAAAATAGGATTAACTCCAACTGACGTATGACGCGTCCGGCCCTAAATATTTCTAACTAACGCAAAAAATAATTATTATTTTAAAATAAAGATCACGACGCGGCCGCTCTCGTCTCGTAGGTAGAGGAGGAAGACTACCTACAAAAGTGAGCAAAGCTCATAAGGCAGAGAGTGGGCTTTAAGAAAATCCGTTGTTAGTACTCAAGAAGTAGAAGATACCGAAAAGAAAAAAGTAGGACTATCTACAAAAAGAAATGAGATCCCATAAAAAACAAAACTTGTAAAAAACCCCAAGTCTCGCAACTCAGTTCTTTTGCCGTAAAAAGTTGTGAGATCTATATGATACTAAGTCGATGAATTTATTCATTTCAATTCATTATCAATGTTAAAAATCTTTTATGTTTAAAATAAAATAGTTAGACTTGGCAATCGCATGAAAACACAATGTATGTCACTTTTAGTGCGATTGCCAAGTCAAAACTATTTTATTTAAAACATAAAAGATTTGTAACATTGATATGGTCACTATAAGATGGTGTCTGGTAAGCTAAGTGCATAATAACTTAAGACAGAAGTTCCCTTAAACGGGGACTGAATAAATTCATCGACTTAGTATCATATAGATCTCACAACTTTTTACGGCAAAAGAACTGAGTTGCGAGACTTGGGGTTTTTTACAAGTTTTGTTTTTTTTTGTTTTTACTTTACATTATGTTTGTACTAGTTATTAAGGTTATACATTTATATTTACTTTGTACACAAGAGTGACATGTTCGCTAAGCGAATAAACTCTAATAAATAGAAAAAAAAAAAAGTGAACGGTGAAGGAAAACGGAGTAATTGAGGAAACCTGCACACTTAAACGTACTTGGGAATTTCTTAGGTGTGTAGTCCGCCAACCCGCACCAGGCCAACTTAGTGGACTAAGACTAGGTTGTAGAGGAGCCCCGTGCTCCAGTAGTGGGACGAACACATATGGGCTGATGATGACAGCCCCGTGGCGCAGTTGGCTAGACACCAGCTTGCGAAACGAGAGGCCGCAGGTTCGATCCCCACGCCGAGACAAATTTTTGTGTGATCCACAAGTATTTATTTCAGGTCTGGGGGTTTGTGAGACCGAAAAGTTTGTAATACCCTCGACACAAGACTTGTATCTTAATGTGGGGTCAGAACTATGTATGTGACTATTGGGTGTATTTATTTATTTATGATGATGAGTTAGTAATAGACTAATAATGGTTTTATACACTATAATTTCGAGTAATCGGTGGTAGGATTACACCAGATAGATACGTATTTTAAATATGCTTGAGTTGATTTGAGTTGCTAAAAAGTGTGATGGTTTCAATTGCAATTACAGCCGCAAAACTCAGACTTTTTCAAGTTGTATGGGTATCACGCGCTTCCACAGTGAATGAAATACCATGAAACTTAGAAGTGCCTAGGACCTAGAAGTCCTCTGCATGGTATTTCTAACATGTGAATTCCGCTAACTCCCTGTAAGCCAGCGTGTTGGACTACGTAACCTGTAAGCACATAGAAATGTCCCGTGCTCAGTAGCAGAAAATGTACGGTCTTAAATAGACCGAAAAAAATAACTATTCCGACTTTCATTTTAAAAACAAAACATTTAAAAATAGAACTAGAGAATAACAACCGGAAAAGTTTAGATTAACAACAAAATTTAAAGTAAAAAAGCTACATAGTTCTTGGAACAATGAAAAAAAACATTTCTTTTAGCAAGGAACAAAGCGCACATGCTTGTGTTTAATTAAAAAGACGCAGTGTTACTCCGGGTGCGGCCCGGCACAATTAATAAACGCTAATTTACATTTCAGGTCAAGCCGGGAACATTTTAATTACATTATATAGTATGTATCTTGTGTCTCTCGCCTGTGTCTTTAAACAGACAGACAGATGTATAAGTCTATATACACATACTCGTATTTCGCTTTTGATCTTGTCCCACTTTATAAAGGTCATGCTTATTGCTGTTTACGAGGCATATTGTCGGCCTTCGTTATTTAGGGAGTGTAACAAAATACAAATATAAATACAATTGCACCTAAAACCCCAAGAGCTAAGGCAAATTTCTAAACCCACGTTTGGCCAGCTGTGATTTTAAGTACTATTTGGAAAAAACAAGCCTTCGGCCGTTTTTCGAATCTATTGATCTAATACTTGATTCTAAAATGAATTTCGTAGTGATACAATAAAAAAAATACCGACCCAAGAATCGAACGAAAATTAAAGCAGAAACAACTAAGCAGTCAATAATATACATACTATAACATAAATATATAACCTCACGCCCGTATTCCCCGAAGGGATTAGCACAAGTGAGTTTCTGCACCCATATTTCGCCATCATCATCATCATCATCGTCATCATCATAGACCTCTCCTATGGCACGCCATTAAGCTCGATCTTCGGCCCTCCTCATCCAACCGCTGCCAGCCACCCTACGAAGATCTTCACCCCACCTAGCCAGAGAGCGCCCTACACTACGTACTACATTTCGCCAAGTAATACATAATATAAAATCATTAAAATAATATTTTCAGTACACCCTCCTTATCATGAAAGAGATTGAAACACGTAATATTTTCTCTAGAATAATAATTCTCGGATCACCTATCTGATCGTTGGGTTCCGTCACGCGGGTCCCTTTAAATGTAATATCCCGTGTTATCGCATTAAGATTGAGCGGGTCCCTTCCGTGTAATTAACGAGGATTTCTTGTTGCGCGACCTTCGAGGGCTCTTGACCTTCGGCGTTAGAGTATTGATTTTTTTTTGTTTCATCATCAGCCCATATACGTCCCACTGCTGGACACGGGCCTCCTCTACCATTGAGAGGGTTTAGGCCTTAGTCCACCACGGTGGCCTAGTGCGGGTTGGCGGACTACACACCTAAGAAATTCCTAAGAAGTTTTAGGTGTGCAGGTTTCATCACAATATTTTCCTTCGCCGTTAAAGTACGTGATTATTCATTGTGAATACACACATAACTTCGAAAAGTCAGAGGTTTGAACCCGCGACCGTCGAGATTATCGACCGCGTGCCTAAACCTCGAGGCCATCACGACTTCTTCTTTTTTTTGTTTAATCATACCTAACATTTTAAAAAATATGCGGACAAAAACGTTTCTATTAATTTATGGGACTGTTGTTAGGACTTAGGCCACCATTCGAAAAACACATAATTAGGATATTTTTCTGGAGGAAATTCTCTAAAGTGGTTTTAGTCAGTGTTTTTTTGTCATTTACTTTTCGAACATATACTCACATAACTTCGAAAAGCCAGAGGTTTGTGCCTAGGGTTTGAACCCGCGGCCGTCGAGATTCTCAACCGCGATGACCTCGAGCCCACCATGACTTTAAGTGTGTTATGTGTGTGTGGACACGTAACGAAGTGATGTGTGTATTCACAATGAATTATCACGTACTTTAACGGTGAAGGAAAACATCGTGATGAAACCTGCGCACCTAGAAGTTCTTAGGAATTTCTTAGGTGTGTAGTCCGTCAAGGCCACTAGGCCAGCGTGGTGGACTAAGTCCTAAACCCTCTCAATAATAGAGGAGGCCCGTGCCTAGCAGTGGGACGTATATGGGCTGATGATGATGATGATGATGTTTTTTAGTATTAGTAGAATAATTTGCGCGAATATAAAATAGAAGGTAGGGTATTCCCTTCATCGAAGTCTCATCTAAACCTGCGCCAAAATTCAAGCAAATTACCTATAGCTACGAGTAAAAGCATAACAGATGCTTCTTTGCATTTATATTAGTATAGATTAGTTAATTTCTTAGCATCAATATTCCTCGTCCCTCGCACTCCCCTCGAGAGGTAGCTTGAGGGAATGTGCAGATAATTTTCATGGTAATTAGTCGCGCTCACGGCGGTGACACCTGCATGGAGGGGGAAGGGAGGAAAGGGGGGGGGTTGGCAGAGACCGACGAAATGACTTTTTGGCTTATGTTGTTTATATTAAAGTGCCAGGAGATTTTGTTATATATTAATTTTCTGTTTTTAAGTCATTTTTTTTTTAATGGATGAGGGCTGCTCAAGATCGGGATGGTTAGCGCTTACTTGGGGAAGCCTTTTTTCAGCAGTGGACGGGGATAGGCTTTTATGTATATAACTCATTTTACTGTTTAGATTTGGTACCCAGATATCCATAGCGTAGATTTAATTTTTCATCATCATCATCAGCCCATATACATACATCCCACTGCTGGGCACGGGCCTTCTCTACAAGTGAGAGGGTTTAAGGCCTTAGTCCACCACGCTGGCCTAGTGCGAGTTGACTACACACTTAAGAAATTCCTGAGAACTTTTTTTTAGGTGTGCAGGTTTCCTTACGATGTTTTGCTTTACCGTTATAGTAAGTGATAATTCGTTGTGAATACGCACACAATTTCGAAAAGTTAGAGATAAAGTGAACCCGCGACCGCCGAGATTGACGACCGCGCACCAAAACCTCAAGGCCATCACTACTTATTTAATTTTTACGGGAGATTAATTTAATTTCTACAGATTACTTCTTAGTTTCCCTTTATAGATTAGCAAAATTATTTGTCGAGATTATTCAAATTAATTGGTAAAAATTTGTCCTGACATCGCACTAAAGTACTAGTCCTGAATGGTTGAAACTACAAAGGACTTTTCTATCTGAATAACAAACAGAATCTAAACGAAAAATATTTCTTAATAGCGTGGTCTATTGTTCCATCATAATGACTAAAAAACTGCACAATGGAAGTTACCAGGGTTGTTTTAAAACAAATAAAGACTTTTTCGCCACGAAGAAAACTACAAGCACGAAATTTTAAAAATTCTATTATGAAATTACGACATCAAACAAGCCAGTTGTGTCAGTGAGCTGTTTATCTTCCAACTTGGCTATCTCAGACTATTTAGGGTCTCACATACATTAGCTATTTGTATAAAAGCTTCCTTCATTTTGTACATATATGTACGTAAAACTGCTCGTGGCTGCCTCGTGGTCTCGCGGTATATGTACATATGTGCCGTGCGATCTAGAGGTCCTGGGTTCGATTCCCGGGTCGGGCAAAGTGTTATTGGGTTTTTTACATTAGGAAATTCTCAGTAACAGCACGGAGTCTGGAAATGTGCCCGATAACGGCAATAGGCTCGCCCCCTATTACGT
The DNA here is from genome assembly GCA_907164795.1 of Hemaris fuciformis. NCBI lineage: Eukaryota > Metazoa > Arthropoda > Insecta > Lepidoptera > Sphingidae > Hemaris > Hemaris fuciformis. Next base: position 2,386,567 of record OU015452.1, read on the forward strand.
GGGACTGATACATACTTGGCGAAATGTGGGTGCAGAAATGCACCTCTGCCTACCCCTTCGGGGAATACAGGCGTGAGTTTATGTATGTATGTAAGTACGTAAAACGTGAAAAGATTTGGTAATTAATTATTCGACGTAACATAATTTACTTGCAGAAATCAGTTGCTATTTTTTAATAGAACAACACGTGCGGAATAATTACAATTCGAACAATACATCAATTCTTAATTGTCATTATTATTTTGACAGACTCCACGGAGCTCTTACTTAAAAGACGCCTGCGAAGTGAGGGTTACGAGCTCGACTCAAAGCCCGTAATACGAGTATAGTTACATGTATGAATGTATGCAGGGGCGGTACTTCCATAGAAGCCCAAAAGCCCAGCTTGCCTTACAAAATTCCGAACAATAATCTTTAAGCTTTAAATCTTCATTTAATAAAAGCAATTCGACATATAAATAAGAATATCCTGATCAAATAAACAATTTTAAACTAGACATTACACAATTAACGTGTAACGCTTTTGGGATTCTATGGAAGTACCGCCACTGAATATATATGTATGTACATATATTGATATTTAATATGTATCAGTGGCGGCACTTCCCAAGCCCAGAAGCCAAGTCCAAGAGCCCAGTTTGCCTTTCAAAATTCAGAATAATAATTTTTAAGGTTTAAATCTTTATTTGACAGCCCCGTGGCGCAGTTGGCTAGACACCAGCTTGCGAAACGAGAGGCCGCGGGTTCGATCCCCGCACCGAGATAAATGTTTGTGTGATCGACAAATATTTGTTTCGGATCTGGGTGTTTGTGAGACCGAAAAGTCTCTCGTAGTTTCTGATATCCACGACACAGGACTTGTATCCTAGTGTGGGGTCAGAACTATGTATTTGACTGTTGGGTGTATTTATTTTATTTATTTATTTAATTTGTTAAACAAAGACCCCACAATAAACAATAATAAAATAGACATTACACAATTAACGCGAAGCGTTTTTGGGCTTCTATGGAAGTACCGCCACTGCTGGTATGTATGTACATTCGCAGGTCTATATCACCAAAGGGGTAGACACGGTTGCAATTACTACACCTTATTCTTTATTTGTGAAGTCGTGATGGCCTTGAGGTATGGGCATGCGGTCGAGAATCTCGACGGTCGCGGGTTCAAACCACAGGCACACACCTCTGACTTTTCGAAGTTATGTGTGTATTCACAATGAATTATCACTTGCTTTAACGGTAAAGGAAAACATCGTGATGAAACCTGCACACCTAAGAGTTCTTAGGAATTTCATAGGTGTGTAGTCCGCCAACCCGCACTAGGCCAGCGTGGTGGACTAAGGCCTAAACCCTCTCAGTTGTAGAGGAGGCCCGTGCTCAGCAGTGGGACGTATATGGGCTGATGATGATGATGATGATGATTCTTTATTTATTATGTTGCACGTTACATATACCTACGAGTCTTGCTTATCTATCCTAGCTGTTACTGATAACTTCTTAACATAAAAAGGGTGTAATGTTTCGACCGATCCGCGAATTCTTACCTAACCTAATACTTGGGAACCCAACTGGAAAAAAGCCTACTACCCTACCCTTTCAAAGTACATGCGAATTTATATATGTTTGCGTTAAAATAATATTATTAGTCACAATTATCCTCGGAAAAATAAACCTGCATGACAAATTTGGAAATAAATAACAATTAACTAAATGTGCCCTCTTTCCTGAGTAAGGCTAAAAGTTCCACCCCAAAAATGATACCATTATAAAAGTTAATTAATATAATTAACAATCTCACAAGTCTTATTAAGCGACTGTCCAAACTTTCTCTTCTCCCTTTTGGAAACAAAACACAAATTCAAATAAGTAAGGGAACGCTGAACTTCACAATCAAAACGGCGTATGTCCCAAAAGGAGAATTAGTGTTAGGTCTTTATTGGCACTTTTAGAAATGCAATCAATCTTGATAGTATAAGCCTATAGTATATAGTATTGTCCGGGAATGAAGAGAACCCGTTAAATTATTACCTAATATTAATAGAAGATTTTTTAGAAGGCGTAGTTGATTTAAAATTACAACTGTTCATGTTAAACGTAGTAGCCTAATCAATTTGTTAAAATGTTAAGGGAAAGTTAATCATAATCATGTTTCTATATAAATATGTTATACAATTTGCGTGTATCATTTTTTGTATGGGACTAATCTAAAATTATCAGTAGTAGGTATCATAAATAAAAAAAACAAATATGAAATGCAAGAGTATAAATTTTCATAACGTACAAATTCGGTACCCATAAGGCTGCTACGCGGAAAGCTACGTGCTACGTCACGCGTCGTAGCACTTCGTAGCGTATCCAGCCCCCGAACATTCCAAATATGGTTTTTACCTACCCATTTCTAAATGGAATACTAAGTAATACCGTTACGATGCGAAGGGAGCTTATAAATTACAAAAGGACGTATAATATAGGCCAATAATCATAATTTATACTATAATAAAACTGAAAGGGTAGTATTTCATAAAAAAAAATCTGTGACCTGCCTCACCGTTCGGATCTGGTATTTGGAGATGGATCGGTATTCAAGTACAATATGTATAGTATATTGGCCCCGGGTTCAAAAGTTAAATGTTAAAAAGATCTTAAGACAATTCAAATGAAGAGTACATCATCAGCCCATGGGTAAACGGCCCACTGCTGGGCACGGGCCTCCTCTACAATTGAGAGGATTTAGCCCTTGGTCCACGCTGGCCTAGTGCAGGTTGGCGGACTACATACCTTAGAAATCCCTAAGAACTTATAAGTGTGCAGGTTTCATCACGATGTTTTCCTTCACCGTTAAAGTACGCGATAATTCATTATGAATACACACATCACTTCGAAAAGTCAGAGGTGTGTGCCTGTGACCCTCGATTTTCTCGACCACGTGCCTAAACCTCGAGGCCATCACGGCTTGACTTCAAATTGCCAGTACATAAATATTTACATTCAAAATTTTCCCAAATAGGCACATTAATACAGTTGTGTTCGAGACACACGAGGCGCACTCACGGATCCAAAACAGTAAATTTTACGAGCAACTCTAAAACAATCATTAATACTCGTTTTATTGCAAGGAACGTAACGTGGCTGTATTCTGTAACACCGGTTTATACGTCCTTGTTATAACTCCACGTTCTGCCATAAGAATTGAATATTGCGATCCACTCCAGCTTATGTAGACGGTGAAATATTGAATTTCGAAACATTTCTGACACTATTGTATATTGCTATTTGAAATATATAGACAATGACTTTACTTAATGAAGATAGAATGAAGGGTACCTTGGAAATCCCAGCGCTATTAAAGTGTTTTTTTTTTTCACTGTAATTACATTTCCAACGCCATCCATTAATTAAATTAAAATCATTAAGCGTGAAATTTAATAACCTACATTTAATTTTCATTTTATGTGTTGAGTAATAGATAGTTTATAACACGCAAAACATTTTTTTTTTCATGTTGATGGATAGATCCTATTGCCTTGACGTTTAAACATTAAAAATAAATAATATACATACATACATAATCTCACGCCTGTATTCCCCGAAAGGGTAGGCAGAGGTGCATAACTGCACCCACATTTCGCCACGTATGTATCAGTCCCACGTAATAGGGGGCGAGCCTATTGCCGTTTCTCGGGCACATTTCCAGACTCCGGGCTGCTACTGAGAATTCCCTAATGGAAAAACTCAATTACACTTTGTCCGACCCGCGAATCGAACCCAGGACTTCTAGATCGCACGGCACATACTAGTACCGCGAGACCACGAGGCAGTCGAAAAATAAATAAATAAGAAACAAAAAAATATAACTCATCAGCCACCATTAAATACTAATATTATGACATAATTTAAAAAAAACACCCAACAGTCACATACATAATTCTGATTCCACACTAAGATACAAGTCTTGTGTCGTGGGTATCAGAAACTACGAGAGACTTTTCGGTCTCACATACACCCAGACCCGAAACAAATATTTGTGGATCACACAAACATTTGTCTCGGTGCGGGGATCGAACCCGCGGCCTCTCGTTTCGCAAGCTGGTGTCTAGCCATCTGCGCCACGGGGGCTGTGAAAATGTATATTCGTTTTAAATGCTGAATTATGAAGTCTGTTACCAGACTAGAGATTACTAGAGAGATAACATTACACCCTTTAGGGTAAAATGTATAAATAAAGTAGCCTAATTAAGTTTAGACTGGAGTATGCACCAGGTGTTTTTAGACATTGATTCTCCTCTCGTTTACAATGCAATAGATCCTATAATACTTCTTTATTAATTTTAGAAAGGCGCCAGCAACTACACAATCAATCAATCACTTGGTATATTAATTGGAGATAATAAAACTTTTTATGTATGTATGTGAGGTCTAACCTATCCCAATTATAGAGAAAAGCAGTAACCAACAGTGGCAAAATTTTTGCACCTGTGGAGGTGGTGTAGGTGGCGAGGAGTCACCGCAATGAAGAACACAGATCCACTTGTTATTAAGTTTATTAACCATCACAACAAATAGGGACTGTACGGCACAATACTACAGCCAACACAATATTGTTTTTAATTCTACTACGCGAACAGTTCAATACGATCTAATGCTGCACGTGGATGCGCGGAATATACAGGGTGTATTCAGACCGTGATCGGAAACTAAGGCAGGTAATAGCTAAGGTGATTACAAACCCCCTGGCGTTAAAGAAAATTCTGACAATAAATAAAAAAATTGACGTTTTCCATACAAACCGCGTACATTTAATACCGATGGTTGTATGGAAAAAGTCAAAATTTTTATTTATTGTCAGAATTTTCTTTAACGCCACGGGGTTTGTAATCACCTTAGCTATTACCTGCCTTAGTTTCCGATCACGGTCTGAATACACCCTGTATACCAGTAGATACGGATCGTAGAGTAGTACGGAGATGCGCGCTAAGGTGGACAAAGGCGGACTAAGGTCACGCGCACGTGGCCGCCAGGGTCCGGCCGTTGGTAGGGTCGGTCGGCGATTGGCGCAGGTACGCAACGCGTGTGCGCAGGCGCACGATCATGCACGAGCGTCCCCGAAGGCGCTGCGCGTGGTGTGGTTCGGACATCGCGCGTTGAGTAAGTGTGTGTGTGTGTGTGTGTGAGGTAGGCTACACACCTTACAAAAAATGTTATAGAAATCATTTAAATGCCAGGAAGGTGAAATTTTATGATAAAAAAATGAAAATTTTCCGCGATCTATATATGTCTACGAGAAAGTCATAATCATCCTTTTGTATCGCGCCCGTAGTAATATGAAAAACAAAAGAAACACGCCGTCGCGCCCGCCGATACAACCACGCGAGAAATGTAATACGTCAATCTGGTAGGGATCAGACCAGTCAAATTTTATGGGCTTTCACTTTTAATGTCGCCTTCTACGGTTTTATTGTCCAATTATAAGAATCGAGACGTTTTGTTTGCCCACGGCCGCGCTCGCAGCCGCCAAATGAAAAATACAAACGTTTGTTTAAGCGGAAAATTGAATTTGCTGTTTCTCTGGTGAGTTGGGGCTTTTAAGGTATTTTTGGAGCGTTTTGTCCTGTTGAGGTCTCTTTTCAACGCGTGTAACTCGGTTTTTATGGCTTTGTACTATGATGACAGCGAGTGGCACGTGATGTACTAAGACACCATGTCGGCGGCCTGGCGTTTGAATCCAAAGCAAACGCATCATCATCATCAGCCCATAAACGTCCCACTGCTGGGCACGGGCCTCCTCTACCATTGAGAGGGTTTAGGCCTTAGTCCACCACGCTGGCCTAGTGCGGGTTGGCGGACTACACACCTAATAAATTCTTAAGAACTTTTTGTTTTGGGTGTGCAGGTTTTTTTATCACGATGTTTTTCCTTCACCGTTAAAGTACGTGACAATTCATTGTGAATACACACATAACTTCGAAAAGTCAGGCGTGTGTGCCTGGAGTTTGAACCCGCGACCGTCGAGATTCTCGACCGCGTGCCCAAACCTCGAGGCCATCACGACTTAAACAAACGCATAGTTATGAAATATTAATGATTTTATATCAGAAGTAATGATCGTAAATAAATCTACATACTATACAATTAAACTAACTTTCTGTTTACCGCGCGATCTAGAGGTCCCGTGGTAGATTCCCGGATCAGGGCAAGCATTACTGGGTATGTATTCACAAAGAATTATCGCGTACTTTAACGGTGAAGGAAAACATCGTGATGAAACATGCACACCTAAAAGTTCTTAGTAATTTCGTAAGTGTGTAGTCCGCCAACCCGCACTAGGCCAGCGTGGTGGACTAAGGCCTAAACTCTCTCAATTGTAGAGGAGGCCCGTGCCCAGCAGTGGGACGTATATGGGCTGATGATGATTACTGGGTTATTTCATTAAGAAATTCTCAATAGCAGCACGGAGTCTGGCAATATATGTAAGTATTTATGTTGATCTTCAGTGCACTTTACTGCTTATAAAATATATGTTTCCATCAAGCAACAAGCTCAGTGTTGAAACAAGGTAACACAATCGGCTTACCCCGAGTGCATATAGTGTTACTGCTAATGCTCCGGGAGTTACTGAAGAGCTGCGGGCGTTAAACTAACCCGCCCTGTCTATTCTATATACCAGTGCATTCATCACACGATAATACCATACAATTTACAGGATATATTTGCTTAATTTGTACATACACGCTTACGCATTCGCCATCCCGTTTTGCGTTAATTGCGTCTAGTTTCACCAATTGTATTTATCTTTAATGTGAGGGTGAAACCTCATACTTGACCGTTCATTGTCATCATCATCATCAGCCAAAAGACATCCACTGTTTGACGTAAGCCTCTCCCACAGATTTTCAATCTGTCAGAAGCGGCCTGCGTTCAACGGCCATTCTATCTCCTATTATATCTATAAATATTCTCTTATTACATACATACATTACATACATGACGTCACCCCGTATTCCCCGAAGGGGTAGGCAGAGGTGCATTTCTGCACCCACATTTCGCCAGGTATGTATCAGTCCCACGTAATAGAGGGCGAGCCTATTCCGTTTTTCGGGCACATTTCCAGACTCCGTGCTGCTACTGAGAATTTCCTAATGGAAAAACCCAATAACACTTTTCCCGACCCGGGAATCGAACACAGGACCTCTAGGTCGCACGGCACATACTTGTGCCGCGAGACCACGAGGCATTCATTGTCTTATTCTATCTGTACAATATTGAGAGCACGCTCATGTTTGAATGAAAGTGATTAAACGTATTTCCAATCGAAGCTGATGGTCGCACGAGAGTGTGAACACGAAACAGCGCGCCCAGAGGGAAGTAATGCGGATTTGCGCCGTCCGACACTGGACGCCTATTTTAGCTCGTTTTCAATACGTTTTAACTCAAACTCAATTTTACCCCTTTCACCATTGAATGATGTTCCATTGGTTGCTGGTACATTTCCTTAATTTAAAAATTGGTCAGACAAGTGAGGAGAATTCATCATCAGCCCAAATACGTCCCATTGCTGGGCACGGGCCTCCTCTACAACTGAGAGGGTTTAGGCCTTAGTCCACCACGCTGGCCTAGTGCGGGTTGGCGGACTACACACCTAAGAAATTCCTAAGAACTTTTAGGTGTGCAGGTTTTATCACGATATTTTCCTTCACCGTTAAAGCAAGTGACAATTCATTGTGAATACACACATAACTTCGAAAAGTCAGAGGTGTGTGCTTGGGGTTTGAACCTGCCACCGCCGAAATTCTCGACCGCGCGCCTAAACCTCGAGGCCATCACTGCTTATTACGACGAGATTATTATAATAAATAAATACACCCAACAGTCACATACATAGTTCTGACCCCACACTAGGATACTAGCCTTGTACGTGAGTATCAGAAACTACGAGAGGCTTTTCGGTCCCACAAACACCCAGACCCAAAACAAATATTTGTGGCTAACACAAACCTTTGTCTCGGTGATCGACCGCTGCCTCTCGTTTCGCAAGCTGGAATCTAGACAACTGCGCCACGGGGTTTTCAAAAGCAAAATTACTTAGGAAATGTTTTAAAAATATGCCCTCCGCCTTGATGCCATGTCGCACTGTCTCCATGTCGCTTTGTCGCTTAGGCAATCTATCGCTCTACACTCTGATGGTCTATGGTATGGCTGTTTCGTACTGTCAGAACGACATGATCGCACTTACCTGATAGTAGATTATGAACTGGAAATAACAAAGATCAATCCTCAATTCTTGACATATGGTGCTATCAGGCAGTGGCGGTACTTCCATAGAAGCCCAAAAGCCCAGGTTGCCTTACAAAATTCCGAATAATAATCTTTAATGTTTAAATATTTATTTAACCAAAGCAATTTGATATACATGAGAATATCCTGACCCCACAATAAACAATTATAAACTAGACATTACACAATTAAAGTGTAACGCTTTTGGGCTTCTATGGAAGTACCGCCACTGCTATCAGGATGTACACAAGTTTTAAAGTCGTCGCTTTCCGTTTGGCTACGAATATCCAACCGGCAAGTGAGGCCAAAGCACTTGTGTTCTTTACGCCGATTATTAAATGAACAATATTCATCATCAGCATACGAACAGCTGCTGGGCACTTACCTCCTCTACAACTGAGAGGGGTTAGGCCTTGGTCCATCACGCTGGCCTAATTCCGGTTGGCGGACTACGCACCTAAGAACTTTTAGATGTGCACGTTTCGTCACTATGTTTTCCTTTATCGTCAAAGTTCGTGATAATTTATTGTGAATATACACATTGCTTTGAATAGTCAAGGTGTGTTCCCAAGTTTTGCACCCGCGGCCCCCGAGATTCTCGATCACATCACTACTTACAAACACTTACGAACAATATTCAACTAGAAACAATATAAATATAACCAGTCTTACCTGTAATAGTGGTTCTTTAAATACCAAGTAATTTCGAACAAACATCGTACAAAATCTACTCTAGATCAAACAGATTCGTTACCCGCACAATGGATCGGTGTTAAAGTGTTCTTCTAAGAATTTTATATCCACAAGACCCTTGAGTTACGGCTCGTGCGGAACTCACTGTGATTTATGGACGGCCAGCCCCGCTGGGCGCCCACTGGATTTTACCACTTCATTCCCACTGTGTGTACGGGATTTTTGGAGGTCCGTTTGTTTTGTCTAGCTTTTTTATTAGAAAATAGTACGCAACTGAGTAAACTAAAGCGCAGCAAATATTTTTTGCAAATAAAATTGTTGAAAATTAATATTATGTATAGTAAAATACTGTAAAAGAAACACAGACCATCTGAATAAACTTAGAAGGAAAATAGATAGTATTTTGTATGGGGACGAGTGCCGCCGCTATTCTTTCACCTGTGGCGTACCTAATATGATGCTATTTTAGGCTATTTTAAGCTCAAATCAGAATTAATAAATTGGGTTCTGTAAGTGTAATGTATTGTAATGTATATGTGTTGTGTAATGCGTGTGAGTGTAACTGTGGATAAATATACATAATATTAAATATGTTAATAAATAAAAATATTTAATAAATAAATTAAATATTAGGTACGCCACACACCTATCCACAACTACGATCACACGTCCAATGATAAAAATTTCAAATAAAATGAAGGCTATTGGTTGTTACACATAAAAGTCTTGATATTACACGCAATCCGAAATACATACTAAGAAAGGGCGTGTCAAACATAATATGATAGTGTAATTGTAGGTTCGGCACGCTCGGCATGCTGACATTTCCTTTCTAGTCTTATTCAACTGTTCTGTAGAAAGAGTTAAGAATTTGTGATATGAAAGGTAAGACAAAACGGTGCTATCACCGTTTTTTTTTTATTGAGCCTATGCTCAATCGCATATCTATGCAGGTCCACAAAAGTGTATCAAGTGCTGAGATGAGTCTCTCAAAACTTGATGCACTGCCTGGACCATACTTACTGTCATGTGCGCTTTGCCATGATAGTCCAGAATAATCTTCTGCCTATCGCTTTAAAAGTATATTCCTGATACTTGAATAATAATGTAACAGAGGTGTAGTCAGTCAATTACCCTGCTGTTTATAACCGGCATTACCCTGAATTACATCAGGCCAGCGTGGCGGACCTAAATCCTCTCAGTTGTAGAGGAGGTCCGTGCCCAGCAGTGGGACATATATGGGTATATACATGATGTATTCGGTCTTTTCTTCTCTATATTGATGAATATATATTGGAGTGGAGACCGCGCTTAGGTAGACGTAGTGTAGAACGTCTTGTAGCACGATGGTCTGACGACTTGAGAAAGGTGGCGGGTAGCGGATGGATAAGGGCTGCTCAAGACCGGGATGGTTGGCGCCTACTTGGGGAGGCCTTCGTTCAGCAGTGGACGGCGATAGGCTGAGAGAGAGAGAGATATATTAACAGTACAAAAACAATACAAAAATTCATAAATATAATATTACTCCGACCCTCAACAGCTGTAGTAGAAAAAAACGACTATTATACATATTTTCACACTCTGCGTAATTATGAAACAAAACCTTGACAGACCGCAAGTACACGAAAAACCCTGGCTGGATTTTTCTTTCACGTAAACTTTGCGAACAAAATCAATAGCTCGGACCATGGAGGTCTCAATACACACCTTTGACGGCTTTAAGCCTCTTGCATACGCGGCTCAACTGAAATGCACGCCTCAAATACAGGTATCGATTGAATGGAATGAGTAATTAGTAATGAAAATCGAATATTCTTAATTTTTTTAAGTTTACAAGCTGACACTTGAGTTCAGTTCTGTCTTTATAGTAGATGGTAGAGCTGAATCAGCTTGGACTGTGCTATTAATGTGCTGTTTCGACCGTGGTACCAACCATTGTTTGACATTGACAGCCCCGTGGCGCAATTGGCTAGACACCAGCTCGCGAAACGAGACGCCGCGGGTTCAACCCCGCACCGAGACAAATGTTTGTGTGATTCACAAATATTTGTTTCGGATCTGGGCGTTTGTGAGACCGAAAAGTCTCTCGTAGTTTCTGATACCCACGACACAAGACTTGTATCTTAATGTTGGGTCAGAACTACGTATGTGACTGTTGGGTGTATTTATTTGTTTTATTTATTTATTAATCGACTTAGCAAAAAAAGCAGTACCTATGCAGCAATACTGTTGCATTACGGTGAGAGATTATCAGAGGCCCAATATCGTGTATGATATATACGTATCCGCTCGGATAGCTCAGTAGGGTTTAAAACCTTACACTTAAGTGTTTCACGTTTCAATAACATCATCCCAACGAATGTAGGAAAGCGAAGGAATTTACATTTCTAAAACCATATACCAACCAATATAGAATTGTAATTTATTTTATTCACTTATTTTTGCCATGATTTGTTCTTTTTATCCTAAATCATCAAACTACTGCAGTGGTATAACAATAATACCCTAGAAATAATAATCATCATCATCAGCCCATACACGTCCTACTGCTGGGCACGGGCCTCCTCTACCATTGAGAAGGTTTAGGCCTTAGTCCACCACGTTGGCCTAATGCGGGTTGGCGGACTACACACCCAAGAAATTCCTAAGAACTTTTAGGTGTGCAGGTTTCATCACGATGTTTTCCTTCACCGTTAAAGTACGTGATTATTCTTTGTGAATACACACATAACTTCGAAAAGTGAGAGGTCGCGATTCTCGACCGCGTGCCGCGTGCCTCGAGGCCATCACGACTTCACAAATACTAATCACAAAACCTTAATGACTGTTTAAATTAGCTAATTAGAAGCGTATACGTGTGTTCTTGCGAGTGTAGCAGCTGCTAACATTTCACGCGAGCGAACCACATAAAGTTCACACAACAAGCTCCATTGGAGATGCTCCGCCGAAACGACATTAAAACCTAGCTCAGGTTTTCCCAATTCCCTGCCGGAGCCTATACTTGCAGGCGGGGTGCAGTCTTACGACAAATCTTATAGACAAAGTGGACAGTGGACACCCCTAGGTTAGACAACTTGTCTGTGATTCTTCATACATTGTGACGTAACGCGCTCCGATTGGCGTTTGCAGTCACGTGATATTTGGAATTATTTTAAACATTTTAAATTATTTTTAATTAATTTATTGCTCATATTTACATGTACAAAATATGATTTTCAGCATTCTAATATTCCCTGCTATGGAAAAAAAACCTTTTCATACATTCGCTATTTAGGTCAACATCCCTATTGTGACATGTTTGTGTTATCCACCAATATTTGTTTCGGGTCTGGGTGTTTGTGAGACCGATAAGTCTCTCGTAGCTTCTGATACCCACGAGACAAAACTTGTATCTTAGTGTGGGGTCAGAACTATGTATGTGACTGTTGGGTGTATTTACATATTTATTAAATGTACCGTGGGCGCCCAAGTTAGATTACAAGATCTCCAAATAGTTTTCTCATGAGATCTCTTTATCTATGTTTTTTTGGATCCCCTTAATTCCTTAGATCACACTCTCACACTTACGCCTTTTTTCCGCAAGAGGAAGCTAAAACTGCATTTCTGCTTTCATATTTCACCAAGTTTTCAATTTCCCCGTAAAAGGCGGCAAGCTAATTGCTGTTTTTCGGACACATTTCTTTACCACAATTCTTGATTCAGGAATTGAATCCGTGGACATATAACCCCCATTTATACTACCTTTTCGAAGGTATCCATTTAAAATACCAGCGCCAAAAAATCGCTCGACTAACACGGTCCTAAGCACACCACACACGTAGGTATTAGGCACCTGAATTCACTGCTAAACTTGCGTCGATAAATCGAGCCGGCCGGCGCGCCGGATAATCCGCCCGCCAGTGGAACGCTTTATTAATTGCACCGCACGATGCGCATACAAACGTCTACTACAATAATTGGCAGGGAATGCGGCGTACATTATATTTTGTGCCTTTAAGTATTTCAGGTAAAGAATTCTATTAGACTCTCAAAGGAACATTCTTTCCCCGTTTTTGCCACATTTTACATTGCTGCTCCGGTTCTATTGGTCATAGCGTGATGATATATAACCTATAGCCTTCCTAGATAAATGGGCTAACTAATACTGGATATTTTTTTCAAATCGGACCAGTACTTCCTGAGATTACCGCGTTCAAGCAAACAAACAAAAAAGCTGTATAATACTAGTATAGATAATTATGCTAATTTGCTCTAGTTGGAAAAGGTCCTTCACTAGTACTACTAAATAGCGAAAATCAACTTGCTTTTGTTGCCAATGTAGTAGGTTTAACAGTTTCTTGCACAATTGTTCGCAATAACAAGCTACAACAACAAAAAAGTTTTTTCCTTCCCCTTAAAGTTGTTTTTACATGGTATTTTATTACGTTATCGATATTTTTATAAATGACAACTTTGCCAAATAAAATTTTAAGTACGCATAAATATAATTACTATTGTTATATTCTCAAAAAAAGATTAAATAGTCTCGGTTCGCATTTAATTGAAATCTTGTCTAATTTAAATATAATTAAAATTCACAAAGTGTTCTCATATTGAAAATTAAAATTGTTACAATCTCATTAAGTAAAGTAACTAATTTATTTCTTTAAATCAACATTCTAATTTATAAAAAAAAATAACAATTTGCCCGCAGCGCCCACACGTAAAAAATAGTCCGTATACAAAATAATGGATAAGTTCTGTCTGTGTGATTACATATAATGACTTTTCGCAACAAAAATTCATAATATGTTTTTCACATAATATTACAAGGTGCAAGGGCCATAATTGTCACAAATATCTTATAAAACGTACAATTTGTAATTGAGTTGCTGGCCTTTAATAAAAAACACAAGAGTTGGTTGTGTAAAATTACCTTACTTATTTTAAACAAAAAAAATTTTTTTTTAGAATGGCACAATGTCAATAATACAACTAAATATGTCAAAGTCAACGTCAAAGTAACTATAATTTGAAATATTGCTTGAGTTAATATAATCTTAACTATCCAAATAAGATCTGAATCACTTTTGCCCTAGTTCGGAATCACCTAAGCTACATACAATTTGTATGTGGCATAAATATTTTTACCAACAGTAAATAATCATCTTTATTAACCACTTTTACCCTTTCTTTGGCATCACGTTACATTGTTCGTTGACAATCATTTTTGATCGCAATGTCAGGCCAAATAAAATGCACGTCACTGCTTTAAAAAAAGAATGTTACATATTGCCAACTTAACTACAAAAAAAATCTACCACAACAAGACGAGCTAACGTACTGCCAACACAATAAAATAAATTAAATACAATGAACAAGTCCGCGCGGCGAACCAACTTAGCCATAATGTTGCTTTATTTTTTTTCTCGCTTCAAGTCTTGGAGTCAGCTAATTGTGATTAACGGCCTCTCACGGCAACCACCAAACTGCCTTCTGAATTACAGATTCTTCTGCGTAATTTATGTTGCAATTTACGGTATTTTTTTGTTCTTTTATTTGTATGTGTATATTTTTTTGTCGGACGTTTGTTCTCGCCTCTCTGCCATTACACCTAATTTCGACGCGAGCTTGTTTTTTATAGTCTGTGTTGTTGTTTTTTTAGGTTATTATTTTATTGAGATTGTGACAACTGAACAACTAGAACTACAAGGTCTTAGGGATGTTTGACACTAGCTTTTAACAAATTTGATTTTCTTTGACATTGTAAAAAACATTATCATCATCATCAGCAGCCCATATATATTCCACTGCTGGATACGGGCATCCTCTACAATCGAGAGGGTTTAGGCCTTGGTCCACTACCCTGGCCTAGTATGGGTTGGCGGACAACACACCTAAGAACTTTTTATTAGGTGTGCAGGGTTCCTCACGATGTTTTCCTTCGCCATTAAAGTAAGTGAAATTGCGAATACACTCATAACTTCGAAAAGTCAGAGGTGTGTGCCTGGGGTCTGAACCCGTGACCGTCGAGATTCTCACCCGCGTGCCTAAGCCTCGAGGCTATCACTACTTAAAAAACATACTCCACATGAACGCAAGAGTTTCTGAGATAATTTATAGCACATCCCACACTTTGTCTTACTGCAGGTATCATTGTCTTGTTTCACATGCAGATGCCTTACCAACTTATTATTATATTATCTAATTCGGTCTTCCAAACAGGGGCGTAGCAACACCGTATCAGCCGTATCAATTATACAGGGCCCCCGGGCTGCAGAGGCTCCGTAACGTGTGTAAAATTTATTTTAATTGAATGCAAAGATATATTTTTTAACCTTCATTTGTCCCCTAATTTTAAATTAATTATAATACGGGCTATACGTTAATTTTTATACGGGGCCGCCAAGGCACGCTACGCTACTGCTTCCAAACCAGGTTAGTCAATCTATACTAATATATAAAGCTGAAGAGTTTGTTTGTTAGTTTGGTTGAACGCGCTAATCTCAGGAACTACTGGTCAGATTTGATTAATTCTTTCAGCGTTAGAAAGCCCATTTATCGAGGAAGGCTATAGGCTATATAACAACACGCTACGACCACTAGGAGCGGAGCACCAATAAATAATGTTTCAAAATCGGGGGTATTTTTTTCCTTTTGAGAACTTCCGCTGCGTGCGCTGCGGAAACGGTTAATGTTTCGCTAAAATAATGTATGACAGAATTGTTCCCCTTTAAAAGTTCTAAAAAAAAGTCCGCGACAGCATATGTCTATCTTTTAAGGTTGGCTCACTATAACCTTTTTTATGCTAACCAAATTAGTTCTAAAATAAAGCATTATTTGTGAAGGTGTTTTCATAAAGATGATATTAATCCTTATTCAAATAAATACGTTATTCATCACAAGTATATTTAATTTAAAATAAATTTGCCCTTTGCATCATTTGATTTCAATGAGTATCTTAGAAGATATCGCAGTTTTAAAATAACACCGCAGCGAAAAAATTATCAAGCGGGCAATTATGATGTATGTACAAAGCGCCGGCCGGCCGGTGCGCAGCGGCACACGTTTCACGTCTATTTATCCGATTTGAATGTTTTTTTTGGTATGGACATAAATGGGACTCTGTGGAGTAAAATAGACTACTATTCTCTTTCTGAAACCAACCTTGAAATCTACGCGGACGGAGTCGCGAGCAAAAGCTAGTATCATATAAAGATTTTTTCCCAATACACTGTCCTAAAGTCATACATTGAACGCTGTTAGCAATATTCAATTTGCCAAATGTTAAATTGGTGTACACCGGAAAATGTCAACTGAAGTGGATTTATTGCGTCCTAGCACGCGCTGTCAACTGCACTTGAATTAATTTGCGAATGAACTGACGATTTTATTACTATGAAAATATTGTTGGTGTATATTGAAAGCTCCGTACATAAGTTTTAAACGCGCCACGACAAATTACTTTTATAGATCGGCTTTTATGCGTTAGAGAACATTTTTTTCTTTAATGTGTTAGGGAAAGAATTACAACTAGCAAGGTAAACTTAAGTGCAGTGCGATCAAAATAGACTACAGGCAGAAATGGCTACAATCATCATACCAATCAACATTTTGCACTGGTCTAATGGTAGTCGGCTTATACACCGACTGTTTCCTTAACGCGATATGCTATCGACAGCCCCGTGGCGCAGTTGGCTAGACACCGGCTTGTTAAAGAGACCACGGGTTCGATCCCCGCACTGAATCAAATGTAAGTGTGATCCTTAAAAAAAAATCGGATTTGGGTGTTTGTGAGACTGAAAAGTCTCGCGTAGTTTCTGATACCCACGACACAACTGTTGCACAATAAAATAATAACAAATACACCCAACAGTCACATACATAGTTCTGACCACACATTAAGATACAAGTCTGGTGTCGTGGATATCAGAAAGTACGAGAGACTTACAAACACCCAAGCCCCAAACAAATTCTTGTAGCCAACTATGCCACTGAGCTGTTAAAACAGAATACTCACCACGCGTGTTATTCTATTCTATTCATCTTTGGCAGTATCGTCATCGTCATCGTCATCAGCCCAAATACGTCCCACTGCTGAGCACGGGCCTCCTCTACATCTGAGAGGGTTTAGGCCTTAGTCCACCACGCTGGCCTAGTGCGGGTTGGCGGACTACACACCTAAGAAATACCTAAGAACTTTTAGGTGTGCAGGTTTTATCACGATGTTTTCCTTCACCGTTAAAGCAAGTGATAATTCATTGTGAAGACACACATAACTTCGAAAAGTCAGAGGTGTGTGTCTGGGGTTTGAAACTGCGACCGCCGAAATTCTCGACCGCGCGTCTAAACCTCGAGGCCATCACTGCTTCTTCTTGGCAGTATCAAAAATAATGAAAATCAAAAAGCAAAAACGTGTCAACTTTCACAAATACGGAAAAAATCACAGTTATAATATTAGAATTTAATTTGTTTGTATTGATTCTTGCTGAGATCGTCTCATTGACAAAGAAAGTTTAATCCATTTCAGAACTGAATGCTTTTCATCTTGTGACCAAGTTTGGTTTGTGTTGCATCCAGTATTAACCAAATTCGGGGAGTCGCCTAAGTAATTGGATTTGCGGACGAAGTTTATATTTGATCTCCTCTAAGATTTCGTTCGTATGTGTCTCATTTATGTCTTGATGGCGTCTTAAAATGTGCCCGAAAAGCTGTAATAGTATCGCCGCCATTTAAGTGGTGTTGATACATACCTGGTGAAATGTGTGTGCAGAAATGCATGTCTGCCTACCCTGCCTATGTATATTTTAGTACATACATACATAAATTCACGCCTGTCTCCCATTGGGGAAGGCAGTGACTATAGAGCTCCAAAAACTACGGTCCGAACACACATCCTTCACTTCCTCAACCGACATTATCGTCCTCATATATTAGAGTGTTCTAATAAAATGTCGCCTAATAAGAAACAATAACCTTTCCCTTTACCAGTCTACAAAAATATATCAACCTGGTAGTAACAGACGGATACCAGAATACGATACTCTTCAGTTTGTTATTAAGGCTGCTAACATACTGTGCTGATAAATATTCAGGCGAGTACGAAAATCCTACCACCGGGTAAAATATTTATTTAAAAGCTACATTTTATTCATTTCAAAAAAGGATAATTAATAATTTTATAAAATAATAGAGCTCGCAGACTTAATAATAAAACATAATTGTACAAAGAGCTTTAATTTTACAATAAAATAAGCGCTATTTAATCCGCGAATTATCTTTTCGAATGCTTTAATTTTACACAGGAAGCAAATCCGAATTATTAATATTATTCATTGGTCATAATATATAGTTAAACCTATAATATTGAAGTAGTGATTGCCTCGAGGTTTAGGCGCGCGGTTGAGAATCTCGGCGTTCGCGGGTTCAAACCCCAGGCACACACCTCTAACTTTTCGTATGTGTGTATTCACAATGAATCATCACGTACTTTAACGGTGAAGGAAAACGTCGTGAGGAAACCCGCATACCTATAAAGTTCTTAGGAATTTCTTCTATTTCTATTTTTAATTTAATATTTCTATTTTTTACAATTTTACGAAGCCCGTGCCCAGCAGTGAGACGTAAAAGGGCTGATGATGTTGATGTGGATGAAAACAGAATGACTGGTACTCAAAATTAACAAAATTAATCACGTCCGTTCTGTTATAACATTCTTACAACTTTATACTTTAACTACTGTTTAAAACTCCGCATTTACTCAAAAACTCGTTAACCGTAGCAGTTTCATCTAAATTAATTCATCTCAAACAAACAAACATTCGAACATTTATACATAAAAGGGGATGATTAATTATTCAAATTGGTTTCGCTGAGAAAACTTGGCGTCTCAACAACGTAAGCAGGAAATATCGGAAGCATAATTTATGTCTTTTCTTTATTATTTTGTTGCTTTAATTAATATATTTTAAGTATCGACTGTAGAGGTACTTGAACGGTGGTTTCGGTGGTTCGCTGGGTGGATACCCCCGTATGCTAATAATCATCAGCCCAAACAAGTCCCACTCTTGTCACGGGTCTACTCTTCAATTGAGAGGGTTTAGGCCTGAGTCCGCCACGCTGCAGAAATTCCTAAAAACTTAATTCATTTAATTCATTATGAATACACATATAACTTGCTATGCTATGCTTATAATTCTAGTAATCTATACAAATAAATAAAATTGGAGTGTCTGTTTGTAATATTTAAATAACCGCTTTTTAATAAATGCATATGGATGTATACACGGTAGGTACATATATTATCAAAATAACGTTTTTTACAATTTTTGTCTGTCTGTCTGTTTGTTCCGGCTAATCTCTGAAACGGGTGGACCAATTTTAACAAGACTTTCACTGGCAGGTAGCTGATGTAATAAGGAATAATTTAGACTACAAAAAATAATTAAAGAATCGACTGTTAGGCGGAACGAAGTTCGCCGAATCAGCTAGTTACATATAAGCCTTTACTTATTATCTGGGGGCACGGCAGTGCCCCCGCCAAGTCGAGCGAAAAAGCGGCACGGCCGTACTATACTTTTCTCGAAGCAACTCAGGCCATTTTCGACACCCTATAACTTCGTTGTGGATAAACCTAGAAACCTGAATTTTCTGTCACCAAGCAAGCATAGTATAAACTTTGTAAATTTCAAATTTCATTCAATTTGAATCAGTAGTTTTATAATTATAACTAGTCAAACTTCGCGGTTTTGGTCACTCACTGACCGATCATCAAAACTCTAAGGCACTTCTAGCCGACATAGAAGCTTCAAATTTGGAACACAATTAGTGTTTAGTGTATAACTTAAGGAAAAATTAAAATATCTTGCAATTTTGGTCTACTTTTCTAGATTCACAAACTGCATAAATAACTTTGTAATCTCATATAAATATATAGGATTACAAAGATACATTTGCAGTAAATAAATTAGTGTACCTGTATAGTATAAATAATGGAATAATAGGTGTAGCTAGATAAGTAGGGATGGTATTGAGATTTAGGCGTGAGGTCGAGAATCCCGGCGGTCGCGGGTACACACCCTAGGCACACTTATCTGACTTTTCGAAGTTATGTGTGTATTAGCAATGAATTAGTATTCGGGAAGAGCTTACTATAGAAATGACCCGTGGCGCAGTTGGCTAGACACCAGCTTGCGAAACGAGAGGCCGTGGGTTCGATCCCCGCACCGAGACAAATGTTTGTGTGATACACAAATATTTGTTTCGGGTCTGGGTGTATGTGAGACCGAAAAGTCTCTCGTAGTTTCTGATACCCACGACACAAGACTTGTATCTTAGTGTGGGATCAGAACTATGTATGTGACTGTTGGATGTATTTATTTATTATTTATGAAGTAAGGTCTTTAAATTAAGGACTGCCTCGTGGTCTCGCGTTACATGTATGT
Source organism: Hemaris fuciformis (assembly GCA_907164795.1). Lineage (NCBI taxonomy): Eukaryota > Metazoa > Arthropoda > Insecta > Lepidoptera > Sphingidae > Hemaris > Hemaris fuciformis. The sequence goes on from OU015452.1 coordinate 2,406,954, forward strand.
GCCGTGCGATCTAGAGGTCCTGGATTCGATTCCCGGGTCGGGCAACGTGTTATTGGGTTTTTCCATTAGGAAATTCTCAATAGCAGCAGGGAGTCTGGAAATGTGCCCGAAAAACGGCAATAGGCTCGCCCCCTATTACGTGGGACTGACAGGTATGTATCAACATACCTGGCGAAATGTGGGTGCAGAAATGCACCTCTGCCTACCCCATCAGGGAATATAGGCGTGAGTTTATGTATGTATGTAGCAATGAATTATCGCGTACTTTAACGGGGAAGGAAAATATCGTGAGGAAATCTTAATAATAGGGTCAAGTAATTTATTCATTTCAAAAAAACTGAGTGCGGCAGTTAATGCCGTAAATTAGTTCAAGTTATACCTCTAATAAGCTTTATGTTGTAAATTTCTGTTAGGTACATTGACAGTACCAATTTATATTGAAAGAGAGATAAAAACTTTAAAATAGGATTAACTCCAACTGACGTATGACGCGTGCGGCCCTAAATATTTCTAACTAACGCAAAAAATAATTATTATTTTAAAATAAAGATCACGACGCCGCCGCTCTCGTCTCGTATGTAGAGGAGGAAGACTACCTACAAAAGTAAGCAAAGCTCATAAGGCAGAGAGTGGGCTTTAAGAAAATCCGTTGTTAGTACTCAAGAAGTAGAAGATACCGAAAAGAAAAAAGTAGGACTATCTACAAAAAGAAATGAGATCCCATAAAAAACAAAACTTGTAAAAACCCCAAGTCTCGCAACTCAGTTCTTTTGCCGTAAAAAGTTGTGAGATCTATATGATACCAAGTCGATGAATTTATTCAGTCCCCGTTTAAGGGAACTTCTGTCTTAAGTTATAATGCACTTAGCTTACCAGACACCATCTTATAGTGACCATATCAATGTTAAAAATCTTTTATGTTTAAAATAAAATAGTTTTGACTTGGCAATCGCACTAAAAGTGAGATACATTGTGTTTTCATCGACTTGGTATCATATAGATCTCACAACTTTTTACGGCAAAAGAACTGAGTTGCGAGACTTGGGGTTTTTACAAGTTTTGTTTTTTATGGGATCTAAATTATTACGATATACATAAATAAGTAGTACGTTATCTTACAACGATTATAATAAATCAATGTATTCCGTGGAAAAAGTAGTGATGGCCTCGAGGTTTAGGTCGCAGTCGAGAATCTCGGCGGTCGCGGGTTCAAACCCCAGGCACACACCCCTGACTTTTCGAAGTTATGTTTGTTTCCATAACGAATTATCACTTACTTTAACGGTGAAGGAAAACATCGTGATGAAACCTGCACACCTAGAAGTGCGACGTATTGGGCTGATGATGATGATGAAGATTTTGTGGAAAATATAGTGGGTAGTATATGTATCTAATGTTTTTAACTAAGTTAGGCACTTGTAATTCTGTGTATACTACTATTTGTTTTCCTTTGTGACAAAATAATACATTCTTACACTCAACCCTGTATACTGTAGTCGCAACTGTGGTTCAAATTTCACTCAATCGGGTGCGAGCTTATTGCTGTTTTTTGGTCACATTTCTATAATCCATGCTTAATCTTAGGACGTCGTAAGAAAAACCAAAGATTTTTTACTAAACTCGGGATTCGAAGCCAACATGAACATCTTCATTTCACGCCGCATCATTTCCGCGCTCCAACAAAGAATTCCATTATAGAAAATTAACAACAAAACTGAACAAAAGGAATGCCATTCTTATATTCAACTAATCTTTAAGACCATCTTAAGTGTCTCTTAATTGGCGATTAAGAAAGCCGTCTACATTTCGGCTTTAACGCCATTGTAAATTCCAGTATTTGAGATCCCGCCAACAAATCCTTTGGCGACGTGTCTTATTATCAACTGTTTACTTGTAACCCAGTTTTGATACGGACAGAACGGAAAGGAAGGATTAATATCGTTAAAGTATTAATTATATTCACAATGAATTATCATGTATTTTAACGGTGAAGGAAAACATCGTGAGGAAGCCTGCACACTTAAAAGTCCTTATGAATTTCTTAGGTGTGTAGTCCGCCAACCCGCACTGGGCCAGCGTGGTGGACTAAGGGCTAAACCTTCTTTGTTGTTGAGGCCCGTGCCCAGCAATAGAGCGTATATGGGCAGATGATAATGATGATGATGATGTATGTGACACAAATACGGAAATAGTGGTTCAGTTATATACCACAATAAACCCACAGCAATATTTTGGTTCGGTAAAACTCTACACACATAATCCCACACTAACGTCGGATTGACAAAGTGTCATTAGCCGATGCAGAAAGAAATTCAGATTCTGCAGAGAAGTTTAACTGAAAAAAGATTCGGAAAGTTTGCAAATTACGAACTTACAGGAGTTTGAAATTTTTTATTCAATTTCTCCGTGAAACCTGATTTAATATTTTTCAACTCAGTAGTTTCAGAGGAAAGGGAATAATGATGACGTCATAAACTTGCATGAGCCTCATTAAAAACAAGTTGCTTTACTTCTTATACACTTAGTATGATCACATTTCTGTATTTAGATTGAAGAGCTTAAAACACACCCAACAATTTTAATAGGGGACCAGCCCATTGCCTTCTACTAACCACATTTTCTAGACCTGATGCCTCGATAATTTCCTCAAGAAAACCTTAAATGAAACTGATCCGGGAATCGAAGCCGGGACTAGTCGATTATAGCGTTTTTTCACTAACACATACGTCACAAGATAAACTCCCCCTTGTATCTCAAAAGGGTAAAATAAATTACAAATTCTATCATAATTCTGCAAACAAAAATATGTACACAAAGCTATCACTTAATTGAAAAACCAATTTACGCAGATTTATATAGTTTTTAACATGAACACATCCCGTGATACCGATAAATAATGCCGAATTATCTGAATGCAAATCGCTATCGGGCAAAACTATGAATTTGCTACCACCGGCATTCGCTCAAAGGCAGGAAATGGAAAAGCCGAAAGCACCAGGGGAAGTATTACTTCATTCCGATACATTGTTGAAATAAAACGATATTCGAATGGAATAAACATATTTGCTAGCCGAGTGGTAGTGATGTAACAAATATCGATGTAAAATATCGACGGAGTAATGCGATTTTAATGCGGCACTATGCGGTCGCGCTGCGGCCAAATGACATTCGTAACCACTACCATTTGTATGGGGATCATTATGTGAGTTTTGTGTGACAATTCAAAGGTTTTTTTTTTATCATCACTGTTTCAGGTAATTATTTTTTATGTTTATGTATTGTATGAGACTGCCTCGTGGTCTCGCGGTACAAGTATGTGCCGTGCGATCTAGAGGTCCTGGGTTCGATTCCCGGGTCGGGCAAAGTGTTATTGGGTTTTTCCATTAGGAAATTCTCGGTAACAGCACGGAGTCTGGATATGTGCCCGAAAAACGGCAATAGGCTCGCCTCCTATTACGTGGGACTGATACATACTTGGCGAAATGTGGGTGCAGAAATGCACCTCTGCCTACCCCTTCGGGGAACACAGGCGTGACTTTATGTATGTATGTATGTATGTGTATTGTATATATTCTCACCTAAACCCTAAAGACAATAAATAATCACATGTGTATTTTTACTTTGTACAGTGTACACCCATACATCCACACTTTTGCCGATTTTCAGGTTTCCACTTCGCACTGCTTCTGAATATTTCCAAACAGAAAAACCCAGTTTAATTGGGAAATTAACTCAGGTGCACTTTCGCATTCGGTACACTCATACATACTATATTCACAATGAATGATCACTTGCTTTAACGGTGAATGAAAACATCGTGAGTTATCCTGCACACCTAAAAGTACTTAGAAATTTCTTAGGTCTGTAGTCCGCCAACTCGCACTAGGCCAGCGTGGTGGACTAAGAACTAAACCCTCTCAGTTGTAGAGGAGACCCGTGCCCAGCAGTGGGACGTATATGGGCTGTCAGATGATAACCCTCATACAGTGGGGCTAACCAGTGGCGGTACTTCTATAGAAGCCCAAAAGCCCAGTTTGCCATACAATATTTCGAATAATGATCTTTAAAAGTTTAGATCTTTATTTAACATAAGCAATTTGACATATACATGAGAATATCATGACCCTACAATAGACAATTAACAATTATAAACTAGACTTTATAAATTAACGTGTAACGCTTTTGGGCTTCTATGGAAGTACCGCCACTGGGGCTAACAAGTATTTCTTGATCTATGGCTATATCCGTGTAACTACACCGGATCGGAATGCTGAACAGCCTGCATAGGAATTGCACGGTACATCAAACTAAGCGCTTGTGTGAAGAGCATAGACGACCGAGCGTGGAATATTATCTGTGCCGCATCATCAAGCTATGGAACTGTGCCAACTAAGTTGTTTCTCCTTCCTTCCGTTCATTCATTCGTTCTTTGGGTCCTTTAAAAGCGCCATAGGCATTTGATTAGACCTACATTATTTTTTGAATGACATAAGTCGTCCTGATTCCGTGATAATCTTATTCCTAATGTGATTACTTGTGATGGCCTCGAGGTTTAGGCGCGCGGTCGAGAATTTCGGCGGTCGCAGGTTCAAACCCCAGGCACACACCTCTGACTTTTCGAAGTTATGTGTGTATTCACAAAGAATTATCACTTGCTTTAACGGTGAAGGAAAACATCGTGATGAAACCTGCACACCTAAAAGTTCGTAGGAATTTCTTAGGTGTGTAGTCCGCCAACCCGCACTAGGCCAGCGCGTGGTGGACTAAGGCCTAAACCCTCTCAGTTGTAGAGGAGGCCCGTGCTCAGCAGTGGGACGTATATGGGCTGATGATGAATGATGAAATGATTACTTGTAACTTTGGGTACTATTTATCCTGAACACATAATATATATTAATTTCGTAATTAAAAGATATGATAATATCGGCTATTTTGAACACAGTTTGGCCACTTTTGATTCTGAACGTAATATAAAGGTGTAAACAATCCGTGGCCGAAAACGAACACAGGGAATACTTAAAGTGTATAGGAAAACCTCCAAATTATTTTTGTTGCTATTTTTTTGCGTCAGTAGGTTTGAAATCATCATAACTATTACCTGTCTTAGTTTTCGATCCTCGAATAAATCTTATATCTTTAAATGAGCAATTCTTGTATATATATAATTGGAATCTCGGAATCGGCTCCAACGATTTTCATAAAATTTAGTATATAGGGGGTTTCGGGGGCGATAAATCGATCTAGCTAGGAATCATTTTTAGAAAATGTCATTTGGAAGAAAAATAACAAAAAGGAGGCGTTTGAGTAGACTCTTCCTGACATCTATTGGCGAATTGGCGAATAATAATACTATTTTTTGTGAACAAATTGCTTTAACGACACAACAGCAGATGGCGCTGTTAAGTAACATTATTCATATTTCATCATTTTATTAGTAATTCGTACTTAAATATAATTTCCAAAAAACACAATATAAAAAAAAATATCCGAGCAAAGCTCGGTCATCCAGGTACTAAATAATAAACCAACCAAACAACATCGAGTTCTCCCAGTAAGGTCCCTGCCTATGGACTGTACAATAACGAGAAATAATCGGCGTCCCACGCATAATGTTATGCCTGTAATGAATGAAGTTATTGTCCGCCATGCCGTTACCGAGTTACCCGCTTCTTGGGAGAAGCATTGTGCCCAAAACTTTCATAATGAAAAGAGCTGTGCAACAAATTCGACACTGATTTTTGTTTTTTGTTTCCTCTTGAGTATGCCTTTGTACCGTAGGTCGACTACGGCTAGGCCATCACTAACTTTGAATTTCTATAACATTCACGACTTTGACCTTGAATAGTTGACAGGTGTATTTCTACACCAAGTAAGTCTCAACGAGCTATGGAGAGGACTATGCTCGGGGTTACCCTACGAGATCGAATCAGAAATGAGGAGATCCGTAGGAGAACTAAAGGAACCGACATAGCCCAGCGGATTAGCAAGTTGAAGTGGCAATGGGCCGGACACATAGCGCGGAGAACTGATGGCACTTTGTTTTACTTGAAAATCGAACCCAGGGCCTTTCGACTGCCCCATACTTAGATCGCTAGACCAATAAAAACGATTTTTACGTATCTTTTTTCCTATCTTTAGCAATGTTTTTTACATCAATAAAACTGTTTTGCTGTATGCCTCCAATGCAAGCCACGGTTTAAAGCTAGGCTATTAATATAAAACACCCATAAAAACCAGCTCGCAATAAATAATCGATGAAGAGGACGCACGCGGCGCGGGCGGAGTGGGGGCGGCAGGGCGCATAAATCAACGTATATAGAATGAAATTCGACGGAACCACCGCAACAGACTGCTAATGGCGGTTTTTACAATTTACAAACGATATACATAAAAATGTCGTATTGACAGCCTTTGTATATCCGGCTTTTGCCTTGAGGGAAAAAAGTTGTCGTTTTTCAATTTGAAAGGAACTATTTAGATGCCAGAGGAATCATTTATGTCACCGTAAAATTGTTAACACCGTTAGATTATAATCTATCTAGCGAGATTGTAAACTGTCGAAAGATTGTGTACTGCTTACAATTTAACGTGTTATTATTCGAAGGCTGTCCCTGATTGGTTGGCCTAACAGTAGACCATTCTATATCCATAGAGTTAGGTTTTTAGTTAATCTCATTGTGATTCCTAACAATATATTATAACGGTATTAATGGACCATAAGAATTTCTATAACGTCACGATTGTTAAACCACTTCCATAATATATATAACATTAATTGTGTAATGTCTAGTTCATATTTGCTTATTATGGGGTCTTTATTTAACAAATTGCTTTAGTTAAATAAAGATTTCAAGCTTAAAAATTATTATTTGGAATTTTAAAAGGCAAACTGGGCTTTTGGGCTTCTATGGGAGTACCGCCACTGCTATCACCCAACGTGACTGTGCTACCAACAACATTGAACGTGCAAATGTAACATCCGTACCGCGCTCTATCAGCGGGTAAAGTTCTCAAGTCCGAAACTGGAGTTGGGCTACACTAAGATAATTTAGTGTGGAGTCACTGCACTCTTGATATTGTTTCCGCGTAAACATTTGCATAACTAGACACAAGTTTGGTAGATCTGTAGAATATTTGGGGCAGAAGTGATATTCTTGGATGAAAATTGAAATACAGATATAGTATGGTCAATGTACCGTGCGATCTAGAGGTATCGGGCTGACCAAAGGGCAAAAGGCATATTGGGTTTTTCGATTAGGAAATTCTCAGTAGCAGCACGGAGTCTGCAATTGTGCTCGAAAAATATAGGCTATACGCTCGCCCTTTATTACGTGGGACAAAAACATAATTGGCGAAATGTGAACTCTGCCCGCCTATTGTAGGAATAGTGAGTGTAAGTACGTAAATATTGAAATGCAAAAATGGGACGCAATAAAAAAGCAGCGCCTTGGACTCGCTTTAAATTTCTATATCACAGTAAACCTACCGTCTTTTATGTTAAACCTTTTTTCTTCGAGAGGGGGTCTTAAGTCCGTTCCAACTCTAACAAATGGAGAACCATCTAGCGGCGTCTATATTGGGGCCTACCAAACCAATATTCTACTGACATACTGATCAAAGCCCCTGGGTAGGTAAGGGCATTGATAGATATATCAGGCAAAGAAGTAACCCAGCTCCGTACTGCTGTTGTAATCTCTTTAAATGGGAATCAGTACATCCCCTAACTGTTCTACTTGCGGTGTTGTTGATGATGTTAACCATATCCTGATGGAATGTGATCGAAATAAAGTTCACCGCATTAACGTGGGAATTAATAATTAGGTGGGTGAATGTAGTATTTTAAGTTTACCTTTAAGTGATTCGGCTAGAAAATTATATAAATTAGCTAAATGTAGATTTGTGTAAAGTTCATGCTATTAGATTGTAATGTTTTACTGGGGCGACATTATCGTTATAGCGATAAAGCCTCAAAATAAATAATTATAATTAATTAATTTAATAATTTATAATTAATACACCCAACAGTCACATACATAGTTCTAACCCCACACTAGGATACAAGTCCTGTGTCGTGGGTATCAGAAACTACGAGAGACTTTTCGGTCTCACAAACACCCAGACCCGAAACAAATATTTGTGGATCACACAAACATTTGTCTCGGTGCGGGGATCGAACCCGCAGCCTCTCGTTTCGCAAGCTGGTGTCTAGCCAACTGCGCCACGGGGCTGTCCAGAAATAGAAAAAAAAAACTCTTTAAATGCCTCGCGTTTAGTTCAATTTTGAGCGATAAGTCAGGCTGAGTGCCTGCATAACATACAAAGCCACCCGCCCTATCGCCCATCTCTGAATCGCACTTGGTGAGAACTCAACTCACAACTGGACATACCTAACAAACGATATATGGAAAAATCTCAAATATGTAAATTTTCTCGCCCCCTATTACGTGGGACTGATACATACGTGGCGAAATGTGGGTGCAGTAATGCACCTCTGCCTACCCTTTCGGGGAATACAGGCGTGAGATTATGTATGTATGTATGTAAATTTTTCGACGTTTCTTTTCAGTGTTGAAGGGCATCAAATATGTAAACACAAATTAGTCTAAATCATGGCTGTCAGAATTTAACTCGACGGATCACCCACTTCAAACATCAAGCATTTCTATCTCATCAATGATATCAAAGGTAATGTTAATTGATGTTGTAATTAAGGTATACACTACACCGGCCCCGCGCAGCTACCTCCGCCGGGATTGCCGGCCGGAATATCCCGGAATCCGGGAATTACGCACGAATCCCGGGCGATTACGGGACGCGCTAAATTCTCACACGAGCCAAAATGTAATCCGCGCATAATTCACTACATTACACTTTGTGAAATTATTTTGATGAAAACATCATTGTTTTATAGTTTTGTTATGTTTACTTAAGCCCGTTTCGGGTTCTACATACATAGGTACTACTATATGTATATCTGGTACTTAGTATGTCTAATTTACTCAAACGAACGGCTACTTAGATACGTCAAATCGGGTATCTATGACTCTGAAAGCGTAGAAAGAGTATTTCAATATCCACATTCATAATTACGTATAACAGACGAGATGAATTAAAGACCAAAAAAATCTTGTATGAAACCCAAACCACATTATCGTGACTGTTGTACTACATAATTTGAGTATTTTTAGCTCCAGCTACTGCTTTAAATATACAGGACAAGCTTTTGCCGCTATACTGCGGACATGACTCGGTTATACTTTACAAAACTGGCAATCGATCATCTTTACTTTAACATACACTTCACAATGAATTATTGTTTTTATATGAACGTCTGTGAAGGAAAACATCGTGAGGAAACCTGCAAACCAAAAAAGTTCTTAGGAATTTCCTAGGTGTGTAGTCCGCCAACCCGCACTAGACCAGCGTGGTGGACTACGGCCTAAACCCTCTCAGTTGTAGAGAAGGCCCGTGCCCAGCAGTGGGACGTTTATGGGCTGATTATGAAACAAAAATACTCAATAATTGAACATATAATATGTACTCGAAAGTTACAACAAACAACAAGTGACAAATTGCTCTCTTAGTTGAAATCTAAGCGCCATGAGCAAAACTCGTTTCCAACAAAAAATAAAATGAATCGAGAGAGCTCAAAAGTGACGTATTGCTGCAATAAAAACGTCTGGATGATGACATTAATCTATGTTGGGGATCCGACACACTAGCGGGCGAAGAGGCGTTTACTTTGAGCGTTCAATGTTTATAGATCAGAAGAACGGATCGCTTCTAATAATTAGGCGGCAAAGGTTTGAGAGGTGCCCTCTAAATAGAGGAATATGTTTTCGTCACAGCATTGGGGTACTATAGGCTAACATAGACCACGTTGTTTTATAAGTATTAATTCCTCTGTAAAACCACTCTGAAAGAAAGAAGAAAATGAAAGTGAGAACAAATAACTAACTATAGCGTAAAATACATACATACATACATAAACTCACGCCTGTATTCCCCGAAGGGGTAGGCAGAGGTGCATTTCTGCACCCACATTTCGCCAGGTATGTATGTATCAGTCCCACGTAATAGGGGGCGAGCCTATTGCCGCTCTTCGGGCACATTTCCAGACTCCATGCTGTTATTGAGAATTTCCTAATGGAAAAACCAAATAACACTTTGCCCGACCCGGGAATCGAACCCAGGACCTCTAGATCGCACGGCACATACTTGTACCGCGGGACCACGAGGCAGTCGTAAAATATTAATAATAATACACCCAACAGTCACATATCGTGATCGAAAACCAAGACAGGCAATAGCCACGGTGATTACAAATACCGTGTCATTACAAAAAAATCCCGACAAAAAATTAAAAAAAAACGTTTCCCTACAACCACGAGTATTAAATGTGTATACTCGTAGTTATTAGGAAAACGTCATCATCATCATCAGCCCATATACGTCCCATCAATATGACCTTGTCCTTACGCGAGTCGTTTTAATTGCCGCCCATTTGAAAACTTTTATTGTCAACTCTTGATGAAAACATGACAGTTTAAAAATACATTTGTTAATATTTTTATCGCCTAGTTATTTTTATACTGGCAATAATATTCATTCATTCATCATCAGCCCATATACGTCCCACTGCTGGGCACGGGCCTCCTCTACCATTGCGATGGTTTAGGCCTTAGTCCACCACGCTGGCCTAGTGCGGGTTGGCGGACTACACACCTAAGAAATTCCTAAGAACTTTTAGGTGTGCAGGTTTTATCACGATGTTTTCCTTCACCGTTTAAGCAAGTGATAATTCATTGTGAAGACACACATAACTTCGAAAAGTCAGAGGTGTGCCTGGGGTTTGAACCTGCGACCGCCGAAATTCTCGACCGCGCGCCTAAACCCCGAGGCCATCACTGCTTCAAAATAGGAAAACGTATTATATTTTATTTACAACCTATATAGTTCTGACCGTATAGTATCAGAAACTACGAGAGACTTTTCAGTCTCACAAACACCCAGACCTGAAACAAATACTTAAAAATTTAATTTAAAATTTATTTAATTGAGTTCAAATAAATTTCTTATGTGTGTAGTCCGCCAACCCACAGCAGGTTAGCGTGGTAGACTAAGGCCTAACACCTCTAAGCTGTAGAGAAGACCCGTGCCCTGCAGTAGAACATATATGGGCTGATGATGATTACAATATTAACGACAAATCCCAACCAGTGTGAGATACTCGCAGTCCAAGTATTTGACCAAAGCGCGACCTTTACATATCAATATCAATATAGAAATAAAGCCAAAAACATGAAGAGCACGCTTGAGTAGATACGAATAAAGGGTCTATTTACGTCGGTTGTTTTCCTCGCGTATTTACATACGATTACACATGATTACTATTCTAAAACCGTTTGCAGCGCCCCTGTTGTGTACTTTCGATATTTTTCACAAACACTGCTTGTGTAGGACGTCTAGAAGTCAATTTGTTACGAAAAAAATAAAAAATCGTAGTCTCGCGGCTCAAGTATAAGCCGCGTGATCTAGAGGTCCCGGATTCGATTCCCGGGTCAAACAAAGCGTTATTGGGTTTTTTCATTAGGATATTATCAGTAGCAGCACGGAGTCCGGAATTGTGCCCCAAAAACGGCAATAGGCTCGCACCCTATTACGTGAGACTGATATATACCTGACGAAATGTAGGTGCAGAAATGCACCTCTGCCTACCCCTCCAGGAAATACAGGCGTGAGGTTATGTATGTAAAAGTAAAAGCACACACACACTTGTTTGGGTAGACAGAAGTACATTTCTACATCCACGCTTAGCTATGATATAAGTTCCACGTTACCCCTGGTAACATATTTGATTGAGCTTTTAATACTTCTCACTCCCGCATCGAGACCTAATAGACACTCGTAGTTTTTGATACCCACGACACAAGACTAGTAGGCTAGTCATCATCATCATCATCATCATTATCAGACTAAGGAAGTCCACTGCTGAACATAGGCCTCCCCCAATGACGTCCATAGTGACCTGTTGGAGGCAGCCTGCATCTGCGCTTTCCGGTACGTGGCCTCCACTCGAGAACTTTTTGGCCCCATCGGCCATCGGTAGTAGAAGTAGGCTAATGTCATATGTGGGGTCATAATTAACAGTGGAGGTGCTTCAATAGAAGCCTTAAAGCGTTACACGTTAATGGTGTAATGTCTAATTCATAATAATTTATTGTGGGTTCAGTATATTCTCATTTATATGTCAAATTACTTTTGTTACATAAGGATATAAAGCTTAAAGACTATTATTCGGAATTTTGTAGGCAAATTGGGTTTTGGGCTTCTATGAAAGTATCTATCGCCACTGATAATTAATTATCAAATATATTCACAAAAAGAACAAAATTATACCTTTATAGAAGTATTTCATTAAACCAACTTTGATTGAATTTTCTTTTACATTCATAATATATTTCCAGACTCCATGCGTACTATTTACTCAATAACATAATTAACACCACAATCTATCATACAAAATGTCATGTTGAAATCAACCAAAATCATGTACATGAGACGAAACAATTTGTAATGGCAAAACGATGACGTCACGCGTGGGCGATCAGTGACGTAATTAATTTGTTACCCGTAAACAATAGTACTAATTTGTCAAGTGGGTGTCTGTTCGCGAACATTATAAGCTTGTAATGAGTGTGTGACGTCATTTGTCATACAGTATCGCGTGTGCGTTCATTAATCTAACCACGAACTGTACCAAATGAGTGAGCATCATCCTCATCACCATCACCTTCAGCCCAGATATGTCTCACTGCTGGACACGGGCCTCCTCCACAGATGAGAAGGTTTAGGCCTTTGTCCACCACGCTGGCCTAGTGCGGGTTGGCGGACTACACCTAAGAAAGGAGAATGCCCAAAAGCAGTATCATATTTTTTTAAGTTGTGCCACAAGCTAGTAATATCAACAATTCTTGTTTTTTAATTGTAATGGTTTTATATCGCATTAGTTGATCTTACATTAGCCGGATAAAATAGATTAAGATATAATAAGTCTTTCTATTTTAAAAAAATATGTTCACGGGATATCAGATTATTATCGATAAATAGGATATCAAATCGATTTTAATTTATTTGATCATTTACTATTAAAAAAGAAATATCAGTATTGTTGTAAGCTATCACCAGCTCATGCCAGTGTGTTCGCTAGTGTGAAATGTTAATAATAAGACTTATTTAAATAAAAGTAACCTATTCTTAAGCAATGGTTGGTGATGGTTGCCATAGTATTTCGTTTCTACTATCAAACGCAAACATTTTTCGAAAAAGTTACTTCACAGATTTTTGCCTTTTCGCACATTGCGTTTCATCAACGTGCTTATTTGCAACAATCACATCAATTAATAGCTCTCTAGATTATTAATAATAGTTAATAACAGATTTAACAAGTTCGGTACTATTCTGATAGCTGCATATTACTAAGGAACCATGCATTGAACATCCTGACAATATAATGACAATACAAAAATATTTTTTTTCAACATGATCACCATGGGAAATATCGATTATAAAGTAATCAATAATTTGGGCATTCCCCTTTCTAAGAACTTTTAGGTGTGCAGGTTTCCTCACGATGTTTTCCTTCCCCGCTAAAGTAAGTGATAATTCATTGTGAATACACACATAAGTACGAAAAGTCAGAGGTGTGTGCCTGAAGTTTGAACCCGCGACAGGGCATCACTACTTACCACTGTATTACAGACAATGTTGCCTTCCATTCTTTATGGATGCATCCATCGCCATTTAACATTCAACACAAACAATTGTCTCGAAGCGGGGATCGAACCCGCGACCCCCGTTTCACAAGCTGGTGTCTAGCCAACTGCGCCATGGGGCTGTCGTAAAAAATATTCGTGCATCACTTAAACATATTAAAACTGTTATTTCGCCTGAAAGACGACGAAATAACAAGAAACTTTACGAGATGAGAACGTCGTCAAGCTAAGTTGCTTTTTAAAGTAATAAATGGGAGGAGAATATTTTTATTTAATCTTTGAATGAGCCAGTGGGCGCGAAAGTGGCCCAGTATGAAAAACAACAATGCAAGGGAACCGCGGAGTGGGTAGGCAGTCGACGGCGTGCGAAATTTCGCGTCGCCTAACTTTCATAAATGTTGTTTGCCCGCTTTTTGTAGCCAAGGGAACGCTGAACTGCGAATATCTTCTTGAATATTATTAGAGTATGCAACGGTTTAATTATATTAATCCTTTTCTATTTCCCTTGAATAAATTTAAAGAATTAATAAAAGAAAAACTTTACCAAAAAGCATACTATAAAATTTCAGATTTTATTGAAGATAGTAAGCCCTGGGAGTAAGTAAATTGATCGGAGTTTTATTGTGTTGCTACAGTTTGTATCGTTATGAAATGTATCATTATGACATGTATCGTTATGACATTTAACGTTATGACATTTATCATGTAAATTTGAAACTGTTTATTAAAAAAAAATATGCGATTTTCTATTTTAAAAAAAAAATTGACATTTCGTGTTGCTGAGGGAGTTTCTTGCCGTTTCTTCTCCACAGCTATAACACATTTCGAAGCGGCAATAGTTTAATAGTTTAAAAAAATATTAAAAAGTGTAAAATTGACAATTCAAAAGAACTTGTAAAAATCTATTTGAATAAAGATAATTTGACTTTGACTTTGACTTTGATTTTATTAACCTTCTTTTCGAACTGAAAACTTCTTTGACTTCGTTGTCATTTGAAAATCGATGAAACAAAACAGCGACAGTAAAAAAACACGGACACATTTTAGTAAAGGTTTTACCGTTAATATATTTGGCCACTTGTAAGGTTTCATTTGCAAAGTTTATTATTTTGTGTAAATATTAATAAAATGTGGGTAAATAATAATTTGAAAATAAGAATAAAAATGTGGTTGTGGATTTTAAAGTGGCGGACTGGTGGAGGGAGGCTATAATTTTTAGATTGAGATATTCGGTACCGGACGTCTGTAAGATTCAGAACTGAAGATTGTGTGGAAAACAGTATAATTACATTCTATAATAATCGAGTAATTGTGTATCAAAAGGAAAGGAAGTAGTTACAAGTTTGTGGTATCATTTCTGAATGGTGTTTCTTACACACTATATAATATTGTAAAGAACTCAGCCATAAAATTTATTTTTATCTTGAAGCCAAAAAAAATTAAGGTTTTATTTCCACCACGTGTGAATTGCACAGATGTTTTCATTCAAAAAAACTTCAAGTTTGAGTGATTTTGTGGTTTTTCACATCGCGAAACGTTGGTAAAAGTAGACTGCCTTTAAAATCCAACTATATAATGTCGGGCGTGCAATCAAAAAGTGATTTGAACCGTGAAACGTGTTGGACTAATAAAGATTAATTTTGGTCATTGAGTAATATACATATTTGTAACAGGTATAAAAATTATTATAAGTATTGAATGTACTTCCATCACAAATAGGAACGTAAATGTCATGGAGCCTCGGTAGGGGTAATGATATATAACCATATCGTTTCTCGCTGGTCGGTAGTAATTTTTGGACTCCACTGTGCTTACCATCAGGTACAGTGGAGTCACTTTGCCGTGCCAGAATTAAAAAAATATATATATATAAGAACGGACGACGACCAGACTCGGTGATTCTGCAACGGCGGTTCACTAAAGCGATACATGGCTAAGGGTAAGCAGAGATCCTGCGCTGGGTGAGTGTAATTATTATGTTATTAAGTGTTGATTATATGGGCTATAGCGGAGAAGATATACTTTGTTGTAATCTTTGTTAATGTGTCTGTTTCATGATTCGTCTTTTGATAAGTAGGGTTTTATATATTTAATAACAAAATTGAACTGTCGCGTTGATTCTGCACAGGCGTTTTGCGATCTAGATATCGTAGTAATGTGTTAATGCGTTTTTTATAACAAATTTAGTTAGTAGCGCAGAGAATAGAATGTGCCCTAAGTACGGCAAAAGACTCGTTCCTTTATGTGGGACTTTCAACGAACTAAGACTCGATCAGGCCTACATACATGTTAGGCAGTGGCGGTACTTCCATAGAAGGGGTCCGAATATTCTCATTTATGTGTCAAATTGCTTTTAAGGCTGTTAATTAAGGATTTAAAGCTTAAAGATTATTATTCGGAATTTTGGAAGGCAAACTGGGCTTTTGGGCCGCTCTGGAAGTACCGCCACTGATGTTAGGTACCTACTATTAACATATGAACGCTAGAGTGTTGGGTTACGGAATGAGCTTATCAACAAGCCAACATAATTTCTTCAAATGCTGAGGAAAAACCAAAAGTGTTTCCACTTGTTCTACTAATTATTTTCAGTCAGCACTTACCATAAAATCACATTATTAGCATCAAACTGCTTCCTCTACCAAAGGTCTTAGTACCTCAACGGGAAGAGAACCTCCCAACTTTTCTGTTACAAATGAATTGGTTCCCGTCGCGCGTGACCGGCATGGGTGTACGAGCAGGGTGTATTGTACGCGGCCC
The DNA here is from genome assembly GCA_907164795.1 of Hemaris fuciformis. Lineage (NCBI taxonomy): Eukaryota > Metazoa > Arthropoda > Insecta > Lepidoptera > Sphingidae > Hemaris > Hemaris fuciformis. The sequence continues at coordinate 2,423,486 of OU015452.1, forward strand.
GACAATACGACCACCGTAGCAGAGCCATTGTGCCCTGTTCACCCCTACGCTTGCCAAAATAATGATCAGGATATAGTATTTAAATTGATTCCTTGTTTTCATTGTGCTGTCTATGATTGAATCATTTCATATATACAGCCCCGTGGCGCAGTAGGCTAGACACCAGCTTGCGAAACGAGAAGCCGCGGGTTCGATCCCCGCACCGAGACAAATGTTTGTATGATCCACAGGTATTTGTTTCGGGTCTGGGTGTTTGTGAGACCGAACAGTCTCTCGTAGTTTCTGATACCCACGACACAAGACTTGTATCTTATGTGGGGTCAGAACTATGTATGTGACTGTTGGGTGTATTTATTTATTACAACAGAGGATGACTCAACATCATTAGTACGCAATGGTACATATCAGTGGCAGTAGTTCCATAGAAGCCCAAAAGCCCAGCTTGCCTAACAAAATTCCGAATAATAACCTTTAATCTTTATTTAACAAAACCAATTTGACACATAATTGAGAATATCACCCTCAGAATATCAACCGCACAATAAACAATTATAAACTAGACATTACATAACTAACGTGTAACGCTTTTGGGCTTCTATGGAAGTACTGCCACTGGTACATACATAGGTACATACTACATATATATACATACTTAACCTCACGCCTGTATTCCCTGGTATGTATCAGTTCCTCGTAATAATCAACACTCCGTGCTGCTACCAAGAATTTCCTAATGGAAAAACCCAATAACACTTCGCCGGACCCGGGAATCGAATGCGGGAACTCTAGATCACACGCACTTACTTGTGTCACAAGACCACGAGGCAGTCAATCAGACCTATTGTATGACAACAAAACCCAGTGTAAATGCAGGCCAATGAGAAGTTTCTGTAAGTGATACCAACACTATCGGATTGACCCATGAGTAATTTAAGTCGCCCACAGCCTCTCCCAGTTTTCAATAATACGAACATTTTTAGAACAAATCGCCACAGCTCACTTTATCGTTAGAATTTGCGACTGAATATTTTTTATGCTCCCCTCGAATCGTTTTTACAGGCCCGCATTTAGGGTCTCAGTGTTTTGTAATGATTAATTCAATTGCGTTGCTGGCACAAGTGTGTGCCGTGCGATCTACAGGTCCTGGTTTCGATTCCTGTTAATGGGTAGAGAAGTTACAAAATGTGCCTGAATAACGCTAATAAGCTTGTCGGTTGAGCGAATCGCGGGAGCATAGATGCATTTGTGCGTATAAGAATCTTAGTAGTTTTTAGATCTTGCAAATGATTTCATCCCTTTCATTTCTCTTCCTGCATCTCCATCCCAGGTTGCCTGTAAGAGATCGCCTGAGTGCGATAAGGCCGCCCATTGTACTTTTATAGTCTTCTGTACTCCTTAGTTTTAGTGTTGTGTGTACAATAAAGTTTTAAATAAATAAATTATAAATAATAAATAAATAGATGATTTCTTACACTTCATGGTTTTTCTTTGCTCCTTACACAAGACAAAAGGAATTTCCTAGGGATATCCAAGATCAATATTATGTGTAACCTCATTCATTTATTTAATTATAGCCCATGACCCCCTCCCGTTAATCTCACTCCGTCCCCGCGCAGTAAGTAAAAAGGTGATCCCTCCAAGTCACGGCGATTATTATTATGATAAAAAATGATGAACTGAGTGCCTCTTTATTTCGCCTTTCGTTCATCATTTTCAATTTTGAAAAATCGCTTTCACAAGATAGATTTTGTGAGGGTAATTGAGTGCTTGTGTAGACGAAAACATTTATTGACTCGACGAAATAACATTTTAATTAACTTACGAGTACATATATATGACTTGCTATATAAGGGTAGAAAAATACAAAGACTGGCTTGTTAGATAGGTCTTGTCATAAGTGTGCAGTTAGCGATCAAGACGACTCAGAGTTCGATTCTCGGTTCAAACAATCAGTGATTTTGCTATCAGGAATATATACGTCTCCATACATCATCGTCAAACCATAGACGTCCAATTTCTGGGCACTCGTCTACAACTGAGAAGGTTTAGGCCTTCGTCCACCACACTGGTCTAATGTGGGTGGTCCCTATTATGCGAGATCTAAAACTCAGCTAGTGTAACGGGGTTGTAGAAATATATATGTCGGAGGGTCTTGTGCGTTATTTTTTTTTAAAATAGTGACAGTAAATCTTCTGGAGGTAGTTTCAAAAACTTAGTACAGAGCTCCATTCGGTCCGGCGTTCCGAGAGAGAATGAATCATCACCTACGTTGGACGCACAGTGGGGATGCGTCGACGCTTCGACATAATATGTATACTATATATTATATAGTACATCTTTGCCTACCAGTTGAGGAGTGACTACGTAATATTACTTCTAATAGTCACATTATTGGAATCATCATCATCAGCCCTAAGCTATAATTGCTAGACAAATAACAGTCCTAAAATCTTCCAGAACCACCTAAAAATGTTTGTGTTGCCCACTTTGTTTCGAGTCTGGCGTTTGTGGGACCGAAAACTTCTTTCTTTTATCTTTATACCTGCGACACAAAACTTGTATCTTAGTGTGGAATCAAAACTGTGACTGTTTGGTGTGTTTATTTGTTTATATACAGGGTGTATAAAGACCGAAAACTAAGACAGGCAATAGCCACGTTGATTACAAACACCGTGACGTTAAAAAAAAATCCCGACAAAAAATAAAAATAAAAACGTTTCCTTACAACCACGAGTATTAAATGTATGTACATAGTTGTTGGGAAAAGGTTTTTTTTTTGTCGGGATTTTTTTTTATATTACGGTATTTGTAATCACCGTGGCTATTGCCTGTGAATTGAAGCAGTGATGGCCTCGAGGTTTAGGCGCGTGGTCGAGAATTTCGACGGTCGCAGGTTCAAACCCCAGGCACACACCTCTGACTTTTCGAAGTTATGTGTGTATTCACAAAGAATTATCACTTGCTTTAACGGTGAAGGAAAACATCGTGATGAAACCTGCACACCTAAAAGTTCGTAGGAATTTCTTAGGTGTGTAGTCCGCCAACCCGCACTAGGCCAGCGTGGTGGACTAAGGCCTAAACCCTCTCAGTTGTAGAGGAGGCCCGTGCCCAGCAGTGGGACGTATATGGGCTGATGATGATGATGATGATTGCCTGTCTTCTGTCGATCACGGCCTTTAAACACTCTTTATAACAATAATTTATAATAAACCTTTATTAATAACACAAATTGTTATACTAACCACGAAGTGTCAATTTTAGTTAACTAACTTTGTTATCGTGAATTTATTTAAACTGGAATTACGTCGGATTAATCCTCTATCAAAATTCACGTACCTAATCCCAAACATTAATTAGACGAATTTGATCAGTATTTAATTCAACCTGTCCGAATGTCGGCACAATTTGTACAGAATAAACATTATTAAAACAATATGATCAAATGAATTTCTTAGGTGTGTAGTCCGCCAACCCGCACTAGGCCAGCGTGGTGGACTAAGGCCTAAACCCTCTCAGTTGTAGAGGAGGCCCGTGCCCAGCAGTGGGACGTATATGGGCTGATGATGATGATGATGATTGCCTGTCTTCTGTCGATCACGGCCTTTAAACACTCTTTATAACAATAATTTATAATAAACCTTTATTAATAACACAAATTGTTATACTAACCACGAAGTGTCAATTTTAGTTAACTAACTTTGTTATCGTGAATTTATTTAAACTGGAATTACGTCGGATTAATCCTCTATCAAAATTCACGTACCTAATCCCAAACATTAATTAGACGAATTTGATCAGTATTTAATTCAACCTGTCCGAATGTCGGCACAATTTGTACAGAATAAACATTATTAAAACAATATGATCAAATGAATTTCTTAGGTGTGTAGTCCGCCAACCCGCACTAGGCCAGCGTGGTGGACTAAGGCCTAAACCCTCTCAGTTGTAGAGGAGGCCCGTGCCCAGCAGTGGGACGTATTTGGGCTGATGATGATGATGATGATGAAATGTGTGATGTCTTTTTGTTCCGTTAATTTAACTTTGCCGTTCGTCCCACGGATGTCCTCGGTTCGTTTCCAGGTTCGGACCGAGGGTTACTAGGTCTTTTGATTTGAGTAGCAGTAGAGAAAAATTGTCTCGCTTTCTTTGACGTAAAACATGGTAATTGGCGTAACGTAGGTGTAAGCACAAACTCTGCCTACCCGTCTAGGATGCAGGCGTGAATGTTTGTAACTTAAGAACTTACATAACTAAAGCACAAAGTATGTAAAATAAGTTTTACCATGAATATATCACAATTATAAAACGTATGTGCCTGTCATAAGTATTCTTGCATTATATAACTTTACCTGTATTTTATGGGCATACCTTAGACAATAAAAATTTTTTTGTGCAAACGTTACAATAGTCAATTGTTATTGCTTAAAAGGGAATTAAATAACTATTTGTTTCCACCTTATTTAGTTTTCTTTCAGACCCTACAGACTTTATGAGCATTGGTGATCTGTGTTAGTTCCAAGCGTGGTGTCGATCACAATCCTGGTGAACGGTAGCGGTGGTGGGACTGCCATGGGATTGTCTTTAGTTTTTAGTAACTTAAAATAAAAGGTCATTTAGTGACACGGCTGCGACCCAGTGAAAATATTCACTGCGTTTGTTAGACTTTGACAGCCCCGTGGCGCAGTTGGCTAGACACCAGCTTGCGAAACGAGAGGCCGCGGGTTCGATCCCCGCACCGAGACAAATGTTTGTGTGATCCACAAATATTTGTTTCGGGTCTGGGTGTATGTGAGACCGAAAAGTCTCTCGTAGTTTCTCATACCCACGACACAAGACTTGTATCTTAGTGTGGGATCAGAACTATGTATGTGACTAATGGGAGTATTTATTTATTTAAAAAACGCACGCAAAATTCACTTGCATAATTATATCCCCAAACCAAGATACGAGTTTCGTGCGGTGTGTATCAGTAACTACAAGAGAATATTTGTGGATCACACAAACATTTGTCCCGACGCGGGGAACGAAGCCGCGATCATTTCTTTCGCAAGACCGTGTTTAAGCAACATACCTTTACCGTACCATAAGGAGTTCCGTGTTTATATTATTGCCAGTATAAAAATAACTAGCGATAAAAATATTAACAATTGTATTTTTAAACTGTCATGTTTTCATCAACAGCTGTGTTGACAATAATAGTTTTCAAATGGGCGGCAATTAAAACGACTCGCGTAAGAACAAGGTCATATTGATGTTACACGAACGTTATGTACATAAACACGACGGCATAATAACGGCGATTGGTGGAAAAAAATGCTCATGCTGTATAAAAAAATTAAAAATTTCTTTTTTAACACACTACTTTTTGACCGCTTGATAGCACCATTTTAGATTCAATGACACGTCATATAGCCTATAAAAAGGGGACGATCAAGAAGCTTCTAACGATACCACATTTGTACAGTTCTAATAAGAAATTGAGGAGCTATGAGGGAACAGATGAACATACATACATGCATACATAGCCTATTAAAACCATAACCCTCCGTGGTCGGGTAAAAAAGTAGTGATGTTCTCGAGATATAGGCGCGCGGTCGAGAATCTTGGCGGTCGAGGGTTCCAACCCAAGGCACACATCTCTGACTTTTTGAAGTTAAGTATTCATAATTAATAATCAAGTCCTTAACGGCGAAGGAAAACATTGTAAGGAAACCTGCACACCTAAAAAAGTTGTTCGGGATTTCTTAGGTCCACTAACCCGCATTAGGCCAGCGTGGTGGACTAAGGCCTAAACCCTCTCGGTTGTAGAGGAGGCCCGTGTCCAGCAGTGGGACGTATATGGGCTGATGACTTACTCTATTTTATTAACTTACCATACAAACCAGTGATGAACAAAAACATAACATAATATGGTATACTTACCCGTACTCGTTTACTTCGAGTACTGCCTTGTTATCTCGAGGCTCAAGTATGTGCCGTGTTATCTAGAGGTCCCGGGTATGATTCCCGGGTCGGGCAATGTGTTATTGTTTTTTACATTTTGAAAATTCTTATTAGCAGTACGGAGTCTGGTAATGTGCCGCAAAAAATAAGCTCGTCCCCTGTTGTATGTATGTTATACTAATGACAGAGGTACATTTCTGCACCCACATTTCGCCAAGTCTTTTTTCCCACATAATAAGGGTCAGTTAGCATTTTTTTTTAAGTTTCAATAACTTTTCAATGATTAGTCAAAGTTCAATCATCTTATATTTTTATCACAACACAAAGTACATAAAAATGCTAATCGAAAAATACAATATTTTCCTTACAAAATCCTTTCCATTCTTATCTTAAAAATCCGACTACGCTTCAACGATTTCTTCACAACAATGGCGGACCAAAATAATAACTTATTAGTCTTACAAAACAAACTTAAACAATCAATTTAAAGTACAATTATATTGAGTTGGAGTCAATCTATACACAGATCTATCCAATGTAAATATTAAATAATTGTTTTTGTCGAAAGTCATTGTACCAATGGATGTCATGTGTGCGACCTTCTCTATCTTACTTTTGATTAAATTTTTTTCGATAACCACTCGATATATGCCGTCAATCCACCACGCATATACCTCTCCGTATTTATCCATCGTCAGACCTCTAAAGAAAGCGTTAATTGACAGTCTAAATTTCAATTCTCCCTTCGCTACATACAAACCGTAGCTACTTAGGAATACAATCACATCATTCTTAGTCACAACAAATTTCTTCACTGGTATATATTCTAGTAACGTCTTAAAGTTATCCCCTTTCTTGACAACAATACCTCTGTCGTCATACCTCACGAAGTAAACGTAATTTTTGTAGAAAATGCTTGTTATTTCATCGCCTCTACTGCTATAGGGAGTCACTTTGTTATTATTTAGATTTAACAGGTATATCCCATCAACACCACCTAAATACAAATGTTTATGTTCTTGGTCTATATCGAAAGTTCCAAAATTCATGATCAGTTGCGGCCCTCCGGTGATAACACCAGAAATGCTCGTATCGTTCATATTCACGAAAGCAACTTTATAATACTCCTCGTCGTCGATATTCGGTTCAAAGCTGTAGTACATGATGTCGTCCGAATTCAGAATAGCCATTTTGTGTATGACTATTGTGTTTCTGAACGGTGCGTCGAGATCGAAAAGGTGGGTCGCGTTGTAGCAGGCGTTGTTGAAGACAACGCACGTGTCGCACTCCATTGCTACCTCCACTTGTATCTGTGCTGCCGCGGACGCAGCTAGCAACGCAAGCAGCATCATCATCGTGTCTGTAACAAATACGATCGTTTAGATTGATATCTGCGACATGACATCAGTGGACAGTCGTCAGCGTCCGCCCACAGGAATTCCATAAAGGTACTATTAGTAACGAAACGATAAAAAATGTTATGTCAGCTAGTGAATGGGCGGCGACAAATGAGCTCGATCTAGGCCTGCCAGCGTTTACCCGCAGTCTTCACAATATATATTGCTTGATGCTTACGTGTCCTAGAAAAGCGTAATTTATGATCTAGATAATATTTGTTTCGCTAAAGATATTTTTCATGTTTCAAGTGTATAAAGAATATTTATTTTTATGACGCAACGAAAAAAGTGAAAGATCAAATATTTATGTAGCTAATATTTAAGTGAAAGATATTTTTGTCCAGTAAATAAGTAGCTCCCACCACAGTAACCGTAATAACTGAATTGAGAGGGTTTAGGTCTTAGTCCACCACGATGGCCTAGTGCGGATTGGTGAACTACACACCTAAGAAATTCCTAAGAACTTTTAGGTTTGCAGGTTTCATCACGATGTTTTCCTTCACCGTTAAAGTACGTGATACATTGTGAATACACACATAACTTCAAAAAACTGAATTACTACTTTTGTTTTTAAGTTTCATATGTATATCTTTTCATTACCGCTTCTATCGTCCCGTAATTCAAATTGACGCGTGCAATCAAGAGGTTCTTGGATCTTCTCCTCACCCGATGTAAGCGTTATTGAATTAGGCGTGTGACTACATTGATTAGTACAAACAAAATGAGCACAGCAATGAATTGTGTGTATTCATGAACTAATTTTGTAGTAAATCAAATATGAATATGATTCTGAAATGAATATGAAACTTCATACCCAAAATGTTCTACAATTTTATCAGGCCATATACCCTCCAATGGTAGCCCAGGACTAATAAAAGCCTTAGTCCACTATATCTGGTGCACTCGTGGACTCCACATACTCAAAAATACAAAAAAATCTTAGGTATCAAGATGTTTTCCTTCACGATTAAATAAAAAAAAACTTTTTCACGAATTAAAAAGGCAGTATTAGAACTTCAATGTTCAAGGTTCATTTCCGCACTAAACAGTGAGGGCGAGTGGACTATATGAGTAGAACTAGGGCAAAGGCTGGTCGATACTCATTGTGCGACGTCAATACATTAAATATTTAAAGTAATTAGAGTTAAAGGACATCGATAGATAGGTAATCATCGCATCGCAATATTTTCAAAGGCAAAAAAATTGTCCTTATCACGGGTTTTTTTTTTAAATTAAACATTAACGGACAAAGGCCTCTCCTATGGCACGCCACTGGGCTCAATCTTCGGCCCTCCTCATCCAACCGCTGCCATCATAGGAGAGGCCTATTTCCAGCAATGGACGTGACAAAGGCTGTTGATGATGATGATGATGAAACATTAATATTTTGAGACCGCCCGCAGTTTAAATTGCCGCTTATTAAGGTTTAGAGTTTGGTTACCAGGTAGGGTTATATGAATGCGGTTTTGTCCGGAACATTAATTTTAATTAAATTATTTTCTACATACATATATCTTGTTACGCTGTTATATATAAATGTCGGTGTTAACTTTCACAAACACAATCCTGTGAAAAAAATATTGATATTTTTTTATTTATATCGTTTCTATAATACATATTTAATATTCTCTTCCTTTCTATTCACCCAACTAAAGCAATTGTAATGCCCCCTTTATTCCCACGCTTATTTCGTATTGAACCTAAAGTTTCCGTGATTATCAAAAACTACAGCACATTTTTACGGGCCCACACACTAAAACAAATATGTGAATTATAATATATAACCGATTCTTGTAGACAAATTTCGTCTCGGTGCGGGGCTCAAACCCTTGGCCCCCTGTTTCCAGTTTCTACGTCACAGACATGCATAAACTCACGCCTGTATTCCCCGAAGGGGTAGGCAGAAGTGCATTTCTGCACCCACATTTCGCCCGGTATGTATCAGTCCCACGTAATAGGGGGCGGGCCTATTGCCGCTTTTCGGGCACACTTCCAGACTCCGTGCTGTTACTGAGAATTTCCTAATGGAAAAACCCAATAACACTTTGCCCGACCCGGGAATCGAACCCAGGACCTCTAGATCGCACGGCACATACTTGTACCGCGAGACCACGAGGCAGTCACAGTCTACGTCACAGAGTCTGTATATAAACTAGAATAATAAACATTCATACATACAAAGTTTCATGCCTGTTTTCCCCGAAGGGGTAGGCAGAGGTGCATTTCGGCACCCATATTTCATCAGGTATATCAGTCCCATGTAATAAAACTTCCAACTACGTCACAAAGACCAAAATCATCTCTATTCATATATAAACACAATAAATCGCGAGTATAAATACAAAATATATTTACGATGCTTGTTACCCTCAATAATTGCCAGTGACCTTACTATTTTTGTACCGGATTCGCACAGTTCAGTGGTTCCGCGGCGACGTGTTACCGTTCCCGCTATTTTTGTAATAAAGTTCAGTCTAAATTTAAAGTGTTTATCATACGAATGTACGAATACTGAATTTCTTACTCATTGGAAAGGCCTGGGTTTGAAATCAAAAAGCGGGTCGTTCACGCATCTGTGCTTTAACATTATAACTTTGGACACAGATGTCTTAAAGGATATTGAGCCAGACGTCTTATTAATATTATGTTTTTGATAGTTATTTCTTAACATTTTAGTTTTGGGCCATGTTTTGATATTATTTGTCATAATTACTTATTGATCATGATTCTGTAAAGGCTAAGTTACTCCCAACTTGGGCAATTTAAGAAGAAAAATAATCATTCTGTTTAAAACAATTAAAACCAATACATATATTATTCTAATTAAAAAAATGTTCACCGGGGCTTGTTGACTGTCCTAAATTTTTATATGCATTGAGGGAATTCTTCCAGAAAGGATTCAGAAAGTACATCTCTTTGATACCATATTTAGCATTTTTCTACGTCCAGCAACAAATAGATCATCAAAGTGACCCATATGAGATGTAAGGTCGCCTTCCGTTATGATTTCATTTCCTAGAATTATCACGCGTCGGTCGTAATGATTATGTGGAATCATAAGGTCCTCGCTACTAGACGTTCATGGTCGTCTGTGACATAAATAGCAGAAATGTGCGACCCTATTTGCGAAAGTAGGTAAGCGGTTCTACAGCGTCAAATTGTGACTCCTTGTGTAATAGTAATAGAATCAATAGATTCCATATACGTCAGATCGTGTATGTTCTAATTCTGGGCATGAATCTCCTTCGAGGTTGAAAAGGAATTAGGTCTTAGTCCAAAATGCTTAGTTTAAAAAAGGGTTAGTTCCTATATCCTCGAAATTCTCGTGAGTCTTGAAAACTTCACGTTTCCTTTCACCGCTGAAGTTAGTAGTAGGTAATTTATAACCAGGCAATAAATAATACATGTGACGGTATTTGTTTTATGAAATTTGTATTACACATGCTCAATAAGCAGTACTGGAACTTAATGGACTGCAAGTTAATCAGCTCTTTATAAAAACAAGAAAATCTTGTGATTCTTAATTGTAGCATATTTAAACTAGATTAACCTTTTTACCACATTGTTCAATCTATTTGAATGCTAGCAGACCAATGCGGCCAAATCAATTAATCAATTTACCTAAACATCGTTAGAATTAATTCAATCAGCCAACACTAACTTATCTCCTTTGAGTATTTATGGTATGTTCTATTGTCGTAAATAAAACCAATTTATTCCACTATAAGGTTATATTATTGCGACTTCTTTGACTATGGCCAAACCCAGTTTTAAACGACCACATAGGAAAATATCTTGATATATTTTCTGCAATTATTCACAGCACATATAATAATATCACATGCAAAAATATAAAGCAAACTACAGCACTTTTAAAAGCACGATAAATGGAGGAATAAAATAGGGGTGGTATGAATTTCAGATATTGACGACAATATTGATTTTCGTAACTAAATCTTTCCTCAGCCGAAAACGATTTGACTTGAAACATTTCCCTCTTACTTCCGTTCTACTGTTGTATGTTTTGACTTAAGTGCAAGAATCTTAAAGAACTTTACCACTCCATTTTAGATTGGTGAACTTAAAATAATGTGTTTGAAATTATGACAGTAAAATTTAAAACTAAGGTTTTTTAAACATACTTAGATGGCGATTTTGATGCAAAGGTCAATGATTAATTAAAATAAAAATTAGCAGAGGTAATTTTTAATTTCAGGGATTACTGGTTCAGAGCAGATAATGATGTGTGGGGATTTGTCAAATATTGTTAAACCAACATGGAATATATTTTATTTTTTAATTGTGGATACGAAGCTCTCCTCATCGATATATTGCACAAAAGCCTGGTCCTATCATCAAAAATAAATCGTCCATGTTTTATTTAAAAGAAATCTATTAGAATGCAACATTGGTTAAGCGGGGTTTGTCGATTGTGTTAATTCTAGGAAACGTTTACACTGTCGCATGCAGGTATCGATCCCCTTCTATCCTTGACTCAGATCTCATATCGAGCTGTATTTAAGCATCGAACCGCGTTATTAAAAATTATAAACATACCTTTAATAATCACACAAGTTTGAAGTCCAAAACGACATCACAATACGAATGCACACGGTTTTGTGTCGACATATTCTTCGGCTTGTTTTGATATGACGGCTTCAATTAGGCGTTTTTGAACAATTTGTATTGCCGCGTGTTTGTGGACAAAGACGCGCGCTTCGTTTCCCGCCCCACGTGACAGTGTGCGTACGAACGTACTATAACCAGTAAACATGATATTACCTCACAACACTGCACACACGAGGCACTGATGTGGAGTCGCCTTATGTTTTTTTATTTTTATTTTCACAAGGCCTTTTATATATTTTTAAACCGATCATAATAAATTGGAATATATGACTCGTATTAATGAATATAAATTAATGTCAAATAATACTTTTAAGTTATTTATTTTCAATGGGAAACCTAAAAAAAATAGCAATGATATGCCGAAAACAATGACATTGAAAAATTCAAAGTTTTTATGCATCCAACATTATATTAGATATCAAAAATGGCTTTATAGCTAATCTGACTGCTAAATTCAAAATTGTTATTTGAATATTATTTCGTGGTGTTTATCGCGACGACGTATCAAAAACTTCACAGGTTTTTATTCCCCTACTTTTACCGTACCATCAATTGTCGAATAATAGATTGCTAGCCTACATAGATAAGAGGATAGATAAGAGGATTCTCTTATTCTCCTGGCATATTTATTCTTCTCACAAAACAAAAAAAAACAACAATAACAAAGACAGCTCGATAGTTTTCATGTCCTAATCAACGAACATTAACACGGATGGTGGGTACGGATAAAAGACCCGGATTCGACAAGTGACCGCTACCGATCACAATAAAAAAATCCATTGTGTTGGGGAAATGGAAGTGTGTTCACAATTATTTATTGATACATAATTGTTGGGACTGGGGCCCAGTTCCTATCACATTATATGGGAAAGCTTAGTGCCTAGTAACGGAACATATGTTTATTTTGATAGCCCCGTGGCGCAGTCGAATAGAGACCAGCTTGTGGAACTAGAGGACGCAGGTTACTCGCACCGTGACAAATGTTTGTGTGATCTACAAATATTTGTTTCAAGTCTGGGTGCTTGTGAGACCAAAAAGTATTTCGTTGTTTCTGATACCCACGACACATCAGTGTTGTGTCAGAACTATATTATGTGACTGTTGGTTTTATTTATTTATATATTAAAAGCCTCCGTTGAATAACTGTGTTAGAACAGACTGTGAAAAGAGGCCGTTGGTTGCTTGCAACCGAAATGTTTTCAGTTGTAAGTTCAAATCGGTTCAGAAGTTTTTGAGTTTAATCGTGACAAACGAACAAAATATCTAATCTTTTCTCTTTACAATATTAGTATAGATATAGGTCTCGCGGCACAAGTATGTGCCGTGCGATCTAGTGGTCCCGGGTTCGATTCACGGCTCTGGTAAAGTTTTATTGGGGTTTTGTATTTGGAAATACTCAGTAGCAGCACGGAGTCCGGAAATGTGCCCGAAAAACGGCAATACGCTCGCCCCCTATTACGTGGGACTGATACATATCTGGCGAAATGTGGGTGCAGAAATGCACCTCTGCCTATCCCTTCGGTGGATACTGAAGTAACGTTATGGATGTATGTATGTATTTTACCTATAAATAGGATAAAATAGAACTGGTTTAGCGACTTAGGTAGTATAAAAATACAGTGTAGGTCTTACTTTTTTTAAGTTATTTTACGAAAAACATTTTCATCATTTTCAAATCTATGCTATATACCTACTGGAATAAAATACTACGTATTAGTAAAGAGTAACGTGTTTATCAGAGTTTTAGGTTGGGCTAAAAATTGACCCGAATCGTGTACTCTAGGTCATATTTTATCAAACGCTACACTACTTCCTTCATTACCTAACAAGGTTCTAGGATTATATCGATAGATCAGACTATAATATTACTGCTGGGCACAGGGCCTTTTACGTGAGAGAAAAACGCCTTAAGCTCCCCTTTCGGTATCTCGGAGTCTCTCGCCTTTTAAGTCGGCGCGCGGAACAATTGTCCGCTTAGCTGAGTTGAGTCCGTAACCAAAATCCTACGCCAGACACCGGTGACTCAGGGCGAGAAGCGCCCTAAATTGGTCCACTGCTGCCCAGCGCACCATACAATTATGGACTCCTCAAAATTGGGAGGGCTTGAGATGCCCTCCACTTACGCTACTTTGGACGCTCACCTTTTGTAAAGAGGGATTAAGCCTTAATCCACCACGCTTGCCTAGTGCGGGTTGGCGGACTACATACCTAAGATCCCTAAAAAGTCTACTATAGTGTCAATTCTGTGCGCCTCTGTCGATCTTAGTTGATTGAAATTTTTCGTTGCTAGATAATTTAGCAAATGAAATGTATGAAATAAGTATCGATGTTTATAAATCAAAATCATACATAGAGATGGTCTCTAAAACCCAATTTAAATGAACGGTCCTAAAATGTAATGTAAACTGCACGTTAGTCACACTCGAAAGGTTTGCAGTTATTTCGCTGTACCAACATTTTTCAGGCACGTCGTATTTCTCCGGCTCGGTGGATGAAGGACGTCGAATCCTAATCCAATTTGGCGACGTCATCGCCCGCCCACTAAACCCGAGTGGAGACCGCCGCATCCACCTGTCCACACGGATTTCAACGTTTTCACCCGTACACTCTAACTCTAGTGTTTGAAAATGTTTTCAGTTTTCTTCCCTATATTTTGCCCGATATTGTGACGTTGATGTTGTAGTCGTTGTTGGAAGTCGTGATGGCCTCGAGGTTTCGGCACGCGATCGAGGTTTGACTTTAGAATTTATGTGTCTATTCACGAAGAATTATCACGTACTTTAACGGTGAAAGAAAACATCGTGAGGAAACCTGCACACCTAAAATTTCTTAGGAATTTCTTGCCTCGTGGTCTCGCGGTACAAGTATGTGCCGAGCGATCTAGAGGTCCTGGGTTCGATTCCCGGGTCGGGCAAAGTGTTATTGGGTTTTTCCATTAAGAAATTCTCAGTAGCAGCACGGAGTCTGGAACTGTGCCCGAAAAACGGCAATAGGCTCGCCCCCTATTACGTGGGACTGATACATACCTGGCGAAATGTGGGTGCAGAAATGCACCTCTGCCTACCCCTTCGGGGAATACAGGCGTGAGTTTATGTATGTATGTTTCTTAGGTGTGTAGTCCGCCAACCCACACTCAGCCAGCGTGGTGGACTATGGCCTCAACCCTCTCAGCTGTAGAGGAAGCCCATGCAGAACATATATAGGCTGATGATGCTGATGAAAACATATATAGTGAAAACTGTACCTTAATTTAGTATCTCGATATCAGTAAAAGTTGAAATAATTATGTCGACTAGTGAGAGGTACATACATATATGTAATTATGTACTGTATACATCATAGGCGATATATGTATGTAAGTACGTCCAACATGGGCCTCCTCTATAATTAAGAGGGATAACGTCTTAGTCCATCAACTTCTCCTGGTGGCGCAGGTTTTCTCAGTGGCGGTAGTTCAATAGAAGCCCAAAATCCCAATTTGCCTTTCAAAACTCCAAATAATAATGTTTATGCTTTAAATCTTTATTAAACAAAGCAATTGGATATACAAATGATAATATCCTACTCCATACTAAACAATTATAAACTAGACATTATACAGTTAACTTGTAACGCTTTTGGGCTTCTATGGAAGTACCGACACTGGGTTTCCTCATGATGTTTTCCTTCGTCGTTAAAGTAATCATAAAAAACTTCTATTTCATCACAGTGGCGTTAAAAAATAACACTTATAAATAAAAATGCGAAGCAATACCTGTTACACAGAATAAACAATACCGAAAGATAGGACAAATATAAAAATTCACAGTCATCATTACCGAGAAACATTGTATGACATTAAATATTTGCGAGGAATACAATTATTTATTTCCATATCAAATAACCCTTTCCCCGATCCGTTTTTATTGCCTTGGGCAAGATATGTTACGCAAAATTGCACCAAGTCACTGCCAGTGTACTGAGAATTCTGTACTACCGACAACAGAACAGATTCTCGGTAAAAGCTACAAGAAAATATAAATATTATTTACCAACTAGGTAGGTTATTCTACTTTATATAAAATAGTATAACGGCAATAAGTTCCGCTTCTATTACGTGGGACTGATACATACCGGTATTCACAATGATCGCTTAATTTAACGGTGAAGGAAAACATACATACTTGGCAATATATGGGTGCAGAAATGCACCTCGGCCTACCCCTTAGAAATATAGGCGTAAATATACGCAATATTTGTACGTTAAATTGTGGTAGATTTCGCCCTACGTCATAGGGAACGATCCTTTTGCCGGGCACAATTCCAGACGCCGTGCTCTATGAAAAACCCTAAAATACTTTGCCCGAGTCAGGAATCGAAAACGAATCAAAAAAAGGTAAATTTCATTTATTTTAAAAGCATATCATTTGAGGCCCATTCGCTAAACATATCAAAGAATAATTACATACTTAGAAATCCATCTTGAATAAAAGTCACCGGAACTCGTAAAACTCATCCCATTCGCCATTAGTTCCCATTACTTCTGATTATCCAACCATAAACTTTGGCGCACATATTCGGACGAACTTTAATCGTGTTATTATGGAAACGTTAGAACGCAATTTACCATTCAATTTTTATTGACACTTGTCAACGTCGATCGAGCAAATAACTCGGCATAAATCGTTTATTTTCTGTCAGTTTTAGATTTTATTTGCAAACAGTTTGAAAAATTTGATAAAAAATATTGTATTTGAAAGTATCGAGTAAGTTATTCAGTATTATGCCTATTGCCTATTTGACAGCATCAATAAACTGTGTTAATTTTTTTAAATCTGAATTTATATACATATTTTTTCAGATTAAATAAATTATTGGATGTTTGTAGGATTGCGGGGTGTTTTAACTCTCACGACACGACACGAGTATATCAGTCATGGCTGTTTTTTTCACGCCAGATAGTAGGTTTATTTAGAACTCATACCAATTACCTTCCAGCGCTAGTGCGTCAATAAATATCAATCCATTTTCATATAACCTCATAAGCACACCATAAATCAGATAGCATTCATCATCATCATCATCAGCAGCCTTTCTTACGTCCACTGCTGGACATAGGCCTATTCTATCGCACGCCACTGGGCTCGATTTTCGGCCCTCCTCATCCAACCGCTGCCAGCCACCTTGCGGATACCGTCACCCCACCTAGCCAGAGAGCGCCCTACACTACGTTTGTCGTGTCGTGGTCTCCACACCAGAACCCATTTCCCTCAACGGTAAAATAGAATTGAAGGCGATTTAATTAAATCAACCTTGGTCGTAATCTCAATATCCTGTTGAAAAAGGCGCGCGACTAATGAATTCCAGCCCTAAGTACGACCACGAAATGTGCGATATACGCAATTTTGTAATTAAAAAAGAAGTCTCATGTGACTCGATTTTTTTCAAGGGAATGAGACGCAATGTTCTAAGTTACTTTAATAAGTAAAACAATTGATAATAATGTAGTTTTCTATTAATTTCCCATGTCAGTATAATTTTCTAAAATATTTTTTTCATATTTAAATCTTCAACTAAGTTCGCCATGATAAATCAAATTTATTTTATTTTGTGTTGGAATGAAAATGAAACCAACCTCAGTTACATTATCATAATTTAATTATAATTCACTTTTCATTATAAATAGATAGTGCTATACATGGTTTCTTTGTCAGCTGTATAAGGTCCAGCAATATAGAGACAAAAGTGAATCTCCTAAATTGTTTCGAAGCGGCAATAGTTTAAAAAATTAAGAAGTGTAAAATTGACGATTCAAAAGAACTTAAAGTCTATTTGAATAAAGATAATTTGATTTGATTTGAATTTAAAGTTATGGTTAGAAACCATTCCCAATGCAATCTTTAACCTAACTGCAATTTTGACCGATAGTCATTCGCTCGACCGCAGTGACATCACCGTGCACGATGATGTCCAAATAGAGCATCATTGGCAACAGATTCCATACAATATATGGGCTTTTCCACAAGACCTTATTACATTGTACATACATACATACATAACCTCACGCCTGTATTTCCCGAAGGGGTAGGCAGAGGTGCATTTCTGCACCCACATTTCGCCAGGTATGTATCAGTCCCATGTAAAAGGGGCGAGCCTATTGCCGTTTATAAGGCACAATTCCAGACTCCATGCTGCTACTGGGAATTTCCTAACGGAAGAACCCTATAACACTTTGTCCGACCCGGGAATCGAACCCAGGACCTCTAGATCGCACGGCACATCCTTGTGCCGGGAGACTACGAGGCAGTCAACATTAATACATTGTACTGATAAAAATATCTCTGGATTGTCTATGCCCCATGTTTCGGCGCCCCAATTCATAAACGAGGCGCGGTGTCACCTCCCTTGGCGGGCCATTTAAACTGTCTTTTGACGTGCGCCCCAGTTGCGGGCTTTTTGCATTTTTCATCGCGACCCATCTGTGCACATGGTTACAACGGCCGACGCGACGCCTTCAACCACATCAGAGAAATCACCTACAATATTTAACGTACCTATAGGTATTTGATTAGAAAATATTTTATTGCATGTTATGTTCTGGAGTTTTTATTCAATATAACGTTTTTTCTTTACTTCAATTCTCTATTACGTTCAGAAAAAAATGTAAGGAATTTCTTTGATGTGTAGTCCGCCAACCCGCACTGGGCCAGCGTGGTGGACTAAGGTCGACCCCTCGCAAGGGCAGAGAAGGCCCATGCCTAGTCGTGGGACGTATATGGGCTAATGTGATCAACATTATTATTACTTTTAGATTACAATAAACTCCACTTCCGACGAAATGTAATACATTCATCAGATTTTACGTTATTAAATAAAAAAAATTGTAACATACAGATTTAAGAGCAAAAAAAACTTTTCTCACTCAAATTTTAAAAAATATAATATTTGAGTCAGGAAATTCATTAAAACTATAACTAAATAATGAATAAATATACTCAGCTGTCCCATATTAAATCTTGTGGATATCAGAAACGTCCAGAAATTTTTCGGCTTCAAAAGGAACAAGTAATTAAAGACAATAAATAACAATTAATTTTAGAGGAAAACTATATCGAATAGCGGCTACTTCAGAACTATTAACCGAAAAAAGGGGAAATGAGGGCAAGACTGCCACTTCATAGAACAAAACAAATTTATGAAACTTATATGAAAACTTGTTGTTGTTGTTGTTGTTGCAGGTTTCCTCACGATGCTTTCCTTCACCGTGAAGGTAAGTGGTAATTCATTGTGAATACACATATATCATCGGAAAGTCAGAGTTGTGATCCATGATAGTCATGATACTGATGTCAGAGGTGACATTCAAGATAGAAAAGGGGAACTAACGCACTAGACAGAACAGATAGGCGTTATTATTATTAAAAGGAATAATATTATATCGGTTTTCGATAATCGACAATACTAAGGTTTTAGTAGCCAATATCATAACCTATAAATGACGCGTGAAAATAAAATATACGCTTTGTGATTTTTACATTACTGCCAAGATAATTGTATACATACATTATGAAAGATCAGTCCGTTTAGCGCAAGGTTATGTCTGAATGGAAGCACCCACATGCTCGCCGTGATTACGATCTGACTAACATCGCGTAGGACACACTTAGTCCTATTGTATATTTCTCCTACATTCCATTTATGAAATGTCATTTGTTATTTCCACTGTGTGTTCCGTTATACATTGAACCACTGCACAATGCTCATACTGGGTTAAAATTCGTTAAATTATAGGCTGACAGTATACTGTCGTAGTGGTTTAGGAAAATATATGACGTCATTGATAGTCGACAGTTTTGTACTGAACACTGGCGTTTTGAGGTTAGGTGCTCAATGATCAAAGCACTGATCATGTGATCAACATGTGACCTCAGTATACTGGACGGCGTTGTGTTTTAAACAGTTACAAGTCTCATCATCATCATCATCAGCCCATCTGACAGCCCCGTGGCGCAGTTGGCTAGACACCAGCTTGCGAAACGAGAGGCCGCGGGTTCGATCCCCGCACCGAGACAAATGTTTGTGTGATCCACAAATATTTGTTTCGGGTCTGGGTGTTTGTGAGACCGAAAATCTCTCGTAGTTTCTGATACCCACGACACAAGACTTGTATCTTAGTGTGGGATCAGAACTATGTATGTGACTGTTGGGTGTATTTATTTATTTATTATTTATTATTTATATACGTCCCACTGCAGGGCATGGGGCTCCTCTACCATTTAGCGGGATTAGGCCTTAGTCCACCACGCTGGCCTAGTGGGGGTTGGCGTACTACTCACCTAAGAAATAATTATGACGTTATCATACTCCGAAATATTCCATAACTTTACACTACAAAAATAGTTCCGAAGTAATTTTCAATAAATAGCCAAAAGCGTTCACAAGTCCAGACCCAAAGCGACTTAAGTCTGTTCCAATAGGCAAACGAAAAGGATCCTGTTTAATTTCATCACTTCTTTTCAAAGTTCAACTCGCACGAATAACTTTCAAAACGTATCTCTAAAAAAATACGTTAGGAAAAAATAAATCGCGCTCTCATGAAACTAGTTTCAGATGAATGAAGCCAATTTACCCGGGACTTATGTCCATAAGTGGAACTTGATTGCCGGATAATTTTTCAGTTTTAGACGTTTTCAGCCGGGCTCGGCTTTATCTGTCTCACCGTTAAGATCAGAAGAATTTATTAGATGGACAGGAAAATCAAAAATGGGCCATAGAAAGGGATTTTGTTGTTTATTTTTTTGTTTCTTTCTTATGTGTCTGTGAAAAATAAGGCGTGGGAAATGTGTATTTTTGTGACAGCCATTTCGATTTTCATAGTTAATTTTACAATCTAAGGCAGGGATGCCATTGACACGGCAATTGCGGTCAGTTATAAAAAAACACGGTATATGGCAGAACATTAATTGCCGTGTCATAAAACACGGCAACCAGATGATAAGAATTTAATGCATTTAAAAAATATATATGAAACGGCAATTTCTCAAAATTTTCTACAAAACACGGCAATTCGACATCCAAAACACGTCAATCAATTTTTATTTTATGGCAACCTTGATCTAAGGTCATTGTAGTTTTTTTTTTCAAGGAATCTTGCCGCAAATTTACGGATCTAGGGCCAGGTGGTAAATTTTGGATGATCTAAATATAGTTGCGACTGGCTAAAGTTATTACGGATTTTTTACGTACAACGTTTTTTGCCAGGGGATACAACCATCTACATCAGCATATTGAACCCGAGGAGATCTTACTCGCGGACCGAACCTGTTAAACCTGTTGAACATTATTGCAAGTATAATAATTGGTAATTTTTTTAAATTTCATTCAACTATAACCAGGGCAGGCGACAATTCCCAATGACTTCTCCTAGTTGCGTAAGTTCATCTCACCATGGGCGTCCGTGTAAATTGCTTACCAATTTTCATCATATTCATTACGGTAGTGGATATGATCTATCAAGTAATAATAATGAACTCAGATTTACAATATAAGTTGATAATAATTTGTAGTATGTAGTATGGCAGAAGGCCGCGGTTGTGTCAAGCCAGGACGTCCATCAAGAAATAAGTAAACTCCTGTGGTTGGAATTGATATATGAATAAAGCTCATACGGCTATTTTCTCAATGTTTAAACCACTTTACCATTGCGGTTAGTTTATATTATTTACATATAAAATAATACAACCAAAGGTCCGACATAAAAAATAAGCGAGAGATTTATCAATTTCACAAATATGTGTGTATCACACGTAATCAGAATAGGACGTGAATTCTTAAAGAAGAAACTTATTTACTCAACAAAACATCGGTACAAATTAACCATGCTTTAATTTTTCCACAAAATTAAATAAATAGGTTAAACGGACGCTTACATAGCCCTGATCCTACTGATTATAATCGTAAGCTTATTTTGTTAGAAATTTGTAACTTTTCTACTTCGAAATTCTTATAAGTAGAAATCGAGATATCTTTTATTTCATACCGAAGCATTTGTGACGGTTGTAGCTATCATAAGACATAAAAGGCCCTCGTTTTAAAAGCTAGAATTTCGGCGGTCGCAGGTTCAAACCCCAGGCACACACCTCTGACTTTTCGAAGTTATGTGTGTTTTCACAATGAATTATCACTTGCTTTAACGGTGAAGGAAAACATCGTGATAAAACCTGCACATCTAAAAGTTCTTAGGAATTGCTTAGGTGTGTAGTCCGCCAACCCGCACTAGGCCAGCGTGGTGGACTAAGGCCTAAACCCTCTCAGTTGTAGAGGAGGCCCGTGCCCAGCAGTGGGACGTATTTGGGCTGATGATGATGATGATGAATAATTTTATGCAAAGTCTTAACTATGCAATTTTTCATGTGATATCTTCCTCTAAAATAAACTCAGCAAAACTTATTTGTTAAATTGCTTTTATCTAACGTTGACAAAAACGTATCTTTTTTCAATCCATACACAGTTCCCCAGTCCACCCAACGAGAAAAAATAAACAATACTTCATTCATAGCTATCCATTTCAATTCCGCGGCTGATTGGCTCAATTACAAAGATACCAACACTACGCGTATGCGGAAAATACGCTTGTAACTGAACAATTACGAGGCGACACGCCGCCAGTGGTGCCGCAAGGCCACCGTCTCCCGCTGACCCGCCCCTGAACTCGGGATTACGTAGACACTAATCATAGTGATGTATCAGGTAGAATGAGTAGTCTCTACTTTGAAATGAAATGAAGTGGAATAATATTTATTGAATCTGTAAAATGTGAAATACATCACTTAGATTCAGTCATTTCAAAATTTTGTGTATCACCCTGTTCGGAAGGCAGTCATCACTAGAGAAGAACGGGCAAGAAACTATACTGTTGCTCTTTTCCAATCAAGAGATAGTCTACAATATTTATACAAAGACTAAATTTCCCGAATTAGAGTAGCTCATTAATAAAATCTCAGACTGTTGTATGAATAACATAGAGTCATCTAGAATGAAGAAACTGACATTTAACCAGATTAAAAGTTCACAAATAAAGCCATTTAGGCAGACCAGTCCACACAAATAGCACCTAAATATGTATATACAGCTACAGCTATGTCCATTGAAGGCAGGACACTCGCGATTTGAAGTTTGGAGTCATCGGCTAAGAACTATTAGTAATAACTCAAAAAAAAAGAAATTTACTACACTCAAACTCTGAAGCTTATAATCCTGAAGGGATAGGCAGAGGCACATTCCTGCAGACAAGTTTCGCCAATAATTCTCACGCAATAGGATGCGAGCCTATAGCCGTTTTACGGCCACATTTCGAGACTACTGCTACTGAGAATTTCATAATAGAAATCCCAATAAGACTTGGCCCAAGCCAATCTAATCCGGGACCTTTAGATCATGCGGCAAATACTTGTACCGTAATACCACGAGGATATATTACTATCACTAGTAACCACGCTCAAAATAATCCTCTCGTTCTTAACTTTAATGCATAATAGTATGCTACAGAAACTTTGATGGACAAACAAATGTCCCGTTTTTTTCTCGTAAGGTGTGACCCTACGTATTAGCGTAGTGCTCGTTTCTAGTTGGCTGACTCAATGTCACAGAGTGATAAGGACGCTCCACACGCAATCGCGTTCCGCACTCATTATTTAGATTAATTAATTATCACTGCACTTTATTGATCTCATGGAATTTTTGATCTGCTTATCTTTGTATAAAGTTGTTTGTAATGATAAGTTATACAGCATATACTGGTCATTTTGTCTCGCCTTTGCTTTGAAGGAAAGCAGACAAATATTCCAAATTATTTTTTCTACTCATTGCGTTCATCGTAGGTTAAATGACAGTCATAGCAGGATTCAGTAGAGACTCGCTGACGGGGCGCTGCTCGGTGTCATATCTCTGTTTGCCACCGTCGGCCCTAGTGTAATTTGATTCAGACGAAAAAAACATGTCGAGTGTATGAAAGGTTAATAAAAAAGGCTAATCTATACATAGGATGGCCACGAACTGTAAAAATATTTTTAGCTCGACGAATGATTGGCAATAATTAAACTTCCTTTTAGTGGCACAACAGTTCTAAGAACAAATTAATTTGTTTTTTTCTTTTCAATTCGCCAACTAATATGTCGTGTTTTCATCAAGTCGTGCAAGCATCCATTAGCAATAATTCACAGTATAAATATTTCGATGTGTAGTTGTACCGTTTAATCGGTTCTAAACGTAGTAAAGTACTTAATAACGTAGGTCAGAAATAAATAAAAATATGTGAACATACAGTATAAATGTCTGTTATACTATCAATGCATACATTAAGGGGCATAAGCTACTTAGCTAGTTATAAATGCATATCATACATGCCTGTATACCCGAATGAGTAAGCTGAGAATATTTCAACACGTGTAAATTAGTAGAGGACCGATAAACCTTGTCTACTAGAATTTTCTTATCGAAGTGCCAAAAAGATACAAGTAAATCAATTTTAAAATACACTGTACACCAATCAAAAAAGGATTTTGGAAATTATGGATTATTCCTCACCTTTCTTGACCTCCTTTTACTCCTGTCCGGTAATTTCCATATTTTATTTCCCCAATAGAATGTAATTAATATACCCTTCAACATAAATGTAGGTTAACATGCGAGGATCTTTTAATTAGAGGTGAATAAAAACGCAACAAAATTTAGCAAGAGTTTAATAAAAAAATGCAAAATAATAAAAAATATCTCCAAATATTGAACCTTAACACTAGGGATATCTGTTGGTTTCAACATCCAAATACAAACACGCATTCACACGACAACGGGTATGTGTCTCACATATATCATACAATACAATACATTACAACTGTGTCCCATTCAACAATATTTGTATACAACTTACAAATCTCAGAAATCAAACACACTTCGACTCTAAAAAAATATTTGAGATCAATTTGAGTGACTATTTTAATGAGATCAATAACGCCGCATGAATTTAATATTCAACTAGAATTTTTATTCATATTCATACTTATCTCAATTTCTTTGCCATTTCTAATTATTAAAAAAAACTGGTGTTTTTACCTAGACTTCTATGTTCTATTCTTCTAATTCCATCGTCTAATGTTTATTTACGGTTTCAAAAGAGATATTTTAAAACAATTTATCGAAGATTATTAATATTCAATATTATTCTTGTATTATACGTGGCGTAATGTGGTTGCAGAAATGCACCTCTGCCTACCCCTTCGGGGAATACAGGCGTGAGATTATGTATGTATTCTTGTATTATTTTGGATGTGATTTAAGATCAATATTATGACCATATATTGAAATATTATACAATATCTATGTCTTTTGAACTATAAGTCTGCGTATGAAATTCATAAGAATTCAAAAATATTCTGGTTTCAGTTGTTGATTATTCGAGATTTGTTGTTTTATCAAATATCATTTAATAGGGCACAGAAACGTTATATAAACAAACGGAAAATCTAATTTTGTTTCACAAATCATCGAAAACATTGGCACTGGGTTACCCAATCTTGTAGCAATTACATGTGACCAAAAACAAAATTGGAAAGTTTCGCGTCGAGAAATCATTATTGTCATTTCACAACTTTGGTACGGAAATGATTTTTAGAGAGCGATCGAGGGTACAAAAAATTGTGCATTTTTTTAATAAAGCCAAGTCTTTACAGTTTTCAATTTTATATGTGAATATCATAAAAAAATAAACTGCGGTGCGAGTAACAACGGTAACGCGACATCTTAAGCGCAAGCGGTGATCGTGAAAATTCACTTTAAAACGTCAAAACTTATGCCGAAATGCATTGTCAAGGAAATAAATGTAACAACTGCACCAGAAATGCACCTATCTGTGTTCCAAACAGGAATCCACACAGAAATCGCTTCCGCCTCCGCTGGGCCGAGTCACCCGCTGTTAGCCCGACCACAGCCGTAGTATATTACATTCTCCTGCTTTTCTATTGTGCTATAGGATTATTCAGTACACTATTATATACCAAAGGTGCGTTCTTACAAATTCTTTAATATGGTGATTTACAAACCTTACAACTGTTACATGAGATGAATATATGTGCACTATTGATTAACACTACGTCTGTTTGTCAGCGCGATTTGACTTAAGCGACTTTTAAAGCATCTGGGGGGACAAATTCGAGGGAAATAATGAAAATCAAAAAGCCCCCATACATGTCGAGTTATTTTAACAAATCACGTCACACCGACATACAGATTCGAAATAAACGAAAAATAAAAAGTAAAATCTTACTTATAAGTTTTAGAAAAAATGTTATAAGAATTTTCAAAGAATTAACTTTTTGACTAGCGAATTAAATTACGTCTATATTTAAGTAATACGAAAGCTTTAGATTGCAAATCTGTACAGCTGTCTCGCTCGCACACGCGGGTGCGACAGAGACAAGCGATCAGAGTTCATATATAGGCCCACTGATGCATATATTGAAATAATTTTAAAGTTTATAAATATATTTTATTTCATTGTTTAATAATTAAAAATAATTACGAGATTCCATGTTAATACTAGACCATAAAAAATTCAAAGAAATTATTTTCTCTGTCTTTTGGATTGATTGGGAACAAGCTAGGTGGATATCGCTTAATAGTTAAGAAATATATTTTTGTCTTTTTCAAACTATAATGTTAGTATTAGTAAGAGGGAGACATTAACTCGCTTCCAACCAACAAAGCAAAAGCGACAAAGAAAGTTATAGCGATTAAAGAGGATTTTTAAATACTTTAAACAAAAAACTATTCAAAATTTTCAAATACACATATAAATTCATATTTTGACAAGAAAAACTAACTCTTTGGCGTGTTGAGCAAAATGTGGCGTGTGATTATGGCATCAACTAGCGGTACTAAACTCGAGCTTTTACGATATTTAATTTTAATCATATATAAAAATTACTGACTGTCGCGACTTCATTGTTTTATCACTGTTCGTTAAAAAAATCTGTAAATCACAACAAATTGAATTATTATTTGTAGAATAACATTAAAATTATAAAGGCATAAAACACTATACACACCGTACTTTTAAAAGGCCGACATAAATATTTCGATTTATAAAGAATAATTAGTAATTATTTCTCTATTGGAGTGATTACAGCACTGATTACAGTGCGGTAACTGTCTCGTCAAAATATGTATAATCAAATAGTTACCAAATCGTTTTGTTTAATTGGTTGTTGTAATTATAAATTTTACATACAGCGTGGAATTATTAAAGTCGATTTAACAATGAATACCGCGACAGTCTCATGTTCTACAATTACTTTTTCATACCCATAATAGTATGACTAATGGGACGTCGAATAGACAACATACTATTTATGCACATATTTCTATTTTCATGTAATATTTTTTTGATCCTAAGATTCTCTAAGACTAAGGCCTAAAACCCTCTCAGTTGTAGAGGAGGCCCGTGCCCAGCAGTGGGACGTATTGGGCTGATGATTAAGATTCTCTAAAAGTACAGTTAGCTATTAACATCATTCAAATGTATTTCATATATCCAGCTTTAATGATATTTCTAATAAAAGATTCAAGTTCTTTGACTTGAATTATTGCTTACATAATAAGAAATAGCGGACTATTAAATTTACATCTACCTTCATAACAGAATTCAAATCAAAATTTATTCAAGTGTTACACGCATAAGTGCAATACATATATTCTTTTACATTACGTTATTTTTTGGGCTATAGTACTGGATATGAAAAAGTCATTGCATACAAGTTTCTAGCATCAATTCCCTAAGTATGGGGTACCCTATGTCTCCTTACACATACAGTTACAGTACATAAGAATATTACATTACTTATTGTAAATAAATGCATCTTGTTATGGCAAATGTAGGAATGTCACAGTGTGAAGGAAATATTTGGGTGGTACGAACTTGACTGAAATTTCATGGTAGTATTGTTCATGTGAATTATAAGGGAATTTTATGCTCCATTTTTATTTATTTATACCGGTTTAATCATTTTTTATCACCTTTTCAACTTCATATTGAAACAATCAAATATGGTGCAATAACGTCAAACTGTTGCTGCATTTGGACAGAAACAATATCAAACATATATGTATTTCGAGCCAATAATTAGTTATTAATCATACTTGATGTTCTGCACAATCATGGCGGGAACCTAGGTTACAAGTGTCTACTAGATCAATTTAATTATAACATATTTCTACCAAAATTTTGTATATATTGTTGGAAGGAGCTATAGTGTTACTGGATGTTGGTATTTAAAACAATAAATATAAGTACAGTTTGGCAATTTTATAAAATGTAGGTGCGCAAACACAAATCAAGTTTGTACCACACAAAACAAGTCAAATGGATATAAAATGTGTACAAAATGTGAGCGTTTTAGTGAGCAAGTGTCATTATTGGTCACAGAGTATAATTTAGGTCGGATGTCGAATGAGATCACAACTTGTCAGACTAGTTTCAGATTGCATACAATGACACTATTATTTTTGATAGTTCAAGACATATCCTTTAATATCATAATATTAAAATCAACTTTAGTTTCGATAACGCCACAGATTCAAAATTCTAGGTTCCTATCGACATCTAAATTATGTGAAATTTTAGTTTTTTTTTTCGGAATATCTGTTCATTAACTATGTTATCGGGAAAACGGATTGATTTCTCACAAAAATTTAGTAATCTGAGACTAATCTAACAGTCGATAAATATGCTATTAGAAAGCAAAGGGGTTGTTGTTAGTCGATAAAAATATCGTTTTTTTTTCAATTGTGTGAATGTAAGTATGGTTAAAATCTTTGCCTTGGTGCCGGAACATTAGCCTAAATTACTAAATTACCCTACCCTACAGGTATTACTAAGTGTTTAAAATGTAAAATCCATACGTACAACGGGGTGAAAAAAATTCTATAAAATATTTCGGGAGTCCATCGCCTTATGGCGCGTAAAATTTCACAATTTCATTACTGAATACAATTCGATGTGGGTGCATTCTCATACGCGGGCAATCTTATCATGAGGTAAGGACACTATGCGGTTACAAATCAGACTAATTGCTTAATGACATTCTGCATATTCATTATTTAATATTTTCATTATCATTGTAATTGTTAATTGTTTAGTTTTAATAGTTTTTTACCAACTACACCTTATTTAAAAAAGATTCTCTAAAAAAAAAGGTTCTCTCGGATAAAAATTGCATTGCAAAAAAGATTTTGTCATGACACATAAGGTTGTGAATCGATTGCCCTTGTACGCGAACTGTCAGAGATACATAGAGAAATATAGAAGTGCAAAAATTCGATAAGATTGATCGAAATAGTCAAAATCTTAGCCAGTATTGACCGGTATACAATCAAAGTCATTCATAAGCCATCTTAATACATCTAAATGGACAAGTGTAAACACGGCACGTAGGTTTAAAATTATACAAAAACATAAAGGATACGTCTGTGTTACAGTCTTAATATAGAAGTGTACATATGTACGTGGTACATGGGGACTAAGGCCCGGACTGTTTGTCGACATTTTCACGCGGTTTGCGTTCACGTTACTTTCGATACGACAGCTCCACGTCATGGAAACTTAAACGTATTTAATGCAATCTGTAGGATAGGAACATCGATACGGAAACGTAACGTAAACGCAGCCCAAATGGTTAGCAAACGGTCCGAGTGCGGAAGCCTCTAGTGTCCACTAAGCTAGTATAATTAGAATTGCACTTGTTCAAGCGGCGTGCTCACTGCTCCCACTCGGCCTCGTCCACGCCCTCCATGCTGTCCTGTTCTAGCTTCATGTTCACTTGCACTTTCGCGTTCAGTGACTTCATGATCTGCAATGTAATAATCTATTTGAACCTATGTTCCACTACCAGCTATGTCCATATGCTATATCCATCCACTAAAATGACCCAGGGCGATTTAGAGCTTGGCATTTTTTAAATTTACTTTTACAATATTTTTTTTCGTGGTGTCCCTGTTGGCAATCCTAGTTAAATCTTGGTGAATAGTGGAATTTTTTAATGTAAGTAATAAATGAAAAAAATTAAAAGAATTTTGTAAAAAGTTCCACTTAGTTAAAAATCTGAGTATGTCATATGGTAGACACGAGAACAGTCTCGACACTGGAATATAAATTCCATGAAGTATTAATTTTTTGATAGCGTGTACCGTTGATAGAGGTTACAATCAAAACAACATATTTAGAATAGGCAAAACTATATCAGTTAAGGCATATCAATATTTAAAAAACATACATAAACTCACGCCTGTATTCCTTAAAGCGATAGAAATACCGCGTAATAGCATAATTGCTGTTTTTCAGGCACAATTTCAGACTCCGTACTTCTACTGATAAAATTCAAATGGAAAGTCCCAATAACACTGCTCGACGGGAATCGAACCCGAGGTCTCTATTTGGTAAATATTAGTGCATCAGCAATCGGTATAAAACAAGAATATACTGACGCTCTCCTGTTTCTCCTTGGCGTCCATGGGCACGTGCGATTTGATGAGGTCGGGCTTGGGCTTCTGCGGCGCGGGCCGGGCCGCCTCGCGACCGCTGGGCGACGAGCCGCTCTGTGACGATACTGGGGACCAGACCATACATACAATACTTTCTATTTATTTATACTATTAGTACGGTTACACCAATAAATATATCTTCATTGGTTATAAAGTCAGATACAAGGTGTATTCAGACCGTGATCGGAAACTAAGGCAGGTAATAGCTACGGTGATTACAAACCCATTGGCGTTAAAAAATCCCGACAAAAATGTTTTTTTTTACGTTTTCCTAACAATTATAGATATTAAATGGATGTAGATGTAAAGAAAACCTTTGTTTTTTGGCGAGATTATTTTTATGTCACGGTGTTAGTAATCGCCGCAACTATTATCTGCCTCAGTTTCCGATCACGGTCTGAATACACCCTGTATAATGAGTAGTATGTTACATACGCGACTCCATGCCGGGGGGCTGCAGGCTGACGGTTTTGGGTTGCACGACGTGGCCCGCGAGCCAGTCGCGGCCGCTCTGCCACGCCTCCCACGTCACCAGCGTCGGCGGGAACAGGTCGTCTTGGAACAACTCGCTCTGCAACACATACACATACACTCATACAACGTTACCGCCAACAATCACCACTCGACTCGCACTTAAATTCATTCAAATAATATTTATTGAATCTAATATAATGTCAAATACATTACTTAGATTCAGTCATGTCAAAATTTAGTTTACCACCCTGTTCGGAAGGCAGCCATCACTATAAAAGAACGAGAAAGAAACTCTAGTGTTTCTATTTTCAAATCAAGAAATAGTTTACAATATCGATACCAAGAAACGCATAAGTTTCAGTAAAACAAAACAAGACTATCGAGTAATCGCTTGGGAATTGAAAACTACTGGTATTGAAATCCACTTTTGGGTACCACTTGGAGGTGTATTAGAGCTTCTACTATCGATTTTTTATATATTAATACCGACATTGCTAAGTCTAACAAAAGGGATTTATATGCATTAAAGTCGATAAACAATTACGTTTTCATAAAGTAGATATATTCAACAGGACAAATTTGCCCTCACCCAATTAGCATCATATTTTTCAGCCACCACCGAATTCGTATAAAAGTAAGGTAAAAGATCCGTATCTCACCTTTATTCTGGGCACTGTGAACGACAGCGGCTCGATGTTACCGTTCGTGAGGCGCAACGCTCGAGCAAACTCCACCTAACAAATAAATCAATTAACCGTTTACATTTTGTTACTACATACATAACCTCACGCCTGTATACACCCGAAGGGGTAGGCAGAGGTGCATTTCTGCACCCACATTTCGCCAGGTATATCAGTCCCACGTAATAGGGGGCGAGCTTATTGCCGTTTTTCTGGCACAATTCCAGACTCCGTGCTGCTACTGAGAATTTCCTAATGGAAAAACCCGATCGAACCCAGGAAGTCTAGATCGCACGGCACATACTTGTGCCGCGATACCACGAGGCAGAAATTTGTTACTAAGGTATTTAAGTGCTGTTGTTTTTATATTTTATCATTATTACATGTGTAATGTAGCACTATGCTAGCATTCGATGCTATTTGATTTTCACACAGGTATTATACCATGAGGTGCTGGTTAGTCTTTATACTAACGCATATTACGTTTTCTTAATTTAGATATATTTTTATTGTAAAAAAACTTCACAAAAATTATTGGATAAATTCGATTGATGTTGTAACAGCCTCGAATATAGCGTGCGGCCGAGACGAAATCTTAGCAGCCTCGGTTTAAAATCACACACACCCAGTGTAATTTAAAAACAAAAATGTAGTGACGGCCTCGCGGTTTAGGCGCGCGGTCGAAAATATCACATACTTAAACGATAAAGGACACCGAAAAATTCTTAAGAATTTCTTAGATATGTAGTCCACCAACCCGCACTAGGCCAGCGTGGTGGACTATGGCCTAAACCCTCTCAGTTTTGAGGAGGTCCGTCTCCAGCAGTGGCACGTATATGGGTTGACGACGCGTGTTATGTGTAGGCAGCGGGTACCTTCTCTACGGCGACGAGGTTCTTGTGTAGGAAGGCGATGCCCTGGTGCAGCGTGGCGCAGCGGTGGTGCGACAGCGCGCACAGGTACGGCGGCTCGCACGTCACCTCGTAGCAGTAGATCGTCGAGTCGCCCTGCAACACGCAAAACAACATACATACATACATAAACTCACGCCTGTATTCCCCGAAGGGGTAGGCAGAGGTGCATTTCTGCAACCACATTTCGACAGGTATGTATTAGTCCTACGTAATAGGGGGCGAGCCTATTGCCGTTTTTCGGGCACAATTCCAGACTCCGTGCTGCTACTGAGAATTTCCTAATGGAAAAACCCAATAACACTTTGCCCGACCCGGGAATCGAACCCAGGACTTCTAGATCGCACGGCACATACTTGTGCCACGAGACCACGAGGCAGTCCAAACAAATAAATAAATACACCCAACAGTCATATATATAATTCTGTACCCACAGTAAGTTATAAGTTCTGTGTCGTGGGTAGAAAGAAAATTTCAACATTAACGTTATGTATTTTTGAATATTTTGGAATGGTTAGGGAATGCACGAATTGCTTCATTTATCAGCATAAAAGTACTATCTAAAAAGTAACAGCGAGATCGATAAAGCGTAGATGAGTCGTGATGGCCTCGAGGTTTGGGCACGCGGTCGAGAATCTTGACGATTGCGGGTTCAAACCCCAGGCACACACCTCTGACTTTTCGAAGTTATGTGTGTATTCACAATGAATTATCACGTACTTTAACGGTGAAGGAAAACAACGTGATGAAACCTGAACATCTAAAAGTTCTTATGAATTTCTTAGGTGTGTAGTCTGCCATCCCGCACTAGGCCAGCGTGGTGGACTAAGGCCTAAACCCTCTCAATGGTAGAGGAGGCCCGTGCCCAGCAGTGGGACGTATATGGGCTGATGATGAGTGTGAGTATCGAGCGTGTACCCGTCCGGTGAGGAAGAGCGTGTCGGAGTCGTGGTCGATGTGCGCGAGCAGGATGGCGGGCGACACGTCCAGCCCCACCGTGCAGCGCGCCGCCGCCAGCGCGCCCAGCCGGTACAGCACCACCTGCCGCTCCGACACCCTGCCGACCGCCACTCGGGTTTATACACGTACAATCAGATAATATTCCTTGCAGCCTCGTCTCGGCGTGAAGCCGTTTTCAGCGTCATCAGGCAGCGAGCACTTCTTCGACAAAGTGTTCTCCGTGCCCGCAGTGCCCGGGGCGGCCAAGGACCCAGGTGAGTCTATCTCATCATATTGTCTTTGTAATGGAATCATCAACCGCTAACCCCGTGGATACCCCGTGAATACCCCGTAAGATGGGACAATTATGCTGTGTAAAATAAATAATAGATCTTTAACGCTCCACGGTATACTATCTTGTCTTTTGTAGAGTCGAGGAACGTAAATTAGGTTTCCCTAATTATAGCTTGCCAAAGCACCCAGTAAATGTAATTTAACTAGCGCAAGGACCATATGAAATCATTGCTTATAGCTTCGTGGACACAATCCTGTACGTATGTAGAAATTGTCTAAAGCGACAAGACAGCCACTTGTATTTTATATTTAGCCCAGTTTCTCTACTTTTTAATTATATAATGTACAAGAAAGAGTAAATGAATGAATAAATGCATAAGCAGGTATGGGTAGGTATAGGTAATTATGGGTATAAGTGGGTTAGGTATGGGTAGGTATAGGTAATTATGGGTATAAGTGGGTTAGGTATGGGTAGGTATAGGTAATTGTGGGTAGGTGTGGGTAGAAGTGGGTAGAAGTGGGTAGGTGTGGGTAGAAGTGGGTAGAAGTGGGTAGGTGTGGGTAGGAATGGGTAGGTATGGGTAAGTATGGGTAGTATGAGTAGTAGTGCGGCGGTACTTGTCGAAGCCGGTGACGACGAGGTGCGTGCCGTTGAGCGCCCACACGACGCGCGCGCCGCGACTGCCGGCCGGGCCCGCGCCGCTCTCCACCGGCGAGCAGCTCGCGCGCGGCTTGTACACCTGCCACGTCAAACCATTCACTCACAATTTACATACTAATCATATGAAAATTGTATTTCCAACAGGACATGAACAGAATCATGAGAGTACAAACTGATGTTTCAATTTACGTCGGGGATTAGTGTCTCGGGTACAAGTGTCAGACACGCACCTTTGACTTTTCGCATTTATGTGTATAAATAACGCAAATTAATGTTGAATGTATGCATCATAAAGATAATTGTACTCTCAAAGATTCTCCACAATGAATTCGCTTAGATGTATAGTCTATCATACCCGAATTACACTAGCGTGGTCCAACACGTGGTCTTAGTCCACTAAGACCTGAGCCCTCACAGTTTAAGTGCGGTCTTTTACCCAATAATGCGACACATTTATACGCACCCTAATGAGTCCGTCCTTGCACACAGTGGCGAGGTACTCTCCGCAGGGCGACCAGTCCAGCGCGAAGATCTGGTCGGTGTGTCCCGTGAGCGTGATCTCTGCCGTGGGCTCCTCGGCGCTGAGGTCCCAGATCTTCACGGTGTGGTCGTGCGCCGCCGTGGTCAGAAGGTCCGAAGCCGTCGGATGGAAGCGGATGATGTAAATCTTGTCGGGGTGAGCAGAAAATTTACGGGCGGGCTCGTTTGTCGACTCTTGAAGGCCTGGTGTGAAGGTAAAAAATTTCAATATTTTTTATTCCATTATTGTGAAGAGCGAATTGTGATATATTTCAACAGTGAATGAAAATATTGTGTGAAAACTTGCATAATAATATTTCAGATTTCTTATTTTTTAATTTAGATTTTCCACATACACTAACCCACAATAGGACCCGTGCAATATGTGTAGACTAATAAAATCTATTTTTCATTCATCTTCTGTTAACGTTAACTTACATTCTAGACCTTTTACTTAAAAAAATACTGTACATCGACCACCGTTTTTATTTTTGTCAAAAAAAGAAATGATAGAAAGCAATATTATTTGTAAAGAAATGTGTATATTACCGTCCTCTGGTATGATCCACTCGCGCACGACGCCGTCGTCGCAGGCGACGAGCAGCCTGGCGGGGTCCCGCGGGTCCCACGCCCAGTCCTGCAGCGGCGCGGGGTGCAGCAGCGCGGGCGGGTGCGTGCCCGCGGGGTGCGGGGGGCGCGCGCGGGCCGCGGGGGACGCGCCGCGCGGCAGCTCCACCACGCCCACGCGCCCGCCGCCGCCCGACAGCGGCACGGCGCACCGCACGCCGTTCGCTGCAACATCAACAACATCATCATCACCACCACCATCGTCACCAACACCAACATCATCATCATCCTCAGGTTAAATTACCACTGCTATTCATAAGTCTGTAAAACCACTGCCTGCGTCGAACACCGACGTTTTAAAAAATATATACAGTCTAGGTACAAGACTTTTGTGACACGATCATTATGTAACACTACCTACTACTGCCGGCAATTTTAATTATTTATGTTTTATAGGGATCCAACTCAGTCAAGCGTTCAACAGTTCCGCGTTCTGAGTTGGAAGGCCTGAGACCCCCACATAGGGTAGAGCGGGGCTAGTTGAGCATAGGGGTAAGTTGGGCAATTAAAATATCTCCGAAACTATACATCAAACGCTAGCACGTCAAATGAGGGAAACGAGGGGGCGCGGGAGGGGAAATGATCACGCCACCGCTAGTGGCGAATTGACGAACGAGTAAAGTACACTCGCGTTTTGTTTATTTTGCGACCAAAAAGTAAAAAAATCGTTGCTGTGTATATTTCGTCTGTACGACTCAAATGTTATCCATTTTAAATCAGGAAAGTGTTAAAAGTTCATTAATTTGATGTATTTTTGATATCTAATGAGGATTTTGTTTGATCTAATACAGTTTTTTTATAACCTCACTTTTAATTCAAATATTCGGGTTGGGGAATGTTGAGCAACTGTTTCATTTGCATCAATTGCAATTCCGATGACGATGATGATTAGTTTTAGTCACTATTAATAATAATTCCTGTGTAAAAGTTCTTAAAAAAAGTCTGATTTTAAGTGGAAAGGCTGAATCTAATCCAAAAAATAATCTAATAATATGTTGCGGTTTTGTTGATTCGATTTTTATGTTAAAAATACCTTCAAAAGAATTTTAAGTTTTGTTTCACTAAGAGATTTAGTTTAGAGATTAATAAATAAACAGTTGATTATCAAATACAATTGTTATTTCTTTTTTAGAAACCTTGGTTAGACTAGAATTTCTAACTGCTCAATGTACCCCATACCCTTGCTCTACTTACCCCACCCATGGGGCACGTTGAGCATACCTGACTTTTTGCACTTAAACGGGAGTAACTTTTAAATGCTATATTTTGATAATAAATTACTATGAAGACTTTAAGAAGGAATAAATTACTTACCTATAAGTACAAATTACCAGCAATTTGGACCTATCTTTAAGGAACAATGAACAATCAAGTAAAAAATTGCTCAACTAGCCCCGCCCTACCCTACCATAAAATAAAAGACATAAAATTTCTATACAATATTTACCGTAAAAGCCGTTGCACTCCCCAGATATCTGTCGGCTGATATTCTTGATGTTTTCGATGTGCGTAGACTTGTGGCCGGGCGTGCCCTTCAAATGACGGAATTTGGACACTTTTCCTGTATACAGAAAACCATTGTTAAGTGACATTACATATTTAAAACAGCGTAAGGAAATTATACTGGAAGGACGCACTCGTTAAAGACTTTTGTCTTTAGGCTGTGTTGTAGGGGTGACGAAAAGACTCGACGAAGTTTTTTTACATTCTTAGGTGTGTAGTCCGCCAACCCGCACTAGGCCAGCGTAGTTAGCTGAGTGCTAAACCGTTATATCCGTTGTAGAGGAAGCCCGTGCTCAAAAGTGGCACGTATATGGGCTGATGAAAATACTCTTTAAAAAAAACCCTGGTATGTATTAGTGGAATATTTGGATTCACAAAATTTTACTCGGTCTCGACTGTTATATTATAACGTATTTTTACATATTTCAAAATTACATTTTTAAATAAAAATGCACCGGAATAACTATGATAGTTCAAAACTCTGTTGTAGTTATTAGGCCCTAGCGGAAATATGCCAATTTAAGCTAAATTTAAATAAATTGCAATATAAATAATAAATTGTATTGTTAGCATAGAGCTGAGGCGGTGGGTGTGGCTAGCAAATCACGTGATCGACACAACGTACGGCTGGTGACGTCATCGCCCCATCAAAGCGCAGCGCACGAGCACTGCACACTCACTACACTCCGGACATGCGCATCGCTCACTTATTAACCAGGGCTCTTGTCAATTCACTTTAAAATAATTTGCAAAAATTTAATCATTAAATACATAGGTATGTAAATCTTTTTTTACTTTTTTTTTTATTATTATTAAAATTTTGACGTTTCTACAGTAGTATATACATAGGCGGACACTGATGCTAATCTTTAATATTAAACACGGAAAACCTCACATCAACTTTGTTTCTCTTCGGTTAAAGACAGCGGTTTCACCAGCATGAAGTTGGCCCATTATAACTAAATTTTGACATTATAAAAAATTAGTTACCAAATACTGTTGAAGTACGTTTTGTCGTAACATTGGGTACGGACGAGCGCTTCTCCTCTCGGTCCGGACTCTTGCGTGACTTCAAAGAGTCTCTGCGTCTATAAAATATACAATATCAGCATCATTTTGTTTGATCATACACATCTCTGAAATTACTTAACGATTTTCAATGCAACTTTCGCAAATGCCATAGTCTTTGGCTTGGAGCAGCATTTTTTTTTTAAATCCAAATATAAGTGTATAGACAAGTGAGGAGTGTACCTGAGAGGTGCGGGTGAGGGGGGCGCCTCGCTCTCAGCCGCCACGCTCACAGACCGCATCTCGTACAGGCGACGACGATCCGCGATCGACTGGTTACCGCTGGAAGTCAAATATACATATTTACATATATACTCGTATACGAGCGGTCTCGCGGAACGTATTTGTGCCGTGAGATCTAGAGGTCCCGGGTTCGATCCCCGAGTCGGGCAGTGTTATTGAGTTTTGCAAAAAAATCTCAGTAGCACGGAGTCTAGAAATGTCCCCGAAAAACGGCAATAGGCTCACCCCTATTCCGTGGGACTGCTAAATACCTGGCAAAATGTGGGTGCAGAAATGCACCTGTGCCTACCCCCCTGTTAGTATACAAGATTAATTGAAAAATATTATGAGAATTGAACCCCCAACATCAATTTTAATATGCATTTCTATGTAAAATTATGAATGTGAAATATTTTTTTTATTATATATTATTTATTATAATACATACACATACACAAATAGATGCGGCACATAATATATACTCACTCGGTGGTCTCGAACACCTTCCGCCTGTCCACGGTGGCGGGTGTCTTGGGCCGGTAGCCGGAGTCCGAGGAGTTCACTTCCTCTTCTAGACTCGTGTCCGACTTGCCGTTCGTGTATTCCTCTGGGACACGCAAACCAAATATCACACAATCATCATAATTATTACAATGGTTTCATCTAAAAACGGGTGGCACTCCGGGAGTGTCTGCAGAAGGGAAAACTTCAACATTAATTATTTTATTTCATTATTGATAATTTTCGCACGAATTGTTTTATTTACCAGTATAAAAGTACTATCATTTACGTGATAAAATACAATATTTATTGCGCTATCGTACACAAACATGACAACGCGACAACAACGCATGACGACAAACGTCTTACGCATTTTCGATCAGAGTCACGTGATCCCTAACCCTTAGTTGTAGAGGAGGCCAGTGCCCAGCAGTGCGACGTATATGGGCTGATGATGCTGATATTATTATTATCAGTACCTTTGTTAGGTGCAATTTCCATGTCACTGGTAGGCGAGAGTGACTTCTCCTTATCGTCAGACTTGGCGACCGGCGTCGACGTCACGGGCGTAGTGGCGGTGGGCGCAGATGGAGATGATGCTAAAAATATTGTATATTTATTTATTCACACTTTATACAATAAATATTTCCGAAACAAAACTGAGCGGGACCTGGTGCTGCATGAATTTAAGTAGAATATGTTAGATGTAGGCTGGGTTCAAAGCATTCTGTCAAATCCAAAATCTGTTGTTGCCATATGTTTTAAGCTATATTTCTGTCTTAACTAGAACTAACAATAGTAAAAATAAATTTGAAATAACTACCTTTAATAAAAATAAAACAATTGACCTGTGTAAACTTAATGCACGAACTTCGAGCCCGCGGCCTTTCGTTTCGCACACTGGTGTCTAGTCACCTGCGCCACTGTGTTAGGGGCTGATGATTCCATTATTAAGATAATATGATGAGATAGACTCACCTGGGTCCTTGGCCGCCCCGGGCACTGCGGGCACGGAGAACACTTTGTCGAAGGAGAAGTCCTCGCTGCCTGACGACGCTGAGAACGGCTTCGGGCCGAGACGGGGCTGCAATCAATGTTGTCTATACTTTCAAACACTTTCAGTAAGAATAGAAATAAATAAAATAGTCACTCTGATTATTAAATACATTAGGATGCTACACTGTAGAACTTGTGTCTAGGATATCAAAAATTACGAGATTTTTCCAAAACATTTTTTTTTTTTTTTTAAGGATAAAGGAGGCAAACGAGCAAGTGAGCCACCTGATGTTAAGTGATCAACACCACCCATGAGTACCCATAATACCAGAGGAATCATCGGTGTGTTGCCGGCCTTTGAGGAAAATATAGACTCTCTGTAATAAATGTCTGTTGGTCATACAAAATGGAATCTCATTCGATGAGAAATATCTCTCTCTCTCTCTCTCTCTCTCTCTTTCTCTAAGCAACTGCGGAAGCGAAAGCACTTTTGGTCCATCCGCCTGAAAACAAGTGGTATAATGAAGGATAGTAAAAACGCCCAGACCCGAAAATATCTGTTGGTGATACAAACATGTCTCGATGAGAAATCTGTCTAAGCAACTACTACGACAAGTCACTTTTTGTCCATCCAAGAAACATATGAATTTATTATGTTGATAATATTGCAGTAACTATCCCAGATAGTAGATTGGGAGATAACAAAGATTAAAAAGACATAAATAAGGTACGCAATAAGACATGGAAATAGCCATTAAAATTCCACACAAAAAAACAACCATGGAACGCGTCCTTCTTGGAGCAAAGAAAAAATAATAAAAAATACCTAAAAATATTAGATTTTTAATTGCTATCCTTTAAATAGGTAATCCGCCTTCTTTTCTTCTTTATTTACTATAAATGTTAAGATATGGTGTTAATAAACACCCGAATCATACAAGCGTATATTTATAAATTAAAATACGAATTAAAAAAAGGAAACAATATGCTATAAAAGGAATCATTGATGTACTACTTCTCTATCTACAAAACAATACCTTGTAGCCAGATATTTGGACTGACGTGGTCCTGGGTTTCGGCTTGGGAGCTTCAGAGTGCTCCTCCATGGACCCTGGCTCCGAGATCGATGACCTTGGCAGAGGTTTCGGAGCTTGCATAGGCACGCCATTAATCAAACTGTTACTCCTTGATAGAGAACTCTCGGTTGACTCAGAACTATCCGTTTTCTCCAAACTCTTTTCGGTCTTCTCAATGGTCTTTTCAGTCCTTTCCGCTTTCTCGATCTTCTCACACTCGAAGTCTTCTGATTTTTTGTCGGTATAATTGTCGTGTCCATTATCGGTGATTTTCTTATGAAAGCCGTTGGTCTCTTTAGGATCTTTGTTCTTTTGTTTTTCCATGCCTTTGATCATGTCTTTCACGTTGACGAAATCAATCCGGTCTTCGTCTTTTGGCTCCGGCGTGGGTGGAGACTTGACCACCGGCTTCTGGTCTTCAATATGTACTGGCGAAACAGGCTTTCTAATCTCAGACTTTTTGATTGGTGGCATTGCTAATATAGATTTTATTACTTCGTCCAGATTCCCACGATGCACCTATGAGGAAAAAATGCCTTCATTATAAATACACAAGAAATACAACGTGAAGAACTTCGAAAAAAAATTAAACGAAAACGCAAATAAAATAAAAACCAAAAAATACTTACGTGAAAAAAAACAAACTACACAAATGAAACTACTAAAAAACACTAAAACCAATAAAAAAAACTAAACACCCAAAAAAAAACACTAAACCACCAACACTAATATCTGAAAAAAATGCAAATAAAAAGTTAGCCAAGGCGGGGAGTCGTGTATACAAAAAATAATTAATCAGGAAAATAAATAAAGGGGAAAAGTCTTCTAAATGTTATGCCATCTAAAAACTACCATTTTGAGAATCAAGATTTTTGTAAACGTCGTTTTACATGATTTCAATACGTCCTTTGTATGCTTTACTTTAAATATTTTTACAAACATTTAATTCAATTCATAAAAATGTATTTTATAAGTTATGAATGTTTAAATTAATAAATGAAAATAGTAAATGTAGTATTTATTTCTTAGATTTAATTTACGCTACTCATTTTTTATTTGAAAATGTTTTCCTTACAGAGGAACTAAAGTTTTTGAATATAAATTAAACCTATATTTCGTTGTATCATGAAAAAATAGCGACCATTTTTTATCAAATGACTTAATTTGTTTTCCCTTTTGTATTATTGTTTTTAAGATCACATTGAATGGTAATCCCTGATAATTACCTATTGAATAAATAAATCATGGATCAATCAATGTTTTTTTTATTCGTAAAAAACATAAAAAAATACTTTTCTCACGGAAAATACTCTTGAGTCGCTGAGGGAAAAAGCGATGGAGTACGGGTTAAAAAAGGTTAAGCGTAAAGTAGCTTGCGGTACAGCCGAAATG
Organism: Hemaris fuciformis; assembly: GCA_907164795.1. Lineage (NCBI taxonomy): Eukaryota > Metazoa > Arthropoda > Insecta > Lepidoptera > Sphingidae > Hemaris > Hemaris fuciformis. Next base: position 2,465,888 of record OU015452.1, read on the forward strand.
ATAAAAACACAATAATACACATAAGCGGGGCCGGGCCTAGTCAATAGACATTATTACGAAATATAAATGAACTTGAAAAGAAACACCAAATCATTTTATTCCACCCTTAACTAAATATTAATTATAACTATTAATATTTTCCAACCTGATTTTATAAAAAAAATCTATCGTTAGTTTCATTTATCGTACTTCCCATTAGTTCTTGGAGAACAAAGCTTTACTAAAAAAAAATTGCTTCACCAATAAGTCATGCACATTCAGCACGTAATGATGTTGACCGACATGAAGTTAGCACTAAACAATTAATTCTTTTTCACTGATTAAGAAGTTTACAGATTATAAAAACCGTATCCTTATTTCAAAAGGGGTAAATAGGGATTTCAAAGATAGCGCGGGAAATCAGAATTAAATTATATAAAACTTAATGGAATTATTTTCAAATTTTCAGGGCACGTAATTTCTTGGGAGTTCTAATAGTTATCACATCGTGAGTAATCGATCCTGTGGGCAAAAGCTAGTGTATGATAATGCCAATCTTCAAGTCGGTCAATACCCATTGAAACTATACAAAGTACACACCTGGACGCAGTTGTTCGCAGACGGGTTCAAGGATATATTAGGCACGGGGTGATCTTGGTTGTCGAGCCACATCGGAGCGCTCAGATATGTCACCGAGCCGCTAGTGTCGGGGTACAAATCAGCGTGGTATTCCCGATAGCTCTGCGAAAGAACATATTACATATACTCACGCCTGTATTCCCAAAAGGGGTAGACAGAGGTGCATTTCTGCACCCACACTTCGCCAGGTATGTCTCACATAATAAGGTGCGAGCTTATTGCCGTTTTAGAGACATATTTCCAGACTCCATGCTGTTACTGAGATTTATAGACAAACCCAATAACACTTTGCCCGACAGGGAATCGAATTCGGGACTTATAGATCATACAGCGCATACTTGTACCGCGAGACCCCGAGGCAGTCCATTTTATATAGTAATTTTGTTAAATGGTACCCTTTACGAATGAACTATATCAGAGCCATCATCTTTTTACGAGGCGTTTGACAAAAGTCATTCATGTGTCAATTTATCAGGTTAATGTGCCACCTTTTGGGATCAGCTTTATACATTTGGTTCTGAACAAGTCGACACAGTTAGTTGAAACTTAGTAGTTTTACTGTTTGGATCACACAACATAAAATACTCCTTAAGTGGGCGGAAAAGTTAATTTGCTCATGAAACTCATAAGAACACTAGTTAAGTATCTACCCTACTGGAAATTAAAAATATACCTTTCTAGGCACTTGATACATGATGGGTACAACTGAAGAGCCTGCTAATTGTAGCACCCTGTTGACTTCACCTTCCATCACTCGCAACGCTCTCTTCGGCACTAGACAAGCGCCTTTGGTTTGTTCGCCTGAAACAAATTCTTGTATGATGCCAAAGCCTTGAAATATGAGGAAGGATGTAGCGACATCTATACTAACAATGAGGCAAATTATATAACCAGACAATATAAATTTGCTTCGGAGTAATGTGCCATCGAAATTTGTTTTAACATTCTGCTTTCTAGAACAGAAAACCATTGGGATCACTATATTAATGAGCTGACACAATAGGACTGAGTCGTGTTAAGCAAAGAAACAAGTAACAACCAAAGTAAATAATACAACTGTACATTGTATTTCGACATTGATCGACTCATCATGCCCTTGCCCTGTTCCCAATTCTATTTGGGGTCGACGCAATATATTATATCCTTCCTAGCGTCTCTATCAGCCGTCATGTCTTCATTCACCCCTTTTTCTTGCTTATCTTTCCTCACACACTCCATCCATTTCTTCTTTAGCCTTTTTCTGCTTGTCCATCCTTCAACTTTCATACTCATTACTTTTTTACCTACATATGCTTCATCATTTCACGTAACATATCCATGACATGATGATGATGATATTTAAAAAATATATTAGAATTGATAGAATTAGATTGACAGAATTGTATGGTCACCAGAATGGCGGAGTCCCTCGATGAGGTAGGGCTCCCTGTCGGTGAGTTCCATGTAGAGGATGGTGGTGTCTCCCTTGCCCGCCAGGAACAGCATGTTGGTGTCGGCGTCGAACAGCGGCATCAGCACGCCCGTCGAGCAGTCCAGCTCCAGCGTCTTCTGCGCCTGCGACAGCTTGCGCACGTCGCGGATCATTATCTGCCGCAGCCGGGCAGAGTCGAAACCTAACGACAAATACATTATGCTTACCATTCTAATAATATAATACACACGTTTTATCATCCTCACCATTATCATTGTTATCATCATCATTATCATCATCGTCGTCATCATCATCGCCATCATCACCACCATCATCATCTCCAGCCTATATACGTCCCACGGCTGGACATAGGCCTCCCAAGAGTTTAAAGCGTTAGTCTACCCCGCTGGCTTAGTGCGGGTTGATGGACTACATACCTAAGAAATTCTTAAGAATTTTGTATGTTTCCTCACGATGATTACCTTCACCGTTAAAGTATGTGATAATTCATTTTAAATACACATATAACTTCGAAAAGTCAGTGGTGTATGCCGGGGGTTTAAACCCGCTAGCGCCGAGATTCTCGACCGCGCGACTAAACTTCGAGGCCATCGCTACTTTTTTTAACGAAATATTAAGGTGGTATTCGCTTGGACACAAAAAAATGTGGTGGAATATTTGTCTTAGCGTCCAGGAAAGGTCAGAGTAAGTAAATAGTACTCATAAAGTGAATACCTACTTGAATTTTATATCTACACAAACTTCAACAACATTTATAAGAAAACAGATATGTAGATATTGTGCACAATAATAGAATTAGTATCTTTACCTTAGAAAACCCCGCATGTTGCAAGTACAGTTACATTTTTGTCTTGTAAAATCCTTTAAATAATATTATACTTGAATAAACATAATTATGAGTGGTACATACCAGTGGTAAGTATTCTGTCCTGGTCTCCAAGCCACACGACCCTGCTGTCCTTGATATTCTGGTGGCTATTGGCCACGTCCAGTACCGAGGTGGGGGCGCGCGGGTCCAGTATGCGGACCTTCTTGTCCTTGCTCGACGTCGCCAGCAATCTGCCGTCCTTCTTCCACGAAGTAGACTGAATCACTTCTCCGTGGTCTTTGTTCACTACGAAGAAACTGAGATCTCAGCATATACAGGTAAAAAAGCACTTGAGATATGTTCTATCCATAGCGGCCATTATAAAGGAACTAGTGGATACCGACTTTTTATACAGCTGTTAGAATGAGCCTTAGTCCAGAACGCTGGCTTAGAGCGGGTTGATGAACTAGACATAGCTGAGAACTTCCTTGTGGAATGTCATAAGGGTGTGTCAAATTTACAATGTTAAACCTTTAGTGTATACATATGTAGTTCATCATAATCATCATCAGCCCATATACTTCCCACTGCTGGGTATGGCTCTCTTCTACAAATGAGAGGGTTTAGGCTTTAGGTCTACGCTGGCCTAATGCGCGTTGGCGGACTACACATTTAAAAAATTCCTAAGAACTTTAAAGTGTGCAGGTTTCCTCACGATATTCTCTTCATCGTTAAAGTCAGTGATAATAAATTGTGAATACACACATAACTTTGAAAAGTCATAGGTGTGTGCCTGAGTTTGCAACCGCGACAGCCGAGAACCTCGAGGCTTTCACTTTAGTAGGCATATGTATGTAAGAAATTTGATAAGTTTTTGGCCGAGAACCCACGGCTAAAGAACACACACTCACCCTGACCTGAAGTAGTATGCAGCGGAGCAATTCAGCACTCGCATTTATTCATCTATCTAAATACAGACAATATTCCCTTACCAAAAGCCTCTTTCTGCTTGGTCAAGTCCCACAAGGCCAGCTCGTGTCCGGACGCGACGTGTATGAGTCCGTCGGCCACCGGGTGGAAGCCCACATTCTCCACGCGGCGCTGCTTCTGCGACAACGTGCACTCGGCCGTCGACAGAGACTCCTTCAGACCTTCCGGCGGAATGTGCCATACTTTCACCTGGAAATTCATTCACCATTACATTGCAATGTTGAGGATGAAATAAAGTTTAAAAAATATGGATACGGCATAGTCCTCACTTACAAGATGTTATAAACAGTCAATATATGCCATTATCTGTTAAAAATTCGTGATGACTTCGGGGTCTAGGCACGCGTTCACAGGCACACACCTTGAACTTTACGTAGTTATGTGTGTATTCACAATGAATTATCACGTACTTTAACGGTGAAGGATAACATCGTGAGGAAAACTGCACACCTAAAATGTCTTAGGAATTCCTTAGGTGTGTAGTCCGCCACCCGCACTAGACCAGCGTGGTGGACTTAGGCCTAAACCCTCTCAGTTGTAGAGGAGGCCCATGCCCAACAGTGGAACATATATGGGCTGATAATGATGATGAATATTAGTAAGTAAGATTGTAAAATGTTACACCTTATTTTTCTGTTGGTGGATATCAGGGCAGATACAAATATCCTAAAACCAGCAAATTGGGCCTATGACAACTGGGATAAATGCAAAAGTATTGCTTGTGGTAATTTTTCTGTGCGATAGTAATATTATTCTGGTTCAAACAACCAATTCTTACTGTTGCCACTTTCTTAATCCTTCTACTTATCAATGCCATATAACAAGCAATGCCGGAATACAAATTACAAATCTATGAATATGACAACTCACATTAACATCCATATATGGTAACACAGAACAATGACCCAAAAAGATATGGTTTTATTTATCTATTGTTCTATAATATATTGTGTCCCAAACCATCCTATTATCAACACTTCATATTATTTGTATACATTATATTTGTAACTTGAAATATCATCCTATAAAATATGATTCATAGCAAGGTTGCCTGGAAGAGATCGCTCACAGCAATAAGGGCAACCATTGTAGTACCACAAGCATCTCAAATATGCTACTTCATGTTTGCTTTTGTCTTTTTTATGATTTGCAATAAAGAGTTTTGCAATAGTATTGTATACCTTACACACTAAAACCATGTCTTGACTGGTAAAAGGGCAAAATAAAGGGTAAACATATTTACTTTAAGACAGCCCCGTGGCGCAGTTGGCTAGACACCAGCTTGCGAAACGAGAGGCTGCGGGTTCGATCCCCGCACCGAGACTAATGTTTGTGTGAACCACAAATATTTGTTTTGGGTCTGGGTGTATGTGAGACCGAAAAGTCTCTCGTAGTTTCTGATACCCACAACACAAGACTTGTATCTTAGTGTGGGATCAGAACTATGTATGTGACTGTTGAGTGTATTTATTTGTTTATTTATTTTACAGATCGAGTATGAAAATCTCTATGATTAGAGGTCAGGCAGCCTATCAGATTTGTTAGCTTGGGCCTCATCATTCACTTGTACATATTTATTTTACAACTACACAAGAAAGACGATACCTAATATTTCTAGATATTATTTCAGATCTTTCTATAAAATGCATGATATCTACATATTATGTTACTACCAATGATGTGTCACATGTACATACATTTCACATAAAATAAATTAACTAAAGGTGTTCTATTACATGAAATCAAGCACCTGTAATGCTCACATAGTTGCAGTCTTTCACAAAATTTCACTAGTTTCATTAATGAAATAGTAGACTAGTGTTTTTGCTCCAGTACACAATTGGGACGGTGAAAGATACACCACTCATTGCAAAAATGCTTGGTCGAAATCCCTAATTAATACTTATTGTACTCAGTGGTGGTACCTTCATAAAAGCCCAAAAGCGTAAGACGTTAAGTGGTGGGTTTTTGGGCTTCTATGGAAGTACCGCCACTGATTGTACTATACATAGTTTTGAGTTCAATATAACAAGGTTGGATGATTTTTCACAAGTTGTACACTCTGATACCGTATCTATGATTAGATTGTATATTACAATTGTTGATATCAGATGAAATGATAAGTCAAATTCCCTATGCAAATTGCATCATATCAATATGCTTTTTATGATAGGACACATAAATATATCTATTAATTAAATGCATATTTAAGCTGAGCCTAATGTTCTTGTAAGTAATAATTAGGCAGGTATATACAGTGGCTAAGAAATTATATCTTTTACTTATCATTATTGTGAATACCAGAAATCATGCTTTTGTGAGTGATTTTTTTTTACCACAAACAAAGCAAATTTATAATAAATTTCCATTAAAATAAAATAAAGATAGGGTTATCACTTTTACTAAAAATGTCCCCTATTTTTCAATTGTTATCTGGTATTGAATAGTTTAAAACTGAAATATAATTAAAATAGGGTTGGCTTTCCTCAAAGGGGTGACCCCTAATTAATATAATATGTTGTCTGGCATGCAAATTAAATGGTTCCCTTGTGTTTTATGTACAGACAAAGGCCCATTAATGCTTAATGACTTTTAACATTGTAAATATATGCCCAATGCTAAAGACTCCATAATGGCTTCAAAACAAATACAAATAAGGAAATATTGCATTGTAAATCATGAACAGGATTGATTTTTAATATTACATACATACATACTCACGCCTGTATTCCCCGAAGGGGTAGGCAGAGGTGCATTTCTGCACCCACATTTCGCCAAGTATGTATCAGTCCCACGTAATAGGGGGCGAGCCTATTGCCGTTTTTCGGGCACTTTTCCAGACTCCGTGCTGCTACCAAGAATTTCCCAATGGAAAAACCCAATAACACTTTGCCCGACCCGGGAATCGAACCCAGGACCTCTAGATCGCATGGCTCATACTTGTACCGCGAGACCACGAGGCAGTCAGCAGAGCAGTTTTAATATTAATGATAAATAATTAAATCAATAAATTTTCAGTAGATAATGGGTATAAATGGAGGAAAATCACCAAGAGTTACACAGAATTTCCATTTTATAAAGATTTTCTATGATAATTAGGTGGAAATGTTAGCTAATCTTTGCCACAGTTTCTAGACAATCTCTTTGTCTTTTCTTTCCATTTAAGACAGATGTGGTATGTTTATGACAACTTTTAATTTTGAGCTTAATAAATTAATAAATTTCTAAGCAATTATTAGTTAAAGTATTATATTTGTGATAGAAAATATAACAGCATAATTGATGCACTTACCAATGAATCCTGCGATCCCGTCAACAGCAATCCATCATGGAATGGTGAGAACTCCATATCAGTTATGGTATCAGAGTGTGCATGAAGTAACGGCATTGTTTTACTCTTCCGTCCACAATCATCCAGGGGCAGCACTGCCATGCTTGATCCAACATGCTCCCAGTTAAATGCCATAAATGAGGCAGACGCACAAATATTGTTCCCATATGTCTGGTAAGAGCCAACACAAATGTCTCTGATGCACGCTTCAGGCTTCGGCACGATAGGCGCCGCATTTTTGTATTTAGAAGCTTTGAAACGCCACGCCATGTTTATCCACTTTTTGTTAAAAAAATGTTGCTCAGTCTTGATTTGGAATGTATAGTGGAGCTGAAAGAAAAGGTATTGTTCAACTTTGGAATCCAGCCGAATACTTGGAAATTCTGCAATATTAAAACACTGGCCGAAATTTTTCGCGTTCGCACTTAGCATTAAAAAAAGAAACTGGCACAAACCACTTCACCATACAAAAAAGAACAATTATGTATTCTTGTTACTGTAAAACGGTGACACAACAATTACTCTTCAGGTTTTGACAGAATTTCATGCTGCACATTTCTATAAATCCAATATCTACATTTAATTGCATTTCTCTTATACGTGACCAATTTGAAATTCTAATCAGAACTGAATCACTACAGCCATTTGGCATGTAAAAAAATTAACCAAACGAATTGAACTGTTTATTGAAAATGTTTATTTGTATATTTTTAATTACTTACATTAAGTGTATTAGTGAATAAATACAAAATAATTTACACCTTTTGTTTTGAATAACTCGACCGGCTGACACCGGAAATTAATTGATTTTAATATTATAGAAGACAAGCGCGACGCACTTTTATTTTGTACTAATTTCTTTATCACCACACTTCATATTTATAAATAATTACTCACCTTATCGGGTGAAAATTACTAAGAAATTCGATTTCCGCAGACACTCCCCCTAAACGTCGGCCATTTCAAAGCGACATTAGGGTGGTGGAGGAACGGATCGATAATAATATGGAAACGTCACTGAATATTAGTCGATTTATGTCCAACTATTATGCATCCAATTATTTAATGTAATTAGTAATTACTAAATTTCACTCCTAAATCCATAATACCTAGTATTTAATATAGAATGTACTTATATCTATGTGAGAAAATAAATGATCACAAAATAATTATATCGCCGTACTCAATATACTCCTTGTAACGGAACGTAATGCCATCAATGTATGTACATCTCCAAATATGGTAAAAAAGGTTTGGCGGGAACTTTAATTAAAATGTCAATGTGTGAGTTGGAATCAAAATTATAAAAGTATCCAATGGTTCCTGTATTTTGATGTAAGTACCTATGTAATTACCATTGTCAATTATTATAAAAGCTATGTATTGACATTCAAATTTTAGTTTTTCAAAAAAATGCACAATTTAAAATTTTTGCATCAAGGAATATTATGTATTTTTTTTATAAACGGTTAGATAGCATCCTTACGTCTAATTAAAGCAAGGTGGGTGTTAGGGTTTCTTATACAGTTATACTTAGGAATTATTTTATTGCCGAAACCGACTATTTTTGAGATCAAAAATGTCCTTGTCCTAGGCTAAAGTCTACAGATTTCCTTTTTCAGACTGCCTTAATGCCATATCATTTGCTGCCATACCCATAATGTTATGTTAGGCTATCGAATCGTGCAATTTACAATAGAGTATTTTCGTTAGGCAATCAGTGAGTCACTGTGGCAGTGAAAATGTTTCTGGTTATTGGTAATAGTACCATTTCACGCTATATTTAAGTTTGTGTATGTTTAATATGATTTTCGGCACTAAAAAGGCTGTTGCAGCTGGCTTTGCGCGTATTCAAGTTTCTTGTCTATTAATTACGAAAATATGGCTGAACACATGGCTAAATACGTATATTTAGACTTGTTTGTAAAAAAAAATGAATCAAAGGCTAAGGATATTTGTCCAGTAAAAGGCTAGCTTAGCTTTGAACAAGTTAAATATGAAACTAAAGATGGGTATCGTTACCACCGGACAAGGCACGAGCTCCCGTTTGTATGCAACCGTTTTTCAACAGCGCGACAAAATTGTCCAACTGGCGAGAGGCAATTGCTCGAGAGTAGGGATGTTAAAAAACTAATCGATTTTTACAGTAAAATTAATTGTTTTTTAATAATTCGATTATATAAATTACGTGTGTAAATCGATTTTCATAAACAGCGCCGTCTATGCGACGGATGACATTTTGGATACAAGAAAGTTGACACAATAATGTTTTAGGTAACCTTGGTTTTTTTTTTTAATTGTTAATATAAAAAATAGATTTGTATTAAAATAGATTATTTATTTTTATTTAATCGATTCTTTTCCAATAATGTCACATCCCTACTCGAGAGCCCAAACTCCAGTCCTCAATTTACTTGACTATCAGATGGAGTATGGACCATTTGTTGGTGATGATGACGATGATTCAATAAAACACAACAATCTATATCCAAAGTGATCATTTATTGCGAGTATTACAATAATTAAATTTCTTTGGTGAGAATTAATTCCATTACAATCAGGAAACATTAAGTAGTTAATATACCTAATTCAGATCCAATTAAAAATGTCGAACAATTATCATAACAAAACGCTAAACAATCAATTACATCTTAGACCTAAATGCATTGTTTGCCCGCCGTATATTCTAATCATAAATGGCGTTGAATAGTATTTCGGAACTGGGAAAGAATTGTATTCCACCAAATTTAAAAAAGGAAAACATGAATGCCATTTCTTTTAAACATTTTTTTAAAATTGTAATTGTATAGATGTTTTCTGTAATCAACGCCATCTAGTAACAAAAATACGCAACAAAAGGCACATAAACATTTACATCTAATTACAATGTGTTAAATTTAATTCAAACAAGTTAAATTGCACCATAGTTAGTTTATTTTAATAAAAATCACGTAGCTCTGTATGAATAATTATTTATAAAACATTTAAATAAATTATTTTACTTTATTGTGGGTAATAAGTAGATTAAAAGTACATCGGCACCATTACTACTGGAGCTAATATAAATGACGTCACGCATATCCGAACTCTATCTTTTCTATTCACATCATAGTTGTATCCATAATAGTTAAACAACAAATGTGATTATTAATATATTCTTAAGTCAATACGGGCTATAATATGAAAACATTATTTCTTTAAGACCTTTTATGCGCCATAAAATAAATTATGAAACACATGAAAATATGTAAATAAATAATATGTTAAAATGTAATGTTTAAAAAATAATATTAATTATTATTGCTTGGGATACGTCGATAACCCTTGCACACCGCTTCCTAATCAGTTAAAGCACCTTTTCTTTTAATGTAACAAATATTGTATATAAATATGTATAACATTGACGTAGACAGAATAACACCCAATATGGCAAGTTCTGACCTTATCACAGAAGACATTGAATTGGTAAGATACATTATCCAAAAGTAATATTTATGTTACATTATTGTAACATTCAAGTACAATCATTATCAGTTCCATATACTTCATTGTGATATAATTTAAAATATTTGTTCAAAAAATAAAATAATTTTGTTTTTATTACAACAATAAAAGAACGGGCTACGTGCCACAAATATACAATACAAGTTTAGAAAGCCAATCAGTAACTGAGGCCCATGGTAAGTTATGGAAGATAGCGATAAATTATACTTAAGTAATCAGGCTTCATTTAAACCTCGTCAATAAACACCACGCAAATATTTAACTATTTTCTTGACCTCACTGTACTTCAAGCTTTAACATACATGAACATTAGCAATTTCTAACACAAGATATTTTTTTCCCAACAGATATTTATTAAAGAGAACTTCGATCTAGATATGAGACATTTGCAGCTGATAGATACTAAAATAATTTAAAAATAATATTAATATTTTTACTCTCACTGTAAAATAAAAGTAATAATAAACTCAATACATTTAACAAGCTTCATACACAACAGTTTATTTCCATATTTAAAAGGCTCAGTCAGGGTGATATTCGACAATCGTATTCGGTAATAAACAAGAAAAAAATGTATGTACAATTACGATTTTAGACTCTAAAGTTTGTCTACTGCCACTGATGGGTTCTTGAGCTGTTTTTAACCGCTTTTAAAAGGGAATATCTAGTTTGATTTCGTTATAAGGTCCTTTTTCCACAGCAAAGGCTCGGCATACCAACAATTCTTAGAGCCACTTTGATTCAAAAAAGATACTGATATCCCATTCTTAAGGTACGCGAGATACAACACATTTAGCCACCATACATCAACAAGAGCAATAGAAATAAACATAACGACAACATTACAAAGAATAGGATCGCTAATAATTCGTGTATACATCATCCGTACAAATGTGAGAATATAATAGAATAAATATAACCAATAAATGTATTTTAACAAGCAGCATTGCCCGGCACGTAACCATTATAAACATGATACACAACCCTAGGGACCAATGGCATCGCACCGACGGTTTCTCATATTAAAAATAAGTTTTTTTTTTAAATAAATACACCCAACAGTCACATACACAGTTGTGACTCACACTAAGATACGAGTCTTGTGTCGTGGGTATCAGAAACTACGAGAGATTTTTCGGTCTCACAAACACCCAGACCGGACACAAGTATTTGAGGATCACACAATCATTTGTCTAAGTGCGGGAATCGAACCCGCGGTTTCTCATATTAAAAATAAGTTTTTTTTTTAAATAAATACACCCAACAGTCACATACACAGTTGTGACTCACACTAAGATACGAGTCTTGTGTCGTGGGTATCAGAAACTACGAGAGATTTTTCGGTCTCACAAACACCCAGACCGGACACAAGTATTTGAGGATCACACAATCATTTGTCTAAGTGCGGGAATCGAACCCGCGGCCTGCCGTTTCACAAACTGGTGTCTAACCACCTGCGCCACGGGGCTGTTATGCATGAGCAAATGATACTTAAAAAGCAAATAAGTGTTTTAACCGCTCTATTTTATATGTTAAGAAGACGGCTGTATTTTTCATACCTACCATTGTTTCGCATTATCTAGAAATCCATTATTTTGGCATGCCAGGTAGTAATTTTGTATTTTTACATTTTCAAAACATTCCATAAATGTTTTCTGTAGTCATAATATTAAACTTCAATGAAAAGGCGCCATATCTACACAAATTTGCGTCGTTCTGAGTTGTTACAAATATGTGGGCCGCCACAGTCGTATAACTCAACAACATAATCATAAATACAATGAATTTTAATGACTGCCTCGTGGTCTCGCGGTGCAAGTAGGTGCCGTGCGATCTAGAGGTCCTGGGTTCGATTCCCGGGTCGGGCAAAGTGTTATTGGGTTTTTCCATTAGGAAATTTTCGGTAACAGCACGGAGTCTGGAAATGTGCCCGAAAAACGGCAATAGGCTCGCCATTACATATTACGTGGGACTGATACATACTTGGCGAAATGTGGGTGCAGAAATGCACCTCTGCCTACCCCTTCGGGGAATACAGGCGTGAGTTTATGTATGTATGTATGTACAATGAATTTTAATGTACCACATTTCCAAATAAACTTGCCGTGGTATCGTTAGTCTCCGATGCACATTAATCGCTAAGGAAGTTTAAACACATTAGTTACAACTACATAAAATGCATTGTTAAACGAGTTCAATAACCCTTTTTCCTCTAGAAGATTTCTCCAGTGAAATCGTTAAAATAATGTACAAAATTGACACATAAAATGCGAGTAATTGTTAATGTGATGTCGAAGTACAAATATAAAAAATATAAAAAAAATATAGACACCTAAAACATGAACGTAATAAATACAACTTTAAACGCTATGTATTAATTAACAGATGACTTGAATACTGTTATCTAGCGTTCATTTACAACAATAATGTCGCTAAGACACTGCAAAAGGCAAGAAAACATTAAAATAATTTATGTACTTATATACCACAGTTATTCACTCTATTCTATCAACATTATCAGCCCATATACGTCCCACTGCTGAACACGGGCCTCCTCTATAACTGAGAAGGTTTAGGCCTTAGTCCACCACGCTGGCCTAGTGCGAGTTGGCGGACTACACACCTAAGAAATTTTAGGAGTGCTGGTTCCCCACGATGTCTTTCTTCACCGTTAAAGTACGTGATAATTTATTTTGAATACACACATAACTTCAAAAAGTTAGAGATGGCGCCGAAGTTCTCGATGGCGCCCCTAAATCTCGAGGTCATCACTACTTGTACAGCAAATGTTTATTCAATACTAAGTGACTGTTATATGTAAAGACGGATAATAATGGAATCTAAAGTAATTAAAAAGGCAACGTCCTTTAAAACAAAATTATAACTAAGAATTGAATAGAATGGTTGCAGTATTTAATTTATTTTTATATTTAAATTTAACGAAACTAATCTAAATATACCCTCTCAGTTGTAGTGGAGGCCCGTGCCCAGCAGTGGGACGTGTATGGGCTATTGATGATGATGATGATGATGAATCAAAATATAGCTAAGAACAGAGTGTATAAACATGAACACGCAGTTATGTCTAAAACTTGATATAGACTCCATAACAGTATTCCAGTAATTTTAATCCTACACATTGTCTAGTTAACCGTAACACAAGGCGCCCTAACGTACGCTAAAGAATTCTAATAATATATTTAAAAAAAAATTGCAACAGCAAGTATTATATCTATTGAACGCTGATGTAGCATCGCGACTATGCTTTTACATACATCATTTTAGGATATAATGTTACTTAAAAAACACAATACCCTAAGTCTATAGTTTTCAATAGCGGAATTAATTTCTACGTAACCGAGATTTTAAAAAGTAGATCAAAAGTACTTATTTAAAATTATATTTAAAAACTGAAACCGTTATAATATACCAAGTAGTGATTTCGTTAACTTGTTTTTTTTCAATAACTTCAATAAATCTCCATTAAAAATTGTTTTCCGGTAAGAAAAACCATGTTTAAAACAAAAATTACTATTCACAACTAAAAAAACCAACACGCTACGCTAGAAATTCAACATGATTGGTAGTTAGATCAATTAATTAAAATTCTAGTAGTAATCACTCAAGAACTTAATAACTCTATAGTCCTACTCTCTCTCTCTCTCTTTCTTTCTCTCTCTCTCTCTGCTTGGATATAGACAAAAAAAGTATATTATTCTCAATGCTTTGAGACATACTGGAATAGTTTAAAAACATGAAATTAACGATTGCGTTTGTATTGGCATGTAACATCGCGCCTGCGCGTCCGACAATCATTCGACTAATTAAACGTCTCACACATGTGATAATTTATATCTATCATTAGCATTACACGCATGCGTTGTGCAGTTATTTATTGTTCCAATTTTATAATGAATCAATTCGGCGTTGTTAAGTTTAACTGTATTGGGAAATCAGTAGTTACAGCCTCAATCATACATATTTGCTGTGTTTTTAAAATATTTATTAAGAATCTCAATAAGGTTTTCGTAATTATATTGCATTGCATCATTGATTTTACTCATAATTATATCTTGTTTCTAATCAGCTATTACCACGTTAGTTATAGAATTTCATAGACACGTTTTTCTCAAAATTATAATAAAAATGTACTGCAATTCTTTAAAATTAATGTTTAGACAACACGTTCCAGAACGCAAAATATGGCAACATTAATAAAAACAGTAAACAATGTATTTCAAAGATGAATAATTCAACGGGTAGGACTTAGAACATCACTTGCTTACCCAAACAGTGTTAATATCTATACGATACACTAACATGATGTTATTTACACGAATGTTAAAGCGAGTAAACCTACGTTTGGTCTCAATGTATCTATAAATAGAATTGATTTTTGATATGCCGTACACTAAACACTACAAATTGACGCGTCGTGATAACTTTGATCGGACGTTCAGCAGTTGCAAACTAATGGGGGCAAGAAAAGAACACGGTCTGTACTTAGAAATTGACACAAAACATAACACTTCACACAAAAACGTTTCATTGAGAAAAGTGAAAAAATCTTGATGTAATTAAATGTAATAGGAACGAAGGTCCAGGAAACTATTCATAATTCTATGAAATTTTGCATAGTTTCCAGCTACACCATACTAGAGAATGACTACACTTGTCATCAGTCAAGGAATACTCAGAAATGACGTCACAACTCACTAATTTGCAAATACCCAACGCCTTGCACTAAGAAATTGTAATGTCACGACGCTACAACAGCGCTGCAGCACTTAAAAGCGATTGGAATGATCTTTCTACGAAATACACAGTTTATTGTGGTGTTTGTGTAATCCGATCATTCAGTAAGTCAATGTTAGTCAAGCAATATATACAAAAATAATTATATCACACGCATCAGACTGAACATGTGTAGTCTTTCGTCAATATTCTTCCAGTTCTACCGAAGATACCATTATGTAACAAAATCTCCAGTAGAAAGTCAATAAAACACAACATAAATTAATAATTACAATAAATAACGGACAGCATCAATACCCGTCTATAAAAAAAAAGTTTTAATAATAAAAAAAATGTTATGAAACTAGCATATCAAAATATTTAAAGCATAAATTCAATGTATTTTACATCCTTTTTAAAACTTAGCACTATGATAAGATAATTTGTTAATGAAATACATCATTACTAAAAGCTTAATTAAGGTATTTTTACCACCTATACCAGTTTAGCATAAAATAAAATCCCCTTTGCCTGGCAACGTAATAATACCACAACCATCAAAATACAGATTAAAAATTTAAAAAATCGACTCAACTTGCATCCTCAACGATCGCTTACAAAAACACCACAGTATCATTAACGCTAGTAATATCAATGAGATAAATTCGTCATGTCTAAGAACGCAGACAGCAGGAGCTATCACCGACCGATGTCGTCTTACCGTTGATCGGACCTAAACTGCCGTCGTACTTCGGCAACTCCTTGCATTTTGCTTGCTGGAATAGGAAAAAAACATTATTAAAAATTAATTAAATCAATGAAAATTTTCATCGTATATCTGTTATCTTTAGGCCAAATCAGTTACGAACTCGGTTTGAAAAATGGACGAAAGTAACAATAGCTTCAAGTGGAAGAATAAGTTGACCAGTAGTGAACATTAAAAAATGACGAGAAAAGCGTTATATTTTTAAGCAATTTATGTATTAAGTATAGCTATATATGTAACTGTATGTTTCTCTAATAAAATAAAAAATAGCTATATGCTTGTTTATCCTTAACCCGTAACGGTAAAATCTGAGGGAGAAATATGCAAAATATAAATCGACATACATATAGTTAAACTAGAAATAGAAAGTTATCAAATTAGGTGAGGTACATCTTGATGTACCTTGATGTATTCTCTTGAGAAGCAAGATGCATAACACAATGAATAACCATTTATGTACTAAATAAAGGTATATGGACCCTAAAAAACTTGACATAAGTAACTTAGAGAAACTTTCTTAAAGTTTCGTAAAGCGTAGTCAAATATTAATACCAATGCACAAAATGACTATTTACAAGTTAAACAGTTACTACCTACTCTATCGAATAGGAAACGAACGTGAGGCAATTCTATTGCGATTCGTTCGGCGAATAAGATTGCCACTGAGCTATATTACCAATGGTAGAATACTCGTATCCGGAAAGCGTCTTCTGTACATAATACAGGCTTACAAAATTGTCTCGTCCAGTGAAAAATAAAGGAAATGGCGGAAGAACGAATGTATTTTTATTTCTGGATTAAATTCAATTTCACAAAATATGACTTTATGACTCTGTCAAGTTTGTCCATTATCTATAAAACCGGAAAGTTCATAAAAATTACAATACAACTGCATTATAATCGATTAAGAAATAGAACATAGATAAGATTTTTGTAATAAAATTTTAAAGCACTTAGGCACATTAGTGCATTTGAAATATACACAAAGATAAGATCACTGTAATAAAATTTAAAGCACTTACACACAATGATACATTATATTTAAAGCCAAAAATAGTGTTCGATTAAAATTGGTATGATTAAAAGTAAACGATACAAAAATGTGTTAACTTGTTTCCAATTTCTCTGTTTAATGATTTACCAAGTGACATCAAATACACATCTGACTTAGAAATACTGGGAAGGAATCATTTATTATTAAGTCTTGCCATCTATACTTTATTTACATAGCACACCATGTGTCCAATACAGCCACATGGTCATGCCCGAAAAAAGAAAGAAAATTCCAAAGCTTTCGCACCGTACAGCTGCAGATAAAGCTAGCAACGTATGTATAGTGAACGAACGTCTAGTCCCAGCATGAATTCTTAATATTCCAGTCGAATTACGCTTCGTCTTTGCCGGCCTTCGGAACAATTTGCACGAACTTTGTTACGTGGTATTAGCACAGAAGGGTATTGAATGTAAATAAATAACATTTTCACTAATTCTTAACGCATTCCGAGGTATGCTGGAGGTCGTGTTAGTTTCCAAATTGGCTAAATAATACTTGTGCAACGATACTTACTTCATTGTTTATTTTAATCCTGTTAATACCGTAAAAGTTACTTATTGAAACTTACTTGTTGAACAAAAAGTTAGTTAATTATAAAACTGCGAGTCGCTAGAATCTGTAACATAACCATCTAGGTTTATTTTTGTGATAATGAAATTATACGGCCTACTATACTAACTACGCCTCTAAATCAAACGGTAGTCAAACATGGCCCTGTCCGTGCCGCCCGTATAACCCCATGAAATATCTAAGTACCAATAGCATCATGAATATAAATACCAACCTCCATGAGTTCCACCGCAATTTCCATAAAGAGTCGTTCGACGTTTTCGGCCTCCTTAGCTGACGTCTCCAAGAAGTACATGCCGTGGCGTTGGGCGAAGTCTTCGCCGATGTGTCGCGGAATCTCGCGGTCCTCGCGGTCCGTCTTGTTACCTGATTTAATCAAAATGATCAGGGTTCTTCTTTTAACTTTAAAAAGCAATGTCGATCTGGTTATCATAACGAAACCGTCATTTGTCAAATGTCAATATCGACGTGCAACGCCTCGCCTAGACTTCGATGAGCCTTGTTAATCGTCTCGTTAGTTGAACCGAAACGACCTTACAAGGTTTCTACGCAATTGGTGTAGGAAATAGTAATAATAACGCTGATTATAACTCATTATACATACTTCCTTTTGACGGAATTTCCTTAAAACTATAGACGATTTCGTAATAAAGTAGTTTCTTTAGTTCCAGACAAGTCGAAACAGAAGCCGTCTAAGCCAGAATACTAATTCGATTGACTCTTTAGTTGATTTATATTGTAAGTACAACTAATCCTATTATTTAGAAACAAGTCTTCAACCGTTTTTAATCTGTCTAAGCCTAATCTGGCTAAGCTTTTTAACCAATAGGAAATGTTAGGTGTTTTCAATAATCATGTTGTATTTGTATGATTACTTTTTTCGATTGGTTACCAGATATAGAAATAGCTGTATATTTATATATATTGATTATTCGAAACAGATTTTTAAAATTTATATTATTTTTCCTCTACACGCCCAAACTTGTTGTGGGGCCTATACTAGAATTGATGATGCCTCAGTCCACCATGTGTACTATATGTCTACCACTCTCATACCCAAGAATTATGTATTTGAATAGAATTATACGTAAGTCCTTCTTTATAAAACAACGCGTTATATATACAATGTAACCACACAAATCGAATCTTAGTAAAATCGGAGTAGTTGTGGGTTTGGAAAATAATACTGGACTGATATACATACACCGAGCAGGCTAGCTGACTGGCCTTCGAGCTAAATTCAAGGCGCATCGTCTGTTTTGCATAATATAATAGAATGATTATTATCACATTAATTTTAATGACGTATAACCGATAAGTATATAGGTACTTTTACACCTATAGTAACACACGTCACGATGCCTACTATGAAAACCCTAATATTGAATCGAAAAATCGAAGAGTTATACACAGAGTTATACTATACACACACAAATTTCCTTTATCTTTTTTCATTTTCGTTGGGATTTATAGAAAAAGTTTTTAACTTATTTCATAAACCTATAACAGTCCAAAGTTGGTCATAGATCTTCCCAAATACAAGACAGTCACGACAACCATTCATCATCAGCTCATATACGTCCCACTGCAGCACATGGGTCTCCTCTACAACTGAGAGGGTTTGGGCCTTAGTCCACGACGCTGACCTTGTGCACCCATCTTGCATCTCTGTAACTAGATTAACTTGTTTAGAAACGTTTATATGATGAACCAAAAGTGATTAATTTTATTTTTCTAGCTATCATATTTATTCAATAATCCTACTTAATAAGTCTACCTATCCCATACAAAAAACGTTAAGGAGTATTCAGGAGAAAGCTGCGGAATACATGTGACGTCATTCAGATTCGATTTCATTTACACACGCTTAAATTAAGTGTACTCACGTCCGACTAATCTATTTGGACCATAAACAGAGGTCGTTCACTTTCCTTCGTCATTGGACATACTTAAATAGAAAAAGAGAATACATTGTCCACTTTTGCTTAATTGGCACGTGCTAGGAATTCGTGATAAATACGGCGTTACGGATCAATAGAATCAAAATTGTCATCCTATATGACTTAATGGGCACAAAGGCAGGCTTTATCCAAACTTTGCGGGTTTGATTACACTCAGACAAAACCACAGCAAATAGTTATTTCGAGTATAAGCTGTTTTTGAAGTGGTTAGGGTTTAGTCCACTATTGCTTAGTAGGGGTACATAAACGTCACATATTGCGAAATTCAAGACGAGAACTCTTGGGCATGCAGATTTCCTCACGATAGTTTCATGAGAAATAATAAACAAATAAGGAAGCATTGCCATTTGCCTGGTTCATTACATATAACTTTTTCAAAAATTCATTCACCTATAAATATTTTCTAGACACAGTTAATTAATCAAGCAGAAACATAAATGGGAATGTTTGTCCTAATATTTTT
Organism: Hemaris fuciformis; assembly: GCA_907164795.1. Classification (NCBI taxonomy): domain Eukaryota; kingdom Metazoa; phylum Arthropoda; class Insecta; order Lepidoptera; family Sphingidae; genus Hemaris; species Hemaris fuciformis. Next base: position 2,486,119 of record OU015452.1, read on the forward strand.
CAGGATAACTCTTTCAAAATATATTTTAAAAATTACTCCAATGTGAATAGCATTACATTTTGTATAAGATGTGGTTTGGTACCAGGTTTATTTTTTGTATACTCACCGACTAATATCCTTAGCACTTTATTGTTGGCGTACTCTTCGATCTCCCGCAGCCAATCTGGCAAGCAGTCGAACGTGGGCTGGCAAGATATATCGTAAACCAGTATGAGAGCGTGCGCCGAGCGGTAATAGCTCTGCGTTATCGAACGAAACCTCTCCTGGCCCGCAGTGTCCCATATTTGTAGCTGTAATTTTTTTTACATTTATTTATTTAAATTATGCATACACGCTTACGGCTGTATCTCCTATTGTGTGGAAGAAAGAAAGAAAAATTTTTTCTTGGCCAATACACAAAAGCATACAATCAATATAATTAGGTGATATATTTTACACAGCCAACATTGATCCTTTCATTCAACTTCATGCTGCAATTCCGCATGCACGGTATTGCAGCGCTGATTTTCAATGAAGGGACCAAGTGACAAACGCACACTAAAACAAAAAAAATAAAAGAAAACTAAATTATAAAAATCTAAGTGAACAATCTAGTAAGTAGTCTAATTAAAAATAATATAGTGTAGTGTATCCTACGTTATAGCGGGCAAACCTTTGCCGTTTTTTCAAGATTATTCCGAGACTCCGTGATGCTACTGTGAAGTTCCTTAATGAAAATCACAATAGCATTCTTTTCGACCCGGAAATCCGACCCGAAGTCTCTAGATCGCACGGCACAAGCCAATTATGAAATTGTATATGAGATAACCATAAAAAGGAACACATCTCTGAATCAATTTTGATGAATTTTGGGAAAAACATTAAGGACCTAGAAGCTATGATTGATCAGATCTATGACAATACCGAAGAGAAAAATACTACGTTAATAATCGAGTGACAGACGGTGCGGTGTACGAAATCTGCGAATTTGCCATTTTGGCATTTTGCAGTTGAATGTTTGCGTCATTTTCCAGTCTGTCGTTGTGATTTATTAAAGCGATTAATGTCGAAATAATGTGTCACACGGGACTGACCTTACTTGGCCGCGCGCCAAGTGGACCTCGGCCCTGACTTTATTCTGCAATATACGTGGGTATCACCTAAATCATGGCGTCTTTATACATCAACTTGAAAGACTCCGTGGCGCATTTGGCGAGACACCAGCTTGCGAAACGAGAAGCTGCGGGTTTGATCGCCGCACCGAGATAAATATATGTGTGGGTCACGAATATTTGTTTCCGGTGTAAGTATTTGTGAGACCGAAAAGTCTAGTAATGTCTGATAGCCACGGAACAAGACTTATATCTTAATGCTGGCCCCATACCTTTCGTTTACGGAAATGCTTTCGATCCTGTAACAATTTGCCTTAGAAATAGCTTGCAATCTGTTTTTTTTAAACATGGCATTAACATTTATGTTGGTTAGATCACGATTACGACATACGGTTGTGCGGTTAACATTTTCTGTCTGGTCTCTACAGTGAAGGGGGTAAAAACTATTATTAGATTTAAGAACGGTTTCGATTTCACGTCGAAAAACCTATCTTTGGCTGAGTGAGGGCGTGCCTTGGAAGAGTGAAGCAGGAAGAGTATGACGGTGTCACTAACCTTTAAGACCGCTACGTAAGGACATTAACGGGTTAACCTATTCGCTAAAGTAATAAGGCATCGCAAATCTCTAGATAAGGACACTCAATTGCCCACACATTGATTTCAGCGCCCAATAGCTGGTTTTACATTAACAACTTTGTCGAAATTGATATCTAAATACTTAAGAATATAGTTGAGTATCTACTATCTTGTAACCATATCTTATAGTACTAAACTGTTGCGTTGGTTTTGCTGTCACTGTTCAAGTACTGCAACAAACAATGCACTTAACGGCTATTATCTTTAAGTACTTATGAGAACAATTGCAAGTTAAACGCCTACGCTAAAATAAAATGGACGAACTTCCTTGGTTAGTTAATATTTAAGTTAATTAAATACAATCTAAGACATCATGTCATCTAATACATCCAAAAATTTAAGGCTGCCTCGATCATACCACAAAGTGGAATGCTGACTGCAATCGAGAGGCCTCGGGTTCGATTAAATTTATTCAAAAAAAATTAAAAATTTTATTAAATACTTTTCGTGAGTAAATGGATAGTCATATGTAAGAGGCTCGCCATGTATTACCTTAAGCATAAAATCGGTATTGTTTTAAGATCTCCGTGAGGTACCTTGCGGGAGGCTGATTTGCGTCCCAAACGAAATCCAATGGCTGCGTTCCCATTTAACCCTCTTGGTAGCCGACGCGCGCATTCAGAGCTGTATGTGATTTTAAGTGCTCTGAATCACTCAGCACGGAATGGAACACTTTCATTGATGGCGCAATACGCCCATAGCATGCCCAGCTGTCCCGATATACCCCATTATTTTCTTTTTACTAATGGCAGAGAATGCCGCGGCGGATTTAATATGCTTCCAATAAATATTTTTAAGGATAAAAGAAATAAATAAATAAACCCAACAGTCACATACAATAGTTCTGACCCCACATTAAGATACGAGTCTTGTGTTGTGGGTATCAGAACTACGAGAGACTTTTCGGTCTCACAAACACCCAGGCCCGAACCAAATATTTGTGGATCACACAAACAGTTGTCTCGGTGCGGGGATCGAACCCGCGGCCTCTCGTTTCGCAAGCTGGTGTCTAGCCAACTGCGCCACGGGGCTGTCAAAAATACGACTAACTTATAATAACCACTAATTTTCAAAGTGTATTCATCAAAATCTTGTTGACAATCGTGAACGATACATTATTTTTAGATTCTGCAATTATTTAACATCCATAAAAATGTATATATGTAATTATATTACTTGATTTTTTTTTATGAGTCACATTATATTACATGAGAGACAACATTCACAAATTTACATAACTTGTTAAAGTTTTAATTAGGTTGTCGAATTTTTAGCAACAAGGAAATTATATCATCACTTGTGCAATCAAATTACAAGCTGATAAAATTCTACAATCTGATAATTCATATCAATGATGAATTCACTAACAATTTACATACATCATCATCATCAGCCCAAATACGTCCCACTGCCGGGCACGGATCTCCTCTACAACTGAGAGGGTTTAGGCCTTAGCCCACCACGCTGGCCTAGTGCGTGTTGGCGGACTACACACCTAAGAAATTCCTAAGAACTTTTTAGGTGTGCAGGTTTTATCACTATGTTTTCCTTCACCGTTAAAGCAAGTGATAATTCAGTGTGAATACACACATAACTCCGAAAAGTTAGAGGTGTGTGCCTGGGGTTTGAACCTGCGACCGCCGAAATTCTCGACCGCCCGCCTAAACATCGAAGCCAACACTGCTTATTTACATACATGACAAGTTATGCTATATACTAACGAAGTAACTTATAAATGTTAGATAATTTAATTACTAATTAAACATAACATAACACGACTGCCTCGTGGTCTCGCGGCACAAGTACATATGTGCCGTGTGATCTAAAGGTCCTGGGTTCAATTCCCAGATTGGGCAGTGTTATTGGGTTTTCCTATTAGGAAATTCTCAGTAGCAGCACAGAGTCTGGAATGCCCGAAAAACGACAAAAGGGCTCATCCCCTATTATGTGGGACTGATGAAATGTGGGTGCAGAAATGCACCTCTGCCTATACCTTCGGGGAATACAGGCGTGAGGTTATGTATTATATGTATGTATGAAACATGCTTTGCCTTGTTTCCTCTAACTTCACACATCAATCAATAGAGTGGACCAAAACATGTCTAAGTAGTAGTTAAATTAAATATTTTTTTATGTAATTTTATCAGTTTCCATACAAGAAAAATAATGATTTCCATAATATGTAAGTTTTATTTCTGAAATTATCTCAATTGTTCAAAACAACATTGTTCAACAAAACACAAAAAATCAAAACGACATTGAAGGGATCATATATTTCAGATGTTATGTTCAATAGTTGTTATAAGCAATTTACACAAGTAGTTATTAGTTTATTCAGAGATTCGGCCAGGACCTTGCCATTCAGTTGTTATTACCACATACTGCAAACATAAACTTATACATAAACTCACACCTGTGATCCCTGATGGGGCAGGCAGAGGTGCATTTCTACACCCACATTTCACCAGGTTTGTATCAGTCCCACGTAATATGGGGCGAACATATTGCCGTTTTTCGGGCACATTTCCAGACTCCGTGCTGCTATTGAGAGTTTCCCAATGGAAAAACCCAATAACACTTTGCCCGACCCGGGAATCAAACCCAGGACCTCCAGATCGCACGGCACATACATGTACCGTGAGACCACAAGGCAGTCATGTTGTTATTACTGATCTGTCATTATAAAAGATGTTGCTATATTCAGTTTTGACTGTATTTATTAGTAACTAAATATTTATTGCATTCCATTATTAACCTTTAACTAGTGACGTGTAGTCTCACAGGCGTCGCGTGTATTGCAAATTCTTAGAATTGACCACTTCTCCCTGCTTGCGGAGACCCAGCGTCTTAGTAGCTTTTGTTTTAGTGCTAAAACGACCATCGAAGAAGGCAAACGCGTTATCGGTTGTTTTACACTTAAGTAATACGAATTAGAAAATTGACCGTAGCCTATGAGGCTACATGTCCCTAGTTGTCATACAAATACTTTTACGATCTATTTCTTTATGTTTGGTGCAAAATGGCAGAAAACACTAGGAAACCTACTTCTCCTACGAATTCATCAAAAAATAAAAAAATACGAACATATGACCCATCGTTTGAAGAGGAATTCAATGTCCTCATGCTGGCTTCAGACCAATATGACAGTGAATGTGATATTGACGAGTTCTTGGTTTACGATCGTGAAATTTTACATCTTCGTGAAAGTGATCAAGATAAAGACCTAGAGGATAACATTCCAGAAGAGGACCGATAGTTCTGATGATGACCAGCCTCTTTCGGAATTACAAAGATCGAATTATTATTACAATGTTCTCGCCCTTTTTGCAAAAAAATACCAATGATTTTATGCCAAATTGAGCGGGTGTCAGAATTTTTAGTTTTAGTTTTTATAAGTGGTTTTAATGTTTTTTTGTTGCCTCTAATATAAGATTTTAAGAAAAAAGTGTTGAATTTTGCATAGAATTTATATAAAGTCTATTAAAATGGTAAAAAGGATCTCATGTCAATTCAGGCTAAAAATTACCACTAATTGTTAATTATAGTTTTTTTTCTAAGTAATCATAAAAATATGATTGAATTCATTTAAATTTGTTTTATTGTATACCAAGAGTTAAATACAAACACGATTTTAAATCATCCACATGCAATTTTGACATTTTTTTAAATTTCGAAGTAGTAGCCTGTGAGACGTCATGTCCCTTAAAGTGTTATAAATTTGTCATGTCCCTAGTTAAAGGTTAAGTAAAAATTCTAGGCCTAAGAATGTTATGTATACATTTTAAAAATTGCAAATGCTATCACACACTATGTGTCTTATATACAACAATACAGTTAAATTTAAAAATTACTTTGAATTAGAAAATCCTACACCAACCTACCTACAGCTGATCAAATACTTTTTCATTTTTGAAATAGTGACAAAAGACATACAAATATAACACATATTGCTAGTGTACCTATTTACCTTCTAAATGTTGTTATTGTATGCATCCGAGTTTAATCCAACAATAATAATAGTATCTACTGGGGTCTACAAATCTTGTTTAATGTTATTTTCATAGTAGATACATATTTTTATACTAGGCTCTACCTACGGATTACTTGTGGTAATACTCAACTCTCTCAAGAAAATACAAATAAGTTGCAAACAACCATTTAAGAGGTCTAATCTATACTGTTACTAAAATTATTCAAAACCAGTTCGTAGTTTTAAGTATGAAAATAAACTCAATTTTGAAATTGTAAACTATGTTTTCCACATTCACTCAGTTATTTTTTAAATCCTGCATTGGCAATAGAACAATGCTTTATAATTTACATATTTTTCTAGACTTAATAACTTTCCATGTATCTGCATTAGCCATTGTACTTGTACAGAGAACTTCAACAGTTCCCAGACAATTAATTATGTGATTATGTTGAGGGACATGCTACAAAAGGAAATATATTAAGATTTTTTTTAACTAAAATATTGGTACCATATATTCAACCTATTTTGTTACTACTATATTGGGTCTATTAGATCATTATGAAAATGTATGGATAAAACAAAAATTATGTATAATCTCGTGCATAAGTAAAGGCCGAATTCTTATGATTCAACTTCTGGTCGAGCACAACATCAATTACCATAAAAGGCGCGTCACTAAATGCAAAAACACACAAGCATATGTTGCAAAAAACAACTTATAAAGTGGTCACTATGATAAAACTGATGTGCCAAAAAAGTTCACGCGCGAATCCTACTCACCTTCACTTTCTCGCCGTCTACTTCCACAGTTTTGATCATGAAATCAACACCTATTGTTGCTCCTTGTCCCGGTGGGAATAGACCTTGGGTAAACCTTCGCACCAGGCATGTTTTCCCGACCCCAGCGTTACCAACCAACACAACTTTAAATAGAAACTTATAATCCTCCATCGTGAGCACCGAAACACATTTGTCGAATCTAAACCACTGAAAATTATTTATCACCTCTCACTGGTTACGCTTTGCTGAATCTACGGATTTACATTACGATAAGACGACGATATAGTGTCCGCAAGATTATTTTACAATCAAAAGTATATTAAAGATTAGATAAGTGAAATGGATTTGGTTGTCTGATCAAATCTTTAATCCAAAACAATGAAATGAAAATTACGATATGAAAGATATCGACGTCGGTCAACAAAGTAAGTGTTCACAGAACCAGTTCTAAGTATATTTTTGTTTATAACAATTTTTTGTCGTTTATTTCGTCAGATTATCTTGAAATCAACTTTAAAATTACGAGAGTTCTTTAATATATAAAACAAAATTAAACATAATTATTAATTTGTTAAATAACATTTAAATTTATATAGTAAGTAACAATCCCCATAAATACTTTCTCCCTACTAATAGTGTTGTACAAACGAATTATAAACTAAACTTACTTCTAAATCGACTATTACTTTTAGCATCACTATCATCATCGTTAATAACAAAACTACCAATGTTGCCCGTAAGTCTCCCAGCATTTTAAGGTCATATAATAAATAATAATAATAAACACAACCAACAGTCACATACATAGTTCTCACCCCACATTAAGGTACGAGTCTTGTGTCGTAGATATCAGAAATTACGAGAGACTTTTCGATCTCACAAACACCCAGACCCGAAACAAATATATTTTGTGGATCACGATTTGGAGATATACGACAACGAACGCGTAGAGTGAGAGATTATCTAACGACGTTCTATAACCTTTAACTGTTTCGTATTTAATCACATCTTTTTGTATTATATAATATTTACTAAGACAATAATTGATAATAAATACCTAGGATAATGAAAACTCTAATTGTATTACAAAGAAATGACTATGTTAAGTTTCATTAAAGACTATTAATTAAAATTTCACAAATGAATATCGCTTGTGTGCAATAGGAGCTATATTCATCAGTAGCTCGTCGTCTTACAGGTCACGAGCCGATCAAACATTGTTTATAAATGGCTTCTCGCCCTAGCTCTGCACGAAAAGAAAAAATAATTGATTTATGTATGTTTATTGTATTAAAGTATTGAATCAACTAAATGCTTTAAAAATTTAGATAAAACTGGTGATGTCTATGTACTTAATAATGTGAGTTATAACATCTAAAAAAAGAATTCGAAATTTTTAACAATAACGACATGTACAAACGGTTGACGTGAGTAAATTGTACACAAAGCGGCAACCACAATATTTATCATGAATATCTTTATGTTGATAAAATATTGTTAATGGGTATCTGAGCCTACGTTTAGTGTAACAATTCCTTATTACTTAAGAACTAAGAAGCAGGGACCCCAAAGTTTAGGTGCACGGTCGAGAATCTCGAGGGTCGCAGCTACAAACCCCAGGCACACACCTCTGACTTTTAGAAGTTATGTGTGCATTCAAAATAAATTATCACTTGCTTAAACGGTGAAGGAAAACATCGTGATGAAACCTGCACACCTAAAAGTTCTTAGGTGTGTAGTCCACCACCCCACACTAGGCCAGCGTGGCGGACTAAGGCCTAAACCCTCTCAATGGTAGAGGAGTCCCGTGCCCAGCAGTGGGACGTATATGGGCTGATGATGTTTAAGAACTAAGTGTAAAACCAAAATGAATAGACTACATTTAAACTATAACATGAGTGAGATCAGAGATGAAAAATCACCAGCAGTTGACTCAAAATAAGTCGATATTAAAATCACCTTAATATATTCGATATTTAATAGTCACCAGTGTTTAAAGTACATCTCTATTATTTACCTATCTCTTGTCATGTTTGTTTTCAAGTTAAATTATTGATTTTGTATCTTGTCATGAACCCCTCGGGGATATTTGGAAACAAAATGTCGAGCATAAATTACACTACGCGTACAGAAGGACAAACAAAAATTAACACTATAATATGGACTGTGCCAAATTTTGTAAATTTGTTGGAAAATAAGACGACTCGGGAATTTCGCACCGAGAAATCCAAGGACCCGACGGCTGATCCTGTAGAATCAAGGTTCCAACTAAAAATGCAATTCCTTGGACGCGACAACGACATCATTGAAATATACTACTTATCCCCAAATCCAGTGTTTTTGAAATCTCTTCTGACAGTATGTTTAAAGCGTTTCGAAGAGCGCACTATAGTTATAAAAGAGTATCATACCATACAGGCGAACAAGTGGCAGTATCTTGCCACTTTGTTCAAGCGCGACATTGCTAGCTACGAAGGTCGCGACATATATTTACTCAGTGACGGAAGTTTGCGGATTAAATTCCAATTTATGGTAACAAATGACATAAAGGTTGAACATGCTCATGTCCCCGAGGCGCAGTTGAGCGACGACTTTGAAAACTTACTTAACAATGGACTATTCTCTGACGTGACGATGAAATCAGTTGAAGGTACAGAATACAAAGTGCACAAAGCTGTTCTGGCGAGTAGGAGTGTAGTTCTTAAAGCCCATTTTGAACATAACACTACAGAATGTTATACAAATGTGGTTGAATCTCCATTAGAGGCTGATGTGTTACGGGAAGTTCTTACTTTCATATACAGTGACAAAGCACCAAGAGTTGATGAAATACCAGAGAAACTGTTGGCAGCAGCTGACTATTACCAACTTAACAGATTGAAAAGTTTGTGTGAGAGAGCACTTCATAAGAGACTTACTGTTGAAAATGTTATAGAGACTCTTCAATTGGCAGATTTGCATTCAGCAAATGGATTGAAGCAATTAACACTGGAATTTATTAAGGATGGACAGGCAAGGTTGATAACAAAAACTGAAGGCTGGGCTAAAGTCAAATCTGTGGAATTGATAAAGAGAATCTATGAGTATATAATGGCAGATGATGTTGAAGCTGATATTAAATGATTAATCAATTTCAGTCTGCAAATCAACAATCATTTAATCTTTCCATCTCAAATAATAGCAAAAGTGTTAAATTTGTCACTTTAATATAAAAAAAAAATTAGAACAAAGCTGAAATAGCTTACTAATTACCTGTTATTTTTAATAGGATTACCTTAGTGCTATGAGTTCACAACATATTTTGTACTTATCTTAATAATGTTCACATAAATAATCATTTTATTAGGTCCCTCTACCAACATTTATAATATATGCTTAAGCTTAAGACATATTTAGAATAATATTATGCCTTGTATAGAATAGTTTTATCAGACTTATATTGTTTATATCTTACAAAAAAAGTACTTATACATCCCTTAATTTTATTTGTTTGCCTTCTAAATTCTGAAATAATTTAAGAAAATAAAATTTACTTCAAAGGTATTTGTGAATCCATTATGCTTGTTATGTTTATCATTATATTGTGCAAAATAATTGGTTATTAATTGAATTATTTTATTGTAATTGTGAAAATTGATATTTTTTTTTAGGTTTCAAAGGCATGAAGACATACCCAGTTACATTTAAATAATAAGCTATAATCTGTGGTATGAACTTGCATAGTAGAATGATATGACTCAGTGTATTGACATGCAAATACATATGCATTTATAATTATTGCTGTGAAACTGCTGTTATAATGAATAAAATATTATTAATGTTGAGAGTTAATTATTAAAACTGACTTATTTTATTGTATTAAATTCTTATATCTTATTTAATTGTTGTTATAGACATGAAATAAAAATTCAAAACAAATATTTAATTTTTATTTTCACTTTCACTGCCACTTGAGTCATTGTCACTAAGGTCTGTGTCACTAGAGTCACTATCACTTGTATATGCTACAACATTCTGTCTATTTGTATTTACAAATAATTCATCACTGCCTGTTTTAATATCTTGTTTGCCGTCATCAAACTCCTTTGGCCATATATTATTTTCTTTGTAATATTTTATTGAGTCCTTGTTCATTATTTTCACTATTTCAGCTTTCACTTTGTCTCCTTCTAGTATGGGTTCTACAAGTATGTAATCACCTCTTTTCACCCAAATGTTTTTTCTAAATTTTGTTGGCATAGACACCAAATATTCTTCACCAGTTGGAGTTGTTATCTGTTAAATAAAATAGATTAATAATAAAGTAGTTATAGTGAAATGTCCACAGTTTTATTGTCAAAATGTTGTTAAAATAATGTTAGTTTTATAATACTTTTTTCAAAAGTATGATTGTTATGGAGTTAAGTGCAGTGAAAAGATCAGGCGCATAAAATATTAACCAAAATAATTCAGTGGAATTCAAGTACATGATGCCATTATTAATTCAATTTCTAGGAGGAATTATCTAAATCAAATGATTAATGATTTATCTCTTTTTAATTTATTGTTTTTATTAGCTTAGGAAGAAAGTTGAAAACATAACCTCTTGAAAGTTCCTGTTCTTTTTATATACATTATGAACAATTTTATAGCTTACAATTTTGCCAAAGAAGTAGGTAATGAGAAATTTCTTACTTCATGAAGATTATTTCCTTTGCTTTTGACAACTTTCACAATACTTTGATTTTCTTTCGGTAGCTCGTAGTCATCCCACAAGGCCTCGTTCATCACATGTTTACGTTTCGTTACTTTCGACATTTCGATTATATTAAATTTTAAAAGAAAAAAATCAATTAAACTTCATTTAAAGAATTTACACTATTTGTTATTGTGTTGTGGGAATTCGCAGTTCGCACGCTTTACAAGACGTGGTTCTCACAAATTGACAGATAACATTTTTAGCATTGCGTAGTGGTACTAACTGACCGAGGCAATTTTTTTTGAAAATTATCACGTCTCACCAAGAAAATAAATTATATTAAATTTTATAACTTGGTTTATTCTTATCTTAACATTATTTCCAAAATAATATCTTTAACAATAACGCCAAACATATCGAACTTGAACCAGAACTCTAGGCTTTATGCCGGGAGAAAAAGGATAACGAGTAAAAAAAAAATTAATTTAATAGTCATAAGGTAGAAAGTAAGTAGGTATATAGAAAAATAATAAATAATATTTTATTTTTTATTAGCATTGCACTTTTCCAACACATCAAATATATTTAGGGATTCTCCATTAGGTATTCCATAGCCTTTTTCTAAGCCATGAGGGTTTGAAGGTGTTGTACAGCTTATCGTAGATTCTTTCCTTAGCACCTGATCCACTTCTACTGATGAGAAGAATGCTACAGATAGTGGCAAATCGTTAATGCCGACCCTGGAATAAATAATTTCTATATTTATTTGCACCACGAGAGTATGATAGTAATTTATAATCATAGATAATACACTAATAACTGAGATTTATAATCATTTATTCTTTAAATAATGAAGAATAATAAAAATAAACAGCCATAAAATGTACCTTTGTGAGCAGAATGCTCTAGTTAGCAAATTGGTTATCTGAAGAGCTAAAGCCGTCTCATACTTATGTTCGTCGGGCACCAGATATCTGACTTCGTCGTGAAAGCTGAGACAGAACCTAAAAGATCAAATTAATTTTAATTAAATCGAGGCTAATTCACAATTCGTCATAGTGACACCTCAAAGTGTTAAACTTTTCTTATTTCGATATTCCCGCCGGTATTCCCCGGAGGGGTAGGCAGAGGTGCATTTCTGCACCCACATTTCGCCAGGTATGTATCAGTTCCACGTAATCAGGGGGCGAGCCTATTGCCGTTTTCGGGCACATTTTCAGACTCCGTGCTGCTACTGAGAATTTCCTAATGGAAAAAGCCAATAACACTTTTCCCGACCCGGGAATCGAACCCAAGACCTCTAGATCGCACGGCACATGCTTGTATCGCGAGACCACGAGGCCAGGCAGTCATAGTAGGTAAGTGAGTAAGTTTTGCAGCGGTGGGCAATAGATGGCGGTGTATGATGTTGAGGTGTCGGCACCTGGCGGCGGGCGCTTGGTGCGCCATGCTGGCGAGCATGAGGTGCAGGAAGTCGGCGGCGGCGCTCTGCACGGCCCAGTTGAGGCGCGTGTTGGTCCAGCGGCCGCGACACTCCGCCAGCGCGCGGGACAGGCGCCCGCCCAGGAACAGTGTCGCCGGCGCATCCGAATCTGGTAATAAATATTTTATTTACAAAGCTATTTTTGCCTGTACTGTGAATGGAAGGTAGTTTCAGTAATGGGAAGATTTTACGATCGAGAAAAAAATATAGGTTGAGTTAGCTGAGCTGGACATGTTGGTGGTGATTTTATGGATATTTTTCTACTTGCGATTTAAACTACAAAAATATACTGTACACATTTTTTTTATAAAAAAAATACACCTACTAACACTACAGGCATATAAGGTTAATATTATGTATGTATGTATTCATTACCGGCAATTTCCTCCAACTTGTTGAACATGTCTGATTCAGTGCCTCCGACCCACTTTGGCCTCTCGAACATTTCCTCCACCCTCTTGCCGCTCAGTTTGGCGAGCCGCATCGCTTGGTATGACGTCATCTCTACTACCTGAACACGACAATTTTATTGTTCATTATTTTAGAAGCTACATTGGTCCATATATGTTACACATCTCCCACTGAGTACTTGGACCTCTTCTGCAACTGAGAGAGGTTATGCCTTATTCCACCACGCTAGCCTAGTGTGGGTTGGCTAACTTAATACTTAATAAATTATAGGGGTGTAAGTGTGAAAATGTTTGTGATACGAGTGAATTGATAGGTATTTCTAGCGTAGAAACGTACGTTATTCATAGGATACCCAAGTTACCTGATCATCCAAATCTTCCTCCATGAAACCTTCCATGTACTGTTTCTTGAGTGTGTAAACGCGTCTGCCCTTGGTGGTTGCGAACATTTTGGCGGCCTTGCTCTTCGCCTCCGAAATTGTCATCGTCGGATTGAACTGTTTTAGCAGCCTCTCGGCGAAATTTTGACCGGCACCTGAAACCATTCCAATTTTTTCCCAGTGCGCCTTAGAAATAAGGGAGTTACAAGGAATGAAAAACTATGGATTATTATGGTCTTTGAAGTACCAGCTGGCGCATTTCAATATATTCTTTCGTTTCATTTTTAAAAGATTTTTGTATGTGCATAAGATTATGAACTCCTCATTGTCTGTCTTCGAAACCAATGCAGCTGTTTTTATTAATATATTTTTTATATGAATTTGAAATGAACTGGAGGATTGGTTAATATACGGGACTCGCAGGAGTTTTAAGAAGAAATGGCTTTAAGTGGGATATGGGGATGAGATAGGTCGGCAAAGGATGAATTAGAAGGGCCAATGATGCCAAGTTGAGTTTAATGGAGTTCCAGCATGAAGTGAGGTGAGGAATAGGCACTAGTGAGAGTGGCGCAGAGTGGAGTGGAGTAAAGTGGAGTTAGGGGAAATCAATTGGTTTGAGTTGAGATAAGAGGGAATAAATGGAGTTAGGGGGAGTCAAACAGAGTCGACAGGAGTTAGATTAGATTTGGGTGAAGTTAGAAGGAATTAATTGAAGTTAGGGGGAATCCAACACAGTCGAGTAGAATTAAAAGGAATTAAGTGGATTTGAGTGTAGTGTGTAGATGTGAATGCATCAGACCGTATATCCTGGCGTAGTTGACGACCTTGGCGTGGTCCCTGCGCAGGTTGTGCGCGCGCGCCGTGAGAGAGTGCAGGTCGGTGCCGGCCGCCTTGTCGCCCGCCACCACCGCCCACCCGAACGGACTCGCGCCCACCCCGCCCGCGCCCCCCGCGCCCCCAGCCCCGCTGTCGCCGAACAACGCCGCGATCCACAGCTCCTGCACGCATTCACACATTCACACCGCAACAAATACAACACCTGAGCCGTACCGTTATATCACAAATTTAGACTTTTTCGGTCTCACAAATAAACATAAAATATTTGTGGATTTTAGGAAATAGTCTTAGAAATCGCGCTGTGCATATCACTAAATCGTTGATCAACTGCCCCTTTAGATTGAATAAATATTATCTTTACTTATATAAAAAGAGAGATTTTTGGATAGATGAGACATAAGTCTATATTTTTTATTAAATTGCTTCCGTAAATAATAAATAAATACACCCAACAGTCACATACATAGTTCTGATCCCACACTAAGATACAAGTCTTGTGTCGTGAGTATCAGAAACTACGAGAGACTTTTCGGTCTCACATACACCCAGACCCGCAACAAATATTTGTGGATGACACAAACATTTGTCTCGGTGCGGGGATCGAACCCGCGGCCTCTCGTTTCGCAAGCTGGTGTCTAGCCAACTGCGCCACGGGGCTGTCAAACCGTGTCAACCAGTGACCAATCGTTAGTACTAAAAAAAGTTGTTTAGCATTATCAAAGATTTTAATGAATGAGAGAGAAATTCATTGCAACACCATAACACCACTTCAGTGGTGTGAATTAGAGCCGCAAAGACTGGAGGAGGACTGGAGAGGAGTCATCGTCATCATTAGCCCATATACAGGGTGTATTCAGACCGTGATCGGAAACCAAGGCAGGTAATAGCTAAGGTGATTACAAACCCCCTGGCGTTAAAGAAAATTCTGACAAAAAATAAAAATTTTGACGTTTTCCATACAAACCGTGTACATTTAATACCGATGGTAATACCTGTATGTCCCACTTGGGCAACAACTACAACTGCTCGGGTAACTATAGTAGTGAATCAAAGAGTGGTGACCTGGGAGTCGACATCAGCGCCGACGAAGCTGTTCCCTGTTGGCGCCTGCACCATGGCGCGCAGCTCGGAGCCCACGCGCTCGGCGTGCGCGTTACTCGCCGTCATCCACGTGGGCTCGCTCGCCCTACACACACACACACACACGCTAGGCTTGTTGAAAATATATCGATATTATTTCTTCGATATATCGATATAAAATTCCAAGTATCGAAAAGATATCAAAATCGATATTTTTTATGATTAAAAATCCTAAGAAGGAATCATTTTTTTATATTAAAATTTTTCTTTGTAACAATTAACATTATCCTTTTTTTATTTTTGGTCGACAACTCTGTCGACGCGCGCGTATTGAGTACGTACTCAAATCGTACCGATATATAGATTTTTTAAAACATCGGTATCGATACATTCTAAAAATATCGATTCAATATTTTACTACATATCGTCCACATATAGGGTTGCCAACTTTTGACAAAAAAAAGTATAAAATGGTTTGAATAGGAAAAAAAATTTAGAAAAAAATATATTTTTCAAATGTTGTTTTAATTGCCTTAAAAATTATTTTTGTGTGCTTTTAGCAAATTTTACCATTTTTTGCTTTCTTTAAATGTTTCAAAGTTTGTTTGACAAAATTTAAATAGAGAAACAATTGTGGGGATCGAATCGCTGCCTCTCGCTTCGAAAGTTTTTACACCAATTGTATTTTAACTCTGAAGTATTAAACAACGAGTCTATTACCGTTTTTCGGATGCATTTCAAGATTCAAAAATTAACTTCTATCCACAGTAGCATGTACAGAAATAAAACAGAGTTTCTACGGGGACCTAGCTTCTTTTTACCCTACAAATTTAACAAAAGAAGATAAAGAGGAGTGGAAACATGGTTTTGCTCTGGCAGCGTGGCGTACCTCCTGGTGAGCGTGCCGGCGACCACGACCTGCGGCACGATGGCTCCGTAGCGCCGCATGGCGCGGGGGCGAAGCGCCCGGGGCAGCCACACCGCCTGCTGGCCCATGATGCGCTCGCGGTTGTTGCGCCAGTACGACATCATGCGCCCGAACGACAGCACCTGACATATACATATAGAAACAAACATTTATTGTTATAGCAATAATATTACAAAAAAAAAGTAGAAAAACAATAAACACAACAAATTGCGCCAGCAAAGGTACCTCCCATTCAGCTAAATGCTGCAGTAACGCGTGAACGATACCGCAACGGTTATTTTCTATAGGGTACCCAAGCGACGTGCGGACGCTCAGTATAAAAAGATACAACATTTACCTACACTCACACTTATATTCCCGAAGAGGTAGGCACGGATTTATTTTTTACGCTATTTAAAGTTTACGTAACAAGGGTTATTTATCGTTCTTCAGAACCCATTGGTGTTATTATAAGATAAAAAAATACCTTTTCCGCTTCATTTCCCTGCGCTGACAGCACGTTCTGACTGAACATGTCTAAGAAGTCTCTCGCCAGTGGGTTGCCTACTTTGTACTTAGGACCGTCCTTGTGCGGCAACCGGAGGAAATGGCAGCAACCTGCCCAATATAATTAATTATCTGTGTAAAGTTTATCGATACAAGTGAATTAAAATATCAACGAATTTTTTAACCTTGCAACAGTTCATTCAAACAAAACTCATTAAAAGTCAGAGTCCATGTGACAGCACAATCGATTACATCGTATAAACAATTTAAGGATCGATATAAATATCGATTTTATCGAATAAATATAGGTATTACTTGCCATCTTAACCCTTACTAATTTTTATTAATTAAAAGCAATGAAAACTTAAATCACTCGTCAAATCATACATTCGTTTTTCTCATCGCCCCCGATGAAAATTAGCGATTTTAAATAACATAGACAATATCAAAATTGAAATATGAACAGCGGCGACTAAAAGGTCCCTCTTTCTGTTATATGTTGTACCTTGCAACTGTATCCCGCACCACACTCCCAGGCCGTGGTACTGATTCGCAGCCGCTTGCTCGTCCACCTTCTTCCTCGCGTAATACGCACGCCTGGCCAGATCCTCCTACAATTTAATCATACATATATTGTTATCGTCCAGCTCGTTTTTACGAACTTTTCATTCACCTGAATCGTGGTTTCGCGGTAAAATAATGTGCTAATATGTTTGTATCCCCGCAAATATTTTTTTTTTTGCCACCAATGAAATGAAATTGAAATGAAATTGCTTTATTTGGTCACGTAGGCAATCAAATAGCACTTATGACAAGTCAATACAGAAAAGAAAGATCTTTTATTATTACATTATAATTTAACTATGGCTCATTTTATATAATTTGTACAAAAATATTTACGGTTTTTTTTATAATTTATTTTTAGTTTTCATCAGGAAATATATAAAATCTTATTATTATTATTTTAAAGTAAATAACGAGATGGACCTTGTGTATTTCCGAAACGTCACGTATTATTTTAATGGTACCACCGGATCCAAACGCGACCCTGACTGAGAAGACCCGGCGAAACAAACTCAGCGGGCTCACTTTACTACTGGAATTTACGCGGCGCGACCCACACCTGAGTAGATCCAGCGAGTCCAACTCAGTGGGCATGTATTTGGTCCAGTAAGGATAACATAATTATATTATATGACCTGCCAAATAAAAATTGCCTTCTTATTATAAATTTGCTCGAATTATTTACTCGATCGGTCGTCATTTTATTTTTATTTTATTTATTTTGTGCACATTTTATATTAGATATCAATTTGTATTTGATGTTTTTATAATGGTTTAAGTTACACTTGGAGCTTTGGGTTAATTTATATTTATTTATGTATTTATTCAAATGATTTGGTTTAAGAAAGAAGAATGTGAAAGGTACTGGGTTCCAAGATGTGGTGATGGCGATGTGCGGGAGAGATCTAATGCCAAATTTCCTTATCCTCTAAATACTGATTTATATTGTAGTATCCCCTTGTCATCAGAACACGTTTAATGTGCACCTTAAATGAATTATCTGATAGGTCAGTTACAGATTTGGGGAGCTTATTGTAAAATTTTACGCAGTTGCCTACAAAGGACTTACTGGTTTTTTCTAATCTTAATGAGGGTATCACAAGTTTATGTCTACCCCTGGTATTTACATTATGTATATCACCAATTTTACTAAAGCTAAATACATTCTTACGTACATACATAATATTTTGATAAATGTATTCAGACGGCACGGTCAGTATATTACAGTCCTTGAATATGGATCGTAAGGAATCACGGCTACGTAGATCATAGATGGCGCGGACTGCTCTTTTCTGTAGTATGAAAATGCTGTTAATATCAGCCGCCGATCCCCACAATAGAATGCCATAAGACATTATACTGTGAAAGTAAGCAAAGTACACTAACCTAGCCGTTGAAACATCCGTGAGTTTTCTTATTTTACGAACCGCAAAAGCTGCGGCACTCAGTTTACTAGATAATCGCTCTATTTGCGGACCCCACTGCAGTTTACTATCTAGAGTTATTCCTAGGAAAACAGTTGAAGTCACCAAGTCAAGTGTTTCTGCGTTTAATGTAACAGGTGATACAGTCAAACCTGTATAAGCGAGAGTTCAAGGGAGCACAATCTCATTCTCGCTTGTAGAGGTTTCTCACTAACCCGAGTTTCTTGCTAATGCAGGTACATAGGTAGCGTTTCTCTCTTATAGAGGTACGCAGCAATAACAAGTCACAGCAAGCAGCACCGAAGTACAAATGTAGTAAATATGTAATATGATAAAATTATGTGTATAATATGCACAACATATATTATGTACATATACATATATTTTTAATAGTGTGTATGTGATTTCGACATATAAGTACTTTATAAGGGTAGGTATCAAGATGCTTACGAAAATAAAACAAAAATTCATGCACCATGTAATTTTATTTCATTTAGAACTTATTTACACTTAAAAAAATCCGTCAATTTCGTTTGAGTTTCTGTTTTTGTATTTTGAATGTTTTTCTCTAACTCATAAATTTTGTCGAATATTGCTTGATCAACAACCGCCGCGTATTCAAAGTACTGATGGACCGTCTCCAACGCATTTAAAGCTAGCTTCATGGGAATGATCTTTATTTCTGTTTCCGGAATCTGTGCCTCGTCTTCACTGTCATTTCCAGCAATACAGGTGTCCACACAATTCTTAACGATATCGTCGTCGGTTAGTTCTCCAGCGGTAGTTACGCCGTCGTCAATTTGAACGAAATCTTCGAAGCTCGGCATTAACATATTGGATTCGTGAGACACAAGCTTAGTCCATTCCTCGTTGCTAGGTCCAACTTCAACATCATTTTCTTCTGGCAGGTCTTGCTCATCTGTACTTTTCCAAAATCCAGCTTTCTTGAAGCAGTTTTTGACAGTAACACCACTGACTAAGTACCATGCTTTTCTAGCAAATTTCATAGCTAGAAGCACGTTAATGTCAGGGCTACTGTTTTCTTCCAGACTCGTAAGAATATGTTTAACGACTTCTCTGCGATAAAAGCGTTTAAAAGTGTGAATGATGCCTTGATCTAATGGTTGAAGTTTACTAGTGGTGTTAGGAGGTAAAAACATTACTTTTACGTTTGCAAGTGTTGGTAAGTCCGTATGGGCAGCACAGTTGTCAATGAAGAGCAGAATTTTTTTTCGGTTTATCTTCATTTGTTTGTCAACTTTTTTCAACCAATCTTTAAATAATATCTTGGTCATCCAAGCCTTTGTATTATTGGCATAATCAACGGGTAGAGTCTTGACACCTTTAAAACATCTAGGTCGCTTTGATTTCCCGATGATGAGAAGTGGGAGTTTGTCCGTACCACTCATGTTTACACACTGGAGAAGTGTAAGGCGTTCCTTGCTTTGTTTTCCTCCATGACATTTTTCGCCTTTAAACGTAAATGTTTTATCCGGAAGGCACTTGAAAAACAAAGCAGTTTCATCCGCGTTGTAAATATCGTCTGGTTCATACCCTTCTAAAAGATTTGGCAGATCTTCAGTCCAGTGGTTGCACACACCTTGGTCCACAGATTTACTTTCCCCAGCTGCTTTTTTGAAAGCTATATCATGACGCCTTTTAAAACCCTCTAACCAGCCGTTGCTAGCAGAAAAGTTCTGGATTCCCAGTTTTGTAGCAAACTCTTTTGATTTTTCTTTCAACAAAGGTCCATCTATGGGAATGTTCTTATCGAGAGTTTGTTTTATCCATCCCAAAAGGCACTTTTCGATATTGGGAAATTCAGAAACTCTAGTCCTCTTAATATTTCCACGTCCATCAGAGCACTCAGACTTTATAGAGTCTTTTGATTTTATAATTTTATAATAGGTGGATTCTGCTAAATTAAACTCCCTCTGAATTTCATTTCGCGATTTTCCGGATTCAAACGCATTCACTATTTTAAGTTTATCACTTAATGACAGTACAATAATTTTCCGTTTCGACATGATGCAGAACAGAACTTTCCTTCGCAATTGATTAACGATAAACTGAGTAAGTCCGACAAACAGGACGGTACACAGGCACACGTGTCCATTCGAAAAGAATGCGACAAAATAACAACGTTATTTACTTCCAAGAAATAGAATAGGTACAATATTGACGAGAAAACAATACAAAAACAATGGTAAAAAGTTCCACGAAAGTTAAGAATGAGTCATAAAATAGCAGATGTTAAATTTGTACTTTGTTTTGTCATTTGTTTCTCCTAAATAATATAAAAAAATAAAGCTCGACTGTCGCTTATAGAGGTATAGATATGTAGCAGTCTCACTTACGGAGGTCCATGAGGGAAAAACGACTCTCTCTTACACAGGTTTCTGTTTCTCGCTAATAGAGGTTTTGGGAGCTTAAAATGACGGTTCCTGGCTTTTACTCTCACTTATAGAGTTTTCTCACTTATCCAGTTCTCACTTACCCAGGTTTGACTGTATTACATTCCTAACATTTGGTAATGTAAATCGAATGCATTTTGTCTTTCCTGCATTGAGTAGAAGATTATTACATGAGAACCAATTCAAAATTAAATTAAGTACATGATTTGGAATAGCTAGATCTTTATCCTTACGATTTATTTTAAATATTAGTGACGTGTCGTCAGCGAACAAAACTATGTCTGTAAATTTCTGTACCATGTAAGGGAGATCATTTATATAAACTAGAAACAAAAAGGGGCCCAGAATAGAGCCCTGAGGAACCCCTATTTTGACTGTTGATCCTACTGAGGTGACGCCGTCCACACATACTTTTTGTTCACGACCCGATAAATAGGACATTATAAGTTGAAGAGAGGAACCACTTATGCCGTAGTAACTCAGCTTCGTAATAAGGGTCTGGTGATCAACGCAGTTGAAAGCCTTCGAGAGGTCACAAAAAACCCCAAGAGCATCTTGTGACGTCTCCCAGGCTTCCAGTACAGATTTCATCAAAGATGTTCCTGCATCTTGCGTAGACCGACCCTTTGAAAAACCAAATTGGCTACTATGTAATATCCCATTTCTATCAAAATGTTCCTGCATTTGAGTGAGCATGATCTTTTCGAAGACCTTACTAAGAGCTGGTAGTATTGAGATGGGTCTAAAGTTTGATGGATTGTTTGGACACCCCGACTTAAATATGGGCACAATTTTACTGATTTTCATTAAGTCGGGAAAAATACCGTCACTTATACAAGAATTGAATATTACCGTCAATATTGGAGCAATATTAAATATAATAGCTTCAATAGCCTTAACCGACAGTCCCCATATATCTTCAGTAGCCTTAATTTTAAGATTTTTAAAAGCTTTTATTATTTCGGAACAAGACACTCTTTCAAAACTGAAAATGGGCATATTTCCTACAACATTTTCTTTTAAAAGTGATTCAGCCAAGACTGCTGATGATTGCAAGCATTTGGTTATATCTAAAGGTATATTTGTGAAAAACTTTTCTAGGTAATTAGCAATACTAACTTTGTCTGAAACCAGGTTGTTGTTTATAGCCAAGGTTATCTTGTTATCAGTAACCTTATTTCTCCCAGTTTCTGTATTTATAATTTGCCAAGTTGTTTTTATTTTATTGCTAGATAATCTCAGCTTTTCACTAATATAAGCTGCTTTAGCTTGCATGCATACTTTTTTAAATATTTTAGAATATTGCCTGAGATAGTTCATAAAATTGACATCAGGTGTATAGGACCTTTTGTCATACAAGTTATATAAAATTTCTCTACTACGTCGGATGCCTTTGGTCGCCCAAGTACTAAATTTAATGTTAGAATTAATTTTCACAGTTTTAATTTTGCACACTTTGTTGAATTCTTTGCAAATTGTATCAAGTAATGAAGAATATATATCGTTGGGACTGTCAGAATTAGGTTCTAAAATATTAATTTTTGATTTCAAGTTGATATTAAATTTACCTAGGTTATGTCTTGTCAATGGCCTGTACTTAATCATTTTTTGGATGTTTTCTATTCTATGTTTCAATTTGACTAACAAACATTTATGGTCCGATCTAACTCCTATTTGTGTATACTTTTCAACTACTTCGAAATTGGTTATGATATTATCAATGCAGGTTGCTGTTTCAGTAGTTATTCTAGTGGGTTCAGAAAACAAACAAGTATAATTAAATGAGCTAAATAATGACACAAATTTACATTTATCAACTGAATTAACCATTAAGTTAATATTAAAATCCCCACATACTAAAACCATCTTATTATTTTTAATTTTTTTAAGAATATCCTCCATTGTGGATAGGAAAATATTAATGTTCGACGAAGGAGGCCTATACACACACAAAATTATATATAAATCAGTTTCCGCACATGCAACCTCACACACTCGTTCAACAGAGAGGCAGGAGATGTCCTTCCTTTCTTTGAAGTTAATGTGATTTCGGATAAGAATTATCGAACCACCACCTTCCGCCGAGGTTCTATTAAACGAACTAGCGACCCTGAAACCATTCACATTAAAACTCATAAGGTGTGCCTTCAACCAAGTCTCAGTAAAACACAGTATACTTATATTAAATGTGTCACTAAAAAGTTCTATTTCTAATATTTTGCCAGAGAAACGGTTTATATTTTGATGAGATAAAACTAAATATTCAGAACCGTCTCCTTTTGTCATATCTAAAAGTTTAAATTATTCACCACATTAATTTTAGTAACATTACTAATTGTGGGGGTACAAAGGGACTTTGTCATACTACTTATGACTGTGTTAATATAGTTAGCTACAGGTGTAGCAATAAGTCTTAAAAATCTATTTGGTAGATACAATGTATCTCTTGTCAATTTACAATATTTTCCAATAAATATATTGGTGTCAAAAAATGAAAATTTGTCACTATAGTGACTAGTTAAAAATTGCATATGTCTATTTAACACATGAATATAATTATTTAATTTATCTGATACATTTTTTTTTTTTTGGACCTTGTCCATGTGAGACCGTAAAGTCTCTCGTATTTTGTATTATCCTCTACTCATTATTATCGTCTTAATGTGTGGTTACAACTCGCTTTCAGAGATTTAACAGTATTTTAGTTATATTTACAAGTCGACTGCCTAGTGGTGTCAACAAGCATGTGCCTTGCGATCCGGATGGGTTCGATTCCCGGGTCAAGCGAAGTGTCATTGGGTTTTCCCATTAGGAAATTCTAAGTAGCAGTAACGAGTCTGAAATCGCGTCCAAAACCAAACATAAGGCGATATATAATTGGCCAAATGTGGGTGCAGAAATCTACCTCTCCCTACCCACATCTCCGCTAAACTTTAATCTTACCTCAACAGTCTTAGGCAACATACGCATATCAGCATCGACGGCAGCGTCCTGGCACTGCATTAAAGGGCACATCTCAAGGAGCTGCTCCAGAGGCAGGCTGGGTTCCTGGTCTCCCTGGTGGCGCCGGCTGAATGGAACCAGGAACCCCCAACCCTCACCCTGGATGTGGTGGAGGGGGTAGCCTTCCCATGATAGCCGGAGGAGCTTCGGAGTTATCTATGTGAAATAAATGATTATAATTTTAGTAACTCAGTCACAGCCATAATAAGACAAACTAAAAGATACATACATACATACATACATACATACATAACCTCACGCCTATAATCCCCGAAGGGGTAGGCAGAGGTGCATTTCTGCACCCACATTTTACCAAGTATTTATCAGTCCCACGTAATAGGGGGCGAGCCTATTGCCGTTTTTCGGGCATAATTCCAGACTCCGTGCTGTTATCGAGAATTTCTTAATAGAAAAACCCAATAACACTCTGCCCGACCCAGGAATCGAACCCAGGACCTCTAGATCGCACGGTGCACAAAAAAATACAGTCGAAATCATCACCAGCCCATACGTCCCCCGGCTGGGCACGGGCTTCCTCTACAACTAATACGATTTAGGCTTTAGCCTCGACGGTCGCGGGTTTAAAACCCCAGGCACACACCTCTGACTTTTTGAAGTTATGTGTGTATACGCAATGAATTATCACGTACTTTAACAGTGAAGTAAAACATCGTAACGAAACCTGCACACGTAAAAGTTCTTAAGAATTTCTTAAGTGTGTAGTCCGCCAACCCGCACTAGGCCAGCGTAGTGGACAGTAATAAACCAAATAAAATACCTGCATACTCGTGGTAATATTGTTAGCACCGGGCGACCAGTCAGGGTCTTTACCCGGTTTAGTGCAAAGTTTTCTATACCACGCCGGATATCCTGCCAAATACGGCCTTTTAACTGGCAATAATTTTCCCATGTCATAGAGGTATTGAAACTTTTTGCTATATTCTTGTATAGTTTTTGTTACTGGCTGTATATCTTGACTGCTTATGTATTCAATGTATTCTTCGTTTAAAACATCAAATTCTTTTTCAACTATTTTGGCATCACCTGCCAGTTTTAAATTATCGTTCTTATCATTTATGTCATTTTCTTTTAAATCATCATCAGCCAGTTGTGTTGTAGTTTCAACATCGACTTTTTTCTTTTTTGATGTTTGCTTTTTTAATTTCAGCGTTTGAACCGACCAGTCTTGGTCCCACATCCATATGTCTTTCTTGTACGCATCGTTTTCCATCAATCTGCAAGCCTCATCTGCTTTTAACGATAGCAGCTGTCGCGACTCTAGTTTTAAATCTTCAAAAACAGTTTCCGCTGATTCTATGTATTGGAGCCAGTTTGAATTTATTGGTAAATATGTTGATCCTGCAATATTTACATCGGGTATTTCGTACATTACGATAAAATTAATTGTCTAAAAAAATCATTTTAAATGTCTGTAAAGTATACTAATTTCAACTAAGCCAGCAGCGTGGTGGACTCAAGCCCTCTTAATTATGGCATTTGCATCGACGGATACAAACACAGGCTGTCCATTAGGAGCTCTAACTAACTGATCAACTCACCTAATTCTAGCATTCCTGCCAACGTGACGGGATGTGGAAATCGTTCTAGAAACATCGGTAGTAATTCCCTGAGCACATTGTGAGTGGCCAGCACGTCAGCAGCACAGTATTGCATCAGTTTCTGAAAGTTTTCGTGTACATCCTCCATATTTCCTTCCACAAAGATGTCCCTCGTCGCTTTGTCAACTGCTGATCCGCAGTATAACTTGTGTACCTAAAATATATAAAAATGGATTACATGATACACGTGCAATTTTCTTCAACGAAATTCTTTATCGTATAGATTAGACAAATGAGCCAGCAACTTAAATAGCATCATGATTAATAAGCGTTTTATTGTTATAATTGAAGTCTTTTAGTTAAAAGACGTCCCACTCCTGATATGTAAACCAAAGATCTGTTTGAAAAGGTCTTTAAGATGCATGTCAATTTTTTCCTTTCAAAAATGAAAGACAAAAGAAAGGTGACAATCGCACCTCCTGGAATTCGGTGGAAAAAAGTTAGTTAGTTACCTCGGTGAGGCTGTTGAGCGAGCTGATGTGCATCCAGTCGTCATCGTCAGGGTGCGGCTCCTTGGCCTTGGCCTTGAGCACGGCGCGCTGGTAGCTGGTGACGCCGCTCACGCACGTGTGCAGCGACATCGTGTCCATGAACCTCACGCCTGGAGATTTCAAGTTTGGCGGAGATGTGGATAGGGGAGGTACATTTCTGCACCTACATTTGGCCAATTATATATCGCCCCATGTAATAGAGAGCCTATTGCCGTTTTTGGGCACGATTTTGGACTCCTTACTGCTACTGAGAATTTCCTAATGGGAAAACCTAATGCCACTTCGCCTGACCCAAGAATCGAAACCAGGACCTCTAGATCGCAAGGCACATGCTTGTACCGCGACACCATTAGACAGTCCACTTCATCACCATTAAGCACTACACCCAACTACTCGCAACGATCATCGGGTAACTTTAATAAACAATCCTTGTTTATCCTTGTTTAATATCCTTGTCCCCGTGGCGCAGTTGGCTAGACAGCAGCTTGCGTAACGAGAGGCCGTGAGTTCAAGATGAGAAACAAATGTTGAGTGATCCACAAATATTTGTTTCGGGTCTGGGTGTTTGTGAGACACTGCTGAATGTATCCTCAAAGGTTCCTGCATTGTCTACATTGTTTTTAAATCAACTGAGAAATCATGTGTGTAAAATAAATCCCTGCCTACCCCTAAGGGTATAATGGCGTGAATGTATGTTTGAAATATTACATTGTATTGTTTTATACATACATACATACATAAACTCACGCCTGTCTCCCGTTAGGGTAGGCAGAGACTATAGAGCGCCAAATGCCACGGTCCAAACACACCACTTTCGCTTCCTCCACTGACATTATCCTCTTCATGCATGCACGTCGGTTTCGAGGACTCTTTTTTGGATAATACGTAATATATGTACAGGGTTATTGGTTAAGTCGACATATTCCCGTTAAGGGCGTGACTATGCGACACCCTATCCTAAATCTAACCGTTTTCGAGATATTTGAATTTAATTGCTTTTTCCAAAAAACTCCCGATTTTCGGCTATCAGCTTAGATATTTTGAAATGTGTAAGTCTTATTATTACTATTATTCGATTTTTCTATGTAAAATAAGATGCTTTATGACCTCAATAACCAATATTGTACATAAAATGAATAATTAAGTCGGTGTAGACGATTAAAACTTAGAAACTTTAACAAAAAATTTGATAGTTTATTTTTCTCGAAAGGATATCAAAAAAATTATACTATGGCGCCTATTTTGCAGATGTGCCTAAACATATCTACGTTTCATCAGCTATCCAACGAGGTATAACAATCTAGGGTTTTATGAATAGTTTGTAGAAAAAACTTAGTTTAATAGGCTATAGGGGATGCAAAAATAAACTAAATAAAATAATTGATAAGTACAAAATACTAAATTTTCCAGATATTTTGTTACATCTTAGTGTAAATTTTCTGTTCATCATGTCTGCCTCATAAGCCTTGAGGTTTAGGTGCGCCGTCTAGAATCTCGGCGGTCGCGGGTTCAAACCTCAGGCACAATTAAATTCAAATATCTCAAAAACGGTTTGATTTAGGGTAGAGTGTCTAATAGTCAAATCAGTCAGAAACGATGTAAACTACACGCCCTTAACGGGAATAGGTCGACTTAACCAATAACCCTGTATAAAGTGACTTGGAACCAGGAAGGATTATTGTAATATTGTACATACCTGTCTTATTGAGCCAATACTGTTCTTTAATTTTTGCTCTGTCAAATGATACATTGTGTCCAATTACAATTCTGCAGCGGTTGAGATCGCCACAGGGATTCAGTCCATCAGTCTCTAAGGGTATTAGATCCTCATAATTCAGATCTTCGTAATATTTATGAGGCTCCCCATTAGCCACTTGTTCACTAACCCAGCCGTACCTGTAAAGTATGTTAGGGAAAAGATTAGATGATTCTTCATGCTAAATCAACAAAATGCTTGTTGGTGCCTATTTTATGAACTTAAAGCTTGCGCTCATTATCTTAATCCCAGTATGATGCAGGTAGATAAAATATTTCCAAGATTCTGGTTTAGAATTGGGCCTGGATGCTGGCTAAAACCTTAGAAAACATCATACCGCTACACTTAACATATAATTCGAAGGGTCATTCTGAGGTGAATGACTGCCTGTTTTGGAATGATAATGTGCCACCATGTCCACGCATAAAGATCAGAACTTCAATGACCACTCTAGTGCCTCTACTTCAATAGAGACAGATGCCTCCTCCCTCAACCCTCTAGTTCTTCTCAACACTGAGCTATTATTATGCCCAACAATATAGTTTTGGATTTGATGACTTACCAAGCCTCAGAAGATACAGCACAAGCCAGCGTGGGCCTCTTACCAGCTGACATGAGCACCTCAACGTCAAAAACCAGTGCATCGTCAGATGGACAAGGCACTTTTATCACTTTGCTTCCTTTGTATTTATGCCAACCAGACTTTTTTGACCACTTCTGAAAACAATAGATAAAATTTGATTGCCTCTGTGGCGCAGTTGGTTTGACACCAGCTTGTGAAACCATAGATTGCGAGTTCAATACCCACCATGAGACAAATATATATCCTAAAGATCAACAAATATTTTAGTTCTGGGTATTTTTGAGTCAAAAAGTCTCTAGAACTTACTGATACCGATATCACAAAACTTGTTAGTGTGGGGTCAGAAATATGTGACTGTTGGGCATATTTTTAAACAAAAAAATACTAAAAGCTCCTATTTTTTTTGTTGTTGTTCAAATAATAGTAGGACAGTAGTGGGTGCTAGGAACACCTTTTTATCAACTTCAGAAACACACTAATGTTGTGGATTACCTTAGGCATTGGGGGTAACTGGCTCTTGGCTAACTTATTCAACAGCTCCCTATATGGCGCACATTGTTGTTCTCCAATGTTCTGGAAATGTTCCACAACATCACAGCCCTCTAACTTTGGCAATTGTAACTTAACATCAGGCAAGTAGGTGCATTTTGTGTAATCAATACCATGATGCATCAAGTTTTCTTGACACCTGAAAATATTTTTATTATTTAACTGTACCTTAAAGCTTATGTATTATACATACTATATTAAAATAAATATAAAGTTTGTATCTCATACTATCGGTCATATTATTTAAATCTAACTCTTGCCCTGTTCCCAATTCTATTTAGAGATGGCCCAATATGTTTTCTCCTTCCAAACATGACTATCAGTTGTCATGTCTTCATTCGCCCAAATTCAAATAGTGTTATGGTTCTATAGTTTTTTATTTAACTCAACATCATCATCAGCCCATATATGTTCCACTGCTGGGCATGGATCTCCTTGACAACCGAGAGGGTTTATTTTATTTAACTATTATAGAGCTGTTATATAGACTAATGCAAAATTTATTTATCTTAGCCTGACTGCTGAATAGAGAAGTATTAAAGGTTGATAGTAACACCATATTCCAGTCTAAAGGTTAATTAAAAAAAAATGGAAATTTAAATTCATGCCCAATAAAAATATATTAACATGATGTATGGTGCTCACTCATTATGAAATCTGATATTAATCCCATATGATAGGTTCTTTTATTCAAATATTTGCAATTTATTATTTTATTTTATTTATTAAATATACTTTATTGTACACTATACAAGTAAATACAACATAAATGGCATACAACATTGAGGGGAAATAAAAATATATAGCTACAAAAGGTGGTCGCTAGATGCAATTTCTTCCAGACAACCTAAGGTACTGGAATGAAAAGATGTAGTTGTTTTCAAAAATATATATAAATAATATATATATTTCATATAAATACACATAATAATAAAATATACCAGTGGCGGTACTTCCATAAAAGCCCAAAAGCTTTACACATCAATTGTGTAATGTCTAGTATATAATTGTTTATTGTTGTGTCAGGATTTTTTCATTTATATGTCAAATTGCTTTTAAATATATTTTTTTTAAAGCTTAAAAATATTATTCGGAATTTTGTAGGGCAAACTGGGCTTTTGGGCTTCTATGGAAGTACCACCACTGATATATACATATGTACATACATAAATATACACATATGCAGTGTAAACCGTGTACATTTAATAAAAGAGATAATTATAGAGATGTACATACATACATAATTACTTTACCTTTGCCTTTGAAAAGTGGAGAGCGATTTAGCTTTTCGTATTGTTAATAGCAATTCATTCCACAAGCGTAAAAAGAGATTCAAATGATTTTAGTAGCAGAACCAATTGTATCACATGTCGAATGGCTATCATCTATTGCTAGTAACTAGCAGTAGCAAATGCGCTATCTGGATATTATATTGTATCAACAAAATCAGGAAATAAAAAATATGCAGGCGAAAGTTTACCTTTTCACAACCGCTGGATCTAAACTCGGGCTTGGCTTCTTAAACAGCTGATCATAGATATTCTTCGATATCATCTGTATGTTGAACTCATTGACTCTGAATTCGGAGTGTTTTTCACACTTTTCTTTGTGTTTCTTAACGTTTTCTTCGAGTTTTAGGTTATCAACTCTATTTGTGTTTTTCTTTAATATTCTAACTTCACTGGAAGGTAATATATCACAATAACATCGGAAATTATAATTACGGATTTTCATTACAGAATTATTAGGAAACATCTTATTTCCAGCTGTTGTTGTTTACAAAACAAATTTTCCCGCTTTCACAAAAAAAATACAACGAATAAATTGTACAGATAAGGAATAAGCACAGATTAAGGAGGGGACTAAGGCCTAAGTTCTCTTAAGGCCTCTCAGTTGTAGAGGAGGCCCGTGCTCAGCAGTGGGACGTACCTATATGGGCTGATGGTGATGATGATAAATATATTCAAGAATACGCGCGCGTTTAGAGTTAACGACAAAAAAAGGTTAATGTTACATAATTATACATATCGTTCAAAAATATCGATATATCGAAAAAATTATATCGATATTTTTTCAACAAGCCTACTAAAGTACCGACTGACAGCAGGGTTGCCATTGACACGGCAACTGCCGTGTTAT
This sequence comes from Hemaris fuciformis, assembly GCA_907164795.1. Taxonomy (NCBI): domain Eukaryota; kingdom Metazoa; phylum Arthropoda; class Insecta; order Lepidoptera; family Sphingidae; genus Hemaris; species Hemaris fuciformis. The sequence goes on from OU015452.1 coordinate 2,517,423, forward strand.
ACGGCGATTGGGGTCAGTTGGAAAAAAAACACGGTACACGGCAGAATTTAATTGCCGTGTCATAAAACACGCCAATCAGATGATAAGAATTTAATGTATTTTGAAATAAATAATATGAAACACGGCAATTTCTCAAATTTTTCCACAAAACACGGCAATTCGACATCCAAAACACGGCAATCAATTTTTATTTAATGGCAACCCTGACTGACAGTCACAACTGACAAGTGACAACCAGTGTTCCCAACTTGGGGGTTTTCCCCCTAAATTTGGGGGGGAAAAATGTGGACTGGGATTTTTTAGGGGCTTTATATTTTTAGGGGTATTTTTGGGGATTAATCCATCCCCTAAATGCTAAGTTTCTTTAATGTCAACATGTATGATTTTAAATAGTCTGAACCAGAATAAAATGAAATAATATTTGACGTATGAAATAATTTATAAATAAAGACTATTAAACAATATTGCAGAATATTATTTATTGTTTTGTTTTTTGTTTTAAAATTTTTTATTTAAATAATTATTAGAAAAAATGCAAACAGTCGAAAGATTATGACACGAGTGAGATTCGAACCTACGACCTCGGCTTTACGCGCCACGCTCACATCCAATTTTTTCTAATTCGTAATGCTAATAGCTAATAAAATTAGAATTGGAATGCCTAACATGAATGTGTTTTTTTTTTAGGGGGTTTTCAAATAATTGTGGCGATTTTAGGGGTTTTTGACTTTACATTTAGGGGTAAATATTTTTGGGAGTTGGTAACCCTGGTGACAACTTACAGTTGACTATTGCAGACACAGCAGAACACAGATTGCTATTTGCTAATTGCATTAGTTCTAATTTGTTTACTGTTATTGAGTATTGACCAAAAAATATATAATACTCTATCCAATCGACAAATGATTTACCTATATTATTATTCGTTAAGTTTAAGCGGCATAGGTACATATCAATAGCGCGTTGTAGAGAATTAAAAATTTGACAATAAGTTATTTACCAAACTGTACAGTTCAAAATATTCAAATGCATTAACTATTTACTCTTACTGTATACTGTGCCAATGCCCAATATGGAAATATGGAGTGATATGTTATTATTATGAAATCTGTCGTTCATTGCGGCCTATGAGTTAGAGTGTATGATTATAAACAAAATGAGCGGTAAAAGAGAACGTAGGGTGTTAACAGAATTTTTAAAACTGTACAAAAAATTAAATTGCCTCTGGGATGTAGAATCAGAACTATATAGAAACAGAACTGAAAGATACCACGCGTGGGAAGTGCTAGCAAACAAACTTAAAGAATTAGTACCTAGAGCTACAGTAATGACTGCAAAGAAAAAGATAGATTGCTTGCGAACTGCATATAAAAGAGAAGTAAAAAAGGTATAACACTTTATATTGTTATCTATTGAGCAAGAAAACAAACTAACCGAAGCACCCACCCTAAATAAAATTGGGAATAGGCCAAGAAAATGATGATTACTAGCTAAGGATTTTGCATTAAATACTGTTAAAATCAGTCCCAGTTGATGTCAAAACATTCCATTGTTGCATAGAACTCTGTTAATATATGTATAAAAATACCTAGCATATCATATGTCAGTAACTTTCATGAATTAAAAAATATATATATATGTTTCATTTTCGATTTACAGGTTGAAATATCTAAGCGCAAAAACTCTCGGTCAAAAAGTGTCCATACTCCTGCATTATGGTATTTTAATTTGCTAAAGTTTATTGACAAAAAAGAAGACCAGCGCAGAAGTAGAGTAGAAACACCTGTAAGTGATGAAGTAAGTAAATACCAATAGACAATTAGTAATATATTCTATATGCTCAGCCTATCACCATCCACTGCTGAATATAGGCCTTCCCAAGTAGCAGCCAACCATCCCAGTATGGAGCAACCCTCATACATCTGCTAACTGTCACCTCTCTCAAGTTAAATTAAATAACACAATTTTTATATAAACTAAATTAAAAGGCAAACTTACTTGTAAATGTTAATTAATTTCAATAGTAGTTAGAATAAACTAATATTAATAAGTAAGGCTGTTAATTGTCTCCACAAATTATAGGAAACAATAGTGTTATGAGTATAGCATTTGATTATATAGAAGACAAGATTAACCAAAAAAGTCAATAAAAAGCTGTTATCATACCAATATTTTTTTTGTATTAGGTACTATTTTTTTTCAAGTTAGGCCACTTCATGGAACATTTCACTGTTTTTTTTTGACTTGACAAACTTAGATATTATTTGTTGGCAAATAATCTATGTTTCCTGTTAATATTTTTTTTATAATTGTTTTTAGAGAGGGCATAAAAGAACCTGGTTCAAACCCCAGGCACACACCTCTGACTTTTCGAAGTTATGTGTGTATTCACAATGAATTATCACTTGCTTTAACGGTGAAGGAAAACATCGTGATAAAACCTGCACATCTCTCGCTGGTCGGCACTTTTTCTGGACTCCATTGCGCTTACCATCAGGTGCAATGGGGTCACTTTGCCGTGCCAGAATAAAAAAAAAAAAAAAAAAAAAAAGTTCTTAGGAATTTCCTAGGTGTGTAGTCCGCCAACCCGCACTAGGCCAGCGTGGTGGACTAAGGCCTAAACCCTCTCAGTTGTAGAGGAGGCCCGTGCCCAGCAGTGGGATGTATATGGGCTGATGATGATGATAAAAGAACACATAAGTTTGGGCATTGCTTGTACCTAACATATATATTTATTTTCAGGAGTTACAAGAAAATGAAACAGATATAAAACAAGAAGAATATGGTTTCAGAAAAGTTGGGACTGAAACACAGGAAAAGAAGTTTGAACTGTATGAGACAGCTCAAGAGCTATTGCAGCATGACCATAACAAATACAATCCCTATGGAATTTACATTGGTGAACAACTAGAACAAGTTACCACATTGCAGCGACATATTGCAGAGAAATTGATTTCTGAAATATTATTTCTTGCTAGAACAAAAAGTCTCAATTTTGAGTCAAAAATAGAAACTCCATCTAAATCTAGGGAAATTTATTTAACTCGATGTAATGATTCAAGATCATCTACACCTATGTATCTTTAAGCACAGGGCCTTTCCTATGAATGTTGTTATTTGTAAACTCTTTGCATTCACAATTATAGGTACTCGGCCTTTTTTTCATTCTCGATCAACCTGAATTTGTTGCCAATGCGGTGATATACGAGCGCGGCGTACCGGTTGATATGCGATTTCCCTTTTATGAGGACATACGAGTGCAAAGGGTTAAGTAAGGTGTTTTGTATGCAACAATTAACAGCATAGTTTTGATAACAGAGAAAACATATAATTAATGTAAAATCAAAATATGTACTGTCAATACCTACCTACTCATTAGTATTTCACTAAGTTTTACTATAGTTTGGTCCATCAGCAGGTCTTCAAATATATAATTAATCTTTGATAAAGTAGAACTTATTAAATACAAGCATATGCAATTTTAATAAATTAAAAGTAAGATTAATAAATGAAAGTAAATCAGATAAAGATGTAGTCATAATTTGTTTCTCACAATAGATTCTTATCTATTTGTAGATATAAAATAAAATACTTGTACAAATAGATCGCCATCGTAAAACGAATATAAGATTTTATACACTATTTTTTAAGGTGTAGTAAGTGATTACATTACTCAGGTAATCACAAACTTAACATAACTTTTCTGATTGGTTCCTCTTTTTAAAAGTGTGGCATGCAGTCGAGAGGAACAAGGTTTGATTCTCAGGTCCAGTCAATAGTAGAATGGAGCCTAAAAATGTGCCCAAAATCTAACACTTATCTGAATAACACACAAATCTAAAAACGTAAGTGGTGGAAGAGGGCCTAAACTTATGCCTCTGTCTATCCTTATTTACAATTAGTAATGGAATAACAACCATTGGCATATTTAACTTTATTTAAGTTATTGTGAATATTAAAGTTGTTAAACCTATTACAATGTTATGAAATAAAAATCTTTAATTTTGAATCTTAATTTTACCCATAATTTATAGATCATAGAATTGGCCCACTAGTGGTCTGGGCCCCATATAGCCTAATTGTCAGGAAATTAAAGTATGACAGTGCTATATAAAAACAAACTTACATTACCCATGATTATGAACTTGCATTAACATCATTTATAAGACAGTTTATTGACACATTATTTAATAAGATTAATTTATTACATTGTCAATACATAATACTATATCAATCTATTCATACTGTAAATAACATTTTGCAAAGAAAAACTTAACATACAGGTGCACCTTAAATAATACTAGTGCCTAACAGCAGAAGGTACAATCAGCAGTATATTTCAACAGTAACACAAGTATATTATTTGTGATTGGGATTATTGGTTGTAAATAAAATACAACACAATTAAACATGCATTCTACTTATTTGTACTCATAAAATATAATATACAAAGAAGTTAGCAGGCAAGTATATAATTGCCGTGAAAAGTGCAAACAATGTAATTGTAATTTTTGCACCTGAGGTTTTCCCTTTTACACTTGAGTTATAGTCAATATTTGCAAGGAAACGGATTAATTATATTTATGTATAATGTTAAATGGCAATTAAATTTACCTCTATCATGAAGACACATGATTTGCAACTTTACAAGGTATGTTTTATGACTAAATTCACAATGAGTTATTTGAATTAAAAATAAATCTTCAAATGTATAATTCTCCTATATGCAAGTAAGTACTCTGATTAAATATTGCATTTGAAAACTATATTCTTCTAACCCTCTGCTGTAAAGCTTGTAATGGAATGTAGTGAATGATTAGTTAGTTCTTAGCTGATAGTCTCCATTCTGTGTTATATATCTGACCCATGGTAGAGCTTGGTAGCCACTCTTCTCTATAATCTTGAGATATCTCACTTGTATACCAGAAGTAGTAAAGTAAGGTATTTCAAATTTAACTTGTATTGGAGGCTTTCCATCTATTTCTTCACATTCTACTGATGGTAATCCAAAGTGAGCTCTCATTAAGTATTCCTTGCCACCTGGGAATGACTTAATAGACCATGTTATAGCATTTTGTTCAGGAGTATACTTCACACTGCCAATTGTTGTCTTGAATTTTGGAGAGTCAGCATCAGCTGGGACGGGTATAATTATCTCAACATTGTTAGCTGTTGAACGCCTCTTGAATTGAGACTTTGCTTTAATCATGTATTCAACACGAGAATGAGCATGACGCTCAATAACTGACTCAATCCAAATTAATGGTTTCACATGTGTGTTCAATCTGTATGACATCAATTCAAATTCGCCATCAGGTGGTATGAATGAAATTGTTCTGTCATTTTCAAATCTTGAAAGCCTGACGCACTGATGAAATTTAACATCTTCTAATTCCACAGATTTGGATTTTCCCCTTCCAGTGCTCTCAAACAGAACTTTATCATTTAACCCAAGTCTCAATTCAGGCATGCCAGATAAATACACCCTCATTTTTATAGCTCCAACAATTTCACTCCTTAGCACATTTCCATTTGAATTAGCCAGTAAATTGACAGATTCTATAACATCTAAAAACACTTCATTCTTTCGGTATTTGATGCCTTCCGACCTCCAAGATACGGCATTAGTAACAGCCATTGGTATTCTAGGCTGCATTTCTAATTTGTGACCTTCTTGAGTTATATACTCTTGAAGGATTTTGCTATCAGTGGTCTGTGGATAGCCAAAGTCAATGAGTTCATCGAGTAACTCGTAAATAACGACAAAATTGTCGCGAATGCTCTCCTCCTCCAGTTCTTTGAAGTATTCAGTCATGACTTCGACAATTTTGTAAAGAAATACAAATACAAGAGCTATGTTCGCATTTTTTTTCGTAGTTGACACGATGTAAAGATTGTTTGTTTTGATATATGCGAAGGTGCATTCGCTGGTCTGCAACAGAGGAGTAAGCATACCTTCCTCTTCTTTCTCCATTAGTAGAGGCATGAATTTGTCTATGACTCCCATATCGACATCGCCCCGGTAGTTCCTTGAAATAAGGACTTTACCCTTCACATCAAGTATGTATAAAGCTGAAGACGACATCCTGGCGCTGAAATTATGAAATGTCACCCGTTTATCATCTATAGCCAATGTACAAAACTGGTTTATAATCGAGCTAATGATTATGCTATGCCACTATACATGGCAAATGACTATAAATCAAATAAACAGACCATTAACCAATGTTAGCGTCTTAGTTAAATTATTTTATATATCTTACCTGAAAATTATAGGCTTCTATGTAAAAATATCTACATTATCTTGGACAAACATACGTGTGAACAAGTGACACTCCAAGTCCAAGACGAATTCGGCTAATGGTTAATGAACTAAAAGCAAATATTTTTAGCATGAATATGACAGTACATAATGCTACATGATAGACGTGAGACTGAGAAAGCACTGAAGCAGGTGGAAAACTGTACGAAAAAACAAAAAAAAAACAAAAGAACTTCGGTGACGTTCGTTGATTTAGGAATTTGGAATAATAATTTTAAAGAACTAAGGCTGATGCTGACGGCTTCCATCTCCATCCTATGCTTATTTATCTTTTACATCATTTTTATTGTTGTAACAACATCATTGTGTTGATAAATAAAACTGAGTAGAGATTACGGAAATTACCTATTTCATTCATAATCATTGTTTACGAAATACCTAGGTACTTAGCTCAATTTTTAACCGACCGAATGTTGGTAGTTTTGGTCTGTGGTTGGTAGATGCCAGTATATCGTGAGTAGGTAATGCTTTGAATTTACTTTTCAATTTTCATACTGAGTATGGTAACACCAGACCATAGTCCGAGTCCGACTCCGGCCGTCTTCCGATCGGTTTAGTTTGTTTCGCTCGCTGCTTGCTATTTTCCTCGTTTAAAATTCAATTAATGATCAATTTTATCGATTTGTTTTTGTGATTAGTGTATAATAACAATAATTATGTAACATTATAAACTGTGCTGTGTAATTAATGTTGTTGTATTCCACGATGACTGAAATAAATAGCATAGCTCGTGTACCAAAAAATCCTATTGTTTATTTGGATATATCTATCGATGGGGAGCAAGGTATGACATATTTTATTTGTTATGCGGCATGTGCATAAAGAGACTGATAATGCACATAACATATTTGCGCGAAATCGTACTTTATACGTATAAAAATCAAATAAATTTGAAGGTTGCTGTGTGAACGGTGTAATTACTTTAAAAAAAACTGCATATACGATGTATTCGAATTAATATTTATTGTCGTATAAATAGAATTGAATTTTGGACGTAGCGCAAAGGCACACTGCTTGTTGTAGTTTAATCCGTGAATGATTTTATATGGCTTAAAACAGTATGCAACAGAAATATCATACGTAATATTTCTTTTTTTTATATAAACAACTACTGGTAATACAAATTAGTAAATTCTACGATATATACTATGTAACATCACATATGGAAGATTTTTTTGCTTATTAATTTTTCTTTCATACTAATACCTTTCATATTTATCTGGATACACACAGAAAAGATTCATTCAGTTATGATTGAAATTATGTGCTATTAAAAAGTATTGGTTATAAATATTTGTAAAAATACAGCTAAAATGTTTTTTTTTGAAAAATAAATTCTTCATATTTTTATACTTCTTTTATAATGCAATATACTCTTACTTTTCTTTTATTCTTACTTTGATTGAACTATAATCTTACTTCTAACTTATATTCATAAATAAAATAAAATAAATAAATTCAAAAATATTGTCACAGCAATGTTCAGACATTAATGTATAAAACATCTAAAATAAAACTAATTAAATAAATTGCTATTAGTTATGTCATTGCAATAAAATGAATTATAATTGAAAGAACAGTGATTAAAATAGAACATTTTTTAATACAATTAAGCATGACATAGTTATTGCTATGTATTTACACACCACCTGTGTGGATCTGAAACCTCATTTGTTTTTTAATAAAAATATTTTAATATTAAATTTACTTCGCAATGCAAATCTGCATCCAAATTAAACCGAATCTGTTGCTGTGTGAAATGTTTATGCATTATTTAAAGTATTGCAATTAACAATGCATGGTATACATTTATCAGAATGTGTTTTTTGCTGATAGTATTGAGAATTATCAGTGACTTTTCCCATTTTTGGGATTGATGGACTGTTTTTTTTTCTGATAAAAAACCATATAGGTTTTAATGACTGAATAGATTATTGATATTAAAATTAACAGTAACCATTTTGGTTTCCTTTTTACAATTATTCTGATAGTGTATTTAATTTTTTACACCTTAGATACAAGATTATAATGTTTTCATAAACAGTATTAATTTTCTTATTTGTCTTAACATTGATATCCACTTGACAATTCACAATAAATTCTTCATATTACATTCAGAAAAAAGTAACAAATTATTTTTTATTGATACTCTACTTTAATTTTTTGATTCATTTCACATCTTCATTAAAAAAATTGAAGATACAGTTAATCTCATTATTCTTATACTGTTATGATTAAGAACATGACTTAAGTGTAAGGACTCTAAGGAAAATATTTTATGTCAGTTTTGGGATATCATAGTGGCAAATTTCATATAGGACCACATACATGCAGTTTTAATTCGAATTTGGTCCAAAGCTGTGCGTAATTGCATAAGATTATCAATTTTCAAACTTATTGTTATTATTTTCACTATTATTTTGTCCTATACACTTTATGCTACCCCTTTTTATTTTTCCAGTTCTATTATCCATCCAAAGGTTGTCTGGAAGATATTGCCTAGAGCGATAAGACTGCCTCTTGTTATTGTTATTTTTATATTTTTTTTCTCCATATATTTTTGTTCAAGCAAGAAAGTGTAAATAAATAAATTTTAGTATTATATAACACTGAATATCGTCCACCGCACGTGAGGTAAAAAGCGCACCACGGTGAGCTTAGAAATGTGTCGCGATTTGGGACGGTATTTTCTAGACACGGTAGAGATAATCGAAATCGTTTTTCTGCTGTCAAAACTATATATATTTCGAGTGCATTGCATGTTCGGTACCCAGTGCGGTCATTTGTCGTATTATAAAAAGCGGTTCAGTTGTTGTGACGTGGAAAGGTAGCAGAAATACCGATAAATTAAGTGAATTTATTGATTTGAATGTATTGTAATATAAATTGGGTTTTTCCATTAGGAAATTCTCAGTAACAGCACGGAGTCTGGAAATGTGCCCGAAAAACGGCAATAGGCTCGGCCCCTATTACGTGGGACTCATACATACCTGGCGAAATGTGGGTGCAGAAATGCACCTCTGCCTACCCCTTCGGGGAATACAGGCGTGAGTTTATGTATGTATGTATGTAATATAAATTAATTATCGTAGACTGTAGATGTACATATATTTTGTTCACTGTTGTGGTTAAATTGTAAATATTATTGTGGCAAGATCATAAAACATAGTTTGCGTTTATTTTATGTTATAGTGTAAGGACTTATGAACTTAGCGATTGTGTCATATTATACATTGTTGCACATAGTAACCAACAGTGGCGGATTCAGAGCAGAGTAATTTGAAAGGAGGATGAGGTTTTTAACAAAACATTAGAAAAAAAGGCTTCATTCATCACCCATCTTAAGTTTATATTAACTTATTTATTTAAAGTCAAAATACATATTCTTTATTCATATAGCCTCATTTAAGATACTTCTAACCGTCGTCGCACTGCTTCACCGAAAAGAAGAGAAGTGGCGTAAGGAACTCCCTTAGAAACACGATGTGTTAAAATAGTGATATAATTTACTTTTACATGTGTCCTGAAAAAAACCCGTCTCATTTAAAGAATCAAGAAACACCCCATTGACTTAATTATATTTGTGACTGTTGGCCTAGCAAAGAAGTAGCTCTTCCCGCTCTTCTTGCTTCATTCATAAACATTGTCAGTCTGCGTTTGCCATACATTTACAAGGACCTCTGTGTCTCCTTCAAAAAGCAGCAATCTAACATTGCATTCCCCTCGGACACTAATACTGAATCCGCCACTGGAATAAACTGGTGTTATTCTTTTAAATACATACAACATGGTTGGACTCACACAAGCTTAGACGGTCACGATTTCATACGCCGCCGGACCGTCTCGTGATTCATAATTTACATCAATGTTTTCAACACCTCGTGTTTTCATAATTTTAAGTTTTCATTACAATTTTGGTTTCCTCTGAGAGTTATACCCAAGAAAAATTTTTCCTCGTTCGTAATAATAGCTGCGTAAAAGATCGAAAATGATCTTTTAATACGAAATTATGCTGATTTTTTTCCTGGTAAATTATTTATTTGATTATTTTATAGTAGATATATAATGTAAAACTCGACATAATGATGCACACAAGTAGAAGCGTTAAAGTTTCTCTATTGACGGTAAGGGTTTTAAGCCAATTGATGCTTTATTTCATGTGCAAAGCTAAGTGATTAGAGTGGTTTATGTGCTGTGTCTGTCAATTCTTAATCCTCGTCCCCCTTTTCCCATGTATATGTGTGCATTAAAGATGCAGATGTGCAGGAAAATAAATAACATTATAGATTTATACACTGCCATATTGAGATTTAGAAAATTCTAATAATAAAGTGGGATCGAAATAAGTTTAATGTTGAGACTTATACGTTCTAAACAAAATGATGTGACAGGTTTGCTATCGTGGGTGTGTGTGTGTGTGTGTGTGTGCGAAGGGCAAAGGCGAAGGTCAAATCCCTTGTGCTCCGGACCTCCGGTTGTATTGAATCCTTGGTTGTTGCCTGGAAGAATTCGCCGATAAGTCCGCCATTTGTTACGCAACCTTATTATTACTATTACCTATTTTGTTTATTTAATTTAATTTACAATAAAGCTGAAAATAATAAATAAATCCTCTTTCCTTATTCGGACTATTTTATTAATATTCAAAGATAAGTTTCCCGTATATGGATTTTTATGGCATGTATGTTATTGGGCGATAGCTTTCCAGTAGCCTGTTACAATCAGACCAGTATAATAGAATTGTCAGTACACTACGTTTGCATAACTACGTTACTTCGAAGTGTCAGTATACACAACTTAAAGATCAAGCCGAAGTTCGAGATTTTTCCTGTCGCCGTCCATTCGCAATATAAACCTGTACATATTAACATGACGATGCCACTTTTAATAATGACAGGTTGCGTAACAACTATAGGTACATGCAGTGCAAGTGTCCAAGTGTGCAGCGTGCGACAAACACTACATCTAATATAAATGCGCGTATAGCTTTCATACAAGGACAACTAGGTTCCTTCGATCTATATCAATCCATATACGTTCCACACGATGTTTTGCTTCACCGTTAAAGTACTTGATAATTCATTTTGAATACACACTTTAAAAGTCAGAAATTTTGACTCGATTGCGCGCTTAACCCCGAGGCCATCACGACGACTATGTTCCTTAATTCAAATTCTTATGATATTTCAAACAAACTTCCCGCGACTTGGGTCTTATCTCTCTCTCTCCAATAGTGGACGCCTTACTTCCAGAGATTCTCAAAAATTAACATGAAAACACGTCATAGAGGCCGTGGCTACGTTTGTTTTTCTGTAATTACATTAAAAGAATCTTGGGTAACTCGCTCTTCGGCAGTATTCTATGAGATGTGTCATAGAAAACTGCCGAAGTGTGTCCCCGGACGAGATATTTTTGTTGTCGTATAATCCGACTATCAAGTATCTTAGTCATTCATTACAGTTTTTAATTAAAGTTAATACATACATATGTACTTACATACACTTACTGAAAAGTGCATTTCTGCCTCCACTTATCGCCAAATGGTTTTTACTATCATTTAAAATCGAGGATATTGCCGTTTTTCCTAATAGGATAGTCCAATAACACGGCAATCGAAACCGGGACCTCTAAATTGCACTCTTAATTGCGAGACCACGAGACCCCGTTATCAAGTTAATACTATTTAATCAAAGATTTGACAGATTAATTAAATTTTACTAATCTTTTAGAACATATGTGATTATTAACCTTTTAAGCCAAAGGAAGACATAATATACATCCTAGATTCATAAATCATATCTAGTCAATCAAATATTGCAAAATTAATGCGTTCCGTAGCTACTGACAGTTTATTCTCAATCAAATTTAATTTATAGGTGAGTGACTTCGACCACGTGCTTGATTCGCACATACGTAACAAAAATAACAACATATATCTAAATATATTTGGAGGAATCACTGCGGGCTCCGCGTAGTGTACATTATATTGTCGTCTGCGTGACTGTTTCGTGTACAAACATAAAATGCGTGAGGCAAGCAGGGCTGTTGTGTGTTATTATGTAGAAAACATCAAAAACCTTCAACCGAATCATCTTGTGTTATGATATAGCAGCTGTGTCTAAATTTGACTGCCTCGTGGTCTCGCGGCACAAGTTTGTGCCGAGCGATCTAGAGGTCCCGGGTTCGATTCCCGGGTCGGGCAGTGTTATTGTGTTTTTCCATTAGGAAATTCTCAATAGCAGCACGGAGTCTGGAAATGTGCCTGAAAAACGGCAATAGGCTCGCCGCCTATTACGTGGGACTGATACATACTTGGCGAAATGTGGATGCAGAAATGCACCTCTGGGGTAGGCAGAATACAGGCGGAGGCGATGTATGTACGTATGTTGTATGTATCAGTGGCGGTACTTCCATAGAAGCCCAAAAGCCCAGTTTGCCTTTTAAAATTACAAATAATATTTTTTCGCCTTGAAATTTTTATTTAACTAAATCAATTTGTTAAATAAAGACCCCATAATAAGCAAATATAAACTAGACATTACACAATTAACGTGTAACGCTTTTGGGCTTCTATGGAAGTCCCGCCACTGGTATGTATGTGTCTAAATTTTCATGGAATTTGTCACATATACATGTTAGAAAAGTAAGGTATTTTTTCTACTATCTTATATGATTGACACAATTATGAACCAGACGAAACCATTCTCAAGCTCATGCAAAAACACAACACACTCGCCTGTGTGACTCCGTCGGGTTTCCCACTTTATGTTCAAGGCCGATAGACTGTAGGGAAGAAAAAATAATAAATGGAGGACATGAAACTGCAAACTTAGAACGTCCAGATAGCTTACGATTTCTTCGCCTAATGCATATCTTGTCTGTTTACCACCAAGTCCGAAGAATATCTTGGAAAGGTATAGTTGGGCTGTTGGTAAACGTTCAAGGTGAATACATTGTTTCGAAAGAAATCTGTAATTTATAAAAATACTATATGTACAAAATGTATAAAATTTGTAACAAATTTATGCATCAACCCTGCAAACAATGCACAGATTTATCGACGCATTGATAAGTAAAGCTCGGCGGCTCAAGGTTGTAACTCAAGGCGCGAATGGGAAAACGCATATTTAACAAATCACGTAAACATATTTGTTTAACTTCCGTCTCAGGACCGCCTGAGCACAATTTATTTAGTCTACACACAATTCTATAACTGATTTACTCAATAATTTAATAACTGCCACTATTTTTTAAAAGGGACTATTTGCTCAAGCTCATTAGATAGTCACGCAAAAAAAAAAAAAAAGTCCGACTGGTAGTTTCGATACTAGCTTTTAAACAATCCAAAATATTAACTCTTGAGTTCTATACATATGATGTGTGCATGCTTCTATTAGAATTTCATTGTCCATTCACACATCATAGTGATGCGTCATGAATGCCCAATGATTTTTCGTTCCGTCCTCCTACTTGCATTTCGTGCATCTAATTCCAAAAACCGATACCGTAGTTTTTTTAAGAAGTTTGAGGTTTCAATGGGCGACTGGGATAGTTTAGCAATAGTCTAGATTCTAGACATTGGTTATTTCTTGCAATAACCCCGATTAAAGGTTATGCTCGCATTTAATTTTTATCGAGTTGAATTATGGTGGAGGCCAATTCAGATTGTTTTATCGCAACATAGTAAGACGTCGTATATCGATATATAGACGATATATAGACATTCAGTGATTAATTGTTTATCGCAATGACATTCAATGGAATTGGTGATGTTGATTTGGCGTGCGATCGGCAGACAATAGTCGATAACGTGGAAATTTATTAATGTGGTAACTGTGACGTCATTCAGTCGGCAATTGATTGTTTCTCATTAATTGATACAATTGAATCGATTACCAATGGGGAATTAATTTGCTGCACCAGCTACATAAAGACAAACATAAAGATTACGCTTGGTTTCACGAAGGCGTAAGCAGAGATATATTTCTTTACCAATGTTTCGACAACTATGTTGAGTTCCATGTAAGTAGGGAGTGAGCCTATTGCTATTTTCGGGTACATTTTCTGTCTTCGTGCTGCTACTGAGAATCTCTGACAAAAAACATAGGAACACTTTGATACGGGACTAGTATCCGGGACCTCTAAATCACACGCGGCAAACTTATGTCGCAGTCTAAATATATAAAGTGAAATCAAAATATTACATACTACTAACTTATGACTTATAAGTTAAATAACACTTATGATTCGGGATGTCTTACGATTCACAAGAAACGTCGTATAAACCTCTCATAGCAACAACTTATTATCATCGTTGAATATTCTTATTACCGACAGATTTCATTTTCTACTATTTATAAAATGCTTATGATATAAAACGTGTTAGCTATTTTTATTTGTCCTACTTAAAAATATCTTTATCATTTGACATCGAATTGTCGCAATGTCAAATGATACGGTAACGGGATGACGTTTCGTGTCACACGATACCTACCGCGTGTATGCAGAACATTGCTACCGATGTGATAAACTATATTTGGGTAAATATGTAAAAGAATAACATAGATTTTGTTATTGCCGTCATCATTCATCGTACAGAATATCCATTAAGGTTGATAAAACGTTAGTCAACCACGCTGTCTGGTGCAGTAACACCTGAGAAATTTCTTGCTTAAAACTCAAGCATGTAAATTTCTTGGTAATGTTTTCTTTTACCGCATAAGTGCATTATAATTCAATAAAAACACGCACATCACTTTCAAAGTTTTGTTTGGAATTTGATTCCGCGCCAAAATAGTGCCTTGTTAGACCGCGCAACTAATATTCTATAATTTATATAATAGCAATTATTTGTATAAACTAATATAATTGAAAGCCTCGTGGTCTCGCGGTACAAGTATGTGCCGTGCGATCTAGAGGTCCTGGGTTCGATTCCCGGGTCGGGCAGAGTGTTATTGGGTTTTTCTATTAGGAAATTCTCGGTAACAGCACGGAGTCTGGAATTATTATTCCAGCCCCCTATTACGTGGGACTGATAAATACTTGGTGAAATGTGGGAGCAGAAATGCACCTCTGCCTACCCCTTCGGGGATTACAGGCGTGAGGTTATGTATGTATGTATGTATTTCTATAATCCGTGAATGGGCTGGCTAGACTGTGGCGATACCGCTGTTTTCGTATATATTTTTTAAAATAGCAGGCCTTACCGTGGCAACACCACAGTCACACAAAAACCGGTGTGAAAATTTATTTTTGCCGTCGTGTTCCGGTTCTAAGCTCTAAAAATAGATAAATGAAACAAAATAAAATCTTGATAAAATACTTTTTAAAAGTGTTTATTTGTAATAAAATGCTAATGGCATTCGTTAATTATGCGCAGCCGGCTATCGCAAACAATGCGACATAAAAATATCTTGATTTAATTGATTACACGCTATTCAAATTGTCAATGTAAATTTATTCGTCCCCTTTGGAAATTAATAAAAACGAATAGCTGTCGAAGTAAAATCTCACTTAAGTAGACACTTGACATAATTAATAGATATTTTCAACATAAAAACATGCTGACAGTATTACACATATTGAACATAATAATATTGAATGAAAAATGAAGTGTGCGGTGCGCGATAAAGTGTTTTTTTAGGAAATTCTCAATATCAGCTGGTATTTTCGATATAATGTGCCCGGTAAGCGGCGATAGACTCTCCTAATTGCGTAGGACGTAATAATTTGGCAAAACTACCCTATTGACCGAATAATGAAACGCTACTTAATCTGAGGGCGACTTATATTTATGTGGCTGTTGTAATTTAAGCGTTATATACTTAAAAATGTCATGTAAAAGAACTTTTTGTGGTAATGTTGCCATTTATGGAAATTTAAGTGGGTATTGTTAATCACAGTCTTAAACCGATAAATGATGTTTCAGTTTACCGCTTAAATTATAACAGCCACTTAAATATAAGTCGCCCTCAGATTAAGTAGCGTTTCAGTATTCGGCCATATACTTCATTGTACGCCTTTGGAAATACACGCTTAAATATGTTTAGCTCAAACCTATGGAAGAATGTTTCTTCTTTACGAAAAAATCTCAAAATATATACCTACACAAAAAAGAGATTTATGTATCTTTTAACAAAAAAAGGAGATTCAATTTTCAACCGCAATAAATCAATATAGAAATAACAATGAATCTTACATATTTACTTTAATAGCTTTTGGAATTTTGAATTATTAACCACAAATGAATCATAATGGTTATCGAAATGAATTTTAATACCGATAACCGGATGTATTGTCTTAGTTTTTTCCCTGTGGCGCAAAATGATTGCCAGAACAGATGACTGATTAGAAACGCAAGACTGTTAATAAAATAGTACCTGTCTACTCGTATACGTGAATGTTAATAATGGATTTTAGTGATGAAATAAAATAAATTAATAAATAAATACACCCAACAGTCACATACATAGTTCTGATCCCACACTAAGATACAAGTCTTGTGTCGTGAGTATCAGAAACTACGAGAGACTTTTCGGTCTCACATACACCCAGACCCGAAACAAATATTTGTGGATCACACAAACATTTGTCTCGGTGCGGGGATCGAACCCGCGGCCTCTCGTTTCGCAAGCTGGTGTCTAGCCAACTGCGCCACGGGGCTGTCAAATCAAATTATATCATTTATTTGTAGAGTAAGTCTCGCATCAATTCACTAGTTGACTCAATTTGATGGTATAAGACCGAGCATATAGGCTTTTGAACACATACTTATTAATTACTTTTTTGTGTTATTTAGTTTAACTATTTTATTTAAGATAACTTTCAGCTTATGTACTGCACAATTTAGTTAATGTAAAACAGGTACCCAAGCTGACCTATGTTTTCTGAAATAATTTGCATTTCATTTTATTTTCTACCTGAATGGTCAAAATTGTTATTATAATTCCGTCCTTGGTGTTCTTCAGCTGGGCGCATCATAATAGAGCTCCGCAGCGATGTGGTGCCCATCACAGCAGAGAACTTCAGGTGTCTGTGCACCGGCGAGAAGGGCGGCTCTTCAACTGGACCCAACTTGCACTTCAAGGGAGTCCGCTTCCACAAGGGTGAGCCCTATATCTACTACACATCCTTACACCTTCCCTTCCCCTGAGGTCAAAGAGAAGGGAGATCACGTTTTCACATGAAGACGAAAAAGCTAGAGAAGCTTGATAAAATATTAAGTTGGCACATGTTCACTGCATGTGAATATTCTCGATAACAGTACAATGTTCGGTGCTTTGTCGGTCGCCATTATTGAAGGAAGTACATTCTTCGTAAATTTTAATCTTGATGTATTTGCATGATGAGAATATATCCATTATTGTGTCTGACTGGTGACGAATGATCGCAGTCAATTCTTTCCAGTAGATAAATTTATTCGGACTGCACTTCATTAATTAATAACTGTGATGCTAATTTGCCGTTCCCGTATAACATATAATATAAATGTCGTGGGCGTTATTGGCATGAATTTAACATACTTTCCCCAGTTAAAGAAAGTTGATAAACTTATCAACGTTAAGTTAATTAGTCTCTAGTCATACTAATTAACATTCGCGCTAAATTAAATGCCGACTGCACAAAATATACAACTATCTCAGGTAACTTTAGTAGAAGCCTTTGGTGTTAAACACCCGTTCGTAAAACGAGTGGCTGCGGGTTCGATTCTTGCATCCATTGTTTTTTTTTTATCAAAAAAACAATTTTTGGACCTTGTTCATGCGAGAATGTAGCGTCTCGTAATTTCTATTACCTTCGACTCAATCTTAATTTGCGGTTACAACTCGCTTTATAACAGATTCAACTATCATCATCAGCCCTAATACGTCCCACTGCTGGGTACGGGCCTCCTCTGCAACTGAGAGGGTTTAGACCTTAGATTTACCTATATTAGTTACATTAACAAGTCGACTGCCTCTTGGACATGCGGCACAAGCATGTGCCGTGCGATCTAGAGGTCCCGGGTTCGACATCTAAGTCGGCCAAAATGTTTTTGGGTTTTCGCCCCCTATTACATCGGATTGATATATATTGGCTAAACGTGGTGCAGAATTGCTTCTCTGTCTAACTCTTCGGGGAATACAGGCGTAAGGTTATGTATGTATCGTATCATGAGGAAAATACGTTTGAAATTTGAATGTATCTTATATTCTTATATACACTGGATAAGTTGCTTACATAAATTAAGTAAAAAAGGCGTAGAATACGGTTAAATTGGCACGTAAGCATGTAGTTTAAAATGGTATTATTACAAAGTTTCCTCTATATCTGAAGAACCAACTTGCTTACTTTACGTACTCACCATAACATAGCACTTAGTTAAATTTAGCTCGTAATGACTAATGTGTAAGGTGGAATAGTCGATAGTAACCACTGACTGGATAGGTCATTCTACTTGCTTTTTACAAAACATACTTTCAACATTCGTAGAAATCCAATCTATTTATAAAAAAAAAATTGAATGTAGTACAGAACAGATAAGATTTAATATAAATAGAGTCGAATTTAAACACTTTTTTCATGAATTAGTCTCATGAAATATGAGGCAATTCAATTCAATTTATTTATCGTTACATAAATAAGCTAAACTCGTATAGCATATATCTTGTAATAATAAAAAAAGCAATCAAAACATTAAACGTCCAAGGTGGCAAATCGTGTGATTTATAACTAACATTCGCGTTGATCAATTAGCACATGAATATAATTTTAAAATGCGATATTATTTTAGTGAAATTTCCGTGGAATTTAAAGCGTTTACACGGTAATTTAAATGTTTTAACTTATGTAATATTAAACTATTTTCACGTTTAAATCTCTTAAATAATTTTGATGAATTTTGGGACGTAGACAAATAGGTACTTGGAGACAGTATTAATAGGTTACTTGTTATTAAGAAAAACTTCATTTTTGTCTGAATTTAATTTTCAAGTTAAGAATTTTCGTCATAAAATACAGCAACGGTTATGAAATATATATAAAAAAAACTAGCTATGCTATTTGAATGTTTTCAAATGTGATGGTTCCATACAAACTCTTGGATATTTAGACTCTAAATCGTCTTTAAATTTTAGAGAGTGGGTTTTAAAAAAGTGTTCAAAATTCATTTTGTGTTGTCTTTTTATCGAGAAAGGCTGTAGGCTATATACCCGTATCATAAAATGATTTAAAGGGAAAAAATATTAAATATTATTAAAGTCTAAAGTTTAGAATACGGCAGTTGCAGGCAATAGCTTGTTTCATATAATAAAGATAAACCCAACAATTTATATTCATGCACTCTGTACACACAAATCGTGACGTGAACATCAAAACTAGTGAGAGATGCGGCAATAAGCCCCGTGGCGCAGTTGGCTAGACACCAGCTTGCGAAACGAGAGGCCGCGGGTTCGATCCCCGCACCGAGACAAATGTTTGTGTGATCCACAAATATTTGTTTCGGGTCTGGGTGTTTGTGAGACCGAAAAGTCTCTCGTAGTTTCTGATACCCACGACACAAGACTCGTATATTAATGTGGGGTCAGAACTATGTATGTGACTGTTGGGTGTATTTATTTATTTATTTATTTAATAAGCTAAATATATTTCAACTTTGTAATTTTAAATTATTTGTTTTGTGATTTAGAAAAACATGACGCGTTTTTGTTTCATTTTTGATACCTGATTGTTATTATTCCTCATCGACACATTTGGTAACCGTACACCACAAGGTTGATCCCAGAATTGGACATTCTGAGCTGACTACAGTCTACCACAATCAACGCTCCATTGTTGATTTAAGAAGATTTACTGCGAGACCGAGGCACCATTCCGCTCAAGTCAGCTAATTCGTAACCCCAGTTCATGAACCACTTTAAATAAGTATTGTTTATTTTCTAGTAAATTTTTACTGGAATATTAAATTCAATTGTTTACACATTCTGCATTCAAGTGGCGTATAAAATATTTTTTCGTACAAATGTAATAATGTCGCGAATGTTCCACACACACCAATATAGCGGTTTTTACACGCCGATTTTTATACCATGGAACATATTACAATGTTTCATTCATATTGCTGAAGGTTAGTGGGTCGTATGCTATTAACGTCAACGCACACACAATCGATATGTATTTTATACAGCCGAGCTCACGCGTAGGGTTGCCAACTGACTCATTCCAAATAAAATCATTATCAACATTCAAATAGGACAATTTGATCGGGTTCATAGTTTTCCATAGATACCCTCTAAATACATAGTTGTCCTTTTTTTGCCTTAAAAACCATTAGATTTTCCAGAAATGTGTGTCGTTTTATATACAGGGTGTATTCAAACCGTGATCGGCGAACCGTGATCGGCGAACCGTGATCGGCGAACCGTGATCGACAAACCCCCTGGCGTTAAAGAAATTCCCGACAAAAATTAAAAAAATAAGTTTTCCTAACAACCTGCATTAGTTTCCGATATATATAGTGTACCTATGTACACTATATTCTATTGAATATTCGCTATAATCAGATATATTGTGAAGCTATAGAGCTTAACTAGCGTAGGACATTAAACAACTTCACAAAAATTACTGAAATTATGGCAGTCTTCTTCCTCCAAAACACCCAGTTAAAAAAAAGGTTATATAATAAAAAATATATCAATCCCTTTTTATTACTGTCACTATTCTACATTCTTAAAATTTAAAACAAACTTTTTCTGAATAACTTTTTGGTGTCGGTGTGCGCGCGCATCGTAAAAAATCACTCTCATCATTTTTCCCTAACGCGCCAAAAGAAGTATAACTTCAAAAATTTTCATCCGCACTTGCGACTTCTCCCGCAGCTGCATCACGGCCACTGCATCACAGGAATGCTCTAATTAAGTAGGAGCAACCCTACACTGGGACCAAATGAATTGTAAATCTATTCACAGCGTTACGGAGTTTTCATTGTGACTTGCTCTTCAACTCCAGGGGACATATCTTACTTGCGTTTTTTTTTCCGAGGAGAGACTATTCGGCCACAGTCACAGTGACTAAACAGTGGCACGCACAGAAACGACACCGAGCGGTGAAGCTTCGTTAAGCTTCTACATGACGACTCATGAGCACGAGTCTCCATGAGGACTTAGCTTATCTTTTAACCCGCAATAAATCAGAATAATAATAATAAACAAGAGGATTCATGCACTCATTGTGAAATGAGTTGGTTTTTCATTATTTTAAAATCGTATACAAATTTGTTTATAGATCTTAATTGTGTATTAAAATATTTTTATCTATGACATTCTATTCTAAGATAAATCGGTTTCAATTTACTTAATTTCCTATAAGTAAGGTATTTCTCATCCAGATAAATACAGATTAATGGATGTGAGCTGCTCTAGACTGGGATGGTTTGCGCTTGATTGAGGAGGTCTACGTTCAGCAGTGGACAACTGAGTATCAAAAGTCTAACATATGAAATGCGTGCGGCTCGGAGGCTATGTCATGGCAGAACAAAAACGTATTGTGTCTTGACATATAATCTGAAATAATCGTTGTTCGCAAACATGCTCCGTATAAAGACGAGCTGAGTAATTACAGTTCAATAAGTCTAGACTCGCTATCCTTGACTTGATCTACTATTCGCGAAATGATGTCAAAATTATTCCACGGTCGAACCTTCGAAACAAACAACACGTGTAAGATACTAGAGGAACGTTCAAGAACTTTGCCACGAGTCGGTTCGCTTTAAATAGCCGTGCAGATAGTAATCAGGTTCTGTATTAGGCAAATGAATAAATTATGCTGCTTTTAGATATTGAAAGTGCGTGCCTAAAGATAAATGTAAATTGATTTATAATGCATTGATGACGTTTGTGTGTTGAAAGTATGCAAGCAGATTATATATATGATGTGGCAATAAGCAACCATGGTATCACTTGTAGTGAGGAGCGAGTTAAAGAGGGATCAGTTCGTTGCCAGGGCAATGCGCTTTGGTTTGGGATTGTAACGCACCACCCGTTCACGTACGTTTGCGCGACGACGACGAGAGTTTGTGAAGTTTACCAGCGGGTCGGTCGCTGGCTACCCAATATGAAAATCAGCTTGGCACTTCATTTATACACCTTAAAGTCAGCCTGAGACATAGTCATACTCCTCTAGATATTCTTTAAGAGAAAAGTTCAAGGAAATTGATATTATGACAGTGGCATCTCAATATATACACGCAAATCTTATGTATGTTCATAAGAATATTGATAAATTTAAAAAGGTTTCTGACATACATGATAGAAATACACGCAATAAAAATAAGTTAGTTATTTATAAGACCAGGCTCCACAAGATCAGCAAATCTTTTAAGGGTTACTGTATACACTTTTACAATAAAATCCCTATTCATATTAAGGCCTTAAACTACAATAAATTTAAAGAAATTACTAAGAGACAGTTATGTAACAAAGCCTATTATACAATTTCAGAATATATGGAGGATAACGAAGCTTGGGTTTAATTAATAATTATTGTAATCCCAAGTCTGACTGAGTCTTCTTCAATGGACATAGCTGTTTATACATATTTACTTATTAGTTTAGTACTTTGTAAGCAATTAGGTATGTCATGCTCGCTGAAATGTCTGTGCTTACGGCGGCGTCGTGTGTCGGGTCGGTCACTTCCCTATGAAATGGTTGAGGAGACCGATGGCTGGCACATGCGTCATACTCGTGAACGGGTGCTGTTTGTGTGGACTGGTCTGCCTATTTTTGCTTATTTGTATTTATGAACTTAACCTTATCCTAACTTAAATTTATAATTTAACCTAGTTAAATGTCAGTTTCTCCATTCAAGATGACTATGTTATTCTCATATTCAATACAATAATCTGGTATAGTATTAATGAGCTGCTCTAATTTGAGAAATTCATTTTTTGTATCAATATTGTAAACTATCTCTTGATTGGAAAAGAGCAACACTAGAGTTTCTTGCCCGTTCTTCTCTAGTGATGACTGCCTTCCGAACAGGGTGGTAAACCAAATTTTGAAATGACTGAATCTAAGTGATGTATTTGACATTTTACAGATTCAATAAATAATTTCATTTCATTTCATTTCATTTCATTTCATTTCATTTCATTTCATTTCATTTCATTTCATTTCATTTCATTTCATTTCATTTCATTTCATTTGAAATATTGCTTTGAATCTTAGGTGTAGCTGAGTAAAGTTTAAGCAGGCCTCTAGAAAATGAATATAAAAGACAATTGAATTAAAATATTCGTGAGATCAGATAATAATGTATTTTCAAAATGGAAATAAGAACACTAAAAAGAAATACACGTGCTTGGTTTTTTTTTGTACACACCTGTAGAATAACATGTTTTGTGAATTTAAGTTCAGGCTCAGTAATATGATGATAATATAATTAATCAGGCGGTGGACATGTAGTAATGGAAATTTGAAATTGAGATTAGGCTCCAAACATAGTGTTTTTTGCTGCTTCTATCTGTTTGTAGTGTGGTTTCGAGACATGACTATGATGGATGAGCCGGTAGTAATTTTTCTGGATTTAGAAAAAAGAAAGAAGAAAAATACGCGGAGGAGGCTTAAAGAGTGCTGGATTTGTCAAAGCCTCTCATCATATAAAACGTTACAGAATTCACCTTGCGCCAGCTTTGTGTGGGATAATGTGTGTTACCCCCTCATAAAAATTAAATGTGACACACTGGCATGGCTTGCTATTCATATCAAGCATAAATAGAACGATCACCCCACCCAGATGGAACTGGAAAATACTGATAAAGACGACTTCCTTTTCCAGACATAAATGCGCGAGATGGTCACCGAGAGGTTTTAGTTGGTATGCTGGCGTAGGATTTTGGTTAGGGACCCAACTCAGCTAAAGCGGACAATTGTTCCGCGCGCCGAGTTGGAAGGCCAGATACCCCGACATACCCCTTTAGGCCTCCCCCGAGGTACCGAACAGGGGAGCTTAAAGAGCTTTCCTCTCGTAAAAAAAAAGAGACATACTCTACTGGCCGCATTGTCGGGAATATCTGGCGAGAATCCTACTATACGTAAGACTAATTAAATTATAAAAGAAGAAGCAATTGGTCACAATTCATGCACATGTACATGCTCCAAATTTGTTAAACAATTTCTTTTCAAATAGTTTCAAGGTCAATCTGGAAGAACTCGCTAAAACCATGACTGGTTTGTTTTTCTTGTGTTTTTAATCTTGAGGTTCCATCAAGGGCGCAAGTGGTCTACAAACCGGTTATTTAGCTAAACTGGCTCTGTATCGTCGTGGAAGTTCCACAACTTAATTTATTTGTTTATTTGTTGATTTATAAGAGTAATAAAACCAACGGTTCGTATTAAGAATAATAAATTTACTGCGAGCTTAAAATTGGAATTGTGAAAAGCGTATGCATATTTCAACGAACGATTTTGTTTTAGTATGGCTATAAAAATGAGTACCTATTTTAGCAGGATAATCTTGATCCCACGCTAAATTACCTTTCCAGGATGATTAATACAAATGGGTTGGCGCAAACATGTGACAACCTATACACAAAGACATGTTGAGGAAGAAGAATTTAAATCTACAGAAAACCAAATAGAGCATGGGAATAATATATAGCTTTATCATCATCAGTCCATATACATACATATCTATATCCCACTGCTGAGCCTTCTCTACTACTGAGAGGGATTAAAAAAAAAAAAAAAATTTGCATCATATAAATTACTACATTCTGGATTATATATGCTACTTTCAGTCAAGTTATAGTACTTAGATCTTAAATTGTTTTAACGTTTTTTACTATGTCCCAATAACATATGTATGTATATGTATTTTGACTTTTTGAGAAATATCTAAAAGTGTACATACTTTCGAGTAGGTACATGCAAAACCTCACGCCTTTATTCCCAGGATAGGCAGAGGTGCATTTCTGTACTCACTGTATGAATCAGTCCCACGGAATAGTGGGCGAGCCTATTGCCGTTTTTCGGGCACATATCCAGACTCCAAATGGGAAAACCCAATAACACTGCCCTTACTTATGCCGCTTACATACTCGTGTCGCGAGACCATGAGGCAGTCTAACAATACCTACTATAAGCAAAATTGACTCATTGTTTTTATTGTTTGCAAGAATCTTACCTGGCCCCTTCCCATAAAATGATTGTTCCTCCGCCATTGTACTACGAAAGCAGTAATGCATTTAGAACCGTCCAAAGATATGTAATTATAGTAACGTATTTTCGAGTGGGTAGGACCGCGTCACGGGGTGTCTTGGAACTCAAATGACTCCTTGAAATTGACAAAATTATCCCCATATTGTACATATTTACCTTGTTACCAGGGAAGTAGAATTTATTTTGTTGTTTTTCTCTCGTTATATAAAATTGATCTGCCATGACATTTAGATTTCATGACACGAACGGTGAATGGTATAAAACCAGCTTTGTACTTGTAACTTTAATTCATCTTACCATTAAGATGAATAAGAACCCATGTTCTTAATATGTTAGCATAACTACGTGACCATCTTGTGTTCATTCAGTGACTTTGCCAATACACAAACAAGTAGTAAAATGAAAACTCGGCTACATACAGGTATATCCAGACCGTGATCGGAAACTAAGACAGGTAATAGCGACGGTGATTACAAACCCATTGGCGTTAAAAAAATCCCGACAAAAAAAATGAAAAAAATGATTATTGTCAGTATTAAAAATCTTCGTGAGAAAATTATTAGGCGTGTGCGTGGCTGTTTTAATTAGCGCGGATATCCTTTATGATAAAAAAATAAGTAAAAGATGTCGATATGTTCAATGTAATAAAATTAATGTTAATGGATTAATTAATTAATCTGAGATATCTTTTATATCTTTGCGTCGGTTTTATGCTAGTTGTTCGTCCAGTATTTAATTTTGTTCATTTGGATTGCGGATGCTAGCTTTTCTTCCTAAAAAACTAGGTATACGCAAACATGTTAATTATACTGATGGTCAGGACTACTGTCGTCCACAAAATATATATGGGTAAAGATGAATGAATCTTGCTGTTTAAAAAAAATATATATTCAATAATAAATAATCTTCCACGTGTACGTGTCTTGTTAGACTCAATGGAAGCTGCAGAAGGTGCAATAAATGTGGCAAAGTTTTGGACCGGTCAAGTTTTAATGTTTCAAGCCATTGACACAAAAGAAACAGAATTAATAAAACAGAGTGGTTGGTAATGTTTTTTTTGCGTAATCAATCTCTCCTTTTATATATAATTTATACTGATCTACACGAAAAATAACTAAACTATACTACTAACTAAAAAACTTAGTTGTAGAGAATTTAATGTTTTATGTTATGTTATTAAGTAAGATTATAATAATTAAGTAAGATTCCTTCCAAGCCTTTGTACATACTTCGTCAAATTTTTTACTGCCATCTTTTATTACAAACCTGAATGTATCAAATTTTAAGACTTCGAGAACATCACAACTGTGCCTGTTAACTGGGCACTTTATATTTTTTGTTCTATTAATTAATGAGCACACAAACCCCGCTCCGCTCTGTTACATATCTTTTGTTCATAATTACTGGGCCGGCATGACTTTGTCAACTGACTAGCTGTTCTTAGCAAATTCACAGCACAACAGTGCATAAGTAACTGTTTATGTGTTATATTTTGACGCCCAACTCGCCAAACTAATATAGATGATTTTAGTAGGGTGACTTTGCCACGGTGATATAGAAAATATATGTAAATATTTTCAGCAAAATTAAAACTGTATTATTTAGATTTTATACGGAAATTTTTAAGCCTTTGCACATCATACCAAAACATTTTAATGTAAAATGTTGCCAAGACGCGATTATGTGGCTCGCAATGTCAAAAAATTATCAGATCTCATGAAGCCCAGCTTCTTCCTCCAAACACCTTACAATTCGGTACAAATATGTGGCTTGGCCTTTTCACTACCGTCCCATGGACGTAAAATGATAGTAGGATGACTTAAGTGGTTACTGAAATTCAGCGCTGTGTCATTATTTACTTCATTCTACAGCTTAACGCTCAGTTGACATCTTTGTACTTAATATTGTTTAAAATTGCATGTACTACATTGTGACAATAAACATCTTCTTCTTCCTTTCTTATTTACCGTTCATTACTTATCTGTTATTACACAGTTCGTGTTAACAATTGTAAGGTCTTAGGTTAAATCAATAGCATGGTTTAAATCTGATGGATTTATTAAGATATTTATAGTAATGGAATCTTAGGTATGCAGGTTTTTTTTCTCGTGTCTATTTTCACGAAAAAAGTGAATACTAGTTCAACAAATTTCTTTGCATACAAACAATGAGACTAACCCATTAACTACAGACTAGTGAGAAAATATTTTTAATTGCATTAAAGTTTATGTGAATAGTTAAAAATAAAATAAAAAAGAGACTCGGTCTAGAAATACGCTCTCGAACTTTTACATTCTTCCAAAAAAAAAAAAAATTAGCGGCCTCATAAACCAGTAATGCAAATTTATTCATAGATCTTGATTTAGATTAATAGTTATATTGCTGTTTTATAGCCCCAGCAGGATGCGTAAAGCCGATTTTCCATCGTAGATTTACGCGATAGCCAAGCGACAGAAATTTCAAAAATATTAAATACACATAAAGGACATGTATCTCTAGAACATAATCGAATATTACTGAAATCGGAAACATCGAATTTTTTTACTTGTCCGCTTCGCGTGGAATACCCTATACATAGTTCTGACCCCACACTAAGATACTAGTATTGTAGCGAGGGTATCAGAAACTACGAGAGACTTTTCAGTCTCACAAACACTCAGAACCGAAACAAATATGTGTGGACCACACAAGTATGTCAGGCTTTGGGGTTTGCAAGTTTAAGTACCTACGATTTTAAAAAGACAATAATTTTAATAACTTCATTCATCCTTTAGTACTTCCTCTTAGAGGTATTCAGTCAAGATACCCCGCCTTTAATGTGTTAATAGACACAACCATAATTTGGTAACGTAACACGACTCTGGACGGAAAGCCTTAGCCTATCCTCTTTAAGTTTTGAACATTGTTATTATGGGCCTTATAATTGATCAACAACAGGTTTACGTTAATAAAAATCGTCATATCTTAGCGTTTAATATGACGAGGACTTTGTACTGTTTTTTAACACATACCTGAGAGTCGACGTCCTGACGATAACTTATGGCTGACATAAAATAACATATACAAATCAGATACATATAAAATGCTAAATAAAGTAACGTTTCGTCCTTTTCTCTTTTCTACATATAAAACGAAATATAATTTCAACAGAGAAAGAAAGAAAGAAAGAAAAGAAAGAAAAGAAAGATTTTATTATTGGCTAGTGCACGAAAATACATATATTTTTTTTAAATAAAACAAACAACTAATAACTACTCGTACAATTCACACAGCCAACAATGGTCCCCTCATTCAGCTACATGCTGCAATTCCGCTTGCACGGAGTTGCAGCGCTGATTTTCAATGAGGAGGATTACAGGCAATAAAAATAAAAAATAATAATAATAAAAGCTTACCAATAATTAACGTACAGAGATAACGTGGGACTGATACTGAAGTTTTGTGTGTATTCACAAAGAATTATCACATACTTTAACGGTGAAGGAAAACATCGTGATGAAACCTGCACACCTAAAAGTTCTTAGGAATTTCTTGCTGGGCACGGGCCTCCTCTACCATTGAGAGGGTTTAGGCTCTAGTCCACAACGCTGCCCTAGTGTGGGAATTGGCGTACTACTCACCTAAGAACTTTTAAGTGTGCAGGTTTTCTCACGATTTTTTCCTTTACCGTTTAATTATGTGATTATTCATTATGAATACACACATAACTTCTAAAAATCAGTGGTTTGAACCCGCGACCGCCAAGATTCTCGACCACGTGCCAAAACCTCAAGGCCATCACTACTTTTTACCTATGTCCAATTGTCGTGAAAAAATGTACTAAGGCTAAAAGAGTCGGAGACGGGCGCCAAAGGAGAACATACGAGTAAAATAAAATAATAAAATAAAAAAAATCGATGACAAGGCTGTTCTGCCAGGCATAGTAAAAAACATTTTCATGTGTTACGTGCCCGAAATGGTGTGCAAAATTGCATTTCTGCACCCACGCTCAAAGTTCCACCTAATAGGGGGCGAGCCTATTGCCGTTTTTGATGATGCCGTGGTGCTACTAAGAATTAACTAACGGAATAGAACAATTACATTTTGCCATGGCAACTTCTGCTGACGGTGGCACGTGCAGAAATGACACCGAGCGGTGAAGCCTACCGAATCTATTCATATCCAAGTGCGGGTTGGCGGCACATCAAAGATTTTTTTAAAGATTTTTTAGGCGTGCCGATTTCCTCACGTTTTTTCCTTCAAATGAGTGATACTTCATTGAATACACACATAACTTGGCAAAGTCAGAGGCGTGTGGTTGGAGTTTTAACCCGCGATCGCCGAGATTTCCAGGCCACTATATCTATGGTGACCTAGATTGCCTTCAACCTGGAACGAAATAAACTACGTAAAGTATCAAACGCGATGATGACTATGGCGTTGTTAATGATATAAACACTGATCCAGGTGCACATTATGACGTAAACAAGATTGGCGACAGCCCGGCTCTAATCCTTTAATGACGTTATAAAAATTACATAATCCCATTGTGTATTTGAGGTCACATCTCAATGGGTATCGCGCGAGCGGGCCGCGGGGCGTGTAGCTGTCATAATTCTCATAACTAGTTTGTATAATGATCTACAGCATACACGCATTCGAGGATGTCTCAGGGGGTCCATACATCTTTATCTTTGTATTTATACAAAATAATAAAACTATTGTAACATTAACATTAAATTAATAATGGGCTTTTCTGTGTAAACAACTGACGAATTTTGGTTTAGACATAGATAGATAGCAACACTGTTATGTTACTTTCTGTCCTCAGAAAATTTAGGCTTCCCGAGTTATAATTTTTTATAACCTTATAGATACTTTATGTGTCAGCTGATTAGGCACTTTTAGGAACGAAGACGAGATTTATTGTTTTAAAAAGACAAAATTAATTTCTCTTATAAGTTCTCTTAATGCCAAACAAATTATATACAAATGGAGATATTAAAATAGCGAGAAAAATGTTTAACACGTCCAATAAAGCTAAATGCTACGCCAAGAAAGTCCGCGGGCTCCTCCGCCACCTCCTAGCACCCCAAAGTGGTTACCACCACCAAATGACGGTGTCGCACTTGTTTAGGTGATACTGATATTTCTTATAGTACAATATTTCTTGCATAATTTTTCATCATCATACCCGCCTTAATGGTAACACAACGTAATGGTTTATATATAAAAAAAAACTACATTAACGCAGGTGTAAAAGTAATGTTGGACTAACTAATTCCCACTTGTTTCCGTGTTTGTGTGATGGCGTGTTTATCATGTACTCGGCTTATCTTGCGCGTCTAGAAAGCGCCAAGATTACGGCCATTGATTTGATAACGTGATACGTGTACGAAGTATGAACCTAGTCAACCATTGCAAAGTTAGGAACATTGATAAAACACCGGCGTCCTGAGAAATTCATATTTCTTATGCTGACGTGGTATTAAAACTAATATTTTTGTTTTCCTTTTTTATATAACGATCATGACCACCTTTTTTTATTCACTTTTCTTTTCTGAGTTGTCTGGAAGAGAGAGTGAATAGCAATAAGACCGCCTATTGTGACACAATAGTTTATAAGCTAGCATTATTTTATTTCTAGATATGTGGTGTACAAAAAAGAATATTTAAAAAATATATAAACTTCTGTACTACTATCTCTATCTTAACCATA
Organism: Hemaris fuciformis; assembly: GCA_907164795.1. Classification (NCBI taxonomy): domain Eukaryota; kingdom Metazoa; phylum Arthropoda; class Insecta; order Lepidoptera; family Sphingidae; genus Hemaris; species Hemaris fuciformis. Next base: position 2,548,636 of record OU015452.1, read on the forward strand.
CAGCGTAGTGGACTCAGGTCTAATCCCTCTCAATTGTAGAGGCCAGCTTCCAGCTGTGGTTAGTGCTTGGACTAAATTGATAAAGATGGCACAGTGATGAAAAAAATATGGTAAATATAATATTATCCTTTTAGTGTCGACTGGCAAAACGACTATAATTGTTCACCATCAATTGAAGCAATTATGAAGAGTTGATGGAACCTAGATGTACGAGGGCAGTCCGATAAGTACTTAGCCTCACCGCCCGATGGCACCACTATCGTAAGATAAATTTACCATCATGTAGCACATCTTCGTAGACGGCTATTGTCAAAATTTCAGCCGAATTGGATTTGTAGTTTTGTTTTGACCGCGTGTGTAAGCGGACGTGTCCGCGGATTTTCGAAAAATGGAAAAAGAGCAATATCGGCCGGTGATTTGATTCTTGTTTTTGGAAGGGAAATCGCGCAGCGATATCAAAAAGCGCTTGGATGCTGTTTACGGTGACTCTTCTCCTTCAATGGCGACCGTCAAAAATTGGTTTAACGAGTTTCAACGTGGTCGCACGTCAGTTTTTGATGAGCCACGCCCAGGTGCCCCAAAAACGGCTACCACGGAGGATAACGTGAGAAAAGTCCCGATCTTGTATTGGCAGACCGCCGATTGAAGGTGCGCGAGATAGCTGAGACAGTAGGCATCTTAAAAGACCGCGTGGGTCATATCCTGCATGAAATATTGGGCATGAGAAAGCTGTCGGCTCGATGGCTGCCGCGTTTGCTCACTTCGGACGACAAGCGCATCAGTGACACAACTTCAGAGCAGTGTTTGACACTGTTTAGGTGCAATCCGAAGGGGTTTCTGCGTCGTTTCGTGACCGTCGACGAAACATGGATTCACTGGTACACACCAGAGACCAATAAACAGTCGAAACAGTGGACTTTACCCGGCGAATGTGCTCCGAAGAAGGCGAACACTGTCCCATCGGCCGAAAAGGTGATGGCCACCGTTTTCTAGGTTTCACAAGGTGTGATTTACATCGACTACCTGGAGAAGGGCAAAACGGTCACAGGGCTCTACTATGCCGAACTATTGGGCCGATTCAACGCTGAATTGTAGAAAAAACGGCTCCATTTGGCGAAGAAAAAAGTGCTCTTCCACCATGACAACGCACCGGCTCACACCTCCGCCGTCGCAACGGCCAAATTGGTCACATTAGGCTACGAACAGCTGCTCCATCTACCGTATTCTCCAGATTAGGCCCCGTGTGACTTCTTTTTGTTTCCAAACTTGAAAAAGTCCGTCGCCGGACAGAAATTTGAGTCGAATGAGGAGGTTATCGCCGCCACGGAGGCCTACTTTGTAGACCTCCAGAAAACGTTCTTTTCAGACAGCTTAAAGAAGTTGGAGCATCGCTGGGTCAAGTGAATCGAGTTGAAAGAAGACTGTGATGAGAAATAAATCGCCACTTTTCCAAAATTTTCGTTTTTCTTTTGTAGGCTAAGTACTTATCGGACTGCCCTCGTATGCCGGTGGTTTGTGACAAGCATTTGCGTCATTTCATTTCATATCCTACCATCAGCAGTAAATTCTATGGCCAACATTTCTTCCAAGCGTGAATAAAGTTCTTCAAAATAGTGTTGCTGATGTAGTTGAGGGTTGCAATAAAAAAATAAGTTTGGTTTATGTATTTGGTTTATGTATTTGGTTTATGCAAAACCTCGTGAAAAAATTGTAAAAGCCAAAAAGCAATCCTTATTTAATAAGACTTACAAGTACTTTTGAATCGTCAGTTTTAATAAACCATGGCTGCTTACATAAAGCGGATGACGTGTTCTTAGGTAATCAAATTGCGCTGTTTCTTAATGGGGATACCTACTTAGTGACTAAACAGGTCAAATGAAATAATAACATGTCGGTCTATATTTCTACTGGCACGACAGTGACTGCACTTGTTTTTGTTTGTATTTAAAGACGAGTGTTGACTAGAAACCAACTATCGTAATAGGATGGTACGCAGGCTGGTCCCTAAAGGCGTTAATCCAAGGATCTCTATAGCTAGTTTTAGGTCCGTAAACATGCGATTTGATATGAATGCAAGGATCAGCTAGTTTTAGTCCCTTGTTAGATGATGTAGAACCTAGTCTGCAATATTAATTTACCGAATAGAAATCAAAAGTATTGCATTGAAAAGGGCTTTTTCACATTATCATACCGATAGAATCGGTCCATACTGTAATCTTATCTGAATAATTCTACCATTGATCACCATTGACCAGTCATCTCCTTTATCACTTGATAAGAAACATAATTCTAGCCATAATAATAGGGACCATACTAAAAAGTCGATATAAATAGCTTGTCACGCAAATAGCGATAGATCTTTTTTCCACCATAAAGCGAAATTTCAAACAAATATAAAATATGGCAGATTTCCCAAGTACAGTCCTGATAAACACGTTTTAATAGTAGTGAAAAAAATGTAAACAAACCTTGGTAAAGTTACGCTATTTTTAATAAAATGTATGCAAACTAGTTTGATACTATGGGTTCACACACATTTTTTTTTACATATATTTCTATTTTTAGTAGCAATTCCTCACCTGACAAGTACGTGAAATCAATAGTATCGATTAGCGCGAAACGTCCATTGCTCGCCACTCGGCACAATAATGCTGGCCTGCCGAGAAGATGTTATAGAATTTGCCGTTAGAATTTATTTATTTACACTTTTAATAAACATTAAGTATAGAGGCGGACTTACTGCCAAAGGCATTCTCTGACAGTCAACCTCTGGGTGATGCAGAGATAAGAAGGTAGGTGCATAAATAGTAAAAAAATTAAAAGAATATACAAAAAAAATATAAATAGAATAACTAGCAAGATTTATGTATACTAACATATATACACAGATAAATAAATAAATACACCCAACAGTCACATACATAGTTCTGATCCCACACTAAGACACAAGTCTTGTGTCGTGGGTATCAGAAACTACGAGAGACTTTTCGGTCTCACATACACCCAGACCCGAAACAAATATTTGTGGATCACACAAACATTTGTCTCGGTGCGGGGATCGAACCCGCGGCCTCTCGTTTCGCAAGCTGGTGTCTAGCCAACTGCGCCACGGGGCTGTCAATAATTATAGACAGTTAAATTTACTAGGCGCCAATGTTTTTTTTTATTACAAAATTATCAGCAACATCATTCTGGATATGTGCTTGAAATAGGCAAAAAAGATTTCTTGTTTATGTGGGATTTTAACAGGTGAAAGGTATTTATAGGAATAAGTTTTCGGAATACAAACGCACAAACAACCTGACAGCTATGTCTTATATTAGGATTAGAATGGGCTTCGAAGATAATTGGTCAATTTTATATGCAGCTTACACGTGTCAGCGTTGGGGGACTCGTGGTCAAAGACACGATGATGACCATTATCGTCATTAATATAATTGAAACGTGGTTTATGATAATAAAATATTTTACACACGGTTCGAGTTTGGAATTAGATTGGAACAGGCTAATTTATTGCATTTAAAATACCAACTTTTTAATAGGCAATTTATTTAGAGTGTGCCTATTGGCTATTCGCATCGGCGAATACTTATAATATACTTATAAGTAATTATCGAATTATCGTTATTAAATTTATAGAAAAAATTGAGAATTTGCATGTTCACAAGATTTTCTTTGCCTTTATAAGTTTGTTCATTGTATCACCCGCGACAATAATATTTTTTTATAAGTGCTAGAAAATATATCCGTTTATTCACACAAAATATCTGTATATCACAGAGTAATAATCCCTTGATTGTTTTACGGCATAAATTTGCGGCGTGCGATAGACTTTTTAGCCACAATTCCCTAGTTGGGGAAACGAAACTTGTAACGTGTTTTATACGCTCTCTGTGGCTTCAATACGCCTATCCCCTAAGGGATACATGCGTAAAAAGTATTTATGTAATTTCAGTTCCTTATTTATTGATTTGAAATAAAAGGAATGTTAATAACCAGTATTGTTTGACCTCCAGCCACCATTCAGAGAATAAAACAAGATAGTATAACTTGTGCATGCTGTTGATTTACTTCCGTACACAGACATATATTGATAATATTTTTGTTTTGCATATTATTCCGATAGCGGAATTTAGGCTGAATCAGTAAAAAGTGGCGAAATGACTAGGATAACATGAATTGTGTTGAGCTTGATCAAATCTGTTACTGTTTACTACGAGCGGTATCACGCGAGGCTCGCACGCTCTACTGAGACTTATCATAGGGTCAAATTAATGATACAATGTAACAATATATTATTTAATAAAAAAACTTATCTGTAAGTTTTGTTAAAACCTTAGATTGAGGGTCAGCAATGCTGTTGTTTCTTTCGGCGGTTAATAAAATCCAGTTTTCTGATATGATTCTTGTATCCGCTCTGATGTGATGTGTGAAGCCTGTCGCGTTCTTGAGTTCCAACTCGGATGCGCATTATTCCCTAAGAAAAGTATTCGATACCTTGAAGTATCGATACTTTTGTTTCGATACTTTTATGAGTATGATTTTTTTTTTCAATACTGCTCATGAGTACAGTATCGATACTTTCTATTCGATATCGTGTCCTTATTCCTGACGTGTCAGCCTGAGTACATCCTGTATGAGACTGCCCAGCATGCCAGTGTGGCGATTACCAGCAATTACTCCACATGACACGCCATTCTTTTAATTCTTTTTTTCCCTTAGCTCCTTCCTAACATTGCCCTGATCAACACAACCGGGGCAACAAGCACACACGCGCACATAGTCTAAACTATCTAGCTGCCAGGGGCGCAAATACGCCTGCGCGCGACTTTTCCTCCGTGGCAGCACAGATCTAATTCACTGAACCCTGAAAAAGGCAGGAAAATTGTATCAAATAGCGAGATCCTGCCTTTTGCCGGGCCTCCCCATTAAACCACACCACTCACCAGCGCCACACTGTCAACACATAACGCGCAGCATTTAAATAGTTAAAAGAAAAAAAGCTCCTTCGTTGGATAAATGATGTCATACGTTAATATTGTAATAATTTGGTATACCTAACACATTTATTTAGTTTATTCATCGCGTAAATTGGAATCGGGGACAGAGATAATGTTGACACGAAATATGATCGAAAACCACTGCGGATTGACATTGTAATAATAGATTGATCGGCACGTAAAAAAATACTTAGGCTGAATAATATGTCGTTATTATTGTTTTTAAGTGATAACATATTTTTTTTCGCCTATGACACTCTTATCTTGTTCAGTACAAAGTCGATGCGTGCGTAGACACTTACAATTTTATAAAAAAGGGTAGTTACCAGAAAACGTGACAGACTTAATTTCCCTTGTGTTTATTAATGGTTTAGCAGTTAATATCCGTAATTGGTCAATTTATACTGTAAAACAAAACAAACCCTTTAAAGTTCTCCAGAGTACTGACAAATTTTATAAAATCGACTATTAAGACCGTTAATACGATAACACTTCATATATATTATTAGTTCGGAATTATTGTCATAGCTAAATAGGATCCTCTTTTGTATACTTGCATAAGTGCACCTCATAAATGCAGTGCGCTCCAAATAAAGTTTCGGCTGACTTTACAGCAAAATTTCGCATTTTAGCAACACATAAAAACAACGATTAATTGTACAATCGATCAAGACACATTAGAATAATATAGTGTCGATACGCGAATAAAAAAGGGCGATAAAAATTACATTAATTAAGTCTCTGGTGATGGACAGTGCAGATAGTGGACGATAATTTATACATTAATTAATAGCACGCACACATGTAACGAGTATGTACATACATACGTGTGTGATAACATTACTGGCCGCGGTGAATGTGTTTCTAACGCGTCTTAGATTCGGCCGGAGTCAATAGCCGCGATAACGTCCAAGAGCTCCGGACCTAGCGTAACATTAAGATAATTCCTTGTTGGCTCCAACACACAACGCGTTGGCCTCTTTGGAACCAATATCGCGCGTTAGTAATAACTGTCTGTAAGTATCATTTATTACTAAAGCGCGATATTGGTTCCAAAGAGGCCAGAAGCAGTGATGACCTCGAGGTTTAGGCGCGCGGTAGAGAATTTCGGCGGTCGCAGGTTCAAACCCCAGGCACACACACACCTCTGACTTTTCGAAGTTATGTGTGTATTCACAATGAATCATCACTTGTTTTAACGGTGAAGGAAAACATCGTGATAAAACCTGCACACCTAAAAGTTCTTAGGAATTTCTTAGGTGTGTAGTCCGCCAACCCGCACTAGGCCAGCGTGGTGGACTAAGGCCTAAACCCTCTTAGTTGTAGAGGAGGCCCGTGCCCAGCAGTGGGACGTATATGGGCTGATGATGATGATGAGTATCATTTATTAGATTTATGGTCTAGTTCGTAGTGGGTAAAGTCCTGATCCACTTTTTAGTTAATTACTTGTTACATACCTTAAAGAATGGGGATTTAGTGAGAAAAAGTATCCACATGGACTGGCAAAGACAATCAGATGAAAGCTTGATAGATTTTTTAATTGTAGTTGAACGGCTGAGAATTTAGTAGATACGAGAGTGCACCGTGGGACTAATGTCGGCATTGATCACCATCAGGTTTTTTTTGTTATTTGTTAATCAAATAAAAAAATACAGACGAATTGATAACCTCCTCATTTTTTTGAAGTCGGTTAAAAAGTTTGTATCAGTTCTGAGTTTTATATTAGATCCAAAAATCCTTCATAGTTTCTAATAAAAACCACAAAAAAATCTATTTAAAAAAGGGCTGGATCGTTGAGACGGGTGTGTGTACCAACAAACTCACTTTCGCATCTATAATATTGTTTGCATCAGCCCATATTTCCAACAATGCTGGGGTCTCATCGACTGTTGAGTATAGGTTATAGCTAAATCTATCACTTAATCATTAATTGGACTTAATTTTTAACATCATTTACCAAACCTATGTGTTCATGATGCATTAGTTTTTTTTTAAAATATGAGCACGGAATTTAGAAATGGGCTCGAAAAACGGCCTATTACATGATGACCGAAACAGCTGGAGAAACATGAGTATAGCAATACATATTATCAGCAAGTAATGTTATTAGAAATTAAGCCAGGCAAAGAGTGGATAATTTCTAAGCATGCGATATTAAATTTATATTTAATTATTTAAAATAAATAAATTATTTAAATTGGTCGATAAATTGATAAGAAATTATTATTGAATTTAAATATTTTTCCTAATAGGTACGTTAAGAATTAAAAGCTCATGTTCGTGATTAACGTTATAATATTCCGGTTGTGCATACACAATTTTATTTTCGTTTTTGCTATCTGCATATTTAATCAATATTCAATTTGTCATTAAACCGGTCTTAGCAGTTTGACATATATAGCGATAGCACAAAAATGAATTCTATTTTTACTTCACGAAAATTAATAAATAACAAATATGACCTTTAAAATAATATTATGTGGAATTGGAACACATTTAATTAAAGCTTCATACATTTGTACATTTTAATAAGATCGATTGACGATTGACAGTTTTCTAAAATGTATTCTTAATATATGAAACAAGACATCATCATCAGCCCATATAGTATGTCACACGCTGGGCACGAGCCTCTTATGATAGGATTTAGGTCTTACGCCACCACGCTGGTCTAGTGCGGGTTAACATCTAAGAAATAAGACACATTATTGTCCCATGCTGTTCCGGTCTAGAGTACCATCTAAATGTATACTATATATTACTTAGAACTTAGAGGGGTGTGTAATGAGGACCAAAAATAATTGAATAAATCATGATTTAAAAAAAAAACAAACAATTAATCACGATTATTTTTATTTTTTCGTTTTATTATGAAATTTCACTATATTTTTGCGCAAAACAGACATATGAAGAAGAAGAAAGTGCGTTGGAGGAAGTGCGAAATCACTATGATGGTTCAATTTTGCTACCATTGATAGAAAAAGCTAAGTCAAAATCAAAATCATTCAAAAGTGTGATGTTCGCAGAAGAAATAATAACAAAAGTGACACCACTCGAGTGGTGGGTGTTACAGAAAAATATGTTTAGTGAAGCGGAACAGTCTAAAATTTTTCCTGTGGTAAATCAATTGTTTGGGGCGATAGCTTCTTCAACTCCTGTGGAAAAAGTGTTTTCCACCTTTGGAATTTTTCAGAGTAAATTGTGAAACCGACTGGGAATCGAAAAGGCTGGAAAACTAGTTTTTTATTCAAATATTATAATAATGAAATATCATTTAGAAATATGAAATATAACATAAGTTAGTTTGTAATTATAAATTCTTAATCCGTTTTTTATGTTGATTTCTGTAAAAGAAAGTGAAATTATTATTTTTTGATTAAATCATTGATTTTTATTGAAAACAAATAATTTGATTTAAATCGAAATTATTAATTCATACTAGAGATGCGCCGAGTAACACTTTTGCCGAGTAACGAGTACCGAGTTTTACTCGGCTCAATTTTTTTTCAACCGAGTACTCGGCCGAGTAACTAAAACAAGAGTGCTTTCGAGTGGTGGACAGGGCACCAAAAAAAAGTATCCAGAGCTGACACGTTTAGCAAGAGTATTTCTATGTGCACATGTGCATGTGTTCCTGCATCATAACTTACCTTTATTAAATTTTTAATATTAATTATTTTTATTACTGTTTTCGTAATTTTGTCTCATTACTACTCATTCATTAGCATAATTTTGATTTTATTAATTGAGATTTTCAAAGATTTCCTAAATTACTAATAAATACTTTTTGATTAACACTGTTATTTTAATTATAACTACCTAAATATATTGCTTTTCTTAAACAAAGTAAACTCGGCATTAAAACCGAGTTATTCGGCCGAGTACGAGTATCAAAAAACCCGCCGAGTACGCCGAGTACCGAGTGTCAACCGAGTACTCGGCCCATCTCTAATTCATACCAACCCTGGCCAACGAACTGTACGCAGTACGTTTACAGGTACGACTGCCTCAGATTATGAGGTTCGAATAGAAAGCCTTGGCCGATTGTACCACTGTTTCACAGAAAACCAACGTGAATAACTACTTACTTAGTACGTGTGATTTCGCGGGTAAAGTTGTCGGAGATATATTATAATGTTAGTGGCATTATGCTCAAATACATCCTGTCTAGCTGAATGGAGATAAATATTCAATTCGCTCATATTTATAGTAATAAATTAATATTTATGAATAACACTAAATATTATTGAATATAATACTGTTTGTATTCATGAATAACTTTATATAACCATCTATAAATTCACTTTGTGCACGAAATTTACTTCTTTTATCACCATTCTTGGCTGTCTGCGAGAGTTACCCTGAAGAGATACGACGATTTCTACTCTTTTTTGTTAATTGTATGCCTTTTTTATCCACGCGAGTGTGACATGTTCTACGATCCGCCCGACTTTATCTGTTTGGCATCAGGATGGCATAATTGTATCATGTTTTGAGAGAATCTCGAGTAGTCTTTTGTTTGCCTGTCTGTCAGCTCTGCACACCATCAAATGTGGTGTTGTCATTTCGCAAAGCTTACTATAAGACGTTCGCTGTAATAAAGAGGCGATAGAATACGAGTACTTAACTGCCATGATTGTTCGCAGCCATCAACCAGTTTATGGTGCAAGGCGGCGACATCGTGAAAGGCGATGGCACCGGCGGCGCGAGTATATACGGCCCCAGGTTCGCTGACGAGAACTTCAAGTTAAAGGTCAGTTCATAATAAAAACATTAGACTTCAAGAGCAGTGGCGGTACTTTTATAGAAGCCCAAAGCGTTACTCGTTAATTGTGTATTGTCTAGTCTATTTTAAGATCAAAATATTCTTATTTATATGGCCCTATCCCACCACACACCCGCCACTGTAACTCCCGTGCTCCAGGATCAACAGCGGCACGCACAGTATTGACGCCGAGCAATGAATTTCAGCGAATCTAAGGGGACCTAAATTTGTATAATAGTACCTAAAATTGCTTGTGTTAAATAAATATTTAAAGTATTATTCGAAATTTTGTAAGGCTAGCTGAGCTTTTGGGGCTTCTAAGGAAGTACCACCACTGTTCAAGAGGAATAAAAAGGAAAAAACGGGGACTTGCCACATTTTTTATTGTTGTTCCGCTCCTATTGGCCGTACCGTAATAATATATCCTGATATGCCTACAACCTTCCTCGATATTTGGGATTAATTTACTAGATTACTACGATTATTGACTTTGACTTTGAAAATTCTGTGAATCTGATCCAGGAGATAGCTTTTAAAATGCATCAGAAAATCAAAGTAAATTGCTTTAATGACTATTTCTATTATAAAAGTATTGGCGCAAAACCATATACGACGAGCTAAGTCATCGCTCTTGTATAAATACGATTACGGGAGCCAAAGACAAAAGATTGTAGATGCGTTCGGAGTCCGGAATTCGATTACACGAACTCGCCTCACTCAAAATTTAATGAAAAGGCGCGTTAATTATTTTTAAAAATAAATATGTGTTTGTTAGACTTCGTTAGGTGTTGAAAATATAGTATTTTTGCGTACCTACTATATATTTCTTCAACAGTATATAGTACGCCGACCCGAAATATAGTACAATACTATATATTATAGTACGGTTGGCAACCCTATACATACATAACCTCACGCCTGTATTCCCCGAAGGGGTAGTCCGAGGTGCATTTCTGCAACCACATTTCGACAAGTATGTATCAGTCCCACGTAATAGGGGGCGACCCTACCCAGTAATCGAACCTGGGACCTCTAGATCGCACGGCACTCACTTTATAGTCTGAATTTATAAAATAATGTCCTAATATATTAAGGAACTGTTTTACATTCAAGTGGAATAAACTAAATACGATTTATATGCATTTATTCATTTATTTATTGGCTCATTGGTAAAACTGCGTCCTCTGCGACATTCCTATACTCGTATGTTACACGTGTTGGGATGGAACCTTGTCTCGCATACTAAAGGACAATGTATGTACTATTTCAAATTTTTGGCCGCGATTTTATCGTGTGGACTAAAACTGGCTCATAAAAATATGCGAGTACCTATAAAAAAAAAGGTTGTGCGTGCTGTTTGTCTTTTGATTATTCCCTCAGGAACCTGACATTATTCAGGGATAAAATGTGGCTTATCTTCCCCTGTGTGGGCCGATAGGGCTATCGTCGGCGCAGTCAGAAGGAAATTGCTCCAGAGTCAACGTTTGGCGTTGATATTTTTGTGTAAGGCGTACAGAACTGTTAGTACTGAAGCTCTACCTGTTCTTGCGGGAGTGCCTCCAGTCAACCCGGAGTATAACGTCGCGCCGCGTTATATTTTGCTAACAACCAAATATTGATAAAGATTTTCTTTCATCTCGCGACCTTTCAATAATTACTTGGTTATTTAAACCATACCCCGAGACTTACTCGGAATAAATAGAAGAATGGCAAAACCGTTGGAGTCTGTCGGTAAAAAGACGTCATCTTTATCAATATTTTCCTTCAGTTAGCGATCGCATGGAAAAAACTTGGCTCGAGATTGATCATTACGTGTCGCAATTTCTAACGGGTCACGGCAATTTTCGTAGTAAATTGTTGATTTAAGTTGGTTGATTCTCCTATGTGCCAATGTTCAACACATAATTGCGAATATGAACAGTCCGCACATCATATCCTTTGGGAGTGCAATCTTTGGTCGGATGAGCGTAACATTATGCTCAATAGTATGTATGTAACATCTGGTGTAGTTAATTACACAGACCTCGTTGAATCTAGGAAGAATTTCCGTGCTTTTCAGCGTTTTTGCCATGCCTATTATTGGAAGTTTACATAACAGCTCGCACCTTAGGTCCAATTTATTCAATAAATCTTATATAGTTATTTACCCGTGGTGCGTTAATTGCGTCTAATTTGACCAATTGTAATTGTCTTATTTTTTTATGTGAGGGTGAAACCTCATAGTTCAATGTTTTGTCACCCGCTTTGCTGTGGAGGGAAGTGGACAACTCTTTGTTTTCCAACTCCTCCTTTTATTTGTCTTTCTGATTAACTTCGTTGCGGGGTTATGACAAATTTTGGTCCCCTTAGATTCGCTGAGCTTCCTTGCTCGGCGTCAATACCGTGCGTGCCGCTGTTGATCCTGGAGCACAGGAGTTACAGTGACGGGTGTGTGGTGGGATAGGATTGCCCGATCCGGGAATTGAAACCGGGACCCCTAGATCGCACGGCACATTCTTGAGCCGCGAGATTATGAGACAGTCAGACCATGAGGCAGTCAATCTTACGATCAATCTTCAATTTTCGATCTACAGTAAATCTTCGATCATACAGTCTTACATATAGTAACTTGAAAGCCGTCGCCTTTCGTTCATCTTTCTCTCTTCCTGATGAAGACCAAAACTGCTGGCGATTTTATAAGCGTTGTCACAAAATGTTATCGGTCGTTTTCAACCATCGAAAATTTACCTTACTCTATACAATAAACATGTTGCGTATAGAACTGAAAGCCTGTTGTAACATTTAACCCATTCATAAATAACTAATGTGGGCCTTCTCAATCTTATGAATGAGTGTATTCCTCATATGAATTGCCTTATGAAATTGTTACAAATCAATTTCCATTCATTCACTCAGATCTTCCCATTTAACGTCTGTTTCTGACACAATTAAGCTCCACGTGTAGGAAAATGTGATATAAATAGAGTTATGAAATTGTGACAGACCACTTGAATCGTTCGTTCATACTGAATTTGTGACGTACTAAAGGTAGGTAGTCAAAAGTAGGTTCCACGTGTCAAAGGAAGGACATTTGATCTCGTGCAAAATGTAACACGGGGTCGTAGCATTAAACTATTCGAAAATATAAATTATTTATTGGCTGGTTTATTAAATTTTTAATCGTTTGTTAGTTTTCGTTGTATATTTTGTAATATAATAAATAGGAATAAATTGTTTGTTATTGCAAATTAGCAGTTTGTTATACATATAAACGATTGCATAATTAATAGAATTCATTTCAAGGAACTAGTGTGGGGCGTAAGTTTTTTTTTGTAACATTTTTAGACTTATAGTGACGTCATCGTTTTCGGCTAATTTTGCATAGAAAAAATTATAAAGGATTGTTTTTTTTACATATACTTTATATTACTCAGGCCTTTAGAGGTAGAGACAAAGGTGTTTAACTGCCGTTTTCCAAACTTCTTGTGCTACTGAGAATGTCCTAATTATATTAAACTAACTGTTACCCGCAACTACCCAAACGATACTTTGGACTTTAAAAAAAATCCTCGATTTTGCCACATTCATTGCTGCTCTGCTCCTTTTGCATAGCATTCCTCGATTCATCAAATATTAAACATAGAAAGATTTTTCAAACGAAACCAGTAATTCTTGTGATTAGCGCAAACAAAACACACAAACTCTTCGGTTTTATATATTAGTAGAGATTTATGAGTAGTTAATATTAATATATGCATGTCCATCGCATTGTTTTTTAATAAAGATAAATAAATTGAATGTGTTATTTATTTATTTTCACGGACGTGACCTTTCGTTTACATAATCGCATAATATTATGTTAATATTATGTCTACAATGTAACACATGACTTTTTTTAAACCGACTCCAAAAATAACAATTATTGTAACTACATGATATAATCGTAATAATTTTATTTATTTTTAAGAAGTCTAATATTTTACATTTAATTTTACTCTTCCAAATATTTTGATCATTAATGGTTATTCATAGGTATGTGTTGAATTAGATTTGAAGTGGATAGGTACCTACCTAGGATAGGTATCTTCTTCTTGCGTTGTAAACACATAGATCGTACCATATTGATGAAGAGCAAAAAGTAAGTTGATTATTAAGTTATAGAATAATACGCAATTTTATTTTGTTGTTTTTGTTTTTGGAATGTTGTTTTTTTGTAGGCGGTTTTAACTGAAGGGCTGGGCAGAGGTGGATTTTTGCACCCACTTTTCGTACATTGTGGTTTTCTTTTAAGTTTCCCAGGCCTATTTCCAGACTCTGCTGCTACGGGGATTTTTTTTATTGAAATTAGATATCTTAATATCTAAATCGCACGGCACTCACTTGTGCTTGGAGACGAAGAGACTGATGTCAATAATAAATAATATTTTTTATTATACCTATAAATATATAAATTGATTATTATACGTCATACGTGATTAGGTATTCTAAATTAGTCATTTATTTGTGATGCAGTGTTTTCGATTTTGCATAAAAAATTACATTATGTTATATTGGCTTTTATTTAATGTTAAGAGTTATATAAAAGAACATAAATACCACTTAACGTTTTCATCAGAATGTGCTTACAATATCATTTATATTTAATCCCTCTGTTGTTTTTCTTAAATTTCTTATTTCCATTATTACTCGTATTTATAATAAATCATTTTTTTATCGCTGTCCATTCTGGGACACGGTTCCAAACAATTTTTGAGTCTTCGTTTTTAATACATTATGCGGCGTTAACGGTTCTTTTAAAATTCCCACTAAAAAAAAACACGAAATTCCGTATGCTCAATATCTCATCAGCATCATCATTTCATTAACAGCCGTTCTTACGTACATTGCTGGATATAGGCTCGATCTTCGGCCCTCCTCATCCAACCGCTGCCAGCCACCTTGCGGATATCGTCACACCACCTGTAGGACGTCCAGTATCTATCGAAGGATAATTTAAATATATTGATATATTTTATCATTCAAGTTTTTCCTAATAAATTGAAATATTTGCAAAGCTATTTATATTAAAGTGGATTTAATCTATATCTAAAGCATGTTTATTATCTTAAGTATATATGACATTTTAGTCCTTTACGTAATAGACTATACATTTTTAGTGGTTATTGGCAAATTGGCTTAACCGTGGGATAACTATGCGAAGAGGTAGCGGCTAGTGGGGGTAGCACGTAAGCAACAAGGTCTGATTATAATGTGTAAGGAAGGTAAGACTTGAACACGGAATTATAGAGGGCTGTTGGAAAGACTGGAAAAGCTGTTGAGAGTAGAATGACGATGGAAGGTAGAGATTAAGTGAAAGGAAAAGGGTTGGACGGGGAGAAGAGAATGAGAGGTACGGTACACAGCACTGAGTTGTTACATAAAAAAGGTTACCAATTTGAAATTATAAGAAACATTAATATGGATTAAACTGATAAAAAAAAAAGAATGCAGTATATAAAAAATACTGAATACAGTTTGAGCTCAGGTGAAGCCGAGTCGGACCACTATACACACTATATTAATTAAACAGACAAAAATATATTTAAATAATTACATGTTAAAAGATTTTATTTTAATTATTCACTAATGAAAAAAAAAGGATAAAATTGTTGATTGCAAAAGGCTGCTCTATATCATAGCCGCAATTATAATGCGTGCTTCCGATACATATAGATACGAATACTTTTGTTACTTTTGTCTAATGTGTGGGTTGAAATTGGTAGATAGAGTGAGGAATAGTGTGATCCCATAAAAAACAAAACTTGTAAAAAAACCCAAGTCTCGCAACTCAGTTCTTCTGCCGTAAAAAGTTGTGAGATCCATATGATACCAAGTCGATGAATTTATTCAGTCCCGGTTTAAGGGAACTTCTGTCTTAAGTTATTATGCACTTAGCTTAGCAGACACCATCTTATTGTGACCATATCAATATTAAAAATCTTTTATGTTTCAAATAAAATAGTTAGACTTGGCTATCGCATGAAAACACAATTTATCTCACTTTTAATGCGATTGCCAAGTCAAAACTATTATGAGTGACTAAAATTGAAAGGGGGATGCTAAAATGGTTTGGCCACATTGAAAGGATGAATGTTTTCAGAATGACGAAAGAGATTTACTGTGCGGGAGTGAACGGTGAAGTCGGTCGAGGACGGCCCAGGTGCACCTATAAAGTGCATATAGGTAATTTAATGAAAAAGGGCAATATAAAGAGTCCTCGAAACCGACGTGCATGCATGAAGAGGATAATGTCAGTGGAGGAAGCGAAAGTGGTGTGTTTGGACCGTGGCATTTGGCGCTCAATAGTCTCTGCCTACCCTAACGGGAGACAGGCGTGAGTTTATGTATGTATGTATGTATGTAAATAAATATCAAACTAGGTAACTACCATATCGGTATTGAATCAGCGTGGTATCTTGGGGCTTGTAACCAAGATACGTGCATGGCTGAATTTATTATGAATTTAATGACTTCAGATTGAATTATATTGTACATCAAAACTGTTAAATAAAGTAGGAAACGGACTCGTGCTGGGCTAAATCAAATAAAATAGATTAAATTGTCAATCTCTTATCTGTGAATACATAATTTATTGCATGGTTAAGGATTATGGGTTCGATGACATTGGTTTTATTTGCAGAAATAAGGTGGCATTTGATATAAAAACCATTTAAAGATTGACCATAGATATGAACTATAGATATTTGATCCGTCTCTGTGGGAAATAATATTTTTTTTCCACTGATCATGAGGAATTAATCCGGTGTGTTGCAATTTACATTCGAAAACAAAAAACCGTATAAAATAAGGTATTAAACTATCAAAAGTTATAATCCATACCAATTTTATTTCGGTGGCGGAAGTGTGTTATTTTCTAAATATCAATTTGTTATACCTACCCAGTTATTTCATTAGACTGACTTATTATTGCTGTTATTTATTCGCTTTGATTGCCAATCGTTTGGGCATAATTTCCTTGACTTTATTATGTCTTGATCTAGTATCTTTTAATGTTTCCCCTTCGCGATTTATTTTTTTAGCCTCCTAGTACATTAATAGAAAGATAAAAAACGCATTTCATCAACAACGTCTTCTCATTAATTGGAATGCGCTGTATTAGTTGTTATTTTAATATGTATTCTAAGGAAATTCGATCAGAAGTGACTTTTTTAAAGGAAAATATTATACACGTATTTACAATTTCATTAATTACATTTACTCAAAATCAAAGCAACTTAACATTCAACAATTCCGACACAATACCGACGCTAAATAATCCAGGTTACAATTTACAATAATAGAGCAAAAACCAACAGAACGACCATTATCCTAACCAACGACAATTGTGTCAGACTGACGCGACGGAAGGAGCGCAACCAAAGGAGGTCCGCCAACACTCGGCACCGGCCTATATAGAGTTACTCCTCCACTACCCTTATGTATTCTAACAGTATATAATTTTCAAGAATAGTTTGCTTGACTGTAGCAATGACAGATTTCTATATTGCTGCTATAACTGTACATACATATGTGTTCGCTAGGTTACTTGGCATTTATTCAAATGTGCAATTATAGTCTAAGTACGAGTAGAAATAGGTGGTAGTGGTTAAGTTGGTTGAAAGGTGTAATTTCCTAGGTGTGTAGTCCGCTAACCCGCACTAGGCTAGCTTAGTGTGCTAAGGCCTAAACACTAAGTTGTAGATGAGGCCTGTGCCCAGCAGTGGGGTATAGACTGATGATAAAGAATTGGGTGGTCTATACTTTAGTCGTACTGACGAATGTATGAACTGCGCGTAAAATCCTTTACTTAACTTATCTAACGCTTAAACGGATGTGGTAAAACGGGACCATGAAAATAGAAGCAAACTTCTAATCATAACCGATAATGAGTCATCGAATTTTTTGACAGCCCCGTGGCGCAGTTGACTAGACACCAGCTTGCGAAACGAGAGGCCGCGGGTTCGATCCTCGCACCGAGACAAATGTTTGTGTGATCCACAAATATTTGTTTCGGGTCTGGGTGTTTGTGAGACCGATAAGTCTCTCGTAGTTACCTGATACCCACGACACAAGACTTGTATCTTAGTGTGGGATCAGAATTATGTATGTGACTGTTGGGTGTATTTGTTTATTTATATAATATCTTCTGCTTTCATTATGATTCGATACGCTGTATATTAAAACGACTGTTTTCTCAATTGGAAGGTATAATAAAAAAAGCGTTACTTGTGTACTGACACAACAAATTAAGAACACCGTAACATAGGGTAACCTCGGTGTTGTCCAAATAGAACATATATTATGTAGTGAATTCCACTTCTAGTTTTAATTTGAACCGTTAGGATGTTCTCAGTGGCAGCACGGAGTTTGGGAATGTGTCCTAAAAACGGCAATATGCCCCTATTGCATGGGATTCGAAAACTATCTGTAAAAAAGAGGGTACACAGACATGTACATGTATTTTGGAACATAAAATATAGAAAATCAATAAAACTCCCCTTGTTTAATCATTCTGTATTCTACGTGCCCAAATATAGACGGTCGTTGCTCCTACGCTCTGACCTACAAAGTTATTTGCGTATAATAATTAAGAGAGAATCAATTTCGCGACCTTTAATGTGACCGAACCGTACACAGCAGAAAACTGTAAATTATATACATATATAATTAAATATACATATTTATATTGATAAAAATATCTATTCAATTCGAAAAAATCAAAACGAACAATTTTTGTATTTTCTTGTATGTATGTATATAATTAATAGTATGTATGTAAGCACTTATTATAGTACATATGCATTAAATCTTATGGTTATCTTGAGTGGATCGCCTATGAGCGACGAGACCGCCCACTAAACCTTTTATTGTTATCTCATTCCAATATTTATGTATTTCAGTGTACAATTAAGTGTTAAATAAATAAAAACTTTTTTTAAATAAACTTATTTTACGTAATAGAACGTGGGCAACATAAAATGCGATAAGATCTAAGTACATATGTATATACCAATTAATGTAAATGTAATCTGTAGCAAATGGGATGGTAATTACATTGACTCTCATAATTTAACTAATTTGATTGGCAACTCTTAAAGAGTTTTTGCAAATTCTTAATTTGATATTTTTTTTTCTGCAAAAGCTCACCAGTATCACGGTTATTAACTTAAGTGTTTTGATGATAAAGTTTAGTAAGATTTTAATTTTAATCCGACAACTGGTATAGTTTTCCTTGATATGAAGATTTAAATAACTTCCTCATTTATACCTAAATGTTGGGTGCAATAATTTTAGCAAATATTACAACTTTATATTTGCACATATTGCTGGCAGTGTTTCTGTTTATAAGAATCTATTTTTATTGTTATTTATGGAGAAATTGTAATTTTATTACTACTACTACGTACATATATACATTTATGACCTCACGCCTATATTCCCCGAAGGGGTAGGCAGAAGTGCATTTATCGGTGGGCGTATTGCCATTTTTCGGGCAAAAATCGAGACTCCGAGCTGCTACTAAGGATTTACTAATGGAAAAACCCAACAACACTGCCCGACCCGGGAATCGAACCCAAGACCTCTATACTCGTAGATCGTAAAGCACATACTTGAACCGCGAGACCACGAGGCCGTCAGTTTTAATTAAAAATGGCAAATTGGTGCAATTTAATTATTATATATATTATATTAGTACCTACCACTGACGAGTAACTACTGTTGAAAAGCTATGTAGGTATTAACACAAGTCCACATTGTAATAAATGTGAAGAACTCCTAGGTAGGTTTCTCATTGTTTTACGTCATTATATAATTGCGGTTTTATACACAGGTAAACTGTTACACTATTCTATTAGCAAATTGTCGGTATAACAAGAATTCGTAATCGGTAAAAGGCTTAAGGCTCGCCCCCAAACACGTTACTTAAAATACAAATAGCGCCATGGGGGTCAATATAAATAATTATATAGCAAAATAACAGAGGTGTACTTTTTTTTTATTACGACTAGTTTGAAAACGTAGATTTAAAATGGTGCTATTTTTAGATATTGATAAATGGCAGTTATGATTGATTGATTTATTATTGATGTTGAAATTAAAAATTATAGTATATGATTAGTCCAGTTCAGCGCAATGTTACATCAAGTCGACACTTGTCACACCAAAACGATCCTTGTTTTATACTTTTCTCTATGACAGCAGAGGTGTATTTCTCTGAGCATATAATTGCACTTAGGTCCTTGTTGCAAAATACATAGCCACATAGGGTTCAATAGAAATAATTATATAGCAAAATAACAGAGGCGTGTGTACTATTAACTTTTTCATTACGACTAGTTTGAAGACGTAGATTTAAATTGGTGCTATTTTTAGATATTGATAAGTGGCAGTTATGATTGATGGTGAAATTAAAAATTATAGTATATGATTAGTCCAGTTGAGCGTGACGGTACATTAAGTCGACACTTGTCACACCAAAACGAACCTTGTATAATACATTTCTCTATGACAGCAAAGGTGTATTTCTCTGAGCATATAATTGCACTTAGGTCCTTGTTGCAGGCACTTTGCACCGACCATGTACAGATTAAGAATTTAAAAATAATTACAAGTATAATCATGAGTGGTGTTTATTAAAACTTGTACTCTTGTTCCTTGCTTTAGTTTCCGTAGTGTTGTAACTGTAAATGTAGAGATTGCATATATGTTTGTACGTACATATTTTTGCATCTGAGTGGCCTAAACCGAAATGTTATGTAATTTATGATAATATTTACGAAAACCCAAGACTAATGTATTTTTTGTTAACGAGAGGAAAGCGCTTTAAGCTCCCTGTTCGGTACCTCGGGGTAGGCCGAAAAGGGTATGTCTGGATCACCGGCCTTTCAACTCAACGCATGGAACTATTGTTCGCTTGGCTGAGTTGGGTCCCTTACCGAAATCCTACGCCGGCATTCCGACTAAAACCTCTCGATGGCCGTCATGCGCATTTTGGGCGGTACGGTAAATACAGGGCGAACGCCCTTAATTGTTTCCCGTTGCCGCCCAGCGCTCTGACCAAATATGGACTCCTCTACGATAGAGGTGGTGGTTTCCGGTGGCCCCCACTTGGCCCTATTTTGGACGCTCATTTGGTGTGAGCGTCGGCGACGTTCACGAGGCCATGCGCTCTGCTGCATCTCGGAATTGTACATCTCCTGTAAAGGCGCACTTCCCCCATAGTACGCCTTACAATCCCGATAATCCCTATTCATCATCAGCCCTTATACGTCCCACTGCTGGGCACGGTCCTCCTCTACAATTGAGAGGGTTTAGGCCTTAGTCCACCACGCTGGCCTAGTGCGGGTTGGCGGACTACACACCTAAGAAATTTCTAAGAACTTTTAGGTGTGCAGGTTTCATCACGACGTTTTCCTTCACCGTTAAGGGTGCGTGATAATTATTTTTGAATACATACATAACTTCGAGGTGTGACTTCAGAGGTGTGTGCCTGGGGTTATTAGGTATATTAGTTGGGGTATTTGTTGCATCATACCACAGGCAGGGGATGCCGTGGCGGTATTCTTACGCCCCCAAACCACGGCGGAAGGTTAATGTCTGAGTGTATGACCCTACACTCAATACTCACGCTCACACGTGGTATTTGTATTTACCCGTAATACGAATAAATGTTAAGTTTAATATTTATATTGCAATCCTAAGTCCATCAAGATTTATGGTTTTGGTTACAAAACCATAATCACATACTGATTTATGCGACAGCCTCGTGGTCTCGCGGCACAAGTGTGTACAGTGCGACTTAGGAGTCTTGGGTCGGGGCTTGGGCGTAGTGATTTTGTTTTTTTCCAATAACACAATTGAAAAGGAAATGTGCCCGAAAAATGTTTCCCCTCTGTTATGTGGGATTTAAAACACAAATGAAGAAATGTTGGAAAAATCGGATGTGAGTGTGTACCTATATTACAAAAGACTACACGAATATATTAATAATAATATAGTGCAATATTTTGCTCTGCGATCATACCTATTATGTATTTTTATTCAAATATTTCACATCTAAAAAATGAAATATAATTGCGAACTCTCTTTCGCCAATTGATTTGATAGTAATAGAGCCATGGCGAAGACGTCTTGGACTCCTGTACGAATTAATATTTCGACATCAGTGGCTTTGTTGTGATTCCGAGAAAAAGCCCTCAATATTGAAACATTTTCTACTCAATGCTGTCTGCTGTGTCCGACCTTCGCTAACAGGAACAAGTTGTAGATTATTGATTAGTTACGTCTTCATGTAGGTCGCGATTGTTGGTACGCCGTTTCCATTAAAAAGGAAATTGTTGATATTCGTTTTTTTACAAAAAAATATAAATCTATTCATCATATTTGAAACTAAAAAGTTGTTTGCTCGGTTAAACGCGCTAATCTCGGTAAATACTAAACAAATTGAAAATTTCTATTTGTGTTGTATAGTCCATTTATCGAAGAAGGCTATGCGTTATATATTATCACACTCCTACTAAAAGAAGCGGAGCAGCAATAAGAAGTGTGACAAAAATATTCTTTTTGATATCTAAAGTTTCATATTCAGAGATGCGGGCAACAATTAGTCAAAAAAATTAAATCGCAATTTCTATAAAAATATGTCCGAAAATTAATAATCTCTAAAATTAAAGTCTAAAATTAAAAAAAGACGCAATGGCATCATGCTATACACTTACTCATTAGTATCGATGACGTCATGCGTCCCTTTCTAGGCAATTTTGAATCCGTAAGGCTTGTAAGTTTTCCATCCCAGGCCGCCATGAATGTGTCTAGTGAGAGGTGATCGTAGTCTTGACTTTCTCTACGACACCGCATTTTGCTATCTGTTACGATGTTGCCACTTTGTCATGTCAGTATAGAAAAAATATGTTAGGTGGAATGCACATTAAGTACAATCACAATTAGTCTGCCGGATGCGCTGCTTCCAAAACTCCCATCAAGATAATGTTGACAAAATGGCAGATGTAAATTAATGTTAATTTCGTTCAATTATTATTAAAAGATATAGAATTTCACGTCTGTGACCATTAAGATGTTTATCAGTTGATTTTTATATTGCCATACCTATTAAGAAAAAAAAAAGGGAACTCGCAGGCCTGCGTAATAGTCGTGTTAATGGAGCAAAAAATAATAATAATCATGTCTTTCCAGTCGCTAATGTCTTGATGTCAATTTAGATTTGCTAAGCTACAGAGGTTTTTTAATTTTATTAATTTGGTGTATTAAAATTCACTAGCATATTAATGCTACGAAAAAATTTTTACGTTGATGAACTGTTGCTATGTAGATAAAGTCGGCCAGTGACATATGCAGACTTTTAATTCCACAATAAGATAGAAGTCTTGCTAGATCGTAGACTGACTCATGGTCTCGTGGCACAAGTATGTGCCGTGCGATCTAGAGGATACGAGTCAATTGCAGTTTATTGCTTACGTAATTTTGCTTAAATTTATTGAAAAAACAAAATTAACAGTTTAAATATAATTTTAATTGAGAACAAAATATGCGAACCAAACGGTCAAAAATTTATAATTTCGAAACAAATGTCATAACTCGAATTTGATTATAGATATATAAAAAAAATATTTCGAAATTAGAAGATTCTCCGCAATTTATAACGATGGTTTCGTAATATATTCAAGTTTGATTTATTTAAATAGACATTTGTAGTAATGTTAATAAATTTTATTTAGATAAGCAACTATCTCAGATTGCAGAGATTCCCAAACTATTTTGGGCATGAGACCCAATTCCAAACTAACTAATTATTCTGATCCCTATAGCAAATCTACATTAAAAGTTCTATCCCTATGTTATGCATGAGCCTGTTGACTTTCCACCAATTTACCTAAATCCTGTTAAATATTAGTGAGTTATAACTTTAAAATTCGCGTAAATTGATTTTCAAACGGTTTCTTTCTTTATCATCATCATCATCATCATCATGATAATGATGATGTCATTAGCCCATATACAGTCCACTGCTGGGCGGGGGCCTTCTCTACAACTGAGAAGGTTTAGGTCTTAGTCTACCAAGCTGGCCTTCCAAATGTTAGTCTTCTAACAAATTGGGATGCGTAATACAATCAATCTACTTAAAAAAAAAAAAAATAAGAACTCATTTTAATTAATAGGGGTCTTTTTTAGACCTTCTCGACCACCAAATTCAGTCTTCGCTGATGCCGACCCTTGGGAAATCGATTTCGACCCAAAGGGGTCGATATCCACAACTTCGGGAATCCTTGGTCTAATGTCTATACTACATTCTTAAATATATAGCGACTGCTTTACAAATTAAATAAAAAAATCTAATGTCTGTTGAGATTACAATATTATCTCTAAAAACATCTTAATATATTCTCAATCGCCTCATTTGACAATCTTGAAAACCTGGCAGTCATATTTATTCATTTTCTGTAACTGGCAATATATTTGTTTTTTAATTTTAAATTAATGGGATTCCGATCTCTTACCCTGTTATATTAAAATTAAAATTATACTCTTCTATTTATACACTACATAGCGTTCTATTCCAATAAATAAATGTAGTCCTTGTAGACCGTGTGCCTTTGGGACCATCACGCTATTATTGACGAAACGTCGATAGGCATAAGTGTACTATCATTAGCCCATATACGTCCCACTGCTGGCCTCTACAACTGAGAGGGTTTAGGCCTTAGTCCACGTTGGCCAAGTGCGAGTTGGCAGACTAAGAAATTCCTAAGAACTTTAAGGTTTCACACGATGTTTTCCTTCACGATTAAAATACGTGATAATTCTTAGTGAACCCCCGTCCGTCGAGATTCTCGTCCACGTGCCTAAACCTCGAGCCCATCACGACTTACATGACACTTACATGAGTGTATATTAACGTTATTTCGCATTCCATTGCAGCATCACGCCGGCGTGCTGAGTATGGCCAACGAAGGTCGGCCGCACACGAACAGCTCCCAGTTCTGCATCACGACGGTGCCGTGCCCGCACCTCAACGGCACCAACGTGGTGTTCGGCGAGGTGGTGGCGGGCCTCGGCATCGTCCGGGAGATGCAGCGCTACGGACACGGGGATGACAGCAGGCCCAGGGTGGTATGTTGGTAAAGGCATTTTTATGTCGTCCTGGAGATTTTGTTGCAGCTGTGTGATATTTTTTTTTGATTTGAATCGGAATCGCATTGAGATACGTGCGTTATGATAGACAGATAACTCTTCTAGACTTGTGATAGAAATTTGTGAATATATAATTAGGGGAGACTGTAGAATATCTGCCAATACAATAAAAATGCTTCAAAACAACTCAATAAAAATCTGATCGGAATCAATATAACGGTAAATTATCTATAATGCGCATAAAATAATATATAAAAATAGTTATTAAATAAAATATTACAAATATTTTCTCAGTGTAATATTAGTGTACATTAACTTAGCTCATTAAATTACCCAGTGTTTTGGTACCGCTGGCATCGTCAAAAACATTTACCTTTGTCCTGTATAAAGACACCTTGCCATCAAAAATCATGTTCATAACATTGCAAAAGATGAAATATGCACTCACATTAGTTATTATAGAAACAAAAATTAAAAAGTGAATTTTTCAACAAAATTGGAGTCAATAAAAGAATTAATTTTAACATTTATGAGGATATCTATTTTATTCGGCAAAGACGCATATCAGGCTACATAATTTACTATTTACCTACAATGCGGGGCAGATCGACCCGCGACATGGACATTGGAGATAAAACCAAAAAATAAATAGATTTTTTGGAAAATCACCAAACTGTTTTTACTGAAATTTGGTACATTGTCAGGGGACTCCGTCACAATCATGCGTTTTTAATAATTTTCATGATGTTGGACTAACCCGGTATAATAACTGCCAACATATTTCAAATTCTTACTTGGCCTGTTAATTAAGCATATAGCATTATGCTGATAAAAAATATTATACGAAGATTGCAAAATTGCATATTTTTATAAACGATTGCAATGCATATCACATTACTGTATTGAATCGAAAATAAAGTAGTAGGTGAATTTGAAACCGCGCTGACCTATTAACAGTACATGCTATTGCATGTACATACATGAGCTCTGGTCGTGCCATATATGGCAACAATATATTGGCTATAGCCTTCAATACAATAGCATGATAGCGTCGAATCAGTTTGGAGTCTATGCTTCATAGAAAAAGGTAGAGATGATATTCTGTCTCAGTCTCAAGTCTCGCAGTTCGTTTCGTATTCAGAGGACCCTCTCGTTCGTAAATACTGATACGCCTACATATGTATAAGCCTATGGGATTAAAAATAATAATAATAAATACACCCAACAGTCACACACATAGTTCTGATCCCACACTAAGATACAAGTCTTGTGTCGTGGGTATCAGAAACTACGAGAGACTTTTTGGTCTCACATACACCCAGACCCGAAACAAATATTTGTGGATCACACAAACATTTGTCTCGGTGCGGGAATCGAACCTGCGGCCTCTCGTTTCGCAAGCTGGTGTCTAGCCAACTGCGCCACGGGGCTGTCAAAATTCAGTTTTTGTAGACGTATCTATATTATCTACTGTAAGAGACGCAAAATGTAAGGAGCTAGAGATATAATCTTTCATTCCTAACATATTATAGTAGGTGTACATAAATATTGTTTCGCTTGATACTCCGCTTGGGCAGTAAAGTAACATGAGGTTAATGCTATGATCTTGTCGGTTCATAAGAGATAAGCAATATTGAATTATGTCTATTGCATTCCTAAAACCGCGTTTCTTGTCTAGGTGTTTGTGAGACTGCCTCGTGGTCTCGCGGTACAAGTATGTGCCGTGCGATCTAGAGGTCCTGGGTTCGATTCCCGGGTCGGGCAAAGTGTTATTGGGTTTTTCTATAAGGAAATTCTCGGTAACAGCACGGAGTCTGGAAATGTGCCCGAAAAACGGCAATGGGCTCGCCCCCTATTACGTGGGACTGATACATGGCGAAATGTGGGTGCAGAAATGCACCTCTGCCTACCCCTTCGGGGAATACAGGCGTGAGTTTATGTATGTATGTATGTATGTATGTGTTTGTGAGAACGAAAAGTCTCGTAGATTCTGATTCTCATTCTGATTCTCTCGTAGATTCTGATTCTTCATTCTCGTATCATAGAGTGGGTTTAGAACTATGTATGTGACTGTTGGATGTATTAATTTATTTTGTTTATACAGACGAATGAGGGCGGTCTGTCATTGGCAATTCTCTACTTAATTAAAACTATATTATGTCAATATTTAAAATTACATCAGACGTGTTACATTTATATTCTTAATTAATAATTTATTAGTATTTGTTTAACGAAATAAATTTTTGACGTATTCAAATTTGATCGTAAAAAATAATAAACGATTAACTTATTTACATTTGAAATAAAGAAACTTTCCTCGGGTTATTCAATCTCAGTTATATTGACACGCGAATGGTCAATAAAATATAACTAGTTTGGTTTTTTTATATATTTATGAATAGGAAACTATGGTTAATGTTTATTTTATTAATCACTAATAATAAATTGTCTCTAATAAAATGCAATAAATATTATTTTTAAAAAGCCAAAGAATGGGACATTACCGCCACGTAAAAATGATTTAAGTTTCCGAACTCAATGGCGACATATTGCGTTGAATAATTCGAGATAATTTATAACCGTAAAAAATGTATTAAAGATACTCTATATGCTGTAAAATATTTCTTTTGATAATAAATCTCAAAATTTGAATGTCAAGTATTTCTAGTATCTATATTTCAGATAGATAATTTAGAAGCAAAACAAAATGCTAATATGACGGCAGGGGTCCTTTTCTAGAAATTTTCTTAACCATTCAATTGTACATTTGTATTAGGGTAATGAAAACTGCGTACGTAAGTATTCTTTGCAAAGATTTACACTGATAGCATACTTTATAATAATATGTAATAAGTTCTAGGCCAGCCAGGTCTTCTAAGTTTTTATCTATTGTTAGGTAGGCTTGGAAAGTAGACATTCATGACGAATTTCGTCTTTGAATCGCTTTGCGCGGCTGTGGAATCATTGTGGGCGCTTCTCGCCTACACACCAGCGTGAAGATGGCCACCGGAGTGTTTTGGTCGATATGCCGGCGTTAGATTTTTGTTTATGGACCCAGCCCGGCACTAACATCTGCGTGGATGTCCGACAAATCCGCGCGCCGTGCTGTAACGGGTGATGGGAAGCAGAGCCATAAAAAAAAAATCGATAAAAAAAGTGTTTGAAGGCAGGCGATCTGGATCACTTATAATGATACATGCATGCATGCATACATGTGCATCTAGTGACCACCGTGTAAAAGGCACTACTACACTATTTTGTATTAGAATAAAAAAAAGTAAAGTCTTTTAAAAAAATATATACGATAAATTTAAATACGATCGCGGGTAGTTGCTAGCTATTTAGAAAGGGACGCTAAAGAGAAATGGCTACTTCAGTGCCATAACAGTGCAGACGTGCAAAAGAGATAGCAAAATTTACACGGCACGCCTTAACATCTATATTTAAATTTTACATCAATTCCGGTATTTATTTTACATAAATTATTAATTTAAATTCAGTTTATTGTTTTTATAATACTAAAACGAACATACATAAGTAATTGCCCATTAGCACATTCCTAAGTGGTTTTCAATACGTGAAGAGTTGTTAAAAAACCGACTTGGGCATGTTAAGAGAGGTCGTGTACTCTAAACATGCCACTATAAATATAATAATTTATGAGCTCGTTAGTTCGGAACGACTTCTTTTGCATTTCCTTTATCAGTTTCATGTGTGTGTTTTGATACATAATTATAATATTTATCTTATCTAACACAATTATGCTAATTATATTAAAAGGTTATGTATAAAAATAAAACTTCACTAGCTTAACATTCGCAACGTTTTGTGTGGCAAATCAGTTCTTTTTTTTATTTTGTACATACAATATTATAACTTCACCCCTGTGTTATCCAAAGAGGTGGGCTAAGTTGCATTTCTGCACCCATGTTTCGCCAGGTACATTTGTACTTGTCCCACGTAATAGGGGGCGAGCGTATTGCCGTTTTCCAGGCACATTTCCAGACTCCGTGCTGCTACTGAGAATTTCCTAATGAAAAAATCACTACTAATACTTTGCCCTACCCAGGACTGAAACCCCGACCCTCTAGATCGCACGGCACGTAAATGTGCCGGGAGTACACGAGGCAGTCTTTTATTATTTTGTCCAAAGGTAAAATGAACGCTTGGTATTGGTACTGGCTCGATAGAATAATCGTAAAGGCTCTGAAGTAAAAATATATTTTCGATCTACGATTATATCAGTCAGCAGTCGAAATAATTATGCCGGTATACCGCTTCAGACTTCACGGTGATGGTTGTCACCACCGCTGTTGTCGCGTGCTAGTGTGTAGCGTTTTGGGATAAGCGTGTTCATTCGATTTCGAATTTAGCAGCAAAGTCGAGTCTACATTCAGAGATATCGATAACTAACCCCTCTACAAGTAATAGAAAAATGGGATGATTTTAATGTGTCAATATATAAAAAAAAATCAAGAGCAGAAAACACAGCAAGAATAATTGCGTCTATTTATTCATTTGGTACTATTAAATTCCCAACTCGGTCTATCAAGGCCTTTTTTATTGGCATGGGGAAAAATCCTCTTGGATTCCTACTTGTGTGTAACAAGTAGTGTATGTCGGACCTTAACCGACTAAAAACCAATGGTTCTCGGTTACCACGTGCAAAGGACAAGGCCTTTACTAAGGCCTAGTCCCACAAAAGTGAAAAGGCCTTTACTAAAGCCTAGCCCCTCTCAGTAGTAGAGGAGGCCCGTGCCGTGATTAATTGTGTTGTGTCTTGTTCGCCAGGAATGCGTGATACAGGATTGCGGCGAGATAACGAGTTCGACCTGGGACGTGTGCTGTCGGGACGGTACTGTCGACAAGCTGCCAGAGTACCCTGAAGATTGTCCGGAAGCCAACAATATGCCTGTTAGTATACATACAATATTTTAGGTGAGGGTGGAACCTCATAGTTTAATATTTGGTCTCCCGCTTCGCTGTGAAAGGTGGTGCATAACTCTTAGTTTTCAACTCCTCCTTTATATATTTTTCTGATTAACTTCGTTGCGGGATCATGACAAATTAGGTTCCCTTAGATTTGCTGAGGTTCAGTGCTCGGCGTCAATACTGTGCGTGCCGTTTTTACATAACAGGAGTTACGGTTGGCGGGTGTTTTGTGGTATAAGGCCATTAATAGTACACATATACACGCCTCAATCTCCGAAGGGGGAGGCAGAAGTTTATTCCTATAGATATGTATAGTATACAACAGCTAGTGGAAATTTCATGTTGAAAATACACAAATATACTTTACTCAACCCGGGAATAGTATTCGGAACTTCCCATTCCCTCACCACACACTGATGTTGCAGAACAAACAAGATAGTAGCATTATCGTCGGTCCGTTAGTAACCAGTCGCATAAGACAAGTCTATTTATAGAGAAACTGTTAATTTATTTATAAGACACTTACTATGTAAACTTGGTGACAGCAAAAAATGGACGGAATAAATAATGAGTTGATAAGAACAACATGTGCCGAATACTTGCTAAAAGGATTGTTAATTCATTTTACCTACATACATATATAATATATATATCATTCCAGAGGCTATAGTAAATTTTTTAATGATTATAATTTATTATATCTGAAAAAAATTCGTGATGGCCCCGAGGTTTAGGCACGCGGTCGAGAATCACGACGGTCGCGGGTTCAAACCCCAGGCACACTCTCCTCTAACTTTTCGAACTTATGTGTGTACCTATTCACAAAGAATTATCACGTACTTTAACGGCGAAGAAAAACATAGTGATGAAACCTGCACACCTAAAAGTTCTTAGGAATTTCTTAGGTGTGTAGTCCGCCAACCCGCAAAAGGCCAGCGTGGTGGACTATGGCCTAAACCTTATCAGTTGTATAGGAGGCCTGTGCCCTGCAGTGGGACGTATATGGGCTGATGATGATGCCCCGGGACCAAGATGTAATCTCCAAATCTCCAAAATATTACTCGTATATTTTTGCATATATTAGATCATCGTTCACTTCAGCATGAAGTCTAATCGTATATGTTATGTTCAGATCTTTCAGCTGTTATCGAGTATTGAGAGGGTGAAGAACAGCGGCAACTTTTTCTTCCGCGAGAGTCGGTACAAGGCGGCGGTGCGCAAGTACTTCAAGTGCATGCGGTACACAAACTTCCTCAAGGAGCGAGTCGACTTCATCCGCGACGCGGATCATCAGGGCGGCCGTGAGTAACAATTCAACACGCATACATGCGCATGCGCACACAAACACTTAGTAGCACTTCGATCGACGACGGAATCGAAACTAATCTTAGTCTCACGGGACAAAACGTGAAACATTTTTGTATTCTAACTAATTATTGATTTTTGTTGAAATTACAGTGGAAATTTTGATTCGATTTTGATTTTATTCCGCGAGACAAACGAAACATGATGGCCTCGAGGTTTAGGCATGCGGTCGAGAATCTCGACGGTCGCGGGTTCAAACCCCAGGCGCACACCTCTGACTTTTCGAAGTTGTGTATATTCACAATGAATTATCACGTACTTTAACGGTGAAGGAAAACATCGTGATGAAACCTGAACACCTAAAGTTCTTAGGAATTTCTTAGGTGTGTAGTCCACCAACCCGCACTAGGCCAGCGTGGTGGACTAAGGCCTAAACCATCTCTCTGTAGAGGAGGCCCGTGCCCGGCAGTGGGACGTATATGGACTGATATGATATTATATAATGGTTATAATATATTGGATATTCAAGGTTAAGGTTGTCTGGAAGAGATCGCTCTCAGCGATAAGACCGCCTATTGTTCCACATTTTATTGATAAATTCTATGTAAATCTATACTAATATATAAAGCTGAAGAGTTTGTTTGTTTGTTTGGTTGAACGCGCTAATCTCAGGAACTACTGGTTCGATTTGATTAATTCTTTCAGCGTTAGAAAGCCCATTTATCGAGGAAGGCTATAGGCTATATAACATCACGCTACGACCAAAAGGAGCGGAGCACCAATAAATAATGTTTCAGAATAGGGGGTATTTTTTTCCTTTTGAGAACTTCCGCTGCGTGCGCTGCGGAAACGGTTAAAGTTTCGCTAAAATAATGTATGACAGAATTGTTCCCCTTTAAAAGTTCTAAAAAAATTCCGCGACAGCATATGTCTATCTTTTAAGGTTGGCTCACTATTTTTTATGCTAACCAAATTTGTTCTAAAATAAAGCAATATTTGTGAAGGTGTTTTCATAAAGATGATATTAATCCTTATCCAAATAAATACGTTATTCATCACAAGTATTTAATTTAAAATAATTTGCCCTTTACATCATTTGATTTCAATGAGTATCTTAGAAGATATCGCAGTTTTAAAATAACACCGCAGCAAAAAAATTATAAAACTAAACCATTTGACCGATTTGAATGATTTTTGGTATGGACATAAATGGGACTCTGTGGAGTACAATAGGCTACAACTTATTTTCTTTCTTAACCCAACCCTGTAGTCTACGCGCACGGAGTCGCGAGCAAAAGCTAGTTACTGTATAAATGTGGGTATCAATAAAGAGTTATCTATGTATGTATGTTGTTTTGTCGCAGTGTACGAGGTGACGGCGACGTACGTGTTGCAGTGCAACCTCAACCTGGCCGCGTGCTACACCAAGCTCAACGACTACAGGGCCTGCATCACTTGCTGCTCAGAGGTAACCAGTGTTGGACAAACTTTCATTGTATAAACATACATAACCTCACGAATGTATGCTCCAAAATGGTAGGTATCAGTCCCATATAATAGGGGGCGAGCCTATTGCCGTGGGCACATTTTCAGACTCTTAACGGAAAAACCCAATAACACTTTGCCCGACCCGGGAATCGAACCTAGGACCTCTAGATCCTACGGCACATACTTGTGCCGCGAGACCACGAGGCAGTGAATTTAATTGTGTAAACAATTAATGATTAACAATTGGTTAATTGTGAAATGACACAATAACAACTAATGATTGATCAATCAGGTTTATTTATCGTTAATATATAATTTGTCAATCGCGAGAACTTTATGCTGGGGTAGGGACTACTAGGGGTAAGTCGTGATGGCCTCGAGGTTTAGGCACGTGGTCTAGAATCTCGACGGCCGCGGGTTCAAACCCCAGGCACACATCTCTGACTTATCGAAGTTATGTGTGTATTCATAGAGGTAGAATTTTTTAGGTGTGTAGTCCATCAACCCGCACTAGGCCAGCGTGGTGGATTAAGACCTAAACTCTCTCAGTTGTAGGCCCGTGCCCAGCAGTGGGACGTATATGGGCTGATGATGATGATGAGGGACTACAAAGTTGATCTTTAAACGATTGCAATATTTCGTCAGGTACTGGGGGCTTATCCTCGGAACGAAAAGGCTTTGTACCGGCGGGGTCAGGCGCACTTCGCGGTCGGCAACTACGACGCCGCCCTAGCAGACCTCCGGCTGGCCGACAAAGTGACTCCACACAACCGAGCCGTCACCAAACTGCTGGAGCAGGTGCGCCTCACCATCAAGTCTTACAACGAGGTGCAGAAACAACGGCTGTCAAAATTTTTTCGTGACCAAAAAGAAGAGTGCGCCGCGCTCGCGGGCAACTGAGCTGCGCCTCTCCGTGCTCATACGCACCGCGCGCTGACGCCACGCCGGGCGCATCATTCCTATACACGACGCCAAACATACGGGATCAAATACAACGCGAGTTCGCCCCTTCAACTGTCTAATTTATCTAGGTAGGGTAACTGAAATTAAAAAAAAAACAAGAAAAAACAAGAGCTATTCTCGAGCCTCGACTTTTCGACCATTCATCAAGGTAAAAAAAAAAAAAACTTCACTATAGAAAGGTTATGTATAATGCGATCAAATTTCGTATAATTGCAGATACTAAACCGTATAACTTCGATTTATTTGCTGGCAGCCCTGCCGCCTAGCAGTGGCGGTACTTCCATAGAAGCCCAAAAGCGTTCGACGCTAATTGTGTAATGTCTAGTTTATAATTGTTTATTGTGGGGCGTTTATTTAACAAATTGATTTTGTTCAATAAAGATTTAAAGCTTAAAACTTATTATTCGGAATTTTGAAAGGCAAACTGGGCTTTTGGGCTTCTATGGCAGTACCGCCACTGCCGCCTAGTATCTTAGCAACATAGGTCCCGCGTCACTTGGAACCTGATCAAATAAGTCCTATATACAATATGAAGTGGAAATCCGTGGAGATTTCTTAAATTTGAGAGACTATATGGCTTTGCACAACTTCGATGTTGCAGGTAATAGAGTCTAGTGGTGTATTTTTATCGAATAGTGTGTGATTAGTTGGATTGGCTAAAGGTTGGATATTGTTCCGTGATGACAGCTGAAGAGCTAGGTTCGTTCCTTATCGATATAATGTTAATTAGACATCTAATAGTAATTGAGTACTCCTCGCTCTTTAGTAGATGCATCTAATAGAATGACGAGAGTGTTCGCCTTGGCCTTTTATTCGAT
Organism: Hemaris fuciformis; assembly: GCA_907164795.1. NCBI lineage: Eukaryota > Metazoa > Arthropoda > Insecta > Lepidoptera > Sphingidae > Hemaris > Hemaris fuciformis. The sequence continues at coordinate 2,583,075 of OU015452.1, forward strand.
CTGAGCTACTCTGCGGCTATTATCAATGCAGTGTTGTCTTTTTGCTAAGTCACAGTGAAAAGATGTAGTCAACATAGCACTTGATAATAGGCGCAGTCCATTTTTCAATCGATAAATGTCGATATATATCGATATATGTGTTGTCCTATCTACGTGATAACGTCATTTTAAGGTACATTTTCTGTAAGAGTGTTGTCGAAATACACGTAAATCGATTATGGTTTTTATCGATGATAAAAATAATTAAATATATCCATAAAATAAGTTATGTTAAAGGCTTTCCGCAAATAATTTAATGTAGATCACGTTAAATATTCTACAAAAGTAAAGTTACTTTTAAAGTTAATCGATTTTAATCGATATTAAAGAGTTTTCTATTGTAAGACTGAGATACATGTTGGATATTCGCACTTCCTAATTTGCAACTTCAATGAAATAATTTGTATTTCGTATATCTATCTTTTAACTTTAATCGCACAAATGTAAACTATTCTGAATCAATTATTTTTACAGAAGATTTTAATTATAGTTATTTAGTGTTTCTTTTTCAAGCGTATGCCTTTTTCTCTTTTTAATGACCTTTAAATGAAATTAAAATAAACATCTCTAAATTTGTTTTTATTGATAGCGGGGCGGATGAGAGGGGCATATTGTATCGACTAATTAAGGAATGTAAAGTTTAGAAAATCTAGAAGCGGACATGAGAACGTAAATAGGTTATCGCCGTACAGGGATACAGTGAGATGGAAAACGACTGACGGTTTTGCGAATAAGCATCGAATTAATGTAGATATTTAGGATATCGTATGCACTTGCATATTCGAAATTGTTTCGAGGTGCTCCGAGTGCAAAGACGATTCGAATGTATAAATTTGCGATTCGGATAATATTCGCGAATGTTTTATCGACTGGCTGTAGAAATTAGGCGTTAGTTTGTAAGTACCACTGCCATTGACAAGTATTTTTAGTTTTTTTTTTGTTGAGTATATTGCGTTTTTGTCGAATTTCCTTCACTTATTTGGCATTATTATGTATGTGAAATACGAAAGATTTGAAATTCTCCGTCGGTTTGTTGATTCGATTATATTTTCCTATTAATTTTATAATGTTGATACGGTGTGACATTTATAACTGCTGAGCAGTTTTTGCTGAAAAAAATGTGTTTTCCATATTGTTTGTTTTGTATGGGATAATATTATACTGTAAATGAAGCCGAAATTGCGTCTTTGTCATCGTCTGCGATAATGTGTCCCTTAGAGCCTTTGTTAGCCATTTTCTTAGTATTTGGACATTTCGCAAACAATTCTGTTTTTGGAATTTGTCATTTAAAGGATATATTTTATTATATTGGAAGTTATAAAATATTCAAATACAAGTTATCTGCAATTTCGAAATATTTGTACGAAAGCTTCGAGTCCAAAGTGTAATCATTTTATAAATTGCATGTACCCAGTGGCGGTACTTCCATAGAAGCCCAAAAGCGTTATACCTGAATTGTGTAAATGTCTAGTTTATAATTGTTTATTGTGGGTGCAGGATATTCTCATTTATATGTTAAATTGCTTTTGTTAAATAAAGATTTAAAGATTATCGAAATTTTGTGAGGCTAGCTGGGCTTTTCTACTTCTGTGGAAGTACCGCCACTGCATGTACCATGTCAAAACAATTACCAATTCTATTTCATTTTGTAAATCACCAAGGGAATTTTTAAATTATTACACCTTAAGTGTGTTTACGAAAAAAGTAAAAAATCTTTACTTAATCAAATTATTTTCGCATCCTTAAGGAAAAAAATAAAACGTTATCAGTGAGATATTATTAAGACATGTGCGAGTAAGTAATAAGTTGAGAATTGCTAAGTGTAGTCGAGTTGTGTCATTTGATTCACTTAGATTTTAATTGTGATATAGTTGTTTTTAGTTAGAGGAGGCCCGTGCCCAGCAGTGGGACGTATATGGGCTGATGATGATGATGATGATAGTTTTTGGTTTTTTAACTTGTTTATATTGTAGCGCGCGGCGATCTCTTATCTAGGTGAAATTAAGAATATTAAGTGTCTTCTAAGCACTTTTGGGTGACGATTTTGACAGCAGACAAAAAGTAGATTAATTGGCTTAAAGTATTTTTTCTCGCTCTATTGAATGGATTATAACGTAAAAGAGAGAGAGATAAATAAATAGTAATTTCATGGATATGGTAAAGAAAACGTGCGATAATTTCATTTATGATAGTTTTGCACTAAACAATACATTGAAAAAAATGTAACAATAGGAAAGTCGTAGTTGAATTAAATGTTTCATTCATTTTTAATTTCAAAAAGATTATTTAGGAAATAAACTCTTTTATGTTTACAAGTTATATGCACGATTGAAAGCGTCACCCGAAAGTGATAATTTTAGTTTAACCAATAAATGAGGGCATTCACACATGTAACTGAAAACATGTTTGTATTTTAATTAAAATGTTTTACGTTTTATTTTGTACGTCAATTTATTTGTTAAGTGGTTATTATTTGTAGGTGTAGAATTGTTTGTGCGGTGCTTGATGGGAGTTTGTGCGCGCCGTGTGCCAAAGTTGTGTATTCAATATTTAAGTGTATTTTTCCGGTAGCTTAGTACGACTTGGCAGTCGCAGGTTCAAAGCTAAGACTTTTTTTTTTTTTTTTTTTTTTGTATATAGCGGCGATCGAGGAGTAGCTGAAGGGGCTGTGTCGGTGTGTCCAATACAACAGTGAGACTGGTTGACAAATATTTTTAAAATTGACAGACGTAATGAATGGACAATTAATGACAGCCCCGTGGCGCAGTTGGCTAGACACCAGTGATTAGTTTTAAAAGTGAGTGGACCGCCTCAAGATGTCCAGTAAGAATATTTTTTTCCACAAAAAGTTTTATTATTTATTAGCTACAAATTCGACCCCCAGGCTAAAAAAAATTCACTCCACCCTAATACATATGTATTGTCAACACTTTTTATCTATATGATTTATATTTATTTTATGCTAATAACTAATGGCGGCAAACTATGTACAAATTGGCTAAGGGGCCTTATAAATAAGGCCCCTAATTAGCTATAATTTAACTACTTAAATATGCTTTGTCTCGTTTCCTCTTACGGTACACGTCAATCAATAGAACACGACAAAGCATGATTAAGTAGTAAAATGAAATAACTAATGTTTTTAAGTAAGGCCGTTAACGTTGTCTTAAAATATATTTAATACTGCTAGTGTATCGATTTTATTCAAACATTTTTTATGGAATTTTGAATTTTTACGATATATCGTGTATGATTTTGCGTGGTTATGATTATGATGATGTAATTATCGAAAATGTATTAAATGTGATTAAATTAGTGTAAGTACAAGCGAGCAGTGAGTGAATGTAAGTGATCGACACGGTCTGTATGCGACTATGGGATATTAAATGGTTTTATTGAATCTATGGTGTTGGTTTTATTTTTTATAGCTGTAATGTATTACTCCCAGTGACATCACCATTATCATCTTCAACAGCCTTTGTCACGACTACTGCTGGACATAGGCCTCTCCTATGGCACGCCACTGGGCTCGATCTTCGGCCCTCCTCATCCAACCGCTGCCAGCCACCTTGCGGATATCGTCACATAACATATAAGAGAGAAAACGAAAATTTTCCTGTACCTATGATTCTGGATTCCTCAAGCTATCTAAATTTGATTAATAACTTTGGTGCAGCTAAATTTATATTTTACATTCTATTGTGGGACCAAGTAAAAAGTTATGAAGACGTACATTTATACGAGATTACACCAAAAGGCTTACCTTATATCTCCTTCGACAGAGTCAGGGGTATCTCGATCTAAATGTTATACAATTGCGTTGCTTGCGTATATTGCTAACTACCTACGAGTGTGACTGGAAGGTTATTACGCTCACAGAGATAACTGTCACTAGAACCCTACAAGTGCAAGATTTAATTACAATCGCCCGCATCCCGAGCCTAAATCCTAAACAGTTTAGTGGCAATTGGCACTGTTTGAGGGGTTTAACTCGAGGTAATATTGAAATACCAAACATTTTAACGGTTACTACATACTTTAAAACATGCATACCGAAATAAAAATCGAAAGTAAAAAATTTGATCATAAATACACCAAAACTGGATTCCTACTTCTCAGGCTAGACGAAAAAAATTAAATACGAATTTCAACAGCGCACACGAGACTACAATACCTAGAGCTTCGATAAGTGGGAAGAAACTACCCACCACTCCGTTACATTTGACATAAACAAAAAAAATACACTTGAAGTTGCGGGTAGATGTAAAATTATATTTGTAAGTAAATTTTTATAAGAGGGATGGGTAAATAAAAGGCGAATGGTTTAAAAAGTCGTTTTATAAAACATAATAAATACAGGCTCTAACACAATGAATAACAAATAAGGTGGGTAAGATGAAACGGTTATACGGACGGCAATTGGCAAGTGTCTTTGGAAACCCACTGGCTTTACTTCGACGTCCGAATGCTAAACTTTCTCAAGGAAAGTATATTTTTATGACGATCAAAAATTATGACCACTTCTTTTCCCCAATTAAGTAAATGAATGTATAAAAACATCGTGATGAAACCTGCACACCTAAAAGTTCTTAGGAATTTCTTAGGTGTGTAGTCCGCCAACCCGCAGTAGGCCAGCGTGGTGGACTAAGGCCTAAATCTTCTCAGTTTTAGAGGAGGCCCATGATGATAATCATGATGAAAATATAACAGAATTTGTTGTTAAAATATAAGTTATTGGTGGATACTAAAAAAAATGCTCGGTACGGTTTACAAAAATCTCTACAACTTGGCTTCTATGTTTTATTATGCAATTCATTTTGCAGTGCATATACTTAAATATTCGAAGATATTTTTACAACGATATAAATATTTTTTTTATGTAAATAAGAGTGCTATATACGATTTGAATACACCTCTTTCGCTTTTATGACTAACGCATTTATGGCCATTATTTACGATTGCAATATTTATCACTTTATTTTAAGCAGTCCGTCGAACCGAAGTATTCCACCAGTGGGTTTTACATCGAATTAATCTTATAATAGAGTAAACGTACGACATACCCAATAATTACGTGTACATACAAATTACCACGACATAAAGTAACCTTTTCCCTGTTCGAACAAGACATTTTAATTTTAGCAAGTACTAGTTGAAATATTTTTCTCACAGTGAAAAAGCCAGGTAACACATATTTTGTGTCAAAAAGTGTAATGTGAAATTAAATTGAATAGGTTAACATTATTTAATGACAAGGCGTTGTTAAATATGACTAGTACGTAGTTGTTAGAGCGCCATTTTGTGTGAACATTTGAAATTAATTGGATCAAAAGTTTGGGAGCAATAAAGGAATCAAGCAAAAAAAAATTGACGACGAAAATAACAAATATTTGATCAACATTAATGCCAAATATTCTTTAGAGAGCTAACGTTATTTTTCTCCAACCAGACTACATTAATCCGAAACCTTTGCTACATGATTGAGATCAAATATCAACACAAATGGCATAAAAAAATACAAAAATAACATTAAAAAAGCGTAGAGATTCGTGTCGTGTGAAATAACTGACACGCTTAAATCGAAATTAGCTAAATATGTGACTGAAAAAATAAAGCTCGCTACACAAGGCAACTTGTCCGCACTTACACAACTTGTAAAACTAAGTAGAATTAAAAAGATGTCTTAACAAATAACGTAGTAACATTTTTCGACACTGACTATTTTTTTAAATTAAATCTTCTGAATTAGATCTGACCTCGTAGTAGGATATTTTTTTGTGTTGTGGTTATTCAGCGATACTATGGGACTTTGGTGGACAAACAGACACGAAACAAATAGATGTATAACGGTGCTACGGATGCTGTCAGTCGATGTATTATGATATTGGTGGTTACACACCAGCCTGTCAAACGAGAGTCCGCAGGTTCGATGTACGCACTGGGACATGTATGTGTCGTCCGCAAATATAAAACATTAATAAACCGGATAAATAAACTGTTCAGATTCGCAGGCTGGCGATGTTATATCCTGCTCTTAACAGCTAAATGTCTCTCTTTAAATATTGGACGCAAAGAGTGTTAAAGAGTCTGTTTCATATGTAAAAACTTGGGTTAGGTATATGTCAGTCTCGAATATGTTACATATCAAATCGGACCTTACAATACACATACATACAGAAATATAGGTACTAAAACATTAAAAAAATAATCGCTTCATATCGATGTATATCGTAGTCGATAAAATTGGCTAGACACCAGTGATTAGTTTTAAAAGTGAGTGGACCGCCTCAAGATGTCCAGTAAGAATATTTTTTTCCACAAAAAGTTTTATTATTTATTAGCTACAAATTCGACCCCCAGGCTAAAAAAAATTCACTCCACCCTAATACATATGTATTGTCAACACTTTTTATCTATATGATTTATATTTATTTTATGCTAATAACTAATGGCGGCAAACTATGTACAAATTGGCTAAGGGGCCTTATAAATAAGGCCCCTAATTAGCTATAATTTAACTACTTAAATATGCTTTGTCTCGTTTCCTCTTACGGTACACGTCAATCAATAGAACACGACAAAGCATGATTAAGTAGTAAAATGAAATAACTAATGTTTTTAAGTAAGGCCGTTAACGTTGTCTTAAAATATATTTAATACTGCTAGTGTATCGATTTTATTCAAACATTTTTTATGGAATTTTGAATTTTTACGATATATCGTGTATGATTTTGCGTGGTTATGATTATGATGATGTAATTATCGAAAATGTATTAAATGTGATTAAATTAGTGTAAGTACAAGCGAGCAGTGAGTGAATGTAAGTGATCGACACGGTCTGTATGCGACTATGGGATATTAAATGGTTTTATTGAATCTATGGTGTTGGTTTTATTTTTATAGCTGTAATGTATTACTCCCAGTGACATCACCATTATCATCTTCAACAGCCTTTGTCACGACTACTGCTGGACATAGGCCTCTCCTATGGCACGCCACTGGGCTCGATCTTCGGCCCTCCTCATCCAACCGCTGCCAGCCACCTTGCGGATATCGTCACATAACATATAAGAGAGAAAACGAAAATTTTCCTGTACCTATGATTCTGGATTCCTCAAGCTATCTAAATTTGATTAATAACTTTGGTGCAGCTAAATTTATATTTTACATTCTATTGTGGGACCAAGTAAAAAGTTATGAAGACGTACATTTATACGAGATTACACCAAAAGGCTTACCTTATATCTCCTTCGACAGAGTCAGGGGTATCTCGATCTAAATGTTATACAATTGCGTTGCTTGCGTATATTGCTAACTACCTACGAGTGTGACTGGAAGGTTATTACGCTCACAGAGATAACTGTCACTAGAACCCTACAAGTGCAAGATTTAATTACAATCGCCCGCATCCCGAGCCTAAATCCTAAACAGTTTAGTGGCAATTGGCACTGTTTGAGGGGTTTAACTCGAGGTAATATTGAAATACCAAACATTTTAACGGTTACTACATACTTTAAAACATGCATACCGAAATAAAAATCGAAAGTAAAAAATTTGATCATAAATACACCAAAACTGGATTCCTACTTCTCAGGCTAGACGAAAAAAATTAAATACGAATTTCAACAGCGCACACGAGACTACAATACCTAGAGCTTCGATAAGTGGGAAGAAACTACCCACCACTCCGTTACATTTGACATAAACAAAAAAAATACACTTGAAGTTGCGGGTAGATGTAAAATTATATTTGTAAGTAAATTTTTATAAGAGGGATGGGTAAATAAAAGGCGAATGGTTTAAAAAGTCGTTTTATAAAACATAATAAATACAGGCTCTAACACAATGAATAACAAATAAGGTGGGTAAGATGAAACGGTTATACGGACGGCAATTGGCAAGTGTCTTTGGAAACCCACTGGCTTTACTTCGACGTCCGAATGCTAAACTTTCTCAAGGAAAGTATATTTTTATGACGATCAAAAATTATGACCACTTCTTTTCCCCAATTAAGTAAATGAATGTATAAAAACATCGTGATGAAACCTGCACACCTAAAAGTTCTTAGGAATTTCTTAGGTGTGTAGTCCGCCAACCCGCAGTAGGCCAGCGTGGTGGACTAAGGCCTAAATCTTCTCAGTTTTAGAGGAGGCCCATGATGATAATCATGATGAAAATATAACAGAATTTGTTGTTAAAATATAAGTTATTGGTGGATACTAAAAAAAATGCTCGGTACGGTTTACAAAAATCTCTACAACTTGGCTTCTATGTTTTATTATGCAATTCATTTTGCAGTGCATATACTTAAATATTCGAAGATATTTTTACAACGATATAAATATTTTTTTTATGTAAATAAGAGTGCTATATACGATTTGAATACACCTCTTTCGCTTTTATGACTAACGCATTTATGGCCATTATTTACGATTGCAATATTTATCACTTTATTTTAAGCAGTCCGTCGAACCGAAGTATTCCACCAGTGGGTTTTACATCGAATTAATCTTATAATAGAGTAAACGTACGACATACCCAATAATTACGTGTACATACAAATTACCACGACATAAAGTAACCTTTTCCCTGTTCGAACAAGACATTTTAATTTTAGCAAGTACTAGTTGAAATATTTTTCTCACAGTGAAAAAGCCAGGTAACACATATTTTGTGTCAAAAAGTGTAATGTGAAATTAAATTGAATAGGTTAACATTATTTAATGACAAGGCGTTGTTAAATATGACTAGTACGTAGTTGTTAGAGCGCCATTTTGTGTGAACATTTGAAATTAATTGGATCAAAAGTTTGGGAGCAATAAAGGAATCAAGCAAAAAAAAATTGACGACGAAAATAACAAATATTTGATCAACATTAATGCCAAATATTCTTTAGAGAGCTAACGTTATTTTTCTCCAACCAGACTACATTAATCCGAAACCTTTGCTACATGATTGAGATCAAATATCAACACAAATGGCATAAAAAAATACAAAAATAACATTAAAAAAGCGTAGAGATTCGTGTCGTGTGAAATAACTGACACGCTTAAATCGAAATTAGCTAAATATGTGACTGAAAAAATAAAGCTCGCTACACAAGGCAACTTGTCCGCACTTACACAACTTGTAAAACTAAGTAGAATTAAAAAGATGTCTTAACAAATAACGTAGTAACATTTTTCGACACTGACTATTTTTTTAAATTAAATCTTCTGAATTAGATCTGACCTCGTAGTAGGATATTTTTTTGTGTTGTGGTTATTCAGCGATACTATGGGACTTTGGTGGACAAACAGACACGAAACAAATAGATGTATAACGGTGCTACGGATGCTGTCAGTCGATGTATTATGATATTGGTGGTTACACACCAGCCTGTCAAACGAGAGTCCGCAGGTTCGATGTACGCACTGGGACATGTATGTGTCGTCCGCAAATATAAAACATTAATAAACCGGATAAATAAACTGTTCAGATTCGCAGGCTGGCGATGTTATATCCTGCTCTTAACAGCTAAATGTCTCTCTTTAAATATTGGACGCAAAGAGTGTTAAAGAGTCTGTTTCATATGTAAAAACTTGGGTTAGGTATATGTCAGTCTCGAATATGTTACATATCAAATCGGACCTTACAATACACATACATACAGAAATATACTAAAACATTAAAAAAATAATCGCTTCATATCGATGTATATCGTAGTCGATAAAAAAAATTAACGACCTTTTTGAAAGATTTAACATGATATTTGATTAATAAAAATTACAAAAAAGTTACGAAGTTGTAGGTCACATCGGACAAACTTATCAAAGTCTGATAACAGATACGCAAGTGGTATTGTAAGATCCGTAGTAAAAAAAATCACAACACACATCAAAATATCAAATAATTTACAGAGTGGTTCACACCCGCGCCATCTTGTAACATTAACATCCACAAAGCCAATTTCAATAAGTAAATAATATTCTCACAATTATTTACTAAGTAAAAATACTCTCTTTATTTTTTTTAAATACAATTGTCTTATGTTTCAAAAAAATATATGTAAAAATGTGTACTTTTGTATTGTCTTTATCCATCTCACTGGTCTGAGAGAGACAAAACAAATTCCGAAAGAAAAAAAAAACACTAAAAAAATCAACATGGTCAATATTTAAAAATATTTAGCGTTCACAAATACCACCTATTAACTACAGTTTAAACATAAACCACACCGCGTAACTACAAAATAAAAATTAATTATAACATTTAATACTGCCTTAACATAGCCGCTTAAACATACTTCCTATATATCATACAAATTAGCTGCTAATGGCATGACGTAATATTCCGTCATGTCAAAAATGTGTTATTTATGTTTTAAATCGTCTTCCCTAATGTTTACACGTGCATCTCGTGAACATTTGAAAAGTTAAATAATTGTTATTCAGGTTATTAACATTCCACTATTACCTCACATATACAGGATGTAAAAGACCGCGATCGAAAACTAAGTCAGGTAATAGTTCTGTGACTACAAACATTTTGGCACAAACATATTAAAAGAATTAAAACCGACATAAAATAATAATTTTTACGTTTTCTTAACAACTATAAGTATTAAATGTACATATCGACGGCAGAAAGAGAAAACGTAGTAATCCACAAAAATGAAAATGTTCACCAGAGCCAAAAAACTTTTGCATGATTTTTCAAAAAATCATAACTAGCGTGTTTTTAAACTCAAACTCACGATTTTTGGACAGTAGACTTGTTATTTTTTACTAAAAGTAATTCTAACTCTTAAATATCATTTAAATAAATATTTGCCAAAAATTTGCTGATTACGACATTTTGAACTATTTTTACAGAACGTTAAAATGCTGTAATTGCACTATAGAGTTGTATGGAGTTGGGTCAAATGTAATACTTGAACTAGGATTGTTCAACTGTACTTTATAAACGTGGTTATTTAATGAATCCCATATGATTATATATGCTGTAAACTAAAATTATTCCTGGTTTGGGGTAATACAAATTGTGTTACACGAATTGTGACTTAAATTCGACAGAAAGTTAAAACGTATAAAAACACGAGCAACAAAAACGTAGTAGGTCCGCACTGGAGCCAACATTGCTGCTAACATGCATCATATTTACGGAAAACGAAAAATGTCGTAATCAACATAGTATAAATTATTACTGTTTTTTCTGTAACTTACAGCGTTTTTGTGTGCAGGCATTTAAGTTAAATCCTGATTTTCCAAAATTGTTAATTTATAAACAATTCATCGTAGATTTACGTGACCCGGACCATTTACCGCAGTTTTTCTGATTCGAACAGTGCAATAAAAAAAAAATCATACTTTGTGGACTACGACGTTTTCGCTTTCCGCCGTCGATATGTGGTGATTAAGAAAACATATGTTTTTTTGTCGTGATTTTTTTAAAGCCATATGATTGTAGTCACCGTAACTATTACCCGTTTTAGTTTTCGATCACGATCTTTATTACACCTGTATAGAATTTGTTGCGTAATTATACATCAATTTTGAATAATAGACACATTAGAAGTAAACCTAAAATGCAATTCCCTGCCTTTAAAAAGGCATAAAAACTATTTATAATTAAGACAAATGTGTCGTTTTAACCGTGTTTTGAATTTAAGAGTCATTATAATTGTTTGAGTGAGGAACAGTATATATGTCACTGTAAAATTGTAAACACCGTTAGATTATAAAGCCGACCAATCAGGGACGGCCTTCGAATAATAACACGTTACATTGTAAGCAGTTCACAATCTTTCGACAGTTTACAATCTCGCTAGATAGATTGTAATCTAACGGTGTTTACAATATTACGGTGACATATACAAGTATATTATTAATTAATGTCTTGTGGCAGTGGACGTGCAAGATGATGAGGTATACTTAAGTATTATACTTTTTAGTTCTGCAAAAAAAAAAGGTCACATAACATAATTTTGGTTTGGAACGCGCTTGATACAATAAAATATTGATAACTTTGGTGATCATGACAGGCAAATATAGTTTTCTGATATTTAAAAATCTTTGCAAAGAAAATTTCCTGACGACAATTTGTTTGGGCTACAGGGGCCTAAAATTTTCGCGTTCCAAGATTAAATTGGACAACTAAAACGTTGATCCTGACTGAAACAATTTTGTTGTAACAGATAATTATAATCATTTCTCGCTCATTCATTTACTATTAATGAATTTATTTATTTTTTGAACTAAAAGTGTAATACTTTTGCTCACCCCACAAGTGCACACATGTATGTATATATGTATAGTGCGGAAGTAAGTTCATAAATTGCTTATTGATCAATCGTGAATTTGGTCTTTTATCCGTTCAGTCTTTATTTACGGGTGTGTGATGACTCTCGACAATAATAAAAAGTTGAAAGTCGATTAAGAAAGTTCATAAGATATAGTCGATTATGATTTTATAATGTAGCCAAACTATTACTTCAGTACTATTCTGTATTGTACAGTAATTAATTGTACTTACTTAAAGTAGTTTTGCTTTTAAATCTTAATAAATTTATAATTGTTATTGTAAGCCAGATAAGTACCTCGACGAAATATCGATTTTAAAAAATCGTCATTTTTTGACTGAATACGTAAAGTGAGTTATGAATATTAGTAAAACTGATTTTTTTTTGCTAGTCTATTCACTTTAAAGTTAAAGCCTTGTTATATTCGTTATGTTTTCAATGTTGCTTTGCTTATGAAAATAAAACTTAAAAAATATCTGTGTGAACAGAGGGTAGTTTGTGCATTTAAGATCACTATCTGATAAATAATATATAAACATAAGTGCAGTGCAAAAAGTAATCAATAGATGGCGTTGTATACAAAATCTCAAGCACCATAGATTAGGCAAATAATAAAGGCAAAACTTAAGCTAATGTCATGTAACTTGACGTCGCGTCGTTTGTAATAACGCGAGCAAGTTAGCGTCAACATCAAATAAAACTACATCTTAAGTCCTCTGATTTAAAGTCTAAAATTGAGAATCAATTGTTTTCGACGTCTTTTTGAGAATTTATGAAAAACAAGCACTTTGGTTGATCGAGATGTTTTTACTTTGTGTGGAAATGTATGATAGCTAAATGACTGTTTGGTACCTTAATTTTTGTTTAATGTGGGACATTTCTACTTTATGAATTAAAGGTTAATTACAACAATAATATTGAGCGAAACGAACAGAATAAAAACAGATAAAGTCTCTATTTCCATATCCAATAATTAAAAAAAAAACCTTATTTAATCTAGACCACCACTAAAATTTCCTTATAACTCAATAATAACGCTTTAACGTCTTTACAACATATAAAATAAATTCTTTGGTCGGAAATATGTAAACGAAAAAATTATTAAACTGTACACTTTAAAATTAACCTAATTCCAATCTTTTTGTTATAGAAATAACTGTCGATAATATCGATAAAAGTAGTGCTTACACCAAATTATCGATATACAAGTGTGGTGAGATTTAACAGTTGGTAATGTCGTGTATTCACTATTAGGGGCCCGACGTTTCTGTGATGTTGCAAATAAAAACATAACAATATAGGAGATATAGCATTATTGTACAGTTTCTGTAAAATTTGAATGTCTTGATAAATGAATAAAATCGATTATCGGGGAAAACAGTTAAATCGATTAGTTTATTTGATTTCAAAATTACCTAAGAATAAATGTGTAGTACATATTTTTTTCTTATTTTCAATTGTCGCTAATTTTAATTTTCCCTTAAGTTAATGTTTCTTGTGAAAGTACATGTACAGGCAAATAATACATAGTCAATTACCGAAATATTTGGAATAGTGCTGTGCCAAAAATGCCATATCTGCCCAATAAAAAGTTAGAACACTTGGTACTAATCAAGCTCTCGTTGATTCCAGTCCTCGCCACAGGATTATGAGCCTTACTTGCACATGATAAGGTCGAGGTTACATCATCATCAGTCGACGAGGACGCTCCTCTCCCGAGAGTCGAGGTCGAGCGGGTGTTCCGACTTCTCCTCTATTATTGACTCTGTCCGCTCTATACCTAGAGCGTCTGCCTCTGTAGATTTTTCACTGAAATTGATATTTGAAATTGTTAATGGCATCGATTCTACATAAAAAATCTACAATTTTTTAGTACAGTTTGCTGCAATATCATAATTAGATTTGTAAGGTGTAATGTTAGTACATATTTTGTTGAAATAGTAAACATACGAGCGATATAGATGACAAAGTACAAGAATATTTGATGAAATTAATTTTAGATTCGGTTTAGTTAATTTGAATAATCGAAGTAAGCAAAAACTTTTTTGTCGTCTTTTTAAATGACTTCTTATTTGTAATTTCTAAAGGGATTTCCCTCTTATTAATCTTGTTCTTAACTATTAATTATGATTATTTGATTCTTTTTTGAGCGTTTTATGCACAACACTAACGGCATCGAAGAATTATCATCGTTTAAAATTTCACTGAGGATTCATTATTGGCTGTGTAAATTATAACACCTACTTATTGTTTGTATACTTGTTAAATTGGTCAGCAATACACTTTTATTTTTTTCTTTAGGATAAGTACACTGGACTCCAGAAGAAGTACAAAAAGGATAGAGTTTATATTGTCAAGAGTGAGGCCGTATGGTGGGACAGTAAGAAGGTGGGTACTGACTGCGTGTCTGCGGGCTGGGGGTGCAATGCGGGTGCAGTTGCGGGTGCAGTTGCGGCGCTCAGTGCCAGCGACTGCGGCCGCCGCAACCAGCCGCCACGCTCCTCCTGCTAACGATACACATTATTACGCACAAGATTGAAATCAATATTTGCCGAGTTACTTGATATATTTCTTGTTTTTCATTCCCCGTTCTAGAACTTCACCGAGGCCGGTGAGAAGTCTCCACTAAAATATTACTAAATGGTGTTTCTTAAAACTTTAAGGATCCTCATGTCCACCACTGGTATAAAAACTAGTCTAATTCAATGATTACATGAAGGGAAATATCGTGAGGAAACCTGCATTGTAGTTAGAGATTGCAACCCGGTATGTTTCCCAACCCGGCCGGGCCCGGTTGCATCCGTCGCCAACCCGGCCGGGTTCGCCGGGCCCGGTAACAATTATAATTCAGTCTAAAAAGTAACAATTATTATTCAGTCTGAAAGAATGATTGATACGAGTATTTTACAACAGTAACTACTACGAGTAGGCGCTCCCGCGCCGCTATTTACTTATCGGGTCCGCTGACCGGGCCCGGTGACCGGGCCCGGTAAGAATGGCCGGGCCCGGTGGGTGCGTAAAAGGGCACCGGGCCCGGACGGGCCCGGCCCGGCCGGGCCCGGTTTGCAATCTCTAATTGTAGTTCGTCAACCCATATAAGACTAGCGTACTCAGCAGTACTCAGCAGTGGGACGTATATGGACTGATGATTGACAGAAAAATAAGTTACTTAGTCGACTCCTATGATTCCTATGATCATTATAGGACAGTATATTTTTTATACATACATACGTATTGTCAATTATTTTTTTCTATATGATACATATTTATGTATGTACGGGCTGATGTTGGTGTTGGTGATGATGATGCGCGTACCTGCGGCGTGAGCACGGCGGTGATGTCGGTCTGCGTGGCGACGGGCGCGGCGCTGGCGCGGCCCACGGCGCGCAGCACCTCCTGCATGCAGCCCTGCAGCTCCACCACCTGCACACACATACACATCACTATTAAATGTCGCGGAATACACACAACTATTCATCTATACAAAACTAATTCAAACAACACCTCATGCAGGTGGCAAGGTCGTGGGGTCACCGGTTAGCAAGGTCAAAATAAACATAAACTCTATATATGTTTCGTAACAAATATATGCACGCCGGCGTAAAATAAAACTTCCCAGTAATCCCCTTCTCTATAAGAAAGATACCATGGTAAGTGACCAAGAGATCACTGTGCTTTGTTCACCCAACAGTCACATAGGTGGCTCTGAGCCCAGGCTAACATACGAGTCTTGTGTCGTGGGTATCAGAAACTCATCATCATCATCATCAGCCCATATACGTCCCACTGCTGAGCACGGGCCTCCTCTACAACTGAGAGGGTTTAGGCCTTAGTCCGCCACGCTGGCCTAGTGCGGGTTGGCGGACTACACACCTAAGAAATTCCTAAGAACTCTTAGGTGTGCAGGTTTCATCACGATGTTTTCCTTCACCGTTAAAGTACGTGATAATTCATTGTGAATACACACATAACTTCGAAAAGTCAGAGGTGTGTGCCTGGGGTTTGAACCCGCGACCGTCGAGAATCTCGGCCGCATGCCCAAACCTCAATGCCATCACGACTCCATCAAACTACCAGGGACTTTTCTGTCTTCTTACAACCAGACCCGAAATAATTATTTATGAATCACACAAACATTTGTGTCGGTGCGAGGATAGAACCCGCGACCTCTCATTTTACAAGCTGGTGTTCAGCCAACTGTACCAACAGTGAAGGATAATAAATGTCATTCGTAAAAAAACAAACGTCTACACTGGCATACTGGCTAAAACCACTCAGTTATCATCTTTATAAACGAAATTTAGTGTAAGATATTTATTAATGTTATTGGAAAGGTGAATGAAAATGTATAGTAATAAATAATAAATAAATAAATACACCCAACAGTCACATACATAGTTCTGACCCCACATTAAGATACGAGTCTTGTGTCGTGGGTATCAGGAACTACGAGAGACTTTTCGGTCTCACAAACACCCAGACCCGAAACAAATATTTGTGGATCACACAAACATTTGTCTCGGTGCGGGGATCGAACCCGCGGCCTCTCGTTTCGCAAGCTGGTGTCTAGCCAACTGCGCCACGGGGCTGTCATAGTGTTAGTATTCATCCATTCTACCTTACAGAAGCCCTGTATTTAACAAAGAGTGGGAACTGACCTGCGCTTGTAGATTGAAACAAGTCTCTGTGAGTTGTCGCAGCACGTCGCCATTCTCCTCCGAGTCGGAAAGTTTGTGCTTGCTCTCTGAAACATTATAAAGTTGGTGAAACATTATAAAGGTGTGCAGTGGAACGTATATGAGCTGACGATGATGATGATGAATTAAATCAAAATAAAAGAATAGGTTTTTTTTAGAAAATGTGCAAAATTAATCATCACTTAAACACAGATTTGCTGGTGGTAGGATATTCGTATCCGCCCGGATAGCGACCACCGTACACAGGGCGTAAAACCCGCCATAGTGGCACATGCAAGTGTGCCGCGTTCCGGGATCAGCCAGTGTATATCCGGTTTTCGGGGGGCTTCAATCATGGTGAAAGGATGACCGTGCCGGCATTTTTTGGCCGGTTTCTCGCGGTCGGTCCTTTGTTCACCATGGTATTAGTCCCCCAAACTTCTTCACAAGATAGGTGAAGAGGTTTTCGGCCGGCATGATTGCGTCGACCAGCGGGAGATCATCATCTCTCGCTGGTCGGCACTTTTTCTGGACTCCATTACACTTACCATCAGGTGCAATGGGGTCACTTTGCCGTGCCAGTATAAAAAAAAAAAAAAACAGATGTTACCAATTTCTAACAAGTTAAATTATGATGATGTATTTAAATAAAATAATGGAAAAACTAAACTCGCATCTTTAAATTTTCCAGGTCAGGTCCATACACCCCCTTGGTATTTTAAAGTCTTATGCTACTTAATTATAGAAGACATCCATACTAAACATATATTTTTTTAAATAGATATAAATGTAATACAAAAAAATCAGGACTAGGATATTAGATTTGAAGTCACAGGTTGCGGAACAGTGAGATCTGTTCTGGCACCTTGTTTTACACCCGGATATGTTTTTGCGATCTTAAAATTGTAATAATAATGAATAAGTCACCAGCGGCTTGAAGAGTGGAGACTTTCTTCCAAAGTGCATTAATGGCTTGCATCTGCAACTGTTGTATTTTCCTCTCAGATTCCAACGCGGCTTTTGTCGCCTCCATGTCGCACGTCAGCCGTCTGAAAACATACCAAACAAGTTAATAATAAAATGTGATACCATTGAGCTTAGGGGCCATAAATTTGACTATAATGGAGCGGAGATTTATTGGTCAAATTGTGATTTCATAGAACTTAAAACTGCCATAAAAAATAATCTACTTACATACATACATGCATACATAAACTCACGCCTGTATTCTCTGATGGGTAGGCAGAGGTGCATTTCTACACCGACATTTCGCCAGGTATGTATCAGTCCCACGTAATAGGGGGCGAGTCTATTGCCGTTTTTCGGGCACATTTCCAGACTCCGTGCTGCTATTGAGAATTTCCTAATGGAAAAACCCAATAACACTAGGCCCGACCGGGAATCGAACCCAGGACCTCTAGGTCACACAGCACATACTTGAGCCGCGAGACCACGAGGCAGTCTATATATAGATAGATACTCACTGTATATGCTGTCTCGCTCTCGCCGCCTGTATAGCGTGTAGGATCCTCAGCGTGTCCTTGTTGAGGTTCCTGCTGCGATATCCTCGCCACATCTTCTGTATGGTCACCGCGGCCATAGACTCCACGCTCATCTTCTTCTGCCGTCTCTGGTTGGAGGCCAGCTTTATTATCTCTAACTTGTCCTGTTCTATATCGTCGGGATCCTTAGTTATTCCGTTGAGTTTCTTCTCATCGTTTCTTACGTCTATTTTGGTCAAGCTGCCTTTGCGTTGGTCCATCTTGGTCTTCAGCTTTGGTGATGACGTGGCGCTTTTGGTAAGCTTTGGGGAGCTTTTAAGGCTTTTGCTGAACGAGTTCGGTTGGCTGAGGTTCTTCGGCTTGTCCTCTTGTATGCTGCTGTTGCTGGACTGTGAGGAGACGCTGTTGGCTGTAGTTGGCTTTGGTATCGTTCTTTGGATGTCGTATATGGGGTCTTGGTAGTCGGGACTCATGAGCGATTCTGGTACTGGTACCATCTTCGAAGCGGCTTCTAGCGATTGGTTCACTGGTTTTGGCAGTTGTTCTGGGAAAAAAATTTTTTAATCGACTAGGAATATGTCAACCTAATAAAGGTTAAATGTTAAATACATAGCGGATAAATAAAGGTTAGACTACGTAGCGGAGCGATTGTTTTGTAAACCAAGCTGGATAGAAAGACGATGTTGGGGCGAACCAACATACAAGTCAGAGGAAAAAAACAGTCTTTAGGGCGCTGTTCAATTTAAACAGTCGTTAAAGGATATTCATTCAAGTTCTTGAAACTTACCTTTAACTTTCTGTGCAATCATTGGTTGCTGAGATATCGATAATTAAAGACAAAAGGATCCTTTTCCATTTGAAGACCGATATCTCGGCGAGAAGTGAACGTATCAAGGTGTTAAAAACAAGAAATTAAAGATAAATGAACATAATATCGGATCCTTATAGTGGTTAAGCAAAAACATTTTTTTCCACGCCCGTAGACCAAAAAGAAAAACAAAAAAATATTGAAATATTTTTTGGTTGCTGGTTTTTCTAAGATTACTCAATGTTCTAATCCAGAAACTAGACACTTGGAGCTAAAATTTACTTTTTTTTAATTTCCTATACGACCATTTCACTCGAAGTTACGGCCTGTTGAAAATCGCCCAAAAATTGGGATTTATTTTTTGATCCCTTAATTTTTCCAGTAGTGTACAATTGGTACTTATTTAACTTTAAAACATACATAACGTTTATTAATTCATATATTAGAGTGGAGAGAAACCAATAAAAAATCAGTTTAGTTTTATGAATATTTGTTGTCTCTTAACTGTCTTTAAGGTCGAATTTACTACTATTTTTTCCGAAGCAGCAAAGAATAAAAATATCGACATACCTTGCAGTCTAGTTTCTCTAGCATTCTCCCTCTTCTCTAGAGCATACATCAACCCCGGGGAGTCGAAGCTGTGGCTCATGGTGTTGGCGGCGGGCAGGTCTGTCGTGTAAGACTGCGCCATGTTGGAGGGCGAGCTGGACTTGCTGAGGGTCGCGTGGTAGCTGGACGACAGCCGATCGGGGGATCGGCCTACGTGTCGCGTCGATATGCGCGCTGGAACAAAACAAACTTTAATGTGACTCAATTTGCACCTTATGGTATCGATATTTTTTGAACAATATTTCGATATATCGATATAAAATTCCAAATATCGAAAAGGTATCAAAATCGATATTTTTTATGGTTAATAATCCTAAAAAGAAGTCCTTTTTTATTATTAACATTTTTATTTGTAACAATTTTATTAACATTATCCTTTTTTTTTGGTCGACAACTCTCAATGCGCGCGTATTCTTGAGTACGTACTCAAACCATACCGATATAACGATTATTTTTTTAACATTATATCGATTTTTCTCTTTACAGGGAAGGCAAAGGAACTAGCCCATACCTACCTAGCCTAGTCATCCAGTCGACAGGTTTATACTTTTTCGTTCGACAACAAACTTACGTAGTTTAGCGAAATCGCAGTTACATACTCCATTAACTATTTAGTTAGTTATAGTAAAATTGGAATGGTACCAATCTATATTTTTGACATTAATATAATTCTATTGATGTTTTTTTTTTTTGAGAAAATTATATTAAACCTTTCTATATAATAGAACAGTGTACTTACATTGCATTCTCGGCGACTGTAACTTTGATTTCAGTGGGCTGTGATTCTGATCCTTTAGCTGCTGTTGGTGGTGTTGCGCCTGAAATATAAATCAATAAGCTTTCAGTACTATTAGCTCTGGGCTGTGACCCCAAAAAAGGTAAGTAGAATTATATCTTGCCAGTCGAGTTTTAAGCTTTGAGTTCCTTGCGGTTACACGGCAGCGTGTGCTGTGCGATCTAGAGGTTACGGGTTCGATTCCCGGGTCAAGTTAAGTGTTATCGAATTTTTCCATAAAGCAGTACGCAGTTGTTTTTCAGGAACATTTTCAGTTGCCGTGTTCTTACTTACTAACACCTTTTCTACCTAGTACTTATACTTGGGACCTGTAAATGGCAGGGCACACAGTTGCCATGACCAGTGCAGCAAAGTGTAGACCGATAAGTGGTTATTCCACGAGTAACGTACCTTGCTGAGGATGAGGCGGAGTTTCCTCTGGTCCTCTGTCTCGAGCGCGTCTGCGGTGAGCGGGCAGGTGGCGGCGAGGTACTCGCACAGCGCCGCGTGCTGCCCCGCCTGGAAGTGCCGCCCCTTGCCCTGGCTGTACAACCACTCCGCCTTCAGGCTGAAATAGTTACGACGCCTTTCGATTACCCTCAAAATTATCTCAATACATTTTTAGGGGTCCGTTCGTCCGAATAAAAAAACGGATCCCTTAGAGGATCACTCGTGTGTCCGTCTGTCCGTCGCTCACAGTCAATTATACCCAAATCTACTCGACCGATTAAGTTGAAAGTTTGTACAAACATCAATTTCTGTGACCCAAACGCAGAGGTGTGACGTGAATAGATGAAATCTGTATATGGGTGGTCATTTTGGGGGGAAGGTGGAAAATTAAAAAAAAAATATTTGAAAACGGCATCGTGTGACATATCAAATGAAAGGTCTTTTTGGGCCCTATCCCACCACACACCCGCCACTGTAACTCCTGTACTCCAGGATCAACAGCGGCACGCACAGTAATGACACCGAGCAATGAAGCTCAGCGGATCTAAGGGGACCTAAATTTGTCATAATCCCGCAACGAAGTTAATCAGAAAGACAATATAAGGAGGAGTTGAAAAACAAAGAGTTGTTCACTTCCCTCCATAGCAAAGCGGGTGACAAAACATTGAGCTAAAAGGTTTTACCCTCACATAAAAAAGACAATTACATTTAGTGATATTAGACGCAAGTAACGCACCACGGGTAAAAACTGTATGAGTTTTATTGACTAAATTGGACCTAAAGTGCGAGCTGTTATGCAGACTTCCAATAATAGGCATGGCAAAAACGCTGGAAAGCACGGAAATTCTTCCTGGATTCATCAAGGTCTGTATAATAGACAACACCAGACGTTACATGCATACTATTGAGCATACAGTTACGCTCATCCGACCAAAGATTGCACTCCCAAAGGATATGATGCGCGGACTGTTCATATTCGCAATTATGTGTTGAGCATTGGCACATAGGAGAATCAACCAACTTAAATGAGAATAATTTGCTACGAAAATTACCGTGACCCGTCAGAAATTGCGACACGTAATGATCGATCTCGAGCCAAGTTTTTGCCAAACGATCGCTCACCGAAGGAAAATATTGATAAAGATGACGCCCCTTTATAGAGAGACTCCATCGATTTTGCCATTCTTCTATTAATTCCGAGTAAGTCTCGGGGTATGGTTTAAATAACCGACTAATTTTCAAAAGGTCGCGCGAGGAAAGAAAATCTATATCAATATTTTGCTTGTTGGAAAAATATAACGCGGCGCGACGTTGCACTTCCAGGTCGACTGGAAGTACTCCCGCCAGAACAGGTAAAGCTTCAGTACTAACAGTTCTGTACGCCTTACACAAAAATATCAACGCCAAACGTTGACTCTGGAGCAATTTCCTTCTGACGGCACCGACAGTTGCCCTGTCGGCCCACACAGGGGAAGCGTAACAAATGCAACCCAAATATGTAGCTCCATAAATTATTTTTAAGGTGTTAAACGACAGACCCCAAGTTGACGCTGATATCCTTGTCAAGGCATAAAAGTTGTTTTTTGATTTTTCACCGACGCATTTTATATGTTCTATAAAAGAGAAATTACGTTCTAGAACAAGCCCTAGGTAACAAACAGACTGTTTACTTTTGATCGAGACGTTATTAAATTTTATACGCGGCGGGGTTTTCAGAGAGCCTTTCAGCAGCAAATGAAATGATTTTTGGGGTGCGAAAGAGAGACGGTTTCTTTCACCCCAGTGAGTTATTAAACTAAGACACGCGTCTGCTAACTTTTCTAGACCTGATCTGCTATTTGACTGTATGAGCAAGAGTCCGTCATCCGCATATCCTATTAAAGAGCAACATGGAGGTAAAGGAATCGCGAGAAAGTCGTCAAAGCCTAGATTCCATAAGTAAGGGCCGACTACGGAACCCTGGGGACAACCCATTGTCAGTGTCTTCGACACTGCGTGGTGACCTAAGCGCAACTTGGTTGTGCCATGGATAAAATACGAATAAATCATAGAAAATATATTCCTTGGGCAACCGCGAGACTTTAATTTCAGAAGTAACATAGGCCACCAAGCATTGTCGAATGCACCAGAGATATCTAAAAATATCCCCCAACACGTACTTATGGTCCGATTTGTTAACTGTTCTCCTAACCGATAAAGCTGCGTCCACGGTTGATTTACCAATCGTAAAACCGAATTGATTTTCGTGAAATTTCGGTCCGCCCGGTAGTAAGCGAGGCACGATAAGACGTTCAAGTAACTTGCCTAACGACGGTAACAACGTTATTGGACGATACGATTTTGGGTCTTCAGGAGGCTTATTCCCTCCTTTAGGTACGAGTTTAATAAGACCGCACCGCCAAATTCGCGAATGAAAGGTCTTGTTGTAAAGATCTTAAATGTATTTTTTGTAATTTTAAAATATTTTCCAAGTTATTCAAGAAAATAGACGAAAATTGACTTAGCTACGAAACTACTGAAACTATAATTTTGAAAAAAAAAAAACAGAAATTAGTTTCCTACATATAGATTATAGGAAGACCTATAAGAAGTCCATGATATTAAAATAACATGGTAAATCACTCAGTATTGTGCGTACCATAAAAATTTTCAACTCCAATGTTAATTTTGTGTACGGAACCCTCTTCACGCGAGTCCGAATCGCACTTGGCCGGTTTTCTATTTTTATTTAATATTCTTTATTTAACATCACATAAACAGAAACAAAATATAAAACAATGCTAAGCTATAAACGATTGTGCCACAAAGGGCGGCCTCATCGCTATCATCGATCTCTTCCAGACAACCCAGAATATAAAAGTGAATAAAAAAGAAGTGGTTTCTATTATCTCTTTTGAATCGTTGATATAAAATACTAAATTTAATTTTGACATGCCAAATATATTTAATATCGTTTGTTGATTCATTTTTTCAAATCCGAAATCTGAATTCGCTATACGTTTACGCCATTGGGATAAGACTTGCATACTTAAGAGGTTCCCGCAAGGAATTTTTAGGTATGTCCACAAACCCGGTCTATGTCTGGGTGTTTTCTAAGTTATAAAATAATATACATACACATAAATTCACGCCTGTATTCCCTTATGGGGTTGGCAGAGGTGCATCACTACACCTACATTTCGCCAGGTATGTATCAGCCCCACGTAATAGGGGGCGAGCCTATTGCCGTTTTCGGGCACAATTCCAGACTCCGTGCTGTTATTGAGAATTCCCTAATGGAAAAACCCAATGACACTTTGCCCGACCCGGGAATCGAACCCAGGACCTCTAGATCGCACGGCACATACTTGTGCCGCGAGACCACGAGGCAGTCAGTTAAAATATATAAAAGTATAAAAGTATGTGTGATTCACCTTTCTATAGCGCTGACGACGAATCCGTCGATAGACTTCACGCTCATGATCCAGTTCAGCACGAACGGACGATAGTCGAACCCGCTGCGAGTTGTTCAGGAAATTATTTAATAAATACGTGAAAAACAACCTTGTGAACGGACATTCTCACAAACACGTCTTTATTGACATGCAAATATGAAGAAACTAAAGTGATGGCCTCGAGGTTTAGGCGCGCCGTCGAGAATTTCGGCGGTCGCAGGTTCAAACCCCAGGCACACACCTCTGACTTTTCAAACTTATGTGTGTATTCACAATTAATTATCACTTGCTTTAACGGTGAAGGAAAACATCGTGACAAAACCTGCACACCTAAAAGTTCTTAGGTGTGTAGTCCGCAAACCCGCACTAGGCCAGCGTGGTGGACTAAGGCCTAAACCCTCTCAGTTGTAGAGGAGGCCCGTGCCCAGCAGTGGGGCGTATATGGGCTGATCATGATGATGACTACGAAGAAACTAGCGCGGAGTTGCACCTAGCTTAGTAGATACATATAATAAAGGATACAGTTTGTCCTTCCCCGCCATGGCGACGCACGGGTTTCCTTGTATGGTGAAGCTGTCCAGCTTGCCGAGGTGCACCAAGTGACATATCTCGTTCAGGTCCTGGATGTTGTTGTGACCTAGGCCTAGGTGCTCTAGATTCGACGGTAAGTAACGATCGCACTGCCTCAGGTCCATTATTCGATTCCGCTCCAGGTTTAAATGCTGAAACAATTTAAAAGTAATGCTAAATGTTAATATTTTTTTGATTTCAAGTATTTATCGTGCGATCTAGAGGTCCTGGGTTCCTTCCCGGATCGGGCAAAGTGTTATTGGGTTTTCCATTAGGAAACTCAGTGGTTGACTCGGAGTACGGAGTCTGGAAATGTGCCCGTACATACCTGGCGAAATATGGGTGCAATAATGCACCTCTGCCTATCGCTTCGGGCAATACAGGGGTGAGTTTACGTATGTATGTAAATTTGTGTAATTTCACACGCCTTATAAGTTTAAGCCCGATATTGCTTCTATTTTACTTTCCCACGTCTGTATTGCGATTAGATGGGTCGTTAAAAAAAATATAATTCTGAATAAATTTCTAAGCAATGTTAGGGCTACATAAAAAACACTACATATTATAATAATAAAATGGTTCTGTTTATGATATCCTTACAACTGTGTTAAAATATAGGAAACACAGCAAATATTATAGATTTAATGCTAAAGTCGTGAAGGCCTGCGGTCGAGAATCTCGGCGGTCGCGGGTTCAAACCCCAGACACACACCTCTGACTTTTCGAAGTTATGTGTAGAAAGAATTATCACGTAGGTACTTTAACGGTGAAGGAAAACAACAAGATGAAAACTGCACACCTAAAAGTTCTTAGGAATTTCTTAGGTATGTAGTCCGACAACCCGCACTAGGCCAGCGTGGTGGGCTATTAGGCCTAAATCCTCTCAGTTGTGGCGGAGGCCCGTGCCCAGCAGTGGGACGTATATGGGCTGATGATGATGACACGACAACTGAAAATATGCCCGAAAAATGGCTGCTAATTACTTTATGGAAAAACCCGATAACACTTTGCTCGACCGGAAAATCGAACCCGGAACCTAGAGAATCGGCACTCCAATTTTCTTCCCAAGCACAGAAAACATATTATTATGCCTTTTATATACTACAGTATGTTGTTACTTATTACGTATATGCTGTCCCACTATATATAGAAGTATCCATGGATACATAGTTCTCCTTGACCATGGGTCGATAAAATTACTTATACAGTAAGGTTAACGTGTCAAGAAATCGCGAGAACTCACCTTCAAGCTCTTCAAGTAGGATATATCTGCGATGAAGGATATCTGGTTGTTGGACAGGTCCAGTTGTTCCAAGTGCATGTTGTGATTCAAATGTTCTATCGACTTTATGTTGTTACCTAAAACACAACCAACAATGTTTCAACTATACAGGGTGTATTTAGACCGTGATCGGAAACTAAGGCCGATAATAGCAGCGGTGATTACAAACATCGTGACATTAAAAAAAATCCCGACAGTAAACTAAAAAAATACGTTTTCCTTACAACCACATCCATTTAATATCTATGATTGTTAGGAAAACGTCAATATATTTTTTTTCAGGTTTTTTTTTTTAACGCCAGTGGGTTTGTAATTACGGTCTGAATACACCCTGTATATAAATAGGTACACCCAACAGTCACATACATAGTTTTGTATCGTGGTTATGAGAAACTACGAAAGACTATTCTGTCTCACAAACGCCTAGATCGGAAACAAATATTTGTGGGTCACATAAAAATTTGTTTAGCCAAATGCGTGGTGTAACTTTGTTTTAATATAATATTTAAATATTTGAAAGCCAGATAATAAGTCGGATCATAATGCTATTTCTTAGTCGACAAAAATTATCAATTTGAAAAAATTCTATTAAAATCACCTTCACATTTTTCACAGTGAAAAAATAAATATTAGAAAAATAGTGGGAAATTACGTTTTTCATTAGAAACCATAAAAGTAAGAGCCCTAACAACTAAAAAATAATTTGAATATAGTGTCCTAAAAATAGGACAGTGGGGAGTAATGGGTTAAACACATGTTCTTGACATAAAATTAGCAGAATAATTAACATAATCAGTAGGATATACAAGAATGCAGTTTTGTCCCACACAATGCAATCGAAGGGTATGATTTACGATGCACGGCAGACAAGTATGCGGTCAAAATCTATATATAGAGTGCCATGGGCCGTATGCACATAAAACTGACACCAGACAAGGTCACATTGTGAGGATGATGTCACAGATTACATTGATTGTACAAAATAACGCTAGCTCACTGTATTTATCTTTAATTACTTTTTATGAAGTGCAAAACGGATGATCATGGAGTAAATTGCTTTAGTACATACATACATAACCTAACGCCTGTATTTTGCGAAGCGGTACTGCACCCACATTTCGCCAATTGTTTCTTCGTTTCACGTAATTCTGATCGAGCATATTGCTATTTTTTGGGCCCAATTCTAGACTGCGCGTTGCTACTGAAAATTTCCTAATGGAAAAATCCAATGACATTTTGCCCGACCCGAGGATCGAACCCAGGTCATCTAGATCGTACAGCATACTTGTACCATGAGGCAGTCACAAATAAATTTAAGTTAATAAAGCCACTAAAATAGAGGTAGTTGCGTTGGTCTGGCGGCATAGGAATGAAAGGTGAGGAAGAGGGTCCAAATATAGGATTGATAACCGTTTTTAGCATTGTTATATTCACAGTAGCAACACGAAGTTTAAAAATGTACCCGAGAAACGACAATATGAATGCCCCCTATTGCGTAGGATTGAAAAGCACCTAGCGAAATGTGGGTGCAGAAACGCAACTCTGCCTACCTCTGAGTTATTTTGTATTATGTCGTTATGAGACATTTATTTACAAAGCAAAAAAGTACTTATTATCTTTGAAATAACATGTTTTAATTATGTTTTCCCTTATCAATACAGGTTTAACAAATTGATTTATCAAGGTAGATTCAGTACTGATAGTGATGAAAATGCAACATATTGTATTGAAATAATTTGCTGTCACGTGCAATCATAAAATAAATATGATAAAGATAATGACAGTATGTTAATCATATTATTTATAGACTCCTTTTATATACAATAGTATTTACATATATAAATGCCATGTTTATAGATGCAAGACTGCTTGTTGGAGCCACATTTTATAAAAGAGAGAACAATCAAGAGGTATCAGAATTAGGTAGTCAAATGTGATTGTAGTTATAATGTACTAGTATAATATATATGTTTTTTTTTAATATAATATTGCTATTGCAAATTATAGGTTCATTGATTAACATTGCAAGGCACTACAAAATTAATAAGAGTGAAAAAGCTAATAAAAGTGTTACAATTATAATTGTTTAATACCCTGGCACAAAGAAACAGAAGAACATTTTTATTTTAAATATGATTTGCATAGTTATGCTTAAAAAATTAATTTATCATTTTTTATTGATCAGTTTCATATATATTTGACAGTCTCATAGAACAGATGGCTAGATACAAGCTTGCAAAGGCTGGAGGTTTGATCTCTTTGCCAAGACAAATGTTTGTGTGATCCATAAATATTTGTTTCAGGTTTGGTGCTTGTGAGACCAAAAGGTCTCTCATAGTTTCGGATACCCACAACACAGGACCTGTTTCTAGTATGGGGTTAGAACTATGGATGTGACTGTTGGGTGTGTTTTATTATTTTTCTTTTATATTTTGACAATGAAAATTAGATACAATAGCAACTAAATTATACTCGCATTACAAATATAAATAGCTATTTAATTTAGCATACAAAACCATACAAAAATATCTCACCAGCAAGTTTCAGTATTTTGAGATATATTAGATCCTTAAGCCCTTCTATCTGCAGGATGCCATTGTTATTTAGGGCCAGCACTCGGATATTAGTCAGGCGGGACACTCCGTGCATACGGAGCAAAAAGTTGTTGCATATTGACAACTATAACAGGACAGGGGACACTATGATAATATGCATTTATATACAAGTACAACGTAAACACCTTACAATGTATTAGGACAAAAACATTTTAATAAATTAAAGATTCCATTTTTTAAATAGTTTAGTTATCTATAGCAATAAAAAAAAATTGGTGAAAATTTTATAATTTATAAAAAGTCTTCAGAATGAAGAATTTAATTTATATTAGATACTATAGAACCTTTGTTGAAATAATCAAGGAATATTACTACCACAATATACAGTTCAATAATATGCTTGTTAGAATGCTATTAGTTTATTTAAAGGTGACAATATAGGACGTTTTAAATTTATTTAAATTTATTGTTACTGTAAATACAATAAAAATACAGGACTTACATTTTCCACCCGGTTGTATGTATCGATGTTATCAAGCCGCTGTAATTCGTTCTGATCGAGGATCAAATTAATAATCGTCTTAGATTCATCTGCGGGCGCTTTCTCTATTTTTTTCAACCCACGCCTCGAAAGGTCCACAGTTTCGTTCTTTACATCATCTAAGAATAATATTATAAATTAATGACACAATTATTACATTATACTATTAATTAAATATCTATACATACCCATTTTCAGACTTATGACTGCATTTTCTATTTATTTAACGAATCGAAACAATTTTTTTTCACAAAAAATCAACATTCGTAAATTGACGTTCAGAATATATTGTCAATGTCACCGATGATTATAAGAAGTCATCTATCATTTATATATAATTTAATTCCCATCAGAAGATTATACGATTTGTTTTCATATTATATCACTAAACACATTATTTAACAATAAAATTGACATAGTATTTTTAAATATTAAAAGTAAAACATCAAACTACATCCGATGTATGATTCTATAATACTTAATAACTCAATAGAATATAGATTTTGAACAGCTTTCTCTTGACGTTTGATAATGCTTACAATGTTTGAATTTATATTTTATTCTCGACAGATTTAGTCGATTATCGTGTGGTATTCAGGTAATCGATACAAACGCAACTGCTAAAAATCGGTACATAGAACGTAACGTAGCGTAGGTGTTATTCGAAGCACTATTACGCGGTGGCGGCAGGGTTTGTTGAGGTTAGTAAAAATATTTACAAGATTAATGTTTTTATTAGCACAGCTTAGCACATCCATTTAATTATGATTATCATATGTGGACATAAAACGTAAACGAATTGAAAAGTAATCATAACTCACGACTATTCATTCATTTTTGGCCTGAATAAAAGGGACGCGCTCGTAGACATTTTTACGAGTAAAGTTATTGTATCCGATGATATACTCGTCAACACAAAATATTCTTATCAGACATCTATCTTCCGACCTTTCAAAAAGCTTAAATTATTAGTTATTATAATACTCCACTTCGATTTTTAGTTAAATTGAGCACATTAAAACTTGCTATTTATAGACACTTGATATGTAACCTCTTTCTTTTAAGGCGGGAAAATGGTGTTGGCAAATGTCCCGAGGCCACTTCTGGTGGTCTCGTTGATACTCTTTGTGAGGTTATCGTCAGTATTTCTGGTGAAGACGTGGTATGTGCCTGATGAGTACTGGCAGACGTTGGAGGTGGCTCATAAACATACTTTTGGGTATGGAGCTCTGACTTGGGAGTGGCAGAAGGGGATCAGGAGTTACCTGTATCCCAGTCTTATTGGCGTCTTATACACTGCACTGAAGTACACTGGTTTGGACTATCCCGAAGCTGTGGTATGTTTTTTAATGCCATTTAGTCTAAAACTAGAAAGTCAAGGACAACACTATTGATTTCCTTATTGTATAATATCTGAATTGGTTGCTGCATAATATATATTTTTTTATGACTAACAAGAAAATTGTAAACATTGCAGTTTGCATAAATTAATTTGCTTGTATTTTGTTATTTAAGTACAAGGTCATTCACAAAGCTTACATAATTTAATTTTAAATTTATTATTTAATGCTTTTCACATATTCCATATTAGACAGACATTTGAATAACAAGTGTAAGAATTTTATTATGAGATTTTGTTATTAAAGCCTAAGTAACATTTGTTTATTTAGGCTTCTATTTAACTGTAAAGTGGTCATTTGACTACCTGCCCACAGTCCATTCAGTCCAAATGTGGGTGATGAAATTAAAATTAACTTTATAAAGCTTGTAATATAGTTAAGTCATTTATTAAGAACCTATGAATATTGTATCATTTATAGCATTGCATTGATGAAAACTGTAATTGATGTTATAAATTATTATAGTAAATAAATAAATAAAGTCAGTACTAAAAAAGCAATATACAGGGTGTATTCAGACCGTGATCGGAAACCAAGGCAGGTAATAGCGACGGTGATTACAAACCCCCTGGCGTTAAAGAAAATTCTGACAAAAAATAAAAAAAATTACTTTTTCCATACAACCATCGGTATTAAATGTACGCGGTTTGTATGGAAAACGTCAATTTTTTTATTTATTGTCAGAATTTTCTTTAACGCCAGGGGGTTTGTAATCACCGTCGCTATTACCTGCCTTGGTTTCCGATCACGGTCTGAATACACCCTGTATATCTCCACTGAGGCCGAGCAGTTTTTATTTACTACAAATGGTCACTTATTTTATAATTGAATTTAAATTGACTGCACCATAGCGGCTATTGTAATTCTAAGAACTTCATTGGGTCATAGTGAACACATAATGGATTGTCACTTGCCTATTTATGAAAGCCAATAAATAATGCATAATTTTTCCATACTTTTTTGTCCAAAAAATTCATGTATAAAAAATATTATCTACATGTGTAAGGCAGTCTTATCACTGAATGTGACCTCTTCCAGACAATATAAATAGAAAGAACTATAAGTAACTAACTAGCAATGTATCAATATCACCTTATTTATATATTATTTCTAGGTATTTCTCCCTCGCATCTTCCAAGCATTGCTCAGTGCAGTGGCGGACTATAGGTTCTATAAATGGACCGGTGGTCGCAAGTGGGCACTGTACTTGGTCATCATGTCTTGGTTCTGGTTCTACACTTCAAGCCGGACTTTGGTGCAAACATTTGAGACTGCTCTAGTGACCATTGCCTTGTCCGTGTTCCCGTTCAAGGGGGATAAAGCTGGATATTATGACCAAGGTAGGTTTAGGACATACATACATACATAACCTCACGCCTGTATTACCCGAAGGAGTAGGCAGAGGTGCATTTCAGCAACCACATTTCGCCAGGTATGTATCAGTCCCACGTAATAGGGGGCGAGCCTATCGCCGTTTTCAGGCTCATTTCCAGATTTCGTGCTGCTACTGAAATTTTCTAATGGAAAACCCAATAACACTTTGCCCAACCAGGAAATCGAACCCAGGACTTCTAGATCGCACAGCACATACTTATACCGCAAGACCACGAGGCAGGTTTAAGACTGTTTCTATAAGTTCCATTGTTTATCACCAAATTTCATTACAATTTGTGAAGGTGAAGCTTATATGTGTATGCAGAGCACAGTAAAACAGCATTTCCTTCAGACACACATTTATACTAGTTCCGTTTATTCATAATTACAAATGGAGGCATGACACCTCCCACTTTTTTTTCTTTTAAAACTCTATTAATTTCCTATTGGTTGTAGCATGATTATACCTATACTCGTAATCTATATACCTATAATCTATAGCCTTCCTCAAATGTTATGTAACACTGAAAGAATTTTTCAAATCAGTACCTGAGATTAGCGCATTCAAGTAAAAAAGTCTTCAGCTTTATAATATTAGTACCTACATCTATAACCAATTGGGACAGGCAGAGACTATAGAGCGCCAAATAGTATGGCCCAAACACACTTCCTTTGCTTTCTCAACTGACATTATCTTCTTCATGCACATCGGTATAATATTAGTATAGGTGAATATATCCTGTGCAGAGAGTACCGGTTGGATTTGGCTGGCCGTGGTGTCGGTGTTCGTCCGGCCGACGTCGGCGCCGCTGTGGCTAGTGTTGGGCATTTACCACTTGCTCACCACCAACCAGGGACTGCTGCGGCTGTTGGTGCGCACTTACCTGCCTATTGGGTGAGTATATGCTCTATGTTAATATTTTTGAATAATTTGTTGAGCAACACCTATTTGAAACATCTTTTATAACATCCTAACTTTAGAGATACAGTCTAATAGACCAAAAATATATTAGGATGAACAAAAACTATATAATAAGGTATATAAGAAATAAACAGTTACTCAGCAATTCTCTTATACAGAAAAAATGGAGAAAAATACAACAATCTTATTTTTCATTAAATCATGCTCACAAAGTTTCCATAAAACCATCATGATTTATATGTATCTATAGATATAACCCAAATGTATTAACTCTAACATACATACATATACTCACGCCTGTATTCCCCGAAGGGGTAGGCAGAGGTGCATTTCTGCACCCACATTTCGCCAGTATGTATCAGTCCCACGTAATAGGGGGCGAGCCTATTGCCGCTTTCCGGGCACATTTCTAGACTCCGGGCTGTTACTGAGAATTTCCTAATGGAAAAACCTAATAACACTTTGCCCGACCCGGAAATCGAACCCGTGACCTCTAGATCGCACGGCACATAATTGTGCCGCGAGACCACGAGGCAGTCTTAACTCTAACTACATCTAAATGACCTAAATCATTAGCGGAACTCAAAAATATTTCATACATGAATCAATGTATTTTTCTGTAATTTTTCAATAAATACTTAAAATAATTAAATACGCTATATAAGTTGTAATTTTTTTTATTTGCGTAGTCTGCTAGCCGGTGGAGCTTTGGTGGCCCTTGACTCCTACTTCCACGGAAGCCTCATCATCACGCCCTGGGAATTCTTCAAGTTTAACGTGCTGCACGACATTGCCTCCTTCTACGGGAAACATCCATGGTAAGTAAATTTTGGATTTATTGGCAAATATATTAAAAATCACAATTAAAGTGTAACATTATAATAACAATCAAATTTGGGACGAGTACAATTTTTATATGTTTTATTGGCACATAAAATTACATACATACATAAACTCACGCCTGTATTCCCCGAAGGGGTAGGCAGAGGTGCATTTCTGCACCCACATTTCGCCAAGTATGTATCAGTCCCACGTAACAGGGGGCGAACCTATTGCCGTTTTTCGGGCACATTTCCAGACTCCGTGCTGTTACCGAGAATTTCCTAATGGAAAAACCCAATAACACTTTGCCCGACCCGGGAATCGAACCCAGGACCTCTAGATCGTTATGTTATAAAATATAAAATTACCAGAACTGTTTTACACCAGGTGATATAAGTATGTAAGTCTGAGGTGGTCTCGTAATTGTTTAGTGCCTTGGTGATGTAAAGATTATGCCTTTTTATCTATTCCATTTTGTAAAAGTTGAAAGTTGTGAAAGAGGTCAGCAATGGCCATCTGTGTCATTGTGCTATTACCAAAAGTAATCTAAATTGGATTTTTCATCCGTTAATTGCGATGGCCAGGAATAGGCTTAACTTTTTTTTCAAGACTTACATACGCACCGACGCATGTATTCTCGAAAGAGTAGGCAGCCGTTTCACCATTAGTGTTTTCGTCGAGGTCGAGTATAGGCGTGTATACTTTTCATTAGACTGCATGTGCATGTAGTACTGGTGTACAATGTACGATTCCCCGTAGGCACTGGTACCTGTGGCAGGGAGTGCCCGCCGTGCTGGGCGTGTACGTGGTGCCGCTGGCGTGGTCGCTGTGGACGCTGGCCACGCGGCCGCGCGAGCATCCCACGCAGCTGGTGCTGCTGGCCGCCGCCGCACTGCATCTGGCGCTGCACAGGTACCACATCCTACTTACTGACCAGTGGCGGTACTTCCATACAAGCCCAAAAGCGTTACACGGTAATTGTGTAATGTCTAGTTTATAATTGTTTATTGTGGGGTCAGGATATTCTTATTTGACATATAGTCAAATAAAGATTCAAAGTTAAAGATTATTGGGAATTTTGTATGGCAAGCTGGGCTTTTGTGTATCTTTGGAAGTACCGCCACTGATACTTGACATCATTTATTTATCATACAGTTTATATATAGATATTTGCATATCAGATTATCCTACAGTCTCTGTACTAAGCATAGTTTGTACCGCAGAGACAGTAAAATAGTTAAATTTGTTTAACAGCCTAAAAATGTACATGGTGCTACTCCTGATACTACTACTGATATTTTTCTCCCAACAAACTACTCCCTTTAAATTGTCTTTTGTGTCACACATTTGCCAACCTTTTTCTCTTCATACAATCTACTCCATTCTACAATTTGTCTACCCTGTATAAAGCAGCTTACAGGACGATTTTATGTCATTTTTGGTAAAAAGACATCATCATTCCAATTTGAAGAGTTGAAAAAAATCATCCTTAATAAGAATCAGAGTGAAAACAATATGGGAGTAACGAATACTTTTAATGTAGGCTATCGTCATCAACGTCGTCATCAGCCCAAATACGTCCCACTTCTGGGCACGAGCCTCCTCTACAACTGAGAGGGTTTAGGCCTTAGTCCACCACGCTGGCCTAGTGCGGGTTGGCGGACTACACACCTAAGAAATTCCTAAGAACTTTTAGGTGTGCAGGTTTTATCACGATGTTTTCCTTCACTGTTAAAGCAAGTGATAATTCATTGTGAATACACACATAACTTCGAAAAGTCAGAGGGGTGTGCCTGGGGTTTGAACCTACGACCGCCGAAATTCTCGACCGCGCGCCTAAACCTCGAGGCCATCACTGCTTTTTTAAATGTAGGCTATGCTATGTTACAAAATATTGTAACCCAATTGTCCCAGCTGTGTGTACTTTGAGTCAAAACTTTAGACTAATATTTGTTAAAGACAAGTGTTTTAATAAGAATGTAGGTTGTTTTTTTTACAATTATTTATTATGCAGACAATCCAATCCAATCCATCAGCCAATGGAAGTCCACTGCTGGACATAGGCCTCTCCCAATGACTTCCACAGGGACCTGTTGGAAGCAGCCTGCAACTAGTGACAATGATTAAAATATTTAGGTTATTTTTATAAAGCAATTTTTAATTAATAATTATGCATACCTGTATATTCTAGTACAAAAGCCATTGAAGACCTTTTTTTGCTAATGTATCTTAATTGTTATAGTAGGTATAATTGTCTCCAATATTAATTTATATACTAATTAACAATAATTGTTTCCCTCTATTTGATGATTGACACAAAAAGTAATCTAAACTCAAGTCATCTGTAATCATGGTCACCAACCATTCTGATTATTATGACGATCTATTCGCAGATTGGGTTTAGGATTGAAGATTCATTCGGCCTATAAATCTACATAAAAGTATCTGAGTGCTTGCAATAAAAAAAATATTTTTGGTTTCTTGTAAAAAACAATTTATATAAGGAGTAAAAAAAGAGTTAAAAAAAATGTTTCCATACAAAAAAAAACAACTATTTCATAACTAAAATCCGTTCAGAAAAATTCTCAGGTAACGCCTAGTTTTAAATTAATAAATGGGCTTTTGTATTAATTGTTTTGTGTTTTTGGTGTTTTCAGTTACATCCCTCACAAGGAGTTCCGATTCGTGCTTCCCCTCCTGCCGATATTCCTGTACTTGGCGCAAGATGTGATCGTGCCCTGGAGTAGGAAGGCCAAGAAGTGAGTTGACAATATTAATTTGTTAGACATATTAATTAGTCATTTTGATCAAGACTACTACAGTCATACAGTGCTAAAAGTTAAGGAGGTCTAAGATCCATGCCAGTGCCCTGTAGTTGAAAGTACACTAACTTATAGTAACTATAAAGTTGCACGTAGGGATGCGAAAAATATATCGAGTTCTAAACATCGATATATCGTTCATAAATATCGATATTTTCATATTGATTTGAAACAAAACATCGATGATATAGTTTTTAATATGATGCAATTTTCTGTGAATCTATCACATAAACGTCTCGTTGAGGTACAGTGGCAGTAAATATACATACATAAACTCACGCCTGTATTCCCTTAAGGGGTAGGCAGAGGTGCATCTCTGCACCCATATTTCGCCAAGTATGTATCAGTCCCACGTAATAGGTGGCGAGCCTATTGCCGTTTTTCGGGCACATTTCCAGACTCCGTGCTGTTACCGAGAATTTCCTAATGGAAAAACCCAATAACACTTAGCCCGACCCGGGAATCGGACCCAGGACCTCTAGATCGCACGGCACATACTTTTACCGCGAGACCACGAGGCAGTCCATATGTATGATTTTTTTCACCCATTGAGGTATGAAATATTTTTGTCCCTTCCAGATGGCAGTTGTACACGATGGCGCTGGCCATCCTGGTGGGTAACGCGGTCCCGTCGGCGTACTTCGGCACCATCCACCAGAGCGGCACCCTGACAGTCATGCCGCTGCTCCGGGACTCGCTGCAGAACAACCGCTCCTCAGTTGTCTTCCTCATGCCGTGCCACTCCACTCCACTCTACAGGTCAGTTTACTTTGTGATTCTTGTGAAAACATTATTGCCCGCAACAGGCCAGCATGGTGGACTAAGGCCTAAACCCTCTCAGTAGAGGAGGCCCATGCCCAGCAGTGAGATGTATATGGGCTGATGATGGTAAAATATTATAACCCACACTAGGCTAGCATAGTGGACTAAGGTCTAAACACTCTCAATTTTGGAAGAGGCCTGTACCCAGCAGTGAGACGTACATAATATGAATGATGAAACATTGGCTATATCTGGGCCTGCTAAGCAATGCTTTTTTCACTTTCTCTCATAGGTCACTAAACAAAGTTAGACTGACATGATAAGCACTGACAGATAAACACTTTCCTTTTTGCTCTTTTTAAAATTAAAACTTTCCAGTACATTTATAGTCTAGTCAACAAGTTCAAAAACGTGTTAAATAGAAATAAAGCTCCTAAAAATATGTGCCATACCTCATTCGATTCGGAATGACGTCTAGAAAAATGTTTTTTAAGGGCATATTAGCACATAAAAAATTGCAATAGTTATTAACAAAAAAAGAAAAAAAAAAGAAGGTATTTAGTTTTTCATTAATAACTTTTAAAATAATGATATTTAAGGAATTATGAAAAAAGATCCTGAAAGAGGAGAAAATTTCCAATAAAAAAGTCCTTACTCCCGGAACTCTATCTATATTATTTATAATTTTTATTTAACGCTGGAAATAGCGCTCCGCGAGGGCGTTACGGCATAGGCGCGTCGTCTAAAAAGCCGGTATATCACCTAAAATAATTTATTTCTAATATTAAATAACATTTCATTCATTTCATTGGATGCAGGCTGCCTCCAACAGGTCACTATGGAAGTCATTGGGGGAGGCCTATGTTCAGCAGTAAACTTCTTTAGGCTGATAATGATGATGATGATGATGATTAAATAACAATTTAAAAATTTGAATAAATTATGGTGTAATCTAGACACTTGAACGAAAATAACCACGGCGAAAAATATTTTTTTTTGACAACTTTTCAAAAAGTTACACCATTGTTAATTAACTAATGTTTTTCCAATCTCTGTTTTTATAAATTACGGCATAAAAGTTTCAAAAATTAGTCTAAAAATATTTCGCTTCGTGGAGCTCTTCTTAATTAGGTACTTAATAAAGTTATGCAGAAAAAACATATTAAAGTTTATTATTTTGTTAATTATATTTTTTTTAAATAGACTAAAAATGAAATTTCTAAAAAATGTTAAAAAAAATTTTTTTTGG
Organism: Hemaris fuciformis; assembly: GCA_907164795.1. Lineage (NCBI taxonomy): Eukaryota > Metazoa > Arthropoda > Insecta > Lepidoptera > Sphingidae > Hemaris > Hemaris fuciformis. The sequence continues at coordinate 2,621,947 of OU015452.1, forward strand.
TAATATCTTATTATTGCTGTTTTTGCATCTAATATAGGTAGTAATTAAGATTGGAAAAAAAATGTTACGTCATTTATTAAGAAATTTTTTATAAACAAATAGACTATTTTGCGATTTAAAAAAAATTTTTTTTTACTATCTTATTGCAAAGGTAAAATTATGATTTAAAAAAGAAAAAAAAATCTTAAATATTTCTTTTTATTGTTTATAATCGTTTTTTTTATATTTCAATTGTTTAAATAATTAGTTAAGAAATTATTTTATTCTTAATAATCATCATTGACCCTTTTCAATGGAATAACAGAGAAATATTTTTTTTTTATAAAGAATTTAATTGTTTATTAACCTAACAATTTGTTATAAACAAATAATATTAACCGTTATATTTTTTTTTCGAAAACTTCAAAAAATTACAAAAACAACCATGTATAACAAAGTTAAGAAAATTAAAAAAAAAAAATTTTTTCTTAATTTTTTAAAAAATAAAATTTCTTAACTTTGTTATACATGGTTGTTTTTGTAATTTTTTGAATGCCTCGTGGTCTCGCGGTACAAGTATGTGCCGAGCGATCTGGAGGTCCTGGGTTCGATTCCCGGGTCGGGCAAAGTGTTATTGGGTTTTTCCATTAGGAAATTCTCGGTAACAGCACGGAGTCTGGAAGTGTGCCCGAAAAACGGCAATAGGCTCGCCCCCTATTACGTGGGACTGATACATACTTGGCGAAATGTGGGTGCGGAGATGCGCCTCTGCCTACCCCTTCGGGGAATACAGGCGTGAGTTTATGTATGTATGTATGTGTATTCTTAAAAATATAATACAATGTAATCACTTAGGTTTTTTCTTGACTTTGGCAGCTCCGTGGCGCAGTTGGCTAGACACCAGCTTGCGAATTGAGAGGCCGCGGGTTTGATTCCCGTATGTCTGTGAGACCGAAAAGTCTCTAGTAGTTTCTGATACCTACAACATAGGACTTGTATCTTAGTGTGGGGTCAGAACTATGTAAGTATGTGACTGTTTGGTGTATTTATGTATTTATTTATTTTTATTATAGGCATGCATGGCGTTCATACATAATATTTGATGATGAAATATGTGCATTCCAGCCACTTGCACGTGAACGTGAGCACGCGGTATTTGAACTGCGACCCGCCGCTGAACAAGTCGCGCGAGGCCAGCGAGGCCGACGCGTTCTTCAACAACCCGCAGCGCTGGTGGCGCGCGCAGTACATGCACGCCGACACGCCCACGCTCGTCGTGCTGTTCGACAGACTGCAGGGCCGCGTGGAATCTCTGCTGGCGGGGTACACGCCGCTATACGAACTGCCGCACACACAGGTACCACACTTACCACTATACTTAATCCATCCCGCCCTGTGGAATGAAAGAATTCCGCCACGGTATCCTCTACCTGTCGCAAGAGGCGACTAACAAGGGCCACTGGGGTGGCTGAGCGTACTGCGGGGGCGGTACACTATGATTAACGCAACCCCGACATTTACGGCAGAGAGCGTGACCTCTTGACTTTCGCGGACGTTCACAGAAGGTGAGCGTCCAAAATAGCGTAAGTGGAAGGCATCTCAAGCCCTCCCAATTTTGAGGAGTCCATAATTGCACGTTAAATTTGGACCACTAAAACAATTTAAATTTGACCATTCTAAATGATGCGTGACGGCCACTATAATTGTTTATAAACACTACTTTGTGTTTTAATAACAGAAACCAAAATATTATAATCAAATTGCCATAGCAAAAAATAATAGACCTGAGTGTAAGCCAAAATATATAGCTTGAATTACTACATAGAAATGATGGTGAAAGAATTACTTTTGAAATATTTAAAAGCATTTCAAGTATCAATATTTGTTTATACAAAATGGTAATATTAATGGGAAATAAAAAATATATATAAATTAACTACTTACTCAAAGTTAATATTATTCAACACTTAACTTTGTTATCACGCGCAAAATCTCTTCAGAATATTTAAGTCACCACCATTATTAAATTGTCGTCAAAAATTTAATTTGTAATTCAGTTTTATATAGTGTTTATTTTTATCTTTTAGTATCCAGAAGGCGAAGTGGGAGAAAAAGTTCTGGTGTACAAGAAGATTCAGAGCCAAGCCAAGCCACCTGCCGATGAAGTTGTGTAATCATAAATAGCAAAATGAGTGAAACAGCCGACTTGTAGGCCATACTAGACCTACAAAAACACTTATTTACCTCTACTCAGCCTCTAAAAATCTTCAGTTGGTCACAGGTTAATATTTTTGACATTTTAAAAGCTTATATTGTCTATGCTATTTTAATACAGTCTATGCATTTTATGAGCATATGATTTACAAGCTCGCATAAACATGGGAACGCATGCGATTAATGTTATCTATGCTTGATTAAACAAAGTTGATTTGTCTAATAATAAAAGATTAGCTGTGACCAACAAGATTTCCTCCCAGTTCATATTATTTAATTTGACAACTCCCTGCCGCAACTGCATTTCGACATTTCATAAGTGTCTAAATTATTATTTTTATTTTTAATGGTGACATGGGACTATTGACCCTGCGATGTGTTCGAGTAGCTATTTAATATACATTTGTAATTTATATAATAGATACAATTCGAATTATATCTAAATGCGGAATTTTTGATACATTTTGGACTTTTTACTGGGCACAGTGCTCGAACTATATGAAGATTTTTCTGGGAAGTTTTCACCTAACTTAATTTTATACATAAATGTACTCAAGAAGAAGGGTTTTAGCTGTTATTTGACACTGAAACGTGCAATATTTTCAATAATGGTGTAATATCTGCTTTTTATAATTTAATATACTTGGGTGAAAGGTTCAATGAAAAACATTGAATGTGTAGTTATGACGCGGGAATTTCTGAAGGCGTATGCTTATTACATCACAATTCAAAGCCCAATTTAAACAATACTTTTTCATAAATACTTAAATAACTTATTTTCCAGGTAAAACTTTAAACGCCTTCAGATTTTCTCCAAATTGTATGAATGATAATGAATAAATAATTTAATTATTAATCCGCCATTTCAAAGCTTGTATCCATGACTGAGGTTCGCAGGTTGCTAGTACAAATAGAGCATTTTATAAATAACATACACTTGCCAAAGTTAATGTTAAAATACTAACAATATCGTTACATAGATATTATTTGTATCTGGCAACCATTTTATTCTTGGGGATTCAATTCTGCTACCACCGAGGATATCATCATAATAGTTTTAAGTGTTTGCCGTCTTCAAGTAAGACATCGAATAAGTAATTTAGAATTTCGAAAGGACACGAAAACTTTTTTTTTTTTTCTTCTAGACGACGTCAAATTAACAAAATCTTGACGAGTAAACAAAATTTAAGAAAAATAATGAATTTATAATCGATTTTCAATATTTAACGATACATGTTTCGAATTTTTCGGTATAAATTAAAAAAAAAAAATCATCATACAAAAGTCATGAAATTTTTTTTAATCCCACTGCGACGAGCTTCCTTTAAAGCTTTATAAGTATTTTATGCAATAAGTATTGTAACGCTTACTTGAAGCCGGTGATTAATGAATAATTAATTGGATTTTTAATTATTATGTCTATGGAGTTCAATTGCAATAAAATTTATTTAAAACTTATAATTTTCCTAGACTTAAGTGTAGTGTAGTGGTCGACTCTTGCGATGCTCAAAATGTAAAGACATAAAGTATTTTTAGATCTCTTTATGTTTTATTTAAACCTGTTTCGTTGCTGTCTTTAATATTTTATTTTTACGACATGTTGTTTCGATAAGATTCACACAATGTCGCGTTTTTATCAATAATGTTTTAGAGTATGTTTCCGTATTGTCGATTTTTGAATGAATTTTTAATAAGCTCATAGTTGGATAATATTTTTGTCGATACATATAGTTGAAATTGAATTGAATTGTCAATGTTGATGTATTTTTTAAATCAATATTGTAATATCAATCTTTTTTAACGATTAAATTTTATCGATAAGTATCACGGTATTGCCAACATAATCGCATGAGAGGCGTTAAGTTCTAGATGATAGATTCTCATGCGGCCAATGGTTGTAACTCTTAATAAAATAAGATTATTGTTTCGTGATGTTTTGTGCATTTCTTTTTCTAAACCATAGATAAAGCCAAGAGACGATTATTGAGTGAGCCGATCTTCAACTCTTGGTTGTGTCTATGGTATTGAACTATATTTATTACTAGAATATTCCGCATAATATGTGTTACCAGTATAATTACTGACATTCTTATGGCGCTAGAATTATCTCATTAAAATAAATAATTATGATTATAATACAGTTTCGATTGAAATTATTTAATTAAGTAAAAAAATATTTAATTAATAACTCATAAATTTGCTAATGGAAATTTTAAAAATTATGATTCAGTTAGCCAGACCCCGTGACGGTACTTCCATAGAAGCCCAAAAGCCCAGCTTGCCTTACAAAATTCCGAATAAAATAAATACATAAATAAATACACCCAACAGTCACATACATAGTTCTGACCCCACATTAAGATACGAGTCTTGTGTCGTGGGTATCAGAAACTATGAGAGACATTTCGGTCTCACAAACACCCAGACACGAAACAAATATTTGTGGTTCACGCAAACATTTGTCTCGATGCGGGGATCGAACCCGCGACCTCTCGTTTCGCAAGCTGGTGTCTAGCCAACTGCGCCACGGGGCTGTCAAAATAATTAATCTCTTTTATATGTCAAATGGCTTTTGTTAAATTAAGATTTAAAGTAATTTAACAAAAGCCATTTGACATATAAATGAGAATATCCTGACCCCACAATAAACAATTATAAATTAGACATTACACAATAATTAACGTGTAAAGTTTTTAGGCTTGTATGGAAGTATCGCCACCGTCCAGTCCATATTTTACCAATGTAATATCACTTGTAAGAAGTAATGGCATAAATTTTGCGCCGTAACAACCGTAGCACTGATTCTTGTGTATTATAAGGTCCAGGGGTGGCAGAGGTGCATTTCTGCACCCACATTTCGTCATATATGTTTTAGGTTCAGTAAGGGGTAGTTGCCTTTTTTCAGGACAAAAATCCAGTCTCCGTGCTGCTACTGAGAATTTCCTATATTATGTGTCATACAAAAATATTTTTTATTTTTAAAATTACATGACATTTAAAAAAATCCCAATAATTGTAAATCTCATAAAATTAGACAATGTAAAGAATATGATGAAAAATTGACTGGTGAAATACATTGTGTATGTCATGTACGGATATTAGCGCAAAGCATCACGAAACTGATTAATGTAATAAAATTTTGAGCATTACTATAAATGTAGGAGAATGCGAAACCGAATTGAACGTAATGTCTTCTACAGACGTTTCGCGTGTGGATTTTAATAAAGATTTTATTTTGAAGTTTTTTTTTCACTCTAACCCCACAATACCCTTGATACACAATTTCCATAGTGGATTCAAGTCATTTCTACAGCCACGACAGTTTTACATTTCCAGATTTCATGGTGGTTCTGAAAATATTTCGTAAAGAAAACCCAATAATGTTTTCCCTTACCCGGGAATCGAAGCTGCGGATCTGTTAATCGCATATCGATGTTGACGAATGAGGCAGCGCATATACCTATCGAATACAACCTGTAAGTAAAAATTGCGCGAAATTAAAGTTCCGATACAAAAAATGCTTCCCAGAAACGTTGACCCATATATTATCATAATTAACTAACTCGTTATGACACATTTAAATCTAATTAATAGGTACTGATAGTGCATAATTCTAGCTTAGCCGATAGCGATGTTGCTGTTGGCTAATAAATTGCGTGTGCTTTTTATATCTCGATAAAGACCCTTACTCACTATGGCAAGGTTATTTTTTTCAAGGAAACTACTTGGAAATGGGATTGAAAACCTCTTTCATCCTATTTTAGCTAATAGTTAACTAACACCAGATGTGAGGCTTGTCTATCTGATTTTATGAATTATATATTTTTTTTATTGTAAATGAGTCACCTATCTTATCTAGTGTACCAAATCGAATCAGAACAGTTATCTACCTAGTCACGAGAAGGGGAACAGCAAGCAGAATACATAGTAATAGAAAAGAAGATTTGTATTTTTTATCAGTTTTCCCGTAGGTTGAATACTCAATTCAAAAATGCTCCTGGGCGGAGCCGGGTTTCATAGCTAGTTTAGATTATTTTAATAGAAGACTATCTATTTATAGATATTTTTGATTCCCTCTTTACTTATTGGCCTGTGATCGGCAAAACTATGGACTAATGCACCCAAACCCCATATACGGAATGCTGAAGAATTTGGAAATCCAATAAAAATGTTAAGTATTTAAAAATATCAATAGGGGTTTCCCCAGATATAGTGAGGTACAGGTTATAATATGAATTATGAGGTTATCATTCTTCAGCATTGATAGTGGAAATTAATAAAATGATAATAATAATTTATAAATTAAGCGTCGTCTTATTATTTTTCAAGCGAAATCATGAATAATGAATTTCATTTTGTAAGTCAGTAAATGAGTAGATAGTAATATTGGACACATAAGATTTAAATTTTAGAAAGTTCCGTAGGTATCTCCGATCTCTTAACAATCTGTGTAGTAGGTATAAGAAACTGCAACACACTTTTTGGTCACACATCTTGCGCTTACATTATATATACCCATAGTACCTATTAACATGAAATAAGATTATAAATCTTTTACTTTAGTCTTTCTTTACTTTTACTCTACTTTTCTTACAGTGAAGACTAACCTTACATCGAGATCAACATTCAAGTACGATTTCCTAGTGACACACACTCAAAGCAAAACCCACATCGATTAACAAGTCAGAGGTTACGCACGATAACTAAAACGATTTAGCGCCAACATTATGTAGTCCGAACGCTTGCCCACCTCCTCGTTTTATAAGTTTCGCGTCAAAATGTGCCGAAAAAAGGAAATTTTCTTTATTTTTATCATCATTGTGATGTGTTTAAATGACGCGTATGCTATCCGTCATAAGCCTGGTCGTAAATTAAAAAGGACAAAAATGAAACGACACAGTTCTGATGAAGGCGACGGTAAAAGCAGTTTAGCTTTTGTGTTCGATACAACCGGCTCGATGTATGATGACTTGAAACAGCTGAGAGAAGGAGCTGAGATGATACTGAGGACTGCCTTGGAGCACAGCAATTTTATAGGAGATTTTGTTTTTGTGCCCTTCCATGATCCAGGTATGTTTTCAGGAACTCATAACGTAGTTAGCAATAAAAAAAAATCAAACGCATAGTAGTAGTTGCATTTGAAGTTTACGTGATAGTGTTTTTCGTATTATCTCAGTCATGTTCTCTTGGGGTCAAATTTAAGGCACACATTTTCATCTTTTCGAAGTAAATTATATGAACTTCCAGCATCTCTAACTTACTTTGGTCTGTTTAGAGGCGAAGTGCGAATTGAAAACCCAATTGCTAGTTCAAAATTCTATTTGTTATAAACTTTATGATACATTTACTTACATATATCATTCTTTAAAAATGTGAGTTTTTTTACAATTTTAAATCGATTTTTTTATATTTATACTTAATGCTTCAATATTTTTTTAATTTATTTGTACATTGCGCTATTGTTATTAATATTGCAATGTCACCTTGTCACAATCAAGCGTGTCGATAGTTAAGGGTCACATAACATACATTTATTTGAAAACAAATCGTATAAGTACCTTTGGATTGATAACGCATTAATAACAGTAAAAAAAATTGCATTCAAGAATCGAAATAATTTTGTCATATCATACTCTGCAGATAGCTTGGACGAAATAATTCCGGGCTAGAAGCAAAACAAAATGTATAAATTTGATAAACAAAAATGTAATGTATTTTTGTTAATTTTAATTGCCATTTCACTATAAATATAGGACAAATAAAATATGTTTTGTCCATTACTGCTATGTTCAGTTGAAAGAACGTTGTTTTAATTTATCAAGATTGTAATCAACTGGCTGCACTTGGCAGTTTAATTTATCTCAGATAATCGAAGTTATACATGCAATAGGATTGCAATCCCGTTCAGTTTGACGTGATATCTTACAGCCAACAATAATAATTTCTTTACTTCTTTTTACATATCCATTTTAATGGCTTATATCGCACTTAGAATCTTTGAGTAGGAATGAAAAGCTATGAACACAACCACAGAATCTGTTTGGCTCTTAATATTAAACAAATTATCTATAAATTTGACGAATTGCCATTGAGCTGTGGGTAAGTTTATTTAAAAAACCTTGTTATTCCTCAATCAAAAAATATTCATAACTAGCAATTCGGCACTGTCATGTTCTTCTGTTTCTATACAGTATAGTACAGTACTATGTACTAAGAGTACTTAGTAGGTACTAATCTTTATTATTATGAGCCCATATATCTCCCACTGGGCACGGGCCTCTGCCACAATTGAGTGTTTAGGCTAATCACCACACGAGGCCAATCAACGTATATCATTCTTCTGATATCACTAATTATTTGTAGGTTATGGACCCGCGACGGTAACAAAAGACAAGGCAGTGTTCAAAAAAGCGTTGAACATAGTTCGCGTGTACGGAGGTGGTGATTGTCCGGAGATGTCTCTAAGCGGAATACAGATGGCGCTGAACGTTAGTCGACCGCGCTCCTTCCTTTACGTGTTTACTGATGCTACCGCCTTCGACCATCGCCTTGTCAACAATGTGCTGGATAATGTACAAAGGAAACAGAGTCAGGTTCGTAGTTTCGCCTTGGCTCAAGGTTGGCGGTCTTCACCGTTATCCTTATGACTCACTGTTTACTTTAAACAAAGGAAATTTTAATTTTGGCACCTTAAGCCAGCGATATTATTTGTGGCCGATTTGTGTACTTTTCCACGGACATCTGTCATACTAAAAGTCATGAAACTTGGTTTAGCGGCTTACGTGATGCGCAACATCCAGACAAAGTAACTTCCAGGTTTGAAACATTAATAAGAATCACTGCTTCGACGAGAAGCGGCTTTATGCAAGAAGCTTCGGGTTCGAGTCGGGTAAATATGTTTTCCGAAAATATTTGCTTTGCGTCTGGGGTTGAGTTCAACAATGAGCTTGGGATTTATGCTCCCAAAATACACAAAACTCTAGATGGAATAGATATATATGTAGATGTTTATATTTTTCAGGTAGTGTTTGTTCTAACCGGGCACTGCAACGACTTGGACAAACCATCATACAAGGTGTACCACCAAATCGCCGCCGCAAGTTCCGGACAAGTATTTAATCTGAACAAAACTAACGTGCACGAGGTAATTATATTATATATAGCTTTTGCCCGCGACTCCGTCCGCGTAGACTACAGGGTTGGGTTCAGAAAGGAAATAAATTGTAGTCTATTTTATTACACAGAGTCCCATTTATGTCCATACCAAAAATCGTTCACATCGGCCATTACTATTGCGGTTGTCAGCGAGTGTTTTCCTCGCTTCCGGCAGATGGCGCGGTCACTGGTACACAGCTGATCGTTAAAAAAACTGTTTTTTCGCGGTCGCGGATATGTTCTCGATCGGTGCAGAACTTTTTGAGTTTTTGAAGCGTACACAAACCAACATAACATTTTTATATATATAGACTACTAGCAACTTACTCGCAACTCCGAAGATTTTAGACTTCAAAATATTATTTTTTTTAATTATGTAGTCTATTGTGATTGTGTTTTGTTTATAATAGATATGATATAGCATGTCTTTGTTTTAGGTGCTCGAGTTCGTCCGGAACTCAATAAAAGGAAGATCAGTGAACTTAGGATCCGCTGTGGTGCCGGCCGGAAAGAACTTCACACAAGCTGTAAGTCTACTTTCATTCACATCATCATCATGAGCAGCCTTTTTTACGTCCACTGCTGGACATAGGCCTCTCCTATGGCACGCCACTGGGCTCGATCTTCGGCCCTCCTCATCCAACCGCTGCCAGCCACCTTGCGAATATCGTCACCCCACCTAGCCAGAGGGCGCCCTACACTACATATCACAATCCAATGAAGAGCTTATTAGTATCTTCCCACGGGTTTTGTTGCACGATAAGCAGCGAATTATAATCACATACCTAATAAAATAGGTAGGTATAAGCTTCAACATTAACTGTAACCATTATTTGTAAAGATATAAGGGATTTGACCTTCACTCTTTTTATTAGTGAATATTAGTTTTGATTGTCCCTTACTTCGTTTTTAAGTGTATGTATTATATATCTGTATTAATATCAATTTTATATATCCAAACACCAGGTCCCAGTGGACAGTACCGTCGGCGAGGTGACAGTGTCCGTGTCAGGCGCAAAACCCAGCATCAAAGTGGTGAACCCAAGTGGCGAAGAAATCACGGGACCGCCAAAACTCATCAAGACGTTGGATTTGTCAGAAATTATGGTAACATGTATAATCAACAATATTTAAATGCAACAGGTTGTAGCGTGAATTTTTTTTACCTAGAGAATGCAATATAGAATTTATTATAATCTATTATGGAACCTAAAGTACCAATTTTTAATGTTTTTTTTACGCCACTTTGATATGGTAGAATATCCAAAACACATTCCAAGGCGGTAGTACCTACGGAATTGAAAGTTATGTTTCATAGAAAGATACCTACATAAAATTATTTTATTTATGGAACAAAAAAAGATGATTATGTAGTCGAATTTATTTTGGCAATCGCTAAAACAGCTTCAGCAATTGCATCAAGTTGCAGTTTTTTGACCGCAGGTTGTGAAAGTGATGGATCCAGAGCCGGGGAACTGGAACATCACCGTTGAGAGTGAAAAGGACTATTCTGTGAAGGTGGCTGGCATGTCCAACTTGACGTTCAACCACGGCTTCTCTGTGTCTAAGCCAGATTCTATGGCCGAAACCAGCTACAGACCTCTTCAGGGTGAGTTTTCTATTACCTATTGCTTTATTCAAACCCCAGACACACACATATCTGACTTTGCGAATGTATGTGTGTATTGTTCAAAAATTATCACGTACTTTAACGGCGAAGGAAAACATCGTGAGGAAACCTGCACACCTAAAAGTTCTTAGGAATTTCTTAGGTGTGTAGTCCGCCAAACCGCACTAGGAAAGCGTGGTGGACTAAAGCCTAAAACCTCTCCCCTGTAGAGGAGGCCTGTGCCCAACAGTAGGTAAATATTATATGGGCTGATGATGATGATGCTTTATTGACTATTTCCATTAGCCATCTAATAGCAGCAAATGTGCTGGTGAAAACACTATTTGACTTAAGTCGCCAGCCCATTATTAACGACTTTGATCTACATTCTAAACCATTCACCATATTACTATGCAAGTAAGTCTTTTGGAAGTTCAGTTAGACTAGCTTTCTATTTCAGTGAACAACATCCATTTATTTTTATTGAGGTAATGTTATAATTGTCTCGTTTTGATGAATTCTGTTGCAGATGCGTACAACCATTTGATGATAAAACTAACTCCGCCTGAGAAGCAAGTGAGTTTGGACTATGTGGAGATTCTGGACTTGGGAGGAAAGACGTTGTTCGAAATCCCGCTGAAGGAGATGGACAAGGACAACAAGACGTATCTAGCCGATGCATTCGTGCCGCCCAATGAGTTCTTCTATATCGCGGTATTTATTTTATTTAACTGTTATTAATAAAGCTCGTCGAAGCTACAGTCAGAATTACATAGATTTTATTCAAATATTATTGGATTTAGTTCTCGTGTTGCAACTCTTATAGACTAGCAAAATAATATTTACACATATACAACATTGATTTGATTTGTCAACTAGCTTGTCTCTTATATAAAAATTACTATTTAGGCCACAAATGAATCAGAGTCTCGAAGAAATTTAATTATACGATATCGATCGTGGCCATGACACATGCTTTACGTCGCGGGTTCAATCCCCAGGCACAAACCACTGACTTTTCAAAGTTATGTGTGTATTCACAATGCATTATCACGTACTTAATGGTGAAGGAAAACATCGCGATGAAACTTGCACACCTAAAAGTTCTTAGGAATTTCTTAGGTGTGTAGTCCGCCAACCCGCAGTAGGCCAGCGTGGTGGACTAAGGTCTAAACCCTCTGAGTCGTAGAGGAGGCCCATGCCCAGCAGTGGGACGTATATGGGCTGATGATGATGATTATGATACCATTAGAAATATCACCCAAACGAGGAGCAGAGTTTAGAGTGGCGTCACCATGAACGACGGTGGGGAAGTTCGGAGGTGGCGTAGGCTTTCGGCTTGATTGGACGTGCTAAACATTGTTCTCGCTAATTTAATATTTGTATTTGATTTATAAATAATTTGATGTTAAATAAACTTACTCATCGTTCCTAAAATTAATACATTTAAATCATGTATTGTTATATATAATTTTTTAGATTAATGGCCACGATGCAGGAAACCAAGAATTAAGGCGAATAGGACCTACTGCTGTGCAGGCCAAATCTCCAGGTAACGATTACTGAGTATAATAAGTCGTTGATAAGACTAGAATACAACAAGCGGCTGAGCCCACCTACTTCTGGACTTAAATTATTTCGTAAATATCCTTTGTCAAGATTCCATTTATATTCTTAGCAAAATATATTCAAATCGGTTCAGTGGTTTAGGCAAGGACACTACAACAGACCGACCACGAGAAATAATATAGCATTTATAAGGTTTAAACAATCTCAGTTGTAGAGGAGGCCCGTGCCCAGCAGTGGGAGGTACCTATATGGGTGGATGATGATGATGATGATAATTTATAATAATACAATCGATTTTTTAAAGATATGTTCTTAGTGTTTCTAAAGCAGACGCTTCTGTTATTATTAGTTTAATAAAGCTATAGTCAAAATCACTGTTAAATATAGTTAAAATAAAGTTCCCTTTAAAGCATCTTTGCGCTTTTTATTCCAGACGTGCCGTATCTTACGACGCTACGAAAGGTACGATTTTATTCGCTATAATCTTATAATTAAAATTTTATTTTCTGTATCAACTATGGTTCAATGAACATTTTATTTAAGTTTTCGATAACCCCCTGTAAATTCCAAGTAAAATTATTTTCTTCCAGAAAAACTATTTGATTTGCAGGTTTCTTCAAAATTCCGTAATATTAACAACGAATCCATGTGTAGATTACATTTTTTTTTAATTATTCAGATTTTTATTTTGTTTAAGAAGCTGAAATAACATTTACTGTTGAATGACGTGCAAAAAGAACTAAAAATAATGTGAAATATATTTCAGATCGAAGCTCATTCACACTCGCGAGTGGTGATTAAATGCAAGGTGGAGAGTCTGGTGCCGGTCAGCGCGAGGTGGACAAAGGACTCCGTCATGATACAGCCACAAGTATCCAGCTTGTACGTTAAAACTTCTCTCTATAATAAGCACAAAATATACCCTTACTTTTCATACTGGTATCACAAAGTGACAACACCGTAATGTTGGTCACGATGCTGTCCAAATAGCGTATAAAGTGACGACTCGTATCTCTCTCATCAAAATTAATAATAAATGCGAAGATGAGTATCAGGAGCTACAAGAAAATGCTGGTCTCCCAAAATCTAGACTAAAATAATTATTTCAACGTTATTTGTTTGACACGCAGAAAATAAATCGACGGAAAATTATGAAAATAGGACCAATGAGTTGTCTCTAGTTTCTGTTTTAGTCTTTAAAAAAGCCATTAATGAGCAGCTTTTTGTGTATATATAAATGTAGTTTTTCCTGAACTTGTATTTTCCAGACAGACCACGTCCATAGAGTACGAGATCCACGACATGAGTGAGGGTAGCGCCGGCACATACACTTGTGTTGCTCAGAATGTCGCAGGCGTCAGTAGCTCCAACACAGAAGTCATATTAAAAGGTATTACGTACTCGTATATTTGTACGCCCTATACTAATTCTAATTTAACGGTGAAGGAAAACATCGTGATGAAACCTGTATACCTAAAAATTCTTAGGAATTTCTTAGGTGTGTAGTCCGCCACCCCGCACTAGGCCAGCGTGATGGACTAAGGCTTAAACCCTCTCAGTAGTAGAGGATGCCGTGATGGGCTGATGATGATGATGCTGAAGACGCTAATTCTGCGCTATTATAACTTTATTTCCTTACTAACTGAATTCCTATGCATTTCCCGATATATTTATATTTCATATTTTTTAGAGAACAAAATAATTTCTCTCATTGAGACCTTTTGTGTAGTTGGTTCCTGCCATGCACAAGTTCATTCCACGTAACCTAGTTCGATTTGAACAAATATAAATTAATGTTGCTACTTCTCAAACGTTGATTATAGAAAAGCGTAATTCTGTTTTAGTGAGTGCCCCGCAAGTGACAATTCAACCCGCGAACAGAACTTCAGAAATCGGAGAGGAATTAGTCGTGACGTGTACGGTGTGGAGCGAGGTGTTGCCGAAGAAGTACCAATTGTTAGTGAACGGAAACGAAACGGAACATTGTAAGTCTCATATTAAGTTATAGCTATCTTTAAAGTTCAAATGCATACATACATAGATACATAAACTCACCCCTTTTTTTACCCCGAAGGGATAGGCAGAGGTGCATTTCTGCACCCACATTTCGCCAAGTATGTATCAGTCCCACTTAATAGGGGGCGAGCCTATTGCCGTTTTTCGGGCACATTTCCAGACTCCGTGCTGTTACCGAGAATTTCCTAATAGAAAAACCCAATAACACTTCCCGACCCGGGAATCGAACCCAGGACCTCTAGATCGCACGGCACATACTTGTACCGCGAGACCACGAGGCAGTCTTCAAATGCACAGGTAGGATAAAAACCCCTGAATAAATAAGGATTTAAAAAAACTACGGAGGTAGGCACTGTTTTTAAGACGCACGTATATTAGACATTTATGTGTAGTTTTTCAGACTTCGTGTTGTTACTAAGAATTGCCTTATGTAAAAACATTACAACAATAGTATTTTCCCAGACATAGAATTAATATCGAAATTTATACATTCACAACAAAATATATAAATAAGTTTTATTTTAATTGCAGCAACTGACTTGGAGTCAAGTGCTGAAGGAGCGTTTGTCTTTAACAAAGTGATTCATAACGTCACTGAAAAGGACGCTGGCGTATATACTTGTGTATCAGCTAACAGAGGTAATACTCAAAAACAGCAAGAATTACATAAAGTGTTTTTTTCTACACTTTTCGTGTCGGCTAATGTTAGGCTGATAGGTATCTCAAATAAAAGAAATTGCTCATTTATTAGAGGCCAGCTTGTAAAACCGGAGACCAGAAATTTGCGCTTCAAACCAGGGTTAATATTTCTGAGACCCCACAAAACGTTTTTCGCGATGATTTTACGAGACCATAAACTTTCTGGTACTTACGAAAGACTTAGATATTTTGTAAAGGTGCTATCTTATGTGTTAGTGCATTTATTTACTCATTTTCATCCCATTCATTTTTTTAAAAGGTGGACAAGGAAATCAATCAACCCACATAACGATAATGCCGCGTCCAACAGCCCAAATATTGGGTCCACACACCCTGTCAAAACTATTACATACAGAGTACCAACTGGTTTGTCGCGTGGAGAACGCCAACAAGATCCAATGGTTGGCTCCAAATGGTACCGTAGTCGTCGAGCGCATTGTAAATGGTAGCGCCAATGACGTCCTGAACGTGAATGCTACTAATGAAGGGATCTGGAAATGTATCAGCTTACGAGGAAAGTTGAATGGTACCTATACTCTTTTTTACACTTGTACATAGAACAGTATGACAACGTATTAAATATTTAAGATTCCTAGATAAGGTCATCGATGAAGGATATATAGACGTTGAAAATGTCCACAAATTTTGTGGTGGTTTGAGTTCTTGTGTATAGATCATTTGTGTTTGTAATATAATGCATTATAAGAAAGAAAAGTGAAAACTAACTTTCACTAAATAAAATTAAGTTTAGTACTAATGGGATTAGGTATTACGAGGAGCTTCGAAATATTGCAAGCGAAACGTGGATTTAGAAATACATTTCATCTTTCAAGCTTCCTCTTAAAATGCAAGTTTGAGTGTTTACATTCGACGCAAGAAATTTTGACTTACATTAAACCTTTTTAATTGATTTCAGCCTCCGATGCAGTCGAAGTAAACATACTAATAAAGCCGAAAGTATCAATACCAGGATCCAAAAATATTATAGTGTTGAACGGAACCATCCACCTCGTGGAATGTGATGTGGTCGGCAAACCTGCGCCGAGGATCATATGGCACAGAGAAACTGAGAGATTCCTCAATAACTCGGTAAGTAAATATTATTATTATAGGATCTTATTTATAAACTTCGATAAATTCTTTGTCATCTAAGGAACTTTTTGTATTTCTCTGTGGCGACGATGTCTTAGTTGAAGAAAGCCTTACCACATTCATCGGGCTTCGTCTACGGTTGAGAGGCTGTAGGTTTAAAGCGAATTGAAACCCAGGTGTAACATCGCCGTAGCCGATTCCACCCGGGTACGGCAACCCGTACCCGTACCCGTACCCGTACCCCGTGGGCCTACGCCCGCGCTATAATACAGAAAAATATCGTTAAAATTCTCTTGTTTTCGTGAAACTTACACTCAGTAGACTGGTAAACCTTATCAAAGATGAATAATTCCATCATCATATCTCTTATTACGAATCATTTGATTTGCCTAGGATGAAGCAAAGCTCATTAAAGCCACATTTACGATCTTTGAATATGGTTAGAGATTCAGCAATTCGTATCACTGACGTTTTTCAAAAAGAATTGTGACTATCAATGAATTTGTCTTTACAGATACTTCCAGCAGGAGGTAACTCTTACAAAAGCTTTCTAGCGCTGAACAGCAGTAAAGAACAAGTGAACGGCACGTACTTCTGTTTCGGCGAGAATTCGGAAGGCATTGATCAAGACAGCATCGTCGTCAATGTCCGGCGAAGAATGTTACTGGTGCAAGGTTTTCGTGGTATGTTGTCATGAAAACAAACTGAAGAATTTTTTGTTTTGCTTCACCGTTAAAGTGCTTCATACATCAGAATTGCCTAGAATTAGAATATAATTAGACATTAAGAATAGAATTTAAATTTGAGACCAGTTAGATTATCTGGGCCGCGCACCCAATTATCGAGGCCGTCATGACGACACGACAAAAAAATATAAGTTCATATAAATATAATTAAATACCTATACGGCACGAAAATTTTTGAGAGACCTATATTCCATCACATTAAAATGTTGATTATAAATTTCAGATACATCAGTAGAGTTGTACTCCCAGGTGGAACTAGAATGTATCATCGACAGTTACCCAGTCGCCAAAGTACTTTGGTATCACAACGGCACAGAGATTGCAACTAGCAATAACGTTCACATTTCTGACGATTTTTTCACTTTGTACATCAAACGCGCGAATTTTGAAGATCTCGGTGATTACAGCTGCGAGGCGGATAATGGGTTTGAGAGACTCGATGTCAATGGAACTTTAAGTGTTCATGGATTAGGTGAGCACCACTTCTATTACTATCTCTTCGTGCCTTCTTAAGCAGGATATAACTTGGAGATGACGACTAAAATATGATTTATTTTGTCATTGCAGAAGCGCCTGCTATACGAAAAGACACAAATCAACAAGCATCGCCCGAGGGGAAGTCAGCAAAAATCGCCTGTAGGTGAGATTGTTCAGAAATAGCATGTAGTTTCGCTTGTAGCTGATGAATAATAATGAAAAAAGAACACTTGCTAGTAGCTTTGCACTTATGGGTTGTAGAGAGATTCGGCCTTATATTCAACGATCACCGATACTAGTTATTGTTTTCACGAAACTATACGTATCCTAAATTATATTTGTTCTTTTAAAAAATGCGACATATCCAGATCAGAAGCTCCACACACCCGAGACTTTCCCATGAGAATAAACCTGTGAGGCTGAATTAATTAAAGCTTTCGAAAGTCTAAAAAATTTCACGACCCAAGTGACAAGCCAAAGCTCGTGTGGTTGACAGTACGAAAAGTTAATTAAGAACAACTACATAATATGTATAATGGACATCCAAACACCACACGGATTCTATGAATGTTGTTTTTGCAGAATTATTAAAGGAAACCCATGGCCATCAATATCGTGGCAGTTCAAGAACAATACGACGGAAGAATTTACTGCCCTGCCGATTAACGTCATAATTGATGTCGATAATAATTTGGTTATTACCGATGTTTCAAATATGAATGAAGGCATTTACAGATGCGTCGTTGAGAATGTTATTGGAGTGGACACACATGATGTCAATCTGACCGTTCAATGTAATTATTTTTGGAATTTTCTTTTTAACACGTTAATGAATATTTGACAAATATTGTATTACCGTCGTCTCCATTGCCATGGTCAAGCTAATTTGTTTTATTAAACTAATAAAAGACATAATGTTACTTAAATTGAAATCTACGAAGTAGCATAACATCGACTTTTAGTAACTTTTTTACTTTTAGTATTTCTTAGTGTTTGGAGTTTCGATTGCAGACTTAAATTTTTTAATTGAGTTTTCGTTACGTTCCACAATCTATTTTATTTACAAAAACACTTTAACAAAATTCTATGGGTATGAAAATCCTATTTTTAACAGATCCGCCGAAACTTTTAACTACAAAAGAGGAAATCAATCAACTAAAGGCTCGTGACGTACAAGCAGGGGACAGAGTGACTTTCTCGTGCAAGACTGTCGGATCTCCGAAACCCATTACAGTATGGACTAAGGACGGGGATCCAATACTTTACTCCAAAAACATGTAAGAACTTTACCTTCTCCTTTTCTTACAAGATATTTATGGGTCCCTCATTATTTGTTGGTATATTTAACGATATATTTACAAATACGAGTAGATCAAATATAATTATGGAAGATTTTTCAGTAAAAAATATATTTAGAAACAGTCTCTTTATTTCATGGTCTCTAAAAATACGTAAACGAAAATCTCTGTATGTGAGAGTCCTTCAACAATAAATACATCCATTTTTTTAACGACGACACACTCTGGGATAATGTATATATGACAATTAATCGTATATAAAGTAAAAACTTGTATAAACTGGTGTACATATTTGATATCAGATATTTGTCTGAAGACAACGAGCTGGTGATAGAGAAGACTTCGGTGTACGACAGCGGGTGGTACTCCTGCGCCGCCACCAACAGCCTCGGCACCACGCGCAAGAACTTCACCTTGTATGTCTATGGTATAAATTCATCATACAAATATATTTCTTCCACTAACATTCTCACTGTTAGGACATATTATGTGTTCAATGCTGTGGTTTTCATCATTGATATCACCCACGGCATGCACATTTTATGATCGCTTACGACTGTCTTCAACGGCTTAATAATAAACATGCGAATGCTTCGACTTCTTTCGAGACTGCCTCGTGGTCTCGCGGCACTAGCATGTGCCGTGCGATCTAGAGGTCCTAGGTTTGATTCCCGGGTCGGGCAAAGTGTTATTGAGTTTTTCCATCAGGAAATTCTCAGTAGCAGCACGGAGTCTGGAATTGTGTCGGAAAAGCGACAATAGGCTCACCTCCTATTAAGTGGGACTGCTACATACCTGGCGAAATGTGGGTGCAGAAATGCATCTCTGCCTACCCCTTCGGGAAATACAGGCGTAAAGTTATGTATGCATGTATGTATGCGAATGCTTGATGCCATAGTTTCAGAGAAAATCAAATTACTATTACCAACAGCATCTGTATAATTAGTGTTGATTTGAAAAACACCTTCATTCGATAAATTTTTCATTAATCATGTCTATGTTATTATTTATTATATTTCTAAAATCACAGATGAAGTAACTAAATCATTTTAAATAGATATAAAGTATAATCCTAGTCGCACGTTACATTACCGAGATCCTATGTTTTGATCATATCACATTTTAATTATATCGCCTTATTTTTTATAGTGCCGCCAAAAATAACTCAAAACAATACGGAAACACCCAAAGATATACTGGAAGGTCAGCTGGTGGAACTGCCTTGTCCTGTAAGTGGGGAGCCTAAGCCTCACGTGGAATGGCTACAGAATGGAGTTCCTGTGAATGACGCTAAGAAATTTATCGATGATTTTGGATTGAGGTGTGGCATAATTACTATGTTAGAAGATGTTGTACTATATGTTTTTTATAGTGGCGGTACTTCCATAGAAGCCCAAAAGCGTTACATGTTAATTGTGTAATGTCTAATTTGTAATTGTTTATTGTGGGGTCAGGGTATTCTTTTGTTAAATAAAGATTTAAAGTTAAAGATTATTATTAGGAATTTTGGAATCTATTGAATGAGGTACTTGTCTTTACCCTTATACTTATTTTGCTTTTTGGTGTTCCTAACAACGCGTAATAATCTGTTAAAGTGGCAAACTGACCTCCTCTTGTATATTATCAACATTCCCTTGTATTTTCATGTATTTGCAAGCCATTTAAATTATTATACTGAATATACTGACTGCCTCGTGGTCTCGCGGTACAAGTATGTGCCGAGCGATCTAGAGGTCCTGGGTTCGATTCCCGGGTCAGGCAAAGTGTTATTGGGTTTTTCCATTGGGAAATTCTCAGTAGCAGCACGGAGTCTGGAATTGTGCCCGAAAAACGGCAATAGGCTCGCCCCCTATTACGTGGGACTGATACATACCTGGCGAAATGTGGGTGCAGAAATGCACCTCTGCCTACCCCTTCGGGGAATACAGGCGTGAGTTTATGTATGTATGTATGTTAAATTATTATATTCTTTTTAGGTTCGTTGCGAATTTAACTGACTTTGGGAATTACACATGTGCAGTCAGTAACCCTTTTGGAAACACCTCAGTGACTTACTCCGTGTACATCTGGGGTGAGAATTTATGTCTATCTACAAAGACCATATTATGTCTTAGACACGAGCCACCTGTACAACTAGCAGGCCCTAGGCTTTTTGTCCACCACACTGGCCTAATGTGGTTTGTAGCTAAGAAATTCCTTATGTAAAACTATTAGGTGTGGAGTTTTTCTTCGTGTATTTTCCATTACCATTACATTGCGTTTTGGATAGTTCTTTGTGAATACTCATATAACTAAAAAGAGTTAGTAGTTTATTTGGGATACTAACCAGCGACCACGGAGATTAGTGACTATTCTCTTCTCAATTGTATATATTTTGTTTTTATTTCATTTAAAATGGCCATTAACCGTCATTATATGTTCATACAATTATTTTTGTTATTTCCAGTTCCTCCGTACATGCAACCGCCGTTGGACGTGTTCAAAAACGTTCTAGTTGGTGGTAATATTACATTACAGTGTGATGTTGTGGGATTCCCTATACCTGAAATCATGTGGGCTTACCACGGAACTCCTCTGCTCGCAAATACTACCAACATAAGGTATGTGAATAATCTTAGGAGCGCATTGACAACATATTTTATGTGGTTAGGTAAATTATCTTTGTAGCCGCTATCCCTTCTGTGTTTGAAGGTTAAAGTATTTTTCACGGACGTACAGTCTAGTTTAAAAGTCTATCTTTTTCGTCCCCCTTCCTCTAAGGATTTCTGTCATTCATCAGAGCGAGACAACGCTGTCTACTTAGAACAAAATTCGTCAATATTTATTAGTTGTCACAACTTCAGTACCTACAATAAATACCTACTAACAGAGGCGTACGCTATATTATATAATTATATAGCATATTACGTATAGCAATATCAATATTAATTGAATATAAAATTTAGATACAAACCTAAAATAACTTTAGTTCATATAAACTTTTTCATTCATTGCGTGCATTGTATTTGCTTGTTACAGTTTCAACAATGTGGGAAATATGCACATAAAGAATGCGACGATAAACGACGAAGGAATCTACGATTGCATCGCTGAGAACTTTGCCGGCATCGCTACAAAATCCTTTTACGTCAAAGTTAATGGTATGTAAGTTTAGCTAATGAGAAAGGGATACAATAACAAAACGGACAGTCCAGCGGATTATAGCAAGTTGAAGTGAGTGGGGCAAATTGCTCACAGATTCTACAGCTAAAGGGGCACAACTTTGGGTTGAAAGCCACGTTCAAGTTATTGCAGCATTGGACGTCCATCAATATAGTGTAGTAATGATCTCATAAAAGAACTAGACTTTGCTAAATGCAGTGCGCCTCTGAAAAATCAGTCGGGACGTCGTAATGGAAGGGTTAATGTCGTCCACTGACCACCATGTTGCTGATAATTTTGAACTAAAGATATGATTCCCAGCAATCGTCCCCACTTTATTCCACGAGAGAAAGAATGAATATCCCACCATTATGTCTTAACATCGTAAGCTTTTCGTTGCAGAACCTCCAAGAATACTAGACGACGGTTACAGCGGCCCGTACTTGGCAACTAACATGGACTCGTCTCTCACTATCGCTTGTGCAGTGATCGGAAGACCGAAACCACTCATCAGGTGGTCGAAAGATGATCTATTTCTAGATAACGGTACGTCTAATCACATAGAAGCTACAAGACTCCATGTTGGTGAAATTTGGTTTATATTCTATAGGAAAACGAAAAATTCAAAAGTAATAATATTTTTTACACCTCGGGAACCTAGCATGTTCAGGTCCCCATCTATCTATACCAAAATTCATCAAAATTCCTTGTGATGTCTATTTAAAAAGTAAAAATATAACTTAGTTCCACACTTAGACATTATTCAAGTTGGCTACTCTCCATGCGGATACGAATATCTCACAACCATATGTTACTAAACCATGATCATCAGCTTACATACATACGTGCCACTGCTGGGCACGAGCTTCCTCTATAGCTGAGAGAGGTGAGACCTTAGTCCACCACGCTGGCCTCGTACGGATTGGCGGACTACACAGCTAAGAAATTCCTAAACTAACTAACTTATATGTTCAGGTTTCCTCACGACATTTTCCTTCACCGTTAAAGTACGTGAAAATTCAATGTGAATGCACAAATAACTTCGAAAATTTGGGTGCCCGAGGTTTGTATCCGCGACCGCCGAGTTTTCGACTCGACCGTGCGTCTAAACCTCGAGGCCTACTACCGCCTACACGTAGTTATGTAATTAATTACCTTTAGCAATTGGCAAACAAAATTTTTATTGTCGCCATGTGTTTTAATTTCCACAGATATGCGATATGAGGTAGACATTGACGGGAGGCTGTTAATAAAGTCGCTATCTGAAGACATGAGCGGCAACTACACATGCTCTGCTAAAAATCCTTTCGGAACAGCTAACAGTACTATCGAAGTCAATATATATTGTAAGTTTTAGCTAAACTTATTTTTTTATAGAGATAGAATACATACATAAACTCACGCCTGTATTCCCTGATGGCGTAGGCAGAGGTGCATTTCTACACCTACATTTCGCCACGTATGTATCAGTCCCACGAAATAGGGGGCGAGCCTATTACCGTTTTTCAGGAACAATTCTAAACTCCATGCTGCTACTCAGAATTAAAAACAATAAATACGCAATTAAGTTCTTGTTGACTTTATATTATAGACTATAATATACCTACGTATATATTTATATTGTTGAACAGTTTCTTAACGGACCAACACTACCCGACAAATGTTTGTGAATTGTGTGATCCACAAATATTTGTTTCGGGTCTGGGTGTTTGTGAGACCGAAAAGTCTCTCGTAGTTTCTGATACCCACGACACAAGACTCGTATCTTAATGTGGGGTCAGAACTATGTATGTGACTGTTGGGTGTATTTATTTATTCAATAGATGAAACTTTTTGTTCTAGCGCTTCCATCGCGGATGCAGTCCGATGAGACACATACGAAGGTCACCGCGGTGGAAGGCACTAACGCGACCGTTCCATGTCCCATACGAGCGTCCGCGACTGACACTGTCAAATGGTATAAGGTTCGATGGTACTCTGTGAAGTAGTTTGTATAGTATATAAAAGCTTACATGAAGATTTTTAAAGACATAATTATGGCAGTAGTAATTCCCTTGTATGCCTTCAACTTTAGAATTGGTTAAATAAAGCTAATAATTCATAATTATGAATTAGAATAACTTATCTGTATCTTCTACATGTTATGTAGATGAACTTTATTCAAAAATAATAGCAGATTTTAAAACCAACTTAAATGTGTTGAAACATTAAGAAAATATTTTTTTACGTGGAACGGAATATTTTGGAATTAAAAATATAGATACAAAAGCTGTTCTAATCAACTGTTTCCAACCAATATTTCAGGAAGCCAATCTTCTCGCTACGGGTATGTTGGTGATAAGCAACGTGTCGAGAACAAACGCCTCGACACTCGCGTGTGTGGTCACCAACGCTGTGGGCTCTGCGCACTCCACCGTCACGCTGTCCGTGGAATGGCCCCCAAAATTTACTGAAATTGCCAATGAAGATGTGGAAGTAGTGAAGGGAGACGACTCTTATCTAGATTGTGCGGTAGACGCGAAACCGAGTGCCAAGGTCGGCTCTTCTTTCTTTTTCTTATTCAACGTAAAATGATAACTCTTTAAATTTTTTTGACGAGTGAAACACTGCGTTTCCGAGGATAGGAGTCTGGTACATACCGAGTCGGTTGGTCAGTCGGTCAAATAATGTTAAGGGCAGAAAATTTGATTTTTAATCTATTTGGAATAGAGGAACCTGAATCATGGTTATGTTACGCCCTGTTGGCTAGACGAAAGTATCAACTAGCGGATTGCTTTTAGTTCATGTTCACATCATCTCCTATTTCTACCTCATTCTGCCCTTATATCAACTAAAATCTCTCAATGCAGCCACGGGCCGTCTACTCCTTTTATAACTCCCGTAGAACTCAAATTAAGCGCTGTGTTTATAAATGCAAAGTATTTAATTAAATGAAAAAGCGCCACAAGATTGTCTGACGCAGTGAGAGAGACAGTGGGGCAAAATGCACCTTGCGGTCCATTCCGCCTATGACCGCACCCAGTGGAAATTGATTGCACATGGTCGCGGTACTCAGCAGTGAGGGAACGAAGAAGGAGAATAAGAAGAAGAATTGATAATTGTATTATTGGACGCATATTTTGTTACAGATGAGATGGTTTTTCAATTCAAAGCCCTTGGTGTTTGAAGACAAAGAGCGCTTGAAGCTTTTGAACGTTCAGATGCGGCACAACGGCACATACAAGTGTGTTGTGAGTAATGTGCATGGAACTATCACGAGAGCCTTCAACCTTCACGTACTTGGTATGTACTACATCTTAGAAGCGAGTCTTTTAGATATTCAAGCTTCAAATTGTTCCAGCATGATCGAAACCTAATTTACATAGTCTGCTCTAAGAACGGGTAATACTGTAATTTCGATTGCTAATATTTTTACCTATGGTAGAGGTTATTAGGTTGGATACAAATGTTCAACCAATAGCAATCTGTCATTTCTAATTCCGAAATTATGTTGGCACACTATTAATTTTTATGTTTTCTGGTAATTACTTTTAGTAACGCTGGTTTTCCTTCCCCGAGAAAATCTAAAACTTGTAGATGACACAAATATTTTGTCTAATGTTGAAAAACAGGAGTTAATTAAATAGTTTTGAATAATTACAGAGCCACCATTTATATCTGAGTTCGATACACTAGAAGTATTGCTGAAGGAAGGAGTTAATGCAACGCTAGAATGTAAAGCGAGAGGTACACCGCAACCCACAATACAATGGATTTACAAGTAAGAGAGCCATTCATTCATTCATTATCAGTCCATATACGTCCCACGCTTAAAGCTGAGAGGTAAAAGTTAATAAGAAATTACAGAATAACAATCATTCAGATCATCCAATTTACAATAAAAACCGCTCGTAAAACCTATTATATTTTTTTTAGTATTAGTAGGAGATTATGACCGTTTCCAAAGCCTAATCTACCTCTGTACTATTAATCGTGAAATTCTGCACAGCTAAGGCTTCAAATTTTACTAACCTATGCCATATTTTTATTAGGACAAAACTTTAGGTTTATAAAAAGAAGAAATGCTGTCCGAAGAAATTCCATGCGGAATCTTTTGGACACGTGCATGTCTTGCAATATTCTTCCTACGAGTGACAATGGAATTACGATATATTGCAGCAACACGGACTGGAAGCTAGAGAACTCTAGTATATCTGTGGCGAACGTATCGAGTGCCAGTGGGGGGCAGTTCGTGTGCGCGGCTCACAGCGCGGCGGGGCGCGCGCGCCTTCAGTACGACGTGGCAGTGCTCACACCGCCCAACATCGCAGAACTAACCGCCTTCCACAACGGAGAGGGCGTTACTGTAGAACACACGGCCGAAGTGCAAGTAAGTACAACGTAATACATTTTCTGTATGTTAGAAATTCTTGAAGTGATTCTTTTACTTCACATAATTATACAATAGTATACAGATTTTTTTAATCCAATACAAAATAACCTTTTCTGATTTTCTATTTTTTCCTCCCTCTTCTACTAATTCATTTTTAACACTTATATTTTAGACTACCTTTCGCGTCCTACAAAACTTTTGTGATCTTGCTGTCACGTCCCTTCCATGTACCCTTCCAATATTACTAAACCTACTAAATATTACTAAACCTAGATTTAAGTATTCCGAAAGATTTTAGTCATTTTCAAGTCGAATACACGTGACTTAAATTTTCAGATAAATTCCCAAATAAGAATAGCATGTAAAGCCACTGGAAAACCATTACCCCAAATCCAATGGCTAAGAAATGGAAAAGTTGTTGGGGAAAATCTCCCTGGAATAGACTACGCTGATCTTTTGCTTACTGACGTGCAACCTATACAAGCTGGACTTTATACATGCGTTGCTTCTAATGAAGGTGGTAATGCTGAGAAGAAGATTAAAATAGAAGTCTTAGGTAAGTTTATTTATTATACATAATTACAATTCTTCCCATTTTTTTTAAATAAGTAATTAAGAAAATAGTGAATTACAATTGCCTGCACACCTAAAAAAGTTCATAGGAATTTCTTAGGTGTGTAGTCCGCCAACCCTCACTAGGCCAGCGTGGTGGACTAAGGCCAAACCCCTCTCAGTTGTAGAGGAGGCCCGTGTCCAGCAGTGGGACGTATATGGGCTGATGATGGTGATGGTGAATTACAATTTACAGCCTTATTCTTTATGTGATATAGAAATATCTTTTTCGGAACTAAGCTTTCGTGAGAGAGAATGTCTCTCGTTGTCTCTTATACCCATGGCACAAGTGTCGTATTCACCAGTAGTTGTGTATGTTTCTGTTTTATTGAAAGCAGGAATTATGAAATTAATTATGTGCAAAGGTATCTATATATTTTATTTATCCATCATATTTTTAATTTCTTACAGAGCCTCCCAAAATCTTCCACAAATTATTCCATAACAGCCACTCCTCAGACAATATTATAAACCTCGAGGTACTATTAGGCCAAGCGTTCTATCTCCATTGCCATCCATATGGCAACCCACTACCAGAAGTGTACTGGTTTAGGGACGACTTACCGCTCATGTTTTATGATGATAAGATGGTGTCTACTGAATTTGGCGAGATTATAGTTGCGAAAAGTGCTATCGAAGACCAAAGAGGGAATTATACCTGCGTCGCTAGGAACAAAGTTGGAAATACAAGTATCAGTTATCTTGTTGATGTTTTGGGTAAGTGTTTATAAACCAGCTCTTTTTCTTACAATAACCTACGATTTGCGTTTTTGTTGAATTTTTAAAACATACCTTTTCTTACCAAACCTTTTTAAGCACTAGTTGTAAGTTGATTTTACTGGCAAATGAAACGATAAACGGCTAGATCCATTGTTAACATTTTCTTCGTCCAATCTCTTTGTTCTACTCTATTTCAATTTTTAGTCCCTTAGTCCCCTTTGCAGTTTTATCTATTTTAAAGTAAAATCAATACTGATTTCCTTACTTTTTTCCTCAAACCATTATTTTGTTTGCATCAGTCCCGCCGCCGAAGCCGAAGGAAGCGTCAAAAAAAGTGAGCGCTATTGCTGGCAAGGAACTACAACTCACATGTCCGGTAGAGGGCGCCCCACTGCCCGAAGTAATGTGGATTAAACACCCTTACACTGAGATTACCAACGACACGCCAAGGATGTATCTGGCAGAAGACAACTATTCTTTGGTAAATGACATTTTTTGCTGAGAAAATGCAAATATTTTTTACAAAGTGAACGGAACTACAACAGATGGTAAGCTCGGTAATACCTTACAAATAAAATATCAAGTGAATGAAAGAAGCCTGTCCTCGATGGACACGAACTTTTCTGGGATGCTGTCTGCTATGATACTTCTTTCTACGAGCTTCCAAAGTCCATGCTCAAAATTATAAGAAGAATTAAGGATTTTTTGTAGGGGTATCATGTTTCGCCCTTATAGCGGCCATTTTTTCTAAAATTGTCAAAAATAGATACTCAAAATATTATACAACAATTTCCAGATAATTAACAAAACAGAAGTCGGCGACAGCGGTAAATATTCCTGCATAATGACAAACAAAGTCGGAACTACTGAGATGGTATTTGAAGTGACAGTGCTCAAGCCACCATCCATTGCTGGCAACGATGGAAACAATGTTATAGAAAATCACGTGGTACCGTTGAGAAGGAGCGTTGTACTTAAATGTGAGATTGACGGTAATCCCACGCCGAAGATTACGTGGTTGAAGGTAAATGTTGCAATATAAAAACACTAAAATATTTAATTGGTTTGAATATTGCCAAATATTTATAATACTTATATGCAGGGCTGGGCAAAATACATGCTTTGCTTTAATTGAAATACAAAATACAAATTACAAAATAATGCATATTTATTTGTTTTAGAATAGTTTTTTTTTTGAAGGCGGTTTTTGTTTTGTTATTGCAGGTCCTGATGAGCACAAACTTAATACTAAATGAATGCTAAATGTATTTTAATAAATGTATTGTGAATCCTCGAGTATTTGAAATACTAATTACAAAATACTTCGGCTTCACGTATTTGAAATACAAATTACAAATTACATTTTAAGAAAGTAATTAAAATACAAATACAAAATACGTATTTGTATTTTAATTACGTATTTCAATTACAAGTAATTCAAATACTGCCCAACCCTGCTTATATGGTTATGTTTTGATATCCCCAAAGCCAGTGTTAATCATAAAAAGTTTTAGAAAGTGTGCTTGTGTTTTGATACGGACTATGCATGCGCGCCGGACTGTAAAGCCATGAATATTACACCCCGATACGTCTTTCCCCCTACCAAGAAAACTAATCAAGGAAGTGATACAGATTGTAAGACATTTTGGCGAAGCGTTTTACTCATATCGCTTTTAAGTTACTACGACAAGGAAAGATCTACCGACACATCCCTTAACAAGACTACAAACGGCGACTAAATAGCTTGCTTTTCTATCCTCTATTTCTCATTGCTAGCCAATTTGAATCTAAGTATTAATATTGTATACAGGACACGCAGTATTTAAGCGAGAGTGCGTCTAACATCCATCGAGTGCTGGGCAACAGTCTGCTGGCTATTTGGAGCGCGAGTCCACGCGACGCCGGCCAGTATATCTGTGTCGCTGAGAATCAAGCTGGGACGGCGCACCGAAGATACAACCTCGCCGTCAAAGGTACATCATATTTTCTCATGGATTGAGTTGAAACTGAACCAATTTTAAGCCCAATAATAATCAATTTTTTAAAAGTTAAATAGAAGTAACAGAATAATTTCCGTCAACCTTTGTTATATAAACGTAAATATTTTTCTTATTAAAAACACGTATCCTTTTTGGCAGTCCACTGCTGAACGTAGGCGTCCCCAAGTAAGCGCAAACTGTCAGGGTCGACAAAATATAAACAAATACTTAATTCCACTGCCCCAAATCCAGGAATTTGATAAAAATTCTTTTTTTTGTGTGATGGTGCTCAACCACAGATATATTTTTACATACATACATAATCTCACGCCTGTATTCCCCGAAGAGGTAGGCAGAGGTGCATTTCTGCACCCACGTTTCGCCAGGTATGTATCAGTCCCACGTAATAGGGGGCGAGCCTATTGCCGTTTTTCGGGCACAATTCCAGACTCCGTGCTTGATACTGAGAATTTCCTAATGGAAAAACACAATAACACTTTGCCCGACCCGGGAATCGAACCCAGGACCTCTAGATCGCACGGCACATACTTGTGCCGCGAGACCACGAGAAAATAGATATTTTTTTTTTTATTTTATATTTTAACTAATCATTAATAATGAACTACTGCTGGATAAAATACTAAAAGGTTTAGACCTTACAGATCGTTTAGACCAGGGGTTAGCACCTGCAGCCTACACGTTTAATTTTCGTACAACTCCTTGTTGATGGGAGGTATAAGGCCTAACTTCACTCAAAGAATCCATAATAAGGTGCAAAGGATGATGCAAACAATTTTATTACCTACATGAAAATGTTTGAATTTCCAGTGCCAGGCAAATGGAGCTCATGGACGCCATGGTCGCTGTGCAACGTGACCTGCGGACTAGGATACCAGGACAGATCCAGAACCTGTTACTACGTGGATGACAATAATGTTACAATAGGTGAGTTTAATGATATTATCTTCATCATCTTCATCTTCACGAGTCGTCATAATTGTGCCGGTCTGATGCTATGCAATCAGGTTATGTTTATGATAAATAGGGCATTAAAGGATTAATACATACAGTCACGATCACTGAATATGTTAAATCTCGTAAAATGAACAAGCCTCGTGGTCTCGCGGCACAAGTATGTGCTGTGCGATCTAGAGGTCCGGAGTTCGATTCCCGGGTCGGGCAAAGGCCGGGTTTTCCATTAGGAAATTCTCAGTAGCAGCATGGAGTCTGGAAATGTGCCCGAAAAACGGCAATAGGTTCGCTCCCTATTACGTGGTACTGATACATAAATAATAAATAAATACACCCAACAGTCACATACATAGTTCTGATCCCACACTAAGATACAAGTCTTGTGTCGTGAGTATCAGAAACTACGAGAGACTTTTCGGTCTCACATACACCCAGACCCGAAACAAATATTTGTGGATCACACAAACATTTGTCTAGGTGCGGGGATCGAACCCGCGGCCTCTCGTTTCGCAAGCTGGTGTTTAGCCAACTGCGCCACGGGGCTGTCAATACATACCTGGCGATATGTGGGTGCAGAAATGCACCTCTGCCTACCCTTACGGGGAATACAGGCGTGAGGTTATGTATGTATGTATGTAAAGGTTTGATACATACAGTCACGATCGCTGACTATGAGTATGTAGAGGTGTATTCCTATCAGGGCTGGGCAAAATACATGCTTTGCTTTAATTGAAATACAAATTACAAAATACTGTATCGCAAGTAATTAAAATACGAAATACAAAATACATTTTAGTAAGGTATTTGAAATACAAAATACAAAATACAGTATTTTAGCTATTTGTAATTGAAATACAAAATACAAATTACAAAATAATGCATATTTATTTGTTTTGGAATAGTTTTTTTTTGAGGCGGTTTTTGTTTTGTTATTGCAGGTCCTGATAAGCACAAATTTAATGTCCAATATTATAAAAGTCTGTAAATTTCGAGGCTTTTCCATCATTGCACTCTCGCCTCGCACTCACACTCATGATCGCTAAATGAAGGCTAAATGTATTTTAATAAATGTATTTTGAAGCCTCGAGTATTTGAAATACTAATTACAAAATACTTCGGCTACACGTATTTTAAATACAAATTACAAATTACATTTTAAGAAAGTAATTAAAATACAAATACAAAATACGTATTTGTATTTCAATTACGTATTTCAATTACAAGTAATTCAAATACTGCCCAACCCTGATTCCTATACATATTGTTCGTCAGTTTTTTAAATCCCGTATAATGAAAAAGTTTGTTGCTGATTTTGGGGCACATTTCCAAACTATTCGCAGGCTTTAAATTTTTATCAATGGGAAACCCCCAATCAGACTTTGCTGAGACTCTGAGACAATAATCAATTACGTAAGCGCACGCTTACCGCATACTTATGACATGGGACCATTGAAATTTTAAAAATGTTTGTCCATTTCTAAGACGGCTTTTGCAGTTAGATGAAAGGTTTACTTAAACCAATTTCTTTTCTTTTATTCATAGAGATTTATGTGTATATTGGCTCAGCAAATTGACAAATAGTTGACTCAAGGAAAAAATATTTCCTCTTTTCAGACAATATAAATAATATATTTTTTTTACTTCCCAAGGCCACTTTACCATCAAATACCACTTTGCCATATAATTGGTTAAGCGCTATGTAAATTATTTAATTAAATTTCATTTCTGCAGATAACTCTACGCATTCGGAGAAAATAGTTTTAGACCTTTCTGCGTGTAAGGGTCCAAGCAATGACAAGAGGAAATGTCACATGCCAGTATGCGAGGTATATTCTTTAACTATAAGGAAAACATAAACATACCTAAATGATAAAATATTTTATAATATCTAATTTTAATGCACGAAGAAAGAATATTTATTTGCTTTGTATTTATTATAATTTTAATGATTTGTTTACGATTGTTATAATGTTATTTTAGTCTTCAGCACTAATATCAAATATTTTTTCTGCAGGACGATGCTAGCCAACCAAAGTGGTCGGCATGGTCTCGATGGTCTCCGTGCTCTGCCACTTGCGGCGTCGGTACCCAGGCCCAGACTAGACGCTGCAAGACCAAGGCCAAATGTTTGGGTGATAATGTCCAGGTAAGAGGAACGCGCATTGAAGACAAAATAGTTCTATAGATGCTTCATGAGATCAACGAGACAGTAGAAAAGGCACTATTAAGTAAAGAGTAAAGAAGAAATTGTGAATTGAAAATTAAAAGTGGAGAAGAAATTGAAAATTAACGGATGGATGAGGGCTGCTCAAGACCGGGATGGTTGGCGCTTTCTTGGGGAGGCCTACGTTCAGCAGTGGACGGCGATAGGCTGAGTATAATAATAAAAGAAGAAATTCAGTAGCCTGGACTGCATTGCCCTTATTAATCAGTTTATTTTAGTATCTTTGCCTTAGCAAAATTTAAAAATAACTTGGCTGCATATACATAGATGCTAGTAGCTTTTGCCCTCAGATACATCTGTGCGGACTGACCCTGCATCGAAATAGTTTTAGGGTTTGGGTGTGAAGGCATAAGAAACAAATTAATTTACGCATTTATAACATTAGTTACAATATATCCGTTTACCATCAAGTCGTCGTAAAATATAGATGAGCATCGATTGCCGTGCCAGTATATTACATGAAATAATATTTGCTTAACAGATAAGAAAATGTCCAGACCTTCCCAAATGTCCTGGGAGACAAGCGCCACCATCCAACGAAGTGTTCAACGACAGCCACGAGAATTCTGATGAAACGGTAACACTTTATCAATTTATAATGTTCAAAACTTTTGTATAAAAAGATGTGAAACAAATTAGAGGTGCCTAATTACAATATATCCTAGCTTTTTTATTTT
Source organism: Hemaris fuciformis (assembly GCA_907164795.1). Taxonomy (NCBI): domain Eukaryota; kingdom Metazoa; phylum Arthropoda; class Insecta; order Lepidoptera; family Sphingidae; genus Hemaris; species Hemaris fuciformis. The sequence goes on from OU015452.1 coordinate 2,655,498, forward strand.
CATTCACATACAACGAAGTACGAAGTTAAATTTTGAGTTATCGTTCATTTGTTCGGCATCGGTCAATACCGGGGTATATGATGTTGATAGATGACAAAAATATCCTTGATATACACAAACTGTATCATCGTATAATGTCAGGCATCTGTGACAATGACCTGGAACACCCACCATTAGGAACACTCATCATTGACTACTAGTACGTAAGGCTTCGACTTAATACTGGACGTACGATTTTGTTTCACTGAAGTTTGTGTTTTATTCAAGCATATCTTATTCAAATGACACAGAGTCACCAAAAAATAACGTCTTTACAGAATCCATACTTGCCTGAGGCCGTCTACGAAATGCAACCAGAAGTCATCAAATCTTCTTTCTCACCAGACGTCGAAGAATTTTACAAGTCTTCAGGTAAATATTTACCTTCTGACTTATTTTTCGACTTATGATATGGAAAAACGAAAGAAACGTCGTGTAGTCATGACAGATTAATACAACATTTAAGGTCCTCATAAAGTACAAATTTTATTAAGACGTGAGTACTATCTCACTTGTCATAGAAAAATATTAAATCATCATCATCATCATCAGCCCATTATACATCCCACTGCTGGGCACGGGCCTCCTCTACAACTGAGAGGGTACTGACTTTTCGAAGTAATGTGTGTATTTACGAAGAATTATCACGTATATACTTTAACAGTGAAGGAAAACATCGTGATGAAACCTGCACACCTAAAGGTTCTTATGAAATTCTTAGGTGTGTAGTCCGCCAATCCGCACTAGGCCAGCGTGGTGAACTAAGGCCTAAACCCTCTCAGTTGTAGGGTTCCAAGGTGTATTAGCACTCTGCACTTTGAAAAATATTAAATATGAATAATAACTTCCGGAACTCTTCTAAGTAAATCACCATCACGAGGAGAACTAACCTGCAAACCAAATATCAATAATATTTAATCCATAATTTAATTTGTATATCTAATCTGACTGAGAAACGGAAAATAGAACATACAGTAAGGAAAAAACATAACAACAGTAAACAACCATAACAAAGATGCTTTCCCAAGCCGACTGGTCATCGTGGGGGAAAATGACCACAACCCTCCAGTAAGCAGCAAAGAAGTAACTAGAAGGATGAAACATCCTCAAACGACTCTCAATCGAAGAACACGAAAATTATATCTTTTGCTTTAAAGGTGAAACGATCGGACTAAATGAATAAAGAAAGCCAAGGACAGAGAAATCTGGAATAAGCTGGAGGAGGTTTACCCAATTTGGGGTTCCAATCAGTGATGACGAAGACTACAACGGTGACACTAAACTTATATGATTCTTAAAAAAAAAAAAAAAAAAAAAATTAAAATTATAGAGAAACATAATCAAATACGTGTCTTCCAATAGATTTAAGGAATTTTGTATATTTTGTTCTGGTTGGAAATAAACGGGCTTATTATTATTATTATCTAATCTGACTCTGAATAAAATTGTATTTCAGATGTGAAGCGACCAACGGTGTACTATGATGTGAATGTGACGTCGAACTTGGATCGCAGCGAAAGAGGACCCTGCGACCCTGGGTACACATACAATAGGTCTACAGACTCATGTGATGGTAAGTAGTCCAAAATTTTATTTTTGTCAATCTTTAATTTGAGGTTAAGTATACCTAAAACCATCGTGAGTCTGGAAGTATTAGGGTTCTAACAAGTAACATAACACAAGTGTAAGGTGGTCCAATTCACTCAAAGTTCCTCAAGCAGACTCTCAGGGAAGCAGGTTTTCTCTATTTAAGTCCAGTAGTTATGAGGCAAATCGCTGCTGCTTTCGTATCAGCTACCTTTCGCATGAGGTAACTGAAAGGGGTTATCGAAGTCGTGCTTCCTCATCGAACGCGGCTCCGATGAGGGCAGTATGGGAAGCGTCTTGTTTCTTTTTTTTGTCCAAATAGAGCAACAAGTGGCAAAAGACTTCGTCACTCATTACCCTATGCCGGCCTGCTGAGATGTTCTTTCACGTTTTGCCGAAAGGACTCAGGACTATAGGTAGGAGGGATCATGGCGGCCGGCAAATTATTCCACAGCTTTTTAGTGCGGCAAAAAAGAAATTGTGTCACGAACGCACTGAAAGCGTCCGAAATTAAATAATTTTGCACAATTCCAATTCTCTTGGATAAATTATGACAACCACTTTGCGCAATTAGGATATACATGAAGTGAGTGTAAATGATTTTTCATCCGCAGACATAGACGAGTGCTTGCTGGAGAACAACGCGTGTCACTCGACGCAGGTGTGCGAGAACAGTGCGGGCGCGTACCGCTGCACGTGCCCGCCCGGGTACGTCGCACTCGGTCTTGGACAACGATGTCTTGGTAAGTGCCTTACTGGATCTTTAGTATATCTGTTACCTAGAGTAGTATGGTACAGCTGTCTCACAGTAAATGAGTAGCTCTGATGATCACTCATAACGCTTGCCTTTCTGTGTTGCCGAAGTTTTTGAAATAGTACCTACTTTGTAACTAAATAGAACGCATACACAGGACCGGCTCGACGGGGATATGACAGTCTCATAAAAACCTTCGTGAACTGTGCGGGAATGACGTTAGTTTCGTCAATTATTGTTCAATTTATAGTCACTTTACTTACATCGCGTGATATTAAAGTGGAGGCTCGAAACAATAGTTCCAAACCTAATATTAGCCTCTGTAAACTGGTAGACTACATCTAGTAAGAATGAATAGTGAGTAAGCAATCGTTGTCTCTTTCTCTCGTATGCAGATATAAACGAGTGCGAGCAAGACATCTCCGGTTGTGAGTACGCGTGCGTGAACGTGGCGGGCGGCTACGTGTGCGCGTGTCCTCCGCGCTTGCGCCTACATGCAGACAAACACCACTGCGTACTGCGTTAGTATACCCAGCTTTTTATACCTATTTTTCTCTACAGAGGTTTATTTCTATGTAAATTGATGAGTTAAATGCTTTGCATCAGCTTGGAGACAAACTATTACTACAGTCCAAGTCCCAATCGAAGTCAAGTTGAAAACGGGAGAGTTATTTATGTTGTTATTAATAGGTACGAAATAAAAAAACACTTAACACATATATACATTAAGACATTACCTTAACATTAAGACAATAACTTAAATAAAAGCTTAACTAAAATTGATATCGTCAGCAGTAGTGCTAGGTTCTAGAGTCTAGACCCGTGTTACTACTGCTAAAAATATGGGCAGTAAGCCTTTATAGTTTTTGTGAAAGTCCATGTCGCGGTAGTTAAAATGTGACGTCATTTTACCAGAATATATAAGCATTAACGTGGTATGAAAAACAAAGAGTATTAGGATTTATCATACAAGGGTCTGGACTTGCAATTGAGAATACGAGCGATTCGAGTGAAGTAGAGGAAATAAAAATAAAGTGAGGGAATTTAACGAAAAATCCACTTTTATCATCTCCTTTCAACTTCATCTGTTTACTGAACCACGTCCACAAGCACGTCAAAAACTGTCTTTTGCCCGATGTGATAAACCGATAAACAGTAATTGTATATGAATGTTGCTTTTAGACATGTCATGTTTAAAAGATGCATTCAATATAACTGATATTTTTAAGACAAATAAAATCTCCCCATAAACGAAGCCTGACATTTCTAATATGTATTTTATGTTGATTTTAGCTGGATCGTATCACAAGCCGTACGAAGAGCTAGAGAGCGCTGAATACTTGAGTGCGTCCATAGAATATCCGACGAGAAACACGAAAGCTTATAAATATACTTAAAATAAATATAAATACAAACTGTGGCGGTTTTTGTTACTCCCTTGTTGATGTATTTTTAAGCAGAAGAACGTAACGTAAGGACTCATTACACTGAAAGTATTTATTTAATTTCATAATCTGACGCCTGTATTCCCCGAAGGGGTAGGCAGACGTACATTTCTGCACCCACATTTCGCCATTTATATATCAGTATATAGGGGGTGAGCCTATTGCCGTTTTTTCGGGCACAATTCCTGACTCCGTGCTGTTACCGAGAATTTCCTAATAGAAAAACCCAATAACACTTTGCCCGACCCGGGATTCGAACCCGGGACCTCGTGATTGTACGGCACATGTTTGTACCGCGAGACCACGAGGCAGTCAAGTTTATTTTACTACAATATACATATAGTGGAAATACCCAATAACACTTTGTCTGACCCGGGAATAGTATCCGGGACCTCTAGATCGCACGGCACACACTTTTGGCACACTTAAAGATGGAAGATCGAACACTAATTTTCTACCTTCCTTAACCGCTTACTATTTATTGACATAAAAGTAAAAGCCAGATGTAATTAAAATACCATATATTCATTAACAGTGTATAACTAAGTACACTTCGTGAATCTATTATATCTACATAGGTTGCTTTATTAACTATTGTGTTTTAAATAATTTAAAACTACTACAACACTCAAATTATATGATTTATGACATCACTTTCCAAGGTCACACAGGTGGCACAAGACTCCTGCCCTGTGGCAAGGGGGCGTTAGAATCCCACCACGGTATCTTCTGCCTGTCGTAAAAGGCGACTCATTGGGGCCCTTGGGGTCGCTGGACGCGCTGCGGGGGCAGTACATCCACACAGAATGCGACCCCGAGAAGGGCGGCGGCACGGTGGTCAGTGTCCGTCGCGGGCTCCAAAATAGAGGCGCCCGAATCAATTTAGTGGGGGTGCAACTGCACCCCATAAAAATCCTGATATAGGTACGCTTCCCGCCAGGGCTGGCGGGAGGTAGAACCATAAACAGCTTTCCCCTCGATAAAGAAGGTGGCACAAGACTCAAACTATATGTGCAACGTAATCTTTTAATCTCTATGATTTCAATTAAGACTAAAAGAGTTTAAGCTTTTCCAATTAAGTTTCCAATAAAGTTTATTTTTGATCATTCATTTATGGACAATACACCAGGTCTACCCAAAGAGGGTGACCGCTTTCTGCGCCGTCTCTATCAATGGCTATTCTATTTCATATTGAAGGTTTATTCCAGTTAAAGGAACAAAAATTGCACATAAAATATTACTTAGGTACTTTTTTTTATATTATCTAAAAAACAAAGGATTACTGTGTTTTGGAAAACAGTTTTATAATATACAATAAGTATTTTTATTGATTTAGGTACCCTTATTTAAAGTCTGCAGGACTACAAAAATAGCGTGATGAATAAAATTTACATTATTTACGAAAAATAAATTCAAATTACTGAAATTTACTTCATTAATGTAATTCAAAAATGTGTAAATAAGGAAAATCTAACAATTTCTGCTTTAGAAATTTTAAATGTCGCCTTTGAAAAAATTAAGATATTGTTGATTAATTATAAGGATATCTACGGAAACAATTCCTTGCAGTAATTAAGTAGATATGATCGGCGCGAGTCGTTCGTTACCAAACATTTTCTTTATAGGTCCTCGCTTCGGGTCCAACACTCTCTCGTCGTTCTTCCGGTGAAGGTTCCTGAAACACATAACCCACATAAAACAATTACATAACAATCATCATCATCAGCCCATATACGTCCCACTGCTGGGCACGGGCCTCCTCTACAACTGAGAGGGTTTAGGCCTTAGTCCACCACGCTGGCCTAGTGCAGGTTGGCGGACTACACATCTAAGAAATTCCTAAGAACTTTTAGGTGTGCAGGTTTTATCACGATGTTTTTCTTCACCGTTAAAGCAAGTGATAATTCATTGTGAATACACACATAACTTCGAAAAGTCAGAGGTGTGTGCCTGGGGTTTGAACCTGCGACCGCCGAAATTTTCGACCGCGCGCCTTAACCTCGAGGCCATCACTGCTTTTTATTACATAACAATACAGAAAACAATACAGAAGATATAATTAAGATGGGCGATATGCAGACCCGGAGTGTGAATGACTGTTGGACGGAAATGAGTAATTGCGTGAGAAAAGTGGGAAGGACTTAGGAGAGTCGAAAGGCAAATACATGAGAGAGAAGGATACATGGTGGTGGACGAATGATGTACAGAGTGTGTTAAAGGAGAAAAAACAAAAATTTAAGGAATGGCAGCGTGAAGAAGTAGGAAATGTCAGTGTGAAAGAACGAAAGAAAAGGGACTATGATGAGTGTAAGAAAAAAGCTAAGAAAGCCGTGGCTGTCGCCAGGGCAAAGGCACAGGACATATTATACGAGTCTCTGGAAAGCCCTGAGGGACAGAAACATATTTACGGAATCTAACCCTTTTTTTGGTGGAAATCTGTTTATGGCTCTACTTCCCGCCAGCCCAGGGGGGAGGGGGGCGGAAAGCGTATGTCGGGGTCACCGGTCTTCCAGCACGGTGCGCGGCGACGTCATGTCCGCGCAGATGTTATTGCCGGGCTGGGTCCCTAACAAATTCCCTAAACCGGCATACCGACCAAACCCCCCGGTGGCCATCTCCGCGCCGAGTGGGGCGACCACGGTACGTGAGCGAGAAGCGCCCACCGTAATGCCGCAGCCGCCCGGTGCGCCTCCGAGACGTATTTGTCTCGGCCGTCTCGGAGTGTGTAGGGGGCGCAGTTGCGCCCCCACTAGCTTGGTTCGGGCGCCCCGGTTGTGAATGGGCGCCCGCGACGTACACAGGCCACAGTGCCGCCGCCCCTCTCGGGGTCACTTTCAGTGAGGGCGACCCCAAGGGCCCCTTTGAGTCGCCTTTTACGACAGACAGGGGTTACCGTGGTGGGATTCTAACGCCCCCTTGCCACAGGGCAGGCTACACGCGATAACACGCACAACAACAACACACACAACGTTCCCCGATGAATCGCGACAATATTGTAACAAATCGCGCGATCACGGAGGGTGTTACCCGGGAATCTAACCCGGGACCTCTAGATCACACGGCACACACTTGAGCCGCGAGACCGTGATGCAGTCTGATAGAAAGTAATTAGTAAATAACTTACTGCCAGTAGGAACCGTTCTTCTGCAATCTCATGATATTGTTGTGGCATATCATCAGTTCGTTTTGCAGGTAAGTCCTCTGATCGTTCACCCTCACGAACAGCTAAACGGAGAAATATTTGCATTTACATTAACAAATCACATATATAATATTTACAAACGTCTAATGTTGTCAACACAGTTTTTAATTTAAAGCTCAAAAATATTTGTCTCGTTTAAATTTTCGTTTGTCTCTTAGTGTGAATACATCCAACATGGAAGAGACTTTTCTAGATTTAGAAAGTACGATTGAAGGTGTCTATGGCCTTCTAGCTGGAAAATTTGAAAGAAAAAGTTGTCGTATCGATAACTCAGTAGTCCTCTTATAATGCAACAATGCATAAAGTGTTAGCTCTTTTTTTTTTACTACCCTTCTAAACCTACCTTTGATTCAGAATCCAAACGCCACTCCTTACTACGTAAAGTACTTATTAAATCTGTTTTGAGCCTCTCAAATCTTTTTACAGTGCGTAGTAATTCCGCCTGTAATAAATTTTAAATAAAAAAAATACATAATTAAGTGAATTTTTTCTATCTTTTTAGTAAATTATTTTAGGACTAAGCAAAAATTTGTCTCGACGACGGAGTTGAATTTACAGCCAGCCGTTTCTTGAACAGAATCTGAGAACGGCCAAATTAGTATGAACCAAAAAAGATCCCCTCGATCACAGTACGGAATTCTAAACAGCGATTTTTTTTATAATCTTATTAGTCGTTATATTGATGAAATGAATGCTTACCGGAGTCAATATGTCCAAATTGATATTTATGTCATCATGTTTTAACTTACAGTCTGTAAGAAAAAAAATCTTATTATGAATATTACGGTAATTTATACAATAGATGGAGCCACTTTACCTGAGCCACAAACTTTAGCACTTTTAATTTTATCTTTGAGTATAGGTAGCTGTTCCCTTAATGTTTCAATAGCGTCCAATAATTGTTTGTGTCGCGAATTTTCTTTAATTAAATCATCGTCGTTGTCCCAAGGATAATCTCCTTTACGCAGTTCTTCTTGCATATGCATTATTTGTTTTTCAAGCTCACCATTCTGCCATGCCACCGACTCTCTATGATGATTAAATAAGAGAAAATCAGTTGTCGTATCGAAAATACTAACTAAACGATCTTAACTAGTAATATATATTTTTTGCGATAAATGGTATTTAGTTTTTTAGTGCATTCAAGACCTTTACCTGCAAGTTTTCTCATGTTCGTATTCTGATTTTAAATTTTCAATTTCATTATCATTCATTGTGGCAAAAGTAAATAACTCTCTATCCATACAGTAACACTCAATTTCGATAGTACAGTTCTTTCCAATATAAAGCGCTATTACGAGGTTCAATAATTGATTAAACATCTGCTTGGAAACTAAATGACCTTCGGGAGTAAACTAATTTGAATAGTCATTGACTGGTAAGACAAATTTAGCGAGATCTAGCTACTTTATTTAATACACAGTATGAAACAAAGTCATTATACAAAATTGAAAGTACTGTTAAGTAAAAATAATAAATATTAAAAAGCAGTACTTAACAGTTATAGCAGTAACGAAACGTTAAATTCTAATTTGACAATTATTGTGTTTGTCAAATTCAAATTTCAAATACTGTTCGAATAACTGAAACAAAGGCTTTTCTTAGTATACCTAATAATTTAAAGTTTACAATGAGTTTACTGAGTGCAGTCTTACAAGAAGCAAATAAAGTTACCACGGAGGACATTAGGAAGTATCGTGATGAGTTACTTCCCGATATAAAGGATCTCACAGATCGTGTTCAACTTCTGTCCTGGTCCTTGCAGCAAAATCTCATCGACACCCATATAAATTTTACTGTGACAAAAAGCTTGGAACAACTGAATTTTAAAAATAGAAGAGCGAATATACTTGCTGATTACGAAAAATGTTCTACGGGAATAAAAACTTTTCAAGAAAAGTTTACAAATTCAGACGATGAATTTAATAGTTTCAGTGATAAATTACATAAATATTTCAGCGGTTTCAAAGACTTTTGCATTGCTGTTGATGGCCAAAGAATTTTAGAGAAGGCTGAACACGATTTTAATAGATATAATTACACTGAAGCAATACTGGCAGTAAAAAACTTAAAAAAGCAACTCAACAATTTAAATTTCGAAGGTGACGTAAAAAAAGCAATTTCGAATTTATATGAGCAAGCTGAAAATCAGCTATCACTATACTTGTCACAAATTAGTATAGAATGGGAAGACATATTTACTTGGTCTGAGAAAAGAGGTTTGAATTTCTTAACATACTCTTTATCAGTTCAGCAAAGCGATCCTATTTTACTAAAAAAAATATTACACACTTTATATTTAACTGAAAGGATAAATGCAGAACTCGGTTTGTTTTCTCAATTTTTCATAAACCAGGTTCTGCATAATGTTATTAGACATAATTGTAACATATTTACTGAAGATCACATTGGTGCAGTTGTGTTTAATATCAAAATAGACTTGACTGGCAGGAAGAAGCCAAATTATCAAACAATATTCAATAATCTAACAGTTATATTGGAATTTCTGCATTCAACATTGGGCTCCAACTTTGAAGGAGAAACAACATTTATAGAAATATTTGCAGACACAATTTGTCAAAAATTCTTCAACAAAATCATTAATGACTGCATTCGGAATAATTTACCTTCATGTGATGGCAGTTATGAACATTATAAGAATATTGTAGTGGAACTTGATTCTTTCAATAAATTTCTTATTGAGCTTAAATTTGTTTCCTCCGAAGAATCTCCACTGAACAAATACATTGATGACACTGAGTGTGTTCTTTATAACAAAAAATGTGATAAATTGTTATCGGATGTGAGGAATTTGCTGTCAGAAAGCCTATCGTATGGAACAGTCAAAGTTGGTACTGAGAAAGACAACAAAAATAATTCCATATTGGATATACCAGAAAAAGATTCCGTTTGGGATCTAAACAAACCAATATTCTTACCAAAATGTGTTGTGTCACAAAATGTTATGAAAATAATGAAACTAATAACGGAACATCTGGAAGAGAGTGCTAAACTTCCAGAGAAATACAGCAACCAGCTTGTTGCTTATATTAAAGATATTGCTGTTATGTACCAATGTGTTGTGCCTAAGAAGTTTAAGGCAAATTTAGAATGTTGTCCAAGTGATATTGGTAAGTAAGTATTATCTTATATATTAGGTATAAAACTATGATTTATATTTAAATTTGTAAATTATTAAGTAGTCCATTATGTTTTATTAAATAATATAAATATTGCATGTTAAAGTATGCTAATTATAAAGGATATTTGGTTAGAATCACATCATAATCTTATTATATTGTCTCATTCAGTTATAACACACTCAGTACATCAGTGAAGCATGTCAGTTTTTCTTGAGACAATACCAATTCCAGTCAAGTTGGCTCTTACATCTAAGCCTTATTATACTATGAGGAGCTCTGTTATACACATTAAATTTACATAATTATTTCACAGCTCTATTCTTCAACAACTGTTTCTACCTGGCACATGGACTTCTCGGACCTCCATGGACTCTGACACTACCTCGGCCATTAGCTGACCAGCTGATATTAGTTCTGCTGGAATGTATTCAAGATTTGAGGGTGCTGGGACTGGAGAAGATGTCACTTTATCTGCAGCAGCAAAAGAATAACATAGTGCAGAGTATTGAATCTAAAGGTGGTATGTACAAACATACATAACTTCATACCAGTATTCTCCAAAAGGGTAGACAGAGGTGCATGATCATAGTGGTTTCTTCATAGTTAATACATCTATATGGACCACACTACACTTATAAGCACAGAGGTAAAGTTTAGTCACATTGCCATGCCGTTAGAAAAAATAAAATTCATCTTAATAATTAATAATATATGAGTAAATATTAATAATAATTCATCTTATAATCAACTACCTTTGATTTAATGCATAGAGCAGGACTTTCAATACTAATTGATGTAATTATGGAAGAAGAAGAAAGGGAAAAAAATACCAAGACTATTTTAAATAGACATGACATTTCATACTATTTACAGACTCCGAGGCCTGGACTTACGAGACATATGAGCAGCTGGACTACGCGATCAACAGTGCCTTTACTATGATGAAGGACCTCAGGGCGTCATGGATTCACATACTGCCAGAGAAAATGTATGAATTGTCCATGTGCACACTAGTACAGGTGAGAATTGTTTTATTATTAGTCTTAAAGTTAGGCGAAGTTAGGATTAAAGTTTAAAATGCACTCACGCCAAACATCGTGTGGCGCCCTCTACTCTCAACCACAATAATTGCATGAGTCATAAAAAAGGTGCAAAATTTTGTTTAGGCATACTTGGGTACCTAAATAATATTAGACCACAGCATTAAAATGCTTGTTTTGTAGTCTTATGTGTTAAGTCTAAAGAGTTTTTTTCACATTAGACTAATACATACACTCACGCCTATTATTAATTAGACTACTCGACACATAAAAGTCGTTGTATAGATGGCACTTGCAAATTTTGTACGTGAGAGTTGTTGCGCGCCACCAACAGATAGAGCCACTGCATTTCTACATCGCGGTGTCAAGATTCTCCGCGACTTATAGACTACCCCGGTCGCTAGCGAGAGAAAGCATACTTACCTGGCGTAGGGGATACCGTGATCAAGTAGGCGGTTCCCCCAGGGCGAGACCTTTCCATTGCACTGCGGTATGGTTGACCCTTGCGATTACCCCTAATGTGGGTAACTCGGACGCGTAATTTTTGGTAGTGGGGACTGCGTACGCGCCGTCCCCCCATTTATACCATGTCTTTACTAAGAATTTACGGGGATGAACTTATTGTGAACTGGATGGAACACGTAGGTATTTTCTGTGAGATGAGAGCACTGGCTTTACGTGTACAATCCCGATCGAGCTGAATTACTGATACCGCATTCTTGTCTGATTACAACTTGCTTCTACTACATAATATAAAAATATTACAAAGGTTACCATTTTTTGATAAAATATTTTAGTATTTAAAAGTATTTTTTTATCACTCGATGATCGTCAAAGATTAAGTAACAAGTACAACACTAGGACTTGCCATTGGTGTAAAGTAATTTCTTATAATAACAATCTTTTACACATTACATACAACATCATCAGCCAATATAATACTCGGTATTAAGAAAAAATCCCTGCTCTGTTTGAGGTCCTACTTAATAAGTACACTGTTGAAGTTTAACGGGTATCTTTACAAAGTATTTCCTAAAATCACCTGACACCAGAGTTGAACTTGACTCATCTCACGTCTGTCTCTTTAGTTGATGGATATCGTTGACGAGTGAAAAGCGCCTTAAGCTTAAACTCATGTTCAGGTGCCAAGGGGGGCAGTAAAAAAAAATCATTATCGTTTTTGTAACTGATGTTTAATTAACTTGTTTTTCTAGGCCCTCTGCCAGGCATTAATGGAGAGAATCTTCGGCAACAACAAACCTCTGAGCGAAGAGTTAGTGTACATGCTGGCGTTGAGGATCGAAGATACTGTACAAGAAGCTCTCGCTCTTTTTGAGGTAAATTTATTTCCTTCAATTATCCTTTAAAGATGGACAGAGGCGTTATTGTATGTATTTATTTGACAGTATAATAAAAATCATAAGATATTGAAAAAACGTCGAGTTTATCTCTTCCATTTAACATTCGTTCAAGTAATACTTATTGGAGGGAAAATGCACAGCTGAGATAAACGTCTCTGTGATTGGAAACACTTTTATTTATAACTTCTTATTTGTACAGTGATTAGTTGCCCCATTAAAGAATTAGATCGCCTACTATCAAGGACTTCTTGATCACTCGTGACAAGCCGTGTAATCAACGAAGCAGTCGTTAATTTAATAACAGAAACAAATTAATAACATACAATTGTTCATGCTTCCAGTTCACATTTGTGTCGTGGCAATAATTCCTATTTTAACCACAGACAATTACTATTTCCAGGAACCTATTAAAATGGATGGAAAAATAAACATGTGGAGCAAATTCACAAAACTGCCGGTACTACTGAAGGCACAGTTGTTAGAAATATCGGAGCTATGGAACGGGAACAAAGAAGACTTCCAAACTTACACATGTGAAGAAGTGAGGCAGATCGTCAAGATGAGATTCCCCAATGACAAATATAGGCTTAGGATATTGAAGGAAATTCAATAATATCAACTAGCAAATAAATTCCCATTACTTGAATAAAACAGAACCAAGATTGAAGATTATTGTAGTAATTAAAAATCTTTTATTTTAATGTGATTTTTAATTACAATCACCTCACAAGAAACTGATGAAAAAAAAAAATCTAAAATTAAACTTTGAAGTCATTGTAAGATGTAAAATGTATAGATGTATATAAAACTGTTACTTAGTAAACAAGACTTATTATTTTAAACATAATAATATATTTCCATGAATTTCAACCGGTATTAACGGTCAAGAAAAACATCGTGATTCCTGCGCACCTAAGGGTCACTGCTAGAAACTTCTTAACTAGATTGAGTTTATCAACCTAGGTTCCACCATCGTAACGGACTATCGGATTGTAGTCATTCCAATACTAAAAAAATTGAAACCATTTTAAAACTAAAATGTAACTTTTTGACGATTTTCAAAATAAAACTACTTAAAGATGATAAAGCATGAATGAAGCATAATTTACACCAATACATACTTTACACCATCCTTTCCAGTCTTTTACAGCACCATCACCATGGGAATTTAAATTTATCGAAATTTCTTCCCACACTATCTCATTCAAGAGTTAAAATAAAAACAAATATTTTAATATCTTCATAAAATATGTCAAGATCTCAGCATTCTCAGCCCAGAAATCTATGTTTTTTTATGTAGTTTGGCTATACATGGTTTGTGTTTTTAATACATCATCATCATCATTATCAGCCTAAGGAAGTCCACTGCTGGCCTCCCCCAATGACTTCCATAGTGACCTGTTGGAGGCAGCCTGCATCCAGCGACGACCCGCGACCTTCACCAGGTCGTCGGACCATCTTGTGGGTGGACGTCCTACGCTGCGCTTTCCGGTACGTGGCCTCCACTCGAGAACCTTTTGGCCCCATCGGCCATCGGTTCTCCGCGCTATGTGCCCGGCCCATTGCTACAAGTGGCAAAAAACTGCCCTTTTATGTATTCATTAAGAGTATGCGTGCTCATTAAAGGATGTACCCAGAATGCCTTCTGTTTCCTTTTTCACCTTCTAGCGACAGAAACCGCTATTGCTAGTCAATTAGCGCTAACCATTCTCACGTCTTACTAAAGCGCGAGGCGAGACAAGAGTGATTTAAAAGCGCTCGTATGAACACTCAAATTTAAAGCATAAAAAAATCGCCAACGCCGGGTTTTAACGCAACGCTTTTTTAACTCCCGTGCGAACGGGGCGTAAATCAGTGACATAAAAAAACATACATACATAAACTCACGCCTGTATTCCCCGAAGGGGTAGGCAGAGGTGCATTTCTGCACCCACATTTCGCCTCAAAAAACACTCGGGGTCTAAAAAAAAACAAATATAAAGCGGAAATAATAACGATACAAAAGCCCTTGCCATCGTTCCTGCCAGTAGATAAAATAAAGCCAAGTAGAGCAGAAGCAGCCATGGCTCTATTTATTGCCGAACACTGTTCTGTGGTGACTGTAGAGCAGGGTTTCTCAAAGTGGGGTTCGCCATTCAACGGCAGGGGGTTCGCGACAAGATTTACGTAATGGTGACTTGATGGCTAGCAGGCTCGTGCGGCACACAAAGTGGCTGCAACATACTTATGTGAAAGTGGGTTTTCACACCTGGTCATGATATAATTTTTGTTTTTACAGAAATCGACTTGATACCGAGTCAAAATTAAGGTTCAAATTTTCAACAAAGAAATTTATTTTGAAATAAAAATCTTAAAAGGGGCTCGCTGTCACCTGGATAATTTATGGGGGGAGTTTAGACCGATCGAAAAATCGTCTTTTTTTATTGCATGAATCGTTAGTATAACTATTCAAGAATATGTGGCCAAAATTTCGAAGCAAAATTCTCATTAGGTTGAATGATGAATGACTGCGAATGATCTCGCGCGTGACGAGACTGAATAGGCGCAGCTCATTGGAGACGAAGGAAGCTCGTATAGCTCGTCAAGTGGAGTTGCAAGCTAAAAATGACGCATATGAGCAAGAACAGGGATTGCTATATGGTGCTGGAATAGCTGATTAACCGGTGAGCATTTTTTATAATTAATCACTGCCTTGAATTTCTCGTTTTCGCTACATTTTATTTCAAACGTGTTTTTCTCGAAACGACTTTTTTTCGACTTCCGTACATTCTAGCTCAAAAAGTTATTGACCAATCGTTCTGAAATTTAGTGTAGATATTCTTTACTCAATTCCACGTAATATGAACCAAATTCGGGGATTATATTGTTATTAAAAATATATATTTTTTATGCAAGAAAGATGAAAAAATATAGTATAAAAACATGACATTGTGTTCAAACACCTCAAAAACATGCAATTTTCAATTTGTTTGATCAAAATTTGGTTCATATTCTTAGAAAATATGTTTTTAATGAAAAAAACAAATCCTGATGATTACAGATAAAAATTGCGACGTCAGGGATGTACGCAAGCCAAATCCTCGGATGGCAATCGCCCATGGACTGCACTCGGTAACTGCACTGTTTCCGGCGGAAATCGTTTGAATTTTTTTTAAAGTGTACTTGAAAACATAAATAAAATATCCTCCAAGTTTAAACAATTTGTGATTATTCCTTCCTGGTTAAAAAAATCATGAAAAACAGCAAAATTTCGACCTCATAAACTGGTTTCCCCCTTAACAGGGGTTCGTGAAACCAAAAGTTTGAGAATCCCTGCTGTAAAGCAATTTTGGGAGAAATGTGTAAAAATCTCTTTTCCGATTCTAAATGCGGCCACGATATACATATACAAACTTTTTGTGGTAATGTTGCCATTTATGGAAATTTAAGTGGGCATTGGGGGATCCGACGACTTGAGAAAGGTGGCGGGTAGTGGATGGATAAGGGCTGCTCAAGACCGGGATGGTTGGCGCCTACTTGGGGAGGCCTTCGTTCAGCAGTGGACGGCGATAGGCTGATAATAAGTGGGCATTAGTTAATCACAGTCTTAAAACCGATGAAGGATGTTTCAGTATACCGCTTAAATTATAACAGCCACTTAAATATAAGTCGCCCTCAGATTAAGTAGCGTTTCAGTATTCGGCAATAGGGATGTTGACATAAATAGCGAATGTATGAAAAGTTATTTTTTGCCATAGCAGGGAATATTAGAATGCTGAAAATCATATTTTGTAAATGTAAATATGAGTAATAAATTAATTAAAAATAATTAAAAATGTTTAAAATAATTCCAAATATCACGTGACTGCAAACGCCAATCGGAGCGCGTTACGTCACAATGTATGAAGAATCACAGACAAGTTGTCTAACCTAGGGGTGTCCACTGTCCACTTTGAAAAAATATCGATGTTTTTTTCGATTCGATAAATCGGAACTTTACACTTCTTACAAGCTTTTATTTAACTTGCAATGTATGTATGTATGTTTATTTGGATGAAATCTTGCAACTTAATTTTGAAGCAGCAGATATTTTTAACCGATTTGTGTCGTGGGTATAAGAAACTACGAGAGACTTTTCGGTCTCCCAAACAACCCGAGCCGAATCAAATATTTGCGAATCACACAAACATTTGTCTCGGTGCGGGGATCGAACCCGCGGCCTCTCGTTTCGCAAGCTGGTGTCTAGCCAACTGCGCCACGGGGCTGAAAATCCTATAATTTTGTACTTATTGATAAAAAATACTATTATATTTTAAGATTTTTATTCAAAAATTTCCAAAAACGATTTGATACGAGTAAGTATCGATATTTGCCGACCGATACCGTGTAAGTATCGATACTTGACGACCGATACGGTATTGAGTAGAAGTATCGATACCTTAATGGTATTGTTTCATCCCTAGTTTAACAGCAGTTTGTTGTATTTAATACACTGTTACGTCATCAAGCCCAGGTGACAGCTTGGAGCGTTTAGGCGCGAAATTTAAACACTAAACTAATTAAAGTCGTTTTTTTATTTAAAATTTATGAATAAAAAATTTAAGTATATTTTTTCGTAATATTTACGTTCTTATCTATAAAATGAAAACAGTTCCAAATTTTTGTCAACATCCCTATTAGACTCAATAACATTAGATACTTATTTAACAACAAAATATTCGGAACATCCATTGTCATCTGCCAATTTTTTCACAATATGAATGAAATGTAATGAATTGAATGTTATTTAATTCAAAGGACTTTTTTATCATTCTAATAAATTAAAAAACAAATCTAGATATTGCGATTGTTGCCATACGCATCGTTACATCACTACGACGATTAACTTCAGCATCCCTCGCGTATGGAGGGTAGAGGTAAGGAGAATCATCTGTGTACATGCAAAAGTGTCCGTCAAAATGTATTAAATTAGGGATGCTAATCCATCAGCGTAAATTTTAAGGGATCGGAAATCAATAAACGTACTATTCACAGTTCGGGATATAAAATCACACGCATTTTCTCATAATAACTCTTTATGGTTATATTTACTACATTATTTTGTACTACGCAAGTAGTTGACATTTTCAATAAGTAACTACTTTAGTCGACAATAATATTAAATTCATACCATACCTTTTGTCTACACCAGCTCCAGCGCCATTTTGGAAGGTTTTTGAACTGTTATTTACAGCTGACAGCTGGACACTTTTTTCGATTTTCTACCATATGAGATAGGGATGGGTCGTTGACGTTTTTGGCGACAACGAAACGTAACCGTTTTTTTGCGTTGGTTAACTAGTTAAAAAACTAGTTGAATTCGTCAACTAGTTGATAATATTAATGTTAGCAAAAATGAGCAGCTCTTGTTTTTTTTATATATTTTTTTTAAATTTTGGTGCCCTAGCTAGATAAATGGTCGAAAAATTCAACTAGTTTTTTTTTAACTAGTTAACCAACGCAAAAAAACGGTTACGTTTCGTTGTCGCCAAAAACGTCAACGACCCATCCCTATCTCATATGGTAGAAAATCGAAAAAAGTGTCCAGCTGTCAGCTGTAAATAACAGTTCAAAAACCTTCCAAAATGGCGCTGGAGCTGGTGTAGACAAAAGGTATGGTATGAATTTAATATTATTGTCGACTAAAGTAGTTACTTATTGAAAATGTCAACTACTTGCGTAGTACAAAATAATGTAGTAAATATAACCATAAAGAGTTATTATGAGAAAATGCGTGTGATTTTATATCCCGAACTGTGAATAGTACGTTTATTGATTTCCGATCCCTTAAAATTTACGCTGATGGATTAGCATCCCTAATTTAATACATTTTGACGGACACTTTTGCATGTACACAGATGATTCTCCTTACCTCTACCCTCCATACGCGAGGGATGCTGAAGTTAATCGTCGTAGTGATGTAACGATGCGTATGGCAACAATCGCAATATCTAGATTTGTTTTTTAATTTATTAGAATGATAAAAAAGTCCTTTGAATTAAATAACATTCAATTCATTACATTTCATTCATATTGTGAAAAAATTGGCAGATGACAATGGATGTTCCGAATATTTTGTTGTTAAATAAGTATCTAATGTTATTGAGTCTAATAGGGATGTTGACAAAAATTTGGAACTGTTTTCATTTTATAGATAAGAACGTAAATATTACGAAAAAATATACTTAAATTTTTTATTCATAAATTTTAAATAAAAAAACGACTTTAATTAGTTTAGTGTTTAAATTTCGCGCCTAAACGCTCCAAGCTGTCACCTGGGCTTGATGACGTAACAGTGTATTAAATACAACAAACTGCTGTTAAACTAGGGATGAAACAATACCATTAAGGTATCGATACTTCTACTCAATACCGTATCGGTCGTCAAGTATCGATACTTACACGGTATCGGTCGGCAAATATCGATACTTACTCGTATCAAATCGTTTTTGGAAATTTTTGAATAAAAATCTTAAAATATAATAGTATTTTTTATCAATAAGTACAAAATTATAGGATTTTCAGCCCCGTGGCGCAGTTGGCTAGACACCAGCTTGCGAAACGAGAGGCCGCGGGTTCGATCCCCGCACCGAGACAAATGTTTGTGTGATTCGCAAATATTTGATTCGGCTCGGGTTGTTTGGGAGACCGAAAAGTCTCTCGTAGTTTCTTATACCCACGACACAAATCGGTTAAAAATATCTGCTGCTTCAAAATTAAGTTGCAAGATTTCATCCAAATAAACATACATACATACATTGCAAGTTAAATAAAAGCTTGTAAGAAGTGTAAAGTTCCGATTTATCGAATCGAAAAAAACATCGATATTTTTTCAAAGTGGACAGTGGACACCCCTAGGTTAGACAACTTGTCTGTGATTCTTCATACATTGTGACGTAACGCGCTCCGATTGGCGTTTGCAGTCACGTGATATTTGGAATTATTTTAAACATTTTTAATTATTTTTAATTAATTTATTACTCATATTTACATTTACAAAATATGATTTTCAGCATTCTAATATTCCCTGCTATGGCAAAAAATAACTTTTCATACATTCGCTATTTATGTCAACATCCCTATTGCCGAATACTGAAACGCTACTTAATCTGAGGGCGACTTATATTTAAGTGGCTGTTATAATTTAAGCGGTATACTGAAACATCCTTCATCGGTTTTAAGACTGTGATTAACTAATGCCCACTTATTATCAGCCTATCGCCGTCCACTGCTGAACGAAGGCCTCCCCAAGTAGGCGCCAACCATCCCGGTCTTGAGCAGCCCTTATCCATCCACTACCCGCCACCTTTCTCAAGTCGTCGGATCCCCCAATGCCCACTTAAATTTCCATAAATGGCAACATTACCACAAAAAGTTTGTATATGTATATCGTGGCCGCATTTAGAATCGGAAAAGAGATTTTTACACATTTCTCCCAAAATTGCTTTACAGCAGGGATTCTCAAACTTTTGGTTTCACGAACCCCTGTTAAGGGGGAAACCAGTTTATGAGGTCGAAATTTTGCTGTTTTTCATGATTTTTTTAACCAGGAAGGAATAATCACAAATTGTTTAAACTTGGAGGATATTTTATTTATGTTTTCAAGTACACTTTAAAAAAAATTCAAACGATTTCCGCCGGAAACAGTGCAGTTACCGAGTGCAGTCCATGGGCGATTGCCATCCGAGGATTTGGCTTGCGTACATCCCTGACGTCGCAATTTTTATCTGTAATCATCAGGATTTGTTTTTTTCATTAAAAACATATTTTCTAAGAATATGAACCAAATTTTGATCAAACAAATTGAAAATTGCATGTTTTTGAGGTGTTTGAACACAATGTCATGTTTTTATACTATATTTTTTCATCTTTCTTGCATAAAAAATATATATTTTTAATAACAATATAATCCCCGAATTTGGTTCATATTACGTGGAATTGAGTAAAGAATATCTACACTAAATTTCAGAACGATTGGTCAATAACTTTTTGAGCTAGAATGTACGGAAGTCGAAAAAAAGTCGTTTCGAGAAAAACACGTTTGAAATAAAATGTAGCGAAAACGAGAAATTCAAGGCAGTGATTAATTATAAAAAATGCTCACCGGTTAATCAGCTATTCCAGCACCATATAGCAATCCCTGTTCTTGCTCATATGCGTCATTTTTAGCTTGCAACTCCACTTGACGAGCTATACGAGCTTCCTTCGTCTCCAATGAGCTGCGCCTATTCAGTCTCGTCACGCGCGAGATCATTCGCAGTCATTCATCATTCAACCTAATGAGAATTTTGCTTCGAAATTTTGGCCACATATTCTTGAATAGTTATACTAACGATTCATGCAATAAAAAAAGACGATTTTTCGATCGGTCTAAACTCCCCCCATAAATTATCCAGGTGACAGCGAGCCCCTTTTAAGATTTTTATTTCAAAATAAATTTCTTTGTTGAAAATTTGAACCTTAATTTTGACTCGGTATCAAGTCGATTTCTGTAAAAACAAAAATTATATCATGACCAGGTGTGAAAACCCACTTTCACATAAGTATGTTGCAGCCACTTTGTGTGCCGCACGAGCCTGCTAGCCATCAAGTCACCATTACGTAAATCTTGTCGCGAACCCCCTGCCGTTGAATGGCGAACCCCACTTTGAGAAACCCTGCTCTACAGTCACCACAGAACAGTGTTCGGCAATAAATAGAGCCATGGCTGCTTCTGCTCTACTTGGCTTTATTTTATCTACTGGCAGGAACGATGGCAAGGGCTTTTGTATCGTTATTATTTCCGCTTTATATTTGTTTTTTTTTAGACCCCGAGTGTTTTTTGAGGCGAAATGTGGGTGCAGAAATGCACCTCTGCCTACCCCTTCGGGGAATACAGGCGTGAGTTTATGTATGTATGTTTTTTTATGTCACTGATTTACGCCCCGTTCGCACGGGAGTTAAAAAAGCGTTGCGTTAAAACCCGGCGTTGGCGATTTTTTTATGCTTTAAATTTGAGTGTTCATACGAGCGCTTTTAAATCACTCTTGTCTCGCCTCGCGCTTTAGTAAGACGTGAGAATGGTTAGCGCTAATTGACTAGCAATAGCGGTTTCTGTCGCTAGAAGGTGAAAAAGGAAACAGAAGGCATTCTGGGTACATCCTTTAATGAGCACGCATACTCTTAATGAATACATAAAAGGGCAGTTTTTTGCCACTTGTAGCAATGGGCCGGGCACATAGCGCGGAGAACCGATGGCCGATGGGGCCAAAAGGTTCTCGAGTGGAGGCCACGTACCGGAAAGCGCAGCGTAGGACGTCCACCCACAAGATGGTCCGACGACCTGGTGAAGGTCGCGGGTCGTCGCTGGATGCAGGCTGCCTCCAACAGGTCACTATGGAAGTCATTGGGGGAGGCCAGCAGTGGACTTCCTTAGGCTGATAATGATGATGATGATGTATTAAAAACACAAACCATGTATAGCCAAACTACATAAAAAAACATAGATTTCTGGGCTGAGAATGCTGAGATCTTGACATATTTTATGAAGATATTAAAATATTTGTTTTTATTTTAACTCTTGAATGAGATAGTGTGGGAAGAAATTTCGATAAATTTAAATTCCCATGGTGATGGTGCTGTAAAAGACTGGAAAGGATGGTGTAAAGTATGTATTGGTGTAAATTATGCTTCATTCATGCTTTATCATCTTTAAGTAGTTTTATTTTGAAAATCGTCAAAAAGTTACATTTTAGTTTTAAAATGGTTTCAATTTTTTTAGTATTGGAATGACTACAATCCGATAGTCCGTTACGATGGTGGAACCTAGGTTGATAAACTCAATCTAGTTAAGAAGTTTCTAGCAGTGACCCTTAGGTGCGCAGGAATCACGATGTTTTTCTTGACCGTTAATACCGGTTGAAATTCATGGAAATATATTATTATGTTTAAAATAATAAGTCTTGTTTACTAAGTAACAGTTTTATATACATCTATACATTTTACATCTTACAATGACTTCAAAGTTTAATTTTAGATTTTTTTTTTTCATCAGTTTCTTGTGAGGTGATTGTAATTAAAAATCACATTAAAATAAAAGATTTTTAATTACTACAATAATCTTCAATCTTGGTTCTGTTTTATTCAAGTAATGGGAATTTATTTGCTAGTTGATATTATTGAATTTCCTTCAATATCCTAAGCCTATATTTGTCATTGGGGAATCTCATCTTGACGATCTGCCTCACTTCTTCACATGTGTAAGTTTGGAAGTCTTCTTTGTTCCCGTTCCATAGCTCCGATATTTCTAACAACTGTGCCTTCAGTAGTACCGGCAGTTTTGTGAATTTGCTCCACATGTTTATTTTTCCATCCATTTTAATAGGTTCCTGGAAATAGTAATTGTCTGTGGTTAAAATAGGAATTATTGCCACGACACAAATGTGAACTGGAAGCATGAACAATTGTATGTTATTAATTTGTTTCTGTTATTAAATTAACGACTGCTTCGTTGATTACACGGCTTGTCACGAGTGATCAAGAAGTCCTTGATAGTAGGCGATCTAATTCTTTAATGGGGCAACTAATCACTGTACAAATAAGAAGTTATAAATAAAAGTGTTTCCAATCACAGAGACGTTTATCTCAGCTGTGCATTTTCCCTCCAATAAGTATTACTTGAACGAATGTTAAATGGAAGAGATAAACTCGACGTTTTTTCAATATCTTATGATTTTTATTATACTGTCAAATAAATACATACAATAACGCCTCTGTCCATCTTTAAAGGATAATTGAAGGAAATAAATTTAGTTTTTTTTTAACCCGTCAACCGTTCGTTCGTTACTTCATCGTCAACGGTTGATTCAACTAGTTCGTTAAAAAAACGCCCATCCCTAATATGAGATGACTCTCCTTACCTCTATCTACAATCTACATGTACCCTCCATACCCTCACGCAACAAAACGCACCTGTCATCTCGTAGACTGACGTGCTTTGATAACATCAAATATTTTCAATAAATTCAAAATTGCAAATCGTGAATATAAAGTGTATCATTTCGACGAAATATCCGTGTGTTTGCGTATTATTAATTGTTTTTCATTTATATTTGAGTACATCGCACGGTTGCGTTTAGTGCAGTGTCTAAAGTGCTCGCAGTGTTTCGGACATCGGTAGTACCGTTTTTGTAATGTGTTGGGGTAGATAACGTTTTCATGATTTCTCAACTACCTGTTACGGCAGAGAATCGGCGCTCGAATCTGCTCAGTAATTAAAGACACTGGTATGACGACAAGTATGAAGCTTTAAAAATAATACTTGTTTTGTTGCAGGAGATTTTGGGTATCCATTAAGAAAATATATGATGTCTCCAGTTATTAATGCAGTCCCAGGTATACCAGAGAGCCGCTATACTATACTATATATAGCTCTTCATGTTTGGACAAGGAATATAATAGAAGTTCAATTGGGCTTCTCAAAGCGCATTTACGTTGCCTTTTGGTGCACAGAGTGTTGCACTACAAACCAAGAGTGGCAGCATCTATAATGTAATAAATGCATGTGTTATATTGCATAACATTTGTATTAGAGCTAATATGTCTACCCTACAATTGAATGATGAAGATGTCACTATAGAAGAACAATTTCAATTATTGCCAAATACAGAGTCTGATAATATAGATCACAAATAACTTCGGCAAGGTATTGCCACAAGGAACGGCATCATACAACATCTGGGGCATGCCAATTTGGTTTAAAATATGTTATTTACTATATAATTCAATGTATTTTATATACCACCTTATTTGTATTTCTTATTTTATAGTTTTAACTTATTTTATATTTTTTAGTGTTCACTATCCTTGTCACATAATTTCCTTAATTTCTTTTAAGAAAAGTTTAAAAATATTTAGTTGCTCCACCCGAAGTTTCGTCTGCTTCTGGGAATCCGCAATTAAGGTGCAATGGGCTTTTTCTGCTGTCATAGGTGGCTCCCGTCTGAGTTGTCGTCAGCATATTGTTGTAGGTGTCTGCTGAATTTGTGGATTTTGATGGGGGGATAGCGAAAGCTGAGTGTGTGAAGGTGCGGGTCCTGACGAGGCCAGGAGCAGTTGCCTATGTGGCGAACGACAAGGAAGTATTGGCGAAAGCACAGATAATTAACTAGGAGTTGTCGGTGTAGTAGGTATGGGTTGAGGATTTTCAAAATGCATTGTTGGTTGGTGAGTAAGGTTGGGTACTTTCCTTGATGGTCCTGTATCAACCTCATGATGACTTTCTGTGATGCCAGCTAGTATGCTTTCACTAGGTGGCTCAGACGGTGTGGTATGGTCAGGAGGAATGATTTCTAAATAGAATCTTCAATCAAAAAATAGATAAATGTATACATGCCTACATTTCTGCACTTACATTTCGCTAATCGTGTATTTTATCATCAGGTAGGAGGCGAGCCTATTGTTGTTTTTCAGGCACATTTCTATACTCTGCGCCTACCGCAGTTTTTCTAACGGAAACACCTGATAACACTGCCTGGTCAGGTAATTGATACCGTGGCATATTTTGTTCGTGAGACCAAGAGACAAAATAAAATACTAATTATTATTTATATTTTTACGTTATCGATTTCATTTCTATTGATAATATAGGATTATACTAACTTGATATAAATTTTCTCCAGTCTAATGCCAGGCAATCTACAACCATAGTCGTCTCCCATAATATGGAGGATTTTTTTTTCGATATCCATCATTGGTTTTACATTAGATGGACCACCACCAGTCTTTTGTTTTGCCATCATTGCTGCCGCTGAAAGCCTTTTTAATTTTGATTTGTATTCGGATTGTAGACCTGAGTCAATAATTTCAACTCGATACCTCCAAGCAGTCTTCAAATAAAAGAGTCTTGACGGACGGCTGGACGACAATGTGATACTATAAGGGTTCCGGTTTTACATTTGGAACGGAACCGTAAAAATATAAATAATACCTTCAGTTTTCAGTGCATACAGATCGTGCAGTAAAGATCGTAATATGAGACAAAAAAAATCCTTAGCGACTTACTCTATAGCTAAACTTAACGACAAGTTAGCTGAGTGTGAACGTATAACATAGATTTATAAGAATTATTAATCTATTAACTTACGCAAAATTATGTAACAGTTTTTATATCAGACGATTGATGGCCGATTCGGTAATCTGAAGGAGACGTAAATCAACCTAGAATGTTTAATTCATGAAATCTCTCTAACGCCCCCTTACAGTACATGCGTGCGTTATTTACATCGTTGCATAAGTTTAGATTAATTTCGTGTTACTAGTGCGTGCGGAACAACGGAAATAGGGAAATGCACATACTTTAACCGATACTACTGCAGTTTCGATACGCCATATTGGATAACAAAAGATTTGGGGGGAAAACGCATCACAAAAGTTAATTAATGTTTTGTATTTAACCTGACTTTTATATATTTTATAATGGATTATGGAACTAGCTGACCCGGCGAACTTCGTTCCGCCTGACACCCGATTATTTAAAAAAAAAAACGTTACTCCCTAAGTTACTCCTTATTACATCAGCTATCTGCCAGTGAAAGTCCCGTTAAAATTGGTCCACCCGTTTCAGAGATTAGCCGGAACAAACAGACAGACAGACAAAAATTTTAAAAAATGTTATTTTAGTAAAAGCAGTGATGGCCTCGAGGTTTAGGCGCGCGGTCGAGAATTTCGGCGGTCGCAGGTTCAAACCCCAGGCACACACCTCTGACTTTTCGAAGTTACTTATGTGTGTATTCACAATGAATTATCACTTGCTATAACGGTGAAGGAAAACATCGTGATAAAACATGCACATCCAAAAATTCTTAGGAATTTGTAAGGTGTGTAGTCCGCCAACCCGCACTAGGCCAGCGTGGTGGACTAAGGCCTAAACCCTCTCAGTTGTAGAGGAGGCCCGTGCCCAGCAGTGGGACGTATTTGGGCTGATGATGATGATGATGTTATTTTAGTATATGTACCGTGTATACATCCATATGAATGAAATAAAAAGCGGTTATTTCAATATTACAAACAGACACCAGTTTTATTTATTTGTATCGATTAAGAACTAAAATCTTTTGCTTCCCAAACCAAATGGCAAATTAGGTTTATTTAATGACTGAATATAGACGATTAAGTATTATTGACGATTTTACTAAGCTATCATTACTTCATATTTAGGATTTCCGAATTAAATCGTATGACACATCTTTATTAGCTCACTTTTAATTTCATCATCAATATTGAAGAATAAAAAAAGTCATTGTTTTTCAAAAAGCTCAATATTAATCAGTTTTAGTAACGTTTAAAAAATATTTAAAACAAAAAATCTTAGCTTATTTCTGTATTTTTTATTAAACTATTCAAGTTTGAACATCGGGTTATCTTTCGTATACTCTCTAGAGTGTAATATTTTAATTAAATCAAAGGAAACCCGTCTTAGGGAATTCATGATTTAAACAGATCTAATAAAGACCACCAGACCCAAAAAACATCTAAAATTGAGAAGATCTAAGTGATCTTACCCTAAGCCTTAAGTTAATTGTTACGAGCACTAAAACGAATTGGGAAATCAAAACTATAATTTTGCCTTAATTTAGTAAGTTTATGGTTCTTTCTAGAGAAGATTAAGTTGATGAAGCAAGTAGATATTGGCATTGGCAGAGAAAGTAATCGTCCCGAAACCCAACCACCCATTACACGAATGCTATATAAGTGGGTGGCGTTTCCTAGCACCCATCATTACGTACATGCCCACGACCGACCACCGGTATCGCATTATGAACCAATTATCGGTAGGTACAAGCAATTAAAACCTCTTTATTTTTTCAAAACAACAGTGCAGTAACAAAACGTTTTTGGCGGCAATGTGAAAGTGATTTTGAATATGTGCAAGTGATAGTATGTGAGAAATTAAAACAGTGCGCAGATCCTAACATCTTTTCTATATCACATATTGAATTGTATGGTGTTATGAAAATTTGCCTTTGCCTTTTATTTTTTTGATTTATTATTTATGGTAATGTATCATAACTTGACATTTAAAACAGTTTTATTACGTTGCATTGGTATTAAATCACGCAAAATGAATCTGGACAAGTTTTGACATATTGCGGTTTACTAAATAAATGGACGCTTAGTAAAATATAAGGTTCCTGCAGGATTGAAAACAAATTAATTGAATGCCGTATCTGCATGAAATTTAATACAAATGTGTCTTGTAGATAACATTAAGACAAATTTAAATTTACCGGAAAAAAGGAAATAGATATAGCATTTAATATTTATTTTATGAAGCAGTGATGGCCTCGACGTTTAGGCGCGCGGTCGAGAATTTCGACGGTCGCAGGTTCAAACCCCAGGCACACACCTCTGACTTTTCGAAGTTATGTGTGTATTCACAATGAATTATCACTTGCTTTAACGGTGAAGGAAAACATCGTGATAAAACCTGCACACCTAAAAAGTTCTTAGGAATTTCTTAGGTGTGTAGTCCGCCAACCCGCACTAGGCCAGCGTGGTGGACTAAGGCTTAAACCCTCTCAGTTGTAGAGGAGGCCCGTGCCCAGCAGTGGGACGTATTTGGGCTGATGATGATGATGATTTAATATTATTTTCAGACACTATTCTCTTATTTATGACTTGCAGTTTAAAAACTTTAAAGTTTGAAGTTCTAAAATTAATTTCGTATTTTAATACTTACCACTTACTTATATCATTTTTGTTACCATACAAAATGTTGTATACAAAATAAACAATGATATCAGCGGTAGAAATACGGAAACGCTTTGCGTGTTACCGATTCACGCATGTTGCCGTATTATAAATACAATGAGAAAAATGCAACACAAAAAGGTTGACATATTTGTGGTTCTTTGCGCTATAATTGTCTATTTATAACAGTTATCAACCATTAGTATTAATTCAGTTCTACGAATTGATTGAAAAAATATTGACTGTTATTTCCCTCTCATAAACGATATTTCACACTAACTATAAAATATTTTTCCCTTATAATTTTTATATAATCTCTATCAACCTCTTCAAAAAACGGTTGACCTTACACTGGCCTCCATTATACTGAACTTCCCATTCTTGAAAATTCCTTTTTGTAGACCCTCACATTTATTCTTTATCGATGAAGAGTATGTTCGTTAAAAGTACTTATAACACTTCATGAAATAACAGTGGTGAGCAACTGGGGTTCAAATTCATGACTACTGGGACCGTATCACGGTCACCGCGTGCCTAACGATATAAAACAAAGTATAAAATAAGGTGGTCCATTAAAAATTTCAATATCTCTCAAATTTATGAATTTCTGTGCACAATTTTGCGTCATTATACAAATTAAGTGAATGAATTCAAAGTGAATGTTTACAAAACGAAATAAAACCACATTCCGATATTCAACAATATTTATTGTTGCAGACGGCATTCCTGATCGCTTTAGTGATCGTAAATCACGGAAGTGGCGTGACGGCGCACGATGACACCAAGGTCGACCAAGTGGCCGACGAGTCGAAACTCAGATCTGTCACAATCATCGAGAGCCCCAAGTATGTAGAGCCTAAAGCCAACTCGACGTCGTCCAACTCAAGTGTCCCTCACACGGACACTCCCAAGCCGGAGCCCCGACCGCCGAGTAAACCGCCTCTTACACCCGACAAACTGGGCAAACACATAATATACACAGACATGCCACGGCCATACTTCGGACACGTACAGAAAATACCGCCGCCACGACACTACCCAAAACCGCCATTGAAGTTACATCACTCGCCAAACTCAGTCTATAAGTTTCCTAGAGTGATACCGTTACCTCCACATCTCAAAAACCATTATTACATCAAGCCTCGGCCGATTATGTTTGCCGCGTCCAACGCTAAGGCCATTTTTGCGAAAAGTCCCAAATTCAGCTTGCCGGTACAAACAATCAACGGCATCAGGACGGATTTCGTCAGACCGCCAATATTTATCAACATTACTACAACCACAACGACGACTTCCACAGAGGCAACCACAACCACGAAAGTACTCAGAACGAAACGAATATGGCCCAAACGAGTGATAGAAAATGAGAATGCGACTCTACATAACACCACAGTGACTAAGAACAACACGACAAACTCTAACCACACATCAAACGAAACTGATCATGACACATCGGAGAGTTTTCGTCGCGTTAGATTCGTGTACAAAAATGCTACAAAAACTACGACGACTGCTCCATCGTTGACGACACGCGGCTATCGTCCGGTGACGAGGATGTCTAAAATAAAATCTACAACCACTCCGACGCTTAATTTTACTGCCATTGGACCTAACGACTGGGTACCTATGGTACCTTCGCATTTCCCCAAACTACAAAAGCCAGTACCGACCCCGATTAACAAGCGTTCAGACGTCATCGAGAATGGAGTGACGCCGCCTGGAAAGCAAACATTATACTTGCAGTCTTTCGGGCTAGTCCCCGTGCCGCCGAGTGCAGCACCGTCCATAGCTAGAAAGAAAATGGTATTCTTCAAGCGAAAACGACAATTGAACCCGTATTATTCTGGTTACAGCCCGAAACCAGTGCGCACGCCATCGCCGTACTTGTATGGGGATCTCCAGACAGATGGTAGCCAGAGTCGACCGCGGGTGGTCACCAAAATCAAACATCATCACCATCACCACCATCATAGATATGTTAAAACTGTCGAGAAACCAGTCAAAGTCCCCTATAAAATTGAGGTACCGAAGCCCTACCCGGTCCCGGTAGAAAAGAAAGTGCCATTTCCGGTGGAGAAAATAAAAATTGTTGAGAAACCCATGCCGTATCCAGTTACTATTGAAAAGAAGATCCCATATCCTATCGGAATAAAAATTCCTCATCCAGTGCCCGTCAAAGTCGTAGAGAAGGAATATGTGCCAAAACCTTACCCGATAGTTCATCACGTACCCGTAATAAAACATGTGCAAGTGAAAGTACCACATCCAGTCCCAGTACCAGTGGAGAAGAAAGTGCCCTACCCTGTCGAAGTGAAAGTGCCGGTACCAGTAGACCGACCTGTACCAGTGCCAGTGCCGGTAGAGAAAAAAGTACCTTATCCGGTACCGGTTAAAGTATTGGTCCCACAGCCATACCCGGTTGAAACTAAGGTGCCCTATCCAGTCCAGGTTAAAGTAAAGGAGCCCGTTGAAGTTATCAGACACGTTCATGTCAAAGTGCCTTATCCTGAACCGTACCCAGTGAAAGTTCCACACCCTGTACCAGTTCCAGTGGAGAAGAAAGTCCCCTATCCAGTGGAAGTGGAGAAGAAGGTGCCAGTACCGGTTCAAGTTCTCGTCCCGCAAAAAGTTGAAGTAGAGAAAAGAGTGCCCGTTTTTGTGCCAAGACCTTATCCTGTTGAAAAGCGGGTGCCAGTGCCGGTTAGAGTGCCGTATCCTGTGAAAGTACCAGTCAAAGTTCCAGTACAGGTTCCTGTAGAGGTGCCTGTGTACATTCACCATCCCTATCAAGTATACAGCGATAATCAGTTCATTGCTAACAGTATAGGTGCAACTGAAACGATCACTAGCACTCCACACCATACTGTGACAGTCCACGGTAACACTGGATTCACTGGATTTCAGTCACGTTCAGACAAACCTGACACGTCTACAACGGTTAAACCAAATAGTTAGATTGATTTATAATAATGTAAATACTCAAGTTATCAGAGATTTAGGATAAAAGTTATTATAAAATGTTGTACCTTATTGTGTAAAATACGTTATGGTTAAGTTATTGTCGCGCGCTTGTGTGGAATGTTAAATATAGGTTGGGAGTAAATGAATGATGCTGTGATAACGTTTAGTTTTTTTTATCTATTACAGGTTATTAATTAGTATTTGTAGATATGGGGCAAAGCGTATGGAATGTAGAAGAAAATCCTCATAATAAGATTTTACCCAATTCACCCATTTTACGCTCATCTTTTATTTTGGTATTAAACCAAAATAAAAAAACTGAATATCAAAAGTAATAAAAATCGAATATAGCCAGGAAACGACAAATTAATGTGTAAATGAGGTAAAATAAATCTAAAAACAAATTTACCTTTTTTCATTCTAAATTACGTCTGTCTTATATAGTTGTTTATATAAGTTTAAATGCTCATTGAAATACGTTACTGCGTCTAGACCAGTAATTCCCAAAGTGGTCAAGTGAACCCCCAGGGGTCCACGGGAAACTACGGGGGTCTACGTTGGGCGTGACACAAAATGAGGGTCCACAATCGTCAGCGGGGGTCCATAAAAATTAATTTGGTTTCGAATTGAAATATTGGCTTGACTTCTCCTATCAATATAGGGAGATAATATTTAAAGAAGCTCAGCCACTGTTACTTGTAAAAACTTGCATAAGTATTCCATAATCGATATTATATATGAATCGATATTAATGGTGGCCAGTGACTTTTTTTGGAGATTTGGAAATTGGTAGTAATGTAGCTGCAGGGGGTCCACCGGATCCAGCAAAATTTTGAAAGTCGTCTATGAAACAAAAGAGTTTGGAAACCTCTGCTCTAGACTGTGAAGTTCAACGTTATCGTAGAGTTAAGCGAGCGAAAAATTATACGATACGTGTGTCAATCACCCTAACGTGGCACAAACATGTTTTAATTTCTCGGGAGTTATTAAAGGTCATCGAAATTATGCGAATTGAAATAGGTCCTTAGCTAAAAATATAATTTTTTGTTTGTTTATACTTTATTTTAATCTTGTACCTTTGCCGAGCATATGTAATTTTAATAAAATGTCCTATAAGTCACGAATGGACCTTTATAAGTAAAACTCCCATTTCCCAGATAGTAAAATCAAATAACATACAATTCACCAACTTAAATTACATAGAACGTTTTGTTTTTTATTTCTCAATCATCGATGAGTATTGTTTGTTGGTGCGTAGGAAGGGTTTTTGCCTGACATATTAAAATCGATACATCACAAAAAAATTAACTAATTAATGCATAGCATGCAGTTTACTAACCTATTTTTAATAATGGCTGTTCTACAACAGTTGTGTATGTTCTAGATGATTACATCACTACTCAATTAATGTGTTTATAATTGAAGATTACTCGCGGAATAGGAAGCGCGAGTAGCAAACGAAAGTGTATTGTCACGGTTAACTTGGCGCGCGAAATTATGAACGGCGTTACGTTTTTAAACAGTATTGGCACTGCCAATAGTTGAGGTTTTTTACAAGGAATCTTTTTGTCTTTTTTAACATGTACCTAGGGTGATGTTTTGTCATTAATGCAACATATTTATGTTTGTTATACTTCCTACTTTAACATTTATGTTTGGACAACAAAAAAAAATATTGATATAAAATTTTAACTCAAAAGTATACTTTACATGTCCCCCCTGGTGAGTGAGGGTAGTTATGCCCTTGTCCATTACAATAGCCTGTTGTTTATGATTAGCAATAATAAATTAATTCAGTAAGTGCATTAGCTCTTATTTTAATACTATAAGGTTTATTTTAGGTTGCTTACTATTTTTTGTTATGCTTCCTTTTTAAATTCCTTTACTTTAAAAAAAAGTATACCTCAGGATAAAAAACCCTTTAATGAAAACATAAATATTGCATAAGTCTTATTTTATAAATGCCATCTTTATTTTGCAAATCCTCTCACTTCACTTTGATGAATTTCCACTCCAGCTCATATACACCTACTGAGGTCTGGTTCTTCTCATCATAATCCACCCATTCCTTCTCTGATAAGTCTACATCTTCAAACTTTTTACCTGCAAAATTAAAAACAAATCTTAAATTTATAAACAAGGAATACTTTGTTAGTTTTTGTTATATAAAAAGAACATCATTATTTAAATGTAGATAATCAAATTGTGAAGATATATTTATCTAAAATGATTGTACTTATAAGGCAATAATAATAAAATAAATAAAACAAGAGATTCAAATTCATAATTTTTGTACAGTATATAATTATCATGTAGAAATTCCATACCATCGTCTTCAGCCTCTGCAATCCATCCTGATTTGGGTTCAAAATCTACAGGTTCCACTCCTCTGCAGTCAAATATAACCAATGTCTTAAACTTGCCAACATCATTGCTTGTGTACTGACCTAAAATTAATAAAAATGTGTGTTTTTTCAAGGCCTAAAATTACCATACTGATTCCTAATAGTAAAAAGCAGAGCAATATAAATTTTAATAAAAAAAAGTGTTTACAATTGTTTCTCATAAGTGGGCATAATTATTATTAGTCCAGAAAGTAGAATTAAATTTTTCTAGGAATTTTATTTATTAGGAAATATGCTTCAGTTATAAGTTAGACTAGAAGCAAGTCTGCACTCACTCATAATGATTTTAATATATAAATAAAACATTATACACCCCGTATTATATCATAAAGGTCGAAAGGCAAGGAATAAAACAAAACAAATTGAATATATATAGATACAATTAAGGTTAACTATACCTACCATTACTGCCTTCAATAACATCCATACTGTTCTCCCTAGAACATAATTTGCACTTAATCAGCAAGTTTGTCTCCGACCTGTTATGTTTTTGTGGTACTTTCTCGGCTTCAGTAAGATCGTGGAATTTTTCCGACACTTCGCCGCAACTGCCACATTTTAATTTTAAGAACCATTGGTAATGTGGATGGTTAGTGTATAATTTCTCTATGCATTCCAAAGACGCTTGTATTTGAAGGGCGATTTTAACCATTTTTGTGGTGATTTACACTGATATTTTTGTTAGAATTTCTAGAAACAGCAAGAAGAAAACAAAGCAGCTGTCAAGTGTCAACTGTCAATGTCAAACGATTTTTTTTCGGAAGGCAAAGGGTTCTTGACCATACAGCCTCGTCATTTTTAATATTATGATTTTACAGTATGTGTTGCATTTATATTTTCAGAAAAAAGGTATTAGGTATGTGTTATCAATAAAACAATTTTTACTGAGATAATATACATCTATTGATCACTTTTTAGGGACACGAATAATTATTAGGACTTCATTACAGTATAAAGCCTTAAGCAATATCTACGTGTTGTGTAATACATACATTCGCAGTTAATAAATAATTTTATTAAATACTATTGGAGCATTTACTTCATCCACGTGGCAAAGGAGCAATTCGGATGGTGTTGCCTTGCGCATCCGCTTGCAGTGTGAGACCCATCTCTTGAAGGACTTCATTGTCAACTGGAGCTTGAAGAGTTATTTTGGATATCACCTCCTGGAATATAATGATTTTCATTCATTCTCAACTAGCACAGGTGTTTTATTTATACACCCACTTACCCCTAATCTATTAATTTACCACTCCTTGCAGTTATTGAAAATTTCATAATGCAAACTTGGGAATTAAAAGTGTTACATGTTAATTGTGTAAGGTCTAGTTTATAATTGTTTATTGTGCGTCAGTATATTCTTATTTATATGTCACATTACTTTTGTGAAATAAAGATTTAAAGTATGTTGATTATTATTCAGAACTATGTAAGCGAAAAGCCTGGATGCAGGCTGCCTCCAACAGGTTACTATGGAAGTCATTGGGGGAGGCCTATGTTCAGCAGTGGACTACCTTAGGCTGATTATAATGAACGAATGAATGAAAAATGTAAGCCAAGCTGGGTTTTTGGGCTTCTATGGACCGCCACTGCCAGTATCGCGATTGATGAGGTAGATTAATAGAAAAATAGTAATAATGTTATAAAAATAAATTATGCATAACATTTGTAGGAATTACCTGGTTCTCCGGACAATTCTCACAGAGATTGCGAACAGCAAAGATAACCCACTGCATTATTACTGAATCAATTTTAAGGATCATTATTATATTATATTCTTTAATATACAAACATAAATAACCTCACACCTGTATTCCCCGAAGGGGTACACAGGGTTGCATAACTACACCCACATTTCGCCAGCTATGTATCAGTCAAACGTAAAAGGGGGCGAGCCTATTGCCGTTTTTCGGACACAATTCCAGACTCCGTGCTGCTACTGAGAATTTCCTAATAGAAAAACCCAATACTACTTTGCCCGATCCCGGAATCGAACCCAGGATCTCTAGATCGCACGGCACATACTTTTGCCGCGAAGCCACGAGGCAGATTAGATTTTTTAATATGAAATGTCAAAAGTAGATTAGTAGGGGGTCTCTGGGGTCGTTTACTTAGGTATCCATCTGAATACAAACTGACATTGCTAAGACTTTGGGATAGTTAGTTATTTTTATTAAAAGGATACAAGGATTCCGGGCATCAATATTGCAGCAGTCCAAGAGTACTGGAATAACATCCAGTTCCCGCATCTGAAACACAATAATTGACAATATCAGTAAGTATTCATCAATTGTACAATTCATAGTATTTTACATTATTTTTGCGTCCAAAGTGAACCTAGTACCTGATGGAAAGTACAACTGGACCAAAGTAGTATTGAACTGATAGAAGAATTGTTTTTATTTCTCACCAATTAATATAATTATATTAGGCCATCAGCCTCAAGGTTTAAGAGGACGATCGAGAATCTCGGCGGTCGCGGGTTCAAACCCCAGGCACACACCTCTGACTTTTCGAAGTTAAGTGTGTATTCACAATGAGTTATCACTTACTTTAACGATGAAGGAAAACATGGTGAGGAAACCTGCACACCTAAAAAAGTTTTTAGGAATTTCTTAGGTGTGTAGTCCGCTATCCCGCACTAGGCCAGCGTGGTGGACTAAGGCCTAAACCCTCTCAGTTGTAGAGGAGGCCCGTGCCGAGCAGTGGGGCGTATACGGGATGATGACGATGATGATGATGTTGATGATGACGATGATGAATGGCGACTGCATGCAGCAGAAATGCGAATGTTGCGATGGATGTGTGGGGTAACACGGTTTGACAAAGTGAGGAATGAATATGTTAGAGGAAGTCTGAAAGTAGCTCCTGTGATAGAAAAGCTGAAAGGAAACCATCTGTCGTGGTATGGGCATCTTATGAGGAGGGATGAATCATACGTAGGTAAAAAGGTGATGGATATGGAAGTTGATGGATGTGCGAGCAGAGGAAGGCCAAAGAAAAGATGGATGGAGTGCGTGACTGAAGATATGAATATAAAAGGGGTGAATGAAGAGATGACGGCTGATAAGGATGTGTGGAAGGATAAAACATACCGCGCCGACCCCAAATGAAATTGAGAACAGGGCAAGGAGATGATGATGATGGAATTCAAAATTGCGCCCGGGCGGGCCTAGTTATTGACGTAAACTGTTGGTTGACGTCGGTTGTCTGCTAGACTGGGTGGTGGTGGCGGCACTTTCGGCTGTTTGGGTACCTGTTTCTTGTTCTCGGGGTTCTTCCAGCACAGGTTGGCGAGCGTGCGCACGAGCGCCCCCTTGAACCCGAACGCGACGTGCCGCTCCACGCTCTGCACGCACGTCACCGTCTTCTTCGGAGTGCTCATGTCCACCGCGCCCAACCTACAATTTATAAAAAAATATCTTTCTTTACATACATACACGCCAGTGGCGGTACTTCCATAAAAGCCCAGAAGCGTTACACGTTAATTGTGTAATGTCTAGTTTATAATTGTTTATTGTGGGGTCAGTATATTCTTATTTATATGTATGTCAAATTGCTTTTGTTAAATAAAGATAAGCTTAAAAATTTTTATTATTATAATGGGCTTTTTTTTCAATTCACGCCTGTATTTCCCGAAGGGGTAGGCAGAGGTGCACTTCTGCACCCGTATTTTGCCAGGTACATATGTATCAGTCCCACGTAATAGGGGGCGAGCCTGTTGCCGTTTTTCGGGCACATTTCCAAAATCCGTGCTGCTATTGAAAATTTCCTAATGGAAAAACCCAATAACACTTTGTCCGGCCAGGGAATCGAGCCCGGGACCTATAGATCGCAGGCCGCGAGACAACGAGGCAGTCAACGAGAGCTAGATTATATCTTATAAGCAGGCAATAATTACCTCGTCTTCTGCGATTCTGGTGAGTCGATCTTAACAGACGGCACTTTGGCTACGTTATCATCAGAAATCTTCACTTCCTTGGCTGGTTCACTCTTCTTTTCCACATTAGCAGTATCCCCTCTAGTTTTATCCGAAGATATACCAAGAATCTTCTGCAGCTGCTCACTCAGGTCAAAATCAGTTGACAGATTCTGACTCTTCTTCACCTCCTTTGGCGTGTCTGGGGACTGCTTCTGAGATTCAGTTTCCTGCTGCATATCTGCTAATGGTGGGGATATTTCACTGGGTGACGTTTTCACTTCACTCTTCACTTCTTCTTTTGGCAAATGTATTTCTGTTGGGGGATCATTTGGAGAACTTTCTTGGGAGTCAGTTAAGCTGTTAGGTTGCAAATCTAGTCTTGGTTGCAGAGCTACTGGTATCACCTCAGCTATGGTATTCATGCTGCCGTTGGGCGATGTTGAGTCGATTATCAATGGCGGTTCTGTGTCATCGCCTATATCGATTTTGTGCTCAAGACTGATCCTGCGAGTTGGCAGCGATATGCGATCGTCACTAGTTTTGGGCACGGAACTGCTGCGTTTGTACGCTACTTTAGACAGATCTGAGTCGATTTTCACTGAATTACTCCTGCCGTTCTTCATCTCTGGTAGGGACTCTACGAATTTAAGAGGTTGTTGAAGATTGTCTATGTTGCCGTCCAGCCTGTCCATGAATGGGGGCAGTTCAGTGCACTCGAAGTATTGCTCGCTGCTCTCGGATTCCGTGCATTCTGATGTTGTTTCGTTGCAGGAGAGCATGTTGTCTGCCGAATCGTTTTTGGTCAAAGGATCTGTAAAATTCCAAATTAATTGTAAAAGAAACTGTCTTCATAAATAAAGTTTGCATGTATTTTTTTAACTTTCAGCTTGTTTATTATGACGCTGTAGTTTCGATCCCCGCACCGAGACAAATGATCCACAATGACAAACTAAGGCTCGACCGAGATGGGTTTTTCGTTCTCGGCCGTGACCGAGACCGAGAACAAAATGATATCTCGGCCGAGACCGAGAGCCGAGACCGAGAATATACAAAGCGTGAAATTTTTGATTTTTAATACTGTTAACTTTTTAATACACTACTAATTGTTTAACAAAATTAACTGTTTTAATAATCAAAGTTAAATAACATTATATTATAACATAAAAAAAGCAATTTTTCGGCATTTTCGCCCTTCAAAGAGTGTCGCCTCTCGTCATACAATTGTCCAGCTTTGCTAAACAGTTTGACGGTCCCCAAGAACAAAATCTTATCTGCAAAATGCTCTACTGCAGTATAAAGGTTTTAAATTAAGTGAAAATATAAATATAAATTACTCACTCACATCAAAAATATATATTTTTTTAAGAAATAATTTTCTTTTTCTCAAATATATATTTTTGAGGTGAGTGAGTAATTTATATTTATATTTTCACTTAATTTAAAGACTCTATACTGCAGTAGAGCATTTTGCAGATAAGATTTTGTTCTTGGGGACCGTTGAGTTGTTCACTTGCTACGCTAGTAGGCGGCGCAGACTCGAACTCGGACTTCGAAAGACTCGAACGGGGCAAAGGCGGCCGGCCGCAGTTCGCCAGACGGGACTTCAACCAATCACAATTCAGCCTCTCACGCACTTACACCGATCGACTTCGCGCTGCGGCGCGTGGCCACGCGCGATAAAATTTGAATGCCGATCCGAACAAAGTTACAATCTCGGTCATGACCG
Organism: Hemaris fuciformis; assembly: GCA_907164795.1. NCBI lineage: Eukaryota > Metazoa > Arthropoda > Insecta > Lepidoptera > Sphingidae > Hemaris > Hemaris fuciformis. The sequence goes on from OU015452.1 coordinate 2,694,830, forward strand.
AGAATCTCGGCTGTAATTAGCCGAGAACCGAGACAAAATTCTCGGTTGGATTTGTAGCCGAGAATGCCGAGACCGAGATCTCGGTCGAGCCTTACAAATAACATGTTGGATTTTTTATTTTTTATTAGTGGTATGGTAAAGTGACCAAGCAGTGTCATGGTACCAAATAGTGATATACTGAAACCTTTTGTCACTTGCTAACATCGCATCTCATTAGTTGCATTTTCATTTATTGCAGGTTTTGTATCAAATATAATTATTTACAGAATCTGTCAATACTTACTTTCAATAGGTGTAGTAGCCGGCACTATGGTCTCATCGTTGATAAGTTGTTTGCCAGTAGCTTCATACAACTTGTTCAATGAAGAGAAGAAGTTGTTACTCTGCTTGCCCAGCTTGTGGATAGCTTGAAGAAGAACTGCAAATAAATGTACAAAATCAAACATGTATTAGCATTAAACTCTCTTTTTGTTACAATGCACATTCAAGGTATGTAATAGATAATTGAGATTAGCTACTACAAAACAATTTATTGTTTTATAGGATTTCATTCCTGATATAGTGATAAAAATAGAACCTATTACGGTTCAGAAATCAGCTTCATAAAAGTCGATGGGCATAGGCCTCCATCACAAAAGTGTGGGGATAGGCCCTAGTCTGTCAAAATGGCCTACTGCAGTAAGATATAGCAGATTTTGTAGAAAATTATAGAATTTATGTGTAGGAGTAAACTCCTATTATATTCAAGACTTCATAAATATAATTTATAAAAAATATTACTATCAATACTCACAAGCACAATTGATAAACAATGATGTGTCACTCTGCAAGCAATCCATATAGGCATCCATACTTGACGCAGTTGCTATTATCTCCAACAAAAACACAACTTCTTGTGGCTCAATAGAGTTCACATATTTGTCAACAGTCTTTAAAATACAATCAGATTTACTCTTAAATTCATGCGCCATGAACTTGACAAAGTTTACCGACACATTAATATCCTGTGACTCATTTGACATTAGTATGTTGTATGCCAGATTCAAAACAAGCATTCTACATTCCGGTTCCAGTTTAGAATACAATTTCTCTATGTATGTATTCTCTACTCCTATAAGATACTCAATAATCAAGTGTGGGTACTCAGTGTTGCCATTATTGTACATGTATGCCAACGAATTGAGTAACATTACATCATCTGGCAACACATTTGGTTGTCCAAGGAGTATATTGTACACTATCATAGCTGCTGCAGTTGCAATTTTATCATTCTGCCCAACCAAACAATTCAATATTATTGTGTCAAATTTGTTCCAAATCATGATTTGATTAAAAGGGTTGTTGACAACAAGGTTTCCCAACGTCTGAACTAGTACTATCATAGATTTTTTGAGCTCTTCATTTAAGAAGTTGACACTTGGATGTTGGTATTCGGTGGCTAACATATACATAGAGTCTAATATTGATAGTTCCTTAGATATATAGGTTTGCATTTTAGTGCCAGCTGCTGCACAGGATCGAACAAGTCGAAGGCATTGCTCCGCAACAGCTAGGGTGCTACAGTTGTATGATGCTTGTTCAATATCTAATCTCATAATGTGAAGTACCTCAGCTATAAGGCGAAGTGTGTATTCTGATGCCTTTTTTCTGAAAGAGATGGTAAGTAATTGTAAATTTCTTTTGTTTCTTTTAATGTGCATTTATGTCCACTATTGGGAACTAAATAATGAACTCAAATTTTAAAAACCTCAACATCTAAACCCTCGAAATCAGGATGTTGACAAACCGTTTTTCTTTTACAGAAAGGGTTCGGCAACTTTTATTTAATTGTATGTCAGAAGTATCATAGTATGTGTATATATGTATATATATATATATATATATATATATATATATATTTATCTATGTATGTATATGTATATATATATTGCATTGTCGATATTTATGCACCTTTTTCGTGTTTCTCTGCACCACCCTAAGGTTGACTGGCAGATAATGCCTTAGGCATTAAGTCCGCCTTTATACTTTTATGTATATGAAGCATAAATAAATAAATAAATCTATGGGCAACTTAACAATATATAATTAAGAAGTTGCTTCTTAGTTGTAAAATATTTATACACCTTTAAATTAAAGCTACATTAAAAAAAACTAGTGATATTTACAAGCCTGGAAGATGTTAATACAAGGAGATGGATAATTACATTAGAATCGTTATGTAAGGAATAAATGAAGATTTAAATTTTCTCAGAGTAATATCAGTTTAAATAATATTAGATTAAGTGCAGAGTATTTCGAAGTTTTTCATAATAATTAATCACTAAAAGAAGTCTAAAATTGGACGTAACCCTCCCGTAACTTGCTGGTTAACAATTTTGATAAAGCCACGATGAGCTGATACATGCACTTACGGTCTTAATCGTCCAGTTTCGGCATCTCGAGAAAGTTGCGCTTCTGCGCGCAACATCTCTTCGACAGCGTCCCATTCTCCTGCTTCCAGTTGGAAATTGATAAGTTTGGCGTCTAAAAGTATTTCCTCGGCAAACCACACGCTTTTATCTCGAGACATTTTTGTGTAAAGTAGTATTTAGACGGAAAACACGAGAAAATAAAAAACACACGTACATTTCAGATTTGACATTATAACAGATGGCACTGGTTGACACTTGACACTTCTGCTTGACAGCTACTCAGTATTGCCAATTTAGGTTTTACATAAATAAAACCCAGTAACTTATTAAAGTATAATCGACTAAAAAATGTCACTTAAAAAAACTTGAATAAGGATTAACTTTCCTATAGATCACTAATTGTAACTACCATTATATTTATGTGATTTCTTTTTACCTTATTTTCAAATTAAAATACCAAGTGGCAATTTTTATTTTTCTGAAATTAGTCGAGTAAACAAACCACTGTAAAGCCAAGAGCTTCTTTCTCAATACCCAAATACGTTTTAATAAGTGCAATCGTTTATTTTTTCTGTATCTATCAAAAAATATATATAATAAGGTGGTAATTTTACGTCGATTTTGGAATGTTAACAAGTAAATTTACGCGAAAAGTGTGTACACCCCAAACAGTGATAGTCGCTTGCACCCGCCCCCGCTCCTCCGTCGGTCGAATGAACAAACGGCGAGAATGGCATTTGTGCGTGAAATTATAGAAGTTTTTATGTGAACAACTGCATATTTCTCACAATACCGAGTTGGACCGGCGACCTTTGCTGCAACAGTGCAATTATAACATAAAGTGCTGCGTTATGAGTGATTTTAGAGCGATTTTGTGTAGATTTTTTTTTGAGTGACTCGTACAGGGTGGTATCCCGTGGATTTGGTTTCGTTGTGTCGTGCAATAATGGACATGCTTCCCGCTAACATCGTCGGAATTTAAAATATTCGGTGAGTCATCAACGTTTTGAGCTAAACTCGCATAGACAGTTGTATTGGTCTTTTATGCATTCTCTAAAAATACCTTTGGTAACTTGCAATTGTATACCGTGTCGTTTTAGTTTCGCTATTTATAACTTATATGTTTTGTTTTGTCCAACGCTTCCTCGTTTTCTACGTTACAAAGAATGTAAACATTCCAATTTTATTTTCGTAACACAAAAGTTGTTGGTAATTTTAGAGAGTAACGTTGTTTCCCAGTATTGCAGCTGTCAACATGAAAAATCTTGTTTTGTTCAATGAATTTAATTTAATAATTTAGGAAATAAAATTGTAATCGTTTTGGCATAATCTCGTATAAAATATATGCGTTTTTTGCAGTCTAGAAATATCCATTTCAGTTGTAATAGATATATCAAATAGTATCTTATCAATGATTTGCAACCAAATTGGCATTTACATCGTATACGCAAATTCAGTATCATGCTAGCACCTTCAGAGGAGTAAGAGAAAGTGTAATATCATAGGCATTAATGTATACTAACCAAAGTGAATGATCTATCTTCTATCATAAAAAAGTGATCATGTTACTAGCAGCTTAAATATTTATTAAGATGCTAGGTAAATTTTTACTCATTAACTAACAGAAAAGTGAACCCCAGACTTCTATGCAAAAGATATTAGTTTAAACTAGATTAATGGTACAATAAGCACTATCATAATACCTACTGCATGTAAACATAACTACATTTCAAGTGTTTGATATGATGTTCATAATCCTGGCATGTGTCAGTTAGTACTTTTCTATTAGTCATGCATTGTTTTTTCTCATCAGGACCTACTGTTCTGTACAAGAATAAAGACAGCTGATGTCAATGGTGATGTAAATATGTATTGTTGGTAGAATTATGTCAGAACTTAGACATAAATGTTCATTCAATATTTTTCGGCCTTATAGTCACATGTTTACACAGAGGGAGGTTAGACTTAGACTCTCTAGGTTTCTGGATTTCCTATTGTGTAATAAATAGTAATGTAGAAGTCTATTTAATACAAGTTTTGATTAGTGTAAGAGTAGCAGAGGAAAAAGCTCTTATTATTTTCCAATTGAAAACATATAAAATCTATTTATGTGTATTTATTTCATATAAAACTTGTTTTCATTACCCAAGTCACAGTTATTGGATGCTTGTATTATTATATCAAATATTATGACTTAATTTAATATAATTTTAATATGTTGCATTGTAAGTAATTGTCTTGTTTTGCCAAACAACTATTGTATTAGGTGTTAAATAAACAAAAAACAACAGCCTTAGCTAGGGCCATACTTATAATAAAACATTAAATACTCCTGCCTAATCTTTTACACAATTTAATGGGATATCCATCTTCATATAGCTAGAGTAAATGATTGCTCCATACCTGTTGGTAAGTGCAACATAGTCTAATACATTATTTTTCTACAAATGAGATTATTCAAATCTCACCCTTTAGTGCAGTGGTACCACAATGCAATATGGTATTTTTAACTTTTGTATTAATTTTTGGCAACAATATAGCCATTTTATTTTTAAATTTGAAAAATATGCATTAGTAAGCATCAAAATCTAAAATGCCAGTTCCCTTGGGAAATATTTTGTAAGCCTTAATACAAATTTCAATATTTTTAACTGCTGCAAAAACTTTGAATTCCCACACAACTTGTATTTTTTTTAAAATATATTTTATGTGTTCATGTTTCCTATGCTTCCATTGCTAAAGTTCTGTAATACTTCACAAAACATCAAACATATCTCATTTATGGTTGCAACAAAATTAATTTCTAGTTAAAACATAGTGATAAAACCTGCACACCTAAAAGTTCTTAGGAATTTCTTAGGTGTGTAGTCCGCCAACCTGCACTAGGCCAGCGTTGTGGACTAACCCTCTCAGTTGTAGAGGAGGCCCGTGCCTAGCAGTGGGACATATTTGGGCTGATGATGATGAGTTTTAGTATTTAAGTCTAACTCATTTTAGACATAGAGGAGGACCGTACCCAATTGTAATTTATGACATAAAAATAAATGTTTATGTAATAATTCTACATGACACAACAAGAGCATTTTTAACTTACATAAGATACAAGTATGTTTTTTCTTTTAAATACTTTTTCCAGCTTCTGCCAAAAGATATCATCATAATTTGTCTGATATAGTGATAATGAGGTCTAATAGGCAGCAGATAAGAGATGACTTAAATAAATAAGTTATTTATAATCTCTATGCAAATCAAACAAAATTACACTATAAATAAACATTCTTATCTCCTCAAAAACAATATTTGCAAATTTTTTGAAAATATTTAGAACAATACAGTCAGTTTGACTAAGTGTTAAATTTACCATGGTAATTAATATTTACCAGACATGGCTTGTAATGTAACTAGTGATGACAGAAACTCAAGTCCTTTTAGTCATTTATAATAAGACTAGCCGTTTTTTACATGACTGCTCTAAAATTGAGACTGTAGTTGTTGACTAACAACTACAGTCTATATATAAGACTTTATGTAATATGACTCAGTTGGTTAACATACAAGACTAGTAGACTGAAACAACTTAAACAACTAAACGGTTTAAACAACTAAAAGGCTTAAACTACTGTAGTCCTTTACAAAAGAACTGGTGTATACTGGTGTGTAATAGTGCCTGGAGAGGACCTTTCCTTTAGTTAAAAAACCGTTGTTGCAGGTAGAATACTTTTTTCCCTAGGCGGTACATAAGCACTAGTTACATCCACACCACATCCAACACACACGCCTTACGACTCACGTCTCCCCAGGCGATGAGTTGCCAGTCTTTTAAGTTCTTTAAGCTGTGTAAGTCAGTTCAGTTCAGTTCAGTTCTTAGTTTGTGGCTTTTGCGATATTATCATGCCACAATTCAGCCAAGGTCACGTTATATGGAGAATAATAATAGTAAAAAAAAAACAGGGGACAGAAAACAATTATTTTTTTTTGTTTTTTTTTATTAAGTTACCAAGCAGATCTGAAACAAAAATTGCCGCGTTGAAGCTGTTTAAGTAACTGCTCAGTCTTTTACGTTAAAAGACTTCGACTAAAAAGGCTAGTCTTATGACTAAAGGTTGGGGACTAAAAGACTGAGTCAGTCGTGAGTCGTCAAAAACAAGGCGAGTCTTTATTATACGACTTAAAAGCCTGAATCTCTTTCAGCACTAAATGTAACTATTGTATTGTCTATAATTGAAATGTGGTTACAAACCCATATTTATCCCATTGTGGTTAACCCCCTCTATGGTTAAAAGAAGTATAGTCTTACAATTAGTGTCCCTCACTGGCCTATTTCAAAATGCGGCCGCTGAGATGTCGTTGCGACCGCTCACGACAAGCGGCAGGTATTTCTACACCCTCATTTCGTTGACTGCCTTTTGTCTTTTCTTAGGCACAAATCCGGATTCCATGCTTGTACTACATGCTGGTATCATACGGAAAACCATTACTTACATATTGCCGGATTCGATATTCTAATCAGGGACCACTCTATCGTACGCCGCACACTTTTGTCGCAGAAACAATGAGGAAATTCCACAATTACTGTCATAATGAGGATTAAACAGTTTTCTGGCATTTTAAGAAGAGTTTTTAGCAATAAAATTTAGAATTCCAATGCTGAGCTCCCTCTCGATTCCTTTGACTTTGATGGACTACGCAAATAAATTTCCTGGAGGATTTAACCCGCGCCCCTCTAGTTTAACATTTAGCGTTTCATATAACAGACTTTTAATAGCAAGCTTTCTGTATGTTCTTGCTTTATTACCTTATATAACTTACCTAACATTAATAAATAATTGTTTGACTTTTCCTTACATATCTTCCACTCAATAATTACTACTTCAGTCACTTCAGTGCGAAGTAATCTTTGAAATAAACATTTTATTTGAAATGATTAAACTGTTTTTTTTTGTAAAATTTGTTCACCAATCGTTTGAAAAAGTTATAAGTAAGGCTTTTAGCCTGGTTGCCAAGCCGCTCTAGGCCATCGTCCACCACGCTTGGGCTTAAACCCTCTCAGTGGTAGAGGAGGCCCGTGTCCAGCAGTAAGACGTATATGGGCTGATGATAATATAAGGCTTTTTCAAAGATTCAGTCATTTTGCGTCTATTTTTATTTATTTTTTGTTGTTTCGCTTAAACGACATGTGTCTAAAGAAATGCAGACTATGGGATGTTTAGTGAGCACAGACGTAATCAACGTTCATAAGTCGGACCTAGAAAGTTTAACCTTGACAAGGATAATTTTTATCTCGGTAAGTGACACGTCTCAAAGACTTTTATTAATTCATACTAAATTAGCTTTCATTTATTATTTAACAGGATAAAAGGTGAACAACTGAGTGAGTCTCAATTAAATTAATTAAATTAAACGGTAATTCAGATTCAATCTCTTCAAACCAAATACTAAAATTGACGAAGATGTAGAGTGTAGACGAAAGTTTTATGGTAAGATAAACAGTTTCAGTAAATCAAGAAATTATGTCAAATTATATTTATGATTTCCGTCTACTCGGAGATAACGTTGGCAATCAATTAAACATAGAATAGGAAATCGATTGAACTCTTGACTCGTGTCGATATGTTTGCTTCGACTAAATAGTAGCTTCGTAGCGTGGTTCTTCGCCAAATACTTTGTTATATTTCTTACCCAATTTTTTTGACTTAGTATTATGTCCTATGTCATTTGGACACATTTTCAGACTCCGTGCTGCTACTGAGAACAAACAGAAAAGAACAGAAAAACCAAATAACGCATTGCCTGACGCGTGAATTGAAACCGGGACCTCTAGATGGCACGGCACATCCTTGTGCCGCGAGACGACGAGTAGCAGTAGTATAGTATCTATAGTTCCATTAATCCTATTAATTAGGATTATTTTTGAAATATAAGTTTCCCCGATAAAAATTAAATATTTACTAATTATATATATATTTTTAAATCAACTGCCGCGTGGTCTCGCGGTACAAGTATGTGCCGTGCGATCTAGAAGTCCTGGGTTCAATTCCAATTCCCGAGTCGAACAAATTGTTATTGGGTTTTCCATTATAAAATTCTCAGTAGCAGCACGGAGTCTGAGGTGCCCGAAAACGGCAATAGGCTCGCCCCCTATTACGTGGGACTGATACATACCTGGCGAAATGTGGGTGCAGAAATGCACCTCTGCCTACCCCTTTGGTAAATACAGGCGTGAGGTTATGTATGTATATATGTTTTTTTTTATCCGGTCACATTCGACGTATTTCATTGGATTCCTCGATCTGCAAAAAGTTGTTCGAGTTTTTTTAAAGGGAAATTCTATATAGCAGTGCGAATCTCGGTAGTGTGCCCAATGTAAGGCAATAGTGTAGTAATAGTTAAAATATATTTTGCAAAAACTGAAAAGTTATGCGGATCTGCCTATCCTCTTAAGAGATACTTTAGAGTGGAGAGATTATGTGTGTGTGTAAAGATTCATACGGGCATATCAGTGTCCGCACAACTACACGTTACAAGTTTCACCTCATTTCTGACCTTATTTTGCCCTTTGCGTCAAGGTGGGACAGGCATAATTGGCTCGGTGAATAATTCAGTGTAGAAGCCCAACAAACATTTGCCAGCGTGGTTTATTTCTGGACTGAATAATTTTCGCGCAATTTTTGGTTGGGGATTTTCTATTATTAAAAAAACTTTGTATATTGTTGGAGAAGTTTTTCGTATACTTACACAGCAAACAGTTTTACAAAATGATATGGTTTTGTGACCACAGACATCACTAAATATTCTTTCAAGCAGCGCAAGACAAAAATATCTCAACAAATAATAAATTGAAAAATCAAACAGAAGTTACACAAATATCAGACAAAGGTGTATTTCTTTCTACACCTACATTTCCTGAGCTATATTTTAAGGGTCACCTAACATATGCGATCCTATATCGTTCCTCGGCACATTTCCAGATTGCTTAGTGCTCCTGAGAGTTTTCTATCGGAATAATCAGTAATATTTTAACATGACAGTGGGACTTCGGCCTTCCAGCCTGGTAGAGACCGGGATTATGTGGTACTAACTACTAACCTGGCAATTTAAAGCACGCACATGTAAGTTTACAAGTTGCAAAGCGTATCTATTAGTTAACAATTGCTCCATTTTATAGAAGAAAAATCACTATAAAATCTATGTATCAGGTCTCAGCAGGGATTTTGAGGGTATGAGTGGTTTGCAAACCTGTATTACGTCACCGTAATGGACTCAGACGTAAATCATTTACCTATAGGGTTGTGGTTAGGCAGTCTAAGTTTGGTTTGTCCATTTGTAGTAACAATGTTTATCTATCCATAATGTTTGTATATGTGTCTTGAGCTTTTACGAGGAACAAGTGAAGCGATTTGAATGATACATATGACATTTAGTTGGCCAAACACCGGCTTGTGAGACGAGAGGCAGGGGGTTCGATCCCCGCTCCGTGACGCATACATTTTGCGTGGTCCACATAAATTTGTTTCGGGTATGGGTGTTTGTGATACTGTAAATCTCTCCTAGTATCGTAGTGACGACTATCTTAGAGCGTATCTATCGGGTGTATCGATTTATTTATTTTTATTTATATGGGGATTCATAGGATCTTGGGCATCTTAGTTTAACAAAAATGCTCTCGGTGGAAGCTGAGAACCATCTATACAAGCGTTGACCTTTCACGCATTTTTAGTCACATACATAAAAAATATAAAAATGAACATATATTTAGGACAGCGTTATGATTAGAAATAGATCTCTTGTCATTTATGATATGATTGAGTTTATTTTGGTCTCGTTCTGTTACGAAAAGAAATGATATTTATAGTTCGTTTTTGCCACCGTATTAAAAATTACTGCCTCGTAGGCCCAGTGTCATAATTTAACATGGTCTCGAAATCAGATAATGTTTTGTTGTGCTTTTCCTTTTGAAAATTCTCTGAAGCAGCAGAGAATCTGATAATGTGTTTTTTAACGGTCGAGATTGTTCTGTTTAAGACCCGCCACGTGATCTTCTGCAACAAGACAAGAACGAGGCCATGATATAACGTGGAATTCATGATTGTAATGTTGGTAAATTTGTTGCAGGGCTTCCATCTGGGATGGATGAGGGTCTGTTGAACGACCTGCTGGAGTGCTCCGTGTGCTTGGAGCGGCTCGACACCTCCTCCCGAGTCCTGCCGTGCCAGCACACATTCTGTCTCAAATGTTTGAAGGTAGGCCTATGTAATGCGTATTGATGTCATCACTTTTGTGTACATTCACGTTTTTATAAACGTCAGTTAATTTAACTAATTAAACATGTTTTTTCTCGTAGTCTCCAACGTCACATCAATCAATAGAGAGAGCCAAGGCAAGCTTAAGTAGTAATTAAATTAATTTACGTTTGTAAGTAAGTCCGTCAATGTTAAAGTTTGAAAACTGTAAATTTTAAAATATGCAGAGTTTAATATGTATTCTCAAAAATATGCCCTGATAATGTGCATGAGTCAACAAAGAACATGATAATTCTCACGACCGCGAGTCAATATTATTGTAACAAATTCACGGAGTTATTTCAACAACATGTGTTTAAATTTCACAACATAAAAGAGCACAGAGTGCTCTCGCTAATGTAAACATCGTAAATTAAAATACATCTTTAATAATAACTTAATTGTGTTGCCAATGAACAGACACGGATGAAGTGGGATTTTTCTACGCGGAAAGAAATTATTAAAATGTACCAGCTGATGTAACGCTTGAGGGTTACCACAAAAAAATTAAATAAAATAAAAAAATTAATAAAATGTTAATATTTATAATAATAATTACGTATCTTCTCACTCAAATTCTTTGATTACATCAAAAATATTTTAATCGTCCTCGGGTTCATTATATTCTCTATTTTAAATAGGTTATTAATATCAACTGATATATAATTTAATATTAAAAGTCAGAGTCTGCGTTCTTTGCTTGTTGGAATTCAATAATATCACAGTTGGCAACCCTGTATAATTAACTTACATGAAGCCGGTATAATAAATTAATAATTCGGCGCATTAATTTTGATCGTACACTGTAATAAAACCTTGTGAAAATAATTTAATATCTTAAGCTTTTGTGAAGAAGCAAATGAGAAATCTAAGAAATTCTAATTCGATCCTCAGTAAAAAATTACGTTTCGTATTGCTGTGGGAGTTTCTTGCTGTTTCTTTTCCACAGCGATGACACGTTCCGAAGCGGCGATACCATATTTTATTTGACGATTTAAAAGTACTTTTAAAAGTTTTCTTTTCGGTTTTTTTCACCACATCTTGTCGGAGCCGTTATCTGACCAGGCCTTTTTGCTATTTAAATTTGTATATAATAGTTTAGTTATAGTTTATAGTATAGATACGATGGGACTGACGTGTATGGTGTCAAAAGTCCCTTTTTAATTGAATGAAATAAAAGTCTTCTTAATGAAAGATTATTTTGACTTTGGCTTTGTTGGAATTAATGTCCTGGGACTTTGAAATGTAAATATTTATTTTGATGTAATCGATTAGAAAATTGCGTGGTAAAACATCAATTTTGAAAGAGTAACATTATCTTTTATTTTCTACTCATTGTAAAAGTCGATGTAATGGCAAACACGAGTAGCAAACTCCTTTACAGTCTCTCGCATAGGTAGTGACACCACGCTGAGTTGAATGAGATTGTCGGCAGCTGAATTTGCTGGTGGCACATTATTCGTGTCAGTTTGGAAACCCGCAACCGTGCGCACATTGCACAATGCCTCTTATTCTTATTCTTAGTCAGTCATCAGAAGGCCGGCATGATTTTCATCATTGGTGAAAGGTTTCAAAGGTTTGTTTTTACCAGTTTATCAGATCGCGAGCAAAAGCGAGCAAAGGCAAAGAGATTTGTGGCACATGTTTGTTAACTTGAGCCTATGTTTATAAGTTTATATTTGAGTATGTATGTGGTGGACTAAGGCCTAAACGCTCTCAGTTGTAGAGGAGACTTATATGGGCTGCAGTGGGACGTATATGGGCTGATGATGATGATGATGATGACCGTCTCGTGGTCTCGCAGTACAAGTATGTGCCGTGCGATCTAGAGATCTCGTGTCCGACAGTATCATTGGGTTTTTTCGTTAGGATGTTCTCAGTAGCAACACGAAGTCTGGAAATGTGCCCGAAAAACGGCAATAGGCACGCCCTCTATTACGTGGGACTGATACATACCTGGCCAATTGTGAGTGCAGACATGTACCTCTGCCTACCCCTTCGGGGAATGTAGGCGTTAGGTTATGTATATATGTTATTATGTATTGGATCCGTCGCACAGAACGGTTACGACCAAAACCTCCACTCATGTATTTAGCGGCGACTTAGTCCGATTATGTTATTATGTCAGCCGTTGAAAGAAGCCGGATGAATACGTATTTACGAAGACTAAGTAATGTCAAAGTCATCATCATGTAATGTGGTACCTAGAAGTACATCTCATTGGTACAAATTCAATGCCACATACAAAATATACAAAAAGTATGATTGCGGCTAGGACTAGTTGTGCATCTCTCTGCTTTATTGAAGTATGTGCTTGTTTTTAATGAATAAATACGTACTTAAACAGTGAAGGAGAACATCGTCTCACAAAAAAAAACAATGAAAATAATAGTTTTTCTTCAGTGAATACGATTGCGAATGCACAAACAATGCTAACAGTTCAAAATAGGATTCCTCTTCCACTTCGTAATATATTTGACCAAATTAATGTCCTAATTGTATCTCATTATATCATATTCTACGTAATACGTGAAAGCCGAATTGAAATGTCGCACATTGTACATAGATTGTAACATAACAAAAAAGTCATGTGTGCCCACCGGCTGCCCCTTCAGTAAGTGCCTACGAATTAGAACGAGCTAACACAAACAAACGCCGCACGTTGTACTCTCACGTTGAAAAGCGTTAACGTTCAATTGTTTGACTTTATTATTATCGACTATAAAGTAATCAGCGATTATTTTGCCTTTTGTTCGTTGAGTATTATTGCCGGTTATAAAAATATTTTTCTGTTTAGCTTACATTTTTCAACTCATATCCAAAATAAGACATCTTCAACGATCATCAATCCAATCCAATCCATCAGCCAACGATCATACACCGATCATAATGTAAATAGCTTTGATGACGGAGATAATAAAAAAATGTATTAGAAATAAGGGTAACAAATAGGCCGTCAGTAAATAATGAAGACGGCAGTTTAATATAAATAAACAATGATCAAAGGGAAACATTTATTTCCGAATTGGCGCCATTTTCCCAAAACAGAAAAGTTTTCGGTTCTAATTTAAGAGAACGACAAAGTTACCCTGATTATAAGTGTAAAGCGGTCCAAATAAAATGTCGACTGGCATGGACCGATTACGATCATCTCCAGACACAATCATGCCGAGCTGTTCGAAAGCGGATGTGCACAGGCTGATTCCGGAACGCGGAACACCTGCGTGGGTAACTACGGCGGGCTGTGCACCTTGTGGTCGCTATCCAAGCGGATAACACGCCACAAACAAGTGGGGATAATATCTCCTTTTTTATAACGTATATCCAAAAGTATCTTTACGTCATGTAAAGACATTACGTAAATTCTGAGACTATAACGTCAATTTGAATTCAGTGATAATTTCTAACGGTTTTTTGTTCAATTATGACGTCAACACCAATGAAGTGCGTGGGTACAAAAGAAATAATAAGATGTTGAGATGCATTCTATACACTCGTCAATCTAAAAAATTACTGTTCAATTATTCAGCCGCTTTGTTGTAGTTTACTTACATTTCTTTTGTTTTCACAATAATAAAAAAAATAGGAATGGCGCCATTTTTTAAGGGAAATATTTCAATACATCTTCCATTCACGCATGCGGCGCTAGAAACGTTTTACTCGCGAAGTGTGTAGTGTCGTGATTTACCACTTAGCTCTCATCTCGACGTGTCGCGAGATTGCAGCGTGACTCACAGCCGGCATCACAGAGTCCGATGCAGCGAAATGGAAAGCTAAAGACTGATGGTAGGGCATTGATAACTCGATACCGTACGCTGTTGCGGTGTATTTGTAAAACGTTGTTCACCTTATATCCGGGCGGATAGCAATATCCTACCAGTAAATTGCGCCTCCGACTATGTCACTCGCTGAATGAATATCAACGGTAGTTCTAAATATTGATGTTCTGAGAAGTTGACTTTGGTCACAGCAACCGATGCAATTGAGAAATTTCCATCCGAATTTTGATGGTATGATCCAGGGCACTTATATCAAAGAAAAAAAAACTACTTTGTGTTGCTGAGGGAGTTTCTTGATATTTCTTCTCCCCAGCGATAACATGTTCCGAAGCGGCGATAGTTTATTTAAAGTGACTATTATTAATAAGTAGTCGTAAAAAATATATTGAATAAAGATTATTTTGACTTTTAGTCTAGCTTGGTTACTAATCATCATTTTAGTCTTCTCATGGCAAAAACATCAAACACCTTATGTCAAGTGTTATATAAATGCAATGCACTATCAATGTACTTATAACAACCACATACATTTAATACTTATTGTATGGAAAACGTGGGGGAAAATGACCACAACCCTCCAGTAAGCAGCAAAGAAGTAACTAGAAGGATGAAACATCCTCAAATGACTCTCAATCGAAGAACACGAAAACTATATTTTTTGCTATAAAGGTGAAACGATCGGACTAAATAAATTAAGAAAGCCAAGGACAGAGAAATCTGGAATAAGCTGGAGGAGGCCTTTACCCAATTTGGGGTTCCAATCAGTGATAACGAAGACTACAACGGTGACACTAAACTTATATGATTCTTAAAAAAAAAAAAAAAAAAAAAAAATTAGAGAAACAAATAATAAATACCTACGTGTCTTACAATAGATTTAAGGAATTTTGTATATTTTGTTCTGGTTGGAAATAAACGGGCTTATTATTATTATGTATGGAAAACGTCAATTGTTATTTTTTTGTCGGGATATATTTTATCGCTAATGAATTCGTAATCACCGTAGCTATTACCTGCCTTAGTTTCCGATCACGATCTGAATACACCCTGTATATGGCTATAGAAAAACAGAAAATATACATTTTATCTCACTGTTGAACACTCATGAGTCGTACACTCAAGTACAGAATAATGTCCCGGCACGGAATGATGAAGTGTGTCTAAGAGTTGTGGCGAAATGGCGTGCCGAGTACACGGGCTGTTGCGACTTTTACGTTCGCATGTACGCGCGCATCCTGCGCCACGGGGCCCCGACGAGCGCCGCGTAAATACACGCTTTATAGCCGGCCCTAATCTAAACGGTACGCCGTTTGCTTTGACTCACTGATTGAGTCATCCGAGAGACATCAATAATAGCGCCGATGCACTTGTTCGATAACAGTGTATCGCGTGTTTTTTAAATTTTATGTGTAAGGGAATTGTGCGGGGAAGTTTCTGGAATTATATTTAATGACATTATAGATCGTGTGGTTATAGATTTACTGCCTCGTGGTCTCGCAGCACAAGTATGTGCCGTGCGATCTAAATGTCTCGGGTTCGATTTACAAGTCGGGCTTTTAGGGTTTATCCATTAGGTAATGCTCAGTACCAGAACAGAGTCTGGAATTGTGCTCGATACACGGCATTAGGCTCGCCATCTATTACGTGGGACTGAGACATACCTGGCGAAATGTACCTCTGCCTACCCCTTCCGGAAATACAGACAAGAGGTTATGTATGTATCCAATATCTAGAGAACTTAGTAATGACCTTTTCAGGATTTTTTAGGAGATTTCTTTACGATCAATCTATGTTTATTTCTCAATTGGCGAAATTCGTATGCAAAAATGTACCTCTGCTAACCCATTGGAAAAAAAAAACGTTTGGTTATGTTTTTATGAGTGTATGCAAGGAGATTATATATTTTTTTTGAATCAATCGATTAATATTTGTTGCATACTATATGCAATAACCGTATAAGTAGTCTCACTTAATTGCAAAAAAATGTAAAGATGTGACGACGACTTTATTTTCATATTAATAACTGACTAATTAATATCATGACGGCTGACAGGGATGTTTGGAAGGATAAAACATACTGCGCCGACCCCAAATAAAAATTGGGAACAGAGCAAGAGAATGATGATGAACTTTTTTATCTATTAAATATGCATCACATCCGGTTCCACTGAATATAACTAATGTAAATAAAGCTGAACAATTTGTTTATTTGCTCGAATGCGCAAATCTCAGGAAGTACTGGTCATATTTGTAAAAAATCTTTTAGTGTTAAATAGCCGTTTTATCGAGAAAGGCATTCCATTACACTACGATCAATAGAAGCAGAACAGCAAAAACAGGGAAAGAATATTCCTCGTGAAGTCTGATGTTTCGCTACTATTTTTTATTACTATTAACTAACATGTATTGAAAGTAGTAAACGCCAATTCCTCACAATAGTAAATAGCGGTTTGCATCATGTGTGGTAGGGACCTTATATCCAGTTATCTAGAAGTTGTTCTGTTAATCCGGATCAGATCAGCCGTACTTATTATATCGGCCAATAAATTACCGGGTCCACAACTGGCTGGCCTTGAGACTCCTTCAATGCGTCATCGTGGCGGGGTTTTCGCCACGTGTTGTTGCTAGGCAGGGCAAAACACACTCACCTTAATTAATACGAAGGGATAAAAGCTTCTACGTGTTTAATTAAAAAATACCCAAAGATAGTTGTTATGAAAATAATTGTAAGGGGAACTGAATGTCATAAATACGGGTTAAGGTGTAAAAACTTTTTGTGTAAATAAAAATGTCAAAACTTGTCTATGGTATGTTGTAAGGTCTCCGTTCCGTGCTAGCTCTTAGCCGCATGAAAAAAAAAGTATAAAAATGTCCGGTTCGCTCCGAGGCCGCCGACCACACATCCTTCACGGAATAACAAAGCGGCGCGGATTGGCGATACCGGAACGTCAATTTACTTTTTTTACCCGAACGGCCTAAAGCGAGTTCTCAATACGAAAATATCTGTACATAAAAAAAAAAGATACGTGACGCACTTTTCCCACGGGTCTCGAAATTCGGTGTGGCGATTACCGGTCAGGTTTCTGTTACTTGATTCGTCGTCGACGCTGTAGCCTTGCCGGACTGAAATAAAAATATCATTTTTATTTCGTATCGGCTAAGTGCCACTCCGCTGTCCCAAGTTTCGGTCGTCATAAAGCATTTGAGTTAGATAAATAAGGATATAGAAAGAACAAAAAAAACCTTCCTCGAGGTTTAGGCACGCGGCCGAGAATATCACCGGTCGCGGGTTCAAACCCTAGGCACACACCTCTGTATATTCAAAGTTGTGTGTATTCACAATTAATCATCACGTACTTTATCGGTGAAGGAAAACATCATGAGAAAACATGCACATCTAAAAAAGTTCTTACGGAGTTCTTAGGTGTGTACTAGGCCAGCTTGGTGCACAGGCCTAAACCGTCTCACTTGTAAAGGAGGTCCGTGCCCAGCCGTGGGACGTTTAAGGGAAGGGCTAATGATGATGATGAAAAAAATCGGTCATATACAAGGTTTATACATGGCTGGAATAAAAAAAAGCTTTTTAAAGGCTTAGGCAAAAGGGGCTGGGGGTTCGACTCTCGCACCGACTAATGTAATTCTGGTTATAATGGGTATTTTGTTACTCACGACCCGAGATTCGTATCTCACTGTGGGGTCACAACTATTTGTGACGTTTGGGTGTATTATTTATAAAGGGTAAAGTTTATATCAAGTAAGTAATCTATTGAACAACTTAAACTTGTGTATTTATGAATACACTTTTCTTGAGTAGTGGTGGCTATTTTAATTTAGTAGCGAGTTGAAAATATAGACTGAGCGATTATTCGATCTTGATAACCTTATCCTCCTTGCTAACATTAGGAATGCGAAATGAATAATTTATTTTGATATTTTTTAAAATATTTTTTCTAGAGCCTTCATCAGTGACAGTTATAACGAGCAGTGGGTCCAACCGATTGCTAATTTGGCTGATTACTGATCAAGAATATGTTAATCCTCTCTGTGTAGGTACTCTAAACGGAGCGTATTTCAATAAAACTTCATTAATGCTTGTAAAAATAGTGGGGAATATTGGAGAATATAAATGAAGTCGCTTTTAGCACCACATTAATTATTTATGTTACTGTCGAATCAGTTTTGACGTCTGTCTCAAGATGAAATATCGTTATAAAACAACCACGACGCACCGCGGTGAGAACTTTCCGCTTATTATGAATTTATCAACTTCATACGAACTCATAAATACGCACATATCTCACGGACGCAGAGAACTAAGTAAAATGATCGTAAACAAATCTTGAAATCATTACTTATTAAGTTCTCTAGATATTGATGTATACATAACCTCACGCCTGTATTCCCGGAAGGTGTAGGCAGAGGTACATTTCGCCAGGTAAGTGTCAGTTCCACGTAATAGATGGCGAGTTTATTGCCGTTTTCCGGACAAATTTCCATGCTCCTATTCTAACTAAGATTTTCGTAATGGAAAAAACCAATAACACTTTGCCGGACTCGAGATTCAAACTCGGGTCCTTTAGATCGCATGGCACATACTTGAGCCACGAGACCACGAGGAAGTCAATCGATAGGTTTGGATCGAAGTACGAAACTTTGATTTTCGTAGTAAGCGCTTAGAGGGAATTGACGTAAGAATTTTTGAAGTTGTTGAAGTGATGGACTAAACGTTATTCCATCTCTATTGTAGAAGAAGGTGCTGATACTAGCTAGTCGTACTATCAAAATTGACTCATAAAACCGATGCTGTACCAAAAAGTATGATTGGGGCTTACTGATATAAATCATTACGACGCGACGTGTGCCTGCGTGCGATGAAGGGGTGCCAACACGTAAATAAAAAAACATAAATGTGTCTTTATGTTGGCAAGGGTTCACTCTGCTCATATTTTATGGTGAAGTTTAATGGATTTAAGTAATTGATGTAATACTTATTGAAAATTGTAGGTTTTGTACATTGTACTAGGCATTTAGATATGCCTTGTGTTGTTTTTTATTCGGTAATATTATTCGAAGGTTTTCAGGGTGCAAAATCATTATGTGAGTGACAAATACTCGTCATTCGTGGAAGCTGACGTTTGTGGTAAAGAACAATTGCTTTTACAAATCTTAAGAAAAAAAACAATTTATAAATGTATGTCGATGTATTATTTTTAAATTTGACAACCCTACGCCTGTCAGTAAATATTGAAAAGAACCAATGACTGTTATTTTTGTCCCATGAATATGTTACTCAGGTAAAATACGATTATGTCTCTATTAGGGTTCTTGCTTATCATGGAAAACCGTTTTGCGATTGATAAATTAAAAATATATTGTTTAAAGTACTTAAAAAAAAGTGTAAAGACAAGAAAATGAGAGAAAGTTCATACATATCACAAATCATTCGCTCCTGTTGCCAGTAAATTTTGGTACAAAAAACGTAGCATCAATTACACTAATGGACGTAACACGTAGCCTGCAGAATTGCCACCAAAAAAAATGAGTTGCATTTTACCAACAAGCTCCGCGGCTCACGAATACGTCCAGTTTCGCACGGCTTTTATTTGTGGCTAGTTGCCGTGTGCACGATCACTTTCTCCGCTCGCCGCCCGCCGAGATATACGGCCGCTGTGATGTCACAGATACGCCGCACTTCGTTGGGTAATAGTGGTTTTTGCTCTTTGTAACCCAGCTCAGTTAGACTTTATAAAGTTGATCAGGCCGTATGTTGATTCCTTTGCCTTTAAGAATAATCGCGCTTGACGTAAGCTGTATGAGAGTTGATGTTGATCTTATATTATTTTTTTGTACTTCAGTTTATACTTCTTCTCTAACTTTAAACTGACGCATATATTTGTTGTATCGTTGTTATTAAGGGAACGAAAAGTTTCGTTTAGCGTATTAATATATCAATTATAATTGTTTTTCAGCTTTAGGGCTGTAACTAGAAATTTAGTAAGCGCAATAATAAAATTACATGTACGAAAGTATCAAAAGTATTTGAAACCATGCTTGAGTAATTTATTAATGATTTGTTAAATTAATTTTAAGTTGTTAAAAAAGACAGGAAAGCGTTGTATTGAAATCATCAGATTGTCAATTACCGAAAACTTCAAAGCTATTTTGTCTGTTCGAGAACCCTACAAACGCCTTCTTAGGAGAAGCGAAGGTATCATTACAATGCGCACCTTAATGTGTCTCGTTGCAGGATTATTCATCGGATCCATATATCAATGTAAATGCATTGTTTTTCTCCATACCGTTTTTGTGTTTTTCAAATGCAGGACTTATTGACAGAATTGGTTTAAGATGTGAAGTAGTCAGAAATAATGATGGGTCAATTCCTTCAAGGACCGATGTTTTTGAATCTACAAATATTAATGTTTGTAAAAAATTGTATGTAAAGCGTCTAGAATAAAAGAATATGCAAAGATTTTTAATAAAAAATGTGCATTTTTTGTTTTATAGTAAAAAGTTTGAAACAAACAATATCCACGGCGCCATAATAGTGAAACACAAGCTAATGCGAGCGCATAAGCTGCGGAGTGGGCCACCCGAGCTAATATACAAACTGCAGCATACAATATTCTAGAAACTGGGTAATGAGGACAGCGTTAATAAAGAACCACGTTAACCGGACGAAAGCACATTTATTCGTATGAATTCCTTAATTACAACCCACCGAATGGCGTGCCGATGTGCCAAACGGGTCAGTTAGTCGCCAATTTCAAGCCGTTTTGCGATGTGCTCGAATCAAAAGCCGATTTTTGGCACGATTTACTTATTAGGGTTTCACTTATTAGGGGTTGTTTTATATGAAGTTTTAATGGTTATGTCGGGTTTAGTTGATATTTTTTGAGTCTTGTTGTCGATTTCTTTTTGCGTCGTAGGTCTTTCCGGAATGTTTTATGCAATAAGATAAACCAAGTAGATATTATGTGCATGGTTAGAGCACATTCTTTACTAAGGGAGTGTGGAACTAAGCCTTCAGTTATAAGGCGCATGGCCTGGTAATACCTGATAGTTCTCACAAGGAAATTCTTTATTAAAGTCTACCAGGTCACATAATGGCATGGTAAATAAAGCCTTAAACCTTTTAACCATAGAAACCTATTTTATGATATCAAGTTTTGTCAAAAGGGCGACAAAGTAATCAGAGGGATAGACTCTTTAGAAAATTCTCCATGTTCGAGACGAAAAAAAAACAGCTGATGCCATTACCACAGTTTATCAGTTACATCCTGCCCAAAAGTAAGAGTTAAAACCGACGCGCAGGGTCAAAACACCGTACCCACATCTCTGGCTCCTGCCACTGCATCCCATCAGCGGCTCACAAATATTCGATGGGGTGTATAAATAAACATCAACGACCCTCAGTGGTAATGCACGCCAGATACACACGCCGGATGTAAATACATTGTTAAATTGTTATGTAAACTTTTCTTCATCAATTGACAATAGGAGGGCCTCCTGACGATTTCGTAATATTACTTATATTTTATTTTATAGTGTTGCGTCGTGGTACAAGCGTGTGCCGCGCAATTTTGAGGTCTAGGCTACGATTTCTGGGATAGGCAAAGTATTACTGTTTTTTTCCGTTAGGAAATTCTCAGTAGAAGCATGGAGTCCAGAAATGTGTATCACGTGGGACTAAAAAAGAACTGGCAGACGTGGTTGCAAAACATACTTCTGTGTACCCCTTCAGGGATGAAAGGCGTGAGTATGTATGTATGTATGTATGTATAGTACATATGTTTATTCTAAAGTGTCTAATGATTTTGCCAGTATGTTAGTCTACGATCTTAGGTTAAAGTGGTAATATGGTATGGTAGAAAAATAGTTTAAAGAGATTATTACAATTATTCTGTGCTATAATTGCTTCTTCATGATTTGCTGAAAATGATGTACTCGTAAATGGGAACGTTAAAATAGCCGGCTTGTCAGACTGTTTACTGTTGACAAGACCCACTTCGCAAGTGGGGCGGGTGTTGATCGATACTGTTGGTGGTGGAATATTCGGTGTATTGCCTAAGCTAGATACTCTATGAATGAAATGAATGAACCATTCAGACATTAGACCGTGACGCTATATTATAACTGTTGGGAGCGACCTTGCCGCGTGACGTCTCCAGGCCGGTAATCACCACATCGACATTATCACTGTTGGCAGGGGGAGCGTGTGTACCCATCTCTATGAGTGTTCTCTTGTATTACTTATGAAGTTGGTCATATACTATGTATATAACGCCTATTGAATGTTGAGAGGAATAATAAAGGAAGTATAAACTTGACTTTGTTGGTATGTCCTCTCAGGAAGTTCCACAATTTATCTTCCGTATCTATTATCCGATAC
Source organism: Hemaris fuciformis (assembly GCA_907164795.1). Lineage (NCBI taxonomy): Eukaryota > Metazoa > Arthropoda > Insecta > Lepidoptera > Sphingidae > Hemaris > Hemaris fuciformis. The sequence continues at coordinate 2,717,691 of OU015452.1, forward strand.
TTATAATTCCGTGTAAGATAACGAAGCAATTTTTAAGCGATTTAGACCAGTTGGATGGCGGCTATAGTAATTGATGAATGTTTTTAGCTCTGTAGTGACGATTTTTCGTTTCATCCAGTTCGAAATAGCAACGACGCACAATATGTTTTAACTTCGAAAAGATTCATATAAAATAGTTTTTCAGTTTGTGTGTAAAATGGAATATTAATAATGTGCATTATTTACATGATAATTTTCGCGTATCGCTTTCGTTGTCTTATCAATATTTAAAACCTCATCTGCCATTGATATTTCATTGCGTGGATAAAGTTTATCAGTTTACGAGGTCAGGTATTGTGCGCCTGATAACTAAATTAATTGTTTTGTGGGTCCAAGATTGCCGCGTAATTTATAATTCCCAATGCACACATCGTGTCGGTGTGGGTTATTTGTGTGACTGTTTGGTGTATGTATTATTGTGGGAGCGACGCCGGATACTTTTGATAAATAAATAAATAAATACACCCAACAGTCACATACATAGTTCTGACCCCACAGTAGGATACAAGTCCTGTGTCGTGGGTATCAGAGACTACGAGAGACTTTTTCGGTCTCACAAACACCCAGACCCGAAACAAATGTTTGTGGATCACACAAGCTGGTGTCTAGCCAACTGCGCCACGGGGCTGTCAATTTGATGTAAATCAAGACCGAATTATACAAATAATTTTAGTTTTTTTTTATTATACATGAATGCAACTATCCCTTTGTTAGACTACTCCGTAAACTAAATTAAATTCTCAGTGGGTTTTAAATTATGTAGGTACAACTTATAATGCTCAGGGATTTTCGGCTAATATGTTTTATTGTCTGCGTCTGTCTTTTGTCGTCCTTATATATTTTAAATGAATAATTTTTAGTTTTTTGTTAGTTTAAAATATATTTTAAATTGAAAAAGACAGAACGAATATACTGACATTTTTTGAAATATACTATATTTCGCTGAGCAAATGTTGGCAACCCTATGTATGTATTAAAATAAATGTTCTAGTTCTAGGCCAAACTATATCAAATTTTTGTGTCCAATGTTAAGCCAAATCTTTCGCATTAGTAATATATAGCATAGAACTGTCAACCACATTTATCAGAATGATAGTTACCAAGGCCATCAATTTATTACTCGTCTTCGAGTTCATGTATCAAAACTTGGCCCACAATTAGAATTGATGTCACATTTGATTTATGTATATTCGGGACTAATCAAAGCGGAAACTACAATCTTTACCTTGACTCAGAAACGTTTCGATAAAACCAATAGATTAGATACGAAGGTAGCACATCAGCTGATTGCTGTGTTTTGTTTCCATTCGCAATATTTATTATACCACTGTTGGTTACGCTTTTCCTTTTCCGATTTCACATTCGATTTCCAAAAGATTATATGATTATAAAATGTGTGACGATTTTAGATTTCCAAAAAATGTGAACTACGAGATCAATCTGTAAAGTTAGTTTTCGTGTTTTGGTCTTAGGTTTTTTAAGTATTATTAAGTAATATTAATAATTATTGTTGGAAGCAAAAAAATCATTGTCGAATTATAATTGTTTCTACGGACAATTCGATCGAAGATCTCTAGCCGATAGCTATCAGTAGTGGCGTAAAACATTTTACGCACCAAAAAAGAACGTTCTAATTAGGTTTACTAATTTACAGATGATTTATTGTTTATCATCATCAGCCCACATACGTCCCACTGCTGGGTACGGGCCTCCTCTACAACCGAAGGGTTTAGGCTTTAGTCCACCTCGCTGGCCTAGTGCGGGTTGGCGGACTACACACTTAAGGAATTCCTAAGAACATTTAGAAGTGCAGGTTTCCTCACGATGTTTTCCTTTACCGTAAAGTACGTGACAATTAATTGTGAAAACACACATAACTTTATTGTTAGAGCATTACAAATAGAATTACGTATTTTCAAATCCATCACCTCTCTTTAGTCCAGAAATGACATAATATCTTAATGGTAGAAAAATGTCTGCTCAGTAGTGGAATGTATTGAGATAAAAGAGATTGATATGCCCCCGCCCATCTTTACATGAACAAAATTTAAACATGAGGTAAATAAGACAGTCAGTGATACAAGTATTGGTGTGATTGAGCAATATAAGCCTGCGTCAATGTTACATGAAAAAAAAGTTATTCATAGTTTCTCATATCGATGAAACCCCTGTTTGGTGAGCTTATTTAGTTGTAGTTTGTTAAACAGTTAAGTTACCAACTAAGCCGGTCGATCCAAACCTTTCGCTCCGTCGTCAAGGCAACGAGGCTTTGCCACTTTTAAACTAGACAAATGAGACGAAAGTAAACTTCACAAAGCGAGGCGTATTCAACGAAAATATTTTATAGCACTAATTTAGTTAAATTTCGTCTGTCTTTCGATAAACTGAGATAACATCATTTGCGACGTACTTTTGCAAAGCCGTTATGACATAATTGATTTAGTTACTTTTTTTTTAATAATTTGCATCAGTAAATACCAAGATGATAGTTTACACATGTATGGTGGTAGCACAATTACTACGTTTTGCTGAAAAAATAATGTATTTTAAGAAAAAAGAAAATAAGCTGTGACGTGGAAGTAATAAATATCTGATAAATTTGGAACTACCAAACTGTTTGAGAATATAAAACACGTTTTTGGGTCTAACACCTAGTATACCACGTTTCCTTCAAACTTTTGAATGTTTAATGCATCTTCGTAAGTGGAAAGTCACGCTACAATGCTATTTTTTTCCGGATATCTTTCACTCTTTTTGGTCTTAAACATTTTAATACATAATACTTAAAAAGAATGTTGTCAAGTCCGAATATTAAAACTACTCTTAAGATTTTTATAGGTATTGTATTTTTATAGCGGCGTTGATATAGATTATTTTGGAAATTTGGTTATAAAAGTGTTTTTATTTTATTTTCTAACATGCAGGCAGTTTCAAAATAAACTGGTATGCCTGTATCATGCAATTCACAAGTATATTTTTTTAAATAATAATATTTGTTTAGTTGAAAGTATATTTGGGATGACCGTTGGTCCGATTTGATGTAGGTCACCCTGAATAATAGTTGTTTATATTTTTTATATTAAATCTGCAGAGTATTGTGTTTGATTGTTAGAACAGTGCTCAGCAAATAGACCTCCGATAAGCGTGATAAGTTTGGAAGTATGCCGGCATGCCTTCCCTTAAAGTAGGTACACTGATTGTTCAACACACTTCATGATATTTTATCCGATCTAGCCGCTACACGAATGCATTTGAATGTACTATCATAAGAAAATTGGGCCTCCGGTAATGTTATTTATTGAATATAATATTAGAGGGTAGATTGATGTCGGTTTAATGTACCCTAGTACTTACCACCATTTGTCTGAATATTCCATCATGCCTGGTTATTTGGAAGAGATCGCGTTAATAAGCAATTTGAAGCCAATTGTCAACTTAAACTAAGACGTTTTTCTGTATTTTTTTCTGGAGTGTATAAAAAGTGGTTTATCTATCTATACACCTATCTACCACCCCAGTGGGGCTGGATCAATCGTACCACAGTTCTAACAAACTGCGGATTGTATCCACCTGTACCACTTGGTTTCATTCACACGTGATCTAGCAAATGCTATAGATCATTCTCCAAATAGCTAACGTAAGTAATTATTTATGTACTTGTAACAGCCAGTTAATACAATGTAGGGATGTTATCGATATGATATTTCGGATCTGGATACGGATATAGGTATAGGAATTAAATTATATCGGTTTCGGATACGGTTACGGATATGTAATTATTTCGGATTATCCGCTAGTTTCGGATAGTTTCGGTTACGGATATCAGATTGAAGTAAAATATAACTGTTTTCGACACTCTTGTAAGAAAAGTTTTTATCACAATGTTTACATTTTGCACAATCTACATTACCTTGATAAAAAATATGTCCAAATTAAAGTCGATATTGGTCGCTTTTTGTCTACTCATATAAAAATCAATTTTGTAATTAACACAAGACTTTCTTAAACTATCCGAAACTTCTGAAACAGATACGGTTACGGTTACGGATATATTTTTATTTCGGATATCCGATAGTTTCGGTTACGGTTACGGAGCTCCATAACATCCCTGATATAATGGAAGTAATATTTTAAGTACATGCTTATCGTATAGTGGCTTGCGCTAAATAAATGGAGCATTACTCCGGCTTCAAGATATCAAAATCGAACGTCCATAAATAGATCTGGCTGTGTAAGAAATCAATATGGTGCGTCTATAATTGAATTTAATATTTAATTTAGAAAATAATTCATGTTTTATTGATTTTCTTTATTCAACATTATCTTGATTATTTTTTGTAGATTCGAAGTTTATTTTGAATTTTATTTCTATCCGTATCTCCGCTCACTTTCAAAGTCATCTTCATCATCAGCACATATACGTCCAACTACGGCACGGGCCTCCTCTACAAGTGACGGGTTAGGTCTTAGTCCACCACGCTGGCCTAATGCGGGTTGGTAATACCTATATATTTATTAGTATCCAGAAATCATATTGTCATCCAATATTTTAAAGAGGAAGACGTCCTTTGAAAAATAGAACTGAACAGTCTTAACTTTCTTTTGCTTATAAAATTGCATTTGTTCATACATCATTCATTCATTAATTCATCATCAGCCCATATACGTTCCACTGCTGGGCACGGGCCTCCTCTAAAACTGAGAGGGTTTAGGCCTTAGTACACCACGCTGGCCTAGGGCGGGGTTGGCGGACTAAGAAATTCCCAAGAACTTTTAGGTGTGCAGGTTTCATCACGATGTTTTCCTTCGCCGTTAAAGTACGTGATAATTCATTGTGAATACACACAACTTGGAAAAGTTAGAGGTGTGTACCTGGGGTTTGAACCCGCGACCGCCGAGATACTCGACCGCGTGTCTGAACCTCGAGGCCATCACGACTACATTTGCTCATACATTTCATTGGAAATTACACGTGCCAGAGGCAGCCGAGGCCGGGGCGGTAATGTGTGACACAATAACGAGTTTTTTATTGTCACATTTTTCCCTGTTTCATATTTATCTGGGCCGTTTGTAATACGTTCTCCTTTCAACCAACTTTTAATGAGGCATGAATGTGTTTTTATCGGTATATTTTTTATAACTTATAAGAAAGCACCATGGTTATTTTTTCTATAATAATAATAATAAATAAATACACCCAACAGTCACATACATAGTTCTGATCCCACACTAAGATACAAGTCTTGTGTCGTGGGTATCAGAAACTACGACAGACTTTTCGGTCTCACATACACCCAAACCAGAAACAAATATTTGTGGATCACACAAACATTTGTCTCGGTGCGGGGATCGAACCCGCGGCCTCTCGTTTCGCAAGCTGGTGTCTAGCCAACTGCGCCACAGGGCTGTCGTGGCGTGAAATAACAGATAATATATTTTTTATACAATATTTTTTTGTGCGATTCGAATATAATCTATATATACATACCTAATTACCTACATATGAGTATACCTATACGAATAGACGAAAGTGACAATAAAGTCAAAGACAGTGATTTGATAGATAATTGTTTATTTCATAAAATACTTAGGTATATATAGAATATCAATCAGTGGCGGTACTTTCATAAAAGCCCAAAAGCCCAGCTATCCTAACAAAATTCCAAATAATAATTTTTAATCTTTAAAACTTTATTTAACAAAAGCAATTTGAAATCTAAATGAGAATATCCTAGCTCCACAATAAACAATTATAAATTAGACATTACACAATTAACTCGCTACGCTTTTGAACTTCTATGAAAGTACCGCCACTGATTATAATAATTGGTCACAATAAAAAGGAAAATATGGACATTCTGGTTATTTATCACCAGTCGAGCTAATTTTGCTGTAATCCCACAGCGCGATAAAGTTGCTTTTGTATCGATTCCTGAATTTATTTTAAATGTATGTCCTATTCGCTGAAAAGACGGAGAGAGACTTTTGTTCCATATTTCAAAACGCTTCAATTAAACCTGTGTTTGTATTTTTCAAGTCTGTTAGCGACGGCGTGCCAGTCACTTAGACTTCGGAGTGAGGTTTCCGAGGGTTGGGTGATTGCCACTTGTTCTGTTCGATAGCATAGAATTGGACACTTAAATTTGCCCTTGAGGTTTTCAAGAAAACTTGGCCTTAATTATAATTTTATTGATTCAGATGCTCCTATGGAATTGTCTCTACAAGAACAGAAAGCATTTGTCTAAGTGTAATCTTTATTTCTCACTTAAATTAATTTTGAATAGTAAATAAATAAGTTATAAAATACCAGTATTTGTTCGTATTGGTTGTTGGCTTTTCAAGTTTTAATAATTTTAAAAATTGCAATTTGGATTAGGAAGATGAGCATAAAACTCCTTTTACTTCCAAATACTTACTTTGAATAGCAGATTCAAAGTAAAATTTGACTCTTGAACTAAGAACGACTTTAAGTTAATAACATTATTAAGTCTTATTATTGTGCATCTACTATTTGTATACAGTGTACGATATACAGAATAGGTAATGTTGCATGCACATTACAGTACACTTATTTTCTATTTTCTGTATTTGAAGACTTTTTGTTCATAAGGCAGTAGTTGTTAACATGGCAAAAGACTTTAATGACAATCTTTACACAAAACTGTTTAGAATTTCAACTCACACTTTCATCGGGCCAACACCATGCATTGATGTCGAAGACCTAACTGAATAGTAAGGAAGCACAGCGTCAAAGGACACAGCCTGACACACAGCGCAGTGTTACGTATCGTTCAGCCCGCAGTGCCGTAACAGGATCTTACGTCGATGCATCCGCCCCAGAATGCATAATACAGGATCCATTATGATTGTCGCCGTTTCAGTGTAAATATTTATGATAACATCGAGTTCTCGGATAAATGTGTTTAAACTCTGTAAATACTAGTTACTGCGCATTATTTCCTCAAAGGCTGGGGGAGATAATAGCGATATTTTTACTTGCCAATCCCCGTAGACATTAAAGGGCTTGCTTAACATTAGTTAATTTAAGTACTAATTAAGCATGCTTTGGCCTGCTCTATTGTTCGACATGTGACGTTAGTGGAAACGAAACAAAGCATGTTAAAGCAGCGGTTAAATTAAGCAACGTTTATAAGAAAGGCCGTATGCGACGTACATAAGTTGTTCAGGATATGGACATTGTATTATATCCCGACAAGATACCTCCTCGGTGTCTTGTATGGATTGCAGCGGCGGACCATCGTCAATGTGAATGATGTAGGCTTGAGTTACTGTTAGAGCCTTTTCAGTTGTTTAGGACAATTCATTCCTCAGCGTGTTCTATCGTGTCATGGTAAACGCCCTGAAGAGTTGTTTTGTCTTATTCCTCCCTCTCCTTTTCATAACAGAGCCACGCGTGCTAGCTAGCGGAACCGCAGCTTTTTGGTTACTGCCATTCCGGCTCAAACCATTTCACAAATATCTACTTTTCTATGCCGTACCACGAAGGTGTGGAATACTTTGCCAGCTCACGTCTTCCCTTCTTCTTATGGTCTTAGGTCCTTTAGATGAAGAAGCATTTCAGCCGGCATGAGCGTTTTGAGTGATGTGAGTTGGGTGTCTCTCGCCAGTTGATGGTCTTTTTGGATAACATCGTACTTACCATCAGGTACGGTGTCGTCACTTTGTCGTGCCCGTATAAAAAAGAGTACATTAAATTATCAGCGAATTCTAGTTATTAATAAATAATTTAAAACTCATCAAAGTGTGTCACTTTATGTCCAGTTTCAATTAGGCCTCCATAATTGTATCGAATGGTGAGGGTCGTGGTCGTTTCATTCCAGTGAGCAGTCAGTCTGTCTGTACTACATTTATCAGGTACCAGGGTGGTCAATTTGCCGTCCCAATATAAAAAAAATACTAATATCTTCTTGTCGCCTTTGCCATGTATGCCACTTGAGACGGTAAAAGCTTCAATTAAAGTTTAGTCATCATTGATTAGTCAGTTCTAAAACACCGCTAGTTATGACTAAGATTATAATTTGTCATCTAACCTTTTCTGAGAAAAGGACCTCTGTACATTAGTAAGAATTTCCGAGGATTTTTTATATAGGATATATTATTGTGTCAAAAATATTGATTGTGTGGCAATGTATTTGAAGAGTTTTTTTTTCGGAATAGAGGCAAATTATAGTAATTATAGAGGCAAATTAGAGGCGTAATTATATTTGCTTTATTAGTACTTATAATAGTACACATTAGAAAACGAAATGCCAATAAAAATGTAAAAAATATCAGACCCGAAGTTTTGACTCATAAGTCATTTCTTGCCATTTGACGCTCTATCTAAAAAGCTCTGCCACTGCACTTGCCATCATTACGAGAACTTGTATCTTATTTCTGTATATTTGTTACAGGTAATAGTAGAGTCCCACAAAGAGCTCCGGTGTCCAGAATGTCGTGTCTTGGTGGAGGCGAAGGTGGAGGAGCTGCCTCCGAACGTGCTGCTCATGCGGATCCTCGAGGGTATGAGGAACTCCGCGCCCAGGAAGCTGGTCAACGCCACTCAGAGGACGTCCAGGAGTGGGCATTCGCAGGTGCGTCTCTTACCCTACTTAAGGATCTTAAAAAAAAACAATTGCGCTCTTTTGGCTCTAATCTAGATTAACCATCGATTATTTCATAGCTCTAGTGGTTTTTTGAGTGTAATTCTCGACCTGAGAGTCACTAAAGCCAAATATTATGATGGGTCTCAGCTCAAGATTAAATCCGAGGGCTGCCTGGTCGAGAGTCTAAATCTTAATGTATTATGTTGAGGTACGACCTCACGACACTCAGGTCTAGAATTATTTTGCGGATACCGAGGTTTTTAATTGAAAATTTCAGTGCATAATAGCCGGTTTATTTTACTCAAACATCCAGGGCCTACTAAACTACACTCTTTTAACCAAACCACATACTTACTACTCTAACCACATAGGCCACGCTATAAAATTACTAATGAGTGGGTGTTTGCGTTCCGCCAGAGTCAACAAGGGCAGCAGCCGACTCGCGACGGTAAACAGTTGCCGCCCCACGCCAGAGCCATGTATGACTACATATCCAAGGAACCTGGGTAAGATAGCAATACATCACTATCATCATCATTATTATCATCATCGTTATCTTCATCATTATCATCATCCGTCATGTATGTCCCACTGCTGGGATATTCTCTACAACCAAGAGTAATTAAGTTATATGTATATGTAAAAATGCCATTCATGTCTTACTGTTTTCTGACTTTTTGAGCTACATTCGTTTAACAGTCCACAAAGCTTTGTATAGTTCAGACTTTGGCCTCCCATAAGTATCCACTCCCGAACCGAATATTTTCGGTCTACTAATATTTTTGTTTTGTGGGTGGTTCGATTCTGCTACTCCTTTATATTTCGCAATATAGACTTTAATAAACTAGAAGTCTGATAATTTGATTTAAAGGTGGTTAATTATATTTGTCAAAATGGTCGTGTTTAAGACAAATTTCGCCGCTCATGCGATCACGTTTCGTCTCACGCGTGATGTTATGCGCAACCAGACAATGTCGTGTACGAGTGTATTGTCATCATTAATTTACGGCGATTTTATTACAACTGATTTAGCGATAAGCGCAATTATATCCCACACTACTTATTGTTAAAAAACTAAGTGAAAAGTAAAAATTAATACATAAAAGTTATGCCTACGTATTTTCTTTATTGGAATGCAATGTGCCACTGTTGATACGGTCACGCTTGAATGCAATTGTTTAGTCAGTAGTGTAGGTTTACTTCGAATCTTGTTTATCCAAACAAGAACTAACAAACTTTACACTACTACTTTGCACCACACGGCAGGAATGCAAGTTCCATCGCTACCATCTGGATGAATGGTTAAAACGGTGTGTTCTTCCCCGCGCAACATCTTTGTGGAATCAGCTTACCTTGGCGGTATTTCCAAACAGATACGACATAGAGACTTTCAAGTAAAGAGTGTATATTTTCTGAAAAGGCCGGCATCACGCCGATGATTTCTCTGGTATTGTGGATGTTCATGGGCAGTATTGACGACATACGGTCAGAAAGCTTACTTGCTCGTTTGCCTCCTTTCAAAAAAAAAAAACTTCCAAACAAGAAAAAAAATCCCATCATAATTTTGACGTCACGGTTATGATGTTCCAGAGATCTGTCGTTCAAGAAGGGCGAGACCATACTTCTGCAGAAGAAGTTGGACACGGTTTGGTACCAAGGCGAATGCTCCGGCAGAACGGGACTGTTTCCCATCTCTTTTGTACAGGTATGAAGTTCGTGATTGATTTAAGTGATCTTTACCTATATTTCAACGCGTCCCTATCGATCATCATCATCAACCCATATACGTCCCACTGCTGGGCACGGGCCTCCTCTACAGCTGAGAGGGTTTAGGCCTTAGTCCACCACGCTGGCCTAGTGCGGGTTGGCGGACTACACACCTAAGAAATTATAGAGTAAAAACATTCTACAAACGATAACGCTAATGGAAACGTTAAAAATCTCTGAAATAGACATAACTTATAGGAAATAACGTGGTTATTACAGTTGATTTTATACATTTTGTCATCTTAGCGATTTCGCTTGTCGAATGTGATTTAGTCTCCGAGAGCTAGACGTTTTGGTCCAAACACATTTCTTCAGCTTCTTTACTCTCATTCATCTCTTGTAAGCTTGTGAGCTCTAAGAAATCCGGTTACCTCTAAAACCTGTTGCACAAATATATTATATGTTAGAAAAATAACAGTATTAATTAGCAAAAACAATAAGTCTTCTTTACCTACATAAATGTAACTTTTACAAACTTATGGTTGGGAAGACTTAAGACTGTTTTGTTTACAGGTGGTGGTACCGCTGCCCATACCAACAGCTCTATGTAAAGCGATGTACGACTTCAGAATGACCGCCCCTGACGAAGAAGGGTGTCTGGCTTTTGATAAAGGTGTGTATTTTTTTTATTGCAGGGTCAGCAAAAGTGTTATTGGGTTTTTTTTTTATTCTGGCACGGCAAAGTGACTCCACTGTACCTGATGGTAAGCACAGTGGAGTCCAAAAAAATAATACCGACCTGCGAAAAACGATTTGGTTACCCGCTGGTCGACACAATCATGCCAGCCCGCACAAATGCTTCTTCACGCTTCACTTAAAGGATCCAGGATCATAGGAAGGAGGGAACACGTGAGCCGGCAAACCATTCCACAGCTTGATGGTGCGGCAAAAGTAAGAGTTAGCGAACCTTTTAGTTCGGTTTATTTGGTCCCTCGACACATGTGGCGCTACGTGTGGCGGACAGTGTCAAATTGTTTTTCCATCAGAAAATTCTCAGTAGCTACCCTGAATCTTGAAATTTTCATAATGCCGTGGACTCGCCCCCTATTATTGACCTAATATACATTTCTTCTTGACCCTTGGCCTATATTCTCAATATATGTAGGCTGTATTCATGATACTGTGTTTTAATCTGTATTTCCTTTTTGTTTTCCAGGTGCAATAATCACAGTGCATCGGCGCGTCGACGAGAACTGGGCGGAGGGTCGGCTCGAGCAGCGCGTCGGCATCTTCCCCATAGCGTTCGTCGAGTTCAACCAGCCGGCCAACCAGATCATATACGGGTAACTGGCTCAAACAGCCTTCTATTTCAACCCACATACGTCCCACTGCTGGACACTGGCCTCCTCCACGACTGAGAGGGATAGGGTTTAGTCCACCAAGCTGGCCTAGTGCCTTAAGATGTTATTTTTCTTTAATAATATATCTCTATGAGCAGTGTGTAAAGCTAGTGTGAATGTAGCCAGGGGCGGGTGACGACCTTTAACTAAATGACGTCCCATATTTAGTCATTCTACTTTTTATCTATGGGCTAATTTTGACAGCTGTCAAATCAACACCATTAAGATCCACAACGGTACAAATGCATGTGTAAGTGAGATGAAAACGTAGCTTAGTAAAGATTATTTTTCTTAGCTAACTTATGTAATTTTATGTTATGCCGTTATCAACAATCGCTAGGTGTGTTGTTTTTAACAGTAAGTTGTTATGTTGTAGCACTCCTCTGAACCGGCCGGTGCCGCCGATACCGGACATGGCGCGGCCCGGACACTCCGAACATCGACATCACGCGCAGGTACGCATTTATTAATCAACTAGCTGTGCCCTCGACTTCGTCCGCGCGGAAAAGATATTTTTAATAAGAAAATTTATAAACTAAAAGTAGCCTAAGTTACTCCTTATAACATCAGCTATCTGCCAGTGAAAGTCCCGTTAAAATTGGTCCACCCGTTTCAGAGATTAGCCGGAACAAACAGACAGACAGACAAAAATTGTAAGAAATATTATTTTGGTGTATGTACCGTATATACATATATATTCATATATACATGTAGTAACAAATGGTTATTTCAATATAACAAACAGACACTCAAATTTTATTTATATGTACGTAGCCTAAGTTACTCCTTATTACATCAGCTATCTGCCAGTGAAAGTCCCGTTAAAATCGGTCCACCCGTTTCAGAGATTAGCGGGAACAAACAGATATACAGACAGACAGACAGACAGATAGACAAAAATTGTAAAAAACGTTATTTTGGTATATGTATATGTATGTACCGTGTATACATACATCCATATACATTTATTAAAAAGCGGTTATTTCAATATAGATGAAATAAATTATATTGATTTCCATTAGTGTTTTAAGACTTTTTTATTTTTCCAACTTTAATAAATGTTCACTAATAATGCAATTTTCGATTGTATTTTCCAGCATCCACACAGGTACCAGCAAATAACGATGTCGACTCCCGCCAGTGGCCAGAGCAAGTACCAAAACGTAGCTACCATGAGCCAATCGCATCCAAACTTCCACGCGACGCAAATGTTGGCGCAACAACAACAAATATTGGTGCCTCAAACCGTCACAGCAGTCGCCCACGGCGGCTTAGTGTCCACTAGCGCCGTGCCAAGAAACATCGTGGAGCCAACACAGACCAAACACTCCATAGATTTGATCCATTTCACCAACACGCACAGCAAGGCGCATCAAGGTACAATGGGACTGCAGAGCGTGTCGCGTATCGGCGAGAACTACGACAGACTGCGTACCGTCAAGTACGACAATCACAACAGTACGCCGGTACATAAAGCGGACGCTACGTATCAAAACGTGCGTACTCACGAGCACTTCCCCGTATCCGTGGCTAACTTCAATGCGAACAACGTGAGTTCGGATTCTAGTTCTAGCATGAACACAGCGTCGGTCGGCATCAGCCTCATGTCCACGCCGAATACCAGCTCGAATTCGAGTTCAAGCGAGAGCACCGACCCCAGCATGCCGGGCTCGCCCGACAACAACACCGACCGAAACGCCACCGTCATCGCAGCCAACGTCACGCCGAACGAAGCCGAAGAGTCCAATGAACAAGAAATCTCTCTCAATACTTCCATGGGAGTGATGAGCCTCAACGAGAGTTCTACGGCGACCAACACGTCCCTCAATGTCAGCTTGCCTCCGTCTGAAAGCCCGAAGCCGAATGTTTCGGGTTCGAGCACGCAGGTCGAATCGCCAGAGAGTACGGATGAAGTGCGCCTCGACGCGCCATCTTCGAGTAAGACAGCGTTGCGATCCAGCGGGCCGGAGTCCTTGCTGTTCGGTCTCGGACTGCAGGCTGCGCTATCGCCATCTCACGGCAAGGACGGGAACTACATGGTGTCCAGGTTGCACAGAGACCACCATCACAGAGATAGGGACAAACGACATAGTTTGACGCCATCGTCGCATCTTCAAGGCAATCATACGCAGAATCGGTGAGTTGTTTTTTTATTGAAATAGCCGATGAAATGAGTACGCCATATACGTGTGATTGTATAGTGATTGTATTGATATTGTAGTTAATTAAAGGTTGTTTATATTTTATATCAATTGGTCGCTATAGTGATCAAAATTTCAATTTTAAATCTAAGCCAACTCCAGCAATAAATAATTGTGTCGCGATCCTACCAGTCGGTACTTAATTTGGATCGCGCTAAACATCAAATCCCGGCACATAACCGTGCCAATATAAAAAACATTACTAGCAAATTAGATCGATGAGATGTTATGCAGACACTCTGCGGAGATCGTGGCGACGAGCCTGCTGGACGCGGCAGAGCGGCGGCGGCGGCGCTCGCGCAGCTCGGAGCGCGGTGCGGGCGGGGCGGGGGGCGCGCTCTCCTCCCCCGCACCACCCGCACACCCCGCAACCACCGCGACACCCCCGCACACCGCGCACCCCGCGCTGCCCGCCACCTACCTCGCGCTCTACCCATACAGGCCGCAGAAACCCGACGAGCTGGAACTCAAGAAGGGAGGTCAGTTTTTATCTGTATATAAAAAATTCTTTTTAATAACCATAGTTCATTTGAAAAAGAAATCGAAATTTAATTAATTTTAACCGAAAGAGTGAACGTAGTTGCCGTCCCTCTCGTACGCTTTCTTAATAAAATTGTTGACGTCATCGTTCACATTTTGTATATTTTTTCATTACTTTTAAATTTAATTAGTTTCGTTCCAGCCCATATTCACATTATCAATACCCCACAATATCATGAATAGTCACTAAATTTCTTTAAATGATATTATCTGTCCTCAGCAATGTACACAGTGACAGAACGGTGTCGCGACGGTTGGTTCAAGGGTTGCTCCGAGAGGTCGCAGCGGTTCGGCGTGTTCCCCGGGAACTACGTTGCACCCGCCGGGAACATCAGGTCTAAAGCTGATAAGGTAAGAGAGTTCGAATAGTATTAACATTACTGTCGATAATAACACTAGGCCAGTGTTGTTGATTAAGGCCTAAACCCTCTCAGTTTGAGTTGAGGATGCCTGTGCCCAGCAGTGGGACGTATATGTACTGATGATGATGATGATCAACGTGCAAAATTGTAAGTACCGTGTGAACGAGCGAGTATTGATCCGCGCGTTGTGTTGCAGAGCGGCGCGTGGACGTGCGGTGCGGGCGCCGCGTCCCCCGCCGCCCCCGCGAACCCCGCACCCGCACCCGCCGCCTCCCCCGCGCCCGCCCCGCTCGCGCCCGACGCGCCACCCCGCGCGCGCACGCCGCCCTCTACCGGTAACTACACTACACAATACATACACATTACACATTTATAGCGCCATCATGAAGCGTATATGTGATAATCACATGACTGCATATACTATGAATCTTTTTCTCTAGATCCAAATTAAAAGTTCAGACTGTCACACAATATATTGTGATTTGCATTGATGTGTATATTTGTGTTTGCAGCCCAACCTCTAACTTATCCGTGGAGTTCGCAAATCCAGTCCCAACAGCACAGTACACCGAGATCTGATAAGGTACTGTCTTTTTAACTATAATTTATTTAATTAGTAAGCCCTACTCGAATGGACCTATCACTATTTAAAAAAAAAAAACTAGTTTCGTGTAAATAATTGTTTTATTGCGCAAATACTTTTTTATATCCGATGTTAGTAAATAGTGTCGATAGGGAATTATTGTCTCCCACTAAATTAAACATCTTAGTTACCGGTCCTGGAACGGTAGATCACTGGTAAGTTTTTAATCGTGCATGCATAGTATTTTTCCCGGCGTAAATAAATAATAGACCCCCGCAGTGATCATAAATCGTTAACAATCAATTTCCTTTTTGGCTGATTCTATAACAAAATATACAAATGAATAAACCATATTACAGCAACCGAAAGAGAAGACAAAGACGGAGAGATCGACGATATCCACCGGCGTGAATCTGATGAAGCGCCTGGCGGCGATGAAGAAGTGCAAGTCGCCGCCAGCTGTGGGCTACAGTATCGACAACCCCGTGTTCGAGGACACCACGCTCTCCGCCCACCCCGCACACCCCGCGCACCATCGCAGGCACGCGCTGCACGTGAGGTACGAACACACACACACACACACACACACACACACGCGCGCGCACGCGCACACGTACACACACACACACACACACACACACACACACACACAATGTACATGCATGCATACTTCTCTACACTTACAAATGTATTGACTGCCTCGTGGTCTCGCGGCAAATCTATAATCTCCTGGGTTCGATTCCCGGGTCGGACAAAGTGTTATTGGGTTTTTCCATTAGAAAATGCTCAGTAGCAGCAGCTCGCCCCCTATCACGTGGGACTGATGCGTACCTGACGAAATAAGGGTGTAGAAATGCACCTCTGCCTACCCCTGTATTTTCTACAGGCGTGGGTTATGTATGTATATACTTAAAAATGTACACACACAACAATGCATGCACGCATTCACAGTTCCATACACTCAGACAAGCACATGCGCAAATAATCATAAATACATTTATACACTCATACATGCACACGCACAGACAGGCACGCAGGCACACATACAGAATTTATGGCATATCAAAAAATTTATACAAAAATAGTGTATATTTGATCCATTTCAAACGTGATTTCACAGGAGCTAACCTTGTTTAAGGATTAATTCAAATCCCAAAAGTAATGAATAGTTGATAATCAAGATAATGTGGAAAGGGATTTAAGCTTTTTAATTTATTTTGCCCATAGTTAAACTAATTAGTGTTTATAGAGTTTGTTTATTAGTAGAAGTCTTAATAAACCTAATTAAATACAAGAGTAATTGAGGCTAAGACTAAATCTATGTATATTAAAAAAATCTAACTTATCCTCATGCAATAACACTGGTCAACACAAGTCTTGTTTCCTTTATTTTATTTGTCAGTTATTGTGTATTTCTATGGCCCTAACTATGAAAAAATACTGGGAGATTGCTAACAGCTTTACTTTTTGAAATATCCAGTTTTATTATTTTAACAAAAAAATACAGAAAATTAATACTTTATGTTAACAAAATTTCTATAGCACGCTATAAAATGATCTTTTATAAGATTTCCTTAAACGAACGTCTTTAAGTAGATCTCGTCGCAAATTCCAGCAGTAGTCTGCCATCATATGTGAGTCCCACCGCCCCTGATACCGTTCTGCCATTGTCCAAAGATCCTGATAGAATCTTTTACCCTGCTCCTCAATAAAATCACCCAGATTTTGTGGAAACCGGTCTAAATGCGAGTGCAGGAAGTGGATTTTTATGCTCATGTTGCACCCTAGCTCTTGCGAGTTCGATAGCATGGACTCAACAAACTTGAAATAATCGTCAGATTTGTTTTTACTTAGAAATTACTCATGATCAAAACAAATGAACTCCAAGCTTTTGATTCGACTTCAGTCATTGATTTGATAAAATTAGGATCTTTCACGAGTTGCCTAATCTGGAACCCATCGAAAATCAGCATTTATTTTTCTGTACTTTATCCTGCAAACTTGCGAGAAAGAAAATTGAAACATTCGCCACTTTCATCAAGCGCCTTCACAAACTGTTTCATTATGACGAGTTTAACATGAAGTGGTGGAAGTATGATGCGGTCTCGGCTAACTAAAGGCATGCTTATAACATTTTTCGTACCATCTTTTATCTCTTAATGCACTGGCCAAACTTTTTGAGACCAATGGTGTTGTTTGTGACGACTGTCACAAAACATTAAACAAGCAAACATTATTGAACATTACTGCATCTCTTTTTTCACTGAACCATAATAGTACTTAGACATACCACACATTTCTGGCATACAATATGAGGAACCCATGGCTTGTCCTGATTACACAATTTTATTTAAAGAATTGGTGATACACAGTTTTAACAAAGTCCAATATAGGTTTTCGATATTTTGCAAATACATATTCCCCACGAATATAGCAAAAACAATCGGAATTGAGCACACAATATCTTCTTAACGAAGCCATATAGAAAACAACAACAAAATATATTTCAGTGTCAAATAAAAAAACTAAAATTTAAGTAAAACTAGTAAATGAGGGTAGTTAGCTGTAACTCAAAAACAAAAGCTGTTAGAGAAAAATTGTTGCCATATTTGAAAAATACGCGTCAATTAGAAATAGAAACAAAAAAAACATCACAGGAAACAAACAATTTTTATTTTTTTGTTGACCAGTGTAATAGGTATGTATACAAGTATACTCACATACTGGCATTGTTCCGAAATGTGTTGAGATGAAAAAACAACTGCCAGAATAGCCCTTGGACAACACAAACATCAAAATGATTTTTTAATTTACTTGTAGTCTTAGCTTAATCTGATTGATGAAAATAAGTATTTTTAGTATTATAGATTATTTAGATATTCAGGTCTTGTTGTAGTTTCTTTTAATCAAGGACAATGTCAGCAAGGAGGAGATTCTGAGAAAATTAAAAAATAAATAAAAATAAATTGAATCTATTTATTTAACACATGATAAAATATAATTTATATTCAAAATCATTCATGCAATATCATAAAATTGGGTACAGATGGCGGCGTATAGACGTACTTAAAGTTTTATATCGATATGGAGGACTTTTATTAGAAACAAGCAGGACTGTTTTATATGAAACTCATAGTGAAATAATATTTGCTGGACAGCTGTAAATTAAAAAAAACAGCAATTGATTAATTAATTAAGTAATACTTGATGATGTTGAATTAGCAGTTGTAGATGTAGTAATTTTAAAATAATTCAAGGAAATGAGTAAAGTTAAAATTCTTTATACAGTGGCGCCTCCAATTTAAAGCGTTTTGACGGAAACATAATATACGATACTTTTTGACATCCATAGTTTGTTTTTAAGCATACATTTAATATGCCGCCATCTGTGTCGACAATTGTTTACTGTCCGCGCATGTGTTTGTGTTCGATGCTGGTTGTTTGACGTCGTGTTTATGATGTTTTGTTTGGTATGGCGTTGTATGAGCTAACACAGCACTCATCATCACCTCTGCATCCGTGTGTGTACACCATATGTCAAGTGTCGACAAGTCAAATACTATGGAGTAGTTTATTTTTTATCGTACTTTATTTTAATAAAAGCTCTATAGATTTTCCTTTAAAGTCGTGAGTAGGTTTTGTTGTGATTTATGATTTTTTTTGTTTGCTGTTATAAGCAGTAATTTTAGTAGACGATGAATGTTTTTTTTTCCTATGCAATAGATTTAAATACAAAATGATGTGATTGATTTCATAAGTCTTTACCATGTTAGAATAAGCCTTTTACCCGCATCATGCGACTCACGACTTTCGCTTCATCAAAATAATTATCGAAATGTAATTTGACATGTCGACACGGCACTAACCGGGGCGGGGGGGTCGCAGGTCGGGCTCGTGTCCGTCTCAGCTGCTGCGCGCGCTGCCCGCGGGGGCTGCGGGGTCCGGGGGGGTGCAGATGTCTGCGGGGGCGGCGGAGCGTGCGCGCCACAAGGAGCGTCCGTCCGCGCTCGCGCTGCACGACCACCTCGCGCACAGGTGCCACGCACTACTGTAGCACTGCCGCGCACGCGTCTACACCACCTTGCACGCACTAACCATGGGGGAGGGGGGAGAGGGGGAACTGATACTTTTGATCATATTTACATGGGATAAAAATATATTCAAGTACTTTGTGTAAGTCTTTCATGACTGTGTTATGTTTTGTCTTGCTGTGTTTTTGTCTGAAGTTGATGGAAAATACAAAAAAAAAAATATTTATCGCGTATTGGCACTTCTGTAAATCCATAGATTTTCAAGGGAAGACTAATTTAATGTTTGAAATGTATAAATAAATAGCATTGATTGGCCTGTTAATAAAAACGTCAATACAAATACTTAGCTTATCGATAAATAATTTAACTGGTGGACATTGTTTTTTTTTTTTTTCAAATAAATTGACGTCACCATACTATATTCAACAATGATAATATGGTTTTGTATTAATGTTCTTTGTAAGGTGGTTTATACGCAATGCGTTTTGGTTGATGCTTGTTTTTTGTTTTTTTTTGCCTGTTTTGTTTTTTTGTTTGTTCCGTTGCTTAGATATAATCATTACACGCACCCATGAATATGTTCACACGTAACGATTAACTGTTTTGCACTGAACTAATATTTGTATTTGTCAGACATGTCACAAAATTACATGTAAAATATAAATTATCTAATCTAATATAACATGTTCGACCATGAATCGATAATGTCGATATTTTATGATAGGTTATTAGATGTGTCTGTACTTTGGTGGATTGAAAGTGTCTAAGATCAGTAAAGGAAACCGCGGGCTAACGCCTGTATGTGTTGCAGACAAAGCGCGGAGGGTCCGTGGCAGTCGCAGCACCGCAAGTCGCAGTCGCTCGACGTCACAGCCACGAGGAAAGACAGACATCACTCGCAACCAGTTAAAGAAAGGTAAATATGAGAGTATTTTGTTTATAATAATTATATTGGGTCGTAGACCGAGCCATCTGCGGCTGAAAGTATTTTTTCCTGTCAGTCATTTTAGTAAACTATCCCGATCTACACAATTGATCTAAAAATCAACTGATGACTAATTTATTTAATAGCGTCACTCTAAAAACTTTACGAAGCAGTGATGGCCTCGAGGTTTAGGCGCGCGGTCGAGAATTTCGGCGGTCGCAGGTTCAAACCCCAGGCACACACCTCTGACTTTTCGAAGTTATATGTGTATTCACAATGAATTATCACTTGCTTTAACGGTGAAGGAAAACATCGTGATAAAACCTGCACACCTAAAAGTTCTTAGGAAATTCTTAGGTGTGTAGTCCGCCAACCCGCACTAGGCCAGCGTGATGGACTAAGGCCTAAACCCTCTCAGTTGTAGAGGAGGCCCGTGCCCAGCAGTGGGACGTATTTGGGCTGATGATGAAAAACTTTACCGTAATTGGTCCACAATCGGGATAGAATGTTTTTTAAATTTTTTTGTCTGTTCTTTTGAGCTGCAATCAGTCGCCAGAATTTTATCAGCTGAGTTTTGGGTACAATGAAGTAAACTTTCATCAAGAGATGTACAGGGTGTATTCAGACCGTGATCGGAAACTAAGGCAGGTAATAGCTACGGTGATTACAAACCCATTGGCGTTAAAAAAAAACCCGACATAAAATAAAAAAATTGACGTTTTCCTAACAATCATAGATATTAAATAGATGTGGTTGTAAGGAAACCATTTTATTTTTATTTTTGTTGGGATTTTTTAACGCCAATGTGTTTGTAATGACCGCAGCTATTACCCGCCTTAGTTTCCGAGCACGGTCCGAATGGCCCTGTATTGTCGGTGGTCAGGTTCCGTTGCATCGTGCCGTACCCGCCGAACTCGGAGTACGAGCTGGAGCTGCAGCTGGACGACATCGTGGTGGTGAGCAGGAAGCGCGGCGACGGCTGGTACAAGGGCACGCTCGCGCGCACGGGCCGCACCGGGCTCTTCCCCGCCTCCTTCGTGCAGAGCTGCGCCGACCAGTGACCCGCGCACTCGCTCCAAGTACCCGCTTTTCTAGAACATACTAGAACCTTCCGGATTGCTCGCAGTCGCAATGGCTTGTAGTGACAATGGGTTTTTTTTGTTTAATATCCAACCCGCATTAGGCCTGGACTAACAACATCAAAGGTAGTGTTCATGGGCGGTGTTGACCACTTAACATCAGGTGGCTCACTTGCTCGTTTGCCTCCTTTTTCCATAAAAAAAAAAAAAAAAGGCTCGTGCCTAGCAGTGGGACACATATGGACTGATGATGATGCTTAATATACAATTTGTATAAAAGCGGACTTAGTAGCCATTCTCTAACAGTCGAGTTAAGGGGATGCAGAAAAAAAAGTAGATGCAAAAAGATTTTTTTGGTGAAAACAATATAAAGTAAACCATTAACAGAATACATACACCTACACGTAAAAATAAATAGATATACACATATATAACAAAATGTATTTGGATAGAAAAAAAAAACTGATAAGAATCATTCGTGTGTCTGCCAGCCCATATCGATGATCGACTAGACCAGTTGTACTTTATCTGTAAAAGTCCCATTGCTGGGTAGTGCCCTCCTATTTCATATTCTATAGAGAGGGAAAAATAATATCGTATTTGTGAATTTTCAACGCTAAAACCAATGTAAGTAGAGTAAAAGGAGTTCATACAATGTTTCCACTTTAGTCACTGGAATCCATTTCGACTGATTTTGAGAAAAGTTTTAGCTTACACGATGTTATTTTGTGGTTTTGATATTTACGTAAACGGTGTCTTTGAGTGTAACGAACAATTAATGTGTAATTCAGTACAAAATACGAGTAACGAGAGTGTGCCGCCATCCGTGGCAGCCATTATATGAAAATATAATTTCAAACGTTATCTATCATTGAAATTTTATAACGTATATTTTTTGCTCTATTATAAAGATTTTAGAAGAGATTAAATTATCCTTAGTGCAATTTTTTCCATGTTATAACTTCATTAGATACTGAAAATTATGATCAAAATTAAATATACCTTCGTTTAATGAGTATACACCTGTTTTTGACGTTAATATTTTTGGTCCGTTTTTATCAATTTTGAAAATTATTTTTACCTTCCAACTTATATGGGGAAGTATCAAGATTCCTCACTCCGAGTATGCAGGGCGCGAAAATATTACGACTGATTCATACACTGCCGTTCATAAACTATTGTAAATACAAACTTTCCATACAAATCTTCCGTTAAACTTTCTTTGAACGAACAACGCGGGCCAAAAAAAATGAGTCCATAGAGAAAAAAATGTATTTTTATAGTTAGAAAAAGAAATGATCAATGTCGATCCATAATGATAGATGTATTTTACTTCAGCTTTATCATCGTTACTTAGTAGTTTTTGCGTGGGATAATTGGAAATTTTCAAAATAGTTTAATGAATATTTTGGTTCATAGAGCACTTGAAAACCTTTGCAATGAAATATGCCTTAAATTGGTTTCGAGGCCAAATAAAATGTCTATAGTTTGTACCGCCAACGTAGCTTTAAAAACACTTGCGTGCACAAAAACAGTAAGCAATAATAAATAATATATATTTTGACACCGAGAGAGATCAATGAACTTATACATTAATTTCAAATATTTTTAAAATTAATGTTATAGTGTAAACTTTGCAAGCAAGTGGAATCGTGTTTTTAATATTAAGACATCGTTTTTTGTAGCTTAGTGTAAGTCTAATATTATTTATATGTATTTTGTTTATTTTAATACATACTGTTGACGCTTATTATTTTTTAAAATGGTACTTTTTCGATGTTAAGACACTGCCATATTCGTTTAAAAATGTTTGAATAACACGTTTCGGAACTAGGCGATTAGCGTAATCGATACTCCAAATTGAATGATTTTATTTTTTATTTAATGGTAATTAATTAGATGTCGGATGTGGTCAGTTTTTAAGCTCTATTTATACTAGATATTAATAACTTATAATAATGGAACACATTAATGTTTCGGATTTAATTAGCTAAATATACTGAAAGCATATTTTTAAATGAATTAAGACTGTATTATACATAGTGTTTTATTAAGTTATATCCACTAACAATTATTCTATATTCGTGTAATGTTAACATAGGTGATATATCCGTTTGTAAGTAACCCGTTTTCGATCGTACCAAGTAGTTTTTAGAGATATTTTTTCAGTGTCATCTTATATGTAATGTGCACGATTTTTGCGGCCTGACGTTCATAAGGAAATAAATTAATACACCCAACAGTCACGTACATAGTTCTGACCCCACATTAAGATACAAGTCTTGTGTCGTGAGTATCACAAACTACCAGTTTTCGGTCTCACAAACACCCAGACTCGAAACAATATGGACCACATAAACATTTGTCTCGGTGTGGGAATCGAACTCGCGGCCACTCGTTTCGCGAGCTGGTCTAGCCAAGGGCGTCACGGGGCTGTCAAAGTTTTAAAAAAAATCTTAAATTGAAAATATATTACTATGTACAAGGCGTGAGTTTATGTATGTATGTATGTATGTGTACATACTATACTCGTAGTAGGACCTCGGTTAAATAATAAAATATTTCAGTTTTGTCAAAATTAAAGTCGTGGATTTTCATTTTCCCAAGAAGCCGGAAAATTGAAATATTCCTTCATACCGTTGGCGTTTTATTAATTAAAGTATAATACACTATGACTAGGTTTCGCAAAGAAATTGTTGCGTTAATCTCATGTCTGTTCAGTTTTCAAGCATTCAATTTAAAATTTTGGGTATATGTACAAAATTAGGAAAATTATGTGATTAAATGGTTGAGAACGAAATACAGAATAAATATAAGATTGGAGTTAAATTGTTAGAAGTCTTATTGTTTTATGCATCCTATAGTCTACTTAGGGATGGGTCATTGACGTTTTTGGCGTCAACAAAACGTAACCGTTTTTATTTGCGTTGAATTCTTCAACTAGTTGATAATATTAATGTTAGCAAATGAGCAGCTCTTGTTTTTTTTTTGTTTTGTTGTTTTTTTAGAAATTTAGTTACCAGATAAATGGTCTGAAAATTCAACTAGTTTTTTCACAACCCATCAACCGCTCGTTCGTTACTTCATCGTCAACGGTTGATTCAACTAGTTCGTTGAAAAAACGCCCATCCCTATCTACTATAGAACGCCTAAATTTTCATTTAATCACTTATAATACCACAAGAGCTTCAAAATTATCGGGTATTTCCCGATAGGTTCGTTGCAAACAAATGAAGGAGTCAAGTTTTTCAGGTTAAAAAATCACGAGCGCGAAGCGCGAGTATTCGGGGGGATTATTTTTCCGTCCCAAATGTCGGCCAATAGAATTGCACCATGAGATGAAATGAACAGTTAACAAATAAGAATTTCATAATGAATAAAACAACATTTAATTAAGATTCAGGCTAGTGCAATTAAAAATACAATTGTTGTAAACATTGGTGTATGTTTTCTTCAAGTCAGAGTTATCGGTAATGGTCCCAGAAGAGGTAGATGGCATGAGGTTTATGCTGTTGATGGCATTTTCTGCAGTAGGCTCACTCCTTCGCAGTTTCTTGACAATTAATTCGTGGTGTTCCTGGTCGAGTTGGAGATACGGCTTGATGGAGTTACTGTTGGCATGTCCAGTTATTTTGATTATCTGCTGCTCTCCCAGGCCCGATTTCGCTAGATTGGAGACGGCTGTTGCACGACTGGAGTGATTGGTGATTTTTTTGTTACCAAGGTCAAGCCCAGCTTTTTGTGCTGACTCCTTAACCCACTTTGAAATCGTGTTTTGGCCTACTGGGGAATCCTTGTACCACCTAGCGCCTGGAACTTTATTCCAGAATGGATTTTGGGTCAGGAATAGTCTGTCGCTGTTGATATTGGCATCTCTCTTCTCTCTCAATTTCTGGAACAGTCTCACTGGGCACTTGTCAGGGATTTCCCGATTCTCCACCAGCCACTTGCTGTCTGATAATTTTTTATCACCACCTTGTGTGGTCTTGCTGAAAATTGGATTGTATTCAATTCTCCCAGTTGTTTCCCCGTCATTTCGCTGTTCTGCCTTGAAGTGATGTATTGACGCCATGCTGCCCTCACCACCTCTCCAAGCCAATTCCACTGATATTATCATGAATAATTTTTTCTGGAGGCCATCAGGAGTTTCCTCGTCCCAAACAGTGGTCATTGCATCCCAATCTTTTTCCTCCAACGCTGCTGCACTTGCCCTCCGTTTTTCCGGAATAGATTGTAAAGCCTTACGCTTGGCATCACGAGCTCCTCGAGCGGTCTTGAATGCAGCATCCGAAAATGGGTTGATTTTGATGTCGAAATCGTTCAAATACTTTTCTTGAAGTGATTTGGCAGTCTGATTCCACATTGTTTTTATTGTACCTTCCTTATAGTCTTCTCCATCCATTTTCTTCATATTGTAAGCGTAATCTTTCATAATGTTTGCCAATTGCGCTTCACTCGTTTCAGCACTCAATGTGTATTCCCTCTCAGTACGAAAAGTAGTAAATTGGTTCCAAACTGTTTTTTTGCCTTCTCCGTATTAATGGGAACATTTCCTTTGACTTTTTTATCGATGGTGGACAGAGAACAAACTCCAAATCGACTCATTTTCATGCAAAATCTCCAATTTTCACAATTGAATTCAACCTGTCAGTTTGACGTGTGGTTAATTTGACTGGATCATGTTTTGTTTTTTATATATAGCAACTACCAGAGAAAATAATCAAAAAATTATCAGTATAATACCATGTAGGTTGTACCACGTGACGTCGAATGGTGCAATTCTATTGGTCGATATTTGGGTCGGAAAAATAATCAACGGAATTACACTTGCTTTTCTCTATTGAGAATAATTAAATAATTTTAACAAGATTTCCGAACGTCAGGTTTCAAATTGTGGCACATGAATTACATTTTGTGTATAAACCGTTTAATAAATTAACCGCTCAACTATATTTAGATTGTAGATGTATCTGAGAGTTGTGTACATCATACGAGTACATTGTCTATAATTCATAACAATACTAACTAAAACTGCCTCGTGGTCTCGCGGTACAAGTATGTGCCGTGTGATCTAGAGGTCCTGGGTTCGATTCCCGGGTCGGGCAAAGTGTTATTGGGTTTTTCCATTAGGAAATTCTCAGTAGCAGCACGGAGTCTGGAAATGTGCCCGAAAAACGGCAATAGGCTCGCCCCCTATTACGTGGGACTGATACATACCTGGCGAAATGTGGGTGCAGAAATGCATCTCTGCCTACCCCTTCGGGGTATACAGGCGTGAGTTTATGTATGTATGTATGTACTAACTAAAACGGTATGGGCGCGTGCTGACGTTGAAATCAACCTTATCCATATACATTTTAAGTTGAAAATCTATTGCATTGAGCTAGTGTACAAGTTGAGTCTAATACACAATATTAATCATTGTTTACTTATAACTTAACATTATATATATAAAGACCGTAATTAAAATTTATTTTAAGCAGATAATTTTGAGGGTAGCTAACCTTACTACATTGTTTTCTAATTAATTGACATTTATTTTACATAAAAAAAGAAACCATGACTGTTATATAACAATTAATTAGATTTTATGTAATGGATCAGTCTGAATTATACGCTACATTAGAAACAAATCTTATGTTTGTATGTGAGAAGGTTTTTCGTCAATCGAAAGAAAAATGATTTTTTTTGCAATACTAATACTTACTAGCCTTGATAATGAAGTTGATACTGATGAGGAACGTCATCACCCGCCGCCATAAACTGTATGTGTAAAAGAACTGATTTAATTTATTATTCGTATTGTGATTTAAACACGGGCTGTATGTTGTTGATTCCTTTGCTTGTTTTACTATTTATCTAGGTTGTTTATTGACTATGCCTTATATTACCAAGTGTCACTTTATAGTTTTGAATGTTAATATGCCAGGGCTTGATACATAATATATGGGAAAAATATTACCGCATGAAAAGTAGATATTTATAGTTCAATTGTCCCACTTGATGGTTGTCATTCGTGGTAATTGAATTCTTGGGTTTTACGTCACAAAATATTCACAAATTTTATGATACTAGACTTATTGTTTTGAAATTTAAATAAATATTTATAGGCGTGATAATTTAAAAGTTGTTTAAGTTAAAAAATATACATTTTCAATTTTAAACAACATCGCAACCGGTTGTGTTTTGCATTTTTGTATCATCACAAACTGCATATACATTGTTAATTACATTACGCAGTGAAATTCTTTACCAACGAACTGTGAAGTACGGATTAATCGGGCGTGTAATTTTGTTAAGTATTAATTAATCGTCCATTTGGATACGCACATATATAATCGATTAAATAAACATCGATTACAAATCCAACCAAGCGATGTATATGATTTCCAAACGGCCCTCAGAACCATAGTCGATTTTTAAAAACAAGAACGTTTTTTTTTAATGATTTGAGTTAACATAATAACTGGCAAAGGAATCGAGAACATACAGCCTAAGTTGTTACTATTTATATTTATTTCCTATTTGTGTTGTGTGCGTTTTGTTGTCCGTATACTATAAAAAAATCTTACCCACACAACGAATTCCTTAATGTATTCTTATAAATATGTTTTCATTGCGAATTAACGTTCGAATTTAATTAACAGAATCGCTAATGGAGGGATTTCCAGATATTTTAATTGACGTGATATTTATATTTTACTACAAAAACGCCTTTGACAGTTTTTTTCTGATCTCTTTTTAAAACCGCTAATCCCTTCATTAAATAGTTATTGTGAAATAATTCTTAGTTTATTACTATTGGATCAAACGTTTGTCACAAATGTGTATGTATTGTGTTATGTGTGATGAATATTTGACCAACACATTGGAAAACTTAGTTTGTGTTTCGTATAACATTCGCTTTTAGTGTAAAAATAAGGGAATCATATCGAAAAGTTGATTAGGTAACTTACGAAAGAAATAAAAAAATCTTCTTAACAATTTTATGTTTTATTTTCCCTTTTATTTGCAGATTAATTTAATGTGCATCGTACATAGTTAAATACGATACACTTATCGTATTTAGCGACGACGATAGAAGCCGTAATGGGCTCGAATACCTAGAGAGACCCACAGGCGAGTGACAAATGTTGGACCAAATTGTTTGTTAAAATTTATAACTGTAAATGTATGTATTTAATTTATATCGTGGTAAATGGGGATAAAAATTACGCTACAGTGTCCTTCATGATAGGCGACTTAGGTCATTATAGTTTTTTGACTTAAAGAGAAGCCTTAGTGGGTATGTCATCGGTAATTCTCGGTAAATTAGGAACGGTAAGATCCGTGTCATACCTCTTCCACTCTACCCCATAACACTGGAGAGGCAGTAGCAGTGACCCCCGCTGCTGATAAATAAATACGCTTTCTGCTAGGAAAAACAACTATGCCAGACTATTCACAACTGGGTGTGTAGTACTCATGCCTTCACAAGGGTAAAGTATTGGCTCGTTACGTCACCAGCAGTCAGGGTAACACGTCCGCTCTCGCCAACGGCTCTCACGAGACTGTCCCTACTACCCGTGTCCCCGAGATAATTATACATATACGATATTCCCCACTACTCGTGTCCCCGAGACTAGTATACAAACACTACAGCACGGTAATACTATCATACAGTAGTTTAACTTCATAGTTCATACAAACGGGCGAAACGCGAGTTATACCTACGCGCCTCGATCGCGGCATGCGCAAGGCATGCAGGCAGTCGCGAATGTGCCGCAGTCACGAACGGACGGTGTTGTTTTTTAAGCAGTAATCGCGCGATTTTTATATAAAATAAGTGCAAGTGCTTATTTAATATGACAAGTATATATTGTGTTTACATATTGTCCTGTTTTTGGTTGCATGAAATCTTCCAATAAAAAAACATGCATTTTTATTGAACCCTTCCTATTCCATTCACAAAATATTTTATTTGTTTAAATAAAAATAAAAAATATTTACAATCACAAAAATAGATAGAAAGTCAAAGTAGGCAGATTGAATTAAAATTCTGCAGGTTCGCAGCCCTATCGCATGTTTACGTACCGCGCGGCTGTAGGTATTATTTCAAAAATGCGGCTGAGTTAAACTACTGTATGATAGTATTACCGTGACTACAGGGTCTACACAGGTTGAGAACGAAATGTGATTCATTTACTTCGTTACTTGGCGGGTTATTTGGGTTGTTAAAAATAAATTTAAATTTATAAACCCAAAGTCACATATGTATAGTTCTTACCTCACATCAAGATACAAGTCTTGTGTCGCGGGTATCAGAAACTACGCGAGACATTGCGGTCTCACAAACACCCAGACCCGAAACAAATATTTGTGTATCACACAAACATTTGTCTCGGTGCGGGGATCGAACCCACCACCTCTCTTTTCGCAAGCTGGTACCTAGTCAACTGCGCCACAAGCCCTTCTATTGATGTGCGAGACGGCAACGGGACCAAATCTCTAAGTCTTGTGTCGTGAGTGTCCAAAGCCGATGACTTTTCGGACTCACAAATATACCTAAGCAAGACCAAGAACCCTTGGTCCTTCGTTTCAGAAGCTGGTGAGTATGAGAAACGGTAACATGACTCACCAGTCGGAAGGTTTTTTCGCTTTTTTGTAAACAAAAATACAGACACCAGCTAAAAATTAGAGTAATTACTGTATGTTTCAGCTACATATCCCGAATACACCAAAATGGAAAATAATCGTCTTATTCTCTCAAAATAACTCCCCCCCATTAGGTGGACTTTTATCCACAGGCGAAACGTGGGTGTAGAAGAACATAGAATCTTTAGACGTGGGTGCATATACTATACCTACCATATTTTTCTTGCTACTTTATAGAAATAAATGCATATGCAAATGCATTCCGATGATGCGATTAATAAAACTTAATGCTTGTAAACGGCGTAATATTAAAATGCATGGAATTTGCAGCAAGGTGAGGTAAGGTCGGCCGGTGTGTCGTTAGACAGAAGTCGGCGGGAGACAGGAATGCCGCTAACAACTTTATTTTAGCATTTACGTATAATTTTGTAATTCTTTACTGACTGTACGGTAAGCGTCGGGTAGTTCACATGTTGTGCCTAATATGATACCGCTAGTAATGTACACTATATGAAAAATGCGATGTATAATATCGTTACGCGAGGTAAAAATGTGTTACGTTCATTGACATTAGTCCTGCAACACGATGGTCCGACGACTTGACACGACCGCTTCACCGAACCCTAAAACCATATCGGAATTCGGAATCGGGAACCGGGAATCGAATTCTCGGAATCGGGCATGTTACAAATATATTTCAAAGAAATAAAGAAAAATAATGTGAGAAGATCTTTTATACTTGAAATAGTGTAAGTGTTGTTTACATAATAAAACAAAGCTCCACATGAAAGTATCGCAAAATTCTTTTCTTACTACAATTCGTCTTTCACAAGCTTCAACATTTCGTCTTCTTCATCGCCCCACTCGTCTGGATTAGACGTCATTTGTCCCAGAGCCTCCATCCGTCTCT
Source organism: Hemaris fuciformis (assembly GCA_907164795.1). Classification (NCBI taxonomy): domain Eukaryota; kingdom Metazoa; phylum Arthropoda; class Insecta; order Lepidoptera; family Sphingidae; genus Hemaris; species Hemaris fuciformis. The sequence continues at coordinate 2,748,708 of OU015452.1, forward strand.
CCATCGTCACGCGATCAAGCAAATGTTCCATTTTCATATGCATACAGTCGTTGAACACTGAAGCATACTCGCAGATTTCAAACACGTCTTGCACAACCTTCGTACATTCCTCAACCGCTGCTTTCATTCGCGCGAGTACCTCACTGTCCTCGCCATATACAGCTTTATTTGCTTCTAGAAGATTTTTCACGTTCACTTTATTATTTATTATTATAGCATTACGTTTTAAAATACAAGCAACGAAACATTTCCCTTGCATTGTTGATTGTGGTACCCTTTTCAAAAAGTGTTCTATGTCTGCCATCGAGGCTTTGACTTGTCGTGCGCACTCCGTTAAATTCTTCCTGAATGGCTCTACGTGTTCATTCATCTTGTTGTACCGCTCCACGTGCTCTTCCTTGCTCAACGGCTTGAATGCAATCACAAGAATGAACGCAGCGCTGAATATCAAAAACAGCATCAGCTTTAGGAAATTAATCTGAAACATGTTGGTCTCCGGGCGAGCTTGTCGACGTTTTGCTCTGTTCTTCATGTTTTAGTTAGTCGGTTAATTGGCTTTTATCACGTTATAAAAACGTTACGGTAGTTGACGTGCGCGCTGGTTAGTGGAGCGATTGTACAAACATATCAAAATTGCTAGCAGCCAATCTTGATAACAAACTTACTCGCGTCCAAATTTCATACTGGATGTTTTGTTTTGTAACTGACGATTAAAAACTCCACTTCCTCTCTTTACTCGCCGCTACCATTAGTTAAAGTCTTGTAGTTTGCGAGCATATTCCAACGTAGCGTGCTCGGCGTGTGACCGAAAGACTGTCACCGATCAGTATCGTCCACTTGACATAAATTGGATATAATTACATGCATTTTACGACTTTTACCCATCACTATAATTCTCGTAATTATATTAGTGGATTCGTGCACGTAATTTTAATGCGATTTTTTATACTATCTTTTTGCTAGGGAGGAAGTGGTGCGGACTGCTCGAGGGCTGTTGAAAGCATCGTTACGACCCTTGTGTATGGCGGATGACATTTATAGTGCAATGAACGCGAATTCATTATCCAACGTGTACTTATGTCATGCATCGTCGAGTTGTCTCCCGCGTATTTAATATATATATCATTTTACTATGTCTACATTTAAAAATGTAAAACTTGTATAATTCGGCACGTTAACATTATAAATTAGAAATAATCATCAATTAAATCACATTTTATTTTTAAATTCGTGTACTTAACATATCAGTAAATTACGACCATCATCATTATTTGACGTCCAATTAAAATTAACGATGCTTAGTTAGTTAAAACAGTAACTCAAGTTTTATTGAAAACAATAACTTTACTTACAGCAGTGCGTTGCAATTGCCATATATTTTGATTCCAATTCAAATTTTTATTCGTCCGGACTCCGGAATTATACATATAACCAACTTTGATAAAGATATCAAGCGAGGAGCCTTTGCTGTGCGTTAAAAAATAACACACAATAAAAAACCAACAGTCTGGCACATAATTTAAATTTTTAATCTGTGTAAAAAATATTCAACAAGCTAATGCATAACGGTCTGTCCATTAAAGATGGCGCGATATCGAGCGGACAGTATTCTTCGTCCGTTGCATAACATGTATAACAAGCTTACGGAACACTTTCCACACGGTTAAGTGTGTAAAATACTAATTAGATTTTAGTCTTAGGTCCACCTGCACCGACGTAAGGCAGCTTAAGGTCAGCTATTCATAACTATGTATAAGAATGCAGAAAATATAAGATAACCTTTATTTTTTGCCGCTACGTCTTAGTGACCATAAAAATATGAGTACTATATTTATCTATCTTTTTTATACACTTATACCAGTCTGGAAAACTGACGACCGTAAAAATAGTCTTCTGTAACAGCATTTATTAAAATAACACCTAAATTTTACCACACATTTGTTTGAAATTTCCTGGGATTTCAATTCCACATCTACTCAAACCAGAAATATTTATGGTTCACACAAACATTTTATTAATGGTAGGATCCTGCAGCCTTTCGCTTCATGGTCTTTGTCAGTGTCAGTGTCTCCACGAATTCCACGATCACCAATGTCGAAGGTTTCATGCCAATAACGTCACTCTTTATCATTTTGACGTTCGCTTGTTTTATCTGTTTCATTTATGCAGCTAAAAGTTTTCGAGTAACAGTAGTAAACCAGTTCGTTGTAACTTGTACTCGAGGAAGCAATACTTAGCGTCCGATTCGCGAATTAATTAGCCCACTTTGAACAACATTCGCTCTGTACCTACTCATTGTGAACGGCTCAACATTATTTATTACAACCTTGTTTTTTATGTAGGTCTGAAAATAACTCCATGAAATAATATTTTTTTTAAACCTCCGGAAACACTTGCAACCTATTTTTATCTCATCACCAACAGCCCATATACGTCCCACTGCTAGGCACGGGCCTTAGTCCTCCACACGGGCCTAGTACGGGTTGGCGGACTACAAACCTAAGAAATTCCTAAGAACTTCTGGGTGTGCAGGTTTCCTCACGACGATTTCCTTCACCGTTAAAGCACGTGATAATATTCATTGTGAATACACAAATAACTGCATAAAGTCCGAGGTGTGTGCCTGGTTTGAGCCCGCGACCGCCGAGATTCTCGACCGCTCGCCTATACCTCGAGGCCATCACAACTATTGCCTTATAACAATAATATTCCCAGACTCCGTGCTGTTTCTGAAATTTTCCTACTCGCAAACCCGATAAATTACATTTGCCCGTCTCGGTAATAAAAAACGGGACCTCTAGATCGAACGCAAACACTTATTTACTGAGACCACGATAAACAAAGACCATAAAGAATAAACTCGCAAAGAAACGGCTTCTGGAATGAGCAACCTTTAAAAGTGAATGTTGTGAAGAGCGAAACGGAAAGTCTCGCACATCATGTCACTGGCTATTGGCCACTTGATAGTTCATATAACAGACAGTGTAGCAAACATTATAAAAAAGAATTGAAAAGAAGAGCTCCGCGATTTAATTAGTAGCTTTTGAACCGAAAGGCCAGGGAATCGCTCAGCGTACCGAAACAATTGTAGTTTCTGATACACACGACACAAGACTTGTATTTTAGTATGGGGTCAGAACTATGCATGTATTTTATTTTATTTAATCCGACTCAGATATTCATCCAGATTCCCGTTCCAGGATTAGCCTGTGTGTATCTGATCCATATAATTGTATCGACTGGCAACTCGTGATCAAGAGCGTTTATTTCGCCATACTAGTAACAAAGAATATGATTTTAGGAAAACTATTATTACCTATACTAAATGTACCTAATAGTTACATTTAGTATAGGTAATAATTCTTAGAAGTCTGTGGGAGCATCGTCAGCATAGTCGATGAATCGAGAGTCAATTGATAACAACCTGTCGTTACGTACTCGGAATTTGGCTGATGTCTAAATTTGCCACAATTTTCACCACTTCTAAGTTCCCCCACTTTTGAAAAATCAGTAATAGTGCAACCCAAGAATTTGTGAGGTGCTTGGTCTATGAACCGCTCTATCATCCTATCATTTTGGGTGTCCCTGGAATCGTTGGTGTCTTGGTATTTATAACTTATTTGCTTAGCTATCTCCTTGAGAAGGGATATCAGGTCTCTGATCGTAGAGTAAGTGCTTACAATTTCTATAAGTGTCTGACCATTATGTACATATTTTCCCCTCATGTCATTGTATTTGAAATTTATCACCTGATTACCCATTCTAATAGATCTAGAAATGCTCTTTTTGTTGAATATGAGGACTTCTCTCCCCTCCCTAGGATCAGGACACACTGTCATGGGGCCTCTAGTGTGCTCTAATGTGGTGGGTCTTTCAAAAAGTGCTCTCACCCATAAAAACTCCAATGACTCAGAAGGGTTTATCGACTCTAACATAGTTTCAAAGGGAAGAGAAGCTACTGAAGAAGACAAGCATATCTCTTTTAACTCATCTATTGGAATATTGGCAGCTTTTCCTTCTAATATAATGCAAGCGATTAAGTTTTTGAAGGGCTCAATCCATCTCCTGTCATCTTTCAAATCTTCCATGAGGTAGTTGACAACTACTAAATTGTTGTGAACAATGGCATGCTTCATCTGTATCGCCCCTTCACCACTAGATGATAAGACAGGTAAGTATCTTTCTCTAGGGTCTAGACTGTTTATAATGATTCTTATCTGTTTTGTTAAAGGCAAGTTATCTTCCAAACGTATATCCATCTTCTCTTTAAGCTCCTTTATTACTCCACTAGGAAGAGATGGGTTTGGTATGGTGTATTCAGGGAAAAATATTTCCTTTATGGCCTCGGTTCTTAGGTGATGGGGTATATCAACAATCGGTTTGTTGGTTCTAACAAGTGCCCTTTGTAGCATTGGTTGGCCCCATTTTATCCCTGCTTTTTGCCAATTTGCCTTGTAATACTGGTTAACTTGTTCATCCAAATTGGAAAATAATACATCTGTTAGCCTTCTCAGTTTTTCATTAGGCTCCTCACTGCTTTCTATCCACCAATTTAGAACGTCTAATCTTGCCAACACCTTATTGTGTAAATGTGAATCATCAATGCATTTGTCATTGGTGCTCCTTGCCATCATGGCTCTAGGTACCCCATATTTCTTTGCTTCTACTCTAGATATTGCAATTGGATATTTCTGATTCAAAAGAATCATTGTAGTGGCTAAGGGATTAGGGTCTTTAGTACATCTTGAGCTGCGTTCGATTAACTTAACATGATACATCTTTCTTTCCCTTATTATGTCTAAGCTCTTTTGGTTAAGTTTCAGTATCATCTCTGATGCTTTTAACAGGATTAGCTTGTTTCCCTCATTCATTTTTCTGTTTTGCAATTTCAAATGTTGTACAATATAGGATCTGTTCATCACCGATATCATGTGTGATTATTGAATACACATAAAAAAACATGATAAACATTGCATATTTAGACTTAAGGTCATCAACAGCCTTTGTCACGTCCACTGCTGGGCATATAATAGGCCTCCTCATCCAACCGCTGCCAGCCTTGCGGATATCTTCACTTAATATAGACTTAAGGGTCACCCAGTAAATCAATGATACTCTGTATAGATGGGATATTTTAACCCCGTATTAATTAATAATGCAGAATCCGATCGCAAAGGGGAATATCTCGAATAAAAAATGCCTTTAATAAAATAATCACAGAGCACCATTAAATATGGATCTAATTAGAGACGGCACACTGGCGGCCGGCGGAACCGTGCGCCCGGTTGTATATATAAAATTTTCTCTCTAACATTTTCATTTGCCGAATTTACATTGTAAGTGTATCTGTTCACGTGGAGTCACCGATGTACGTGAACCTGTGATACACGTGTATAGTTGTTGCGTAAGTAGGGTACGAGCAGCGACGTAAATGAAACGACCGGTGTTGATGCGTGCTAATATATGACTCAGTGCATATAAAAACTTTATTGCTTTATATACCAAAATATTGACATAATTCGAGTTCATCGACTATGCTGACGATGCTCCCACATTAGTTCCCCCCTTTTTAAAAAAAATAATGTATAACGATAATAACAAAAAATAAGTAAATGTTAATGTATATGACACAAATAAACTAATTATAGGTTCTTGCTTTTCCGCTGATCAGGCTCTATAGCGAATCGTACAACAGGGCGTATGACGCGACCCGAACGTGTTGTCGTCAGCGTGGCCTTGTTCTTTTCCGCGAGCTCAGCACTGTTGCGGTCGTTGACGTTGTTGCTGCATGTGCTTTTTAAGTGTGCCAAAGGTTCGTTCGCCTTTTCTTCATTTACCATGTAAGCAGGTTTCAATCTATCTACTGTTACTATGGATGTTTTTTCTGGCATTTGTATTTTATAATATTTTTCATGTTTCTCTAACACTTTGTATGGTCCTTTGTATGATGGTGTTAGGGGCTTCTTTACAGCATCTGTTCTGACGAATACGTATTCACAATCTTTCATGTCCGGGTGTATATATGGTTTATGGTTTGTAGCGTGGTGACTGTTGTTAAACGGGCTTAGATTGGCCATTGTCCTTTGTAGTGTCCGTGTAAAATTTTCTGGTGATGTATTTTGCTTTTTCGGCTCGATAAACATACCAGGTAGACGTATATTTGCTCCGTATAACATTTGTGCTGGGCTAATGTTTTCTTTCAGTCGTAAGGCGCCTCGCAACCCTAATAGGACTAGGGGTAACTCATTTGACCAATTAGTTGTGTTACCACGCGCAATTAGTGCGGTTTTCATTGATCTATGCCAGCGTTCAACTAATCCATTTGATTGTGGGTGATAGCTGGCAGTTCTGGTTTTCTTGATACCGAGTGCTTTAGTTAAGGCGATAAATAAGTCTGACTCAAACTGTCGTCCTTGGTCTGATGTAATGGTAGTTGGGCATCCAAATCTTGCTATCCAGGTATTCAGGAGAACTTCTGCTACAACTTTTGCTGTTACTTCCGGTACTGGTACGGCTTCAGGCCATCTTGTTGCTCTGTCGATCATTGACACGATGTATCTGTTTCCATTGGATTCTGGCAATGGACCGACGATATCTATGTGCACGTGGTCTAAACGTGCTGTTGGCGTGAAACTTCCAATTGGGGCTGAGTTGTGCCTGTATGTTTTACTTGTCTGGCATGACTCGCATGTTTTCGCCCATGTGCCTACGTCTGTATTCATGCCTGGCCAGAAGTAGTGTTCAGAAATCATTTTCTTTGATGATCTTACACCAGGATGCGTAACGTTGTGCATAGAGTCAAATATTTGTTTTCGAAGCGACTTCGGTATGTACGGTCGTGAATTTGTTCTTGAATTTTCGCACCATAATTGTCTCGTTCCCGGTAACTGGATACTTTTCCAGCTGAGGTTGTTTTTATTTAACAGCTGAGAGAGTTCATTGTCACTGCGTTGCAAATCTGCTATGTCAATCCAATCCACAGGTGTGGGGCAATCTATTTGTTCGACTCGTGATAATGCATCGGCCACTGGGTTCATATTACCGGCGAGGTGGCGTATGTTTGTCGTGAATTGTGCTATGAACTCTAGATGACGTAGTCGTCTTGGGGATATCCTTTTACTTGAACTGTCTTGTTTAGTAGTAAAGGCGTGACATAATGGCTTATGATCGGTGTATATTATCAATTCTCGTCCCTCGATATAAGGTTGAAAATGCGTTACAGCCATGTAAACTGCCAGCAATTCTCGATCATATGTACTGTATTTAGTTTGTGCTTCACTCAGTGCCTTTGAAAAAAATGCAAGTGGCTTCCACGTGTCGTTTTCGTACTGTTGTAAAACGGCGCCAATACAAGTTTGTGAAGCATCTGTCATGAGTGATAATGGAGAATGCGGATCAGGAGACGTCAACGTAACAGCGTCGCTTAGACTTTCTTTACATTGATCGAATGCTTCTAGTGCTTCGGAAGTCCATTGTATTTTAGTTTTGTCGTTTTTCTTTGAGCCTATGAGATATTTGTTCAAAAGAGCTTGATGTCGGGCTGCCTGTGGTATGTTATTGCGGTAAAAATTGATCATGCCCAAAAATCTGCGTAGCTCTTGCACCGTTGTTGGAGTCGGGTATTTTTTGATTGCTTCAACCTTTTCAGGTAACGGTTTGATACCCTCTGGAGTAATTAAATATCCGAGGAATTCTATTTGGGGTTGTCCAAATACACATTTGGCGCGATTTATTGTGATGCCGTGCTCGTTGAGTCGTTTAAACACTTCATGTAGATGCTGTCTATGTTCACCGGGTGACGATGACCTCACTAATATGTCATCGATATATACAAAAATGAAGTCTAATCCTGCTAGTACTGTGTTCAGGAATCGGACAAAGGTTTGGCCCGCGTTTCGTAAACCGAACGGCATTCTAGTGAATTCGAATAGACCGAACGGGGTAATTACTGCGGTTTTTTCAACATCTTTGACGGGTATTTGGTTGTAAGCTCTTTTTAGATCAATTTTTGAGTATATAGTAGCTCCAGGCAATAGGTATGTGAAATCTAATACCCTCGGGATCGGATATCTATCCGGTACAGTGATGGCGTTTAATTTTCTGTAGTCGCCACATAGTCGTAATTCGCCGTTTTTCTTCTTTGTCACCAGTAGTGGACTAGCCCAGGGACTCTTGGAAGGCCTGCATATGCCTGTCTGTAACATGTCCTCTATTTCTTTTTTCACCTTTAGGTATTTGTCGGCCGGCAAAGGTCTTGACTTGGAGTACACAGGATGTCCCTCCGTGATAATGTGGTGAACCACGTTGTGTTTTGGTGGTGACAGAGTATCGAGCGGTTTTAAAATATTTGGATATTCTGCTAAAATATCTGCGTAATCTTCGGTTAAATCAACGGTCCGAAGTGTTGGTGTGCTTGACTTCATCAACTTTGCGTTTCTTTGAAGTCCAGTCGTACCATCTATCAAACGCTTGTTTCTAATGTCGACCAAAATGTTGTGTTTTTCCAAAAAATCGGCTCCAAGTATTGGTTGTGTAATATCAGCGACGATAAAAGTCCAACGGTACGGTCGTCTCAAATTCAGATTTAACGTCAGCGTTTTGTCGCCGTATGTTTTTATTGGAGTGCCGTTTGCGGCATATATTTTGTAAGTGCCATCGGTTTTTAATTTGTTACCTCTTCTCGGTATTGCTGAGATGTTAGCGCCAGTATCAACCAAAAAGCGAAACCCACTTTTTCGGTCGGTAACGCATAGGCGGTTTGATGGTACAATAGCGCTGACGACCGCCTCTGTCAACGCTGATTCTAGTTTTCCGACGGCTTTCTCCAATTGCACGGTTGTTCACAATTCCAAGCTCGATCCTTATAGCGCGAGTGATATTTACATAACCATTGAGGAGTTTCCGGCGTGATTCTCGTTCGCGATCGGGATCTTTGGCGCGTTAGGCTTTGATTGCGTCTATGGTGACGATGTCCGTTTCTGAATGAGCTTGATTTCAGTGCTGCGATTTCCATGGTGAGCTTACTCATTTGGTTCATTAGCTGTATCATGAGCTGTGGATGACTACTGGATAGCTCTGACACCTCGCCCGACTTTCCTTCTAAAATTTTATCAGCTATTGCGGCGAGATTGTCGAGATTTTGATCTTGGCTCACCATTAATACAGCTCGAACGTGGTCTGGGAGTCTTGACGTCCAGAGGTTGTGAAGGGTTTTTTCGGTTATCTGACTGTTGCGTGCTAATTCCTTCATTCGTCTTAGCAGCTGGGACGGCTTTTGATCACCTAGCTCAACCTCACTAACGAGTTTTTGGAATTGACGCTCCTCCGATTCTTCGTAAACCTCTAAGAGTCTTTTCTTGATGGCGTCATATTTATTGGTCTCGGGGGTGAGATTATTATGTCAGTTACTTGCCTAACTGCTTCCTTGCCGAGTTTGGAGAGTACAAGGCCATACTTCGCTTCGTCACCCTGTTTTTGGGGAGCAATTACGGTTTCAAATTGGGCGAACCACACTCTGGGCATTTCGTTCCAAAATTCCGGGATCTTTGAGGAAACACTCAGCGCTGCGATGTCGATGCTACTGACGTCCGTTATTCCATATTTGGATTTAGCGTGCTCACAACCTGCGTTTGGGTTCATTTTATGAATAACTATATGCCTCTTGAAAGCCAAATCAGGGAGATCCGCTGGTGGAAGGCTGATAAGGCTGTGCAGTACAGTTATCACAATTTAATGAAGTTTGCTCCGAACGTCGGTTTCACGTCGGTATATTGAAGAACGTCGGTTTTGCGTCGGGGTCACCAGTTGTAAGTGTATCTGTTCACGTGGAGTCACCGATGTACGTGAACCTGTGATACACGTGTATAGTTGTTGCGTAAGTAGGGTACGAGCAGCGACGTAAATGAAACGACCGGTGTTGATGCGTGCTAATATATGACTCAGTGCATATAAAAACTTTATTGCTTTATATACCAAAATATTGACATAATTCGAGTTCATCGACTATGCTGACGATGCTCCCACAAGTCCTTTCTAAGAAATTCTTGCGAATTATATTAGATTGTCTGTGTTCAATATTTAACCTCTTTCATTACTGGCCTTTTTAATAAAAAGAGACGAACTTTTTTGTTTTATTTATTTAAGCCTGCGCGCCGAATTTCACCAACCTAATGAAAAAGCTAATCCGAGGCGCGGTTGGATCAGCTGTAATATATTTATGAACGCAATAATTAAAAAATGTAAAAAACGCAGCTTTGTATACGGAATTCCATTTTTATTGTATTTTTATCAAGAACCATATATTGGCAACGAAATAAATAAATACATTTATAATATTGACAGTTCAGTAATTAGATGACTGCCTCGTGGTCTCGCGGTACAAGTATGTGCCGAGCGATCTAGAGGTCCTGGGTTCGATTCCCGGGTCGGGCAAAGTGTTATTGCGTTTTTCCATTAGGAAATTCTCAGTAGCAGCACGGAGTCTGGAATTGTGCCCGAAAAACGGCAATAGGCTCGCCCCCTATTACGTGGGACTGATACATACCTGGCGAAATGTGGGTGCAGAAATGCACCTCTGCCTACCCCTTCGGGAATACAGGCGTGAGTTTATGTATGTATGTATGTAGTAATTAGATAAGCGGCACTTAGGGCAAATAAGTAAAATTTTGATTTGGTCAATGATGTGGAAATGTGGGACAAGTGTTGTAGAAGACACCAATAAATGAGAGACTGTCATCCAAATTACAAACATCAGTGAATTTTAAAATTGTCTCGACACGGTGATCGATTCCCATAGGTTCTTAATTCGCAGCTCTTTGAAAATATGATCCGCCTCAAGAAAGTTCATTATATTTTTATCAAGAAACAATTATTACAGACTTTTTACTTTCTTCACGTTGAAAGTAAAAATTGATCACAATTTTCTAAGATTACCTACCGACTTTGCTCCTAGCTTGAATATTAATTATATCGGAACAAAAAACCAAATTAAGTACAGCGAAGTTTATTAACTTGCGATACAAAAAGTTATTAAAAGTTTTGTATTCTTCGTTCCCAGCTCGGCTTCAATCAAGACACGGAAAAGTTATTATAAAGCCATAAATTTTACAATAAAAACAAACTAATTTAGATTAAACAACTCAGTTTATTAGTTCTGCAGCGGAATAAAACTTTATAATGTCGTGATTTTATTGAAAGATGTTATAAATATAACGGCTATAATATTTTTATATATATAAACACATATACCTACCTACAGGGTGTATTCAGACCGTGATCGGAAACTAAGGCAGGTAATAGCTAAGGTGATTACAAACCCCTTGGCGTTAACCTAACAACCACAAATATTTTATCATCATCATCATCATCAGCCCAAATACGTCCCACTGCTGGGCATGGACCTCCTCTACAACTGAGAGGGTTTAGGCCTTAGTCCACCACGCTGGCCTAGTGCGGGTTGGCGAACTACACACCTAAGAAATTCCTAAGAACTTTTAGGTGTGCAGGTTTTATCAAGATGTTTTCCTTCACCGTTAAAGCAAGTGATAATTCATTGTGAATACACACATAACTTCGAAAAGTCAGAGGTGTGTGCCTGGGGTTTGAACCTGCGACCGCCGAAATTCTCGACCGCGCGCCTAAACCTCGAGGCCATCACTGATTTATACCTATGATTATTTATTATAATATTTTCAATGTAAGTATTGTTTGAGACTTTATCAGCCCCGTGGCGCAGTTGGGTAGACATTGGCTTGCGAAACGGGAGGTTGCGGCTTCAGTCCCCACTCCAAGGCAAATATTAGCATGCATCCACAAATATTTGTTTCGGGTCTAGGTATTTGTGAGACCGAAAATCCTCTCGTAGTGTCTGATACTCCGACACAAGACTTGTAGTTTAGTCTGCAGTCAGAACTACATATGTACTCGTACATATGTCACTGTTGGGTTTATTTAACGACTTACGTCTACTTTTTATATCTATGTGTGAAGATAGCGTTAATTTTGATCGCTTGACTCGATACTAAGGTATACTCATCATCATCATCAGCCCATATACGTCCCACTGCTGGGCACTAGCCTCCTCTACCATTATGTTTAGGCCTTAGTACACCACGCTGGCCTAGTGCGGATGGCGGACTACACCTAAGAAATTCCTAAGAACTTTTACGTGTACAGCTTTCATCACGATGCTTTCCTTCACCGTTACAGTCCGTGGTAATTCATTGTGAATACACACATAACTTGGAAAAGTGGAGGTGTGCCTGGGTAATAAATTAATATGTTTCGATAAAATACACCAGTAGACATGTTACCCGGACATTGCCCTGGCTTCCAATGTGTAACACTCTCCTGGGAATAAGCGACGTCCATTACATTACCCTTATTCATTGCGGATAACGCAATAACATTATCAAAATGATATCATAAATATCGAAGTTTGAATTCTGCATAAAACAGTGTAGGTACTGTGAAAAACATGGCTATAAATAAATAATAATAAAAAAAATACACCCAACAGTCACATACATAGTTCTGGCCCCACATTAAGATACGATTCTTGTGTCGTGGGTATCAGAAACTACGAGAGACTTTTCGGTCTCACAAACACCTAGACCCGAAACAAATACTTGTGGATCACACAAACATTCGTCTCGGTGCGGGTATTGAACCCGCGGCTTCTCGTTTCGCAAGCTGGTGTCTAGCCAACTGCGCCATGGGGCTATCTATATACTTATACATTGTAAATACACTCATTATACATACATATATACCGGTGGCGGTGCTTCCATAGAAGCCCAAGAGCGTTACACGATGATTGTGTAACGTCTGTCCTGTCCACTTGTCATTTTCCAATTGTCTGAAATAAAAATCGAACCTGGAACTTTCAGCCGCACCAAAAATGGCCAACGAGGCAATCCAATGAAATATAGCTATTTGAAAAGCTCATTAAACAAACAATCATGTATAAGTTACGTCACTGTTCATGTAATGATGATCAGTAGAGAATGATTGGGATTATGTAAATCCGCTCCAATTGCGCTTCAAAACGTAATAACATATTGACCGGTTGAAATAAAACACAGAGTAGCTTTTGATGTTTTAATACAAACGTTTGTTTTAAAACATTATATAATTTAAAGCCTCCGTTTTGTATAATATGTCTCTGTATTTATCTGTAATTGCTCCGTTTTGTATTCTATGTCGTAATTATTTGAGTGCCGCGTTGCTATCGCGATCGACATATACAGTACACACGTATATAACCTCACGCCTGTATTCCCTGAAGGGGTAGGTAGAGGTGAATTACACCCACATTTCGCCAGACATGTCTCACGTAATAAGGGGCGAGTCTATCGCCATTTTTCGTAAAGAAGTCGAAGTCGAACTAAACGGTTTGACAGATCATTTTTGGCGAGAGTCGCCAAGATTTGGAACGACCTGCCTGGGTCTATTTTTCCTGATAAGTTGAACTCTGGATCCTTTAAGAGTAGAGTGAACAGGTTTCTTTTGGATGGGCGTGTACCACCCTCGTCTTCATCTACACTTTCCATCAGGTGAGATGGAAGACAAACGCCTATTCCATTTCAACAAAAACAAAATTGTAATGCAAAAACCTAAGACATCTATATCGTATGGCAAAGTCTTCCACCGCGATACAACGAGGCAGTCCTATCTATAGCGTCGGACATAATTGTTGGCGAAACTCATGATGCAAGCGTGAGAGAACATGGTACAGACATTATGCGTGGGGCATGGTATTTAAACTAGGCTTTTGAACCTAAGGACCGAGAATCTGCCTCGGATCGCACCCCCATCCATCACTTAATTCATCATCATCATCAGCCCCTATACGTCCCACTACAACTGTGGGTTTAGGCCTTAGAACACCATGCTGGCCTAGTGCGGGTTGACGGTCTACACACCTCAGAAATTCTTAGTTCACTTAATTCAAAGTATTAAAACATATAAAATGCACTTTCTTTACATTTAATTGCGTCTCGTACATCGGATAGCTAAAAGCACTTTCACAGAAAAATGTGCGAAATAGCACTGAATGTATGAAATCACCGCAAGGTCGTGCCAAAAAATATCGCCTAGCCAGCCTTGTCTGGGTTTCATGAAGCATCAAATCCACGTAATGAGTTCCATATGGTAATATTGGAGACACTACGGGCGCGCAGTCAGGGGACTGATCGGGACTCTAAATAACATAATAATTTATATTATACTGCCTCGTGGGCTCTCGGTACATGTATGTGTCGTGCGGTCCAGAGGTCCTGGGTTCGATTTTCGTGGCCGAGAAGTATTATTGGCTTTTCTCCACTAGAAAATTCTCAGTAACAGCACGGAATCTCGAAATGAGCCCGAAACCGGCAATAAAGCGATAAGGCCGCCATTTGTACGTGCACTTTGTTTTTGTGTATGTATGTTTATATCTTTTTTTTGTGTGTACAATAAAGCTTATTTCTATTCTATTCTATTCTAGGCTAAATGTGGGTGCAGAAATGCACCTCTGCCTACCCCTTCGGGGTATATAGGAGTGAGATTATGTATGTTATTTATAAAACAGCTTCATTATTTCATATACAGGTGTTATAAAAATATCCATGAGAGACACGACATTTTTCTGAGATAAAAAATGGTCTAATCTACTCGTATGTTTTACATACATAAGTCTATAGTACAATTTATATTTGTACCAAAATCCATTAAAATGAATCCAGCAATGTCAGTATAAAAGATATTTGCATGTATGTATCTATCTATCCCTTACAAGTTAACAAATAACTTCAGGTGTTGCGCTGTGGCACTTGGCCGTGCCAGTGTAAAAAATAATACACAATATGCAAATGCGAATTTGTTTGTTCACGCTTTCGTGCCTGTTTTACTCAACCAACGACCATAAAGCTTTGCATAGCTGTTTTCAGATGTACAAAAAAACTAATAAAACCTAAGAAAGTTATCATATAGTTAGGCTTAAACCCCCCTCAGCTCTAGAGCAGGCCCGTGTCCAGCTGTGGGACATATATGGGCTAATAATGATGAATGATGATGACACACGCAACTTCGAAAAGTCAGAAGTGTGTGCCTGGGGTTTGAACTCGCGACCGCAGAGATTCTCGACCGCGTACCTAAACCTCGAGACCTCGGAAATTGTAATCTTTGTGTCAATATAGTAAACTATTTCTAGATTTGAGAAGACACTTTCGAGTTTCTTGTCCGTTCTGCTCTAGTGATGAGTGCCTTACAAACTGGATAGTAAACAAAATTTCGAAAAAACAGATTTTATAGTTTCAATAAATAATATTTCATTTTATATCAGACGAGACATTTTCCGTCCTCACAAATACATTCGCAAAATATGTTTTATACATAAAGATTTGTGGCTGGAAAGAAACTCGGGCACTCCAAACAACCATGGAGTCTCTCATAAACAAATAAAACATTAATTAGTTACGTAACAAGTCATATCTATTATACCTGCAGCCCATGACCTTACACAAACTGCATTGCATTACAGCGCACCACAATATCACTTTATGTCATAATTACATCCATTTGAAGTCACGAAAAGATAAATTGCCGTCGAATACAATAAACGGATCCTGGCACGAGACGGAACAATGAAAAAACTTTATTCAAAGCAAATTATACTCGCGAATAATGGGCTACGGGGAATCAGCAAAAACTCAATTAAGACCTAAAATAGGCTATGAATGCGAAGAAAAGGGGAATTTCTAGCCATAATTCTCGCTGTTTATTCATGAAAGGGAAAAGTTCAAGACACCGGAGCATTAACATTTAGATTGGAATAGATCATTTGCACAATTACCATACTAAGTGGAGTTACTGCCTCAGACATACGGTGTACGGGAATTCGAATGCAAATGTCACTGAATACGAAATGTTAGTGGGCAAACTAATCCCAAGATTTATGTAAAGTGAAACCCGTCTGGGAACCACGAAAATGTTCTAGAATGTTCTGTGCAATCTAGTCTATGGAGTCTAAGGAGTGAGCAATCTATAGGTCTTGGATTCGATTCCTGGCCCAGCCAAAGTCATAAAGGGTTTCGCTATTAAATTTCCTGAACTGACTCTAGAAAATGGTTGCTGGCAATAGTCTCCCGTTTTATTACGTTTGCCGTTATTCAGGGTCATAAGAAATATGCCCTGCTTATCTGTATAATGAGGAAAGGTTTGTATTTTTGTATGTTTTATAACGAATAAACGCAAAAACTATTCAACGGATTTGAGTGATTTTTGGTATGGATATACTTACTCGTAGTTGGGAACTTTCGAAGTAACATCGGTTATTTTTATATAAAATTATGTCTGGGTGCTGGGTATGGTGCTGCGCTCGTATATTAATATTAATATTAGGGGGCCCCGTCGATTCCAACTAAGTACACTCCTGTTCGGGACTTATTTACACTTGCCAAAAACCCAGACGAGAAAGGGGTTGTGCTTACATCTTGATTTGTATATTAGAAACTTATTACCAGGAATATTCAAATACTTATATTGAACATAAACCTTCAAATAGTAAACTGAAGGAGAGTTGCAAATAAATTTTATTTATTTTAGGCATAAGAAATTAAAAAAGGGGTTCATAAAGGTATGTTAAAAATATGATTGGTTGCAATTTATTTTGATTGTATAATACAGAGCCCTTGTTTAACCTTTGAATTTATTTGTTTTTTTTAATTTGTGTAACTTTTCAACCCTTGTTTTTTTGTGCTTAAACCCGTGATGACAATGGTTTTGTTACCTTTTGGCATCTGCTTATTTACATCCAATCTCAGAAATATCGATAAGGGGCAACATCGATGGACCATTCTAAAAATCTTTGCATGTTTACGGCAAATATTTTAAATTATATTTTGTATAAACACACCCAGTCACACACATACTCCACCCTAGCTAGTAGTCTTGACTTGATCCTAAACTACGAGAGCCTTCATGCATAACACTCAGACCCGAACAAATATTTTCGGATCACGTTAACATTCTTCAGGCTTTGAAGCCGCGGCCTTTTCAAAACTATGTCTACACCCAACTGCGCCACTGGACTTTGCACGGAGGCTATCATTTATGATACTATTACTTAGAACGTGTACTTTCACTCGTCTGGTACTAATAATGTCTTATCAGATGATTTCGAGCCCCTTTGAGCTTGACCAGCTCTTCTATTGGACTTGTTTGTGTCAGTTGTTCCCAGACAAAAAACAAGAATTCGCAACATGTTTTTTTCACTCGCTAGACGTGCTGACGACCAATTTGTTATGGTAACACAAATTGTGATACTCAGAAGCAAAAATACGTGTGACCATTCTAGTGGAATATTACGGCCGCCATCTTTGTTGCGCATTAAATTAGATTTTTTTAGTTTTTACGTTTTTATTTCGATTAATTTTGCGATATTCGCCTATAGTTGATTTTAATATTTATAAAAGGTCTACTTAAGGTATGTGTTTTTATATGTACATGTATTTGTTGTTGATAATTATTGCTAAAAAATAGACGTAATAATAAAGAAATAAATAAACCCAACAGTTACATATATACCTAGTTCTGACTCCACACCAAGATACAAGTCATGTGTCGTGGGTATCAGAAATTACGAGAGACGTTTCGGTCTCACAAACATCCAGACCCGAAACAAATATTTGTGCATCACACAAACATCCGGTGCGGGGATCGAACCCGCGGCCTCTCGTTCCGCAAGTTGGTGTTTAGCCAAATGCGCTACGTGGGCGTCTATTGACGTGCAAAAAGGCAACTGTGATCCCTATAAAGTTAAAGTAGTGTAGTGCCAAATTAATTTTTTTTTTATTACTACACTATATTCAAATACAGTACCTAACATACGAGGGCAGTCCGATAAGTACTTAGCCTCACCGCCCGATGGCACCACTATCGTAAGATAAATTTACCATCATGTAGCACATCTTCGTAGACGGCTATTGTCAAAATTTCAGCCGAATTGGATTTGTAGTTTTGTTTTGACCGCGTGTGTAAGCGGACGTGTCCGCGGATTTTCGAAAAATGGAAAAAGAGCAATATCGGCCGGTGATTTGATTCTTGTTTTTGGAAGGGAAATCGCGCAGCGATATCAAAAAGCGCTTGGATGCTGTTTACGGTGACTCTTCTCCTTCAATGGCGACCGTCAAAAATTGGTTTAACGAGTTTCAACGTGGTCGCACGTCAGTTTTTGATGAGCCACGCCCAGGTGCCCCAAAAACGGCTACCACGGAGGATAACGTGAGAAAAGTCCCGATCTTGTATTGGCAGACCGCCGATTGAAGGTGCGCGAGATAGCTGAGACAGTAGGCATCTTAAAAGACCGCGTGGGTCATATCCTGCATGAAATATTGGGCATGAGAAAGCTGTCGGCTCGATGGCTGCCGCGTTTGCTCACTTCGGACGACAAGCGCATCAGTGACACAACTTCAGAGCAGTGTTTGACACTGTTTAGGTGCAATCCGAAGGGGTTTCTGCGTCGTTTCGTGACCGTCGACGAAACATGGATTCACTGGTACACACCAGAGACCAATAAACAGTCGAAACAGTGGACTTTACCCGGCGAATGTGCTCCGAAGAAGGCGAACACTGTCCCATCGGCCGAAAAGGTGATGGCCACCGTTTTCTAGGTTTCACAAGGTGTGATTTACATCGACTACCTGGAGAAGGGCAAAACGGTCACAGGGCTCTACTATGCCGAACTATTGGGCCGATTCAACGCTGAATTGTAGAAAAAACGGCTCCATTTGGCGAAGAAAAAAGTGCTCTTCCACCATGACAACGCACCGGCTCACACCTCCGCCGTCGCAACGGCCAAATTGGTCACATTAGGCTACGAACAGCTGCTCCATCTACCGTATTCTCCAGATTAGGCCCCGTGTGACTTCTTTTTGTTTCCAAACTTGAAAAAGTCCGTCGCCGGACAGAAATTTGAGTCGAATGAGGAGGTTATCGCCGCCACGGAGGCCTACTTTGTAGACCTCCAGAAAACGTTCTTTTCAGACAGCTTAAAGAAGTTGGAGCATCGCTGGGTCAAGTGAATCGAGTTGAAAGAAGACTGTGATGAGAAATAAATCGCCACTTTTCCAAAATTTTCGTTTTTCTTTTGTAGGCTAAGTACTTATCGGACTGCCCTCGTAATTATAATTCACGTGCCTAACAAAGTATAATTTATTCTGGCGCGATGAAGCGACGGCTTCGTCAACTGCCACATAATCATTTATGTCTATTTTATACATAGGTATTATTACATACTTATAGCCTACAGCCTTCTTCGATAAAAAATCAACATTAGCGAGTTCAACCAAAAAAAACTCTTCAGCTTTACATATTAGTATACATAGATATACACGAAAGCGCAGCGTAGGACATCCACCCACAAGATGGTCTGACGACCTGGTGAAGGTCGCGGGTCGTCGCTGGATGCAAGCTGCCTTCAACAGGTCACTATGGAAGTCATTGGGGGAGGCCTATGTTCAGCAGTGGACTTCCTTAGGCTGATAATGATGATGATACATAGATTACGATTGTTGAAGTGACTCTGTCTAGGCCCTCTGGTAGTAATTGCAATGCTCTCCATTTAGAGTATTAGTTCGATAAAACAAAGAAGAGTACCGCCAGTCGGCAGAAAAATCGTGGCTTGTTCTTTATTTACACACATTTTTATAATGTATTTGTTAATATTTTACGACCCCTGTTTTATTTTTATTCATTTTTTTATTTTACTTTGTACACTTACCGATTAGGTACCTATCAGTTCTCTTATTACATCTCCATCCTTGGTTGTAAGAGATCCCCTTGTGCGATAAGACGGCCTTTTGTATTAAATATAGTCTACTCCATAGATGTATGTGTTTCATATTTGATGAGTACAATAAAGCTTTTAAATAAATATACGCATAAGCTGATTCCAGATCGTTATACTAAGGTGATTGGCGGCTTTAAAACCTTATATGTGACAAACATCATCATCATCAGCCCATTTGCGTCCCACTGCTGGGCACGGGCCTCCTCTACAACTGAGAGGGTTTAGGCCTTAGTCCGCCACGCTGACCTAGTGCGGGTTGGCGGACTACACACCTAAGAAATTCCCAAGAACTTTTTGGTGTGCAGGTTTTATCACGATGTTTTTCCTTCACAGTTTAAACAAGTGATAATTCATTGTGAATACACACATAACTTCGAAAAGTCAGAGGTATGTGCATGGGGTTTGAACCTGCGACCGTCAAAATTCTCGACCGCGCACCTAAACCTCGAGGCCATCACTGCTTTGACAAACATACATACCTATTATGTTGTTATTTTTTTAGGCAATGTGAATGGTGTTACACATTATGCCAATGTCAACTTAGGAATTAAATTTCACAGCATACAATAAAACAGTGAGCATAGAGTCTTGTATTCTTTTTTTGAAAAGGTAAACCGTGAAGGTTACTATGTCGGATGTTTAGAGGTTGTATACCTCATAAATAGTAATGTTATGTTTGTCATTGGAGATATATTCTTACTATACATACTTACATACATAGTCGTTCACGCCTCCATCGCCGAAAATACAGACAGAGGTGCATTTCTGCACCCATGTTTTGCCAATTTTAGATCCCACATATTACAGGGTTATTGCAGTTTTTCGTGCTCATTTACACTCCGCTTCTACTGAGAATTTCCTAATGGAAAATAATAGTAACACTTTACTTGTCCCGGGAATCGAACCTAAGACCTATAAATTGCTCACCACATAGGTGTAATGTAAAACCACAAGGATGTCGCTATGTTTACTGGTTAGTAAAATTAAAAAAATATGTAAGTGAGCCTGGAAATTGTAATGTCGTTGGTTTCAAGATGTTCTGTTTTTGATTTGTAAAAGAAAACATTCGAAAACGGAGAAAGGTTGACATTTGTCTTCATCTACATACCTCAGTCGATCTAAAATCATATGGCAAAAAAATTTGCAACCGTATATTATGTTGCGGTGACGTAATAGTTATAAGTTTAAAAAGCGTAAAATTAAATAAATATGAAATTAAATATTTTCATGATGTTAAGAAATAAACGTTATTAATTAACATAATACACATAAAACATTTGGCCTACACTTAGGTTATTATTAAAGGACAGTTGCAACAAAAACAAGTGACGTCACATTTTTCGCACGATTCTTTATTCAAAATGATCCTGTTGTCGGTTACGCATACCAGTAATATTGAACACATTATTGAATCTACACACTAATATACATGAATTAGAATATTTAAAAACCTAACCACCAATTGAAATATGTAATTTTAATACATCGTGGAAACGATTTCGAGTTTCGTTAGAAAGTATAGTGTGGTAAAAGACAAAATATTTTTTAGTACCTAGTTACATACACTAAAGTACCTAGTTACATTGGTAAATAAATTATAGATACTACACACACGGATATGACTAAAAAAAACGGATAACAATATTAGATGTCTAAGTTAGTTCTATTACATTAGTCCCTTCCATAAATTTCTCAACCATTCGTTTGTACAAAAAAAAGTTTTTAAAATATAGAGTAATCTCCAAGTTTAAGAACCAAATAACTGATTTTTTAAAAAGGTTAAGGTTGAATGTGATTAATTTAAAATCGATTAATTTCAAATTTGTTTTCTATAATCGATTGATTACAAGTTGTATTGCGCAACATTATGGCAATGTTTAAATAACGGTTTCTTTACACAGCCACCGTATGCCAGTGTCAGTTATTACTGAGCGCCCACTTGCTAGTCTTTATCGAAGTATCGATACATACTTTCCAAAACTACCAATGAAATTTCTTGGAAAAAATCTCTTACTAAGAATTAAATATACGCATTTATCGACGAATGTATAGATTGCGCGTTTACTAAATTATTAAATGAGATCTTAATGACAAAAGTTAATGAGTATAAAGAGTACATAACCTCACGCCTGTATTCCCTGAAGGGGTAGGCAGAGGTGCACTCCGTGCAGCTACTGAGAATTTCCTAATTGAACAACCCAATAACACTTTGCCCGACCCTGGAATCGAACCCAGGACCTCTAGATCGCAATTCGCACGGCACATACTTGTACCGCTAGACCACGAGGCAGTCAGTATAAAGAGTATCTTCATAATTCCTTTGCAAAAACGTAAACACGTTAGTAACATTATGAAATGTTGCGAAGTTTCAGCCTTAGCACACATTCAGTAACATTTCTAAACAAGTGGGCAAGATAATGTGTATGTAAACAAATTGTTCACGCTTCGGTTTGTCATGCGACCTTAAAACAGACCTTTACGCCGCGCCATTCCAAATGCCACCGAATTCGCGTGGAAAAACATTGCATATTCAATTAAAGTATATTATTACAGAGGAAAATCGGTAGCTAAAAAATAAAAGTTGTTAAAACTTTGAAAACACTGTAATTCGTTTGAATACCTTAATTTAATGTTCAATACCTAATTGCCACTAGTTTTGCTATTCCCGAACAATATTTGAGTACAATTTTCAACGAAACAACTCCATTAATTTGGGAAAGTGTAAAAAGTTTAGATAAAATACTATTTGAATATATTATCTACATTATCATTAAGCTACATGTCTCTATGTCTGAAATATATCATGTTACGAACGTTAATTGATTCCATTGGTTATACAATTCATACATGCTATATGAACTACACTGGCCAACATCACTGTTACCTACATTATATTACGTAGGATATCTAGTGGATCAATCCCATTCTTGGTAGACATATAGTTCTACTATTTAAGCTCATACTCACAGTCGCAACTGTGCCTTGACAGCAGTCGTTCTTTACCCTTTACTGTGCAATCAGTCGGTCAAGCCGCAGTTTTTGCAATGTATTGTTGATTAAACATGAATAAATAAACGCTTATCATAAACACACCGTTCAACATATTTCTACATAACATAAGAAGCAGCGTGTGCCGATCGAAATCTCATTTGCAAAACAAAACAGCCGACAACCGGACAGTTACGGCGCAAACTAACCTAATTCAAAATGAGTCACGCTCGAAGACAGCCTGTTTTTATCACACTCCGGTTCTAATACGTAGCGATTATAGAGAAATAGCGCTTTCTTGCTGTTGCAAAAAACCAACTTTCACTTTTTCGCATCCCATTGCAAACAAACATAACCTCGATAGTGTCGAGTTGAGATTCGCTCGCGCGACGCTTGGACCACTCCGACTCGTCGGCGGGCGCAGCGCCTAGCTCTCCTCGGTCTCGACCAGCACGGGCAGGCTGGCGGGCGGCGCGTGCGGCGACGAGCGCGACGTGAACGCCGCCACCCACGGGCCCACGTCCCGCTCCGAGCACAGGAACTTGGCCGACACGGTGTTGTCGTAGCCTTTCTGCCGCACCACGAACCCGCTGCTACCCTCCTCCTGCTCCACGCTGGTGTTCCGCAGGTTCACCACGCCGATTGGCTTGGACACCCTCTTCCGCGGGTAGATCACGGCAAAATGCTCCAGGGAGGTCCTGTACACGACCACCCGGACGTCTTGCCGCATCCCGCCCGGTCCCAGCAGCACCAGAAAGCCGGACTTCACTTCGCTCTCGCCGCATTTCTTACTGAAACTCTGTCCGAAGTGCTCGCCGCGGCACGTTCCCGACATGATGTCCGTTGGCATTTCACTGTTATGACAACAATAAGCCGTTCACATAACAATATTTGCAATGTTATTGTTATCGGCGGCACCGTCCGCGCGAGAAACGTTCCCCTACGCGCGCTACGTCGGACTGGGGAGTGGGTTGCCCAGCGGGGTGTATTTATAACCTCAGCGAGCCGAAGTCGCTCGTGGGTTTTCGGATGTGATCGTTATTTTGCATTCACTTTGGAGGCAGTGGAGGCTCGTCAGACGGTGTTTATTGGACTGAATTTAGTAGTGCGTCTGAGGCGTGATGCACTGCGAATAGATAGTTGTACGAAATTCGGCGGTGTTATAGGATAGGTCGAATGTTATCGGTCTCGGGCGAGATGTGAACGTGAACGATGTTAACCTTTACGGATGCATTGTTCGGCGCGGGCCGCGTTCACCGGCGTACACCGCGCTGCCTTATGGATCTGTTGAACATTATTTCAGACATTGTTTTTGCAGTTTTATTGAACGTTATTTGATGTGTTTTCGTTCGTGCTGCTGCAATATTACGTAAACGTTATTATGCAGATGTTATGGCGGAAATCGAATGCCGTCCATCGGCAACACATGGCATAACAAATTGCTTGCAAACTTTATGAATTTTTTTATAATAAATTTCACATCCGAAGACCTAAAGCTAGATGTTATTTTTTGAGATCGGAAACGTTTGGTTCGAACCCGTACAGAAGAATATTTACATACATAAACTCACGCCTGTATTCCCCGAAGAGGTAGGCAGAGGTGCATTTCTGCACCCACATTTCGCCAAGTATGTATCAGTCCCACGTAATAGGGGGCGAGCCTATTGCCGTTTTTCGGGCACATTTCCAGAGTCCGTGCTGTTACCGAGAATTTCCTAATGGAAAAACCCAATAACACTTTGCCCGACCCGGGAATCGAACCCAGGACCTCTAGATCGCACGGCACATACTTGTACCGCGAGACCACGAGGCAGAATATTTCTACATGAAAACACCTAGTAGTGGTGCATTCCTGCCCTCACGTGTCGCACATTTTTTTTAATCCCACGTAGGAGGCGACACAATACCAGACTATACACAATTCGAAAACAATAACATTCCCAGAATCGAATCATCAGGGGACATCCAGATCACTCGGCGCACGTTTGATCAGCGAGAGAGTCTGACCTTGCAAGCGTGAATTATACAGGTAACAGAAGGAGTCAAGGGCAAACTGGATTAAACTATACACAAACTCATAAATGAACAATATTCCTGTGGGATGTGTAGTTTTGATAACAATGGCGCGAAGTGCCGGCCGTGTGAGCGGCGGTCGACAACTGCCAAGGTCGCTAACTAATTAACTGATTGTGCTTTGCTTCCGGAACATAAACATTCGGGCTACTAGCTTCAGTGGGTATAATATTGTAAAATAGCTAATTTCATCCGATATTTCAGTCAAACATCTTTTATAGATTTTTGTGTGAGCTGTGCATTTTAGAGGCCCCGGTTCGATCCCCGTAGTACAAGTCAAAATTATATTATTCAAATAGACTTTTTTTAAAGTTCTTTTGTATCGTACATTTTAAAGAACTTTGAAACTTATTATCGCTGTGGAAAAGAAACGGAAAGAAACCCCCTCAGCAACACGAAATTTCTTCACCTTCACGAAATAAATAAATAAAATAAATACACCCAACAGTCACATACATAGTTCTGACCCCACACTAGGATACAAGTCCTGTGTCGTGGGTATCAGAAACTACGAGAGACTTTTCGGTCTCACAAACACCCAGACCCGAAACAAATATTTGTCGATTACACAAACATTTGTCTCGGTGCGGGGATCGAACCCGCGGCCTCTCGTTTCGCAAGCTGGTGTCTAGCCAACTGCGCCACGGGGCTGTCCAAGGCAATTTAAACACATTTTGCGAAACATGGATGCAGACCTGATATGTTTACCTGCCTCTACGTATATATTTAATGGAAAACGAGCAAATAGTATTCTTGATGTAAAGTAGTCACCACCGTCCATGAGCATGACTTGTATCTAGATGTAAGAGCTATGTATATGACCCCCTGGTTTTTGTCATTAACACTCCACGCATACATAAACTCGAGGCTGATTTAGTCGTCAAATAAATCCTGGTACAGCAACATATTCCCACGAAGTTAACACAACTACAAGAATCATAAAACGTAATCCTTTCGATACGATTTTCGCGTGTTAGTCTCACTGTAAAGCTAGATTCGCACATCTTAACAGTGTTAAGGTGATTAAAATCAGTCTCACCAGTTTTATGAATATTTTAGTTCGATTTTTTGATCCGACAGCGGTCGTTAGCCTGCTCCGCAATAAAGAAATTTCCAAAGAGTAAAGTGCTTTATCTCGTGGCGCAGTTGCTTAGACATCAGCTTGTGAAACGGGAGGCCGCGGGTTCGATCACCGAGACAAATGTTTGTGTAATCCACAAATGTTTGTTTCGGGTCTGGGTGTTTATAAGTCCGAAAATTATCTCTTAGTTTTTAGTACCCACGACACAAGAGTGCGTTAATGTGGTTCGTAACATTGTATGTGACTGTTGGGTGTATTATTAATACTTAAAGATTAGAAATTTCGTAAAAAAAAAAGACGTGATGTCTTTTTATTTTTAGGTTCAGAGATAGATAGATCGGATTATTAAGATCTTTGTAACATAAAACTTTTTACACAAAATTGTTATTTCCAAAGAAAAAAGTCGGTGGTGAATTTCAAAATTGATATACCATTCTCGTATTCTTGTTAAATCCAATAGACGCCATTATTAATCCTAAAAACTCGTCTGTCCCCGACGCCCGAGGGAACAAAGGGTTCGACAAGATGTAACTGACCTGAACTGACGAAATTTCAACTTTTATAAATTCGCTTAAATTATGCATTTACAAAGGAATACAGTTACAACTGACAAACTTTTGACTTTTTTACCTTCAATTAATTTATAACACCATTAATATTAACGTTCGAATGGAATTTGACAGCCCCGTGGCGCAGTTGACTAGATATCAGCTTGCGAAACGAGAGGTCGCGGGCTCGATCCCGCAACGAGACAAACGTTTTTGTGATGGACGAAAAGTCTCTCGTAGTTTTTGATACCCACGACACATGCCTTGTATCATAGTGCGGGGTCAGAACTATGTATGTATGTGACTAGGGTGTATTTATTATTTAATTACAGCGTGAATACGTAGGTTGCTCCGGCCTATAACAATATGCTCGACCCAGATCGAACCGAGACTTCTTGATCGCTGTACACACTTTTATGCCGATAGACCACTAGGCAGTAAAATAAATATGTTACATACAAAACTACAACTAAAATATTTCTATTAAGAATAGAATACTTAAAAGTCAAAGTCAAAATCATCTTTATTCAAATAGACTTTTACAAATTCTTTTGAATCGTCACTATTAAAGTTTTTTTTAACTATTGCCTATTATATCTATTAAGATAATACAAATAGCTGTCATAATTTATATATTTTAATTTGTGCTTGTAGAAGAAAAAATATTTCTTGAAAATACGATATGATAGAGCATTCTCCAACAAACTCAAACAACAAAGAAAACAACGAATCACTTTACACTAAATCAATATAGTAGTGTTATTGATTTAGAGTAAAGTGATTTGTTTCTGGCTCGCCGACCTAGAAACTGAGTGAGATCGGATGAGACGCGCCAATGGGCTGGTCCGTGACACGAAAGGCGGAGGGAGCACCTCTCTGCACCCGACGTCATCTTGTGCACGCCGGAGTAAACTTTTTCCATTAACCCTTAGGGTTGCACACTCTAAACATTAATTGAATTTAACGTTATAGCCTAGGGTGCTTCCCAATTAGTTTTTTTTAACAAAAGATCTTAAACTCATGACGCATCATCTTGATGATCTATTTTGATAGCATCATGGTTACCATCAAGTACGGTGGTTAATTTGGTGCTATAGTAAAAAAACTTGCCTCCGTTGGATGAATAAATTAAAAACCGTTTTTTATTTACAAATATTACTATTAAATGTGAAAGTAGTGATGGCCTCGAGGTAGTACATATGCGCGCGGTCGAGTATCTCGACGGTCGCGAGTTCAAACCCCAGGCATACACCTATCTGCCCTGTGGAAAGGGGG
Organism: Hemaris fuciformis; assembly: GCA_907164795.1. NCBI lineage: Eukaryota > Metazoa > Arthropoda > Insecta > Lepidoptera > Sphingidae > Hemaris > Hemaris fuciformis. Next base: position 2,776,501 of record OU015452.1, read on the forward strand.
CGATATAATCCCACAACGGTATCCCTTGCCTGTCGTAGAAGGCGACTGAAAGGGGCCCATGGGGTCGCTGGGCGTGCTGCGGGGGCATCGCGTCCTTACTGAAAGTGACCCCGAGAGGGGCGGTGGCACTGTGGCCTGTGTCTGTCGCGGGCGCTCACTCACAACCGGGGCGCCCGAACCGAGCTAGTGGGGGTGCAACTGCGCCTCCTACAACTCCGAGACAGCCGAGACGATTTCGTCTCGGAGGCGCACCAGGCGGCTGCGGAATTACGCTGGGCGCTTCTCGCTCACGTATCGTTGTCGCCCCACTCGGCGCGGAGATGGCCACCGGGGGGTTTGTCGGTATGCCGGTTTAGGAATTTTGTTAGGGACCCAGGCCGGCACTAACATCTACACGGACATGAGCGCGCCGCGCGACGGGCTGGAAGACCGGTGACCCCGACATACGCTTCTCACTGCCCTCCCCCAGGGCTGGCGGGAAGTAGAGACATAAACAGCTTTCCCTTCAAAAAAAGGCACACACCTGTGACTTTTCGAAGTTATGTGTGTATTCAAAATTAATTATCACTTGCTCTAACAGTGAAGGAAAACATCGTGATGAAACCTGCACACCTAAAAGTTCTTAGGAATTTCTTGGGTGTTTAGTCCGCCAACCCGCACTAGGCCAGCGTGGTGGACTAAGGCCTAAATCCTCTCAGTTGTAGACGAGGCCAGTCCTCAGCAGTGGGACGTATGTATATGGACTAATGATGATGACGATGATGATGACTTACTTCAGGCGTAAGAAACTGAACACAGACCTGTATAATACAATGGCGTCACAATAAATACATTCACAAAAGGGTTATCAAAACAGTCTCATTTTAGCTTTTACCCCGAAGTGCCTTCCACGTGACAAGCTCCACGTGTTCCTGTGGGATTGACGTCAGCGCCATGTCAAACAGACTTGTTTGTTTAAGCTTCGAAAAGGTATATTAATTACTAGCAAGCAGCTCGGCGAGCTACGTTCGCGCACAATTTAATTAAAATAATTTATTTATTTATGCTTTATATACATTGTAAAATAATGTGATCTGTCCTACAGTACCTCGTCTATGTGTTTACTAAAATTTATCAAAATCGATTCAGCGGCTTCGGCGTGAGCGTAAAGATGGTTAGAATTACTTTTTTTTTTTTACTGGCACGGCAAAGTGACCCCATTGCACCTGATGGTAAGCGTAATGGAGTCCAGAAAAAGTGCCGACTAACGAGAGATGATGATCTCCCGTTGGTCGACACAATCATGCTGGCCGAATACCTCTTCACCTTTTTTGTGAAGAAGTATTTTAACTTACTTTAAAAACATGGATTAAGAATTAAATTGCTGGTATAAGTGTGCTTGTTCGATCAGAAAACTCTGGATCTGATTCCCGCATTGGGCAGGTTTATAATGGAGTCCTGCCCTGTGGCAAAGAGGCGTTAAAATATCACCACGGTATTCCCTATCTGTCGTAGAAGGCGACTCAAAGGGGCCCATGGGGTCGCTGGGCGTGCTGCGGGGGCATCGCGTCCTTACTGAAAGTGACCCCGAGAGGGGCGGTGGCACTGTGGCCTGTGTCTGTCGCGGGCGCTCACTCACAACCGGGGCGCCCGAACCGAGCTAGTGGGGGTGCAACTGCGCCTCCTACAACTCCGAGACAGCCGAGACGATTTCGTCTCGGAGGCGCACCAGGCGGCTGCGGAATTACGCTGGGCGCTTCTCGCTCACGTATCGTTGTCGCCCCACTCGGCGCGGAGATGGCCACCGGGGGGTTTGTCGGTATGCCGGTTTAGGAATTTTGTTAGGGACCCAGGCCGGCACTAACATCTACACGGACATGAGCGCGCCGCGCGACGGGCTGGAAGACCGGTGACCCCGACATACGCTTCTCACTGCCCTCCCCCAGGGCTGGCGGGAAGTAGAGCCATAAACAGCTTTCCCTTCAAAAAAAGGCACACACCTGTGACTTTTCGAAGTTATGTGTGTATTCAAAATTAATTATCACTTGCTCTAACAGTGAAGGAAAACATCGTGATGAAACCTGCACACCTAAAAGTTCTTAGGAATTTCTTGGGTGTTTAGTCCGCCAACCCGCACTAGGCCAGCGTGGTGGACTAAGGCCTAAATCCTCTCAGTTGTAGACGAGGCCAGTCCTCAGCAGTGGGACGTATGTATATGGACTAATGATGATGACGATGATGATGACTTACTTCAGGCGTAAGAAACTGAACACAGACCTGTATAATACAATGGCGTCACAATAAATACATTCACAAAAGGGTTATCAAAACAGTCTCATTTTAGCTTTTACCCCGAAGTGCCTTCCACGTGACAAGCTCCACGTGTTCCTGTGGGATTGACGTCAGCGCCATGTCAAACAGACTTGTTTGTTTAAGCTTCGAAAAGGTATATTAATTACTAGCAAGCAGCTCGGCGAGCTACGTTCGCGCACAATTTAATTAAAATAATTTATTTATTTATGCTTTATATACATTGTAAAATAATGTGATCTGTCCTACAGTACCTCGTCTATGTGTTTACTAAAATTTATCAAAATCGATTCAGCGGCTTCGGCGTGAGCGTAAAGATGGTTAGAATTACTTTTTTTTTTTTACTGGCACGGCAAAGTGACCCCATTGCACCTGATGGTAAGCGTAATGGAGTCCAGAAAAAGTGCCGACTAACGAGAGATGATGATCTCCCGTTGGTCGACACAATCATGCTGGCCGAATACCTCTTCACCTTTTTTGTGAAGAAGTATTTTAACTTACTTTAAAAACATGGATTAAGAATTAAATTGCTGGTATAAGTGTGCTTGTTCGATCAGAAAACTCTGGATCTGATTCCCGCATTGGGCAGGTTTATAATGGAGTCCTGCCCTGTGGCAAAGAGGCGTTAAAATATCACCACGGTATTCCCTATCTGTCGTAGAAGGCGACTCAAAGGGGCCCTTGGGGTCGAGACTTCATCTTCGAGACGGCCGAGACTTCCGACGGCCGAGACTTCCGACGGCCGAGATATTCGTCTCGGAGGCGCACCGGGTAGCTGCGGAATAATGGTGGGCGCTTCTTGCCCCACTTGACGCGAATACCTATGGAGATTTTTGTTAGGGACCTAGCCTGGCATTAACATCTGTGCGGAGTGCGGACTTGACGTCGCCGCACGCCGGGTTGGAAAGCCGGTGACCCCAAAATACGCTTGCCGCCCCCCTCCCCCAGGGTTGGCGGGAAGTTGAGCCATAATCAGCTTTCCCCTCGAGAAATAAAAACAAAAAAGATTATAATGGAGTCGTTCCCTACAATTAAGGACTTAGAAACATCATTGACAAAAGGTGGGTGTAGAAATAATGCTCAGCCTACCAATAAGGTTGTAGGCGTGAGTATAATGACAAAATTATTTATTTAAACACGACATCGCCATTTTGAAGTTTCTCAGTAGTGTAATAATACCAACTCATGCCGAAACTGTGCGGCTAGATGGACGATTCAGTTGCACGAAATGCGGCTATTATTACGAAAAATTAGGCTATTTGCCTAATGGTGTATCACCTTCGGCATAATGGTGTATTACAAGGCACCGGTCTGCACGTGAGACAATATTTTGGTTTACATTTATTAGGAACTAGCTGCCCGCGACTTCGTCCGCGCGGAAAATTAATTTTTAATAAGAAAATTTATAAACTAAAAGTAGCCTAACTTACTCCTTATAACATTAGCTACCTGCCAATAAAAGTCCCGTCAAAATCGGTCCAGCCATTTCAGTGATTAGCCGGAACAAACAGACAGACAGACAGACAAAAATTGTAAAAAATGTTATTTTGGTGTATGTACCGTATATACATATATATTCATATATATACATGTAGTAAAAAATTGTTATTTCAATATTACAAACAGACACTCAAATTTAATTTATATGTACGTAGCCTAAGTTACTCCTTATTACATCAGCTATCTGCCAGTAAAAGTCCCGTTAAAATCGGTCCACCCGTTTCAGAGATTAGCGGGAACAAACAGACAGACAGACAGACAAACAGACAAAAATTGTAAAAAAACGTTATTTTGGTATATGTACCGTGTATACATCCATATACATTTATTAAAAAGCGGTTATTTCAATATCACAAACAGACACTCCAATTTAATTTATTTGTATAGATAAATTCGACCTTGTTAGGTGTGTGGAGAATTCTGCCCTGTGGCGAATGGGGCGTTAGAATCCCACCACAGTATCCCATACCTGCCGTAAGAGACTGGGCCCTTGGGGTCGAATACGGGGTCGCTTACTACCTCCGCAAGGTTGGCGGGAAGTAGAGCCATAACCAGCTATCCAAAAAAGTACCTACCTACGTTTGATTAATACGATATTTTTTATGTAAAACCTTATTAAAGCCAGCTTTATTATTAATCATGTGCGGTCCACATTAAGAATCAAATGATTCTCAACGCTCGTTACCCTCTTTTTGGCCAACTGAGATTTTCTACGATACGCTTAAAAGGCGTCAGATGGCTTGAAATCTATTCCACAACTTTACGAATAGACATAGGTACGTCTATAAATAAATAAATACACCGAACAGTCACATACATAGTTCTGACCCCACATTGAGATACGAGTCTTGTGTCGTGACTATCAGAAACTACGAGCGACTTTTCGGTCTCACAAACACCCAGACCCGAGACAAATATTTGTGCATCACACAAACATTTTTCTCGGTGGGGGGATCGAACCTGAGGCCTCTTGTTTCGCATGCTGGTGTCTAGCCAACTGCGCACCGGGGCTGTCTAATTTTCGAATATCTATGGTAACTTCGACATTAAGCCACAAGCCTCTCTATATCCAACATTTTTATTTCGTAGAGCATTCCGTTAACAATACATTTGCCGACACGAATCGTTAGTTGCACGATGTGGCGGCAAAATACATTACACCCAAATGACAATGTCATACATTTAAGTAATAGCTCGTAGTGCCAACATTACACTTTCACCCAACTAAATCATGGTCTAACATTAAAATGAAAGTCTTTTGTTACATTTTGTGGTTATTTTTAGAGACGTGGAGCGTTCGCACCAGCGCGGTGCGAGAAATGTTTTAATAATCGATTATAATTATCGTCTACACCGCTCTGCAAACTCTTTAGAGTTCCTGTCTATCCTCTTGTGCTAAACAATTTCGAATTATTGAAGTCAGGTAGTTAAGGATTAACACTATTTTTTATTTTAGTTTTACAAATAATTTTATTATTTTAAATAAAACATAATTTCGAGAGAAAAAAAACAGGTGTGTTTCTAGGACTTTAACCCGGGGCCGCGGAAATTTTATGTCCAACGTTTGATTTAATGTTGAGGTATCACGACTTATATCGAATATTTATCAATGAAAAAAATAATCTTTAAACCGACCGGGAATTCAACCCTGGAACTCTCGTTAGCACTCTGAGTCTGCAATCTTATGGAGTTGATTATGATTTCTTGATTCACGCGTTTATCTAAAAAATATATAATTTAATTTACCGAGAAAGTTACTACGGATTTAACATTTACATTAGAAAAAATATATAACTTCTGCCAGTACTTACCGCCATTTTGCGTAATGGGTTAATAATGTTTTGTAAGTTTAAGTTTAAATAGTTTAAGTTTGCCGTCTTATTTGAAATATATAACAAAAATACTATTTAGGTTCCTTATGGCCGAATACTGAAACGCTACTTAAACTGAGGGCGACTTATATTTAAGTGGCTGTTATAATTTAAGTGGTATACTGAAACATCATTTATCGGTTTTAAGACTGTGATTAACTAATGCCCACTTAAATTTCCATAAATGGAAACATTACCACAAAAAGTTCTGTTACATTACATTTTTTAAGTACTTATATACCGCTTAAATTATAACAGCCACATAAATATAAGTCGCCCTCAGATTAAGTAGCGTTTCAGTATTCGGCTATTAGTCTCATTCATCGATGAAAAGTAACGCTAAGCATAAAATTGTAATACGTCATAGACATTCAAATAAGTTTATCTACAAGCTTAAAACACGATGAAGACCTCGCCCTCTGTTACTGTACTTGTGAAATGACAGGGGACGCAGATAACAGCATCTTTGAATTATAATTTTTAACTTCTCGTACAAAACAATTTGAATTTAGTCGATGCGTCTTCTGACGTGCACACTTCTTTGCGATCTTGATTCAAGGTTTCGATGTCCGGGTCAGTTCAGTAGCAAATGGATTGAATTTGAAAATTTGCCCAAAAAAATGCAAAATACTGGCTCATTAAATGTAAATAAACAAGAATATATTCTATATATTTATGTTTTTTTATGTATTTTGCATATATCTATGTGTATATGTATTTTGTTCATAGCATTGTAATTATATTTACACACCTGCCTCATTTCATCTCTGCATCACCCAGGTTCGACTGCAAGAAAATGCCTTAAGCATTAAGTCCACCTATACAAAATGTATTAAGTGTAAATAAATAAATAACTAAATAAAAAGATACAGTCGACTCTCGTTAGTTCAAATCTACGATAATTCGAACCATTCTATAATTCAAAGTTATGACGAGTTCCCTAGCAAATCTCTTTATATTTCGAACTAAATCAATACATTTTTAAGCAGTTGGTAATTCGAACGAAAAAATCATCGCTATGTAAGAAAACGACGCATTAATTCGAACTTATCGCCGTCAAACACTCGACAATTCCAAGCTGCAGACGGAAAGATTTCAGAACTTGCCTCTGCAATGTAAGTTAGGTAATTTGAGTAACATATTGAGACAAGTTCAAACTTGTATCATCGTACAGTTTGTGTTATTTATGAGTCCTAAAACGTATAAATACGTCTTGACGATTGCTAAATAAAAGTAGTGAATTGAAAAAGTAGAGGAAGGTGAAAAGAAATGTGATATTTCAAAAGAATTTAAGATTCCTCCTAGTACTCTATCAACCATAATAAAGCACAAGGAGAAAATTATGCTGCTCAAACTGCTGGAGTACGGAAAAGAACTACAAAAAGGTGAATTTCCTCATCTGGAAGAATTTTGAACCATTTGATATTTCGAACACTCGATAATTCGTAATATTTTAAGAGTTCCTAGAGTTTCGAATTAACGAGAATCGACTGTACCTATGTCCTTCTGAAAAAAAAAGAATAGTGGAGTAGGAGTAGGTATCGATGCTAGTTTTATTATCTGTCGTCTTGGTCCATAGATTATATACTACTTTTACATTTCATTCATTCAATTCAACATCTGTATTCTATTCTGGTGTTGAGTCCTTACTAGGGTTGCCAACTTTTTTTGTCAACAAAACGTATAAAATGGTTTGAATAAGAAAAAAATAAAATATATAGAAAAAAAATCATACATATTTTTCAAATGATATGTGTTAATTGCCTTAAAAAGTATTTTTGTGTGCTTTTAGCAGATGATAACATTTTATTGCTTTCTTTATATGTTACAAAGCTTGTTTGCCAATCAAAATTTAAATAAAAAATAAATAATAAACAATTAATTTTGAATAAAATTCCTTGACACTCTATTTCTTTCTTCTCGACACTTTTTTAGAATTATTATTGAAAAAACTTTCAGTGGAAGCTGAAGTGGCGGGAACTGAGAGTAAATAAGAAATATTTTTTTATGAAATTGGTGTTGGTTTATCACAAACAGAATTACTCGAAATTTTAATTGTTAATATTTACTTTTTTATATAATTGTAAACGAAATTTCGTAATATTGTATTTTATTATTTAATTGTAAACGAAAGTAACAGTTTTTTTTTGTTTTGCGAAATACACATCTAACATTTCGTTCAGTAATTAGATGTATAAGTATGAATAGTTTCATTCATCCGTTTTAACTTATGTGTACCTTTAAATATTTAAGTACCCATAATGAGTTTTGCTTTACGCATCACAGTAGAGGTTGGGAATAAAGTATTTTCATATACTATCTTTATATGCAAAAGTATTAAGTATAATTACCAAAAATAAAGTAGAATACGTTATCATTAAGTATGGTTGGCAACCCTAGCCCCTAGTCTTCACTCTTCATTAATCATTTTCCTCATTCATTCCTCTTTAGTCTCTGGCCTCTGCTCTGGCTCTGCTCGGCCATATTACATTCGATTCGATTAATTTTGTATAAACTATAAAGTCTACAACATTCGCATATTTGTTATTAGATGTTGTCGCATTTTAATTTAGCATTAAAACTTTCAATTTAGGAAAGAATTTTTTGTACATTACAAACATGTTTGGGAGTCTAAACTCTAAAATTGTTTTGTGCACTATTGTTGTAATGTTGTTGAAGTCGATGTTCAGTTGTGTAATGTGTTACACAGCGACACAGCGTGTCATTTACATCGTTTAATATTCGGCCGATCGTTTTGTGAACACAATTGTTATCTATGCAACTTTATACAAGTAAATCAATCCTGTTGTATTAACAATGTGGGTCGTAAAAGTGGTGTTTTATGGTGTTTTAGTAATCTTGGTACCTAGTAATTTTTCCGTGGCATTTTTGTGTCTGAAGTCCGAAACTTGAAAACTAATACGGCAGAAATATAACGCGGGCTGTATATATTTCCATTCAGTATTTTAAGTTGATATAGTGTGTACCTATTGTATTTTAATTTCAAGCTTTTATATACATCTATAATATATCTTAATCGTAAACTCTTGGCAATGTGGTCGTGGGCATATCACGGTAAATTTTTGCTCCATCGCCTCTTTTGTTATGTTGTGTCTTGTCTCTGTGTCCGGAGTAAGGGAAGTCGTTGATGCTGGAGGGTTTAATAGTTTTATTGAAGTCTGTCCATCGTCTTGAAGAACGCCCCCGAGATCTTTTCGACTTACCCTTGCATCACCAAATATTCCACAGGCTCCTCATTACAAATGATGCGTTCTTTAAACTTGAGAAATCATATTTATACAGTAGACTATATAATCTCTGTTTTGAATATTTGAGGATCGTCATTTGGAGCACTAAACGATATAAAAGGAGAACACAAAAACAAAAATCTAAGTCACATATTTATAGGTATTATGGGTATACACACATAAAGCCATAATACCCACGCCATAATTCTACCTTTAAACTTGTATAAATACCCGGTGTATTTAAAACCAAATTCCGCTTAGCAAGGCCCATTATGGCCCATGGTCTAAGATTGTAGTTAGGGTTACCATCACTGAAATCTGAGAGGAGGGCTATATTTATGTCTCTCTATTTATATCTCTGATGTTGAGTTGCTTCAAGATCAAAATGTTGGTATGGTGTGCGGTCCACAATTTTGTGCATGCATATGTCTTCAACACCACCTTTCCAGAATGTCAATCTTGCAACAGTCTTGTATCCTCAGCATCTATGTTTCAGCTCTGTTAAGACAGATTGATGGTCAACATCATTTCAGATTGTATCATATATTGTACATCAGTTTATGTGAGATGAAGTTATCACTTTTATATTGTAGCTTTGCTGTAATGTCTAAAATATGATTGATTTAAAAAAAAATGTAAGGACTTAAAAAAATTAAAACTTTTCTCATTGATCACTCGTTATATATTCTATCATGCCTGGTTGGTTGGAAAAGATTGCTGTGAGTGATAAGACTGCCAATTGTTCACTTTGTTGTTTCTTGTACTGTCATTTCTCTGTTTAAGTGGTGTACAATAGTGTTTATCTATCTATCTAAGACTTTTTAAACAATATAGGTCTCAAAATCTAGTTTTTGAAATGGGGACAGTCTTTAAAAAGATCTGTGTTTTAAATTTTAATAACAAACTTTGAAAAAGCTTTAAAACTGAATACCAATACAAACTTGTAAAGATCATTGTTATTTTGGGACTCTTTTTATTATGAATTGTTGGTATATTACTATGCCATACATAGCATATTGTAACACTGAAGATTATATGTATATAAATTGAAAGGGTGTTAGATTTTTATTTTATTAAACATGTATGAATTGATTTGTTGGCAATAATTGTGTATTGCTGTGATTTCATCATCATGATGGTAATTGCTGTGATTTAGATATGTTTTTAATCTAACTTAATTTTTTCTCTTCTTTGTATTTAGCAAAACTTTATAAGTCAGTTAATTTTACATGTTCAGACATTCAGTTTATAGGTAACTAAGCTTGCTTTATATATAGTTGATTAAAAACTTTCATGGTTCTCTTTGGATTATGTCATTCATCAGACTATTTAAAATACTTAATATAATTTATTTTAATTTAAATGAGCAGCAGGTTCTGATATTCTCCAAGTAATTCTCAACACTAGTCCACTTTTCCTATGTTGTCAATGAAGTGAAGATTTCATCATTATTGTCCACTGGTGGACATAGGCCTCCCCCAAGTGAAGATTAACACTTTATAATTTAATGTAGTTGCTTTTGAAGTCTTATTTAACCCTTAACCTCCTATTTCTGCCCTCTAACCACCTATGTGCAGTCACAGAGACCGCTAATAAATTATTGCGATTATTTTGGGATCTATGATAAGAAATTTAAGTTAATAAAATGCATGTCTATACTTATTGCTTTATTTAAGCGTCACTAATTAGCAAAAGTAATATAAAAGTTTTATAAAAATGGAATAATATCTATGAAAATAATCTTTATTCTAAAATACTTAAATTCTTCACTTCTTTTTCCTATCCTTACTTCCTTACTAATATTATAAATGCGAAAGTAACTCTGTCTGTCTGTCTCGCTTTCCTGCTAAAACTACTAAACCGATTTAAATGAAATTTGGTACACAGATAGTTTAGACCCTGAGAAAGGACATGGCTACTTTTTATCCTGGAAAAGGGGTTTTAAATGGTTGAAAGGGAAGATGAAAAGTTGTATGAAAGTATTGTTATTTTTAAAGCTAGAAACTTGAAACTTATTTTTTAGACTGTTGATTAGATATAAATAAATATGACATTAAATGTTTGTAAATAAATGTACCTTTAAGGGGGTAAAATAAAAATAGGGGTGTAAATTCTAGATTTTTGAAGCTAGAATGATAAAACGACGTGTAGACGACTGTAATTATGTATATGTAACTATATGTCTGTTATGCTTTCACGCCTAACTCATTTGACCGATGTAAACGATTTTTGATATGGACGTAAATGGGACTCTGTGGAGTAAAATAGACTACAACTTATTTTCATTTTGAACCCAACCCTGTAGTCTACGCGGACAGAGTTGCGGGCAAAAGCTAGTTTCTAATAATTTGAATAAACTAAAAATAAAATCAAATAAAATACTAAACAAAAAATAAAAAAATTAACAAAATTGCAAAGCCTCAACTTTTACATTTTTTCGCGGCAGTAACAACACATTTTTTGCGAACACTCCAAACAAATAGGTACTTTACACACGAAACATAGGTAAGCCGTTTTGCGTTTCTTTTTTGGATCACACGTAATCACGTTTTACGAACTTCAAGTTTTTCTGCAACAGAAGTGCTTGGTAACTCTTCCTTTATTTGCAAAATACGGCGAATAGAGTTCTTGATGTCTCTCGGAACGCGGTCATTCTTTTCACGACGTTCCATGTGCGGTTTTGTAAGCTGTTGAGCTAACTTTTTCAAGAATTTAAATCGACTGTCAGTCTTCTGAGCTTGGTTATTACAGCTTATGTGATATAAGCATTTGAAGAAGGTATGTCTAATATTCTGTAAAATATAGTCAAAGGCCATCTTCGCGTCCGACGAGAAGTGGAATAGTTTGAGCATCTTTGATCAAGTGAATCGACTCCAATTTTTGTTTGGTTGTAGTACAATATCATCTCAGGCTTTTTGGTGCTTTGGTGAACACTAGCAGTATGATGCATGCTTGAAATCAAAACTACTGCTTTGTTTTTCTTTGGTACGTAAGATGACAAGGTCATATCTTTGGTACTTTTTTATATAATTGTAAACGAAATTTCGTAATATTGTATTTTATTATTTAATTGTAAACGAAAGTAACAGAATTTTTTTGTTTTGCGAAATACACATCTAACATTTCGTTCAGTAATTAGATGTATAAGTATGAATAGTTTCATTCATCCGTTTTAACTTATGTGTACCTTTAAATATTTAAGTACCCATAATGAGTGTTTTGCTTTACGCATCACAGTAGAGGTTGGGAATAAAGTATTTTCATATACTATCTTTATATGCAAAAGTATTAAGTATAATTACCAAAAATAAAGTAGAATACGTTATTATAAAGTATGGTTGGCAACCCTATCCCCTAGTCTTCACTCTTCATTAATCATTTTCCTCATTCATTCCTCTTTGTTTACTCTTTACTTTTAGTCTCTGGCTCTGCTGACTGCTCGGCGGTAGGGACACGATATCGAATAGAAAGTATCGATACTGTACTCATGAGTAGTATCGAAAAAAAAGTATCGTACTCATAAAAGTATCGATACCTCAAGGTATCGAGTACTTTTCTTAGGGAATATTGATATACTAAAAAAAAAAAAAACCCATATCGATATTTTTTAAGAAATATCGGTATGTATGATTTGAATACGTACTCAAGAATACTCGCGCGCTGAGAGCTATCAACCAAAAAAAAAGGATTTATCCTTTTTTATATTTATAATTAACATTATAATGTTTATTGTTACAAAGATCGAAATATTGTATATCGTTCAAAAATATCGATATATCGAAATAAAAATGATATATCGATATTTTTTCAACCAGCCTAGCTGCCTACCCCGACATACACATACCCCTGGTGGTCGACCAGAGGTTCCTAATGCGCATCAGGACCATAGGTCAATATTAGTCAGTAAATAACGTCAGCTTAACTTCAGTAGGGTAGGACATGAAAAAACAAATGGTATTGTTACACAAATTTAATACCATAATATAAAAGACAACTGAAACTACAAAAAAAATTATATATATATTGTATATAAAAACAAATGAATGAAATTATTTAGTATTCTAGGCGTATATATTAATTACAGTTCCCACTCCTCCTCCGTACAATCACTTAAAAATAAAAGTTTGTTTAATCTTTTTGAGCATAATCTGTTGCGAATTTTTGTTATAGTGCTACCTGCCTTCGAAAATAATCTTTCTGAAGGCACTGACGTCGCAGGAATTGATAGAAATTCTCGTGCCAATTTATACAATTTTGGTTATATAAGTTTCATATCTTCCCATTGTAAATTATTAATATTGCCAAAGTTTGCTCTTAGTAGGCGGCATTCTTCTAATGAGTAATGACTGACTAATAATATCAAATTCAATATGAACTAACGTTTACGGTTACGGTCTTACGGATACGCATATGGACATTAAAGTTTAAATCCAAAGACCTTATACTTACTAACTAGACTGTGCACTACAGCGCAAAAAACGGTCCGAGCGAGAAGCTCCTGACGGTAGTGTGTCTCTTTCTAATGAGGTGACCATGGCCAAACACAACACAGGACAAATTGCTAGCAAAAAGGATTTTGCGTCGTGACATAGCATAGCTCATAAACAAGTATATTGAAGCTATATATTGAAGTTTGTTATCTACATAATTTAATTTTGGCACTTAGTATATTTTTAAATCTACATAACTTACCCTACACGTAGGTGTTATATATGATATATAGTTAACATGACAACAACCTAATACACCTCCCGTTTTATAATGTATAAAAAAAATTGTATGTTTGTCAAAAGTGAGATGCCACTACATATTAATTACTAGCTGCGCCCCGCGGTGTTACCCGCGCCGCGTCTCACGGGAACCTTACATTTTTTCGTTCTATATGTTAAGTAAGAGTCTAAGCTAACTGCATTCTAAATAAGCAAACCCGTTTAACCGTTAATGAGTTCAGTGGTAACATACATAATCACTCAAAAACTTGGTTTTATTATATGTGTTAATTCACATTAACGTGAATCAAAGTTCTAAACGAAAAAAAAGGCTGAAATTTGAATAAACGTTTATTATATATTACATTACTAAACAATACAATTTTATGCAATTTTTGCCTTAACGTAGCCTTACTTCCTGCGTGTTTGAGGCTTAAGGACTTAGCGTAACTTCTAAGTCTCAAATTTATGTATTTTTGCCCAATACATTTAATCAATTGTAATTCGTGAGATTCGTCAGAGTTTGGATGGGCAGGCAAAATGTGCTTAATTTTTGGGGAGAATTGATGTAATATCATATTAAGCATCTTTTTCACATTCAAAGTTTGTAAATCTGGAGACATAACCAAAAAAAGTTTTTCAGTATATTTTACTACGTCGAACACAAACGTCGAAGCATATTTTAGACCGCCTCTATCTAAAAAAGCTGTGAATGTTGAAAATTCACACACATCAATCAAGTATTCGTGATCTTTATGTGTCCGTTGAGTAATGAGCAAGGCTCGGCAATGTTGGCATGTTAATTTATCTAGTATTTTTCTTCTAGTATTTTCTGTTTGTGTACACACATGTTCCGAAAATTTAAACTTTTTTGGAGCTGGTATTTCTTCTTCTACACATATGTTGCTTAAAATGTGCACTGTTTTTTCGTGTGACACAGCCTGTAAATAAATTTAAAGTAGTGAAATACGGTTGTCAAGAGTAAGTACTAAAAACCATTGAATAGTTTTACTTCCTTCTTCTCTCAGAACATGACCACCAAGATAAAACTTTTAAATATATTTTGTACAACATTTTTGTATTGAAAAACATGATTTTAATATATGTGCATTTTTTTTGGAAATCAGCTTAGTAGAATTATGCACAGCAAGCGTGCCAAAGACATACATACGCTCGAAAAACATAACCCTCATTCGGTAGTCGAGTAAAAACATAGCAAGATTTGAATTCGAAAGGTTATTTAGGTATTCCCTTACCTTAGGAAAAATTGACGGAATAACATCACGTTTCAGCATTTTCCTTGTATAACCAGGAATAAAGTCATCACATTTAAAATGCGCACTGCAAACAACAGACGATTTTGTGATTTTTCCAGGCACTGCTTTTTCCCACTTCAATTTCATGTTTTCATTCTTCGGAAACCTAAAATACAATAATTGTAATTAATATTATTGGCTATGTTTGAACTGTGACCTCGTGCTTTAATGCAAAATTTCAATAAAATCGGTTATTAAATGCATCCCAGTTGGTCTCATAAAAGTTTCAATAAAGTCTGAGAAACACAAAAATCATGGCTGTCATACCAAATATGAATGTTTATTTTACTTACCGGTGGAAAGAAAAGCGGCTACCGGGATAAGAATTCACCATTTTACTATAAATTATACTGGTTTAATATGAAATTTTGAACAATCGCATATCAAACACAAGAATCAACCAAACAACGGCGCGGCGTCACCAAACGACCATGAACATGAACCATCTTACATTCCGTGTTACCAGGCCCAAAGATTTAAATATTACTCTTACTAAGTAGCTAGTAACACATTATTTTTTAAATTCAACGAATTGGGTATTATTTAAAAGAACTATAGGAACATTTAAAATAGTTTAATAATTTATTGGTCGTTAATTGTGGTGAATTATAAAAAAGAAAAACATATAATTTTCTACTATCTCTATCAAACCAAATGATTAATTGAGCTGGCAAGACGTCAGAAAAGGACACACTACCGTCGGGAGTCCTCTCGCTCGGACCGTTTTGGCTAGCTACTACATATTAGGGAAATAGCTACCTTATTGGGTTAAAATAAATTTCATTTTAGCTAAACAAATAATTTTGGTGCACAGTCTAGTTAGTAAGTATAAGGTCTTTGTTTAAATCACAACGGTGAACGAGTGGAGTGAGTGATAGCATGATTAATTAGTGTAGTATAAAAATGAATCACAGGTTAGGAATTATGAACGGAATGAACAGTTTTGAGCGAAGATCGATAGAATTTAGAGCGTTCAGAACGAGTGAACTAGATGGCGTTGCCATAAACATAAATATAGGTCGTAAGGTTGCAAGTTTTAAATGGGTTATTTTTACGATTACTCATTTAAAACTTAATGTCTTTTTCGATACGATACCTGCCAAAAAGTACTCATTGAGTAAAAGTATCGAGTACAAAAGTATCGGTATCGAACGGCAAAGTACTCGATACCACAAAGTATCGATAGTTTTTTCGTGTCCCTACTCGGCGGTCGGCCATATTACATTCGATTCGATTAATTTTGTATAAACTATATATAAAGTCTACAACATTCGCATATTTGTTATTAGATGTTGTCGGTTGTCGCATTTTAATTTAGCATTAAAACTTTCAATTTAGGAAAGAATTTTTTGTACATTACAAACATGTTGGGGAGTCTAAACTCTAAAATTGTTTTGTGCACTATTGTTGTTGAAGTCGATTTTTTTCAGTTGTGTAATGTGTTACACAGCGAAACAGCGTGTCATTTACATCGTTTAATATTCGGCCGATCGTTTTGTGAACACAATTGTTATCTACGCCACTTTATGCAAGTAAATCAATCCTGTTGTATTAACAATGTGGGTCGTAAAAGTGGTGTTTTATGGTGTTTTAGTAATCTTGGCACCTAGTTACTTTTCCGTGGCATTTTTGTGTCTGAAGTCCGAAACTTGAAAACTAATACGGCAGAAATATAACTCAGGCTGTATATATTTCCATTCAGTATTTTAAGTTGATATAGTGTGTACCTATTGTATTTTATTTTCAAGCTTTTATATAGGTACATCTATAATATATCTTAATCGTAAACTCTTGGCAAAGTGGTCGTGGGCATATCGCGGTAAATTTTTGCTCCATCGCCTCTTTTGTTATGTTGTGTCTTGTCTCTGTGTCCGGAGTAAGGGAAGTCGTTGATGCTGGAGGGTTTAATAGTTTTATTGAAGTCTGTCCATCGTCTTGAAGAACGCCCCCGAGATCTTTTCGACTTACCCTTGCATCACCAAATATTCCACCTCCTCATTACGAATGTTGCGTTCTTTAAACTTGAGAAATCATATTTGTACAGTAGACTATATAATCTCTGTTTTGAACATTTGAGGATCGTCATCTGGAGCACTAAACGATAAAAGGAGAACACAAAAACAAAAATCTAGTCACATATTTATAGGTATTATGGGTATACACACATAAAGCCATAATACCCACACCATAATTCTACCGTTAAACTTGTGTAAATACCTGTTGTATTTAAAACCAAATTTGGCTTAGCAAGGCACATTATGGCCCATGATTGAAGAGTGTAGTTAGGGTTACCGTCACTGAAATCTGTGAGGAGGGTTATATTTATGTCTCTTTATATCTCTGATGTTGAGTTGCTTCAAGATCAAAATGTTGGTATGGTGTGCGGTCCACAATTTTGTGCATGCATAGGTCTTATACACCACCTTTCCAGAATGTCAATCTTGCAACAGTCTTGTACCTCAGCATCCATGTTTCAGCTCTGTTAAGACAGATTGATGGTCAACATCATTTCAGATTGTATCATATATTGTACATCAGTTTATGTGAGATGAATGTTTGATGATGAATGATGTTTTATATTGTAGCTTTGCTGTAATGTCTAAAATATGATTGATTTGAAAAAAAATATGTAAGGAGTTAAAAAAATTAAAACTTTTCTCATTGATCACTTGTTATATATTCTATCATGCCTGGTTGGTTGGAAAAGATTGCTGTGAGTGATAAGTCTGCCGATTGTCCACTTTGATATTTGTTGTTTCTTGTACTGTCATTTCTCTGTTTAAGTGGTGTACAATAGTGTTTATCTATCTATCTAAGACTCTTTAAACAATATAGGTCTCAAAATCTAGTTTTTGAAATGGGGACAGTCTTTAAAAAGATCTGTGTTTTAAATTTTATGTTATTAAAACTTTGAAAAAGCTTTAAAACTGCATACTGATGCAAACTTGTAAAGATCATTGTTATTTTGGGACTCTTTATTATGAATTGATGGTATATTACTATGCCATACATAGCATATTGTAACACTGAAGATTATATGTATATATATTGAAAGGGTGTTAGATTTTTATTTTATCAAACATGTATGAATTGATTTGTTGGCAATAATTGTGTATTGCTGTGATTTCATCATCATGATGGTAATTGCTGTGATTTAGATATGTTTTTAATCTAATTTTATTTTTTCTCTTCTTTGTATTAAGCAAAACTTATAAAACTCAGTTAATTTTACATGTTCAGACATTCACGGTCTTACTAATAAAAAAATTGACACAGTGTATACAAGTACTATAAGCATTGTGTAATAAAAACGCAACTAATAAAACTTTTTTTGACAGAAGGCTTGTATACAGGTGTTGTAAGAGATCGAAATAACTATGTAAACTTACACAAGCTCTACACACACTTGTACCCTTGTATTACGGCTGTGTAGATTCAAAATGGCGACTATATTAGCTTCAGCTGACTGAGAGGTTGTCATTTGTCGCTGATGTTGGTGCAGTTGTGTGAGCCTAATTTTTATTTAGCAAGGAATTATTTAAAGTTTGTTAATTTATTTGATATGCTTGATAGTGAGGACAGACAAGGAAATCAAAGAAAAATAAAATGCTACAAAAATAGATTTAATCCATTTAATTTGGATGAAAAGTAGAAGCATATAACCGTGCTCACATTCATACAAGAAACACAGTAGAATGGTGTTTTTGTCTTTGGAAGCAAAGGTTTCGGTGCTTATTGAATGGTTTCTCAGTGTCCCTTGCATTCCCTTGCAAAATTGTACATAATTGCCTTGGCTATTCTACACAACATAGCAATAGATATGGGGGAAGAACTTGAAGACATAACTTATGTATTACCTTCACCACAAGTACCTGAACTTAGACATGGACAAGAAAATAATAATGCATGGGCGCATTGCTCGAAGAGTTTTTGTGAAAATATATTTCTAGATAAATATTTATAACAAATTATTAGCCAATATAAAGACAATATCTACTTTAGTCATTATTTTTATTCTTTTTCTAATTTACTTATTCTCTAATTCTAAATTATTTAGGCGAAGTAAATGTTCTTTTCTTGCCCATTCATGTGCTTCAGTCATCTGTTGTATCATCAACTCTGTCTCCGCTGTAATGCAACCAGTTAATATAACATCTCGTTTGGACATTTCATTGTTCACTTCTTTTTTCTGAAATGAAAAGAAAAATTTCTAACATTTTCTACGCACAAAATAATATATTACAATAAATAAATATATATTAAATTTTTTAAGCAGTTGTGATGATAAATTACTACTTACTCCACGGAATTTATGCTTAAATATTTTTTTCTTTATATTTAGGTACTTGAGAATGTTTATTTTCTTCAGACTTGTTCAACTCATCATTGCATGTTTGTGAATTCTGGAATTTAACAGTCAATTATGCATTTATTATGATCTAGATTACATCAACCTAACAAAAATTCAATTTTTAACAACCTACTACAGAGCTAAGTTTACAAGTTTTATACAGTTTTCAACATTATTTTTAACTACATCAAAGTAGATGGCCTGTTCATGGAACATGT
Organism: Hemaris fuciformis; assembly: GCA_907164795.1. Classification (NCBI taxonomy): domain Eukaryota; kingdom Metazoa; phylum Arthropoda; class Insecta; order Lepidoptera; family Sphingidae; genus Hemaris; species Hemaris fuciformis. Next base: position 2,796,003 of record OU015452.1, read on the forward strand.
TCCTCAGCTACTGTCATTTAAATTTACTTAGTTTAACTTCAGCACTATAATATAGGAATAGAACACAAAAATATTTGTGTACCTGGTTGTTTTCTAATGGTACAGTTATTTTTTCTTCCTCTATCACAATAGTTTTGACCTGCAAAAATAAATTGTTATCACATTATTTTTGTAAAGTAGGTATACAAAATTATAAAATACAGGTAAGTATATAACTAACCTGATTTAGCTGTCCGTCACTATCAAACACATTCATATCTTCTTCGAACTCTTGTGGTATCAAACATGAAATAGATTGTGTATCTAAGTTGGGACTTGGTGGTTTTTCTCCACCACCAGTCAGCTTGCATGACTTTTTGTAGTCAGAGAGAGACTTCTTAGCATCTAATTTCATGGTTCGCCACTGTTGTTTTATTTCTAATAAGGACCGTTCCCGTGAGTTAAGTTCATTGAATTTAAAATACGAAACGTAGACATAAAGACAATTATTATCAAAGTGATTTATAATAAAATCATTACATGTACATACATAAAATTACCTTTAATGTAATAGTTAATACTAAGAATAATACTAAAAACACAGAAAAATACTAAATTTATATGTTCTCCCAATTGTCAAAAATCCTTTGAAATTATAAAAGATTTATTATGCTCACAACCAATATTAGAAATTTTAACGTGTTCATAGTCACCATAGCAATCACCTGTCTTCGTTACCGATCACGTTTCGAATACACCCTGTATATTGACGATGACGAAGTCGTTCTTTGGCTTTGCAGATGTCACAAAAATAGTAAAGCTGTGGAGGGGATCAATGTCTACGCATGCTTCCTGCGCCCAGTTTTTACATTTATGTCATTGTACCCAACCTTCTTCGAATGTTTCTCCGCAAATGATGCACTCTGTTCCTTGGTCTCGTGACAATTCTCGGATGTTCTCTTTGGTATTTTTTTTATTTTGGTGGCTTTTGCTCCCTTCTTTTTAGTCTCTGACGCATTAGCTTTGTTAGTTGCAATTGTATTTTTCTCCAACAAAGCATTTTAAATGGAGAAGTCGTGAGTATCTCACTCTTTTAAGTTTTTCGTGACAGCGTCGTGAGTCGTTTCTTGGATGCATCAGGAAGAGGAGACAATTGTTTGAGCAATTGTTTTGTTGCACAGGATTGGCTGATTTATGGCTGAGAAAAAACAGAACTTGCACTGTTTATTGGTCGATTTATGAGACTAGAAGTTGATTAACAGTCGTAACTAGTTAAAGGCTGGGAAGCTGCATAAGTAAATGTCTATAGTTCAGAGTTTTCGCTGTTTGTTGGGGGGGATACCATGCTGGACGACGACTGCTGGTTGTGGCTTGTTGATGGCTGGAACGTCGTATCAGTGGTTGTGCATGTATGATTTCCACTCGAGGCTGGCTCCTGTTCAGTATTTGTCATAGCTTATGGCAAAAAATCCAATTCATTAAAAATGTCACGATCAAAAGGGTAAATTCCTGAGCATCGGAACCCAGTCTGCTCTATGTCTAATCTAGCTGCTTTAGCATAAGCCACGTTAACTATAGCAGCGATGTCGTTGTCAATGAGTCATGCGCCTGGATTTCGTCTCATCCACACCGCACTTTCCGAAGCAAATGCCGCTTCATACGGCTTTAAAAATATCCAGTCGAGGGGCTGTAGCTTGTGTGTCGTGTGTGGTGGAATGCTGAGCATATATGTAGATGCTGTTATCGCGAGCGTCTCGAATCTCGCTAAAAATAGCTCGGTTGATAAGTGAATTACTGAGTTAAAATCTTCAGTTAATTTCTATTCATGAATGAACGAAACTATTTCTCACCAGCCATTTTATTCTCAACCCAAGTAGCAGGTCGCTTTATATTGTATTGTAAGTTCAAATGCCAGCTTCCGCACTTTTTTTGTAGTAAGGCCAAAATATATTTCCACGCAACGTGTGATATATTTTGATAGCTGTTGTTCTTGTTCCTTAGAGAATACTTTATTATGAGCAAGATATCCCATGCTAAAGCATCATCATGTTTTCGTCGTGATTCGCGCCGGCTTCATCACGTTTGCAAATGTATCGCAACAACGACATGCGATTAACTTCATGCATTTCCGCAGCTCTTCGTAAAGAAGTCCCGCGTTTTACTTCTTCTTAAGCATCTTTATATTGAATAATGTTAGACCGCGGTCTTCCGCAAGCGTTTTTTGGGCATCTAAAAGAAAAAAATATAAAATAAATATAAGTTGTGGACAGTTGTGAACTGTGCCCATAATATTCATAAAAATAATGACAAAATGGCTTACGTGACCTTAATAGCAACCAACATTGATAGTCACAATACAAGATGTGACGAGCAAAATGTTCCGAACGTCTCAAGTACCCTCCTTATATAGCCTGTCAAAAGGGGGGCTGATGACGAGGCATCGTGACTCCTTACACTAGTATTATAAAATTTAAAATATTCATTAATGAATGCTGCCCTTGCAGCATTTCCTCTGTGTTAATTACTGCCTGTGTCACTGGAACATTGCTCTCCTCTGCTTCTGGGACTAGATCTTGTTTCTGCATAGCAATATTGTGCAATATTGCCAATGCTACAATATATGTACAGTTTTGTGTTATCCAACTAAGAAGACACTGGAATCGCTGCTTCCATACTCCAAAACGCCTTTCAACACTATTACGAGTATGTATATAAGCTCGCTACTCATACATTTTTCTTTGTCAGTAGATGGATGCAGTACTGGTGTAAACATGTAAGGGGTACAGGCATAACCTGAATCTCCCAATAGTCTTCCCTTAAAATCTCCTCCTTCAAATCTTTGTTTTAATCGAGACTCATTGAATATCCTGGAGTCATGTGTGCTGCCTCGCCAGTGTGCAACTATATCCATGATCTCTAAATTTGCATTTGAGACAATCTGTGACAATGTACACAAAATCACTTAATAAAATTCCCCAAAATTTTGTGTGGTAGAAACCTATAAATAGTAATATGCTTCAGTAGCAGAAACAAAATGCTTGTACTTACTTACTTGCACATTTATTGAACTGTATCCTTTCCTGTTTATGTAGTATTGTCCAATATCTCCTGAAATTTTTGGGATTTGAATATGTGTACAATCAATTGTCCCTATAACTTGTCTAAAGCCGCATATTGCATAAAAACCAGCAATCACACGGTTTTGTTGACTGGGTGTGAAAGTGTGTGAAAGTCAATTCAACATTGACCGAGACAAATGAATACCTGACACTTCTGGCACATGGTGTTTACTTCCTTCCTTATTTTTTAATTGATCCACTCATCAAATAAATTCTCATCGTTTATTTCAATGCCGCGACCTTTTAAAAATTCCAAAGATTTTTCCATTCTTGCCAATCAGATCCTGTAAGATCAATCCAATCGAAAACTGTTAGACGCTATGACTCAATCCACATTTTTAAATAAACATTGATTTCACTATAAAAAACCCTTATTTTAGTATAAAATTCTTGTGTATCCTTTCCGTGGGTTTCCAATTTCTTTAAAATTGATTTTATTTTTAGAGGAGAAAATTTATTTGTTTTCCTTACAAGTAATGAAATGACTTTGTGGAGGTGTAGTGGTAGCAGCAGTTGATTGTTGCACTCGAGCCCTCCACTCAACTCGGGCACAACAAAAGTGAAGGATAAGCACAGTGTGAAATGAACAGGTGAACACAAGAATGAAGAATGTTATTTAAGACTTTGAAAGATGATTTAATGATAGATGAAGTTTAACAGTATAGTAGAAGATAGTATGAAAGAAGGAAGAATGAAACTAAAGCACTAAGATAACAGAAACTAGGTAAAGTAAATTATAGCAACACAAGCGACGGTCATTAGAAGCACACGCGGCAGTTGTCGGCGGTTCACTGGCTCGCTGCGCAGGCGCATCGACGTCACGCTAAGCCGGCTGTCCCAAGGCGCATAAGCGGAGCGGTTGATGTAGCGATTAGTCGCCACATATTCCCCCTGGCCAGACCGTAACTACGGTCGATAGAAGTCAGGGAAGCGTATTTTTCTACCGCTGCGTGTGTACTTCTCTTCATCTTCTTTCACTGCAGATGGACCAGGAAGAGAAGTTGTTGGCGCGATGTCATCTTTCACCGTGTATGCCGGTTTCAACCTGTCAACAGAGACGTTAATCTTCTTGTCCTTGACTAACAGGGTGAAAAATTTCGGCTGTCGTTCTAGGACTTTGAACGGTCCGGCGTAAGGTGGCTCTAATGACGCGCGAACGCGATCTTGCCGCAGGAAGACGTGGGAAGAAGTAGATAGATTGCGCGGAATGTAAAAGGGTGACGTTGTATGCCACGATGTAGGTTTGGGAGTGAGTTTGCTCATGTGTGACTGAAGACGAGAGACGTATTGCGTTACGTCGGCAGTACTGCAGTCATTTTTTGGAGCGAGGAACTGGCCTGGCAAGGTCAATGATTCGCCGTAGACCAATTCAGCTGGAGATGCACGAAGATCTTCTTTCCAAGTGCTGCGTAGACCAAGAAGGACGAGGGGAAGAACCTCAGTCCATTGTGTAGAAGCGTGGCACATGATCGCTGCTTTGAGTTGGCGATGCAGGCGCTCAACGATTCCATTGGCTGCAGGATGGTAGGCGGTAGTGCGTAAATGGCGCGCACCAACCAAGTTAGTAAGAGCCTGGAAAAGGTGACTCTCAAATTGGCGACCACGGTCTGTAGTCACCCGTGCAGGGCATCCAAATCTGGCTATCCAGCCAGACACGAGGGCAGCAGCGCAGGTCTCTGCAGTTATGTCCTTCAATGGAATTGCCTCGGGCCAACGCGTAAATCGGTCGATGACTGTGAGGCAGTACCTGTAATCATAAGAACTTGGTAAAGGTCCTACGATGTCGAGGTGGATGTGTGAGAACCTCGAGGAAGGGGTAAGGAAAGTGGAAAGGGGAGAGATGGTATGGCGGGAAATCTTGCATTTTTGGCATTGTATGCATTGCCTCGACCACTCTCTACAGTCCTTGCGAATCCCTGGCCAAACAAATCTCTGTGTTACCAGTCGCACTGTAGCTGAACAACCGGGGTGATGTAAATTGTGAAGCATGTTGAAAACAGTTTTCCGGAGTTCTGGTGTAATGTACGGTCGGGGAGGTTGAGTACTCGTGTCGCAGTACACGGGCAAGTCAGAGTCCATAGTTGGTATCCTCTTTAATTTCAGAGTGGAACCATGTCGTAGCAGGTCTTGCAGTTCTGGATCTGAATCCTGATATCTTGCAAGATCCTGGTAGTTGACGCTGGATATCTCTTCCACCCGAGATAGTGCATCAGCAACAACGTTCTCCGGACCAGGTATATATCTCACGTCCGTTGTGAATTGGGAAATATAATCGAGATACCTATACTGTCGTGGAGAACATTTATCCTTGCTGGTTGAAAAGGCGTAAGACAGAGGTTTATGATCCGTAAAGACGATAAAGTTCCTGGCTTCGACCATATAACGGAAATACTTGATGGCTTCATATATAGCTAGTAGTTCTTTATCGTATGGGCTGTATTTTCGCTGCGATGGTGAAAGTTTGTGTGAATAAAAACCTAAAGGCTTCCAATCTTCACCACATCGTTGTTGGAGTACAGCTCCTATGGCCACGTCTGAAGCGTCTGTGATTAAAGCCAAATCAGCTTCAGGGTCAGGATGGCAGAGTAAGCTGGCTTGAGACAAGGATGATTTGCAATTATCAAACGCTTGCTTCAAATCCGGTGTCATTTGGATAGGTTGCGATCCTTTTAGTTGTCGGCCTGTTAAAAGGGAATTGAGAGGTGCTTGAAGTTGAGCTGCCTTGGGAACGAATCGGCGATAAAAATTTAGCATGCCTAAGAAACGACGAAGTTCTTTGACTGTTTTTGGCACAGGATAGTCGATGATAGCTTGAACTTTGCTTTCCAAGGGCTTCGTCCCAGCTGCCGAAACGGAATATCCTAAGAATGTTACTTCAGGCTGTCCGAGCGTACATTTTGCCGCATTCACCAAAATACCATACGACTTCAGACGCTCGAATAACTCACGAAGATGAGCTTTATGTTCTTCTACCGATGACGAGAAAACCAATATGTCGTCGATATACCCAAAACAATAGTCAAGGCCAAGCAAAACTTCGTCGATGAACCTTTGGAATGTTTGAGCAGCATTCCTAAGACCAAAAGTCATGAACTCGAATTCAAACAATCCGAAGGGTGTCGTAATGGCGGTTTTGGGAACGTCTTCAGGGTTGACAGCAATCTGGTTATAGGCCTTTATTAGATCGATGGTTGAGAAAATTTTACATCCTGTAAGGCGATTCGAGAAGTCCTGAATGTGGCGTATGGGATATCTGTCAGGGATGGTTCTGGCGTTCAGGGCTCTGTAATCTCCACATGGTCTCCATCCGTCATCCTTCTTCTTGACTAGGTGTAGAGGAGAAGACCACGGACTTTCGGAACGTTTGGCTATGCCAGACTGAAGCATTTCCTCGAATTCCTTCTTTGCCGCTTGGAGGCGAGCAGGATCGAGACGTCGGGGTTTGCTTGCAACTGGAGGTCCTGGTGTAGTCCTAATGTAATGTCTAGTCTTATGCTTAGTAAGACTGATCATACCTGCTGGTCTAGTAAGATCAGGAAACTGGCGGAGAATCTCGTGGAATTCAGTGTTTCCTGCCACGGATTTGATTGACGAGACATCTTCCGGCAAGTATGAGCAGATAGCGTTGACTGAAAGTGAGGTTATTCCATCGATTAAACGCTGTTTTTTGCAGTCTACAAGTAAGTTGTAGTATGTGAGAAAATCTACTCCTATTATCGGCTTTGTAACATCGGCGATTGTAAATGTCCAGACGAAATCACGACGAAGACCAAAGTTGAGGTGAAGCTTCAAAGGTCCGTAGGTATGGATAACCGAGTTATTGGCTGCTATAAGATCATACCTAGACTTGCTACAGGGCGTCTTGCAAGCTGATCGTGGAAAAACACACAAGTCTGAGCCAGTGTCCACTAGGAACTGTGTTTTTGACGTATGATCTGTTATGAAGAGACGGCCTGTTGATGAAGAGGGACAGTCGTTGGCCGCTACTTGCGACTGCCCTGAGCGTTTCCCGATGAGAAGCTGCAAGGTTTCTTACACTTACGTGCTTTAGAGCCATACGTGAAATGATAAAAGCAGTGCGGATGATCTTTTGGAGGTTGTCGTGGACGTGAACGGCTGCGGGAACGGTTGTCTTGCTTACTCCTAAATCGAGATCGGCTATTTAATGAAAGTCTGTCTACCTTTTTGGAGAGCTCGTGGACCATTCTCGTTAGCTCTTCCACCTGAGAGGAGTTGTTGGAACTGCAAGCAGTACTAGTCATAGCTACCGAAGGAATGGTAGGTGCGATGTCGTAGACGGTATCAGCTAAGTCGGCCTTCTTCTCCAAATCTAAATCTGCCTGGGAAGCGATTACCGTTTGGATGTTCTGTGGTAGACGACTGATCCAAAGTGTCGCGAGGAAGTCCGACGGAACGGCTGGACCGGCGAGTCCTTGAAGGTGACGGAGAAACTGAGACGGCTTCCTGTCTCCAAGTTCTTCGTACATAAGTAACTGCTTCACGCGCTTTTCCTTGGAAGCAGAAAGTCGTTTGATTAGTTCGTCCTTCAGTTTGTCGTACTTATTCTTGCTTGGCGGCCTAGTTATAATGTCTCGAACCTCTTTGGAATATTGCTGGTCCAGTTGCGATACTAAGTAATGAAACTTAGTCTCATCAGTAGTGATCCGCGAGAGAGCAAAATGGCTTTCGACCTGGGCGAACCAGATCTCAGGATCTTCAGGCCAAAAAGGAGGTACTTTGACGCCTACACGTAAGACGTGTTGCTCTACGGCATCACGAAAATCTTCGCCTTCACCACTTCCATTCTGAGTAGTCATGATAAAAAAAAAAAAAATCGCTCACCGCTTATGACTTGGACCACCGCCTTAGATAAGTTGCCTTTGTTCGATGCGGTCCGAGGTGATCAGTTGTAAAGGTAGTGAGATGCTTACCCACACTTATTTTTTATTATAAAATATGTTCGATCCAAGGATTTTTCTTGAACGTCGGATCACCAGTTGTGTGTCTTGAGAAATTTGTACTTCTCGGGCTCACCAGTTGTGGATTTCGTACCTTCTTCTCGGGTAAATGTGTCCTTGTCGGGACTTCTTCTTGTGTTGTCGGGTAAATGTGTCCTTCTCGGGACTTCTTCTTGTGTTGTCGGGGTCACCACTTGTGGAAGTGTAGTGGTAGCAGCAGTTGATTGTTGCACTCGAGCCCTCCACTCAACTCGGGCACAACAAAAGTGAAGGATAAGCACAGTGTGAAATGAACAGGTGAACACAAGAATGAAGAATGTTATTTAAGACTTTGAAAGATGATTTAATGATAGATGAAGTTTAACAGTATAGTAGAAGATAGTATGAAAGAAGGAAGAATGAAACTAAAGCACTAAGATAACAGAAACTAGGTAAAGTAAATTATAGCAACACAAGCGACGGTCATTAGAAGCACACGCGGCAGTTGTCGGCGGTTCACTGGCTCGCTGCGCAGGCGCATCGACGTCACGCTAAGCCGGCTGTCCCAAGGCGCATAAGCGGAGCGGTTGATGTAGCGATTAGTCGCCACAACTTTTTCAAAAAATTTCCTGACTACAACAACGTTGTTTTCTTTTCTTTCCACTTTTTCAATATTCGTGTGAATAACCTAATAAATAAATAATAATTAAAAAAATAATAAGTAAGTAGATAATAAATAATAATTAAAAATATTGTTTTAACTTCTCGTAGTATTTTAAAAGTATTTTAATTGCTGGAAAAAGGTTCAACTAGCGTGTCTTAGAGTAAGGTTGGTGTTCTAAAAGTAATCGTTGAAACTCGTCTTCAATAGAAGGAGATCATCTAATCGTAATATTTTACTGGCGCTCTGAGTCGTCGAACTCCATGTTCGTTTGCCTGCAGTCGTTGGTTGTTCGTTTTTTCACATTTTATAATAGTTTACAAAATCTAAAAGAAACAAAATTACCGTCAGCGTCAATTTATAACACAAACGTGGACGCGCGGTCTCACAGACCGCACACAAAATATAAAGCGAAATTACTTACTCAGCATTCAGCCGGCGACTTAACCTTCACTCTCAAAGGTCGCTTCGCCACTAAAACTTCTGATTTTCCCCTACAATAATGTGATTCGCTACATTCAAACGAATGAAGCTGTGAATAGCGATATGCTTCTCTTCATTTTTCTGAGATCGGTGATCTCCACCTCTGGTTTCCTTTGCTAATGCGCCTGATGGTTTGTGTAACCGTTGTGATACTCCAGAAATTCTGTCCTTTTTGACATTTAAAATAGACATAAAAGCTGATTTGCAGACACGCACATTTTTTCCTTCTGTTTTTTATAAAGGAAATATTTTACACTCTTATTTCTGGAACTTCGACTCCCATCTCTTGGTTGATGCCTTTGAACATTTTTTGTCACACAGTACTTTAAAATAAAATTATCTTGGTACATTTTATTATTTTTTGCGTAAAAGTGCTTGTGTATATTCATCAAATCACTCATTGTTAAAGAGCCACACTTTAAGCTTTTTGTATTGTGTTTGTATGTAAAAAGTACTGTTCCATCTTGTAATAATATCTTGAATGAGTTTGTGCTCTGGCAGTTTTAGTTCTTTACGTATCTGGGTCAGTTTTTCTTGTGCCGCTGCAGAATGGTTAAAGTTGCCTACAATTTTTCTAGCGGAGGCAATAACGTCGATAACATTTTGTTCAACGAAGCTTTTACAGCTAATTGCAGCGTATGTATATTAGCATCCTTTACCAACATATTGACTATCATTTATGGCTTTCACCACATTGGGCCCATTGTCTCTCAAAACAAGATGAATGCGCTACATCGATGGATTCATCCAGTATAATAGAGTAACTTTGGTTACCAACTTCTTTTAAAAGTTCCTTAACTCGGCGTTCGTCGCACTCCTATAAGCAACACTTTTGCTCGCTACGGGTGAAAAATACCCATATTTTTAATCGTGTACCTATTGATTGTTTTGTATTTTAAATATTTTTTATGTGTTTATACCTAAAGGACATTTAGTTAAATGTTATAAATAAAAGTAAGTAATCATCGCCAACTTTATTTATTAAGCAATCGGATAAAAGCTACAATTATATTGCAAAAAGTATTTATTTTTCGTGACTACTACTACAATCATAAAAAAATATATTTATTATTAAAATATTATAATCTTAAATCTATTTTTTGTATAAAAACAGTCTTACTTTTCATTTAGGAACATAAATTATAAACATATTATATCTTACTTCTCAAAATCACCTTTGAAATAACAAAATAAAATTACAAATTATACCGATTACTGAATTTTCTGTATGCATTACAGGCAAAGAATGCTCTATGCATAACATTTTCTGGCATTGGCTTGGCAACATGATTTTTTTTTTTTATGGGTGGACAAACTTGGCATATTGACGTGGCACACCTTTTTCTTGATTGATTTGCGGGTTAATCATTTGGCGACTCTCCGTTCTTATTACTATCGCGAAGTATAAATTTCATCTTTTCTTTTATGTAGAGGGACAAATTGGGTATTCTTGATCGTCTATCGACATGAGGTATTATAAAAGATACGGCCAAAGTCTTTATGTACTGTCGTCTTGGTTGGCGTTTCAGGCTTCTCTCTTGTACATTGGCTTTTACAATAACATATACGTTAATTCCACCTACGTTCAACAATCCATAAAATATTACCAATGGCCATCTCTTGGTAATGCGAGATACAGAATAGGTGCCACACATTTCATCCACCACATCAACTCCACATTTGTGGCTATTATGATCGGGGGTTTTCGTGAAAAAGTTCACCTTCTTGTTCTGAGGCGGTTCATGTTCACTGAACTCTACAAAATCTTCAATTTCAGAGCAATTACTATCACTTCGTTCCAAATACTGTTGGATATCTTCGTCAGTAACTCTACGGCGCCCCATAAGAAGGTCTTATTACAAAAAATAAGTATAAAAAATATGTATCAGTAATAATCGCTATGGGTGAAAAACACCCATACTCACTTTACACGTCCTCCGTTCGAAAGCGCGTCGTGCGAACTAACTGTCGAGCCGCGAGTGCCAAGTCAAGGACACAACTAGAAGCTACCTATAAGCGCGGCACGCTGTGATTGAATAATCAAAAAATATATACAAAAAATTATGCGGCTGGGTAAATTTTACTCATAGCGAGCAACGCCGAGTTAAGCATGGCTGGTTCTAGGACATTCTTTATAATGGCAGAACACTTTGATCTATGTAGTTGTATGTTTACAAGAAGACTTCCAGTCCCACAGATTTTTAACACATCCGTCAGATGATCAATGCTGCGGATAGAGCTGTGAGCAGCGACATAAGTAGAAATTTGTATGTCTATTATTTTTTCTTTTGATGAACTGTCACTACTTGAGTAGCCAAATGATCCAAGCTTAGGTTGCTTTTTTGAAAATCTTAATTCTTTACCTTTATGAGTCTTAGTTTTCATATGGTTTTGTGCGCACGGAGTGGAGTGACATATAATTTACAAAATGCCTCACCTTTACCACTATTCGTCAGTTTGAACGGGTGCTCGATTAAGCCAATCTGTAAAAAAAATTGAACTCAAATATACTATAGGCAGTATATGCATAGTATGTACCTGGTATGGTACTAGTGGTTACGTTACAATAATAAAGGTCGCAAAAGTACTTTATCAGATAAAGTTTATCTTCTACATTAGCATCAGAAATATCCCAATAGGTTGTTTATTATGATGCAGGGTCCTTTTCTGTGTTTTTGAAGTTGCCCATTGGCAACTTGAACGTGACTGACTATGGGGCGGACGCGTGGGGGAAAGCGTACTTTGGCTGGTGGTGGCTAAAAGTGGTGGGTGATCATTAGAGATCGGAATAGGTAGGTAGAGTACAGGGATTCCATTGACACGGTAATTGCCGTGATATATGGCAATTGGGGCCAGTTGGCAAAAAAAACACGGTACACGGCAGAACATTAATTGCCGTGTCATAAAACACTTTTTTTAAGAAGTTTTTGATGAGACCATACTCTGTGAGAAACTTCGACAACGTAAAAAGAATATTTAATTATAGATTGAGTCGTGGACGAAAAACGAATTGAATGTGTTTTCGGAATGATGTCACAGAAATTTCAAGTTCTTTTGAAACCCATTGTATGTCGCAAATATGCCACTTAAATTTCTATAATAAAATGCATATGTATTTTACATAACTACATACGTAAACAAGAAGGAATACACTACACAATCTGTGTATCCAGTGAATCAGCAGCACAAACACAAAGGTTAAATTTAATACCAAATATGACTTTTGTTAACACGCCAAATAGTTTTTGCCAGTCTTAGAACCGACTGAGTGGGTACTGCCATTTCTTTCTCTGTATCGATCAAGCCTTTGCCATCACAATGTTTCCCATGATATATCAAGGCGTTATAAATATAGTATGTACGAGTATCTACTAACAATAGTATTTTCATACCATATTTTGCCGGTTTCTGGGGTATATAAATTATGAACTTGCAACCACCTTTAAATGGCAGTAACATTTCATCGATGCAGATGTATGATCCAGGGGTACCTATATTGAGACTGACTGTGTGATATGAACTTATCAAACATTTCGGATATTGGGGCAAGTACATCATCATTTGGCATTTGACAGCCCCGTGGCGCAGTTGGCTAGACACCAGCTTGTGAAACGAGAGGCTGCGGGTTCGATCCCCGCACCGAGACAAATGTTTGTGTGATCCACAAATATTTGTTTCGGGTCTGGGTGTATGTGAGACCGAAAAGTCTCTCGTAGTTTCTGATACCCACGACACAAGACTTGTATCTTAGTGTGGGATCAGAACTATGTATGTGACTGTTGGGTGTATTTATTTATTTTATTTATTTATCTTTTAGAGGTTCCTCTCTAGTTGAGTCATCAAAGCCAAGGCAGTTGATCAAACACGAAAAAGGTATTTGGGCATCACGAAGCGAAATATTTCACGGCCTGTGCCATCGGTGGCAAATATTGTGCTGAGATCTGAATTGTTGCATTTTAATATCATATGGTCTAAGAGCCAGTGAACGGATACCTGTATGTATTTGACCAGACCTGGGTTTTTGTACATTGAGGCCCCTATACCTACCGTACATGAGATGGGGACTCACTAAGCCCAAAGTGGTGGACGCTGCGAGTGCGCAGGTAAGACAGGTATCGATTTTTGGCTATTTATAAATGCATTTGACCACGTCTGCCATTTTGATATTTGAAAATATATTATTATTATTAATGAAAATAACAATGGCAGACCATTATCACGCGTTTAACATTGTGGCAGACAATTTTGAAAATGTAAAAAAAAAAAATGAAATTGACCAGATCTGCCATCAATATATTTTATTTATTATAGTCTTAAAAACGTATATTGATAACGACACACCTATTTATTGCGTATAAACATAAGCAGATAAAAAAATCTGAGAAACTACCCGGTTCGATGTCTATATACTACGATAGCAGTTTTACATTAATATAATTTACTTAATCACTGTATTTAATGAATTTAATATTTTACATGTAGTCTATATTCTAAACTTTTAAAGTTAAACGATAAAGAAGGAGATACATAACGAAAAAATCTTAAATATTAAAGTATACTGCTAAGAGCAAAAAAATATTTTAATTTATATTTAATTTTTTTCATTTATATATTGAATACAAAATTTAAACGTTAGATAAATAAAAAACAATCATGCATGCATTACTAAATCAATATATAAAGGTATATATATTTATTAATTTTGATCTTCATTCATCATCATCCGAGCCATGGCTATTATCGTTGAACTCGTCTTCATCATCCTCATCCATTGAATCGGATTCTGCAGAATTAAACGTAAATTTTAAAATATAAATAATTTGTAAATTGATTCGAACATATTCGATAAAGAATTGATTTTTATCAACTTACCAGGAACATCGGTGATTAAGTCACTCACAAAAGATGGAAGTTGATCTCCTTCGAACCATTTGAAGACTAATTTGTTGTAATATTAATAATTTTTCACTTTTTGACGCGCCACAAAAACGCACTGCACTTTTTCTTTTTCATCCGCCATAATCTCAAATATATTAAATAGATAATAGTCCAATTAACAAAATAAAAACACTATGTATTTTATAAAATTCACGAAACACGAGGCATCTGTGTGAAGGTTGACAAACTAAGAACATCTGGCAAAAACCGTTAGGGTAGGGGTTATAACAGAGCCCTCTCAGGTATAAATCCTACATTTTTTGAATGGTAATAGCTATGAGAAAAAATACTATAGGCTAGAATGAGTACAATAGTAATACATTGGAGAAAGAAAAAAGATAGTTATATGCATACATCTGACCGGGTAGTATCTTAGATTTTTTTATCTGCTTATGTTTATACGCAATAAATACGTCTGCCGTTATCAATATACGTTTTTAAGACTAATAAATAAAATATATTGATGGCAGATCTGGTCAAGCAATTTAAAAAATATTTTTTTTAACATTTTCAAAATTGTCTGCCACAATGTTAAACGCCTGATAATGGTCTGTCGACATTCAATCGTCGGTCGTCCTTATCGATGGCCCTGAGAGTTCCCGCCCTGGGGAAATCGCATGGCTTAAGGCATTTCGTCGCGCTCTCGCTGAAACGTTGATGGTACCAGCACACTGGGAACTTTTGGTAACTTGACGGTAACGTCTCACAACGGGGCTTCCATGTGCTGGCGAACTGTGCCGGGTTCGGGAACTTAGTCGTCTGTCCAGCTGCGTTGTGAGGTCATTGACCATACGCCGTAGTTCTGCTATTTCCGCGGCCATTGCCGTCATGCTCGGACAGGAAGCGGAAGTGGACGCTATACGTGGCGCGGTTGCTGCGATGTCCTGGACACGGTCGGCTAGGTCGGCGAGTGACTCCAGCGAAGCATGCGGCTGTGATGCCAAGAGGGTTTGAATGGTGCTTGGTAAGCGGCTGCACCACATCGTTCGTAGCAAGTTCTCTGGAACGGTTTGTCCTGCCAGGTTTTAGAGATGGCGCAGGAATTGTGAGGGCTTGCGATCACCGAGCTATTCGTGATCTTGCGCTCTTGGGAAGCTGACAGCCTCTTGATGAGCTCCGCCTTGAGTTTCTCGTATTTGTTCGGTGGCAGGGGCGATAGCAGTATGTCCCTGACTTAACGTGCGTACACGTGGTCAAGGTGGCCGATAATGTGATTAAATTTACCGGCGTCGCTCGTTACACCCGAATTCGCGAACAGCGCCTCCACTTGAGCAAACCAAAGCTCCCGAGTCGTCAGGCCAAAATGAGGGGAGGCGGAGATTGTAGTGACGGTTTTGGTCGCCCCGTCTACTGAAATCCGCTTCATTTTGCGTTCCTTGCGCTTTGTCACGTTGTCGTCGCTAGAGCTGCATGATTAAATTGTGTCGCTGCTGTCCGACATTATTGCAGAAGGGTCGATGTGTCTTTCTTCAACAACTCGGTGTTCTGCAGGGGTCACACCAATATGTGGAGGTGGTTTAGGTGCCGGTGAGGAGTCACCGCAATATCCGACTTTTTCTTATTTTTCCAAACATTACAGCCTTGATAGAAATAGAAATTTGACAACTGTATTGAAAATCTTCTTGCTTGAAATTTAATCTTTTTCTTCACTTACAGCTTTGGAAATAATGAGGTTATAAATTGCAGATGCGGCCGTATATATGTATATTGTATATGTATTTTTGATACAAGCGTAGTAAGTACCGATGGATATTTCTTGAAAAATATCCATCATACCTAGTTGCCAACTCTCGATTGAAAGATTGAAAGAAAATCATCAATTATATTTTTAACTTTATATTTATTTCGTTTTCGAGCACAAAATCATAAAAGTTTTTACATGAAAAATCGAAGTTTGTTAGTACTTGTAACTTTGCTTTTACTATAGAAATATTCATTCGGTTTCTTTCCTTGCTCCATACTTGCTCCATCATGTTGAATACCCGCTCGCATGAAGCATAAGAGACAGGAATGGAATGAACAAACGTGACCATTTTCATCAATTCAGGACAGGGATTTCTGTCTTTCGATTTCGTAAAGAAGTCAACCCAGCATAAATCCACTTGATTTTATTCAATGAGATGTGGTTGCATCTCACGCTAAAATCCAATCTCATCGTACAATTTGTCACTATCTAAGTCAATATTTAATAATTCCTGGAGTCTAGTAATGCCGGTCCATGTGATTGGTTCTTTTAAAGATAAAATTTTCACTGCTTGGTATTCCAAATCATCAACCACCATGTAACATTTTTGTAAATATGTCAAACATCGTGTAAAAAAGTTGTTGAACTCAGTTTTGAATTATTATTTTTTTGCGATTCATCAAACTGCTTTAATAAATCCATGGCAGATTTACCATAAACTACGTGATACTGGGGCACGAATCATAATGTCCGGATGTCTACGTCTAAATCCACGAAGCCATTAAAGTCCAACTTTTCCTTTTGCTTTAGAAAATGGATGCGGTAAATTATTTCTGTCTGCCAGTTGGCAAGCTAAGGTTAAAACATCCTGTGTGGTCAGCCCGTACATTCTAGACAGCGACTGATCAAGAGTTCTGACCGCCCTAGGCTAATTATGAGGATGCGCCCCCGCCAGGTGTGTGTGTTATGGTCGGCCTAAAAAGTAGTATAAGGTAATGGCACTAGTAGTTGACCATGTACCTGTAGTTGACCACCAATGCACATAAACAGATAAAATAAGAATTCGCGGCATATTTTTAAACTAATTCCATATTGAGTAGTCAGTGCTGTCATGTGGTCTACGAAGCGCGCAAACTACGACTCCATTATTTTCAAATATTAAAAATAGCCTCCAGTTGTTTGTTGATTGACGCACCGTAAATCTATTATTCGTTTTTTTGTCATAATTTTCTTAAGGATTGAAAAAGTTTGAAGTTAAATATTAACAACTTTGTCACCTTGTTGATGATAAGTGTTTTGCTTTTCTTATTCGTTAGGGATTAATTGAGGTAACAGGGTATTTAAAATACGAAAATTTGTTTACAAGATGGAGATGTGGGGGTGGTCCACTACTGATTCCGTTTTAGCACGATTTTCTAGTAATTGACCAGGATGGTCAACTTCTGATGAATTTCTGTATCATGTAAATGTACTGTACGGAATAATATATGAAGGGCATCATCAATTAGAATTAACAATTTTATTTACTTTTACAATAACTTAATTTTATTTAGTAGTTGACCACCTTTATTGTAAGATACGATCAGTTACTAAAACCAAATTTTCACCTTGTAGATGTCTGGGAAAAGGGGTACATTCCTAAATTATACTGAAGCTGCAATGCTCTCAGCAGTAAATGTCGTTCGTCTTCATAAAACACCCATAAGAACGGCTGAAAAAAAAAATCCTCTCACAATAATGATGGTGTTTTGGAAACCACAATGGAACCATCAGCAACTGCGGTACATATTACTGTTGGTGACGAACTAGTGCTAGTGACGATCCCAGGATCACCAGCAATTAGCATTGCTGATGACATATTTGAAACCACTCTAGATCAATTTGACATCATAGGTCCTAACGATATGCTTGAAAATATGCGTAAACTTTCAACTACTGTTGTCTGATTAAGAATCTGACAAAAGCCTCGGCAAAAAGTAAATGTTGAATTTGTCATATTTAAGTACGGCATTGAGGTTTAGGCACGCGGTCGAGAATCTCGACGGTCGCAGGTTCAAACCCCAGGCACACATGACTGACTTTTCGAAGTTGCATATGTGTGTATTGATAAAGAATTATCACGCACTTTAACGGTGAAGGAAAACATCGCGATGAAACCTGCACACCTAAAAGTTCTTAGGAATTTCTTAGGTGTGTAGTCCGCCAACCCGCACTAAGCCAGCGTGATGGACTAAGGCCTAAACCCTCTCAATTGTAGAGTAGGCCCGTGCCCAACAGTGGGACGTATATGGGCTGATGATGATGATGATGATGAAGTACGATAATAACTTTTATCCCGGAAAAGTACTTAAAGCTATAAAAAAAAACAGCTACAATATCATCGATGAAAGCAAATGGTCGATTGTGGAAATGGCCAGAACATTTATTAACGAGCGGGGGATGTTATTGTTATTATATTTCAAATAAAACGCAAAGTTGTCTTAATTTGCCTTCTTATTTAACAAATAATTAAAAAATCTGAATGGTCAACTACTGATGCAAAACATGGTCAACTACTAGTTTTTAGGTGGTCAACTACTAAATCTCTTATATTAAGTTTTATTTTCATTTTTTTACTTGAATGCAACCATTGTACAAGAAAAAAATACTAGCTCGTTTCGTTAAAAGAGTTGCACAGAGTTAACAAAACAAAATACTCATTGAATTCGAATGATGATTCAAGTTAGGCATTAAAAAAGAAATTTCTGTGTCCTTAAGTGGTCAATTACTAGTGCTATTACCTTATTAGTTTTGACTTTGTTTACTAGTGAGAAAATTTTAACATGGTTCATACTACCTATAAAAGTTTTCAGATATATCTGCAAGCGAAACTAAAGTTGTCCTTCAATCTGCACGACATTCAACCTTAGGATAGCAAACCATTTTTTTAGCCGACCGTACAGGAAGGCAAAGCACTTTACGCATTATAGGGCCAAAATCATGACAAGTGACTGCAGGCTACCAATTAGAAAATCAAATTCTTGTCGTGTTTGGCCGCATGACTTGTATTGGCTTAGTTTCTATAGACAACTTAGTTGCTGCGGCCATTGACCATGAGCGTGGTCATCTAGTGTGTGAAGTTGCTTCGACTTTAAGAGCGTTTACGCGTTTTAGCGCAATTTGAGCAAAAACAGTACTTTTCGAACCCCTTAAAATTGATGAAAGACTCATCGAAAAAACATGTTAATTACTAATTATTTTAGAGAATATTGTTATCTAAATAGTTAGTGAAGCACATTTTATGATTTTTGGGTAAATTTTGATAAATAACAAGATAATTGAACGAAGTTTTTCATAAATTCAAATTAAGAGTCATTTTCGAGGCTCAAAATTCGGGTTTATTTATAACATCATCATCAGCCCAAATACGACCCACTGCTGGGCACGGGCGTCCTCTACAACTGAGAGGGTTTAGGTCTTAATCCACCACGCTGGCGCTGGCCTAGTGCGGGTTGGCGGACATTTATAACATATTTAATCAAAATAAAATGTTGAATTGGAAATGTCGCCAAGCAAATAGTTAGTGAGAAACATATTAAGAGATTTAGATCCCTTATTCAAGTAATAAAAAATCTAAACTTGAAAACGTACAATTTTTGTTTTGAATAAATTTCACTTGTTTATTTTTGGATTAATATTTTAAAGAGTATTACGCCGTGCACAGCCCGGTGCAAAATGCAAATCACAGTGATTTAATCACTCCGCCGCAAGGCCTTTCAGAGTGAGGATGTATCGCTCTGCGCACCCTCGATTTTTAGTTTCGTCTATGTTTTCGCGGTTATCCGACTGCCTTCCGAAAAATGATGATGATCAGATTCAATAAACTTTATTTCATTTCATATAATTAACTACCGACGCTGGCGTTAGTTAGAGTCATATTTACCAAAACTAGTCGACTAGCCGCGCGGAGTGTGGAGCGCAAGTAATTTCTTACTCAGTGCTGAAAAAGACCTTTCGCCACTGCAGTTAGTAACACTCATTGTTAAAAAAATCTTAATATTATCTCCACACGGAAACATGCATAAAACATTAAAACTGTTTATTAACTGTAACAAACCCTTTGGGGTTCTGGCAGAAATAGAATGCTCGGCCTCGGTTTCGGTGTGAAAGATCGTCTCCCTTCCAACTCAATATGCCCCGTTTTAACTTCATCAAAATGAAATTTTGTTTTTTTCCTTCTTATATCTTTTTTGTATGTGGTCACTTCGCATCCATTGATTGCCTCTGATTCAAAATTTCTCTTTTTCATCACGAAACGTATCGGCTATTCAAACTTAAATATCTGTATATTGATATTAGTGTCGTATCGTAAGACATTATTGTCTAACTGCAACGAAAGCATCTTGGTAAAGTCTATGGGTCGATTATCTTGCTCTTTCAGTAACGTCGTTTAATCCTATGTTCCGAAAACCTTATTTCATTCTTTTTTAGCCTCACTTTTGTCGTAGTTAGGTTTTAGTTTTAACATTTTTTTTATTTTTAATGTTTTGGTGCTGTTATAATATCAATTTCTTTGCAAAGTATTTTATTAACAAACTAAACCGACTAATAAATTGTCCGTCTCAGGAATTAAGAGAACCTGGAAAGATATTTTTATTCTATCTAATTCTGCAAGCCTAAGCCACGCCACACATAGTCTATATTATAGTCTCTATAATTAGTGGACAATTAAGACGCTTCTAACGATTCCTTATTTGTCTAATTCTGGCCAGTAGTTTAGAAGGTATGAGGGAACAAACAAGCATACCATATAAATATCACAATTATTGAATAAATACGGAAAAAATCACGAGCAAATGCTAATAATATTTATATTTTTTTAAATGTACAAATAACGCCCTTTCCAATGATACCAAACACGGCATTTATTTTTTAACACATCACTTTATGACCGCTAGAGGTGCCATATTAGATTCAATGACACGTCGTATAGCCTATAACTAACGGACGATTAAGACGCTTCTAACGATACCATTTGTCCAGTTATTAAGTAATAAGTAGTCGAGGAGCTATGAGGGAACAGACGAACATGCATACATAAATACATAGCCTGTTAAAATCATAACCATCCGCCTTTGGCTTTGCCGTAGTTGAATAAAATCAGGGAGTCCCAAGCTTTTTAAGCTAACAGCGCATTTAGTTTTAGTGTTTTGTTGTTGTTTGTCTCGGTCTAGTTGAAATACGTAGGGTAGATGCAAGGATGCTAGATTAATAGTGCATGCGCTGAAATCGTTCCAGCGCGCCCCCCCGATCCTCGCGCCCTAGGCTGCAGCCTAACTTGCCTAAGGGTTAATCAGGCCCTGATTCTAGAGTCCCATGTCCTTAATGTAATCAACAAGTTCCTTTTCTTGTATTATGTTAAACACTGTTTGTTTGCTACCTATTTTTTTTAGGGAAGCTTACAGCTATTTTATTTTTATCTTTGGCTCTTCTTTTTAATGCCATCATAAACTCACTACTTGCGGCTTTGTAAGGCATACCTTCTCTGACGGCATCTAATGCCTTTTGCATTAGTTCGTCAGGCCCATTTTGGCGATTAGTTTTGCCTATATAAATTCTCGGCATGATCTGTAAAAACAACAAATACTAATGGGGTGAATTTTGATACGTACATACATACCACTCTTATACACTGACTATCTCTAACAACACAAATAAACAAAGACGCAGCCGCACCACACTTTCGTGAGACAAGTTGAAACATGGACTGGTCGTGTTACATGAACACTCCCGGTTATTCAATAGCCCCATTTTACGGTTACTTCCTGGGTCTTTCAAATCATTGACTAATTCTGCAGAAAATTCAGACCATAATGTTTGAGTAACAACTGCAGCAGTCTTTGTCCTACCCATTGCCAAACCTTTAGCTATATTAGTCTGAAAAAATATTTTGCATTAATGGTAATAAGGTGTCCATCAAAGTAAATGGCAAATTGTGCTCAGCAAGCAAACTGGCAAGCTTAGTAGTAGTTCCTTGTCGTCTAAATCAAAATCACTACTTTTAAAACGCGTAAACCACTTCTGACACGTAAACTTCCAGTAAAATCTGACGACTTTCCGCAACACTTTTATTCATATTAAAATAATGTAATAAAACTCCCCGCAAAAACACTTTATTTGGAATAAATTTCGACATAATTAAATAGCTGCCACTTGTTGTTATTAACAATTAAGAATAAGATGCGTCGTAAAAATAACACCTATAGTCTAATTTTTAATTCGACGAAGTCAACTGACTGTATTGTCAGTTTTTGATGAAATAAAAATAGTGTTGTGACAAAGTGAATGATTGTAAAAACTCCTGAATTAATTAAATTGCCTCGATTGTCTAGTGAATAGTTAGTGTGCCGAACTGCCGATATCGTGTACGGGGTTCGAATTTAAGTCGTGCTTTGTACATACAAACGAGTTTTCGACGACTATGTTCCTATAGTATCTACCTATACTGAATACCGAGTGTTGTAAACATTAAGGAAAACATTGCGAGGAAACTTGTAAGACTGTCCTATTTTCAATACATCATGTAGTTGAAACTATAGATGTATAAAATATAACAATAATAAGTAGGTAATGAAAATAAAAATATATCGTATTAGTTATTACATAATTTGTTTTTATTCATCATCAGATAAAAAATCATCACTATCGCTTTCAGTGACATTAATTATAAATCTGTCTGAAACATTCTCGATCATGTGGTCGAGACCATACATTTTGTCTTCTTCTTTAATTATATAAGACACGCAGCTACTCCATTTTTTCAGGTGTGATATGTTGAAGTCCTTCTTCGGAAAGTTTTTTTACTTCTGTCATTTTGAAGCTTTTGTTATTTCTTGCAACATATGCTTTAGCCTGCGCCCATACCAACTCCATGGGATTGAGCTCACAGTGGTATGGGGGCAGACGTAAAACAATTATCCCATGCTGCGCTGCCATCTCGTCCACAACATACTTATCGCAATGGTCTTGTTTGTGCTGCCGTATAATGTCTATAAGAGTAGCTTTAACCATTGTTACTTCGAATGAAATATTTTTGCTCGTTAGCCACTCTTGTATTCTAGTTTTAGTCCAAGACATTTTAGGCAGCGATTCTAGTTTCCTGGAGTGGTAGGGGGATCCATCACTACTACGGAATTTGGTTTTAGTTTTGGCAAGACCCCCCTAAACCACTTTTCAAAGGAATCGGCATTCATTTCTTGATGATAATCTTCTTTAATTTTTTTTGCTTCAAATATTAATAAGCTGTCTTCTACGAATCCTTCTTCCCCGCCTATATAGCCGATAATTAATCGTTTGCCCTTTCATGAAGGCTGTTTTAAGCCAGTGGTCAAGCCTTCTAGGAAGGCCTGGCGGGACGATAACACTGGCCAATCCATGCCTTTTTAACTAAGTGGTGTAGCTAAGTAGTAGCAGTTTAGCTAATGTAGGCGGCGTCGGGGTGCTCGGATACGGGCAGGTGGCGACAGCGCCTGATGATGCGTGTGGATGATGTGCCGGATGGTGATGGATGCAGGCGTGAGCGCAATAATAAAGCACAAGCGATTTAAAGCGTTTATTCACAGCACAGCGATAGTCACAGTATATGTATATAACAATAGTTACAGTATAGTCACGGCACAATAGGATAAAGTTCACACACACAATACAGTCAGAAACAAGTAGAAATATCAGAAGGAGAGGAGACAGTTAAAAGTACGATAATATTAAACACGAAAGGCAGCTATTAAGCGCGGACGAGATAAGGCGGTGAGGTAGCAGGTTACACGGGCTTCGCAAGCGAGAGAGGTGTACCGACTGGCCGCTGCCGCGTCGGCGCGGCCGGCGCGAGCGTCGAAGCGATGACGCGCATCGCTCGCCCTGCCGCTATGAGATACCGGTTTGTACCGGCGCGGTATCGTGCGCCTCCAACGCACTCCACGTATATACTTAATATTATAATAAATCTGTTTGGTTCTGTAGGTGTAATGCGTGTAAGTTAGTATGTATATGTGTCGAGTGTAATTGTTAGTATTATAATGTATATACATGATATTAAATGTTTATATATAATAAATAAATATATTTTATAAATAAATAAAATATAAGGTACGCCACACCTTCTTCGGTGCATAACCTTAACACCAGGTGAGATCGTGGTCAAATGCCTGCACTAGATTTTTGAATTTAAAAAAACCTTCAAGAAGTGAAAAATATCAATTAACTATTGAAAGTATAATTTAATGTAAAGAAAACAGAAAATTGTACATTAAATACAGACAGAGTAAAATAAAAACTACTTATGCGTTTAGGAACGAGGTGTGCTCGTGACGGGTGATGGCAGACTGTCTTTTTCATACAAATAAACCGACCCTTTTATCGGTCTCCCCGAGTGAGGATCGGTGGGGATAAATCATAAAAAATATATTTTAACAAAAATAAAACATGGATTATCCTTTCAACAAAAAAGAAAGTTCGCCCAAACATCTGGGTTATTGTCCAAAATGATAAATTTATTTCTAAGGATTGACGTCACTAAAGAGTTTAACTAATACAGTTTTATTGCCCCGGCATGAACAATTAATCATAAGCATCATTTAACTAATATTAGACAATACGGTACATACAAATTTGCGCTGTAATAAATGTTACGACTCGCTATAGTTGTGTTGGGATGGTAAAGGAAATTAAACGTCCAAACTTATCAATTTGATATATTCAAGTTAAGTCCAAGATTCAAATACAAATCATATAGAATGCACAATAGGGTAGACGTAAGCACAAGCACAGTTCAAAGTTCAGTAGAGGAAGAAATAAAGTGATAGTCAGCGTGTCGGTAAACGTAAAACTACCGACTATCGATATCAACTGCCGATACCGATATCGCCATCGATAAAATATGTGTGTAAATATAATGTTAAGATATTCTATAGATAAATTACTTGTAAATATTTTATGTATAACTGTGAATGTTTTAGTGTAAGTTATAAATAAATATTTTATAGACATAAATATCGATTAAATAAATGTAATAAATATGAAAGTAGCCTACACAGATGTTTTATGCTTAAACGTCTGCAGTCATATCTTAGAATAAAAGCAATGCATGTTTAAATAAAGTTGAAATTACAAATAATAAGCAAGTAAATATAAAACTAATGTAAGTTGGCGTGTCGCTACCGCCACAAAATAAAAAAATTAATTAATAATAACCCTAACACAAAAAAAAAACTACATCAATAGGTCATCGGAATGAAAACAAATCTTGAAATAAGTTTACCTATACAACTCTGTGACTAAGTTAAGTACCAACATACAGAGCTATCCGAACGGCGCACGACAATTCCCGAACAGGGCCGCCAGTGTCCGCTAAAGCGTTGCCACGAGCAACGAAGTTAGGCGAGCGTGCACGACAACTTCTGAAATCAGTTTGACCAACATATGGTACAATGATCTGTGCACCACAAGCATTTTATGTAAATAACTTAGTGGAAATAACAAAATAAGATCAGTCATGAATCATTTATTTGACACATTTGTGTCAACAAGGTGTAAAGGTGTAATATTTTAATCTTCGTCATCACTTGAGTTATCACCGCCACTTTCATCACTGTCGCTGCTAATCTGCAAAAAAATATATTATTGATTACTTTCTCCGTCAATTATTTGATCTCTTAGGGCGCGTTCACATAGACCGTCCGTTTTACTGGTCCGTTTAAACGGATATGTTATTAGCGTATGTAGTTGTATGAGCGAGTTCACACAGAATACAGTATTCCGAATCCAGTAAAAAATAACGGTCCAGTAAATTATAAGTCGAGTAGCTTCGGATCTGTTAAAATCGGTCCTGTAAATACTGTGTGAATATTACCTCCAGTAGCGACGGATCCGTAAAAACGGACGTTCTATGTGAACGCGCCCTTACTCTGTATTCATCAAATATTTTTATTACTTGTTCACATTTGTTTTTCCGATCTTCGTTTTTAATCGATTCAAATGATAATTTCATCAGTGACTCGACTAGATCGTCTCTTTGGCCCACGATTTTTTCTGCAAACCGCCTCTTCATGATGGTCCATATTAACTCGATAGGATTTAAATTCGCATGATATGGAGGCAGTCGCAGAATAATTATGACATTTACTTTCTAATAACTGGTGCTTTATACACTGGTTCTGTTTTTTTTTTATTAATTCGTATAACACGTTTTCGGTTAAATCAGGATAAAACATCACTCCCTTATTCTGAAGCCACTCTACCATGTCCGATTTCAAGCTCGCCATTGTAGGAGCTTTATTAATTTGTACTGCATATGGTGCATTATCAATGACAATCACGGAATTAGACGGCATGTGTGCGCTTAACACATAAGAGAGCTCAATCCTAGAATTAAACTCCAGCACTATATCGTATCAATTTGAGCACTTCTTGTCGCATTAATCGGAGCTCTGTAAAAGGCCTTAGTTCAGGAATCACATCAGGCGATGAGGTTCCCCAAGGACAGACGAAGTATGGTGCCCATGTCCTACCTCAGTCCTTCCACGCACAGGAGTCTCCGCTTTGTTGTGTCTTTTGTCATGTTTGGTGCTCTCGGGAGAGCGCCACAACGGCAATGATGTTCCTCTAGGCAAGGTCACATACGTCCTATGAAATGAAACATTACAAGAACTGCATTTTACGCCCTCTGCCGATGCCGATGATAAAAACTTAGCGGACCCGCCGCATTTAATTGGTGGCATCGTGCACGTAGTAATGATCCGAGTAACTAGATGGCACCACTGTCTTAATTGGACGATGTATATAGAACGTGCAAGATTTTATCACTATCCTTTACTAGATGGCGTTGGGCACGTTGACTTGCGTTTATGTGATTTAAACACCATGAGAAGCGACACCGCAGACGGAAGGAACTTAAAGCGCCCACACACTGGACAGCTCACTTGCTGCTTTTATTAAATGTAACGATAATACGTGTGTTTAATTTTTTTTTCAGTTCCGAATGTTAAAATACTACAAATAAGCTTATCCACTGCACCAAAACTCCGGATAACGTTTTATGATGCGAATTATACTTCGGCGCACTTTTTCTTCACTAAACTGTTTAAGTATGATACTTTGTTTTATTTTTTAACACAACACAACCGCAACCAGCTCAAGCTAGTTTGTCGTCCGTGACACATAAGGTAGCTCAATCCTCAAATTAAACTCCAGCACTATAACGTATTAACGTATATTTGATTTACAATGATGTTGCTCGCAAAGAGACCGGGTAATGAATGACACGTATAAGTACACGTAACAGAATGACTGACACTTTCCAACGTGCAACTCATCATTTTACAAGGCGCTGGCCTTAACACGGCAGATTTAGTAAAACTTGTTTTTCCAACCATATAAAATGTTCACCATTCATATCATCATGATAGTCTGATGATTTCGTTTAAGATTTAAACAGCAACAAAGCATTGGGAATAAAGCCATCTGTAGTTCCGGCGTGCGCAATAATCCATCGTCTACCTGTACCAGAGTCTCGGACCAAAACACCTTCGTCAGACTCTGACTGTCAGCATTTATTTACCTCATAGGAATAATGAATATGTGTTTCGTCTAAGTAGACAATAGTGCACCCTTCTTCTCGGAACTTTTAAATTTTATTTATAAAATTTAATCGCCAAGCGGCGATATTATATTATATAATAACGGGCTAAGAACAGAACCCTGCGGGAGTCCTCTCCAAACAACACGATCTAACTGTTTATCCGAAGACATTAAAATGATTGAGCGTTCATTTAATAAATGATGTATAAAATAACCACCGGTGGCTTGGCCTTGGGCCTCATTATTGGAGGCTGTATATATATATATATATATATATATATATATATTTATTTATCTATTTCAAAATATAAAAGAAAATTAAGCTTTATTCCTGATAAATTACTTGATGAGTTGGTGTCGTGGGACACCAGGTAGGAACGAAGTTCCTTCGGCTAATGTAGAATCGACACAAATTGAAAAACAAATCGTGCTCAATTTTATGTAGGTTTTCTTGATTTTTCTCTTAAATTTTGCTGATTAGTTTTTATTTAAGTACAAGAAAGTATTTAGGAAATTCAATATTTTAGGAAATAATAAATTACTTAAAATAAAAATAGAAATAAAAAAATTTATTACAATACAAAAAAAAAGTTTATTATTATTAAATTACTTATTAATTATCTCTCTTTGACAGAGGTTATAATCACTTTTCCGCGGGCTTTTGGCCAAACGGAAAGCTTATGATGAAATGGTAGCGTTATTGGTTTAATGATAGAAATTTGCGGACTATTCTACATGTGTTTAATATAACAGCTTTCTGTAATTGAAGGTATGTTAAGTTGTGCATATCTAGGGTTTTTAAACTATTGTGAATTGTAATAATATTATTATTATAAGTAATTCTTATTAATCAGTCTCGTCATCAAATTCTATTGCTGAAACTATTGGCTTGTGGTAACTAAAATATGATACATATGTTTGTGATTCTATTTTATGCAAATACCTCGAAAAAACAGCATCAATTAGCAGTACCGTATTTTGTTGTCGATTCTTTTGGATTGTTATTTATATGTAATTTAATTTTTTCTAAAAGAAATGTTTTTAGTGGTTCTGATTTTTCATCTGCAAAATTGATATTGAAGTCTCCAGATAAAACCAATACTATGCATTGGCGGGGTGGAGTGGTAATAGAAAGAGAAGGGATGAGAGAACGAAAAGAAAGAGAAAGGTATTATACACTACTCGCTTGTGTATGCGACTGTTGCGCCTGCGCACGTCTCATTTAACGGTTTTATTCCACGGATTTTTTCTTACGGTTTTACTATCACATTTTTTTCAGTTCGGTCGCGCAGCAAAATCCCTATCCCCTCCAAGCCTGCCGTAAGGAACTTCGTTCCAATAAACAATGCCAAGTTTATTGTAAAAATAACCTACGAAAGTAAAATAAAATAAACTCACATGAGTTCGAAATATATCTAATTCTTGATTATACAGTGTGTCTAAAGAAAAACTTATTTTGTTATGGTTCTATTAATTTATTAACTAATATGTATGATATTCCCGTAACTGCACCATCCTTCATTTTATTCAGGTCATTTATATTTAAATGGCCCAATCTTCTATGCCATACTTCACTATTAACACTTGATGTAAACAATCATTTTTTCTGTTCCATGACCAGCTTGAAAACACCATCTTCTTGGTTCGCCACAGCCACTAAACTGTTTTCTTTATGGTAAATATAGCAGCAATTTTCTTTAAACTTCACATTGTTTCAATTTTTGATTAGTTGACTAATGGAAATCAAGTTCGTTGCGAGGTTAGGAACACATAAGACGTCTTTTAATGTTACCTCATATTTACAATTCGAAGTAACCGTTTTTATATTCACATCACCCGAACACAAAACAGGCATGACATTTTTATTTGTTGCCATTATCTCCCTTATACTAGGTGAATATGATGCATTTTGTATCATGTTTACATCTCTCGTCATATGAGCGCTTGCGCGTCATATATCCAAGTAAAAGTCACGTTTACTGTAGTTTCCACCAACAGAAAAAGCATTAGTTTTCTTCGCTTGCTGTTGATAACATTGTTTACATTGAGATTTGAAATGACCAAGCTGTTTGCAACGGTAATATTATATTATTTTCTTCGCCGATCCTGACATAGACAATCCGCCGCCATGATGACTATTTGAGCTGTCATTTATAGCAATGGTCGTTAGCCGCTATGTCAATTAAAGGTCTCAGCACACATATGGGATCGGAAAGGGATCGTAACCGTAACGCCTTTCACCTCGCTGTCAACCAGGCGTCAACCTACCGTATGCACGTAATGAAAGCGTATCAGCAGCGCCTGTACGTCAACTCGGCTACGGCTAGGCGACACCGCGCTTACGCCTCGCCGCCCGCTGGCTGACCCCAGATCAGTTTGAATCCAAACGTTAAGTGTAGCGCACGGTTATGTCTTGGTTTACAATACGCGAGTTGGCTATCATAGCCATAGTACTTGATGAAGAGGAAAAAGAAAATAGCAAGAAAAAAAGAAAAAGATATTGGGTACACAATATGAATAAAGCAAGGAGTACTGAAGGGGAATTTCGGACTATAAAAAAACATTTGATGGATGATGAAGAGAAATTTTATATTTATTTTCATATGCCGAAATGTCTCTTTTATAACATATTGCAGTCTATAGATGAATGTATAAGGAAGAAGAATACAACATTCAGAGAAACAATATCGCCCGAAGAAAAACTAGCTGTAACGTTAAGGTGAGAAATGCATTTGTTTTTGGAATTTTTAATCTGGTCTACAAAAATATTTGTACTATAAAGTGTACAAAAGAAAACTCGGTTCCGGAACTCCGAGATAGATTAATTTTTACCCTCTGTCGATAAAATTATTTGTTTTAGAACGCAACCCTCATTAACGATCAGGTGTATACGGTGAGTGTACGTGTTATGTCTGATGTGTGTGTGTGTATATATTTTGTGTGTATGCGTAAGGTATGTTAGTAACTGCAACTTTTTTTTAGTTTAGGTAAAAAAAAATACTCATAAATCACATATTTTTTTATCATTCTAAAAGATATTATAAAATCAAAAAATTATGGCAATTAAACAAAAATAGCGCTACAACAAAAATACAATCATTGTATAAATTAAAGATTGTTTGAAGTAATAAGATCGTCAGCATTTGACGCGGCATTTTCTTCTAAGTTTGACATATTAAAATCATCAATGTTTGAAGCGCCAGATGTTGATTGTATCTCGTGGCTAATGTTATTTAGAGTGGTATAACCTCGAGGCATGTCATCTTCTCTTTGGGGAATGTAAGGGTTGCGATAACTGTAATAGCTTTGTTTCTCTGCGATTTCTTTTAACTCCATTTCCGAAACTGCGTTATTTATTTTACTTTTTATTACCGCTTGGTTATATTCAGAATTTTTTTTAACCATTGCCGCAATGCTCTTAAAAAATGTTTCTATCTCATCTTCTTTTTTGGTTTCGTTGTGATGTAATAAATATTTCATTAAAGTTTGTGACGCTGAATTGCTTTCAACTTTTTTTTTTTTTTGAAATTTTGGATGTAACTGAAGATGCAGAAGACTTAGGACGCGGTGAAAGTGCAGATGTTTCCGGTTGTAATTTTTCTGTAGACTGAATTATGTTTTCTGGAGACTGAATTATGTTTATTGAGTTCTGTGAATCATCATTATCCAAGAAATTGCTAATATCTGAATCGTCATCATAATCAACCGAAGAGATCGTATTTCTTTCTTTGTAATGAGGTACTAAAAAACTCATTTCATCTTCAAAGGTCCACTTTTTCGTCGTCGGGGCTGCCTGACCACTCTTAGTTTTACGCTTCTTCATAGCTCGTCGGTGAGACTCTCTAAGATTTAACCAAGTTTTCTTGCATTCAGATTCTGAAATAAAATAAATCATGGTTAGTCACACATGCGCATGTAGTTACATAATGTAGGTATGTGTGAAAGGGAGTACGTACACACACACATTCACATAAACATATACACGTATTATATAAATATACATTTATTGTTGCAGGTACTTCATAACTGGATCTACATTTACTAATTTATCATCGAGCTTCCGTTTAGGAGAATCAACTATTCGTTTGATAGTAATAGATGTGTGCAATGCAATAATAAACAAATTAATGCCAATTCATATACCTCAACCAACTACAGCCGCATGGCAAGGAATCGAAGAAGGATTTAAAAATAAATGGAACTTTCCGAATTGCATAGGCGCCATTGACGGCAAACATGTAAATAATTGCACCTCCCAATAGTGGATCGTTGTTTTTTAACTTTAAAAAAACATTTTCTATTGTTTTGTTAGCTATAGTTGATCCTGAATACAGATTCATAGCGGTTGATATAGGAGCCTATGGAAAAAACAGCGATGGCGGAATCTATTCGTCATCTACATTTGGAAAGGCACTTGAAAGAAACACATTAAATATTCCATGTGACAAACCATTACCAGGTACTAATCATGCAATGCCACATGTATTTGTGGGAGACGAGGCATTTCCATTGAAGACATATTTATTAAGACCATATCCTCGCTCAAATACACGGAGACTATTAGATCCTGAACGGCAATATAATTACCGCTTATCACGAGCTAGAAGGGTTGTTGAAAACGCTTTTGGAATTTTATATCAAAAATTTGCGATTTACAACAAAAATATTAAATTGCATCCAAAGTTTGTAGATAAAGTGGTATTAACAACTTGCATTTTACACAACATGATGAGGACATATAACATTGAGATGAATTTACAGGAACCGAACAGAACAGAACAGGAAATTACAGTTGAATTCGGCGAAGACCGATTGTTAAGTCAATTACCAAATATTAGTGGTGCCCATATATGGCTACTGCTTTTAATGTACGTGAAATGTTCAAAACATATTTTCAAACTTCTACCGGACGAGTACCATGGCAGAATTGTAGCTTTTAGATTTAAATATTAATGTTAATTCTTAATGGATGTTACAGTTAAATTTTACATTATAATAATCACATAAATTATATTACTCAACTGTTTTATTTCCCATACATACCTACCAGGGATGTTACGGAGCTTCTTTGTTCTTTGTTTTATTTTATAATTGAAAATTAATATGAAAAATATTTAATAATAAAACTAATAAAACTAAAAATAATAAAATTTAATGATAAAACGTTAGATCAAAAAATAAATAGGAGTAGGTACTTACCAGATTGCTTTAAAGTAATACTTATTTGTTTCCAAGCCTCGTCCTTTTTTATACTATTACTGTATTTAGCGTCACTTAAGTCATATAAATATGGATATTTTCTCACTTCTTCAATAAGTTTCTCCCTTTGCATCATTATTTTGTGTTCGAATCTAACTTAAAATTTTAAATAAAACATACGCGCAACACGAATGAAATACGCCTTGCGAATGGCAAGATGGCGGCGTCTTTCTCTTTGGCACGCAAGTCGCGGGAGGGGACGGGACGGAGAGACGTAAGCGCGGGGACGATGAGCCGTAGGCGCGGAGACGATGAGCCGTAAGAGCGGGAATTGCAAGTTCGGAGACTGTTCTGAGGGGAGGCGATCACGTTACGATTCCGATTAGTGTGCGTTGCAGTAGGGAGTTTAATACAAACCATTCTGAACGACTCGAGGCGATACGGTTACGATCCCTTTCCGTTCCCATTAGTGTGCTGAGACCTTTATAAGTCCTACAAAAAAGTCCGCGACAGCATATAACTATCTTTAAAATTACGAGGAATATGGTAAAAACAACATTCATTTTCTCATATAAACTGTTCTACCTAATTTCCTCTCAACCATTTTATGTTTATCCCGTCAATACGGTTAATGGTCCCCTCAAATAAAGAACGTATTTAAATAAAGGTTTTGAATCGACAACATATATCCACAATATTCGAAGAATTGCGTATTTTTCATTTTAAAAATGCAGAATAATCAGTAATGAAAAATGAGTGACATATTTATTAGTTGTCAAAAATGTATGCGAGCGTTCAGAAATTTATTTTTAAACTCCTTGGTTGTATCTGGTTTAAAATTTACAAACGAATGCAGGCTCGGCAGTCATCACGCTTCGTAATCTAAATAATGATTTCACTGATCCCAACGGATATACCCTTTGATTTTAGCATATATTGTCAATGCGAAAGTAACACTACTGTGTTATACTTTCACGCCTAAAATATTTGAGTTATTTGGATGAAGTCTATGCGGACGGAGTCGCGGGCAAAAGCTAGTGTAGAATAATCAGTAATGAAAAGGGAGTGACATATTTGTTAGTTGTCAAATATTTATGCGTGCGTTCAGAAATTTATTTTTAAACTCCTTGGTTTTATATGATATATATATATACACAATATATGAATTATATTAAAAGTTTTTTTTTTTAAATCCCTTAATATGTTATAAATGAGAAAATAACTATATGACTGTTACGCTTTCACGCCTTAATCATTTGACAGATGTGAACGATTTTTGGTATGGACATAAATGGGACTCTGTGGAATAAAATAGACTACAACTTATTTTCTTTCTGAACCCAACCCTGTAGTCTACGCGGACGGAGTAGCGGGCAAAAGCTAGTTACTAATAAATTAAAATTAAAGCTTCACTAAGAGTGGCAGGTTATGTACTGAACAGTGGCGGTACTTCCATAGAAGCCCAAAAGCCCAGTTTGCCTTTTAATATTCAGAATAATAATCTTTAAGCTTTAAATATTTATGTAACAAAAGCAATTTGTTAAATAAAGACTCCACAATAAACAATTATAAACTAGACATCACACAATCCTCGCGACATCCGTCGCGATATCCAGTACAGTTTTTCCGCTTGAGGATGATTTGGGGGCCAAACTCCAAACGGTAGCGTTGAAGCTTTCGTTATTGTTTTGAGTATAGGCCCCCAAGCAACGCTCCAGCAAGTCGTCCCGGCTCAATTCCACGTAGATGGGTTTAATGGCTTGATAAACCTCCTCACTCATTGGCTGATTGTGATGATACGCATCCAAGGCATTTTCCGCTTTCGCTTTCTTCCAACTGCACCAATTCTCTGAACATTTTTCGTGCTGAGGCTTTTCATCCGTTGACATTTTGTGAAAAAGGGTTGCCCAGATCTAATTTTTCATATTTTCAATGGAATCGGGATTTCGACGGATTGCCAAGCCGTAATAAATGGATAGTTCGTCAATTAATTTGGCAGTTAGTTTACCTCTTCCCCCGAGACCTTTTGTTCCTTTCTTCAAGTTTCGCAATCGAGTGCCCAATCGTTTTTGCATGTGATCAATGCACTCTTTTTTGTGTACATCAAAATTTTCGTAAGGTTTAGAATCCACGATGCCTTTGAATGTTTTAGAGTCGCCATCTCCGATGTAATTAGAGTATTTTACTCCGTATAAATCTTCTGAGGGCGTTGGAACATTTCGACGACAGCATCGACTTCCATTTTTCCTGATGATCCTTCGTGATTGGCTTGGCATTCATCGGCGTGACTTATTTGCCATTCCTCGAATTCCGTTGTTCCGTTTTTGGACTTCCAGTGCTCGCATGATTTGTAATACTTTGATTTCACTTCGACGTCGATTATTTTTCCAGATAACCAGCCGATCAATGACGTGACTCCAAAAAGCGATGAAAATCCGCGTTTTCGCCATGAACCATCGCCGGAAACCGTTATTCCGTCAGTTTTTCCGATTTTATGGCTTCCCTCCTTCTTTTGTTGCGATTGCTATCGTCTTGACCAATTTATCGTAAAATGAATGAAAAATTGGCTGCGGCAAATCCATGAACGCGCAAAATTTTTTGATTCCTTGTAATCCTATTCCAATCAGTCGCATTGCAAGCACGATTCTACGATTTATTTCATATGCATTGCGAATGAATTTGGAACTCGGAATATCCACATCGGGACATTTTGAGCAAGCGATCACAATTTTGAAACCTAAACCACGAGGACTTCTTTCTCGAAACTCAATGTCAGATCCGCACGTTTTGCACTTCACGTGCTGGGCAATAACGGAAAAAACAGCGCAGAAATTGATTATTCTATAGCCGAATTGACTATTCACATCGAATTCCTCGTTGCAGTCCTTCAGTTTTTTCGCCGAAGCGCTGACGCCCTGCTCATCACTCTCACATTCATATTGGTTCAGGGGTCGTCGTTTCATCCCGCCTGATCGACGCCGCGTTGGATACGCGGTTTTCGTACCTTTTTTTCCAAGATACACTCGATCACCCATTTCAACTTTAGCTATGCTAGTGTAGCTAAGTTTAGCAATGTATGTGTGGCTAATATAGGCGGCGTCGGTGTGCCTGGTTGCGGGCACGTGGCGACAGCGCCTGGTGTCGCGTGTGGATGAGATGTGCCGGATGATGGTACAAGCGCAAGCGCAATGATAAGCGTTAAGCAGTTCTAATAGTTTATTGCACAGCACAGTATATGGCAATAATAGTCACGGCACAATAAGAAATAGTTCACACAACACAATATAGTCACGAAAAGTACATACAAGAACAGAAGGAGACGAGACAGATAAAAGAACGATGATATTAACACAAAAGCAGCTGTTAAGCGCGGACGAGATAAGGCGACGAGGTAGCGGGTGACACGGGCTTCGCGAGCGAGGGAGGTGTACCGACTGGCCGCGTCGGCGGCGCGGCCGACGCGGCCGGCGCGTGAGTTGAAGCGATGACGCGCATCGCTCGCTCGCTGCCACTACGCGAAACCGGTTTGCACCGGCGCGATATCGTGCGCCTCCAATGCACTCCACATATATATTTAATAATATTTTAATTAGTGTTGGGTTCTGTAAGAGTAATGTATTGGAATGTATATGTGTTGTGTAATGTGTGTGAGTGTAACTGTAAATAATATAAATATACATGATATTAAATGTTTATAATAAGTACATATATTTTATAAATAAATAAAATATAAGGTACGCCACACAACTAACGCGTTCGTAAATTTTACAGTGAAATTGTAAAAAAAAACCATGGAAAACACGCAAAAATAGTCACTTATGAAGAATAAATCGCTCTTTACTGTGCGCTTGCTGCAGCTAAACTAACGAAATTTTTCTTCATAATGCTCAAAAGGCTCGAAAGGACACGTGGAACAACAATACAGGCGGTTGGGAGCAATAGGGGCGGCCTATTTGCCGTCTCTTTTCACCGTTATGTTTGCCGCAGGTAGTCGTTTCGGAGCAAGTTTTGACGCGCTTGGCGGCGACCTCTATTTCCTACGGAAAAAAAATTGTTCTCGCACGGGACCTTTTTTTTCTTATTCTAAAGGGTTTAAACTATTTTTTAAGCCAATAAAAAAAAATCGATTTTTCAAAAAATTTACAGTGGCATTACCCCTTGACGTGTAACGCTTTTGGGCTTCTATGGAAGTACCGCCACTGGTACTGAACTATAATTATAAAACAAAAGGAACTATAATTTCTTACCTGATCCGGTAATACGACTCTGTTTTTCTCTGAATCGTTCTCTTCTGTAGCCACCCGACAAAGACTTCATTTTTTTCTTAAGTTCTGTTGTTGGAATATTGTTCATTTGCCGACTAATTTTCCTCCAGGCATCTTCTCTTACACCTCTATTTGTGTAATTGGTATCATTAGGATCCCATAAACATTTATTCTTCCTATATAGGGAAATTAAACGGATACATTGCGAATTATCCATAACGGCGGATCACGCGATTCTACACAACCGTCCAGACCGCGCGCGCCAAGCGACTGAGGCCCCTTTGTGCGTGAACAAAAAACCGACAACAAATGGATCGCACGCGGCGAGGAGCGCGCGCTCTCCGCCGCGCACATGGATCGCGCGCGGCACGTCTACACTTCACACTCCGTGGAGCGCGCTCCATGCCGCGCGCGATCGGAGCGCTTTGGATCGTCCGGTGTGGATCCGGCTAATGGATATTCGATATGGATTCGAGCATTGGATAATGCTAAAGCGCATACAGAATCAAAATTTTAATTCAGTGATCATGCGTCCATAGTTAGAATAGTGAATTGGCTATTCTAGACAATTCTAGCGAGTATGTATACCTCCACTCGGCTGTAGTATGTGCTATCTTATATGACTGATCCAGTATATCAAACACCGCCCATATTCTTGTTGTAGTTTGCGAACGGACTTATTGTCCATCCATTTAACAACTGTCACACACAATCTGTTGTGACTTACCACTGCATTCGTCGATCAGGTTTGAAATCCATGTTCTTTCGCTCAGGTATATGGTGGTCCCTCATTAAAGTGTCTGTTCCATGCAGTCCAATGGTGTTCAGTTTTTCCAGCAAAGATATTGACGAGAAATATCTAGTGATGTAAATGCAGCTGCCTCTGGAAATTGACTTGGATAGATGCAAGATCACCGGGACCCCATCCCTCAAATATATATCGTCGAACGAAGTGTTGGGACCTCTGTAGATTTCAAAGTCTATCATCAGTCATCATGAGTAGTAGTCACGAAAATTTATAGGCCTTAGGTGCAAGGTTTGGATTTTATTACTTGTCGCAGTTCGCGTGGATAAACACCGCTGAACGGGAGCATTTGCTCATCAATGGAATACCTCGGTTGTCTTTAGAGTCCATCGCAAGTTTATTTGACCCGATTCAGAATTGGTTGTTCTGTCAGGAGTGTGTTCTCCAGTGGACCTATATCGTTATCAACTCCGTACAAAGCTGAACGCAGGGTATTGAATCTTTCTCTTGACTTTTCGTTTGCTATGAAAATGACAAATAATATGTATTAATCTTAGAAATAATACGATGATGATCAACGCGAGAGTTTTGAAATTTCGTCCCATAATTAACGAGAACTTACTTCAATGCGTTGTTTACAATATTTAAAAATAAATCAAAGTATGTGGGTGTTGTAAATTTGCATGCATTCTACAAGAACCAGATAAATTATTTAAATTATTACAACAAGAATTCCCCATATTTTAACCATTATATAAAATATGCAACACAAACAAAATATAACCTATTCGTATGGGAACATTCAACTATTCAATTAGTTGTGTACTACTACTCGGATCTATTAGGCGTCGCTCATAATTTTTACAATTAGAGAAATAGAGTCTGGCATATTATGTAGGTTTTGGACAAGTTACGAGCAGTTTTTTCACAGTATAATTTAATGAATTTACCTTATCTTCGAAGAGCAAAACAAGCACACACTTTCAGTCGCCACAAGGATTAACAATAAACATCACTCATCTTTTATAATCACTGTAGTAATATTCTAAATACCACAACAAATTCTATTTAACTTGGTTCTTTCGCTCAGTAACAAACAACTGTGTGGTGAACTGACAAGTAAACGTAAACAATTAACAACGTGTGACGTTGACAAACAAAGTGTGCTTCACTTCACTGCACTCACGATTGCACGCAGCTCGGTTCAGAGCAAAAGCTCAAAACGTTCTCTACTGAATTAAATTTTAAAACGCTTATGGAACTAAGAGTCAAATATTGTTTATCTTTAGTCCGATAATAAGTTATGCCATCTCTATTTAATACGTCTGTGCCTATAACACTAGTTTACCTATACGGTTTTCATACCTCAGCTGAAAGTTGTTATTTTATTATT
Organism: Hemaris fuciformis; assembly: GCA_907164795.1. NCBI lineage: Eukaryota > Metazoa > Arthropoda > Insecta > Lepidoptera > Sphingidae > Hemaris > Hemaris fuciformis. The sequence continues at coordinate 2,835,019 of OU015452.1, forward strand.
TACTTAGATAGTATTATCCGGAAAAATTAATAAAAAAATCTGTCACGTCTGGTTTAAGAAATACATCTTCTATACTTCTATCTTAACTGGAATACATAATCTTGGTATGAATACTGAAAAATATAAAAAAAATATATATATTTATTTAAATTAGTTTCTCTTATAATGGACCAACAGTAATCCCATAACATGTTTTCATCCTAAAATCCTTTGATGTCATTCTTCAAAAACTTTAAAAGCTTGGTGAAAACTTCACCCTTGTTTGTGATTCATACTTCCTAAGTTTTCAGGACAAAATTTAAGATGAAAGGCAGAAAATGAGTCTTTAATGACATATTTATTCTCGTCTTTTGAAAACTTTTCAATTAATCGATAACAATTTAATTGTAATTTTCAATTTTATTATGTCTCAAAAAATTCCCACAACCGTTTTGAATGACTTCCAAGCAGATTATTTTTTAACAGATAAAAGGCTTTTAAACTGAGAATCTTTCATAATTTTACGGATTTGTGGGCTAACAAATATACCCTCTTTCAGTTTGCACTCTGTAATGTTTGGAAAGATTTTTGTAAATAGCTACCGAAAAGCATCACTGTTTTTGTCAAGCGCCTTCACAAAAAAAATTATGAACCCCAATTTGATGTGTGAAAGGCATAGAGTGATATTATTAGGATAAGACGATTCTAAAGCTTTCGCAAAACACATGAGGCACCCACTTATCTCCTTATCTATTTATCTCCTTTGTTTCTTTTTGTATGTATTCTATTTTGCTCACATTTGCCATCACCATGTTCTGTAATTTGTTCACTTGCATATGTATCGGATCGACATTGGAATGAGTCAGGAACAACATTTTTGTTTCGACGTGTTTCCACCAATTTTTCTTGTCTAAGAGAGATTCCACACGCGCAAATATTTTGACGCATAGCCGGCCACACGGGCGCTGCGCCATCGCACTATGACGCATAATATTACTATGACGCAGTCTTAACGTTCCGTCGGCGCAGCGGCGACGCACAGTTGCGGCAAGCATTTTGAAAAAAATTCGCAGTCAGTCTATAGCAAATCATGGATCGGAAAAGACGTCTAGCATTGCTCCTATTACTACGTCACCGCCGAAATCGACGCAAGATCACAAGACGGTACTGGATCAGTCCTTTCATTTCATTAAGAAATCGTGATGGACAGTTTTTTTTTTAGAATATCGGGAGTTGCTATTAGACGAAAAGAAGTTTTATAATTTTTTTAGAATGAGTGTATCCAGCTTCGAATGTTTATTGAAATTCTTAGAACCACACATACGAAAAAACTATACTAATATGAGGAATCCAGTGGAACAATTAGAAATGCTGGGAATTACTTTAAGGTAACTATATAAATATATTTAAATAATAAAAATATAACAGTTTTTTTGGTTTGTTTAATTAGTAATCAACTCACAAATAATCAGCATTTGTCATAATTTTACGTTTAGACATTATTTAAGAGATATATCATCCAGTAATTACAAATTAGAAAAATCGTATTCAGTTTCTTCACTTGCTTGAGATGTTTCTGGAGATGTAATTGAATTATTATAATCAGAAATGTATGTACTTTGAAAATTTGCTGTTTGATACCCATATGATGGTTGGTGAGACGTTGATGGGCCACTCACATATGATGATGTTTGTCCATACCGCATTTCATCTATAATTTGTATAACTTTACTTTGGAAACGGAGAGTTTCTCGGTCGGAAAATTCTTGAATAGATGGCAATATAGCTCTGAAAAAGGACATATGGCGATTTTCCGGCTCCTTGAGAAGTTTTAGTCCTTCTCTTTCAAACTCATCCATTTGCATTGCCCTTTTGCGCGCGACTGGAACATAGCGCGGAGTGTTGTCTGTGGTAATGTCATCATTTGTAGACGTAGATTCATTGTTGATTTCTCTAGGCGAGTCTAAGCTAGATTCGGTGGCATTTTGTTCCACTTTTCTCAAAAAAAGAAGTTGATTATAATAGGTTGGGGAATAAATAATTTCGTTTTTTTTTGTTTTTCAAAGTTAATTTATTAATGTAAATTTTAAACACTAATCAATGATATATGTGCCGTTTTGATCTATTACCTTTTGCCACTTTTCTGGTAAAACCATTAATCCGTCACTGTAGAATTTCTGAGGTTTTTGGGCGAAAAAACTGAACCAAATGATTTTCACAAGCCTCTTTTGAAACCAGCTTTACACCATTAAGAGAGTTTTGAAGAGACCGGAACAAATGATAGTCTGATGGGGCAAGGTCAGGGCTATACGGTGGATGCATCAAAACTTCCCAGCCAAACTCTCTCAGCTTTTGACGAGTCACTAAAGATATGTGCGGTCTAGCATTGTCGTGATGGAAGATAACGCCTTTCCTATTGATCAATTCTGGTCGATTTTTTTCAATCGCCTGCTTCAATCGCATTAATTGTTGACAGTAGAAAGTCGAATTAATGGTTTGACCAGGTTCGAGCAGCTCATGATGAACAATACCCTTACAATCCCACCAAACACTCAACATCACCTTCCTTGGCGTCAATCCGGGCTTCGCTACTGTTTGTGAAGTTTCTCCGGGCTTCAACCACGATCTCTTTCGCACATTATTGTCGTACGTGATCCACTTTTCATCGCCCGTAATAATTTGTTTCAAAAATGGCTTGATTTTGTTTCGTTGCAGCAGGGAATCACAAATGGAAACTCGGTCCATTAAATTTTTCAATGTTAATTCATGTGGAACCCAAATATCGAGCTTCTTTTGGTATTCAAGCTTATGTAAATGGTTTAAAACTGTTTTGTGGTCGACGTTTAGTTTCACAGCAATGTCACGAGATGAAATATGTCGGTCTACCTCGATTTCATTAAGAATTTGATCGACTTTTTCAACGGTTGGCCGACCAGGGCGAGGTTCATCTTTAAGATCGAAGTTTCCGGAACGAAATCGAGCAAACCAATTTTGACTCTGGCGTTTACTTAAGAAGTCATCACCATAAACACAACACAATTTTCGATGAGCCTGGGCTGCATTTTTTCCTTTCCGGAAGTAAAACAGCAAAATGTGACGAAAGTGGCCTTCTGGAATCTCCATAATCAGTACGCAATAATTTTTGAATGAGTAAACAAATGACACTAATTCACACTCTAAAATGTTCTATAGACTCGAAACTTATAAACGTGCTATAGTATGACTTCACTGAATAATCATTACTAGAGACTTATAACTCTAACACCATCTATTAGGAAGAAGCGAAATTATTTATTCCCCAACCCAATATAAATGATACTTCTTCAGTTTCGTAGCGCCCGAGCCCGATTTTGATGCTTCTTTTAATTTTTTTGAATATCTGAAGTAATTATCTTTTACACTTCTCCATTTCTTTATTAAACCATTACCTGCAAAACCAATAGTAAACATGATTTAATAATTTATACATAGTGAATTACTCGATAAAATTTAATGACATATTCAGATATCGTTAACAAACACTATGTGACCAACTCTGGAATCGTGAAAATATAACAGCTGTTACATACAAAAAGCAATACCTACTGAATCAAAATGTATGCAACAGCTGTTATTTTTTTCGCGATTCCAGAATTAATTGGTTACATAGAGAAAGTTATTTGCTATCGATGTCTGAATATGTCAGTATTTTTTTTCGGGTATCTATCTATCTCATAAATGCATATTATAATAATTATTTTAGATTCAGATACCTAGGAAGTGGAAATTCAATAACTGATTTACATTTCAAATTCAAACGGGGAAAATCTACTATTGCATATATGATACAAAGAGTTTGTCGTGCTATATGGACCAATCTTCTTCGAGACAACATCCCTGAACTGACAACTAAAAGTTTCCAAACAATAGCGAGGGGTTTTGATGTAAAGGCAAATTTTCCTCACTGTGTTGGTGCCATCGACGGCAAACACATCCGCGTGTGTAATCCTGCAAATAGTGGCTCACTTTTTTTTAATTATAAAGCCTTTTTTTCGATTGTGTTGCTAGCTATTGTGGATTCAAATTACAAATTCGTATTTGTCGACATCGGTGCATACGGAAAAGAATGCGATTCAACCATATTACAAAATTCTAAACTGTACGAGCTAATGATTAACAACAACTTACCACTACCTCAACCCCAGCCACTCTCTGGTAGCAATATACCAACCCCGTATGTATTTGTGGGTGACGAAGCTTTTGGACTGAGCAAACATATTATGCGTCCATATGGCGGTCAAAATCTCGACTTACAACAAAAGGTTTTCAATTACCGTCTAAGCAGAGCCAGAAGATATGTCGAATGCGCTTTTGGTATTATGGCTAACAAATGGCGCATTTTTCACAGACCGATAGACGTGTCCTATGACTTCGCTACTGACATTATAAAAGCATGTTGTGTATTACACAATTTTGTCGCTGATCGAGATGGTTTTAGACAAAGAGATAAATTTGCTATAAGTGTTGATGAATTTCTCCCAATACAACCCGCACATGAAGAACAGACAGCACCGAATGTCATAAGACAGCAATATGCGACCTATTTTATGACTAGAGGAACTCTGACTTGGCAGCTAAATAAGGTATAATTGTATTATGAGGGTTTTCAAGATTTTCTTGCACCGCCAATTCCGCGATCAGTAAAAAATTAATATTTTATACCTACTCAGCGTAGTCTAGGTTAGTTTTGAGCTAAGTAATAAAATAGTACTCACGCTAATCTAGATTCCCTTAGTTTTAAAATTTTAGAGTGTCGAGATATTAATTTTGTACTGATCGCGGAATTGGCGGTGCAAGAAAATCTTGAAAGCCCTCTTAAATAAAAAAAAAACATAAATATCACTGTGAACTCACCAACTTCGTTTTTTCGTTCAGCTGTGAAATTCTCGTAATCAGGAAATAAAACTTTTGATATGTCTTCCCAGGCTTTTGTTTTTAAATTTTTATTTTTTAAATCTACGTTTGACTTGTCCCATATAATTTCCCTTTCCTGTATCAATGTAATCAAGTAATCTATGTCAAGTTCTTCAATGGTATTCATTTTACCCTGCAAATAAAACTAATTAAAAAAACGTAAACGTAAAACGAAATGAGCTTCCGTGTATCCTCTCTGTCAACGCACAAGCAACTGAGCGCTGCCGCTCCGACGTCGCACGAGTACACCCACTCTCGCTTCGTCTCGGGGGCTGCTGTCCGTCATGTGTGCGTTGCGACGACGCAACGCGCCGTGTGAACACCTTGGTTATTTGTATGTAAAACAACGCAAGGACAGCGCTGCGACGACGCAACGCAACGCAACGCGCCGTGTGGACTGGCTCTAAGTTGCATATTTTTCATGATCCTGCATGATTTCATTGCATCCTGATGATCCGCTTCCTGTTTCACATATTCGTGAAATATTTGAATCGCAGTATCCGTCATTTTGAATTGTAAACATGTCATGTATAATTCGAAAATGAACATCGGTGGAATAAAAATACCCGCAGCGTTAACGGCACAGGCAAGTGTCACCAATGACCCCTCTCGGCTGACGTAATCGCGCCAACTTTCTTTTGACCACGAACAACTACAATTTTATTTGGTTTATTAACGATCGTGACCCCAGTTTCATCAATGTTCCGAATTGGAGAAGTGTAAAATTTATGTCTTTGGAGAAGTTGTTGATATGTTTCAAAGAAAACATCAACGTTAGTCTTATTAAATGATGTTGCTCGGCTCAGTTACGTCGATGATGTAGTGTGTGTGTCCTTAAAGACAGATAAGGATTTCTGCGCATGAAATTTTGGAACCAGCCAGGACCCGCACTATTATTTTGTTGCCAAGAAGGAGGAATATTTTTAGCACCAAATTGCACAGCACATTGCTAAGCTAGTTTCCTTATTTGATAGGAAGTAATCTAAAATATATTTCGGAACACTTAAGGATATATATCCTTATGTCTTCATATGAAGACATTTTACATTCTTCTTCTTCTGTGAATACCTGTCTAGGCATGACATAGCCTACTTGTGGAATTTTATTATTCTTCTTCTCAATGTACCTGTAAAGAGAAACGTGGCGTACACCGAAATTCTTACTCTCCTTCCGAATACTAGAGTTGTTTTCTAAAACTTCAGCTGCAGCTAACTTCTATACCTCCTGAATATGGTTGCCCGCTCTGTCTTTCTCTTATACTCTCTCATTCTAAAAGAAAAGAAATAAGGTATGTTACATTACAAACAACAACAGTAACTTACAGCAATCTGGGGGCACGTTACAACAAATCTCAAGGTTTTGTTACAACTAGCTCCAAGACATAGTTTTTAATATTCATCGCGATAACTATTAAATCAACTTAGCAATCTCGAAAACTTTTGCACAACAACATAAATAGTTATGTTGTTGTGTAACATAACTATTTACATAACTACCTATTGTTTGATTTGGGCTTCAAACAAAATACAGAAAGCTGCAATTAGTCGAAAATAGTAAAGCTAACCAAAAATTTACGAAAGTAAAATTATACATACGTTACCTGGCGACCATGAAGCGCTTGCACACACCCGTGATGAAGCGGCGCGGCGCATTATGATTGTAAGATTACGTAAAAAATATTCCTGAATAAAGATGAAATTTCTATTGAAAAATGTCTGTTAATACTTAACCCAGTTTCAACAAGCCCCTCGCTCCCCTACTTGTTTCTGGATTAGGTGGCACATTTACCAAATTATTTGAAGCATACACGTCAATGGGAGCAAAATCTTCATCGCTGAAGGCCATTTCATTGAACGGCCATATACCTGGCTTTTCAATTCCACTCCTTTTATTTTTTGAAGTAAAAGATTCGAAATATGCAAGTTTTACCACTTTAGGACTATTATAAAAGTTGATTGTTTTGCCAGGATTTTACAACTTTGCCTTGAATGTGGCGAACACCATTCGGCCTCCTCCTCAACCCTGTGCGACCTTCGAGGGGGTGGCAGACTCGTCAAGCCCCGAGAGTCGTAGTTCCGCGGTTTTGACTGGCCGGGAGACGCGTATGTCTTCCGACCCGCTATCTGTTAACATATATCACAATAATGTATAATAAGTTTTTCAAAATTTCTTTTTCCAGGTCTGCAGCATAATTTTTTAATGGTCTTTTACAACACCATAAATATTTGCTGGAGAAATTGTATGCTTAAATGGCATTGTGCTGGTGAAGTGGCTGACATAATTTATTGGCATATTACGAATTTTCCCCTGTATTTTTCAGTATTTAGTTTTGTGGGATGTATGGGAAGATAATTAACACTCAAACGTTTCCTTTTTCCCTATAGGTAATTTGTCAGCTTTAAGTAGAGTTCCAATATAGTTTTTTAAAGGTCTATGAAAACTTTGCAGTTGTTGTGTGTTAAATATTTCATACATTTAAAATATCGCCTGCCTCGTGGTCTCGCGGTACAAGTATGTGCCGTGCGATTTAGAGGTCCTGGGTTCGATTCCCGGGTCGGGCAAAGTGTTATTGGGTTTTTCCATTAGGAAATTCTCGGTAACAGCACGGAGTCTGGAAATGTGCCCGAAAAGCGGCAATAGGCTCGCCCCCTATTACGTGGGACTGATACATACTTGGCGAAATGTGGGTGCAGAAATGCACCTCTGCCTACCCCTTCGGGGAATACAGGCGTGAGTTCATGTTATGTATTTAAAATATTTTTTTCTCCATCTTCATTTCTTCAACTGCTAGCAACAGAGCAACCACATGCATACAATGTGGCTTGGGTGGTTCACCAACACTACAATCGCACTGGCAGCCTTCTATAAACCCATATGATGATACCTTGAACAGTCATGTTGTATAAGATAGCTTTCTTCATAGAAGCTTTGCACTGACCCGTAAAATAATAAATACTGTTTTCCATAGCCATCCTTAATTTTAAAAGATACTGATTTTGGTACATATTCTTAGCACCATCCGCTCCAACTTCAAATCTTAAAAAGAAAATAAAGTTAAGATACATTATAATTAGCACTCATATAATTAAATTTCAGTGTTGATGTCAGAGGTTGCATTTGGTCGGCTATTTCTTGTATGAGCTGTAAAATTTGTAGTTGCAATTCGTAAAATGGCTCTCAAGTGCTCATCTGTGAGACGAGAAGCATGTTTATTTTTTCTATAGTTAACTTTTAGGGTAATGGATATCATGGCTTGGAATTCCTGTTTGGCAATCTTTAATTTATCTGGTGCCAATCGCCGTGGTGTACAGGCAACCGGAGAATAAATCCCAATTTTTGGGCGATTTTCAACAGGCCGTAACTTCGAGAGAAATGGTCGTATAGGGAATAAAAAAAAGGTAATTGTAGCTCCAAGTGTCTAGTTTCTGGATTAGAACATTAAAATTTTGGAGCGTCAGCAGTTTTTGAGTAATCTTAGAAAAACTAGCAACAAAAAATTTTTTTTTTTTTTTTTAGTTTTTCTTTTTGGTCTACGGGCGTGGAAAAAAATGTTTTTGCTTAACCACTATAAGGGTCGGATATTATGTTCATTTAGCTTTAATTTCTTGTTTTTAACACCTTGATAAGTTCACTTCTCGCCGAGATATCGGTCTTCAAATGGAAAAGGATCCTTTTGTCTTTAATTATCGATATCTCAGCAACCAATGATTGTACGGCAAGTTAAAGGTAGATTTCAAGAACTTGAATGAATATCCTTTAACGACTAGCTTTTGTTTTTTGGAAAAAACAAATGTTCTTTTTTTCACATGAATTTGAAAATGCAACAAAAAAGGGGCTTTTGGCGGTTTTTTGGAAAATCAAGTGCTGGATCGAAAATATTGAGGAAACCAATAATGTTAAGTGTGCATTTTATAATTCAATATGTCCACAAAAACCCTACCAAGTGCCAAATTAATCCAGCCAGCCGTTTATTTGTTTCACTCGAACGAATTTTTGAAAAAATTAAAGGATCACGTTTTATGCTAATTTCGTTAATTTTATAACGAGTATTACCACCCCTATATTATCAATAACGGCTCTCAAACGTTCAGCCATGTTAATGCAGGCAGTAATTTGAGGCTGCAAAATGGTATTCCAAGTTGGCTGAAGCGCGCGCTCCAAGGCACCTAAGTTCTGTTTGGGATAGTCTCTGCGCAACCGGCGGACCATTATGTTCCAAACATGCTCTATGGGGTTGAGGTCTGGACTCATTGCTGGGTGTCGCAACAATGTGATGTCATGCCGCTCAAAGAAGCGCCTGCTAATGTTGGCCGTGTGTTGACGTGCATTATCTTGCATGAATACGAACGACCTCAGATTTTCTCGCCTGCGCTGAACAATGGGTCTTAGAATTTGGTTGTTGTAGCGCCTAGCCGTAAATTTTTCGCGTACAATTACTAAAGGTATTCTCCGATTTCGTGAAACGCTTCCCCATACCATGACTGATCCACCACCGTAGGCAACGCCTGGACGGACGAAGTTCTGGCGAAAACGTTCTCCACGACGCTGCTAAACGAGAGGACGTCAGTCGTTACCATGCAGATTGAAACGAGACTCGTCGGTGAATAAAACATTTGTCCATTGCGTGAAGATCTAATTTCGATGGGCGTTAGCATACGCCAAACAAGATCGACAATGTCTCGCTGTCAATGTGTGTTCTCGAAGACGGTTGTTGACTGTTCGAGAGCAAATGTTTCGCACTTGATGCAGCCGTCGCTGTTGCTGTTGTCTGCGATTAGGGATGTTTCGAGCAACAATATTCGCATTGTCGAAAGCTTGTCATCGAACTTCTCTAATAATTGCCTAATCATGGCGTACATTAGTGATTCGTTGTCGACCTTGTCCGGGCCGACGATTGTATTGGTTTGTCTCTTGGTATCTGGCACAAGCTCGAGATACGACGGATTGACTTACACCCATCCGGACGGCAACTGCATGTTGACTATAACCTCCGTCAATTAGGGTCACTAACCGAACAACTTCCACCTCCGATAAATGTCTTTTAACCATGACTAAAAATCAAAAAGAAAGAAATTCTAAATTTTGTCAAAATCTCAGAAACGTGATCCTTTAATTTTTTTAAAATTCGATCGAGTGATATAAAAAAACGGCTGGCTGGATTAATTTGGCACTTGGTAGAGTTTTTGTGGACATATTGAATTGTAAAATGCACACTTAACATTATTGGTTTCCTCAATATTTTCGATCCAGCTCTTAATTTTCCAAAAAACCGCCAAAAGCCCCTTTTTTGTTGCATTTTCAAATTCATATGACAAGAAGAACATTTGTTTTTTCCAAAAAACAAAAGCTAGTCGTTAAAGGATATTTATTCAAGTTCTTGAAACCTACCTTTAACTTGGTGAGCAATCATTGGTTGCTGAGATATCGATAATTAAAGACGAAAGGATCCTTTTCCATTTGAAGACCAATATCTCAGCGACAAGTGAACGTATCAAGGTGTTAAAAACAAGAAATTAAAGTTAAATGAACATTATATCCGATCTTTATAGTGGTTAAGCAAAAACATTATTTTCCAAGCCCGTAGACCAAAAAGAAAAACTAAAAAAAAATGTTTTTTTTTTTGGTTGCTGGTTTTTCTAAGATTACTTAAAAACCGCTGACGCTACAAAATTTTAATGTTCTAATCCAGAAACTAGACACTTGGAGCTACAATTACCTTTTTTTTATTCCCTATACGACCATTTCTCTCGAAGTTACGGCCTGTTGAAAATCGCCTAAAAATTGGGATTTATTTTTTGATCCCTTAATTTTTTCCAGTAGTGTATCTTACTATGAAACAAAAGAAACTCGCTAAATAAATTCAAAATTATCATTTATTCTTAAGTAATCAAATTTGGCATCTCGAGATCAACTGATGGTTATGTGGCCCCCTGGGGGTCACATTAAATGTATTGGAATCTAACGGCAAAAGTCACAAACATAATAGTCACCTTCCGAACCTGCACAGGCGATATGAGCCCATAATTCGCAACTCTGACACTGTATCCATTGCTCTCCAGGTCTGTCATTAGTATAAATGGTTTCGCAGAAAATACAAGGTACATTTGCGTTGTCAGGAACCCTATTCGGATATGAGTCGTCAAAATCAATGTCTGCTTCAGTATTTTCTTCGTCACTGTCGGAACTACTACTCGGTGTCGTATCTCTCTGGCGCCGAACACCAACTCTACTAGCACTCCCTCCATCATGATTATGTCTCACACCTTGTCCACGTCTGCGTCCACGTCCTCTTCCGCGCCCTCTTACACGAGTCTCTGCTAAGTGCAATGATTCGATTAGTTGGTTTTTATATGGTGATGATGTGATAACGTTTGCTTTAGTAGCCTTTCTTCCACGATTAGAAGTCCGAGTCTTGGCCCTAGGGCTTGGTTGGATTTGTTCTGGGAGAATCACAGTATTTTGCGGTTCTTGGACTTTTGAGCTCACTTCTCGTGTACTCTGGGCAGCAACGAGACCTGTATTTTGATTATCAGGAACAGGAGATGCATGAGCACTATGAGATTCTTCTGTTAAAAAGTCGACTTCACTGAAAACTTGCGGATTTAATGGATAAATGCCTGTTTCACGGAAACCATTCACTGCGATTTCTCCTGTCGTGCTCTTGAGATATACTCGTCCGAAAAGTTCAGCAATGTCGTAAGGTTTTAGCATTCTATCAGAGTGCAAAAGAAATTTGCGAATCTCCTCACTGTAGTGACTCTTCAAGGCGCCCATGAAAGTCTTGTCCAAAGGTTGGAGTTAATGAGTTGTGTGAGGTGGAAGACTGATGATCGTAACATGGTTTACGCGAGCAAGCGCTATTATTTCTATGTTGCGCGTGTGACTATAATGACCGTCGAATATAAGTAATATGGGAGACTCGGCCCTAGGGCTAGTTTTATCAATAAAATGCCTGAACCATTCAGTGAATAAATTGGACTGAATCCAACCAGATGGATGAACTTTGCCAATCGTTCCAGGAGGTGCACCTTTTAACAAAATATCCGTAAAGTTTTTTCTTGGAAAAATCATCATAGGCGGCACAAATATACCTGATGCACTCATGCAGCAGACAAGAGTACACAGTGACCCTCGTTCAGCAGCAGTCAGGGCTCCTATCTGCCTTTTCCCTTTTTTACCTAACACTTGTGGTACTTTTGATTGTACGATAGTTAACCCAGTCTCATCGACATTAAAAATTCTGTCGGCAGGATAGTTCGTTTTACTCATTTCGGCTTCCAAAATATCAAAAAATTCTTTAACTGCTTCACGGTTAAAGCCATGAGCACGAGCATATGATGTCCCCATTGGTCTACGCAAGGATATTTGATCTTTATGTCGCCTTAAAAAGTGATCCAACCAAGCACGCCCTGCTACTCCATTCTTGAAAGTATTCTGAATATTATTTTTCACCGCCAGCTGATAAGCCATTTTTCTAACATCTATCTTAGTGAGTCCATAGTACCTAGCCTCCATAAATAAAATATATTCCACTAACTTTTCTTCCAGGCTAAGTGGTAGTATAGGTTTCCGACCTAGTGGTTTGTGTACAATTAACTCTAAAGACTCTTGTGGATCCTTTACTAACCGTTTCAGTGTAGATCTGGGCACAGAAAACAGTTTTTCAGCTTTTTTATATCCCATGACCTTATGCCTCACTGCCTCGATTGCTTTTTTCATTTGTTCAGGGTCCCAGGTCTTCTGTTTTTTCATCGAAGATAGAGTTTGTCTAGGCATCTGAAACCACAAAAAAAAAAAATGTGAATGATAAACAAGTCTTACTTGTAATGTGGCCCCCGGGGCCATGATACAACCAATGTCAGGGGGCCAAATTACAATTATTAAAAATATTTTGATAAACAACCTAAAACAATTGAAAAATGTAAAAAATGAATATTTACCTTATATATCCCGTAGAAGACAGTGTCAGGAACACAATGTTCAAAACATCAGCAAAAACTATCAATTTTTTTATAAATAAATTATGGAATAAAACTCACAGCCAAAAAATAAGTTTGTGGGGTACGAGTTTCGACTTGTTCAAATGACGAACGAACGTAACCGCACCAAGCGGATTTTTAGGGTACTAAATCAATAGTATACTGAAATGATCCCGTTGCACCAAAAAGATATTAGATGGCGTTGTGCGAACTAATTAATATTCAAGGGGGCCAATATACGAGGGCAGTCCGATAAGTACTTAGCCTACAAAAGAAAAACGAAAATTTTGGAAAAGTGGCGATTTATTTCTCATCACAGTCTTCTTTCAACTCGATTCACTTGACCCAGCGATGCTCCAACTTCTTTAAGCTGTCTGAAAAGAACGTTTTCTGGAGGTCTACAAAGTAGGCCTCCGTGGCGGCGATAACCTCCTCATTCGACTCAAATTTCTGTCCGGCGACGGACTTTTTCAAGTTTGGAAACAAAAAGAAGTCACACGGGGCCTAATCTGGAGAATACGGTAGATGGAGCAGCTGTTCGTAGCCTAATGTGACCAATTTGGCCGTTGCGACGGCGGAGGTGTGAGCCGGTGCGTTGTCATGGTGGAAGAGCACTTTTTTCTTCGCCAAATGGAGCCGTTTTTTCTACAATTCAGCGTTGAATCGGCCCAATAGTTCGGCATAGTAGAGCCCTGTGACCGTTTTGCCCTTCTCCAGGTAGTCGATGTAAATCACACCTTGTGAAACCTAGAAAACGGTGGCCATCACCTTTTCGGCCGATGGGACAGTGTTCGCCTTCTTCGGAGCACATTCGCCGGGTAAAGTCCACTGTTTCGACTGTTTATTGGTCTCTGGTGTGTACCAGTGAATCCATGTTTCGTCGACGGTCACGAAACGACGCAGAAACCCCTTCGGATTGCACCTAAACAGTGTCAAACACTGCTCTGAAGTTGTGTCACTGATGCGCTTGTCGTCCGAAGTGAGCAAACGCGGCAGCCATCGAGCCGACAGCTTTCTCATGCCCAATATTTCATGCAGGATATGACCCACGCGGTCTTTTAAGATGCCTACTGTCTCAGCTATCTCGCGCACCTTCAATCGGCGGTCTGCCAATACAAGATCGGGACTTTTCTCACGTTATCCTCCGTGGTAGCCGTTTTTGGGGCACCTGGGCGTGGCTCATCAAAAACTGACGTGCGACCACGTTGAAACTCGTTAAACCAATTTTTGACGGTCGCCATTGAAGGAGAAGAGTCACCGTAAACAGCATCCAAGCGCTTTTTGATATCGCTGCGCGATTTCCCTTCCAAAAACAAGAATCAAATCACCGGCCGATATTGCTCTTTTTCCATTTTTCGAAAATCCGCGGACACGTCCGCTTACACACGCGGTCAAAACAAAACTACAAATCCAATTCGGCTGAAATTTTGACAATAGCCGTCTACGAAGATGTGCTACATGATGGTAAATTTATCTTACGATAGTGGTGCCATCGGGCGGTGAGGCTAAGTACTTATCGGACTGCCCTCGTACCTGCGGGGGTCACATTACCACCTTCTCCTATATTTACCAAATTACTTTCACTTTGTGTCAGTATTGAGGTGAAATTTCTAAGGGATGCATCCAATAAACTGAACCATTTTACTGTAGGAATATAAATCGTGTCAGTCCCAGCGCCTGAACTTTTGGAGTCCTTTATTTTCTTTAATTCCTGCGAGTAGGTCGATCTAAAAAGGAATGGATCTTATGATGTAAAACTACTTATAAAAACAATGATCATCAGCCCAAATACATCCCACTGCTGGGCACGGGCCTCCTTTACAACTGAGAGAGTTTAGGCCTTAGTCAACCACGCTGGCCTAGTGCGGGTTGGTTATAAAAACAATAGGTAGTAATAATAATTAAGAGTTTATTGTATCATAGTAATAAATATGCTTTTGAAATACATACTTAATATAATAAAATTATGCACTAACCTGATGTTTTTAATTTTCAATTTAATTTCCTTTTCACCAAATCCGGGTATGTTCATTGTTTGTTCTATATATGAAAGTATGCGGATTGTCTTATTTGTTTGTTTTTATAATGTGGGGACTTAATATTCCACAAACATTCATGATCAACATATTTTGACACAAATTTTAAAGAATTTCTTCGCTCCAGCGAAACATTTTTGAGAAACAAAATAGCGGGTGACGCGACGACGATTTTTGCCGCTACTAATGAACTCGACTAATCAAACCTGTTCGGACTTGTTTAGCCGGTAAACCAGTGACAGTATTGTACCTCAAGAATAGATTACCAGCAGCTGGTCTGGATAAGAGTACCGCTCCTTATGAGATGTGGAAGGGCTTAGTAAACAAACAGTAAGCCATCTACGGGTGCATAGTGAGTGAGCCAGTTATGGCTCACATTCCTAATGAGAAACGGCTGAAGTGGGAATAAAAAGCCGAAAAGCATTACTTAGTTGGGTATGATGAATATGTAAAAGGGTACCGGTTGTATAACCCCAAAACCAATAAAGTAAGATATAACAAGCAGGGATGTCACTATTGTAAGTGTATCTGTTCACGTGGAGTCACCGATGTACGTGAATCTGTGATACACGTGAAGTTGTTGCGTAAGTAGGGTAAGAGCAGCGACGTAAATGAAACGACCGGTCTTGATGCGTGCTAATAGATGACTCAGTGCATGTAAAACCTTTATTGCTTTATATATCAGATTTTGACATAGTTCGAGTTCATCGACTATGCTGACTATGCTCCCACACTATCATTGGGCAGAATAATTCAAAAATGATGCAAGCTGTGATAAATGAAGTTAGAAGTCGATAGTGAGTTAGTGTAGTCGTCCAAGCAGTATTATTTATACAGATTGTAGAGATGCCGGTTCCTCTCAATGTCTGGCAGTAAATAAATCTGACTGGTCCTTTTCCTACAATAATACAAAGGTATCTTCGGTAACTTATTTTTACGTACGGTACACGATAAAGTATAAATAATGTTTTACATATACTCTAATCGGCTCATCTGCTTTTTTCAAGAAGTATACGAAACTGCACGATCTTTTTAATTCATCGGATTTTTTTCTGTCCCTCTCTCTGTTAGTGGGAATAGTTTTTATTAAATTTTCGACCTATACTCGTTTTTAATTCCAAGACATAGCCCAAAATTTATTAAAAACCTTTTTTTGTCTGTCTGTCTGAGTAAGAGGTGACACTGAATCATTAGTTTCGTTTTTTTACATGAGCATCGAGGTTTCATGATCCTATTAGGTCTCTTAATATCTTTTTTCCATTCACCTTCAATTTTTCTTCTTACCAAAGTACTTTTTTCCATTTTCTCGGTTCTTTTTGTTAATTTCTTCCGTCCAATATTCTTTCTTTACCTGACATCGTTTCTTCCTTTTTATTTTTGTTTCATCTGCTTCAGATTCAGTGTCACTGTAATCAAAGAGTTTGTGGGTATCTGGGATAGGTGCGTTGGTTTGATTGATTTAAGATCAATAAAACATTCGATTCTGGGGTCGGGTTGGTGTGGACTGAAAAAATTAAACATATTCTTTAACAATCAACATAAGTATTTAAAAATTTGTTAAACAAAATTAAACATTTAACGTGTCTAGAAAATTTAGCCAAGGTATAACAGTGTGCTATGGTGTACCTAGGACAGATTGAGAATTAGGGTTAGTTGGAGAAAATTATTAATTTTTCTTAACCATAATCGTTTTATTCGATCTATTACATATTACTATATCAATTTATTCCGAACTTTTGTTTTCATTAGATTAACGTGACTGAATACTCGTTCACACTGAACATTAGAATGAGGAATGCACAAGGTGTCTAATGCGAATTGTGATAGCTCCTTATAATCTTGGCATAAGTGTTACTCACGCCAAAATTTGTCAATTGGTAAAGTCAAATTTAATTTATTGAATTTTCCTGGAATATGTCTCCATTGATCATCGATTTTATGAATTAAGCAAAAAGTTTATTTCGTTACTTACTATTCTAGGTAGTAACTCAACCAATAGAAATATCGAAGGAACATATTCATGAAATTTTGATGACAGTATTTTCGGGGTGTAGTATATGCAGTTTTGATAATAGTGGACGGTCATTTACAGAACCAGCATATGCACTTGAACTCATTTAATCTCCTGGTGAACCGCCTACCAAGAATTTTAATGCATTTTTATGTTTATAGGTGCTGAATGAGGCTTTCTGGTCATGCCATGTTTAGACTAGGTTTTTGAATACCTATTTCAGTTCCATCTATAATCACCCTTGTTGAAGGATAATATTTTTTAAACTATTTAGCATATAAAAACCCACTAATTTGCGGCTAGGCCAAATATTAATCAAATTCCAAACATCACTAACAAAATTTATCCATATCACTATTATATTAGAGACTTCAGTCTTACTGACACCAAAAATTTCGCTCAGTTCAAAATCAGTAGTGTTTCTCCGGAGTTTAATTAATAACATGAGAAATTGATCTCTACTGACATCCCAACTACTCGACTCCAACGGTATTTTAAATGATTAGCCATAGGTAAAAACTAAAGAAAATTTAGCAGATTTTTCTAACCCAGTATAACAATGCACTGTCTTATGATCTACAAGTATCAGCTCAGTATAGAATAATCTTAATATGTTAGATGTGTGAGTGTTACATTCATTTGCAACTCCATGCTCTTGGGATAAATTGCAATAAACGTGCACACCGTCATCTTCTTTAAGTGGCACAAGAAGTTGATGGCATTATTAAAAAGCAGTATCTTTGTAAGGTTATGGGCTTCTAATCTATATTTTCTTGCCTTTGTTTTCTCCGAAACTAGTTGTGTGTTCCATGCAAAGACAGATGGTGTACTTACAGAACTTTATATCATCTGGTAATTTATTATTAAAATTATTATTATTTTTGATAATTGAAGTGCAAGAGGCTGGCTCTATTGTCTGTGTTTGTAATTTAAATAATTAGTATTTTCTGGAATAGATACTAATGTATCATTCCATGTTATTAATTGATTCTGCTCAATAGAAGCAGATGAGGCAGCCAAGTTCTTAGCTTTGTCTAATATAAATAGGTATATATAGCAACTTTGCTATTTGTCTTTTATAATTATAAGAATAAAAGTCATTCTTTACTTTATACTTACTAAAGTTAGTATTAATGTCAAATATTGATACCTTACTGCAATTATTTGTAAGGGTCTCTTTCAATGTCATATTTAACTTATACCTATATTTTTTTTCCACCTGTGGCAAATTTTTAATATAAGGAAATGTAAACATTACAATGTGCTTAACATTCAGTGCTGTTAGTTTGTTAAGGAGTTCTAAGTAAGGCTTTTGTTTACATTACCCCTTTTAGCAATTAAAATGATTAATGTGGTGTTAGGGATAAATTTATATTTAAATATTTTATTTAAAATTTGTGGGTCATAAAAAAAAAGTCCCGGCATACAATGATTTAAAACTGTTTGTCCTGTCCCGATATTTAATAATTGACCTAGTCCTTTCCCAACACTATCACTAAATATAACTATTTGACCGCTACAATTAACATTTTTTTTGGAAGTACTGTGATTGTTCAAAATATTTATGTTCTTTTTAGTAGGAGTGATAGATAACTTAACGGAATGATCACAATTGCAGGTGTGATTATTTATGAGTGAATTGAAACGATCTGTATTGTATTGACATGTCTCCACTAGGTCATTCAATGCTAAGACATGTTCGTTGATTTCTTTTTTCATGCTTCTAGTTGGAGATGTAATTGACACAGCTCACTTCTAAGCTTAGAATTTTTATCAGAAATTTCTAACAGTACCTTTTCATTGTCCTCTCTTTCCCTGTTGAGATCTTCAACCATCTCCTTGGTAGCCTTCAATTCTTTCAACGTTCAGTTGGAGTTTGGTCTCCTCCTGACGTGAGTATGCCTTGCGAGTCATCATTTTATTAGTGTAAATTAATTCGCAAGATAAGATATAGTAAGTAATATAAGCGGTTGGTACCAAGTTACGTTAGATGTGTGAAGATTTACTTGTTATATACTCAGTTTGCAGATATTTAATAGAAAAGTGTATATTAAATACTTTGTGAGGTCGGTTTATAGATAATTTTAGAGGATAAAGAGAAAACAGTGACTTACATACAATTGCAATGCTTGTGTTTTAAACTTGTATTAAGTATTCTGGTTACGTTCAAATGTCACTTGCCGTTTTGGATGTTTTACGGATTAAATAAGTTCTTATTTGTTACTATAGGTTTTAACACAATAAGCCACAATTAATACTATTATTATAAAACAAATTATTGGGAAAGGACACTAAAATAAAGATTTTTGAGATAAAAGAGTTTGAGACACGAACAAAACATTTCACATTTATAATATTAGTATGGATTTTTTATTGTTTTATCTGTAGTTATCGCTTGTGTGAATTCTAAAGCAACAATTCCAGGCCACGAGCTTTCATATACAGGAACAAAAACACATCAACAAAAGCGAGCGAAAAAGAATCTACTTATACTTTTGTCTGCCTTTAATTATGTTTTGTAAATAGACTTGAAAATGTTAATCAACCAATCGTCATATTAATTTATACTACAAGTAGCTACCTACTGCAACTGTAAATAGCTATAGTTAAGTTCGAATTCAAATTGTTGTATCAAAATGATACATGCAGTTTCCAAATGTTGCTTAATTCGAATAGCAACCTCTGTCCAGTCGAGAGCCGCGCTTAAATCAATATTTGATGGATGTATAGCTATGTGCACCTAAGTCTACTACGCCGGTACCCACCTGTCCGACCCACCCCATAATCGATATGCAACGCCGCACTGAGTGGGGAATTCATCGTCGGCAATATTGAAATGCACGGCTCTGATTTATGATACGTTCACTCGGACCCTTTGTCCGTAGTCTTGTACTCGCTAACCTTGAGTTTTAACGGTAATAACATTGATGTGATAGGGTAATTGCTTTAGAAAAATATCGATTTGGGAATAATGACGCATGTACCTGCCTCTGCCGTGGGGATCTCTTCCATAGCCCATCGCTTCACAGAATTGTCTCTAATAAACTGCAGTTTGAATTAAAAAAATAATTTTACATCAAACTTTTCCTAGTGAGCTAAAATCAAAGAGCACTGCTCGATCCGAGAACCGAGCTCGGACCGCACGGCACACACGTGCGCAGCAAGACTACGAGTATCTTTAGACATAAAGCCGCAACATGAAGGAACAATTCAGCTTGGCCGCAAACTAGTGATGAGTAACAAGAACAGCACGATCAGCGACACAAAAAATAGTGAAATAAATAACAATACTCACGATAATCACGAAGTAGAATTTCTTGCAGACGTATTGGGGCGCGCGTTTCCCGGCCATCTTGTGATTTATTATGACCACGACAGTCTGAAAAAAATCCTGTTAGATCAACACAAAATCACACAGGGTTTTAGTTGGGTATTGCTCAGAGAGGAGAGGAGAGGTTTTGTCTTCACCTTTGGACATTTTGGCAACAGGAAAATTTAATTGAATTGATTAAATTAAGATGTAAGTATTAAAAAAAAAGTATTAGTTATATTAACTAATGTCAAACAGAGAAATGGCAATAACTAAAAACAGATTAGGCTACTCACAGTATCAACATGTGCTGGAACAGCATGCCGCGGAGCGGTGACTTCGATGACACGAAGCTGGGAAGTTAGGTGAGGTCTCGTTACCTCACTCGTGTGACCGTGATGTTGATAAGGACGGTTGTCCCTTTTGGGTCGGATGCAGCGGTGGAGCGTCGGAGCGATGGAGTGATGGTGGACAGAGTTTGATTTTTAGTCGCAGAGCTACGGTAATGCTCGATACGACAACAGGATACAGAGTTCGTGAGATTAACACTGCACTTCAGTCTTTCAGTCTTTGACGATGTTTAGTGGATATAACAATTTGGCAGACAAGGAGACGCGGGGTGTGGGCACTAAATTATGCGTAATTTTGCCAAATTTCCTTGTGATATCCCACTTCTGACACCACTGTTACGGGGTGGGTTCGAGAAGTGTTTTTAAACAAATAATTTTTAAACAACCTTTAAAAGAAAGTTTATTAGAATTAAAAGAAATAGTACAAAAATTAACACTAATGCCCACAACGAAGTCTAGAACCGGTCTGATCTTAAAAGCGAATAATTTTGTATGAAATGAAATAAGATATGACTAATATTAAATTTACTGGTAAACAACTGAAGCAATTTAAGCGTTTTAATTTTTATAGGTAATAAGGCATTTGATATTATAACAGTACTTTCCTGTGTAACATCCTCAATTATTACCACATCAGGGCTTGTTGTGATAGTTCCTGTTTCTGGATTGTAGATCCTGTGTGTTAACATCATCTTGATACCCCACTAGGATGCATTTTTTTTATTTCTTAACCCATTTTTGTCTCTTTTGTTTAGGCACATGCATCATAACTGTGCTACCAAATAACCTCACATGATTAACATCTGGTTTCACACCTGTCCACATTTCAAATGGGGTTTCAAATGAAGCAACTTTCCTGTTTGGAAGGTACACAGCTGTGTTGGCTGCCTCAGTCCAAAAGTTTTTTTTTTAATCCAGCATCAAATATACGGATTGGTTTTCTTATGAACAATTCCGTGTTTTGTTAAAAACCCATCTATTTTTGTTCTTCAAAAAATAAATGTAGATCATTCGGGTGTAATTGTTGATACAAATAGAAGAAATATTTTGACCCACCTACCGAAGTGCTCTCCATTGGGCCACATAGATCAGTATGTACTGTGTGTAAAGCTTCAGTACTTCTGTTGCTACCTTTTGGAAACGGAAGACGTTTCTGTTTACCTTCACAGCATGTTATACCACTTCGATATATCTGTCTTGCTGTCGAGTGTCAAGCCTTCCACTGCGTTCTGCATTCGGTTAAAATAGTTGCTATTTACGTGCCCAACTCTGCAATGCCAGACTTCAGCTGACACCATTTTCGAAGTCATTTTCACACCGAATTACTTACAGTTAATATTTCTATCTGCGATCTTAGCTACAAGTACGTAAATGTCGCCGTCACCCGTCCAGCACTTCGGTACACCGAATCGTTCCCGGACAGCCATAAATAAGTGCGTGTATTGGTGAGGAACTCGGACAAAGTAATACCTGACCCCTTAACCTACTGCGTCCCAGACCCAATCGTATCGAAATACAAATTTAGACCTTATTGAGTCCGAGGTTCATTTCTCTCTGGGTGGAGGTTACGCTGCGCCGTTCGCGACGTTGCAGCTTGGCCGACAGACGGTCGACCGTGTATGGTTCACTAGGATGTTCCGAGCGGCGTTGTAATCTCTATCCGCGTCGCAGCTTATGGTCGATCTTCAGACGATGGAACGATCCGTCTCGAGCGTTGCACGCGGAACAAGCCTTGCTCGTGTACGCCTCGTCGACCGTCTCCACTGTGATGTTTCTTCGCGCTCGCAACCACTTAAGAAGATCGTCGTGTCTGAACTTCCGTCCGGAGAACGTGACTCGATTCGTGAACTTCGATCCAGCTCCATACAACACCAAAACTCGATCGGAAGGAGCGTCACTTAGAAACACCGCTCGGACTATTTTTTCGTTCGTTCTTGCTGCGTTTACGTACTTGTCTAATTTGAGCCTTGTCAGTTTCGAGTGCGTCTCGAATGGTTTCTGACGAGATTCGAACCATTTCAATCGGAACGACGCGTAATGTGCCGCGTTCGTGCCGCCTTTCGGTGTCAACACTACGCCTAGCTCCTTTTCGATGCGTTCTCTGTCCAGTCGTTCGGCCGTTTCGCTATACGCCAACAATCTCTTCCGAACTCGATCGCGCTTCCATTTGAGAGTGTGCGAACGTATCCACTTCTTGGTGATGCGCTTGAATCCGTACCGATCGTCGCACGCGGATATAGGCACTCTGCTGCCTGGATCGACGGCTATCGTCCTGTCGTAAGAAGCTTTTGGTCTCTTGGTGGCAACAGAGGAAATTTTCTTGACTCGACGCGTCATCGAAAGCGACACGGAGCGACCGTCCGTCTGAACGGTGCAACCGAACTTTTTCATATCGATTGTCTTGCTGTCGAAATACGGAGCCCACAGCTCTTTCCTGTGATCCTCGATCTTTTTCCAATCCGAAGCGATAGACCGTGGAGAAACTCTACGCAACAACTCGTGCCAGCCCTTGCAGTGGAAAAATAACGAACGAAGCATCACCTCTTCCGATCATCGCATCTTGTATTCGCAACCATTCCGGTATGGTGGCGTACCAGGGCGAGTCGACGTTGATCAGACGGCACACCGAGTTCAGTTCGTCCTCGTCCGCCGTGTATCGTTTCTGGAAGAACGCTTCGAAAAGTCGCCGGTCGTTTCTTTTGACTTTGAAGTAGCGCACGAGACGCGAATAGGCGTGCGTCACGTTGGTTTTCAGAACGGTCCAGTACTGTAGGGCTACCATCAACTCTTATTGCGATTCACTTCCTAAACTGAACTGAATCGTTATTTCGTACCATGACATCTATAAAGCGGTTCAGTATAGGCTCAACTGCTTTGTAACAATTCAGTTTAAGAATTGAATGAAATTTGGTTCGTCAAGTATTATTGTTCGTTCATTTTCGTACCATGACCCTCTGAAACGACCTAAACTGAATCGCTTAACTGTCAAAAAGTAATACATGTAGCGATCCATTTTAAGTTACTATTTTTTCAACAGAATTTAATAGTTTCTGTATCTTTTAGAAATTTTTAAACTTTTTATGGTAATAAGTGATCAATAATTGAATTAAATTTTCGTAAAATTGTGATTCTGTGATCATATTGTTACACATACATACATAAACTCACGCCTGTATTCCCCGAAGGGGTAGGCAGAGGTGCATTTCTGCACCCACATTTCGCCAGGTATGTATCAGTCCCACGTAATAGGAGGCGAGCCTATTGCCGTTTTTCGGGCACAATTCCAGACTCCGTGCTGCTACTGAGAATTTCCTAATGGAAAAACCCAATAACACTGCCCGACCCGGGAATCGAACCCAGGACATCTAGATCGCTCGGCACATACTTGTACCGCGAGACCACGAGTCAATATTTGATTCTTTTCGAATTTATGGAATGTGACAATGAAGCCAGCACGTCAAGCCGTAAAGAAAGGTGCAAAGTTAGGGAACAGTTGGAATTCGACTGACGGATCCATTTGTTTACTTCGGTCATCGGTGATACTGAATTTACCAATATCGGCTTTCTAAACATTTGGTTATAATTTTGTGTGAGGAGTTAAGACCCTTGTTCAAGGTGTCGGGTAAAATCTATCAATCTTTCTGTGGATAAAAAGGTAAGAAACATTTTATAATTAAATAAAAGAAAGACATTTCATTACATGATGGATTTTATTTTATATGTACCTACATGTAATTCCAACAACTCATAAGTGTTTACCTATGTATGTACAAAATAGATTAATATGTGTGTTTTCTTGTTAAAGATATTGACTGCATTGTAATTTTATGCAACTGGGTACTATTAAAGACCCATTGGGGACATCAAAAGACACTTAATAGCACAGCAGACAGTGTCATCCATAATAGCAGAAGTGACTGCCTGCATTGTTTCTCCGCAGATGACAAGAAAATATGTATGCTATCCTAAAACCCTGGCTGAAAGAAATAATACATGGGCTAGGTAATTTTTTTATTTTTTTATTAATATATTAATACCTTTTCATGTCCATTACACTGCTGATCAGACACCTTAAAATTGAGGGTTGTAAGGACTTGTCCACCACACTGCCTTATTGCAGGTTGGTGTTGTAATACCCAAACCTATACCTTTTATTCAAAAATAAAAGTCTATACTATTTTATACTACTTTAAATGTACAAGTTTCTTAAAAAAAAATTCTTTATTGATATAAACAATAATAATTTTGTGAATTTATATTACAGTCTATTACAAAAACAATAATTTGTTGCAGGTTTTATGAGAATTTCAACTTTCCAGGTGTTTTGGCGTGTATAGACTGTACACAAATAGCTATAATAAAGCCCACTGAACATGAAGAACATTTCTATTGTAGGAAACATTATCACTCATTGAATATCCAATTGGTGAGATTGATCATCTATAACTAAACAATCATTGTAATAAATAGAAAATTGTTTATCCATATGAGTGTGTCATGTGTTTTCTAGATATGTGATGCAGACATGCAAATCACCAGTGTAAATGCCAGCTACACATGATTCATTTATATGGCATGTGTACCCTTTTTAAAACATTATTTGGAAAGTCTTGACAAATCTACTTGGTTACTTGGTCAGTTATGATATTAATATCATATTAAAGACAAAATAAATACATGCAACTTATTATACATAGACAAGGCCTCTTGCCTTAGACATTGTAAACATTATAAAGTGTAAATAATTTGCTTAGAACATTAAGCAATGTATTTATACACTTTATTGGTGTAACCAAAAAAAGTTTATTTTTTAATTGCATTAAGTTAATTACCATAAAGCTTTTTAAAATAATACTTGTTTTGTTGCAGGAGATTCTGGGTATCCATTACGCAAATATATGATGACTCCAGTTATTTTTGCAGTCCCAGGTACACCAGCCAGCCACTATACGAGGGCAGTCCGATAAGTACTTAGCCTACAAAAGAAAAACGAAAATTTTGGAAAAGTGGCGATTTATTTCTCATCACAGTCTTCTTTCAACTCGATTCACTTGACCCAGCGATGCTCCAACTTCTTTAAGCTGTCTGAAAAGAACGTTTTCTGGAGGTCTACAAAGTAGGCCTCCGTGGCGGCGATAACCTCCTCATTCGACTCAAATTTCTGTCCGGCGACGGACTTTTTCAAGTTTGGAAACAAAAAGAAGTCACACGGGGCCTAATCTGGAGAATACGGTAGATGGAGCAGCTGTTCGTAGCCTAATGTGACCAATTTGGCCGTTGCGACGGCGGAGGTGTGAGCCGGTGCGTTGTCATGGTGGAAGAGCACTTTTTTCTTCGCCAAATGGAGCCGTTTTTTCTACAATTCAGCGTTGAATCGGCCCAATAGTTCGGCATAGTAGAGCCCTGTGACCGTTTTGCCCTTCTCCAGGTAGTCGATGTAAATCACACCTTGTGAAACCTAGAAAACGGTGGCCATCACCTTTTCGGCCGATGGGACAGTGTTCGCCTTCTTCGGAGCACATTCGCCGGGTAAAGTCCACTGTTTCGACTGTTTATTGGTCTCTGGTGTGTACCAGTGAATCCATGTTTCGTCGACGGTCACGAAACGACGCAGAAACCCCTTCGGATTGCACCTAAACAGTGTCAAACACTGCTCTGAAGTTGTGTCACTGATGCGCTTGTCGTCCGAAGTGAGCAAACGCGGCAGCCATCGAGCCGACAGCTTTCTCATGCCCAATATTTCATGCAGGATATGACCCACGCGGTCTTTTAAGATGCCTACTGTCTCAGCTATCTCGCGCACCTTCAATCGGCGGTCTGCCAATACAAGATCGGGACTTTTCTCACGTTATCCTCCGTGGTAGCCGTTTTTGGGGCACCTGGGCGTGGCTCATCAAAAACTGACGTGCGACCACGTTGAAACTCGTTAAACCAATTTTTGACGGTCGCCATTGAAGGAGAAGAGTCACCGTAAACAGCATCCAAGCGCTTTTTGATATCGCTGCGCGATTTCCCTTCCAAAAACAAGAATCAAATCACCGGCCGATATTGCTCTTTTTCCATTTTTCGAAAATCCGCGGACACGTCCGCTTACACACGCGGTCAAAACAAAACTACAAATCCAATTCGGCTGAAATTTTGACAATAGCCGTCTACGAAGATGTGCTACATGATGGTAAATTTATCTTACGATAGTGGTGCCATCGGGCGGTGAGGCTAAGTACTTATCGGACTGCCCTCGTACAGCTCTTCATGTTCGGACAAGGAACATAATCGAAAGAACAATTGGGCTTCTCAAAGCGTGTTATTGTTGCCTTTTGGTGCACAGAGTGTTGTACTACAAACCAAGGGTGGCAGCATCTATAATATATAATATTTTATTTACTATATAATTTAATGTATTTTGTATTTTATTTGTATTTCATATTTTATAGTTGTAAATAAAATATGTTCAGTAGGGTAAACTATCCAGTAGATGACACCTTAAGGGTTTATTAGTATGTGTATAGACATAGTTTGGTATGAAATCATCTTACAGGGAGTTTCTACTTGGTAATAGTTGCGCAAATTATTACACTTTCAGAATATGACAAGAATTGTATAAATAAAACTGATGCGTATTTTTTATATATTTTTTAATAAAATGAAGGTAGTAACCTAGTAGTTGACACCTAGTAAAAACAAAAATATTTAGTAGTTGACACTTGTTATTTTCAGTAGTTGACATAGTATGTTTAAATTAAGATGTACACAAAAATGAAATGTTATTAGATACAACTGACTGAACCTATATACTTATGTATTTGTAAACTTAAAAATATATACCTATATTTATACATACTGACAGCTGGAAATGAGCTATCCTGTTTAGTATCAATATTCAGTAATTTTATATCAGTCATTTAATAGTTCCATAAATATTCTAGTTCGGGAACCGAGTATACATTTCTTGTCTGACTCATTTTTAATGGCTCGTCAATATGGAACAACACATATTCCCATTCATAGTCCAATTGATCCACTTTTTCAGGCCATTTCCAAAGTCTCCCACATTTCTGCATTGACGAAATAGTAGCAGCTGTTTTAGTAACATGAGTAATTACCCCCGGAAACAACTCTTCTTCGTAAGAAAATACTACATACTCTCCTAATTTTCTCTGTACTGGTTTTTTAAGTTTTTTTTTTTTAATGTTTTCTCTATCACTTTCATTTTCAGACTCACTTTCACTGTCAGCAAAAACACCATCCACATTTGAATCAGAACTATCGTCAAAATTAAGCATCCTCTTTTCAGTGTTTTTCTTACGCTTCTGAATGTTCTCTTTTTTTGTTTTCTCATTTTCTTCTCTTTTCTTTTGTCTTTTGGCAGCACGTTCCATTTTTAATTTTTCTAATTCTTCCTTTTTTGCTAACTTCTTTTTAAAATATTCTTGACACAAGTGTCCCGAAACTATAGAAGGCATTCTTTCTTTTATGGATCGTTTTCTGTCTGGTTCCTCTTTATTTTTCTTATAATAAAAATGTCTTTTAAAGGGGCTGGGGATTTCCGCAGACACTGAAGTTTCTATGGTTTCGTTATTGCACTCGCTAATGGCACCAGAAGCGAGCGGTAGAGCATCAGGGGCAAAGGGGCTAGGGAAAACCGCGGGCGCTGAAGAAGGTCCAGCTTGGCAAATGGCACCAGAAGCGAGCGGTAGAGCATCAGGGGCAAAGGGGCTAGGGAAAACCGCGGGCGCTGAAGAAGGTCCAGCTTGGCAAATGGCACCAGAAGCGAGCGGTAGAGCATCAGGGGCAAAGGGGCTAGGGAAAACCGCGGGTGCTGAAGAAGATCCAGCTTGGCAAATGGCACCAGAAGCGAGCGGTAGAGCATCAGGGGCAAAGGGGCTAGGGAAAACCGCGGGCGCTGAAGAAGGTCCAGCTTGGCAAAGGTTCATATTATTTTCAAAATATGATTCAAAAATCGTAGGAGAGTTGTTTTTAGATGGCCGGTTGTTATGTGCTGTGCTTTGGTTTTGCCACTCGTTATTGCCACCAGAAGCGAGCGGTATAATGTTAAATAAAAGATTTGTATCTTCACTGTTTTCTGCGGTAGGCTCAGGGATAACAACAGATGAATTTGTCAAACCGTTTTCTATTTCTGATTTTGTACTTTGCCACAGTTCAAACAGTGAGATATCTTTTTCGTCTAACTCATTTTTATCTCCGTTGCAAAATATAATGAGCTTGCTTTGGGGAATACTTTGATTGAGAAACCGAAGCCCTTCTTCTAAAAATCTTCTACGTCCCTCAACATTTGTGACTTGATTATGAAGGTGTTCATTGTTTAATGGAACAGTGACTATTTCCGGGTGCCACGGAAATAGCCCACATTTTCTAAAACCATTTTCGAAGATTGTCGCGTTCAGTGTAGTGTCGATAACTTCTTTCAGAAGTTTTGGAAAATCTTTTTTCTTTAAGATTGGAGCTTCCAAATTAGATATTCTCCATTCGTGTACCCTCTTTTTCCAATGCTCTTTCAGAGTTCTGAATACAGCAACATCCATTGGCTGTAATAGGTGTGTTGCATTAGGGTACAGGGCAATGAGGATGATGCCATTTTTTTCGCAAAACTGACTCACTTGTAGACTTAGATGAGACGCATGCCCGTCCACGAAAAGAATGACCGGCAAAGGAATACTTTCTTTCTTCAGCCAAGGATGAAAAATGTCGGCAATAAATTCGAAGAACGCCTCGCAAGTCATCCAACCAGAATCTGTTTTTCCCAGACCCCATTCTGGAGGAAAATTCTGCGCAATTTCTTGTGGGATTCTTTTATATTTAAACAAAATTGTTGGAGGAGGTATAGCACCAGATGCGCTACCTGTGATAAGGACGGTTAGG
This sequence comes from Hemaris fuciformis, assembly GCA_907164795.1. NCBI lineage: Eukaryota > Metazoa > Arthropoda > Insecta > Lepidoptera > Sphingidae > Hemaris > Hemaris fuciformis. The sequence continues at coordinate 2,864,517 of OU015452.1, forward strand.
CATTCTTTCTCATCTGGATTAACTTGCTGATATACTGTCTTGTCCCCTTTTTGTGCTAAAACTTTACCACCCTTCGGATTTAAAAAAAAAGCAGTTTCATCTGTATTAAAGATCCTTCTAGGATCTTGTAAAACGTCTTTTTGTTGAGTCTGATCCAAAAATGTCTCTACTTCTTTAAACCAATTTAAAATGTTCTCCTTGGATATAACAGCTCTTGATCTTGTAAGGTTTTGAGACATACGAACACTTATTCCAGGATTCCTCTTCATGAATCCTTTCATCCACGATTTTCCTGGGCAATTGTCTTTAAACGGGTTCGGCCTTTTTAATTCTGTTAATAGACGCTGCACACTAAAGACAACCTCCTTCATAGTGACGGGAAATCCTGCACGGGCCATTTCAAAAATCCAATCTACAATGGTTTTTTCCTCTGTTCTACTCAATACGGCTGGTGGCCCCATTTTTCGGTCAATTGGATGTTTTCCTTCAACCTTGTACTTTAGTGTAATCCTTGGTACGTTAAATTTTTTTGCAGCAGTCTTATAAGGAGTTTTATGTAAACGCACATCTTCTACCGCTGCTTCCATAGCCTCTTGTGTATAATTCCTAAAATTTCCTTTTGTCGGTGGCATCTACAAAACGAAAGAAAAATAATTCGATAGTTGACACCTAAATCTCTAATAGTTGACACCTGCTGTCAACTACTGAACAAAATGGTTTTAAATTATTTTAGAAGATATAATAGAGTAATTTAATGTATAAGCAGCAAGATGACACATAAATTATACGATATTAATAAATTTCAAGAAAATCCATTAGTTGACAGCACATGTCAACTACTCAATCTTAAGTCGTTTTAAGGATCAGTAAATGACATGACCCCTTATTTATATTTTTTTTTTATTGTTTGTCATGTTAAATGACATGCATTCACACTTCAGACTCTAATATAAAGGATACAATTAATATTTATTCATAATTATAAAAGATTACGTACCTTTCCAATATTAATCTTTCGGCTTGCTCTTAACAAATTGCACACGAAAATAACAATAAATATGGCGCGAAACAACCGGCTATCATGGATCGAACGCTGTGACTAGCGATGACGTTAAAACGCCACGATAGTTTTTGTTGGTGCCGCTAGATGTCTATACTATATCATAAACACAATGTCTATCTTTGGCTACTTGTTTTATTCTTGTTATTTTATTTTCTTCGTCAAAGTGTCAACTATTGATGCAGTGTCAATTACTGGTGGTTTTACCTTACCTTCCTCACATAATTTCTTTAATTTCTCTTATATATTTTAACAAAAGTTTAAAAATGAGATGTTGTGATGGTTTGTTTATTTGTTATAGCCCATGGCTATATCCTTGCGCTTATAAAGAAACTCCCATAAGTGTTCGAGTTCGCCATAAGTAACTCTACACCGTATAGCTTTACTATATTGAAAATAAAAAGCACTTGAAATACCAATGGTGATACAAATGTTTTTGTAAGCGAAATGGGGTAAAAATTACAAGAACTCAATACATAAATTGATAATGCGAAATATGAATGTTCAAAATATAAATTACCCCATTGTTTAATACAATTTTAATTCAAATTTATTCAAAACGTAGAATTAACAAATCAAATCCACCGCCACATCAACCTCGACTTGATAATGCGAATGTTGAATTAACACATGTTCGAAACTTGAACCAATTTTTAATGTCAAATTATTTATAGAGTTATGTACCGATATCATTTATTTCACTACAATCAAAATAATTATAAAGGGCTTTATACGTCACTAAATATTTTTTTTACAAATTAAGTATATAAAAATAATAAAATAAACATAAAAATAGGATTAAAATAGTAATGATAAATACGGACAATTTAAAATGTTGAGTTTCAGAACGCACTCTACTATGGTGGATGAGAAAAACGATAAATGTATAGCGTTGTCTCTTTCCATCAAAGCGATCCAGTTTTAAGTTTCGTTCATTCACTGGCTGCGAAACAATTCAAATGCGACTTTGTTTAAAGAACGTCATGGTATCAAAATAAACGATTCAGTTTAAGAACCTAAACTGAACTGCTCTGCAATTGAATCGTTTGCTAAAAGGCCATGGAAGGCCTACTGTTTGGCCAACTCTTGAATTATATAAGATCTAAGTCGTCCGTCGTACGGTCGCACGTCGTGGCCCTCGACCATTCGCGAGTAGGCTTCGGCGTACGGACCCTTGCTCTTTAGCGCGTACACGAAATTCATCATGTCCTGGAAAGATTTCAACGAAGCGTTTCGATCGACCGTCTTGAAATAGAAATCGACAAAAACTCCCAAAGGAATGTACAATCTTGACAATTCGACGACATCGGATCTTATCTCTCCCAACAGCCGCATGGTAGTCGGAGCGCGGCGCGCAGACCGCGCTTCACCGCATACACCTCAACGACGAACAGCTCGTCTTCCGCCCCTCGCTTGCGTATCGGTGCGAGATAATTTTTGCACAGTTTGGAACTTCGTCTCTGATGATCTGCGCCGCCGCATGATTTGCAAGACATGCTTGCACTGTATCGGATCGATCAAAATCACACCTTTTATAGCCGAAAATTAATAAGGTCGATAATTGAATGAAGTTTATGTCCTACAGGTAGGTAGGTCTCAGGAGGTTAAGCTTGGTCTTGGAAGCCCAAATCTTAGCACGTTGGTTTATGTCACTCAATTTAAATAGTATGGGCCGTGGTCTATCAGGATCATAAGATTTGGCCATTCTATGGCACCGTAAAATATGAGATTTGTTGAAGTCAGTACACTGTAACCGCTGCACAAGTGTATCAACAGTGACAGTTGATGTGTCTTCATTTGGTTGTTCAGGAACTCCATGCAACAACAGTATTTTCCTCATTGTGTGCATTGCAAGCCGATCACTTTCATATGCTATAACTTGAACTTGTGTTTGTAGGGTGCGAAGAGCCACAAGAGTAAAATTCTTGAATGCAAGAAAGTCCGCCTCCAGTGCAGAGCTGGATGATGAAGTCGGAGGGGTCAATTTGAGCTACCTCTCTTCTCAAATTCAGCAATTTTTTTGTTATAAATTTGATTTCAACTGTGCCAAAGACTCTTGAATGGACTCGATTATTGTGTGGTTGAGTAAAAAGTTTTGAAATAACTGACAGTTTTTTAATAATTGTGTTATTTTATATAAGTGAATGTTTAAATATATACGTTGGTAGTATTGCTTAACTTTCTTTCCTTAGTTCGTTCACTGAGTTGTACTAACTGAGTCGTGAACTTCACTCACTCTCTTTGCCCTCCGGTCGCTGAAGTGTGTAGATGTAACTCAGATTGAGAAATAAAATATATTCCAAGTTGATTAAAGTATCTACTTTTAATTATTAAAACAACATCAGGTTATGGGCCCAGGCACATACACCTGCTTGTTGTAGATTGGCGTGAGTTGCGGCAGCGAAAAGTCAGCGAGAAGGAAAGTGAGGTTATCTCACGACAGTGTGCGGCGTGCTTGGCTTGGGCGGGCATTGAAGAAAATCGTCGAAATATACTTGTTCCTGGTTGGGAAAGGACAAGGTCGAAATGGAGGGCAACAGCAATAACAACGCCAATATCATCAAGTTGGAAGAAGCCAGAAATTGGAATATTTGGAAATTCCAAACAACAGTCCATGGCTGGTTGGACATTTTGGAGGGAAAACGGGTGAAGCCCGAAGTCGTCAGTGAAATACCTGCATGGGAAGCAAAAGATGCCAAGGTGCAAACTTTACTCGTTACACGGATGTCGGAAGAGTCTATGTTACATATCATAACATGTACAACTTCAGCTGAGATGTGGCGTAAACTTCAAATGTGTTCATACAAAATAAAAAATATTGGATGAGCTAGGTTTTAAAGCTTCAGTACCGGCTGGTGACACTGAAGTGACCGGGGTAATTACTTCTGTCCCTGTGGAGCTCTCCAACAAAAGGATTTTTTCTCTGATTGGCAGTTCCCGTAATATCATTCAAGTTAGGCGTTTTATGCGTCGAGTACGGAGTGATGATGGATCAGCTATTTTTCTGCCATGCAGACTGTGGCAGTTACTTTTGCTTCCACATAATTACCAGAGTTTGTATACCTTGACTCCTGGAGGCATGAGATAAATATTTACATTCCACCAGTTAAGCAATGTTTAAAGTGTATGAAATTTGGCCATATTGCAAAATACTGCAGGAATTCAGAGGTATGTTCCATCTGTTCCGAAGCGCACAATTTTAAAAAATGCAGCATAGATGTAAAAAATGCAAAATTCTCAAATTGTGGTGGCAATCATATAGCCATTTCTAATACATGTCCCAAGAAGAAACTTAAAATAGAAGAAAATAAAATAAAATCAAAGGCCACTCCGTATTCAAGCCTTTTTAATGAACATTCTTTTCCTCAATTAACAACATCAAACATTGAAACCGAACCCAAGAATGTAAGCAAATCGGATTTTTTTTATGAATTTGTTAACACAAGTAACTAAAATAATAGTCAACCAAAAGGACACTTGTTAACATTAGAAAGTTGAACCCTACATATCGTCATGGAAACCGCAATATGTCGTATGTCCAAAAATCAAAGTTTTCAGGAGGGACAAAAAACTGTTCCAACATGTCAATTATGCTTCCAATTTATTTCTTAAATGCTTAAACATTATTTATTTTACCTTAGAATGATAATGGTGTAATTTTTTTTTCAAAATGTATTGCTTTATTTGATTTATGTTGACATATGACCTTTTGTGTACAATTTTTTTTTCAATTTTCGTTGACATACGACCTTTTCTCAGGTGTTCTAAAAATGAATGGTATGTATGTAGGTAAAGAAAAAAAAAAGCCAACTTGCTAAAAATCTCTTTATTATTTGTAAAAATATTTAAAAAAAAGACAAACTAATAAAAAATACAATTTAAAAAAATACAAATACAATTAAAAGTAAAAAAATACAATTTAAAACAATTTAAAATCTTTTAAAATCCTGATAATGTTTAGAAAGTTTTGAAACTGTTAATTAGCTTACTTTTTGTGTGGTAGAGTTTCATAAAAGTTTCTGTAATCTTCTGGTATAAGTTTTTTTAGCTCTTGAAGGTGTTCAAACTTACTTCTTTCAATTGGGCAGGGTCGGTCATATAACTTCGGCCTAATGGTACTGAGGCTTATTGAACGTCGTGGACGACATGGTAATGGTGCCCAATCGTCGCTAAATGCAAGTTTATAATTGATTACCTTCTCCGGGGTATACTGGAGGGCCACAAGGTCATTAACACAGGGATCTCCTGCTTTATACCCTGGCCGAATACTGGTATAGTAATCAGAATTAAACTCTTCAAAGTCGTTGTAGCTCAAATAATAAGTTTTGAATGGCTGGTCAGGTCGTGCTGATTGTATAATTGGAATGTAGTCTGCAGGAAGGAACACTTGCTTTCGATGCTTTAGCTTAGTTTCAATTGCGGAATGGCATCCATCTACTTCCATGTGGGTGTGGCCCACCTCAAGATACTTTTGTTCAATAATTAACCTGTACTTCATGCTCAAGTCTAATAGGGATATAGACAGTTTGGTATTCCTATTTTGGTAACCACACCCATCACTCCATATAACTATTTTTTGTGGAATAGTCTGGGCCTGAGCTAATTCATTTGAGATAAACTTAGTTGCTATAGAAGCAAAGACATCGCTATCCAACCCACCATTTCCTTCGTGCCAAACATAGCACGAAACATCTTTTGATGACAAATTATAATAAACCTGATTGTGTGGACTTTTAATTTAGTTTTATAATAATTTGCTGCCGCATTTAAACGTGGTGCCAGAAGCACAGCTTGTAGGTCAACTGTATAAGATCTGACTTCGTCACTATTTTTAAGGGCTTTGCTTTTGTCAGCCTCTTTTTCAGCAATTGCTTCTTGTTTTTTTTTAATATGCTTTGCATACGATTCTTCGTCCAGAGTTCCAGCTTCATGCATGGTACATTCATTACATTGATCTTTTTTTGGTGTGTAAAATGCTAAGTTCATATTGTCCATAATTTTTTTTAAAGTTGTCCTCGATACTTTAGTTTTTCCTAAACCCTCAAATATTGACACATATTTTCGATAAAAGTCTCTCATACTACCCCAGACTGGCTCTAGGTATAATTTATCAGAAGAGGCGCGGCAGTAATGCGATTCAACCTTTGCCAGAGAGTTCAGCCACTCCTGTAATTCTATAATCGCGTTTTCTGAGGCAGAAATATTCTCTACAGAAGTGCTTACCTGAGAGCTAGTGGTTTCAGGAGGTTTCACCCAATCACGTAATGGTCTTTCCCCAATGCTTATTGTGTGCATAAACATTTGTTTGCAAACTTGTTTCTTAACTTTGCCCCTACTCCCATCACTCACTGAAAAATAAAAACGGAAGGTCGTTTTTTTTCTCGAGACATCAATACCGTCCTTTTTTTTTGTATTTTGGCTCAGAATGCAATACATTGTTTTTTATATAAGTTTTTTTAGAGTCCCAGTTGGGTAAAGCCCAGAATTCTGAGAAAAGACGACTGCGTTCTTCATCGTTGATTTGGTCACAAAAAAAACTTTGTCTTGGTCCCCCCTTTTTCATGCGAGTGTGCCCCCTACAACGAGGACCAATTTTCTTTTCATGTATTTGTTTGATTTGTTTATATTTTCCAGAGGCGTCCTTTTTGAAACCAACATAGGATTTCCCAAATAAGCGCATCTTTGCGTTCTTTTGTCTTTTATACTCGTTGCCGTTCCTCTTTCCCCTACGTTTTTTCCTTTTACTAGCAGTTTCTTCAGTAGCTGATTGTTCATTATTTTCAGCTTGGAGGACGCTGGCTACTCGTATTAAATCATCCGATTCAATGGATGCAGTCGAATTGTTACTAGGAGGTTGTGAATCATCCGATTCAATGGATGCAGTCGAATCGTTACTGGGAGGTTGGTACTGTTCATCAGAATCACTGTTGAAATTAGAATTGCTGGAAACTACTGACAAAATTTCATGAACTGGTACCTCCAATTCTTGGTACTGCAATGTTTCAACATTCTCATTAATTGTTGGTGGTTGATCTCCTGTTATTTGTATTTCCAAAGGTTGACTCAAAAACAATCCAGCTTCTTGGTCAGAAACGTTCTCAAGCAAAATAATATTATTTTCATCAATACCAAGTAACTCTAATGGACCCAAATTTTCTAGTGTCGCCCGTTCAGAATGAACTTCATTTACAACTTCCATTGGTCCATCCTGAGCATGACTTGGTCCCGAGGCAACAGTAGCTTCACAGTTTTCTAAAACAAATAATTATTCAGAAAATTAATGATACCACCACTCGATTGAAGCGCAATCAGTTCTACTTTAGTGACTTTTGATGATAACAATAAAACTTAACAACTGTACTTACCCAAATCATCTTTAGTTCTTTTCTTTTGTATTGCAAGATTCATTAAGTATTTTCCACGGCTTTGTCCAAACATCTTATTTAATAATTTTTTCCACTCTCCAACTATTCTGCAAAAGATAAAAATATGTCGTATGTCAAATTGGTGTCCAAAATTATAGATGCAAAACATTGTATGTCATACTTTCAACCTTTAAAATTATACTTTAAAACAACGTGAATATAAAAATATCAACATGCTACTTGTTAAAAGCCTTAACATTTGTAATTTTGCTATAATTGAGATTTAGCTCCCTCGATAAAACAATCAATTTGATTAAATTTTAAAATTTAGGTCAGAATCAACATGCGTTTTTACCAGAAAACGAAAAAATTCGTCGTGAAAGTGATAAATTAAAGTAAAATGATATTAGTGAGTATAAAATTACTTACCTTTAATGTTTTTATTGAAGAACAACTATAGGTAATATAAAAAATAACAATAAAACTTGAAATGTAGTGACATACAACAACTTGCACTGACCAAAATGGGAGAACAAACAAAACTCATCACAGACTGTGACATACCTACAACTATTTGTCGTGACCAAATATCAAGCTGATGTCAGACCGACTTATTGCAAAGGGGGGGATACTGAGCTTCTGATTGGTTTACTGACATAATACCTATTACATGTTGTGCAGATCAACAAGTTGCCCATAGAGGTGCAATAAAAAAAAATCTATTTTTTTGACATACGACATATTGCGGTTTCCATGACGATATTCGACTCATGTTGTAATAACTATTGTACATCTCTAGTCTTATAATTAGTATATAAGCTGTGTAAGAATGTCATTCGCCCCCTTTTTCTAAATCTACTAAAAAAAAACTACTTTTGCTCTTTTAATTAAATAAATCCAACAGGTTATGGCCCCAGCCCGACCTGTTTCTTATAAATATTAAGAAAAGTAATAAAAGTAAAAGAAATACAAAGTAAATTCAGTGAAAACAGTAGTTCCGTATTAACCGAAGTCAACACGTGGTACAGTTGCTTAATCATCAAAATGGCGTCATCTACAAGTAATATGGCATTGAAAAATTGATTGGAAGAGAAAATTATCAAACGTGGAAATTTGCTGTCCAAACATATTTAGAACACGAAGATTTATGGCATTGTGTCTCGAGTGAAAAAGTAGTCGATGTCAAACAAGATACGAAAGCTAAGTCAAAAATTATTTTATTGGTAAATCCCATTAACTTCGTACACATTCAAGAAGCCAAAACTGCCAAAGAAGTTTGGAACAACCTATCTAAAGCTTTCGATGACAAGGGACTGACACGCAGAGTTGGCTTGTTGAGAGATCTGATAACCACAACCCTAGAAATATGTCAAGGCATTGAAGACTATGTTAACAAAATAATGTCTACTGCACACAAATTAAGAAACATTAATTTTAATGTAAATGACGAATAGTTGGGTACCTTATTACTGGCCGGGTTACCCGAGGTCTATAAGCCAATGATTATGGCTCTGGAAAGCTCAGGTGTGGCTATAACTGCTGATTCTGTCAAAACCAAACTGCTACAAGATGTGAGAAACACTGAATCGACCGCATTATATGTTAATAAAGGCAAAGGAAAGCAGTCGTAATCTGCCAAACAAGCTTCAAATACAACCACCAGTAACGGCAAAAGGTCCTAGATGTTATGTTGCAACAAATATGGGCATATTATTAAAAATTGTCGCTATAAGAAGCAAAAGTCAGAACATAGTACTAATTATGTTGCTGTATTCTCTGCAACTGCAAGCAATGATGATGGTTGGTACATAGACTCTGGAGCATCAATGCACATGACTGGCTCTATGATAAAATACCACCTCCGATCAGTACCATAAAAGTAGCAAATGATGAAAAACTTTTTTGTAGAAGCTTGTGAAAAAAAAAATTGAATGTTCCAGATAAAAATGGCAAAATTAACACAGTTCAAGTTCAGAATGTTCTTTATGTTCCTCGGCTGGCCACCAATCTTCTCTCAGTTACACAAATGATTAAAAACGGATGCCAAGTACTTGATTGATGAGAAAGGTTGCAAAATATTGAACAGAAACAAAGAATTTGTGGCTTCAGCAAAATTGATAAATAATATGTACAGGCTAGTTACACACAGTATTCCAGCATACATATCAGCTTCAACAGAGAAAGATGCTTATTTATGGCATCAGAGAATGGCACATTAAAATTTTCAAGACTTAAATAAACTGGCAGAAAGTGCAGGAGTCAAAATAGAAAATACAGGCAAAGTGACATGTATCTCATGTTTGGAAGGGAAGCAGACAAGATTTCCATTCCCTTCAGAAGGTTCCAGAGCACAAGCAAAGCTAGAACTTATTCACTCGGATGTCTGTGGTCCAATGGAGACACTGTCTCTTGGAGGAGCCCGCTACTTTCTTACATTCACTGATGATTTCACAAGGAAAGTATTTGTATACTTAATTAAAAGAAGCTTTATGGTTAAAAAGAATGTTACTAGATATTTGGGAATTTAATCAAGATTCCATATGTTTAAATATAGACAATCAAAGTGCAATTTGTTTAATTAAAAATGTGGATTATCACAAACGATGTAAGCACATTGATGTTAAATATAATTTTATTAAAGAAAAATATAATGAAAAAACAAATAGATTATAATTATGTTTGTACCAAAGAACAATATGCTGATATATTAACTAAAGCTTTGCCTAGAGATAAGTTTCAGTATCTTAGAAGTAAACTTGGTATTAAGAAATTAAAATTGTTTGTTTGTTAATACTGTATAAAACTTAATATACATTTTGGATAGATGTTTGCAATCTTAGTTGTGTTTTGTTTTGATTTTTGTGTTCAGACTATTGTTTATATTCTATAATATGTATGTACTTAAGTTAGAGGGTTCAAATTTGGTGGGAGTGTTAACATTAGAAAGTTGAACCCTACATAATCGACTCATGGTGTAATAACTATTGTACATCTCTAGTCTTATAATTAGTATATAAGCTGTGTAAGAATGTCATTCGCCCCCTTTTTGTATTAGGACTCCGTTCAAAATCTACTTTTGCTCTTTTAATTAAATAAATCCAACAACACTCCAATAAACACAGCATCAATTAAAGAGATCCTTCTTCAAACATTAAGAAATAACACATCTCCCAAAAATGGAACTTAATATTGTTCAATGGAATGCACAAAGTATTATCAGCAATAAGCTTCTGTTGACACAATTCTTGTATGAACATGATATCCATATACCAATTATATCAGAAACTTGGTTAACACCATAATGGTGTAGCTGTTTTAATTCGCAATAATATTGACTACAAAAAAATTTACACATATTCTGATAACTCCTTACAAAATATTTGTGTAAGAATTAAGATAAATAATAGGGAAATAAGTATTGTTAGCTTTTACTGTCCAACAAATTGTTCTCCAGCTTTTGACAAACATAAATTTGAGTGTTTAATTAAGTCTGTCATTCATAAATTTTTACCTGAAAGAGAAGTTTATGCAAAATATAATGGTAAATTTAATGGTCCAAGACTTGCCTCTGTTGGAGTATGCCAAGGTGGAATACTTTCTCCATTACTTTTTATCTTGTATATACGTCAATTGAATCTTATTTTGGGTCCCCATGTCAAAAATCTTCAATTTGCTGATGATTTGGTTGTGTATGCAAATGGAAAAAATTTGGATCATATTTCATGTATTCTTAATAAGTCGTTGGAAAATTTGTGTAATTACTTCTTTTATTTGAATCTTGACATAAATGCACTTAAATCAAAATTGGTTGTTTTTGGTAAAGGTAGCAATAGTAGTCCTTCTGTGTATTATAATAAAGTTTGTATTCCAGTTTTTCATGAGACAAAATTTTTGGGTGTTACCTTGACTCATAATGTTTCTTGGAGGAAGTACATAGAATTAATAAGTTCAAAAGCTAATAAAGCACTTAATATATTGAAATCATTATGTAGTACATCCTGGGGTGCAGATCCCAAAATATTGCTCTTTTTATACAAGTATTTGATTCATAGTCATTTTGAGTATGGCTTCCTTTGCTTTGGTGGTGATAATCAATCAATGTGATGCAAATTGAGTGTAAACTTCCCCCATTATACATATGATTTTCATATCTTAAAGAAAAGTTCTAATTAAAACTTTACAGTAGAAAAAATAATCACTTGTTTCTAAATTTAGCTCATACTTCAAGATCATCTCCACATCACACCCTTTATATCCTCCAAGGCTTCTCACAATATGTAAATTTTCTTGATAATCTCCAAATCCATAAGACATCCTCTCTTCCTTGTTATCAAGGAGATTTCAACAGTAAATTTCCTGCAACAGATATTATTATTGATCATAACCTTTCCTCTAAGCAAGATGTTTTTTGTAAATTTTCTGAATATATTGATTACAGATTTGTGTATACTGATGGGTCTAAAACGGATTCTGCTGTTTCGGTTGCTATTTATGATGGTTTTTTGGACTCTGGTATTGCTTATAAAATAGATTCTAATGCAAGTATATTTACAGCTGAGGCTTTAGCTATTCTTAGTGCTAAACACATACAATATAAGAATGATGTATGTTGTCAATGGGTAATAGTGACAGCATGAGTGTTCTTAAAAATCTTAAAAATAATCAATTCAATGCTGTCACTATAACTATCTAATATATTAAATCAAGGAGTCTTGTATGAGCTTGTTGACACAAAATAATATTGAGGTTATCTTAATGTGTGTTCCATCTCATGTTGGGGTATTTGGGAATGAAAAGGCTGACTTCTTAGCCAGAACTATAACAAATTTTTCAATCATTGTCCCTGACTCCAGTAGAAATGTCGATTTTCTCGTACCCCACACAGATGTTATTTCGGTCCTTAAAAGAAGATCAATTAACTTATGGCAGAGGCATTGGAATCAGACTGTTCAAATTCAGAGCAAAGGTCTTTGGTATGCTACGTTCAATGTTCCTGTTGGCTTCATGCTGTGGTTCTGCAAAGGCCGTTTCTTTAAAGGCAGAAAATTTTATAGTACGTACCATTCTAAGGATTCGTTTTGGCCATTGTCGTTTAAATCAGCATCTCTTTCGATTAAAAATTTCACAGGACAGAGCCCTTCTTGTGATTATTGTCATTCTGAGGCAGAACAGTCGATTTCTCATGTTTTCTTTGATTGCTCATCTTTTGGCATTCAGCGCCTTGTGTTGATGGATGAGTTGATTAAAATTTATAAGAAACCTGACTTGGTACCGCGCTCCATCCACGATCTTCTTGTAAATAGTTCAACCTACACAGCAATGTTTAATTACATTATCGGTAGGTACTGTTTAACGGTGAAGGAAAACATCGTGATAAAACCTGCACACCTAAAAAGTTCTTAGGAATTTCTTAGGTGTGTAGTCCGCCAACCCGCACTAGGCCAGAGTGGTGGACTAAGGCCTAAACCCTCTCAGTTGTAGAGGAGGCCCGTGCCCAGCAGTGGGACGTATGTGGGCTGATGATGATGAGGTACTGTTGGACAGATTTGATTATTTTTTTGTTTATACTTTGTAAATAGTGTTGCTATGTTTTGTTGTTTTGTAAATATGGTTTTCGCATTGCTTTTGTATTTTGTTTGTTTATTATTGGTTACATTTTTACTTCTTCTTTAAAAAAAAAACTAAATTACTTGATTTATGATCTGTTGATGATTTTACCTAGTATTTGACATGACTCCTGACTCCTGAGTCCTGGCTAGATTTAACTAGTTAATACTTGACTATGACAAGAAAACACTAATGGAACGACTGGAACTAACTTGTAACTTTAGCTAGAAGATGTAGCTAGTAGCTAGTTTAGCTATGTATGTGGCTAGTGTATAGGCGGACGTCGGTGTGCCTGGTTGTGAGCACGTGGCGACAGCGCCTGATGTTGCGTGAGGATGATGTGCCGGATGGTGATAGGTGCAGGCGTAAGCGTAATAATTAGCACAAAGCAGTTCAAGCGTTTAATGGCGCACACAGTATATATATACAACAAAAGTCACAGTATAGTCACGGCACAAGAGGATAAAGTTCACACACAACACAATAAAGTCAAGATAAATAAAAATAACAGAAGGAGACGAGACAGTTAAAAGTACGAGAATATTAATACAAAAGACAGCTATTAAGCGCGGACGAGATAAGGCGGCGAGGTAGCGGGTTACACGGGCTTCGCGAGCGAGAGAGGGATACCTGTGGCCTAAGTCAGGCCGGCTCCTTGGACGCGCGTTTGGGCGTCTGCGGGGGACTCTTCTTTCTCGCTGCGCTGTGTGGCGACCAGTATGCTGGGAATGCTTCTCCAGTTCCAGCTTGAGGTGCTGCACCATTTTGTGGAGTTCCGCGACCTCTTCCACTTGTGAAGCCGATGGTCCATCTGCAGACGCGATGGGGTCGGTGTGGGATGAGGTCAGCTCCTGGATGCGGTCCGCCAGGTCAGCCAGCTGCTCCAGGGAGTAGGTTGGCTGAGATGCTATGACGGTCTGGATGTCTTGTGGAAGTCTGCTGGTCCATATTGTCCTCAGGAATTCGTTAGGCGTTGAAGGGCCAGCTAAGTCCTGAAGATGCCGCAAGAATTGTGAGGGTTTCCGCTCGCCAAGCTGTTCTTGGTTCAGTATCTGTTTAACCCTTTTTTCGTAAGAAGCCGCCAATCGTCTTATTAACTCTGACTTTAACTTAAAATAGCGGTCCGTGGCCGGAGGATTCAGTATAATATCCTTTACGGCCTGTGCATGAGTCAGATTTAAGTTGCTTGTAACGTGGTAGAATTTTGTGAGTTCGTCCGAAATATTGAAGGATTGGAACTGAGCTTCAAGTAAAGCGAACCACAATTCAGGGTCCTCTGGTGTGAATTGCGGAACCCTAAATTCGATAATGCCGCACGTGGCGTCGTCGCGGTCATCTGAAGGACGGACTCCGCGTGTACGCCGGGTTGCCGTGTTGGCAAATGTTTCACTGTGGTCACTCATTTTAATGTTCGTATCTTGTCTCTTGGTAAATGTGTCCTTCTCGAGGTCACCAGTTTAGCTAGAAGATGTAGCCAGTAGCTAGTTTAGCTATGTATGTGGCTAGTGTATAGGCGGACGTCGGTGTGCCTGGTTGTGGGCACGTGGCGACAGCGCCTGATGTTGCGTGTGGATGATGTGCCGGATGGTGATAGGTGCAGGCGTAAGCGTAGCGTTAGCACAAAGCAGTTCAAGCGTTTAATGGCGCACACAGTATATATATACAACAAAAGTCACAGTATAGTCACGGCACAAGAGGATAAAGTTCACACACAACACAATAAAGTCAAGATAAATAAAAATAACAGAAGGAGACGAGACAGTTAAAAGTACGAGAATATTAATACAAAAGACAGCTATTAAGCGCGGACGAGATAAGGCGGCGAGGTAGCGGGTTACACGGGCTTCGCCAGCGAGAGAGGTGTGCCGTCTGGCCGCGTCGGCGCGGCCGGCGCGCGCGTTGAAGCGGTGACGCGCATCGCTCGCCCTGTCACTTCGCGAAACCGGTTTGCACCGGCGCGATATCGTGCGCCTCCAATGCACTCCACATAATATATTTAATAATAATTGATCTGTTTGGTTCTGTAGGTGTAATGCGTGTAAGTTAGTATGTATATATATATATATATATACATGATATTAAATGTTTATAATAAATAAATATATTTTATAAATAAATAAAATATAAGGTACGCCACATAACCAAGAAATATATTACTTACTATTTATGACCGATTATTGGATGTGACCTTTGACTCTAGACTAGTCTAGATAATGGAAAATTAATTTTACTAAAGACATTGCATGGATATAATGTTTACTAATGAAATTAAATTACTGAAGACTTGGCAGCATGGTCCTCGACCTTAGCCGGTGCCTTGCGGAACAAAGGAAAAAAAAGAGGTTTGTGCGGTAGCCAAATTATTTGGATTTACGGCGTAAATCGTAAATTTTACGCTTTAAAAGTAATTGTGAAATCGCGAGTACTGCAAAGTGTGTGCCGAAAGACCTAAATGAGTGGCACAGAAGGTTGGCGCATCAGAATTTTACTTATGTGGGAGATATTTTAAGGAAAAACAACATTGAGGTTAAACAAACAACAAAGCCTGAGTGTGAGAGTTGTTTGGTCGGAAAAATGCATAGATTGCCGTTCCATAGAAGCGAATACAAGAGCACCGAGACATGCGGGTTAATTCATGCCGATACCTGCGGTCCCATGGAAGAGCTTTCAGTTGGTGGGTCAAGATACTTTGTTATTATAAAAGATGATTATTCAAACTTCAGGAAGGTGTATTTTGTGAAGACAAAAGATGAGATCAAACATTGGATCGAGAATTTTATAAATAAGACGGATAATATTACTGGAAACAGAGTAAAAATATTCAGGAGTGACAATGGCCTTGAGTTTGTGAACAGTGGTGTGAAGGAACTATTCACAAGAAGGGGTATAACACACCAAACAACAGTACCATACACCCCCGAACAGAACGGGAAAGCAGAAAGAGAGAACAGAACATTAGTAGAAGTGGCAAGGACAATGATTCATGAGCGGAATTTACCTAAGAAACTATGGGCGGAAGCGATAAATACAGCAGTGTTCGTGTTGAACAGAACTGGAAGGTGCCATGAAGAAGGAAAGTCTCCGTTTGAGGTTTGGGCTGGTAAAACATTTAATATCCATAATTTGAAAAACTTTGGTGCAGAAGTGTATGTACACATTCCAAAGGAAAGAAGTAGGAAGTGGGATAAGAAAGGAGAGAAGGGGTTGATGGTCGGCTATGTGGAAGATGTGAAAGGGTATCGCATATAGTATATACTATCCTCAGAAGAACACAGTAGAGTTGAAAAGAGACATAGTTTTCCTACAGGAAAAAGAGAAAGAAAATCCTCAAATGAAGAGAGATGAAGGTCAAACTGCAGTGTCATTAGATCTTGAAGAGGAGACAGTGTCAGAGATTAGTCCCAAGACAGATGTGAATGAGGTAGCTACACCTAGACCAGAAGACAATACAAGAGGGAAGACCCATACAAGCAGTATCCTAGAAGAAGATGACTCAGAAAGTGACAGTGACTACCTACCAAGCATTGAAGAACAAAACCTACTAGGAGTAAGTAGCCCACACATTAAGGAAAGAAGCAAGCGAGTGCGTAAACAAACATCATTCTACAAGTGTAATGTACAGTTAGACAAAAGTGAGTGTGAGCCAATTACATATAGTGATGCTATGAGTAGAAGTGATGCTAGTGAGTGGAGTGCAGCTATTGATAGGGAACTTCAGACCCTGAAAGACAATAACACATGGACATTCTGTAATTTACCTGTAAATGTAAAAATTGTGAGTAGCAAATGGGTTTTTAAGATTAAAAATGTAAATAATGTCAAACAGTATAAGGCTAGGCTTGTTCCCAGAGGATTTGAGCAACAGGATTTATTTGATTTCAATGACATTTATGCCCCAGTTGCTAAGCTAACAACTTTTAGATTGTTTGTAGTAATTGCAACTAAATATAACTTGCCCATTCATCAAATGGATGTCACCGGGGCGTTTCTATATGGTGATATTTAAAAAAATGTATATGTAAGGCTACCAGAAGGGGCCTACACAGGTGATAATAATAATAAAGTGAAATTAAATAAATCATTGAAAACTTCACCTAAATGTTGGAATGTAAAGTTTAATTCTGTAATAACTCGAGAAGGTTTTATAAGGTCAAAGTGTGACTCATGTTTATATAAAAAGGAATGTGATTCAAATAAAATATTTTTATTAATATATGTAGACAATCTGTTAATTCTTGGTACAAATGAAAGTGAGGTCACAAAGTTGAAAGCAATATTAAATAAAGAATTTAAAATTAAAGACTTGGGATTAATTTCAGATTTTTTGGGAATAAGTGTACAAAATTTTGAAAATGGTACAACTGCATTATCACAAAGAAATTACTTAGAAAATGTACTTAAAAGATTTAATATGGAGAATTGTAAACCTATATTGACCTTTGGATGTAAATTTTAATACAATAATATTGAGTTCTGATTGTAATAAAGACATAGAAGGAATTTTTAGGCAAATTATTGGCTGCCTTATGTATGCAGTTTCAGGTACTAGACCTGACCAATGTTTTACAGTATGTATGTTTATTTACATTTGCAAACTGTCTGTGTAATCGTTTGGTGCTCAAAGAAGCAATCCTCTGTAAGTTGATCATCTACTGAAGCTGAATATGTTTCAATGAGTATGGCTGCAAGTGAAGCATGCTGGCTTGTTAATTTATAATATGATTTAAATTTTCATGAGGTTAGTCCAGTAAATATATATTGTGAGTTTGTGACAATCAGTCAGCCATTTTAAATACTGAGTCCGTTAAAAGATTGAGACATGTTGATATTAGATACCATTTTGTAAAAGATTTAGTTAAAAATAATAAGATAAACATACAATATATAAGTACTTCAGAACAAATAGCAGACATGCTAACCAAGTCTTTAAGTAAGGATGTATTATCAAAATTTGTAATACAGTGTGGTATAAAATGTTAAACAATTTCTTTTGTTTGTGATGAATAAATTTAGTTTCTTTGATTCAGTTTAAGTATTATATAAACATTGAGAAGGGGTGTTATTTTATATGACAATGTTTATATTAGTTATATTTAAGTTGTCTGTATTGCAGAGAGAGTGAATGTTTAAATATATATGTTGGTAGTATTGATTTAAACTTTCTTTCCTTAGTTCGTTCACTCACTCTCTTTGCTTTGCCCTCCGGTCGCTGAAGTGTGTAGATGTGACTCAGATTGAGAAATAAAATATATTCCAAGTTGTTTTAAATATCTGCTTTTAATTATTAAAACAACATCAAATTGTATGAAGTGACGTTACCGGCAGGTATTGTAGGTTTTGAATACTTAATTATACATGCGAGCAGGTTAATGAATATATATGAATAAATCGCTCGTTTAAAAAAAAAATGTAACACAAAATTTACGAATTTTGACCTTTTACAATAAAACGCATATTCATTGCATGTGTAGAGATTAGGTAGAATTCAACAGCCGTCTCGATACGTCAAAATCGAGCGAGATACCGTAAAATGCTGCAACTTTGCCTGGATTTTTGAAGTTTTTTCTCATTAGCTCCTTAGAAATAAACAAAAGTGTATATTCGTTTAGCTGACATTGAAGAGTGAATCATAAAGCAATGTTAATAGAGTTCCTTATTTCTTAAAATTACATAATACCTTCTAAAATTTGGGTTAGAAAAAGAAGGCAATGTTACTGTCAAACCTGCAACATTGCCTGGTAGAATATTTCAATATTTAAGTAAGGAAGATAGAGCCAAGTGGAATATTAATACTTGCAAACAAATATAATAATAACAACAAATATAAGTTCTAAATACAGCAAGCAATTGGATTTGCCTATAAACGATAGGGTTGGCTCTTTCAGTGGACCATAAAAAGCAGTAGTGGGTGATTATTTTTTAATTTCAAAATTACATAATAGAAAAGAGTAACAAAACGATCTTATTAATAATGATAAAGATAAGATTTATTTTTTTAAAAATAAAGTTTAACACTTATTTTCTAATCCTACCCTGTTATCTATTAGGTGTACAAATAGATTTTAGGACAGTTTTCAAAAAAATCAAGATTTATTAAAAAAGAAGTAAAACACAGTTATTCATCGAAGTAATCTCCATCGCACTGAATGACCTTCAGCCATCTCTCAGGTAACTCGCGGATGCCTTTCGCAAAGAAACTTTCGTCTTGTGAGGTGAGAAATTTAGCGACCCATTTTTCCACTTCTTCAAATGTTTTGAATCGCACGTCCGACAAATCGTTCTGCATTTTCCGGAATAAATGATAATCGGATGGGGCTAAGTCTGGTGAATACGCCGGGTGTGGTACAGCTTCCCATCCAAGCGCTTGTAACGTATCCTTGACCGGTTTACTCACATGAGGCCGCGCGTTGTCATGGAGCAGTTTTACTGGACGTTTTCCTTTACCAGAAAATGGACGTTTCTTCTCAATTTCTTGATTCACTTGCATCAATTGATGAGAATAGCGATCGGAAGTAACTGTTTGACCAGGTTTGAGAAGTTCATAATACAGTACGCCTTTCATATCCCACCATATGCACAGCATGACTTTGTTACAGTGAAGGTGAACATTGCGCTTTGGCGTGGATGTTGTCGGCTCGCCGGGGTCAACCCAATGATATTTGCGTTTCGGATTATCAAAATAAATCCACTTTTCATCGCCGGTCACAATTTTCCACGAGAAAGACTTTCTATGTTGCTTGTTGTAAAGACTAACACAAATGTTAAGACGGCTATTTTTATTTTCTTGAGTCAGAAAGTGTGGTACCCACTTTGTTCCTTTTCGAATCTTACCCATTGCTTTTAAACGATAAGAAACAATTTGCTGAGTTACTCCAAGCTGTTCCGAAAGTTGTTTCTCCGTCTGACAAGAGTTTTCATCCAGCAACGCTTGCAGTTCCTGATCGTCCACCTTTACAGGAGGCCCGGTGCGTTCACGGTCACGAACGTCGAAATCACCTTCTTTGAATCGCTTATACCAATACTCACATGTACTTTTAGATACAATGTTGTCTCCAAGAACAGAACATATCGATTCACACGCTTTCCTAACACTTTTTCCTTGATGGTATTCATAGCGAATGCAGTGTCTAATAAATAGCTTATCGGTCTGCATGTTTAATATATAGAATTTATAGGTTATGTTTATGACTACTTTACGTTTCGATACTACATATCAAGCGCCATCTATGATAAGTGAGCGGGACCTTTGAATTAATTTAGAATGCTGTTATGATACAGAATCGAAGTGTCCTAACACTTATTTGTACACCTAATAACAACAGTTACTTTGTAACAGGGTCAATTTTGATTATAAAAGTGTTCAACTTTTATTACTTTACAAAATAAATCTTATCTTCATCATTCAGCAGCTTATATTGTGCTCCAGATATTGGTAATATATCAATTGCTTTTACAACAGAGTCTTCAGGCACATCATCTTTGTCTGCTATAGGCTTTGTCTTGGTAAATTTGATATCTCCCTTTTTTGTAACATTCATTTTAAATTAGGAAATTGTTTAAAATTTAGCAGCAACATTCACATTTTCTATTTCATCTACATAATATTTCCAGGATTTACCTTTGTAATATCGGGTCAAAACCGTCTGCCCTATATTATACACTTCCTTTTCAGAAATTTTATTTTGTACTTCTGTGTCTGGATTATTTACTAATTCTTGCTTTGGTTCATTAGTCTTATCCATTTTACACTGTAACTGGTCAGCTTCAGTCTTGTTTCTATCATCCTCCTTGCCGTTAGTTTCAGTTTTATATAATAATATTTTTTGTCCATTTTTATTGTCAGTCATATTTAACATTTCCTGTTTAACTTTATTCTCACTCTTACAAATATTGTCCTGTTTTTTATCAGTAAAAGCTTGCAATTTTTCAACAGTTATATTTATGTCTTTCTGTTCAATATCATTCTCAGCTTTACATATATTTTTCTGATTTTGGTTAGTTTTTATGTTATTTGTCTCGTCCTGGTTACCTCAATTATATTAATTTTGTTATACTCACTTTCAGTGTTATTTATATTAACATTTTGTACTTCGTCAGCATCAGTCTCTTGATCTAAAACATAACTGAATGACACATTTGGAAATGACACATCAAGCAATTGGTCATCAAAGCTTACATCCAAAATGTCTGAATCACTATGAATGCTTATTTCCAGGGATGTAGTTGCAGAAGAAGACATACTTAAAGTTTTTATCCTTTTCCTAATTCTCTTTTTATTTTTAAAGACTCTAGAGTAGTTATTTATGACTTAAGAAGCTGTTTTACAGTGTCCGAGGGGTAATACTTCGGCTTTTTATTATAAGTCTAAACTAAATAGCTTTAATTTGACTTTGACAGAGCTAGTAAATGGAGATAAAAAAGCATATGACAATGTTCACTGTTTCTTTTGGACTGAAGTAGATGCTAAACGAGGTTAACGAGCTAACGAAATTGGCTCTTGCATTTGGGAATATTTACAAAATCTGTGTGCAAAAGATGAAGAACCGAAACAAATTATATTTTACTCGGACGACTGCTGTGGGCAGAATAAAAATAAATATATCGCCACATTATATTTGTATGCGGTATCTAATTTAAATATTTCCAGTATAACACATAAATTTATGATAAGGGGACATACACAGAATGAAGCAGACAGTGTGCACAGCCTGATAGAAAGAGAGGTAAAGAAAAACTTAAAAGCAGGTTCAATTTATAGTCTAGACCAGTATGTTACCCTTATTAAAAATGCAAAAAAAAGTAAACCTGCAATTATTAATGTTCATGAAAATACCTCTGAGTCTTTTATCAACTTAAGTCTCTTCAAGAGCAGTGGGGCTACAACTTTAGTGTAGACATAGATGGGAAAACTGTAAATTGGAATGATGTAAAGGTTTTGCAGATGATGAAATCAGAACCATTTCATTTTTATTATAAAACTTCCTACAGTGATACTTATTTTAAACAAGTTGATATAAGAAACAAAAGAAAAAAAATGCACCCAATAACTGCGATTACTCTAGATAAAGCATATAGCCAAAGACAACAGCTAAGTGAAAATAAGAAAAAAGATCTAAAAGAACTACTAACAAAGAAATTGATTCCCTCCTTTTATGCAAGTTTTTATAATTCCATCGTTTAATACTGATGCTACTTATTTTATTTAAGAATGATGAATACTGTTTTTTTACATTTGAATTTTGTTTGTACATTTGAATCTCAGCTAGTGATAATGCATAATGCAAGACTGACTTGCTAATAATTTGATAATTATTTAATGATTATAAAGTATTTAACTGTGAGCTATTGTTTTGTTGAAATATTGTGTAAAACTTAGGTAGTGATTATTTTATATTGTTTTTTTTTATTAGATATTTTTAACTATTTCTATTTAAACTTGAGAATATTTGTACTAGATTGCCTATAATTTAGGTTCCAAAAGGGAATCATGAACATGTGTGGTGGCATGTTAATTAATAATAAATATATATTATGATTGATTATTCAGTGCAAATTTTATTTCATTTTATATATTTTTTTGTATTTCTTTTATTACAAAATGATGCAATAATACAAAAGCCAATATTACCATATTTTGATTAAAAATTCAAAAAGTATTTTGGAATATATTTTAATATGCTCTTGCTAATTTATACAAAAGAGAATTATTTAGAATTGTTGCATGTCTTTTTCATCTACTAACTAGAATATTTTGGCATAAACTGATTTAACTCAAAACTTTTTTTGCTTCAATTTTTAAGGTATAATATAATTCATAGATTTTACGCAATGAAACTCGACCATCGTCAATAATAGCGTCCATATTTTGTACTCCATAATTTTCGGTAAATGTTTCCCTACCTATCGGCAAAATATCAGTTTTCCATTCTGAAATAGGGACTCCAGGTGAAGAGGAAGTTCCTGGAGTCGGCGATTGTGGTGGTACTGCACTTGGACTACTTGTTATAAAGTTCTCAATTACCTCAGTATCCTCGCTATCATTATCCTCGGGCTGATATTCATCATCACTACCATCGCTGAATGGTTCTTCATCGGAATCAGAAATTTCTAAAAAATGCACTAATTCTTCCGTGGTGACAATTCTTCTAGCCATTTTAGACAATATCAAATGAAATTACAACCTCAAATAGTAATGCAAATATTGCGCGGGTAGGTATGTCAAATATCTAATTGCGGTAATAGATAATATAATACTATTGGCTTTCTGTCATCCAATTTATTGTAATATAGTCTGTATGTGCACATGTGACTCATTGAACTTGGGAAAGATTTTTTTTTATTCTACGCCCATGAGTCATATATGAGTCACAAAATTGAATATATAAAACACATTAAAAACAATATTTATTTTAATGAAATATTATTTTTTTAGACAACGTGAATGTTATTTAATCTAAAATATTAGAAAATATGATGGACGTGGGGTAGTCGAAAATTTTATTGTATGGGGACAGTTAAGTTGTTAAGATAAAAGTAACCATTTATATTAAAAGGCCATAGTTTTGTCAATCAAAATCAGTAGTTAAATTATCGAAACACCTAGTAAGTGGTCGCAAACTTTGAATCAAAGACAAGTCGGAATAAGTTGAAAACTATAATCGCCGATTCCCACAAGTTGTAGTTTTTGAGTTACATCTTTTTATTTTTAACCTTTAACTATGGACGCTCCATTTTTGTTACACTGCAACTGCTATGGACGTGCGGCCTCACAGACCGCTATCTTTACGGGCTTTTATTGTTTTTATCGCTTAGAAGACTTACTAAATGTAAATAAAAGATGTAATTTTAATGAAAAAAATATTTATTTTAAACTAAATCTAACTATATAACAATCAAAGGCACTTTTCAAACCTTTAGCTTCAGATCACTTTATAG
This sequence comes from Hemaris fuciformis, assembly GCA_907164795.1. Taxonomy (NCBI): domain Eukaryota; kingdom Metazoa; phylum Arthropoda; class Insecta; order Lepidoptera; family Sphingidae; genus Hemaris; species Hemaris fuciformis. The sequence continues at coordinate 2,888,484 of OU015452.1, forward strand.
GTATATTAAAACAGGAAAATGACTTTTTTTGTAAGTTTAACTTCTTTTAAAATAAAATATAAAGAACAAAGAACTTTAAAAACTTAACATATTATTCTCAAAACTACACATAAAAATTTCGACAAGGGTCCAACTTGGTCATATTTAATGGCAGTCTTTGCATAGCGGCTTAGAGCATTGTAGGCATATTGGCTGTTTACAGCCTTCACAAGTGTGGGTCGTCTTTCGTTTTATATTTGGTGGGCATAGTTTACACGTCTTACGTTTAGGAACTATATTTTCTTCACTTGGTGCCTCTTGGGACGGCATATCAGGGCCCAAAACTCATTTCAGCGTCATAACTAATTCATTTGGATAGGATTTTTCTTTTCAACTTCGGTCAGGTGCAGAATAGATCTGTTCAACATTATATTATGCTGTGGAGTGCGAACTCTTCTGGAAGGTGGTTCTGTAGCCCATTTGTAGCGATTTTTACCATTGTAATACTTCGGGGGACGTAACTATGCTATACGTATATTGTCCTCATCGATGTTCGTTTGCCTGCAGTCGTTGGTTAATCGTTTCATGACATTTTAGTTTACAAAATCTAAAACAAACAAAAATACCATCAGGGTCAATTTATAACACAACGTGGACGTAACCTTCACTCTCCACGGTTGTTTCGCCACTAAAACCGAAGCTACTGAGACCGGCATGCGCGTGGGGTTCTTGGGAAGAGGAGGGCATGAGAATCACAAACTGCAAGCGGCCTGGGAGACCGCACGTCCATAGTTAAAGGTTAAGGGTGCGCAATATACATGTATAGGGTAAACAAAACAGTGATTGATGAAGAGCTCGGCCTTCATCCATCCATTATCTGACAAGCCAATACCCCAATCTCTAGGCACAGACTTTGAATCTCAGGTCGCATTCTCTTTAAGAGGTAAATAATCATAGGTGGTGTTGTTACACCATCCGCCGAAAATGTGAACATTACAGTAACACATGATTTAGCCTGAGCGTGATCAACCTCATACACATTTTTGGTTCCCTTTAAAGCGATAACTTTGGTATTTGTAGTTGTATTAGGTTTCTACCAATGTGTTGTGCGGTCAGCGATTGGTATGCGAGGAGATGTAGCTATCGCGATTTCAAGTAAAAAAAAACCCACACAATTTGGGCGAAGATATAATTAATAGATAGAGGTTTTAACAATTTAAAGACAGAAGGAAGTGAGAAACGGAGACAATAGAACAGGTAATTAGATGGTAGAAATGCGAAGCGAAGAAATAAAAAACGAGGCGCGAGCAAACTATAAAGCAGGTAAGTTTTTTGTCGGACGACCGCGGACAGAATGCCCACTGGCTGCGCCGGCGATCACGACGGAGCGGGGTGCGGGCGCGGCGTGTAGGTGAGGCGTAGCCGGCGGTCCCAATTTATAAGCGGGCGGATAAGCGGTGGCGGATTGCCGCTGCAGTATTCTTTGGGCATAAAATAAATTCGTTTCATCCCCATTATAAACTCTAGATGAATCACTCAAAATATGAAAGAGACCATTTTCTTTCAGATATTCTTCTACTTGTGTAAACCAGTTTCTAATTTGCTACTCTGACAACTTTGAGCTTGCTGAAGTTACAGCCTCTGATGTTCGTATAGAAAGCTCAGGATGCCTCTTCAAAAACAGTTTATACCATCTCTGGCCTGGTGTATTATCTATAAAATTGTTTGGTCTGGGATGTTCATCCAAGTACATACAAATTTATCACCGACATAGTTTGATACGATACGGTAATGCGATATTTTTATAAGAATGCGATACATCGAAGCGTATCGTATGGTCATCGATATTCCGATATATCGTATCGTAACGGGCATCCCTACGACCCGCACGGCCCCCTGTAACGGCCAACCGCTTTTTTTTTGTCCGCGTCGGTCAATGCTGCCTGACGTTAATTATTTCCATAAATAGTGGCTCAAATTGACTATTGTTATTACTAAGTAACATTTGAGTAAAATATAAAAGCATATAAGCAAAAAAGAAGCTAGTAAATAATATGGTAATGGTAAGTATTAGTGTACAAACAAAAAACAAAATTCAAGAATCAGCAATTTAATGTGATTTATCACATCGATATAACAATAGGTCCCTAGTTTAAGGGTTGCTTAAGTACTAATAATAAACTTAAACCTTAATGTTGCAAATGGCTTACAAAAAAATTAAATTATCATTTGCTGTATTTCTATTGTGTGTCTATTGTAGTGATTGGCAAAAACACTAGATCCTGTAGAGCAACCAGCAGATTTAAATATACAATCCAATGTTACACCTTCTCTACACGTCGGAGATGTGGACGCATGACATGACATTCTTTACATCAACCACACTCAGCCATAACTTGCCTTATCCAAATAAACTGATACATTATATTCTGAAACCAAAACCTTAGATTCTAACTTCACCCATTGGGACCAAAAAATAGGATTCTTTTAGGTCAATGGTACGCATAAAATCATTTTTTGAAATCAATTTACAAGTGTTTTAATGTCATCAATTTTAAAATGTTCAGGCGATATAAATATATTTATTTAAGCTTTTTAAATTCAAAATAATAATCTTTGAAAAGAATAGTCCCTTAACTGTTACACATTTTGTAAGTAGGTACTCCAAGTATTAAAAGTCTATTTCAATATTATAAAATTGTTTGATTTAGAAAAAAAATATTTTTAGGAACATATTCCTGGTGAGGAGTCTCTAAAAAAGGGATATTATAACCCTTGAGCCAAGATAAGACAACTTTGTCTTCGAACAGGCGCCTTGGCTGGAGGACGCTGTGGAGGTTTCGGTTTGTACTGCTGTGTCTGGTAGTGATATTCGCCCCCCCCTCCCCCTGTTTGAACTGAGTCATTAAATTTTTCTCCAAAAAAGAATTCATCACGTTCTTGGGTTCAACTGTCTTTCCTATATTTTTATCAAGATTCGGAATTACTAGCTTTTTTCTGGTGACTGTGTCTTGATGATGGTGGTCTATTAATAAGCGTGTGACAACACTGATTGTTGAAATTATACTTATTTTATCAACACCACCTTTAATCAGTTTGTCTGTAGCAACAAGGCGGCTATTGCAATAATTGCTAAGACGTGAAAGATATCGACTAAGAAAACGGACGGAAGAAATAGTAAGCGTGAATATACCGCTTTCTTCTCCCAGTTCTTCTCGCTTATCACGCTCACGTGTAGAGGTGGGTAAAGCAATACGATTACGAAATCGCCGGATATTGAAGGCTCAAAATCAGTTTTTGATAGAAAACGGACGCTCTCTAAATATAGGATGCGAATAATAAGTTTAAAAAAAAGTAAAGGACAGAAGATTGTCATAAATATTAGTTTAAGAAAAAGGATACATGAATTTTTAATCAATGACGAAAATAGCAGACTAACAGCTAGTAAAAAGGAAACGATCATGCACAGGAAAGTCAAAAAGCAAATAGGTTTTTTAATTAATGATACACTTTTAAACCTTCATAAAAAAAATTAACAATAGGTAAGACTGGTTTTAATATCTCATACGAAACATTCCGCCGACATCGTCCATTCTGGGTAATGTTCCCTAAAGCTGCGTCAAGAAATACTTGCCTGTGTGCCGTTCATACGAATAATGATTACATTGTTCGAGCCTTACACCAAAATAAGATATTAAATCATTATTCTGCCACTGATTTAGCAAAATCTCTTTGCTGTAATAATGCTTTTAGTGTTTCTTGCTTGGAACGAAAATGTCCACAATGTTCTGAGAGAGTTCCAAAGTACAATTTTCTAAATGGCACTGGTACAATAATTGATCTAAGATGGGGTAACTAAGAATTGTACTATAATAATTAAAGGCAATGAGAAGATTTGCAAGAAAGCGTAAAGACGTCGCATCAATTGCTTGTTAATATTTTAAATAAAAATCTACCTATATTCATGCAGCATCTTGCCAACATCACGCTCTAAAACTCAGAAAACAAAGTCTTTCGCCATTCGAGGGATTACTTCATATAGACTATTCAGATAACTATTCTTGCAAGTACGGATCTGAAATTCAATCAGCCCATTTTGAAGTATGACACATGACATAGTAAAAACTACGTCTTTCTGTTCAGTATCTGAAAATATGAGACCGATCCCGTCCTTATTTGCGCACATCTGAAACCTACAATTGAAAAATTAAAATTATATCGCCACATTTGAAGGAATTACATATTCTAAGCGATGGGTCTACAACGCAATATCGGAACAAGACTATGTTCCATTTAATTGTAAATTATGTGAGTAAAATCTCCAATGCAGAGAGGATCGTGTGGCATTTTAGTGAAGCTGGTCACGTTAAGGGGGCACCTGATGGTGTTGGTGGCTGCGTAAAACGGACGCGTGATATTTATTGTTGCCCATGGAAGAGATATCTCAAATATTGACAGTTTTGTCAGTTGTTTGAAGGACAATTGTAAAGGTATTGTAAGTGTTTCGTGATCACGTCGGGTTAGCCGATGTAGGTGTGCTTGAGGATCGGTGTAAATGAAACACTTACTACAGTTCAAGTAAACTTTTCAAACCTGAATTTCAGTCACTTCGACTATTTTTTTTTAAATATAGCTTGGAGTGTATTAAAAATTCACAAGAAAATTCATAATGGGATCTCTATTAGTTTCGGAGTTAAAATAATTAATACATACGCGTACATACGCGTCGCAGTGGGTGTGATATCTGGCGCTAGCTTACGAGAGCTCATAGATCAGTCGATGTGCGCGAAACTACATGTCTTGTATAATTGCTGTGGTATTATAATTATAACATAATAAAACAACATTGTGATAACGCAAAAACTAATTTATTTTGTAATTTTTACTACTTTACAATCGTAATATATTCTATGGAAGATCGAGCCCAGTGGAGTGCCATAGGAGAGGCCTATGTCCAGCAGTGGACGTAAGAGAGGCTGATGATGATGATATGCTAGAACTGGTCCTTTTCACAAGAAGGCCACTGGTTGTTGGAATAAAGCTGTGAAACCTTTTGGTTCCAGGAATGGTGACTGTAGACGCAAACCGGGGTTGCAAAAAAAGTCTCTGGCGTTGTATATCGTCTTTAGAACAGAAGTACCTAAATGGCTGTTTGTTTTAAAGAAGATTTTTTCCACTCGTATAATCGTATTGTTGTTACAATTGCTTTACTTGAAGGTAACTGTAGACTTTCACGCGCAGCTAAACGTTTGAGATTCCCTCCTAGACCATCGCATGGCTCCTTTTCGTGAGACGTTGCATGAAAATGCAACTCTACATCTGCATTATAATCTTCTTTGTAATAAAATAGATTCACAAAGTTGAATCTATTTTTAAAATGTTGGAGAACCCCGTCGGTTATGTATATAATTTATGATCCAACTTTTGAGTTTTCTAAAAGATGCTTGTGTACTACCTTTTGGAAAGCATAGAAAGTGGCTCTGTCATGTTTCAAGTCGTCAGAAATCATAACAATGCTGCCGTGCTTTACTTCATTACCGTCTCTGTAGTAAAAAAAAATGTGTGTATGTACTTATGTACACGCGTTAGAAGTTATACTTCATACATAAATATATATTTTCTTAAATAATATAATAATATATTATAAAATAATATTTTAATAACTTCATGGTGTCGGTTTTTCATGACAGTGTGCGCGCGCATCGTAATAACTTCAAAAATATGTCAATCCCTTTTTATTACTGTCACTATTCTACATTCTTAAAATTTAAAACAAACTTTTTCTGAATAACTTTTTGGTGTCGGTGTGCGCGCGCATCGTAAAAAATCACTCGTCATCATTTTTCCCTAACGCGCCAAAAGAAGTATAACTTCAAAAACGACGTTAAAAGCGTTGCCTGTTCATTGTTCGAATGAAAAGATTGAGCAGCATCTTGGACAACAAAACTATAATTTTCTGCAAAATCACACTGTAAGAGAATTCGACCTTCATCGAGTCTCCTTAAGAGTTTTTTAATAAAGCGCCTGTTCCTCTACAATGTAAGCATGAGGTTTCAAAAGGTTCAAAGAGTCGCATAACTCATCTATAAAATTATGAGAAGATAAAAGTTGAGTAGATTTCGTGAAGCGGTCTGTGCTAATCCATTTGTCATACTGCACGTCTGTCACTTTATTGTTATCAAATATGGTTGTGTTCTTGAATTGCACTTAAGCCCGGACAAGAATTGCAGTGTTCGTTTGGCGGTGTCTTTGTAGTCATTAAATGACACGAAAGTGTTGGATTGGGACACATCTTATTGCGAAGGCAATCCTTATATGATGAAAGTTCCAGGTGTAAGATTGGCAATGTCTCCTCCATTCAACATCAACTTTACATACTTTTTTCCTCAACAATTACATGGCCAGGTAAGTGTTATAAAATAAATTGACACTTAATTAAAAAAAATAGGTAACTAAAAAAATATTAATTCAATGAAAAAGTTACTAAAAAATGATAATTATATATTTAGCAATAATTTATAACCTTAATATTACGAGTTTTGATCGGGACTACTCGTTGACCTCACAAGATTCTCTGACCGCGCGCTCTCCGCATTCTATCTCGAAAACAGTTCGAGGTATGAAAAAAATGTTATATACAAAAGTTGTATAGAATTTTATTCTCTACAATATTTATAACGAATAATAATACCGTAAAACCCATATAAAACGAGATATTTTCAAAAAATGTAAAAAAATACGATTTTTGCGACCTTTGACCCCTGAAATTAAAACTTGCGGACATCCAATTTATATGTGAATTTTGAAAACAGTTTTAGGATGCCTCAATACAAGTTTTGACGTGGTAATATACTGGGTACGTTGATTTTCCGAGGTCAATCCCCTAAAATGACTGGACTATATCTCGCATTTTTATCAGATAGCACCCCTTATTTGCGGCTATTATTTTGCAGGCAGACATATATCATCATATTAGAAAAAAAAATCAGCTTTAATTTGATATAAAAAGCATCCGTGTACGTAATGATTGTAAATATAGTCCAAAATATTACCTGCTTACACCTGGCTGCGAGGTAGTTGCGGCTGAGTGGGCAACGGCATCTATAGATTTTAGAATTCTTTACATATAGTTATGGCGTGGATGATATTTTATTTAAAAAACAAGTGAATAAAATTCTTTTTCGAATATTCTGGAACTTGCCCAGTTGGAGATGAACTAGGTTTGCGGAAAGTTGTTTTTTTTTATAATTTACAGACTGGCTGTTGGAAAATTTATTTAAAATGGAAGGGCTATCATGCAAAGCTTTAGGTCGGAGTGATGTCAGGGTATCGGCATAAGATTTTGTGGATAGAGGGACCAATTTGTTAGCCTCTGCGTAAGATAAACTCTGCGCCATATGAGTTTTTATTTCCTTTTGCCTCAACAACTCAGGGCAGACTTTGCTTATGGCAAAATGATGACCAGTGCACAAACAACAATAAGCATGTTCATTAATATTGCAAGACTGTCCAGAATGGGTTTGTCCACATTTGTAGCAGCAAGGAGTGGATATACACTGCATTTTAGCATGACCAAACTGACAACAATTAAAACATTGAATTGTAGGGTAAATATATAGAATAGTGTGTATTCTACTGCAGTATAACATATAAAAATTATTTTAGGCAAAACTTGTCCATCAAAAGTAACCACCATTGTTTGTGACGGTTTCCATACAACCTCTCCATCTACCGATGTTTTAAAATTCAACCTTCTTACTTTTAAAATTGAACCACAACCTATTGGAACTGAAGCATTCTCAAAAACATCTTCTGGAGACCACTCGGCTGGTACTCTTCGTACTAATCCCATTCTTGTGACATTAAATAAAGGAATAAACGCATTAAAATTATTTTTGCTAAGACTTTCATGAAAGATAAAAGAATTGACATCTAAATGAGTTGAGAAAGCCAGCGAAATTTTATTCCTCCCAATTTTTTTTACACTGCCATTTATAATATTTTTGAAATTGCATCTCTTTAAAAATGCAAGCGGATGCAATACGGAGGAGTCATCTGGCGAAGTTATATTTTCTTTTGGACATGAATAATGTAGGGAGATCTATAACTCCTATCATAAGATTTCCTTCCTACGGTTTTCGCGGGAATCTTGGTCTGAGGAGAGTCCTTTTCAATTACCGAGTTTGTGTTTTCTGGTTGCAACTGCTTCAACTCCAGATGGTCGGAACAGGCACAATCAGATAATGATTATGAACCATAAGCCCCTTGTTTCTTTCTTCTTTTATTACAAATTTTACATACATATATGTCGGCGACTACGTTTAAAAGGACGGGACGAAACCGAGCCGTACGTCTCTATTCCTGACTCGGAGATATAAGTATATGTGGGTGAGGTCTGTATATGATTCTATTGCACATTCTTTACTTACGAAATTGCCTGCCGGGGGATCAAATCCCCCCAGATCAGGTGGATCTTTCATTTACAAAACCCTAATGATTTTTAAAAAAAACTTACCAGAATGATGAAATTATAAAACTACTATACTAAATAACTACAAAAAGATATAAACAAATTATGCTGATAGACACAATTACAAAAAATAAAAATTTAAAGTATTGAAAAATACGTCCACTTAGTTCAAAGTTTCCCGCGCTTTTCCAATTTATAGTTATTTATATAAAAAGTAAAATTTGAAAAACAAATTTATTCTAATAATCATTTTAAATAGTAATAAAACGCACTTCGACAGATGACAGTTAACGTCAAATATCTTATAACCTTACTTAAACAACAAATTAGGGCTTTATTATATTTTTTTAAATATCGGATTTTCATCATATTTTTAAATATATCAATATCGATATTTCGATATTTTTTCCGATTTTGTTTAAAAAGAATAATCGTAAGTCAGTTCAAAAATAATTTAGAGTTTACAATTTTTTATTTATCAATAGAAAATTCACTTGTTATATTTTTAAAGCAATCTTTAATGTAGAATACATTCTGTATGTCCCTGAAAGGTAATAATTTAAAAATACATGATATCATATATCTGAATACCAAAAGAAACTAGAAAATACATATTTAAAAGAATTCTTGCCTCTGTCATGTAATGGTACCTTGTTTCTTGTAAATGATTTATTAATATAGCTTTTGTTATACTGTATCTTTGTACTTTTAAATCAGTTATCTAAAAAATAATAAATGTTTGAAATCAGCACTAAATATAAAAAGCATAGCATATAATTTTTAGGAATTGAATCTACCAAGAGATCTAACTTATTCACTTTAAATCTTAAGGGTAATTTATATCGAGGGCATGCTATATGAATGAATTGTTTTGATCCTTCTTTTTCAACACAAGAAAGAGGTAAATTATCTTTAATGATCATGTAGACTAAACTTTGGGTGATTGCAATATAGCGCTCCCCTCCATCTGAAATGAAAATAAATATTTATACATAAGGTCAAATGTAAAATTTGTTTACAAATTACAATAAAAAATTCAATTATCATCATAACTTGCATTTTTTTCAAACAATTGCAACAGTTTGTTGTTTTAATTTCGTTGACGACATATTTTTGGTTCTTCACTATTTCCATGTAACTAACTAGATTTTGAATGAATTAATATGAAATATGAATAAACCTGTGCTTTTCTTCTTCACTACTCGTATAACAAGACAGTATTTTTTCATAATCTTTCTTTTTAACTTCTCAGTTCTCGTTGGCGCGTTGCTAATTCCAATTTCCAGAGTAGACTATATTAGTATAATACCTTTTAGTATTAGTATACTTACACATATTATACTTTTAGGAAATAGGAATGGTCAATGGAGAAAAGAGGGATTTCCCGCGTAAATCTTCCTTATATAGCACACTAACGCCATCTTGTTTCGTTCGTTCAGATACTCCCAAAATCCAAATCCCAATAATACTATAATAATTATAGAAGAGATACTAAACCTGTTAACGCTGACAGTGACAATAGTGGGTAAAATAGATACTAGCTATCCAGATACGACCAGTCGTTTCAGGATAATATGAAAATAAAAACTTATTTAAAAAAAATATCGAATGTCGATATCTACATATTAATATCGAACTATCGATATAACGTCCAAGAAAATATCGGTAATAAATATCGATATTTCCATATTTTATCAACAGTCCTACAACAAATCACTACGGCTCTGTCAGCTGTCACGTAACGGTGTAGACCTAGTTTGCATTGAATTTGGTAATTTTGAGTTCTGAATTCCGTGTTTAACACTTTTGTTTATAAACCTCCGTATACCCCGTATCCCACAGCTCTTATCTCCGCCTCTAGTGTCACGTCAAACGACGGTCAATAACCCCAAGAAAACCATCACAGATTTGGATATGGCCTCAGCCTCGATACATAGGATACTCATCCAGACATGATCATTGGCATTAGTTCCTATTCGGACACAGACAAAAGACCATGTATAGTTCAGATTTCTAGATCTGAACCTGACCTTGCTGCAGGACTATCCATCCGGTCTAACAAAGGAGAATGCCCATAAGCAGTATCGCATGATTTTAAGTTGTGCCACAAGTTAGTAATATCAACAATTCTTGTCTTTAATTTTAATGATTTTATATCGTATTAGTTAACCCTACATTTGCCGGATTAAAAAATACAAAGATAAATAGTATTTCTATTTATTTACCTACTACCTACAGTGTCTGTTTGTCGTTTTATTACGCTGAGTTGTCATGATAAAAGAATATATCAAATCGACCTTTAATTTATTTGATCATTTACTATTAAGCAGAAATTACAATTATTATATTGTTTTAAGCTGTCACTAGATCTTGCTAGTGAGTTCGCTAGCGTGAAAAGATAATAATAAGACTTATTCAAATAAAAGTAACTTACTCTTTGGCAATGCTCGGTGGTGGTTGCTATAAGTTTCTGTTTCTACTACCACACGCAAACATTTTTAAAGCACTTCACAGATTTATGCTTTGCGCACATTGCTTTTATCAAAGTGCTTATTTGCAACAATCACATCAATTAATAGCTCTGTATTTATTTTCATTAAAGGATTATAGCAAGTATTCTAATAGTGTATATTTTTCTCTGCTGTATATTTTTAATCATACGTTGCATATCCTGACAGTATAATGATAACACAAAAATATTTTCTGTAAAAATAATGGTCATGAGAAATATCGATTATAAGAATAATAAATCGACTTATTCACTTGGCAACATTGAAATTGGTTGGCGGCCGGGATAATGTCATTATATTATATGTTTATGCAAGAACGGCCGTTACGTTTGTTTTTCGCAAAAGTAAACATTCCAAGTGTGGTTATTAGTTATATAATATTAATAAGTAGTGATTTTGAGAAAGAGACTCCATATAGGTAACTTACTTTAAAATCGAGATAGAGACTCCTTGTACTATTTATTGTGAAAAGTGGTTGTGAGACAGAGACTCTTTATATCACTGTTCTCGTATTATGGTAATATCAGTTCGCCGGTGTGTTAATTGTACCCTTCGGCTACGTTATGGACCTTTGCAGGCATTGAGAGAAATCAATGAAATCATGTACAATACTCTATGTGGATTTCTTCCTCGCCGGTAAGTGAATTCAAAACTGTATTCTTATTAAATGTTAAGTAATCTAAAAATGTATTACTATTAGTGTTTGAAAAGTTGGAACTCTGTCTTCTCTCTGGAGGTGGTGACTACAACACAGTCATTGTCAATGTAGTTAACAGCTACATTGTATGTTATATGTAAACACAGATACTCTGTTTATGCTCCAATGAAGATTTTCAGGTTTTTATTTTCAATACTTTATTGTTAGGCCATACTATTGTTACTGTGATGTTTATAACTATTCTAATTGCCTGCTTAAATGTGCTATTCAAGACACAGGGATATATATAATCCCCAATACTTAAACTGGTACCTATTACTAGCTTTAACTTAGGAACTAAACCTGGAATTTCAGACATAACAAGCAATACACAATCAACTGCTTCACAGAGGTAGTATAATACTAGCCTTTGAATTTAAATACAAAGTCTTATTGTAAACATATATTTTCACAGATTTCACGGGATGGCATTCTCTGCATGGAGTGTTATGCTGTTCTTCAAGTTGGCTCACTTCAAGCTCCTATATTAAGACATTGAAATGTATGTTGTATATGTGGAATATCTGTACTGTGCATACAATCATAAAGAGTACCTCCCAATTGTCAAGAAAGGAACATTACTCTTAATTGGATATCTCTTCATGTTAAATGAAAATCCCTGTTTTAACTTTTATGAAATATTTCACATTACTAACAATTATATCCATTTTCCAGATCTCACATCTAAAATGTGTGTGCAAAGCTTGTTGGATGGCAGCTAGGAGAACACTACAGCGATAATTACAGTATGATGCTAATCATTTAGATCATGCTTTAGATGCTCCAACAATATAAGATGTGCCAGGTTTACATGTGTCAATACAGCAAATACACTAAGGGCTATCTCTGGTTAGCTGCTTAGCGGGCAAACACACAGTGGGCTGTTGTGCCCACATAATGACTATTGCTTGGTACTTGAGTTGGGGATGGCATAATAATATTACTACACCAGCGCCATTCCTAGACAATATTTTTGAAGAAGAGTACATGGAATAATAATGATATTAAAACTTTACTTTGACTGCCTACTTATGTGGTTTTATTATACTTTGACCCTTTAGTTACCATGGAACCCTGCAAATTATGCAAGTACTATTTAGTTTTATTGATAGGGTATGTTAATTACAACACTATGCACAAGTTTTCATTGTGGCACAAAAATATTTGTGCTGATACTAAGTTGTATAGTCAGTTGGGCATTGCCCTTTGGACAGTTGTTGTTTAAAAATAATATTAAAAATATAAAACCTGATGGTGTTAAGGTGTGTCCAAACATTGAGCGGCAATTGAGCGCGGCTGCCGCGCGCGGCCTGCCGCGCTGTTATTGGACGACTGCCGCGCGCAACGCGTCTGGCTACCTGCCGCGCACGAACATTCTTAGGGGTGGTGTAACTTCCATACATTGACGCTCCACAAAAATATTCATAGATGGTGCTGCCACCTATGTGCAGTGGAACTGAAATTTCTACGTAATTTTACATAGATTCCGATAGATCGAGCTAGTTTAGAACAGAATAACTAAAGTAAAAACAGTATTCTTAAAAACTACATATAGTTCTTTGTTAAATTAATTTAAAAATGATAACTTATAAAAAAAAAAAACAAAAAAAAAGTAGTAAAAATAATTTACTATTTCTTACATATACTTGTAACGTGAAACGAAACGTAAACGAATCATAAAGTTTAGTATTTTAAAAGTTGTGAACTTCTTGCCAAAATTCAAATCACTTTCGTTGCTTGCTTCGTGGTGTTTAGTTGTTTCGTATTGCGTTTTTTTTTCGACCTACGGACTGTGCTTTTTAACTTGATATCTGCTATAAACGTTTGACCTCGCTTTTCTCCCGGACCCTGTGATAATATACATAAACGATTTACCTAACGCCGTGCATATTGGACTCAGTTTTTGCCTTTGATTTGGATACGTTGAAATTTCTACAATGCCGAGAAAGTCTGCTTTCAAATGCTATTTTGGATGCAATCCTCTTAAAGGTTGGTACACCTCTGATACTTTTAAAATAAATAGGCGCAATATATTATTGGTTTAAAATAAAATAACTTTTAATGTATTATGACTTAAAACTTTCTTGCAGGAAGAGTTCATAGCTTTCCACCTTCGGAATATCCTTACTCAGATAAATTCCAACAGTGGAAAATGATTTTGAGTGAAGCAGATAGAGCAAAAGGTGATAAATACATACGCTACAACATACGCATATGTGATCACCATTTTGAAGACTTTTATCTAACATGTACTGGTCGTCTTACCAAAAATGCTGTTCCAACATTAAATATTGGTATGTATATTAATTTTTAAGGTGAATATTTTCCATTATTGGCCAATACTACAAATCTATAAATAGACATAAAAAAATAGTTGTAGTATACTGTATATACCATCCCACAATCTATATTATAGTATAATTTAAGGTGTTTCATTTGTTTTGAAGTTCTGATCCTTGAAAACTTAGTTCATATACATATATTTTTTTCAATTTGTACAGAATTTATGTATTGCCTCATTCTTGTAACTGAGGAGTTGCTTGGCCTAGTGGCAACATTCATAAGCTGCCGAATCAATAAGGTCCTTGGTTCGATTGATTTTATCTAATAGCTTCAGTCAATTAGTGAAATAGGGAACATTTTTCCCATTTCACTAATTGTAGATAAGGTTGTCTGGGATTGGAGTTTTTGCTTGATATGGTGATAGGTTCAATCTATCACATCATGAGATGGAAATTGTAAAAACTAGGAGGACAAGTTGTGCCTTTGCCTACCCTATGAAAACATTAAGCTTAATGTGTATGGAGATGTAATGATCATTATGGACAGAACATCAATATTTTTCTCTATCATAACACCCTGGTGTATTACATAACACAATCAGTATTCGAATTTTCTTTGTTTCACATGTGCGTTATGTGTCTAATGACTACTTATATTTACTTTATAACATGTTAATTTCAGCCTCTACGTCAACTTCATATTTTGTTGAGCCAGTTACAACATCTCACACTGCACAAGCCACTTCCGACCAAGGTAAAGATTATATATATATATAGATAATTTATAAAACAGCCTTTGTGGCGCAGTAGTCGAGAAAGTGTCTGTGTAATATGAGAAGCTTCAGATTCGATTGCTGCACCTAGACAATTATTTTTTGTGAACAAAATATGTTTTCATTTTTTGTATTGTGAGACCATAGTTTTCATAATTTCTGACACCCACTCCACAATACTCATATTTTAGTTAGTGTAAGGTCAGGAGTATATGTGAAAGTTGGGTATATTTATTTATTTATATAAAATGAATATTTTTTAAACAAACAATTGTATTCATTGCCAGTGAATTTAAAATCAAATAGCTATCATTTATTGTGAAATTAGTAATATATACCTTATTAAACATTTGATAAATGTCTGGAGAGTGATTGTAGGAAATGTTTACATTGTAAGTGTGTTTGATTGTGTAATGAATACATAAACACATAGCAATAATAATTTTAATAAGAAGTAATGAGTTTGTAGCTGTGGCATCACTGACTTATACTTCATGATAATAATCCTTGTTACAAAACAATCTGCCAATTACTTTTTGTTTGTACTTAAAAAAAAACTACTATAATTGCTGTTTTATGGTACTATTTTTTTTTTTGGATTCTAATAGTGCCAAATCTTGTTTTTGTTTAATTTTCTGTTAATTGTTTTTAAAAAGAATATAACTTTGTTTTGTTTTTTTTAGGCGAAAACCATTGTTAACAGCTGTCTCGCAAAAACTTTTGCACTATTGTTTGCATCCACCTTTAAAACAATAAACTTAAAGAAACAAAAAGTTAAACATAGCAAGGTTCATTGCAAGTTTATTGTTTTAATGGCGTCCGCAAACAAAAGTTATTGCGAGACAGCTGTTAACAATGGTTTTCGACTAAAAAACGAAAAAAGTTCCATTCTTTGTATATAATTCAAAAAACTATAAACAGAATATTAAACAAAAACAGGGATCAGCACTATTAGGATCCATAAAATAATAGTACAATAAAATAGCAATAATAGTAGAAAAGAAATTTAAGTACAAAAAAATAATAATTAGCAATTTGCATTGTAAAATAATTATTATAATGTGCCAATAACACCACAAATCGTATAACAGTCGGCTGTACTGTAATCTCAAGTCAATAGGTTATTTTGTTCAATGATTGGTATTGCTGTAGTCAATAGTTAATTATGGTTAATAAATTGCATACTTTTTTCTTTTAAGGATCGACATCTATACATATTGAACCAATATGTCAGGATCCACCAGTGTCAAAGCCCTCGAGATGTATTTCTTCCAAAAGAGGTCAGTACCTTTATGTTTTATCTTATTAAAAGAAATTGATAAAAAAATAATTTAATAACTTTATTAATTTGTATATAAAATATTGTTGCACACAACTACTATGATATATATATGTACATGAGACTTGATTAATAATTTCGGTAATATATTGCGGTTTAAAGATTTATTGTTTCTCTTATTTCAGGCTTCCAATACATAAAAGTTGACCAAAATAAATATATAAAACAGAATGCTCAATTGAAAGTAAAGCTTTTAAAATTAAAGTCCAAATGTAAAGATATCAGCGAAAAAGTTCGGCAAGCTGCAAAGGTTTCTCAATGTAAATCTTTTTTAAAAGCTGTTGAAAACCTCCCTGAAACTGCTAGAATTTTCACAAGAATGCAATTAAAAAAGACATCTGTAAAACCGAGGGGAAGAAGATTCACGAATCAAGAAAAAATTTTATGCCTTACAATATACAAACAGAGTCAAAAAGCCTACAAATTGTTACAAAGACTGTTTGCATTGCCATCAAGAAGAACAATACAAAAATTATTGAACCATATTACTATCAAACCTGGAATAAATGACATTATCACAGAAAACCTGAAAAGCGCTGTAAGGAAATTACCGCATGAGAAGAGGCTATGTACGCTCATATTTGATGAAGTTGCATTAAGTCCGAGTTTACATTACCATAAATGTGGCGATCAAATTATTGGTTTTGAGGACTTTGGTTCCCATAAAACCAACAAGATTGCTGACCGTGCATTGGTTTTTATGATCAAGGGTTTAAAAGGGAAATATAAACAGCCAATCTCTTTCACTTTCTGCCAGAGTGCAACGAAGAGCGGAGATTTAAAAATGATAATCCAAAAAAATATAAAAGCCGTACATAGCACGGGGCTCAAGGTTATTGCCACAGTTTGTGATCAATCTACATCGAATATGAGCGTCATAAAAAGCTTTGTAAATGATACTAAAAGAAAATATATACTGGAAGGCAAAGAATGTAGAACTTCAGCCTTTGAAATTGATGGGACAAAAATATTCCCAATATTTGATCCCCCACATCTACTTAAAGGATTAAGGAACAATGTCCTTACAAAGGATTTAAGATACATCCAAAACGGAGAGATAAAACACGCAAAATGGAATCATTTACAAATGCTCCTTGATGCTGATCCAGGCGAACATGATGTCAGGTTGATCAACAAATTGACTGAAAGTCATGTTGTACACGAGAAAATACCAAAAATGAAGGTAAAGAATGCAGCCCAAGTATTCAGCCAGCAGGTGTCCTCAACAATGAGATTCTTAGCAAGTAAGTATTTATTTTATTGACCGACCGAAAGTTTCGGTTTCCTTTGAAAAACTAGTTTCGGTCGTACACTAATTTATTTATTTAAAACTTTATTATACATCAAAGGGACACACGGTAACAGGTAAAAAAAAACTTAGAACATATGTTGGTCTTATTGGTCTTGGCAATCTCTTATAGACAGCCATTAGATATAAAAATACTTTAAATACTTTATTAATTTACTTTAAATAAATAGTTGTGCAGGGTGCACATAATTAAAACGAAGCCATTGTCCATTCACAAAAACTAATATATCATTTACACTAACTGATTAACTACTAAATTAAGATTTAACCAGTCTTATAATAGGGATAATAAATATGTTATGCACTCATATGCTTTAGTCGAGGATATTATCATGAAACAAAATCACCTCATATATTCTCTGGCAAGTAAAACCCAAAGGAAGTAAAAACCCTTTGAGATTTATTTAACTTTTGTTCTTTGGTATTTTGGATATGGTATTCACTGTACAGCAGTACTTGTCAACAAGTATGAAACTTTCTTATACAATCGATCATATTATAATTTGTGCGATATTTTGTATCGCAAAGTTTTATTCAATTATTGTCTACAAAGAAATAGTGCTACCTATTTATTAAAAAATGAATGCCAATTATAATTTATATCATCCAGTTACACTAAAGCGGCAATTATTAGAATAAATTTTATTTTCCTATTTCAACTCGTAATCATAGTTTTTATTATTATTACAGATCACAACATTCTTCCGAAGGAGTGCGTCGGTACAGCAGATTTATTATTATTCTTTGACAAATTGTTCGACTCGTTTAATGGCCATTCGTATCAAAGCATGGAAAAAATATATAAGTGTGCCCTTAAAAAAAACTCACCACACCTCAAATTGTGGAATGAATCTTTAAAGGTATTGAAATCAATGCAATTTAAAATAGAAAAAAAACTAAGGGATGGTACAGTTGCTATAAAATTTACGCAAGTACCATCCATTAAAAATTGGATTGCCAATATTAATGTTTACAAAGAAATGTTTACTTATTTACATGAGACATATAATGTATGTAGTCTGTTGACAAGAAACATTAACCAGGATCCATTAGAAAATTTTTTCTGCAACATTAGAAGTAATGGCATTAGAAATACGTCTCCAACTTGCTCGCAGTTTATTGGAGCATTTAAAACATTACTAGTGAATAATTTAACTTCTCCACACTCAATTGGAGCAAACTGCGAGCAAGACAATAGTAAAATGTTAAAGCCATTAAAATCATTGCTGAAAAATAAAGAAAAAGAAGCAAGAGAACAACCCACAGACAGAGTTTATGTGGATTCTATAATTAACCAATTCATGCAAACATCACAAATGGAAAATTATCGGAACATAACATCGAAAGAATCAAAAAGATATGTTGCGGGCTATGTTGTCAAAAAAGCTTTGCAAAAAATTTCAAAAAGATGTCACACTTGCCGAATGCATTTAATAAGCACAGTGCCTCCGACTCATAATGATTATATATTAGAAAGGGATTATACCCGAAGATCCCTTAATTATCCATCGGAGGCACTGTGCGAGTATGTAGATGATGTTTGCATGATAATCCAAAATATATTAAATGAAGAACCACACCAAAAATGTCTGAGGGGTACAATTAAGGAAATTGTCAATATATTTTGCAATGTATCCTATTTCTCTTGCTTGGATCACAAAACGAGAATACAAAATTTCCTAATGGACACTGTGTTTAATATTATTGTTAATAGCTGGTGCACTAATGTCAACAGAATACTCAAAGGTAAAAGTAGCATCTGTCAAAACAATAATACAAAAATACAAGCACTGCATTATTATAAGAAAAACAATAAAAGGAAATGAGAAAAACCATCTTTTATTTCAATGTGGAATATTACAGTTTTTTACAAGTTTGATTGTTGAAAAAATAAATGAAGGCTTTTTTTAAATGTATTTATTTTGTAGAATAAGTAAATTCTTGTGTTTCGAAATAAAGGTTGATACAATAAACAACCATATTTCGAGAGACATTTGAACTTGGGCTAGCATACACAAGTTAAGAATTTATTTATTCCTTTCAACATCAAATATAACTATCTCAAATATATTCTAGAGAAAAAAAAATAGTCCTTTTTGAGCGCCATCTAGCGGGTGTGTGCGGATAAAATGTATAAAAATCAGCGCCATCTATCCGCAATGGTACTTGCTTTTTACGAAATGAAAACATGAGTGGCACATCTATCTCAGTTATTAGTGTATTATCTATGATTCTTAGTAAACATTCGGTAGTATTTGTGTTTGGACGTATTTCTGCGCACAAATATGGACAACGAAATATCTATTCGTTTAATTGAAAAGTATGGATCTTTCAAAGAGTTATGGGATCCTCGACAAAAAGAATACCATAATAAAAACAAACGTGAAGACTTGTGGAATGAAATAGCCAACAATTTTGATCTTCCCAAGAAGGAATTAAAGTCTAAAATGAAAAGTCTTTTAAGTTCCTATAGACGAGAAAGGAACAGAGAAAAAACAAGCAATACAACTGGATCGGGTTAGTTATAATCTTTTAATAATTAATATAATGTAACCAATATTGCTTAAAATATAGACCTACTTACTATACTCAGGACGCAATTGTTATTTATTCTAGTTTTTCCTTTAAACTAAGTGGGTACATATTATTTTGTTGCAGGTAGAAACAATTCGTACACATCGAAATGGTTTGCTTATGAAGCATTTCACTTTTTACAAGATTCTCTGTCATTTTTTCTGTCTATTGATTAGAAAAAAAGATTTTCCAAGAAAAAAAATGCTTTATGTTTTTCAAGTGCGTAGTTTTATCAGTGCGCCTGCGTGTAGAACTGCGCGCGCATTTTTGTTCTATACAATGAACGCAATGCTAAACGGAACGCCGAACACTGCTCACCGAAATTATTTGTTGGAGTAAAATCGCGATTACTTACATATCAAACGAAATTAATTAACATATCAATTTATTGCGCGAGATATTTTGTTTTTTTGTGCACTAAGCGAGAACGTAGACCTAAATTAAATTACGCGGTAAGTTCGAAAGGGTTTCTTTTTGAATAATATTCGCCAAATTAAGATTTGTAATTAGTTGATAATTTGTCACTAAAGTGTCAAATAAGTGTACGGATTTCCGCACATCTTGCAATTTTATATAGTTCGTGAATGAGGTACGAGTTAGTTAGCGTTTGGACACCGTCGCGTTCGCGTAACTCATAATAAAGCAATGACAGTATAACATCTTTTATTTGTACACCTCGTACAAATAAACTTTTTTTTTTTTACTTCTAAAGATTTATATAAACCAAGTAACTAATGAGTGTTACATAATACAATAATAAGTATTCTAAAATACAATGTTATAATACTGAGTGCTGTTATTTAATCCAAATCCGATGCGGGTGAGGTTGCAATGTTTATCTTATGATCACTAGTAAGGGACAATACACTAGCACTGATACACTGCACATTAACACTAGCAGTGTCGGTGTGCGAGGGCTCGCGAGCCACCTCGGCTCCGCGTGACACCCCCGCCGTTCTGCGCCTTCGCCAAGCACGCCACAGGAACCACGCTCCCACTGATGCTGCTGCTCCCACTAGTGCGTAGCTTATTGTGTACTGATGGACATCGTGGAACGACAGCGAAGAGAATTCTCCATTCAGGGCTGTAGTTTCGGTAGCTTTCATATCTTTTATTTGATCGGTGATTTTTTCTAATTTTCTTTCCATTTCCGAGTCCGTGGAATCATCGTAGACTTCAGTAGCTAGGGGTATATTCAATATGTGATTTATGGGTGCTATCTGTGGGTTGTAATTGTTAAACTTAACCTTGACGATGTTTGATTGATCGTTTCGAGCATATGTGTTAAAGTCGCTACCTTTAATAATACATTGTTGTCCTAGGACAATGATTCCCGCATTTATCAGCTGTTGTACGGAAACTTGATCATAATCCTATCGACACATCTGATACAATGGTACCTAACTTTTTGGAACGAAGTTCCTTATTTTTTATTTCCAATGGCGGTAGACGACACGACGGTAAGTAGTTACCGCCGCTCATGGACCTTGACAGTGCCAGTGGTACTGCCAGGCCGCTGCCAAACCTGAGACATTAGTTCTAAAGTCTCAATTGACCTTCCCTAGCTACAGTACCCTTCAAACCGCTACAGAAGATAATAATGTGTAATTAGCACACTACTATTTGGCGGCAGAACATATGATACCGCGATAGTATCTACCAAGACGCCTCATTCAACGTACCACCAGTAAAAGTCAACATTTTTAACTTATACCTAATAATAATAAATGAAGTATAGTTTTATTTAGTACTTATCTTGCCACGGAATGGATCCATTTGTTATAAAGTGATTGGCTAAGAAATTGCGATTATCAGTCGGAGTGGTACCCGTAAATTGGTTGTTCTGTATTGCAGAAACTGTTTCATTCGTTGATATATTGGTACTACTCACTAAATAATCTCTACGAAGAAAATTATGCAAATGAACACTGGCTAAAACTACTTTCTTAGCTGATGACGGCTTTAGGATCATTACTTTTCTCAGTACTCTGAACTTTGATGACATTATCCCGAAAGCGTTTTCAACTACTCGCCGTGCTCTTGATAACCTATAGTTGAATATTCTTTCCTTGGAACCTTTTTCATGAATGCCGGCAAAAGGTGTCATTATATATGTATTTAATGCAAAAGCTTGATCTCCTAATATCACAAATGGTATTTTTTTTGAGTAGGGTATATTTAAAATTTCCGGTAACGGTACATTAAGTTGTTGATTTTCTAGCATATGATATAATTTGGAATTTTTAAAAACCCCTCCATCTGAAATCCGGCCTTGGCAGCCTACATTAACATACAGTACCTGGATGACCGAGCTTTGCTCGGTTTTTTTTATTTTTTTTTTAATTTCTGCTGTTGTGTCGTTGAAGCAATTAGTTGCTCACAAAAAATAGTATTATTATTCGCCAATAGATGTCAGGAAGAGTCATATTTTTCAGTTGAGACTACTCAAACGCCTCCTTTTTGTTATTTTTCTTCCAAATGACATTTTCTAAAAATGATTCCTAGCTAGATCGATTTATCGCCCCCGAAACCCCATATATACTAAATTTTATGAAAATCGTTGGAGCCGATTCCGAGATTCCAATTATATATATACAAGAATTGCTCATTTAAAGATATAAGATAAGATAAAGTTGTAATTTGAATCTACTAATGCCAGAAGAATAATACTAAAGAACTTTTTATAATTATAATATTCTGTCCCACTTCGAAACGGAGCTTGAATACTGATGTGTTTTCCATCCAAAGCACCAATAGCGTGCGGAAAATTCCATTTCTCATCGATTTCCTTAGAAACTGCGCGCCACTCTTGTTCTGAATGTGGTAACTGAAAAAAATATATATATTGTTTATTATTAAGAAGCCCGTGTCCAGTTATGGGACAGGTAATTAACTTTCTTATTTCTTACAGGATACGGCACTAGAGAGCTCTCTTTTAGATACAAACAGCAATAGTGGAATCACAAATGAAACGGTAAATACTGATTCAAATAGCAATGCCTCTGAAGGTAATATACCTTCAAAAGCATCTAAAAATATACGTAAAAAGAAACCAGCAAAACGTACTTTTCAAGATTCTGTTATGGATGCCGAAAACAAAATGCTAGAAGACGCAATCGAATTAATGCGGAAACAAGATGAATGTAGCAACGATCCATACGTTGCTTTTGGTATGCACATAGCGGCTGAATTAAGAAAGTATGATACAATTACATTGACACGAGTTAAACATTCCATTAATAATATCATATATGAGGCTGATATAGAATATCTACAGCAACAGACACTAGGATACCATGAAGAAAGAAGACCTGGATACTTTACGTCGCAATTGACTGATCTCTCCGATTCATCAGTTTCTAATAATACTGATACAGGATCCGGATTGACACAGTTAATTCGCGATCTAGATACGTAGAGTAATTCGTTTTTTTAATTATATCTGGTGTAAACTACTATCTTTTCCTAAAAACAAGCATAATAAATAAGTGATTAAATAATTTTATTCTTTCTTACCTTTACAAAATCCTTAAGGGCTGCTGATATGGCGTCACACACCTCGGGTATTACTGATGATATGGTTTGTTTTGATACACAAAACACGTATTGTAGACTAGAATAGGAGTCTCCTGTTGCCAAATACCGTAAAGTTATAGCTAATCTCTCTTTTGTTGTGATTGCTTTACGCCAGTATGTATCTTCTTTTTTAATATGTGGCTCAACCAGGCTATGTAAATGTTCAAACTCTTCCAAGGTTAATCTTAAAAACTGTGGTGTTCGGTAATTAATTTCATAATTTATTGATTCAATATTCTGTAACCTTCGTTGAAAAAGTGGTTTCATCCAGCATTTCCTCATCAAAATGCGTTTCTTCTTAGCTCTTTTACGCAATTTTTTAATAATAAGCAGAGCTACGACACACGCGACCGCTTTCATTTTAGTTCTGATGCCAACTCAAAGAGTTGTGCCAACTGAAGCGCGCGGCGTATCTTGGTTGTGCCGCGCAGTACTGCCGCGCAAACATTAGTCCGCTTTGTCCAAACTAGAGCGCGGCAGAAATGTGTCCTAGAAATGCCGCGTGTTGCTGCCGCGCTCGTGCTGCTCAATGTTTGGACACACCTTTAAACGGTTAGGCAGAAACAAAATTTCAGTTAAATTTAAGTCAGCATCAGATGCCCTTAACTTTTTGATAAACCCCATGTTAAATAGTAACAAATACACAGCATCTTTCCCATCATATAACATTTCCCGCATGGGAATCGTCAGGAATATTCCTGTAGAGTTTTCTATGGATGAATTTGTTGAGAGTATTGACCTACCTTATGGATGTGGCAAAATACTTAAGGCTCGCCGTTTGAGCAGAAAAATAATTAACAATGACGATGTTACTTGGGCACCTACTCAAACAGTATCAATTATTACATTTAAGGGACAAATGCTACCAGAGAGGATCTAGTCTTTTAATACTTCTCTCCCAGTAGAACTTTACCAATATCCTACTATTCAATGTGTCAAGTGTTGCCGTTTTGGTCACATAAAATCTCAGTGCAGGTCTGAACCTAGATGTTTCCGATGAGCTCATGCCGTCATGAGGTGTGGCCCTCCACTTACGAGTATGTACCATAATACCTGAACCTCAAGCTACTTGTCTATTCTGTTTAGGTCAGCATTTTTCTAATAATAAATGTTGCCCAGACCAGGACAGACAGGTTTCAATTAAGAGGAGTATGGCCCAAAGCTGCATATATTATGAGGAAGCCCAATTAGAATTCCCCAAAGTTTCCCGTAAATACACTGAAATTTTATCTCCCCTGCATCCCAACCTCCGATTCCTCTAATAAATTTACCCAGGTCAAATCCAATAACATCTTCCCAATCATATTCCGAAACTGTATCTTCATCTTTTCGTACTAGACCTCCATTAGATAAAACTTATGATAAAGCTACGCATCAGGCTATTATTAACTCAACACAACGGATGTGCTCTCTTAATTTCAGACATTAAACAAACAAACCAAGTGGGTAGTGTTGTTAAACTACTTATTCAAATTATTATCAATTTAATAACAGATAGGAACTGAAAAATGCAATGACACAGTTGCACAAAATATGGAAAGACCGCAACATCTCGAGGAAAACAAAAGTTAAGTTAGTCAATTCCCTAGTCTTCTCCATATTCAACTATGGATCAGAAACTTGGACCTTGAAGAAGGCCGATCGAGATCGCATAGATGCTTTCGAGATGTGGTGCTGGAGGAAAATGCTTCGGATTCCGTGGACTGCATTCCGCACCAACGCGTCCATTCAGCTTTAACAATATGGCTAAAATACTAAGGACTTTGCAGCAGCTAAAAGCTCAATGGGGCATTATAAAAATGACTTCTAAAAAGAAAAAGTTCCTTAAACGGAAACAGACATTCCAATTCTGAACCACCAAGTGGTGATGACATTGCTGTATGGCTCCCTCATGAGTTCACCGTAGACACAAATAAGTATGATTCAGATAATCAGGTATGTGTATAAAAATGTACATAGGGTCCATGTTTCCCGGCTTGAGACAAAATTATGTAATTTTCTTTGTTTCATAATATTTCAGAGATAATAATTGAAAAAGAAAAAGCGATCCCACAGGTTATAGGAATTGATCTAGACCCAATACCACCTCTTTTCCATGATAATTCACAACTCAAAATAACAGAAGTGGTATGTATGTCAGTATTTATAACAGATGTTAATATTCAAGCAAGAGGACCCACTTTCCACCTTTTAATAACACCTGTAAGAACTTAAACTGAATTAAAATATGTTGATTTTAGTACTAGAGTCTAGCATACTTGCAAATATAAAATAATTAAGGCAATCTAGATGATATATATAATTTATATTACTTTATTTTAGATGTTGGAGCCAAGTACATCTGCACAATCAGATCAACCGTGCAAAATGGATAAAACCACGCCAAAATGTGTGGTTTCAAATTATAGATCCAAAAATAAAAGGGTGTGTATTTTAAATTATGGATATATTTTAATTAAGTTTCTTTTATTAAAATTGGTAGATGAATTTATTTGTTAATACAAGTTAATGCTGATGTTACAGAATATGTTATGCACTGTCTTCAACCAAATAGGTATATAATGTATAAAATAAGCATGCCACATTTATCATAGACAGTTTAAACTTGCAAAAAATACAATTTAGTAAGTAATAATATTAAATGTCACATTATACATACATTTACTGATTCATTTCTTATTTCAGTTCAGCAAAGAAAATGCTGTAATAAAAATAGCTGAAATGGAAATAGCCTGCAGAAGGGAGTTACATGAGGTGCAGATGGCTCAGGAAAAACAAAAACTGGCAAATGAAATACAAAAATCTATAAATTTATAATTAAAAGAACAGGTTTTAAAACAAAAATTAGAGTATTATAAAAATAAATCAAATTAATCTATATTTATACTAATATATAAAGCTGAAGAGTTTGTTTGTTTGTTTCATTGAACGCGCTAATCTCAGGAACTACTGGTTCGATTTGATAAATTCTTTCAGCCTTCCCACTCTCAGTGCTCGCACTGTATGTCGGTAGCATAGCACATGACATTTGGGCTTGGCTACGGCCAATTACATTACACTAAGAAATTATATAAACAAACAAATAATTGACTATTTTGACGCTAAACATTTATATACAATACTAACAGATTCAATTGATAAAAAGGTAATGACCAACATTCATGCGATTCTTGTCCGCAACATACAGAGTAATACAAGATAATTTAACAAATAAAATATTCAATTTTGTTCAGCATTCACTCTTCATATATATAAAATGAAAAAACCTCAGTTCTCAGATGTCATTTTCATAGGGCAGTCTATCAGCTGTTGAGAGTCTTTATAATGCTGTTAAAGAGCGCTTATAGAACGATTTATAGCTTATAATACGTTTATGAATAACACTTTTTGTTAATCTTGTTATAGCGAGCCTATAAACGTGCGATAACTTTTTATGAATAAGACTATTGGTTTTTGCAAAGCTGCAGGAAAATTTTGCAATTCAAAATGTCACAGTAGTTTTGTCTTGCTCAAATAAATAATTTTAATTTAAATAGCATTGATTGGTAGTACTTTTGTGAACTAATTGTTACACAAACTTTTAATATATTTATGCTATTAAAGATATCATGTTTCAGCCCGCTATTAGTTTATGATCTTCATACGATTACATTCGTCTTTTAATTATTTTTTTAATAATTAAAGTTTATTGTTTCATCTCAGAATATAAAGTCTATTATAATTAGTCTGCATGTTTCCTTCCTGTGCTTGTATCAATATTCTAACAGGTTATGGGCCCAGAAGCCTGGGTAAGCCAGATTGGCACAGGTTAGGCAAGTATAGGAAGGGAATCTTAAATACGAGCGCAACATTAAAAAAATCAAAATGTCGGCCGATAAAAACGTGCTACCACAGTTTACTGGAGAAAATTTCAGCTCGTGGCTGTTCAGAATTTCTTGCATACTTGAAGAATAAGATTGCAAAGACGTTATTGAAGAAGGTAAAGTAGAAAACAAAAAGAATTTTCTAGAAAAGATGCCAAGGCAAAAACAGTAATTTCAGTCATAGTTCTTTAGTTTAAAGAAAACATAACGGTATTATTAACATCATACATTAGACCACCAAGAGCTGTAGTAAATAGTATTATGCCCCAAGGTTGGTGCTTAGGCAGATCGGAGACAGGTTAAATAAGAGGGGAAGTATTCTTTGAATACAACACCAACTAGATTTACAACTGGAAAATAACATTACAAAACGGCGTGCTTCTGCTGGTAAATGAAAATAAATCGCCCATGTCCTTAATGCTAAGAACGGCATGTGAACAAATACAAATTATTTTGTATGCCCTTCCGCCCAACACCACCCATATTTTACAGCCAACTGACGTTAGTGTATTTGCACCGGTAAAAACACATTGGAAATCTACAGTCCGCATTCCTATCAAAGCCAGAAAATTTTAATTCTGCCGTCACAAAAAAAACACTTTAACACATTGTTAAATGATGCATTAAAACATCCTACCATGTCCGCCAACATTAAAAGTGGTTTTAAGCGATGTAGTCTTTACCCATTCGATGCAAATAGCCCAGATTACACTAAATGTGTAAGAAATACTTTGGAGAATGTACAGGCCGTTGGTCAACAGTCACAAGATGTTACCCGCGCTCGGACATTAAAAGCTTTAAAAAAGTTTTCAAAACTAACAGAAAAAAATATTAACATTCAAACTATTACGAAAGCAGTCAATACTTTGACTCTCCTTGAGTCTCTCTCTGCACAACTAGGATTTGCCGAGATTTCTATCAAAACTTATTATAATTTTCAGTATAACTATTACACCAAATGAAACTATTAACGTCATCTATTGAGAACTTATTAATACCCAAGTCAATCATAAATTATAATCTGTCTAGTGAATATGAATGTTTTCACTATTCTTTTCTATTTATCGTTTTGAACGTATTGCATGTAACATTGTTCATTCTAAAATATAGTTTTCTGTTTGCCACCTTAAAAGGAAATGGTCCTTTTTTAATCTAGTCATTGAAAAGTTCAAATTAGTTAGCGTAGGAATAGTGAACGTACAGTGGAAATGTCTAATGTTGTTGCTCATTTCATCGTTGGTATTGGAGGATTGAATGCCAAAAACCGCCATATCGCTGCCTTTCGTGATATATTTGCAGATGTATTTTATAGATTTTACTGTATTGCAATACTTAACGTTGCAATGTGTCTTGTACGTCTTCGAAATAATTGGCGAATATGGAACAATCCAACTGTTGTCGACCACATTCTTTTCACTTTGGTTGTGATAGTTCGACCGTTATCATCGGGTGATCGACGCCGATATGGTGGATAACCATCGTTGCCAGTGACGGTCTCCGCCGTTCATTCCCGTGGATACCGTTTGGAACACATGCCGTCGACCATGCAAGGTGATTGAGGATTGATGGCGCCACACGGTCCATGAATCATATCCAATTTTGATGTACCAGTTTGTAATGATCACTCCATAGTGAAAATGTCTCCTCACTTTTATTATAATTATCTGAGTCGGACTCGATTTCTTCATTTAGACAAAAATGAATCTTCATGAGATCTTTGATTTTCGATACAGCACTGTTACAAGCTATCGTTAAATTGTTTTTTTTTTTTTTAAATCGAGGGTCTAAAATGTTTGCATAGCAAAAGGAGTTACACGTTCAATTCAAATCTTTTCGTTATTTCTTGCAGAGCCAGTTTAGAAGAAGGCCCTAACATGAAAAGAGAAATACGATTAGCATTGCTATATGATTAAGATTGTACCGTTCATAAGTTGCAAATTGTTTGAAGATAAAAGATGCATTAAGTCTTTATGCCAATGACAATAAAATTGAATAAATTATGCCCGAAGAGTTGAAAATAATAGAATGCTGTCTTGAAGTATTGAAACCGTTTGAAGAAGCCACTCGTGAAATGAGCAGCTCTCAGGCACTCATATCATATGTGATTCCTATCATACAAAAGCTTTTGAAAAAAAATGGATGACTATTTAACAAATGGTAAATGACCCTGTCGTCACTAATTCTCCTATTTCGCCGGCGGAAAAATACAAAAAGAATGAGAATGGGAGATTCTCTCGATCCTGAACCAGGAACGTACAGTACCTACGGGTAAGAAGACAAGACAACAGTAGCCCCGATGCTTTTCTCCGCAAAGAATGAGTTATTTATTGTGACAAAAAAGACTGGATTAAATTAAAATCCACTTAATTGGTGGAAAGTTAACCGTGGTGATTTTAAAATTCTCTCCAAATTAGCATGCAGCTATTTTCCCAGCGAACAACTATTTAGTGGAGCTTGGTTAATATATATTCCGCTAAGAAACAGATTGGAAGAAAAATATGATTAAATAAATAAAAAGTTAAAATTAAATTGATTTTCAGTTATTTATGCACTTAAAATTTAAATAATTATCCATTTAAAATCCATAAAGCCACATCCGCATCGATGGTTGTCATCTTCCAGCAAATGTAATTCGCGACACGCGTGTATGTGTCGTACAAAATGTCATTGACTGTTCGTAAGCAGGGCCCCCGCTACCATGTGTGCAAAGTGTGCAATGCACACGGGCGCCATCCTTTAGGGGCGCCAAAACCAAGATCCCAAATTTTTTTTTTTTTCGAAAATAAAGCTATACATATAATAAAATCGTAACCGGTCGATCTCGATACATAGAAGATATATGAGAATAACCTTTAGAGCTCCACTTAACATTTAGTGTTTGTTTTATTTCAATCGGTTCTAAAGTAAAAAAGTTATATCAATTTAAAGAATCACATGTAATAATTTATTACATCGCATTTAAGGCTGACAGAAAAATAAACCCATATGAATGGTGGGCTTTGAGTACCGATAAGAATGGATCCCCTACTTTAATCACACCAGCAAGCTCTGTTTATTCAGAAAGACTATTTTCCGAGGCAGGTTTAATTTATGAGGAAAAGCGAAACCGACTTGCTCCCGAACGTGCAGAAAAAAGACCCTTCATGATTCAAAAACCGCCTTTAAAATTAGTTTTTTCTTAAAAATTATAGATCAAACTTTAAGCTCCCTAAAAACCGATTTGACTTATTAAATGGGTATGATAATATGTTTTTTTAGCGATATATTCAAATTAAGTGACGGCGATCTTTTAAAACTTTGTTCTGTTCTTGAAGAACGACTGACAAACCAGGTAAATAAGGATATAGGCTCCGATGATTTGTTTAATGAAATTAAAGCGTTAAAGTTGTTTTCATTACCTGATGATACTCACCGTGACCCCTTAAGTATTTTAAAATATATGTTTAAAAACAATTTAACATCCACCCTTCCAAATGTAAGCATTTCACCAAGAATTCTTCTGACATTGCCTGTATCTTTAGCTTGTGGCGAGGGATCTTTTTGAAAGTTAAAAATTATTTAAGGTCAACAATGCTTCAAGAAAGATTGTCTGGGCTAGCAATATTAGCAATTGAACAAGTTTTTTTTTATGGTATTGATTTCAGCGATGTAATTAACGAATTTGCATTGCAACAGCAAAGTCTCGGAAAATATCGCTACAGTAGCGACAGTAGCAAGAGTATTGTAGTAGCGACGCTACTACAACAGCTATTTTTTATTTTTTCTATTGTACCTAGATATCATTTTTGATTTTATAACGAAGTTTATATTATATATATTGTATTTGTTATTAGAGTATCTGCATATTTATATATTAATTTTATTATCTTTTTCATCCCATTCGGAAGCCAATAATTTTTTAAAGGATGAAAACCTAATTAAAAACAACTACAATGTTTTTATTCCCGTATTTAATATTATGAGGATGGGCATCGTCTGAGGTGACCCAGCTGAGTGGCCGGAGCAATTTGTGGATAACACCTCAGTCCCTATTGGACGTGGTCCAATCCGAAAAGTGAGGTGTTTAAATAATAAAACTTTAGTATAGGGTTCTGTATTGTAGAAACCCTCGCAAGCAGTAGTTTTAACCTTTGATGGCCAAGCTTTATCAAAGAGGATCTTCATATGTTTTAATGCTCTGCCAGAAGATCATTATATTTACCCGACCATCCAGTGTTTTAACTGTAGTCGGTTTGGACATACGAAATTACAATGCAGATCTAAACCCAGTTCTTATAAATGTGGTGATAATCACTCTGGAGGAACATGTGACACCGTAGATTTGATTGCATCATGCTGTCTGTGTTTAGGGCATCATTTTGCAATCAGCATAACTGCCCTTAACTTCACAGACAAAGGCAAATCAAAACTCATATGGTCCAGAGCTTAATATCTTATGCAGAATCCTCAAAACTGTTGCCCCCAGTCACAAAGTCTTATGCTGATATACTCACTCAGCCCCCTAAATCTGCATATATCAGTTCCCGACAAGAGCTCTAGTAATAAAAATACTGTTTTTGTTAAATCAGGTTCTACTCCTAGTCCCAACAAGGGCTACAAAAAAAGCCCATAATTTAATTATTAGAGAATACTCAGTCACAGCCAACAAATGGTTGTGTAATTAATGCCAAAAAACCTAAAACAGAACTCAATATTAATGAATTTATGAATGACTTTTTAAACCTTTAAGGCAAATTTGATGTATCACCGTCCCACGTTTCCCCTCTTTTTGACATTTCCTCTCTATCTCCACATAATGGACCAACCAGCCAACATAACACAATGGAATTGCTGGAAGTATAACTACTACTAACTTTATTAATAAAATCTGTTATCCATTCATCTTGTTTAGGACTGTTCATAACATTTATTTTTTAAATCATAGATTTAAATAATGTATTTCCAAATTTTTGCAACAGGTGTGTATCTATTAAATGAAGAGCAAAGATTTTCTCAACTATTGTACAACAAGAATGTTGACTGATATTTTTTTCTTCTTTGCATCATTTTTTAAACTCTATATACAGATCCATAGTCATTGATGCCTACCTGTAAATGAATATACAAATATAAATTAGGTATATTAAATAATAATAAATAGGTACACCCAACAGTCACATACATAGTTCTGATCCCACACTAAGACACAAGTCTTGTGTCGTGGGTATCAGAAACTACGAGAGACTTTTCGGTCTCACATACACTCAGACCCGAAACAAATATTTGTGAATCACACAAACATTTGTCTCGGTGCGGGGATCGAACCCGCGGCCTCTCGTTTCGCAAGCTGGTGTCTCTGTCTCTAGCCAACTGCGCCACGGGGCTGTCAAATTACAATACTGTGCACCGTGATTTTTTATTCGCGGAGGCTATTGAGCCAGCAACTAACATTTTTAATTCTTGACATAAGTACTCGTAATAGTGATAAAGGCTTAATGATATCTGCGATTAAAAACTCACAGTAAGTAATTCACTTCAGTATATTTATTTGATCATTTTATTGTTACAGTACAAGCTTGCAAAGACCGTTGGAAAAATATAAGAAACAGATATGCAAAGTACAAAAAACTTCTGTCACTTCCATTTGGCTCTGCAGCCAAGAAGGTAAACTTTTGGTTAGATATATGAAATCAAGACCTTCCAAATCGAATTTACAATCACAATGTAGGTCAGATACTCATACAGAAGAAAGTGATCTTGATGAGGAGTCAATGACGCCGTTTCGGCCTCCGTCCCATTCACCCTCTCTCCAACTCAGAGTGCATAAATTACGAGCAAAGGCATTCTTCAAAATGCTGCAGGAGAAAAAAGACGATATGATAACCTTTTCATTTGATTGCCAAAAAAACAGTCCACTTCCTCGAATTCCAGACCAAAGTGCTTACTACAGTCGCCAATTTTACTTATATAATTTTACTATTGTGCAAGGATCCTCTAAGGACAAGCTTAATAAGAACCCAACCTTTGCATACACCTGGACAGAAAACGAATTTCGTAAAACAGCTAATCAAATAGCTTCAGCCGTCTATGATCTCTCAATTCACAAATAATATTTCACAGAATTGATTATAAGATGATATTATATCAATGTCAGAATAAATTATTAATTTGAATTAATTATTTTTCGGTGGACAGTAAACATTTAATATGGATAAAGCTCCTGTCTGCGTCTGTACAGAAATAGCAAAACATTGGATATCTTGATAAAATGGGAGATTTATAATGTCATATTTCATATTGTTCTTAATTAAAATTCCACCACCACCATGATTATTATTTGTAAATCTAACATTTAAGCAATTTCTTTCATTTATCTAAGTTTCATTTAACAGTAGGATATAGTAAAATTCATCATCAACAAAGACTTAACTGAGGGCCTCTTATTATTAATGCTCCGAAAATTATAGTGAACTATTCTTAAATAATTATGCATTTAGTAGGTGATTTAGTGGCCTGCCCATTTCCATGGATGTGGGCAGGCCACATGATCAGGGGGAAGGATAAATGGAGTAAAATTATCACGCAATGGTACCCAAGGGAAGGAAAGAGAAAGAGGGGTAGACCACAAAAGAGATGGGACGATGACATCAGACGGGTTGCAGGTGTGGCATGGCGTAGAGTGGCCATAGAGGCCGGAATGGAGGCGACTGGAGGAGGCCTTTGCCACATGGCAAGCGGACACACAGAAGTGGAACAAAGTTGAAATATACGAACAATTAGGGAAACATGGATGTGTCCGAAGAAAAGGCTTATAATAATATAATAAAAAAAAGATCATCATCATCATCATCAGCCCATATACGTCCCACTGCTGGACACGGGCCTCCTCTACAACTGAGAGGGTTTAGGCCTTAGTCCACCACGCTGGCCTAGTGCCGCCGAAATTCTCGACCGCGCGTCTAAACCTCGAGGCCATCACTGAAAAAAAAGATAGGTGAGTCTTTATTACTACCCAGCGAAATTAAAGTCTTAATTAAAGCATTTAATATTCTATCATTATTAATAATTTCATTTGTATCTGTGATTTAAGGAATTTGCTTAAATTTATTATGTCCTGAATTTTGAATTCAGATTACGCAAAATACAGACAAGACACAATAAAAGAACATCTACAAAGCTCTGGAAGTACAAAGAAGGCCTATAAGAAACTCAGAACTAATAAAACATGGATAGAAGGACTGAGGAATGTATGTATGTATATGTAATTATATAATACATAATAATAATATAAAATACAAAGATACACATAAAAAATATTTTTTTAGGTAAGATACAAATAACTAACATAAAATAAGTTAAATAACACTAACACATATGTACATATATGTACATAGATTTTAAAATAACTGGAAATAAAAAGGCTTTTTATTATTATTTATTTATTATGTAAGATTGTCTTCAAAATTATCTAAACGCAAATTGCTAAAACCATATCTTTCAGGTTGCTTCCTGTGACGCTTACCCGACACTACCATTTCACTAACAGAAGTGTACAGGTCTTCTGAGGTAGAAGAATTTTCATCAGGCACATATTATGTCATATCAGATAAGTCTAACTGAGATTCAGGT
Source organism: Hemaris fuciformis (assembly GCA_907164795.1). Classification (NCBI taxonomy): domain Eukaryota; kingdom Metazoa; phylum Arthropoda; class Insecta; order Lepidoptera; family Sphingidae; genus Hemaris; species Hemaris fuciformis. Next base: position 2,923,464 of record OU015452.1, read on the forward strand.
TCAGGGGTTTTAGATCCTACGTTATCACTCTCCTTTTCTTCTACAATGGCTTGGGTTATTTCTGTATTGTTAGGAGTATCTTCGATGACAACCACATCTCTACCGGTGATTATCTTGTTTGTCTCAGGATTGTAGAGCCTGTAGCCCTTCACATTTTTTTCATATCCAACTAGTATATGTTTATTAGCTTTCTTGTCCCATTTTGCAGTCTTTATTTTAGGAACATGGATTATTATGATTAGATTTGATAGAAACCTTTCCATTTCTGAAGAACAAAATTCCCCACCATTATCTGTTCTTAATACTTTTAGTTTCCTTCCAGTTTGTAGTTCTACTAATGTTTTAAATTCCTTTAAGTATTTAAAGACTTCATTTTTGTTCTTTAGGAAGTAGACAAAAGCCATTCTGCTATAATCGTCAACAAAGAGCAAGAAATACATTGACAATCCAATCGAGACTTGCTCCATGGGTCCACATACATCAGCATGAACCACCTCAAGCACAGCTTAACTCCTGGTAACTTTGTGTGTAAACGGGAGCCTAGCCTGCTTACCCTCACAACAAGCGATACACTTGGATTTATCAATCACAGCCCTGTCTGTATAGCTTATACCTTCAACTACGCCATTCTTCATAGCGTTAAGGTCATTTTTATTGATATGACCCAACCTTCTGTGCCATACCGCACTAGTTATGGCTGTAACTGAGCCAGCAAACAACTTCTCAGGCTTGATGCGTAAACTATAGACTCCATTTACTAAATCTGCCTTTCCAATCAGTACATTCTGTCGATTGCATATGTAGCAAATTTCTTTATCGAAACGGACAGTTTCCATTCCGAATCAGCTGACTTACTGATAGCAGGTTTGTAGTAAGTTTTGGTATACACAACACATCTTTCACGGTAATATCAAATTTTTATTTCAAATTGGTGAATCACAGATTGTCCACGGAAATCTTGCAAAAATATATCAAACTAAACGACTTTACGCGAAAAATTGGGTCTGGGCCCGTAACCTAATAAAACGCGGTAATGGTTGACTTAAGACTGACGTAGGGATGGGTAAAAAATATCGATATATCAAAATATCGATATTTTTTCAGAAAATAATCGATATATATCGTCGATATTTTTATTTTGATAATATCGATATTCGATATTTAATTCTAAATATCAAATTCGATATTTTTTTTTGAGTTTTTTTAAATTTTACTTTGATCGAGTTAAAGTATAGATTTAAATTCGCAAAAAAAAACAAGAGCTACCCTCGAGCCTCGACTTTACGACTATTTATGAAGCTAGGGAAACTAAAATAAAAAAACAATAGGTAATCTCGTAGTCGCTAAAAATATCGATATATCAAAATATCGATATTTTTTTTAGACTGCAAACAACGATATTTTCTAAAAATATCGATACGATATTTTCTAAAAATATCGATATGATATATATCGATATATTTTTTCCATTTGCCCATCCCTAGACTGACGTTTAATTTTAATGCATAAGTACATTGAGTGACATTAGTGATTAACAAACAACAGATGTCGCTAGTTTATTTCAATGGTACAAACTACAATATTTTAACAATTTTGTGTATGCTAAATTTCTTTTTTTAATAAAAACTTGTCGGATCATTAGAATTAATAGAATTGATTTCGTACACCCACTTGCGTCACATGTTATGCATGAACGTGGGATTGGGTACGAAATTGTATCATATGTGATACAGGGACAGTTAACGTGTTAACATTGGCTTCTAATCCGATGTTCCACAAACATACTAGGCATATTGATGTACGCCATCATTTTACTAGAGAATGTGTTGTGAATAACAAAATTGAAAGTAATTATTTACAAACTTCTTCTATGCCAGCAGACATATTTACTAAAGCACTTTGTGCGAATAAACATTATAAATTCATGGATCTGATGGGTATAGGGGAAGTATATTAAAATAAGTATGTAGTTTTTAAAGATATTTATTTATTGTTAAAATACTTGTAATATTTTGTAAGCTGTAACTTGAAGCTGTGTAATTGCCAGGATATTTTGTTAAGAGAGGGTGTTATAAATAAATTTATGACTTATAACAAAATATCATCCGAGTAACGCCTCTATTATATATGAGTGTAAACTTATGTGAAAGAAAGAAAAAAAGTTTATTGTTGGCTATAGGAAAAACAGATACAAAGAACAAACAACCAAACAATTAGTAAATACAATTTACATAGCCAACAATGATCCCTTCATTCAGCTGTGTGCTGCAATTCCGCTTACACGGTATTACGGACTAGAAGTGTCATCAGCAAACAGCACTACATCACAGTCGTCCCTTATATAATAGGGCAAGTCATTAATGAATATTAAAAAAAGAAAGGGTCCAAGAATCGAGCCCTGTGGAACTCCCATAGTAACAACAGACCCAGGAGATCTTTTTCCATTTACATCAACAACTTGGATTCTATTAGATACTTAAATATGACTTAAACAATTCAAGTGCCATACCAGTAACTCCATAATGGCTTAATTTCCTGATAAGAATATCATGGTGAACACAATCAAATGCCTTGGATAGATCACAAAATACTCCTAAAGCATCCTGTGAAACCTCCCAAGCTTCAAAAATATTCTGAATAAGTTCCACACCAGCATCAGTGGTGGAGTGACCACGAGTAAAACCAAACTGTTTACAATGAAGCAGTTTGTTTTTTGAAAAGTGATTTTCAATTTGTAACAGCATAAGTTTTTCAAATATTTTACTAATAGAAGGTAAAACCGATATAGGTCTAAAGTTAGTTGGGTCATCTTTGGTACCTGATTTATAAAGAGGAATAATTTTACTTAATTTCATTCTATCAGAAAATAATTTAAGAAAAAGAATAAATTTAATCTAAAAATTACAGCAAGCTGGGGTGCTAATACATGAATTATAGAATTTAAGACTTTTGTAGAAATTCCCCATAGGTCACATGTATTTTTTATGTTTATTAGCTTAAATGTCTTAATAACATCTCTACTATTAACACAATGGAATCTAAATGAATCTTCACTCCCAGGGACAGTTTTCTGCAATAACTTACTTGCAATAGATGGGGAAGAGTTCAAGCCAAGCCGGTTGTTCATTGCGTTTCAAATAATTAATTAATATTAATTATTTAAATGAGCAATTCTTGTATATATATATATATATATATATATATATATATATATATATATAATTGGAATCTCGGAATCGGCTCCAACGATTTTCATAAAATTTAGTATATAGGGGGTTTCGGGGGCGATAAATCGATCTAGCTAGGAATCATTTTTAGAAAATGTCATTTGGAAGAAAAATAACAAAAAGGAGGCGTTTGAGTAGACTCTTCCTGACATCTATTGGCGAATTGGCAAATAATAATACTATTTTTTGTGAGCAACTAATTGCTTTAACGACACAACAGCAGATGGCGTTGTTAAGTAACATTATTCATATTTCATCATTTTATTAGTAATTCGTTCTCTCATTCTCATCAGCCCATATACGTCCCACTGCTGGGCACGGGCCTCCTCTACAACTGAGAGGGTTTAGGCCTTAGTCCACCACGCTGGCCTAGTGCGGGTTGGCGGACTACACACCTAAGAAATTCCTAAGAACTTTTAGGTGTGCAGGTTTTATCACGATGTTTTCCTTCACCGTTAAAGTACGTGATAATTCAATGTGAATACACACATAACTTGAAAAAGTCAGAGGTGTGTGCCTGGGGTTTGAACCCGCGACCGTCGAGATTCTCGGCGCGTGCCCAAACCTCGAGGCCATCACGACTTCAGGAAAAAGATGAACGCCAGGCAAGCCAAAGAAGGACGCGAAGCGGCAATGAAACGTTTAGGCGTTTTTGATGACTCAACCGCAGAATTAGAACGCGCAATCGAGTCACTTAAAGTGACAACACAACCATTAGCTGTACCACTACCAGCAGCCAGTCGTGGTGTCGGTTTTGCGACAGTGGCCGAATACAGTCGCATGGTTAGCGCGTGGGACCGTACCACCGTTCATGAACTCTGCACCATCCATCAATATTACAGAGTTGAACTTAGTTTGTTTTACTTCAAACTATTCCTTGCACGGTACGCCCAAAACGAACGAGAAAGCGTCCCCATGACACAGCCTTTTGTGTTTGACGAGGATTGGCGGCAAATACTGCAGACCGTAAATCAGGTCCCACTTCCTTTCTACAATATAATTTGTAGCCTTGGAAAAGTCGAAGGCACGATTGTTTGGAACGCGTTCCCTGTAGTTGAAGTGCCTGCTAATGCCGAGCAGGTTGCGTGTTACATATATCCGTCGAACATCAGACAGACGTTGGACATGATGGCCAACGATGAAACGCCTCTTGTCATGCGACAAGGTTTCAGGGCGTTAAACCCAATCCCTGGCGTAGATTGGGTTGACGACAGGATCATCAACGTCGAAGCCATCTGGCCAGAGTAATTCGTACTTAAATATAATTTCCAAAAAACACAATTTTAAAAAAAAATCCGAGCAAAGCTCGGTCATCCAGGTACTGACTATAATATGAAATAAGTAGCTTAAAAGTACATAACATCATTATTGACCCGAAAACAATTTTGGTATAAGTACTTACTATTACACTTCCGCTAGAAATGCTACTAAATAGTTACCCAAGTAAAGTGTCACCAGTTTGTACAAAAATAGAAAATGTCAACAAAATAAATAATATGAATGGTTATCACAATTTTAATTTTAAAACTTTCAGGTATTTCGATGCACCGTTTCCCAAGCTATGAAAAATTTCCTGAACGCTTTAAGGCGTGGGTTATATGCTGTGGTGGTAAACTAGAAACATCATCTGACTATGAATACTACAGGAAGAAATTAGTTTGTGATAAGCATTTTACAAGCCAAGATCACAATCGTAACCAACGATTAAATGCTTTAGCAGTTCCATCACTTTATTTATCAGGTAAGAGTTACTAAGATATTTTATGTTGTAATAATAGTGCCTCATAGAATTCAATAACTTCATGATTGGGGAAAGGGATGAACATAATAATTATGAAGAAAAAAGAAAATAAAATATCAGGTTCAACAACACTTTGTTATGTAGAAACATCTACGATTTCTTTAAACTATATCTCAAGGTGTCTTTTTGTTTGAATCCCAAAAATTTCATAATCGTCATCTAATGTAATCTTTCAATCATTGATAAAGCTTAAGTTTGCTATTGCCAAAAACTATCAGTGCCATTGCCTGTTAAAAGTATAATTTATTTAATTAATTAAAATTAAAATGGCATACACCAATGAAATTAATTAAGTTCTTAAATATAATTATATCTAACATAATATAATATATCTAGACAAATAAACAAAACATTAACAATATTTATTATAAACAAAATATATTAATAAAAATTTATAGACTAAGGTAACAAAGTTTAAAAAAAAACAATAAAATTTAAATCTTACTACATATTTAACAAACCTCTGAGTTACAATTTATTATCTAACGTGCAAGGCTATTCACAGCACTTCTCACAGAATAAAGTAATTTATTGTTTTTAGGACTATATTTTACTAGTAATCAGCATTATTCATATGAAATATTTACACAGGGCACCTGGTATCTTATTAATTAAATATATTCATATTTACTTAATGTATGGTTGAATTTACAGGTGCTGATATGCCTATGTTTGAGGATTTGACTATATCAGACACAACCAATACTCTCGGTCAAGCTGCACTAACAACACCAGGTATTTATGGCTCTTACTTATTTTAAGAAGTTAATTTTTTGTAGCTCCATTTTGATTTGAAAATTTGTTGAAACTAAAAAAAGACAGTCATGCATAACTAGGATTTAGCGTCTAAGAAGATGGGATAGAATACAAGTATGCAGTGTCTCCTATAATCTTCGCCCCATCATTTTTTTATATGTTTCCTAATTCTTATAGTTTGCATTAAAAATGTTGAACCATTTATGAGCTTGGTAAAAAATAATAAAGGTAATATCTCTTATAATTCTCCAAATTTTTTAATTCCTGATTTTTTCCCCTTTCTCTTGTGCGCTACTGTTGAAGTGCTAAGTGTGAATTGCATACACATTTTTTATTTCTAGAGTATTTATGGTATACAAATTTAAGTGAAATTTATTCGTTTTCTTTTTTCACTCCTATATTTTACTCTCATTATTAGTTCAACTACTATAGGCGTATATGGGTTAATTATTTTTTTTATATTTCAGGCTGTTCTGATCTACCCCGAAGTGCCAACTTCATTCAGGTGCTTCATGAGCACAACTACACTTCAGCTAGTAGACACAAACATATTAGTGCTAAAAACGGTATGTATATAGTCTAAACTGAATTATGTATTTCTTGGAATGTATCTGTATTAGTATATCATATACATCCCACTGCAGGGCACGGGCCTCCTCTAAAATCAGAGAGTATGATTAAGAGGAATTAGACGTTATAGTATGTGGTGACTATCAATACACACATGACTCCGAAAAGTCAGAAGTGTGTCCAGGAATTTGAACTCATGACCACTATTTGAACATATTTCCAACTGTATCTGGTCCATTGCAAACAGATTACCACGCACTATACTCATTATCTCTTATAATAATATGTTTTTTTTTTTACAGCTCCCCAGAAGTCGCCACTACCAAGATATAATTGCGTCAAAGTCAGCAATATGCAAATCCAGCTCAAAAGATTACGTAGTGAAGTTTGTCGATTGAAAAAGCGTGGCACATTTACAACCAGACTGGCTAATGCTCAAAAATTATCGGAAAATGTAGTGTTTCACCAAATAGTAGGTAGGATGGCTAAACCATCTCAACTTTTTATCCAAATGCAAATGCAAGCTGCAAAAAAAGCAAAGGGTAGGCGTTTTACGATAGAGGAAAAGGTTTTGTCTTTATCCTTATACAAAAAAAGTCCTAAATGTTATCCTCTTTTGCAAAAATATTATATAAATTGCCAGAGGCAGGGGCGAGTTATATTACTAAAAACGATTTAAGCCTGACCATGCGTGACGTACATATCATATAAGTAATAAATTTAAATTAAGGAAATTAAAATTATAATTTATTCTGACGTCACGACTCGGTCTTGACGGCACGTGACGTGAGCAGAATTTTAAAAGTAAAATCAGATTAAATTATTACTGTCACTATTCTACATTCTTAAAATTTAAAACAAACTTTTTCTGATTAACTTTTTGGTGTCGGTGTGCGCGCGCATCGTAAAAAATCACTCTCATCATTTTTCCCTAACGCGCCAAAAGTATAACTTCAAAAAAAATATGCCCAAACAAAATGTTAAAAAAAACGATAATTATGTATTGTGATATTTTAGTACAATATCCATTTAAATGTGCGACACACAAGAAACAAGTGAATATTTTTTAAACACTACAATTAATGTTATAATATAAAGTTGGTGTCGAAATATTAATCGGATTTTGTCAGGAAAAATAAATTACGAAGGCGATGATGATGTTAAAAAAAAGTGCTGCTATGTATTATAATAAGTATAAGCATTATAAATATAAAAAATGAAAAGAAAGAAAAAATAGGTATGTGTTTCATTAAACCTAATTTATAATGCTCACTCTCAATGTTATCACAACACTGTATTTTTCGCCCAAGGAAATGTTTGTTTTCAAAGATTTCGTCTGTTAATTATCAGCTTTGTACCAAAAAATGCAACAAATATTTCTCCACTATCCAATTGTCTCTGATGCTTGTTACAGTTAACATATCTATCAAGGCATAAGTATATTTGAGAAGTGGATAAAGTATATTAACATTTTTGGTACAAGGTTGATAATTCTCATAACACAATATTTTCACTATAATCTGTAGGTGCATACCTATATACCTATATATTATATAGATTGATAAATTTTACGGAAACAAATACCAGATGGCGCTTCAAAATATGTTGGCACCGTAAACCGCGAGAGGGCTCTCTTTTTCCTATATATTATTATACTCTTTGCGGAAAACTAAAAATGTTACATATTATGTAATTAAATTCTAAAAAAGTGAGTTAACAATGAAAAATAAATAAATAGTCGCCACTAAGTGCGGTACAACCAGCTCATTGACTGTTCGATTGGTACAAGTGAGGACTTAGGTATGTAATTTTTTACAAGCAATTATGAATAGTTACGACTGCTTTTGTAGCTTTAATAATATTTGTGTGAATTCACGTTTAAATCCTAATTTACTTTTTTTAGATTGACACGGCGCGGCGGTGGGATATTGATCCAGCAATGAGTGGCGGCGTACTTAAAACTGCCTCTGAAAGCCGCAGTAGTGGGGCGGGGTATACATAACTGCTTGGAACAATAACGATAAGAGTAATTTATGTGATCTTGTCGCCAAACCAGTTTTTCATAGAGGTAACTTGGACTCTTAATCGACACCAAACAACAAGGTAGCCAGATGTAGTTGTCTACGTTCAGTCATTTTTTATATGTTGGCATCATTAAAGTAGGGTGTGACATGGTTACGGCGGGGGATATCAAAGCAGAACCGTGCGCAAGCGTTCTGAACACGCTGAATTAAATGTTTCGTTCAAGACAGCAAACAGGGGCCATAGACAACGTCACAGTAGTTAAATCTTGACAGCACCAAACTGTCCATAAGCAACTGTCTCAATAAAACACTTAGATAAGGTCTAAGGTGCGTACTTTCGTTATGTGTGGAAATAAAAAAGTTAGTCTGTTGTCAACCATTACCGCGTTTTAGTAATTTAAAGACAATGAAGAAGACAAAAATTTAAAAGTTGATATACGCTAAGAGACTTTTAGATGGGACTGCCAAGCTGTTTCTCAGACGATTAGGAAGACTTAAAGATTACGCTACTTCGAAAAAAGCACTTAGAGAGGAATTTGATCCGAAGTAACCTTCGGACCTTAGCGCGATTATACATAAGAAGTCGAATGAATTAAACTTACCTACCAGCAGTACTTTTTAATTATGAAAGAATTGTCTCTCCATGGAAGGATTGAAGCCGTCGCCCTAATGGGATATGCCATCGAAGCAAATGGTATACGCGACATGGAGTCAAACAAAGCTATTTTGTATGGTGCTTCAGATATTAAGGATTTTCGGGAAAAAAAAGGATATCTATAGTGACTTCAGAAACAAGATATCTAAACCTTCGCAGCCTAGTCATTCATTTGGGCATCATCCATCCCGTAAGGTGCCTCAAGAAAAGAGATTATAAATAAAACACGTTTACTTTGAGACAGACAGCGAATGAATGAATTTATTCATGAATTTATGAAATTTATCTATGATACAATCCGTACAATAGTTCAACACTCTACCATCTATAGCAATCAATATTTGATGACCGGTATTTTGATACAATACTACCCCCACTTACCCTATCCCACCACACACCCGCCACTATAACTCCTTTGCTCCAGGATCAACAGCGGCAGGCACAGTATTGCCGCTGAGCAATGAAGCCCAGCGGATCTAAGGGGACCTAAATTTGTCTTAATTCCGCAACGAAGTTAATCAGAAAGACAAAATAAAATAGGAGTTGGAGAACAAAGAGTTGTCCACTTCCCTCCGCAGCAAAACGGGTGACAAAAACATTGAGCTATGAGGTTTCACCCTCACAACGAACGCAATCAACGCACCACGGATACATAACTACTTACATATATGAGATTTATTGAGTAAATTGGACCTAAGGTGCGAGCTGTTATGTACCTATGTACACTTCCAATAATAGACATGGCAAAGGGCTGAAAAGCACGGAAGTTCTTCCTAGATTCCATGAGGTCTGTATAATAAACAACAGCAGAAGTTACATGCATACTATTGAGCATAATGTTACGCTCATCCGACCAAAGATTGCACTCCCAAAGGATATGATGTGCGGACTGTTCATATTCGCAATCATGTGTTGAATATTGGCACATAGGAGAATCAACCAACTTAAATGAGAATAATTTGCTACGAAAATTGCCGTGACCCGTTAAAAATTGCGACACGTAATGATCAATCTCGAGCCAAGTTTTTGCCAAGCGATCGCTAACTGAAGGAAAATATTGATAAAGATGACGTCCCTTTACCGACAGACACCATCGGTTATTCTTCGGTTCTTCTATTAATTCCGAGTAAGTCTCGGGGTATGGTTTAAATAACCGAGTAATTTTCGAAAGGTCGCGCGATGAAAGAAAATCTTTATCAATATTTTGCCAGTTGGCAAAATATAACGCGGCGCGACGTTGTACTTCCAGGTCAACTGGAAGTACTCCCGCAAGAACAGGTAAAGTTTCAGTACTAACACCCCCACATCAAAATAACATAAATGCCCACAATATTTTAAACTAGACCACAAAATTATCATTATGTTGCTTTTACATCCTGTATTCTTAATAACTAAAAAATAATAATGTTTAGTATTATCCAAACCTTTAGCGAACAGGTCTGCTGGCATTTCAGCCGTTTCCAAATACCTTAGTTCAGTGGTCGGCAACCTTTTGGCAGGCACGGGCCGCAATGTGGCAAAATAAACTAAAGGCGGGCTCGTACTTGTGATATTTACCCTAGATTCTACGTAATACTCATGTCTAATTGGTTATATCCCATAGAAAAAATTAAAATCCTAGTCCACAAGTGTGGCCCGCGGGCCGCGCGTTGCCGACCACTGCCTTATTTCAATAATTTTCTCAGCGATGCAGTCTTTACAAAAATAGTAGCGTACATCAATATACTTGGTTCTCTTATTAAAATTATTATCTGAAGACAGCCTAAGTGCACCCCGGATATATCATTAAATATAGTTATTGTGTATGACTCATTAATAATTTCCTTTGACAAATTATGCAAATAAATTGCTTTCCTGCAAGCATCTGCTATGATCATATATTCTGACTCTGTACTTGAGAGAGCAACAGTTTTCTGTTTTCTAGCCTCCCATGACACTATACTACCAGCTCATTTGAAACACATACCTGTGTAAGCCCGCTTATCAATAATATTGTTTTCCCAATCTGCATCGACATACCCTTCTAATTTATTACCAGATCTAGTATATTTTAACCCATAATATGTAGTCATTTTTAAATCTTATTTTGTGGCGTACAATTTTATTATTTATTTATGTCGCCGCGAAGATTATTAAACTAATATTTAAGTTAACTTTAGAAATATTTAATTACCATTCATTGGTTAATTTAAATATCACCAAAAATCTGTTTATTCAATATAGTAATTTAGAGATGTTTCATTAACGTAATTAAATAATATTTTGATTTTATTAGTCTTTATGTTGACACTTGTTTGTTGAAATAAATCTGAAATAATTCTAATCAATATTTCATAACTTTAGGACACTGAAATATAAAAAAATAAGGTTTAAAAATATTAAAATTAATTATCATGATTTGTGACATTATCAATTTGTTGTTAAAATACTTTGCTGATGACGTTCGCCAATGGAGGGGCGACCGAACCTTTATAAAGGCGAGTGTTGCGCGTGGAGCGCTCTCGCCGCTGGTATTGCGAAGGAAACATTGTGAGTAGAACCACTGGTGGTTTTATTAAAAATTATTTGTTGTTTGTGGTTGTGTTTGCTTATTTCGCTTTGAATATATTTCCCATAGTTTGCAATAAATCTAATTACAAATAGCAATCATAGTAACAAGCTAAATATTGCCGCATAATAAGTATTAGGCGTAATGTAGTAAAGCAGTTATAATTAATTATTATTAGTTATTAATTTTTTGGACTCCACTGTGCTTACCATCAGGTACAGTGGAGTCACTTTGACGTGCCAGTTAAAAAAAAAAAAAAAAGGAGAGCCGATGACCAAACAAAGGTCAACTGTTCTGCGTTTTTTTAAATAGCCGCCCTGACTGATATTTGACATTTATAAAATATATTTATTCATTATAAACATTTTATATCATGTATATTTATCATAATATTACTTACAGCTACAAACACATTACACTAACACATTCACAACACATACAGAACCCAACACTTAATATAATGTAGTGTGTGTATTAGTCATAAGTTGTTTAGTCGTTAATAAACCATCGTAGAGTCAACGCGTCTTCATATTTATTGTTGAGTTATTACGTTCATGGAGTCCACGGGACTCCACCAAAGCGTTTGTGTTACATACATACATACATAAACTCACGCCTGCATTCCCCGAAGAGGTAGGCAGAGGTGCATTTCTGCACCCACATTTCGCCAAGTATGTATCAGTCCCACGTAATAGGGGGCGAACCTATTGCCGGTTTTCGGGCACATTTCCAGACTCCGTGCTGTTACCGAGAATTTCCTAATGGAAAAACCCAATAACACTTTGCCCGACCCGGGAATCGAACCCAGGACCTCTAGATCGCACGGCACATACTTGTACCGCGAGACCACTAGGCAGTCACGAGGCGTTTGTGTTACTTTTTCACTAATTCCATAACTTTGTATTTTTGTTGTTTTCTGATACAATTTCTTCTTTTTAGGCTACAAAATCGCGTCCAGTAGACAAATAGTGAATTTAGATAACCAGATACTAAAACTATTGTAATGGGATGGCTAAACGACGAAGATTTGGAGTCTGACGATGAATCTGAACCGTCGCAAGTGCCTCAAAATATGACTGGGGAATTGCTCTCTGAGTCCGAAGATGGGTGCATACCATCGGATCACGACACAAATTCGGAGTGTTCAGCTGGTTCCGATAATGAAGACATCAGCGTTTCGGGTGAGAACACTGCATATTATTACGGAAAAAACCGATTCAAGTGGTCAAGCGAACCCCCGTCAAGGAATATTGGTACCCCATCTCATAATATTCTTCGTTTACCGTCAAATCGAAGTATAAGTTCCCAAAATGGTCCCTTATCGCCTTTGGGAGGCGTTTCAGCTTATATTAGATACTCAAATGTTGGAGACAATTCTAGAATGGACTAATAAAAAGTTGGATCAAATACGTGTGACTTATGCAGCTAAAGAACAATATGCCTTCAAACAGACTGATCAAATAGATTTTCTATCACATTTATTGTATAGTTCAGCATTCAAGTCACGAAGCAGTCAAATCACGATAGTGTATTTTTTTATCAGTCCTGATGTTGCCCTGCATTTCCCATTGTGACTATTATGAGTTCTGCAATAATATTATGCTAAAATATTAATATTTTATTTCAGATAGAAGAAGATTTGCTTAATTACAAGAACTGGATTGAAAATAAAGTTACTCGGCCTAAATTAAATCCTACAGTTCTTATAATTTGCGTAATATAGATAATAACCCAGCTATATTATCGATAATATGTACTGAAGATCTGTTTCCTTTGACACAGGACAAATCAGTTCAATGTATTCCAGACTGCAGTAAGAAATCGGTGCAAATCGTCGATGAATCAGCAACACCACCGAGCTCGTTTTTTTGACAAAATGAGTTATTGGTATCGTTAGATTCGTATTTTCAAGCCGAATGCAATGGTACCATAGGTTCGAACATTTACCAAGAGATGGCGCTTAAAAAACGGATCGCACAACACCGCAGAGCTCGTTGGCGTGTGATAACACCGCGAACCTCGGTAGTTACAATACAGATTCCAGGTGCAAGAGGTTTCTCTTAAAAGTAAGTGTTATCACTTTATTGAACTTATCTTTGATAGCATTTTTTCTTTTAATCATCTCCTTTATTATACTAACAATACTATTCAACTTCCAAAGACGTGATTATCGACTTTATTTTCAGATTTTTTTTGTATCCATGGTTGTTGACTACCTGCAGGAGTTGCTGGCTTCTTCCTTGCGCCCGATCATCATATACTCAGACGGTTGTACAGCACAAAATAGAAATTCTGTGCTTTCCAACGCTTTGCTTCATTTGGCAGTTAGCAGCGGAGTTGAAATAAAACAAAAGTACCTCGAGAAAGGTCATACTCATATGGAGTGCGACAGTGTGCACAGCAACGTTGAGGGAAAATTAACTTAACTTCAAGTTGTCTTTTGTGTGCCTTATTTTTTCAACGATACTTGATAATGATACCTACATAATATTATTCTAAGTCGTTTTTTATATTTTTGCTTAGAACTTAAGTACCGTTCAGACACAACGGATTAAAAAATATTATTATTCCATGCCAATGTGATATTCTTGAACAATAATAAATTTGTCGAGTGTTACATGTTTTTTACTTGAATGCCGAAAATTCAGACTGATGATGGGCATGAAACGTTCTATCATTTATGATAAAATAAATTGAATAATAACTGGGGGACGGACAAAACTCTCTTCTCCCAATCTTGAGAAGGAGAACAACACAGCGTAGCTCGAGAAATGAGACCAGCAACAGAGCGTAGCTCGGCAAAATTTTATAAATTAAAATTTTACATGCAATTTTTATTTGAGAAAACAGATAAAGTCATTCGTCATAGATATCGAGAAAAACTTCAGTCAATGAGGCCTTGATGGACGAAAAAATCGGTTTTTTCTCTCTCCTGAAAAGTTGTGAAAAACGAGCTTGGTGGTGTTGCTGATTCGTCGACGAAATGACACCAGTAATGAATCACTGCTCAGTTTCTACGAGCATTTCAAAGAAAATTATATCATATCCCACAACCACTGAAGAAGATTTGTCAGTAGAATGTTACCCATCTACAGTACAGCACTACAGAGTTTTCAGGAAATGAAAGCTCAAGTGAAGTGCAAAAAAGTATGGTACAGAAAAGTTTGGTGAGAAGATTTTTTTTACTGAAACTTATAGAAAATAACCAATTTGCTTATTTTGGTATCACTAAACAATATTATTGGGTCATCCAACACCTGTCAAAGGAATTAAAGATACCATATTTATATATTATTTTTACTTTGTACAAAATTAAAAGTAATGACACATTTTCAAGATATATTTGAAATATCAATAACTAGGGGAGGTACGGACAAAATGACATAGTCACCTTATCTAAAAAATTTCTGATTGTAGTTACGTCTCCGCGACTGCATCACGTGACGTCAGCCATATTAACAATTCTGTCAAATGTTGAGCGCCATTGTCACAGTCGCGTCGCAGTAACCAGTTCGAACGTGTTTCGCGCCTTCAAAAGTTTATTTTACGGATGGTTTCCTCGTGTTTTCTGGTTTTATTATTTGTAATTATTTCTATTAAAATCGATGAACTATGCAAGTACGCAGTGATTTCGATTAACTTCATTGCAATCATTAGTTGTTTGATGGAATTATGAATTTTTATTCGTTTTTGTTTACATTTGGACAAAATGACATACATATACAATGGACAAAACGACATAGTCGTTGTGCGTAATGCGAAACGCCGACACATCCTAGATAATATCTCTAATTCCTCCCCGGCTAATGTCTGGAAGTTTCTTGGAACCCTAGGCATTGGCAAATCAAAAAATTTGGAATTTCCAAGGTGTATTGATTTGGACGATATTAATACTCATTTTACAAATTCTCCTACTTTAAATCTCCAAATCAAACACCGAACCCTGGAAATTTTAAATAGTCTACCTCGTCCCAATATAAAACCTTTCCGTTTTTCTCCAGTGGCTGCTGGCGATATCAAAAAGATTATCCTTTCCATTAAATCAAATGCTACGGGCTGTGATAAAATCAGTCGTCGCATGATAGTTCCCTTACTTGACCTCCTTCTTCCCGCTATTACCCACATCATCAACGCTTCTCTTGAATCCGGCATTTTTCCGTCCTTATGGCGGAATGCTCATGTTATACCTCTCCCTAAAATCCCAAATCCTTCTACTCCTAACCATTTCCGTCCTATATCTATATTGCCTTTCCTTTCCAAAGTGCTTGAGGCCTGTGTCCACAAGCAGCTGTCCCGTTTTATTTACGTTAATAACTTTCTGAGTCCCTTGCAGTCCGGATTCAGGCCTCAGCACAGCACTGTTTCCGCTCTCCTCAAAGTGACTGGCGATATTAGGGCTGGCATGGAGAAGTCCATGGTTACTGTTTTGGCCTTAATAGATTTTTCCAATGCCTTTAATACTGTCAGTCACGACATCCTTTTAGCTATCCTTTCCCATCTTATGATATCGTCTGAGGCTCTGGAATGGTTCTCTTCCTATCTTCAGGGACGTCAGCAATCAGTGCGCCTTGACGATTTATCGTCAAATTGGCGCAATCTGGATTCAGGCGTTCCTCAAGGCGGTATACTCTCTCCATTGTTATTTTCTATCTTTATTAATCTCATTACCCAAAATCTTCAATGTGCGTACCACCTGTATGCCGATGACTTGCAGATTTACTCCCAGGCAAGTGTTGACTGTGTGTCTTCTGCTATTGATTCGGTTAACAGAGATCTGGCTCGCATTAGGGAATGGTCTGACAATTTTGGCTTGACCGTCAATCCAACTAAATGTCAAGTCATAATTGTTGGCAGCCCAAGGATGATGACTAGACTGGACACAACTACACTACCACCTGTCGTTTTTAATAGCTGTAATATCGACTGGTGCCCAGCCGTTAAGAACCTAGGCTTATACATCGACTCCACTCTCAGCTGGCAAGTCCAGGTAACTGCGGTTTGCCAAAAAGTCACGAGCACTCTTCGCGCTTTATATCGTCTAAAGAATTTTCTACCGTTCAAAACCAAAACAATGCTTGTGCAGACTTTGATTTTCCCTATAATTGACTATGGTGATGTGTGCTATTTCGATCTGAATGCAGAATATCTCAATAAACTTGACCGTCTTCTTAATAACTGCATTCGATTCATTTTTAACCTTCGTAAATATGATCATGTGTCCTCCTTCCGCTCCCACCTAAAATGGTTGCCTATCCGTCAGCGTCGTTCTCTGCGTGCCCTCACTACCCTATTTTCTATTCTTAACTCTCCTTCTTCACCCTCCTACTTAACTCCCCATTTTCAATACCTCGGTAGCACCCATTCTAGAAATCTCCGCTCTTCAAGCAATCTTCTCCTTAAGTGCCCTCCCCACACCTCCGATTTTGTCCATTCTTCCTTTTCCATACAATCTATTCTCCTGTGGAATGCACTCCCCCTCGAAATCAGGTCGGTTACAACTCGCTTGGCATTCAAAATGAAAGTCCGGCAGTTATTCTTTAATGAAATTACTGAATGATATGTGTGATATCTGATTATTATCTCTCTTTTATGTATGTATGTATGTATGTGTATATATATATATGTTATATATATATAATATATATATATATATATATGTTTCTATAATTATTTATTTATCTGTGTATATATGTTATTTATTCTATTTATATGTATTTATTTAACCATTTAACTATTTATGCACCTACTTTTTTTATCTCTGCATCACCCAGAGGTTGACTGTTAGAGAATGCCTTTGGCATTAAGTCCGCCTCTATACTTAATGTATAAAAAGCATAAATAAATAAAATAAAATAAATAGTCAT
Organism: Hemaris fuciformis; assembly: GCA_907164795.1. NCBI lineage: Eukaryota > Metazoa > Arthropoda > Insecta > Lepidoptera > Sphingidae > Hemaris > Hemaris fuciformis. Next base: position 2,940,909 of record OU015452.1, read on the forward strand.
TTTGTCCGTAGAGTTTCTGTTAATTAACATTTATTATTTTGTTTAGGTGATATGCCGCGAAACTACGTAAGGAAAACTAATCGGCAGAGCCAAGATTCCATGAGTAAGGCTATTGAAGCGTGGAAGCAAAAAAAATGGGATGGAAATTTCAATTTTTCAGAGGAAAGATTGAGAGCATTAAGGCAGCGTACAACGTTGTTCTGTGCTCTGATATATGAAAGCTCAGGAAGCGAAGATTTCGTATGCGAGACAGAAGTCGACGATAATGACTGCGCTTGCATTTATTGCAATTGCAAGTTTATGAGATAGTATCTGATTTGGAATATGAAAACCTATTAAGAAACTCGACACCATTCATGGAACAAACGGAAACAGTAACAAGAACATATCCATCAGATGATTTAAAAAAAAAGTTGCAGAACCAACCCCTTCTACTTCAGGGTTAAACAACTACAGGGTTCTCCAACTCCATCTGCACCAAAGAAACGTTTCCCCATATCTGAAACCACATCAAAATCAAAAACACAAGATTTTCAAGTTCAGCCTGCTGATGTAAATCATCAAGAAGAAACATTCGCCAGTAATCCCAAATGAAAACACAAAAAAGGTTCATAATAACACCAGATGGCTTTCTGATTTCGCAAGATGTTATCAACGAAAAGAGAAACAGAAAACAGAAAACAGAAATCCATAATATGAGAGATTTACTTCCAAAACTCAAAGAAGAAAGGGAGAAAGGCAAGCATGCATTCATAGATTATGACAAGCTTGTCATTAAAGAAGGTAAATTTGATAACGGGAAGCGCAAAAGAAACCCATCAACTTCACCGAACCTAACTGAACAACCACCGAAATGTAGTGCCTGTAAAAATAAAAGATAGAGACACAAAAGTTTCAATTAAAAATATCAAACGCCCTCCACAGATGGTGCACTCCTGCTGTGGACTGTGATGAGAAGGATAGTTCGTGGCCAAGTTCACCCAAACCAGGACCTTCAATTGGTAAAGCTTGAGCAAAACCCGGGAATACTTCCAGTTAAGCTAGGACGTGCCTTCGTACAACATGACAAATGGACAATCATTAAGACACTCAACTTAGAAGGCATCATTAAGAAATCGAATTACAATATTGCGATATATTTCGTTTAAAATAATATTATATATCACAATAAATCCATTTCTAATGAAGTAATAGAGCTGAAAGGTCAGATAGAGTATCTTCGTGACGAAACAATAAAGAAAGTTCGGCAATTGATTCCCTCCAAACGGTTCAAGCGTGGTCTTATAGACCTTCTTGGCTCCTTAATTACTTAACTTAATTGTAACAGGTAATCTTGATCACGACGATGCGATATTGCACTATGACATATCTTATAGCAGGGCTTGAAACTGGAGAACAAGGCAATTCCAACAAAATAACCTTGATTTTTGAAATGATGGATCACTTTCTCAACTTTACTCAGATTGTTAATAGTAACATTAAAATTATGGATTCACGCTTGAAACGAATTGAAGACATTGTAACAGATTTATCAAAAGAAAATATGTGTGGGCTACTCACATATGTACCTACTACATACTCACGTACATACATACATATAGCCACATAATATATAAAATCAAATAAATATCGGACACTCCGTCCGCCATTAGATACCGGGGCCCGCGGTCGTGCACCGGTGGGACAATAGGTGACGTATAGCGGGCGGTCCGCTACCTGTCTCTCGTCCCCGCAACCCCGCGCCGGCGCACGATATTATATACCCGACGACGCGCTCAGCCCCTGCCTGTTCCGTTCTAATCCGTCTCCGACTGAGCCTCGTTATCGCGCGCGTACACCTTATCTTACCTGTCGCCACGCACCGACCACGTTGCTTTAAATATCGCTAATAATCAGCTGCTCATTGTGAAGTTTTATATATCTACACTCCTTCTATAACTGCTGTATAATATACATCTGACTGTATTGTGTGAACTGTATTTCTTCACGTGTCGTGAACATACTGTGACCATTGCTGTGCGGTGCATTAAACATTATAAACTGCTTGGTGCCTATTATTGTGCTCACTCCCGTACTCATCACCATCCGGCACATCACACACGCAACACCAGGCGCTGTTGCCACGTGCCCGCAACCAGGCACACCGACGCCGCCTGCCTATAACTGGTGACGCAGCACCCCTGCTGCACCCCTATAACTACGCAAAAAGGTTACGTTCCACGCAAGTGCAACCATTGGACACCACCCCACATTATTATCGCCCCTTGGGACGGTCTCTGGGGGGGAGTCATGTGGCCCCCGGCCACATTATAACACGGTACGCGCATCCACGCACAGCGATCGGGTCGGAACCGGTTACCCGACGCGCGTAGCCGAGCTGCGTGACGCACCGCGCCTTCGGGGACGCTCGTGCATCATCGTGCGCATGCGCACGCGCGCTGCGTACCTGCGCCAATCACCGAGCGACCCCACCGACGGCCGGACCCTAGCCGCCGCGTGCGTGTGACCTTAGTCCGCCTTTGGCTACCTTAGCGCGCACCTCGATAACTCTCCTTACCTCATCTCGGAGAGAGCTCCGTACCTGTTCCGCGAATTCACGTTCGCCCGGTATATCGTATTTGTGCAACCTCAGATTGTACCTGCACTGTCCGCACTATTTGTAAATAGCAACAATAAATATTATAAATTAGTGGACCTTGTGTTCGTCATTGCGGTGACACCTCATCGCCACCTACACACCTCCCAAATATGTACATTTTTCTCTCATATATAAACTATTTTTAGAACTATACGAGTAAACATGAAAATTAATGATATAGAGACAGCTATAGCACTTAGTAAGGTATCTATTTTACATAAATCTGTAATTGATTCTAATGAACTTTTATGTGTATTGCTTGAATGTATTGCTTGAAATTGAAAAGTATGATAATTTTATGTATTCAGTGTTTGATAAAAACCTAATTAACATTGAGGAAATACTTTCTATTAAAATTTACCTCAAGAACAAAATGTAATATGGTTCATTATAATTGATGTTCCAATAGTTAGTCACCGTACTTATAACTTTTTTTTGGTAAAATTACCAAAAAGTAAGTTATAGTTATTGCTTTGTGATTTTTAAAATATGGCGTGTAATGAAAAAAGCTGAGCTCCTCCAAGTTCACTGAATCTCTCAAACAGAACTGAGCAACTAGGTGAGTAAACAATATTGCATAGCTTCTATGGCGGGCCTTGAGCGTGGAAACCGAATCCGGAAATTCCGTAACGAAAATAACCTAACACCCCCCACTCCGACCGGCACAGCGGTGATACTTTTTAGTTTTGCCATCTATCGATGAATAGCAGAACTTTTAATGACTTTTTGATATATCACGCTTGTCTCTTTAGTTCAGCAACTCGCCTCTAGTTGGCATTGGTTGTATCGGCGTTACTGCACATGCGTAATCCCCCTCTTCGCCCCACAATCTGGTGTACTCATGTGTAACGGTCACCCGATTGCCAGCCATGCCAAAGCCATGCCATGCCGTGTCGTCTTGGTGCAGCCAAAGCCACAGCCACAGCCACAGCCTCAGCCAAAGCCATAGCCATGACAACCAAGTACGCCACGGAAGCCACAAAAAGAGGAAGTCTATTGATTAATACGTCACGTGCGCTTGCCAACTTAACGCGATGGGCGTTACCGTGCGGCGATCCCCTCCTCGATTTAGAGTTGGGGGTAAACTTATAAATAGCTCGCGCAGCGCACTTGGGAACAATCTTTTTCGAATCAAGAACCTAGCCTAAGCCGAAACTCTGTTATAATTTATAAAATAAATTGTTTATCGCTATCCTGTGTTTCACATGGTTCGACTCTACGAAACTCGCACGAATCGAGACGAGCTGCTCCGAAATCGGACGAATACGTAATCAGCTGTTTGTGAGAAAGTATATGTATAGGTGTATAGGTATTTATCATCTATGTACAACAGTGAATATCTGTACCCGTATAATTTGTGAACAAAGTGTTTTAAATATGAATAAACAAAGTCCAATGTTATGACTCCGAATATTGAAATAAATATTGCACACGTTAGCGATGTTAATGTTAGGAGCTCATTTGTTGGAGATATTTGGGCGTGCTTATGCAAACTTAGAAATAGCCTACACATAGTCATGGTAGCAATTTACATTTCTCCGAATCCAAAATTAGACGAAGTAGAGCATTTTATTCATAGCACTTTACTGGAGTACACTGAAGAAGGGTCGAAAATACTTGGTACAAATAGCAATAAATTTCCACTTACCTTGGCTGGCGATTTCAACATCAACTTCGCTGAAAAAAAATCAGAGCGATTGACAACTGTTTGTGAGACTATTTTGCTAACAGATGTCATCGATAAATTACCGAACTTCTGCCAAACTAGAATTCTACGTGGTAATGTGGACTTATTTCATAAAATATCTAATAACCGTTGGATTTACGTACAGTCAGAACCTAATAAATGTCATGTCATGTGTAATAGTGACGCCAGTGACCACGTTGAAATCTTGTTAGGCACAGGAATATTACATATTCCTAAATCTTGTAAAGCTTTTTATAAGACTCTAACTTTTATACCAAGTGATAGCATCACTTCAAATCTAACAACCACTGTATCCAACTCCAATATATTAAATGATGACGGTTGCGATAATTTTAAGATGATCATGGAGGATCCTTCCTTCTCTACTCTGTGGGTACACGTTGACCTCGGCTGTCAAAGTCGTGTCTACGTGTGCCTCTACAGATCTCATAACGGGGATGATGAGACAACCCGGTTATTTAACTACCTTGGCCAGGCGACAGACGCCGCGCAGGAGCAGTTCCCCACAGCGGAATTGGTAGTTTTGGGGGACTTCAACGCACATCATGAGTTGTGGTTGGGTTCCTCCAAGACTGACCATGCTGCCCACGCGTTCGCTCTTACTCATGATTTGGCGCAACTGGTGAACTAGCCTACCAGGATCCCAGATGTGTCGAGTCATGTGCCTCGTCTGCTAGACCTTCTGTTGACGAGTCACCCAGCCGGGTATCAGGTGACGGTTGGTGCCCCTCTGGGATCCTCTGGGATTGGAACGTCAGTTCCGCGCGCTGCACCTCCACTACCCGTGAATGTTAAGCACAAAGTCTGGCACTACTCGTCAGCAGATTGGGATGGTGTGCGAGATGGTTGTTTTCCCAACAGAATTGGATTAAAGTTGAGCCGCGTTTGTCTTGAGGTTTCTGCATAAATTATCAAAAATGATAACAACTTTTTTCAATAAAATATACTTTAAATACGGCAATGATTTATTACAAGTCTATCAAACCGGCGCGAAAACTTGGAGAGGCTTGTAATTCAAGCAAATGTATAAGGAGCAAGGTGATTAACTATGAAAAGTTTACTGAAACTGTACGATTAAATATTTTTAGGAATTAATAAATTAATTTAAGAATATTGGGTTGTGAAATGTTTCTTCCTTAGTAGATAAAAAACCGCCTAACAAAAAAAGGTACAAGTATAAAAGTGTATTATTTGGAATTTAATGACCTAAAAATATACAAAGAGTATGTTTAAAGGCATTCTTAGGGACATTAGGCATTAAGGTGTGGACTGTTGGTTAGGAGAGAAACCAAATAGAGAAACAACAATGAACAGTAGGGCTACCATCAACTCTTATTGCGATTCATTTTACGACCTAAACTGAACTGAATCGTTATTTCGTACCATGACATCTATAAAGCGATTCAGTATAGGTTCAACTGCTTTGTAACAATTCAGTTTAAGAATTGAATGAAATTTGGTTCGTCAAGTATTATTGTTCGTTCATTTTCGTACCATGACCCTCTGAAACGACCTAAACTGAATCGCTTAACTGTCAAAAAGTAATACATTTAGCGATCCATTTTAAGTTACTATTTTTTCAACAGAATTTAATAGTTTCTGTATGTTTTAGGACTTCTGTGTATTTTTTTAACTTTTTATGATAATAAGTGATCAATTGAATTAAATTGTTGTTGTAAAATTGTAATTCGGTGATCATATTGTTACAATATTCATTTATACATAAATAATAACAAAGGTGTCTGAAGCTGCTGTAAAAGACGTTCCTAAATTGTTTTTAGATGACTGAATATTTGATTCTTTTCGAATTTATGGAATGAGACAATGAAGCCAGCACGTCAAGCCCTAAAGAAAGGTGCAAAGTTAGGGAACAGTCGGAATTCGACTGATGGATCCAATTGTTTACTTCGGTCATAGGTGATACTGAATTTACCAATGTCGGCTTTCTAAACATTTGGTTTTAAGTTTGTGTGAGTAGTTAAGACTCTTGTTCAAGGTGCCGGGTAAAATCTACCGATCTTTTTGTGGATAAAAAGGTAAGAAACATTTTATAATTAAATAAAAGAAAGACATTTCATTACATGCTGGATTTTATTTCATACATGTAATTCCAACAACTCATAAGTATTTTTGTATGTACAAAATAGATTAATATGTGTTTTTTCTGTTAAAGATATTGACTACATTGTAATTTTATGCAACTGGGTCCTATTAAAGACCCATTGGGGACAGCAAAGGACACCTAATGGCACAGCAGACAGTATCATCCATAATAGCAGAAGTGACCGCCTGCATTGTTTCTCCACAGATGACAAGATAATAATATGTATATGCTATCCTAAAACCCTGGCTGAAAGAAATAATACATGGGCTAGGTAAAAGTGTTTTTTTTTTTTATAAATAGTAATACCTTTTAGGTGTATTACACTGCTGATCAGACACCTTAAAATTGACGGGTTGTAAGGACTTGTCCACCACACCACCTTATTGCAGGTTGGTGTTGTAATACTTAGGTATTCAAAAAGCTTTTAAATGTAGTTTCTTGATTTTTTTTCCTTTATTGATATAAACAATAATAATTTGGTGAATTTTTATTACAATCTATTACAAAAACAATAATTATTGCAGGTTTTATGAGAATTTCAACTTTCCAGGTGTTTTTAGGTGTATAGACTACACAAATAGCTAGTATAAAGCCTGCTGAACATGAAGAACATTTCTAATGTAGGAAACATTATCACTCATTAAATGTCCAACTGGTGAGATGGATAATCTATAACTAAACAATCATTGTAACAATAAAAATATTGTCTATCCATATGAGTGTGTCATGTTTTTCTAGATATGTGATGCAGACATGCAAATCACCAGTGTAGATGCTAGCTATGTAGGCGCTACACATGATTCATTTATATGGAATGTGTACCCTTTAAAACATTATTTGGAAAGTCTTGACAAATCTACTTGGTTTCTTATGACAAAATAAATGCATGCAACTTATTATACATAGACAGGCCTCTTGCCTTTAACATTATACACATTATAAAGTGTAAATAATTTGCTTAGAACATAATGCTTTATGTTTTAAATATATTGCTATATATTTACACATTATTGGTGTAACCCAAAAAAGTATATTTTTAAGTTGCATTAAGTTAATTACAATGAAGCTTTAAAAATAATACTTGTTTTGTTGCAGGAAATTCTGGGTATCTATTACACAAATATATGATGATTCCAGTTATATTTGCAGTCCCAGGTACACCAGACAGACACTATACAGCTCTTCATGTCCGGACAAGGAACATAATAGAAAGAACAATTAGGCTTCTCAAAGTGTGTTATTGTTGACTTTTGGTGCACAGAGTGTTGTACTACAAACCAAGAGTGGCAGCATCTATAATAAATAATATTTTATTTACTATATAATTTAATGTAATTTTTTATACCACCTTATTTGTATTTCAATTTTATAGTTGTAAATAAAATATGTTCAGTATCTTCCTCGCATAATTTCTTTAATTTCTCTTATTTATTTTAACAAAAGTTTAAAAATGTTATTTACTCCACCCGAAGTTTCGCCTGCTTCTGGGTTTCCGCAATTCCCTCACTTGTGATGTTTTGTTATAGCCCATGGCTATATCCTTGTGCTTATAAAGAAACTCCCATAAGTGTTCGAGTTCGTCATAAGTAACTCTACACCGTATAGCTTTACTATATTGAAAAAAAAAACACTTGAAATACCAATGGTGATACAAAGGTTTTTGTAAAAATTATAAGAACTCAAAATATAAATTGATAATGCTAAATATGAATGTTGAAAAATCAATTACCCCATTGTTTAATACAATTTTAATTCAAATTTAATAAAAACGTCGAATTAACAAATCAAATCCACCGCCACATCAACTTGACGATGCGAATGTTGAATAACACATATTCGAAACTTGAACCAATTTTTAATGTTAAATTATTTAAAGAGTTATGTACCGATATCATTTATTTCACTGCAATCAAAATAATTATAAAGCCCTTTATACGTCGCTAAATATTATTTTTTACAAAGTATATAAAAATAATAAAATAAACATAAAAATAGGATTAAAATAGTAATAGTAAATACCGACAATTTAAAATGTTGAGTTTCAGAACGCACTCTACTATGGTGGATGAAAGAAACGATAAATGTATAGCGTTGTCTCTTTCAATCAAAGCCATCCAGTTTTAAGTTTCGTTCATTCACTGGCTGCGAAACAAATCAAATGCGACTCAGTTTAATGAACGTCATGGTACCAAAATAAACGATTCAGTTTAAGAACCTAAACTGAACTGCTCTGCAATTGAATCGTTTGTTAAAAGGTCATGGTAGGCCTACTGGAGGGAAGATATTGCGTTGCATTCGTTAACAAAAATTGTGCAATTTTTAAGGGATATCCCTTAATTTTTTTGACAATTGAATTGATGATTTTTGAAACCATATCATTTCATACTCTACAGACGTCTACCACGCGATTCATGTAAACGAACTCACATGTCCCACTATTCTACCAAAATAAAAAAAGTCGATAAAAATAATAGATGTGCCGATTACGACTGTGGCCGACTAACGGATTAGTAATTGTAAAGATCCCGACTAATCGGCCAAGCTGATTACGATTTACAATGATGAAAACAAAGAAATCATGGAAAGAAGGTCCTGCTGTAAAATTATTTGAAGAGTATGTTTGACGTGGACTATAAATCATTTTGTTAGTTCCAAGATATAAGCAACAGTTTTGCGAGGCAGAGGATTTCATCACAATAAAGTCTAAATTTGTATTATTCGTAGAAACTTTGAAAAATAGCAAAACTTATGACGAGAGTGACAGTGGCAATGATGATCTACAGAATATCTCCATCGATAAAAACAACAACACACAGGATTTTTTGGCAAAACTACCAAAAATTTGTATCAAGAAAAACGGTAGATGGAAAGAAGAAAAGAATATGACAGTATATACTTTTTTAATGCTATATTGATTGTTTTTTTTATATATTTTTGATTTTAAATTTGTTAGTCGGATCATTAGATATCCTTAATTATTGTTTTTTTTTAATTTGATGCCTTCATTTTTCGTAAATCTAAATATGACTTATCTCGGATTTTATACTTTCTTATTTATTTATTGAATATCCTTTTTCTTATTTTGGTTCAGAATATTAAAATCAAATATGATAAGAAAGACCAAAAAAACGTTTAAGTTTTAATAATCTAAATCATTTTTAACAGATTATTCTTAACAATAATGATGTATAAAGCTTTCTGCCCACTATCCCGTAGCATACCATGACCGTACTAGGACCGTTTCAGATAAAAAACTATTCTTTGTATTGAGAAGTATGAGACTATGCCCACTAGACCGTTCCGTCACCGGCCGACACCGTAGCGTGCCATGCACGGGCCGTCAACTATTCGTCGGAGGGAATATTTTGCCGGTGCGGACACGCTACGTGCATGGCACGCGACGTTGCCAGACCGCTGCGCGCACGCGGCTGAACGGTGACTGAGCGGGGAGTATGACCGTTACAAACCCGTTTTATAAGCGTTGTAGCAGCGTTGGCTCTGTTGCCAGTCCGTTCATTAGTTCAACGAGAGGCGTGAATGCGTATAGATGTTTAAAAATGGAGGACGAAAAACTAATAGAAAGCGTACGTAAATATGAGTTTATATATAATTTGCAACATCCGAAGTATATGGACAGTGTAAAAAAAGAAATGGCTTGGAAGGAGATTTCGGAACAAATAAAACAACCAGGTATGACAATTATTATTCAATTATCGTTTATTTGAGTAAGTAATTCAATTACAAACTAAATATCCAATCTAATTGCCCTTGAGCGGTTTGGAAAAAATCGGCAAATTTATCGCGTACTTCAAAAGCGGTAGAAACTGCATTACCTCCTTGGTGTCTTAGGTTGTTAAATTGTACAGGAGTATTAGTTTCCGTAAAGGATACAGTTTCGCCGCGTCTTATAAAATTATGCAATATGCAAGTAGTTAGTACAATTTTTTCTGCATATTCTGGTTTTAGATGCATTCGTCTATTATAAATACGAAATTTTTGACTTAAAATTCCAAAAGCATTTTCTACGACACGTCGTGCACGGCAAAGACGATAATTAAAATGGCGTTTCTTGCTATCGTTTATGGACTGTTGTGAGGGATAAGGTCTTAGAAGATTGTTTTTTAAGGGGAAAGCTTCGTCTCCTAATATTACACACGGTGCACTGACATTAGTCCCCGGCAAACATCTATTACTGGGGATATTAAATTTATTTTCGAATATAGCTCTGCCCATTTTTGATTTTGACAAAATACCCCCATCACTATCTTTGCCGAAAGCACCAACGTTAACAGCTATGAAGTTATAATTAGCGTCGACTAAAGCCATAAGTACGATAGAAAATGTTTTCTTATAATTAAAATACAAAGAACCACTGTTTGGTGGTGCTAAAATAATAACATGCTTTCCATCTATAGAAGCTACACAATTAGGAAAATTCCATTTATTCCAAAATTCTTCTATATTTTTTTCCCATTGCTCAAAGCCAGGCGTCGGCATACTTTCTCGCAGTACATTTTTTATTACAGCATCACAAACTTCTAACACAGCACGTCTCACAGTACTGATTCCCAAACGATAACTAAAAGCAATGGTTGTAAATGAATCACCTGTTGCTAAGTACCTGCAAACAAAATATCAATAGTAATTATTTTTTACAGCTGCAGCTTGCAAACAAAGATGGCAAGGGCTAAGGGATGCATACAGACGAGCATTAAATAAGAAAAAAGGCAAAAGTGGACAAGCAGCGAAAAACATTAAGAAATGGAAGTATGAAGATGAAATGGCTTTTGTTGCTTCGTTCTTTGTCGAGAAAAAACCTTTAGAATCCGTTGAGCTGACAAGTGACGATGAAGAGTCACAGCCGAATAATGATACAGGAACTGAAATTCAGAACCATCACTTCAACAATGAGATTGATAATACTGTTGATATTGCTGCTGTAGAAAATATTACAGCCACCGAAATTCAGAACGAAGATGACATTACTGCCAGTAAGAAATACTCACAACCACTACACGGTCAAGCAAAAAAGGCCAAGACAATAAAGAGAGGTAAAATTCAACCACCACAAACAGCATCCGCTGTATTGATGTCGAAATTGTTAGAAGCGCAAAATAAATCTCCACGACAAGACGATGAATTAGACCGATTTTTTTTTGCACATATCAGATACAGTAAAGAAATTTTCTCCTTACTTACAAGCCATCGCAAAAAACAAAATATTCAGTTTAGTTTCCGAAATGGAGTTACAGCAGCTCGCACCACCTAACTTTGCTGCAGCTACACCACCGTATGCCTATGCTTCATCTCCAGCATCGACTTCTTCAAGCGTACAACCGAGTGCTACACCTATGCCTCCGTCTCCTGAGCTTTGGAACACTAACGATTGGAATAATAATAATTAAGCATAGTTTTACCATGAATATCATAGATCAAAAGTTTGATTAAATATTAATAATAAACAAATTGTTTTTTACTTACCGTAAACACACAGCAAGCTTTTCTTTAGGTAGCAGGCATTCTCTAAAGTTTGTGTTTTTTTTTACAATGTCATTTTCAATTTTTTTCAGCAAATCGTTAAATTGGAATGTACACATTCGGAAGTACTGAAAAAACTTTTCTTCGTCATCAACTAAGTGCCTGAATAATGTCCAATATTCTCCTTCCGTTTTGCGTTTTTTTATAGAATTGTGAATCCAGTAGCGTCGAGTGTTTTTTGGGAATTCCTCTTCCTCTTCATCCAAAATGATAGCAATCATTGCCAGTTGTTCAATCGTTAGTTTCCTTATAGCCATAACTATTTCAATATTTCACCACCGAACCGAATATACTCCGCGAAGAAATAATAGAATTGAAATGCCCTCGTTAAAATATAGATTCCTAAAAACACGTCTACGCAACAATGATATTTGTACGAGAATGAACGAGTGTAATGAAAGTATTTCTGCCGTGTAACATACGGACAACATACGGGTTGCATACGGGCACCATACGCGATGTATAAGGGCGCAGAACGCGGTCGAGCCGCTGCAGTGGGCATAGTAGACCGTATCGTATTTCTTTTCGTGTCTGATACGTTCCTAGCACGGTCATGGTATGCTACGGGATAGTGGGCAGAAAGCTTTAAACTGAAAATCTGTGAGCTTTTGTGATTTACAAATTTTAATATTTTGATATATCCTTTTAAAATATATATATATCTAATTATTAATCAAAATGTCTATGTTCAAATTTTCATTTTAATTATAATTGAAACTCAATATAAGTGATTAATATACAGGGTTGATACGACAGAAGGGCGATAAATTACACTACGTATATGTCGGCGATACGCCTGAATTATCGTGTCCAGACTCCATAATAACAGAAACACACACACAATATATATCTCTGCTCCACCTAAGGTTCGACTGTCAGAGAATGCCTCAGGCATTAAGTCCACCTTTACATGTATTGTATGAAGGGTAAATAAATAAATATAGCTTGGATTATTTTCAGACAATTTCTAGTATAGAACTGAACTCAATGTGAGCTGCAATGGCCGTTTTATATAAAACCAACTGTCACTTAACGTTTAACAACTGCAACTCCCTTTACAACATGTAATTGAAATTACTGTACAAATAATTATGAAATATAGGTCAAAAATCAACATTAATATTATAATGAATTTTACATAAATCCAAATAATTTATTTTACACATATTACTAATTTATTTTAATTATCAAACACTACTTTACAAATGGCGCTATTAACAATATGTAAATATAATCACATGTTATTTATTACATAAAACATAATAATAAGGGCAGAATAATGTTGTTTAATTCTTATTGATTTTACTTTGAAAGTTTCTGGAGTATGTAATAGAAATAATTAAACATTAAATTAAATATCTCATGTTTTTAAAACAGATAAGCAGTCAATACAGTGTCTGATATTTTTTAGAGTATTTAAATTCTCAGTTTTGTTCTATTTAAATATTAATTATATTTATGTAACAATATCATCATCATCAGCCCAAATACGTCCCACTGCTGGGCACGGGCCTTCTCTACAACTGAGAGGGTTTAGGCCTTAGTCCACCACGCTGGCCTAGTACGGGTTGGCGGACTACACACCTAAGAAATTCCTAAGAACTTTTAGGTGTGCAGGTTTTATCACGATGTTTTCCTTCACCGTTAAAGCCAGTGATAATTCATTGTGAATACACACATAACTTCGATAAGTCAGTGGTGTGTGCCTGGGGTTTGAACCTGCGACCGCCGAAATTCTCGACCACGCGCTTAAACCTCGAGGCCATCACTGCTTATTGCCGATTTTCTAGGCATTCCTGGAAACGTTTCGTCTACGATACAGACTATGAGCTACAGAGGAAGATTTAATAACCGTGGTCGTGGTGGCGGTAGCCACTACACCCGTGGAGGATATCTGAATCAATACCGGGATGAAAACCCCCCCATCGAGCATGCAACACAGAGCAATCGACAGCAGCAAAATAAAGGCGGAAAGATGAGCAATCGCGACAAACAAAGAGCTGAAGCTTATCGCGAAAGGAAGAACGCCGCTACAATGGACGCCATTGCAGAAGATTTTAATAAGATACTGCACCCTGGCTTTGCCAGTCTTGCGCACGCAGTTAAAGATTTGAGCATTACACAGAAAACCGCGCGCATTGAGCCCGTTTCCACTCATGCAATTGGCATTATCGTCCGCGAGAACATTCTGCAGACTGAAAGTGAGATGCAGGGAAGAGGACAACCTCTTAATTACAACCGACACTCATTTTATAGAGTCGCACTTGCTATTTTTGAGACTAAGTTATATACCCAATACAAGATGCGAACTGCCCTGCCATATTCATCAACTGGCTTTGGAGAAATAACGCTGCTTGCTGATTTAAGAGATAGATGTTTAGGAATTAAAACTCACTTCCTAGGATTTGTAAACTATTTGAAATCGATTGGAAATAAGTAGCTATTTATTGGGGGTTCTGGACCACCGGAAGTCCAGCGTAACTAGACCCCTGTGTGTATGGAGTTTGCTAGGAGCGCGCGACCAGGTTATGTTGGTTTAGGTGCGTTTGCGGTTCACTGCGGTACCACGAGGTTCCGCCCTACCTTCGGCGTCTGGTGCAGGCGTACTTGTGTAATAGGTACGTCGTGTATCCGGGCGCCGACGGGTGGCATCGTCGGGCGGTGTCGTGCGGTGTTCCACAGGGCTCGGTTCTCGGGCCGCTCCTGTGGAACATCGGTTACGACTGGGTTCTTCGTGGTGCCAACCTTCGGGGCGTCGCTGTCGTCTGCTACGCGGACGACACGTTGGTGACAGCGACGGCCAGGACCCCACAGCGGGCCGCCCTGCTCGCCGGGTTCGGGACCGAACTGGTGGTGAGCAGGATTCGGCGACTCGGCCTCCAGGTGGCCCTGCACAAGACTGAGGCTCTGTGCTTTTACGGACCTCAGTCTAGGCCACCGCCGGAGGCCCACTTGATGGTGGATGGCGTGCGGATTCCCATCGGCTCCCAGATGAAGTACCTTGGACTGATTCTGGACAGTCGGTGGGAATTCCGTGCGCATTTCGAGATGTTGTCGCCGAAGTTGGTCCGCGCAGCAGGCGCTCTCGGTCGCCTGCTGCCCAACATCGATGGTCCTGGCTTCCCTTGCCGAAGCCTATATGCTGGAGTCGTGCGGTCCATGGCCCTATACGGGTGTCCCGTGTGGGCCAATTCCCTCGGCGCTCGCTGCGTCCGCCTGCTGCATCGTCCGCAGCGAATGGTGGCGCAGCGAATCGTTAGAGGGTACCGCACGATTTCGCACGAGGCGGCCTGTGTTTTGGCGGGTACTCTGCCCTGGCAGCTGGACGCCCAAGCCCTCTCGTCCGTGTTTTGGTGGCGGGAGGAGGCGTTCCGGCGAACCGGGCGGAGACCAGCCCCCAGAGAGGTCGAGGCCATGTTGGCCTCCCTCCGCAGCGCCGCCGTGGAGGAGTGGAGTTCCAGGCTGGAGAGCCCAAGTGCTGGCGTGGCGACCGTCGCGGCAGTGCGTCCTGTCCTCCAGCAGTGGATGGACAGGCGCCACGGTGCGCCGACCTTCAGATTGACGCAGGTGCTCACCGGGCACGGCTGCTTCGGTGCGTACCTGTGTCGCATCGTTGGAGTGGAGGAGGCCGCCGTGTGCCACCATTGTGGCAACTGCCGAGAGGACACGGCTCAGCACACGCTGGAGGAGTGCCCAGCCTGGGACGAGGAGCGCAGCGCTCTCGTAGCGGTCGTAGGGAGCGACCTCTCGCTGCCGACTGTGGTCGCCGCCATGGTCGGCAGCCGGAGGTCATGGAAAGCTATGCTCTCCTTCTGCGAACGTGTCATTTCGCAGAAGGAGAGCGCCGAGCGGGATCGGGAGCAGACCGATCCCGCTCGTCGCAACAGGCGACGTAGGAGGCGCCGGGTGAACATCTAGCCCGGCGCCCAGAGGCCACGCGGGGCCGCCGCCCCTACCTTGGCGGCCCCCGAGGAGTAATTAACATCACATTTTGGTGTGCCTTTTGGCACCGCGCAGAGGCGGTCCCGCGCCAATCCATAGCTTTTGCTTCAGGATATGTCGGGGCCGCCTCGCTGAATGCGCTGATGGTGGCCGTCGCGGGGTTTTTAGTCGGTATTACGGCGCATTGATTTTGGTAGGGACCCGGCCCAGCGGCCGCCCGAGCACATCACGGGCGGTAACATCAATGCTGGGTCGGAAGGCGCCGGTGAGTCCGACACACCCTCGCCCTTCCGGGGCGGGATGGTCCGTAAAGGGATTTTCCCCGCGTGAAAAAAAAAAAAAAAAAAAAAAAAAAAAAAAAAAAAGGTGCGTTTGCGGTTGTAAAATGTTTTTTTTTTAGTTCGGACAATGTTGTAGTGTGTTGATAAGGGACATTCTCGTGAGAAATTGATAAGAAACAATGTTGCGTTGTGGTCTTCCTGGGGCACTGATTGGTTGATTGGGGAGTGAGGCAGGTGTGCTTTGACGTGGTGGGGGAGGGGGCGGCCGATGTGTTGCGCGATGGATGTGTAGCGGGGGCGTACAGCGGGTTATCTTCCTATTTAATTTAAATATTGAATTAATTTATAATTAATTATTTAATTGCATATTATCTAGAACAGGATGTATGATATGTTTGATAAGCAATAGAACAAAGGAAATGAAATAAGAGTAGTTCCATAATTGTGATTCTGTATGTGTCGGCGAATGCGTATACATGAGATCGATTTTAACAATAATTTTACAGTTCATGTCACGTCTATTCTGTTGATAAACATCCATAATGCCTTTTACAAGCTTATTACCTTGGGTGGTAGTGTTGTACTTACAGCAAAAAGACAATGATACAGAAGTGATGTTGAAGAATATTACACAATCCTTAGATGAAGATTTGAGAGATCTGTGTACTACCAATAAAATATGGTATATTAAGAAGGTGGAACTTTATAACAAGGAAGGTAATTTAATGAGAAGATGGTTGATGAAATTCTATTTTGAAGATGTCAATAGCGGTAGAAGTGGAGAAAAGAATTGTTATGAATTGGTGAGCATTAACAGCAATCAAAATACATTAAATTTACGTTTGTGTAGTGATAGCAATACATTATTGTTGTGCAAGCTGGAAATCACGAGATTCATTAGTTCTCGTTCAAGACGAAGCAGCAAGCGGATCAATAGTTTACAATAAACTTGGTCGTCAGAAGCATTCGAGCAAACATATAAAGATGAAAAGGGTTTGGAGATTACAGTGAAAGTATCTTAGGGGTGACGGAATAGCGACTGCTGAAAGTCAACATCATCGTCATAAACCTAAGGTTGGGGGAGATAGAGAGGAATTGCTTACCTCGGAGACATCTATAATGAAAACCACTAGCAAACCTTCTTCGTCAACAACCATACCTTATCCTTTAAGTGAAAGGTGTCAGCGATTTAAGAATGTACTTGAAAGTGTTCAATTTTGGACATATGCACGTTTGACGAAAATGTAGAAAGGTGAAATAACCGATGCTGAATGTTCAGCCAGTATACCAATTAGGTAATTTGTGATAAGGATGTGGTATTAGATTCCCTATCCATTAAACAACTTTATATTAAGTTTCCCATGAAAACTATGTTGTTGCGGTGAGTGTTCTATGTAACATTATTTTCTTATCTTATTTTGATTAGAGGTACTGTTAAAACCACAATGTGAATTTCACATACACTCCAAATACAGTGTAGAAAACGATAAATATATTATCGATATAGATGGTTTTCAGGTATCAAAAATAATGTATTTTAAAGAAGTAGGTGTTTATAATATTCAGGATAGGATCCTTTATTTATTTCATATAAAACTTCCGGAATGGTTATTACACTATCAAGATAAAACAACCTCATTTGCTACTAATTACATTCATGGGATGTATTTAAAAAACTATGACAATGACATCAGTTTTACAGAGTTTTTAAGAAAAATAAAGGGCTTTGACCCGAAAAAACAGTTTATATGGATGTATAAGGGGGGTATCATTGAAAGAGACTTATTAGAGAGTCTAGGATTTTCATCAATAAATTTAGAAACACTACAATGTCCAAAAGTTGAAATTATAATGAAACATTTGAATTTAAACCATATTTTAAGGAATTGTGTGAGACATAAAGCATTTAAAGGAAAATCACCTCGCACCTGTCACTGTAGTGGTGTAGAGGTGCGAGCTTTTGCAGTGTGGTTAGAAAACTATTTAAATCGATAAGTTTGTAATTGTAACTGTTAGTATTATGACTTTTATATCATAAACTTTAAGACTTATTTTAATGATAAGATTTTAGTATTATGACTTTTATATCATAAACTTTAGACTTATTTTTAATGATAAGATTTTAGTATTATGACTTTTATATCATAAACTTTAACAATTTTGAAGATGTGAAAATTGAACCGGCAAAAAATAAATTCATTTCCCGCAACTACTCAAGCACTATAAAAAAATAAAAAAAGGAGAAATTAAAAAAAAGATCAACTCTCAAATTATGATGGTTTTGTTACTAAATTTAACTCTCGGCTACGTACGACTTAAATTATTGCGTCAATTGACGGAATCTGCAAAATAAAGAAGAAACTTGTGAATTAGACCAACTTAGTCAAACACTGAGTACCACATCTATCTCACTCCGATTCATCGGAGGATGAGGAAAAAGTAAATCGGGATGTACCCCACGTGTGGGGCACATTGATACAAATTTCATTTCTTTGTAAATAGGTTGTAATATTTTTTGTGATTAAATATAACGGTTAATTTGACTTTGAAAAGTTAGTTGAATATATAGTGAATAGATTGAAATTATTAAATTGGACGTTGCTGTCAATAGGTCGTCTTTTATTGGCTCTAAGTAAAAATCGTATCAAGGTGCCCCAACTCCCCCTATCCTAAGTAATTTATTTCTTTTACCTTTGGTTAACACACACATTCAAATTATTGCCGTAACGCTCAGTAAGATAAGTATTTCAATTCTGTGCGTTACGGCAAATCTTGCTGTAAACCCGAACGCGCATTTCACTAAATGTGTCTGATGCATCATTTTGCATAAGTGCTGGCCATAAGTGAGATGTACGTGTGGGCTACTCACGTACATACTCACATACATAAATAAATTAAATATCGGACACTCCGTCCGCCATTAGATACCGGGGCCGCGATCGTGCACCGGTGGGACAATAGGTGACGCATAGCGGGCGGTCCGCTACCTGTCTCTCGTCCCCGCAACCCCGCGCCGCACTATGGAAAACGTTAGAACAAGGCCATATCAAAAATAGTTTTTAAAAAAGTTACTTATTACTTGTTTTGATGATTTTGTTTTATAGTTAAGATGTTAATTATCGAAATAGAAAGAATTATAACCTTTTGGAATCATGATTTTACTTGATAAACAGCTTTGAAAAACTCACATTTACTTTTAAGTAAATTTGTCAAGATAATTTTCGTACATTCAGTATCAATTTTCAGATTGAAATTGTTAAAAAACACCCAATAAATTATATATTTTTGGAAAGAATGTTTCATTGTCATAAATTTGATAAAATAATATTTACTTTAAGTAGCATATATTGTATATAATGATAAAATTTATAAATATAGATAAAAAAAAACCAGTTTACTTGCCGAAGTTTTGAATTTTGTATTTATCAATAGCGTAGGTCTTTAAAAATGACATATAAAAAAATTTTTTGCTTATACGTGCTTATGTAGAAGTTATGATGATAAATATCGACCGAGTCCCACATTCGCGAAAACGTTATCTTTGCGGTTGAGAAAAAATAGTGTTCTTTTATGGTCTTATTGACTATGTAATTGCCAGGAAATGGTATTTATATGAGTTTGCACACGTTACATGTGGGAAATATATTGTTTAATTGCACATAAACCTCAGTCGAGGGTGATTATTCTATCACAATTATTTGTGAATCATTAGTATTCAGGATAAAAATTACAGTGAAAATGGACAGTTTTACTTGTTCAAAGGAAGAAATAATACTATATTATATAAACAACCATAGACAACCAGGGACCACATAAATTTCATAATTGAGGATTTTCAAAAATCTCTTGCTTTGCAGACTGCTAGGCTTTATGTCAGCAAATACAACTGGTATTATATGCCATCCTCCGTGCATACAATATTAATACATGGAGAGAGTATTATAAATCATTTTTCAGTGTTGCCCATTGGACAGCTTTCAGAAAATGCCTAAGAGTCCGGGAATAAGGACTACAAGAAATTTAGACCGCATCATGCAAGAAAATGCTCAAGGACTGCTAGGAATGAAGATGTTTTTCATACTCTTTTATACACGTCTGATCCATACATATCCAGTATTCGAAAGCAATACTTTAAAAAATATTAAATAACTTGACGAAGACACTTTGGTTCTTTTAAAGGTTCATAAACTAATTGTAGATCCAGCAAAACAAGTTACATATGTTTAAGTTATCATCAATAGTTATTTCATCGGTCGAATTGTGAATCTGTATATTAAAACCAATTATAATAAATTAACTAGAAGATAATATTTTGTAATTTAATTTCTTTGCGTTAAATGTTATAAGTAAGTTTATAAGTGCTATAAAAAAGATAAACTTTTTTTTATGTTAATTGAAGTTTTAAAAACCCAATAAATTTATTTTTAAGTAGTCCCTATTTATAAAGTCCCTATGTATAATCCTTATAGTATATTAGTTTAGATAATATTTTCGAAAGTGTGAAGTAAATATAGTTTTTTTTCTTCGCATTTTAACTTTGAACCCAAGCAAAACCGGGTTAGAACATTAGTATCATAAATTCATGCAAATCAAATGATTGTACTTTCGACTATATCCATGCAAAATTTCAAAGCGATATCTTTATAAACAAAAAAAGGACAGATTTTTGATATGAGAATGACCTATTTTGCCCATAGTGCGCCGGCGCACCATATACCTATACGCGACGACGCGCTCAGCCCCGGCCTGTTCTGTTCTGATCCGTTTCGACTGAGACTCGTTATCGTGCGCGTACATCTAAGCTACCTGTTGCCACGCGCCGACCGCGTTGCTTTTAACCACTCCTTCTATAACTTCTGTATAATATATATCGTGACTGTATTGTGTGTGAACTGTATTTCTTCACGTGTCGTGCATATACTGTGACAATTGCTGTGCTGTGCATTAAACACTATAAACTGCTTTGTGCTTATTATTGTGCTCACGCCCGCATTCATCTCCATCCGGCACATCACCTCACACACGCAACATCAAGCCACGCCCCCACGTGACCATAACTGACACGCCACCACGTGGCCATAACTAACAGGCACGCCACCACGTGCCTATAACTGGTGACCCCTGAAGGACACGTGCGACACAATGAGTGATTTAAGCAGCGACTCGGCGAATACGGTCGGTTCACGTAAAAGAGTGCGCGTTTCTACGGAACAATGCGCTAATTCGCCACGCAGACATAACAATATTAAAGTTCCGCAATTTGCGACCGATGATCAGGAACTGTGGTTTGTCTTATTGGAAGCGCAGTTCGACGCACTAAACATCACAGACGACGCCCACAAGTTCAGCCACGTCATTAGCAACCTGGACATGCCACACGCAAGGTCAGTCAAGGATATAATCCTAAATCCGCCTGAAAGACACCGCTATAACAAAATTAAGGCAGAGGTTATTAAGCGGTTTGCTGACTCACATGAGGCGCATAAAAAACTCCCTACCCATCAGGAGCTCGGAGACCGCAAGCCATCAGATTTTTTGCACCACCTTCAGGGTTTCTGAGAAGGCGGGCTGTAATTGGGTGCATATGTTTTTGAAAAGGAATTCCGATGTTTCATTAAGGTAATCAAAAGGGGTGTCATGTCCTAGAAATCAAGGGATGAATACCATAGCAGAAGTTAGAGATGAATATAGGCATTAGCCTATTTTGAAATGCTTGAGAGAATTCTTATTGATAATAACCTAATAAATAAACCTGGCCATATTTAGAATAGGGGAAAGTGGTCACCATTCGTACGCGGGGCACATTCGTACAGTTAGTATTACAGAAAAACTAAACGACACACAAAACGCCTTTGCTTGTGTGCATAGACATACTGGCCGCCATGTTGCTAGCGGAGTGTCGCGCAAGTCGCACTACAGTGTATCAGCTGACAAAAAGTGTTTTCGCGCGTGGTGAGTAAATTTTTCACCTAAGTTTAGTTCGTAATTGTAAGTAGAATTGTTATGTTTGGTGATGATTGATTAATTTTTTGTCATCGTCGTCGTCCCACGTCGCACCATATCAAAGCGAGGAAACTTGTTAGAGAAAATTATCTGAGATTGCGTTGGGGAGTTGATTCTTCAATTAAATACTGGTCTAATCAAAACATTTCAAACGAGCAAAAAGCACCACCACATGTTCGGCGATCACAGCCATTGCTCGGAATATTTTTGTAAAAAAACAAGCGACGAAAATTTTGTGGTAGATTTATTAATATAGCTTTTGGGGTGTTTAAAAAATTAAAGTATTAGGCCATAAATTATCACTGCATGCATATAGTTTTGTTCATAGCGTAACTAACAACCCGTTTAAAAGTTTTAACTCTAGAGTTGCTAAGTACGCAGGTGGCAAAAGAGTTAATTATGCTTTAGAAGGATTACAAGGGATGATGTGCATTTATATCTTTTAATACAGGTATGCTGCAAAAAAACGTGCGTAAGGTTATTTTTGGGACATACGCAAACCCTACAATTATTCATCTATAAAAAACGTGTAAGGATATAAACAATAGGAGAAAAAATATTAAAAAGAGGAAACTCATAAATCATAGACCTGCCAAAGATCCTCAATGGTGTGATCTGTCAGAAACTAGACATGGACCAAACAGAATACAATAACGCAAGAGAGGAATTTTTAAAGAGTTTGGTATTTTCGTCAGAAGAAATAAAATGTGCAATAAGAATTTATTAAGAAGAATGGTAAAAAGAAACAAAGGGGATACCTCTGTGATTTTTTTATGAAAAATTTATTAAGAGGCAATCTAGGGTAAGCTATTCAACATTTTGTAAATATAATAGACCTTATTGGGCAGTCTTTGTAAATTGGATTCGAATGTGAATCTTTTAATTAAAGCACTTAAAGGCGTAGGAATCATTACTGAACTGATTTATGTTTCCGTATTACAAAATTGTTAGTATATTAAGGAAAGCATTTGTGGAATACGACACACTTGTCTTCAAGTTCCCTAGCAAGACGGTTTAGTCATAGTTGAGTTAATTCTGTTAAAACTCAATCAGTTAATTCATAGAGTACAATTAAGTGTATAAATAAAGTGATTGTAAAAGTCATAAAAGTAGAATAAAACCACAATGTAACGCTGAGGGAGTTTCTGGCCGCTTCTTCTTCACAGCGATAATATGTATCGAAGCGGAATTAGAAAATAAAAGTCTATTTTCGAAATAATGTTGTGTGATTTCTTATAGTACCTAATAAGTCGGTAGTTTGCATCCACAACATCTTGCAGTACAATTGAGAAAAATGACTAGTAATTAGGGAACATGCTACCAGAGTGCACTGGCGCGTTTATGCGTATATGTAGGTTTACCATCAATGCTGCCAGAACAATTAGGAAACCCCCATTTTGTCCAAAAATCATTAGTTATATTAACTATATCTTCCCTTGATGGAAACTTCATATGAACTTTATAAAGATTTTCTCAAATAGCGTTACAAGTCTCATGTACAATACAGCCTATAGTATTGTATTGTCTGATATCCTAAATGAATATCCAAGTGCTCTGAACGATGAACCAGTTACTAATTAGATACGTGTAATAATGATACAAATTTTATTATTTTCAGTTGAGGAGATAAAAAAAGCGGCGAGGACTACGAGATACTTTCGGGAAAGAATAAAAAAAAAACACATCAACAAGAAGTCGGGCCAAGCAGCTGACAAAAAACCTGATTCTAAATAGCCTTATTCTAAACTTTTGCTTTTTCTTAGAAAGGGATCGTGTGATCCAGTCATTCCTTGAAGAATTCCACGTCATGGTCGAAGGTACCATCTTATCGAGCGAGCGCCCATCTCTGCCGGGGTGCAGCAAGGAAGCTGCCTTTCGCCCTCCTGTACGCCTGCTACACCAATGACATTCCTGGGAGATGACGTCCATGTAGCGCTGTACGCTGATGATATCGCGCTTTTCTCCGCGTCGGTATCAGTCAACCCCGCCACCACCAAGATCCAGCCTAACCCGACGACCGACACCGCACAAAGCAGCTGTCGAAAGACATTTGGAGGAATACTTTGAAGAGCCGATTACTCCTAAGACTACTCCTAAAACAGTATTACCTTTTTTCACAAAGGCCAAAACAGGCGTGAAAACACTGCCGCAGTATTCCTGGACATAGAGAAAGCTTTTGATCGAGTAAGGCACCGCGGCCTAGTTCACAAGGTCGCCCAGTCGGACTCGCCCCGTCGCGTCACCCGTGTGATCCAATCATTCCTTGAAGAAGAATTCCACGTCATGGTCGAAGGTACCGTCTTATCGAGCGAGCGCCCATCTCTGCCGGGGTACAGCAAGGAAGCTGTCTTTCGCATAATCAAGGAGAAGAAACAAAAGAGATTGGACCTTCGTTGGAATGGGTAAATTCTACTGCTTATTGTAAATCCTTTGTAAAATGCGACGTTGCCGTTCTTATCAGTTATTATATCATGCACGATGCATTACGGACTTTGCGGTTCTAAAGGTACTTGGCCTTCAAAAAGCCTCGAAGGAACAGTTGTTGCGAAGTTATGTCAGCCACTTCTAAATGAAGGAAGACTAATGGTTGCTGATAATTACTTATACGAGCCTTGGGTTAGCGAAATATCTAAAAGACCATATTAATGATTTATGTGGTACACTCCGTAAAAACAAAAGAGATTTGCCCCAACAAGTCCTGCAGAAACAACTCAGAAGGAAGAAAAGAAAACCGAAACTGTGTGATGTCTAATGCATTATTATGCACGGCTATGAACAACAACATCATCATAGAACAAAAATTTCTAGAAGTTGGGCATACGCAGAAGGAAGCTGACAGTACCTATTCAATAAATTATAAATAAATATTCATTCTTCTGTTGAACGGGCTCTTAAAAACAAGAACATCAATGTGCCCGCAGAGTACATCACCATTTGCAGATCAGCAAGAAAACACCCCAGACCTTACGACGTAACTTAAACCATAGTTTTTTCAAAAGCTTTAATGACGTTGAGTTTTTTAAAAGCATTCGTACTGAACGCGGTCCAACTTTAATTGTAAAAAATTATACTTTTTAAGTATTCTAATAAGTATTAAGTAAGTATTCTATACACATTATACTAGGAACTAGCCTAGCTGTTGACTAATCATTAATATAAATTATTTTATTTTTCATTATTTAAATAAAAAATCTCATATTACATAAATGGCCGTGTAAAATTTTCATGTAATACTTTGTATTTTTTGAATAAAAATAAACAGAACTTGCAATAAGCATAACTATATTTTTTTCTTTATTTATTGTTCTTACTAAATTATTTCAAAAAAAGAACTAATGAACTAATAGAGCGAACTAGTTCATCCTTGGATTATGAACTAAATTGAGCGCTCTCTGTGGTGACCGGTTAGGCCCAAGACTACCGCCAACCAATTTCAGTGTTGCCAAGTGCATAAGTCGATTTATTATTGATTACTTTATAATCGATATTTCTCATGATGATCATGTTGAAAAAAAAAATTTGTATTGTCAGGATGTTCAATGCGTGGTTCCTTAGTAATATGCAGCTATCAGAATAGTACCGAACTTGTTAAATCTATTATTAATAATATCTAGAAGTAGAGAGCTATTAATTGATGTGATTGTTGCAAATAAGCACGTTGATGAAACGCAATGTGTAGTGACTCTTTCGAAAAATGTTTGCGTTTGATAGTAGAAACGAAATACTATGGCAACCATCACCAACCATTGCTTAAGAATAGGTTACTTTTATTATAATTTTTTTTTTAAATCTTTATTTATTTCGGGGTTTTTATCAAAAAAGATATGACAACCCCATCATAAATAAGTCTTATTATTAACATTTCACGCTAGAGAACACACCGGAATGAGCTGGTGATAGCTTACAACAATACTGTTATTTCGTTTTTAAAAGTAAATGATCAAATAAATTAAAATCTATTTATATATCCTATTTATCGATAATCTGATATCGCATGAACAGTTTTTTGTCATGGCAACATTACTTTATGAACTGACAACAGAAAATGTAGGAACTAGGTAAATAAATAGAAAGACTTATTATCTTAATGTATTTTATCCGGCAAATGTAAGATCAACTAGTGCGATATATAACCATTTACAATTAAAAACAAGAATTGTTCATATTACTAGCTTGTGGCACAACTTTAAAAAAATGCGATACTGCTTTTGGGCATTCTCCTTTGAGGATTTTAAAGCAAAAGTTCAGAATATTACCTCAATAAGGTTAAAATTTCTGGGAAGAGATAATAGCAAGGAATTTGTAATAAAACCTTTGATGATTATTTAATCAAAATGGGCATAGTTCACCGAAAATCAAATCCATACACACCGGAATAGAATGGGGTATGTTCAGCGAATCAATCGAACGATCATAGAAAAAGCCAGATGTCTTTTTTCGATGCTTAATTTGACAGAGAGATCTGGGCAGAAGCCGTTAACACTGCTGTCTATTTACAGAACCGAATCCACCCACATTTCGCCAAGTATGATCAGTTCCACGTAATAGGGGGCGAGCCTATTGCCGTGTTATGGGCACATTTCCAGACTCCGTGCTGTTACCGAGAAATTCCTAATGGAAAAACCCAATAACATTTTTCCCGACCCGGGAATCGAACCCAGGACCTCTAGATCGCACGGCACATACTTGTACCGCGAGACCACGAGGCAGTCTTAGACTTACACAAAGGAGCCAGTAAAAGGGTTTTGCCGACACGGGAAAGGCGACAGTAACACTTGAAGATGCACTACAGGGAGCAGATTAGGGGACTATTTATAGAGAACAGCATAACGTAGTAAAAAAATGGCCACAAAGAATGAGTTTAGTCCCTGGTGTCAAGAATGTAACAGAAGAACCTTTAGTTCAAAGTGAAAAAAAATCTACCACCTCTCCGTATAAAGTTGGGCCTTATGATTTTTTTTGTTAACATGAACAAGGACGGTGGAGGTTTCCAATATCTCATAACTAAATTTCAACAACAATACTAAACATGTTAAATAAAGTCATGAATTTCACGCAAAAATAATGGATTTCTTTTCCCCAACCTAATACAATGGCAGAAAATTGTTGGAAGATAACGATTCGGGTGGGCGTAATAGCAGTTCCGAAAAAACACACGGAAGAAAAGAGTAAGTTTTGCAGTTATTGTTTCTTGTTATCTCAGAAGATTCTGTTTTTTTTTAATATTTTTAAATCAGTTTCCAGAAGGTGGCCCCTTTAAATGTTTCTGAATATTTTAGATTTAGCCGGAATATATAACTGGATATTGTACAAAAAAAAATGTAATGGAAAATCTTTCTATTTCGATTAGCAGAAGAACTTGCTTCAGAATTTCAGACTTCAAGGAACTAACCACACGCAGCTTAGATACAAACTACAAGTGGCACGGTTGCTGTACGCAAATGATGTCAAGAAGGAAATTTCAATAACAACAAGACTACAAGTAATTGATTATTTTTTAAGGGTAAATAGAGACTGGAAGCCACAACAAGAATTTTTTCCTATAATAAACTTCCAGCCTTAACGACAATAAGGTTTAGCATGTAACTTCACCGTAAGTTCTTATTACAATTCGTCGTACCAAAGATATCAAATAAATAAATGTTTACATGGCACATTACTATATAGGCCTGGCACCATCGATACACAAAATTCTGCCCATTCTCTATTTAGATAAGTTTGATACCTTATGCAAAGAAGTTATGATCAGTACCGGAGAAACTGATGTTAATAAATGAATATTATGGAGAATAAAATAAAAATAGTATCTAATAACATAGTGAATGACTGTTAAAAAAACAAAAAATACACATTACCTATTATTAAAAAGCAAGACTGTAGTAGTAAAAGATCTCATTGAATTGCAAATGAAACATCGAAAAATAATTACTACAATAATAGTGACCAAATATTAAAAGAGGATTATTTGAATTAGAAGATCCAGCTGGTTATATTAAAGAATGTTAATTATTTTTAAGTACAAAGAAGTATTTATTGGTTTAAAGCTATAAGGGAGGCTGAAGTGATTACGTGTGATTACTTTGTTATGATAATTATTAGGTTCAGAAGACTTATAATTGTTTATTTTTGTCGTATAATATGCGATTTTTTATTTCATCATCATCAGCCCATATACGTCCCACTGCTGGGCACGAGCCTCCTTTAGCATTGAGAGGGTTTAGGCCTTAGTCCACCACGCTGGCCTAGTGCGGGTTGGCGGACTATACACCTAAGAAATTTTAGGTGTGCAGGTTTTATCACGATGTTTTCCTTCACCGTTAAAGTACGTGATAATTCATTGTGAAGATTTTTTATTTAGTAATTTGTATTTTTTCTCTATTTTATTTCATTTAAAGAAATAAGAGCACACTTAGTATCTTGTTTGATTTATTTAATAGAGATCATAAACATTCCATAACAATTAAATGGCTTACAATAACACATATCATGTCACTTTTAACCTTTATGTAGCATTTAAAAAATTTTTTGGTCTGCAAAACATCACTAGTATAGTATAATAAAGGTCTACGAGCTAGCTGCGTTAGAGATTATTGAGATGAGAGAGATGCACCTAGAGCACGCATATTTTTTTGTAAAGGTAGTGCAGATTTGAACCTACTGCGCAATGTCAACAGAAGAAGAGTATGATTTTACATAATATATTGACTAATCTGTAAATCACAATTTGATTGTGAATTAAAATGTGGACAAATTAAATTTAGCTTTGTTTTACTGTACCTGATATTCAGTCCCAGCCTTTTCAAAGGCATAACAGGAATTATTCTCTTGTACGAACGATCGTTTTTGTAGACATGGTGATAATACATTCAAAAGCTCTTCGAAGATATCCTCATTCTAAAATAATAAAGGCTAACACTCGTTGAGAAACAAGTACGTCTTCAACTTTTATATTTTTAAATATTAATCCGTCTTGCAACTGACCATTCCAACGACTGAGCTCGAACTGCTCAGCGACACCATTTTTATACAGATCAATTGACGGTCTTATTTTTAAATATTTTTACAAAGTCCAATAATCAATTTATATTAATCAAGATTATATTCTCATTAAAGTTATTGACATTTTAATTATACTTATAAGTATATGCAATTTTACTATTACTACAATAATTATTAGTAAAAGATCTGTACGCATAAGCTTTTAATAATTTAAAAATATAATACATATTGTAATGTATTATAATGAAATACATTTATATTACTAAATATTACTATTTAGGCTAACAATAATAATAAAATTTCTTCTATTCTCAAAGCATAATATTTTTGAGTTAAATAGTTCCGATCAGCGCTCATAATCGTAATGAATGGATGAACCAAAAATATTTTCCTTCTATATCTTTTAGCAATAACTACAGTGCAATAATCTTTTTGCGATTTATGTCACTATTCCTAAAAACAATACGTCTGATTACGGTTGAAGGTATGCTCACCTAAACCAACGCTTTGCCGGACGAAATCGCACCGCAGTAATTCTTTTATCCTGCAATGCGGCGTTATATCGCATCGCATCGCGGTTTTGTGTGGGCGCCCTAAGGGTCATAAGCAAGTTAGCTGCTTATCATATGCAGAAAGGGGGCAATTAGTTACGGAAGAAATCTGTTTTAACGCTGCCGGAACATACATACCACCAATGGTCTACGCCGAAAACGAATGAAGAATGAGCTGCTGGATGATGCACCACCGGGATTATGGCGGATATACAGGGTGTATTCAGACCGTGATCGGAAACTAAGGCAGGTAATAGCTATGGTGATTACGAATCCATTAGCGTTAAAAAATATCCCGACAAAAAAATACGTTTTCCATACAACCATAGGTATTAAATGTATGTTAATGTTAGGAAAACGTCATTTTTATTATTTTTTGTCGGGATTTTTCTAACGCTAATGGATTGATTGGATACCCATCTTGGCTCAAAATCGTTTTATTTACTTATCTGCAAATGATGCAACACTTTCCTTACATCCTTTAAAACAATGGGAAGATATGAAAATGTATACCCAAAATTGGCACGAGAACTTCTATCTATTCCTGCGACGTCAGTACCTTCAGAGGGATTATAAGAGAGATTATGTTCAAAACGATTAAATAAACATCTATTTTTAAGTGATTGTACGGAGGAGGAATGGGAACTGTAAGTTATATGCCTAAAATACTAAATAGTTTTATACATTTGATTCTATATTTCATTTCATTTGATTCTATTATTTTTTATATTACTATTATTCTATTAGTTTCAGTTGTCTTTGTGTATTATTGTATTAAATTTGTGTACTAATATTTTTTTGGAACGGAGTTCCTTACGGCAGGCTTGGAGGGGATATGGATTTTGCTGCGCGACCGAACTGAAAAAAATGTGATAGTAAAAATGCGTGGAAAAAGAATGCGTCCAATAAAACATAAAACCGTTAAATGAGACGTGCGCAGGCGTGCGCATGGCAAGTGAACCAGCAAGTGACTTGAATGCAATTGACAGTGATAATTCAGTGCAAAAGAATTAAATACGTAAGTATTAGTTTATTCTTTATTAATAGGATTGACTTCAAATTTTCAGAGAATATACTCAAATATATGTACATTCCAAAAATGAAAAAAAAACGATTTTTTGAAAATTCTATTTTTTATGTCATGCCCTGCTGAAGTTAAGCTGACGTTATTGACTGACGAGCACATCTCGTTCCTAGACGCGTAAGAGTTATTATATTACTGTGTCTGTATTAAGTGTTAATTTATAAATATACGAAAGTTAGTTCCTGGAAGTGAGTGCTCATTTCAATACCTACACCAAATACCACCAAACAGTAAACTTCAAATGTTTTTTCTTTTATTTCCAGGTTTGTTGTCAATTAACACATAATTACTTTTATTTAATTTTTATCTGTTGGATGTAGTTTAAAAATAAAGAATTACTTTTAGTTCCAGAAAGAAACCAATATTTTGTTTCACGGTGTCGATCTAACTGTCTATAAGAATAATCACATTATAAAACGACATTTACTGTCTAAAAATGGAAAAGTGAAAATTCAAGCAAAACCAGCAATAGACGGAAAGTCAAACTATATTGCCATAACCTCAATGGTCACACCAGATGACAAAGTCTTCCCGATTCCTGAAGAGTATCAATCGGTATCATTTCAGAAGCACGTCCACGGCTCTAAAGCTTACGCTACTATATACTGTGAATATGGCTATAAACTGTGTGTGCATTTAACGCTTTGAACTGCTATGTGCCTATCGACACGCTATCCACACGCTACATCAGGCACCCTCGCCACGTGCCCATAACCGGCACCCCGACGTGCCTATACTCGTGACACCGAAAGAACAACTCTTAAAAATCAGTGATTCAAACAGTGACTCAGCAAAAACGGTCGGTTCACGAAAAAGCGAACACGTTGAGCGCCGTGCTAAACTAGTGCGCGTTTCCACGGAACAATCCGTCAATCCGCCACGCAGACCTAAGAATATTAAAGTTCCTTAATTCCTGATGATTCGGAACTATGATAAGTCTTATTGGAAGCGCAGTTTGACTCACTGAACATCACAGACGACGTCATCAAGTTCAGCCAAGTCATCAGCAACCTGGATATGCAGCACACAAGGTCAGTAAAGGACATCATTCTAAAACCGCCTGAGAGACACCGCTGTGCCAATGGCAGGCAGAAGTGATTAAGCATTTAAAATCTTCTCGCCCATCAGGAGCTTGGAGACCGAAAGCCATCGGATTTTTTGCGTCATCTTCAGGATTTGACCGGTCCAGTTACACCCGAAAACTTCGTGAAGTCCTTTTGGTTTGAACGCCTTCCATCTGGCATTCAGCCTTTGGATCAACTCGCGGATTAAGCCGATCGAATCCATGAGCTCACCCAACTGTGTGGACTTGCAATGGCCTCAACATCATTTTCACCACTCTATCAAAAATTTATATAATCTTGTGGCAATACAACTAATCTAATTGGTATAAATTTGTTCAGTTAGTATCTGATATTATAGTAAAAGAAAGTATCAAATACGCACAACAAAACTGAAGACCATTTACTGTCGGCTTGGACGAAATGTAGGCGTTTTTAGGGATGAATTATGTTATGAGTTACCATGTTTTCCCAACTACTAGATGTTACTGGTCGACAGATGAAGGCATTGGTACCCCTTTCATTGTTAATGGAAATGGCCAGAACCCCAGCTCGGGAACAGCAAACTCAAAATCTATTCACTGAGCTAATGAGTACTGATTCTTTTCTTGGCTCAGTAACATCTAATAGTTCTGCCTTTACTACTATAGATTTAACAGGGGATGAAACTTTACATCCAGGTAGTGGGGTAAGAATTGTTGGAAGTAGCAAAAACTAAATAAAGAAGTATGTTAAAATAGGTATATAAAAAAAACTCAGAAACTTTTAAAAAGTCATCAACAACAAAATAAATTTATTTGTAACGTAAAAGATAAATTACTTTTGCGAGACAAAGTTGACTTATATGCCTATGAATTGGAACAAAATAGAATTAGATATGAAACTGACACACAATCTCTTAATTTAGAATTGGAAAAACTCCAATCATCACTAACCTCAATGACTTGTAAATATGAAAATGCTCAAAGAGAGATTGAAGAGCATTCATCATCAGCTTTGATTGATAGATTTATGTAAATACAATGCACATCGCTTTGATTCATTACAAAACCATACTTTGACATGTAATTGCAATAGTTTCAGCGATTCAAAGCCTACGAATGTTCCTTTTTTCAACAATTCATCAACATCTTCTTTATGTTTAAGCCCACAACTTACAGAGCCAGCCAATAACTATAATAATCAGAAACTTCCACACAAAGTAAGTAGAAATGTAATTATGTACAGTGATGAAATGGGCAAAAACATGGGAGCCTTAGTTAGTTTGGAAAGGGGACAAATACTATTAAATAATTGTATGCCCAACATGCCATATTCAACAATTTAATTCAAACATTAAATTAGTTATATTCGTTGGCAATAGGGGTAATTTAAACAAAATTAAATTAATAAAATTCTATGAACAACTTTGTTCATTAAATCTAAGAGAGGTGTTTGTGAGGGTAATGTTTGCATTACCCTATAGTAAAAACTTGTCAGCGGAAGAAAATAACATTAGATATAGGTTAAATATAACAATGCACACAATGTGCACTAATAATAAGACATTCCATATAAGTAATTGACACTAACAAGTATGTTAGTAAATTATATTCTAAGGCAAGAGATAATTTTTATCTCCCATTTTATATTAAAAGACAGATAGCAGATGTGCTATCATATTATTTTAAAGTAACAGCCAAGAACTTTATTGAGCGGATTGATATAAATTCAGATTATAGTAATCTGAATAATAAGACAATTTAAATTAGTTCATAAGACAACAGAGACAAACTCTGGCTATATTAGTAAGTTGAATAAAAATTGTAGCAATAATAAACAGGCTGTTAACATGGTACACCAAAATATACACGCAACGTATACGCTTCTATAACAAACTTCCGACGGCTATTAGGGAGCTTCCCTTGACAAAGTTTAAGAAATCAATTCATCATCAGCCCAAATACGTCCCACTGCTGGGCACGGGCCTCCTCTACAACTGAGAGGGTTTAGGCCTTAGTCCACCACGCTGGCCTAGTGCGGGTTGGCGGACTACACACCTAAGAAATTCCTAACAACTTTTAGGTGTGCAGGTTTTATCACGATGTTTTCCTTTACCTTTAACGGTGATAATTCATTGTGAATACACACATAACTTCGAAAAGTCAGAGGTGTGTGCCTGGGGTTTGAACCTGCGACCGCCGAAATTCTCGACCGCGCGCCTAAACCTCGAGGCCATCACTGCTTAATCAATTAAAGATAAGCTTTACAAAAAAACATAATATAAAATTTCAGATTTTATTGAAGATAATAAGCCCTGGGAGCAAGTAAATTGATCGGAATTTTGTTTTGTTGCTACAGTTTGTATCGTTATGACATTTATAATGTAAAATTGAAATAATGTAATGAAAAAAAAGACATATATTGCTATTTTTTAAAGAAAAAAAATAACATGTCGTGTTGCTGGAGTTTATTGCCGTTTCTTCCTCATAGCTAAAACACGTTTCGAAGCGGCAATAATTAAAAAAAAAAGAAGTGTAAAATTGACGATTCAAAAGAACTTGTGAAAGTTTTATTTGAATAAAGATAATTTGTCTTTGACTTTGTATGATGTTAAGTTAAATGAATGCGTTTGGACACGTATAATATTCAGAATCATGAGAAACATTTGGGGAAAAGGTTGACTATCTACCTTTTCTCGAAACATTTCATTCGCCCTACTCTATTTGGCTCGTCGTATTATACTTTACGGTGTAGTTTTCTGATTAACGATAAACAATATAAACATTGTCACATGTCTTTCACTGCAGCCGAAAAAATATCGTGATTAGTTGAAAAACGAAAATCCTCAAAAGTATGAAGAAATTCAAAGGAGGGCCAGAGAAAGATCTGCTCGATACTATAAAACAAAAAACTTTTTTTTCTATACTAAAGCGGACAAACAAGAGTTACGACAAAAATGGAAGGAAGATCGTAGAAAAGCAAATGATGCAAAAATTGCGGCACAAAACTAACTGTCTATGTCAGGGGTCGGCAACCTGCGGCTCGCGAGCCACATGCGGCTCTTTGGATGTGAAGCTGCGGCTCTTTAGTTCCATGCGAAAATATTATTTACTTTATATTTAAATAATTGAAAAATCGTTCTTAATCGCTTAACGAGAATTAGGCACCATTTCTATCTCTTAGACACTTGTACTCGCTCTGAACACCGTACCCCTTCCCCGTGACACGTGTCGTCATGTCGTCAGTCCGTCGGAAGCTTCGAATGATGCCGTCATTGGATGTTTCTATGTAGGTTTTAATTTGCTTTCGACGAAGGAAAGTTTGGAGTCTTCACCAGTGCTTTGGCTGTGACAGGAAAAAATAAAGGGACAACAACGAATCTTCAGAACAAAATTAACCACGAAATTCTTACGTTTCACTGCATAATACATGAAAAAGCGTTTTGTGCCCAAACGTTTCCGGCCGAAATAGTTGAGATCATGAATTTGGTAATCGAGATTGTTACACCATCTTGTAAAAAAAGACTCTACCCACGTCAATTTAAAGAATTTTTAAACGAAATGGAGACTCAGTATTCCGACCTCCTTCATCACAATAAAGTGCGATGGCTTTCCAAAGGTAAGGTGTTGAAACGTGTTTCTTTGTGTTTGAATGAAATAAGTAAATACCTACATTCCTCAATGAAAAAGGCATTAATCACCGTGAGTTAGAGAAGGCAAATGGTTGCAATTTTTTTTTATGGTGAATATCACGGAGAAATGAAATGCGCTGATACTTGTAAAACTGCAAGGGAAGGGAAACCCAGCCTATGTTTTGGTAGAAGAATTGGTTTGTTTCGAAGAAAAATTTATTATTTTTGCAGAAGATATTCAGAGCGATAAATTTATTCATTTTCAATTTTTTTAAGCTATATCGCAATAAACCTGTGCAATTGCTGACATGAATTACTTCAGCACAGTTATAAAAAATAAATAAAGATGATTTTTCTGAGAGATTTCAGAAATTCAAAACCACTAACGATAATGTGATAGTAAATCCTCTTAAAACAAATAGTAACGAAATCCACATTGAGCCATTCGGAGCTTTATAGAAAAAATTATAGAGTTGAATATCAAGTGGAAGAGTTGGAGGTCCAGAAATGTGACTACGTAACACAACAAAAGTGGACAACTTTAAAAGAAATGCCGCGAGTTGAGGCACTTATATTCAATGCATGGAATAGTCTTCCAGATTGCTACAGTGAGGTGAAGAAGTTGACATCTGGAGTGCTGACTATCTTCAGATCGACATATTCGAGCGGGCAAGCGATCTCTTGCATGAGTATAATGAAAAGTAAAGTAAGAAGCCAACTAATAAATGACAATTTAGAGTCATGTTTGAAACTTAAAACAACAAATTATGAGCCTTTATCTAAACTTTCTAAAACCATGCTAAGCCAACGCTCCCATTGCATTTGTTTGCTGAAATGTATATTATTGTTTTTATTTTTAAATACAAGTAACATTGTTTATTAAAGTTAAAATTTTCTACTTGAATAACCAACGCAAAAGCCATCGCTCCTATTGAATGTGTTTGCTCAATTGTTTGTTATTGGTGTACAAGTTAGTGTTGTAAGTAAATGATTAATTGTTTTAAGTTTTTACTTAAATAAAAAGTGATTATCTAATTTGATGTGGAAATACACTACTTATATATATGAATAAATAGATATTTTTCCTATAAATTAGTTAAAGATTAGTTTTTTATTTTGTATTAAAATTTAATTTATTCAAGAATTTAATTGTGGACAAGAATTTTTTTTGCGGCTCTTTAAAAACTTTGAAATTTTGTAAATAGTAATTTTTGGCTCTTCTGACACAAAAGGTTGCCGACCCCTGGTCTATGTCACAAGTTTTGAATTCTAAACAAGATAATAAACAATCCATTTGCCGCAATGAGTATCGCCGGGTTGAATACAGGCTGAAACAAGAAAACGCTCAATTGCAATTGTAGTGTTTGTGAGTAGTGGGGAATATCGTATCTGTATAATTGTCTCGGGGACACGGGTATTGGGGACAGTCTCGTGAGAACCGTGAGAAATATAAAAGTGCATAATCTAAAAAAACTGAATAGACAAAAATAAAACTAGACATGATGTAGGAATATTATGAAAATGCAAATATTTAATATTTGCCACAATATAGAAAACAGAGGAAGTTCAGTAATCCTCGTGGAAAATTTAAGATCATATTCGTAGCACTCCAGACTTGTCGAATAAAATTAAACCCCAGTAAATCTATACTCACAAAACACAACCTATAGAAATATTTAACAATTTCTTTCCGCGATATCTTATAGCAAAAATTGCTGAACAGGCCAATATACACACCAACAATCGAGCAGAAACTGGTCTGACGTAACAGACGACGGTATGAGTGCTTATTTAGGTTTATAATTATGATGGGATTTAATCCATTACCTAATGTGAAATATTACTGGTCCACAGATCTATTCTATAATAACCCCGAGATATCTAGAATTTTTACACTAAAACGATTTGAGAAAATAACCTATTGAAATTGTGTCAACCCGTTCTCACTAGTATTGTTAGGGCGATAGGATTTAATAAAACCAAAGTACTAACATTTTATGACAAACAATGCACCAGAAGGAAGTATTGGAATGGTTTCTGATTCAGGCTTTATTAACACTTACCTTTTCTTAGCTATAAAGCTAATCTTATCAATTTTGAGTATCTGTGCGTATAATATCGTTACAAGCTAGATTCAGTATATCATTTTATTTAATTTCAAAATGGTGGTAGTCGGGTAATCAGAGCTTATAAGGCTCTGATGCCAAAATACCAAGGAAAAGGGAACTTGGTTGCTTGCTTGTTTTTTTTACGTTTATATTAAAATTAATAATATGAATAAGTGAGATTTTAGGCTGACAGAAATTTTTGAGGCTGATTTAATAATTAAGTAGCTCCCATTACACATATGGGAATTTATAGGCTCTCATTTCCCGCAAAGTCGGGTAATGAGAGCGATTCTGTTTTTTTCTTTAAAGCTTATCTGTGGCTAAATGTCTAATAATGTAACTTCAACACTGTGATTAAATGATAGTCAAATAAGTAAGGATTTAGTTTGGAATAAAAAGTTCCTAAAGTATCCATAAATTTGACTTTTATTAACCTTTTTCCTTAGTAGGCTCCAATTCCCCCCATCTCCCCTACTACTGATATTTTTATATGAACAGGTAATACAATCTACAATGTATTTAGATTCACTAAACGTAACAGTAAAGCGATTTAGAAAAAAAATACCCAGACCGGATTTTGCCGTAAGTTACTTAAAACGTCGTTCTGAGAATATCTAAACGAATAAATATCCCGAAAAAGTCAGAAAGCATTCCAAAGGCTGCGTATCTTTAATGATTACAGCCAATGCCGAAGGCGAACTACTGCCTCCCTATATTGTCTATAAATATAGGGGAAGCCCAGGCAATGCGGATAGCCCAGGTAAAGCGGATAGGCTCATTTTCAGAGATTCTACAACAGATGGCGCTACAAGTCGCGGTCGAGTCAATGCATGAACTCTCACACGGCGCCATGACAGTTCAAACAGAGCTGAACAGCCGACCACCCCCCTTCGAGTAGTGATTGACGCATCATTCAAAACCAATTCAGGTGTATCATTAAATGATATTCAATACACTGACATTATATTCCAAAACAATCTTTTTGATATCATACTACGCTTCCGAAAAAGTAAATTTGTAGTAAATGCTGATATAGAAAAAATGTATAGAATAATTAAGTTAGATCCTAACCAATATATTGTGCACAAAATTTGTAATATAACTAATTAAAACTATCGTGTGTAACAATATCTTATCGCTAAACAGTGTTTGTGATTAAATAAATAATAAATTACTATACAGAGTTGAGGTTAACCGAGTGTCAACTGTCACCGCTGAGGAAGTTTTTAAATTCGAATGTTTAACGAATATACGGCGAGTGCTTTTGTGTTTTATTTCATACATGTAGGGGAAAGTAGTACGAGTTGATCCCTTGGGGTAAAATGATCCTTTGCGATTGTGCCGAAACCACTAACGCCATCTAATCGATTTCACTGGTAATTCATACCTCCGGACACCCCACCGCCTCAGTCAAATCGTAATGGCGGCGTGAGCGATACATCGATTTTGACGAGATAAAATAAAAATTGTGTACAGCTGATCTAAGGTAAGCATGACTTTGAGCTTATGTTACTTTTATTTAAACAATGTTTAATGTAATTACTGTTATGTTTGCGGCTTTCTAATATACTTAATTTTAGTATTTGGGCCACGTGAACATAGCCGCGTGCATGTAGGTTATGTTAGCAAACATTTAATGAAAAAATGGGACTTGGGTCAAGATGATTCCTTTCTATAATTACGAGATGATCCCCGGGGATCATCTCGTACATATAGATTTTGTTATGTACGCAATTTAAGGTCCATTTTTTGGTTTAGTTTTAAATGTCGAATAAGTATTGTAAACAAAAGTCGCCGCTCGCTTCGATCTGTCAGTCTGTCTGTGCTTTTGCATGTCTTCAACCCGTGGTTGTAGTCTATTATGTATGTCAATAATTCTGAGTTTATACCACTTTTTAATTATTTTTTTAGACAAACGTGATGCCACGTAATTACAAAAGGAAGACCACTCGAGGCGAGTGGTCGCAGGAATCAATGACAGCCGCTCTCGACGCTGTGAAAAATGGGATGGCATTTAAAAAAGCAAGTAGAGAATTTTCAGTGCCCATAATGTCATTGAAACGAAGGGCCAAAGCAAAAAACCAAATAGCTGTTGATGCAGTGAAATATTTAGGAGGAAAAAAAACTGTGTTTACCAAAGAACAAGAAAAAGAGCTCGTGGACCATATTAAAGACATGGAGACAAGAATGTATGGGTTAACAAAAAAGGAACTGTTATCTTTAGCATATCAACTAGCTGAAAAAAATAAAATTCCCCATCCATTTCAAGGAGAAAAAGCAGGTAATGACTGGCTGAAAGGATTCAGGCAAAGACATCCAGATATCACCCTTCGTGCTCCTGAATCCACTTCAACTGCTCGAGCGCGCGCTTTTAACAAACCTGTTGTAGACAAGTTTTATTCTACGTTGAAAAACGTCCAGAACGTGAAGAACATACCGGCACATCGAATTTACAACGTCGATGAGACGAGTATTTGTACAGTTCCAACTAAGAACACTAAGGTGTTTGCAAAAACTGGACGAAAACAAGTAGCACGAGTTACATCAGCTGAACGAGGAGTCACTACAACGGCTGTCATTTGCATGTCTGCTTCCGGAACTTTCGTCCCACCACTGTTTATTTTTCGAAGGATCCGTATGAAGATTGAGCTCATGGAGGGGGCACCCCCAGGGTCTGCTTGGGCCTGTAATGCATCAGGGTGGATGAAACTGGAAGTTTTTACCCAATGGTTTGAACATTTTCTACGCCACACGAAGCCATCCGAAGAGGATCCAGTAATGCTGATTTTAGACGGTCACCTAACCCACACGAAAAATTTAGATGTTATTTTGAAAGCACGGGATAATCACGTAACTATTATTTGTTTACCGCCACACTGCACACACAAAATTCAACCATTGGATGTCAGTGTGATGTATCCCTTAAGTGTTTATCACAACCAATCACTGGAAAAATGGATGAACAATAACCCAGGAAGACCAGTGACTGTGTTTCAGATTGCAAAAATTTTTGGCGAGGCTTACCTAAAAGCTGCAATCCCAACAAATGCAATCAATGGATTTGCTAAAACAGGAATATGCCCCTTGAACCCTGAAATATTCACTGAGGTTGATTTTATTGCGGCTGCAACCACAGAAAATGAATTGGACGAAGAACAGCCAGAGTTGCCGGAGCCGCCAAGGCGTCGTGTTAGTTCAGACACTGAATTGATAGATGAAGATCCATCTCAGTTAGAGAGATCTGCTATTTCCGATACGCAGAGGCTGCTCGCTACCAATGTTGCTGAATTAGATTTGGAATCCCCTAGAGCGCATATAACTCCTTCTCCATTAATAAATGAATTAGTGTCAATTCGGAGTCCACTATCGCCAATTTCATCTACGAGCCGTGCAATCAAGCACAGTGAGACATCGCTTGGTGATAACAATATTGCAAGTTTTGCCATTACACCTGCTACATTAAAACCTTTGCCACAAATTGTGGGCAAAAGAAGCGCGTTGAAAAGGAAAACCACCCATACAACTATTTTAACTAGCACACCGTACAAGAATTTTTTAGAGGAAGAAAATAGCAAAAAAACAGAAAAAGAGAATAAAAAAAATCAGTATAACGAAAATAAGAAAAAGACTGCACCAAAAATAACACATAAAGGCAAAGGATTGGGTAAAGGCAAGTTAAATAAAAGAAAGAAAACGTCATATAACGCATCTGAGTCTGAAGAAGATGACACTGAGTGTCTGTACTGCACAGAAAGGTTTTCAAACGATAACAAGGGTGAAGGATGGATAAAATGTTGTTCATGTGGAAAATGGGGACATGAGGCATGTGCTGGGATAGAGAGTGATGATGCTAGTGTATTTATTTGTGATATATGCAGCACAGCACCTGCCAAAAAGCGTTTAAATTTTTAAAGAGGGAGAATAAGTTATAATTTCGTTATTCATTCATAACTAAATATTTATTGTTTGCTACAGTTGATTTTAATTTTAATGTGTATGACTTTCAAAGTCACCTGACTGTTGATTTTATTAATTTTATTGTCTTTGTTAACTAAAAACTTTACATGATTAAGATGTATAAATAAAGAATATGTTTCAATATTGCGTATTTTTGTTTTTTATAACCTTTTTCTTCATAAAAATATTTATTTACTCGGAATGGGGGTAAGATGATCATAGGGATCATCTTACCTCAACCTGGGGATCATCTTTCCCATAGGGGTGTACAAGATGATTACTTTCTAAGGTTTTAAAAAAAGAGATTTTTTAAAATAAAATCTCAATTAAATTCTGGTTTTGAGTATGAGGAAAGTTAGATAGATAAATATATTAGTAGTAATCGCTTTTATTTTCGGTTTGACTTGAAAAATATGCGTTTTACAGCGATTCCCGCTTAAGGGGATCATCTCGTACTACTTTCCCCTACCACTACATTACACTGTACATTGTTTCACTACTGTAAGCCACTTCCAACACACATTGGCAACGTTCATTTCTCAGTTTGCTTGACTGAAAGTGGAAGCAAACTTGACAATGAACATTTTTGCCCCAGACAGAATAACACTTTTTTTATATTTCACCAATACGACACTAAAGTACCTCGTAATTTATTCATCTTACAATTTTATAACAAAACTTTCCCATATTATAATTAAATTTTAAAATTTATTAAGTCCCCACAATAATAAACTTTAATAGAATTTGTCATATAAATATAAAATTTAAGCTCAGTTTACCATCAAGACTCCTTTGTTTGCTTTTCTTTTTCTTTGTTTCTTTTCTTTTTTTTTATATATTTTTCAGTCAGTCCGCACTTACCTCCATCTATGCAGACCCGTAGAGCTGTTTCTCAGGAGGCTGAGCTTAAGTTGAGCAAGGCACTCAAAGAACTCAAAGCATACAAAGACCAATGCAAGCAGCTTCTACAAAAGCGAGAGAAAAGTGAGGATGAAGTAAAGAATGTTGCAGACAAGAACTCGGCACTCAAAAGGGAGTTGGCTTCATTACACCACAACTATCTTTTGGTGACTGAAGAACGGCTAACTTCAAGCGGTGACAGAGTCTTTCGTACATTGTTCCTCGTTATATGAAGAGTCCCTTTGTAGGGTTAGGGACCTACAAATAGAATTAAACTAAGCTAATAATAAAATGTTACACTTGGAGAACCAAATCGAACTCTTTCAAACTGTAGCAAACCAAAGATTGTTTAGTGAATTAATAGGTGATACTCTAGAGCACACTCCTAAAATAGCTGACACTACAGATCTTACAGGAGGTGACTCACCAAAGTATCAGCGTAGTATCTACAAATCAAGTCATAAAAATATTAAAAAATACGTTAAAATAAATCTACAAATTAAGAAACTAAAATATCTTAAATCTCAAAAAAATCACCAAAAAGTATAACTTAGTACTTAGGAAAGAACGTAAGGCATTAGTGGCAAAACTTAATAACTATGAAATAAAACTAGAGGACAGCATAAAAAATTATGGAATTGATACCCAACATTTGCTATCTGATACTAAAACCTTGGAGGAACAATTAAGTTTAACTTATAATAAATACTTAGGGCCTCGTTCACCACTCTCAATTAAAGTGTCAAGTAGGCTAATCGTTAGTTAAAGTCACCCGTAACGTCACATGTCAATTTCACGACGTCCGAGTAAACTAATCATACGATTAAACTGACCAGTAACTTACTTGCCGCATCGTCTGCCAATTAGCGTGTTTACTTGACGGTTAAAATTTGAAGTGTTGTAATTTTTATACGCAAGTGAATAAAATGGATTTAATTGACTTGATCGATCATCACATCGAAGAATTAGAACCTTCTTCTATGCGCTAAATATCGAGGAATCGTGTATTTAATATGCGTGTTGATTATTTTACGGACCTAGACGAAACTGACTATTTTGCAAGATTTTCTTTCTCTCTTAATTTTATTCATAGTTATAGAAATACGAACAACTAGTTTTAAGCAAAATAAACAATGATAACAGCTTTATTTAAGTTTCACACTGAAATCACATGCGGGGCCAGAGCGGGGAGTGGGGACGAGACACGTGTGACATTTGACGCAATATTGAACGAATGATGAGTATAATTTCTTATGTCATTCACTTAACCGGTAAGTTGTTACTCGAGACTTTATTTTCGCATGTGAAATTGACAGAAGATACTCGGCACTTTTACTTGTCGATTAACGTTAATTGAAAAGTAACTAATCAACACTTTACTCAGACATTGTGAAAGAGGCCCTTAGATTCACAGACTCAGATTAAAACACTGCTCCATGATTGTGAAGAAAATAACATAAGTGGTGTTGCCACACTATAACGTCTATATATACTATAGTCTATGTATACTATAGTCGTCACACTGTCCGACTCTGCAAGTAGGTTAGTTAGTCAATCTGTACATGCAGAGAAGGATATCTTGCACACATCAAAATGTCAATCAAACCAGATTACCACACACTCCAATAATTGTAATGTTACTGTTTAATTGTGACTGATGAAATAGGAAAGGGTATTGGAGTTCTTCTAAAGAATACCCTCAGTCACACACTGATCAATTACTGTATACCAGGATCTAGTTACAATCATATTGTAGATATGTTGTCAGAAAAGAAATATGATGAAAATTCATGCCTAACAGTACTCGGAAGTTGCCACAATTTAAAGAAAAATGATGTCACTAAAGCCTTTGAAAAAATGTTAAAACTTGACTTCCACCGGACAACGGTAAAAAAGTTCCTAAACCAAACCATTGATGGCATGATCAGTGCCCTTAACATATCCACTTTGCCCTGGCTTCCCTACTCTAAGAAACTGGTGGCCCAACAAAATTGTTTACAAGTCGCACTGGAGAAGACGTAGAGGTAAATGAATTTTGATCAACCTTAACTTAAACAAGTGCAAACATACAAGGTGGAACAAAATTATTTTTTTAATTTAAATTTGAATTGGTAGCCGCGGCGAATAGCGACGGCGGGATGGGGCGGAGGGGTTACGTAGCGTAAGAGCGGCCAATGGGTGTTCAGTATAATGGCGTCATTCACCGATAAACATCGCGCGTTCTGTGTACGCGAGTACAACCGCAACAACGATTCTTTAACGCTAGCGCAACGAAAATTTTGCGTTCATTACAACATACGGCGTAAAAATGAAG
Source organism: Hemaris fuciformis (assembly GCA_907164795.1). Taxonomy (NCBI): domain Eukaryota; kingdom Metazoa; phylum Arthropoda; class Insecta; order Lepidoptera; family Sphingidae; genus Hemaris; species Hemaris fuciformis. The sequence continues at coordinate 2,985,710 of OU015452.1, forward strand.
CTCCATCGATTCAATTAATTATTATAAATGGGTACAGAAGTTCGAGGAGACATGTTCAACAATGAACCAACCACGATCGGGCCGACCTAGAACATCACAAGAGATCCTGAAAATGTCGAGCGTGTAAGAGCGTCTTTTAGTGAAGATCCCGAACTCTATTCGGATCTCTACTCGGAAGCGGTCTAACGACTTAGGTATACCCAGAACATCTTTGATTCGAATTCTGCACAAAGATTTACATTTACATCCGTACAAAATCCAAATGGTACAGGAATTAAAGCCTCAAGATAGATGTTAGAGAGGTTCACCAGCTTTACCAACATTATTTTCTCAGATGAGGCACACTTCCATCTGAATGGGCATGTGAATAGGCAGAATTGTAGGTACTGGAGAGACAGTAATCCTACATTAAAACATCAAAAACCTCTGCATTAACCCAAGGTCACTGTATGGGCAGCTTTGTCTGCAAAAGGCATTATTGGCCCATACTTTTTTGAAGATGGTCGAGGACATGCTGTAACTGTGAATACGGAGCGATATATGGCCATGCTACAGAACTTTTTTTACACCAGCGCTACAGGATTTTGAATGTTTTAATAGACGATCGTGGTTTCAGCAGGATGGGGCAACATGCCACACTTGTAATCAATCAATATGACGTGCTATTCGCGAAATTTATGGCCAAAAACTTATATCCAAAAGAGGTACCATTAACTGGCCCCTCGTAGCCCGGACCTATCCCTAATGGATTTTTTCTTTGGGGATACCTTAAAAGTAAAGTTTTCAATAACAGCCCAGGGAACCTAGAAGAATTAAAAGAAAATATTCGAGTGGAAATGCAAAACATTTCACAAGAATAATCTGGCAACACCGGTACGATCGGTCGTCAAATTGTAGCTCTTAATATAAAATTAAATAAAATTGAAATAAGTGCACAAAATTTGTAATAAAACTAATTAAAACTATCGTCTGTATAAATATCTTATCGATAAATAGTGATTGTGATTATATAAATAACAAATTAATATATTGAGTTGAGGTTAACCGAGTGTGAACTGTCACCGCTGAGGAAGTTTTTAAATTCGAATTGTTTAACGGATACACGGCGAGTACTTTCGTGTTTTTATTCCATACATGTACCACTACATTACACTGTACATTGTATCACTATTGTGAGCCACGTCCAACACACATTGGCAACGTTTATTTCTCAGTTTGCTTGACTAAAAGTGGAAGCAAACTTGACGACGAACATTTTTTGCCCCAGACAGAATTACACTTTTTTTTTCTATATTTCACCAATACGACACTAAAGTACCTCGTAATTTAGTCATCTTACAATTTTATAACAAAACTTTCCCAGATTAAAATTAAATTTTATACAATATTAAGTCCCCAATAAACAACAATAAACTTTAACAGAATTTGTCATAAATATACAATTTAAGTTTTGTTTACCATCAAGACTCCTCTGTTTGCTTTTTCTATTTTTCAGTCAATCCGCACTTACCTCCAACTATGCAGACCCGTAGAGCTGTTTCTCAGGAGGCTGAGCTTAAGTTGAGCAAGGCACTCAAAGAACTCAAAGCATACAAAGACCAATGCAAGCAGCTTCTACAAGAGCGAGAGGAAAGTGAGGATGAAGTGAAAAATGTTGTGGACAAGAACTCGGCACTCAAAAGGGAGTTGGCTTCATTACACCACAACTATCTTTTGGTGACTGAGGAACGGGACGAACTTCAAGCGGTGACAGAGTCATTCATACATTGTTCCACATTATATGAAGAGTCCCTTTGTAGGGTTAGGGACCTAGAAATAGAATTAAATGATGCTAATAATAAAATGTTACACTTGGAGAACCAAATCAAACTCTCTCAAACTGTTGTAAACCAAAGTTTGTTTAATGAATTGATAGGTGATACTCTAGAGCACACTCCTAAAATAACTGACACTATAGATCTTACAGGAGGTGACTCACCAAATTATCAACATAGTATCTACAAATCAAGTCGTAAAAATATTAAAAAATACATAAAAATAAACCGCCAAATAAAAAAACTAAAATATCTTAAATCTAAAAAAAATCACCAAAAGAATAACTTACTGCTTAGGAAAGAACGTCAGGCTTTAGTGGCAAAACTTAATAACTATGAGATAAAACTAGAGGACAGCATAAAAATTTATGAAATTGATACCCAACGTTTGCTATCAGATATTAAAACCTTGGAGGAACAATTAAGTCTAACTTATAATAAGTACTTAGATTCGCAGACTCAGATCAAAACACTGCTCCATGATTGTGAAGAAAATAACACAAGCGGTGTTTCCACACAAACAATTGTCACACTGTCCGACTCTGCAAGTAGGCTAGTTAACCAATCTGTAGATGCAGAGGAGGATATCTTGCACACATCACAAAAGCAATTAAACCAGATTACCACACACTGCAATAGTCATAATGTTCCAAGTGTAAATAAAAACAAGTATAGTTCCATTATTGTAACTGATGAAGTAGGAAAGGGTATTGGAGTTCTTCTAAAGAATACCCTCAGTCACACACTGATCAATTACTGTATACCAGGATCTAGTTACAATCATATTGTAGATATGCTGTTAGAAAAGAAATATGATGAAAATTCATGCCTAACAGTACTCGTAGGAAGTTGCCACAACTTAAAGAAAAATGATGTCACTAAAGCCTTTGAAAAAATGTTAAAACTCAACTTACCTAGGATCATATTGTGTGCCTTCCCATACCTAAATAATGTATCAGATAAATTAAATAATTATATTCATATGTTAAATAGACATATGCAATTTTTAACGAGTCACTATAGTGACAAATTTTCATTTTTTGACACCAATATATTTATTGGAAAATATTGTAAATTGACAAGAGATACATTGTATCTACCAATTAGATTTTTAAGACTTATTGCTACACCTGTAGCTAACTATATTAACACAGTCATAAGTAGTATGACTAAGTCCCTTTGTACCCCCACAATTAGTAATGTTACTAAAATTAATGTGGTGAATAATTTAAACTTTTAGATGTGACAAAAGGAAACGGTTCTGAATATTTAGTTTTATCTTATCAAAATATAAACCGTTTCTCTGGCAAAATATTAGAAATAGAACTTTTTAGTGATACATTTAATATAAGTATACTGTGTTTTACTGAGACTTGGTTAAAGGCACACCTTATGAGTTTTAATGTGAATGGTTTTAGGGTCGCTAGTTCGTTTAATAGAACCTCGGCGGAAGGTGGTGGTTCGATAATTCTTATCCGAAATCACATTACCTTCAAAGAAAGGAAGGACATCTCCTGCCTCTCTGTTGAACGAGTGTGTGAGGTTGCATGTGCGGAAACTGATTTATATATAATATTGTGTGTGTATAGGCCTCCTTCGTCGAATATTAATATTTTCCTATCCACAATGGAGGATATTCTTAAAAAAATTAAAAATAATAAGATGGTTTTAGTATGTGGGGATTTTAATATTAACTTAATGGTTAATTCAGTTGATAAATGTAAATTTGTGTCATTATTTAGTTCATTTAATTATACTTGTTTGTTTTCTGAACCCACTAGAATAACTACTGAAACAGCAACCTGCATTGATAATATCATAACCAATTTCGAAGTGGTTGAAAAGTATACACAAATAGGAGTTAGATCGGACCATAAATGTTTGTTAGTCAAATTGAAACATAGAATTGAAAACATAAAAAAAATAATTAAGTACAGGCCATTGACAAGACATAACCTAGGTAAATTTAATATCAACCTAAAATCAAAAATTAATATTTTAGAACCTAATTCTGACAGTCCCAACGATATATATTCTTCATTACTTGATACAATTTGCAAAGAATTCTACAAAGTGTGCAAAATTAAAACTGTAAAAATTAAAATTAATTCTAACATTAAATTTAGTACTTGGGCGACCAAAGGCATCCGACGTAGTAGAGAAATTTTATATAACTTGTATGACAAAAGGTCCTATACACCTGATGTCAATTTTATAAACTATGTCAGGCAATATTCTAAAATATTTAAAAAAGTATGCATGCAAGCTAAAGCAGCTTATATTAGTGAAAAGCTGAGATTATCTAGCAATAAAATAAAAACAACTTGGCAAATTATAAATACAGAAACTGGGAGAAATAAGGTTACTGACAACAAGATAACCTTGGCTATAAACAACAACCTGGTTTCAGACAAAGTTAGTATTGCTAATTACCTAGAAAAGTTTTTCACAAATATACCTTTAGAGACAACTAAATGCTTGCAATCATCAGCAGTCTTGGCTGAATCACTTTTAAAAGAAAATGTTGTTGGAAATATGCCCATTTTCAGTTTTGAAAGAGTGTCTTGTTCCGAAATAATAAAAGCTTTTAAAAATCTTAAAATTAAGGCTACTGAAGATATATGGGGACTGTCGGTTAAGGCTATTGAAGCTATTATATTTAATATTGCTCCAATATTGACGGTTATATTCAATTCTTGTATAAGTGACGGTATTTTTTCCCGACTTAATGAAAATCAGTAAAATTGTGCCCATATTTAAGTCGGGATGTCCAAATAATCCATCAAACTTTAGACCCATCTCAATACTACCAGCTCTTAGTAAGGTCTTCGAAAAGATCATGCTCACTCAAATGCAGGAACATTTTGATAGAAATGGGATATTACATAGTAGCCAATTTGGTTTTTCAAAGGGTCGGTCTACGCAAGACGCAGGAACATCTTTGATGAAATCTGTACTGGAAGCCTGGGAGACGTCACAAGATGCTCTTGGGGTTTTCTGTGACCTCTCGAAGGCTTTCGACTGCGTTGATCACCAGACCCTTATTACGAAGCTGAGTTACTACGGCATAAGTGGTTCCTCTCTTCAACTTATAATGTCCTATTTATCGGGTCGTGAACAAAAAGTATGTGTGGACGGCGTCACCTCAGTAGGATCAACAGTCAAAATAGGGGTTCCACAGGGCTCCATTCTGGGCCCCTTTTTGTTTCTAGTTTATATAAATGATCTCCCTTACATGGTACAGAAATTTACAGACATAGTTTTGTTCGCTGACGACACGTCACTAATATTTAAAATAAATCGTAAGGATAAAGATCTAGCTGTTCCAAATCATGTACTTAATTTAATTTTGAATTGGTTCTCATGTAATAATCTTCTACTCAATGCAGGAAAGACAAAATGCATTCGATTTACATTACCAAATGTTAGGAATGTAATGTCACCTGTTACATTAAACGCAGAAACACTTGACTTGGTGACTTCAACTGTTTTCCTAGGAATAACTCTAGATAGTAAACTGCAGTGGGGTCCGCAAATAGAGCGATTATCTAGTAAACTGAGTGCCGCGGCTTTTGCGATTCGTAAAATAAGAAAACTCACGGATGTTTCAACGGCTAGGTTAGTGTACTTTGCTTACTTTCACAGTATAATGTCTTATGGCATTCTATTGTGGGGATCGGCGGCTGATATTAACAGCATTTTCATACTACAGAAAAGAGCAGTCCGCGCTATCTATGATCTACGTAGCCGTGATTCCTTACGATCCATTTTCAAGGACTGTAATATACTGACCGTGCCGTCTGAATACATTTATCAAAATATTATGTATGTACGTAAGAATGTATTTAGCTTTAGTAAAATTGGTGATATACATAATGTAAATACCAGGGGTAGACATAAACTTGTGATACCCTCATTAAGATTAGAAAAAACCAGTAAGTCCTTTATAGGCAACTGCGTTAAATTTTACAATAAGCTCCCCAAATCTGTAACTGACTTATCAGATAATTCATTTAAGGTGCACATTAAACGTGTTCTGATGACAAGGGGATACTACAATATAAATCAGTATTTAGAGGATAAGGAAATTTGGCATTAGATCTCTCCCGCACATCGCCATCACCACATCTTGGAACCCAGTACCTTTCACATTCTTCTTTCTTAAACCAAATCATTTGAATAAATACATAAATAAATATAAATTAACCCAAAGCTCCAAGTGTAACTTAAACCATTATAAAAACATCAAATATATACAAATTGATATCTAATATAAAATGTGCACAAAATAAATAAATAAAATAAAAATAAAATGACGACCGATCGAGTAAATAATTCGAGCAAATAAATAATAAGAAGGCAATTTTTATTTGGCAGGTCATATAATATAATTATGTTATCCTTACTGGACCAAATACATGCCCACTGAGTTGGACTCGCTGGATCTACTCAGGTGTGGGTCGCGCCGCGTAAATTCCAGTAGTAAAGTGAGCCCGCTGAGTTTGTTTCGCCGGGTCTTCTCAGTCAGGGTCGCGTTTGGATCCGGTGGTACCATTAAAATAATACGTGACGTTTCGGAAATACACAAGGTCCATCTCGTTATTTACTTTAAAATAATAATAATAAGATATTATGTATTTCCTGATGAAAACTAAAAATAAATTATAAAAAAAACCGTAAATATTTTTGTACAAATTATATAAAATGAACCATAGTTAAATTATAATGTAATAATAAAAGATTTTTCTTTTCTGTATTGACTTGTCATAAGTGCTATTTGATTGCCTACGTGACTAAATAAAGCAATTTCATTTCATTTCAAAGCAATTTCATTTCATTTCAAAACACTTGTGAGGCCGTCATTAAAAATTTTCGCTCCCGGTTGCAGCAGTGTCAAAATAGCCAAGGATCACATATGGATGATGTAATTTTTTAAAAATAAATTCCCTTTTGTCTTCTTTTATTACTCTTAAAAAGCTTTTATCTCGTATAACTATTTTTTTTTAAATCGTCATTTGAAATATAAACGAACTTTTGGTCCATCTGGTATTTTTATCATTAAAAGCCAATCACCACCACACGGACCTGGCACCAGCTCTTTGAACAGTTTCCAAAAACAGACACCAGGAATATGTTTAACCTAGTCTTTCACATTAAGTATCCCGAGCTCAAACTGCTTTCTTGAACGCCTATTTTCCCAGATGAATTTGACATGGTCAGATGTCAAAAATGAATTCATAGTAAATTTTATGAATGTAGAATTACTCATCTAGTTTAATCTAGAGCTATTCTGTGCAGTTTTTTATATTTATTAGAAAGAAAAAGGAAACTTTAAAAGAAGTTAAATCTTGACAGAAATATCATGAATGAGTAATTCTTATATACATATAGTTATTCTCTTATTGTAAATAAAAAAATTGACATGCACTACTTTCAGACTATTGTTTGAAACACCACATTTTTCGAATGAAAAAAACTTTTTTGAATTTGTTTTTCTTAGATTTTTTTATTCACAAGACAAAGAGAACTCAACCAATAATAACCTTATGACCCATCATTCATTTATCATAATAAATCTGATTTAAAATACATTTTCTACAACTTTTTTTTTATCTAGTGTCAGTTAACATAATTTAAAACTCAAATAAAAAAATAATGTCACGCGTTATATATTTTTAAATTACTGAGGGGAAAGGTATACAACGGGGACATTCTAGTACACGTAGGTCTGTGGGGTCCAAATAACTATATATGGCGACGACGAAGGCCAGTATTGCTAGCCGTGCCACGGGCTCGTAGTAGCTTATTGACGCGGGCGCTCCGCACTCTCAACCAGGTTTCAGAAGCTCTAGACATATTTCATTGTACTCTGAGTGAATTAACAAGGATAGCTACTTGAAAAATTTCATATAGAAATTAAATGTAAAAATGTGTATTAGGATAATAATACTGTAAAAGTTGTGTTGATAAGAAAGAAAGAAAGAACTAAATACTAGGTTCGAAAACACTTCACCGATACCCAAAACTGTATATGTTCAGGCCTAATATCACTTGGGGCAGCAATGTCAATTTTAATGGAAAATCCTGAGGATGGAATAGACCAGATGAAGCTTATGAAATACCTTTGGGACTCCGGCAAAATTATGACAGATATTTTTCGAGAATGCCATAGGCATTAAGTCCACCTATACAAACTTTATATAAAGGGTAATAAATAAATAAATTCATATTTAAAATCTTCAGGTTATAAACGTTTTTACTATGTCTCACTTTCGATGAAAAAATCCCACTTTTTTTCACTAATAAAAGTCTTAAGTCTAAATTTCAAAACTCGGCAAAAAAAATCTGTCTCATTCTCGATTTATTGCTTCATTAACTGTTTCTCATTAACCCAACATGCATAACATCAAAGCATGCCTTTTTCCCAACTGATAGGCTTAAATACAAAGGGACAAAAATGTTCAAGTAATATTGGTACAACATGAAATTAAAAAAGCTATTGAAAACACACCAGTTTACACAATTGATGAGTTAGACAAACACATAGACAACTTCATCATAAATCAAAATTATCTCCTAAAAAAATGGAATCTTACCAAGGGAAATGTTGCTGAAAAAACTGTTACTTAGGGGCCGTTCAAGTATTACGTAAGCCCTATACGAGGGGTCTTTGCTTTGCTTATTTTGGATGACATGGGGGGTAAGCATGGGGGAGGGGGTAAGAGCTTTGCTTACTTTTGCTGACAAGGGGATGGGGGGTAAATAATTGTAATAAATCTGCTTACGTAATACTTGAATGACCCAGTGGCTTAGCAAAGGATGGGCGGCGGGGGCTGACACCTACCCGGTCTCTCGACTTTAAGAACAATATACAAACAAAAAAACGATAACAAAAAAAAAAAAATTTTTTCGGGGATTCCTACACCAGCACCTAGCTCAGCGCTATGTATAATTCGGGGATTCCCGCAAAAGAGCCTGACGCTGTCGTGGGATATTCTCCGTCCCATACTCGCGATCTTTGACGTCTCAGTTGCAACATTTCTAATTTAAATTCAATGACATTCCATTTCACAGAAAAAATCTGGATCCTATACCTGAAGAATTCTTGAAGCATGTTTCATCCATTAAAAAAGGAGACCAGTCTCCAATGTTTCCCCTGCTATGCGAATTCGTGAGAAAATTACTCGCACTTCTACATAGTAGCGCCAACGTTGAGATATTGTTTTCTGCAATTAATAATATGAAAACCTTCCAGAGTAATACAATTTGCACGGAGACTCTAGAGGGATTTTTGCGACTTCGGCGTAAAAAACGGATGGTTGGTGAGATAACCAGTGATGCAGGACTCACACTGAAAGAGGAACTTCAAAAAGATATGTTGGAATGTCTTGACCGATTCAGAGTTGAACTCCAAACAAGATCGAAGACTCTTCAAGATATAGCTTCATAGTTCAAGATCGTACAAACTAATGCTTTGCTTTCGGCGAATACTGAAGAACTGAAATTAGCTACATCTAAATTTACTCATTTTTATGATGAGGTCTTAGAAACCAAATTACTTATGCAGATACCAAGACTACGAAGACAATTAAAAGCCGCTAATGTTACGGTTACTGATTGGGTGTATCCAGATTTATTTATATTTATTTATAAAGTTTATTGTAGAATGGGCTTTACAGAATTTACATTACAGAGTCAACTGACATCAGTGTCCTGAAATACTTTAGGAATAGCAATAGGATATTTCAGTAATTCACAAAATAAAGTTCTGCAAACATTTCTGGCATTAGGTAACACCTATTGCAAAAGCTGATGCAAAAGGGCTTGCTGAAGCTATCATAAACTCATTGAACGATTACAATTTAAAAACAAACAAAATAGTTGGTAAAGGCACTGACAATGCTTCAGTGATGACTGGTATGACACACAAAATCAATCAACATTCATGATTCCAAGATTATTCTAAAAACCGTAACGAATTCCTTATTTCATACCAAATATATTTTTTAATTTACTTAGACACAAAAACATTACTTATTTCAGAACAAAATATTCGGAACATCCATTGTCATCTACCAATTTTATTTTTTCAAAAAGATTTTCACAATATGAATAAAGTGTAAACATCTCGACGAAATATTTGTGTTTTTACGTATTATTAACTGTTTTTCATTTATATTTGAGTACATTGCACGGTTGCATGTAGTGGAGTGTCTAAAGTGCTCGCAGTGTTTCGGACATCGGCAGTACCGTTTTTGTAATGTGTTGGGGTAGATAACGTCACATGCGCAAATCGTTTGCATTTTAATGATTTCTCAACTACCTGTTACGGCAGAGAATCCGTGCTCGAATCTCGAAATTAAATACACACACAGTAATATCACACAGCTCTTCATGTTCAGACAAGGAACATAATAGAAAGAACAATTGGGCTTCTCAAAGCGCGTTTTCGTTGCCTTTTAGTGCACAGAGTGTTGCACTACAAACCAAGAGTGGCAGCATCTATAATAAATGCATTTGTTATATTGCATAACATTTGTATTAGAGCTAATATGCCTACCCTACAATTGAATGATGAAGATGTCACTATAGAAGAACAATTTCAATTATTGCCAAATACAGAGTCTGATAATATAAAACACAACTACCTTTAGCAAGGTATTGCGACATGGAACAGCATCATACAACGTCTGCGGCACGCCAATTTGGTTTAAAATGTTATTTACTATATATATTTCAATGTATTTTATATACCACCTTATTTGTATTTCTTATTTTATAGTTTTAAATAAAACTCACTATCCTATCTCACTATTCACTATCCTTCTTGCATAATTTCCTAAATTTCTCTCATTTCTTTTAACAAAAGAACCCTTTTTTTACCCTAATTTTTCTCTAGCAGCTTTGGTTTTGATATACAGCTGTGAGACATATTTTTGTACTAGTCACATTTAAACTGCAAATCAATCGAGCTGTTTACTAAAAAAGAATTTAACAATGTCCACGTCGAGAAATAATTGAACCACCAATTGTAAGAAGGGAATAAACGCCACTTTTTGACATATTCACTTTTATACACTTTTACATTCTTTAGACTTAGGGCTAAGTTGTGAATTCGAAAAAAGAAACAAAGTCATTTTATTTCACTCAGAAGCTGAGACTCCAAAAAAGAAGAAAAGAGGCGTTAGAAATATCCATTTGTATTAAAAATAAAAACAAGTCACAGTGCGTCTACTTGCTCAATCTTATGTGAGTATAAGTACTGGGAGGTTAGTGTCAGCTAAATCCAACAGTAATAGTGACTGTGTCTGTAAAAGAAACTGCACTCAGAAGTTTAGTACCTACTGAAGAAAAACAGCAGTTGATTCAAACAACGTTTATAATGGACGATCGAATAATGAACAGGACATATATATGATGAGTCATTGAATGCGCAAAGATTAGTCGCCGCCGTTCAAAACGCGAATATTCAAAAGAACCTAACAGTACTTTCATATATTTTGCAATGAAAGGAAATGAAAAAAAGTCGAGTATACCGTCAGGCTTTCCCCATTTTATACGCAATAAAAAGTAAGGCCTTACCTCTCTTAAGCAGAGGGAAAACTACTTGAAGATAAACGAGGGCGGCATCGTAATCAAGGTAACGTTTTATCAAACGAAGCAATCACGGCTATTGATGAACATATTCGGTCGTTTCCACTAAAAGAATCTCATTACAGTAGCAAACATATACGAGGGGTGATCAAAAAGTAATGATAAACGGGTATTTCTAACAAAGATAAAAATCAAAAAAAAAAAATTTCGCTTCTTCGGTCCTTCACTACTTCCCAACTAAAAAATACCAGCAGTCGGAGCGACAACACGAAAACGGAGAAAAACGAAGGGAGATGCGTGATCAAATACCTCAGTGTGAAAAAAATGGCTACCAAAGAGATACACGCTGATTTCGTGGAGACATTGGGGGACTCTGCTCCTCCATATTCTACGGTGGTGCAAAGTGTTTAAGCTGGGTAGAACATCCACAGAAGATGAACATCGCGAGGGACGCCCAACCTCGTCCCTCACTGAGGTAAACGTGAAAAACATCGAAGATATCGTATTAGCAGACCGTAGAGTAACCGTCAGACATTTAGCCGAGGTCACAGGGATTTCATATGGCAGCATCCAAAGCATTTTGACCAGAAAAATGATTATGAAGAAGGTCTCCGCCCGTTGGGTACCGAGAATGTTAACGGACGAACAAAAGAAAAAGCGAGTTGACATTTCAAGAGCCAATCTTGCAAAGTTCCAGGCTGACCAAGTTTTTTTTTGTCTCGATTTGTGACCATGGACGAAACATGGATCCATCATTTTGATCCTGAGACCAAAGAACAATTGATGACTTAGAAAAGGCCATCCTCACCGACGCCGAAGAAGTTCAAAGTCTCGAGCTCGGCGGCGGTTAATTTATTGCCATTCTTATTTTTACAAGTGTTTATCATTATCCGAGCGTCAGATCGTACTGGTCGAAAAAAGCAAAATTTGAACCAATTGCCTGGACCATGAATCGGAACAGTTTTGATAAGATTAGACACATTTTTCACATGAATGATGACACTAAACACATGCCACCTGATCATACACAACACGACAGACTGCACAAGGTATTAGTATTAGACCACTTGAATAAAAGATTCGTTACTATACCGTTAGATCATCGGCTATCACTGGACGAGCAAATGTGTGCCACCAAAATACAACATTTTATGAAGCAATATTTGTCCAACAAACACCACAAGTGGGGATTTAAATTATATGTGCTGTGCAGCCTCTCCGGTTACGCATATATGTTTGAGGTATACTTAGGAGTAGGAGTAGTAGCTATCTCTCTCAACCAGGTTTCATAAGTTCTGGACATATTTCATTGTACCTTTCAAGTATTACGTAAGTTCCTCCGGGGGGGGGGGGGGGGGGGGGGGGGGGTTCTTTGCTTTTTGCTTATTTTGGATGACATGGGGGGTAGGGGAGTCTAGATGATAATTATGTTATCGGTAGTTATATCTATTTTCTTATTTTTAAAATTATAACATAATAATTGTAATATTTTAAAAACAATACATCAATTGTAAAATGTTTACGTAAGCATGGGGGGAGGGGGTAAAAGCTTTGCTTACTTTTGCTGACAAGGGGGATGGGAGGGTAAATAATTGTAATAAATCTGCTTACGTAATACTTGAACGGCCGCCTATGACCCATAACAGATTTTGGAATTAACACGCATCATATTTGCAAGCATCAAAGCCGAAGACTGGCATATTCAATGTAAACCCACAAATAGTATTGAATACTTAAAAAATTATATATAAGTAGAACAAATAGTCAAATCATAACATATTAGTGATGTTATGATACCAATATAATAAAAAATGCTCAAAATAAACCATAATTATTGCAAAATAATAATAATTAAAACCACATTTTTTGATAACTAGTGGACCCGACAGATGTTATCCTGTGAACAATTTTAATTTAAAAATTCTTTTTTTAAAATCTAAACCATTCTCAAATCAACCTGAAGACACACAAAAAATGTCATCTGCCTTGTTTTGAACAAAGAATTTTTTTTGTTTAAGATTTTGGAGTTATGTTCTGATATGCGAAAAATTAAAATCCCAGAACTCGATCACAGCGCCCCCTACCGGGTCCAATTTCAAATATAAACCATTCTCGAATCTACCTGAAGATACACGGAAAATTTATTAAAATTGTTCCAGCCGTTAAAAATTAAAATCCCAGAACTTGATCACAACGCCACCTATCTGGTCCAATTGAAAATCTAAACAATTTACGAATCCACCTGGATCCACAGAAAATTTCATTAAAATGGTCCAGGCATTGAAAATTAAAAACCCTAGGCATATTCATTTGGATCATCGACCTAACTATAAAATGAGAAACTTGAAACCTTGCAATGAGAACCATACCAACTCATCTTTATGTTTTCCTTTGATTATCGTTGCGTGAATCACATTACTCAACAGTTTTCTTAACATCCGCATTTCATTGCATAGTTTAAGGTGTTTTAGAATTCGAACAACGATGACTACCGAGCCTCATTTTAAAAATCTAAAATACGCAATTATTTGAATATTGTGGATATATGTTGTCGATTCGAAACCTTTATTTAAATATTTGAGGGGATATTTAACCGTATCAACGGGATAAACATTAAATGTCTGACAGAAAATTAGGTAGAACAGTTTATACGGGAAAAAGAAATTGCTGTTTTTACTATCTTCCTTGCAATTGTTCAATATTTTCTCACGTCTTAAACCTTCCCTGGACTTCGACAAACATTTCAAATTCAAAATCAGCTAAATTGGCCCAGCCATTCTCAAGTTTTAGCAAGCAAGACTAATGAACAGCAATTCATTTTTAGCAGACAAGTGGAAACATACTATTGCTGTGATTGGAATATGACATGACCAAAATCATGCACATTCTAGAAGACCACCTTTTCCTAGCATATACTTGTCTGTACTTATGAAAAAAAAATTGTAGGCACATAAAACATTCATTAGAATGTGTATCATATTTTGGAGAAATTATTGGTATGTAGTGTATCTATGACTTGATTTAGCTTGAAATGCAGTTGAAATGCTCTGACTAGTAAATATTCTCCAAATGCACTGTGCTTTTAGTCACAATTATACATAATCATTTTATAATCTGTTATAATGTAATCTCTGGCTATTGCATTATCAGATCAACAGGATATAAAAGAAGCCTCAGGGGTGTTATTGTCCTGTTCAATATTCAAATCTGGTTCTGGAAACCCAACAATGTTTTCAAGTCCAAAAATGTTTTGAAAATATCTGGCTCCAAATTATTAAAGGGCTCATTCACAATTTCTTGTTCAAATAATTGTTTCATCATTGACCCAACATGCATAACATCCAAACATGCTTTTTTCCAAATGGCTGCCTGAAATAAGTATTCTAATTAGTTCAATACATCATTTAAATAACATTAAAAATTATTCTTTTTTTTCCATACATACCACATACAGAAGCCATGATGGAATAATTTGCCACTATCTTTTACAGGGCTTAAGTGAGCATCTCTTTATGCTCAACATTAGAGTGATCAGCTTCAGTACAGGCAGAACAAAATGTGGGGACATTGTCTTGATTTGAGACATATTCATTTCATAATAAAACAATCCTGGCAAATAGTTACATGGTCATGTATCTGTAAACAAAAGAAGACCTTTCAGTAGCCGTTTTTACCTTTTATTGTTTTTTTTTTTTTCTCAGCCTATCGCCGTCCACTGCTGAACGAAGGCCTCCCCGAGTAGGCGCCAACCAACCCGGTCTTGAGCAGCCCTTTTCCATCCTTATTGTAAATATTTAAATTGTTTAAATTACGAAATAGAATAATGGTAAATACTCATTTACTTATATTATTAGATATTAGAAGTAGTCATACCTTTACGTCGGGCAGCCATTTAACTCGAGATTCCTCGATAATGAAAAAAATCCAGTGTAGTCTTTTGCGATCGGCATTTAAGCCGCAGCTGACGCGGCGCATTGTTGATTCCATTGTATATACAATTAAATGATGTTATTCTTTGATGTCGTTGATCTACAAGTCACTCATCGATTCACCACGTTCTTCCGCGTACTCGTACCGTTTTGAACTTTTTAGTTGTTAAATCTAAAGAAAGATCACCCAACAATAAAGTATTAAGTAAGTTCGGAATCGGAAGGTATTCGTATTTTTGTTCGACGTTCAAGTTCAAATGTGGCTTAACAACAGTATCAGTATCACACAAAGACAGCAGGAGAAATGGCGGAGCTAGGGAGTAGGGATGGGTAAAAAATAATGATATATCAAAATGCCGATATTTTTTTCAGAAAATAATCGATATAAATCGTCGATATTTTGAGTTTTAAAATATCGATATTCGATATTTATTTCAAAATATCAAATTTTATTTTTTCCGAAATGAAGCTAAAATATAGAATAAAATAAAACGACTCTCGAGTAGGGATGGGCGTTTTTTTAACGAACTAGTTAAATTAACCGTTGACGATGAAGAAACGAACGAACGGTTGATGGGTTGTGAAAAAACTAGTTGAATTTCAACCGCCAAATTCAAAAGTCCGGTACGGTCTTACGGACTGGCAATGTGACGACGACATCTTAACTTAGTTACTTAATATGTTCATTTGTTTTTTGCAACATCTAGAAAATTTTGGAACCTAACCAATGGACTTTAGTGTTGAATTTTGTATAAAACATTAAAATTTAAATGTTTGACGGAAACTTTTAGCCTTTCTGTTCCACATTTCCGTTCCATTTCATGCATAAAATTTTTACCCTCCTCCGCGCAAAAAAATATCACGTTTAAAAAATTTTGCAATATTATAATGATAGCAGTTATTATTATTATTAACTAGATGAGGCATAGATGGTGTGATTAAGACGGAATTTTACTTTTATTCTTTTTAGAATTAATTTTCAACTATTTGACGAAATCAACTAGTTTTTTAACTAGTTAACCAACGCAAAAAAACGGTTACGTTTCGTTGACGCCAAAATCGTCAACGACCCATCCCAACCTCGAGTATCCATTTTTCGACTATTTATGTAGCTAGTATGGAGTAGAGGTGGGCGATTATGAATGATTTTGATAATCGAATGATACTACTAATACTAATTTTGATAATCGATTATGAAATTAGTAATTAATTTGTTTTCATAATCGAATGACGTTACTAATTTGAACTACTAATCTCGTCGGTCGGGACTGAAGTGGGTCTTGTTCATGTTCGAGACATGTTCATAATCGAATGATTTCATTAGTAATTACTAATTAGTAATATTTATAATCGAGATACTATACGATTACTAGAATTAGTAATTACTAATTTGAATTCTAATTAGTAATTACTAATTCTCATAATCGAGATATCTCGAGATATCTTCATAATCGAATGATTCCAATAGTATATCTCATAATCGCCCACCGCTAGTATGGAGGGTAAAATACCCTCCATAGTAGCTAGGGAAAAAAAATCAAATAAAAAAGATGGCAAATATTACAATTTTTGTCGTACGATGCGCGGTTCGCGAGATATTCGATAAAACGTGTTTTCCAAGATGGCGGCTGAAGTGCCCCCCCCCCCCCCCCTCCCGCCGCGCCAACTTGGATTTACATTCAGGGGACACCTTGAACATATTCCAAAAAAAATATTTCAGGTCCCGTACGTTGCAAAAAAAAACCCCCCGGCGCTTGGCCTAAAACACAACACGACAGACTGCACAAGGTATTAGTATTAGACCACTTGAATAAAAGATTCGTTACTATACCGTTAGATCATCGGCTATCACTGGAGGAGCAAATGTGTGCCACCAAAATACAACATTTTATGAAGCAATATTTGCCCAACAAACACCACAAGTGGGGATTTAAATTAGGGGAGAAGGAGGCACCTTAGCACAGAGGCAGATTTGAACATGTTGATTTCTGAAAGCAGCTTTATGTTAATCTATGCCGCAACTATATTTTAATATTGGCAACACTGGCTGTGACAAACGTCAAGTCACAAAGCGCGCGTGTTTAATTGTCAAAAAGAGTTATTAATCTGTCGTCGTATTTGTACCGGCAAAGTAAAAAATAAAAATAAATGTTGTAACTTGTAAGGGATTTACAATCACGTGAGTAAAGGTTTCCAACTAATTCTTTCACAAAATTGTGCAGTACTTATTAGTTTTCAATCCACCTTGTAGCTTTTGCTTGCCAGGTATTTCATATTTTTTTTTTGTAATATTTTATTTTCCAAGTGACCATGGGGCAGATTTGATCAAAACAAACGGGGCTGATTTGAACGGGACGTTCAAATGTGCCCCGCCCCCGGTTTAAATGCAAACTTCAAATATTTTCTAATACATGTATTCTAAGTGTAATACTTAATTGTAATTAAATGCATTACTAACTGTAATTCATTATTTATAGAATGGTTAGAACATACAAAAAGAAGCGGGAAAGTACGATTAATGAAGAAGATGTCCAAAATGCTGTTTTATGCGTCATCAACGGAACCATGAAACTTAGAAGAGCTGCAAATGCATATGGACTGACGCCGAGTACACTCTTCTATCGAGTTCAAAAATATAAAGAAAACATAGCTCCAAGAAGTGAACTATTTTCAAGTAAATACACTGTTTCTCAGGTATTTACCAATGACGAAGAAAAAATGCTTCAAAATTACCTCTTGACAAGATCAAAAATGAACTATGGCCTTACCTATAAAAGTGCAAGATCATTAGCTTTTGAATATGCAACAGCTCTTAATAAATGTCCTGCAAAATGGACTGAAAACAAACTTGCAGGCATAGAGTGGATGAAAGGATTTATGAAGAGGCACAAAAGCTTATCTTTGCGAAAGCCCGAGAACACGAGTCTTTCAAGATCCACAAGTTTCAATAAACATAATGTGTCAATATTTTACAATAATTACGAAAGGGCTCTGCAAAAGACCCCCTTTACTCCAGACAGAATTTTTAATTTGGATGAGACCAATATTATGACGGTGGTGCAAGCACCTAACGTGATTGCGCACACCGGTACAAAACAGGTAGGTCAATGTGTGTCAGCAGAGAGAGGCCAGCTTATAACAATGTGCGCCATAGTCAATGCAACAGGTAATACCGTTCCACCTGTTTTCATATTTCCAAGGGCACGATTTCATGAAGCAATGATTAATGGTGCACCACCAGGAAGCGTTGGTTATGCAAATAGCCCAAAGAGCGGATGGATGACCGGCCCTTTATTTCTTAAGGTACTGAAACACATAAAAAAATTCACAAGATGTAGTAAAGATGACAGAATACTGTTATTGTTTGACAACCATGAAAGCCACTGTACTTTAGATGCAATTAATTACTGTCGCGATAATGGTATTGTTGTTGTCACATTCCCTCCCCATTGCACTCACCAGATGCAACCCTTAGATGTTGCCGTCAATGGTCCATTTAAACAAAAAATTTCAGTAGCACAAAATGATTGGTTGCTCGAACATCCTGGTAGAACTATAACGATACATGATCTGCCAGCCATTGTGACTCCAGCATACAATGCAACTCATACGCCTAAAAATATATTATCAGGCTTTACACGACCAGGAATATATCCATTTAACCGTAATGCATTTACGGATGATGATTTCCAATGTGCAGAAGTCACGAATCGTCCTCAACCTGACATATCTGCCGGAAATGAGGGACCCGTGATAGCAAATGCTATCACTGGTTTACACATGCCACAAACTACATCTCTCGTACCAGAGGAAATTGATCAGAGAGGCAGTCCCAGTATACTGGAAAACCCTGCACCTGATATTGATCAGCTCATAGTAGATTCACATATGCCACAGATTGTATCTCCTGGAACAAGAGAAACTTTTCAGAGAGGCAGTCCAGAGGCGGTTACTGGTCTCATCACTCCAGAAATGATACAACCGTATCCTAAAGCTCCTCCACGTAAAGATGGCGCAAGAGGACGAAAAAAAGGAAGTTCGCGGATCTTAACTGACACTCCGGAGAAAAATGCAATAGAAGCAAGCTGCAAAAGGCAAGCAACTTCTTAAGGGCAAACAGCTTCGTAAACCCAAATCTAAATCGAAACAGAGATCCATATTCACATCAAGCTCTGAGTTAGACGATAATGACGATAACATCTCTGTGAATGACGACTCAGATGCGACTGATGCGAGTGACAGTCATAATGAAGACGAAGAACTGCTGGCACAAGCTGACAGTACTCCTTTGACTAGTCAAAGCCTGAATGTTGGGGACTTTGTACTAGTTCAATGCCCTTCAGAAAAACGAATTGAATCTTTGACTTTTGTTGCTAGAATTGAAGAAAAGGACTTAAATACCTTTACTGTGAATTACTTGAAGAGAAAAGGAGATGTCTTTTACTTTCCTGAAAAAGTTGATAGATGGTCTGTTCCAATTTTGGATATAGTAAAAAAACTGTCAGCACCTAATAATGCTCCTGGTACGTCTCGAACTGCGGGAAGGTTTTCTTTTAATTTCAATTTTTCTTTTTTTCATATGGGATAGGTAGGATAGAACCTACCTGATGATGATTACTTTAAAATAATTTACAACATGATTATTTTTGTTACCAAAGTGGAAGTCTGACTAAATTAAAAACTATAATTTTTATTTTTGTTAGCGTCATGCACGATTTAACTTTAGAAGTTTCATATAAGTTTATTTTATATTTTAATAACAATAAATATCATTATAATAAAATAAATGATTACTCTATCTTCTCTTTTTTCTAGTTTTTAACCCATTTTTCAAAACTGCCCCATGTCGATTCAAATGTGCCCCCATGGGGAGGCAGATTTGAACAAATTTGAGTTTAAAAAAAACACATTTATCTCTTTAACGTTTACAACTATTTCAAATATTTCATCATTTTTATATTAACAAGGGAGTAAATAAGCTAAGAAAAATATGTATTTTCAATTTCTCTTTACAGTTGATTTTTTATGAGTCCAAATATGAAAAGTGTGCTAATGTGCCTCCTTCTTCCCTATATGTGCTGTGCAGCCTCTCCGGTTACGCATATAGTTTTGAGGTATACTCAGGAGTAGGAGTAGTAGCTATCTCTCTCAACCAGGTTTCATAAGTTCTGGACATATTTCATTGTACTCTGAGTGAATTCACAAGGATAGCTACTTGGACAATTTTATATAGAAATTAAATGTAAAAATTTGTCACACTGCTGTATTAGGATAATAATCCTGTAAAAGTTCTGTTGATAAGAAAGAAAGAAAGAACTAAATAAATTCTTAAAGTCTTTGCTTTTTGCTTATTTTGGATGACATGGGGGGTAGGGGAGTCTAGATGATAATTATGTTATCGGTAGTTATATCTATTTTCTTATTTTTAAAATTATAACATAATAATTGTAATATTTTAAAAACAATACATCAATTGTAAAATGTTTACGTAAGCATGGGGGGAGGGGGTAAAAGCTTTGCTTACTTTTGCTGACAAGGGGGATGGGAGGGTAAATAATTGTAATAAATCTGCGTACGTAATACTTGAACGGCCGCCTATGACCCAAAACAAATTTTGGAATTAACAGCATTATATTTGCAAGCATCAAAGCCGAACACTGGCATATTGAATGTAAACCCACAAATAGTATTGAATACTTAAAAATATATATATATAAGTAGAACAAATAGTCAAATCATAACATATTAGTGATGCAATGATACCAATATAATAAGAAATTCTCAAAATAAACCATAATTAAAACCATACTTTTTGATAACTAGTGAACCTGACAGATGTTATCCTGTGGACAATTTTATTTTTTTATTTTTTTTAAATCTAAATCATTCTCAAATCAACCTGAAGACACACAATAAATTTCATCTGCCTTGTTTTGAACAAATAATTTTTTTGGTTTAAGATTTTGGAGTTATGTTCTGATATGCGAAAAATTAAAATCCCAGAACTCAATCACAGCGCCCCCTACCGGGTCCAATTTAAAATATAAACCATATTCGAATCTACCTGAAGAATTCGAACAACAATGACTACCGAGCCCACCCTCAGTTGTAAATTGTAAACCAGATACAACCAAGGAGTTTAAAAATTCAGTTGGATAATGAGGCTTGATATATTTTCCTCAGTTAAATAAAATACATTTATGAACACACATATAACTATTTAACAACCAATAAATATATCAATCTCTTTTCATTCTATTCTACATTTTTAAAATCTAAAATATGCAATTATTCGAATATAGTGGATATATGTTGTCGATTAGAAACCTTTATTTAAATATTTGAGGGGATATTTAACCATATCAACGGGATAAACATTAAATGTTTGACAGAAAATTAGGTAGAACAGTTTATACGGGAAAATGAAATTGCTGTTTTTACTATCTTCCTTGCAATTTTTCAATATTTTTTCACGTCTTAAACCTTCCCTGGACTTTGACAAACATTTCAAAACCAAAATCAGCTAAATCGGCCCAGCCATTCTCAAGTTTTAGCAAGACTAAAGAACAGCAATTAATTTTTATATATATAGAAGATAACTAGCATTTTCACTTCAACCTTTTTTTTTCTCTTTAAACTCTTATCATCATCATCAGCTGATACACATCCCACTGTTGAGAAAGGGCCTTGTCTTGAGAGGCTTAGCCTTAATGCCCTTGGCAGACTACACACTCAAAACTTTCATAATTTTCCTGAATAAATTTATATCAATTTGTTGATATTCTTGTAAGGACCAAATGATCTATTATCAGAAAGACATACTATGAAGAAAAGTAGACAAGTGGAAACATACTATTGCTGTGATTGGAATATGACATGACCAAAATCATGCACATTCTAGAAGACCACCTTTTCCTAGCATATTTAAATTGTAGGCCCATATGACATTCATTAGAATGTGTATCATATTTTGGACAAATTATTAGTATGTAGTGTATCTATGACTTGATTTAGTTTGAAATGCAGTTGAAATGCTCTGACTTGTAAATATTCTCCAAATGCACTGTGCTTTTAGTCACAATTATACATAATAATTTTATAATCCGTTATAATGTAATCTCTGGCTATTGCATTATCAGATCAACAGGATATAAAAGAAGCCTCAGGGTTGTTATTGTCCTGTTCAATATTCAAATCTGGTTCTGGAAACCCAACAATGTTTTCAAGTCCAGAAATGTTTTGAAAATATCTGGCTCCAAATTATTAAAGGGCTCATTCACAATTTCTTGTTCAAATAATTGTTTCATCATTGACCCAACATGCATAACATCAAAACATGCTTTTTTCCAAATGGCTGCCTGAAATAAGTATTCTTATTAGTTCAATACATCATTTAAATAACATTAAAATTATTCTTTTTTTTTCATACATACCACATACAGAAGCCATGATGGAATAATTTGCCACTATCTTTTAAAAGGCTTAAGTGAGCATCTCTTTATGCTCAACATTAGAGTGATCAGCTTCAGTCCAGGCAGAACAAAATGTGGGGACATTGTCTTGATTTGAGGCATATTCATTTCATAATAAAACAATCCTGGCAAATAGTTACATGGTCATGTATCTGTAAACAAAAGAAGACCTTTCAGTAGCCGTTTTTACCTTTTAATGCTATTATTATTATTTTTCTCAGCCTATGGCCGTCCACTGCTGAACGAAGGCCTCCCCGAGTAGGCGCCAACCAACCCGGTCTTGAGCAGCCCTTTTCCATCCTTATTATAATTATTTAAATTACGAAATAGAATAATGGTAAATACTCATTTACTTATATTATTAGATATTAGAAGTAGTCATACCTTTACGTCGGGCAGCCATTTAACTCGAGATTCCTCGATAATGAAAAAAATCCAGTGTAGTCTTTTGCGATCGGCATTTAAGCCGCAGCTGACGCGGCGCATTGTTAATTCCATTGTATATACAATTAAATGATGTTATTCTTTGATGTCGTTGATCTACAAGTCACTCATCGATTCACCACGTTCTTCCGCGTACTCGTACCGTTTTGAACTTTTTAGTTGTTAAATCTAAAGAAAGATCACCCAACAATAAAGTATTAAGTAAGTTCGGAATCGGAAGGTATTCGTATTTTTGTTCGACGTTCAAGTTCAAATGTGGCTTAACAACAGTATCACACAAAGACAGCACTAAAATTGCAGAGAAACACGAATGAAATCACAACAATGGCAGGCGGCAGCTGAAGCGCTAACCAGTGTTCAGTGTTGTCCATTTCCATAGGTATGAAAAAAAAAATTACATTTATTTTTACAATGGCAACGCACAAAACTCAGCCCCCGTAGGTATATTTTTCGCCCCGAACAAAGTTGACAGGGCCTGATCTATCCTACCTCCTCGTTATTTCAGACGTAATGGGTTTGATGATTTTCCTGTTCGGGGTAAAAAAAGACAACCATGAAAATATCCTGAATGCAAAAAAAGATTTTCTTGTTATCTTATTATATAATGTATATTTTTTTTACATATTTATATCAATAAAATATCAAATTTATTATCTTATATCTTTAAACGAGCAATTATTGTATATATATATAATTGGAATCTCGGAATCGGCTCCAACGATTTTCATAAAATTTAGTATATAGGGGGTTTCGGGGGCGATAAATCGATCTAGCTAGGAATCATTTTTAGAAAATGTCATTTGGAAGAAAAATAACAAAAAGGAGGCGTTTGAGTAGACTCTTCCTGACATCTATTGGCGAATTGGCGAATAATAATACTATTTTTTGTGAGCAACTAATTGCTTTAACGACACAACAGCAGATGGCGTTGTTAAGTAACATTATTCATATTTCATCATTTTATTAGTAATTCGTACTTAAATATAATTTCCAAAAAACACAATTTAAAAAAAAAAAAACATCCAGGTACTGTTAGTTATATGATTATGTTAACATAATCATTTCAATATATAAAAAAGTAAAATAGTTCTCATTTCCTTTAAAGAAATGTCACTAATTGAAAAAATAAAATAAACAGGGAACTATTTCCAAAATGATTCAATTGTACTAGTTTAATACTAATCAGTACCTCTAAGGCTCAGCGTACCGTATGTGGAACTGAAATAAAAAGTTGATTTTTTCGTAAATGGTTTTATTTTAAATTTTGTTAGTTTTCCCTATCTTCTGATCACTAAGTACAAACTATATATTTTTGTCGTGCCCAAAACAAAAATTGAGCCTTGTAGGGTTAAATACCACAATAAAAACATAGACAAGAGAAAATAATTCACAAAATTAGGCACAATAAATTGGCGGTTATTTTATATTTAAGTATTTTGTGAATATTTCAAGTGCCTACCTGTTACCATTTATTGATATTGAGTAAAAATAAAAATTGCGTTTTTTTTGTATGGAAGCCCCCTTAAATATTTGTCGACGCCTATTATATTTTTGTAGAGTGGCAACCCGGCTACGTCCCTTCCACTCTGACGCAACACCGGATGCTGGTAGAGGAAATTGTCGGTTAACGGCGGCAGTACGTTTGAATCCGTCGTGATCGAAAGACCGTGCCACGTATTCGGTGGAGTGTCGTGCTCGTGTTATATTAAATAGATTATTGCGGACTTACTAGTAATATTAATTCGAATCATTATAAGTTTCAAGATTAAGTTAAAAGTGCGTTTTATTCTCTTCGCCCGATTACTCACGCCTACCGATTGTTCGCCTTATTTCACGATGAAGCCTGCGTGTAATGATCCTGCAGTTCCTTCATCAGAAGTGGTATTCGAAGGGCCTCAACCCGAAGAGAATATTAACGAAAACCAGACAAGCGATTCGGCACCGGCGCCGGTACCGAATTTACTGCGTAACATGGAAATGCTGTTATCGCGATTATTGGGCGCGTCGCAATCACAACAAGCTACCACAAGCGTGTCACCGAAGCAGTTTGTGCGCTTTGATCCCGACGAAATTGATGCGGACATTGAAGGTTGGTGTAAAATTACCGAAATTGTCATCAACGGGCGCAATATTCAAGGCACGGAATTGTTACTTGCGCTTACACATGCACTAAGAGGTCGCGCAGCTACCTGCCTCACTAGATTGTCCGATTCTCAGCTAACATGGCCGCATATAAAAGAAATATTAATTGCTAAATTTGCCAAGCCCATGCTGCCACAAGATTATTTCGACGAGGTATTGCGCTTCCAAATTGCCTCCAAAGAAACAGCTAGCGAAGCGGCCGTTCGCCTGTGGAATCTCATAGAGCGTATACCGCGCTTGGAGATGGAAGAAGACACATTTACCGGTTTTGTGACATCCGTTTTGTGCCAGAAAGACGCAGTTATACGAAGAGAGCTTCATTCCCACAACGTAGCGACAAAGGCCCAGCTACTTCGCATTCTCAGCGGAATTTCAATAAAACGAAGGTATGACAGCAGCGATGGCCATGATGCCGATAGCAAAAGGGCACGATATGGTGATACCCGCTTTACTGGGACATGCCATCGCTGTGGCACACCGGGACATAGAGCGGTTGACTGCCGCAAACGACGCGACGATTCTTCCAGTCGAGGCAATACATCAAGCCAGACGTCTAAGGGGTCTGACAAGACTTGCATTACTTGCTACGTTTGCGGCGAGCCAGGACATCTTGCATCGACGTGTCCAGAACGCAAAGGAGGTGGAGGTGCTCCAGCGGTGGTCAAAGAGGTTCACGTCTGCGAGCGCAAGCCTACGAGGGGCCACCTGACCACATCATCCGGTGAGCTCGTTTCTTTTCTCTTTGATAGTGGGTCTGCTTGCTCGCTGGTAACGAGTAGCGTCGCCTATAAGTTCCCGGGTGCTGTGCATAGAGACGTAGTTTTTCTCACGGGTATCGGCAAGGAAAATGTAAAATGTACTTCACAAGTACTTAGTAGAGTTGATATTCAAAGCATTAGTTTACCCGTCTTATTTCACATAGTACCTGATGACGCAATTACTGTTCCAGTGATAATTGGTAGAGACCTATTAGAGAACGGTATTAACGTACAAATAGATAATTCACGCATTACTTTTTCGAGATGCAAAGACGTAAATTTAACAAAAGTCTATGCCCGGTTTGACTTTAATAATATCGACACAGATCTACAAGGTGAAGATAGGACTGCACTTTTAAAGATATTACGAAAGTATAGTGAATCCTTTATTGACGATATACCTACCCGACGTGTTACTACTGGAGTTTTACGCATAGACCCAATTGACCCAAATAAAATCGTACAAAGGCGCCCATATAGATTATCTCCAATAGAAAAAGAGATAGTTAAAGAAAAGGTAGATTCCCTTTTAAAAGCGGGCGTCATTCGTGAGAGTTCATCGTCGTTTGCTAGCCCTATCCTGCTTGTAAAAAAAAAGGATAACACAGATAGGATGTGCGTTGATTACAGGGAGCTTAATTCGAACACGCGCCCGGAACATTTTCCTCTTCCCCGGATAGACGAGCAAATTGACCGTCTCAACGGAGCTCGATACTTTTCCTCACTAGATATGGCTTCTGGCTATCATCAAATTTTAGTAGACCCCAACGGCGATAGCATAGCGCGGACAGCATTTGTGACCCCGGATGGTCAGTATGAATATTTGGCCATGCCGTTTGGCCTCAGGAACGCAGCATCTGTGTATCAGCGTTGCATTAACAAGGCCTTAGGTGCACTTAAGGACAATGTAGCTTTAGCATATATGGATGACGTTTTGTGTTATTCGGGTAGTGTAGAGCAAGGCCTAGAAAATTTAGATTATACTTTGAAAGCTTTGTCCGATGCTGGGTTCTCATTGAATATCAAAAAATGTAAATTCATGAAGATTGAAATTGACTACCTTGGCTACGTCATAAAAGAAGGACAGGTAACTGCCAATCCTAGGAAAGTACAAGCATTGGTTGACGCACCCGTGCCTAAAACTGCCACCCAGGTTAGACAATTTCTAGGTCTAGCATCATATTTTAGGAGATTTATACCAAGTTATACCCGCATCGTTGGACCTCTCTACCCTCTAACGAAATTAAAAGGACCCATAAAATGGAATGATACGCATAATGCAATCCACAAGAAAATTGTCAAAATACTTACTTCAGAACCGGTTCTGACCATATTCGACCCTGACTTACCCATAGAATTACACACCGATGCAAGCTCGGAAGGTTATGGCGCGATATTAATTCAGAGAAGGGATAATGTACCTCATGTAGTTTCCTACTTTAGCAAAAGAACAACAGATGTGGAGTCGCATTATCACTCCTACGAGCTGGAAACCCTAGCGGTGGTCCGAGCTGTTGAAAATTTTCGGCATTACTTGTACGGCACCCCTTTCACTGTGTACACAGATTGCAACTCACTTAAGGCTTCAAAATCTAAAATTGACCTCACTCCAAGAGTCCACAGGTGGTGGGCTTTCTTGCAAGCGTATGATTTCGATATTGTACACAAACAAGGAAGTAACATGGAACATGCAGATTATCTATCTAGAAATCCTTTGCCTGAGTCGGTATCCGGCTTTGACAAATCCTCACAGATACTTGATACGACGCAAAAGAGTAAAGTTGTTCAGTTTGTTGAGTTACACCAGGGTTGGCTTGCTGTAGAGCAAAAACGGGACGGTGAGATTCGGGAACTCATCAATAAACACAATAATAATGAGATTCCCGAAGCGGTCGCACACACATACGATGTACGTAAAGGAGTCTTATATAGAAAAATTGAACGCAACAAGTGTAGTTTTTGGCTCCCGATAGTACCGCGGTCTTTAACATGGACTTTGATTAATCATGTACATTCGGAAATCAAGCATCTAGGAGCGGAAAAGACTCTTGATAAAATTTATGAACAGTATTGGTTCCCCGGAATGGCTAAGCAGGTTCGTTTATTTGTTGACTCATGCATTGTTTGTAAAGCATCAAAAGGTGGCTCAGGTGCCCAACAGGTCCAACTGCATCCCATATCCAAAGTTCCCACACCATGGCACACTATCCATATCGACATCACGGGGAAACTTAGTGGTAAAAGCGATCGAAAGGAGTACGCTGCAGTTATAATCGACGCTTTTACAAAATACGTCCTTCTTGAGTACACAGTGTCTCTCGATGCAGCCAGTGCCATTAGTGTGTTAAGAAAAGCTTCTTGTCTTTTCGGTGCTCCTAAAAGAGTAATCGCCGATCAAGGTCGGTGTTATTTGAGCGGAGATTTTAAACAATTTTGCATGGACCATGGCATAGAGCTTCACTTCATTGCCACGGGTTCTAGTAGAGCCAATGGCCAAGTAGAACGTGTCATGCGGACTTTAAAATGTCTTTTGACAATAGTGGAAAATGACCCCAATAAAACGTGGCGTGACGAACTTCCTGAGGTTCAATTAGCTTTAAATAGTACAAAGTCTAGAGTCACAGGTTACACACCTACAGAACTAATGTTTGGCATTCGAGCGCAATCCTTAGCTATGGCTAGTATTACTCCGAATTCCGATCCGCAACCTCGTTTAGATATAGATAAAATCCGCGATACAGCATCTCAAAATATTGTTCGAGCCGCTGCCTCAGATACCGAGCGTTTTAATCGTGGTAAGGCTACTATAAAACCATTTGCTGAAGGTGACTTCGTCTTTATAAAATGTAGCGAACGTAGTCAGACCAAACTAAATAGAAAATTTAAGGGCCCGTACGTCATTGTTAGTGTCTTAGATAACGATAGATACAAGTTAAAAAATATCGACGGATCTAATAGGATTTACAAATACGCTCACGAGAATCTACGTGCAGTACCCGGGGGCTATGAAGGCTTGTTAGATGTAGCTACCGTCTTAAGTAATAACTCAGGGGTGGCCGAGACAGCGGCTCATGGTCGGGAGACTGGAAACGTATCATCTGATGATGAAAGTGATACGGTGTCGGTTAGTAGTGAGTCTACCATGACCGCTAGCTCTGAAACCCTATCAGCTTCCGAGCGAGAAGATCTGTAGTTAGAGGTAAATTGTTAGATAGCTTGCCTATGTTTTATAAATGTTAGAACTTTGTGAGTTAAAAGCTAAGCATCTGGAGTATTGTGCAAGGGAACTGGCTTATAATGGCCCATGTTCCGATAGAAGACGTGAGTACTCAATCAAGAAACTGGCTTAAGATGGCCGACGTTTCAGATTGAAAAGTGCACACCGTGTTTCATTTGTGTGACCTATGAGAGGTCGGTTGGGATGCGCTGTATGGTTGTCCGGTCCATGTCATCATAAGGAGATGATGGCTGGTCGAAGGGACGCCTCACTGATCGGAGGGACGCTAAAGGGTTGCCCGGTCCATGGCAACGCCTGTGTTAGTTGTCCGGGTCAGTTCGTGAATTTGAGAAACGAGCAGGAGTAGAGCACTAGGCTGCTAAGATGAAATACTATTTACGGAACACTAAAGCTATGTGTGCATGTGTGTGTAGAAGAGAGTGTGTGTCAGTGATGGACGAGCGTCGATAAATTGTACTCTGCAAATAGTATGTCTTTGTCTTTACAGGTGGAACAGCGGAGTAAGGTCTACGCACGAGGGCGTGCGATAGTCAGTCTGGCCGTGTCGACGCCTATTATATTTTTGTAGAGTGGCAACCCGGCTACGTCCCTTCCACTCTGACGCAA
This sequence comes from Hemaris fuciformis, assembly GCA_907164795.1. NCBI lineage: Eukaryota > Metazoa > Arthropoda > Insecta > Lepidoptera > Sphingidae > Hemaris > Hemaris fuciformis. The sequence continues at coordinate 3,015,707 of OU015452.1, forward strand.
CACCGGATGCTGGTAGAGGAAATTGTCGGTTAACGGCGGCAGTACGTTTGAATCCGTCGTGATCGAAAGACCGTGCCACGTATTCGGTGGAGTGTCGTGCTCGTGTTATATTAAATAGATTATTGCGGACTTACTAGTAATATTAATTCGAATCATTATAAGTTTCAAGATTAAGTTAAAAGTGCGTTTTATTCTCTTCGCCCGATTACTCACGCCTACCGATTGTTCGCCTTATTTCACGATGAAGCCTGCGTGTAATGATCCTGCAGTTCCTTCATATTTATTTTAATTTGTTTTTAGTATTTGTTGTTATAGCGGCAACAAAAATACATAATTTGTGAAAAATTTAACTGTCTAGCTATCGCGGTTCTTGAGATACAGCCTGGTGACAGATAGACAACGAAGTCTTAGTAATAGGATACCCTTTGGGTACAGTCGTACAGAACCCTAAAAACTTTATCTATGAGAAGTGATACAATGTATGCTTGATCCAATAGTCGAGATGTATTTAACATATAATAAACAATACAAGCTAAAGGTTAATAAAACAGTTCATGGAAAATAATGTTATAATATTTTAATGGAATAATATAGCAAATGAACACTTTTTTTAAACTGACAACTTGAACAAAAATATGTTTTAGAAAATATGTTCATTGTAATTTACAAAAACAGGTTTCATAGATAGGACAACAGTAATGTGAGTACAAAAATAGTCTTATGTGATACAACAGGTTTGGCCAATAAAGCATGATTTTATTTACTAGCAGTTGTTGTTTTATGTGTCAAATTATTTATTACTTCTGCTTATAAATGTAGAAATAAATATAGATGTAGTCCAATAATTTCTATTTAGTATGTTGCATGAAGCTCTTGTAGGTTATTATACTTACTGCACTTGTATTTAAGACTAGTTGTTGCCTGCAACTCTGTTCACAAAACTTTAGACTTTCAAAAAAGTTTATTTTCCCTGTGTTAGCTATGTTTTTCATTGATGCTCTGCTCCTATTGGTTGTATTTTGATAATTAGCCTATAGATTTGCTTGATAAAAAGATAAAATAAGATAAAAATATTTTCTGAATTCAAACTAGAGATTAGCATTTTCAAGGATACAAACTCTTTAGCTTCATAACATTAATAATATAACATACAATTAAATGTTGGAAAGTAATACTAGTGATAAGATTTGGCACCAGAGCATTGCTGTTGCATTATTTGCCTATAAAGAAATGGGAATGGAAATTTATAAAGCAAACTATAATGTGCAAAAACTTAGTTTACTGTGACATATATAATTTCATTTATGAAAAACTCATTCCATGAAAATATATAATGGCCAATGTCTTATTATTATAGAATAATACTTGTTTGTTTATTTCATATCATTACCTGAATTAGAAATAGTTAAAGTATGTAATTATTGAATGAGTGAAGCTTATTTAATTATACTGAGTATTAAATACTATGTTTACTATACAATTGTTTACATTTACAATAACACTTATGTAAGTATAGATTAGGATGATGACATTTTAATTACGAACTCAACAGATTTCTGAATATAACAAGTAACATATCCTTATAACACTGTAATTTTCTGAGATCTTAAAAATGTAAACAATTAGTTATTATCATTAAATAAAAGTTCTCAGAAAACATAATTATATTATTTACATTTTATATAAAGAGTCTTTGAAACCGACATGCATGCATGAAGAGGATAATGTCAGTGGAGGAAGTGAAAGTGGTGTGTTTGGACTGTGGCATTTGGCGCTCTATAGTCTCTGCCTACCCTTACGGGAGACAGGCGTGAGTTTATGTATGTATGTATGTACATTTTATATTTCAAATATTTAAATTATACAAACCTAAATACATATTATCATATTCACATCTGTGAATATTCAAAATATTACTGATAATAAGGGTTCATGCACCTAATATGATACTTCACCCACACTTTCAGTATGGTCAAACTATTAAAAAAATGTCTAATTTGTCTAAATTACAGTTCACAATACAATATGACAGAGGATCATTATAGAAAAAATAAAGCATCGTTCAGGCAAAAAAAAAACTAAAAATTATATCTGACAATGTCTTATTTTTAGGTAAGATGCAAGACAATTTTGTCCCAGATTATGCATGTTTCATATTTGTTGAATATAAAAATGTTGACTGCATTCAATTAACACTAGGTTCATTTTCCTAAAACGCACAAACACTTTTGCACATACAATTATTCCATGATAGCTAAATGTCACATCAATCTCCGAGCACTAAACCTCTAGCAACACAATTGGAGCACATGCGAATTTTTCCGCTGTCCAGTCAGCATTTCACTTGTGCCAATTTTATCTCCAATATCATTGTTTTCCTCGCTTTCCAGGCGGCTTCTGAAGGTTGAATGTGGAACTGTCGGCGACCGAGCCCGCCCCGGTCATTGAGAAGTTTATATTGCTCACTGGGGGCTGTGGCTGCCATGAGGAGCCTGTAAAAAAGGATTTTCATTTTAAGTTATGTGCTTTCCAGATATTGATTTGTAATCAGTACAATACAAAAAAACTTAATTGCATACACATAAGAATAATAAATAAAATAAAAATAGAATAAATATACCAATGGTATATTTCCAAACCAAGCGGTATATTTCCAAATCAACCAAGAGGTGAACATAGACACATGATATTTTTTTTCATTATCAGCACCATATATGTACATGTATGCATCATATATGTACGTCTTACTGCTGGGCACGAGCCTCCTCTAACATTGAGGGTTTAGGCCTTAGTCTACCATGGTGGCTTAGAGCGGGTTGGCGGACTACACACCTAAAAAAATCCTAAGAACATTTAGGTTGAATAATGAACCTGTGCAGATTTCATCACGATGTTTTCCTTCACCGTTAAAGTAAGTGATAATTTATTGTTTGTACCCGCGACCGCCGAGACTCGATCGTCCGCCTAAACCTCAAGGCCACCACTACTTTTTGTGAGGATATGTACACGCATTTAGAAGCTCTCGCCAGTATTGCTAGAGGGGTTGGCAAATGTGTTATTCATCATCATCAGCCCATATACGTCCCACTGCTGGGCACGGGCCTCCCCCACAACTGAGAGGGTTTAGGCCTTAGTCCACCACGCTGGCCTAGTGCGGGTTGGCGGACTACACACCTAAGAAATTCCTAAGAACTTTTAGGTGTGCAGGTTTTATCACGATGTTTTCCTTCACCGTTAAAGCAAGTGATAATTCATTGTGAATACACACATAACTTCGAAAAGTCAGAGGTGTGTGCCTGGGGTTTGAACCTGCGACCGCCGAAATTCTCGACCGCGCGCCTAAACCTCGAGGCCATCACTGCTTTTGTGTTGTTGCTTCACCTATAATTCGCCAGCTATTTTCCTGGCTCCAAGCTACTATTGAAAATACGCTAATGGAAAACAAAAAACTACACAACCCGGGAATCGATCCCGGGACCCCACAATCAAACAGACGCCGTACACTTACGTCGCGTGATCAACGAGGCAGCCTTGTTATCCTTTATTAAGTATATATGAGGAACATTTTGAGACAATGCTTGCGTTTTTATATTTAAACATTAAATTGTAGCATTTTAACGCAATAATATAAACTGCCGCTTGGTGACGCGGTGCAAATATATGCTATGTGATCTACAGGTCCTGGATTCTCGGGTCAGGCAACATGTTATTGGGTTTTTCATCAGCAAATTCTTAGCAGCACGGGATCTGGAATAGTGTCCGAAAACGACAAGAGGCCCTTAATTACATAGTTGGGACGAAAACATAATCGTCAAAAAGTGGGTGTAGGGAATCAAGAGTGCTGCCCTGTGGCAAGGGGGCGTTAGAATCCCACCACGGTATCCCCTGCCTGTCGTAAAAGGCGACTCAAAGGGGCCCTTGGGATCGCTGGGCGCGCTGCGGGGGCGGCGCGTCCTCACTGAAAGTGACCCCGAGAGGGGCGACGGCACTGTGGCCTGTGTACGTCGCGGGCGCCCATCCACAACCGGGGCGACCGAACCCAGCTAGTGGGGGTGCAACTGCGCCCTCTACAACTCCGAGACGGCCGAGACAAATACGTCTCGGAGGCGCACCGGGCGGCTGCGGCATTACGGTGGGCGCTTCTCGCTCACGTACCGTGGTCGCCCCACTCGGCGCGGAGATGGCCACCGGGGGTTTTGGTCGGTATGCCGGTTTAGGGACTATTGATAGGGACCCAGCCCGGCACTAACATCTGCGCGGACATGACGTCGCCCCGCGCCGGGCTGGAAGACCGGTGACCCCGACATACGCTTCCCTCCCCCCCTCCCCCGGGGCAGGTGGGATGTAGAGCCATAAACAGCTTTACCCTCGAGAACAAAAAATAAGGTAATCAAGAGTGACGTTATGTATGTTTAATATACAGAGTGTATTCAGACCGTGATCGGAAACTAAGGCAGGTATTAGCTACGGTGATTACAAACACATTGTTTTTTTGTCGGGATTTTTTTAATGTCACGGTGTTGTAATCACCGCAGCTATTATCTGCCTTAGTTTCCGATCACGGTCTGAATACACCCTGTATAAACAGTTACTTACCAGTAGAATCTGGGCCGGAGAAGGGTGACAAAACGCCGCCCATATAGCAGAACGGGGACGGCCCAGCCAACTGATTGATACCACCTGGAAAAATATCAACTTTATTTACATAAACGCTTCTCAGTTATTACATATTATTGCCTTGAAATAGTACGAGATTCGCTTACTCTTACATGTTTATTACAATAACTCCTATGAATTGTTTCTAAGAAGTTAATTTATTTGATATTTAATGGACTATTTCCTTAAAGGATTAACAATGAATTTGTTAATTTGACAAATAATGTAATACATATATGTTAGAAAACGTCATGTGGATATTCATATTGAATTATCACATACAAAATGAAGAAATCTGCACACCTAAAAGTTCTTATGAATTTTAGTACTAGGCTAGCATGCTGAGGCCTAAAACCTCCCAGTTGTAGAGGCCTGTATCCAGCAGTGGGTTGTATATCAGCTTATGATGATAATGATATATGTTAGGGCTATCAAGCATTTATATTGAATGAATAAAGTATTGTGCATCTATGTTAGATGGTACCTATATTTTTAAAATACTTTTGGCATTGGTATATAAGTAAAAAGCTTACCTAAAACAGCCCTGGGATCCGATAAAACAGCACTGCATCTGCTTAAATCGCTTATACCAGTCTTCGGTTTCTTTGCATTGTTGTCTGAATCCTTTATGATTTGATCAAGACTTGTGTTCGCTGCTTTTAAAAAAAAAAAAAACTTTGTATTGCAGTCAAGGAATTTTTAATTATGAGGGGATGATTTAAAAATTTCCATGACAATATTTTAATAGCAACTAAAAATACAGATACCACAAGACAATAGGAGCTTAACATCTAACAATTGCATGGGTAGACCAAGTATTAATACTAGTGTCAATTTTTTTTTATATTATTCATATTCTTTAAATTATAATTCAAGTTAATATAATTTTGTATGAGTAAAGTTTAGTCAAATAAGACATGATTTGGTAGAAACAAATGCATTTAATTAATTTAAACTGTATTTGCACAGACAAATTTCTAGTTCTATTGCCCAGATTTAAAAAACTTTATTAATAGAAAATAGTATGGGTATATATACTTTTGCATACTCTTAGGGTAAACAAGTGTGCCCAGAGACATAATTGCATATGCAATCGCGTTTGGCAAAAGTTGACAAATAACCTTGTTTAAAACTCGTTATGTTCATTAATTCATACAAACTGATTTTGTACCAAACTCTCTTCTGTGGAAACATACAGGGAGGCATTTGTTTTCTTAGACTAGTTGTTTACTTGATGCAGCAAGTAAAAGCGTTACAAACTTCAGAAGAGACTTTGAAAAAGGCTTTGTATCCCACAAAGACAATTTCTGGATCATTTATGGTTGCCAACCAGTGATGGTATTTTCATAGAAGCCGAAAAAAGTTACATGTTAATGTAATGTCTAGTTTAAAAATGATTATTGCAAGGTCAGGATTTTCTCATTTATATGTCAAATTGCTTTTTTAAAATAAAGATTTAAAGCATAAAGTTTATTATTCAGAATTTTGTAAAGCAAGCTGGACTTTGGAAGTACTGCCACTGTTCCCAACATACATACATCATGTGTAGCCAATGTGTGAGACATACCAATATAAAAGGATGAAAATGATGACAATATCAACAGGAAACTGTAGTTATAGTGCACAAGATAGTTACTCACGGTAGGGCGTGTCGAAGACGTTGGTGGGGTCCTTGAGTACGTACTTCCTGAGGTTGAGGTACTGCTCCTTCTGCGCCTCGACCTGCGAGTGCACCGCCTGCAGCCGCCCCGCCAGCGCCACCAGCGACTCGTGCATGCGCCGGATGCCCATCGTCAACTCTGCCAACCAAAATACCCACATATTGTTGCACCATAGGCGACTGCCTCGTGGTCACGCAGCACAAGTATGTATGTGTCATGCGATCTAGAGGTCCCACGTTTGATTCCCGATTCGGGCAATACAATTGTTTTTTTTTGGGAATGAGAACCGAATAACGGCAATAGGCTCACTTCCTATTACGTGTGACTGATACATGGCAAAATGTAAGTGCAAGAATACTGCCTACCCCTTCGGGGAATACAGGTGTGACTGCCTCGTGTTCTCGTGGCGCAAGTATGTGCTGTGCGATCTAAGTAGCGGGTTGGATTCCCGTGTTAGGCAAAATTTTATTGGGTTTTTCGAAATGGAAATTCTCATATGCAGCATGGAGGCTAGTCCCCGATTAGAGAACTGAGAATGATAGTACTTAACTTAATTTAAATTATGCTCCTTTTCTTTACAAGATTGTGCCCAGCAGGGCTCCCTTACCATTGAGAATCCATCAGTAAAATTATTTTAATGCTTAAATTTACCCTGTTCAGAAAGTAGTTTTGGCGAAGACTGCATCTGCTTGTCAGCAACCTCCATCTGTCTGCGGAATGTGATCAGCTGCTGTTCTAGCTCCGATATCAACTCCTTGATGTACTGCGGGGGTGCTGTGCCCTCCAACTCTGAACCTGATAGAACAACATAATTAGCAACCTTTTCGACCTTCTTTTTTCAGTAGGGGAATATGGGGAAGAAGGGGAGTCCGGGGAAGTAGGGGAGTCGACGGAAGTAGCGGAGTCGAGGAAGGTAGGGGAGTCGGAGAAGCAAGGAGAATTGGAAAAAGTGAGGGTGGCCAACGTAGGGTTTTGGTCCAGGAACCCAACTCGGCATTAAAACTTGTGCGGACATGATATCGCCTCACGCCGGGTTGGAAGGCCTGACCCCTACATATGCTTCTGCTCCCTTCTTTCAAGGTCTGGCAGGAAAAAGAGCCATAATTAGCTTTCTCCTCTATAAAAAAAGGGGTCGGGGAAGCAATGGGACTCAGTGGGGTCGGGGAGTAAGAAAATCAAGGAAGACGTCTCCTACGCCTTGAATGTCAGTACAGAGGTGGCAGCAGGTTTAGGAGATAGCTGGTTATGGGTCCACTTCCCGCCAGCCCTGGAGGAGTGTGACGAGAAGCGTATGTTGTGCGTATGACGTCACCTGGCCCCCAAGCAAAAATAGTGAGCAGTGACCTGGCTCGGCGTATTGCCTGGCGGCGGAGTCGGCGGCGGCGAGCGCGGCGGCGGCGGAGGCTCGCACGCGGCGCGAGTGTGCGCGCGCGCGGGACAGCGCGCCGCTCAGCGCACACGTCTCGCGCAGCCGCGCCTCCGCCTCGCGGGACACCTGCACACCGCGTCAACCAACATACATGCAGCGGCGATACTTCCATAACCCCAATGCCCAGCTCGCCTCACAAAATACCGAATTATCTTTAATCATAAAATCTTGATTTAACAAAACCAAAAATCATCATCAGCCCATATACGTCCCAATGCTGAGCACGGGCCTCCTCTACCATTGGGAAGGTTTAGGCCTTAGTCCACCACGCTGGCCTAGTGCGGGTTGGCGGACTACGCACCTAAGAAATTCCTAAGAACTTTTTTAGGTGTGCAGGTTTCATCACGATGTTTTCCTTCACCGTTAAAGTACGTGATAATTCATTGTGAATACACACTTAACTTCGAAAAGTCAGAGGTGTGTGCCTGGGGTTTGAACCCGCGACCGTCGAGATTCTCGACCAACCAAACCTCAAGGCCATCACGACTTGAAACCAAAAATGAAAATATATAAAAAAAAATGTGTTACAAAGTAGTAACTAAAAAGAGTATTTAAAACATGTTAAAATTTTACACAATTGACGTGAAACGCTTTTGGGATTCTATGGAAGCACCGGCACTATTACATCCAATTATGACTATTGAGTAACATCAAATTCTGTATAGGGCATTTCCACATTCCTCATGTTACTTCAAAGCCTTTTTTGTAAATAAAATAATTTTAAAATGGGAAAAACAAATGTGTTATATTAAACATCATAATTATATGACCGTGGACTTATTACACATTCCAATTTGTAAAAACATTATATTAATTACATAAATTGATGTAATGTTGTTCCATTTTTTTAGAATTTTAAACTTCCAATAAACAATTGCAAAAATACCTATCAATGAAACATTCAAATAACTAATATGAATACAATAATTCCAGTATTCAAATGTATTAACTTTCCAAGATAATTGATTAACATACTTTAATTAGCCATGTTTTTGAAGTAGCAAGCAATTCACATACCTTATGCAGAGGTTTGATGGAGACCCGCATCACTTCTGAACTGAGTGCTTTCTGTTTCTTGACAAACTCCTTGAAGGACTCAACATTTGTTGCTATTTGATTCGGCAACTTTTGTTGTTTAGGTGGTTCAGCTGCAACACAGGTTGAAATCATTGTTAAAAATAAATTTAGGTAGTCCATGAACTCTCACTGGCCAGCATGGTAGGCTTAGGATTCTTCTCATTGGTACAAGTCCATGTCTAGGGGTTTGCATAATATATGGGTTGATTTAGAAATAAAGTTACCTCGCGTCATTAGATAACCAGATAAATATTGTCATCAGTTGTAAATTATTGTGGAAAACTTAGCAATATTTGACTTTTTTAAAACAACTGGAGTTTGTTCACAAAAACCGTTATTTTTTGTAGGACCTCAAATACTCACAGGCCCTTAAGGCTTTTGACGAGGCTTTTAATTTAACACATCACAATAAGTCCTATTTGTGAATAAATTATACAACTTAAACTTTCCACAGAACTACAAAATAACTTACTCTTAGAGTCTGTTGCAGCAGTGCCTGTTCCAGTTGTAGGTGCGGTCCCACCTAGGCCTAGACTTGGAGCTGCTGTTAAAAGTAATTATTATTAAATGAATTTGTAATTATAAAAAATACCTTAAAATCCCAGTATACCACAGTAAGACAAAAATAGTATTGGAATTATAACTAAGTAACAGAATTCAGATGGATTTGTACAGAAATAGTATTACACTTTGGAATGGCATGCTGGTCTTGTCATGATGTCATGAATCATTCATTATTACTTTTATGGAGAACTCTGACACTTACCATCTAAGAAGTAGTCAACAATATATTCACACAAAATAATGTTATTGTTAAATTTTGCACCACATTTTATATCATATTTATTAATAACATTCATTTAAATTTCAATACATAATAGGTAGAAAAGAAGAAAAAAATAAAATAAAAAACAAACAAAAAAAAACATACCTAAAGTAGAAGGTTGAGTCCCAGTAACAGTTGTTGTACCCAATTTACTACCTAAAACATTTTTCTTTGTTTAAGAATATTTTTATTTAAAAACAACGAAAAATAAGTTTAATTTCTTTTGATTTTATTTATCAGGGTCTATGAACTAAATTAGAAAAAACATGTTTTCTTTTTATCATGCACCATCTTTCATGTGGGAAACTACAAAATTTTATCTTGATTCTAATTAATTTTAGTATTCAAAAACTTTACATAGGTATTAATTATTTAGGACCTTACCCTCAACCTTGTTAAATAGACTATCTCATGACATCAATTTCTGTTTTACCTTTCCCTTTTTCTCATTAATTAAAATACTCAAATAATGTCCCAAATGTGCATTTTAATTACAATTTAATTAATTATATCCCACATCTAAATAAATTTTATGAAAATAATATATAAGAACACAATGAAAATAATAAAATCAAACTAATATCAATAAAAACCAACACTATTTACAAATACTACTAATTTAAATAATTTACCAAGGAAGCAGAATATTATCTTTTATTTAAAAATATGTATGCTTCAACTAAGTTTAGTTTAAGTTTTTTTTTAAGTTTAATTTACTTAGAAGTCACTATGTTATTACTTGAATCATTTACTGCATAGAATTCTCACCCCAGCTAGGCGACAATGTACGATAACAGTCTCTTCTAGCACTTTTAAGTTTGTATGTTTGGTCAATCTTGCCTTCTGTTATGCATGTCTCATTAAAAGAATTTGAATTAAGAGTGGGAGTTATAGGTAACATTTGAAAAGTTTGTGTGACCGGAATAAATGGATAAGTTCTATTTGGGTACATCTGGGAACTGGAAATAAAAATATAGGAAAACATTTGAACTTCTATAAATTCCATAGATACTATATTATACTTCACTGCCTGTATGGGTATTCAATGAGTATTTTTTTTTTACAGGCAGACAGGTTTTTTAAACCAATACACCTTTATGCAATGCATCACTACTTTTTGCAAGTATCATAATAATCTTTCTAGTGATATTTTGAATTGCTAGACACTGTCTGCTCACATTATGTGCTAATTAATTTATTTGTACATTTTTGTTATGTATAGTATGTACTTTACTCATTATATTTATAGGATATTTGTATCAAATGTTGGAAAATGAATGACAGGACATGGAAATATTTTTAACATCACCAAAACATTAGTTCAGAAGCTGGTATGATGATTATTCAACAATGTTTTAGAAATATTTATCCACAAGATTGTGATTAGTCTAAAAGTCCAATACTATAGTAAATGTGTATTAAAGTAAAAACAATTTTAATATATATTCTCAAGCATAATACTTACCAAATAAACTACCTGATGTGGTTGCAGTACTTGTAGATCCCAAAAGACCAAAGCCAGTAGTACTCTGACCAGTTGTTGTTCCACCGAAACCAAAGCCTCCTAGTCCACCAAGGCCTGTACTTGCTGTAGTTGCCGGTGTACCAAAAGATAAACCTGCAAATTTTTATTTTGTTTAAGTGTGCAGGATGCAATTGATATCACCTCAGTTCAATTCCCAGGTAAGGTAATGTAATTAATTATATTTAATAATTTTTTTAATAACTTTATAAAATATATCAAAATGGAACAAAATCAAATAGACTGCCTTGTGGTCTCACGGCATGATGGTCCTGGGTTTGATACCCGGGTTGGGCAAAATGTTATTGGATTTTTGCATTAGGAAATTCTCAGTAGCAGCATGGAGTCTGGTATTGTGCCCAAAAAACAGCATTAAGCTCGCCCCTATTATGTGGGACTGATACATTCCTGAGGAATATAGGCATGAGGTTATGTATGTATGTGGAACAAAATGATGTTGGAAGACTCCATGACACAGTTAACATTCCTTTACCATAATAATATTTGTTTGTTTCAGTTTTGGGTGTTTTAGGTTTGGTGAATTTAGGAAGTATGTGATATTTCCTAATACCCACTATACAATTCTTGTATCTTAGGGTGGGGTCAGGACTATGTTGAGCTAAATTTATCTCCATACTATAAATATCAAAATTGGTCCAGTGGTTTAGGCTTGACAACATTTCAAACAGATAGAATAAAAGATTATTGACCTGTTCCTGGTGTCGCCGTGTTTGTGCCAGTCCCAAAGTTAAGGCCTCCTGTTCCGAGACCAGTGGTGCCAAAAGCTGGGGTAGTAGTGGCACCAAATGTTGGAGCGGCTGATGATGTTCCAAATGCTGGAGTAGCTGTGGTCCCTGAAATTAAATAGTTCATATGTTATGTGATAGTAAAATTACTACTTCAAGTCGTTTTTCGAGGTGTTCACTTCTATTTATGTAATACATACCAAATGTTGGCGCAGTTGATCCAAATGCAGGAGTTGCAGTGCCAAAGGCAGGGGCTGCTGAGCTAGCACCAAACCCAGGAGTGGACCCGAATGCAGGCGTGGTACCAAATGCAGGAGTCGTCGTCGAACCGAACGCCGGGGCCGCTGAAGTGGCACCAAACGCGGGGGTGGCGGTCCCGAACGAAGGGGTGCCAAAACTTGGCGCGGCAGAAGCTGCAGGTGTGCCAAATAGACCGGTGGACGGCTGAGAAGTTGCTGTTAGTCCAAAACCTGGCGTCGCGGGCCTAAAATGAAATTGGTAAGCTCACAAAACAGCAACAAGTTTGGTGAATTTTGAGGTTACTAAAGGAGGTTTATCACAAAATTTATTATTCAACTGGCCTGGTAGCGATATATATTTTACTAAAGAGGTTATAAAAAGAAGTAAAGAGTTTTGATAGTAACAGGTAAATAAGGTTACTTACTTATTGGCTCCGAAGCTAAACCCTCCCGTAAGACTTGAAGTTGCCGGGGCACTAGACGGCGTCCCGAAAGAAAAAGACATTTTTTAATATTAACAATACACAGTTCACAGATTTTATTAGAAATTGAGAATAATTAAATTCAGAAGACGGTTAAAAGCGCGGACATCGCTGAAACTTCAAGGTATTAGCGTAAGCGTAACCTACGGCTATGCGTAAGAAAGAGATAGTTACATTGAATGGCGTCATTGACAAATACGGTCCGTTTAACGCGATATATTTTGTGTCACGGATTTAATTCCAGTATAATTTTATATGACATAAAATTAATTTTCGCAATATCTGTCATTATTCTTTTACATGTTGACAAATTTCGCAAACATTCAAAAATGAATTAATTGTCAGGAGGTGGTCGTATGTATAAGTCTTGTAGGGCCGTTTTCAAAACAACACCTACGAATATTAATATATCTTTTAAAATGTTTGTTTACCCCAAGCAAATTACAAGAATACGTAGTCCTCCAGTTCGTATTGCAGAAGGACTTTACAAGAGATTGCCTACAGGCGACAGGGAATATTGTTATTGAGTGCGGAGTGACAAAATCTGCAAATATCTTGAGTTATACTCAAATGTGAAATCCAGAACAAACAAAATGTTTGCTTAAATATTTATCAGTGTGTTTGAGGGTTATAATTAAAAACACGAAAAAAATAATGTGGTTTAAAATCAATCATATTTTATAATCTCGGTGGTCGCGATTTTAAATTCTACACAAGAAAATTGTACACAAGGAATTTTATAGATGTGTAGTCCGCCAGCCCGCACTATGCTATGTGGAGTAAAGCATTTTTTTTCAAACTGCATATACTGGGTACCATTTTCAAGCTTTGTACTAAAAATCAATTAAATAGGACCAGTATTTTAGTCATAAATCATATTTTAAGTTTTCCCTCCATTTGAACACGATGTAGCTTTTCTAACAGCTGATTACGTCTAACGGTAAATCCTACTCAAATCTACGCGTTGTTGCCGCTCTGTACAACGACACCACGATAAGTGATAACACACGCTGAGCGCGACGTTGCCAATTTGTACAGGTTTGTGAAATTATTTATTATAAAGGGTGCTTGCGTATTACTCTTATTTGTAAGCTATTTAGTTTGTTTGAAACAAAAAAAAAAATCATTTTTGGTATAATTAATTTTTGTGCCGTGTTGAATTAGTACGAAGGACGTATAGTATATGTAGCGTAATTTATCGCTCTTCTGTCGTATCAACCCTATATAGAAGGCCTGTGTAAAGCCGTCCCCGCAAAACGATCTGGATGATTCTTTAAATTTGCTTTTTAGGATGGTTCAGGCGATATCATGGCGGAATTTTCAGGTCCTCAAACCACTGAGCGATAACCTCATTAACATCAAGGTTTAGGCCTTAGTTCAACTTCTTAGTCGAATGTGAGTTTGCTACATATGTATATTTAAAGAAATTTACTGAAGAGTCCACAAAACATTGAGTTAAATTTCTGAAGTAAAAATTTGGAAAGGATTGAAGCCTAGTAAGTATAAATGTAATCGTCAAAAAGAAAAAAACGTAAGTTCTGATACTCCGACACCGCACTCAGACTCAGTACCTACTTACCTACTTTAGTATCTTAGTGTTAATAATAAATAAATTCAACAGTCAAATACATAGTTCTGACCCAACACTAGGATACATGTTTGGTGTCGTAGTATCAGAAACCACGAGAGACTTTTCGGTCTCACAAACACTCAGGCCCGAAACAAATGTTTGTGGATCTCACGAACATTTGTCTCGTTGCAGGGATCAAACCCATGGGCCCTCGTTTCGCAAGCTGGTATCTAGCCAACTGCGTTACGGAGCTGTCGCAAATCTATCAATGCCTAGATAAATTAATAAAACATAGCTACAACCAAATACCAATATTAATATCTCGTGGATATCAGAATTTAAAAACATACTATTTTGTCACACAAACAGACAGATCTAGCCCGCCAACCCAACTAGGCCAGCGTGTTGGACTGGGGCCTAACCATGGGCGTACCCAGCTTCTGGCCTCGGGGGGGGGGCAAGTCAGATCGTCCGCGGCTGTTTTGTCATACACACTACACAAACACATCTACAATCTACATAAAACATAAGGTATGCATATGTAGTATGCATATATTGCATTATGTAGGGCAAACAGCCGGAAATAATCCTGCTTTATAGGTAGTTAAATAAATAAAAGTAGGTAAATTTGACTACTATGCATTTTTATTTTATTTAAATTATTTAGTTAGACTTCTACTTTAAAAGTAATTTTCGAAGATTTTCAGCAAAACGGTTAATGACATCTTCCGTGAAGGAATTGCCCATACTGTTAACTAGATTTTTATGTACACTGAGCATACAAAGTACAATTAACCTTTGACTTAGCTGTTTCAAAACAATAACATGTCAAATAAAATGAATGAATACGATCGCTCAGCTAGATTCGATAATCTTCGTCCGCCATTGTAGCGACGACGCACAGTGAATCGCCTAGAACAAGCTAGCTGCTAGCTGGACAAAACTCACTCAAAAATAAATAAATACACCCAACAGTCACATACATAGTTCTGACCCCACACTAGGATACAAGTCCTGTGTCGTGGGTATCAGAGACTATGAGAGACTCTTCGGTCTCACAAACACCCAGACCCGAAACAAATATTTGTGGATCACACAAACATTTGTCTCGGTGCGGGGATCGAACCCGCGGCCTCTCGTTTCGCAAGCTGGTGTCTAGCCATCTGCGCCACGGGGCTGTCAAAATTCTTAGAAATAACATTAATTAGTGGTAAACAACCCCTCATAGGCTTGAATTCCAGGAAATGTTTAGGTCACACTGCACACATTACAAATCGATGAGTCATCTGACGTTAAATGTAAGTGGTAATTTATTTTCATTTGCAGTTCTTTATCAGTTGCATTTATGTTGCACTTATGAAAACATCGCCTAAAGTTAAAAATGGCTACAGTGACATTTTTTGTGATGGATATTTCTCTTAAAGGTGTGAATTTTGATAAAAAAAAAATATTTCAACCAAATGTTTACCTCAGATTTAGGAAATTCGTTTTCGAATAATGTGTAAAATTTAAGTAACATTTTAGATTTTTCTTTCTATTTCAAAGAGTGTAACTTTTTGTACCCACGTGTACCCGCTCTGATATTTTTTCTATATTGTAGCTCAATTGATATATACAGCTAGCTTGTTCTAGGCGATTCACTGTGCGGCGGCTACTAGCGACTGTAGCGTTTGCTCACTTGGGATGTTAAAAAATAATCGATTTTTATTTAAATCTATTATTGTTTTCTTATAATCGATTTTTTTGTCATATTAATCGATTAGGTACGTTAATTAAACTGCACGGTTTTTTTTATGACAATTGCACCGTCCATTTTGCCAGTGTCTACTGCGCGGTTTATTTAAAAGTTTGCACATAAGGCCCCATTTACACTTTGACTAGTAATTAGGCGCGTCCATTAATTTTCTGCGAGATTTCCAGGGGGGGACAGCTGCCCTCCCCTGCCCCCCCCTGGGTACGCCCATGGGCCTAACCCTACTCAGTTATAGAGGAGGCCCGTGCCTAGCAGTAGGACAGCTGATGATTATGATGACTCAGCTTATCGTTCTCCCTAGTATACACTAGTACCTATAGGCTCCCTAGTATAGGCTAATATAAAAAATATATATTATAAACGAACAAAACAGATAACTTACATACACGGTTCGGTTCGGTCTTCGGTTATGGGAGCAGAAATAGTCGAGGGCAAATGCTGGTAAGTTAAGACTGATGAAACAGCCAGACCAAATATTGGTGATAATCATGTGTTCACGTACAATATCAGCGGCACAGTTACACAATACCAACATATCAATTATTTAGCCATCATTATCACACAGCACTTGGCACACTCGACCGATATACCTGCGCCCCAATTTTGCTTGACAATAGCATAAAGGATTAATTACCTGCCGTCATGTTACGACGCGTACATGTAACCGATTTCAATTATCTTCGTCAATAACATCCAACCCACGTCGAGACTCAATTAAAACATGTATTTTAGCTAGATTGATGCAGATTCAATCGGCAGATGGTTGGGAGATAACGTCTAGATGACATGTTTTCGGTTTCTAGTACCGGCTGGCTCGCCTGCCTTCGCCTACAGTCTAGACTTAGTATTATGAAAAAATATGTGTAGTTATTACACGGTATACTTCGGGGTGATAATTTTTCTCATAGGTATCATCTAGCAATGTACTAAACCTACTACCTACAGTGAAGGGTTGTTATCCCTCCTTACAATTGACGAATATACAATTGGCAAAATTGTGGGTGCAGAAATGCACCTCTGCCTACTCTGTCGACGATATGTATGTACTTATGTCAAAAATGTTCAATATTTTGTTTATATAACTTTTTTATTTTATTTACAGTAAGAAAGCAGTTCTCTCTTTCTCTCTATTTGTAGTAATTATTTGTACCTGATTAAAACCTCATTAGTAACTTGCACTCTCACGTGTTGTTCGAAAATCAGCCAGCTGCTTCAACTCGATGACGAAATATCGATTATAATTAAACTTAAGAAATCATTACTTCAACTGTGCGTTAAAATATCGATACGCACTCACTGATGCACACAATTTTAACTAACGGCATTTACGGCATTACGGAGCTTGGGCGCTCGATCGAGAATCTCGGCGGTCGCAGGTTCAAACACATACCTACACACCTCTGACTTTTCGAAATTATGTGTTTATTCGCAATGATTTATCACTTACTAACTTTTAAGGAATCATGAGGAAACTTGCACACCTAAAAGTTTCTAGGAATTTCTTAGGTATGCAGTCCGCCAGCACGCATTAGGCCAGCGTGGTGGATTAAGACCTAAACCCTCTGAGTTGTAGAGGTGGCCCATACTCAGCAGTAGAACGTACATCATCATCATCATCATCAGCCCATATACGTCCCACTTCTGGGCACGGGCCTCCTCTACAACTGAGAGGGTTTAGGCCTTAGTCCACCACGCTGGCCTAGTGCGGGTTGGCAGACTACACATCTAAGAAATTCCTAAGAACTTTTAGGTGTGCAGGTTTTATCACGATGTTTTCCTTCACCGTTAAAGCAAGTGATGATTCATTGTGAATACACACATAACTTCGAAAAGTCAGAGGTGTGTGCCTGGGGTTTGAACCTGCGACCGCCGAAATTCTCGACCGCGCGCCTAAACCTCGAGGCCATCGACCTCGAACCTCGAGGCCTAAAAAAGTTCTTAGGAATTTCTTAGGTGTGTAGTCCGCCAACCCGCACTAGGCCAGCGTGGTGGACTAAGGCCTAAAACCCTTTCAGTTGTGGGGAGGCCCGTGATGATGATGATGAATATCGAATAACTATATTGTGTGCGATCTAAAAGTTTTTTTTTTTTTTAAATGGAATAGGCGTTTGTCTTCCATCTCACCTGATGGAAAGTGTAGATGAAGACGAGGGTGGTACACGCCAATCCAAAAGAAACATGTTCACTCTACTTTTAAAGGCTCCAGAGTTCAACTTATCAGGAAAAATAGACCCAGGCAGGTCGTTACAAATCTTGGCGACTCTCACCAAAAATGATCTGTCAAACCGTTTAGTTCGACTTTTGGGTATGTCAACAACATATGGATGAAACTTTTGCCTGCGCCTAGTAGTCCGATAAAGTTATTATATTGCTGGTTCGGGAAAATAATTATTGTTTTTGTAATTAGGAAATTAGCTTGCCTCGTTTTAAGCGAGACTTAGAATAGAATCGGTGAAGCGTGGGTGCAGAAATGCGCTTAATCCTACTACCTCAAGCATACACGCATGAGACTCTACTTCCATGGAAGCCCAAAAGCCCAGTTTGCCTTTCAAATTTCCGAATAATAATCTTTAAGCTAAAAATTGTTGTACAAAAGCAATTTGACATATAAATGAGAATATACAATAAACAATTATAAATTAGACATTACACAATTAACGTGTAACGCTTTTGGGCTACTATGGAAGTACCGCCACGCCATGAGTATATTTTTATGTTTGCATATCAATACCCAGGATTAAACTGTAAGCATGTAAGTAAAAATATTTTTTATTTGATTTATAATAAGTAAATTAACAATCTTAATGTGAAAGTTGACGGCTGACGATTCGTTACGGTTTCAATTCGAAATCAAAACGACGGCACAACTCTTGACCAAGTTTAATTGACTTTCAAGATTTTTAATTACAAACTGGGGAAAGATACACTGCGGATAGCACGGAGTTCTGGAATGGAAGGTTGGATATCTTTAGAATCTATACTTATTTTCGTTTAATAAAAATATTAAAGTTTATTTCATTTTAGATCCTTTAATTTACATTTAAGATCGAGTAAATACAATTATTAGGCTAAGGCAAACTATTGGGCCCATAACATTAATTTTGTAATATTTTATTATTATTTTTAAGAGTTAATTTCAGTATTAATTTACTTACTTACAACCTGCACTAGGCCTGCGTGGCTAAACACCACTTAGTTGTAGAGGACGCTCATGCTCAGCAGTGAAATAATTACGATGGAATACTTCAGATTAATCAGAAACTGCGAGACACTGATCTAAAATAAAAAAATGTGGATTATATATTATCAATGCAAGGATCCGAAAAACGACAATAGGCTCGCCCCCTATTACGTGGGACTGATACATACCTGGCGAAATGTGGGTGCAGAAATGCACCTCTGCCTACCCCTTCGGGGAATACAGGCGTGAGTTTATGTATGTATGTATGCAATGCAAGGATAAAAGTACATACTATTTAAAAATCAGCAAACAACTACGTTACGCTTCCCGGCTGTCGGCAACAAAACCCAAGCCTCAAAAGAAAATAATAAAAAAAAACGCCTTTAAAACAACGTGAATGCAATTAGCATCGGCGGGGACGAGCCGGGTCTGTCGAGACGGCTATTTGTAATGGAAAATTTTACAACTGCTGAAGAAAAAGTTGATATTTCATTCCGTCGGTGGACGGTGGACCGCCTTTTAACTACGCGAGTTCCTTATTTCTGAGTTAAATTACAGTGTCACAGGTGCAGTTTTTTTATAGTTTCAATCAAGAGCGGTAATTGGCACATATTGAAGTTTCGAGTTTTCAGCGATAGTCGATGTTAGCTCATATGTTTTTGTAATTAACTTAATTTATAATATAGTCATTTTCTGAGAAACTGTGGATGTGTTCTCTACATAGTTTTTGCAAGAAGTATTTCATAGCCCATATGAAAGTACAGGAGTGTGTTGCCAGTTTTTGGGCACATTTCTAGACTTTGAGTTTTTTTCTGGGATTTCCTTGAAAAATCCTAAAACGTTTTGCCCGATTCGTGACTTCATGATTGCACTTCGCACACTTACATTTTTTTTTGTTCTCGAGGGGAAAGCTGTTTATGGCTCTACTTCCCGCCAGCCCCGGGGGAGGGGGTGCGGCAAGCGTATGTCGGGGTCACCGGTCTTCCAGCCCGGCGCGCGGCGACGTCATGTCCGCGCAGGTGTTAGTGCCGGGCTGGGTCCCTAACAATATCCCTAAACCGGCATACCGACCAAAACCCCCCGGTGGCCATCTCCGCGCCAAGTGGGACGACCACGGCACGTGGGCGAGAAGCGCCCACCGTAAATCCACAGCCGCCCGTTGCGCCTCCGAGACGTAATTGTCTCGGCCGTCTCGGAGTTTTAGGGGGCGTAGTTGCACCCCCACTAGCTTGGTTCGGGCGCCCCAGTTATGGATAGGCGCCCGCGACGGACACAGGCCACAGTGCCGCCGCCCGTACCATCACGAATCCTTTATCGGTTCCACGACACTGTACCGCCGCTTTCAGGGGATCATTTAGGTATGCCGCCACTCATTGTTGGAACAACATTCCACCGCCATGTCGTTGTAAAAAAAAGTGTATTTAGCTTTAACACGTTCACTGCGTCATGAGGTCGAAAAAGCCACATGCGTGACTTCTCGCAGGTGCGGCAGTCAAAATCGCTTTCTTACACTCTGTGCGGGCAACAGCTATTTTAACATTTCTATGAGTATAACAGCGACAAATATATAAAATTAATTTAACTATATGAGGTTGAACAGACCTCATACGCACTAGCTGAAAGTCAATGAAAAATAGCTCCGCAGCGAACGTGTTAAGAAATCATTCAAAAATTATTTGTTAAATATTCAAAAACAATAAAATAGAATATTTTACTTTTATGCTATCACTAAATGACTGTCTAGGTAACTAAGGATGACTAAAACTTTCGCAACATAATGTCATGTGGAGTAAACGTATAAAGTGCAATTGTGTTTATGATATCGATTACTATTGTTATTTTGTTTTAGTTTTCTTTTAATTATTGCTTTTATTTTTTATTGTTTTATATCATTAGTTTTTAAGTTTATTGTTTAAATTATTGTTACTCCGACTAAACGTCCGTACGTAGCTTGGGCCTCCCATTGAAAATCAGCGTTGCAGTATCGTTCACGCGTTACTGCAGAACGTAGCTGAATGGGAGGTACCATTGCTGGTGCAATTATTATTATTTTTTTTTTCTTTGTTTTCTGTTATATTTTACATGTAAATTGTGCTAGTAATAAATACTTCTTTCTTTCTTTCTTTCTTCTTTCTTTCTTTCTATTTGAATAAAGATAATTGGACTTTGACTTTGACTTTGAAGGGGACTACCGTATGTGAGGCTACAAAGAAGTTTGGGGGTATTTTAAGTCTGTCAATCCTTAAGCTCACTGTCAAAAAAGTATATAAACCAAGCCTAGTATCCACCAGCCTCAAACTTGGAAGACGATTCGACGAGTACACGGGTAGTCAAAAGGTAACAACGGGTGTATAAATATTATTTACAAAAGGTTCAAACTTATTTCGATTGCCGCAAAATAGCTAAAACAAGTAGGTATATCACATTTTTCCACAGAAAACTGAAGAGAATAATATGCATACTCCGTAGAATTGTTCTTACTACTAAAATATTATACTAACAATGAGCTTCAACGTCGCAACTCATCGCAAAGTCAGAATAACTGAGTATAACATTGCGAAACACACACAAAGAAACAAAGCTCCGCTGTTTCATTCACATTTCCGCGTCTGCGGCATCAAAGCGAAAAGGTATAAGTTACATATTTGTCTAGAAAAATACATAGGAATTAAGCTGAAAGTGCGCCCCACCGCCGTGCCGTAAAATCTGTAAACGCAATTAAGTCTAAACTTCACTTAGCACAACGCTTCCTGGATTATACAACGTTACAATTGCTATAGTTTACACCCTTATTGCGTGGGAATAATGCGTATTTTTGAATGATTGGTTGCACGGTTAAGTGTGTCAGACCACCCTTTGTTGTCTAGTGACTAGACAGAGGGGATGGGGGTTGCATTTTGTTTTATTTGCTCAGACGCGGCGACGGTGTGCGTTTGTGCTTGTGTGTGTGTGATCGATGTGTGTCCATGCTCTTATGTTTTGGTGCTGTCGAATTTTTGTTTGTGTTTGACTAATTAGCAGTCTGCTTTCATGTCCCCTGCATGCATGTTACTTTGTTATGTACCCGGCCGGCACTCGATTTGCCGTGTAGGTTTAAGTCATTTTTTTATGATTGCGATTCTTTTGTGATTCGATTTCTTTGTCTGGCTGTATCGACGGCTTAGGTTTTTATATTCCAGCTTTATCTATATAATAAGTACCTAAATACGCAATATAAGACTTAAAAAATGCACTGTGAAGTTATGTCGTAGTTGTATTATTGTCTGAGATGAAACTGACTAAGAATCCCTCGCCTGTTGGCGGGTGAGATATTAAGCAAGGCAATCTCTATTCCTTTTCTTATATACGTTAATAGACCGTCACCACACGTATGATACATTTGGGTACTTAAGAGTAGTACACACAGCTTAAAGTATGCAACACGCAATTTATAGTATTTTCTTTAACTAACGCAGAAGAAAAAGGTAAAGTTTAAATAAAAAATCCAAAGTCATGGCCTTTATTTTACTGATTAACGATATTTATAGATGAATCCCAATAATGCACTTATCAGATTAAAGTTGTAAGTGACGCTCTAATATAAATTATGTTCGTTGTACATACACACATAAACTCACGCCTGTATTCCCCGAAGGGGTAGGCAGAGGTGCATTTCTGCACCCACATTTCGCCAGGTATATCAGTCCCACGTAATAGCCTATTGCCGTTTTTCGGGCACAATTCCAGACTCCGTGCTGCTACTGAGCATTTCCTAATGGAAAAACCCAATAACACTTTGCCCGACCCGGGAATCGAACCCAGGGCCTCTAGATCGCTCGGCACATACTTGTACCGCGAGACCACGAGTCAGTCGTTGTTCGTTGTTTATTGTATAAATCCTTTCGAAGACAGGGATCAGGATTGTTTATTGAAATTTACCGTAAGCCAAAAGTTTTTTCAATTTAGTTTATACCCGTTTGCTTTTCTAACGTGTTAGTAAACGTGATCCGGAATAAAAGTTATGAATACGTCATAGCGATAGGCTGAGTATATATACTGTGATGTGGATTGTATGTTATTTACAAAACAAGTGAATGAATTTTTTCCCAACAATAAATTTATATTATATACTCAGCTTATCGCCGTCCACTGCTGAAAGTAGGCCTCCCCAGGAAAGCGCCAACCATCCCGGTCTTAAGCAGCCTTCATCCATCCATTTCCCGCCATCTTTCTCAAGTCGTCGGACCATTGTGCTGCATGACGTCCTACACTACGTCTGCCTAAGGGCATATAATTATTTAATAGAAATTATTAGCGGCTACTTTTTTATCGCTTTTTGATTTTGTTAACAACATTTAGAATTTTATGTAAATTGAATTGGAGATATTATTTAGCAAGCGACTACTAAAGAACATCACATAGACAGCCCCGTGGCGCAGTTGGCTAGACACCAGCTTGCGAAACGAGAGGCCGCGGGTTCGATCCCCGCACCGAGACAAATGTTTGTGTGATCCACAAATATTTGTTTCAGGTCTGGGTGTTTGTGAGACCGAAGTCTCTCGTAGTTTCTTATATCCACGACACAAGACTTGTATCTTAATGTGGGGTCAGAACTATGTATGTGACTGTTGGGTGTATTTATTTTTTATTTATCTCGTACAGTATTTTTGTGCTGTAGCATAGAGAGTAAGAATTTCTTTGTATTTTAAAACAAGATATTGAAAATAAATAAACAAATACTGGGTCTGTTTATTTACTTCACATGGAGTATTTGGCCCGATACTTGTGAAATGAGAAGGCGTGAGTTCGATCATGCTCCGAGACAAACATTTGTGTGATACGCAAGTATTTGTTTTGGGTCTGGGTGTTTACAAGTCTGAGTCTTTCGTAGTTTGTGATGATGATTTTTATCTTCATGTGGGGTCAAAACTATGTATGGTTGAGTATTTATTCAAATAGGTGATTAAATCAGCCAAGAAATGTATAAATCCTGCAAATGAAGTTGTACAATGCAGTGAGTGGATTCTGGTGAGTTCCACTAGAGTTCCTTTGTTGTGTTGATGGTACCATAGGGAATCTACCCGATGTTCGCTCCTTAAGGCAGAAGGTGAGTCGGAAGAATTTATTTCCAGGAAAAAAAATCTGAATTTATTTTCTTAACAATATTTGTTTTTATATGATATATTTAAATAATGACCCAACATTAATGCCTATATCTGTTTGCTGCGTTCAGTATTGGTTATTATGGTATTGTTGTTTTTTTTTTAAATCAGGTTCTGACTGCCTCGCTGCTAATATATAGAAATAACGCGTCCAAACATTGTCTTGGATATTCAAATCTTGCAAAAAAAAATCATAATAGCGATACAGTGTTTGGAAATGTGCTCGAAAACACTAACCTAATAAGAGATTTATTACACAGCTGGCGATCAGGGGCGGTACTTCCATAGAAGCCCAAAAGCGTTATACATTAATTGTGTAATGTCTACTTTATAATTGTTTATTGTGGGGTCAGGATATTCTCATTTATATATCAAATTCGACAATCTCAACCTCGACGGTCGCAGGCATCTCTGACTTTTCGAAGTTATGTGTGTATTCACAAATAATTATCACGTACTTTAACAGTGAAGGAAAACATTGTGTTTGAACTTGCACTCCAAACGGTCTTAGGAATTTCTTAGGTGCGTGGTCTGCCAACCCGCACTAGGCCAGCGTTTTGGACTAAGGCCTAAACCCTCTCAGTTGTAGAGGAGGCCCGTGCCCAGCAGTGGGACGTGTATGGGCTGATGATGATATTGATTTGCTCTTGTTTAATATAAATTTAAAGATTAAAAATTGTTATTCAGAACTTTGTAAGGAAAACTGGGCATTTGGCCTTCAATGGAAGTACCGCTTGTTGTTGACAATACGAGTGACTTGGAGGGTACATCAATGGTACTAACTTAGTCATCATCTTAGTACCATTGATGTACCCTCCAAGTCCTACACCAACACTTAGTACTACCAAGTGTTACTATACACACAGCAGTGGCGGTACTTCCATAGAAGCCCAAAAGCGTTACACAATAATTTGTAATGTCTAGTTTATAATTATTTATTATGCGGTCAGGATATTATCATTAATATGTTTAATTGCTTTTTTAAATAAAGATTTAAAGCTTAAAGATTTATATTCAGAATTTTGTAAGGCAAACTGGGCTTTTGGGCTTCTATGGAAGTACCGCCACTGACACACAGGTAATAGTCTCCTGTTTATGGGAAATACAATTTGCACACGGCTATGTAAAGGCAGACGGCTGATTGGTACATAGGGCGCTGGTAGAGGGGTTCCGTACGCCGGCCGTCGCGTCGCATCGATCGACACCTGTGGCAGCTTTTACGGCGGCGCTTCTCTCTCGCGCTGAGAACGTAAACTCGACAAACTCCGACGTTATTGGCTCACGCAATGATATTCTGGCACTGATTTTGATTTATTTATTTATTAAGCACAATCACATCACATATATTCGTACATTTTTCATCATCATCAGCCCATATATGTACGTGCCAATGCCGGGCACAAGTATTCTCTATTGAGAGGGCTTAGGCCTTACTACATAACGGCCTAATGACGGTTTATAGACTACACACCTAAGAAATTTTAGTTTCGCAGATTTTCTGACGACTGTGGTGACGACTGACGTGTGTGGTGAAAACACACCCGCCACTGTAACTCCTGTGCTCCAGGATCAACAGCTGCACGCACAGTATCGACGCCGAGCAATGAAGCTCAGCGAATCTAAGGGGACCTAATTTGTCATAATCCCACAACGAAGTTAATCAGAAAGACAATATAAAGGAGGAGTTGGAAAACAAAGAGTTGTCCACTTCCCTATACAGCCAAGCGGGTGACAAAACATTGAACTATGAGGTTTAAAAAGAAATTCAATTACAATTAGTGAAATTAGACGCAATTAACGCACCACGGGTAAATACCCATATGAGATTTATTGAATAAATTGGATCTAAAGTGCGAGCTGTTATGTAGACTTCAAATAATAGTCATGGCAAAAACTGTTTTAAATGAAAATATGAATCATAACCAGTCTGTTTACGTGCTACACCTGTCTGCGTTTTATTGCATTACCGATCTTTCGAAAAGAATGTTAGAGAGGTAGGAAATTTCTCAGACACATAACTTACTCGCTTCAACGAGACGCCGCGCTGTGGTGCCGGGTCGGCGGTCTAATTAAATTGTTGCTTCCGAAGAAATAAGCCAATACGACGGACTTTGTGAGTCCGCGTTTGCCTCTCTCCTTTGGGTAATATGTGTTTGGGAAGACATTTTTTGAAAAATTATACTGTAGTATGCATCCATTCAATTTTGAAGAATTTACCTGTTATAATAAAATGATATAGCGCACAATTTTTTTCCTATAAACAGTTTAAGTCTAACAAAAATTTAGTAATTGCTAATTACGCCAATGGAGAAGATAAACTAAATTTCTCAAATCTTACTTAAACTTAAGGAAAAAGTGATGCGCCTGATAGTTTTTATTAAGTACATTGAATTTTACTTGAACGTGAGAGTCTAGTCGATAGTATCCTCACAATACATACAACAAGATGCACTTTATTTGAAAACAGTGTGATTTACCTGTTATCTTATAAAAAGTCCATTTTGTTCTCGCGACACTTTGTTCGCGCATCAGGTTTTTTGTATACTTTATTGTATGTACATCATACAATGGCCTAGTGCGGGTTGGTCCGCCAATAAGCCTATGTGTATGTTAAATAAATCAATTTCACTATCTGTTGCCCACAACCGCATAAATTATGACTTGTGAAGAAATATGTTTTCACCATTTTTGCCACATTTGTTGTTACTGCTCCTCTACTACCGTAGCTTGATGATTTATAACCTATATATCTATTATCTAAACTCTATACAAATAAATAAAATTAGAGTGTCTGTTTGTAATATTGAAATAACTGCTTTTTAATAAATGCATATGGATGTATACACGGTACATATACCAAAATAACGTTTTTTACAATTTTTGTCTGTCTGTTTGTTCCCGCTTATCTCTGAAACGGGTGGACCAATTTTAACGGGACTTTCACTGGCAGATAGCTGATGTAATAAGGAATAACTTAGGCTACGTTTATTTTAGAAAAAATCTTATATTTTAGAAAAAAAAATTAAGTAGGTATCATAATAATAGAAAATTAAAGAATCGACTGTTAGGCGGAGCGAAGTTCGCCGGGTCAGCTTGTCCTTAATAAATATATTATTAAACGCAAAAATAATTTTTCAATTAGTACCAATATTTCCAGAAATTCAACCAAACAAGCAAACTCTTCAGATTTATATGAACAGTAGGATAAAATGGCAAGTAAAATCTACCAATAAAAGTGCGACAAGAAAAAAGTGCATGCTACAACAATGACCAACAAAGTCAGGGAAGTGTTGTACAAAGGAGCAACACGACGCGGCGTATCGAGTCGTCCACACAACACACAAGTCTTCGAAGTGTTGTTATCTATCCGACTGCGGCTCAACTTGCGGAGCAACAGGCAAAGGATTTACATTTCTTATAGTCGCGCTTAGTTTTTTTTGTTATTTTAAGTAACAAATGGGATATTTATGTATTTTTTTTATTTATTTTTACCGATTAACATGCGCTTACGTAGTTTTTGTTCTGATAATTAAAGCTTAAACATATCATCATCAGCCGAAAATCTTCTATAGGCCTCCCCCAAAAACTTCTAAAGGGCTCTGTCGGAAGCTGCCTGCATCTGCATTTCAAAGTCAAAGTCAAAATATCTTTATTCAAATAGACTTTTACAAGTTCTTTTGAATCGTCAATTTTACACATCTTAATTTTTTTAAACTATTGCCGCTTCGAAACGTGTTATAGCTGTGGAGAAGAAACGGCAAGAAACTCCCTCAGCAACACGACATGTCAATTTTTTTCTTTAAAAAACAGCAATATAAATTTTTTAAACAGCATTTTCATCAACCATTATCATGGATGGATGAAACATATGTGTTAAGGCCAGCGCCTTACAGAATAATGATAGCAAGTTGCACGTTAGAAAATGTCAACTGTCAGTCATTCTGTTACGTGTCAATTGTCATTATTTACCCGGTCTCCTTGCGAGCTACATCATCGTACCTAATTAAAATTTACGTTAATCGTGCTGGAGTTTGATTTAAGTATCGAGCTCCCTTATGTGTTAAGCGCACACAATATGTAACAAAAATGTTTGTATGACTGATTATATAATGTTCAATTTGATTTTTTAAGTGTTATGAAATTCAACAGTAAAGTATGCTTTGGACCTAAGTCACCTTTTAACGGAATTTTATATGTATGAAAGTTTATAACAAATAGGGTTTGAATAACAGACTTCTTTCATGCGTATTCTCTTCAGCCGTTTTTGTGGAATTGAGTAATAGAAATACAAATTTTTAAATAACTTGCATGCGAAACACTTTAGTCACTTCGACTGTCGAGAACCGCGTACATGACATTATAACATGAACGAGGTGATTTAGTAATGTTTATATTCAATCGAATAACAATAGAAATAATAATGATATCAATCAACAGCCCATATACCCACTGCTGGCGAGCCTCCTCTACAACTGAGAGGGTTTAGGCCTTAGTCCACCACGCTGGCCTAGTGCGAGTTGGAGAACTACACACCTAAGAAATTCCTAAGAACTTTTAGGTGTACAGGTTTCATCACGATGTTTTCCTTCACCGTTAAAGTACGTGATAATTATTTGTGAATACACACATAACTTCGCAAAGTCAGGGGTGTATGCCTGGGGTTTGAACCCGCGACCGTCGAGATTCTCGACTGCGATCACGACTTCTGAATGATATATCTTCTGTTTAACAACAAATAATTGCCTACTCTAAAAATATGTACTTCACATCTAGATATTTTAAACATCAAAGTCTCGCGAAGTCAGATCTTCCCACAAAACTATTTATTTTATTACGCAAAAGTACTAACTCTACTCCACGCCGCCACGACTGTACTGAATGGGATAAATAGTATTTCTTTAATAGTAAAAATAAATATCCAAGACCTTTAACCATTAATCTCTTAAAAGCACCGACTCACGACGACTTAGTAATACATTTAATTTATTCGGGCTAACACTATCACAAGCTGAATGGAATTACTTAAGAATCTATACTGATATTCAAAGTTGAAGTGTCTGTTTGGTTAAACGCACTTATCTCAAGAATTACTGGTTCACACTGAAAAAACATTTTTGTTTTGACACACATACATACATAAACTCACGCCTGTATTCCCCGAAGGGGTAGGCAGAGGTGCATTTCTGCACCCACATTTCGCCAGGTATGTATCAGTCCCACGTAATAGGGGGCGAGCCTATTGCCGTTTTTTGGGCACATTTCCAGACTCCGTGCTGTTACTGAGAATTTCCTAATGAAAAAACCCAATAACACTTTGCCCGACCCGGGAATCGAACCCAGGACCTCTAGATCCCACGGCACATACTTGTACCGCGAGACCACGAGGCAGTCTTGAATAGTCTATTTAAAGAGGAAGGCAATATATCATCTCAATACCATAAAAAGGACCAGAATGAAATATTTTGAAAACGGGGAAAAACAAGACTTAAGACTTAAGAAGTTTAAATTTTGGCATACGGAGTTGCGGGCAGTGTTAGTAGTGTCTAAGTAAAAGTGGACGAAACGATGTTTCAGGTTCAGAATTTAATGATCCAGGCGAAGAATATTTTTTGGTTGGTTTGCCTGTGCTTCAAAAAATGAAAATAACACTGACATGAAAAAATGAAATTGCCATTTTAATAAATTCAGCTTACATATGACGATTATTAATTTATTAAATACACTTATACACTAAGTATTATTAATTACAATCTTTGGAGAAGACCAATGTCCAATGTCCAGTAGTGATTGTCTTCTGATACTTATTCGACAATCAATCAGGTATCTGCTATCGTATCCATAGTATTCACAAAATGCCGTGTGATTTGGATTCGCGTTCGATTCCCGTGTCGGGCCATGCTTTTGCTTAGAAAATCTTCAATATCAACACGAAATCGGCCAATATGTCCAAAAAACTACAGTAAGCTCGCCCCCTATTACGTGGAATTTAATACAACTGATGAATCGTGAATGCAGAAATAAATAAATAAATACACCCAACAGTCACATACATAGTTCTGGCCCCACACTTGGACACAAGTCCACTGTCGTGGGTATAAGAAACTACGAGAGACTTTTCGGTCTCACAAACACCTAGACCTGAAACAAATACTTGTGGATCACACAAACATTTGTCTCGGTGCGGGGATCGAACCCGCGGCCTCTCGTTTCGCAAGCTGGTGTCTAGCCAACAGCGCCACGGGGCTGTTGACATCACACCTAATTAATTTCTTGAAGATATTTTTTTATTTGCACCTCACGATGTTGTTGTGTTGGAGTGGAGACCGCGCTTAGGTAGACGTAGTGTAGGACGTCGTTTACTAAAACAGCCATCATACTGCCAGCCATACTGTCAATCGAGAGGCATGAATTAATAAATAATATAAAAATATGTAATAAAAGCCACGCGATAAAAATAGTGTAAGTTATACAATGAAACCGCGATACCTACACATAGACTCCAAAAAGCTTTGATCCCGTTTATACCCAAGTGCTATCACGTAAATCCAGAATGTAATTACCGAGTTTGGATTTAGTCTATGTCACAAGCTTGTGGGTGAATTAGTGACGGATTTGACGTCTTTCCATCTACGTTAATCGACTAGCATAATACACTGCGTGGTTGTGGGTGTTTTGTGTTTATTGGACGAATTTAAACGTTATTTGTTCATACATACATACACACACATACACTCATACAAACATACATACATAACCCCACGCCTGTATTCCCGTAGAGGTAGACAGAGCAGTGGCGGTACTTCCATAGAAGCACAAAAGCCCAGCTTGCCTTACGTAATTCCGAATAAGAAACATAAACTAGATATTCCATAATTCAATACAAAAAACTAAATATTTATTCAAAAACAGAAATTTACGTATTTTTGCCGCGCTGCCGTCCGCCATACAGCCGTGCCGCCGCGCGCCAAATCCCTGCCCATATAAATTCAAAAAACCGAAACGCGGGCGCACGAACGTCAATAGTTTAGAGTAAACATCAATGTTGAACATAATAATAATATCTATCTCCCTCTATCTCGTGGGCTTTAAACCTGGCTTCACTTTACTAGTTCTATCTCTTTCGCACTACGTCGAAATTCCCATTGGATTTTAAAACATAGATATAACCAACATATCGTTTATATAGCAATTAGTATGGACATAAGAATCCCGCTTTCGCTCTGAAGTGCGTACAATCGGGAGTGCAGCAGGGTTGCCGTTGACGTTGACACGGCAATTGCCGTGTTATAAGGTAATTGGGGTCAGTTGAAAAAAAAACACGGTACACGGCAGAATTTCATTGCCGTGTCATAAAACACGGCAATTATATGATAAGAATTTAATGTAATTTGAAAAAAAAAATGAAACACGGCAATTTCTCAATTTTTCTACAAAACACGGCAATTCGACATCCAAAACACAGCAATATGTATATTTTTATTTAATGGCAACCCTGGAGTGCAGTGAAGCAGACTTTGTCAATGTCACACGTTGTTAATTGTTTACGTTTACTGAGTGAAAGAACCAAATTAAATAGAATTTGTTGTTGTATTTAGAATATTACTACAGTGATTATAAACAATGGGTGATGTTTATTGTTAATCCTTGTGGCGACTTAAAGTGTGTGCATGTTTTGCTCTTCGAAGATAAGGTAAATTCATTAAATTATACTGTGAAAAAACGGCTCGTAACTTGTCCAAAACCTACATAATATGCCAGACTCGAGTATGTCTCCAATTGTTAAAAATTATGAGGACGCTTAATAGATCCGATTAGTAAGTACATAGGTAACTAATTGAATAGTTGAATGTTCCCATACGAAAAGGTTATATTATGTTTGTGTTGCATATTTTATATAATGTTTAAAATGTGTGGAATTCTTGTTGTAATGATTTAAATAATTTATCTGGTTCTTGTAGAATGCATTAAAATTTACAACACCACATACTTTGATTTCTTTTCTTTCTTTGTCATCACAAGTTAGTGCTGACCGATTTAGAGGTTGCTTGTTCGAATTCGGTGTAGGCGAAATTTTACTGAGGTTTTCCATTAGGAAATTTTGAGTAACACAATGCAGTGGCAATGTGCCTGGAAAATGGCTATAGGCTTGCCTTGTCCCCTATAACATAGGACTTAAAAACACAACTCACAAATCTGCCTACTCTTTCGAAGATACGGACGTGTGTCACTCACACATTTTTATAATTAATTTCTTATCAATAAATTACTAACTCTAGACATTTGTATCGCGTAGCTCTCGTAGTCATAATACACTGCTCTTCTAGCACATAATAAATGGTCAGTAAAACGAGCTGGAACATAGAGTTTGCTCTACCTTATGTACACAGGTAGGGTCGTTGGTAGAGCCAACACGGTAACTAGGTTAAGGAATAGCTTGTGCCATCTCCAGAGCGATGTCTTGTTTAATACTGAGATACTTGCTTTATCTTGTCTTCGCCGCAGTTTTATTTACTTAAATTAAAGTTTTAAAATGAAGTCGTGATGGCCTCGAGACTTAAGCGAGCGGAATAGTCAAAATTCTCGGCGGTCGCGGTTTTGAGCCCTAGGCACACAACTTTGACTTTTTTAAGCTCTATGTGCATTGGCTATGAATTATCACGTACGGTAACGGCGAAGGAAAATATCGTGAGAAAACCTGCACATTTAAAAATTCTTAGGTGTTTTTTTCCGCCAAACCGCACTAGGCCAGCGTGGTGGACCTAGGCCTATACCTAAAGTTGTAGAAGCTCGCGCCTAGCAATAGGACGTATGAATATGGGCTGATGATGAATGTTTTAAAATAATTTAGGGTATACTTTTAGCCGAACAACATCTTTGTGTTCGGCTTCAGTATAAGATATAGAGACGAAACGCAAATTGCACTTGAACTTGATCTTGATCTTAGAGTGAAATGACCTTGTATCCAAGTGGTAGAACAAGGGGTGACAAACCATGATTATTTCGTTTTGTAAGTGTTTTTGACCCTTTTACTTTAAGTCCTTCGAAGCTAGGATGTAATTAAAAAGTATGTTAATATTTGAACATATATCAATCACGTCTATATCTCTGAAGAGAAGCAGTCAGAGGTGCATTTCTGCACCCACGTTTGGCCAGATGTGTTTTCTAATCAAATAATTGCTAGACTAAAAATCTATAATAGTTGAGGTCGAGCAAAAGGCTCCAACTGGAAATCGAACTCAGGGCCTCTAGATCACACGGCGACACCTTATGAATTAATTCTGGTAGATTCATTTTTACAAGAAACCCCGTTAAAGCATAAATGTTCGAGAATAAATTGTTCCCATTCATATGATTGAGATTTAACTTCCTGTTCGCATTAAATATTCAATGTTTTACATTTCCGATACACTCGTTGAATATGTATAATATAACAGACATCCGTTATCCGGATAAGTCCGGACCGATCAAATGGAAATGATGCAAAACTTTTGTACATTGATATTCGTAGCGCTACGTATGCTACGAAGTGCTACATATTCACAAGCGTAGCACTAGTTACTGTAGCGTGGTTTATTTGTTTTGAACAGGTTTATTATATTAATGTAATATATACCATTTTGTTCACTTTGTTTATTTTATGACCAGTTACCGTTGCCTATTGTTTGCGACACATAGTCACCCTTAGAGATTCCAATACTCCTGACTACTATAAAAATAAGTTGATTGTGAAGTTATAGAAGAATACGCAATATTTTTTTTACTTTTATTTATTTATAGAAGACTAACAGCATAATAATTTGTTTTGGAATAATATTTTTGAACGCGTTTTTTTTGTCTTGGACAATAAGCAGCGAGCGTCTAATGATTAAAAAAACGAAGACAGAGTCGCACAGATAATGAATGTCTTGTAAGAAACGCGGGTAGGAATAAAACAATTACGAACAGCCCGCCGTGCCTCACACTAAGTGAAGTTTTCTTATTAATTTAAAAGCGTTTAATTTACTGCAGGATCGGTATTGCGAGGTGCTTTTGTGTAATTTGTTGTCTCTTTCAAGTAGAGGTATGTATTGCATTTAAGTGTTCAGTTTAATATTAATTTTCTTTTACACTTCTATATGCACGATAAGTTCCATTATTGTTAGACTGAATTTTATTTCCATCGTCAGCCCATATACGTCCCACTGCTAGGTACGGGCCTCCTCTACAACTGGGAGGGTTAATAATTTAGTCCACCAGGCATAAATTCGAAAAGGCAAAGGTGAGTGCCTGGGGCTTGAATCCTCGACCGCCGAGATTCTCGACCGCACGCCAAGCCCCGAGGCTATCACTACTTATTCTCATTTACCGAGGAAAAAATATTTTTTCCCCTTCTATTGTATCTTTAAGACAATTATTTTGCATAAAAATATGCAATTAAAATTTAAACATCAAATTTTGTGAATACGACAAACAGGAGATATCACGGTTTACAAGGTAAAATTATAAATAATAATTTTCGCGAGAAAATATAAAGTAAAAAATGCATTTTCAAGTAAACATCAAAATCCTGGATCCTTTAAGCGAAGCGTGAAGAAGCATTTGTGCGGGCCGGCATGATTGTGTCGACCAGCGAGTGACCATCGTTTCTCGCTGGTCGGTATTATTTTTTTGGACTCCACTGTGCTTACCATCAGGTACAGGGGAGTCACTTTGCCGTGCCAGATAAAAAAAAAAAAACAATATTCATATTTTTATTAAGTAAGTCGATTCTCTTTTAGCAAACGTGTCTCGCAACACATCTAATGATAGGATCACGCGTAAAGCCGAGAATTTTAAACTAATTCAGTTGTAAAAATAATTATTGAAAAGCTGAGATTGTCTCAGCGCTAACAATGAGCCTCCGAGGCGAGAGCCAGTCGATACCGTCTCTTTGTTAATTCCTTTGAACGTTCCGCCTCTAATAGGTTTGTTTAGGCGATGTTTAATGAGGACAAATTGTTCTTGAAATAATTGTCAACTAAGATATAGTGTGAAGGCTGTGGATGAGAGTAGCCCAGGATCGAGAGAGATGGCGAGCATTGGGGGAGGCCTATACCCAGCAGACAATGATGAAGATATATTGTGATAGGGGACAAGATATTATTATATATACGTACTACTCACGCTTGTATACCTGAAGGGATAGTTAGACATGCATTTATATATACATATGTATATGTTTTGCCAGCTATTTAGTCTCACTGTAATAGGAAGAAGGCACTAAGTAATTCCTAGTAAAAATCCAGTACCATTCATCATCATCAGCCCATAACCGTCCCACTGCTGGGCACGAGCCTCCTCTACAACGGAGAGGGTTTAGGCCTTAGTCCACCACGCTGGCCTAGTGCGGGATGGCGCACTACACACCTAAGAAATTCCTAAGAACCCTTAGGTGTGCAGGTTTCATCACGATGTTTTCCTTCACCGTTAAAGTACGTGATAATTCTTTGTGAATACACACATAACTTCAAAAAGTCAGAGGTGTGTGCCTGGGTTTGAACCTGCGACCGTCGAGATTCTCGACCGCGTGCCTAAACCCTAGGATACAAGTCCTGTGACGTGATTATAAAAAACTACGAGAGATTTTTCGGTCTCACAAACACCCAGACCCGAAACAAATATTTGTGGATCACACAAAAATTTGTCTCGGTGCGGAGATCGAACCCACGGCCTCTCGTTTGTCAAGCTGGTACCGTGCTGCTACGTAAGAATTATCTTATGGAAAAACTTAATAACACTTCGCCCGACTCAGACTGCGAGGCAGTCATGCATTTTGATGTCCATAATTGCAATTACAATTGTAGAATGTATGTACCACGACCCAGTCAAAAAAGCAAAAATACATACTCACGCCTGTATTCCCCGAAGGGGTAGACAGAGGTGTATTTCTGCAGTAGTGCCATATTTCGGGCACATTTCCGGACTCGGTGCTGCTACTAAGAATTTCCTAATGGAAAAACCCAATAACACCTTGCCCGACCAGGGTATCGAACCCGGGACCTCTAGATCGCACGGCCCATACTTGTACCGCGAGACCACGAGGCAGTCGAAAATATCACGTGTTTATTAATCCTCTTGGAAATTAGTGTGAAGTTGTATAAATGTGATGCGTTCGCGACCATTCATCATTTCCCCACATACAGCTCTTATTTCAATGTCTCCACGTCCCCGAAGCTATTTATATGCTAATTTTAAAGCGTAATAAATGACTGCTCCGTATCTCCTTCGCTACCTTTGACAGAGTCTGGATGAAGACTGGTAACATTGCAATCGTGGCTTGTTAATGTGTTTATGCAGCTCTTTTTAATTAAATTATACTAGGTTACTTACAAAAACATTTGCTCTTCTTAGACGTAAATATTTAATAAACATTTTATTTGTTGGAATATTTGTTTGACTGCCTCGTGGTCTCGCGGTACAAGTATGTGCCGTGCGATCTAGAGGTCCTGGGTTCGATTCCCGGGTCGGGCAGTGTTATTGGGTGTTTCCATTAGGGAATTCTCGGTAACAGCACGGAGTCTGGAAATGTGCCCGAAAAACGGCAATAGGCTCGCCCCCTATTACGTGGGACTGATACATACTTGGCGAAATGTGGGTGCAGAAATGCACCTCTGCCTACCCTTTCGGGGAATACAGGCGTGAGTTTATGTATGTATGTATGTGAATATTTCTTTCTTTAGCGATCATTATCAACATATACGTTCTAATGCTGGGCAAGGGCCAGCTATAAAACTGAGAGGGTACTATAGCGATCAATTTGCAATAGTAACAAAGCGTCTCTCATTCCTGTTCAACTATTGTTCGATAGGATTAAAATACGAGTTATAAGTGTAACATAGAACACATAAAAAACTTACCTATACGATTGAAATTATATTGCAATTGAGAAGAAAGAATTCAAACAAATAAAAATTGGCAAAGTTGACAAACGCAAACACAAGTATAATTGAACGCGAATTTTCAACATAAAAGTATTCGCAACGTTTTTATTCCTGACTTCGTCCTACCCTTTAAATTGAGATGAATGATCATCATACATCATCAGCCCAAATCACGTCCGACTGCTGGGCACGGGCCTCCTCTACAACTGAGAGGGTTTAGGCCTTAGTCCACCACGCTGGCCTAGTGCGGGTTGGCGGACTACACACCTAAAAAATTCCTAGGAACTTTTAGGTGTGCAGGTTTTTTCACGATGTTTTCCTTCACCGTTAAAGCAAGTGATAATTCATTGTGAATACACACATAACTTCGAAAAGTCAGAGGTGTGTGCCTGGGGTTTGAACCTGCGACCGCCGGAATTCTCGACCGCGCGCCTAAACCTCGAGGCCATCACTGCTTTGGGATGTATATAGAAATGAAAAACGTGTGAAAATATTTGTCTAGGACCAAAAGTAGTTTTCAAATTATTTGTTTTTGAACCAAAACTGATCAAAATTGGATCAGCTGACGGGAAAGCGTAACAAACAAACTTATTTTCTCTACAATATTGCTATTAAGACGGTGAATTTTCATATAGTAGCGCTGAAAATTTTGCATATTAATCTTGTGTCGGCGTCACTTCTACGATGTAAATCCATGAGAGGCGACGTAATTAAATTCACGCATAAGATGAATACCCAAGTACGGCAGCCAGTATAAGTTAATTTTCAAAAGTCGCACATTGATTTATTGCCGGATTGTCCGGACAATATTCGCCGGAGTTGTTCGATAGAATCTCGGAGATATCCAGATCGGCTCGCTACTCGGCTTTGAATCCCACTCATGATTTGATTTTGCGTAGTTCATTGCCTTTTGTTACCCGAGTTTTAGTTAGAAATTGTCTTTTAAAAATGGACAGTTAGTTTTTAAAGACACCCAGAAAGCAAATGTAAAGTTTTCACTCCACAATACTAGTTTACGTCAGGGGTTTCAGAAACTACGACTCATTTTCCTGTTTCAGAAACATGCTTTTGTAGATCACATATACATGCATTGGTCTCGGTGCATATATCGAACTGGCGGTATTTTTTTTCTAAAGCTGGTGTCTACCTAACTGCGTTACGTACGTTATATCTCAATTGCTAGCTGTGAAAGTTATTTAGCAATCGGTATATTACAAAAACAAGTATTTGCTTATTTTGGTAATATAATTATGACAAATATTTAAAAAAAAGTAATCTAAAATTTTCTAACAAAAGAAATTTATCCACAATTCAAAATTCACGTAATAGCCTCTTTTCAATCTATACAAATAAATAAAATTGGAGTGTCTGTTTTGTCTGTCTGTTTGTTCTGGTTAATCTCTGAAACGGGTGGGCCAATTTTAACGGGACTTTCACTGGCAGATAGCTGATGTAATAAGGAATAACTTAGACTAAAAAAAAAGAAAATAAAATAAAATAAAGATTCGGCTGTTAGGCGGAATAAATTCTTATCACACTACGAGTAAGTACTTAAATATCGAGGAATGACAAGACGCCAGCAAATACGGCATTACGTGAGTCACATCCCATTACCGATACGGGCGAGACTCTTCCGAGTTCGCTCTGTAGCTGTATTCTGACCGACGTTAATGTATTTTTTATTCTATAGCAGCTTTGTACGTCCCACTGCTGGGCACGAGACTCTTCGCGAGAGGGATCTGGCCTTAGTCCACCACGCTGGTCTCGTGAGGATTGGCCTGAATTTACTTTTTGGATTTGCATAGATATGATCCTTAGAGTCCGGTAAGTCACGATTTACATTCAGTTTTCAAATACTATGGCGTATAAGTTTTTATTTTTTGAAGTTGTAATCTTGTTTGTAGGTCTGGAATAATAATTTGTATCTTCAATTATATTAAACAAAAATACGAGTATTTACTCGTAGGTATGTCCATTATGTGTGACTGTTTTTTGTGGTCGGCCCTATTAAACTACCAGTATACATAGATATGTATCTACTTCAACTATTTTCCTATTTTATTTTCTGATATTTAAGTCGTGATGGCCTCAAGGTTTACGCATGCGGTGGAGAATCTCGGCGGTCGCGGGTTCAAACGCCAGGCACACACCTCTGACTTTTCGAAGTACTTTTACTTTAACGGTGAAGGAAAACATCCTGAGGAAACCTGCACACTTAAAAGTTTTTAAGATTTTTTAGGAATTTCTTAGGTGTGTAGTCCGCCAACCCTCACTAGGCCAGCGTGGTGGACTAAGGCCTAACCCCTCTCAGTTATAGAGGAGGCCAGTGCCCGGCATTGGGAAATATATGGGCTGATGATGATGATGTATTGTCAATTAAATTAAGTGTGAGGGTAAATGTGTGACGTATGCCCTTTCAGTGTCTTTATTGTTGACAACGTAGCTTAAAAAGCAAAAATTGTAAACACTTATTCTATTTTATATTAGTTTAAAACAAACCTTGAATAACCTGGTACATTCAGCATTTGAATTGAGAACACTTATTCATTACAGCTCGAAAAATATTTGCGCATTGATTGCGTAGAGTATAAAAAGGTGTATTTCAATTTGTTTTTCCATGTAAATTTTGTTGGAAAGTAACAGAATACGGCCAGCCCTCGGCGTACAGTCGAGTAGTATCGAGATCCGCGCACTAATTTGCACTCAACAGCGATTGCCCGCGATCGACGCCGATCTCAGGGACGCATTAAAAATTCACATACACAAACCTCGCAAATTAAATTGGTTTAGTTGGATTATTTACTTTTTCATTTGGCAGGATTATACAATTGCTTTTCAAGATGTTCTTCAGAGACTTATTCTGTTTCACAAAACAAATAACATCGGGGTGTTTTCTTTTGTAAAGATGGAATGCATTTATTAGAAATTACCCTTGCTCTAGCTTGTTCATTATAAAGCTAGTAATAGGTAACTTTTAACGCTAGAATTACGCGTTCGAAGCTTGGTAATATTTTATTGTGCGCTAAATAATTTCGGTGTAAAAGTTTCGAAAATGAAGTGCGGTCGGCCAACAAAATGTAGCGTTTAAAATATAGTATGAATAAACTATTCGCTTATGAATATTCCGCGAACATTATTACGCTTCATTAATACTTTTAGATTTAAATAAATGATTTTTTGGTCCTATAATTGACGAAATAGCTATAATCATCACACCGTACTCCGATAATGGAAAGTCAAGAAAAAACTTAAAATTCAAAATCTTTTAGATTTCATGATAGAATATTTAAAGACTTACAATGTGTTTTAAACAGAAAGAGAAAATGAACAACTATAAAGAAATAATGATGAAATTGGCTGCAAGACTCGGCTCCATTCGAGCACAAATTTGAAGTCTGTTTTAATAAAAAATAACCTGTGAAGGACATAGGTCAAGGTTCTGTCTCCATACCAAGTATGATAGTTTAGTGGTTTCGACGTGAAAGCGCAACAAACAGACAGAAAATTACTCTCGCGTTTATAATATTGAGTATTGATTATTCGCTTCTCCCTTCCGCTATCTTCAACTATTTCTGTTATTATATTTAAAAAAAATATATTCTAAATTGTGCGTATACATTATTGGGGACACAATATGCCAGTGTAATGTACCTCATGTTTCTTCTATAGCAGTACTATTTTTTGTCATAAAAATACATACATACATACATAAACTCACGTCTGTATTCCCCGAAAGGGTAGGCAGAGGTGCATTTCTGCACCCACATTTCGCCAGGTTTTGTATCAGTCCCACGTAATAAGGGGCGAGCCTGATTATCAACTACAAGAGACTTTTCAATCTTATAACCCTTATCACATTTAATATTTCCGATCACGCAGACATTTTGCACTTAAAATACCTACAATTCTTTATTAATTGCGATTGCGACGTCTCCAAATCCTTCTCATGACTTACACATTGCTTTACGTCTGGTAAACTTAGTAAATGTCATAAAATTGTATGAAAAAGTCTCCTCCATGTTTGAAACGCAATTACACAGACAACTAATTTAGCAATCGACCCTCCCTTCGAAATTGCACACTCACACACACACACGTAAAATCCATGTACAAAACTTCATTACATGCATTTGGTCAATTCAAATTGAGATATTTTGACGGGGGATGCACGGAGGGCTTTGGGGACCGACCCTCCCAGACGGAGGTATCGATTTTTGTGTTCCCTGCCCACCCCATAGTGGGGCCGTTGTTATTAAATACGGCGACGAAACGTCGGCGGTGGAAACGTTCCGAATACAGAGATTATTAAATCTGTCTATCGAATGCAGACAGAGTAAATACCCAGCGTTTATTATCCCTTTGATCATGATGTGCCTTTGACGGCTTTTCATGCACGTTTCCCGTTTTTAATTTTGTATTGCTTTGAGAGTGGCCCAATATTAGGTTTTGGTTTATGTAGAGAGACAATGATTAAAGTTTGATAGATATTTTCTTATTATTATTTTCGTTACTATGTTAGGATTCTAAAAGATTAGGGTGTTATAACAAAGATTGTATAAAAGAATAGAATCTTTCTTGAATAATGAAAGGCCAGGTTTTGCCATTTTCCAATGCCAATTTTTTTGTTAGTTGGGTCTTTGATACCATACAAAAAATTGCCAAATGTCTGATTTTCACTTCACAAGTCCTGAGTGTTGTAACTTCGGGTTGGCGGACTACACACTTAAAAAATTCCTAAGACTTTTAGGTCTGCAAGTTTCCTCACGAAGTTTTCCTTCACCGTTAAAGTACCTACGTTATGATTAATTGTGAATACACACATAACTTCGAAAAGTCATACATACATATGTGTGCCTGGTGTTTTAACACGTGATCGCCGAGATTTGGTCTCGTACGACGCGCCTGAACCCCCGAGCCATCACGATTTTTTATATTTGCTTAATAATTATATAAAAATAAACATACATACATACAACAGACGGTCCGACGGCCGGTGGAGCAGACAAGTGTTGGAGTGGAGACCGCGCTTAGGCAGACGTAGTGTGGGACGTCCTGCAGCACGATGGTCCGACGACTTAAGAAAGGTGGCGGGTAGCGGATGGATGAGGGCTTCTCAAGACCGGGATGGTTGGCGCCTACTTGGGGAGGCCTTCGTTCAGCAGTGGACGGCGATAAGCTGAATATATGTATATATAGACATACATAAACATACATCGTGAATTAAACACACATAAACTCCTGCCTACGCCTTGCATTATTTCCGCGCAGGTAAAACTACATGACAATATATTTTCCAACTCATAACAGCATTTACTCGCGAACCGCATATAAGCGTAAAGTAATAGTTAATTTGCAAACAATCTTATTATATACCTTTAGCAATAAACAACACAATACATTTTGAACCTTATTGCATTGTTTTAAACTACAAAAGTAGATTTATCGACGGCAAAACTGCGTACATGGATATTTAGGTTTGTTCACACTTGGATGCACGTTATAGAGGAAACAATTGAATAAACATTTACTGTCTGACTGCCTCGTGGTCTTGCGGTACAAGTATGTGCCGTGCGATCTAGCGGTCCTGGGTTCGATTCCCGGGTCGGGCAAAGTGTTATTGGGTTTTTCATTAGGAAAACCTCGGTAACAGCACGGAGTCTGGAAATGTGCCCGAAAAACGGCAATTGGCTCGCCCCCTATTACGTGAGACTGATACATAGTTGGCGAAATGTGGGTGCAGAAATGCACCTCTG
This sequence comes from Hemaris fuciformis, assembly GCA_907164795.1. Lineage (NCBI taxonomy): Eukaryota > Metazoa > Arthropoda > Insecta > Lepidoptera > Sphingidae > Hemaris > Hemaris fuciformis. The sequence goes on from OU015452.1 coordinate 3,058,642, forward strand.
CCTACCCCTTCGGGGAGTACAGGCGACAGGGGGAATGTATGTATGTACATTTACTGTAATTTTTCCGGAGTAGTGTAAAATGTATATATACGAGTATACATGAATGAGATAGGTTGGCCTGATCGGAGGGTTATTAATTATTGACTAGCTGTGGGACCCAGCTAAATAGGAGCGCAGTTTTTAAATCTGTTCTCGATGCACGGGAACACTGCATTTTTCCGGGATAAAAACTGACTCAATGTCCTTTCCCAATCCTATCTATCTCCATACCAATAAACACCAAAATCGGTCCATTGGTTTAGGCATGAAAGCGTATTAGATAGAGTGACTTTTACGGAAATTAATATTGTACGAGTATCCACCACATTACTAAGAAAGACACCTTTGTATGAAGATATTTAGGACCTTCGGAAAGGACATAAAGTACTTTGTTTTTTGTTTTTATAAAATTTCGCTGGGGTGGAGCAGGACCCAATACAATATAAAACGCATTCACAGAACATTGCTCAGAAAGTTATGACAGGCGTTTTTAATTTATACGTGTATGTATATTATTTTAATTATAAAGTAAGACTAATATTTTAATTTAAAAAGAGAAAGGTTTATTTTTGTTCTAAGTCTTTCCCTAGGATGAGCACGGAATTCAAAATTGTGCCTGGGCGGAGCCGGACTAGGAAATTTTCATTAATAGCACGGATTTTGCTCCTTTAAAACACAATTGGCGAAACGTGGGTGCAGTAGGCTGAAGCGTTTTTACCTACCTATATATGTACATATATGCTTGATTATGTGTTACTTTAAATCCAATTGCCCCGTGGTGCGGGTGGATAGATACCAGCTTGCGAAACGAGAGGCCGCGGGTTCGAGCCCGCACCGAGACAAATGTTTGTGTGATCCATAATTGTTTGTTTCGGGTCTGGGTGTTTGTGAGACCGAAAAGTCTCTCGTAGTTTCTGATACCCACGACACAAGACTTGTATCTTAATGTGTGGTCAGAACTATTTATGTGACCGTTGTTGGGTGTATTTATTTATTTATTTAATTGGATGTAAATGTTATGTCGACGAATTTTCTATATCGTCTCGGCTACGTTACCCGTGCTGTGAACGGACATATGCGAACGACATTACAGGCCACTCGTCCGTCCAATTACAGCATCAAGTGGTACGAATATTCAATAGGTATCGTGAATACAGATTCGATTATGGCATAATTGAATGATGTGCAGTCGGCCGGACCACGATTTGCACTCGTAATTTTTTTACCTCCTCGTGGCTGGGGATGTACTTGATGCAATTAATCGCCTCTGTTGTTATTGGCGATATTGTATGAACATTTTTAACAGGAAATATTTTACCGGCTTTGTTACGATATCTGGCATCGCGGGTTCAAACCCCAGGCACACTATGACTTTTCGAAGTTATGTGTGTATTCACATTGAATTATCACGTACTTTAACGGTGAAGGAAAACATCGTGAGGAAACCTGCACCGCTAAAAGTTCTTAGGAATTTCTTAGGTGTGTAGTCCGCCAACCCGCAATAGGTCAGCGTGGTGGACTTAGGCCTAAACCGTCTCGGCTGCAAAGGAGACTCGTGCTCTGCAGTGGAACGTATATGGGCTGATGATGATGTTACGATATCATATTATATTTTGAACTAGCTTTTACTCACTGCTCGGGATAATATAGATCTTGTGAACCCTTCTCTACACAAAGTGTAAATCCCTGTTTCATTCCTTTAGGGCGGAGTTTTTTTTTTTTTTTTCTTAGCGGTTAAATACGTCATAATAATAATTTGGGTGACGACATTCGAGTGTTGATAGATCATTCATTCATTAAATAAATGGCAATTCAGGAAACCGTGTACTACCTGAACGTTGGCTTGTCTATCAGTGACTTCGTAAGAGTATAAAATAGCATCATCATCATCAGCTCATATATTTAATACTGTTTTTACATCCATAGTATGTTTTAGTTTTTCAGACACATTTCAGGACTCCGCGCTGCCAGAAATTTTCCAATAGAAATACCCAACTCAATCGAGTACTCTCGATCGAATGCCGGACTCTTGTGTCGCCGGACCAACGAGGCGCTCGAATATGTATTTCCCAATATTTTTGCTCTTACTGAATCGCGGGTACAATTTTTAAATATTTAGTCAATTGAACTTGGATATAGAATACTATTTTACTATCGTTGACTGCAAATTTTCCCATGTATACAGAGTGTATTAAGACCGCGATCTTTAAAAAAATCCCGACATAAAGTAAGAATTTTGACGTTTTCGTAACAACTTTAAGCATTTACTGTACACGGTGAAAAGGAAAACATCAATTTTTTAATATTTTTTGTTGGGTTTTTATTAACGTCAATGTGTTAAATCCCTTACAATGTCACGCGTCGATGTTAAAATATTTAATATAGGGTAGTATTAAATGGTAAAGAATTAACTGAAATTTGAGAAGTGCGCGCCTTTATTTTTACAATACATAAACTCACGCCTGTATTCCAAGAATATAGGTGCAGAGGTGCAGGGTTCCTGGACCCAAATTTCCTCAGGTATGTATCGGTACCAGGTAAGAAGAGGCGTGCTTATTGGCGGCACATTTCTAGATTCCGCGTTGCTATTAAGAATTTTCTAATAGAAAAAAAACAATACCGTTTTTCCCACCCCGGGAACCGAAGCCGAGACTTCTCGATCGTACGGCACATACTTGTGCCACGAGACCACGAGGCAGTCCTTATTGTTAAAGTCTAAATAAGACAAGATATATAAAATAACGTAATTGCAATAAATATGAAAATTAGAATACATAGTTCTTAATAATATTATGATGCGAAGGGTATTTTCTGACAAAACTTTGGCAATTACGCGACAAACTAGAAAATTAAAATTCAACGAGCGCAAAATATTGAACCTAATCGAACTGGTGTTTCAGCGTGAAAATAAATTACTTTAGGTATTATGATGGCCACTACTTCAAGGCTAATTGCCCCGACCTTCCACTCTACGCGAGTTGGAAATTTAAGATTCCATTTAATACCGTCCTCTTTTAATTATTCTCAAATAGTTGTCTAAGATTACGGCTGCGTAAGACATTTTATTTTTCCCCGAATTTAGCAATATCGGTTTCATTAGGTTTGGTTTTCTGATTTACTTTGTAAGGATTTTAAATCGATTTGGAGAATGTGTGTGGTAGGTGTAATAAAATACTTCCATCAGTCGCACACATAGTCTTGAACCACTTGTAAAATTCTGAGTCTTGTGGATGAGCATCAGTAACTTGATTATATGACCTTTCAGTGTCAAACACCCTAAACCGAAACATATGTTATTATAATAATAAACAATAAATGGTTTATTGAAAATAAAACAATGTCACACAAAACACTTAAATTTAGAATACAGAAACTAACGGTGAAGGAAAGCATTGTGATGAAACCTGTACACCTAAAAGTTCTTAGGAAAATCTTAAATGTGTAGTCCGCCAACCCGCACTAGGCCAGCGTGTCGGATTAAGTCCTAAACCCTCTCAGTTGTAGAGGAGGCCCGTGCCCAGCAGTGGGACATATGTATATGGGCTGATGATGATGTGTAGTCCGCCAACCCGCACTAGGCTAGCGTGTCGGATTAAGGCCTAAACCCTCTCAGTTGCAGAGGAGGCCCGTGCCCAGCAGTGGGACATATGTATATGGGCTGATGATGATGATGATGATGATTGTGTATTATGTGGACCATGGTGATAGTGGACCTTACAAAAATTCCTCTCGGTGTAATTGAATGCGCAACCTCTTGTTAGATTGTTGAGAATGTAAACTACTTGTATATAAAGTTATATGTCAAGTGATAGCGAAAATGATTTTTAAATATTTATTTTGAAATTAACTTTGTCTCTACTAATATGTAACGGTGAAGAGTTTGTTAGAACGCGTTAATCTCAGGAACTAGTATTTCGAATTTAATTGTTTTTTTTGTGTTGATTAATCCACTTATCCAAGAAGGCTATAGACTATACGAGTATATAATCGCGCTGCGAGCAATAAGAGCGGAGCAGTAATGAAAAATGTGGTAAAAACGGGGAAAAAATCTTTTTAAAGTGTAAAGATTCGTATAGGGGTTGCGGGCAACAACTAGTGAGTAATAAAGTTATTTTGCTGAAATGTGCCTAAGAGTTTTTAGAAGACACTTGACGCATTTTAAGTTTTTAAATAATATAAAACAACATGAGAGTTTAAGCTTTGAGCCTTTGTGTGAAAAAGTATATAAATTGACTAAAATATGATAATTTTTCATGCATAGAATATATTATACTGAGTGCATCGTGATCTTTTAAAAGTTAATTCCATAAAAAACAAAACTTGTAAAAAATCCCAAGTCTCGCAACTCAGTTCTTCTACCGTAAAAAGTTGTGAGATCCATGTGATACCAAGTCGATGAATTTATTCAGTCCCCGTTTAAGGGACCTTCTGTCTTAAGTTATTATGCTTAGCTTACCAGACAACATCTTATAGTGACCACATCAATATTAAAAAACCTTTTATGTTTTAAATAAAATAGTTACACTTGGCAATCGCATGAAAACACAATGTATCTCACTTTTAGTGATGATGAAATTCTCAGTCTGGAATTAGGTAATAAGCTCGCCCCTTCCTACGTGGAGTTCAAAAACACAATATCGAAACATAGGTGAAACAATGCACGTCTACCCACCCTTTCGGGTATACAAACGTGTATTTTAATTTATTGAAAAATAAACGAGAGGCACAGTTTAGCTTTGTTTATTCTAATGTTTATGATCTTGTACTAAGGATCGCTGTTAATTAAATCCAGCCGCAAACTTTCGCAGGTTTGTTCCGCTTAGTGCCAGATTTAATTAATCTAAAGAAATATATTATTATTATATTAAGAAAACGATAAGTTATTTTTATCACTTTGTTATCTATTATTAAAGTAGATTACCAGCCTATTTGAACAATTCTGATCCCTATCTCAAATTTAGGATAAATCCGTATCTTGTATCTAACAAGGATTGCTTATTAAAATCAGCCCTTAGTTAATTAAGTAACGAAATGTGGTCAATATGCCAACTGTCAAAAACTATTGTTTAACTAAATAAATTATTGTAAGTAGATATTGGCCAAATAATATTTAGGTGAATAGCGTAAAAAAACTGTAAACTAAATCATGATAAAGTTTTTTTTTTAAATCTTCTCCAATCATGCCAACACGGCGTAGTAGACTGGTAGTGTACCAACTTAATAATAAAAGTATTAGGAGTTCATTTAGTAGAACAGCTTGTGATTGAATTAATTAGCTGCTGCAATTCGGAAAATATAATCTTTGTATCAATATTGTCAACCAAAACCAAACCATTTCTTGATTGGAAAAGAGCAACACTTAAATTTATTGTCCAACTGAAACTATAAAATCTTTTATATTTTATAGATTTAATAAATAATTTAATTCATTTCGTAATTTTTTAACGAAGTTCCAATGAGAAATCTAAAAGGCATGATGAGCACGGCGAATTAGTCAGCTGGTTATTATATAATCTCGAAAAAAATGTCTTTCATTTGTATTTTCAAAGCATAAATAATAAGTTAATGAATAGCCTGTTCTGCTTCATAATAATGTCTGTATCGGTATTAAAATCTATTTTTCAAAAGCGCAGCGTATTTCTAATAGCGACTGCCTTGCAAACTGTTAAATTAAATTTTTAAAATAATCCTTTTTTAATTTATTGATGCATTAAACTATTTTAATTTCTTTACAACATTTGGAGATAAAGGGAGCGTATCAATTGAACACAAAGCTCGTTACTGGTTCATTTCGTTGTACATCGATCTTGGAAACTTCTCATTATATACTGATTAATTAAATTTGTTTTGCTACCGACAGACGAAAGAACACCCGCTGTTTTCACATTTTGTAAGTACTTCTACTATTATACAGCGCTCGTTTCGCAAATGTTCGGAATTGTTAAATTAAATGAGAAGACATAATTAAATACGACATCAATTATTTAAACAAACAAATTCACGTCTATATACTTGAGGTATAGGCAGAAATACTCGTAGTATTCCTACATCTACGTTTTACGTATTATTTTTCAGTTCTACGTAATATCATCACTAGCCCATATATGTACGTCCCACTGCTAGGCACGGGGTTCCTCTACAACTGAGAGGGTTTAGGCCTTAGTCCACCACTAATGAGATGAATGAGAAATGAGAAAAATAAAACTTGCAAAAATACAAGTCGCAACAAAAATAATTTGACTTGGCAATCGCACTAAAAGTGAGATACATTGCGTTTTCACGCGATTGCAAAGTCAAATTATTTAATTTAAAACATAAAAGATGTTTAATATTGATGTGGTCACTATAAGATGTTATCTGGTAAGCTGAGTGCATAATAACGTGAGACAGAAGGTCCCTTAAACAGGGGACTGAATAAATTCATCGCCTTACACGGATCTTACAAGTTTTTACAGTAGAAGAACTGAGTTGCTAGACATGTTTTTTTAACAAGTTTTGTTTTTGATGACATAATAGTGTCTAATAGAAACTCATACAAAACCTTAGAGAGCGGTTTAAAAATGCCAATTAAAATGGCTCGGAAGAAACCGCCCTCCAAGAGATTAAAAGTTGCAGCTGTCCTCCCCTCTGTGCAATTAATTAGTTTGACTCGACCTGAGGGGCAAGGGTATATTATATTTCGTGGAAACGGTTCCCATCTTACACAGATTTATTGCAACGGTAGATTAATTAGAATCAGGGATTGCCAAGACTATGCTATGCTATTTATTTAGCTCTATACTATATCTACTGGACGCGCGTCTCCGTCATTATTGAGAGTGATTGGGCCTTAGTCCACGTTGGCCTAGTGTAATCTACTGAAATTAAATTACTGAGGAATCCTTTGGGTATGCAAGTTCCCTCACGATATTTTCCTTCGTTTTTAAAGTGCGTATTATGTAATAACTCATAAAGAATATACATAACTGATTAAAGGTGTTTCTAGGATTCGATAAACCTAATCTTCGTCATCATCATCATCAGCCCATATACGTCCCAGTGCTGGGCACAACCCTCCTCTACAACTGAGAGGTCTAACTGAAAAGTCTAACCCAGACCTTAGTCCACCTTAGCCTAGTGCGGGTTAGCGGATTACACATCTTAGAAAATCCTGATATTTTTAAAGGTGTGTGTGTTATATGATGTTTTTATTCACCATTAAAGTACGTGACAATTCATTCATAAAAATAAATTCAGACTCTTTTTATGACTGGAGAAACCAAAAAAATATTCCATACATTTAATAAACAGAACTAGTCCAATACGCAATCCGAAGCATCGTGTACTGGAGTCTAGAATTTCTTCAGACGGCTAATCTTATTAGCGGGATCTCATCGTGCACGATCTGACGAAATCAGTTAATCTGGCCGACGGTTCAACGAGCACCGGTTTTATCTACTTTTGCTATAGTGCTGGCCAATGTTAAGTGTTCCATGGTGTAAATTGTATATTCCGCAGCGTATTTATTTATATTTATTTCGTCTGACTACCTAGCACGGCCTCCTGTACAACTGAGATGGGTTAGGGTTTAGACCACCACACTGGCCTAGTGCTGGCTGGCGGGCTACAAACCTGAGAAATTCCTTGTGGAAAAAAGTCGACGCACTTGTGAAAAAAATAAACAAAGGACTCGTCTACAATTGATTGATTGAATATGTGCTGACCTATAATGTGATTTGTATTTTGATTAATAAAATCTGTCTATTTAGTTCTAGTATTTTGATAGCCCGTGGCGCAGTTGGTTAGACACCAGCTTGCGAAACAAGAGGCCGCGGGTTCGATCCCCGCACCGAGACAAATGTTTGTGTGATCCACAAATATTTGTTTCGGGTCTGCGTGTTTGTGAGACCGATCCTCGATACAGGACTTGTATCCTATTGTGGGGTCAGAACTATGTACCTATATGACTGTTGGGAGTATTTATTTATTTAATTTATTTAGTTGGTTTCTAAGCATTAAGATTTATGAAAGTTAAGCGACACCCATAAATTTATTTTAATCCGTGTTATGATGGAATATAAAGTAGGGAAGTAAATGTTAAATAACTATGTACATCAGAGCGACACGTAAGCGAGACTGCTGAAAGTTTCCTGGAACTTCACGTTTGGCCGACTCAACCCCTTTTAAAGCATCACTGTATGATGTAAATTCGGCAAATGAAAATGTTAGAGAGAAAATTTTATATATACAACCGGGCGCACGGTTCCGCCGGCCGCCAGTGTGCCGTCTCTAATTAGATCCATATTTAATGGTGCTCTGTGATTATTTTATTAAAGGCATTTTTTATTCGAGATATTTCCCTTTGCGATCGGATTATGCATTATTAATTAATACGGGGTTATAATATCCCATCTATACAGAGTATCATTGATTTACTGGGTGACCCTTAAGTCTATATTAAGTGAAGATATCCGCAAGGTGGCTGGCAGCGGTTGGATGAGTAAGCCTATGCCCAGCAGTGGACGTGACAAAGGCTGTTGATGACCTTAAGTCTAAGTATGCAATGTTTGTCGTGTTTTTATGTGTATTCAAAAATCACACATGATATCGGTGAAGGAAAACATCGCGATGAAACCTGCACACCTAAGAGTCCTTCGCAGTATGGTAAGCATAGGCAGGCGTGGTGGACTACCTTGTCGGTTGTAGAGAAAGCCTGTTCCCAGCAGTGGGACATATATGGGCTGATATAGATTTACACACCTGCATTCCCGAAGAAGTAGACAGAGGTGCATTTCCGCACCCATGTTTCGTCAATTCTGTTTCCGTTTAATCAACTCAGGATTGTTTTATATATACTTATTTTACAAAGAGGAAATGTTTGTATCAGATTTGAAACATTTTTGACACCCCAATATCCTGATAGATGGGTCCTTGGTAAAAAAATATAGAAAATTTTTTTATCCGGGAAAATTGAGTTGAAGTTTAAAGAAATAAAATCATCATCATCATCAGCCCAAATACGTCCCACTGCTGGGCACGGGCCTCCTCTACAACTGAGAGGGTTTAAGCCTTAGTCCACCACGCTGGCCTAGTGCGGGTTGGCGGACTACACACCTAAAAAAATTCCTAAGAACTTTTAGGTGTGCAGGTTTTATCACGATGTTTTCCTTCACCGTTAAAGCAAGTGATAATTCATTGTGAATACACACATAACTTCGTAAAGTCAGAGGTGTGTGCCTGGGGTTTGAACCTGCGACCGCCGAAATTCTCGACCGCGCGCCTAAACCTCGAGGCCATCACTGCTTTCTAAGAAATAAAGAAATATAATATAAAGACATATTATGATAAATGACGATACCGGTATTGTTGTACCGTGTGTCCTAGAGGTCCCGGATAAGATGCCCGGGTCGGGCAAAGTGTTATTGGATTTTTCCATAGGATATCCTTAGCACGGTGTATGGAATTGTGCCCGAAAAACGGTAATAGGCTCGCCCTCTATTACGTGGAACGGCTGCATAGGCAAAATGTGGCTACAGAATACACCTCTGTCTACCTCTACGGGGAATACAGGCGTGGGGTTATGTATGTATGTTTGTATGAGTGTATGTGTGTGTATGTATGTATGAACAAATAACGTTTAAATTCGTCCAATAAACACAAAACACCCACAACCACGCAGTGTATTATGCTAGTCGATTAACGTAGATGGAAAGCCGTCAAATCCGTCACTAATTCACCCACAAGCTTGTGACATAGACTAAATCCAAACTCGGTAATTACATTCTGGATTTACGTGATAGCACTTGGGTATAAACGGGATCAAAGCTTTTTGGAGTCTATGCGTAGGTATCGCGGTTTCATTGTATAACTTACACTATATTTATCGCGTGGCTTTTATTACATACTTTTATATTTTTTGAAGCTATATGTACTTCTTTAGGCGCGTTATGAAAAAAATGATAAGAATGAAATTTTAAGATGCGCGCGCATCACAGTAACACAAAAGTAAGTGTCAAATGGATCAGAAAAGTTTTAATATGTTTCGGATCGAATATTTTTCAAATAATGTTTATATGTTTTAGATGTTAAAAATGTAGAATATTCACAGTAATAAAAAGGGATTGACATATTTATTAGTTGTCAAATATAATATATATTGTCAATTATGAGTGCGTTCAGAAATGTAAGGACGTGCCACTCCGCTCTTCTGGATCGTACCGTGATGATATATCGCCTATAATAGCTTTCTTCGTTAAATAAACTATTCAACACAAAAAATACTACCTTGATGAAAAGCTCGCTTTTAGTCCCTGGTACGAGGGACAAAAGTACCCGATTTTCTTCCTTGTACCGGGGACTAAAAGCGAGTTTTTCATCAAGATAGAAAAAAATCATATACGCACCACGGGAGAAAAGTAGGACATTCTCACCCGCAGATTATTGTCACCCGAGCCGATATTGTCCCTAGGTGCGTAATGTACCATTTCAATTCGAACCAGTTGTTCTTGTGATAAGCGCGTTCAACCAAACAAACGCTTCAGCTTTGTATATTAGTATAGATTCTTAAGTAATTCCATTCAGCTTGTGATAGTGTTAGCCCGAATAAATTAAATGTATTACTAAGTCGACGTGAGTCGGTGCTTTTAAGAGATTAATGGTTAAAGGTCTTGGGAATTTATTTGTGCTATTAAAGAAATACTATTTATCCCATTCAGTACAGTCGTAGGCGTAGAGTAGAGTTAGTACTTTTGCGTAATAAAATAAATAGTTTTGTGGGAAGATCTGACTTCGCGAGACTTTGATGTCTAAAATATCAAGAGGTGAAGTACATATTTGTAGAGTAAGCAATTATTTGTTGTTAAACAGAAGATATATCATTCAGAAGTCGTGATCGCAGTCGAGAATCTCGACGATCGCGGGTTCAAATTCAAACCCCAGGCATACACCTCTTACTTTTCGAAGTTATGTGTGTATTCACAAATAATTATCACGTACTTTAACGGTGAAGGAAAACATCGTGATGAAACCTACACACGTAAAAGTTCTTAGAATTTTCTTAGGTGTGTAGTCCGCCAACCCGCACTAGGCCAGCGTGGTGGACTAAGGCCTAAACCCTCTCAGTTGTAGAGGAGGCTCGTGCCCAGCCGTGGGTATATGGGCTGTTGATTGATATCATTATTATTTCTATTGTTTTTCGATTAAATATAAACATTACTAAATCACCTCATGTTATAATGCCATGTACGCGGTTCTCGACAGTGATTAAAGCATGCAAGTAATTAAAAAAATTGTATTTCTATTACTCAATTTCGTAAAAACGGCTGAAGAGAATACGCATGAAAAAAGACTGTTATTCAAACCCTATTTCAAACCCTATATAAACTTTCATACATATAAAATTCCGTTAATAGGTGACTTAGAGCCAAAGCATACTTTACTGTTGAATTTCATAACACTTAAAAAATCAAATTGAACATTATATAATCAGTCATACAAACATTTTTATTACATATTGTGTCCGCTTAACACATAAGGGAGCTCGATACTTAAATCAAACTCCAGCACTATTAACGTAAATTTTAATTTGGTACGATGATGTTGCTCGCAAGGAGACCGGGTAAAGAATGACAATTGGCACGTAACAGAATGACTGACAGTTGACACTTTCTAACGTGCAACTTGCCATCATTATTCTGTAAGGCGCTGGCCTTAACACATATGTTTCATCCATCCATGATAATGACGATGGTTGATGAAAATGCTGTTTAAAAATTTATATTGCTGGTTTTTAAAGAAAAAAAATGACATGTCGTGTTGCTGAGGGAGTTTCTTGCCGTTTCTTCTCCACAGCTATAACACGTTTCGAAGCGGCAATAGTTTAAAAAAAATTAAGATGTGTAAAATTGACGATTCAAAAGAACTTGTAAAAGTCTATTTGAATAAAGATATTTTGACTTTGACTTTGAAATGCAGATGCAGGCAGCTTCCGACAGAGCCCTTTAGAAGTTTTTGGGGGAGGCCTATAGAAGATTTTCGGCTAATGATGATATGTTTAAGCTTTAATTATCAGAACAGAAACTAGGTTAGCGCATGTTAATCGGTAAAAAAAAATACATAAATATCCCATTTGTTACTTAAAATAACAAAAAAAAGCTAAGCGCGACTATAAGAAATGTAAATCCTTTGCCTGTTGCTCCGCAAGTTGAGCCGCAGTCGGATAGATAACAACACTTCGAAGACTTGTGTGTTGTGTGGACGACTCGATACGCCGCGTCGTGTTGCTCCTTTGTACAACACTTCCCTGACTTTGTTGGTCATTGTTGTAGCATGCACTTTTTTCTTGTCGCACTTTTATTGATAGATTTTACTTGCCATTGTATGCTACTGTTCATATAAAGCTAAAAAGTTTGCTTGTTTGGTTGAATTCTTTTTGCGTTTAATAATATAGTACCTGGATGACCGAGCTTTGCTCGTTTTTTTTTTTTAATTGTGTTTTTTGGAAATTATATTTAAGTACGAATTACTAATAAAATGATGAAATATGAATAATGTTACTTAACAACGCCATCTGCTGTTATGTCGTTAAAGCAATTAGTTGCTCACAAAAAATAGTATTATTATTCGCCAATAGATGTCAGGAAGAGTCATATTTTTCAGTTGACTTTTGTTATTTTTCTTCCAAATGACATTTTATAAAAATGATTCCTAGCTAGATCGATTTATCGCCCCCGAAACCCTCTATATACTAAATTTTATGAAAATCGTTGGAGCCGATTCCGAGATTCCAATTATATATGTATATATATACAAGAATTGCTCATTTAAAGATATAAGATTTATCGGGAAATACTATAGGTTATAAATCATCAAGCAACGGCCAATAGTAGAGGAGCAGCAACAATAAATGTGGCAAAAATGGTGAAAAAATTTTTTCTTCACAAGTCATAATTTATGCGCTTGTGAGCAACAGATAGTGAAATTGATTTATTAAACATACACATATGCCTATGCTAACGTTCTGTTCGCGAGCCATATATCAGATATATGAGTTTCATATATAATCGAGTCATACCTCAGTCCACCACGCTGGCCCAGTGCGGTCGACGGACTATACAATAAATTTTATTAGTGCAGTTTTCCTCACAATGTTTCCTTCATCATCATCATCATCATCATCAGCCCAAATACGTCCCACTGCTGGGCACGGACCTCCTCTACAACTGAGAGGGTTTAGGCCTAAGTCCACCACGCTGGCCTAGTGCGGGTTGGCGGACTACACACCTAAGAAATTCCTAAGAACTTTTAGGTGTGCAGGTTTTATCACGATGTTTTTCTTCACCGTTAAAGCAAGTGATAATTCATTGTGAATACACACATAACTTGGAAAAGTCAGAGGTGTGTGCCTGGGGTTTGAACCTGCGACCGCCGAAATTCTCGACCGCGCGCCTAAACCTCGAGGCCATCACTGCTTCCTTCACCTTGTTCCTTTTTCCTTCACCGGTAAAGTACCTACGTGATGTATTTATGAATGTATGTAGTTTCGAAAAGTCAGAGGTGTGAGACCGTGCCCCTACTCCTGAAAACCATCTCGCCAGCTATAATTCCATATAATTAGGGCAGAACGCCGTTTCCCGGTCACATTTCCAACCCGTGTCCTGAGAATTTGCTAACGGAACCCATAAAATTTCACATGGAATTCGGCACCTCCCGATCACAAATTTAAATGAATTAAAACGGCAATTTTTACCTTACAATACTATAATTCTGCTGAAAATCAGACATGTAGATATTAGTAAAAACATCCAACAGTCACTATACACCAGCTTGCGAAACGAGACGCCGCAGGTTCGATCCCCGCACCGTTGTTTGTGTGATCCACAAATATTTGATTCGGGTCTGGGTGTCTGTGAGACTGAAAAGTCTCTCGTAGTTTCTGATACCCACGACACAAGACTTGTGTCATAGTGTGGGGTCAGAACTATGTATGTGACTGTTGAGTGTATTTAGGTATAGGTACTCAAAATACAAATTAGAAACTTTTATTAATCCCAGCATTCAGAATTTAATAATAGCGTCCCCCTATGCACTGTCGAGTTCAAAACCGAACCCTTTGATAAAACATCAATCACAAAAAATAAACAAAGAGAGTCGCGTGCTCGCCATCTCTTAATCCTTTAAAATTTGCAATCACTGGGAATGGACAGATGGCCGGGCGCCCACGCTCGCAGGGGCGAGATCAATAGTTTTCCCCACGGGAGCCCTGTGGCGTTATCGATTTCTCGGACCCCATACCTATGTAGGATTATAGAGGGGTTGCATGCTATGTATCAGAGGGAATGAATAATGCGAATTGTACATAGGATTCGAGATGTGTGAGATTTTAGCACAGTGTTATGGAGTGGGCTGTGAAGTTTTGTTTGAATATTTTCAAATTTTGGAAAAATATATTAAAAATTCACACTTATACTGAACTCACTGCTGGATCTCCTAAAGGGGTAGGCAGAGATGCTTTTTTGCGTCCATATTTTGTTAGATTTGTTGGAAATGATTTCTATGTATTTGCCCAAAGATGGGCATTTGGTCTTACAGAGTATGTTTATAAGTGGACAAAAACTTTTTTAAAGTCAAAGATGATAGCTACTAACAGACTACTGAAATTTCGTTTAAAGTTCAAACCTTGGCTTCTAGTATTTGGCGTTACAAAGTACCTTATAGTGTCTGCCGGAACTTAGCGCGTGGTGCAACCAAAATTGGGTTCCAAAAAATAAAAAATAAAACTGCATTATAATATTTTTTTGCAGCTTAATATTAAAGAATGAATGACTAATGAATGAGTGAATCCACTATTTTTAGAACTATTTTAAAGTAACGATTCTTTGTTTTCGTGTAAATCTTACGAAAACTCAAAATTGCAGTTTTTGCTCACAATACGACTAGCTTTTATTCACCATAAATAAAGGCTTAGGCAGAGCGTAGTGGGAGATGAGACGCTCAAATGTAATTAATATTGATTTATTTGGAAAAAGGATTACTTAAGCAAACGGGAGTTTTTTGAACTTCTTTAATAGGATACAAATATTAAATCAAACACATTTTATTTATTTCTGGAATTCACACTTGAGTATAACTCAAAATATTTGCAGATTTTGTCACTCCGGATTCAATAACAATATTCCCTGTAGGCAATCTCTTGTAAAGTTCTTCAGCAATACGAACTGGAGGACCACGTATTCTTGTAATTTGCTTCGGGTAAACAAACATTTTAAAAGATATATTAACATTCGCAGGTGTCGTTATGAAAACGGCCCTACAAGACTTGTACATACGACCACCTCCAGACAAATAATTCATTACAAATTTGCGAATATAGTCCACTTGCGAAAAATAATGACCGATGTCAAATGTAAAAGTCAAATTGCTTTTTTTCCTTTGTTCCGCAAGGAACCGGCTAAGGTCGAAGACCATGCTGCCAAGTCTTAAGTATAGTATTCGTGTTACAAAAGGTGTGTTCCTATTTACACTACAAGCACTGTACGGTGTGAAACCATTCCAGAATGTTAGTTAATAGGTTAAAAAAAATACTTTCATTGTGACGATTCAAAAGAACATGTAAAAGTATATTTGAATAAAGATGATTTAGACTTTGACTTTGACTTTGTAAATTAGAACGCATCCATAATATTTTTATGTTGGCAGCACTGTATAGACTTAAGTATTGTCTCTTGTCATTACTCATTACTCGTCATTATTGAATATACGTCCGCTCATACTAATCGATCAACAGTTTTTTATTGATTTTCAACCTCAAATATTAACACAGTATATTGTGAAATTGTTCCTTAAAGTGAGCTATACTGGTAAATGTCTAAAACAGAACGCGGTCTGGCATCCATGTCACCTTATTTCTGGACGCGACCACTCACGCGAATCCCGCGATCTAAGCGTTGAAAGCACCTTATCTCAAAAAATTGATAATGTCAGTGCTCACAATATTTAATGATGACGATTTATGAAGTTATATATTTCCCTATAACACTGCATCAGTGTATTGTCACCCTATAACGGAACTATTTTCTTCCCAGTATGAACACAGTATAGTGGTCTTATTGGTCACCCAGTGAAGCAGTGATGGCCTTGAGGTTTAGGCGCGCGGTCGAGAATTTCGGCGGTCGCAGGTTCAAACCCCAGGCACACACCTCTGACTTTTCGAAGTTATGTGTGTATTCACAATGAATTATCACTTGCTTCAACGGTGAAGGAAAACATCGTGATAAAACCTGCACACCTAAAAGTTCTTAGGAATTTCTTAGGTGTGTAGTCCGCCAACCCGCACTAGGCCAGCGTGGTGGACTAAGGCCTAAACCCTCTCAGTTGTAGAGGAGGCCCGTGCCCAGCAGTGGGACGTATTTGGGCTGATGATGATTGGTCACCCAAAAATTTCTTAAGTGTGTAGCCAAACCGCACTAGGCCAGCGCGGTGGTGGACTAAGGCCTTAACCCTCTCAGTTGTAGAGGAGGCCCGTGCCCAGTGGTGGGACGTATACCTATGGGCTAATGATGATAATTAAAGTGGTCTTAATGTATTACGGAATAGCCAAAATACATATTGTCTACAAATGCATAAAGACGGAAACACATTAAATATCTAATTTAAATATTGACGAGAGCATTCGATTCCCGCACCGAGACAAATGTTTGTGTTAACCACAAATATTTGTTTCAGGTCTGGGTGTTTGTAAGACCGAAAAGTCTCTCGTACTTTTTGATTCCTACGACACAAGATTTGCGCCTTAGTGTGGGGTCAAATCTATGTATGTAACTGTTGTATGTAATTATTATTTTCGGCGACAAATATGCCGGCATAGATGTGTCGATTAGTAAGTGTCAACCGCAACCGTTCTAATTAGTCGATATTAGCTTCAGATGACACTGCATTCATCAGGTATTAATGCGGCAAAACTAACTTACTTAAAATAGGAACTAAAAAAGGGTAGCTTTACATAAAATTTCAAATAGAATTTCTGCTTTAAAATTCGGACTCAACGGATTCGCAAAATAAAATACGTAATAAGAAATGTAAATAGAAATATACAATATATGAGTGACAAAAGTGGAAAATAGTTAGCCACCGCGAGGACTACACGACGCGAATGAAATTAGAATGAATGGACAGGGATGTAAATACGTCACTTGGGACCGGTCTCTCACACTTAATTTTTTACCCAAGTTTTATACACATGTTTTGTGGTGATTCTGCTTCTTTGATTAATCGAGATGCCCAAGACTTGATTCTCAAGTTTGGCAAAATGTTATTGGATTTTCGCCATTAAATTCTATGAGAGACAGAGTATTTGAAAAGATATATACTCAGCCTAAAAAGATATGGTTAAGGTAAATGTCAATAGATTTTCGTAAGGGTAAAACTTAGTTCAACATACACACACAAAGATATAATATTTTAAGTATATTTATTAATATGGACACTCTCGGATACTCCAGAAATATTTAATTTTTATTTATATGTATTCAGCAGTATTCATTCATTCATTCATACCTATGCATATGACGTAACTAACAGTGAGTGGCTTCGCTTCCACATATTTGCTCCTTTCTTGAAATATGTACCCTAGATCGTCTCTCAAGGTCTTATCTATCTCCATACCATAAATCGAACAAAACGGTCCAGTTTAGGCATCAAAGCATAACAGACTAAGTTACTTTCGGCATTTTTATTCATCAATCAATAGTATAGAGTGAAATCGTAAATTAAACATTCATAATAATTACTAAAAAGCAGTGATGGCCTCGAGGTTTAGGCGCGCGGTCGAGAATTTCGGCGGTAGCAGGTTCAAACCCCAGGCACACACCTCTGACTTTTCGAAGTTATGTGTGTATTCACAATGAATTATCACTTGCTTTAACGGTGAAGGAAAACAACGTGATTAAGCCTGCACACCTAAAAAGTTTTTAGGAATTTCTTAGGTGTGTAGTCCGCCAACCCGCACTAGGCCAGCGTGGTGGACTAAGGCCTAAACCCTCTCAGTTGTAGAGGAGGCCCGTGCCCAGCAGTGGGACGTATTTGGGCTGATGATGAATAATTACTATTAGTTGTCCGCTAACCCCCACTAAGCCAGCGTGGTAGATTAACTAACTCCTCTCACTGGTAGCAGAAGTCCGTGCCCAACAGTAGATAAATAAATAAATACACCCAACAGTCACATACATAGTTCTGACCCCTTAAGATACGAGTCTTGAGTCGTAGGTATCAGAAACTACGAGAGACTTTTCGGCCTCACAAACGCCCAGACCCGAAACAAATATTTGTGTATCACACAAACATTTGTCTCGGTGCGGGGATCGAACCCGCGGCCTCTTCTTTCGCAAGCTGGTGTCTAACCAACTGCGCTACGGGGCTGACAACAATGGAACTGATAATGATTTTTTTGATCGTCAAAGCGCTCGTTTCGAAGTAGCCAAGTTACTCACATAGATATCTCTAATACTAAACCTGACAAACGCAGAGCAGCTCTCAAATAAGAAATACGGGTCTCTGGACCGTTTCAGCGGGTTTTTTACCTGACTGAGCTCAGAATGGTTAGTAATGCCGCCCCAGGCAACGCGAGAGTACAAAGATTTTTTTAATTCAACCAAGCTTTTATGCTAGTGATTAAAAACAACTCACATGGATAAAACACACGAGGAAAGACTTTATAATGCGTTTCTTTTCTAAGTTCCAAAAATAAAACGCTGCTAGTGTTTTTACTAGGAACATTCAAGCGATTTTTCAATTGATGTTCTGCATTTATAGTACACATACATACATACATAAACTCACGCCTGTATTCCCCGAAGGGGTAGGCAGAGGTGCATTTCTGCACCCACATTTCGCCAGGTATGTATCAGTCCCACGTAATAGGGGGCGAGCCTATTGCCGTTTTTCGGGCACAATTCCAGACTCCGTGCTGCTACTGAGAATTTTCCTAATGGAAAAACCCAATAACACTTTGCCCGACCCGGGAATCGAACCCAGGACCTCTAGATCGCTCGGCACATACTTGTACCGCGAGACCACGAGGCAGGCATTTATAGTATTATGTTATATATTTTGGTGAATGTCGTATGGTCTAATGTAAAGTGATTAAACCAGCTTATTCACAATAAACTATTAAACTGTACCATATTACAACAATCATTTTATCTTTTAGTCTTATTCTGATACTACTTTAGTGTCATTTTTCATAGGATACTCGAACACAAAGGTACATATTTGAGATGTACAAATTTTACCCTCTCAACTTACTCACTAACCATAACTGGATTTAACGTAATAAACAAATATTTTCTGTATCGTTAATCCCGCGGTGGGTGATCGAGAAGTACTAGGCTCGGTCCCTAGCAGTGTTACTTGACTTTTCCGTTTGAATAATTTCAGAAGCAACAGTAAGTTTGGAAAGTATTCGATTCGATAGATCGGCAATAGATTCACACCAATACCCCTCATCATCATCATCATCATCAGCCCATATACGTCCCACTGCTGGGCACGGGCTGTTACGTCCGCCTGACGGTGTGAACAAATAAGAACACAAATTCAATTTTACAATCGATTTATTAAAAAAATAAAAATAAAAAAAACTATATTTATGACTACACCCAGGGTGTGGATTCTTGGCACAGGAAAGCCTTCTGGTCTTAATAAACCCTATGTGCACTGGGGACTTAACTTTGGTCTTTCGATCCCGTGACGCGTGGGGGGGGGGGGGGGGGGTTCGTCGGTGATACTTCGTAAGGCCCTCAGCCGCAGAGGTCAGCTGGAGTCGATGGGCAGAAGCGTTGCATGCTCTCCCCTACGGCGGACGTGCCGCTCGTAGTTTTCAATCCGAGCGGTGGACCCCCAGTTTCCTGGAACGCGTCGAAACGACACTTGTAGCGCGAAAGATCCGACACCCAGGCACTAGACGAGACCAGGAATGGGCGTCGGCATCTTTCGCGAAGAAATTAAAAAAAATAGCGAAATGGAGTGGCGACATTTAGGTCCAGTTAAAAAAAATATATTTAAATGAAATATAGTTAAAATTCAAATATAATTAATAATTATTATTTAAATTAGGTCCGCCAACTCGCACTAGGCCAGCGTGGTGGACTAAGGCCTAAACCCTCGGAGGAGGCCCGTGCCCAGCAGTGGGACGTATATGGGCTGATGATGATTTAAATTACCCAACCCAGGATCAAACCCCAACTGATTATATGCCGGACGATCACCATTCCATGACGCGATGAGTACAAAAGAAATAATTACACTTAAACTTCTACACAAGTACAGGTAGTTACATATGATTACAACGAGCGAAGCAATGACCTTTGAAATTTATTTCGCCGGTACATCGAGAAATTTCTCTTATCTTAACATCACGCTAATCTAGAAAATAAATCTCACAGCTATGTGTTTGTATTACATTATATGAACTAATAAGAGGAAATATAGTTTGTGTATAACATTACCACAATTATAAAAATAACTGGCTTTAAAATCTAAACTAACTAATACAAATTTTCGGTGGCAATTTTTAATAGAATACTGATTACCCAAACTAAAAGCTTATTATTTACAAGTATGTAATTTAGTCCGCCAACCCGCACTAAGCCAGCGTGGTGGACTAAGGCCTAAACCCTCTCAGTAGTAGAGGAGACCCGTGCCCAGCAGTGGGACGTATATGGGCTGATGAATGAATGTATTTAAATTTAGAATTTTTACGAACAAAAAATACATATATTTTAGGATATAAAGTTCTTATTAAGATAACACACAAGCCACCGATATTAACAACATACGCGTGGAATACACAGTGGGAATTAATTATCGCGGCCATATTAATTTGGACTAAATTAATATTAGGTATAATAGAATGTTAATGAAGAAAAAACCGCGGCGAAACATATTTAAAACTTATCGGAAAGATTAAATAGATAAGGTTATATTTTACCAATTTTAAGATACTCGCTGTCACATTTCGTTACGTTGTTAAACCACTATCAAGAAATATACACAGCCATTGCAATTTTTACACTATTAAAAGGTTGAAGAAATCACTTGTTGGATAGTAATCAAATTAATCCAGACACGAAAAATCAGTTAACAGCAACCAAGCCAATATTGGAATTAATTACATTAAACTTACCAAGGGGGTTGAAAATGATGCAATCGGCTTTTAATTTCCTTTTCTTAATATATTTTAGTATAGCACTGGTTTTACTACTGTTTAAAAAATGCGGACAATTAATCACAATACGAATCACATATATTTAGTTGTCGTGCGGACTCTCTGGCGTCGAAATTTCTGATTCTCTCTCCGCGAATTCGTTCTTATATACGTTAGGTACTTGTTCGACCCGATGGTCGGCCTATTTCCTTCCTGAGGCGACAATGCGTACTGCCATATTCTAGATTGTTCCGTACGACATGAGACAGAGATATGAAAAGAACGGTATAACCGAAGCAAGTCACGCCACAACTACCCTCTATACTTTTGTAAATCCCTGTGGGACTGAGATAGCAATTATAGAAACGAGCGAGATGGAATCATTCGCAGGAAGTTGAACCGTCGACCGCTATTGTTTTTTTTCTCGAAATTTCTGACTGTGGCGTTTGCTATCCGATGTTCTAGAAAGAATTTGATTTCCGGCACCAACGAATACCTTATATGGTCGTTATGCTGCTATCGCTAGTTAAAGCGCGCGGTTTCCATTCAATTGTAACAACTGGTTATTTGTTTGTTTGTATGTAGTTATTATTTGTATTTATTTTATGTTTTTAAAACTTGTTACAACGTAACAGGGCCTCCTCTACAACTGAGAGAGTTTAGGCCTCAGTTCACCACGCTGGTCTAGTGCGAGTTGGCACTTTACGAAAAACATAATAACTAGCGAAACTTAGGTGTTGTAATATACCCCTACCTACCCTTTCGGACGATACTAGCATGTAAAAATCAGACTGAGTATATAAAATTTGCTTTATAAATTGACTTACTATCTTAGTAAATATATTTAAATATATGACTATATCCAGCCGCTTCCGAAAGAGCGCTTTGGAAGTCTTAAACCAAAACTTTAAGTAAAATAGTTTGAATTTTCGATCTGAAGTGCGGCAGACTAAATTGATAACGTCATAAAGTTAGTAAAACTAAAGTTATTATATATTGAAATAAGATACAGTTTTGATAATGGTGTAGTGAAACATATTTTCACAGAGAGCGGCAGAGTTTGCACATCAAAAGAGGGGTCATGAATTTTGGAAGGCGCGTACTAACGCTACGAGGCTTGCTACGGTTTACTTACTAGTGATGTGACGGCGCCTACGAAATAGTAAAAATGATGAATATTTAAATGTGTCGTTGTTTCGCGGTATTAGTATGTGCCGTGTGATAGAGGGTTTGATTACTGTGTCGTGTTTTTGTAATTAGGTTTTAACATAAAAAAATTAAAAGTAATCAAAAATATGTATGTATTTATTTAATAGATGTGTGTCAACATCTTAGCTTGTGATATTCAATAGTCTGTCTACTCGTATGCTATACTCCTATGTACGTATGTAAATTTCTTAAGAGAAATTAAGTAATTTGTACCAATAGGGGGTCTGAAACGGAAAAGTTTCGCCCCATATTACGTATGACTTAAAATACAAACGGCGTCACGTGGGTCCTGAAAAACACCTCAACGTCAGCGTGTATTTTTAATTATTAAAATTGGTTGTAGTAATACACCCACTTTTAAGCACGCATAGTTTGTAAACAGACCATGATCGAAAAGTAAGACAAGTTTATATTTACGGTGATTACAAACACATTTTCCTAACCATACGTATTACCTGTCTCAGTTTTCAACCCCGGTCTGTTTATACAAGGTATATTATTATTATTATTTTATTATTCTCAGCCTATCGCCACTGCTGAACGCAGGCCTCCCCAAGTAGGCGCCAACCATCCCGGTCTTGAGCAGCCCTTATCCATCCGCTACCCGCCATCTTTCTCAAGTCATCGGACCATCGTGCTGCAGGACGTCCTACACTAGATCTGCCTAAGCGAAGTCTCCACTCCAACACTTGTCTGCTCCACTGGCCGTCAACAGACATGGTCACATTGTTAGGTAAACATTGTGTTTGTAATTGAAGTCACATGGGACTGGTGGTTTTTTTCCGATAGGCAGAGATTGACATTATAAACAGTATGTTATAGTTATAGTAATATAACAGTAGACCGTGTATTCAGCAACTATTTTCTAACCATAATGAGCCAATAGCTATTCTGCCGTACCAGTGTAAAATATTGGGACTTAACTCAAAAAACTTTTTTGTTCGTTCTTAAAGCCGGTATAAGACCATAGTAATAAGCATGTTATTTGCGTCATACTTATTCTATGTTTATTATTTAATTGAATCATAAAATAACCCATTCATAAAGTTACGAGTATTTTGATGAAATGAAAGGTGTTTTTACTATTCTCATTAAAGCTATTTTTATGCGCATTAAGCGAATAGAAATGAATTTATTGTGAAGACCTTAATTAAACATTAATAGATACTATCCCATGCACCTTTTTTGTACCAGAATTAGAATTAAGTCGAAAAGTAAGAACATTTATTATATGAAGAAAATTCGTCGCGTTGATAATATAATTCTTATATAATTTCGACCAAGCACATTTAATTATGTAAGTTTTTTTACTCTGATTGAAAATTATTTTATTTAACTTGATCGTAATAGTAAATTAACCATATAAATGAAAAACAAAAAAATTCACCTTTACCAAATTTGTAGTACATCCCGTCTCTACGTCGTAGAGTATCGTAGCGGCGCTACGAGCTACGCCACTGCTCTCAAAATGTTTTCTAATATTACGTACATCCAGTCCGATGCAATATTTTTTAAACTACATTATAGAATATGTGAATTATTTGTCAGGTGTTCGGTTTTATATTTGTATAAAGTATTTATTTAAAACCGTGTATTTTTATTTTATATATTTCAAGGTGATAGTGTGAAGATTCTGTCTTATTTGAGTAGTGTAGATAAGACTTAAACTCTTTGCTATATAGCTGAAAAATATATAATGAAAAAAATATATATATTGGAATGTCTGTAATATTAAAATAACCGCTGTCCGCTTCTAGTAAATGCGTATGGATGTATACACGGTGCATATAGCAAAACACCTTTTTTACAATTTTTGTCTGACTGTCTGTTTGTTCCGGCTAATCACGGAAATGGCTGGACCGATTTTGACGAGACTTTTACCGGCAGATAGCTGATGTGATAAGGAGTAACTTAGGCTACTTTTATTTTAGAATTTTTAACTATTCCGCGCGATTAAAGTCGCGAGCACAGCTAGTTAAAAATATTTTGAAGTTAGTTATTTTATTTCACTAGGTTTATTTTGTTCCATACATAAAAAAATACTGCATTTATAAAAAGTCTCTTTAATAGCAAAATCCTAGTGTACAATGTAACATCATAAATCCTTCTTTCGTTAACACATTCTGAAGGTGTCGACGACTCCATACATCATGTGCTGTACTTTCGAGAAAGTGTGACGTCAGCTGGCACGTGACACCAATAAAGTCAAGGAAAATGTTACACTTTGTTGTTAGAGCTAGGCATGGCATGGAGTTATTTCTCTAAACTCACGCCTGTATTCCCGAAGAGATAGGCAGAGGTGCATTTCAACACCCATATTTCATAAACATCATCATCATCATCAGCCCATATACGTCCGACTGCTGGGAACGGGCCTGCTCTGCCATTGAGAGGGTTATTCTCTACTATTGAATAGGCCTTAGTCCACCACACTGGCCTAGTGCGGGTGGGCGGACTTCACACCTAAGAATTCCCAAGAACTTTTAGGTATGCAGGTTTCATCACTATGTTTAAAATATTTTTGTCAAAACTCTGATTTACGTTTTTTTTGCGAAATGTCAATGAACAATGCAAATTAAGTGTGCCCAAATAACTTCTATAAATAAAAGATCTGCGCCTACGATTTAAACACCTGTTAATCCAGTGGTCATCGCCCAAGTCACTTACTATCGTAAAATATGCGTCAACTTGTACCACAGTGGTCGGTGAATATAATTTTCCTAGAAATCTTCGAGTGACCTTTGAACCTTTTCTACGTCGTCAGTTCACTAGAAATGCAGATTAGTTCATTACATTTTCCGGAAACAAATAAAACTGCGATATTCAGAGTACTTACCTACATCAGGCGCAATATATGTGAAGCGAAAATAGAATTACTTTTCCTTTTTGTTAGCTTCAAATGCAGTAAGGTACAATAACTATATTGGTAGTAAGACTCAGAGACAGTTTATTTAAAAATACACTTCCTTGTATTTGCCGTCAAATTAAAGTAGGAGTGGCTATTTTTTTAAAATATGAAAGTCACATTTATACTCTTCCACAGAGTGAAATGTCTAAAAATAACGTGTAATTGCTTATTTTATGAGATAGTCTGGGATTCGTGTTACAGATTTATTTGAGAATTTTCAATTTTTCTGTAGTTGTTCATTGGTAGCGATGATGACTTAAATCATCAAAGAAGATTTAGAGCAGTCAAATAATAAGATCGATTCTTAGGAATAGCTCGATTTAATCATAGTCTTTCCTGTCATTTTCTGTGCTGTTTTAGATCTATTCTCCTTTCAGATAACTTCTGCGACTTTCGTATAATTTGTCTTTGTGAGGTCTGCTTTTGTGATGAAACCTGCACACCTAAAAGTTCTTAGTAATTTCGTAGGTGTGTAGTCCGCCAACCCGCACTAAGTCAGCGTGGTGTCATCATCATCTGGGTCTGCATTTGCAGTTGTGTGGTTATCGTTTGTGATTAAATTAAGTACGTGAAATAAAACGCACATCTTCAAACCAGTTTCTTTATTTCGTGTTCATCATTTTAATACAACATACAAGTAAATTTATCCTCGGATATTATTTATCAATTCTTAATTTCTAACTTATCTAAGATCTGAGTAACAATACGCATGAGTTGGGTGCTGAGCCGACAGTTGTCGGGGACCGGAAGTGGTACGATGCACCGGATATGGTATTATAACCCACGCTACGCAGATAGATACGAAACACAACAAACATTTAAATCATGGAATGTCCGACATTAATCAATTCCAAATATTACAATAAGCAAACGCACGAGAAATAAATAAAGAAAACACAAACTCATACACACATGAAATAACTTAAACGAAATGGAAGATGATTGCTTAAATTTTTATTTAATCGCGCCATCTTTGTGTGTCGCCGCATGATATGTATCACAAATTGAAGTCAACATAAACACTCATCAGATCTCTTAAAACTCTTTGTTTTCTTTTAAATACAATAAACGTTAAGAAAAAAAAGTCAATTTAAGTAAGACACCGCACAAAAATGACGCGCGAACAAACAAAACGTTAGAGGCGAATCCTTTATCTCAAAGACAATTAACATTATCAACTGCAAAATATGTAGTTTCTATATAATATAATTTCAATTTTCAAAATAAAACAGACTGAGTAATTATTTCGACAACCATCAACTAACAGATAACCTAATATTTTATTTTTATTATTACGTTTACACACATAGAAATAGCTCGAATTGAGACATACGATCTGCGTAGGATACAAGCTAAGAAATAAGGGGAGTGGATAAAATATAAGTTCATAGAGACCGAAAAAGATTTACAGAGACTTCCTTACACGATCTATGTTGGCCCGGCAAAGTAACTGTCCTTCGCCACAATCATGCCCGTTTTATTAAGTGCTTCTATGGAGAGCATTTTTTCTAAGGGATACGTAAATCGGAATATGTGGGCTTTCGAAAATTTTGTGTTTTACATCCAGAAAATGTCAAAGAATCAGTTGTCACGAAGAATGGAAATGACAAATGAGAAATCGAACATAATTTATAACTGTTTTATATTTATAAGATTTTCTGTTTTGTAGGCCTGTAGTATTAATATTCATGTGCAAGGAATTAAAGGAGTCTGGTAATTACTTGCCAAATTAATGCACTTTATGATGTGGGAAGCATATTTATAAAGAATTAGTAAAGCATTATTTTCTTTAGGTTAATTCTTGTACAATACCCACAATCCCTAAGTATACATATTTTTGAACCAGTGTGTATGGAATGAGATTGTGGAGGTATTTGCTTATGGCTTGAGAAAGATCATGTATATGTCTACTTTCTATGCCAAGTGCAGCAGCTTATACATGAAGGAAAGTCTCTGTAATATTCAAAACTGCACATTTCATTCAAGACCTTATATTCTTTCCTTACTATCATATGGCTTTAAATAAATGGAAAAAATGGGTGTATCCAAATAAACTAACTAAATAAGTTAATAGTACTCCAGTATAATAAGGGAGTTATTGAAATTATAGAGATCTTTATCCTGATCTTGTCAAAAAATGTTTTGGATACACCCACGAACGGATATTGTAATAAAACATGTTGTTTTTATACAATACACGACTAACCGTAGACATAGGCAAAGTGTGAAGGAGATAGAGCGAATGTGCGGCATGTTGTCTCTTTCTAGCATTTCGAATCTGCCACATCTAGCACTCTGTG
This sequence comes from Hemaris fuciformis, assembly GCA_907164795.1. Taxonomy (NCBI): domain Eukaryota; kingdom Metazoa; phylum Arthropoda; class Insecta; order Lepidoptera; family Sphingidae; genus Hemaris; species Hemaris fuciformis. The sequence continues at coordinate 3,086,276 of OU015452.1, forward strand.
TTCTGCACTGTGCGTACACTCATAGATTAGTTATTATAGAGCAGAGCTGCACAATCGCTTCTCCTGTCTACAACCGTCGAATTTCAAGGCCATTGCCCACGCTCTATGTCCACGATTCTAACTTAATGACAAACATATCTTAAACGCTAAATTAATCCAAACATGAGTGACTAGCGTCGATGCACACAATAAAATAATATATTATTATTAATAAATTACCGTTACACAGTTAAAAAATAATGTTACATCTATAGAAAACACGGATTAAATACTTAAGACGTGGCTTTCAACAACGGATTATGTTGAGGTTAATCGCTATTGCTAAGTCGTTTATTCTGTCTGAGTTATAAGTAGAGAAAACACATTTTATTTGATTTATATTGGTTCCATTGTTTGGAATCGTACCAACTTCAATATTAAGTGTACTATTTTAACATCGTTTTTAAAAAAAAAACTCCAGAAGATTAAAAATATGCTATTAAGGACAGACGCCCTTGATATATCTTTGAGAAATGAGATGAGGTTATGTTTATAGAAAAAATACTGCTTGTGGAAAATTGGACTAATGAATAACACAAATAGCCAGATCTGTTAAAATAATGTGGTTGATGTCTTGAAAGAATGTATTCCTTCCACGACAGTCTCTACCTCCACCGGTTATGTTTATTTTTCCCCGCAGTTTGTGTTCTGTGTCAAATGGCAGCAGTTCATTGTTTGCCTGTGAAGTTTCCTGAGCGGTCAGATTAAAGTTGCTCCAACTTTAATTAACTTCGCTGTAATCCGTTGTTAAAGCGGGCGCCACGTCAAACTGCTCTACGTCACTGCCGATCGACTGGTGACAAGCCGATTTTGGCTCAAGCACCGAATGTTCTATGCTTGCGAGCGTCTGTCTTTAAAACGTCATACGGGCTTGACGAGTCTTATTTTGATACTAAACTATGCTAGGAGACATTGTGTAAGGTTCTGAAAAGCTATTAAGCTCGTTACAATCTGTTTTAGAGTAAGCTTAGTTTAAATATTAAAAATAATTGCAGACTTCCTACAAATATTCACAATTGAAAATGAATGGTAACTGTGGTCCTTCACTTTGATTACTCTCTCATGTTTCCCAGCAAGATAATATCTACCTGTTCATCCATTTTATGAGATCTAATGAAGTAAGCTCGACAGCGAAATACGTCACCAATCAATCGGCGCTTATTCGATAAGCCATACGGCGTATAAGTGCAAAAAATAACATTAGTGCTGGGAATAAATTAAGTGGGTTGATGTCGATAAAATTTGGACGTGCTAGGTAAAGGCGGAAACAGGTGTGCCGATATATTCATCAGAGATCAGAACTGTCCAATACAATCTAATGTAACATGAACACTAAACAACTAAATAATTTGCCACGGTCCGGCCGAGTGACCTACACCTGTGTCAAACCTCAAGCAACGTACTGCGGCTACATTCATAATGTTCCGATTGTCAAGTGGAATGAGTGGACTCCGACGGGACCGTGGCAACGACATAATTTCACACATATTTTTGTTAAGTTAAAATTCCTACACAGATATAATCCTTAAGTATCGATTAGCATTCAAGTTCATTATGAAAAAATATATCATTGGAAATACTTTTCAACCTCTCTCCTTACTTTCAATCCATCCAAGAACAACTTAATTATGCATGTGACAACCGTTTTTTATAACTACTTGTTTATCCCTAACAACACTTTGGCAACAAATATTATTTTCTTTTTTTTTTACGCTTTTTTTCCATTCAAATTCAACATCATTGATTTTAACATTCCCACGGATTATTCCCGATCGATTTTCGACTTTTTCATCGTCTTTAAAGATAGAAGACAGGAAAGTTTCGACAGGAGTTGCTTATCCACATGTGACGTCACCGACGCTAGTTGATGGGCCGAGTTTTCCTTCTAGAAAAATTTGCCTACCAAATCGCCTTACAATTGGACTACCCCTCTCGACCCGCCACCAAGCGCCGTCAAAGCGAAACTAAGTTTACATGAAATAATAAACAAATGTCCTGAATATCAACTTTTTTTTTCGTTTTTTTTTTCTTTTTTTTTACTGTCATCAGTCTTAAAATTGAGTCACACCATCTAACTAACAAATGATGAATCCTTAAAGTACCTTAAACCATTGCTAGGCCTGAACTAACACGGAGTTTGTGAGGTTAAAATTAGGGAGTTACCATACTAGTACGAAGAAACACGTAAAAATTAGGCTTGACTTGCCATCTGCTTTTTGACAATTAGATTCTCACAATGTTACAGCAGAATGTCGAAATAATGTCACTACCTTCGTACTAACATGGAAGAGCTCGCAAGTGGAAGTAAGAACTATTATTAAAGGAGTAAATAGGTTAGTGTAAGTGTAGGCGACGATTTTGTTTCATTCTTGTTATTCCTTTCGTTCGTTACCCACAATTTATTGCGGTAAAATAGGAGTATGGGGCATCAACCATCTAAGGAAAAGGCGTCTCGACTGGTAAGGCTCTCGGGGAAACAGGTTGTCGCCCATTTATCACGCCGACACCGTTTCGGCGAGGGATCGACACTGCCCATAGCGCGTACTCTTGCCTACAGTCCGGACAAAGGTCAGAGCAGTACCTTACTACTTGTAATGAAACCGAGCGAACAATATCGACGCCCCACCGACGCGCTGCCTCGACAAGTGTGCAACAACATTAAGTGCACCATCCTTAACACATACATTAATGGTTTTTAGAGTAATCAACATTGAATAGTTTTCATTTTAATATTAATCTTAACACTAAAGAGTACAAAAAATAAAGGAAATATTATTGATTATATGAAAAACAACATAGCGAAAAACCATCGCAATTTTCATATAAGAACAACATTGATTTTTTTATCGTTTACAGTAACATTTTAAATTGTATTCACGCTTACGAAGTATAGATGTGAAGTAGCATTCACCCAGGAGTGACGAGCTCCTCGATTCATCTCGAGGGCTGGCGGGGACCGGAGCGCGCAACCCCGGCCGTCCGCAGCGCCTCATGCCATAACACTCGATAGTTTCCCTTCGATTATCCTCAAAGTATCAAAAATATCTGCTAAAACAGCCCTTTCCCTTAGTGAAAAAACTCGATAGAGTACAATTTGAACAGTCTCAAAGTAACTAATGAGTAGGTAACAATTACAAATGGGGATATGCACGAATTGGAAACATTATTGAAATCAACAATCATTAGGACGTAGTTAAAGCGATTCCTAGAGAGTTCTACAGTAACATCTAACCTAATTACCAACTACGTTACAATGTTATACGACGATACAGAGTTACACATACAAAATACCAGAGAGAGCCGCGCACGGCGACGACTTCTCCACTCCTCGAGATCGCTGTACAAAAATTCAAATCAAGTGTTACATTTCACACGTTTTAATTTTATCAAATGTTTACAACACATTCCATTCAAATTTAAGGCCACGGCGCAAAATGGTGTTTCAGTAGATTATAGTTACATTACTGATTTATAATTTATGTTCGTTTATAGATCTAATTACGGGCCTTATGTACACGAGAAGCGTGGAGCGCTGATGGTCGCTTCGTAGTTCGTAGGGACGACAGAAGCTTAGCGTGATCAAACCGCGGGGACGCGTGGACTCGCGTGAGACTCACTAGGGGGCGCTCGTGTCGCTGCCGGCCACGAACCGAGGCCGACTGCCGATATACAACTACATTCGTAAAAAATATCTACGACAGATCTGCACTGACGAAGCTCAGAGTACTTACACACTAACCTAACATAGACAATGCGACGTCTAAAAATACCATACTACGCTAATGTAGGATATAAATTTAATATTAGTTCATCATAAGCATTGTGTTCTTTTATAACTGGCAGGATGGCGTTTTAAAAGTGTGTAAAAATCGATTTTTTTTTTGTGTGTGTGGACATATTTAAGCATTTAAAGTACCTCTAAACTTACGTGCATACACATAATTATGATAACATTTATCTAAAAGCATCTCAATGGCGACTAGCTCCGTTTAGAAAGATTCCAAATTAACACGACATTTCCTACGATTGCAACCGCACCGATCGAATCCAGGCGAAATCGTCTAAGCGTTTGTAAACAACGCTGCATTAAGGAGATAACGTTATCCCGTTTCGATACAACATTGCTTAGAGAATAACCGACGGCTGCCGGCCTGACGATAACTCGCCCCTTCAAAATTTCCTATTAAACATTTTACTATCAACGCGTGAATAAGTTTGAATATTGTCACATATTCCAAATAACCTTCAATTTAGCTCACTAACCGTGCCCGTACTAACTTTAAACCTTACCATTTAATAAACATCATGATATGTCAAATACTACACCAGCGCACACCAAAACAATTTGGAATCTTTCCTCTTGTAAAAAATATTTATGATAAAAGAAATCACACATCTTATAAATACCTAACACACGAACTTAATGAAGAATATATGTTTGTCTCTGTCGTTCATAGAGAATGGGTGCGAGACAAAACATAGACCGAGTATTATATAAGTAGTAATCGTACCGCCACATTCCGATGTACGAGTACATAAGAGTAAAGAAATGCGCGCGAATAAATATATCGTATCCGTAACCTACCGTCAATATTTTAGTAGAATTAATATCATATAAAACACCTAAGAACCTAACATTATCGAAAACTTCACTTTTAAAAAAACTGTCATCATCGTGAATAAATAAACTGTAATATGCGAACGTTTCCAACTAACTTAAGCGACATAAAAATACCTTTTTACTTGTCTTTTATAATAAAATGTATCATAAATTCAAACGTGATTTAAATTTAAAACATTCAGCGTATTATTTCTCTGAGGATGGATGGTTTGTGCTCATATGTGCTTTGTTACTTTCCACCTAAATATACAACAATCACAATTTTTGAGATTTAGTACCGAGACGGACGTGGTCGCGATGCGCGCGTCTGTCGCGGCGCGGGCGTCTCCTTCCCTACACAATACAACGAATTTTCATTCAACACGCAAACACAACGTCAGTCATTTCAATACAGTTAAATGAGACATATATTTCAAGAAAAAATACATCAAAAATCAAGTGAAATACCAACATTCTGTGCAATCACTAAAATTATTTTTTTTCATATATATAATATAATTTAATGAATCAATCAGCGAATCAAACAACAATGACGCACCACCGCCGCGATACACGGAAGCGATGACTTTATATATTATCAAAATATATAGTGAATGAACGAATACAATTCCTGAGCAAATATGCTTACGAGATGTCAAGTGATGGATGAAGCGGCGCCTGCACTAGCAGCGGCGGCAATAACCATACAATACTCTAACATCGATTATAACTACCTTGATGAATACATTAACAGGTGATTCATAATATAACTGTCACAAAATTATCGAATTTCTCATGCCAAAACAATGTATTAGTGAATACACATACAACTACCGATATGAATAATGTAAACCCTTATAAATCGACTCTAATCCTGTCAAATTCGGTTGTGGTACAAGTCGGGGCGCTGGCTCCCGGCTGTGCTGCACGATCCTAGCAACATGTACCGCGTAACACCTTATGTTTACTATCGTTGATCATTTAGTTTTCATTATAAAAATACTTTCTCACACTAGTACGTGTCCCTTTCTTTTAGTACATATCCCGGCGTCCCTTAACGCTACATCTACTAACATCGTTTAATCTAATGTTATTTACACACGAATTTCTGTACACTTCCTGGCGAGATGAAGAGAAAATAATATGAGAACAGTGGAAAGATACGGGAACGATGAGGCGAAAGCTTGAAATTTCATCAATGAGCAAGTCTCTTCGTATCGTACATAGCGACAATGACGGAAAAATTGCGAATCAGAGTGCCTTCAGGTAGCGCGATTAAATGGAACATTAAATCGAATCGATTTATTCGACGACTCCACGCCGAATTATCGATTAGAACACACTGGCTTGAAAATTTATTTATGCGACTTTACATATGTGACGTGGGTAGTTATAAAATGAAAATGTGAAGGCAGACTAATGTAACCAGAGACAATTTTGTATCAGCAGCAGTTGGAATGGATGAATTTACGTAACTGTAATAAATCGTTGATGAATAAAACAAATCCGACGTATCCCTTAAATGTAGTTAGAAAAACTGCTGTGTATAAAATTATAAACGTACTTAGTAAGCTTAGCTTGTGCTTACTTCTAGTTGCTAAGTTAGTAGTAAAAATGTTCCCTAGTTTAATTGACTTGGAAATATTGGTTTTGTTAGCGCTTCCTTTTCAAGCCGTGTTCTTTGTCACAAAGGGGAACTGCAGATTGGGAATAGGCTTCTATCAAGTAGAAAAGTAAGGCTTAGTTGGGATATAGTTCTTAGATTAGATACAGAGTACTTACACACGAAGAATTTTAACCTACCGTCATAAGAATTTTTATTTTTTATAACAAGAGTCATAGAGTTAACTGGATCAAGGTATACCGCCTAATCATTGAGAAGCCTTTGATTTTAGTATTCAATTAAAATAAATAAAAAACGAACCTGTTTTGAATGTTGAAGAATAGTTAAGCTCACGGTGTGTATTTTTCTGTATAATTGGCAGTGGTAAAGCACTTGCTGTGGTTGTAATGACTGATTTATTAACTCTAATGATTCAACACTAAATACATCATTAGAATGTGTAGAGTTGTAGTAAAAATACCAAAATAGTCTAGTATAGTTTCAAGGCGTAGTGTAGCATCTTAGGATATGTGTCTCAAGTTTCTAATTTAACTAACTCGCTCGGCGCTTCGATACTAAAGCAGTACTTACGAATTCCATGCCAATATTTTGTTCCCGACACCAACTGTTCACGCACACACATAAAATAAAAAAGGCACACACACTAAGAAGTCTATGCTAAAGAATCTTGAATAATTGTTTGGGTTTTGTTGGAATAGCGCCATCTATTGATTCCATTTAGGAATTTCAAGTGATTTGTGGATTTAATATTAAGAAGTATTTTTCGTGCACTGCTATTATTTTTTGTGTATTATTTGTCACGTGTGATTTCCATAGGTGTTGTAATATCCAGTTTGTCAGTGGAAAATCGTTTTATTGATATTTTGGATTCATTAGCACAAACATGCAATTTACTATGTTGTAGTAATTTTAGTGTAACCAAAATAACTACAACCAAGCTACCAAACTACTAATTGGGCAAATAAAAATAGAAAAATAAAATAAAACACACTGTAAAACTGCAATGAACTGGTATTATTATAAAAAAAGCATTATACAACAAAAATAATTCAAAACAAAACGATGTACATTAATTTAAAGAACAATTGTTTATACAAATAATTAAAAAAATAATATAATAATTATAACAACAAACATCGACAAAATATATTTAAAGAGAAAACATGTTTCAAATTTTAATCAGTCAGATTTTGAAATGCAATTTTTACGAACGAATGTTTCATCGCAGAGCGTCCTCCCGCCAATACATTATGCAAAAATAAATCAAATTAAAATAATATTAAAATCGAGAACGAAAACTATTTTGTTACTAATCAAACTTAAAATATTGTTTCCTGTTAAAAATACCTGTCAAAAATTGAACATTAAAAAAATCATTAAAAAGTATTACAAACTTAATTGGGTGAAGATATAGTTGTCATAATTTCAATATCCTATTATAAAATTTTGATACACTATACTATACTTAATATAAATACAATAAGTGAAATAACGTCAATTAAGTAAAAGCGTAATTCAATTTCAAACGTGGCTTTGGGAATCGCAACAGCAATTTTAAAGATTCTCTTTGATGCGGTGTAATGCCAAAGAATTGTGGCTCTAGTCTAGAACGCAATTCGCAATCTAAATTTCCCCTTGCAATTCCCAAAAAAAAACACATTCAATTAAATCTACCAACAATACTAGCGTAACCTCAGTTCTAAGAGACGAATTAAAAAACATATAAAAATAAAATCATTGGTAATTTAGATGGAACGGTGTGATCATGCAATTCTAATTAATTCGGCAAAACAAACTGAGGTGAAGCGGGTGCTACGGTCCGATAGTATTAAAAATCGATTGCATCAGTGGATTAGGTGAGGCGCGCTCGTCGTCTATCTTAAGATAATTAGGAACAGGGCAGTCTATAATAAAATCATTGGTGATCAATCACTGAATTTTGGACTATAAGATGCGACGGGCTGCGACTCAGTTAATCCAGTGGATTGAGCATTAACTATTTAGTCGAAGGCGTGTCGGGACGTACGGCGCGCAGCGGCAGCGCAAAACAGGGAAACAATGTGGAAAACATGAAGAATTGAAAAAATCCATGATTAGTGCGGAGACACATGCGGGGAGATGTGACAACAGCGAACGAGCTGCGAACCGAACGCGCATCGCGTCACGCACTAATGACGAAATTAAAAACGTTTCAGATAAACCTATGATTAATCAGCGTATTGTACATATTTACAAAAACATTAAATATCACTTATAAAATCACAACATGAATGTATGGCACACGACGCACAGGTATGCGCGGGCCGAGGGCGCCACCGTCTCCGACACGCTTTCAATATCTCCATACAGATATAGGAATATCACCGAAATAACTCGTACACTTAAGTTAACTAATACAGATCAATTTATTAAGAATGGACACCGGCCGCGTCCGGGCTCAGATCTCCTCATTGTCATAATAGATTCAGTGAAAAAATACTAGAAAAAATACATTACCAACTAAGAAAAACCAAAAAAACGCTAATGAAAAAAAATCGAACTAAAATAATTCTGCTAACACACTCAAACACACGGTAATGGAGTAAAAAAATAATAGCGTAATATTCGTAAAATACAGAAATAAAAAATAGTAAACGTTACATGCACCGTATAATACTACTGCTACAAAAATATTTTTCATAAAAAAATATCTTACCAGTATAACAAATGTGTATAATTATTTTGTATATAGCGAGCAGCTTATAATACTCCAGTAAGCAAACGCGCATCATCACGCACCTGAATGTTCACTTTCTCAAAAAAAAATATCAATAAATTCAAAGCTAGCGAGACGACCATTTCCTAAAATGCTCTACTAGTTACTACCTTGTCCGATTCCTAAGACTTACAAATACTTGTATAAAAACGAACAATATTATCAACCAAAGTATTACTAATCGATATAAAAACAACATGAACTAAGTGGGTTCTCAGTGACTAGGCGGTAATGCGGAACTGATAAAATTTGTCTTTAAACATAAACCTAACACATGGTTAACCAGAAATTCATAGCGGTAAATCTAAAATGCTTTATAATCCTCAATCGATTACTAGATCAGAATCGGAGCGACCAGTTTGAGTTCTACAAAACATTTTTGATAACTTATGAGCTGTGCGTTTTGTACATACAACGCGACAGCTCGCCTCCAAAGGGTCGGTGAAAGTCATTGTGGCTGTTACTGAACGCCGCAGTCAACTTTGTCATTGATAAAACCCCTAACATCACTTTTCCCTACAATTTTGCAACTATAAGTTTGGAGGGTAGTAACTAAAGATTGTCCATCAGTAATCAATTTAACACTTATCTAATAATAATGTAACAACTTCTTATTTAGATTTCCATAATCATATTTTTTTTCAATCGACACAGAATAAGTGCTAATTAAAAACAGGAAGTGCAATTGTGCCGTAAAATAATCCTTAAGTCTAACAACAATACCGATTGATGTTCTCTTATTACGTTAAAATCACACGCTTAACGCCTAACAATTTGTTAAGTAATAATATTTAAAATATTGGTCCAACAAATGGGCTAAATAATACAAATGCCCTTAATATTCATCCCTAATTTAACGATGTGGGATATGAAAAAATATTATTTAATAGATCAAAAAATGATAAAGGTCCGAGAACACCGCTCCTATACGTTCGGTACGATACAACGGAATAATTTATCCGCCAGTGATTACTCCAATAACAATGTCAATACTACAACTAATCTCATTATAGTTTCGTTTAGAAATAATTCATACAGAGATCTCGTGCCAAAAGTGGAATTTTTCCAACGTTAGCGAGACTGATCACATCGAGACAGCCGAAAATCACGCACGTAATAAAATGAGTTCAACGGTAGCCCGTTCCATTGTCACATCGAAATATACTCCGAAATTGACACGTCCAGCGAGAGAAGTTATCGCGCGAATCTAGTTACGTTTATAAGTATTGATTTTTGGCCTTGTCTGTCATTCTGATCTCCGGTGCTCCGAACGCGCTCACATGCCGATGGGCGGCACTTGCACGTAGCGATAGATGTAAAGCCTGTAGTCTTTGCTGGCGAGCACCACCGAGCCGTCGTCCATGAGCGCCACGTCGAAGCACTGCGCATGCTTCACTTTGCTCTCTAAGGCGGACACCAGCTGCCCGTCCTGCGTGAATATCGTCAAGTTGAAGTTGTTGTGATTATCTGCGATCAGGATCTCGCCGGCGGCGTTGATGCCTACTCCGATCGGATAGTTAGTGACTCCCTCGCCACCAATCTGACGCAAGTATATGCCCTCATAGTTGAAAACCTTCACGCAATGTGCGCGGTTGTCGCTAATGAAAATTTCTTGTTTATCATTGACAACGACTCCATTAGGGAATTCCAAGTGTTTGGAACAACCGAATTTCTGGAGGACATTTCCGATTTGGTCGAAGATGATGACGCGCATTACTTTGCATTCGACGACGACAATGCGCCCTTTGTTGTCGACAGTGACGCCACGTGGGTGCTGCAAGATGTTTGCGCCGAACTTACGCACAAACTGTCCGTATTGGTTGTAGATCTGGATCTGGTGCGTCGGTGATCTTTCTGTCACGATGATATCTCCGGAAGTGCGGACTACTGCCACTCTATTGGGGTACAGGAGCTGTCCGTCTCTTTTGCCGCATTCGCCGAACTGGAATTTGAAACGACCTTCCTTGTCGAAGATCTGAATTCGGTGGTTATTGGTATCGGCGACAATGATGTCGTTTTGAGCGTTCACGGCTACACCGCTGGGTTCCGTAAATTGACCTTCCATAACTCCAAATTCTCCAAACTTGCAGTGATAAATCATCTTCTGTCGCTTAATTTGAGACTTTGGCGGGAATATGGCAGTGGAGATGAGTTTGCTCGTTAAATCCATGATGGGATCTGTGTGTGTGGTAGCCGTAAGTGAGTACGGATCAGTGGTTGTAGGGGGAAACAGCGTGTCGCATCCGCCATTTGACCACTTTTCGTAAGGATTGAGGCCATTCAAATTAAGGTCTCCTATGGCCGTCGAGAAGGGCCCGAGGCTATTGGCACTGTTGAATCGTTTCGAGATTATGTTCGATTCGAATGGTGAGGTTGACTGGCTAGTTGGGCCTAGGAGTCCATTGGTGTAGGGGCGGTCTAACACGCCATTAAGCCCTGTAGGTAGGTGAATGCCTCCATTTAGACTTCCGGAGCTTCCGTTCACGCTGCTGCTGCTAGACGAGGAACCGCCATTCAGAAGAGATCCGTTCGTAGGGCGAGCAATGGGCGGTTGTTTAGTAGGCCCTAAGTTCGCTTCGGAGCTTGATCGTACATATCCGAAAGTGTTTCGCACACCTACTTGAATGGCTTGGTAGTTCGAGACGAATTCTAATTCACAAGCTGTTTGAACGCTCTGCTCAGGATTGGAGCTCATCAGTGTTTGTAGTTTCGTATCTATGAGTTTCCTGAACATAAGAATCTCCGCAATGTTTGCGCATTTTGTGAGTCTGTCTACGAAATCGCAAGTTTGATAAATTTTGTCGATGGTTTCTTGTGCTTTTTGTCCGACTACAGTGAGTGCTATCTGTTTCGTGGAGAATACACTCTCAAGCTCCTTCAGCAACTCTTGCTTGCGCTCCTCGAGCATAGAGCGGTAGAATTGGAACGTATCATTGATTTCATTTTGAGCTTTGTGATACTGGACTTGCAATTTGCCAGCTGAATGTTCAAATGACTTCACAAGATGCCTTATTTCAGTGGCGCGAGTTTTCGCCTCCGTCACAGCTTGTTGCATCAGTTCCAGTTGTTTGGGTCCGGCATCGGACAGGTGCTCACAGTCGTGTAAAGTCGCCGGGTGCTCAATGATTGTGCATTCTTTGCACACGGGTACGGAGCATGTACGACAGAAATATTTAAGAATATCATTCTTGTGTCTTGGGCAAAAAGCGGTTTTCTCGCCGCTTGTCGTTAATGTCGCATTGAGCAAGGCTTTGTCGTCTTTCAGGTCCGAGAAAGTGAGGACTCGATGGCCCTCGAAGCAGTGCATGAATTGGTGCGCCATGACGCAATTAGGGCAGAGGAAATTGGCGCAGTCGACGCAGCGAGCAACGGCGTCGGATTCCTTTGATTTGCAACCGGTGCAGCGAGCTATCGGCGAGGTAGATTGCCGGCCAGGAAGCAAGTCCGCGTCCTGCTCTACGGCTGCAGCTATCACCAAGTTGGTAAGTAGACTGGGTACGCCTCCTGATGGCAGCTGGGTGTCTACGCGGCAAGTGACGCAAGTGACTTTGTCTGGGTGAGTCTGCTCTCGCTCAAGACAAGCGCGGCAGAACGTGTGAAAGCAGTGAAGTACTTTGGGGTCGACGAATGTCTCTCGGCAGATCGCGCAGGCAGTGTCGAGACCGTCGCACTCGCGAAGGTCACATACGGCGGAGTCGCTCGCAGGGGGCGAGGAACCGCTGAGAGTTAAGGGCGATATGGAGCCACGCTCCAGCGAACCTATTGAGTTGGCACCGGGCAGCGACTCAAGGGACGGGGTGCGTGAGGCCATCTTCAGGAAACCGGCATCCCTGCAACAAGGAAAACATCACTGTTAGATGCACAAAATATTAAATCACAATGCTGTGTTGGAACTTAATTGATCATTCGTATAGATGGAGAATGATTAATCAAGTGATCTGAAACGAAATTTATTATCGTCATATAACAAAATCTTTAAATTGTTCACAAGCTAGACGTAACAAAATCGAACAACGCGTCGCAAGTAGTGGCGTAAAATAAATGCAACAAACATTTACGCAAGGCCTGACCTCACGGGAACATGCCATAAAATAGTGAAGCTTTGCTCAATATTTTCGTGGTAATTTACGAAGCGAGCGTAACTTGCCGGAAGGATCTGCACGTTGTACCAAAATCATCAATAATGGCTAAACTGCAGGCTTTGCTGGGAATGTTGAGGGGCGCGATGCAGTTTCTAAAAGCGGCGTTGCCATGGCAACGGCTAGGGCGAGTAAGGGGATACTCTGCCCGCTCAAATTAGAAGACGGGGAATTTATTTCGACTCCCCGTTTTTACCTTAGGGGAGAATATTTGTGAGGTGAACGGCCTCTTGCCGCTGAAATTCGTGTTATGAACTGCGTCTTCCCTTCTCTATGTGATTCCGTTATATTTGTGCAGAACATTCGAGATGTTTTGCGAGAAGTATCGATCGCGAGTTCGTTTTATTATGCTTATTTTTTACTTTTGGGATCATTTCTATTTATGACGACCTATTCTATTATAACTTAATATGTCAGAATAAGACTTTTTAATGAAAAAAACATACATACATACATAAACTCACGCCTATATTCCCCGAAGGGGTAGGCAGAGGTGCATTTCTGCACCCACATTTCGCCAGGTATGTATTAGTCCCACGTAATAGGGGGCGAGCCTATTGCCGTTTTTCGGGCACAATTCCAGACTACGTGCTGCTACTGAGAATTTTCTAATGGAAAAACCCAATAACACTTTGCCCGACCCGGGAATCGAACCCAGTACCTCTAGATCGCTCGGCACATACTTGTACCGCGAGACCACGAGGAGCCTATTTCGAATTGTTGTTTGTATTCTTGGTATTTTTCTAATTCATTTTTGAAGATTTTGTCCTTATTGACCCTTATACGTCTCACTGCGGGGCAAGAACCCTCATAATAGTGGAGAAGGGCCAACTATCCCGTTAATATAGATACTAGTCTAGTTTTGTACAGTTTAAATACAACCATTTTTAATTGTCCAACATTCGTCATTCTATCTGTTAGCCAAGTCTTCCAAATTACGACAAAACCATTCGAGGTATGCGGTCCAATCAGCGTCAGCAATAGATCACCGGAGTCGATAATACGTGCCTCGGTACAAACGCTTCTATAGGAATTTACTTGATAGATGCAAACGTGCGACATATATCAGACTTAGAGTCGCCAGCGGGGAGATTGACGTTGTGTTTGGTCAGGGGAATGATTGTGAACGGAAATTCGACGGGGATGCATACAGCTTAGGATTTATTCACAGCGCGTAGAATTGTATAGGGTATAAATGTTGTGCGGCCAGCATTACGAGTTTAAATATAGAGCTTTTTAAAATTACATATTTATTGTGCCAGTAATAATCGTTATTCTTTCAATTTTTAAATATCGAACATGATGGCTCTAAATAGTATACAAATTGCCTCAATACTCGGATGGGTTCCGGGACTTGTTTCAAAGTCCTTTTCTTAATAACAACGCAACCAAGAGTTTCAAATGAATCATTAATTTGCAAGTTTGTTTGAGTAATACACTTTTCAAATATTCGTGTTTTTGTATTAACAATTCTGTTTTTAAAAGTACGTAACAATGAAATACACTTTCGATTCCATCAATATACGTATACCAAAAGCTTAAGTAACATAGTTATCGTAACTAACATTTACTCATACATTACACTACTGTCTGTATGCCCTGTGGAAAAAGCAGGAACATTTCTAAATCTACGTTTCACCAGCTATGTTGTTGAGATTCGGTTGAGATGTGGTCTCGCGGCAAAAATATGTGCTGTGCGATCTAGAGGTCCCGGGTTTGATTCCCGGATCGGGCAAAGTGTTATTGGGTTTTTCGATTAGGAAATTCTCAATAGCAGCACGGAGTCTGGAAATGTGCCCGAAAAACAGCAATAGGCTCGCCCCCTATTACGTGGGACTGAAGTATACTTGCGAAATGTGGGTGTAGATTCTGCCTACTCCTTCGGGGAATACAGGCGTTATGTATGTATATAAATAAAAATCAAATCAATAAGGCGTTTAAAAAACGAATGTTAAAGTTTTGTCACTATTGCCATGCTACCTTAGCCATTCCATAGTGGTGAGGAAAACGAGTAATATCAACATGCCAAAGTTCGGTCAGATATGCTCACAGCGACACGGGCATGCATAGCCAATGCGTTGCATACGAAATGACCGTCGCACGGCGAGTCTTGAATTTACGTTTCAGTGAACTGCTTAAATTTGCAGTAGATGTACGGATGGCATGTATGGGAGTAGACAGCCTTAGTCTATAGTAGTTACTTTCAGCTGACCTATTACGTAGGACTTAAAACTATTGGCACATCTTTTCCTACCTTCTCTTTCACATAGTTACGTACTAAGATGGGAACGTAGGGTTTGATTCTATCAGGCACTAGCTGTGATATTATTTATAAGACTTTTCGCGATTAATATAGCCTATTTGTCACGTGCCTGTATAACATTTAAATTAAATTTCACAAAATTTGGTCCAGCCGTTTAAGCGTAAAGAAGTCGCATCAATACAAAATTATAAATTTTTACCCTTATTAGTATTATAGTATGATAAAAATAATAATAGGGAAACCTAATTATGTACGTCTACAGTATTGTATTTATATAAATTTACGCATACGTCAAAGGCGGGTAGGCAAAGATGTGCCAGGTGTTTGAAGTCCCAGCTTCCATATTTCCAGACTCCGAGCTCCTAAGAAACAGCATGGTTTTAGCATGGATTTACACAACATTTAGGACTATGTCGGAAATATTCTAAAGAAGCCAGAAACTTTCAAAATTTAAAAACAGAAAAATTCCTTTAAGCGAAGCGTGAAGAAGCATTTGTGCAGGCCGGCATGATTGTAACGACCAGCGGGTGACCATCGTTTCTCGGTGGTCGGTATTAATTTTTTGGACTCCACTGTGCTTACCAACAGGTACAGTGGAGTCACTTTGCCGAGCCAGTATAATAAAATAAAAAAAAACATTTCATTAACAATTTATAAATATGACGAAGCTTTATATACGAGTATAACATTACAGCCAATCTTCGAACAATCCAATACTAATTATAAATGTTTACTTTAAATTACCGGTACGTCGAAATTGAGGTATACAAACTAACAAGACAAACAAAGCCTACGGAACGAGTCTTTGTTCCGTTATCAGCGAATAAAGTTACGTGCGGTGTTACGCCGACCCTAATTTAAGTACAAATTGTATCGGTAGCCGGTGTACGAGTTCCAATAGTTGAAAATTGTATGCCATTGTGTCGGCGTCTCTTGGGAAGGTGTCCGTGATCTACACACTCTAGAAACGACACGAGACTTTATACTAATAAAATATTTAAATAAATACACACAACACTCATACATATATACTAATTTTGTGTAGTGGATAACAGAGACTACTAGCAACTATTCAGTTTCACAAAAAATTATCTCTGCATCACCCAGAGGTTGACTGTCAGAGAATGCCTTTGGCATTAAGTCCGCCTCTATACTTAATGTATAAAAAGTGTAAATAAAAAAAATCTTGATACTTGCGGATCACACAAACATTTGTCTCGGTGCAGAAATATAACTCGTGGCTTCTCGTTTCACGTGCTGGTGTTTAGCCAACAGCTTTACGGAGGCTGTTATTTTAAATGGAATTGGATAGGCAGAGGGGATGTAAAATTGTGTGTAAATAAGTAATTACATAATAGGTCATTGAGCTTATTATTGTCAATAAATAATTGTATGATTTCGTGCATGTTAAAATCTGTAGGATATTTTAATAATAAGGAAATCTTTGTGCTCACTTCTTATAATTATTGCGTCCGTAAGTTTATAAAAGCATATGTATTTTTTGCCAGAATTTTATGTTGCAGAATTGTGGTTCCAAAACGTATAATTTATTAGTCAAATGTGAAAGTTGTATTGTATGTATTGTGTTGTATAGTAAGTATGCATTCAAATCATACTCTAAAGTCACGCATTGCGTATTTCATAACATATTAAGATATTTTCATGTCATTAGTTTAAAATATTGATATAAAAAAAAATATTACAACATAAAATATTTCATGAGAAATTATTGCAACACACATCCGAAGTAAGTGAGGTACATTAATAGTATGAATACAATTTACTTGACAACTTCATAAATACTAAATAAAGGATCCGATGCTCGAGTAGAGCGAGACGGAACACTTATTTCTACATGTGTGAAAAGGACCACAAGTCTCCACAGGGAATCGTAAAAACGCCACAAGTCGGCAGTGTTTAGCAACAGGGGACATTTCCAGCCAGTCAGTCTCCTTGAACCCGAGACCAGGGCTGTTCGGGGAGCCCATTAATTGCGATTCGGTCGAAGAGGCTTACACAGCCCCGAAAGGCTTTCCAAATTGTCGTAAATCACATGGGGGTTACAGTGGAAAATATACTCTAATACTTGGTAGATAAAGAGCAGGATCCGCTGTAAGTAGGCTTGGGAATTGAATCGTAAGGGCATTTGGCGGGGAATTGTGGCCGGCCTAGGCAAGGTGAGGCAGCCTATTATTTTAGGGTAACATGTACTAATTTCGCTCCTTTGTTGTTTGGTGGGAATATTTTCGTGTAAGGAACTCGGGCTTTGGCTTTGTGAAGTGTTAATATACATGTTATTCGTGAATTGTGGTATGTTTATTGTAACAACATTAACTTACTGGTCAGTTTCGGAAGAAAATTTAAGTAAAATTTAGCGTCCGATACTGTCTCACAGTTTTTTAATTGAAAAAATTAATGTAGGTACTCCTGATGTATGCGTGATTAAATAACTTAACAAGGAAAATAAATTGTTCGCATTTGTTTTGTTTTAATATTAATTAAAAATATAAATCAAATAACATTTTTGCTTAAATTACTGCAATACCTTTGCTAATTTCATGTCTAAACAAGATATAAATATGTCTTCAGCATAAAATATATTCAATTTGATTCCCCAAACAGCTATTTCGTGCGATCCATTCCATTTTCCGGGCACAAAATTCAGTCCATTTCATATTTCACGGTGCGCGGACAAATATACTGTCGCACTCTCCAGGAATAGTATCAATTCATCCTTCCATTCACGGTAACTTTTCTGGGAACCCGCCGCAGCGTGATGTAAGAGAAAGTCACTTCTTTGAGACACGGCATGTGTTTGTGTTACCGAGAATTTTCTCCGCTTTGTAACCGGGTGGCTTCACATACATATTATGACGCTTATTGAAATTTATTATGCGATTATTTACGATAATGGCTTTTTGTTGGCAACGTTTTTTAATAATTTTGTTATGCTAAATGACATACATACATACTTTACTGAGAGAGTTACTGAGAATTTCCTAATGGAAAAACCCAATAACACTTTGCCCGACCCGGGAATAGAACCCAGGACCTCTAGATCGCACGGCACATACTTGTACCGCGAGACCACGAGGCAGTATGCTAAATGAATGAACTCGTTTGTTTAGACCCAATAGTATTTAATGACTGAAGACTTTTTTATTAATCTATAGCTTTTGCCCGCGACTTCGTCTGCGTAGACTTCAAGGTTGGGTGCAGAAAGATAATAAGTGAACCTATAAATTGTCTCCCAAGTGCCCAAAATGGCACTTACAGAATTTAAAAAAGTAGCCTATGTCCTTTTTTTATGGTCCCCTTTTTATCCATACCAAAAATCGTCCAAATCGGTCAAATGTTTTAGGCGTGCAAGCATAAGAAACCAGTGTTACTTTCGCATTTACAATTTTATGCATACATACACATACATAAACTCACGCCTGTATTCCTCGAAGGGGTAGGCAGAGGTTTCTGCACCCACATTTCGCCAGAGCCTATTGTCGTTTTTCGGGCACATTTCCAGACTCCGTGCTGTTACCGAGAATTTCCTAATGGAAAAACCCAATAACACTTTGCCCGACCCGGGAATCGAACCCAGGACCTCTAGATCGCACGGCACATACTTGTACAATTTTATGTTATGTAATATTATGCTCATTCCATGGGAATTCCTCTACAACGGAGGGGATTAGACCGCCTTCTGGTAGGTCACCTTCTGGCTTATATGCCTGTTATCATACAGGCCATATTTGTACCTACAAACGAGCATTTAGATCCTTTATCAAGCAATTTCCTACCCAAGTGACGAAAATAGTCTGTAGATCTCGTTCTGTGTTGCCACACGTGCATTATTCACAACACCCGACACTTGTAGATGTTAAAATTCATGAGGACGCGCCGCGGTCTGCGAACGAACACATTTTTTTAGGGCTGGCAACATTGCCCGTTTTATGACGTCACGTGTCAAGTTAATGTATGTACATAGTACGGTTTTCTGACGCAAATATTGCTGTGTTGCCATTTTTTTCGGGATTAACGGTTTAAGTTTCGGCAATATTTAATATTGGGGTGGTTTTTATTATAAATTATTTCGCATAACACATTTATACTATCATTTGGGAGTATTTTTTATTATATTACATTTTAAGATTTACGGAATTAATCATGCATTCAAGAAAATTACACAGTATGCAATAGAAGTTTTCTCTAAAATTTTCGTGTTAAGATGGTGAAAAACTACGATACAACCTTAGTACTCGCGTAAAAACGAACAAGCATTGACGAGATTATAACATTAACTTCGCGTGAAGTTTATACTTTCAAGTTTATACACAGAATTCATCAAAGTATTTTAATTAAGATAAGAAAATGTTAAAAAATATCACCGCAAAAAGAAACTTTATAAGGCGACTACATTATCTATATTTAATAGAAACTTTTGTAATACCACAGTGTGGGGTGAGCTTAATTTTACGACAACCTAAGTAGCTAAAAATATTCAACAACCGTCTTTGGTACAGGCACGAATTTCGGAGATATTCCCGGTGGGCCCACCCCCCACGACGCTTCATACAAGTGCTTTGTAATTTTTCGATTTAAATTGTCAACGAAAGCACTTGATGTAGTCGCGCAATTTGTCAGCGAAATGGAATTTTAAATTGGATTAAGGTTTTTCAATCTTGATTAATATAGAGGATGAGGTGCATTCGGCTAAAAATACTTTAATATAAGTGTAAGAGAAAAAAAAAACATGTTACGATCGTGATTATGAAATCTAGTATTCATGAAAAAGTTTCGTATGATCAGAAAAAAATATGAAAAGATGTCAACGAAACCATTTTTATCATCCAATAACATTCTAACCGCTGTTTAAGAACGGCATAAAACCTTATTTCGGGTATAATATGGGTAATTTTGGCAGCCATATACCCTCAGAATACTGGCCTGTCCCTTAATCTTTAATATTGAATGACAAGACATAAAACTTGTCCAATAAAGCCGGAGATATGCAAATCTCTAGACCTTTATAAATACATTATGTATGACAGATCGAAGAATGGAAACAAGATAGACTTCAACCTTTATTTCACTGGATATTGGAACGCACGATGTTTAAGTAATGCGAGTACGTTGGAGACGTAACACTGCTCCGGTTAATTTAAAGTTACTACGCCGACATTTTGTCCGTGGCCATGAATTTTTAAAGTTCAATTCAAGTTTATTTGCAGTGGTTAATATTATTTTTACTATTGAGGTATAACGTGATATAGTGTAAAAGATTTAAGCCTAACCGCATTGTTGTATAAAGGAGATCTGCTACTATCGATAGAGAGTAGTGTTGGATATATTTTATTCTTTTGTTTAAATATAATCAATAAATCTATTTTAACTTCACATTATATGTCCTTTATTTTATAATTTAGCAAAATTAATTAACAACGAGCACTTATTTAACTTCAATTCACTGGATAAGTGCGTATTTCGGTATTAAATTACGACAGCACGAATTGTGGTGAATCCCGCGTGCTTTTAGCTAATTACTGCTCCGACCGAGACACGTGACGGCTATCCGGGATCCGGGAAACAAACGGGATAAGCCAACAGTCACGCCGCATGGACGCTTCATTCATTATTGTTCCCGAAATAAGAGCAAGGAATTGTATTATCATAAACTAGTTTTTATCTGTCCGGCGTTCGTGAGTCTTTTAGGTTGTGTCAATCAATGTTTAATAATTTTATACAGTTTTGAGGTAAAAAGTAGCTTATAATTCTTATTGTACCAATATTCTTTAAAACCGCTACTATGTTAAATTTAATGCTACCTCTATAATTAAACATTTAAGCTAACCTACAATTTCATATACATTAACATCACACAAAATACATTTAATTACCCAGACATTTAGAGAAACATTTGTTTCAGATATTATGATAAGGCATCATATTAAGAACTTAGTACAATTTCAATCAAACTCATCAAAGTAATAGTCATTAACAAATATATCCCGGGCACGATTAATCACTATAGACAATATTAACGCAGAACGATCAGTGATAACATCACACGGCGTCGTAAATTACAGCCATTAAAATTCTGCCGAGATCTCGAACGGCAAATTGTATGTAATGAATCTAAGAGCGACCGTGCAAATCGAATTTCGTACATGCTAATGTAGTCGGGGGGCTGTACCCCCCATCCCCGTGCCCCAAATCCCCCACGCGAATTAATACGCAGTTGCTAATTTAAATTTTGACGTTAAATAAAGACTGATTTAGATTGCCGTTGACGTTTTGTGTTAGTTAATTCGGCGATGTTTGCTTTGTTAAGTTCTGATTGTTAGATAAATTTTCGTAGTTAGAAATATATTACAGTACATTGGGTGGTAGTGATTACGTACCATTCGTTAAATAAGCTACACTGGTTACTCACTTTGAATTTGATTAACAAAACCATAATGAAACTGCCAAAGGGAATGGTTTAATGCTCAAGTGTATGTGACGTAGTTATCACTTTGACAACTATATTATTTTCTTAATTTTTTAAGTCACTAATAAAAAACAGAGATTTTTTTTAGCATTTATAATAGGAATAATACTAACTAGACTTATTAGCCGAAACAAAATTAACCAGAAAGGAAATAAACAGGAGCTGAAACATTACCCAATTTCAACAGTGGCTGTTAAAAATAACGTGACTAGTGACATCTCGCAATATCTAAAACAGATATAAAGCACTGTAAATCCTAAACAATTGAACAGCAATCCACAAAGCATAGCCACAAGACATAGAACTAAACGCTAAATTCAACCCGATCAAATACGTATAAAATCAAAGTCGTGTAAAACGCAATTTGCCAACGTAAATACCGAAAAGTAAACCGCTCTCATCAGAAATGTAAATTCAATTTACGTAGGTACAACTAAACTTATTTGCTTTACTTGTAAACACACTAATTGGATGATACAAGTATATACTACCTATTGATAATACATAAACTCACGACTGTATTCCCCGAAGGGGTAGGCAGAGGTGCATTACTGCACCCACATTTCGCCAGGTATGTATCAGTCCCACGTAATAGGGGGCGAGCCTATTGCCGATTTTCGGGCACATTTCCAGACTCCGTGCTGTTACTGAGAATTTCCTAATGGGAAAACCCAATAACACTTTGCCCGACCCGGGAATCGAACCCAGGACCTCTAGATCGCACGGCACATACTTGTACCGCGAGACCACGAGGCAGTCCCGAGTCACGAGGTACCTATTGATAATGTTTTGGTTAAGCATGATAACGGCAGCTTGGGGGTTGTTTCAAGGAATTCATAAAGCAATATTCTTGCTATGGTCTTAAATTATGATGAAGAAGATAAAACAGAGAATGGGGAAGTAGAAGTCCAGTGTCCTATATACCCATATGTTACAACAATCGAAGGTATTCTAGTGCCCTAAATTGAGTAGGTATAAGATCCAAAGTTTTGATTAGGTAACCTGATCATAAGACAGAATATACTGACCAACCCGTTTCAGTTACTAAGAAAGACAGATAAAATATTGCTGGCCAATTTACAAAAGTATATAAGTAGGTGTCATAATTTTCATAACCAACACTGACCGATTCATTCAGCTAAATGCTGCATTCCACTTGCACGGTATTGGAGCGCTGGTTTTCAATAAAGGGATCAAGTGAGAAGCGGACACTAGGTAGGCGTACAGGCAGTTGAAAACAAAAACTGAATAATAATAATATAAATTATCAATTTAATACATTAGACTAACGTCATACCGAAAGAGGCACAAACAAAGGCTATATTTCTAGAATTAGTAAGAATTAGCTAGGTAATTTCGTTGAATTGCTCTAATAACATTTACTCCACATAACTAGATAGTCGAATCAATTCCCCTAATCCCCATTATCCCAAATATTCTCTATAGCATGGTAATACGTGTCCGAGTTATTGGAGATCGTCAACAGTGGCTTTGTGTGATAATGAATCAATTATGGATAGGCTTTGTGAAGAATAGCAAACATGTTGGTTTAGAATGTTTACGTGATAAATACAGTAATGTGTCTAATTTTTGAAGGTTTATTTATTGATTTTTTTATAAATTTGTGAAAAATGTTTGTGTGATCCACAAAAATTTGTTTCCGGTATAGGTGTTTGTGAGACCGAAAAGTCTCTCATAGACTTTGATAGCCTATAGACTGTTGGCTGTATTTATTCATTATCTAATGGGTGATAATTATTCGCACGCACTTAAAACAATCAAATAAATATTTGCCCCCAGTACACATTATCATTAAAATAAATTTCTATTTACTAAATATAAAAAACTAAAAGATTCTACTAATGTTTAATAATAAAAAAGGTATATTCACTTTTAAGGGGAATGCCTTACTGCAAGCAGCGTCTTCAATAACACTCAAAATCTTACCTGGAAAAGAAAGAAAGACAACATTAATAAACAAATATAAGATTAGTAGCAAGGGGGTTACGACGACACATATAAAAGTTTCAACCAAAATATATGTAGGCTTATGCTAGTCGACGTCACTTATAACATGAAAGTGGTAAATACTTCTGAATAAATTATTCACATTGAATATCATGGAAGGAATTAATATTTCTTTTTTAAATTTTAACAAATCTTTAATACAAAAAAATATCGTTATATAAATATGACAAGTTTTGTTAAAGAAAGTATTATTATAATAAAAACATGATCCCATGCACAATATCGCTGATAATATATTTTCTTAATATAATTAATATTTAAAGTGAAAGTTCTGATGTATTGTATGATAAAAAAAACAGTTTGTAACACGTTTCTTTCCACAACAAATGTTTTTTTGTCTAGGTCTGGTAATTAGCGTCGAAATACTTCTTACTTAGAGTTAATACAGCTGTAAACGTAGATTCCATTTAAATGCGAATTAAAATTCCAAGCGAGTGTGTATAAAGTTAATTAACACTAAATGGGCTAATTAAGAAGTTTTTTTCGACAAGAGCATGTAATGAAACGTGATTTCGGATAATAGAGCTTTTTATCTAAACCCTGCTCGGATGAATGAGCCAACGAAAAATTCCAAATATATTAATTTCAGTTTCTTTCAACGTAATTTGCATTTTTATGAGCGCTTTTATCTTAATTCGCTTAAGTTTTTTTCAAAAGCAAAATTTATATGATTAAAAAAATAACATTGACTGTTTTTCTTAGTCCACTTTTGTCGTTATTATTTTAACTTCGTATCCATTCGTGTCTCACGCGGTTCTATAAACAACTATTATGCTATACAAAACTGAACTTTATCGCTGTAGTAATAAAGTTGTTTGGTGTCGGATATAGTTGCATCACTACTAAAGTTTGCAATCTCACCAAATACCCTAGGGAACACCAAGTGCCGTCGCGATGGCGTCTGAAATAATTCACATTAATGTTGCACGTCAAAGTTGGATCGAGTTGTGAACTCGTGGTACCATCGGGGGACGCGGGACATTTTTCTATTTGTAAATAGAACGCCACACACTTGGATCTATAGATACAAAATCATAAAATAACTAATATTATAATCTATCTATTTTTAAATTACAATTATAACCCATATCTATATGTATGGTCAACGGATTATCTTAGTTGTGCCTAACTACTGAAAAATGATGTTAAAAATATCCGGTACTTCATACAGATATAAGTAAAATTATTGTAAGCACAAAATTGATATTATTTTTCTCAAACAAAGCTTACAAATTGAATCAATTGTCTGGTGCATCTTCGTTTGATATACGAAACAAAGGAAAATATTTAATAAATGAAATATAAAGGGGCGTACAACCGAAAACTATTGGCACGTAAACATTTTCGAACAGGAAAACTTTCCAAACTATAGATTTCCAATCAAAACTACTCTTTCTGCTAAATTCTAACTGTGCGGTGGATTTGAACAACGGTGTCGCCATCTCTCGTGCGGGGGAACAAACGTGCAAATTACTTTTGCATCGCCCAACAGATGTTGCCAACAGTCGCCTCGACGTCTAATGTCTCGAACGTAATAATTAAAATAAAAAGGAAGTTTCACACTCTGCTTTTATATTTATATATTTACTTTTATGAGTTCACTTTTATATTGTGAGTTTGTTGTTTTTCGTTAGGGATTTTTTTTCCATATATTAAAATGATTAATTTTTATAACGCAATAATGTTAAATCAAGAAAAAAATAGTAGTCTAATGTGCAGCAATAATAGTTTCTTCATGCTATTCCAACTTCAGAATCATTAACTTGAAGAGAAAAGTGTAAGTTCGAGAAGTGTATTTAAAAAACAATTGTGTGGAAGCACTTCTATTCTCGAGCCACTTCCAAAGCACTTTAAACAATGATTGTGCTCGGATTTAGCAAGAAAAAATTCAAACGCAAACATTTACGTAAACAGCTTGCTCGGTTAGACACTTCTTCTTTTATTTTCGACGTCAGCTAAGCCAGTTACCGGAGCTTACATTGTTCTGAAGCCTTTTCTCTATGCAAAGCTACAACTTATGCAAAATCCAGTATTTGAGATACTCGGGAATTTTGAAACAACAAGCGGGCTGCATTAAGACGGCATGACGTGGCGGATTAACATATTAATCAGGCGGCGGATGGGGCGTGGGCGGAAATGGGATGAGCACAGCGGGGCGAAAACTTTTGATTGCACACAATGCATTATACAAACTATATTATATATAAACAACGCTTCGCACATTCGGGACGGTCAATTTAATTACATACTTGTTCATATAAGTTACATTGATATTGTAACAATTCCCAACTTAGTTGTAGAACTCGAGACTTTGAATGCTTTCTATAATTTTGTTTTAAATTTCTTAAAATTGAATTTATAACAAGTTTATTATTTCAAACTATATATTTAAATATGATGTAAAGATTTATATATGTATAAGTTTTCATCATCATCAGCCCATATACGTCCCACTGCTGGGCACGGGCCTCCTCTACAACTGAGAGGGTTTAGGCCTTAGTCCACCACGCTGGCCTAGTGCGGGTTGGCGGACTACACACCTAAGAAATTCCTAAGAACTTTTAGGTGTGCAGGTTTTATCACGATGTTTTCCTTCACCGTTAAACCAAGTGATAATTCATTGTGAATACACACATAACTTCGAAAAGTCAGAGATGTGTGCCTGGGGTTTGAACCTGCGACCGCCGAAATTCTCGACCGCGCACCTGAACCTCGAGGCCATCACTGCTTATAAGTTTTATATAAATAAATTGCAGTGATAATACAATTAATCGCACAAATGGAGGCTTTAAAATTTGACCTAAGCTCGATAAAAAAAATCCGTTAACACCCATATTTGGAAGAATATCGCCAGGTGACAAATGTTTATCCATAAAAGGTGCCAATAACATATTGCGAGAGCGTAACGGCCAAATCAGCTGACTGCTTTTTATAGAGATCCCCAAAATACGTTAGCTACGGAAAATCATTAGTCACTTGAAAAAAATCGCCGAATGAATGATGCTTTAGCACACTCAAGTTGCCAGCTGTTTCCGCTGCACAGCTGATCGACCGGATATTGGCTGTTAGGGAGAATTTCACCCTCTCTTTCACTCACGTACCACTGTCTCTATCATGGTTTTTAATTTTTCACTCAACGCCCGTTAATGAGAAGACGAGCGAGCGATTTCGAACGCCATCTGTATTTTGAAAACGTAACCCATTTAACGGTCTCATTAGCACCCGTAGGCAATAAGGAGCTTTATTTAGAAACTTAATACTCAAAACTAATTAGAAGCTGTAACTGTTAATTTATTCTACAAAGCCTACGCAGACAAAAATTATAATTAACAAATGAATGACCAAACAAATTTAAATATTCAGGCATGTTTTCATGAATAATTATAGGCACTCAGTTCGCGTGTTTAAAAAACTTAAAACAATAAAAAACATTGTAACTGGCTGAATAATACAGTTCCTGTGCTTCAGATCTCGTGTTGAAATAACCAACTGGTTGGCACGCGACTTGAATGCGGCGCTCGAAATTTAAAATAAAAAAGAATTAAACTGTCAAACTGCAATAGTTTATTTTGACAATTGTATTTCCGTAACTTTGGACCGTAATAAATCTAAGGCAGTATAAACAAACAACCTGCTAATATCTTCCATGACGTATAACATACATCACATATCATAGGACGCTTTGAAAGATTAAAAAAAAGGTAGGTCGTAAGCATAAAATTATTAAAAAAAGCAATAGAAGTTTGCAAGGTTTATATAATAATAAAAATTCCGTAATTAACAGTTATTAGCTCTATGATTTAATCTACTCGTACATAAAGCAGAATCCATAAACTAAACGCGGCAGCGCAGTATCGAGTTAAATTCTAACTTGCTGATTTTAAGTAAAAAGTTCTGACAGCGGTTACAATCGTTTGCAAAGTTACCAAGTTTTAGTATTTAATGGACAACAAAATGTTTTTGACTAATAATAAATTGACGTCTTATTTATGAAAACAATGTCGGTGAATTTAATTAGATTTTGAGGTTACGCTTTCGGGATTTTATAACGCTGTAAACGGAACGCTGCGTTTCTGAGAGGTTATTAAGAGTTTTCTTTGGAGTTAAATTTACTTTTAAGCACATTTGTAAGTAGAAAATACACATTCGGCGAGAAAGCAAAATAATTAAGGCGTACATTATTTAATCTGAACCAAGTAATAAAAACACATGTTCAACTGTTAATTGTGTTATTCAAGTCTATAGCCTTTGCTAAATATTCACCAAATTTTCAGAACATCTTATACGAATATCACGCAATACTACAATATTTTTTTAACAGAATATGTTTAAAAAATTTCGAAACACTACCGGTTGTTCGCAGAGCTAATTAAATACGGTCGTGGTAGCGTGAGAGAATTCATTAATAATAGAATTCGCTGGTACAGTTTTGCAAGTTCATTTACGTGGCGCTCACGGTTACAACGCGCCATTATCCTATGTCCCAAGAGTGTACAACGTTTAGCTGCATTGCGGTCCGACTGTTTGACACGCAAACCTATTACGGCTGCACTTATTGCTTCAACTTTGCTGTTCTTCGCGCGTGTAATGTTAGGTTTGGCGTTAGTACGGGTCACGATTAATAGATGGCGCTACGTGTCGTGTATTTGTTCAGAGTTGGTTTAAATTTTATTAATTCCAAAATCAAACTTGTTAGTTCATTAAAATGTCAACTTGACATTGGCTTAAAGCACAATAACTGCAAAGCCATTAATTAAAAAAAAACATTACGACATTAATATGTATCATTAATATTATGGAATGAAATCTTAGTTACAAATAGATGCTATGATTTTGTTCGAAATTTGAATACTGCAGCAATTACAAATGTCTACATCTTACCAATATTTTTATTTCAAATTATCGCTATTAATGCTGTTGAGGAACGAAAACAATCTTTAAGTTATTGTTTTTGTTGTTTTATTATCAGAATGGGTCATGTACAACCAAACTGGATACGATCCCAACAATTTCGATGTATTGGCGCAATCCATTTGCGCTGGATGCATATCGTATTCGCATTGAAATACGTGGTACATCTGCCGAGGTCGTTAGCCACTGAGGAGTTATTGCCTAAATATCGACAATACACGTGATTTATCGACGGAACACGATAATATTTATGTCGGGAACGTGGCCGAAACGAGTTTTGAATGTCAGAAGCTTTGTAATTCAAAGATTTATAATGGATTTAGGAGCTCGCGGTTATTTTGTGGAGAGCTTTTCATTGGTGTGTTCTTACGTAAAAGAAGTGAAGAAACGAAGTGAAATTTGTAACGATACATCGTCATTCTTATAGCTTGGTAAAAAAAATAATTGAGAATATTTTAATATTATCTATACTTTAATATATAGTATTTTTAGTTTTAATTATAAAATTTATATCAAAATTAGCCATAGGCTACTGGGTACACTTTTCAGGAGGGCCTTTTAAGTTAATAAAAAAAACCCTTTGACACATTTAAAATAGCGATATCAATACGTAATGATTACATTTGACATTAAAATTAATATGAATGAATGTAAATTAGAAGCAGCAATGTATGTTAAAATTGTTACAGTATATGATGAGCGCGATGTATATGCAAATAGCGTTTTAACATAAATCGGCGTATTTGCTTAATTTATGGCAGGTGCGAACGCGTCGCTCGGTTCGCGCTTTTACAACTAATGTGTTAGATCAGTAATGAGATAAGTTCAACATCTGCGTGAGCCAAGTTACGTGTAAACTGGCTCGTTTCAATCTAATCATCGCTCGATTATATCGCTCGATATGGCTCATCAGTCTGTATGTACATAAAATAAATAAATAAATAAAATAAGCCTTAATTGCTGTTTTAAATTTACATACTAAGTTTAATATTATAGACGATCGGTTACATCCACAGCTTGTCCTTCGACATAGAGCTCCTCTAGAGTTTTCCATATATCCCTTTCTCTAGCCATTCTCATCCACTCTGGGACAGCATGTACATATTCATACATATATACATAACCTTACGACAGACACGAAGGGGTAGGCAGAGGTACATTTCTGCACCCAAATTTTGCCAGGTATGTCCCACGTAATAGGGGGTGGGCCTATTGCTAGTTTCGGGCACAATACTAATACTCTCAGCTGCTGAGAATTTCCTAATGAAAAAGAAAATACTTTACCACACCCGGGAATCGAACCCGCGACCTCTAGATCGCACGGCACACACTCGCAAGGCAGACCACGAGGCAGTCTGTATGTATACATCTTTATATATTTTTTTCACTACCTGACTTCGAGATCGCACAGCCAAAATATAAAGAGAGAGAGTAAAGAATGTGGCGAAAGCAAGCATTAAGGAGGGACTTTTCGAAATTGGCCCTCTAAGGGGCAATTTTTTCGTTAGTACATACATACATAAACTCACGCCTGTATTCCCCGAAGGGGTAGGCAGAGGTGCATTTCTGCACACACATTTCGCCTGGGACTGATACATAATCAGTCCCACGTAATAGGGGGCGAGCCTATTACCGTTTTTCGGGCACATTTCCAGACTCCGTGCTGTTACCGAGAATTTCCTACTGGAAAAACCCAATAACACTTTGCCCGACCCGGGAATCGAACCCAGGACCTCTAGATCGTACGGCACATACTTGTACCACGAGACCACGAGGCAGTCGTTTTTTTTGTTAGTCTTTCGACATAAACACGGTCCTGGGTTTAAATCTAAAAGTCAAATGAGAAATAAATTTATAGATAGATTTTCTCTGTAATGCACTTTAGGAAACGAAGTTATCAATTTTAATTTTAATATTACAGCTCTTTAATCATATCTAGAAATCGCCGAGGATTTCCGATTGCACAACGATCCTTTATATCTGCGATAGTATCGCGGCAAAGATTGGATTCGGCCCAGCGAACTAGATGACGCTTGTGTGTGGACCAATAAAATGTATTGGATTCCTTGCGGTAGATGAATTTCACAGAACTTTACTGCGATATTTTCTATATTTGTACAGCGTAGTGAATTTATTGAAAATAGCGTGAACTGCAGTTATACCTATATAGAACTACGATTGGCGAAGATTGTGGTCGTGACTATCGATATTATTATGCAAATTTATAAATAGCCAAGAAGTACACTTTTTGAATGTAAAATATACATATTATAAGACATTTATACACTCACGCTTTTAGCCTAGTAGTAAATACGACTAAAACAACAAATTGACTATTATTGATGTAATGAAAATTATACAAATTCGTTTGCCTCGTGGTCTCACAATTCCGTGCGATCTAGAGTTTCTGGATTCGATTCCCGAACCATGCAAAGTGTTATTGGGCTTTTCCATTAGGAAATTCTCAGTAGTAGCACAGATTTTGAAATTGTGCCCGAAAAACGGCATTTAGCTCGCCCCCTTCTACGTGGGAGTGATACATACCTGGCGAAATGTGGGTGCAGAATTGCACCTCTGCCTACCCCTTCGGGGAATACAGGCGTGAGGTTATGTATATATGTATGAATGTAAAAATTTATCTGTCTGTGCGGGTTTCGAACCAGCGGCTCCTTTTCAATAGATGATCTCTATCGAACAACCGCGCGCAGGCCGTGGCTTATTAGCCAAAAATAAGTAGGCGTCTCAATAAATCCTTGCATAATATAAGGACAGACACGTTTGGCTTGCAAATGAAGGGCCCTGTCACCGAATCACGCCATTCACGAAATGGCGTCGGCAAAAACATGGCGGCAGTTTGTGAAAAACGGGTTCAGGATAGGTTTACACGATTTGCTTGTACACAAAAAGAGAGCTCGTGTGATGTAAACGATGTTAGATTAAACGCCTTGTTACGTAATTCACCCTTTGTGTTAGCGCGTTTTTATATTTCAAATTAGGGTACTGCGACAACGGATTATCGTATTAAAAGGGTACACATGAAACATTCATCATCATCAGCCCATATACGTCCCACTTCTGGGCACGGGCCTCCTCTACAACTGAGAGGGTTTAGGCCTTAGTCCACCACGCTGGCCTAGTGCGGGTATGCGGACTACACACCTGAGAAATTCCTAAGAATCATTAGGTGTGCAGGTTTCATCACGATGTTTTCCTTCACCGTTACCGTACGTGATAATTCTTTGTGAATACACACATAACTTCGAAAAGTCAGAGGTGTGTGCCTGGGGTTTGAACCCACGACCGTCGAGATTCTCGACCGCGTGCCTAAACCTCGAGGCCATCACGACTTATGAAACATTACGACAACGGAATCAAACGTGCTGTTACCTCACTACATTTATAAACGGAAAAAAGAATTAGAAATACAGTTTTTTAAAGAAACTACGATAATCGTCTGTATCATTTCTTAATACTCAGCCTATCGCCGTCCACTGCTGGACGTAGGCCTCCCCAAGAAAGCGCCAACCATCCCGGTCTTGAGCAGCCCTCATCCATCCGTTACCCGCCACCTTTCTCAAGTCGTCGGACCATCGTGCTGCAGGTCCTCCTTCACTACGTTTGCCTAAGCGCGGTCTCCACTCCAACACTTGTCTGCTCCATCGGCCGTCATCCGCCAGAGAACCAGAGTCATTGACATTGCCCGCAAGATTAGCACGCTAAATTGGAAGTGGGCCGGCCATGTCTGCCGACGGTCTGACGGCCGATGGAGCAGACAAGTATCATTTCTTACCTCTCTTAATTTCCGAACAATGTATATATTATTTAAAATTTAATTAATAAATTTAATAGTTACGAATACATCTTTTCCCACAAGCGCTAACCTACACATCAGATAAACTCATACAAATCCTAGTGTAGTGGACTAACCGCTATTAATTACATCAATTAGCTTAGTATTTAGAAGTACAAGAGGTCCATGCCCAGCGGTGGGACGTAGTCTTTGCAGACAGTCTGGGTCTAATGAATATATACTTTATTGCAAAGTTTTATTGCTTAATTTATTCAGATAGGTCGCCGTCGAGTTCTTGATAGCGCAAGTTCTCGACGCCGAAAACTTCATTTAAAATGTGATCCCTATTAGTTTGGCGATGAGATTAATTAATGAAATTTCTCGAGCAATTACATATTTTATTTATGAATTTTTTTAACTGTTTTCTTGAACACTTTTAAAAGCTCATATTAAAATGATTATATATTTTAAAATAAATTAAGAAAGAGAGTAAGTAAGTATTAAACTTCAATTTAAATACAAATAATAATTTAAACAATAAAAAAATCCCATATTCGGTACTGAATAAATCTGATTTAAAAAAAAATACACCCAACAGTCATTTGTATAATTATTTCAGTCAGATTTGTATAATTATTTATTGAAATAAAAATATAGTAATTTCCAAAACATTCCTAAGTTTTTCCTTAAAGGACTCCACTTTCACTTTGTGCACGCACTCGCTGACCGTAATACTTACTAAGAAAACCCAATTTAATAAGTCCATACTCATCGTGTTCCGCAAAAGATTTAGGCAAGTCCGTAACTTACGTAATACGTTTAAGTGCCACTCCAAACCACTAACAAAGATTCTGCACAACAAAAAGGTATCGACTTTCGGGACAATATGTCGAAATTCCCGGAACAGCAGGACTGTTTGCCGAATTCCTTCGCTCCAAGTTTTATAGCTCTAGCCAATAAAATCGTATAAAAGACTAACCCAAAACTCGGACAAAGCCACTCGAAGAATTGCCTTTCCCGACTCAAAGGCTGACATACGACGCCAATGTGTCGTGTTGCTTTAATAAACATTGCTTACTTGATGCCCGTTTATTCTCATTTTTCATCCACAAATTACTCGGTGATAAATGAAAATAGCCCTCTAACAGAGTATTGAAGGAAAATGTAGTGAAATAACCAACATCAATCATGCGATGTTGACCTCTATATAAAGTAGCATCGAAATAAAAATCTCCTGTCGGGGTTAACAGCCCCCGACCATGTTACCCCATTGTAAAAAGAATGGGGCCCGAAACAATGTACCGACATAATTTATAAAATAAAATGTTTCATCACCGATATTAATACCGGAGAGTACACTAAAAGTGTTCGGTGTACAAAAGCGGATGTAAATCAAGGGAGCACCGCTTGTAAAACCGAGGCCTACAGTACGATACATTAACTGATTAAATTGCAACAACGGCTCACGCTGACGGGTTATGTAAATTGTCACACGAAAAAGGTCCGATTCGTATCTACACAAATCACCCGGGGGTGTATCCGAACGCAACTTTCCCGCTAATTTTGGTTCGCTTGATTAAAACGATGTAACCAATTGGGTGTTTGCGCGCGAATACAAAATATGTATTTGAATTTGGAATGTTTCTTTTTTTCTCGAATGTGGAATTTGAGATTTCGTTCTTTAATTAATATTTTTGAATATTATATTTCTATGATGAATAACAATAAATAATCAAATGTACCATGTTTGAATCATTTGGATGTTATAGTAAGTGTATTTCTAGACTTACGAATTAACTTTCAAGTAATTATTAACACGAATTACGACTATTTTAATTAGGGTATTACAAATGAAGCAGATACAAAAAATATGCGATTATAGGAAAATGATGCCTAAGTACATCACTTTATTCTCAGAATTCTAATGTAATAAATTCCTAATTCAAAATACTAATCATTGTAAATTTCATTCACACATAACTTTAACAAATCCATACGGATTGTTGATTCGGCGTACAAATTGTCGCTTTCACAAAAATCTATTACATTCGAAACAGAACTCTACGCGGGACGTGCTCGATCAATCATAACCGATCATCCATCAAAAACATTCAACAAGTAAAAACAAAATTCCCGCCCATCCCTAAACGTGCCACAATGGATGTAATGCCACCGAACGGTGTGTTTGCTCAGCAATACGTCTGCTAAGCCACCTCTTTTGTTACCAACTAATGTTCGATTTTAATGTTTATTGTTTGCGATGTACTAATTTTGTTATATTCGTGATTAAAATCCATGGCTGTATGCTTCATCAAACAATCAAATATATTTATTTTGAAAATCGAACGCAATAGTGGTGCGCTTACTAATTAACATAAATAAAATCGATAAAATTTCGTTCATCAAAGTCAATTATCAAATGTCAGATAAATTGATACTATTCGGTATACAGTTATTAGGCGATATTTACACCTCAGTCGTTCCACATGGACGCACAAGTAAGGCACAATACCTAACCGTACGCTGTTGAGTAGGGAGTGTAAATTATGTTTCGTGGCTCGGAACACCCAAGTGCAAGGTGCGTGCGCGTGTGCCCCTCACCGTATATAAAATGATATTTGTGAGCGTGTCTGGTGGAAGCAGACAGATGCGGTGCGCAGCTGTCGCCGACCCTGCCATGAGCACGCGTGTACTTTCACGCACACCCGGCTTTTTATTATTAACTGATTTTAGTAACGTGTTGCCATGGCATTGTTGGATAATGCGGACCTTTTAATTTAGGGTTATAATCCTCAACTGCAGTGGATTACAGTTTTGTTGACATCTGTTGGACGGCTTTTGCAGTGTTGCTATGCAAAGTTGAAGCTTCCATTTAATAAGGTTAGTCGGCGATAAAGCATTGTGAAGTGTTTGTACATTTCGAGGATAAAAGCCCGAGAGTTTGAATAGCAATTAAAATAAGACTAGCTTCTGTTGGAATATTTAATTCTTTCCTCACTTTGAGTGCATTCTGTCATTCTACATTTTAAAACAGAGTACAAAAATACTTTATATACAATTTAGTCCTAAATGTTACTTAAATATGCATCATATTATATTAAATATGACGCAATTAAACTTTCTTAATACAGCCCCGTGGCGCAGTTAGCTAGACACTAACTTGCGATACGAGGCCGCGGGCTCGATCTCCGCACCGAGACAAAGGTTTGTGTGATCCACAGATATTTGTATCAGGTCTGGGTGTTTGTGAGATCGAAAACTCTCGTAAATTCTGATGCCCACGACAAGTATCTTAGTGTGGGATCAAAACTATGTATGTATGTGACTGTTGTGTGTATATGACTGTATCATACCTACATCTTTAACAAAGCAAATGAAGCTATAACTTATATGTGGAATACTCAAAGCCAAACACGAGTGTACAAAAGAAATCGCGAGTAATATACACCGGCCGTGCGGTGTTGTGACAGTTTATCGATTGTAGTGTAATGCGATGGTCAATTCGCGCGGCCCGGTTATTCCTCCCTATAAAATTACGCGCATTAAAGTTATGAGCATGACTGTCGCTTACCAAGTCTGCTCTAATGGAATTAGGATCGATATATTAAAATACATGGCGTTATAAGTAACAACTTTTCTACATCACTAGTATTTCTTCGTTTTTATACATTGCCAGTGACCACGATGACAATTGATGGTAAGACTTATGCAGTCCAGAGAGAACTCCGATTGGCAGAAAAATTATTACGATTACGTATATAGTGGACACATTTATGGTTCTTTGTACATGCATATTAAAGATATATTAGGTACGTATGGGAAGACTAAAATTACTTAGGTACGTCTTTTAACGTAGGATATGTCAGCGTGGCGGACTATGGATTAATTCCTCCCAATTGTGGATTATCCAGCAATGGAACTCAAAATCATGATTGATGAAAGGGTGGGCACCATTTTAATAGACTTTGGAAAGCCAAAAGTAATTCGAAACTGTGACATTAGATTCGTTTTTTCCAGTTATCACAAATATCTATAAAAAAGTAAACATGATAATAAATATGACTAATTCTCGTATTTTTAGTTCGCATATATACAAAACTTATCATCATAAACGAGCACTTCCAAATAATTCACGTCATAACATACAAGTTTACGCACTTCAACTACCGTACTGTATCGTATAAAATATATCTTAATACACACGGAGCGTGGAGTAATTTTTCAAACTCCCACCAAGGCGGGCGAAGTTAATTCTAGAGGGAGAAGGAGATATACCGCGCGCGAGACAGACAAGGACGGAAAATGTTGAATGTTCCGTACAGTGTTGCCAACATTATTTTTAAGAAGATCGTACGATAGACTAGAAAAGATCGTATTTCGGCAATATTTCAAGGAAAAAAATAGTACGTAATGAAATTTCAATAAAAGAAAGTTAATCCTTTTTTTTTTTAGCGCAAATTATAACTTTCAGTCAATATTTAGTATTTGTTATCACAAATATGGATTTGCTTAGAAGTTAGATGATCGTCAGATTGCGCGGGGATTCCGCTGTCAGATTGTGCGGTGATTCACATTCCCAATTCCCATAGACATCGCTGACTCCACAGAATATATATACTCATACGCTGTGTATTTAATTAAAGTTCGAATGAGATGCATTCATTTAAATTCATTCAAAAAGTTTAGCTCGTTCAAGTCTTCTACTTGTCTTTTCTATAATATCAAAAATGAATTTAATATGTCATCTATTTTTACTTCATTATGATGATGGGTATAAGATTCGAAAAGATCGTATATTTTGCGTACGATTTCGATTACTCGATCGTACATCGTACAAGAGCCAAAAAGGTCGTATAAATACGATTTAAATCGTACGGTTGGCAACACTGGTTCCGTATCTCTATAAGATGCTTTTGTAATGTGATTAAATTGTGAAGTTCATATCAGTAGATATGTTTCGGACTGTAATGCTTGAATAAAATTGTTTTGTTTTAAAAAAAGAATGTTTGTGGTTTATGTATGTTTAGATATAGCGATCTTTCAATGTGGATGAAGAATGTTGAGAAAAACGAGAGCGAAGTAATTGGTTTTTGTCTTTAGGACATAGTCGCAGAAGGAAATAAGTGAGAAACTATTGTTCTTGTGTGGTTTTTGTGACACAAATGCAGTCGGACGGGTCTGTTTACACAGCTTATTATAGACCAATACTGAAATTAAATTATATAATGTAGTGTAGTCTTTTTAGTATTTATATTCATAAATGCAACATGTTTTTCGATTTTCGCAGTATGTATCGATTGAAAAACTTCCTTTAATCGTTTATACATATATTTTTTTGTAGGTAGAGACTTCGTTACTAATGTCTTTCAATAATCTATTAGTAATATGCTCCAATCTTTGTTAAGTACAAGAGTTTCTAAACTACGATAAATATTATTAATTTATCACACCATTACCTAGGAACATTATCGCTGTAGGCGTATACCGCCAGGGTGCAGTGTCCCCGTATCGATTGTAAAATAGTCATTACCGGCGCTTGTTTACACGAGACGACACCGACACGGCCACGAGGCCGCCACGACGCCGTGACGTCAACGTGAATTCCATCCGCGCCTAATTGACTCGGTAATGTATTTGTTTGTTTATATTGTACAGGCTATGTGTTGACTCTGCCAAGTACACGTTACTATTTCGTGTTTGATAAACATCCAATTAATTATTTGGATTTAAACCTTTGTATAGATTCCGTTGGTAACGTGGAATTTATTCCTTTTATGTTTCATGGAAATTTCTAGAACAAATGCGTCTGCGTGGTCTATATTTCGCTCATATTACATTGTGAATATAGCATAAACTAGATCTCTTAAATGCTTAACTTCAAGATAAACTTTTATAAAAGATGAAAAATACATCTTTTGAATTTTATTACTCTGGATTTCTTAGATCTGCTTCTTTGTTGTACTGGGGCCCAACGTGACATTAACAGGACACAATAGCCAAGAATACCCACAAATTTTCCATTAATAGTTTTTAGTTTAGTAGACTGCCTCGTGGTCTCGCGGTACAAGTATGTGCCGTGGGATCTAGAGGTCCTGGGTTCGATTCCCGGGTCGGGCAAAGTGATATTGGGTTTTTCCATTAGGAAATTCTCAGTAACAGCACGGAGTCTGGGAATGTGCCCGAAAAACGGCAATAGGCTCGCCCCCTATTACGTGGGACTGATACATACCTGGCGAAATGTGGGTGCAGAAATGCACCTCTGCCTACCCCTTCGGGGAATACAGGCGTGAGTTTATGTATGTATGTATGTAGTTTAGTAGAGTGTTTCCATGTCTAGAAATTATAAGTGTTGTTGGATAAAACCGATAATTCACTCGCGTGGAAGTCCGGAATATTGCATATTGTTAGAGTTGACTGAAGTTTGAAAATGTCGATAGCTTTCAAATAGCTTAATAGTGTTTTCCCCATGTCCATAACCGAAACAGAGCCGCACGGATGGTTTCATTTAAAAGTCCGCAGCGTGGAAATTGAGTTAAAGTTTTTATGTCACTGTATTATTCATGAATCGGGCTTGAGCGCAGATTCGCTTTGATAACCGAATGGCCCAATTTCGTTAAAAACTTTCACAATGCATCCTAATGTTATAATGTGGCCATTTTTTTACTTATCTCAGATTTTAAAAGCTTTTGTTAAAACTGCCTATATTTTTCAGTGCTTGACTGATTTATAATTCAAAATGTGTGAATTAAGGTTTATAAAATAAAAAAACAAATAAGCAAAATTTAAATTGTAAATCATAGTCAAATGAATTATCTCCAAGTTGTGCGCCGGGTGCGTTAAAAATAATAAATTAAGGTGAACGTAACAAAAGTTGTCTTTGAGGTTTTACCCCTCGATATTTCTCGAATGCATAATTGTAATACGCGAGGGTGTTATGAAATATGTTCACGTAATTTGAGGGTGGGAAATGATTACATTTTTTATTATATATTATTTATATCTTGCTTATTTATTTAATCTCATACATCCGACAAAACATTGTATTGTTTTTACGAACATTATATCAACCGCAAATGATACGATGTAAATCATCAATTTGAACAATGAAGCAAATCTTTAAAAGGTAAAAGTTTCAAGTCATTACAGTTGAAATAAACATTTGTAAAAAGAAATGAATACTTTCATTTCTCTTCTTTTTATGTCCTATTCCAACGCATAATGGCAGAAATTACATTGCATTCTGCAAATGAATTATTCCATCGAATTGTAAATGGCTAAGCGTTTCAAATGGCGCAAATTAAATTGTTTAATATCGCTCAACGTCGGCCATTTTGATTCTCGCGTCATGACTTTTGGCGCGCATTTTGACGGCCAATTAGCGTTTCAAATTTGAAAGTGTTTGTGTGGAATGTTTTAATTGAAACGAACGAATGATCGACTGAATGAAACGAGCGAATGACTGAACAACTTCTAACGATGCTTTGTTGTACAAGATGTAATTTGCCACGGTGACCATTTTCCGCTTAGTCACCCATCAACTCCTGTGGGAGCTGTACGTGTGCGTTGCAATATTTTTTGTTATTGTTGTCAGTATTGATTTTATTGTTCGCACGCATTTTATTACTCGGGTATAGACATGAATATCTTACAGGGTAAAATTAATGCAAGGCCTTTGATAAAGCTCTTATGATTCCATTGATAACATCGTATTATTTCATAATATTAAACAAGCTTATGTAATGCAGTAAAGACAAGCTTATAAGATAAGCTTGAGGGACCCATAAGACATAGGACATCGGCAGATGTAAAAAACAACTGAATGGATAACATAATTATTAACAAGAGTTTTAACCCTGAAACTTGTGTAAGAGTAACACGGTGGGCGCCAATTCTTGGAATACTCTAAATTCACGAAGTTGCTATCAGTGAACGTCCTGACATACGCACTAAAAGCCATTTACAAGGGAAAATTACAATTCTTACAACCTGCGCCTAACGCATAGGATATCTTTATTACTCTAACCCTCGATCCAAGTTATCTCTGTCACACATACAGCTACACGAAAACGTGGGAAAGAGATAAAAAACAAATTGACGCCCCTCGCTATCGCTCCCCTAGATATGTCTGACACGTGACCGTTTTAAGGGATGATTTTAGTAAAGGGAACGAAAGAGGGTGGATTTACGTACATATATTATGTATTTGTGTTATTATTATTTTTATTGAATATTCGGTTCTGCATCCGAGTCTGCTTTTCAGTTCCGAGTAAATGGTAGTTTTAAGGGCAACTTGGTATAGGTCAAGATTTAGGCTAGGAATAAATCATATACATTTACATAACATGTTTGAAAATGGTTTATAGAACTTAGTATTATACAAAATTACATACATACATACATACATAAACTCACGCCTGTATTCCCCGAAGGGGTAGGCAGAGGGGCATTTCTGCACCCACATTTCGCCAGGTATGTATCAGTCCCACGTAATAGGGGGCGAGCCTATTGCCGTTTTTCGGGCAAAATTACTGTCGTAAAAAAAAATGATTGATTTTAAACGTTTCAACAAATCTGGTTTTTCTATCATGAGTATGATTTGCTTCAGTATCTTTGACCTTAGTGCACAAGGCAACCGGTTGAACTATTACATTAAACATTGTCTCTTTACATTCCTTTAATTAATAAAAATCTGCATTAAAGAAAATTAGCAACGCACATACAATCTACGACATATAACCAGTAGTTTTATTTTAAGTCCGCTTGATATTCTGATGCAAAAAAAGACGAAATCTAATCCTCAAAAAAATACTAAAGGCACAATCAACATCCATGTACTGAGACCCTCAAAATGCACCCCGATTTTTCATCCCACAGGCACTATATACAGAGGGTTAATAATCGTATTTAATCAGCGTCGAGTCACGTGCCGGAGGTCTGAGGGCTGAGGGCCGAGGGATCAAGGGTAGTTTATTTCTATTGTGGAGCCGAGCATTTATGTACCACTGTTAGAGAAATTGGTAAAGTTTGTCTGTTTGATTGTGTTTCGCTGCTGTGATGTATGTATAATGTATCTGATAGCCGAAGTTTTTTCTATAGTAAAAACTTAGTGTTGTTTGATTAATCAAGTTGTATATATTTGAGAATTGGATATGAAGTCACGAATCATTATTATGCCGAAGGTCTGGAAAAATTGGTCTACGGAAAATTGATAAAGTAATATACTTGTATAGCAAGATCTTATTTCTTCACAAATATCACTGGGTAGCTACATTCTATACATATAATATATTAACTATATTCTACCGTCGGAATTAACGCGACCCCGGTCTTCTTGAGTAAATCCACCTGCTGAAATGTATTACTTTGAAATATTTACAACAAATTTCAAAGACGTTTCTCATTTCAAAGACGCAAACCGCATTGCTTACTGGAGCACATTGGAGGCTCTATTTGAAACAACTCGAGTCCGAGACGCTAAGTAGATTATAGATTTTCCCCATTTTCCTCGCACCTATCGTATACAAGATTCAATTTTTCACGAGCCGTC
Organism: Hemaris fuciformis; assembly: GCA_907164795.1. Lineage (NCBI taxonomy): Eukaryota > Metazoa > Arthropoda > Insecta > Lepidoptera > Sphingidae > Hemaris > Hemaris fuciformis. The sequence goes on from OU015452.1 coordinate 3,128,456, forward strand.
GTAATCTTCTTAGTGGTAAATAAACCGCGCTGAATAAAGGTGGAATACATTCCGCATGGCTTGTATTCTATGGAGATATTAATTTTCTGCTTACTTAAGTCGGGGAGGTCGTATATTGAGAGAGATGAGCGACTTGATCCGACGATTTCATGGCTTAGGTTCTGGTGCAAGAAAAACTTCAACTAAGAAGTTATTTTTTAACTCTAACTGGGAATAGTTGCAAGTAGTAGTAGTAGTAGTGTAGTTTTCTTGCAAGTATTAATACAAAGAAAGTTAAGTCGAGCAAATGTATGGTTTTACATGAATGAATAAATAAATTAATGTATCGTCGTCATCAGCCCAAATACGTCCAACTGCTGGGCACGGGCCTCCTCTACAACTGAGAGGGTTTAGGCCTTAGTCCACCACGCTGGCCTAGTGCGGGTTGGCGGACTACACACCTAAGAAATTCCTAAGAACTTTTAGGTGTGCAGGTTTTATCACGATGTTTTCCTTCACCGTTAAAGCAAGTTCAATTCATTGTGAATACACACATAACTTCGAAAAGTCAGAGGTGTGTGCCTGGGGTTTGAACCTGCGACCGCCGAAATTCTCGACCACGTGGCTAAACCTCGAGGCCATCACTGCTTTTTTATTTTTAATGTATTAAACATTATTTGGCACCCTGAAGCATCTTTTAGTACCAGAATTAAGTAAAAAAAGTATTTTTTAGAAGCATATCAGTCAAAGAGTTAAGAAGTTCGCTATAAGTTCTTAACTCAAATGAATAATATCGTATTCTACGTGTGTCGGATGTTGGAGAGGGTTTCAGTGCGTCTCATTTCCTACTTGTCTTAGAAATAAACAACGGGATAGAAACACCTTTAAATATAAAATAATTATTATACAAGGTAGGAGAAATATGAAAAATTGAATGGCGAATAACAAACGTTGTTAGACATAAAGTTTAAATTAGAAAAGAAACTTAACATCTTTCGAGGGCTGTTCAAAACAATAATGAAAGAATCCGCGCGCCTACTTCCCAAAGAATTTACTTAATTTCCAAAATTTAATTAACAGATAATTGAAAGTCGGATAAACACCTAAAGTTGTGAACATCTGCAAATACTTTGCGAAGAAAAAAAATACAATAAGCCGGCCAAAAGTCCTAAGTTATTCTTCAATTATTTAGAATTTTTCCAAGCCGGTCGGCTAATATAGGGGAAGGTGGGCATGAAAGAGACATGTTTTGAAAGAGCCACTTGGATTTTTACCCGACCTTTTGAAATTATCATCATTTGAATTTTATTTTCGTGTGGAAACATCGACTATCCGTGGCCCACAAAGATTTGATAGTTCGCGGAAGTGTAGTAACGGAGCAGGAGGCTATCGAAAAAAGAGGCATTGAAAAGTAAGTTTTTATGCTGTTATTCCAACCATTTTTTATACTATGGTATGATTTGACATCAAAATTACATTATAACTAGAGTCTGCACTCATTTTACCTTCTAATTGTAATATTTAATGGACATTATTCGTGATTTGATCTTATACTTTTAAGGTTTTTGCATTTTGTGGCTACTCGTTTTGAAAGAGCTAACAAAATATGTGATGAAACAGCCGGCTCTTTCATGCCTAGCTCTTTCATAACAACCTGTTTTGGACCTTTGCTATTTTGTTTTATTTTGTTATAGACATTCAAATATCATCAGAAACAGCATAACCTAAAAAAAAAACATGCAAGGGGCCTAAAACCAACACTAAAAAATTAAATCCTATGGCGAACATACCTACAAACATTGTCCAAATATAAGAAATAAACGTATTTTCATTTTGGACCATGAACAAAAGACTGATTACCTAAAAACTGCATCTAAAAAATTTACATACGATTATACAGACGCTATTAGTAGTAGTGACAATTGTTTCAGAGGATTTATGCACCGAAATAAATGTGAGCCATTAGAAAAACTAGAAAACACATCACTTTCAAGAGCTACGAGTTTTGAAATGATTGTTATTAATTAACTAATGTTGGTTAGCTTTGTTACGGTATTCTAATAAAAGAATGTAATTTGTTGTTAATGTTGTTTAACTTTTTGAGAAATTTATTGAAATAGTTGGTAATATCGTGCAAGGCTCTTTCATAACAAGTGGCGGCTCTTTCAATAACCACATGTTATGAAAGAGCCGTTTTCCCTTTTTTTTTAAAAGGTAGAATTTTATAATGAAACATATCTCTAAGGAGTAATTGTTGATTGAATGTCATAAAGTAATAACTGAGTTTCGAACTAACGTATAAAAAATGTGGTATTATTATGTTTTAGATATTAAAAAGAGTCCTTTTCTAAAACTGGCTCTTTCATGCCCACCTTCCCCTAAAAGCGGCCAAGTGCGTAATACTCAGGCGGATTTTAATACGAGTGGTTCTGTAGGATATAGAACTTTTTCCTTAAGTACATCATAGTCACAAAAAATACTATTAACCAGTATGTTAACAGCATAATATTATGACACAATTTTATATTAAAGTCTTTGCTTATAAATTAATTACGCCTGACTTTAACTAATGTTTTCTCTGGCACTGAATAGCAAACATTAGGGAAGCGATACAATTGTGTATATTACTCAGTAGAGTCGATTTGATCACACTCCATTGCTATATCAGTATGTGTCTAATATATATACATTTTAAATGGATTTATAAAAACAAGCTTAATACCTGCACTTACGTTAGTGTTAACCACATTAAGAACCTAACGCATTGTCAAGTCAAAAAGCATACATAAATCGATTTGAGGGTCTAGCTGTCTTGGCATAAAATGAAATTCGGTTCAAGTCGATTATAGTTTTTCATTTTTAAAAAAGCAGATAAATATTGAAAAAAAAAATTGTCGCGTAATCTTACGGAACCCAAAAATCACAGCAAACGAGTTCGTGTAATTGGACACTCCTTGGCAGATTTCGTTGCCTAAAATCTCGGTAAAACAACCTCCCTTAACTATGTAACAAATTAGCATAAGCCCAATTTCGTCGTTTATATTAAATTTCTCAACAAAACTACATTTACATACGTTTTTCATTTTCCAAAATTAAGTCTCAGCTGCTCAGCTACTTACCTGTAAAAAAAGAAACATTTAATTAATATTTATTTTAAGTGCAATACATAAAATAAGAAAAAAACTGTTATATTTAAATATTTATTACATAAACACACTCATCATCCACGATTCTCGATTTTAAAACACGTAAATTACTTATTTTGTAAGTTAATGCCTAGTATTTTATTTGAGTAAAATCGAATTTCATATCCACAAACTCAATCAAGTCATAGTTAAAGAGTATGATTGAGATTGAAACTGTTTAAGTTTCAGGTTACGTCACAATTATTTAATCATTATAATGTGTATACAACATTTTGAATGTAATTGCCGACACACCTCGACACAATTTGGCGCTTGCAGATTGTACGTGAGGGGTGTCGCTTGTCGCAAATCGATTGAAGCCCGTTGCCGGCGGGCACAAAGCGAACGCTCCCTTTAAGCCCACGGCAATACTATTCGTATTCACTTACTTCCATTTTACCTTTTCTTTTAAGTGTAAAAGAAACACGCGAGCCTGGCCGGGAGCCAGCGGCGGTTCCCGAACACTTTTGTACCAATTTCCATGGAATTGAATGCTTCAAATGTTTTGTTACGTCATGTGGGATTGGAGGTATTTCGACGTCACAAAGATAAGTTATACCTACATACTTGGAGGGATAGACAAAGTATTTAATATAGGTTTTGCAATCTGTGTTTTTCGATCGTGGTCCTACTAGTTTTTAGTACATTGATAATGTGCATGACTTAAGACGTTTACGGGTTCGATACTATATTCAGGCTGTGTTATTAAGTACTTCGTTAGGACATTCTTAACAAGGAGTCTGGAATTTTTCCTTGTATTATAGAAACACATCTCTGTTTCTGAGACAGCCATGAGTGTATGTTACACTTAAATCTAAATATGTATAGTTTCATATTACTCGTGCTGAATCTCATCCCTCGAACATGTAATTGAATATATATTGAATCAAATATCCTAGCAATCGATAAACTTGCAATCTGCTACAATTTGCCAACTCTACGAATGTACTACGAGGCTACGAAGCGTAGGCTGCGAACTAAATTAATTACAAATATTCGAAACTACACAATATCGCGGGAACAAGTTAATCGGCTATACTCTGGGAACTTTGAGCCAGATGGAAATTGTATCATTTTATTAGTGCGCCTGATACATTGCCAAAGGAGCAGTTTAGATAAAATTACTGGCCACAAATATCATCATCATCAGTCTATTTACGTCCCACGGCTGGGCACGGGCCTCCTCTACAACTGAGAGGGTTTAGGCCTTAGTCCACCACGCTAAGAAAATTTAGGTGCGCATTATTGTTCCTTTTTTACGTATATCTTTTTTACACAAATAAATATACGTACAAAAAATAATTATGAGCCATTTTTATCAGCGGAATAACGTGTTAATAATGTGGATTTCCCATTCCCTCACGCCTCGGCTAATAGGAATTCCGCGGTGTAATTAATTTTTCCGCAAATAGGTTCCGTAGTAAAGCGTTTTATTAATACAATATTTATCTCGTCGCGAGGTGAAATGAATTTTCGTGCATAAATAGACCGAATATTTCATACAAGGTATTAAAAGTTAAATTAAAATGTATTCTTAGAATACTCAAAGATATGTATGAAGCGTAACATTTGTGTTTTTTTTTGTGTAAGAATAGCGGTAAATTTGTATCAAAAAAGTTACATATAAACTCTCCTACGTACACAAATTGGTTCAGACATTAAGGCGTAAATGCGTAACGGACAGACTCACGATCTAATTTATTATATCATTAGGAATACTATTAATCGCGAGTGAATGTTTCTTATAGGCAAGTTCGCTTCATCATAGACCGTGTGCTTAACATCTGGATAGTGGTCGGTCAAGCGCAAGCCTATTACTTATTTAATATAATATTACATGTTATTTTTACCACCACATCTCGCGGTGCAAGTATTTACAATGCGATCTAAAGGTTCCGAGTTCGACTCCCGTGTCGGGCAGTGATATTGGGTTTTTCTTTAGGAAATTCTCAGTATCAAAGCAGAGTCTGGAATTATGCCCCTTATTACTTGGGACGAAAAAATAAAAATGTGGGTGCAGAAATACACCGCCAACCCCTTCAGGAATACAGGCGTGAGGTTATGTATACACACCCCCTTTGTAGTTTCTGTACATAGGGTCTATAAAACGCACGAAACTCAACGAGGATCTTAGCTTGTCTTGAGTCCAGTTAGTTTGGATTACAAGTTCTCGGCGCGATGTTTGCGCATTCCGCATTCTACGCCCAATTCTAGATCATACAAGTCATTTTGTAGTTTTTTGTGCTGACCTTACGTTTCCACGAAAGTTTTGTTACAATATGAGGTCAAGCGTCGACCAACAATCGTAACACTGAGTCCGAAACTGGGGAACGTTGGAGATTTAAGGGCTTTGGGTATTACAAGTGACGTAATAGAACCGATTTTTATATGTACGTTTGTTTGCGTTCTGATGGTGAAGCCTTGGTAAAACTAATGCAGTGAAATATGTATGTATATCATTTAAGTTAACCTATTTTCCTATCTGGTTTTGAAAGCACATTTTACAAAGAAAAACGCTATTATTGTTTTTTTGGGAAACAGTTTAGAACATAATGATTTAATATTATGTTAAAAGGACGCGTATAATGCCATTATCATATGCTAGCATATCTTTAGAGTATTTTTTTGTTTTCACGTTCTATTCACAGATCAAAATATATACTATTTTCAAGCCTACGCTTTACTGGTGAAAATCGGTCAAAAATACGATTAGTGAATCCGGTAGATTCTCATAACAGAATAAAAGATTCGACAAAATAAAATAACATCCGTTATCGAGTTGTCTTGCCTATTCTATTACCCCTCCGTAATCGCTACTTGTAGTTTTAAAACATTTTCTCACTTTCAATAAGGGCTGAATTATGTGTATAGAAGTAAAATGACGTAAATGATCCCTTGCCCATCAGTAGGACCAATATAAAATCTAATATAAATATAACAAGATAATATAACTTTTGCGCGTAAATGACAAGACACTGGAGCGTGTGCAAATAAATTGAGAGTCGAGACAAAAAGGCGTCTATGAATATGAAAATTTATTTGATGTGCAAAATGTTTCAGCTTTTTTGTGTATTATGTTTCAGATGGTACTAAAAGGTGACTCTTGAGTATGCCTTGACAGCGTTCAAAGTTAAAGGTAAAAATCCCATAGCAACGGTGAGCAAATCACTTCTTCATTCCAATGCAGACCGAGTGAAATATACGATAGTGTTATTCAACAACAAATTCATTGTCAGTTTGTGTTACTAGCATTTGTTTCTGCACTGTTTTTTTGTGAAACCGATTGAAATGACTCTCGTAGTTTCTGATATAAACGATACAAGACTTGTATTTTAAAGTTGGGTCAGAACTACGTCTATGACTGTTTGGTGTATTTATTTATTACTACAAAAATTTGGTCTACATGTCTCGTAACTATGTTGCAGTTGCACCAGTGATTTAAAGCCATACAAAACGGCCATTTTTCAGGAGGAAAAAGTATTACTGTGAAATATTTCACTGGAAAACCTAATAGAAAAACGAGCGGCCAGAGACAAAGCAAACGAGACAAGGCTGTGACGTCACACCTGTTGCCGACCTACATGCACTCCCGACATGGAATTTTTTATCAGACTACCTAGATTTTTCATTCCGATAAAACTAGCTATTTTGTCGCCGGGTTTATAAAAAAAATGAATAGAATGGGATTTTTTTACTTTGACACACTACCAACACAAGCGTAGGTGCAGTGGTTAGCGAAATTTGATTACAACTTCCATCAATTTATCAACACAATTTTGCCGGCGATTTTGTTTTCGAAATTTTGTTGTTATCCACGGCAGCACACTTACCAAAGTCTAGATTACCTAAATTCAATACCTACCAATACCAGTTATTTCAAATAACTGAAAAATCGCAGAATGCAGGTCACCTAATGTTCAGATCTTTACTACCCACTTACTATAATTCAAATCTGAACGATTTAAGTTAATAAAGGTGAATCCTAAATTGTGTCTCCTGGTGTGAGTGAGTGAGTGAGTGAGCGAATGAGTGAGTGAGTAAGTAAGTAAGAAAGATTAATCCATAATTTTTTCTCTTAACTATGATTATGATCTTTGATGTCGTGCAAATCGTGTAAATTTAACTCGTAATATATTATACTTTTTTACTTTTTCCAATCTTATTCCACACAATAAACCAATAAATAAAAACCCAAATAGTGCTTAATTTGAATACAATACGGTCTTATAGGATTCGCGCACCTGCTCAAAGAGATTCGTTTAAACGAGGGATAAAACACTTAAGCCCCCAGGATCTTTCTGAAAAAGGTCTTCAGACATTTTTATAGCGACATTCAGATACTGTGTGTTTGTGTCACTCAGCAGGCTGGTTTCACACGTGGGAGTCTCTCGAAATTTTATAAACATGTTTTGTCCTGCTCTATTGATTGACATGTCACGTAAGAGAAAGCGAGACAAAGCATTTGTTCGTTGTAGTTAAATTAACGTTTATAAGTTTAGCCGTATATACTCTACTTGGACAGAATCGTGCTTGACATCAGGAACTGTTGTCACATTGCCATGGCAGTAAAAAAACTTCAATTACAGATCTTGTAGAAACGATCATCGGTTGGTCAGGTGTGCTTGTTTTACAAACAATTGTGCCATGTCTGGGTGATGTGGAATTAATACCCTTATATTTTAAATTTTTAAAATGTTAATCATATTTTAGATACAAAAAAACATGCCCCAAAGACATGAAATCATCTTAAAAGAAACTTTTCAGTTAAAATTGTATGAAATTTCATTTTAGTAGCAATTATTCATCAAATGATGTATAAACGACTTGTGCTTAATAACTTTTGTTCCATTTGACTAAGTTTGTTAATTTTTTTATACTAGAAATGATTTCATATTATTATTTGCAAATAAAAATTTAAATATTCTAATAATATTAACGACAAGGAATAAGACTTGACAACAAATTCCCAGACATACTTATTTTAAATATAATAATCTATTACACGTGTCAAAGACCCGGAAATGGTCTATGGTTTGTTCATATTAATGTGTTACGTGGGGATTGGCGTGAGTCATTGAGGTGTGGCGCCGTACTCGCGAACACACGGCCTAATTGTCGTGTTTGTTCGGAAATATTGCTGTGTTACAAACCTTAATATCAACTACTTTTACAACTGAGATGGGTTAGGCCTTAGTCCACCACGCTGGCCTAGTGCGGGTTGGGGAACTACACACCTAAGAAACTAGTAAGAACTTTTATGTGTGAAGTTTCCTCATGTTTCCTGAAGAACGTGACAATTCAATATGAACACACACATGGAGAGTCAGTGCTCAAACTTTGTTACGACTGCGGGCCTCAATTTCAATCACGACTTTTTTGAGCCGTTTCCTTTATAATAAAAAAGAAACAAATTTAATTAAACAAAAGTACAATCGCATCAATAAAGCTTAAGCAGAGTGAATCTGTTGAAATAACAGATCCGTACTAAGTGAATTTCAATCGCATTATCGAGTGGTGCTGATTCTGCGGACACGGTTGCGGATACGGGTGCAGATACGAGTGCGGATACGAGTGCGGATATGAGGATATTATGCGCGGATTTTAGCTAATTGATACGTTGTGTAATACCATTATTTATTAACAAACATGCTTGATTTGTAACCATAATATGCGGATTGGTTACGGATTATATAAGGGACATGTATCGATAATAGAGATGTCACATTTTAAATTATCCTTTAGTGATGGTAAATGTGGAAGGTCTCTTTCAATGGTTAAAATTGTCAGTGTTAAGAAATGACAAAAAAGATTTGTTAATATTTGTTCAAATATGACTAATTAACCTATGAACGTATCAATTAGTATGATCAATTTCGCTGCTACGCACGTCCACTAAAATTTGTCAAAAACTCTAGTAATCTAGTCCATTAGGATATGGTTTAAACTCGATTACACGACCCTAGAAATACCACAGCCGTATAGTCATTGCTATATTATTCCATTAACTTTTGTTATGAAATTCGTACAAAAATCTCTCGCTTCGCAGTCAACTTGGCGAACCAGAGCCTTATATTATCAGATCCCTTCATTGAATAATTCATAAAATCAATTACCTACCCTAACTCATACGATGGGCTCAGTAAACTCATGATCGAAATTAAAAGCCAGCTCAGAGGCGAATGATGCCAAATGGCGCAGAAAACGGCCAAACTTCATAATTTATGTCTACGGAACCCAATAACGGAGACACGAATCAACAGGCACGCCACGGGGTAACTCCTTCGGATCTAAACCACCCGAGTTATGGTAATCGAATTGCATACTTCAGTTCGTGAGTCAATGTTTTGGGTTTTTAATGTATTAGTCATTTCAAGGTTAAGCGGGTTATATTTGACATAAACGGGCTTAAAGCAATTTAATTTGAATATGTTATGTCTTTTATAAAAAAAATTGTTACAATGTCACAATGACTTTGTCGATTTACTTGGGAAATGAGTTTGGGCTAAACAAGTTTATGTTTATACTTCATGCTTCCTTTATATCCACATCAAAGGTACAAAAGTAAAATAGAATTACGTATCAGCAAATATATCGGCGAAACTCGATAGATGTCGAGCGAGTTCCCGGCGGATAACCGCGGCCATCTTCACGATCTAACGCACCGGCCAATTGAAAAACTTATATCGAGCGTAACTTTGAATTATCGTTTCATATCGACCCCGTTCCGCCGACTGGAGTTCACCCCTATTCGCATGAACAATTACGTAATTCGAATTTGGAATATATTTTAAAAGTTAGTCCCATATTTTCTATCGACGCACAGTTTGACACTATGTTTTTTAGTGTCATGAAGTAGAATATTTAATGCGAGACCTTATATAATATATGCTACAAATGGAAAACAATATGTTCGCTTTTAATTAATTATTAATGTTTAAAAATGTCTTACTCGTACGGCAATTACATAACAATGTGGTCGTATACAGAATTTAATTTAACAGAATTTTTGTTTACAGTGCACAAACGAGTACAACAGTTGAACACCAAAATAATTGTCTTTTAATTAGCACTGTGTTTATGATTTAAATAATAATTTTCACAATGTAATTGCAAAATGATAAATTTATTTTTTACTAGTAAATAAGAGTCAATTTGTTACATTCTGTAATTATAATTAATAAATCTTTCTCTTTTATAGCACATTATCATTGGTTAATAATAAAAAGGTACTATTTTTGTAACATCTACTCAACTATCCGCCATTGAAACACGATTTAAAAAGTAAAATCTAGATCAGCGTCGGTGTAAAATGTATTTTTATATAAAAAGCACTAGAGCCAAAAGCCTGTAGACAAACGGCACAACTCGCGGCTCAAACACTTTCCTGTGGAACTTTAAAAAGTAATTAATGAACTCGGTAAAAGCGCTGTTAAACCAGTGTGACTGACCTGCGGATGGAAAAAAGAACTGCGTTGATTCAGTGCAAGCGTGTTCTATGAAGTGTCATTTTACACTGGCCGTTGGAGGAAGTTGTTTAAGTCCGATTCACATATGCCGCATCGGCGACTGGTCGGATGCGTTGACGGAACTTTAACGTCCGACTGAAGGGTTTCCATTTATTGCAACACTGGTCGCCTTGTACATACATCTGTCGTTTTACCGTGCTCTTTGGATAGACTTTTAACGACATTTTTAGGGAGAATTTATGTTTTCTCTCGGTGGTATCAATGTGACGAGTTTTTGTCAAAGATTGTGCCTGGTATAAATAAGGTAAGGAAGCTTAGCTGTGTGATATGTTTATGAGCTTATGTAGTAAACATACACAGACGACCAAGCAACCATAAACATATAGAGAACTGCGATACAAGAGATAGTTTGATAGTCAATTATGTATAATATTGAAAGCTCATAAAAGGGTGGTTAGCGGCACTCACTAGTAGAGACTAGTGACAAGGCCGAGGCCTAGCCATTTAAGAAGCGAGCGTGAAATAGATAAATGTGCAACTTTTAAAATTATTTTCGGAGTATCCCTTCCTTCAAGCTATTACCCATTTTCTCGCTCGCAATAAGTTAATACATTTAATGAGCGCGCGTTGTGCAACTTTATCACTTATTTTATTTACCTTACCCTCATATATTTAATTTTTTATTGTATTGCTTTTTTTTTCTTCTCTTTGTCGTAATAGATATTTAGTTCCTTTTTTTTGTTTTGTTTTGTATTTGTATGTATTGTGTTAAAATATACTAATGTCGACGAATCAACAGGTGTACAGAAAAACCTAATGTGGTTTATGTTACACTGAATACCAATGTACAAATTGTTATTGTCTTTTTATATAAATAAATAAAATAAATAAATAAATTTAAGAAATTCACTAATCGTTTCCCAGCACGGCTATCTGGGACCTATGTCCCGGAACATGACTCAAACAGTTGTGTTATCTAACATCGGTACGTGTTGGAAGCTTCGAACACGTCGCGGTGATCGCGGCGGGGCCGAAATATTCTTTTTTATCTGAATAAACATCGCCTGGAGGTCTGAACACGTCCGTAACAAGTAATGAAACTATTAAATATGTACAACAGTCAGTGGACCCCACAGGAAGACTTGTGTCGTGGGAATCGGGAGCTAAATGTTGCAAACTTAGACAAGAAACAAATATTTGCAAGTATTTGTTTAGACGTGGTTTAAAAAAGCAACGTCAAGTTAGTGGGTTTCTTTTGGTTAATCATTATCATAATATGCCTTCCTCAAACATCTTCTAATTGTTGGAATTAAAATATAAAAAAATATTTCGTATAAAAAACTTTAGATCAATACCAGTAGCCCATCCAGCCGTTACCTAGAAAAGTACCAAAATATTTTTTGTTGCAGCAAGCATTATTTTTATTTATGGAAGACTAACAGCTACAATACAACTAGGTTAAAAACATAACAATTAACATTAAGCCAATAATAAGTCTTCACTTATAGAAAGAAAAATGTTGATCCATACTAAATGATATTTATACAAAAATAAGTTAGCGTTGAATTTGCAAAATGACATGATTAAATAGCCCAGTTCTTAGCTTACATACGTGTAAATAATAACAGCTGATTAAAAATTGTATCATATAACATTCCGGACCGTTAAAAAAAATCATTAATTATATAAAATTAAAATAAAAACACAAACCCCTCTTCGACCCCGTATCTCGTCCCTACAAGAAATCATTTGGGTATTTTAAGCAATAAATTCTATAAACCGTGAATACAGCGCGTAAATCCGCCCCCGACGATGGTAAAGACAAGGGACCCTCCAATTAAACTTTGAACAAAGCAAATCGCCCTTGCAGCGATGAATTGTTCGTTTCAAATTCAGAATTCGCGGATACCTACCCACTGTTGGGACGATATTTAAATAGGAAACGGTTATTGAGGGCCGCGCGGGGTTGGAACAAAAGACCGCCATGATTTGATAACAGTTGACAAGAAATAAAATGTTATTGTCAATTTTAAACATGGCGGACGCAGTGATGCGCTAATTCACTTCTTATAACACCGATGTCGGGATGGCCGGGAGTTTTAGGCACGCGGTTGAGAATCTTGACGGTCGTGGGTTCAAACCCCAGGCACACACGTCTGACTTTTCGAAGTTAAGTGTGTATTCATAAAAAATATCACACACTTTAACGGTGAAGGAAAACATCGTGATCAAACCTCCACACCTAAAAAGTTCTTAGGAATATTTTAGGTGTGTAGTCCGCCAACCCGCACTAGGCCAGCGCGATGGACTAAGGCCTAAACCCTCTCAATTGTAGAGACGGCCCGTGCCCAGCAGTGGGACGTATATGAGCTGATGATGTAACACCGATCTGGAAATTTGTGACGATTTATTTATTTTTTTACGTAAACGTGGCTATAATTGAGATTAAATTCGGCATATTTATATTTATTACAATCAACTTACGTTGAATAAACAGTAAATCTGTAATTGATTAGATCTCAAAATGGCGCCAATCCGTGAATACGTTCCAAATTACGCAGATAAATAATACAAACAAATAAAAGCATCGACTCAAAGACAAATACAATTGATCCGTTCTTAAAAGTGAAGATATATTGTTATCAAAGGTCACTTTCAATTAGATATCCAGACAATAGGGGCTATAAAATATTGCCTTTTTACTTTGGTACTTCGACACAAATGGTACACGTAATGTGTTGTCTAGACGAGGCATTTGCTAAATGACTTTCGACTTTACAATTTCTTTCAACGATAAATTGTCAAGTCGATAGTTTATTTTGTAATATGCCTGCTGAGATGGTACACCTAGACCAGCACATTTTTTTTAAATATTGAAACATAGTTAACTGTGTATGTAAACGGTGAAGGAAAACATCGTGATGAAACCTGCACACCTAAAAAAGTTCTTAGGAATTTCTTAGGTGTGTAGTCCGCCAACCCGCACTAGGCCAGCGTGGTGGACTAAGGCCTATAACCCTCTCAGTTGTAGAGGAGGCCCGTGCCCAGCAGTGGGATGATGATGATGATGATGATAACTGTGTATGAAAAACATCGAATTTCTATTGTAAACCGAGACTACTAGATTGGTATATACTTCACGATTCATATACAGATTTTACCAGTAATATTAGGTTTTCATATTTATTAAACATCCATTTTTATTAAGCGGGGTAACCCTTTTTTGGTACTAGATAAGTATTATACACGCGGGTATATTGTAAACGACGATATATTCCCAGTTATCCCACTCCAGGAAAATACCTAAGATATTGCCACGTCAGCGTAAGTCCAATCCCATTTAATACAATACCAAAATCCCGGAAAAATTACGGGTCCAAAACTTTCACTGGATTTGTTGGGGAATTGGAAGAATTATATAAAAGGATGACATTTAAAATACATTTTTTCTCCTGAACTAATGTCGGAGCATCTTTCCCTATTTTTAATTATGTCTTGTTTACCCTACCTATGTTTGTTGTTGGTACAGTCATATTAAATAACGGTAAAAAATAAATTTTGGGCGAAAAGTAGCTAGCTATAAATCGATCTCAAAGCTCATATTCCGACCAGTATTACAATGTATGGTTATTTACGCCCTGGCAAGCGTTGAAAATTTCACAATACCATTCTTACCCGCTACCTGTTACCCGTTCGTTTCCAACATAATTTAACAGCGTCTAAACACGTAAAGGCTGAATTTCGTCCCGTTTATTGCCATGGCGCCTTATTTGGTACATCGTCGGTCACGTCACGAGTTTTCTTAACGACGTGATAAATATTCTACGTAGCGTGAACGCGCTTTCCGTTTTGAAAATGGAGCATTTTTTGACTTGCTCGATGTTATTATGTGCGTAGTAATATTATTTTTTCAAAAATATTTATTTCATGATTATGCGTATTTTGTAGTATTCTTTTTTCAAAAATGATTTCAATGCATTTACGTTCCGTTCACAGTGAATAAATAACAATTGCTTTTTTTATTTATTTAGATATAGTTTAAAACATACAAATAAAATAAAAGGCTTCCAAAATATTTCATCTATGCCTGGAGTTCGCTAGTAATAAAATTTAACAGGTGAAATTGGTTTAGTAACTAAAAGCCATCCATTAATCTAAAACATTTATATGCACAGCGAATAGAATACAATTTGCTGACTAACAATATTAACCGCCAAAACGATATTCATTTTGAAAATACTCCCTCCATTTTTGCCCGACGTAGTTTCCCACTCCGCTGAGCACTGGATACGTGCCAAAATATGAGTAAGCCATTTATCGTCTTCCAAAAAGGATAAGTAAGTTAACAAAATTTAGCGATATTCCATTAATTAATAGAAGTAATCGATTTTTAACATCGTTAAATTCTAATTTTAAATTTCAAATAATGCATATTATTTTCTAGAGTTGCCAGTCCTTTTTTTTCTAAATTATTGTTTATTTTTAAATTATTTACGTTTTGTTCGATAGCGCAAAACAAAAGAGGTTGTACTATAAGGATTATTCAAGATTATAACGTAACATCTCCCCTTTAAAGTTCTTAAGAACTTTACACACTAGCTTCGAATACAAAGATTGACAAAGAAGACAGACCGTTAGCCGCCATCTTGAGACAGGTAGTAGGTTCCCGACGTTTCTTTTGTTAACGAAAATACACCTGATTATAAAACTTAGAAATAGGGGAACACAATACATGCTTGGGGAGGCTACAAATAAATAGTAATAGATTAACGGTCATTATAGTTTTTTTTTAACTTGTCTAAAGTTATTCGAGTTGTTATATTCGTGAGAAAACCAAGGGTCGCGGAGTTAATGTCATTACATAACTTTATAGACAGTATATGTGAATAATATTTAGTATAGCATAATTAAGTAGACATATTCTGTAAATTATGATCGTGAGAATATTGATGTTGATATTATTTATCATGTGAGTTTATTAACTATTGAACAAAACGAAGTAGGTAAATATATAGTTGATGTGAGAATTTAAAATTATGCATAATTAAGCGAGAGGGAGATAAAACGAAAAATTTTTATAATAATCGTTTTGTACTTTATGTACGAATAATTTATTTAGCAGCACAGATAGTCGGTTAAAATTTATCGAGCGCACACGTACTGACAGAACAACATTGGCCGTCCAACAAAGTTTAGACGATTTTTGGGTGTCAAACAAAAAAAGTTGGCTTAGCTAAAGGTCACTAGATGGCGCTAGTTACAACTCCGTTCCAGACATGAGTGCGATGTACAAACGAGAGGCGCTTGGTTAGATTTTCGGTATAACAAGGCATTTATTGAATTATTTCGCTATGAAATTCACGATTTTGTAGCACGGAGTCACCGAAATATTCCGAAAAAATTACTGGCGAGAGGGTATCTAATAAATTTATCACGGCCTACCCTTTTACAACAATACATACACATTAGAAACTTCCATCTATGTCGAATTATCATCAGCCCATATACCTACGTCCCAACGATAGATACGGGCCTCCCCTACAACTGAGAGGCTTTAGGCCTTAGTCCACCACGCTAGTCCAGTACGGGTTGGCGGACTACCTAAGAAATTCCTGTGCGCAGGTTTCCTCACGATGTTTCCTTCGCCGTTAAAGTAAGTGATAATTCATTGTCAATCTATATCCAACTATATTTTCATAATGAATTATCACTAGCTTTAACGGTGAAGGAAAACATCGTGATAAAACCTGCACACCTAAAAGTTCTTAGGAATTTCTTAGGTGTGTAGTCCGCCAACCCGCACTAGGCCAGCGTGGTGGACTAAGGCCTAAGCCCTCTCAGTTGTAGAGGAGGCTCGTTCCCAGCAGTGGGACGTATTTGGGCTGATGATGATCCAACATGAACGTAATTCAGTTATAAATTCCTAGCTATGTAAAAGTGAAATGTAAAAACGTTGGTGTTGATTGCTCGGTATGAGATTATGAGGAGTAGTTAAGACGCCGCGTGCCCTCGCTCAGAGCACTCACGAGTAGTTAATTGTATCAACCGTAGCCCGCACTTGAGTTGGTAACAAAGTTTCACACGTAATTGCGTTGGGTCTCGTGACGTCACCTTATAACCATGTGGGTAGGCAGAAATACCTAGTGCAAAATTTGATTTTATTAATAGTATTACTGCTTATCCGTGGCGTTACTTCCATAGAGGACCAAAAGCGTTACAAGTTAATTGTGTAGTATCTAGTTTATAACTGTTTATTGTGGGGTTACTATATTCTCATCATCATTTTTTCATTATCAGCCCATATACGTCCCACTGTTGGGCACGGGCCTCCTCTACCATTGAGAGGGTTGGCGGACTATACACCTAAGAAATTCCTAAGAACTTTTAGGTGTGCAGGTTTCATCACGATGTTTTCCTTCACCGTTAAAGTACGTGATAATTCATTGTGAATACACACATAACTTCAAAAAGTCAGAGGTGTGTGCCTGGGGTTTGAACCTGCGACCGTCGAGATTTTCGACCGCCTGCCTCAACCTCAATTACGACTTTTTTCGCGACTGGAATTGGAACATCAAGGTCATATTATCGTAAACAATGTCGTATATTTGGTGCTGTGTCTACATTTTAAATTAAAAATTAAGAACATAAATAAGACTCATTGATATTTACTGGAGCATAATATAAACAATCATTATACGCGAAAAACATCCGCATCTTGATCAAAAGTCATGTAAAGTCGAAGCCTTTTTATTTTATCCGGTCATTAACCTTTGTTTGTCTTTAATGTCAATATATGGTTAATATGTCCGAGTGTGTGTATTAAGGATGTTTTACAACATAAATTAAGTATGTACGAAATTATGGTAAATCAAACAGAAAAGAATTCTCCATTTTACAACACAAGATTGTTTTGAATTTAAAATAGAATGTTATTTTGAAAGTCACCTGATATTTTTTTTACAATTTAGCTTCTTTCTTTGTGTTTTTTTTTTTCTTTTTTTATATTACTTGTGTACGTTTCATTTGCTTTTTTGTGTAACTATTAAATTTAATAAATATATAACACCAATACCCACTCACACGCATACCAAATGACACAACACTATATTAACACGACCATAGGATCGTATCACCGTACACTAAATGCTCGCGAGGGAAAAAACTTCTAACATATTTCAATTTAGGCCTCATATGTAGGAGTAACTGACAATATTTGACTGTTAAAGCGAACGGTAACTAAGTTTCATATTAATTTTCTACCATCATTTCATTTATCGAATTTAAGTTAATGTATAGCTTATTTATTATATACTTAAAATCTTAATTACTTGTACTTGTAATTTGTTTCTTAATATGATAAATGTATGTAATAATAGTGAGTACATGGAATAAATAAATACACCAACAGTCACTGCCTCGTGGTCTCGCGGTACAAGTATGTGCCGTGCGATCTAGAGGTCCTGGGTTCGATTCCCGGGTCGGGCAAAGTGTTATTGGGTTTTTCCATTACGAAATTCTCAGTAACAGCACGGAGTCTGGAAATGTGCCCGAAAAACGGCAATAGGCTCGCCCCCTATTACGTGGGACTGATACATACTTGGCGAAATGTGGGTGCAGAAATGCACCTCTGCCTACCCCTTCGGGGAATACAGGCGTGAGTTTATGTATGTATGTATGTACCAACAGTCACATCACATATTTATGACCCTTCAAAGATGTTGTTAGTTTTATGTGATAAATATCAAAAAAGTACCAATGACTTTTAGGTCTCACTATAAAAGCCGTTTCAGAAGAAAATTTATCAAAGGTATTTATTTACGCACAATTATACACAACATTACCAAACGTTAAAAGTATTTACTTCAAACATCTCGCATTGGAGTTCTCAGAAACCAGTACATAAAAGCAGTCGTTTATTTAAATAATATATATGCGTATAAATAACATCGCACACATCAAAAGTTAAACGAGTAAACACTCTCCTGTCAATATTGAAAAACTCTTAAGGGTTGCGATCAAACGTTGGTTAAAGGACAATAGTTAATGTTGAAATCTCAAGTTATACCTGTCTTGATACACAGCCCTCGCCACATTATACTTGCCGTTACGAAAAGTTTTTTCCTTTATCCCTTGAAAAGAAAGCGAGTTTCACAAAAGCAGTTGTAAGATTGTAATGTACAAAAGGCAACGTGGGAATGTCTTGGAGTAAATGAATATAAAGGATAAGAGAAATGTTGACTGTGGTCACTTTTGCTATGAGGTTATTGTCAGGCGCTCCGGTGTTTTGTAACTTGCGTTTTTGATTCAACCCATTATGTAAAATTACTTCTATAAGCATATACGTATTTGAATTTTAAAGTATTTTATACTAGAAATATCACATTTTTATAATAAGGCTTATATCGTTATTTCTCATCGCATCTGCGTATCTTCTACCAATTGACTGAGTTACTTTATACGACACTGTCAATAACAAATTGAAATGATAAACTGTTTTTGCTACCTGAATCAATTCTTTTTGAATTCAACAATATGAAGTTTTAAAGCCTAATATTGACCATGAAGTAATGCTGTAAATAACATAATTACGTTGTAAGTTATCTTTACATTACATTTCCTTTTCGCACACAGAATCACAATAAAGCAAACCTAATTTAAACACAGTAAAATACTTAATTTCAAAAGCGATGTTCCTCTTTCATTGAAATTACGTAGATTTTTATATCGCAAAAAAGAACTAATTAATTAGTTAATTAAGAGTGACGGGCGAATGACGACTCCATTATGCCACAACGACGCCAATATCTCGCAACTCAGTTTGCAGATTAAACAATTGAATCACGACCGGAACTTTGTATGGGAACAGTGCGAGTCTCCCATCACTTGATTGTTCAAATAGGTGACGCTAGTTTTAGTCTACTCAGACCTTAGATAACTAAGAAAATGGAACCATCTATACAGAGAATACGAGGAATTTAATTCTTAAAATCCACAACAGGTCTTTATCAAATTGCGTGCGGTGTTGTGACGGGTACACCCATTTCGTTTAGAGACAAAACAATATACTACGAGTATAAAGGAAACAACTGACTATACTGGACTTTTTAAGGCTAAAGGCAAACGGCTAGTCAATCGATGTATACGAATGTTCAATTCGTAGGTCAATACTATTGAGTCTTATTATTCATCGGATTCCATATAGGTACATATAATCCATTGCGGAACAAGGGCTTACATCGCAAGATGAGTTAAGACTTAGGCCACCAAGTCTAATGCGGATTTTACTTCATAAGATTTCATCTTTTTATGGCCCTATCCCACCACACACCCGCCACTGTAACTCCTGTGCTCCAGGATCAACAGCACGCACAGTATCGACGCCGAGCAATGAAGCTCAGCGAATCTAAGAGGACCTAAATTTGTCATAATCCCGCAACGAAGTTAATCAGAAAGACAAATAAAGGAGGAGTTGGAAAACAAAGAGTTGTCCAAGATTTCTTTTACAGCACACACATTTCTTCTACCAAAAATGCAGCAAACTCCAACGCAACAAGTCGTCGAGAATTAATATATATTCGAATGTAAAACGATCACGTGGTTTGAGGCGAAATTATTTGAGTACACTATGACTAATAGTTGATCTAGTTAACATTTCCACAAGGTTAGTGGGTTCCAATCGACATGGTTTACAGTTAAGACGACATTTAATCGTGTGGGAGAAGGCCGAGTACTAAAATAAATAATTTGTTCGTTATAGCTTAGTAGTTTTATAAGACGCTGCAATTAAGGTAGGTGGTTCAAACAGATGGTTTTTGAAGTACTTTTCACTTTACAGTATGCTCGCACAGTAGAGATGAATTTGACAACATGTCAATAGACATTATTTTGTCGGCTTATTGAGATAATTCGCTTAAAGGGCTTACGGGTTAGCAAGCACTATCCATTATTTTCATATTTCAATGCGATTATAAAATCTTATATTTTTTAATAGGTATCATCGTTTATCTCTAAATGTGCGTCAGATTTGTTTGTTATCAAATTGCTAAAAAGTCTCATTTTAATTTAAACCCCAGTCCACTAATGAAAATTATGATTTATTTTATACCAGCTTGCGAAACGAGAGGCCGTGGGTTCGATCCCCGCACCGAGACAAATGTTTGTGTGATCCACAAATATTTGTTTCGGGTCTGGGTGTATGTGAGACCGAAAAGTCTCTCGTAGTTTCTGATACCCACAACACAAGACTTGTATCTTAGTGTGGGATCAGAACTATGTATGTGACTGTTGGGTGTATTTATTTATTTATTTATTTCGTCATTGCCGGACCTCAAAATACGAAAACTGGACAATAAACCCAAGTATTAACCGAACAGCCTTCAGAAATCACTAGCGCCGGTAAGTGGACAAGTTGCCGAATAAGCCGACAACATCAGGTCGACCATGCAATCAGTACAGCACGACAGTAAATAAGTCGTTTCGATTTATGCCGGATATAAAACGGTCTGCCAGACCTCCGATGCCTGACGTCAACTTCACCTTGAACATACAAATGTAAATGAATTTAATACGTAACGAATACTGTGGCAAATTTAATTGTTTCAATAAAACCGATTTCCGGATTATACGCATGTATTTCTCATATTCCTCACCGCGTAATTCGCAAATACAGGATTAAAGCAATCAAAAATACATGCGTTAAATTATAAATTCAAATAAGCCTTTGTTTATATTTGAATTATGAATATGAACAAATTTATTATAATTAATCATTTCGATCACACACGTAACACTTCAATAGTGGATAAAGCAATTGAATAGTTTTTTTTAATTATTTAAATTGTTCTTATCGATGCTGTTTGAGTTATGTAATATAACTTACACACTCATTATTGCATTTAATTGTCTTTGCGTTATGCAATGAGACGTTACTTCATTGTTGTAATGCGGAGATTATTCAAGATTTCGGACTATATTACTTTATAATTTTTTAAATTTTATTGCGTACTTAACATTATGTATGTAGATTATAGACAAAAATATCTATATTGTTTTGATAAACAAACAATTTTTCCATAGCGAGTTCATGATCGTGAAACAACATGTGGTTGAGTGTTTACCTACTTGTTTTCAAACGTTGCGAGTTTTTGAGGTTATACGAGTACTAACTCTTTGTTGTTCAACAAAATGTTTGTTTTGCCACCAATGCCTTTATTTAATATTTATGATTTTATTTGTTAAACTAGTGAGAAAGATATATTATTAATCGAAAAATAATTGAATATAATACAAACTCTAACTCACGAAATGTTAAAAAAATATATTTTACGTCACAAATTTAAGATTTTAACACGTTCAATCACTTATCTTAAAAAGTGTAGTGTGAATTAAATAAAACATTAAAAATCCCACGCCGATAAAAAATAAATAAATGAACTCACCAAAGCAACCCAAATCCTTTCATTAAAAGTCTTTTAAATTATAACTATTTGCAACACACACTTATTGTTCTAAACTAACACAGTAAGTTAAAACTAAAGAATAAAATTTGGATACAATGACTAGAATATCAGCGCGCGCGTGAGACGACCGCTCGCGTCAACGGACGAATCATAACTGAACAGTGACGACTGACGCCATGGCGGTGGGGTCAAGTTTTGGAAAAAAGTTGGGCCGTCGACAAGGCACCCATACGTTACGGCCGAGAGCATTACAACAAAAAAAAAAGAACCCTAAATATTATCGGCCTGCGCAGAACGGTGCTCAAACTTTTTCATATTTTTTTTTCTTTGAGAATATTTGAATAAATTTAAAAATATATTTTTTTTATGTGTAATGGACCTTTTTTTAATTATTTTTTGCAACATTTCATATACTAAACGAAGCGGGTAATAGATGTGTGATGATTGCGAATATCACAAAGCATTTTTTAAAGTACCTTCGATGAAATCACTTATGAGGGACATGTTAACTTCGGCATCATTTGACAAATTTTTGTTCCTTTTACATATAAACTCTTGATCGAACAATAAATATAGATATGTGATGATACTGCAGTAGGTATAGGAGGTCCGAGAATTCGGTTTATGAACGCAATAAGTTCCCTCGTGATCTTCAGACGTGTTTTCAAGGCGAACTGGCCCCGTTCATTGTACTCGCGAGTTGAATATGACCATAAAAATATTATTAGAACACACATCAACTTGTTTTCCATGTGCGAATCGGTTTATCGATGTTTTTTGAACTTTTCTCATGCCAATCAGTGATAAATTGATGTTTAGTGTCGTTTTGAATTATTATTGGACGATTACGTTTTACAGCATTTATGTATGAAGTTTAGTGGCTACGAAATAAATTACTGGTTTTTGCCCAGTAAACTACTCAGAAACGATATATACAAAGATAGGTAAAAAACGCTATATAAATTAATGAGTTGCGTAAGATGTTTATTATTAGATTTGTTTTTTATTCAACGTTTATAATGTCAAAACATAATATACCTAATTAGTTTAGAACGTCATCATAACGTCATGCTATAAAAAGCTCATAAAACTCCCTTAGCAATCGGAATCATTAAATTTATCTCTATCGGTCCTAGTGTAACAATAGTGATATAAAAATTCCCGTTAAACATAAAAATCCATATAAAATAACGAAAATTCAACAATAAAACACCAACTGTACCCGCATAACGCAACTAGTTGGTTGACAAAAGTTGGGAGCCACCCGCCTCATTCAACTTGCAGCTGCCGTCTGAACACGCACACACAACATGCACACTCAGGTTTGTGCGTGTGCGTTTACATGTGTGTGTGTGTGTGTGTGTGCATGCGCTTTGTAATTCGATGGGGTGCACTGTAATTTATTATTGTTTTCCGAGGGGAGTTTAAATTGATTTTTTTTCGTCCTGGTGAAAGGCATTGTTCGGAATATGAATATGTCGACGGAGTATCGTGTCAAATCGTCGAAACTATGTAACCGGTTCAATGTGGCCAGGTACTCGAATATTAATGAAATACAACAATAAACCTTTTTTGTAAATTATCGAAACAAACGGGTTCTCTTGAACACTGGCAAGGCTAACGTATTATAAAAAAATAAAATTGGAACAATATATTTTTAAAATATCGCACATACCATTTCGTAAACGGTTAAACAAAGGAGGGCAGGTAAAAAATCACGCGAGATTAAAAAAGGCTGCGGACGTCCAAAGTTTGGACTCCAAACCCGCCTATAGTCGTTTAAACATTAAATTTTTCCTCAAAACCGTGAGTCAGACGGCGAGGAACCGAAAAAACTGAGACAATAGAATACACATGTATAACTTGTGAGCGTGGTCTCGGACCAAAACGGCGTGCCTAGACGTCATTGATATGCCATACACGACAGTGTTGTAGGAAATCTGTCGGCGACGTGACCGAGAGACAGTGTGTTCCTATGTCTGGAAAACTGCACGGTAAGTGACCTTAACGGTATGTGGTTTTCCTTGGTCTGCATCTGGATGCTTATTGTGGCTAATTAGTTTGTAGATGGTTGATAGGCAAAGTGCGACCATGGTAGTTCAGTGTGGTTTTCATTCTAAGTAGTTAACATGTTTCCATATACATATCTCATGTTAGAAAACATATGAATTAAGTCAATGCAATGCTAATTAGTATGTTGTAGGAATTCTTGTACACAATTTTGAAGTGGCCATCATCGTGGTAAAATCGTCACGTTTTTTTTTTTTGATAATTTAAACGCGACCATAATTTGCGACCATTTTTATAAACGATCAATAAAGACACAATTCATTGATCAACAAATCGTATTGCTGCAATTCAAAGTCTTAAAACTAATGTTTAAAAAGAGTATTCTTGAATCCGATTATCAGGTCGATGACTTAAACATACGTTGCAAGTTTATAAAGCAGAAAATCCAGGTAGCAAAATTTATCGTAAATTTACATTCACCCTACAATTTAATTATCTGCAATATTATCCTATTCCTCCTTTTAATAAGATATTCATTATAAATTAATTTCACGTACAAAAAAAAAAACTAACGCAACACAAAGTTTATGTTACTTATGCTAACCTTCACCATAAATGTCCATTCATCTAAAAATATCACGAGATCACAATCCTAAAATTCCCAGACGTATTTCCGAGAATACCGTCGTTTTTTTTATAGTCTAGCAACATTGGTTGTTCTGTGATGCCGCTTGCATAATGCGGTTGGGTAACACCGAGTTGGTCCCGCTCAACGTTATGACATTAGATAATTAAACCATTGCATCCCAACGGGTCAAGCTCTCGAAAGCTCCAGTTGTTTTATTGTGGTAGCTCATTGCCTACATGTCATAATGTATGTTATTACGTGATTTTTTTATCAACACTCATTTGTTGCGTTACTGAACATTAAGTTCATTGCATGTTGGTGTTTTGGAAATTAATTAAGTATAGTGTTATGTGGTAGCGCACTGCCTAATTATACGGCTTTTATTTACCTCAAATTTTTGTATTAAGTTCTATCACTTGCGTTAAATAATAAACATTGCATGTTTCGTAAATTGATTTGATGCACTTTAATTGAGTTTAATGTCAGTAACATTGCGTACATGTAAAATAATGGCGTGTTTTTCTTGAGTGTCATAGTATATGTTATTTTCATATTTAATTTTGTGTGTATTCATCATCAGCTCATATACGTCCCATTGCTGGGCACGAGCCTCCTCTACCATTGAGAGGGTGTAGGCCTTAGTCCACCACGCTGGTCCAGTGCGGGTTGGCGGACTACACACCTAAGAAATTCCTAAGAACTTTTAGGTGTGCAGGTTTCATCACGTTGTTTTCCTTCACCGTTAAAGTACGTGATAATTCATTGTGAATACACACATAACTTCGAAAAGTCAGAGGTGTGTGCCCGGGGTTTGAACCCGCGACCGTCGAGATTCTCGACCGCGTGCCTAAACCTCGAGGCCATCACGACTTCAATTTGTGTGTATTAAATACAGTCAATCGAGACAAGTCATATTTATCAATGTAGCCATAAGAAGGACTTTAAAGCATGTTTATTATTTATATTAAATAGAGATGGACATTACTCTGTGTAGTCTGAACTAGATAATATATAAAAAAAATATATGTGGCATGACAAGTGCAAAACAAAATAATTTTAAATAAATCCCTGGCAATCAACAAAATGAAAAAATAAAAATAAATATAAAGTACTGACAATTAATTGAAATACAAGTTTCACATGAACATATTGTGACGAACGAGCGAACAAAGCGCGTTGCATACGAAACGCACGCGCCCCATCACGTTGAGGTAGGCCGGATGTTTTAGCAATTACCTATAAATAGGTAACTGGAGGTACGGGAACGGCAGGGGCGCAACTAGCGAAAAGCGGCGTGGGCAACACCGCCCGCGACCCTTGCGTGGTTCAAAATGGCGGATGGAAGGGCAGGGTAGTGGGACTGCAATTTGAAAACTAATAATTGTGCGAATTTCCTGTTTTTAATAGAATAAATTGAATTTCTAATTTATAGCAGTATTGTTAAAAGACAAGGCAGCATATTTATAATAATAAGCTTTATATATTAGTGTCAGCCCTGTGGCGCAGTTGGCTAGATACCAGTTTGCGAAACGATAGGCCACGGGTTCGATCCCAGCATCGAGACAAATGTTTGTGTGATTCACAAATATTTGTTTAGGGTTTGGGTGTTTGTGAGACCGAAAAGTCTCTCGTAGTTTACCCACGACACAGGACTTGTATCCTAGTGTGGGGTCAGAACAATTTATGTGACTGTTTTAATATTCATTTATTTTTCAGTTTTAGGGAATACTCCTCCACCAAGCTCGCCTAGTAACATGCCCGTTATATACGTCACGGTCGATAATTTTATTCGCTTTAAGATTAAGTTATATTATAATTACTTAAACAGTATGATCTAAGTAATGTTTTAGTTGTATAAACGTAATAACCGCGTAAGATATTTGGACTAACTAGGTTAGGAAACACAGCACATTGCGATGGTATGTACGTTGTTCCGGCACAAGCCGCCCCCGTGAGGTCACGTCCCTCGGCGCCTCCGCCTCTGCTTGGCGCAGCGCCGGTCAACGGTCGGGTGAACGACCCCGTGAAGATGATTCCAGTCATCGCAACACTTTTATACGCGGAGTTATGATTCATGGGATGGGACTCGCGGTTTCACTCACTTTATACACAGTGGCGGTACTTCCATGGACGTCCAAAAGACCAGCTTGCCTCACAAAATCTTTAGGCTTTAAATCTTTATTTAACAAAATCACTTTGACATATCAATGAGAATATCCTGACCCCACAATAAACAATTATAAACTAGACATTACACAATTAACGTGTAACGCTTTTGGTCTTCTATGGAAGTACCGCCACTGTTTAAATTTATAAATAAATACACCCACAGTCATACATAGTTCTGACCCCACATTTAGATACGAGTCTTGTGACGTGGGTATCAGAAACTACGAGACTTTTCGGTCTCACGAACACCAAGACCCGAAACAAATATTTGTGGATTACACAAACATTTGTCTCGGTGCGGGGATCGAACCTGCGGCCTCTCGTTTCGCAAGCTGGTGTCTAGCCAACTGCGCCACGGGGCTGTCACGATGTATGCAAAACTGGTTATTATTAGCCACGTATTTCTTTGTTTAGTGTATTCGACTGCATTCAACTGAAGTCACGATTATGATGTATATAAATAACAAATTATAAATATAAGTATTAAAATTATATCGTGTACGGTCGTGACACCCAATGTAGCAAGAGGAATTATCACGAATTTGAAAGGAACTATGAGAATATGAAAGAATTTTTCAAAGGGATAAAATTGGGTATTGTGAATTCGCACTACATATGCTATGCGGGATTGGGATCTCAACTCTAAACCCACTCAAACGTAGAAGTTAAAGTCATTAATACGTATATAAGAAGACATTAGCTTTTAAAGATTATACGGTTTTAATAACTTAGTCGGTTTTTCATGTATTCAACACATCTTCAATAATTACACATATTGTTGGTCGATGAGGTCAAAAAACTCCAAAAGTATTAAGTACAGGTCGCTAAGTTAAGGTCAAAAAACTTGCAAGGCCCAAAACTGACCAGGCACAGGTCACACCCGTATAACATGCAAAACGTTGACCCAATGAACAAGCCGTGGTGTCATGTTTCGCGGAGATTGTAAAAAGATTCTCCGTGGAAGCCGCACGCGATGCTCTGCCCTTAATGCAGGTATCTTTGTGACAGGTCATTGACTGGAAGCATACACGTTCATCCCACAGCCCGCATGGCTTGATGAAACAAAAGACATGCGACAGCATCCGTGCTGGCTGTGGAAAAAGGTCTGAACGTTCGATATTCTGAGATATTTTTCCGATTTCAAGGGATTTTGGGCTTTTAATACAAGTTTTGACATACATACATACATAAACTCACGCCTGTATTCCCCGAGGGGTAGGCAGAGGTGCATTTCTGCACCCACATTTCGCCAGGTATGTATCAGTCCCACGTAATAGGGGGCGAGCCTATTGCCGTTTTTCGGGCACATTTCCAGACTCCGTGCTGTTACTGAGAATTTCCTAATGGAAAAACCCAATAACACTTTGCCCGACCCGGGAATCGAACCCAGGACCTCTAGATCGCACGGCACATACTTGTACCGTGAGACCACGAGGCAGTACAAGTTTTGAGTAGTTTTTAATTACAGAATTGGTTCTAACTGAGGCCTGGAGTAATTGTGTGATTTGATATTGTTTACTATGGATATGGAACTGTGAATTTAAATTGGTAGAATCTGTTGGATTGACTAATATTGGATGTTGAATATGGGGATGAGTTGTGAAAATGTCGCAGAAATCTAAAGCCGTGTTTTTTTTATATAAGAATATAAATCATCACCTATACAATCGCATAGATTTGATCCCAGACTAAGATAAAAGTCTTGTGTGATGGGTATCAGAAACCGCGAGACGAAGGTCTCACAAACAGACCAGAAACAAATATGTGTGGATCACACAAAAAATATCTCAGTTCAGCGGCCGCTCGTTTCACAAGCCAACTGCACCACGGAGACTGTCAATGACACGATATCATCTTTACTTCAAATGTGTGCTATGTTTAAAACATTCTTAGGTGTGTAGTCCGCCAACTCGCATTAGGCCAGCGTGATCAGGCCCAAACCCTCTCAGTTATATAGGAGTCCCGCGCCTAGCAGTGCTAATGATGATGATGTTTAAAACATGCTGGCATAGATGTTAGCCGGTCAGGCAAAACGTACAGCACTAGCTATACAGCCTTTAAATCAAATGCCATATAGTCACGATATCGTATTTCATACAGTAAGCTTAACATCCACAATGGACACAATCAGCCGGCCCATTGCAGACGAAACGTCATAGGTTCAGCAAAGGCTTCAAAGCAGATAATCCACTTTGACGAACCAATAGATACGGGCATTTCGTCAAATGATATGTCCGGAGAATCCACCGCACAGTGCTTCGTGCGGGTCTCAAAAGTACACTCTCGTCGAATAAATTTAACGTGAACATTTTTATACGACAAAGTGCTAAAACCGCGCCTGATAGAGAGCATGAGACTGTCCAAATACAGCGAGTGGCGGAAGTGGTATATTAGCAAATATCATCCAATAATAAAAACAATTTAAGAGGAAAAACTTTTCACATAAAATTTGCATCAAGCACCCTGATAACAGACTTGGCAAAATCTGCATAAAATGCAAATCGAAATAAAAACATATTTACCTAAATATTTAATCCACAATCTCGATTTATTTCTGATCGCGAATGTACCCGTTCCGCCTCCAACGCTATTTCCCACTAACATTTGAAAATCTTCGAATTTCCTGCCAAAAGATACCGCAGAGCGTCGCTTCACGGCGCTCGCATGCCTGCGCTCAACCAGACCTTTTCGCGCTGAGACAGACTGTTGATGCGGGCAACGCGTCATCGATGTTTGTAATGCTTTTGTTTTTTAATGCTGTCAAAATTACTAGAACTTAATCCGTCATTGAGTTTTTTATATTGTAGATATTTTTCTGCTGTGACGGTAAACACAGCTATCAGAATCGACAACTAAGTAGGTCTTAGGTTAAACACTACTCGCGAAACGTGGATGTAGAAATGCGTCGCTGCCAACCCTTTCTGGGTTACGGGTTGTGAATAAGTGTGTGTGCGTATCCAGTAGGTACATTGTTAAATCTTTAAAACAAAAACAATACGCAGTTTTGTGTATGAAATATTCCAGATCCATTTATATCCAACAGCCGTTGCGGAAAACGTATGACGCCTGTTAAAAAACGTGAAAATTTCTCTTAAAAAATAACATAGCAAAATAAAATGTTGCAAATGGAGCGCGGTGGGCGCAGTCCTTCCGTTTAGTGTTGTGTTTCACACCGCATCGATATCGATGTCGGTAACTCGACGCGTTTGCATCATATTGTATCGATTGCAGGTGCCGACCATGTCGAGGCTGAATCTATATATAGGGAAAATCATTAGATTCGCCAGTATTTGCGAATCGATGATTTTAATTTACATATAATGAATCGGTTTTAGCTGCCTGGCATGGTTCATCCCTATCGATAAGAAGTATAAGTACTAATATTCCATAAATTGTTTAAATTATAGTGAAATTAATGTTTGATACTAAAATGTTGAAATACAAACCAATTTTTGATAATGAGCAAATAATTTTTTATTTTAGCGTCAATCTGTCTGAATTAACTTAGGCGCGATTTCCTAAGCTATGAAACGGTTACACATATAAAAAGAAATTCAATTTTAGAACAGGCTATACTTACGGCTATACGAACCCAGTCGTTGCCAATAACGCTAAGCGACTAAAGTGATTTATTAGTAAATTTGCACACAAATATTTTTAAAGTGTATAGAACAGTATCCTGGTAGAAACAAACGACTATCGATAGTATGTAAAAAAATATATAAAACCACAATGATTTCATACACGCTGTACCCAAATATGTAAGCTGGGCCACGGGTTTACTTGCGTCAAATTTTAATGTTCCTAAGTTTAAGACTCCCGTTTCACCCTCTTAGAAGATAAATTTCCAAAAATATGTACCTCAGGGCTATATGTAATATGTCACTGAAACCTTGTGCAAAATTTTACGCATGACCAAGCCATTTCGTGCGTATGATCTCTAAGTCAATCAGCAGTGAATTTTATGTTTGTAGATAAAGTCGCGGCCATAAACTAGTACAAAATAAATCGGTCTCGATCCAAGTCAATCCTTTATCATTTTTCTCAAAGAACTTATCCTCATGGAAGTGGCTTTGTCGGCTAGTGTTCGGAAGCCCCTTTATGTACGTATAGATGAATGGACACGCTTCGAGTCACTGACTTTGGGATTAAAAAATATTATATGTTGTCTCGAATTAAGGGTGTATAGGTAGGTACTTGGGCAATATTGGCTTCAGAAAAATTATGCTTGAGCAAAACGTTAATAAAGACTAAGGATTTTACATCATTTTTAAGTAACAGAATTTGTCATAAAATCATTCATCTTAAATTATATATTAATGTTTATTAAATCATCATCCATTATTATGATTGCATTCAAAGAACTAACTCTTATATCAGTTAAAGGTACATAAGTGTTTTTTTTAATGTATTACTAAAAGCCTAAAAAAATAAAAGAACTACTACATTTTTGGGGGGAGCGACCAAAACTTTTTTCGTCATGTCAACTAATTTGTATGTTAGTTTGTATCTCTGCCAGTTTGTAACGACTGCGCCACTCATGTTATTTACAAAAATACAATTGTTACGAAAACATTTATTTTTAATTTTTTTTGTCGGGATTTCCTTTAACGCCATGGGGTTTGTAATCACCTTGGCTTTTACCTGAATTCGTTTCCGATCACGGTCTGAATACACCCTGTATATTAATATACGTCAAAGAGCATATTAAATATTATCCTGTATACTAATATACGTCAAAGAGCTTATTAAATATTATAATTCGAACAAATCAAGAAAAAGATGCATACGTATATTTTTTCATGCAGACATATTAAGTATATATTGTACCGCGTCCTGAATAACACAACAATAAATATTAATCAGTGAAATTCGCGTGATCTGCCGAGCAAGGACTGAACAAAAGGCAACGGACAAAGAAATGTAATGGCTGATTGACGAAACAATTACCCGTTTAAAATGTTCGCCCGCACGCGATGAATCAAGTTAAAATTTCACTAATAGCTTCCACGTATTCTTGAGTTTCCAGCCGAGGATATAATAAGATATTAGAATGACAAAGTTTTGTATTTGCGTAAATAAAAATACTCGTAATAATCATCATCATCATCATCAGCCCATACACGTTGCACTGCTGGGCACGGGCCTCCTCTACAATAACAATAATTTATTAATTACAGACTAGAGTCCATTTTTATAGTAAAAAAAATACTTAACCTAATTTTATTACAAAATTAACTAAGTATGTAAAATATTTTTTTTCAAAAATATAATTCATTATATTATGGACATTAATAACTGCTGCACAGTTCCGTTGGAAATTACACAACAGAGATTGACACATACACAGTCTAATCTAGTCGATATCATAGCGAGGATACTGTTGAAAATCAGTCTAAGAAATTGGGAATTATCTGTCTATATTAGACATCTATCGCCTACTTAATTCAAAGGTAAAAGTTGTCAAAAACCTGCGCGTCTACAGCAGTGGCGCTACTTCCATAGAAGCCCAAAAGCGTTAAACGTGAATTCTGTAATCCAATCCAATCCAATCCATCAGTCAATCGAAGTCCACTGCTGGACATAGGCCTCTCCCAATGACTTCCACAGGGACCTGTTGGAAGCAGCCTGCATCCAACGACGTCCCGCGACCTTCACCAGGTCGTCTGACTATCTTGTCGGAGGACGTCCCACGCTGCGCTTTCCGGTACGTGGCCTCCTCCCGAGAACTTTTTGGCCCCATCGGCCATCAGTTCTCCGCGCTATGTGCCCGGCCCATTGCCACTTCAACATTAGCAAGTTGAATTGTGTAATGTCTAGTTTATATTTGCTTATTGTGAGGTCTTTATTTAACAAATTGCTTTTGTTGAATAAAGATTTAAAGCTTAAAAATCATTATTCAGAGTTGTGAAAGGCAAACTGGGCTTTTGGGCTTCTAGGGAAGTACCGCCACTGGTCTACAGATATACTACATTTACTAATCTACCTTAAGCCAGCGTTGACTAAAGTCTAGTCTCAACTGTACAAACTAGCTTTACTCAGCAGCGAGTTGTCGAGCTAATACGATCTGTATTAACACTAACATGACAAATAGTATACGTATGTATTTTTTAAGGAGTAAGCTAAAAACTACTCGAATTTGAATGATTTTTGATAATAATAAATAAATAATAAATACACCCAACAGTCACATATAGATACAGATGGGAATTTGGAAAGATTTATACCGGAAACAAAGACTTTTCATACCAGCAATTGACTTCCTGCGGATTGAGCGCGGAATTCAAAATTTCAGGGCTGAGCTGAGCTTCTCCGATAGTCTGAAATATTAACTGGAATCTCACCCTATAACCCATAGCCCTAGTATAAATGCACAAAGCCACCACTCAAATCAATTAGCATCCGCATCGCATCCGCACGAAGAGCGTCCCTGCGGACTTGCAGTGGTGAATGTAAACAGGCGGACGCAGCGATCGATATGGCGCGGTAAACACGGCGGTTGCCATGGCAACGCGGCGGAGATTTCGTCACTTCCGCCGCCCCCCGCACACCCGCGCCGGCGCCGCGACGCCCGGGGGCGCTGTCCGCGGCAGCCGCGCGCCACAGTTGAATGTGCAGTGCACCGATAATATTACCAGAAATGTTGTGTAAGGTTATGGTGCATGCACTATTTGCATGGAAATTGTTTGAATTAAGAATGACTTATTTTGAGCATAAAACCCAGTATGATTGGTGAAGATGACTGTTCTTAATTCAAATCATGGTTAAAGTTTTACCGATAAAACCGACAAGGAGCTATTACGCCAATTATATATCAGACCAAAAGATTTATGTCAAATTGGTTCTATCATTCTATGTAAGCTACCATTATCAACCACAAATGACTCACTTTAATACCTACGCTCATCGCGTCATATTAACAGGTACCTAAATCCTATCACATGAACCTGATAACAACTTCAACAAGTCCAACTAGTTTTCTATCCCAAATAATTTAGATTTTTGTTACCGTCACATAAATTAATGTAAAACTATCACTTTTTTTATGAAATATCATGACAATCCAATTATATAATTTAAATTTTCAATGTTAACAGTTCGAGTTATTATAATTAAGCAAACGTCATGTAACGAAAAGACAATAAAAACGTTATAAGGAATAAATTATTTATTACATGATGCACAATTTTAATTATATAACCTGCACAATGTTGCCCTACTGCACCGTAATAGACTGTAAGTAGTGTTGTGACGCGCCATTGTAACCGCTCTTACCGGCTTGAATATCGTTCATTCCCCACGTAATATCTACGAGTGTATTTACTTCCCTATCAATGTACTCTGTGGCACTGTTTTTTTTTTTCAAAATTGGAACACATTTTTTATGTCTCGTTCGATTTTCATAACTGACGTTTCATATTTTTGATGTCCTGTTGTGACGTTTCATTGCTCGTGAATCTTAAATTGACACTGGCATAAAAACTATTTATACCTAAATGAGGTTATAATGACATCTAACTAAGTCTTCGAATCTTACTAATATTATAAACGCGAAAGTTTGTATGTATGGATGTCTGGATGTATGGATGTCTGGATGTTTGTTGCTCTTTCGCGCAAAAACTACCGAATGGATTTAAATGAAAGTTTACAATAATATAGCTTATACATCAGAATAACACATAGGCTATATATTTTTAAGATAGTGTGTGAATTGTCCAAAATATAACGATAATTGTCAAGTAAGTCGGGAAAAACAGCATCTGCGAGCTATTCTTGCGTACGCTGCATAAACTGTAGAGTTTACACGCATATAATGTATAAGAGAAATGTTTATCTTAATAAGTCCTACAAAAAAGTCCGCGACAGCATATTACTATCTTTAAAATTACGAGGAATATGGTAAAAACAACAATTTCATTTTCTCATATAAACTGTTCTACCTAATTTCCTGTCAAACATTTTATGTTTATCCCGTCAATACGGTTAATGGTCCCCTCAAATTAAAGAACGTATTTAAATAAAGGTTTTGAATCGACAACATATATCCACAATATTCGAACAATTGCGTATTTTTCATTTTAAAAATGCAGATAATCAGTAATGAAAAATGAGTGACATATTTATTAGTTGTCAAAAATGTATGCGAGCGTTCAGAAATTTATTTTTAAACTCCTTGGTTGTATCTGGTTTAAAATTTACAAACGAATGCAGGCTCGGTAGTCATCACGCTTCGTAATCTAAATAATGATTTCACTGATCCCAACGGATATACCCTTTGATTTTAGCATATATTGTCAATGCGAAAGTAACACTACTGTGTTATACTTTCACGCCTAAAATATTTGAGTTCTTTGGATGATTTTTGTTATGGATAAAAACGGAAACATAAAAAGGGACATAGGTAATTTTTTTTTAATTCATTAAGTGTAATTTGGGCACTTGGGAGACGTTTAAAAGATTTACTTATTATCTTTCTGCACCCAACCCTGAAGTCTATGCGGACGGAGTCGCGGGCAAAAGCTAGTTCAAAATATACCTGATATTGAAAGTGAAAACCGGGAAAATCAAATGCTAAATATATTTTTTATTTTCAAAACTTAAAACGATAATAATGATAGATATAAAGTAATTAAGTCATGTAATACATACATAGAACTGCATGAGTCTCCTTAAAATATCACGAACTTACCTGTAACAGAAAAAAAATAGACATTTATAACAATTAATCGAAAATTGAAACAAAAACGGTCGGTTAACGTTTATTATCCATCGGCGGGACAAAAGCTTTGTTCCGGTAACAATAGGACCCTTTCTGGGCGCGCATTCATTCGCTTAGAATTGCAAGTTCGGTGATTGCCCGATTTTCTATAGATAAAATTTGTTGCCTTTGCTAAAACCGGTTTCGGTTTGGGCACATTTGCATGTGTAATATTTGGCTTGTTTGTGTTTTGTGATAAAGGGATTGAAAGGTTTAGATATTTTGGTCCATGAAATATTGTTTCAAGAATTTGTGACTTATTTCACGTATTATGTAATTTTTTCGAAAATTGAGGCCATATTGTGATCAGTTTGCGCACTGTATTTTAATACACTGTGTAGCAAATCCAATGCAGAAGCTATTTTGAGTTTCGTCTTTTGAAAACATAAGGTGTAACAGGCATACTGAACCCTACGCATGTATTTTTGTCATCATTGTGTGCACTCCTTTATTTTGTTTAATACAGTTGTTTGTGCCAAAAATGAAGAATACGAAACTTTGTGCCTGTGTTAGTGTCAGTTTATTATTGAGCTCAGTGGCGGGACTTCCATAGAAGCCCAAAAGCGTTAAACGTTAATTGTGTAATCTCTAGTTTATATTTGCTTATTATGGGGTCTTTATTTAACAAATTACTTTAGTTAAATAAAGATTTCAAATCTAAAAATTATTATTTGGAATTTTAAAAGGCAAACTGGGCTTTTGGGCATCTATGGAAGTACCGCCACTGATTGAGCTGTATACTGCTTTGAAAGGAGTAACACTAAAATTGCTTACCTATTTTTTTTTTAGTTAAACCTGATATTTGACCTGGGTGGAATCATTAAAAAATGCTAAATTTAAACTATACAACAACTTACTGATTTAAAAATAATGACACTATATAGAAATAAAAATTAAAAAATTGAGTTCATTGACACTTCCATCGTTAGTTTAATAATCCTACTAATTATTCACATAACATTTTTTCTTCTTATGTCATAGCATAATGTTAATTTGAGTTAAAAACTGTTATAATTGCTTTTTTTTAACAAACGCAATTTAAATAATAATGTTATGAAATACTAGTATATAGCCAAACTTTTGTGTGGATTATAAATAAAAACACAATTTTTAAAATGCTACTTTTGTCGTCAATTACAACTAGTGCTTACCTATTAACTACCACCCAACAGTCACATACATAGTTCTGGCCCTATACTAAGCTACGAGTCTTATGTCGTAAGTATCAGAAACTAGGCATGATTTTTTGGTCTCAGAAACAAATCCGAAACAAATATTTGTGAATTATACAAGGCAGAAACAATTGACTGTCGCTCAATCTTAACAGACCTTTCTCGCTTTTAAAAAATCATGGATTAAACTAAGGAAACGACGCAAAGGTCGCGGGTTCAAACCCCAGGCACACACCTCTGACTTTTCGAAGTTATATGTGTATTAATAAGGAATTATCACGTATTTTAACGGTGAAGGAAGACATCGTGATGAAACCTGCACACCTAAAAGTTCTTAGGAATTTCTTAGGTGTCTAGTCCGCCAACCCGCACTAGGCCAGCGTGGTGGAGTAAGGCCCTCTCAGTTGTAGGTGAGGCCCGTGCCCAGCTGTGGGACGTATATGGGCTGATGGTGATGAAATTAAGGCAAAGTTGACATTTGATATATAAAAGTAAATCGATCGCACACGACATGAAGTTGCACAAGGTCCTTTGCGCAAAATTTTGCGTGAAACAACTTCCTCGAAGGATGCGGACAGATGCGAGACTGGACACCTTTCACCACGTCATATCCGGCAGAATATTAATATACGAAGCATAACTTGGGTATATAATATAAATCTTCGGAGAGGTGGAAAAAACTCACGACTATCAGTATCATGATGTTGATTTAAATTAAAACGTGGTATAATACCAGGACTGAATAGTATAGACGATTTGACTTTTTTGAAAATTTATCATTTTTAACCAATTGCGTAGTTGGCTATGCCGGATACTAATATATGTTATGTAGCTATTTTTCAACAACACTGAGTCAAATGTCTTTCTGTTCTACAAAGTTAGTGTCAATTTTAGCTGTTAATAAGATCTTTTTGGCCCCTTGCATTTCTTAATATCCATTACATAGCATTTGGCTCTTTGTATTGGGTTAGAATTACCTATATGTGTCTGATGAGCTTATTTGCCCCGTTATTGTCACATTACTGCCTTATGATTACTGCCTATTGGTCGTAGCGTGATGATTTATAGCCTTTAGCCTTCCTCGATCAATAAGCTATCTTTGGAAAGAATTTCCCAAATCTGACCAGGTCGCGAGATTAGCGGGTTCAAACAAACAAACTCTTCAGCTTTATATTATTAGTATGAAGAGTTCTGTATAAACAAAAATATTTCCATGTGATTAAAACTAAAGGCCTACAATTATCATAAGTCCAGGAGACTTCATTCATAGAACTGTAGTGTTGGAATAGGATTCTATTAAAATTCCCGCCAGCGAAAGCAAGCCTATTCTCAGAGCGATTGTATAATCGCGAATAATTCTCAGATCTCGATGTAAGTCTAATGAGGTGCGTAGAACTGTAGCCGAGGATGTGAGTCATGGCTTGATGAACGAATTAACCATAAGGTCAGTACTCTACGCTATATGATGATACTATATTACTAGATACTATATATAAACATATTTGTCCAAAAAAAAAATTAACTATATCGACTATCGGCCAATCTTCAAATTGATCATGTTAATGAATGGTATGTTCAATCAGGTTGAAGTTTGATATTGAACTCATAAATTATTTTCATTAGTTAATTTTTAGATTCATTCGAAGAAAGGGATAAGAAGGATTATTGAAATCGGATAACAATCGTTCAACGCCAAAGGCAAAGTCAAAATAATCTTTATTGAACTTAACTTTTACCTACTCTTGATTGGAAAAAATCAACATAATAAATGCAGGAATATAAAGGAAAAAAATATTTTAATGTACATGTTTTACATAATAAATGTAAAAAAAGGAAAAATATATTATTTCAATGAATTTTTAATCAATGAGTCCACTAGTCCGTTTGTTGTCAACTGAATGTCAGAAACTGTCGCAAGTTGCAATTGCTGTGCTCTTCTCACTTTAATGGCTAGTTTGTTTCGAATAGGCTGGCAACTTTACCCGCCGTGAATAGTGCAACTCCAATCAGTTTGAGATGTCGTGGAACAATAGAGACTTGAACCATAGACTATAGTGTTAAATTGTGTTAGTTAAGCCCAGTCTAGTCTTTAGTCGAGTAAATTTTAGTCGGTTTGGCAATTCCGCAACTTCGCTTACGTAAATAATAATCATAAAAATATTATTTATTTTAATTATTAATTCGGAAAAAAACATTTTTCTGTGATAAAAAGTAACCTATGACTGGAATCAAGAATCTCTGTAACAACTTTTTTTAATTGGCTAAGAAGATTGATGAGAGCATTACAAACAAACAAACTTTCGCATTATTGATGATTCAAAATTCAAATCTATAAAGTACGTTTGCAGGAATTGATATTAATATCTACAAATGATGTACAAATATTGGGCCTTCTGTAATCACATACTCCGAAAGTAGGAACGAAGCATTTTGGATAGCTTAGGATCGATTAATTTAATATTATATGTAGTAAGAAGGATATTCTCAACTATACACGTTTATTTACGTTAGGTGTGTATTCTGCCAACCCGCAC
The DNA here is from genome assembly GCA_907164795.1 of Hemaris fuciformis. Taxonomy (NCBI): domain Eukaryota; kingdom Metazoa; phylum Arthropoda; class Insecta; order Lepidoptera; family Sphingidae; genus Hemaris; species Hemaris fuciformis. The sequence goes on from OU015452.1 coordinate 3,167,816, forward strand.
TAGGCCAGCGTGGTGGACTAAGGCCTAAACCCTCTCAGTTGTAGAGGAGGCCCGTGCCCAGCAGTGGGACGTATTTGGGCTGATGATGATGATGATACACGTTTCGCCACGCAGTTTAGTTATCTAAATATTCCGACTTCAAATAACAGATGGCGCCACAGTAACGTGTCAAATTAAATGACAGCCATGGTTATGTCGGGCATATGCAAATGCGAGCGCTTACAGTACACACGACGCAAATCTAAATTAATTATGGACATCAAATTATATTTGTTGTGTGAACTGCGCCACGACCAAGTTCATTTGCATTGCCCTGTGGGATTTACTTTTGAATTTAATATGGTAATTTTAAAATGGGATAATTCATTTAGCACAACACAAATTATCTTTGTTCTTATTTTTCACACATTCGCTAGAATTTGCAATGGCTTTAATATTTTTTTATGGAAAAGAAATATCGTAAGCGAATTACACAAAAATCCCAATAGTTTTTTTTTTTAAATCGCACAATATCCATATACTAATGGCGGTACTACTATAGGAGCCCAAAAGCGTTACACGTAAATTTGTATTGTCTAGTTTATAATGGTTTACCGTGGGGTCTCCAATTGCTTTTGTTGAATAAAGATTTAAAGCTTAAAGACTGGGCTTTTGGGCTTCTATGGAAGTACCGCCACTGCCATATACATATTATGTAGGTAAAACACATATGGCCTAACCCCTCTACTGTAGAAAAGACCCGTACCCAGCATTAGAAAATATACAGGGTGTATTCAGACCGTGATCGGAAACTAAGGCAGGTAATAGCTAAGGTGATTACAAACCAAAAAATAAAAAAATTGACGTTTTCCATACAACCATCGGTATTAAATGTACGCGGTTTGTATGGAAAACGTCAAAATTTTTATTTTTTGTCAAAATTTTCTTTAACGCCAGGGGGTTTGCAATCACCTTAGCTATTACCTGCCTTAGTTTCCGATCACGGTCTGAATACACCCTGTATGATGAAACTCGCATGGAGAACCACCCAATACACTGTCCTTTCTACTCCAAATTAGGCCACATACCTTGTTACATATAAAATATTTTTGTCACCTTCGATTGTTATTTGTACTACTTGGCGTTGCGAAATGTTTACCTCTTATGCAGCGAATTATTTAATGATGAAATATCTGATGCAACATATACGAAAATTTTGTCATTGAATCCTGAGAGAACATTGTGAGTATTGCTTAATTTTTACATTGGAATAAGGAATTATTTCCAAACCAAACTTTCTAACTTCTTGGTGGGTAGAAACATAAAATACGTCCGGTTTAATGGGTCGACATGACAAACAGGAACAAAAAAGTCAACAATCAAAATATCACATACGTTATTGTGTAAAACTACATAACTACTGTAAAAAGCCGTCAAATAGATCCTAGTTAAATTTAGAATTTCTTAATTAAAAAATAGTACAAGAGTACTTTCGAATATGTAGCCAGACGATGTATATTAAGAGAAACATATACAATTTTATACACCCACGTTTCCTCAGTATGATTAATACATACATAACCTTCGCCTGTATTCCCTGAAGTGGTAAGCAGAGGTGCATTTTTGCACCCATATTATGCCAGGTATGTATCAGTCCTATGTAATTCGGGGCGAGCCTATTGCCTTTCATTGTTTTTCGGTCACAGACTCTGTGCTGCTTCTGAGAATTTCCTAATGTAAAAACCCAGTAAAACTATGCCCGACCCAGGAATCAAACCCGCGACCTAGATACTAGACATACTCGTATACATACTTCTAGATCGCACGGCGATTATGTACTTGTGTCGTTATGTCTTAGTCCCACGTTAACATGCTGCTCTTATAACTTAAAAACACCGACAATATTAAGAGAACTAAAGTAAGTTTTTTTTTTAACTTTGGAGTACCGAAGCCCTTGTAAGAGGTTCCCATGTGTGTATTCTCAAAACCAACTAGCCGCGTAAAAACTCTTTGAAAAACTAAACCGACATGTTCAAGTTGTTTTTGTCTTTACTAGAGACGATTTCCGTTTGAAGTGAAAGCTACTGTTTCAATTGAGTGTTTTTGCTCCGGTATACTAATTTCAGTGCTTAAGATTTTTTTATACGTGTGTACTTATATGGCTCTTTAGTCCCGTGGTACAAAATTAACAGCAGCAGTTTGGAGTTTGAAAATATGCCTTAAATGGAGGAATAGGGTAGCCTACTATCACTTGCGAGATGTCCATATTATTCAATGATTGTTCGGAAATAATTACCATAAGTTATCATATTTATACGAATTTAAATGTTTCTTATTTCTAAATCTTAAAAAAACACAAATGAAATAGAAAAATAAAGATAATTTCAGAAACTTAGCTATGTTAGCTGATTATATTTAGAAGGAATTTAGTACCTAATAGAATAAACACGAATTAATTGTTAATTCAATAAAACGGCTGAAAAGTATGAACAAACTGAAAACTCGCTACCTTATTACGGCTAAAATGCACTAAGCATCGCTAACTTCGTGCTGGTATAAAACCCACCTGAACTAACTGCGAGGCGGCTCGATGAAGTATAAAAGTTTAATTGACTCACACTCGTTAACCCGATGGATCTATACAAAACGTTCAACGCAAAATATGAGAAAGCCGACCGCACTTATTAATTTTTGTAACGTTTCCTTGCCTTTCATATTTTAATATTAACTCCACTGGTAACATTTATTACAATGTTCCAACAAATATCCGACCTCTGTTTGATTTAATTAAAAAAAATAACTTTAAATATGGAACATGTCAATGAAAATAAACAGCTATAAACTATACGCAATACACAGTCGCCAGTTTATTTTGGATGACAATAAAATATATTTGCATAAAAGAAGCATTTTATTTCAAAATGCGCCATACAAAACTTAAAAATAAAAGCGAAAATGTATTCCAAAATCCGTTTCAAAAATTGTATCTACACTGTACGTTTAAAATAAGAACACTGAAAATATATTTAAATTAAAAATTAATTCCATTCCAATTTTAAAATTGAATTCCAAAAAGCAAACGGCGTTGACGTCGGGCGAACGCGGTGGTTTTATACGTCGCGGCCAGAGCGACCGGGCCGACCGGGGCGACCGCAATTCCCGCCAAATGATACCAAAATGTACAACGTTTAATGATCCGACAAAATCATTAATGTAGCTTCCTCTTTAAATATTCAACTTTATGTATTGACAATTCCATTTGAGAAGCGTTGTAGCGCCCACAAATCGGTTTCATATTTAAAATCACCTTTGTGGTCGTTAACATCCAACTGTCATCGAAAATTGCATATGACTTGGATATGATAACACATTTCACAGTTATATTTCAGTTATACATAGTTATGAACTTTGAATTAATTGTAATGAAGTAAATTTACAATTAGTGGATATATGAATACATATCGTAGATACATGAAAACTTAAAATTCATTAACATTATTTGCGATTGCGATATAATAGCAAAAAGTTTTTCTCAATATCTTTAAGCAAAATACGAATCAACATCACAAAAGTGTAACTATCAAGATATTTCCATATTATTTTTAAACCATTGATTTTATTATAATAAAATCGAGCAAACTGTAAATCTGTTTGTCCGTTACAAAATGGTAGCAGAACCGAGTCTGGATATTCGCCTTATAAACAGCAATAGTTATTAAACACAGCTTAAACATAGCATAGGAACATAATAACACGCTAACGTGGGTGTAAAAGTGCATCTTTTCACGACTTATATCTGAAAGGTTTCTTATTAAATCCTTTTTAAATGAACACGTTTTGAGGGTAGACAATAAAATGTACCAGAATATCAGCTCAACCGTACAGTTTTGAAGTATTTCCAGGCGCCTCTCCAGTGTCAGTAGTCGGCGCCAATGGAGGACACATGATACAAGAACTTCGGGTCGAGTATTTTATTTGTTTGGATGTTGAGTGTACCTACAAGTGTTTTGGATGTGAGATTAGTCGAGTTTCGAATATAAACGTAAATTTTGAGAATTCTTCCTGCTTGAGCGCCTTGAATCGAAAAGTCGAGTGAAGTTGTTTAAATGACAACATTTTAGAGAATTAAGAGGTTTTATCATTGATCTGCTCAGTTTAAATCGAAATGGGCTGTAAAGACATAATATGTCGCGGGTAAAATTTTAAATAACATACTAATTTTGTTCTATCGATTCAGAATTTATCTATTCTAGATCTACTATTATATTTATGGGTATTAATGAAGTGGTCCAACGTGCATAAGTTGTAATTTTGGACCCATATAATATTATACGACGAGGTTATTTCTCAAAAACTAGATGTGCTTATAGTATATGCAACCAATTACGAACATAAAAATAAACATAAAGCATATATCAAAACTTCCTAAACTGCACGATGCATTCGACCCACAAAAAATAGAATTCATAAATCAATCCAGCGGTCGAGGAGCGACCACGTAATTAAGCCGTAGGTAAGGTTGGATGTATCGGGGAATCGACTGGGAATAAATCTCCGCATCCGTACGAAGTCGAGCTCGCCCCGGGCCGCCCGCTTTACTTTTTAAACCAAAATCAACGGAAGCTATAAAAGGTAATTATAGAATCGATATTTCGGGTTTCCGTTTCTTGGATAAATTTGTCGAGCAGTTTTGCCCCTTTTATATTATTTAGAAGGCAAGAGTTACTTCAAGATTCTACTTCAATACTAATCAGGACTTTTTTAAGTCAATCGTTCTTTTGTTCAATAAAAGCCTTATGTTGTTTTCAATATAGTTTATATTAGTAAAACATACAAAACCAAATTATCTTATTGCTCTTAGACGGACATAGACTAGATCAATCACTCTAATCACCCACTCTTCGCTAATCATTAATTTCTAAAATTAGGTTTTTAGGATCAACGTAGCTAATACTGCTAAAATCATATTCAATGCGATTTGTTGATGAATGGAACCGCACGCCGCGCCTAGTATTTCACGGGACGTAAATTATTCCCAACATAAAGCTAGGGAACTGTTTGCGTTCCAACGCTATTTGAACAACACGTCGGAGCGGTGAAATGGGAGTAAATATTGCGATTGCCAGAGCGAAGTCGATGTTGGTAGGAATTTTTTTTCGAATTGCCCCACATCCTGCGGCAAGTTTGATTTGTAAAGGGGAATTGGCATGTTTCTCATTCATATTCCAATACTTACATGCTTTTAATCAGTGTTGCGTTTTATTATTGCACGCCATTTGAATTGGCTTCATTGGGAAAATATTGCTTACCGATTAGTTTTTGTTTTAGTTATAAATTCTGTAAATGAGAGATAGATTATTTGTTGCGCGTGGAGTAGAGTTCAATTGTTTTGATTAATCTTAAAATTGTAGTATATTTTGGCGATAATTTAAAGATAGATTAACTACTCGTATAAGAAAGACTGCCTCGTGGTCTTGCGGCACTAGTATGTGCCGTGCGATCTAGAGGTCTTGGGTTCGATTCCCGGGTCGGGCAAAGTGTTATTGGGTTTTTCCATTAGGAATTTCTCAGTAGCAGTCCGGAGTCAGGAAATGTGCCCGAGAAACAGCAATAGGCTCGCCCCCTATTACGTGAGACTGATACAAACGTTGCGAAATGTGGGTGCAGTAATGCACCTCTGCCTACCCTTTCGGGGAATACAGGCGTGAGATTATGTATGTATGTAATTTAAAGATCAGAAAAGTTTTTTTGTGGTGCGCGGATAAAAGGTTATTGCGTGTAAAATACTCCTCTATAAAAACATTGCGCCATTTATTGAAACTGCGATATAATCAAGAACAACTATATATGAATAAACCTGTTCTGTGATAAAAACAATTCTTGCTTTATGTTTCAAAACACACGCAAAGTTAATACGGGGTTGTACGCTTCCGGAGTCGAAAAGTGATAAACAAATAAATAAACTCCGACTAACAGCCCCAAAAGTTTCTACAGCTTGTGGCCACAATAATTTAAAAATAACATGACTGCTTAAAGGTAAATAATTACATTCGTGTTGGAAATTGATTGTTTTTTGTTGGTAAAATGTAATAGAAGAGGATGGTGTCAAAACAGAGTATCAAGTATCTATAGATTACTTTCTAAACTATTAGATACCTAATAATATATTTTGTTTTATATTGCATATGTTTATTTATGTATTTAAGTATATGTTTAAAAATATGATGATAATTTTTATTTACTCAAAGTTATTAGTATTATTTATTTAAATATGTTTTTTTTTTTCTTTTACTTCCTTCTTTGCACTTTATTCTACCCGCTTTATTTTTCCTCTCTTATTATCCATCCTAAGGTTGCCTGTAAGAAATAGAGAATGTAGTGCCTAGAGCGATAAGGCCGCCTCTTATCTAATTTTTAATAGATAAGTTTCTTTATAATATTTTGTACATACAAGGAAGTGTAAATAAATAAATAATTATGGGTTCTTCAAGAGGAACTGTTAACCCTTATCGACAGACTTTTTCAACTTTTTATTTGTAAAATCATCACATTTTGTTACTTAGCTTGAGTTGTGAGGGGACCTAGACAAAATACTCGAAAACATCTACCTATATCAATATCCTGGAAAATCTACGTCCATTAAAAAAGGATATTATCAAGTTAATTTGTAGTGGCTCTTACGAGAAGTATACTGCACGGTGTCGAATTAGGAGTTAAGCAAAGTGTTATTGAGTTTTTCCATTAGGAAATTCTCAGTAACAGCACGGAGTCTGGAAATGTGCCCGAAAAACGGCAATAGGCTCGCCCCCTATTACGTGGGACTGATACATACCTGGCGAAATGTAGGTGCAGAAAAGCACCTCTGCCTACCCCTTCGGGGAATACAGGCGTGAGTTTATGTATGTACGTGCCTTTCCAGTGCCTCTGTATTGACTGTCGGGGTTACATCGGTAACGTTAATAAAATTCTTAGGAATTTCTCAGGTGTGTAGTCTATCAACCAGGTCAGCTAAGGCCTAAACCCTCTCAGTTGTGGAGGCCCGTGCCTAGAAATGGGACGTATATTGGCTGATGAACGTTTTACAAAATCCCAATAACACTTTCCCCGACTTTAGAATCGAGCTCAGAATCTCTGGAATGCGCCTATTTACATACACTTACAGCAGTGATAGCCTCGAGGTTTATGCGCGCGGTCGAGAATTTCGCCGGTCGCAGGTTCACACACCTCTGACTTTTCGAAGTTACGTGTGTATTCACAATGAATTATCACTTGCTATAACGGTGAAGGAAAACATCGTGATGAAACCTGCACACCTAAAAGTTCTTAGGAACTTCTTAGATGTGTAGTCCGCCAACCCGCACTAGGCCAGCGTGGTGGACTAAGGCCTAAACCCTCTCAGTTGTGGAGGCACGGCCTAGAAATGGGACGTATATTGGCTGATGATGAATGAATGAATGAACATACACTTGCAAGACCACGAGGCAGCCTTTCATTGTTAACCGACAAACATAATAACATAATATAATCAATTATATAACCGTTGGTCACGGTTAATTGTTAAAACGTATTTATAATACCTATGCTTGAAGGTTACAAAGTCTTTATTCGCTTTATACACGTTTACACGCAACATACTTGAAGTATGTTACGACTGCCTCGTGGTCTCGCGGCACAAATATGTGCCGTGCGACCTAGAGCTCCCAGGTTCGATTCCGAGTCGGGCAGTGTTATTGGGCTTTTGCGCTACGAAAATTTCAATAGCAAAGTCTGGAAAAGTGCACGAAAAACTGCAATAGGCTCGCCACTTACCTGGCAAAATACGGATCAAAAATGCCTACCCCTACAAGAAATACAGTCATGAAGTATTTTAGTCACAATTCCAAATAACAATGACCCATTATTTCATCAAAGCTGCAAGAACAAAGAGGTCTGTGTGCAGTAGACGGTTAATCTGAAACGAAGCAACTAAACTGATTCACTGAGCCGTCAGTGGAGAGGTGATGAATGCATTGACCTTAATGGGAATGCCACTTTTGATACGGAAATGACAGCTCAGAATTTGCTTTAGTAAATTCTGGTGTTACTTAACAAATTCGTATGAATAGCTTGCACAATGTCGTCAGTACACTTTACACACTGTGCGAACAATTCTGTATCGTTGTATGGCGCAGTTGGCTAGACACCAGCTTGTGAAACGAGAGGCCGCGGGTTCGATACCCGCACAGAGACAAATGTTTGTGTAATCCACACATATTTGTTTCGCGTTTGGGTGTTTGCGAGACCGAAAAGTCATAGTTTTTGATACTCACGACACAAGACTCGTATCTTAATGTGGGGTCAGAACTATCTATGTGACTGTTGGGTGTATTTATTATTATTATTTCATCATCAGCCCATATACGTCCCACTGCTGGGCACGAGCCTCCTCTACAACTGAGAGGGTTTAGGCCTTAGTCCACCACGCTGGCCTAGTGCGCGTTGGACTAAGGCTTTGATTTGATGATTATTAAAAGGGGTAGGCAAAAGTATTTCTACACTCACTTTCGGGCATACCTATAGCCGTTTTCAAACTCCGAGTTGCTTTTTAGGACAGCCCAATAATAATAAGCAATGATTGGATCTTTATCCGCAACCGAACCAAGGACGTTTCGATAGCGCACACACCACTACAGCCAATTACAACTTCTCATTAACACATCGCACGCCAGGAATATTCCTTGTCATTCCTCAGAAGTTATAAAAAAATACGAGCTAAAAGTTCTCAGCACCAGTGAGAACTGTAAGTAACATAAACCGCCACCCTAGGGGTAATATCTAGAAGCATTACATCACGCCATTAATGAGCGCAGACAAGCAAACTTATTAAAAATTAATCCCCAGAGTAACTGCGAAGCATTTAACTTGCAAACTGTTGAACTTACGCCGAGATTTATAACTAATTCAGTTGCTGTCTTTGAATATTTAATGTTCTTCACGGGATGTTGAGTTATCGGTTGTATTTATGATATAGAATATGTGTATCTTGTCTTAATGTATAAAAACTAAACCCTATTTTCTCTTACGGCATCACGCGTGAACGGCTGCGTCAATTTTGGAATGTGTTTGTTTATTGTATTGTTGTAGGTTTTAAAATAAAACAGCATGCTTTCTATAGAAGGGAAATCAAGGACTCGAAATAAGGCCCGCCTTGACTGTGGAAGCCCGTGCCCAACAGTAAGATATTTACTTGTCATCATCATCATCATCATCAGCAGCCTTTTTTTACGTCCACTGCTGGACATAGGCCTCTCCTATCTCTATTTACTTGTATCTGTTGCAAAAAGGATAAAGTATTTAAGCACTTACGTTTCGATATCGTTTGTGCGATATCTAATGCATGATGGGCCGCCACGACGTCACGTCTCTTATGACGCTGCAGATTTACAAAATTTCGCAATCTGAAACAAACGTAAAGAAATATTAAAATGCTATAAAATAATACAATTAAATATTTAAAACTACGCCATCTGTAAGTGACGGTCGGAACTACATTGTATTTTAATAATGTCGTGCACGCATCCCATATTCGAAACTTAAATTCTAATATGCTTAAAATGACATTTAACCTAATTTCCAAATGTATTCAAGTTATTATTACATTTTTCAACGGTCGTAACGATTAACAATAACACACGGCCAAATTGTTGATATTAAAATCCTTTTTTGCAGAGGGTACGGCGACGGTTGGTCCATTGTGACTGCGACCTTGAAAGTAAAAAAGGCAGGTAGCAACCGTCTCGCGGTTCGACTTGAATAACTCATAAAGTTTTTCTAACGATTTTTTAATGATCAAAGGAATGCTTTGTGAAAGCCATTTTTTTATTTGTAAAATCGGGAGAAAGGAATCGAGGCCGTAAGTCCTTAAAATATTTAAGTTTACCTATAAATTAATTTCTATAATAAATACAATATAAATGAATGGACGAATGAAATATAAATTGCTGAATGTAATTTCCAAAAAGTGAAATGGAACGTTTCAAAGACATTTCGTTAGATTTACGCATAAACATAATGGAACTTGGAATACTGTAGGGTTGCCAACTACGGGAAATAATTAAAGGCAAGGTTTTCCTCAATAACTGGATTGAAGTTCGCCCTTGTTTAGCGTACGTATAAAGTTTAGATATTTACTTCCTCATAGCATATATGTGTTTTAAGGGAACACACATGTCGTGAACGTTGTTCTTAGGTAATTGCGACGTTCTTCCATAAAACTTGTGGATATTTAAAATGTAGAACCAATGCAATCAATATATGTTGTTCATTTTCTCATATTAGTCCTAATTAAATACTAACTTATCCTGCAATGGACTGCACCTTAATCTTTTTTTATGACACGTGCGCTGAATCAACGTAATGAGTTAAAATTATCGTCTTAGTAAGCCCAGCAGTGAACAATGACTTTTATCTTTACATAGAATAATTCAAATCTTGCACCGACACAAACAATTTTCTAATTATAATTTTAGATCCGCAATTTTTAAGACCAAAGTTTCTGGTAAGATACAAAACTTACTTCACAAAACTTAACAATTTTCACTATTTCTTTTGTCATCTGTCAACAAATTTCATTGAACAATCCATCCTAGTTCCTTTTGTTATAGCGTGAAAAAGCAACTCAGCTGGCTGGCATTAGAATCTCTCACTACTTCGACAGCATCGAGCTTACGATGCTGACCTGACCTGACCTGATGAGGTAAAGTGTTGTTTTTTTGTCGTGCCCCTATATAAAAAAAAAACATTGTTCTGAGCGCCAACCCTAACGCACTTAATTTAGCCTCCATAGACGAGTTTGCTAAGTAGATTATGTATGTATTCTCTTTTAAATTAAGGTTTATAATCAACTTTATTGAATCGGCGAGTTTTAACAAGCGAGTCTTGTGCCAACTTTATGCGTGCGTGTCTTTGAATAATGGAATTATTACTGTTTCTTCGTTTGTATTTAGGATGTACGCTGTGGATGTTTTAGTTTATTTGCGCTGTTTACTTGATTAATTATGGAGATTGCCGCGTTGTCGTGGTCTCGGAGAATTTGTTATGTATAATTTAGAAAAATCCTTGTTTTCAAGCACTTTCAAACCGTTTTGATTGTTTTAGACTTATGAGAAATTTATGTGTATACTATCGCTGTCTTTACAGAGGATTCCTTAGCTTTAATACCTACATACTAGATTCGTGAATCGTAAATAAATAACACCAATCTACATTATGCCAGAGGCTGGACCTAATCCGATTCCCACCCAAACAAATAGCTAAGCGTTGCGGTTGATCATAGAAGATTAGATCCATTGTTGGTATTAATATAATCAATCCAAGATAGATCACAATAACTGATCAATCTGATATGTTGGTGACGCTTATAAATAACTTTTATTTTTGTAATTTTGACCGTTACGCAGGGATTTAAAGTGATCATTAATGTCTATTGGATTGGATTGGATTAATGTCTATCATATGAAATCATCTAAAATCCAACAAAAATACTCATCTAATCATAAGTTAATTACGCTTCAAACACAAGTTAGCTTCCATCCGGATTCATTAAACCAATTCAGTATACGCGAGGCCCGAATGACAAGGGTCCACTGTATTTGCTATGCGACATCTGATGCTATAGTGGGACCGAATGTCAGACCGCGCTTAATTAACAGTCAGCCCTCCATATTGTGTTAATTTGATGTCCCGATCCACAATAGTCAGATATGCCAATTATGCACGAGCTGATGGCGGCCAAGGAGGCCAATTGGGAATGGGGTGAGTTATAAACTTGGGACATGTCAGAAGTTTTGAAACACCCACATTGCGATGGTATTTAAGTGTGGGTGTTTATGGGACCTCATTTAGTATCAGATGACATGGTTGCACGTTTACGTTAATGGGTTTAATAATTGTTCGGTGGGTAAAGATTTGAAAATGGAAAGAAGGAATGGAAAGAGGTTAAGTTGATGGAGTACATAAAGAATAATGATGATTAGCTATAGGCATACTTTGAGCAATGGAAGGTAAGAATTAGTAGGAAGATTCAACTAAACTTCTTATTTCTAATATATGGAACACTCATACATGTAGCTGGCTGTTTTTTGTAAAACCAACCCAATGCATTTGTGCATATTTAAAGCAAAAATACTTAAATATTCAATATCATGATAGCAGTTATGGAAATGATGTCAAAGTGGCACCCGAAAAAAAAGTTTTTTTAACTGTACTTTTTATAAACAAGTTCATCATATCCAATCCTGAATATTGTTGCACAGTTGTCCAATATTTGTTGTATCTACCCTACGTTAATCAAGTTCTCTTACTAATTACAATAGTTATATCCTGTACCAACTACAAAAGCCCGAGATCAGTCCCCTCATAACGTCTCAAATAATATTATCAATTATGTCGGGTTGACTGACATAGGTCGATGGATCATGTGGATACACGTCTAATAGTCCAATAATGTTTATAAGTGACGACACGATTTAATCAACTCTACAGAAACCGTTATAGACCGTTAACAACTACGTTCGAATATCACATAAAGAATTTGAAATTTATTCGGTATTCTTATTTTAAAAACAGGCCAAGGCAACAGGAGCTTACAGCTTTGTGGTAAAATTCATATTATTTAAAAATATTACTTTGCAGCTCATTTCAAGATCCTTTGTTGCCTTTGGGAGGTGTTTTGTTTTAAGACTTTTATTAGAACCTTTAACTATTGGTTGTTTAGCAAGTTAAATGAAACTCGCCGGTCCCTATACCTGCCCATGTCTGGCTACCTGGCTATTCTTCGAATATATTAAAGGATTACCAAGATATCACGTAAATACGCACAGTCACGTTCTACAAACCGTTGTTATGAAGGCCGCTTTTGAATAGTTCCAACTTCAAAATGGAACGTTACATCATTTTTGTAGAATCGAGATAGCAACATGTTAGTATTTTTTATAGTCACTGCTCTTTTAACAAAAGACTTCCTACTATTATGAGTATGACAATGTGCGCTTTTATAATTCCATTATTCAAAATCCATGTAAAATACTTGAACGAATTTAGTACTGAGGTAGCAGAGAGTTGTCTTTGGTCTTCCCAATCAAATCCCAAGAACAAATTTCTTTCAAAACCTATTTCTATCGTAAACTCTTTTACGTTTAAAATATTAAAAAAAAAACAGCCCACTTTACTTAAAGCACACAATTATCAAGCATTTATTTAAGTTGAGCGTCAGACACAGCTTTATCACCCGAAAAGACTTCAAAATTATGTATTCAAATCGCAGAATAACTTAAAAAACGTTACGCCGACCGCCATTTAAGGCATTAGTCATGAGATATAAGCGCTATTACGGACAGTATCGCAGTGAGACATCAGTTAGACAAAGTCTTTCAAAGTCGACTTATTTGTCCCAAGCTCGCGCAAATAGAGACGGACTCAGTCGGGCTAACGCGAACAGTCAACACATAAGTTGTAACTAAGTTATACTTGTTACGTTTAATGAATTGCCATTGTTAGGACTTTGGCATTACTTCGGCAGTGTGGAGTGGCATTTTAGCGCTTTCTATCTGGAGTGGATTAATGTGGTAATATTGGAGAGAAACCTCAGTGTGGTGTATAATTCGCGGTTGTGACTTGTCCTATACAGGCCGCCATAATTATTTCGACTGATAAAATACTCGGAATAATTTATTTTACGTTAGTTATACTTAGTCCAAACAGTTACTGACACTGCCATAAAAAAATAAGGTATTTCGATGATTTAGTTATCATCAGTTGATTTTATTTCTCCCTAAAATAGCTTATCTGTAGAAGTTAAATTTTGTTATTAAAGAGTTTTACAATCCAAAAACCAGTGTTTAAAATTCGACATATTTGGAGGTGAAACACCTTAGTGGCAATATGAAAACCTTTAGTATATTCATGTAAAACACATCTTACGAACAGGCGTGTGGCAAGGCATAAACATTACTGAAGTATTTCCAAGCTTAACTAAGCAAATAAAGTAAAAAAGTAAACGTACCAAGTGTACTAAAACGTGCACTCGACAGAAAAGTGAAAGAATTACGATTATACCTCACTAAGTTCTAAGCTCAATAAATCTGACTAAGGCCACAAGAAAAATGAGCATTAAGGACTTTTTAGAGGACGCGTTCACCTTTCTCAAACGTTGCCACGTCACATTATTTTAAAAAGAAAATGAAATAAAATATTATTCACATATTTTCTAATAGAATGACAGGACATATCCATTACAGAGACTACAAATATAAATCGATCGCTTAAATTTGAATTGTTCACCCTGAGTTACATTTTACAAAAAAAAACTAAACAAAATGTTTTTTTATTAAATGAATGTAGAAAAATATGTATGAACACAGAAAATCTATTATGCCTTTATCAATATTTATTACCTATTGCGAGGATGAGCGAAAGGGTTATTATGGCGTAAATATAAAACGTAACTCAAAAGAAATAACGTAAAACGTAACGGCAATTAGCTGTATACGTGGAACGGAGCGGCAATTGGATATATTTCAAACGAAGCCACGACAAAGGACCGCATAATTAAATTTAAAACTGCTACCGAGCGTTATTGTGCAAATTAAAATATTATACGCCGAAATTAATTAGGTATCTCTTCAACTTTTGATTGAGGTACATATCGGACGGCACAGAATAATGAAATTTTATGATTCTATTTCTCACTTTTGTACAACTTTTTTGACTGCCTCGTGGTCTCGCGGTACGAGTATGTGCCATGCGATCTTGAGGTCCTGGGTTCGATTCCTGGGTCGGGCAAAGTGTTATTGGGTTTTTCCATTAGGAAATTCTCGGTAACAGCACGGAGTCTGGAAAAGTGCCCGAAAAACGGCAATAGGCTCGCCCCCTATTACGTGGGACTGATACATACCTGGCGAAATGTGGGTGCAGAAATGCACCTCTGCCTAGCCCTTCGGGGAATACAGGCGTGAATTTATGTATGTATGTATGTACTTTTGTACAATTTATTTTTTTTACATAACAGTTATCAATTTCGTGCCTTGTTTCCAATTCTATTTTGGGTCGGAGCAGTATGTCTTTCTGCTACATGCATATTGTCCATCACTTAATTTTTTATTCACATCTACCCTCGCACCTGACCTACAGTTAACTTTCATATACATCTTTTACACTACAAATGACTGACACTGTGACTGAGGTCAAGTCAAGTGAAGCCCAGTCTGCCTTTTAAAATTCCAAATAATAATTTCTTAGCTTTAAATCTTTATTAAACTAAAGCAATTTGTTAAATAAAGACCCCATAATAAGCAAATATAAACTAGACATTACACAATTAACGTTTAACACTTTTGGGCTTCTATGGAAGTCCCGCCACTGGTTATAATGTGGTATTTATGGTGATATACAAAAGTGCTTTTGCAATAGTATATACAGTATACTTTAGAGCTTTGTCTACTATTGTTTGTTTCAGAAATTAAAATTGGAAACACACACTCTATATAGGGAAGCAGAGGTGTTAGACTTATGTGATTGGAGGCGATTGTATGTTGGGATTTTCACCGAACTAAAAAATAACAATAAAAATAAGCTTAAGCTAGGACTCCTAAATTCATCATCATCAGCCTTTAAACGTCCCACTGCTGGGCACAGGTTTCCTCTACAACTGAGAGGGTTTACGCCTATGTCCACCACGCTAGCCTAGTGCGAGTTGGCGGACTACACATCTAAGGAATTCCTAAGAATTTTTAGGTATGCAGGTTTCCTGACGATGTTTTTCTTCACAGTTAAAGTACGTGATAGTTCATTCTGAAGACGCACATATCTAAATTGGACTGCTAAATTGCAAGCCACTAACAACAACAATGAAGAAAAAAGTGTAATATGTACTTTACCCACTAGTTGTCTTATAATAAATCTGTGACCCATAGCGTTGTCAAAGCGATCCTTAATAGCACAAACTTGAACTAAGTTGACAACCCGAGATATTCTTGATCGTTCATCTATGAATATAATTGGGAGACGAAGCGGCCTGTCTGCTTTAAACGAACTTTACTTTTGATGTGCCCAACTTACGGTTAATAAGTCTCACACACGAAGGAGGGGTAAAGGGCATATTAGCGAAATTTCAAGGACCACAAATTTGCCAATTTTCTTTCGAGGGTTGCTGAGTTTTAGACATCTTCTTTGGCAGTTTTTTGATGTCTGTTATTCTTCAATTTAAAGTAGTGCTGGTTTTGTAATTGGAATATGGAAGGTTTCAGGATTGGAAATTATGCTCAGGGATTCTTGTTGGATTTTTACTGTAGCCTTTAAAGAGGAAAAAGTTATTTAAAGATTAATTTGAGTTTAAAGAGATTTTGCAATTGGGATCTTCGCAAGAACATGAGCATTTTATTTACATTATAAATACACATATATCCATAACCTTATGCCTGTATTTCCTGAAGGGGTAGGCAAAGGTGGATACCTGCACCCACATTTCGCCAGGTATGTATACGTCCCACGTAATAAGGAGCGAACCTAATGCCGTTTTTAACGCCCATTTTCAGACTCCATGCTGCTACTGAGAATTTGCTAATGAAAAAATCCAACAACACTTCCTGACCCGGGAATCGAACCCAGACCTTTAAATCGCACGGCATTGCGAGAGCACGAGACAGTCACACATACATTATAATAATCATGATTAATAAAACAAAAAGAATTTGGACGCATCTAAACTAAATCATACGCCATATTTAAATATGTACCCATATTACGCGAATAAATAAATTTCAATATGAATCGCGATATTCGACAGGAATTTTCCTAACACGGCGATAAAAATATTACATATTCAGTTAACAGTGTTTTCTTCCATCAGTATAAAAATGTGCAAACATGGGGAGTGCCTGAACAAACACGTGGCCTCGTAAATGTGTCGCCAAGTTTCATGTACCATGGGGCTTTTATATCTATCTATACCAGCTCGGTCCGACGGCCGATGAAGCAGACAAGTGTTGGAGTGGAGACCGCGCTTAAGCAAACGTAGTGTAGGACGACCTGCAGCACGATGGTCCGACGACTTGAGAAAGGTGGCGGGTAACGGATGGATGAGGGCTGCTCAAGACCGGGATGGTTGGCGCTTTCTTGGGGAGGCCTACGTTCTGCAGTGGACGGCGATAGGCTGAGTATATATACCAGCTCATTTACGTTCCAGATACTACCATAAGTCTCCTCTGCAACTGAAAAAGTTTAAGCCTTAGTCTACCTTCTGAGTGCGCGTTGGCGGACTACACTTAAGAAATTTAATTGACAAAAAAAGCCCAAGCTGGCTAGACACCAGCTTGTGAAACGAGGGCCGCGGCTTCGATCTCCGCAGTGAGGCAAATATTTGTGTGTTCCACAAATTATAATTGTTTCGGGTCTGGGTGCTTGTGAGACCGACCTTATCTTAATGTGGGGTTAGAACTATGTATGTACATATAATGTATATGGTGTATTTTTTATTATTTATTTAAATTAGGGATTCTTAAGTGTGCTAGTTACCAACCACACTTTGTTCTCTAGTCAAACTGTGAAAATCAATATACACCCTGTCCTAGAAGTCGACGTTAACCCGGAAACCGGGAATAGCCAAAGTCGTAATAGTTATCAGAAAAATAAAAAATATATATATAAGTTATGCATTTAAAAAATATAGGGATTACAAAAAAAACTAGAAAATCTAAACCCTGTGATGGTTTTTCACTACTGTTGCTGCAAATCTCAACTTTTTTTTTAACACCTCGCCCATGAAAAAGTTACAAAAGTGATTTAAAACTAAAAAAGAATTCACTTAAATGAACCAATACCCAACCGAAACGAGTTAGGATTTTTACATTGAATCCAATAGAACGCGACACGGCAATCCGGACAGATTTAAACCGGACGCCGGACAGTTCACGGACACTATGCATTTCACTCTACGCAGAATCGGAGAAAAAAAGCATTTTCTACAGGTTCTATCAAAAGTGCGGAACGTTAGATTTCGCGGATCGCCCGGGGGTTTAATTAACTGCAGTTGTATTGCTCTCAGCGTTATTCACGTGTCTGATACTCGGTATGTTAGTGACACGAACACCCTTTCGTTTTCATAGTATCTTTGTGTCAAGCTTAAGTCGTGAAGGTCTCGAGATTTAGGCGCGCATTTCGAACATTTCGAAGGTATGTATGTATTCACATATAATGGAACTAAGACCTAAGGTCTAGTGGTGGACTAAGGCCTAAACCCTCTCAGTTGCAGAGGAGATCCGTGCCCAGCAGTGGGCTGTATATGGGCTGATGATGATGATGATAAGATTATAAAAGAATAAGGTGCGTCAATATCCAAAAAGAAACACTCATAGTAAGTAAAGTTTACGAAATCCCATAAAAAAAATATTGGACTAAAACCTAAATATTTTTAACCCTATAAAAATGCCACACCTTGCCGTTAAATTTAAACCTCGTAAACTTATTAAAGTTACACGCGTCAAGCGTTCCATTACACACCTATTCCACCCAAAATTTTATAATTAAATTCTAATTAACCGACATAATTACTAAACACTTGGACAATAATTAACCATAGCTCGGGCTGGCGGAGTATGAAAGGCCGCACGCGTACAATAGTGCTCATTCAGCGCACAGATGGCGTTACTGTCGCGATAAGGACTCCATACATGCGGGCGCACTTGAGCCCAAGATAACTGACAGCTGTTGAGATTCGTGCCACACTGCCGACTATGTTGCCTATCTACAGAGGATGCGATAAAAAAGTATATTTTAAAAAGTAGTTCGGTTGTAGTTTTCTAGGTTGGTAGTACCCACAGACAACCTAACCTATAGACTCCGCTTCTATTAATTTTAATATGAAAACAAAATCGCTAAATCGTGGCGGGGTACGGGGGCAGTCGGCTAGTTTTCATTGGACGCTTCAAGACACTGATAACATTCTAGTGCGCACTAGAGATGGGATAAACTAATAATTATCGATAATCTACGAAGTTTATAGTTTAAAGGAAAAATAAAAAAACATATTAATTTTCATAGAAATTTTTAATACTTATAAGTTAAACAATCATCAAAGTCAAAGTCAAAGTCAAATTATCTTTATTCAAATAGGCTCGCCCCCTATTACGTGGGACTGATACATACTTGGCGAAATGTGGGTGCAGTAATGCACCTCTGCCTACCCCTTCGGGGAATACAGGCGTGAGTTTATGTATGTATGTAAATAGACTTTTACAAGTTCTTTAGAATCGTAAATTTTACACTTTTTTTAAACTATTGCCGCTTCGCAACGTGTTATCGCTGTGGAGAAGAAACGGCAAGAAACTCTCTCAGCAACACGACATGTCATTTTTTCTTTAAAAAATAGCAATATATGTTTTTTTCATTACATTATTTCAATTTTACATTATAAATGTCATAATGATACAAACTGTAGCAACAAAACAAAACTCCGATCAATTTACTTACTCCCAAGGCTTATTATCTTCAATAAACTCTGAAATTTTATAGTATGCTTTTTTATAAAGCTTATCTTTAATTGATTTCTTAAATTTTGTCAAGGGAAGCTCCCTAAGAGCCTTCGGAAGTTTGTAATAGAAGCGTATACATTTCCCCATAAAAGAGTTATTAACTTTCCGGAGACGAGAAAATAAATATTCGTTACGAAAGTAAATATTCATCAATTAAAAGTAAATATTATTTATCAACTATTGACTTCTAAAATGTATTAATTTTGTATAAACTCTCCTTATTGATTTTGATTCAGATTTTTTTTGTTAAATAAGCCAAACGTATGTCGATATATTTATTAATTACGCATTTTATTAAATCAATCAAATGATTGACGTTTTCAAAGTCAAACTGATGGTGCAGTAAGTCGGGGAATAATTCTAGGTTTGCTAAAGAATTCAATGTTTTACAAGAAAGATACATTGGATAGCTCTTTGGTTTATTAAATTTCAAATTATTATTATTTATTCAGTTTCAAATAGAAAACGTCGAGATCTACCAACAATCCGGAAACAATCCCCAGTAAAATGTCACGAACAAATAACGTGATTTTTTCCAGGAAACCAATTATCATCTCGTTTGGTAGCGTCAATCCATTTTTTTTTCACTTCAGGACACTTGGGAAACCTTTTGAACAACAGACAAACAACGATATACAGTCTATAAAAATATCGATCTCAATATTATTTGTCGATAAAACAATAATTATATTGTGTCTCATTACTAGTCTGCGTGTCAAAAAGAGAGCGAGATAATGTTATATGAATTCAAATAAGAAAGAAAGAGATGCAAATACGACTTAAACGCCAGAATTTTTAATATTTTATTTTTAGTATATAGTTATTTTAGTGATTAATGAAAGAATAATAACTTACCTGTGAAATGTAATACCATGTTTTGCAAGATTAGATGTTGTGCTGCTCTTTCCACAAAATTTCACTGAACAATACGGCATTATGACAGTTAATATTTTTAAAACAGGGACAATATGTCACTGCGACACTCGGCGGCGGAATGAGTCACGTTAAGGGGCGGGGCCGGCGGTTATGTCGTGTCAGCGCATAACGTCGGCGAAAGCTTGTCCCCAGTAATGCGTCGTCTATAGGTTAGGTTGTCTGTGGTAGTACCTAATGTTTTATTGCTGTCTCTGTCTTTTCGTTGTTAATATTTTAATGTTGGTGTAAATGTTTCATTGTGTTTACATTCACAAGTCACAGTAATATGCAGGTATTGTGTTGTGGGTCAGAACTGGGTACGAGATTTTTTTGTGTCATAAACACCCAATCCCGAAATAAATATTTGTAGATTACACAAACATTTATCTCAGCGCGGGAATCAAACTCACGTTCTCTCCCGTCTTAAGCTAGTGATCACCCAAATGCGCTACTGAAGCTGGCAATAAACCTAGCTGACAACAAAACATGATTTTTCTCAAAAACATTTTATATACAAAGTGTAAAAAGACCGTAATCGAAAACATCGTAATCGAAGACAGGTAATAATTACGGTGATTATAAACACTTTATTTAAAAAAAACCTTCAAAAATTTAAAAAAATGACGTTTTCCTAATATACATTTAATAACCTATTACGTGGGACTAATACATACCTGGCGAAATGTGGGTGCAGAAATGCACCTCTGCCTACCCCTTTGGGGAATACAGGCGTGAGTTTATGTATGTATGTATGTTTAATACTTATGGTAGTAAGGAAAAAAAATTATTTGCGTCAATATCTTTATAATCGTCCTATTACCTGTCTTTGTTTTCGATTACGGCCTTTTTACAGTATGTATAACGCAAAGAAAACGATGGCAAATTAATCTTGTTCATAGCGTAAGTTTATTTCAACAAAAGTACATTTGCGATCCAACAACGCACTCGTTTCAATTTATCTGGATAATAGCCTATCCGAAACAAAGAGGAGTAGTAAAATGAGACAGACCTTTACTAAATTCTAGTTCAGCAAATTGAAATTCCTGTAACATGACATCAGACAAATAAAATGTTATAAGGCTGAACGAATGGCCCAGCTTACTGAGACAGAATGAATTGTCTCGGATTTTTTATATTCAAACATGTTTATTTGAGTCTTTTAATTGCGAGGTATGAGTTTAAATAATAAAAAAAATTTTGACGTATTTTATTTCAAATCTATGATTTTTGTTCAATAGGCAATTTTAGCGAACAAAAGGCATAATCATTGAATTTACATTATTTGATCTGTAGATGAAAGTCTAGAATGTTCTGTAGTAAAGCTTTAGCTAATATTCTAAGATTTTAATAAATACTTTTATTGGATAAATTTTAGATGTAGTAATGCAATGAAATGTTACGACTGTGCTGTAAAATCTCTACTATTCATTTGAAATCGTAATGGAAAGCGAACTAACTTAAATTTAGAATAAAAACTAATAAATTACAAATGATTTTAATGAAATAGATTTTGTAGTATCTTGACATATATTCATCATAATTAAAGCAGTCTCAGTTTAAATTATAGACGGTTCAAATTATTCTGATAATTGATTTATTTAGGAAAGTAGGTACTATAAAATATCGATTATTATAATCTATAATAAACAATAAAGTGACATCTTGCGCCATATTTCGAAACTACATCTGGTTGCAAGCGAAACTAGACCAACAAGAAATTGCAAGATTGTCACTACATTAGACTGGCTTGTGCTAAATATCTGCGCCCCTTCAAGGATAAACGACACAAATTGCAAATAATATTAAAATTATAAGGCGCCACCTGGCGGGACAAAAGGTACTTAATATAACCGGACCGTTACCACCTTTCTAGCAATATTAAGATAAATAAACATTCTACCCCGCCAATGACAACTTGAGAAATAGTTTCGAAATAAGCGTACTACACATTTACATAATCCGTCATTTCAAAAGGCCTACTCGACTGTACAGACAAAACTTTAGAACCCTATTAACGTAGAAATAAAGCACATAATCCAATATCATAAAAACAATATAGCGGTACATACGGGCACACAAGTGCCCATGAAGCCCTAACGAGTAGTTCACATGCGATACGGGCGCCCTCTGTCGCTAACAATGGCTTCATTATGCAAACTGTTTAACTACAACAATCAACCTTATCTATGAAGTAATAAGTCACAAACTTGTTTAATCTAACCGTAGGACAAAGGGAATGAGTTTAACAAAGAAAATCAACAGATGGCACTGTGATAAAGTCTGGGCATCTCGAATGAAGCGTGTTCATTATTAAAATAAAGGGTCGGGTAAAATTTTCGGGATGATCCCTCTGCGGAGTCTCGCATACTACTGATTGTTTATTTTGTGCGTGTATTCGTTTGTTAATGACTTTGGCACACACGGTTATGTCGTGGGACGGATATATCATATGCTTAAAAATATGTGCTTATACCCGCGTATTGGCTTCGCATTTTTGTCAATAAATGAATGAATTTTAAATTATTTCTGTCGCTCTTTGAAAGTTCATTGTGATAAATTTTTATAGGTCTTTGTTTTAAAGCAAATAATTGTGTCATATACCTAGTCACCTTTATAACTGAAAAGACTGTTGTCTACAAAATTTCAAAATTTCTTATACATATGTACATACATACATACATACATAAACGCACGCCTGTATTCCCCGAAGGGGTAGGCAGAGGTGCATTTCTGCACCCACATTTCGCCAGGTATGTATCAGTCCCACGTAATAGGGGGCGAGCCTAGTGTCGTTTTTCGGGCACAATTCCAGACTCCGTGCTGCTACTGAGAATTTCCTAATGGAAAAACCCAATAACACTTTGCCCGACCCGGGAATCGAACCCAGGACCTCTAGATCGCTCGGCACATACTTGTACCGCGAGACCAAGAGGCAGTCGATTTTCTTATACTTATTGGATAAGTCACAAGTTATTGGACAAGGTACTAAAGCAGACTCTATCCAGGGACTTATGAATTCCCACCTACGGCGTTTACATTAACATGCATTCATACGTACTCATACCTGTATCTTCAAAAAAGTAGACAGAGGA
This sequence comes from Hemaris fuciformis, assembly GCA_907164795.1. Taxonomy (NCBI): domain Eukaryota; kingdom Metazoa; phylum Arthropoda; class Insecta; order Lepidoptera; family Sphingidae; genus Hemaris; species Hemaris fuciformis. Next base: position 3,191,367 of record OU015452.1, read on the forward strand.
GGTACATAACTGCACCATAGTTTCGTCAATTGTGTTATAAGTCCACCGTAACAGGGCTCTTCTGTCGTTTTTCTATCATATTTTCTAGATGCTATGTTCAGAGGCGGTACTTCCATAGAATCCCAAAAGCGTTACATGCCATTTTGTAATGTCTAGTTTATAATTGTTTATTGTAACGTCAAAATATTCTCATTTATATGTCAAATTACTTTTGTTAAATAAAGAAAAAGATAAAGCTTAATGTTTATTCTTCGGAATTTTGTAAGGCATGCTGGGCTTTTGGGCTTCTATGGAAGTACCGCCACTGGCTATGTTGCAACTGAGAATTTCCTAATGGAAAAACCCAGGAGCACTGCCCGACCGGTGTTTAGACCGCGGAGCCACGAGGCAGACTGATATTGACGTGCACGAATAAAAAGCATTTTTGCAATGGTAGGCATCATTCCGATGTTCTACATGCGTCATTAAGAGAACGATGAGTGATAGTAATTAGAGACGCACGCTACATGATATTCGAAGTGCAACGTTAGGAGATTGAGAAAAATACATCTAGAAATAAAATTGAAAAAGCGGAAGCCATAAACCAGGCCGATACAAGTTTTTGGATCAAGTACATTATTCTAAAACAGTAATTATAATTATCTAATCTGTAATGTTATTCGTCTTCAACCAAAGATAATATCTCCCCAGTCTTTTCTTTCAATATATAAAAAAAAATCAATGTTATTGACAATTTAATGTTATTTCAGCTACCCGAGAGTTGTCACTATTACAGGTACTCTTTATTAATAACGTAATGCAACATTTAAAACACTAATACTCATTTGCCATTAAGTAATTTACCTACAAACATTTCAATATCCCCGATGAGATAGGCAAAGGTGGTTCAAATCCCACATAGTAGAGACGGGATCATTACTGTTTCCCATACATTTTCCAGACCCCGCTACTAAGAACTTTCCAAATGGAAAAACCCAATAACACTTTGTCCGTCTCGAGACCTTTGGTGCGATGCTGTCCAAACAATTTGTTTTTTAAAAATATTATCCAAAACAATTGATTGCAAAAATTCTTTCACATCCCATAACTTACAAGTCCAGGCTTGGTCAGGGCATACGGTTAGTATTAAAAGCGAGACATTTGCGCGTGTAATTATACGCAGCATGAATTATTGAGTAACAACGTGTTTCTCGCAGAAGTGACTATACTGACGTTTGCGGAAACGTTTAATTGAATAACATAAAGCTGGTAATGCGATACGTAATCTATCCGCCCATGGGAAACGTCTTGAGAAAGTAGCTATAGGGAATTTATGTCGAATCTAAATTATTTAAGACTATTTATTGGTTGCCTACCAAGTTTCTTGCACTGCAGGGCGGTAACATTCCTTAGTAGCAGAAACTGAGTGTCGTGTTAAAGAACTCATGAATAAAGAAGAATTATCTTAATTACATGTGCAGTATTCATCATTCTCTTGCCCTGTTCCTCTTTTATTTGAGGTCGGCGCAGTATATTTTTTTCTTCCTAACATGCCTAGCAGTCTTCAGTCCTGTGGCGGTACTTCGATAGAAGCCCAAATACGTTACACGTTAATTGTGTAATGTCTAGTTTATCATTGTTTATTGTGGGGTCAGGATATTCTCATGTATGTACATATATGACAAATTGCTTTTGTTAAATAAAGATTTAATGCTTAGATTATAATTATTATTCAGAATTTTGGGCTTCTAGGGAACTACCGCCACTGGTTCATTCATCCCTTTTTCTTTCATATCATCCCTCACGCACTCCATCTATCTCTTCTTTGGCTTTCATCTGTTTGTCCATCCTTCAAAATTCATACTCATTACTTTTTTACTTACATATACTTCATCTCTTCTCATAACATGGCCATACCACGACAGACGGTTTTCGTTCAGCTTATCTATCAGAAGAGCCACTTCCAAACTTCCTCTGACGTATTTTATTCTATTCCTATGCAGTATACTCAGGTAGTGACATAAGTAATGACAAATCCACAGTAACACACACAGTCCTATCCATATTAAATAACGTCGTTGTCAACTATGAGATACTTTCGTTTTCAAAAACACTCAGACCGGAGACTAGTAAATATAGAGAATTCATCCTAATTTTTCGTGCCACAGTCTGTCAGGTAAATAAGACGACAATATAAGGAGCACACGTACATAGCCAAGCGGCGTGAAATAGCGATGGGAGAAAAACCTCAAGATTTTATATGAATGTCCACATTAATAATTCATTCGTAATCCCCTAAAGTTGGTGGCGGGATCTGAAATGTATTTTACGGCACAATCGGGCGTGTTTTATACACAACGCGCCATTCAGACCCGGAATAGGTTTTTTTCCTACCTATACTTAATGTAATGTTTTATTTAGCCCAGATAAAAATCGCGAACAGTGCCTATGTGTAAAGGAGTTGCGTACATTCGAGACGATAAGCTTTGTTTTGAATATTTATAACTATTATATGAAGTTTCTGTATACACTAAAATAGAGTTTAATGTAGTAAGAATTACTAAGTACGGTCCTCTACGGTCCTAACTGTTTAATATTACATTTGCAGTAACGACATTTATGTTGAAATGATTGTTAGTTGTTGAACATTTTTGATCATATGATTTTTTTTCTATTACCAATTTTTCATTTTTATTGTTTTTGTATAGAAATAGTATTACGAAAGTTAATGGTTGAAAATCAATTGTTTTGTTAATAAAAACACACGCTAAAACTTAGATCTGTGTGAATTAAGTTTTATACATATTCTACGTAGAAGTATGGGTCCCATCTTTTTTATTCCATTCCGCTCCCTACGCGATCCTTAAATGAAATTTAAGTCGGGCCAAAAGTAGATAAAACGGAGTTTTTGCGGCGCGAGCTTTTTGGAAACTTTCGTGGGCCCCTCAAAAGTTGAATGAATTTTGGTGTAGAATATCTGGTTAGAAAACGTGCAATCTGAACGAAAAAAAGCAGGTAGTAATATGACTCAAGGTTATGGAACGGCGGACAGCGTTCATTTGAGAACCCATCATGAAGAAAAAAACGAAAAACTTATAATGAAGAGGGATTAAAGGACTAGCACTGCCGTACTTAGTCGTGATTAATATAAAAAAAAACCCACAGATCAGTTTGATTATCTAATAAAGTTTTTCAAGTATACATGAGTTTATAAACTAAGCAGTCGTAGACAAATCTTAAAATAATTCCTTCCAAATAATGCCGAAGGGATTCAACCAATCAGCGCGCTAGAACCGATGTGTTGATACGTCTATCCGACCAATCAGAACTCAGCTCGCCGAGTGTGTTTACGACCGGCGCATAGACAAGGGAACATCAACAGAGTAAAAATAACCACAGTTTTTATGCGTTAGGGACAGGGAGGGCTCATTACCGTCGGGGCGAATGTAAACAGCGCCTTCGGAATTTTTTCATCAAAATTTGACTTACACCATCTGCTTCCGCGGTAATCTCGACTGGGGCAAATATTTGTCCTGAGCGTCTCCGCGCCGCCAGTTAATTATTACGGCGAGGAATATTTTACCATGGCCTTATGAAATTTCATTACCATCTCCGCGATGAGCGTGTGACTCGCGCTCTTTATTGTGGCCAATAAATTTGGAATATCATGCATACATACTTACAAGGTTTTTGTATGACTTAGACTGTTATTTCGTCTTTCATTTAAAATAATTGTTGGATTAGGCGCGAGGCTTATTATTCAATTCAATGCATTGTAATTAACATGAGATCTATCCTAAATGAAATAAGAGTTTAAATGTACAGAAATTTGTCCTATGATTACTGTATGTATCTACTCATACAATGGGGAACACATGAGAAAGAAGAAAACTAAAAGAAAATTCTGAATCTTTTTTAAATGTTCATGGCATAGACAAGCTCCTAAGTTTTATGACTCAACCACTTTCCACGAATGTCAAGTGACAATAAGAAGGTAGCAGTGGCGGTACTACCATAGAGGCCACCAAAAGTCTAGTTTATAATTGTTTAGTGTCGGGTCAGGATATTCTCATTTATATGTCAAATTGCTTTTCTTAAATAACAATTCAAAGGTTAAAGATTATTATTCGGAATTTTGTAAGGCAAACTGGGCTTTTGGGCTTCTATGGAAGTACCTCCACTGGTAAAATGCCGTCAAAAATGAGATCACCTCTCGTCTGTTACTGCTGAGCTGCGTCTCCACGCTACGCTGAACGCAGGGACAGGCAGCCAGCACAATCGTACCACAAAGCGTCGGTGGCAACAAAAAGCTCACAAATTGTGTACAAGGCGCTTCGGGCGTAAGTAAACACGACGAGGCTTAACAAACATACCCGCACGCTGCGAGGAAACTTACCTGTCGAATGAAAATTCAAAATTTAGCACATGCATAATAAATTATATTTATTTATCGTATCGCATTGAAATGTGAGCATTACGAAACCAACCCTGAGATGAGTGTATGATGATTTTTGTAGTAGGTTTTTTTCATTCTATACCACAAAGTATAGTCGTGATGGCCTTGAGGTTTAGGCACGCGGTCGAGAATCTCGACGGTCGCGGGTTCAAACCCCAGGCACACACCTCTGACTTTTCGAAGTTATGTGTGTATTCACATTGAATTATCACGTACTTTAACAGTGAAGGAAAACATCGTGATAAAACCTGCACACCTAAAAGTTCTTAGGAATTTCTTGGGTGTGTAGTCCGCCAAACCGCACTAGGCCAGCGTGGTGGACTAAGGCCTTCACATTTTTCTTATTAAATTTTCAATGCATGTTCTTACGCGCGGTGGCGCAAAAACCTTATATAAAGCAACCTATATTTTGAAATTGTACGGTTTGCATAAACCGTGCAAACTTCATCTAGACGGACAAACAATCTCATAATGGTTTTAGGCAAGCGCAAGCAGTTCTTCACTACGACGTAAGAATATTGCGGATGAGATGAAATCTTTGAAAATATTTACAAGAATTTAGTCGTTCAGTGTACATTAAACAACGCACCTAATATGTAAACACACAGAAAAGCCAGAATTGTTGTAAAATAAATGAATCATACATAAATGTCATTACTGAAAATAGAACTGTCCTCAAGACTGGCCAGATGTAATTGTCTGCGGTTTGTTTTTTTAAGAAACATATAAAGTTGTTTTTAATAATTTAAGGAAAGAAAAGGCAAATAAAACAAAATGCATACAGCCAAGTCGGTCGTAATACATTCTTCTTTATAAAAATGAATAGTAGGCGTGAATCATTGGAACATATTGATGGTATTAAGGCGTTAATTCCTTTCGATATAAGTCACAGACGATCTTTACTAAGTGGTTCGTACAATCAATTAAATGGGTCAAGAGAATCCCCGAGTTGTTCTACGTACGTTGAATGCTACAAATTTGAGTCATCGGTCATTAAAGTATGATAAATTAATCATAAAACTATTCCATAAAGGTCTTAATTAGGTTAAAATATTAAACGATAAATATATTCTAAAAACATATTGGGATAGCCTAAGACAACGTCTGTACAGCCAAACAATTATTTTCTTAAAATAATAAAGCTGCAATGCTAGTTTTCCTAACAAAAAATCAGAAACATATTTTTTTGTGAAGCAAAGGCCGCAAGACATACGGCCACAAGCGAGCCCACAGACCACACGTGGCCTCACACGGCTAGATCCAGAAATATCCAAAGTAAACATTGGGATGTGTTCACAAGTACCGAACACTTGGTGGAACGCTATAAATAGACAAATAAACGCATACGCGGCCCGTTTGTGCCACTACGCTTGTTTTTGATGTGTTTTTGTGAAGTCTGTTTTGTTTTTGTAAACATTAAATGGAAGATTTTTGGAATGTTTCATATGTGCTTCAAAGTTTTAGTATATTTTACACTGCGCTATTTTCGTTAGCAGAAAGTGTGAGTGGACAGTGCGGGTTTTAGAATGGAGTTTAATTGGCCCCTTTGGATCTTGTTAGTGTTGTTTGAACGTAAGGCTATCTTTGTCCATTGTTGAATTGTGTTAACGGGTTATGTATTAAACGATATTTTTTTAAATGACTTTTTTATTTTTCTATTTTATACGTTACTGTTATTGACATTGACGCAACCTTACTACTCGAGCAGCTCAATCTAAACAAAAAATCTTAACAATTCTAGAAAATTCTGAACACGTTTTATCCAATTCCAAGACTAACAATAATTCAGAAAACTAGTGTACAATAATCCTTCGACACTCAATACCCGAGAGTTCAGATTATCCCTAGATAAAAACAAGGAGAGCGGCGGGACGCGTCTGTCATTGCCCAGGGTCAGAGCGTCGCGCGGCGGCGTATAGAGGGCAGAACACACACGTCGACATCGGAGACTGGATGCCACTTAAAAAAATAAATTAATTTCCATTTCACTGTAAAATAACACTGAGATTTATATATCAAAACATTGTACTTAGATTTTGAAACACCTTTAAATTAAACTAACTGGAGATAATAAATTTATCTTATACATTGAAATATATAATACTGGATGCAAATTGGTCACACTGTGATGTTACACAGTTATTTAGATAGCATATTATAGAAATTAAAGAAAAAATATATAGCCAATGATGTTTAAAAAATTGCAACATGTAAGCTGGCAACTAAGAAAAGAAAAATATTTATTCGAATGTTCTATTTTCAAATTAGCCGATTTTAAAACATTTAAATCTCTCGTCTTGAAGACATTGCAAGCGGCATCCCCGCCGTAAGCCCTAGTCGCCGAAGCCAACGATCGTATTAAAAAAAACAAGCGGCTCGCCCGCGGACCTTTGTTGTCGTGGTCAGTGCCTTGCACAAAATAAAAATAAGACAAAACCAACGGGACAAAACAGGTCTCGCCCGCTCCCAACCAGTCGGGCGAGTTTGGCTGCCACACCCCGCATTGCAAACACAACTTTAATGTGTACACATAGGGTCGAAAGTTTAATGGCTTTTGGATTTCAGTGGTATTTGGCGTTTATTGGACTGTATGTAATTTCGATTTCTTTAGGAATTTCGTTAGCGCGGTTGATCTATTTCGTGTCTTGTGACAAGTTATCAAGTTTAAGCTAGTTTTGAATGTTTGTAATAAATATATTTCATACTCAACCAATTGTAAGAAATCTACTTCAAATCTAGTAATAAATGTAATTTAGCTCGACACCCGCTTTTACGGGTTCGAAACCCGCTCGTAAAAGTAGCTACTAATGTTACCCATGGTTTGGATGTTTAAAAAAAACAGTTTAAATATCAGACGGGCATTAAACTGAATGAAATTTTATACAAAAAAGATTACCTATTTCTTAGAAGAGTTAAGGTCAGACAGTAAACCCCTTGAGCATTAATAAAAAAGAAAAATAAACAATTATTATAATTTTCGACGGACATTTGTTACCGCCATAAATTACTATGATCAAGGTGTTCCAAATTCGATTACCGGGTCGGGTAATTCGTACATTCTAAAAAACAGCACGGCATTTGAAAATGTGACCGGGAAATAAAGAATCGTAAATATTCGTAAAACGTGATGTAAAAATACCTTCCTAAAATATAAAATAATCGTGAATAAAATGGCTTATGTTAATAAATAGGTTGAAAGGTTTTCTTATAAGTTTACAATACTTACCATTGACCCCCGCAGTTGAATTACGAAAAAAAGGAGCAGTTTCACAAAGTACAACACGCTGCCTATAAATAACGAGACATCAACCCGCGGAGCACTAACCAGACATTCTTTCAAGGCTAACAAAACGACAACAAAACATATGGGTTGAAAAAAAAGGCGCAATGCGATGCACGCGGCTTCCAACATAACCTGACCCGCTGCAACCAGCAAACTTCCTTTATATCACGTTTTGAAATAAGAGCAGTAAAGACCTGGGCGGGTCTTTTTAAACTGGCCCAAAGACCCCACTTTGTTGAGATCTCTCGCCGAGTGGTGTGTAAACCGGAGCGCGGCTCTTGGATGTTTGGCGGTACAGTCACCCCAGAAGGTCCCTTGTGGTCACTGACCATTACGAGAATAACACAAGCTGGTCTCATGCGCAGCCTGCGATGACGTCACTCCCAACTCGATTTATGGGAATAAGATTACTTGATCTTGGAAAGGGCATGTTCTAAAAATACGTCTGAAAGAAGGTTCTGGAATGGATAATTTCAATACAACCATAAAATGAACAGTGTATTCCACGTTAAAGTTTATGAGTCGCAATTTTTGTGTATATACATTTGGATCTATCCCGAAGGTACAATATTTTGCATTTTAGACTTGCAAACAGCATGTGGCATTGTAAGGGGTCAATGTTCACTTGGCTGCATATAAATTACCTTAGCTCAATGTTTTTCTTTAAAGTGTAGGTACATACTCACCAAGCCTTTATCCCTGTAAGTTAGATGCAAGGGTGTATATCAACCTTCTAGCCTATTGCTGCCTTCAGGAACATTTCCAGAATCGGTTCCGTTATTCAGCATTTACTAAAAACAATAATAATATTTGCCCTACCTAGATCATCATCATCATCAGCCCATATACGTCCCACTGCCGAGAACGGTCCTACTCTACAACAGAGAGGGTATAGGCCTTAGTCCACCTCGCTGGCCTAGTTCGGATTGACGGACTACACACCCACCTAGATGTCAAACCTGAATCTAGATCTCAAAGCACGTGTTCTTTATAAATCACGCTTTAGCGTACTGGAATCCAGTGCCTTGCGTTTCATAGTCTATTGTCACTCAGAATTTATTAATAAGAATTTATATGAAGCTCATGTCACCCTCAACCGTGTTTGGAGACACATGCAGCGATATGTCGGGAGACGCTCCCCGAAACAACCCCTTATCTACCACTTGTCTCGCTAACAAACTTCCTAAGTAAACGCACATGAGCGTTTTAAGAGAAATTCCACGTTCAGTAGAAGAGGAACAGTATTGAAACTTTCTACAACTTTATACGTATATGGAAACGAAGTTTATTAAGATTTTAAGTGCTGCATTTAATTTGGACACAGAAAACTAAAGTGATGAAAATTGCGATGCAGTTTAAGACAAAGATTTCGGTTTTATTAAGAAATTTGTTTTTAATATAGTCTTGCTAAAGACAAACAGGATAAGAATACATATAATATAAACTAAATTACTCATTTTTTAAAGGTTTGGTATATACTGGTGCTTCAATACAGGCTACCTTAGAAGTGAACGTTAAGGCAATTTTTTAATGCTACTATCTCATGTCAAAATAAAAATATTACTTGGTAATTATAGGTAACTACAAGTATTTGAAATTTTGTGAAACAAAACCTAGGGCCAACATATTGATTTTTGGAATACGAGCATCTATCAGAGTTTATTAAAATAAAATAATCGCTGCTTACAAAAATATGTAACAAATATTGAGGATCGTATAAAATAATTTATTGAATCTTAAAATCAATACTTTACCATTTTTTATAACAAATAAACCTATACATACAATATCTGAATCTATACCCGTACTTACAAAAATTAAGTAGCTTTTGAGTTCATTCTTCACAAAGACAAGTTTCCCCTTAGTAACAAGTGTAAATAATATTGAACTTGCCTCACTGCACTCCTCATACGGTGCTCTCTTCTAACCAACTAAGTACCTGAAATGTCAGCGTGGATTTATAACCCAGCGAAATTAACCTCAAGGCGTCGCCTCGAGATTTATAATGAAGGAAATGAGGTATTTTTGAGGGCAGTTTAACACGGGTTTACGAGATGAAAGATTTCAACCCCGACCCTTATGCTGCGATTTAATTAAGAAATGCGACATGTGTGCCAATGCGGGATTAACTATATCTATAGAGGTAAAGCAGATTGCGAGACACCAAATCTGCGATCAAATATTCGAATTATTAGCAGAGAGTCTAAGTTATGTGAGTATTATTATCTAAGGAATTTCTTAGGTGTGTAGTCCCCCAACCGGCACTAGGCCAGCGTGGTGGACTAAGGCCTAAAAAAAAATTCAATAGTAGATGAGGTCCATTCTCAGCAGTGGGACGTATATGGTCTGATGATGATGATGTGCGTATTATTAATGAAGTATCAACCTCTTTAACAGTGGAAGAAAACATCTAAGAGTACTCCATATGGAGTTTCTTAGGTACATTAATAATATAGATTATAGGCCTTAAACCTCTCAATGTTAGTATCCAATAGGTGACCATGAAATGAAATGAAATGAAATGAAATTGCTTTGAAATGAAATTGCTTTATTTGGTCACGTAGGCAATCAAATAGCATTTATGACAAGTCAATACAGAAAAGAAAAATCTTTTATTATTACATTATAATTTAACTATGGTTCCTTTTATATAATTTGTACAAAAATATTTACGGTTTTTTTATAATTTATTTTTAGTTTTCATCAGGAAATACATAAAATGCCCATATAGATATAGAATGGAAGCTGGCAGTTTCCAAGTCGAATGAGGTCGATTAATGCTAGATCTGGAACTCATCTGCCAAATGTTTTATCGATATTATTAAATGTAAACAACGTTAGCTCGCCAGGTGTTACTGTACTATTCTGTCTAGTTTATAGTAGTTTTGAAGCGCAGGGTTACCACAACGAGAAATATTGATATTGCTGGATTTAGTGCCGTTGAATCCTTTTGTTATTTATCTAGCTAAAATGTGGAGCTAAACTTATTTTCGTTTCTGATGGGATATAAGAATTTTTCACTATCAAGTGTTTTTTGATGCTTATTTTAAATATTATGATCTTTTTAGTATACTGGCAGAGACTGTACTGGATGTCATAATAAATTCCAGGCGTTTCTAGTTTACTGCCGACAGGTAAAAATCTTGATACATTTGGCGTAACCAAAAAAAAAAATTTTCAGTAGCAGCCAAAGGGCTCCTTTTACACTCTATCAATATTCCGTCAACTTAGAAGAAATATAGAATCATAATCACCTATCAGATCATCGTACTATAAATACAGATCTTGATTTATTAAAGTCTGTTGACAGCGGCTTGCATGTAGAAACCCAACATTTCAGTCTACACGAACAGTTTACGTAATTTACAAACATCAATTCCATTGTTACACCCTCAGACGAAATTAATTCCGAAGCTTCCACACTAAGCAAGATGCCAAGGACAATTTTAATCTAAGGCGATTCATTAAAAGCCGTCGAAACCCTTGAAAAAACAATTAAGCATTCCCCTACCGTCAAGGATGGATCTCGCGAATTTGACTTTCAAAAAAGCAAAGTTAAGCCTAGCGTTTTGAATTTTAACGTCATTTACATATACAAATGAGTCATCCGTTTCGGAGTCATTCGGACCGCTGAGTTTGTATTCACGTGACGTGAAAGCTTTTTTAAACTTCAGCAGGAGCTTAAGGGTATTGCAAAGTTCTATATTAATAATATACTGCTTAATCTTTTATTTATTTTTTTGGTATATATTTTCTTGCCAGGTATATTTTTGGCAAGTTCATCTATTTTGCCAGCCTTTCCTATCGTATTCCTATACTTATCTTAACTTCATCGAGCAAGCGGTTTGTATGTCCCAAGAGATTGGTCATAAAACTTCGAGGTAAACTTGCTATTTTTGAAAATATGTAACAGATCAGTCGATTTAATTTTGGGAAAGATAAAAATAATAAAACGGATAAAATATGAGGGAATTCACTCAAATTTTAGATCATATTCGCCATGAGATACATAAGTTTTCGGCTATAATTCCAAATGAAAGAGAAACTGTACTGTAAAAACCTGTTGTTTATTGAAGCCAAGTCCCACAGTTATCCAAATCGTCAATACGATATAAGCATGTATTCGACCAGAATAACGTTCAAACAAGGTTCTATTACCAAAATTCATTGCCAGTCCTAAATAATTCCAACAAATCGGACCTAAATCCGGTGACAACTCTATTAGTATGCGACACGGGGTTGCCGTGAAATAGGTAAAAAAAACATGCGTATTAAAAAAATCATGATGTATGAATGGACGGAAGCGGTCATTTGCTATCGGCTACGTCGTGAGACGGAAATGAGTTCGGCTGTATCCTAAATTATTGTGTTTCGACAAGGTTACCTTTAGGATGTCACGTCATCGGCTGGCTTTTAGGTAAGATTTGCTTTGTTAAATGTTCGAATAATACAGCCAAAAATATTTACTTGGCTGCCTCGTTAGTCCCGCGGTGCTTTCCAGAAATATAATAAATAAATAAATACACCCAACAGTCACATACATAGTTCTGACCCCACACTAGGATACAAGTCCTGTGTCGTGGGTATCAGAGACTACGAGAGACTTTTCGGTCTCACAAACACCCAGACCCGAAACAAATATTTGTGGATCACACAAACATTTGTCTCGGTGCGGGGATCGAACCCGCGGCCTCTCGTTTCGCAAGCTGGTGTCTAACCATCTGCGCCACGGGGCTGTCATTATGTAATTATGTAATTTTTATGTAATTTTTATATTCCGATAGGAAATTCTCAGATTAGATGGGATTTTACATATCTGTCTGACTCTTAAGGATAATATGCTAAATGTGTACATTATCTACACAAAACTGAAGACCCAAATTCCGTCATTGGTCTGTTAATTTCAACTCCGATAAATATGAACCCTGCAAAATGAAGCTAAATTTAGAAGCCATTTTTATTTCGCCCGCAACAAGAATCCTTTATTCCGAGGAAGGCTTTTGTATTTCGTTGAGCAAATATTTGTTGCTGTTATTTTTATTGGACAAACCCGCGCCATGTCTTAATACAGCTCATCGCCGGAGTATTTAGCGCAAAATAAAGTGTTGTAAAAAAAGAAGTAGTTTAATAGAAAGAAAATTCTACAATATCTGAAAGGTATGTGAGGTCAGATGTTGTGATGGCTTCGAGATTAAGGCTCGCGGTCGAGAATCTCGAAGGTCGTGGGTTCAAACCCCAGGCACACACCTCTGACTTTTCGAAGTTATGTGTGTAGTCATAAATAGGGATGTTACGGATATGATATTTCGGATCTGGATACGGATACGGATATAGGAATAAAATTATATCGGTTTCGGATACGGTTACGGATATGTAATTATTTCGGATTATCCGTAAATTTCGGATAGTTTCGGTTACGGATATTAGATTTAAGTAAAATATAACTGTTTTCGACACTTTTGTAAAGGTGTCAGCTGTTTGGATGTTTTTGGTTTTTGTTGTATAATTTGTTTCAACAATAAGTGTTCTTTGTACTTATCACAGTGTTTTGACTTGAGATGAAGTTTCGGTGAAGTAGTGCTACTTAACACAAGACTTTCTTAAATTAAGTATCGACTCTTAAATAAGAAACTAATTAGTTATGAAAGACGTTAAGTTATGACTAGAAATAACAAACAAACTGCAAGATTCACGTGGCGCGTAAACGGTGAAACAATAACCTGTCGAAAGTCGAAACGTGTCGTTTTTTTTTTGGACTCCACCCTTATACAAAACTATCCGAAATTATTCGAAACTTTTATAACGGATACGGTTACGGTTACGGATATATTTTTATTTCGGATATCCGATAGTTTCGGTTACGGTTACGGAGCTCCATAACATCCCTGGTCATAAAGAATAATCACGTACTTTAACGGTGAAGGAAAACATCGTGATGAAAGCTGTAAGCCTAAAAAGTTCTTAGGAATTTCTTAGGTGTGTAGTCTGCCAACCCGCACTAGGCCAGCCTGGTGGGCTAAGGCCTAACTCCTCTCAGCTGTAGAGAAGTCTCGTGCCCAGGAGTGGGACATATACCTATGTGCTGATGATGTATATTGCGACAACCAGAGTTGGGCATTAATCAATTAACTTTTAATTGAACTAATCAATTGACTAAAAAATTAATTGCAATTAAATTAATTGCAATTGAATTAATTGCAATTAACCATTTAATCGCGTGTTACAATTAAATTATTTAAATTAATGCACATCAATTGTAACTCGCAATTAAAATAATTGCAATTAATTTTTTTAATTGTTTTATGAAACAATTAAAACTAACAATTAATTATTTGGAAAGTTTTGTTCATAAGGGCCGGGTGGTCCGAAAACGTTGTCGAATTTTAACGTTAATCTTTATCTTTATATACATAATTCTTCTGTACGTGTGTTGTTCCCATACTCCTCCTAAACGGCTGGACCGTTTTGAATGTTTTTTTTTTGTGTGTGTTCAAGGTGGCACTGTGATCGAGTTCTGGGATTATTTATTTTTAACGGCTGGGCCGATTTTAATGATATATTTTGTGTATCTTCAGATAGATTGGAGAATGGTTTAGATTTGAAATTGGACCCGGTAGGTGGCGCTGTGATCGAGTACTGGGATTTTAATTTTAATGGCTGGACCAATTTTAATTATATTTTCTGTGTATCTTCAGGTGGATTGGAGGATGATTTATAATGAAAAAAAAAATGGAATTTTTGAATGGATTTATTATGTATAGGACAACGTCTGTCGGGTCCACTAGTTGTCTCATATACCCTTTATAACTAGGTAGGGACACTAAACTTCATCATCATCATCAGCCCATATACGTCCCACTGCTGGGCACGGGTCTCCTCTACAACTGAGAGGGTTTTAGGCCTTAGTCCACCATGCTGGCCTGATGCGGGTTGGCAGACTACACACCTAAGAAATTCTTATGAACTTTTAGGTGTGCAGGTTTTATCATGATGTTTTCCTTCGCCGTTAAAGTACGTGATAATTCATTGTGAATACACACATAACTTGGAAAAATCAGAGGTGTGTGCCTGGGGTTTGAGCCTGCGACTGTCGAGATTCTCGACGTGTGCTTCACACTAAACTTACAAGGTGACCCTACGACGTAGGAATATTACGAATATTAGCTATTACATTTTTGACGCGCTCGATTTCGTCAATCCGCGGGCTCCGCGGCGCTCCCAGCGATACCCCGCCGCACGCGCACACACACCACCACACTGCGCCGTGGCCGCACGCACACATTCAAATTCAATTCACCGCGGTGTCGCCTTCGCGTTCGCCTTACCGTGCGTGTTTAAATACTGTACTATTCATTTATTTGAATTTATATAATTGACAATATATTTTTATGTATATTTGTATATGTATAAATTAAGATGTGTATGCGTAAAAATATAAATCATAGTGTATAAATTAATACATAACAATATATCTATTTATACATTGACATTTAGCTAGACATCAGTTGCGAAACTAGAAGCCGCGGGTTCGATTCCGCACCGATAGTATACCGAAAAGTCTCCCGTAGTTTATGATACTCACGATAAAATACTCATATCTTACAATTAGTATGGGGTTAGAACTTTGTATGTCCCTCGTGGGTGTATTTAATTATTTAGGAATATTAATTTGAGAAAATATCATAAACTAAACTAATATTATAAAGCTGAATAGTTTGTTTCTTTGGTTGAACGCGCTAATCTCAGGAAGTAGGTACTGGTCCAATTTGAAAAATTATTTCAGTGTTAGATAGCTCATTTATTTAGAGAGGCTATAGGCTATATAACATCACGCTAAGACAATACGAACGGAACACCAAAAATTAATGTTTTAAGATCGGGGTTTTTCTCCCTTTTGAGCGCTTCCGCTGAATGCGCTGCGGAAGCGGTTAAAGTTTCGCTAAAACAATGTATGACAGAATTGTTCCCCTTTAAAAGTTCTAAAAAAAAGTTCCCGACAGCATATGACTATCTTTTAAGCTTGGCTCACTATAACCTTTTTTATGCTTACCAAATGTATTCTAAAATAAAGCATTTTTTGTGAAGGTGTTTTTATAAAGATGATATTAATCCTTATCCAAATAAATACGTTATTCATTATAAGTATTTAATGTAAAAGAATTTTTCCTTTTACATCATTTGATTTCAATGAGTATCTTAGAAGATATCGCAGTTTTAATATAACATCGCAGCGAAAAAATGATCAAGCGCGCAATAAGGATGTTGACAAAAATTTGGAACTGTTTTCATTTTATAGATAAGAACGTAAATATTACGAAAAAATATACTTAAATTTTTTATTCATAAATTTTAAATAAAAAAACGACTTTAATTAGTTTAGTGTTTAAATTTCGCGCCTAAACGCTCCAAGCTGTCACCTGGGCTTGATGACGTAACAGTGTATTAAATACAACAAACTGCTGTTAAACTAGGGATGAAACAATACCATTAAGGTATCGATACTTCTACTCAATACCGTATCGGTCGTCAAGTATCGATACTTACTCGGTATCGGTCGGCAAATATCGATACTTACTTGTATCAAATCGTTTTTGGAAGATTTAGAATAAAAATCTTAAAATATAATAGTATTTTTTTATCAATAAGTACAAAATTATAGGATTTTCAGCCCCGTGGCGCAGTTGGCTAGACACCAGCTTGCGAAACGAGAAGCCGCGGGTTAGATCCCCGCAAAGAGACAAATGTTTGTGTGTTCGCAAATATTTGATTCGGGTCGGGTTGTTTGGGAGACCGAAAAGTCTCTCGTAGTTTCTTATACCCACGACACAAATCGGTTAAAAATATCTGCTGCTTCAAAATTAAGTTGCAAGATTTCATCGAAACAAACATACATACATACATTGCAAGTTAAATAAAAGCTTGTAAGAAATTTTAAAGTTCCGATTTATCGAATCGAAAAAAACATCGATGTTTTTTCAAAGTGGACAGTGGACACCCCTAGGTTAGACAACTTGTCTGTGATTCTTCATACATTGTGACGTAACGCGCTCCGATTGGCGTTTGCAGTCACGTGATATTTGGAATTATTTGAAACATTTTTAATTAATTTATTACTCATATTTACATTTACAAAATATGATTTTCAGCATTCTAATATTCCCTGCTATGGCAAAAAAATAACTTTTCATACGCTCGCTATTTATGTCAACTTTCCATATTATGATGTACAAGGCGTCGCGCCGCGCCGGCCGGTCGCGTCGGTGCGCCTACATCATACATACATAATCTCACGCCTGTATTCCCCGAAAGGGTAGGCAGAGGTGCATTTCTGCACCCACATTTCGCCAGGTATGTATCAGTCCCACGTAATAGGGGGCGCGCCTATTGCCGTTTTTAGGGCACATTTCCAGACTCCGTGCTGTTACTGAGAATTTCCTAATGGAAAAACTCAATAACACTTTGCCCGACCCGGGAATCGAACCCAGGACCTCTAGATCGCACGGCACATACTTGTACCGCGAGACCACGAGGCAGTCACCGCGTCGGTGCGCGGCGGCACAAAATCTAAACCATTTGACCGATTTGAATGATTTTTGGTATGGACATAAATGGGACTCTGTGGAGTAAAATAGACTTCAACTTATTTTCTTTCTGAACCCAACCCTGTAGTCTACGCGGACGGAGTCGCGAGCAAAAGCTAGTATATATATATATATATAGTTGTGATACCCTCGGGCACCTCTACCACGCTCACCAAAAATCATGGAAATCCCCGACCCACGCGTCGTAGGGTCTCCTTGTTAGTAAATAAAATCTCTCAAAATCTGCTAAAAAATAATTTATATTTTCTTTACTTACAAATTCCTTCTATAAATATTCCTTGATAAAAAAAATTATGTCATCTACTTGATCGAAGAAAATATATTTGGTACCGTAAATGTAGTAAATAGCTTAATCTGCACACGCACATACTCAACATTAAAACAAATACTTGATAAAAAAATAATTAATTGTTAATTGTTAATTATTTTTTCGTAAAACAACTAACAATTGATCAATTGTTAATCATATAAAACCATGATTAACAATTAATTAATTGTTAATTGTCATTTTCACAATTACAATTGATCAATTGTTAATTGTGAAAATGACAATTAACAATTAATTAATTGTTAATTTTTAATTGTTAGTTCAATTAAATTTTGCCCAACACTGGCGACAACCTTACCTGAGGATCAGAATAATTATGAGGAAGGATGGATTCCTACCACTCACTAATCATGCCTTGTAGAAGTATAGTGAAATAAAAGCGCCAGTACAGTAGTACGATGTATAAAGAAGACAGAAAGTTGACCAGTTGATACTCAATGACACGCTGCATCACTTCCTACATAATCCATACTAATATAAATGCGAAAGTAACTCTGTCTGTCTGTTACCCTTTCATACTTAAACCGCTGAACGGCATTGAATGATTTTTGGTATGGAGATAGGTAGGACCTTGAGAAAAGACATAGGGTACCTACATTTTGTCCCATAAATATGGTGATTTCTCGTGGAATGACTAAAATAATCTAAAATTGCGCCCGGGCCGAGCTAGACCCCACTAGTACTGTGTAACGAATTAAGTGTTGACTCATCTAGCGCAACCGCGTTATTGCTATGGCAGCGTATTAGCAAATGTGTTATGACAGTAATGCATGACTTGGGAATGATCGGCGACTGCCGGGTTTCGTACTTCGTTCTTTGTTGAAGCTTGCAGCTTCCTAACATCCATTTTCTTTCTTTATTTCTTTAAAAACATCAGTGGCGACATGTGAAGCAAGAAATGTCTCTCTGCATACCCCTTTAGAGAATACAGCGATGAGTATGTATTGTATTTACTTATTCTTTCCATATTACATTGAACCACCAAAATCGTTTACGTCATTATTTACTTTTAGGATTTTTAATAATTACTTAATATCTGAACAAACATTTCCTGGTAGCCTAACATTCATTATAATTATTACTTTTACTAATATAAAATTAATCAATATCATATTTTTACTGCGGTTCTTTGAATTTTAAATTGTCGCACAAAAGTATTCCTTCGTTACTTCAATTAATATCCGTAAAGCCAAGATTAGGTGTAATTCCTTCGCCGCCATACAAAGGCCTTATACATTAATGTTCTTAAAAAATAAGCCCTCGCTTCTTAAAAACGGTAAATAAATATTCATAGCTTATTTTGCTTGATAATCCCTCCATCCTTAGCCACCAAGGTTAATTCTCTAAGAAACCGCTGAATAATTTGTTCTCGAGTATTAAAAATCATTTTGGTGTTTCGCAACCCGTGGATCCTTAATCCTCCGTTTTAATAATAAACATGCTAATTTTGGCATGGTTCAAATAATTGAAATGGTTTCGGTTGAAATGTTAAAGCTGGCAATATCGGGTACAACTAAATTACAAACGTTTTTAATAGTTGACGGTACTTAGTTCGATAGAATGGAGTGTATTTATTTACCGCAAGATGGCGCTTTATTCAGAATGCTTCCTTTAACGACTTAAATGAATTTAATATTTAAACGTTTGAAATTTGAAAATAGAACTCGTGGAATATTCCAGAGATTTTAATCACAGTGAGGTGTCCCGTCACATCCACAGACCGCGTTCAACCTTTCACGTGGGCAACACTAAAATAATCAATAAAAATTCACCCTCCAGCTTGATTTATAACCCACGGATGCGTTCGAGTGACAGGTTAGATAAAAAAATAAAAAAGTCCCCGTCACATCATCCCGACCCGAATGGAGGACCTCAATCAGGTTTGCTTGAATAGATTTTTTCCGACAAATTTGATCACTTTTAATATAACGTAATAATGTTCGTTTTCCCGTGAACTGTTTATGGTGTTAGGGCACGTTTGTGGGGCTAGAGCAATGGAATTCCGATGCGGAGCCATAGAAGTGATGTGGCGTGTAAAAAATGAGATTGAACGCGTGGGAGGCCGCACCATAGTTCATCCTTAAAGAATTTAAGTATTAAATCTATTATGATACAACAAAAAACAGCAAAATATCAAAAGGGTGATGGCCATGGAACATGAGCAAGAACTGGAAAAGGATTCAAGAAGTAAGACGTTTTTGATCCTGCAACAACTTTATACGCCGTTGTTATAACATGACCTTTTCAAATGATTACTTAACAAATAAATGATTATACATAACCTCCTTGAAATCACTACTTCACAAGTTTAGCTTCCTTTAAAAATACTGGCAACAATTTTTTTTTTATCAAAACTCAAAACTTATGAATAAATCGCCTTCGGAGGGTAGTTTCAAAAAACACTGGTAGTGAACAGTTATAAAAAAAAATAAGGCAAAACTGAGTCATTACAATTAAGCCTTTTCTACTAAAACATAACATAATGTATTGAGACCATTTTTAGTTTTGTGTCAAACGACATGTCATATGATATTAAAATTAATTCTAGTTACTAAGTGTATTTGGCAAGCTAATTTAGAATTTAATACAACTAACTAAAGTTCTGGATTGCGTTACCTCATTAGGATTTAGGCTGTTTTGTAATTTGTATTGTGCGCACATGAAGCTCACATGTCTTAGATACAGGAAACCTAATACAGACGTTATCTGTGCTTTAGCCTAATTACAAACACTTGTGAAATATATTAATACTTCATTGTATAATTCTTTGAACATGTCACGTTTTTGTTCAACATTATCTTACTATGAACTAATGAAGAATATTTATAAAAAATACTAAAAATCTATTCAATATTTGAATATTTGAAACTATAACCAAAATTCCATCTTATCGATAAATCGATGACAGAGGAATCCAACGATTATATCAATACACGACTAGGTATCGATTAACAGAATCGATTATAAAATTAAAATTTTTAGTCTACTTTCAAGAAATTCATCACTCATTCCGTATGCCACTGCCGGAAATCCTAAATGCAAAATCGAGAATAATCAGTGACGTACAAATAAAACCGAGAAATCGATTTAAGAACAGCGCTCATAAACCCGCAGTGACGCGGTGTTACGTCAGCGGTAATCGATGGAACGAATCGATGAGAATTATCGATACACGAGGAAGCAAGGAAACAAAGGTTATGCAGTATGTATGAGATTAGCAAGTGGAACATTATACTGTGAACAGTGCGTCAGGCCACGTGTTGCTTTCTATAACCTTGAGACCTAGCAGACATTCAATATGCCGGTATGGCGAGTTGCAATTTTGTAATAGATTTATTATGAAGTAGAATTAATTACACTTACATCAAAGGGTGGGCAGAGGTGTTTCCTGTGTCTGAAGGGAAAACTTTATTGCCGTTTTTCGGAGCTTATACTTGACAATGGTGTTGCTAAGACTTATTTTATACTTTATATACAATTACTCATCAGATTTGTATAAAGACGTACTAATTGCCTTAGACATTCTCTGACGGTCGACCTTAGCGTGATGCAGAGATGAATAAAATCGTCGTGTAAATAACATTTTGGTGAAAACAGTATAAAATATACCATCAACAAATACATTATTCTTTTTATAGAATATCCCAATAGCACTGCACGGGAATCGAACCCGGTACCTGTCGCTCGCACGCTGCATGCCGCGGAGATAACGAAACGTGTGACTAATACTAGCAGTTACATCAGGAAGTGTAAAATATCACGGATGTTGAACATAATCAGTTTATTCTAGGTTCAAAGTGAGATATTACTGGGGTGATGAGTCAATATTCCGGGTACAACTATGTTTCATTAAAATAACTCATCATCAGCAGTCCAATTACGTCCCACTGCTGCACGGGCCTCCTCTACAACTTAGGCCTTAGTCTACCACGCTGGCCTAGTGTGGGTTCACGGACTACACACCTAAGAAATTCCTAAGAACTATTAGAAGTGCAAGTTTCCTGAAAATTTTTTCTTCCACCGTTAAAGTAAGTGATAATTCATTATGAAATCGCACATAACTTCGAGAAGTTGTGGTTCGTGCCTTGGGTTTGAATCCGCGACCGCCGAGATTCTCGACTACGCGCATAAATCTCGAGGCCATCATTACTCTTAGTAACTCAAAAAATATCTAATTCAAACCAAAGAAACTATCTCAAAGGGTGACTCAAAAATACTAAAGACAAAACACACAAAATGCATAATGGAATTTTCCATTCTACCGACGAACAAAAAATTGAAATGACCTATAATATTATTCCATGCATTCTGATTCTATCAAGGATTTCGAAAGTCAGAGCGTTTCAAAGTATATTTCCCACGAACTTTCCTTATAGACCGAATGCAGTTTTTTGCTCCTCCAAGTTTCGAACTTTCGTCGGGGTTTTTCTGCAAACTTTTGTACCGTGAATCTCGTATTAGGGTCACAATTCGTATTCTTGAATTCGTGACGTAATAAGCTACGTCATCACGCGTCTGTCAAAACAACTCGCGATCTGATAAACGGACAACTTACACATCCGAATACATAACAGTATTGCAGACAATGGGGAACCTAATCTAATGGAAACTACTTGTAAACCAACAGTGTTATTGGTGCCGCGGAAGTGTGAAAGGAATGAATTTAGGGGTCCTAGGTTCGTTTCCTAAATAGTATTATTCCTTTTTTTTATTAGGGAATTATCAGTAGAACAATGGAAACAAAACGCTCAAAACATAGCTGGCGAAACGTGTATTCATCATTAATGTTGTTCTATAATGCATTATGTTTAGATTTAAATTCAAAAAAGCAATTCTTCAATTTACTGGCAAAATTAAATTTAAAAGCATTTAAATTTACCCACAAAAATAACACAAAATTCTAAACATTTAATTTATACTGCGTTAATTGATTCCGATTATGTAATGTTTCTAAAATAAATTCTCATTTTCAAGTTGCATTGCGTCTAGTACAATCGCGCACAAATTATCCGACTAGTTAAGCACAGTGCAGTGCAGTGATGAGTGCTGGTACAGTCGCGAGCACATGTCTTTGTGCGGTGACGTCACAAAGCAATGTCAAACGCGGTACAGTCGCACTGTGCGTCCGCGGCGTGTCACGTGTGCTTGTGCAAGCCGCTTGCGTAACCGTGTTATAGAAACGTGGTGGCGTTTACAAAACTACCAACAATCACCTTTAGTTATTGTTATTTCAGGTGACTGTACTCGCGAACGGTCCGTATTCCAGAAACGGATTAAAATACCGTGTCTATTTACATTATATTACGCGGTTGAGACACGGCACGGCACTGTGTCATCGCGAGTTTTGTTTTCGGAACTGTTGAACATGACACCTCATTGTAATTTTGTGTTTTCGTTTTAAGGGCAGATATGAGCGAGTCACAATGAAAATTAATCACCTTGCACGGTAATGTGTTTAGATGCTAGACATAGCAGAAGTTAAGTTAACGTTAACGGCGAAGTTTTGGTTGTGTCAAGCGCAGGTGGCGCGAACTTTATAAAATATTCTGAGATTGTGTATATCAAATAACACTGCAGCTGTAGGTACGCTCACATAGAAATTGGGTTATATTTGGTAGTGATATTCGAACTGTAGGCAGGTGTCAAGTAGTGTTCGATAGGTTGTTTCAGTGCATGTATCGTGTTGTCTACCTTCGCTTACTCTACGCTCCAGTGAAATTGAAAGCATTCCAAAAACACCTGATGACTTTTTTTATCTTGAAAATATTGCGCAATTTACCCTAGGACTTGATATGTATATACGAAATTGTATTACATACTAGATATTTTAAAACATACTACATTGAAATCTTCAAGATTTTGTGAACTACTGAATAGATGCTACACAGATAAGTGAAAACGAATCGTATCCTACATGATGTAATTTAAAACCAGGCATATTATTTTAGAAATAACATTTTCAGTTGACCATTGCAATGAATTGCGTTGCATTTCAAAAATGTAAGTTTTAACATATTGATGAAAACCTAAACGTGTCACTACTGAACCACTATAATCAAGGCGATTTATCACATGCAACAAAAAATTAAAAGTGAATCTCTCACCAAACCGCTTAGAATCTCCGATCTTACCTGAAAATAACAACAACAATTAATCAACATAACCTCATAGTACACGACCGCACACGAACTTTTCGTCACGGCACAAAAACCATACAAAGATTAACAAGTCACTTGGTGCCTAAACACACAGAGCCTCTGAGAGGTCCCCAACCCGCATAATCAGGCACGTAATCAGGGGATTAACGCGGGGCCCCACCGGAATAAAGCGTCTTTACACTGGACTTAAACTTATCATTAATATCGGACGCGCGTGACCGACATTTAATGTGTGTGATTATGTGTGGTCTTAAAAACGGCCGTGTTGTGTCTCGACTCGTAATGAGCCTTTTGGGGACATCTCACGAGTTATGTTGTAAGTGAACGTTACGAACTTGGTAGGTATAGTTATGGACGTGGTCATAAAATTCTATTTTAGTAATGAAGTAAGTTTGATGGTTATTTTACAAATATTTAGTACGGTTCATTTCAGTATTGAGAGGGTAGTAGAGTTGCGATTCTTTCAGTTGTAGAGAAAGCCTATACCCAGCAGGGGGACGTATATGGGCTGATGATAATGATTTTAATATTGAATTACGTTACTGTCTAAAAGAGGTAGATATTAAATAACAAATAAGAAAACCCTTAATTTCATCTTAAATTATCACGGACGTATAATCAAATCCAATTATTTGTTACAACATAGATGCAATGCTTGCATTTAGACCCATAACTTCCACGGTGTTTTAATACATTTACATTACATTGAAAATCAAAATAATTTACCAACTGCACTATTCAAACAAGTTGCCAAGTTCCAACAACATACTAAAACAATGCTAAAACTACTAAATAAGCTAACTCAGCACCAGTCGCGGTACTTCCATAGAAACCCAAAGCGTAACACGTTAATTGTGTAATGTCTAGTTTATAATTTTTTATTGTAGGGCCAGGATTATTAAAAAAAAGATTAAAGCTTAAAGATTATTACTCGGAATTTTGTAGACAGGCTTTTGAGCTTCTATATACACATTTCTCTCCCCCTTCGTCTCACTACATACCTGTCCGAATAATTCCACTGTTTCACTATAACAAGAAATTCTGAGCCGCGCCCATTCAAGAGATGTGATATTAGAAATGTCTCGGGATCATAACGCCAGAAGAATTCCCTACATATTACATACTTATATGCATTACATACGACTGCTTCGTAGTTTCGCGGGACAAATATGTGCTACGATCTAGAGGTTACGGGTTCGATTCCCAGGTAGAGTTATTGGATTTTTCTATCAGGAAATTTTCATTATTTCCTGTGATTATGTGATCATACTATTTGTTATATAAAATCTGTTATAGCAGCATGTTTATATATATAGTTTATAAGGAATTATCTTACGGTCTTTTAGGGTGATGCAAAGATAAAAAGGTAGGTGCATAAACAACGGTATGATGATATGTTAAATAGACCACTAAAATACATATATACTAACGCATTTACATAGAGAAATAAATATATCCAATTTTGAAGGTCGAAGTTGAATATAATTCCAGGAGTCGACAATCGTAATCGCTAATAATAAAGATAAAAATGTTTATAATATGAAGTTCGAGAGTAACATTTTACAAGTTTACAATCCTAATTCTTAATTTGAATTAAATTGAGTAGCATCCGTTGGCTAACCAGTTTTACAAATAACTAGAAAATAAGTCACTATTTTATTATTATTTATTGCAATTTATAAACTATGATATATTAATTAATTTAATAAATAATAATACAATTGTGTAATCGCAGATCAGGTTGTCTCGGATGAGTCATCGTTCATATTCGCCAACGAATAAGCATTAATAATGAGAAAAATGTCACGTTCCAATTTTGTTGACTTGACATAATATAATGTAAACTGGCAAGTCGAGATGGCCTCGAGGTTTAGGCACGCGGTCGAGAATCGACGGTCGCGGGTTCAAACCCCAGGCACACACCTCGACTTTTCGAAGTTATGTGTGTTCACAAAGAATTATCACGTACTTTAACGGTGAAGGAAACCATCGTGATGAAACCTGAACACCTAAATGTTCTTAGGAATTTCTTTGGTGTGTAGGCCTGCGTGGTGGACTAAGGCCTAAAACCTCTCAGTTCTAAAGGAGGCCCGTGCCCAGCAGTGTGACGTATATGGGCTGATGATGATAATGTAAACGAAATGCATTCAACCGGTTAACAATTATATAGAATTAAAAGGACACACATTACAGAGATATATTAAATCTTGGTCGTATTAAATGATTTTATGCACTAAGATCTAACAATTATTGATGATATTATTCATCATTACTCAGGAGGTTGTAGGACATGATGGCGCGTTTTTTTGTTCAGAGATTCGAGAATTCAACCAAGAATTATCTCCAAAGCATCCAGCGCCAAGCCCACAGCTGGACGCCTCTCCGTCGAACATCATAAATACTTGTCAACGAGTATTTAGTGCGTCCGCGTTAAGGGAAATTGTTGCGAAGTAATTAATCAGCGGCGCTATGATAATGAATGTTGCGTCTCGGATACTGTTAACTGCTGTACTGTGTTAGTTGCCTGTTAGCTCTCGGGAGGTTCTATTAATTTTAGCACAGGTACGGACTGAGGTGACCGAGCGGGGGTATGACTTTAAAAAAACATGACTCGCATCGTAATGAGAGTACAGTTTCTTAACGCTTCATAATTTTGAAGCAAATACCGTTCTAATAGTTTATAGCCTGTTAAATATAACAATAAATCACACTGAATTTGACATATTTAATATTACTTAATAATAAATAATGGAATCATTAACAGGTAAAGCGCTTTTCATAGTCCATTGTTTCTAAAGTCCCATTCACCCCTATTCAGTCTATCGTCAAACATCGACAACACAAATCGATACACCGCGTCCCTAATTTTTCCATGACAAAGAACCGGCTTGGGACACTCTCCATTGTTTAAGCCAGACGTTATTTAAAAGGCTGAGGACGGTTCCGTCTGGCACCAGACTTCCCTTTTTTTTCTGAACGAAACCTGACGCTCCTAAACGGATTTGGGATCATTGTTTATCGACGAATTTCGCTTGGTTCCTTTTTGGATTAAGACGTCACTGCCGCCGTACAATGGGGTATATTAATTGGATGTTTGCTTGTTTTGATCTCGCTTGAGACATGAATAGCTTCATCTGTGTAAGAATAAAACGAGAAAACGTTATATACTGCATGGCTTCGAGATTAAACAGCCTTTGTGCAGTTGGTTACGTGATGACTGTTGAGTAAGAAGCTCTACATACAGGATGTATTCAAACCGTGATCGGAAACTAAGGCAGGTAATAGCTAAGGTCATTATAAACCCCCATACAAACATACACTTTATACCTATGGTTGTTAGGAAAACTTTTTTTTTTTCTTTATTTATTATAGAGGGTTTTATTTACATAATACGTCACCCTCATAGGGTCTCTTACATTTATCGCCGCTTATAGGAAAACTTCAAATTTTTTTTTTTGTCGGGATTTTCTTTAAAGCCAGGCGGTTTGTAATGACCTTTGCTATTACCTGCCTTAGTTTCCGATCACGGTCTGAATACACCCTGTATATATTGAGACATTTTTTTGTGATCAACAAATATTTAATACTATTTTTATCAAGTAACTTATTCAAAAACAATATCCATAGATTTTTTTAACAGTAGTGTAAGTTTATAGTTAATACCCCATTAATATCTGAAAAACGGTTTTCAAATGTTGTCAAATTAAAAGCTTTTATTTCACTTTGCTAAATCACGACACTAAATAGGTACTCTAGTTTAAATTTCTGAGTAAATTATCTCTGTAATACCCCTACATCGATAGCCCAATGATATTCGCTTTACATGTCTGAAGTTAGATTTACATTTCCATCATATGCACTCGACAAGTTAGCTGCGAAGTTGCGAGACTCCGAAGCCGTTGCCATGACAACGGCTTGTTAAGAAATCGCATAGGAATCGAGGCGAGATTTTACTATTCTGGTACTAACAACGTTTGAAGTGCAGGTGCACGTTGTTATCCCCTTACATTATTAAGAATAACTTATAACTTTTGTCCCTTAATATTATTGAACCATACGAGATATATTTATTTGAAATATTAAAAAAAAATTAATACTATCTTATATTTTTAATACATAAAACTCACGACTGTATTCCCCGAAGGGGTAGTCAGAGGTGCATTTCTGCACCCACATTTCGCCAGGTATGTATCAGTCCCGCGAATAGGGGGCGAGCCTATTGCCGTTTTTCGGGCACTTTTCCAGACTCCGTGCTGTTACTGAGAATTTCTTAATGGAAAAACCCAATAACACTTTGCCCGACCCGGGAATCGAACCCAGGACCTCTAGATCGCACGGCGTATACTTGTACCGCGAGACCACGAGGCAGTCCATTTTTATTTTTTTTAATAGAGTTTTATAAGAGCAAGAAAGTTTATTACAGCCAGTTATATGCTTTATAGTTTAAATAAAAAAATGCCATATTACAACTTGGACGTGATGAGATGTAAAATAAAGTTGGTCTAACCAAAGATTTTAAACATAACCAAAAATTATCGACATCCCAATTTCACATCCCTAAAGGAAATAAAAGCAAGTCGTAGCCGTCTGTCGACTCATGTGTCGGGACAAATTTACGAGATGCTCATTTGACTCGTATAATGAAAGCAATAAGAGTCAGAATCGCTAATCAGAACTCGGCAAAGTATGTAAATCTGCCCCATTGTGGCGTCGAGCTGAATGTTTTGACACAAAGAAGATGACACGTGCGTTTTTGTTATTTTTTTCTTAAGACTGAAATGATAATAATAATTAGGACGATGTTTTTTTATGAATCTTACCTGCCAGGCATTACGGGTGAGTAGCAAGTCATGAAACCAGTCTATGCAAGTTATTGACAAATGGTTATTCAGGTACCAACTCGTAAAATTTCCTTAATACTTGAAATAATGATAAGAATTTTAACTATATTATTATAAATTTATTGAATATTACGTATTATTATAAATTTATTAAATAAAATAACTATTTTTTATAAAAAGTGGCAAATATTTTTATACCTCATAAGCAAAAAAAGCATGCAAAATAGTCATGTAAGTACTTTCAGAACTCAAACATGCCTTGTCTTGCTCTGATAATTGATTTGACGTTCCATGAAACAAACTAAAATATATTCAAATTGTATAACATGTATAATACATACATCGTCACAGAATCATTCAAATTGCAAGTCACTAATAAAATAGTGAGTTTTGAAACAAGAAAAAAAAACGGACAAAGAAAATCCAAAATTCATGGCCACTTCTATCAATCAGATTAAAGGAAAAAATTACAATACTTTCGATCTAACTTTGCAACAATAAAAACGCAGAGACATCAAAGTATCTCGTATGGACAGGAAGCACATTCAATCTCCTTTCTATCCCATTATTCGTTTTGTCCTTTGTATCGCAAAAACTTAGTCAACACATCCGCCGAGTGATGCTCTTAGAATAAAAATATATACAGGAAAATCTAATAGCGCATGTCCTTGTCCCGTTGTACGCACGATAATGACATAATGTTGTATTTTTCCATCGACCCCGATATAAAATCCATTTTGATTTGACATCTGGGGTAACTTAGAGACGTTGAGGTGTGAAATGTACAAATTGCCACTTCAAACAAACACGGTAAAGTTGAAAAAAAAACGCTACTGTTCTAACTGGAATGACATAATGTGCGTATTTTCCTTGAAATTATTGTGAAGTTCAAACCGAATTTTATATCAGGACGAGTGTCACCGATTGCCTTTCACCTATTCATTTTACGTCAAACACACGAGCAATGATAAAAATTTCAAACAAAAATGAAGGCCTGCTATGGGTTGTCTCACATTTTTAAAGTATTGATATTACACGCAACCGGAATTACTAAGAAGCGGGCGTGTCAAACCTATGAAAGTCTAATCGTAGGCTCGGCATTCGGACGTTTCTTTTCTAGTCTTATTCATCTGTTCTGTGCATCCCAAGCTGTAACAAATGTTCGCATTTCAGTCAGTATTGGGGTATTACGAACTACGTTTACTCATACTAAGGATAGGCGGAGACGTAGTAAACATGTCAGAGCTGTGAACGAACTGGGTCGTCAAATTCGCAAGCAGTTAAGTAGGAACGGGTCTCTAGTGGCTTTGTCATGCTGTGACAAATATTCGATGCTGCAATAGAATGGAATACGGCACACATTTCGGAGAAATCTAACGCAGCGGCCCGCCATTTTGTCTGTATTCCAACATGACATCCGTCATTTAGATACACGTTACCTGCTTGTTTCAGATCATTTGTCAATATTTAGATGATGACAAGGAATATCATAGCCATTTAATACTGGAATTGTGAATCTAAAATTATGTAATGATTCGATACTTTCGAGGCAATATGTTATATTATAGTCGTGATAGCCTCGAGGTTTAGGCACGCGGTCGAGAATCTCGACGGTCGTGGGTTCAAACCCCAGGCACACACCTCTGACTTTTCGAAGTTATATGTGTATTCACAAAGAATTATTACGTACTTTAACGGTGAAGGAAAACATCGTGATGAAACCTGCACACCGAAAAGTTTCTTAAGAAATTCTTAGGTGTGTAGTCTTGCAACCCGCACTAAGCCAGCGTGGTGGACTAAAGCCTAAACCCTCTCAGTTGTAAAGGAGGCCCGTGCCCAGCAGTGGGACGTATATGGGCTGATGATGATGTTATGTTACAAATTGTCTCCCTTATGTGTATTTGTATTAGGTAGGTTACCCTGTTGTGAATTCAAACGTTTTATATTATTTCTAATATGCTATTGTTTCGTTTTTCCTTTCGTCAAATGAAAATAAAGAAAACAAAAATACATTACGTATATACAATCAGCTCAACTATAAAAAATTAAAATTCAAACTACCCACAAAATTTCTTACGTTATGCTACCCCTTTTTGCGGAGTGCAAGTACCCCACAAGGTAATTTTAAATAAAGCAAACAAAGCAGCCGGCGTGCGCTCCATTCGTAAGGTTGGCAGGTTTTAGCGTCGTCAGGTGCAGGTAACCTGAACAGGGTACAGTGCACCTCACAGCCGGCGCATTAACGCTAATGTATTCCAAGATCGATGTCTTTCGTCGCCGTTTGCACCCCATACTATACCGGGGTGTGGCCATGTTATTGAAATTTACGATGCATTTTATGACAGAGCTAGCTCGTAAGCTTCGCTCGCGTTTGTAGGTATAGATCTTGTCAACTTTCGTTATACACACTTTGGAACTTCTTTTTAACTCTTTCATCATCATCATCAGCCCCAGGGCTGGGCAAAATACATGCTTTGCTTTAATTGAAATACAAATTACAAAATACTGTATCGCAAGTAATTAAAATACGAAATACAAAATACATTTAAGTAAGGTATTTGAAATACAAAATACAGTATTTTAGCTATTTGTAATTGAAATACAAAATACAAATTACAAAATACAAAATAATGCATATTTATTTGTTTTGGAATAGTTTTTTTTTTGAGGCGGTTTTTGTTTTGTTATTTCAGGTCCTGATGAGCACAAATTTAATGTCCAATATTATAAAAGTCTGTAAATTTCGAGGCTTTTCCATCATTGCACTCTCGCCTCGCACTCACACTCATGATCGCTAAATGAAGGCTAAATGTATTTTAATAAATGTATTTTGAAGCCTCGAGTATTTGAAATACTAATTACAAAATACTTCGGCTACACGTATTTTAAATACAAATTACAAATTACATTTTAAGAAAGTAATTAAAATACAAATACAAAATACGTATTTGTATTTCAATTACAAGTAATTCAAATACTGCCCAACCCTGATCAGCCCATATACGTCTTACTGCTGGGCACGGGCCTCCTCTACAACTGAGAGGGTTTAGGCCTTAGTCCACCACAAATTCCTAAATTTTAGGTGTGCAGGTTTAATCACGATGTTTTCCTTCACCGTTAAAGTGATAATTCACACATAACTCAGAAAAGTCAGAGGTGTGTGCCTGGAGTTTGAACCCGCGACCGCCGAGATTTTCGACTGCCACGCGCGCCATTGACTATTTCATCTCCTTAAGGGATGAAACTTGGTAAATCCCTTTTCTCGGTATCTAGTCCCCTTAAATAGAATTTAAGTCCACTTAAAACTCACGTGTCTCGAAAAATCTCGAGCCCGCACCGTATAAAACGTATCGTTGACTATTTTTACCCAACATGGTAGTCAGCCCTTCGCGCAACGGAAACACCGGGTTATTTTAGTTAGTTAAAATAAATTGAATCGCCGAGACAGCCAAGTTTACTCGCCCACACATTTTATTACCCTTCCGTCTTACGTTGCATCTCCCTTTGATCGATATTATGGCATGTGTTATTTCTACTAAAATATTTTCTTTTGAGACTGTTAATGAGCGTAAAACAGTCGAAGGTAGAATTCTTCCAAATTTCCAGTAAGTATAGCTGAGACCGAAGTAATCATGAAAGATAATACCGTCACACAACTCAGAAGAGAAACAAATAATTGTCGATCATACAAACACTACAATTTACATTGCGGTACAAGTATGTGCCTCGCGATCTAGAGTTGTTGTAGAGGAGGCCCGTGCCCAACAGTGGAACTTAAAAAGGTTGACAATGGTGAATGTAATATACCTACTCGATATGATGGGACAATGAAAATTTAATTTAGCCCAAATTAAACGTTAAATATGGAATTAAATGAGCTATCCGTAAGGGTTTATAATATTACACGTACTTGAGGAACGAGTTGACTGCCTCGTGGTCTCGCAGTACAAGTATGTGCCGTGCGATCTAGAGGTCCTGGGTTCGATTCCCGGGTCGGGCAAAGTGTTATTGGGTTTTTCCATTAGGAAATTCTCAGTAACAGCACGGAGTCTGGAAATGTGCCCGAAAAACGGCAATAGGCTCGCCCCCTATTACGTGGGACAGTAATGCACCTCTGCCTACCCCTTCGGGGAATACAGGCGTGAGTTTATGTATGTATGTAAAAGCCCCGTGGCGCAGTTGGCTAGTTAGCTAGTTACCAGCTTACGAAACGAGAGGCCGCGCGTTCGATCCCGCACCGAGACAAATGTTTATGTGACCCACAAATATTTGTTTTGGATCTAGGTGTTTACGAGACCGTAAGGTCTCTTGTAGTTTCTGATACCCACGACACAGGACTTGTATCCTAGGGTGGGGTCGGAACTATGTATCTGACTGTTGGGTGTATTTATTTATTTAATTATAACTAGTTTCAGCTGGGTTGAATTGATGTATTCCACTTCATTGCTTTATTATTTTTGATACGAACCGTTATATCTTGGATTCAATTTCAAAGATTAGAATCTCCACAAAAAGATCCGTCAAATACGTCATTTTTAAATTAAATTATGGTAATTTTGTTTGCAGTACCTATTTCTTTGTATAACTTGTATGCGATACAAGAGCAGATGAAACGGTTCTGAGATTTGATTACAAATATTCCCATCCTAGTGCCATCATCGATTCCCAAGCCAATCCTTCGCACATTACGCAATCGCCAACAGACGCACCGAATAAATAAACAAACCCTATATAAACAAACAAATTCAGATATAAATAAAGATATAAATAAACATATAAACTCATATAAATTAAATTGTAAGCGCGAATGGCTAATAAAAATTATGTACCGCGGGCGAAACAGATGGTCCTTATAAAGTGCGATTGAACAGGCATCGGTTAATCGCCCACCAATTTTCCTGGTCACCGAACCCGCGGCCCAGCGGTCGGACGCACCGACAAACTTAAGGCATGCCCCGACTCTCAGAGGTCACAAACTGCATTCTATGTTATGTACAGACTGCAGCAAAAACGCTTTGGTTTTAACAATTGTTATGTTATTTTAAACTAAAATGTGATCGAAAATTGAATTGAAACGTGGGTGCAGAAATACATCTCTAGTTACCTCTTTCAGGATACAGGTATGACAGTGTAATAATAATATAATTAAGCGTTTTAAATTATTCTACCTAAACTAGAATTCGAACCCGAAATTAGCTGTTTCGGTCTATAAGCAACGACAGGATCTTACGAAACACCCGTGGCAAATCTATGTCAGGTATCCGCAAAAACCGACCTACACATTTTTTATCCGTAAGACCCGCCCAATCCTTGTATTATGAGAACAGTGACTCGGACAATATTAACAGATAGCTTATCTTAGATTGGAAATGTCCGACAATGCTATAGCAACCTGTTGAGCACTTGTGTGCGGGGATGTACAGTGAATCACTAAGGGTTGCAGGTAGCAGCCAGGTAGTGTGCGAGAGGGACGGACGACGGGTTAGTGTACGAACGAAGGTCAGTTTCGAAAACAAATTCGGCTGTCGGAATGCCGAAACTAGGCTAGTGTGTGAATACTGTAGCAACATCTGAGTTTATTATACGAATGTTAATTCTACCTAAGGTGTATAAAATGTATTACAAATTTTAAAGCTTTTTTATCTTTGACACTGGCATCAACTTCAATCGCGCTTTAGCATCTTAGAAAAAAAATATTCCCATTTTTTTATCAAACCATTAAACGGATATATTCGTTATTGATTTTAATTTTAAAATTTAAATTTCGAATACTCTTTTATTTCATTTGCACCCAATATCTTAAACATAGCTATCTCGCTCACACCCATACTTGAATATCTTACAAAGGGTAGTTCTTTGTTCTTTGGTTTAGTGATTACATTGATAAGAACCGGTGTTAGATTGAGCCGTTCTGTGATTTTATGTGTGTACATCCAATGCGGCTAATGTATGGATTTACTGTTGTTTTATGTTAACTTTTATGTGCCTACACGTTCTAGTATATTGTTATAAGAGATAAGGTAGTATCGTATACATTGCGCGTTTAAAAAAACTGATTAAGTTTTATAGGCGGGTGTATGGAGCAATCTAATTCAACCTTATAGATTTTCTTTGCATCCATGTTAAAAATATTTCTTAACCAAAAAAGGCTTAAGGAGTTGTTATTACCTAACTTATGAACACAAATTGTCATACCGGCTTTGGTTCTAAAGAAAAAAAAACCAGTCATTGAGCGTTTTAAGAAATTTCTATAAATAAACAATTGATACACACTGTTTACATTTCGATAGTAACTGTTTATTTATCAGTGTAATAGGTATTAACGACATTCTTTATCTTCACTAATTTTATTATACATTGCTGGCTAAATATGCTTTAATGAGTCAGACTTGTATACAACAAGCATTGTATGCATTTTCCATCGTAACACTTTTGTATATTATTTATGTTTACGTAATTAAATCATCTTTAGTTATAAAAGAAATCAATATTTTAAAGTTTGGTTTACAGAACCACATAAAACAAGGCTTTATTGTAGCTTCGACCTTTTTTTCAATACAACCTTTGGAATGACTAGCCACGTATATTAAATTATAGTACTTAATCTGCAGGTTGTACGTGACCCAATGCTGACCAAGAGCCTCCAGTCCACTTTTTGGGTCGGATGGCCTATGAGGCTTATGACTAGTAGGAATTTATGTATTCCTATATAAGCCCATATACGTTCCATAGCTAGACTCGAACCGACTACAATTCAATATGAAAAATATAAAAAATGCTAGTTGAACATTTTACATGTGCAGGTTTGCTCGCAATGTTTTCTTTCACAGATTAAGTGCGTAATATATTGTTGTGAATACTAAAATTACTTCGAAGAGTCAAATCTAAAGTTTCAATTAAATCCGTCTATATATAAACATGATGAATTTTCATATACAAAATTTCCGCGTGCGAGTTCGTCGAACCCGCACCACCCGCCAGAGCCCCAAACTTCGCGTTATTGTGTTATGAGTGACGCGGCGAGTGTATTGACCGTACTCTGTAAATACGAGATGTCATATGGAAAAGTCGAGGTGCATCTTCTTTGTATACGTTTGCATATCTGTCTGATACATTTTTAATTACAAGGGTAATGTTTTGAACTGACTGTCAACGCTTACGTCACTTGTTCGTAACGACAACCAAATCCGGGTTTTATTTTATTTTTACTATTGGTTGAGGACTGACCGTCTTCGAGCAATAGGTATATTTTTGCGTTTTTTGTTAAACACACAAAACAAAAATACACTAACTTAGATTTCATAGCATATTTTCGATATAAATTATGAGATCTACAAACATAAATCCTAAACTACAAATACACTTACTTAGAAGACAGCAGATCCTTGGATCCAAACTGGCGACTAACATTTCGACAATTCAACCCAGTTTCAAAGTTATCGCTTGATTGTAATCATTCCTTTAATTTAATTAGTGTTGAAATGAGAATGAGTACAAAATAGGCGTGTCATGACGCAACTAACAAGAAATTGTCGCGACGAAGGTCCATTGTCCGTCACGTACCGATTGGCATTGAAGCAAAGAATTAATGAGAGCTAGAAGTGCTGGGCACCATCTAAGCGGTTGCTGGTTCAAATCCAAGGCAAACCTTAAGTTTTCAAAATATATTTTTTTTATAACAAGCTGCGCCCTGTATTTTTATGCATCAAATTATATAAAATTTGCCCCGTAATTTTTATCAAAACTGGTCTAGCCGTTTTAGCGTGAAAAAGAAATAATCACACAATTTTTTATGTTAGTGTGATGAATTGCACTTAATCGGTAACAGTGGAGACACACTAGTCAATCAACCCGCACTAGCCCAGCGTGGTGAACTAAAGCCTCTTCATACGGATAGGGGGCATGCCCAGCAGTGGGACGATATAATACTCGTTAGCGGACCATGTCGGTGAGTCAGAGTCGGAAGACTCCAAAATATAATTCCAAGAACATGACAATCGGTGATTAGGGTTTCGTGGTTCCGAGAAGGTCACGCCTCTTGTTGACTTATATTACATTTGGTTGCGAAATATGCTTACACGACTTTGTTCACGTTTATGTAGATATTGTCAAAGAGAATAAAATCTATAAAGATTTCCTACAAAATGTCACATGTGTTTTTTTGACCGTTTTTGCCTTCACTGTTTATCAATTTATAAAAAAGATTTTATTTTATTATTAAAAACTATGGAGTACATTAGACGAAATTAGTACAAAAGGCGGTCTTGTCACACAAAGCGATCTCTTACAGACAACCAAGAATGGAGATGTAGGAAGAGAAATGAAGGTAGTCGTAAGTGTACAAGGTTAAATAAAAAAAAAAACAGATATCGTAAAAAAAATAGAGGTATTAATTGCGAGCCGTTTTTGGATGAACTGACACCGAGCTGTTCTAACACTTTTTTATACAATCACTCATGCCTTTATTCCTGAGGGGGGAGGCAGAGATGCGTCCCTGCACCCACGTTTCGCCGAATATGTTTTTTCAAAGCCTATTGCCGTGTTTCGGCACATTTCCGTACTCCGTACTACTACTGAAAAAAAATCTATTGAACAAACACCATCACAGTTTCGACCCTAGAATCGAACCCACGATCTCTACATCGCACACACTTACTGCGAGACCACGAGGCAGTATCTAATTTGAGAAAACTTTGAAAATATATTCTCATATCTCGGAGAGTACAGGCGTGAGGTTGTGTATAAGACTATTAAGATTTTTATGGGCATAAAATGCGGTCATGACTGGCGTCACGTACTGCAGTGGAATTGAGACGTAACAAAAAACTGAAACCTTACAA
Source organism: Hemaris fuciformis (assembly GCA_907164795.1). Classification (NCBI taxonomy): domain Eukaryota; kingdom Metazoa; phylum Arthropoda; class Insecta; order Lepidoptera; family Sphingidae; genus Hemaris; species Hemaris fuciformis. The sequence goes on from OU015452.1 coordinate 3,228,854, forward strand.
CTGCCCTGTGTTATAGATGGCGCTCGTGAAGACATTCTTTTAACAATATCCCACGATAGAATTTAAATACGTGTTGATGCCGGTCCACTTGGCAGTGACTTCAAGTCATCCATCCATCCATCCATCAGCCAACAAAAGTCCACTGCAGTACATAGGCCAATGATCTCCAGGTTGTCTGGCCATCTTGTTGGTGGACGTCCTACGCTGCGCTTCCCCCTACGTGGACTCCATTCGAAAACTTTTTAGCCCCAACGGCCTTCAGTTCTCCGCGCTATGTGCCCAGCCCATTGCCACTTCAACTTACTAATCCGCTGGGCTATGTCGGTTACCTTAGTTCTCTTACGGATCTGCTCATTTCCGATTCGATCTCGTAGGGAAACCCCGAGCATAGCCCTCTACACAGCTCGTTGAGTGACTCGGGGAGTAACAGGTACTTCTATGTTCATAGGTTAACACTAACGCCTGTATCCTCCAAAGGGTAGGCGAAGATGTATCACGTTATAGGGAGCATATTTGTAAATTCCAAATTTCTTCATGAAAATGTCAATAACACTGCCGAAACTGGGTTTCGTACCCGAACTCTCTACTCTAGATCAGGACTAAATAATACACCAAGATTGAACCCGTTATTCATTAAATCGTTTTCCCACACTACACCACGTGTGTAAACAACAGATTTCTTTGTTACGCACTGCCTTATTAATTACAATAAACTTTAAATAAATAACATGTATAAACATCAACATTACAAGGATTTCCCTATGTTAATTGCGCCGAGTTATTCATGCATATATGTTTATATATGAGCTTAGAATGATTGCAAAACGTCTCAGATTCGATTCCCTGATCCATAGCTTATTGGTTCAGTAGTAACATGAATGAAGTAGTAATGGCTCGAGGTTTGAGTGCGCGGTCCTGAATCTGGGCGGTCACGGGTTCCAACCCCACACATCTGACTTTGCGAAGTGTATTCACAATGAATTATCAATTAACAATGAAGGAAAACATCGTGAGGAAACCTACACACCTAAAAGTTCTTAGGAATTTCTTAGGTGTGTAGTCCGCCAACCCGCATTATCTACATTATGTAACAGTTGGCTGTATTTTATTTAACAATTTATCCTTGTCTGAAAGTTACCAGGGTCCGTTACTGAATATTTGTATCGGAAAATTTTTACACAACTTTACAAAAAAATAAACCAAAGTCCCACGAGAAAAATCTTAGTTATTTTACGATCCTATCATAAAAAATAATTGTTAAAATAAGCGCCAAGCAAAGTTGTACATATATGTACTTGGTTGTAGACAAAGAAACCTTGAGTTTATACATGGACATACACCTATGAGTAATCATGAGAATCAAATACAAGATATTTCTCCAAGAATTCCGAGTCTATGTGAAGACCATCTACCCGCATTAGGAAATAAATGGTAACCTAGAGATGAACAGGTCGGTACAATCGTTACTTTTAATGGTATAGTTATTATCAGGTGCCTATGTGAGTTTATATACATACATACATACATAAACTCACGCCTGTATTCCCCGAAGGGGTAGGCAGAGGTGCATTTCTGCACCCACATTTCGCCAAGTATGTATCAGTCCCACGTAATAGGGGGCGAGCCTATTGCCGTTTTTCGGGCACATTTCCAGGCTCCGTGTTGTTACCGAGAATTTCCTAATGGAAAAACCCAATAACACTTTGCCCGACCCGGGAATCGAACCCAGGACCTCTAGATCGCACGGCACATACTTGTACCGCGAGACCACGAGGCAGTGAGTTTATATCTAGTCTATAAATTAAATAAATACACCCAACAGTCACATACATAGTTCTAACCCCACATTAAGATACGAGTCTTGTGTCGTGGGTATCAGAAACTACGAGAAACTTTTCGGTCTCACAAACACCCAGACCTGAAACAAATATTTGTGGATCACACAAACATTTGCCTTGGTGCGGGGATCGAAACCGCGGCCTCTCGTTCCGCAAGCTGGTGTCTAGCCAACTGCGCCACGGGGCTGTCGCAATTATTACGTCGTATTATATACGTCGTATTAGTACGTCTCACAGCTGGGCACGGGCCTCCTTTACAGCCGAGATGGGTAAGGCCTTAGTCCTAAGTATTGCTATCTCTTTTCTTATGGAAAAATTCAATACCAACAACAAAGAAATGGCATCTGTACTTTTCCATCGCACGCGTATTTTATCACGCGGAACCAATACTTCTTGTCTTCTCATTGACTATTTGTCTGTTTTTTACTAGAATATAAAAGTAATAATACCAAGTGAATATAAAATGTGTACAGTGTATAATGTTGGATTTACTTGATATTTACCAAAGTTGAAAGGTCACAACGACTTTCAAATGTTAATATTGCTTAATGATTTGAACTATCGATCCGACTGCGTACCATATACATACGTCCCACTGCTGGGCCCAGCCCTATACCTACTATATATAATTGAGGAGCCTTAATGAACCACGCTGGCCTATAGCTTCCAATCCAATCCAATCCATCAGCCGAAAGAGGTCCACTGCTGGACATAGGCTTCTCCCAATGACTTCCACAGGGACCTGTTGGAAGCAGCCTGCATCTAGCGACGTCCCGCGACCTTTACTAGGTCGCCCGACCACCTTGTCGGGGGACGTCCCACGTTGCCTTTCCTATACCTTCACTCACATATGTATGTATATTTCATAAAAAGGTTGCCATCACAATGCCTTCCTTTATCGATGAAGTGACTGATCAAATACGTGTCCCGGACTGAAACCCTCGACCACAGTGTGAGCTACGCACAGTTGCTAAAACTGCCTGGATGCAGAAGCCACGTAAAAAAAATGAATACATCTTTACGCCCGCGATAAAACATAGGCCGCGCGGAATTGAGACATTTTATTATTAGAAATACGATTTTGACAGTCGTAAAGCGCCGCCGATCCGAGTTATTATATCAGTTTACGATTTGAAATATCACAATACGACCCGTTCTTGTGTAAAGGGAAATTATTTTGTATAAACGATTCGCTTCAAATGCGTCCGATGGCTTCGCTTTTATGTTTACTGCGCGTGTCGCCATTCGTGTTATTCGATCACTGTTACACAACATTTAACATTAATTTTTATTTAATATTAATTTTTATTTAATATTTATTTTTATGGACTGCCTCGTGGTCTCGCGGCACACGTATTTGCCGTGTGATCTAGAGGTTCTGCGTTCGATTCCCGGGACGGGCAGTGTTAATGGGTTTTTCCATTAGGAAATTCTCAGTAGCCGCACGGAGTCTGGAAATGTGCCCGAAAAACGGCAATAGCCTCGCCCCCTATTACGTGGGACTAATACATAACTGGCGAAATGTGGGTGCAGAAATGCACCTCTGCCAACCCCTTGGGGAATACGGTTGTCAGATGTGAGCAGGGAATCTCTGCGTGTTCTATATAAATATGTAGTAATGGTTCATTAACGTACAAAATATGTAAGTAATATTTTTCCTATTTCCTGCAACATCGAGTATTATTACGCGAATATTTCTATCACAATTAGGAAATATGGGAAACTGTGTGTTGTGTGGTCGATGTGTCGCACGAGGTCCGCCACTGTGCGCCTGTCTTCCGTTTTCCGCGTTGCAAGCCAATGTCATTGCCATTCTCTTAGCAAGGTTACCGCTGCAACGCGTCTTACAAATTCGGAATTCGCGAAAAAGTCTAATTGTTCGTGCGGCATGGAGCACGCCGCGCCCTCGCCCGTGACAGATGGCAGCACATGCTAATTCGGCTGCGAGCGCGAAGTGAGTCACGTTTTTTAGTCTGTGACGCAGTTTTTCCTGTCGCCCGGTGCGTACGGCCGTGACATTTGGTTGTCTGACCGATTGCGCGGCCTTCGCCGGCGGTCATCAACTCCGCGCGTGAGTCGGTACAATACCTTACGTTGCGTTTTCACTAGCCGTCGGAGCATCGCGCGTCCTGCTCGCACTCGCACCGACGATGCAACTACAGATAAAAGCACGTTTGTTCCCCTCGCAGTTAAAACCTCCGACGTTCATGTAAATAGCTTTAAAATATCGTAGTGGCCGTTGCCATGCGCGCTTAAGTTGTTGTTCTTTAATCATAATGTGAATGTGCCGGCATTATGATTGTGAGTGTGTTCGAGCCGCAGGAAACGTTGATGTAAATCAGATCTTTGTGATAAAAAAACAATTTGTTCTTTGAAACAATGAACGTAATTTTTGGGACAAAAAATCCAATTCGCAGTCAATGTTCTTTAGTCGTGTGTAATTGTATGGAACAAATTGGTAATAGTGTTTGAAATGGGATTATTATGTGTGTGCGAATTATTGTTTCGTTGTGTACACAAGTCCATTACGCTGAAAGTAATTTTTAATTTACTTATACCGACGACAAACTTCAAACATGACCTGAATGAACTTTAAGTCTACTTAGTAACGCGTGAATGGCTTGCGAGATAAATCGATACGACCTTATAAGCATTGAAATAATTATACTTAATAATGATTAGTAAGTAATTTTATATGATTATTGTACAGTTACTACTATTTGATGACGTAGCTCTAGAGTAGATACCTTCAAGTATCTGTCGGAAATAATTAATGACACAACTTCGACCACACACGAAACGCATTAACTAAAGTACTAGCGAGACCATTAGCAACGCATCCGAACGTAGTCTGGAACACAGGAACACTAGCAAATCGAGTGAAACAATACGGCCAGATACTGAGAAACTGTTAGAAATGTTTGCGGAACTATTTATAAGGAAATGCGCGCCGATTTGTGCAGTATCAACAAGGTTAGAAGTGAAGGTAGTTCGGATACTTGGGAAATAACTACGCGAGCTTTAACACTGCGGTAACCAACCGTCATCGTTTGAATGGCGTAATTTATTTTGGAAGGCACGACAGTGTGTCTCGAATTCGTCACGCTAGGCCCAAAAAACAATGGTTCCGTGATGTTGCCAGGGCCGACGCTCCCGAGATAGAATCTTTTAAATATTCTAGAAAATACGTGACCGCAATTCGATTAGCGTTGTTGCGCTATAAAAATTGTGACGTCGTATTTATTTTTAAGCTTAAAATCCTTTTGTAGATGCAAATTATGGCGTACTTATATTATGGCACGTGTTCAGTTGTATATGTCATGGAACAATGACTGTTTGAACAAACATCCGACAATCTCGTACGTAATGATTCCAAACTTGGATTTCCTGTATAGACGACTCTAAGATGTCGGGATGTCGTGACTATAATCTTTTGAATATATGATTTGCGGAATATTAGCTACGTTTAAAATATATATAACGGTATAGGGTCCATTTAAGTTGTACATGTACAATGTATTTCGGATTGGTACAAAAATAATCAATATAAACCGTTTGGCACATAGATTGCCCATTGTTACGTAAGTCTCTTCTTTGGGGAGAAGGGTATGTGACATTATCTCTTCTTGAAAGTATATAATAGGACCGCCGTTACATAAGTTGTGTTTAACATACTTAGTTATAGTTAGTAAAATACTTATTATATTATTACGTAAAGGGTTTATTCATTGTAATTATTATACACTTTTAAAGGGAACCAAAACAAAGTACCAAAATAATTATATATTTCTTATTTGTTAAGTTTAGATGAACGTCATCCAACGCAATTAATAATAATATTAGTGAATAATAACATTTTGATGATTTCGAGAGAGCCTATCGATGGAGATAATTCAATTCAGATATATCAATCAAGAATAATATGTGTATAGCATCGGACCAATGAATAAATCGCGATAATAGCTCATGTATAAGCAAAATAACAGGTTAAAAATCACATATTGGTATAAATACAGTGATCAGATTGTTGGCGGAATGACTAATTTCTCCGACGCCCGTGACTCAGTACTAAATCGAACCCGGCCTGAGAAACTCACTAGCGTGGCGTCACGCGCCGTGAACAAAGAAAAAAGGGATGACACGGACTTGTGGCTCTGAGAATTTGTATCGCCAGTTTATTTTGACTCGCCCTGTGACAATGTAAGATAGTGTATTGCTATATGACATACATATATGCGGGATGGGCAAGGAACTATGTAAAAAAAAAATATATGAATCAGAGCTATGAGCTTAAGTTGAGTGTTTTTTATTGGGAAATGGTATATTTAGTATTGGACGTGAATGTGGATATGGGTGATGATCGTCAATCCTGTCATCATCATCATCATCAGCCTAGATATGTACGTCCCATTGCTAATTTGAAAATTAATCTTACAAGAGAATACTTTAGAAATGGTGTTATTGTCATAGATCATAATTTACACAAAGCAGTTAAATAATTTGGCAGTTACATTCAATGGTCATCGGAGTTAATACAATTCCATATTTTCTTAAAACAATTTACTACAAAAATCTTCGTCTAATCTCATACCCATAGATAGCACAAGACATGAAATATTTCGAAATAAGTTACACATTCAAATTGATGTACAGTGGAGTGACCTATAACCTGACCGCTCTCAACACTATAAGCTCAAGCCCAGGGGCAGTGGATCGAATTGAAGGTAATATTATGATTCAATCTATACTGTACACTCCTACGGTGGAAAGGGTATATCCATAATCCATCACGATGGCTTAGTGCCAATCGATGGACACATAGCTATAGTTCTTGTGAAATCCTCGTATATGGATTTCCTCACTATGTTTTCCATCACCGTTAAAACACGAACATAAACAATTTACATGAATTTTTTAAATGGGAATAGGAGACAAACGAGCAAGTGAGCCACCTGATGTTAAATAGTCAGCATCGCCCATGAACACCCACCATACCAGAAGAATCATCGGTGTTGCCGGCCTTTGAGGAAAATATAGGCTTTTTTCTTGAAAGTCCCTAAGTCGTATTAGTTTAGAAATACCGCCGAGGAAAGCTGATTCTAAAAAGATGTCGCGCGAAGAAGAAACTCCGTTTGAACCGCACCGTTGAGGAACGCCATTCATCCAGATGGTAGGGATGGAACTTCAATTACTGGCGCGTGGTGCGGTAGTGAAATTTAAATTAAAGATATGCTTTGGAGTCAATCTAAAATATATCGTCATGCAAGTACATATACAATAGAACTATCACTCATTAATTAATGATATTGTTGTTAAAAAAGTCATAGATCATTTTAGACTGGACATAGTGCAAAGGGGAGGCGAGTATAAAAAGCAACAGCCAGTGACTGATGCACATTCCCATGTTAAAGGCTATTAATTATTGATTGCGTCACTAGGGTTGTCAACCTTGACGATAAAACATAAGATAACACGAACGCTTTTAATAAAGTGAAAATTATTATTACTATCGAAGCTAGCAATATCACAATGCTTCGCCTAGTTACGATATTATGGCATCAAATATGTTAATTAATTTTTCAAAGATATAAAATGGAGAACTATTGTAAATCTCTTGTACGTCACAACTACTTGGACAAGACAATAGATATGTATATTTGAAGATATGTTAAGTAGCTTCTTATGATTTTTTTCAATTAATTTTTATTCTTGTTTATTTTTGTGTATAAAACCATAAATTAATAGTTTATATACCCAAAGTAAACTTTAATTAATTTCGTTTAGACAACCCTATCTCAAATAAAGATGAGCTTATACGAACTCAGGAAATGCCGCCGATGTGAGAAAACGGTTTTTACGACCATTTAAAACTAATAAACTAAATGAAATATATTGTACGAATTAAATTCAAGCGAACGGACTAATTGTATTTGTTTCCTGTTTTGTCTTCTACCTGCCCTCGTCCCACGATTTCGGGGGTTTGGCGCAAAAATATTACATTCCAATTTACAAATATTTCATTAGATGTTTAAATAGGCGTCCTCACAATCGCGTAATAAATAATTTAATAACCCCTTTTTCTATGAATTAAAAAAATACAGCCCCGTGGCGCAGATGGTTAGACACCAGCTTGCGAAACGAGAGGCCGTGGGTTCGATCCCCGCACCGAGACAAATGTTTGTGTGATCCACAAATATTTGTTTCGGGTCTGGGTGTTTGTGAGACCGAAAAGTCTCTCGTAGTCTCTGATACCCACGACACAGGACTTATATCCTAGTGTGGGGTCAGAACTATGTATGTGACTGTTGGGTGTATTTATTTTAATACACCCTAAAATCACACGCGTGGTTCCAACATATTTTGAAGTTGTGTGCCGGAGTCATCAGAAAATACGAAAGACTTCGTATAACTTCAATGAAAAGACCGAACACGAAATATATATTTTTCAACACAAAGCCCTCGCTAAATATTATTGCAGTGTGTTATATATCTTTAAATACAGCAATGAAGTACGTCAAAAGTACTGAAGTATTTAACAAGTCAAGAGATATAATTACAATGCTTACTAAAATTGTACTTGGGGCAGTAAAAACAGACCACGAAGGGCAAAGTACTGTGTTTAAAGACAACGCCATTGCCCGTTGTCAAGGCAACGGATCCCCTCTAATTGAATGATTACTCATAATTGCATCCCGGGCCTTTTGTGAAAGTACTAGTGTGGTTTGACTGTCGCATGAATTTCGAAATTGTCTCCGCGTGGCGTAACGTGTAATCAAAGACCTAGAATTAGGTTCCCACGGGCTCACCCCAAGTTACGCTAGTTGACTCCAACTGGCAATATTAGATGATTATAGTGGTGGTGCCACATAACCTGTTTATGGTAAAGTATGTCTATTTTCGGTGCTCATTTAACGATTACCATGACAGAAGGAGATTCGCAAATATGTGGATGCTACCAACCTCAAGCTGGTGGACTTAAGCTTAAATGGAACGTATTTGGGTTAATTTTGAATTACCCGAGATTTGCGGCAGAGGGCGTGACCTCTTCTTGAGTGTCACGGACGTTCACAAAAAGTGAGCGTCCAAAATAGCGCAAGTGGAGGGCATCTCAAGCCCTCCCAATTTTGAGGAGTCCATAATGGACAGTGCGCTGGGCGGCAGCGGACCGTTTAGGGCGCTTCGCCCTGAGATGCCGTCAACCGCCCTAATGCGCGTGATGGTCACCGAGAGGTTTTTGTCGGTTTGCTGGCGTAGGATTTTGGTTAGGGACCCATCTCAGCTAAGCGGACAATTGTTCCGCGCGCCGAGTTGGAAGGCCAGAGACCCGACATACCCCTTTCGGCTTCCCCGAGGTACCGAACAGGGGAACTTAAGGCGCTTTCCTCTCGTAAAAATATATGTTAAAAATTGAGAGAATTAATTGGCATTGGCAAGTCGTGACGGCCTCGAGAAGTCGTGATGGCCTCGAGGTTTAGCACGCGGTCGAGAATCTCGACGGTCGCGGGTTCAAACCCCAGGCACACACCGCTGACTTTTCGAAGTTATGTGTGTATTCACAATGAATTATCACGTACTTTAACGGTGAAGGAAAACATCGTGATGAAACCTGCACACCTAAAAGTTCTTAGGAATTTCTTAGGTGTGTAGTCCGCCAACCTGCACTAGGCCAGCGTGGTGGACTAAGGCCTAAACCCTCTCAATGGTAGAGGAGGCTCGTGCCCAGCAGTGGGACGTATATGGGCTGATGATGATGAATTGGCATATCGGATTTAATCAATAATTGCCTGTCTGTATGTTTGTAAATGTGTTTTAAGGCATGTAGCCTTGCGACATTCACGAGGTCCTATTTTAAATATATAAAGTCTACCTAGGCTAGCGTGCTCATCTCAATCCATTGTCATGAGTACTAACTTCTTAGACGAAAGTATCTACTTATAATAAAATATTTCAATATATTATATTACGAAACAAATATTTCATAAATTGACTGTCTCGTGGTCTCGCGGTACAAGTATGTGCCTTGCGATCTAGAGGTCCTGGGTTCGATTCCCGGGTCGGGCAAAGTGTTATTGGGTTTTTTCATTAAGAAATTCTCGGTAACAGCACGGAGTCTGGAAATGTGCCCGATAAACGGCAATAGGCTCGCCCCCTATTACGTGGGACTGCGAAATGTGGGTGCAGAAATGCACCTCTGCCTACCCCTTCGGGGAATACAGGCGTGAATTTATGTATGTATGTATATTACATAAATGAAAGAAGCGGATAGTATTCTTGAGATTTAAATTCTCACATTAATTTGTTTAATTACCCGATATCGTTTAAATCGCCGAGCAAGGTTCAGCCAATGACCTCGTCAATACCAGATGTTGGAGTCATTTCAATAAGAAAATGAATTTATGGAAATATTTGGAGTTAAACAGTTTTCTAGACGTAGTTTTGTAGTTTGGCAGCCCCGTGGCGCAGTTGGTTAGCCACCAGCGAAACGAGAGGTCGAGGGTTCGGTCTCCGCGCCGACACAATTTTTTTTAATAACCATGACACAAGACTATATAATGTGAGTCAGAACTATGTATGTGACTGTTGGGTGTATTTATTTATTTATCTCTCACGTATTCGATAGAGCAAATAATTGATAAGTGTTATTATTATCTCCTTTCTTTTTAAGGTTACGAACGTCAAAAGAAAGAAACGAACTGTTTATCGGATCACTCGAATAACTGTCTGTCTGTCATAGCCAATTTTTATTGGTGAACGTATCAATGCGTCTAAAGTTGAATTACTGTGCGCGAGGCTGCTATATGATTGAATCCCATAAAGACTAAGAATATAAACTACATGTGTTTACTGAGAATTTCCTAATGTAAAAACTTAATACGACTTTGCCCGGACCAGGAATGGAATCCAGTACCTCTGGAAGACGCAAGACTACGAGGCAAACGGTATACCTATTTATAAAATCCTAGACAATAAAAGTATGGAACGGGAAGTTTATCTAATATGTAAAAGTCAGTCGATTTCTTAACGATGTTTTCCTTCACCAAAGTAACGCAAGTCAAACTTTAGTGCTCAAACTTAACCTCTGCTTTATTAGCTACAAGTTAACTATGTTAGATAAAAGTAAATAAACTAGTCTAAGTTGTGTTACAGGGCGGAGCGTTGGCCGGCACTCGATCAATCCTATATCCCGAGGGAAGACGTGGTAAATGAGCTTTAGTAATGAGGATGTAGATATGTATACTAAACGCTCTCAGTTGTAGAGGAGGCCCGTGCCCAGCAGTGGGACGTATTTGGGCTGATGATGATGATACTAAGCAGCAGGGTGTTACATTTCAATATGACATTGTCGCCGGTAGGTCAGTCGAGTAATAAACGCTGTACTAGAAGCAAGCCTTTTATTTATCAGTGGCGACGAGGATAGTTCGGAAAGTGTGTGGTGTTAATTTAATAAAATATTACCGTCTGCTACGATGTATATCGTCAGGATTTAAGAGTTTAAAGTGAAGTCTGGAAACTGGGTAGCAGTAGAAAATAAGATCATAGCGAACCATGCATGTGTCATACGTTATAATGTACTGATTGCGAGTTTGCCGGCGTAACATGCATACATAACCTCACGCCTTTGTTCCGAGGTTTCTGCACCCACATTTCGCCAGGTATTTTCCAGTCCCATGTAATAGGTGAGCCTATTGCCGTTTTTCGAGCACTCCAGATTCCGTGCTGCTATTGAGAATTTTCTAATGAAAAAAACAATAGTTTAAGAATTTCGTATCGAAAAAAAACCTAATAACACTGCCCGACCGGGGAATCGAACCCGAAACCTCTAGATCGCACGGCATATACTGATACCACGAGCAGCCGACTGGCGAAGGAGAATCGGTATTGTGCGTCGGCATTCGTGCAAAACTTACTAAAGGGTTAGGCAGAAATATATTTTGCACCCAAGTTTCGATATGCAAGTCTTATGTAATAGAATGCCGTTCTTGGAAGTAGGTATTTTTAGACTCCGTTGTGATATTGATAATCTTCCATTCGAATAACCCAATAACACACCCCCTCGGGAATCGAACCCGTGCTCTCTAGACCGCACAAACTCTAAACCACGAGGCAGTAAAATTGGTACACCAAGAATTGTGTATGCAAATGCGCAGCTATACACTATGCGCATCAAAAACCATATAAACACATGCTATTGTCTATGGCATTCTGTAGTCTACCAACCAGACTACTTAGTGTAGTGGTTTTGTTCTACCCCACACACGGCAGAACAATCCCACGGCGTTTCATTACGCGACACAAAACTAAGGAGCGCCATTATTGAGTTTTTTTTTCTTTACGCGCCCTCATTACTCCAGCCAGCAAGAGGCTCTTTAATGTCTTGCAAACCTCTTTTAAAACACCGCGATAACGCAAGTAATTAAAGTTTGTTATCAGATGGAGCACAAATAAATAAATAAACCAGTAACATATATAGTTCTGACACCTAACAATCACATAGTTCTGAGTTGACCTCACACTAGGATACTATTGTGTCGTGAGTATCAGAAAATACGAGATTTTTTTGGTCTCACAAACACCCAGACCTGAAACAAATATTAGTGGATCACACAACAATTTGTCTCGGTGCGTGGATCGAACCCGCAGCCTCTCGTTTCGCAAGCTGGTGTCGCCAACTGCGCCACGGGGCTGTCGAAGTAGCATTCTACAAGCGATATCGCCAATTATTAAAAACTGAAAGTAACAATAATGGTCGCTTATGCGATTTGTCATGTCATTCTTATATAGGTATTTAATTTGGATAACGATTTCGCCAAAAGCTACCTTAAGTAGCCCTTTAGGTATTTTGTGCATAACAATATTAATGATAACAAAGAAAAACACCTAACAATCGCTTAGGCTATTCAAATTAAAGATCAGAAACTATGAGACTTTTAGGTCTTACAAATACTTAGATCGATTTTTTCCGTGGATGGCACGAATTTTGTCTTTTGGATTAGGCCATGGCACAAAATCACAATATGGCGTCCTTTACCATACCAGACAGAGTCTGGTAAAAGTATGGAATAAAACAAACAATGTCTAATGTTTTCCGTAGCCACTTTAGGCCCTTTACTTACGGAGGAATTGAACTTAGATCGTTCACAGGTCTTGGGTACTGAACTAAGGATGTTTTTAAAATACTATAGTACCAATACTTTTGTTAATGAAGTAGGTAGGTGGTATAACATATTGTTTTTTTTAATATACACATACATACATAAACTCACGCCTGTATTCCCTTATAGGGTAGGCAGAGGTGCATTTCTACACCCACATTTCGCCAGGTATGTATCAGTCCCACGTAATAGGGGGCGAGCCTATTGCCATTTTTCGGGCACAATTCCAGACTCCGTGCTGCTATTGAGAATTTCCTAAAGGAAAAACCCAATAACACTTTGCCCGACCCGGGAATCGAACCCAGGACCTCTAGATCGCACGGCACATACTTGTGCCGCGAGACCACGAGGCAGTTTTAATATACATATCACAAGTATTCGAGACAAAGGTCTGTATCAACGACCTTTGTCTCCAATACTCCTACTTCCATAAATATGATATATAATCTGTATATTTGAATTATATTTTCAGATTTCCTGTTTCATCATAATTTACTGTGTTCTTTGTGTTCTCTCAAACAATAAAACGTAATTAATTATTTCAATGTGTTGACATTATTTTTAAATCAGATTTATGACGTTCGAATTTTAAATGTGTATTTAAAAACGGAATATGTATTATTCCATTGAGTATAAAATTAATTCAGATCTGATGTTTACGTTAACTTGAGGAAATAGTGTTCGCCGCAATTTAAATTCTAATTGAATGATGTGGCATGAATTGACCTGATTATTTTTGCAATTTAGGTAATCAATAAAAAAATGCATGTTAATTACTTCAACAAACATAAAAACAATCTACATTATAGAAAATTCCCCTGTAATAAATAACATCGTCTATTCCACACAGTAACACGACTTCAGTGACACATTACTGTAGTTTAAAGGTGACATTACTAGTATTTCGACAGATGTTATTAAGTCATTTGCCGTGTCTACGTGTACGTGGGCGATGTTACGTGGGCACAACACATGAAACCATGGCTTTAATATGGGTTTTATGACCGCCCGGGAAAAAAAACACACGAGAATGTTTAAATCTACGGGTTCGTTCACGCGTATTAGAAATAATTAATCCAAATCTTTACTACGAACATAAACAACCGAAAATAACGCGCTCAGTGCACACAAGAGTGAGCGTCCAACGCGCCGCACAAACACTTGGAGCGCAACAAGTCAGATACCCTCGGCGCACTATTTGAAAGGCTTCAAATCAAATGTCAAACAAAAGGTTACACATTATGTAAGCCGCGAGACGAGACTGAGCGCCGCGGCATCGCCACTGCAACCGCCGCAGGCGCCGCGGCCAACACAATACTTTAATTACATACAAGAAACACGGATAAAGCGTTACGTAAGCTGGACGCGAGTTGCACAAAAAAAATTAGCGACTTACCTACTTAGCGCACACAACGAGGTCAATGACATAAAAACGGATTACGTTTCCGAGCAGCAGATACATTGTAGGCATTTCGAATCGTAATTACTCATGCTTAATCTGTGCACGCCGATTCCAAATTTGAAATGTTTCGAAATTTGAAAACGTGCGTTAGCCGCGCGGGTGCGTCGCCGGCCAGCGTGTGCCGGCGCCTGGCTTTATGAATGAAACAACGTTTTAACCAAACATACCTGTGCAACTCGAAGAGCGTTCACCTTCCGACAATGTAAACCTTTGTTTCCACACAACTCAACCGCTCCCGGTCAATCCGAACAGTTTATCTGGAAATAGAAACGACTCGTTGAATGCGGGTACCGCACATGATTCATGCTAAAACTAACTACCCGTTTATTAATAAAGCCCTACATAACGGGGGATAGAAAAAACGAAACACATGTGTATAAATACAGATGTAAACAATGAACATGTGTAAACGAAGCGGGTGGCGGCGAAAAAAATAATCCCGGCTAAATACTAACCGTTCACGTTAGATAAAAGTCACGTACACAATATGAGTCTACAAACACGTTAAAACGGCGACACACGAGTTCGTCGGTGGTTCCGGAACAAAACTAGTTTATTTTTCTGATCGCATCGCACAGAGAAGCGAGCGTCCGAGCGCTGGGACGGTCGGCGCGAGACTGAGCGCCGGCAGCGCCCTCGCGTCGGGTGGTGGCGGCGGGCGGCGGTGAGCGGCGGCGCGGGTGTGTGCGTGCCGCTGTACGCCGTACGCCGTACGCTGTAGGGAGCCGCGGAGCCGCCCTCTGCGCCCCGTGCCTGTGCCCGCTGCCACCGCCGTCGCCGTCGTTTATTTATTTTCGAATTTCGAATATAGAATAAAAAGAGAATCCTCGACTCCACGCCGGGTTTAATGCCTACGCGCGAGATCACGCACAAATACAAGGATAATGTCGTTTTAAAAACTTGTTAACGTCTTTTTTTAAACGGCCGTGAACCGCGCGCCAGCGGTCATTGCCGCCGGAGTGAATATTAAAAATATTCACGTCACAACAATACCACATGTGTTTATATAGTTTATTATGTGCCGAGCGGCGAGTAGGTGTTGAGGCGCTGTGGCAACACGCTCGGCGCAGGAAGCGGCTCAAGCGATGCGAACGCGGTCGAGGTCGGCAGGACGAGCGCGGAACATCCCACCGTTGGGACGACACAATGATACGAGCCGTGATCTCCGTCACAGATTATGAACGGGCTCGTGACCTTCGCTCCTTTGCGGGCGTATTTCATTAATTAGAGCATTGGATTAATTAGAGCATTCAGTGAAAGTGTTCTAGCAATTTTTAATTGAAATGTCTGGTATAAAATTACGTTCGTTATGTACGCCTCAATAAACATTGAATGGTAAATAATTCAGGTAAAAATAAATTCAGATATTTTGTGATATTATTTGATAGCAAAAAAGTGTGAGCTTTGAGCTCTGAGTTGAGAGAATTGTGAGCTATCAAATTATTATTATACTATTATATTAAAAGTAACTAAAGTAGCTTAGTGTATCTGTGATTATTTCACGCCTAAACGTAAGGACGAACTTCCGTGATTTTTGATGGGAGTTTTGGGAAAGGAAATAGGATAATTAATTTCATAAAACTGCGGCCAGGTGGAGCTGGACCACCGCTTCTAGGAAACTAAATAGAACTTGGGCAAATACGCATCATCATCATCATCAACAGCCTTTGTTTCCACGGCTGGACATAGGCCTCTCATATGGCACGCCACTGGGCTAGATCTTCGGCCCTCCTCATCCAACCGTTTGATAAAACCTTGCGGATATCGTTACCCCGTCTAGCCAGAGAGCGTCCTACACTACGTTTGCCGAGCCGTGGTCTCCACTCCAGAACACGTTTCCCCCAACGGTTATCTGTTCTGCGACAGATGTGACCTGCCCACTGCCACTTCAGCTCGCTAATCCTATAATACACATAGAATATCAAAAATAATTCCTAACTTCCTCTTAGATTGAATCGTGTAAAGAGCCTCAGTCTAACGCTGTCCTAATGTGAACTTATCAATGAGTTTCCTAGGCGTTTAGGTTCACGATGTTTTTCTTTACTAAAATGTACTGCCTCGTGGTCTTGCGGTACAAGTATGTGTCGTGCGATCTAGAGGTCCCGTGTTCGATTCCCGGGTCGGGCAAAGTGTTATTAGGTTTTTCCATTAGGAAATTCTCAATAGCAGCACGGAGTCTGGATATGTGCCCGAAAACGGCAATATGCTCGCCCCCTATAACGTGGGACTGGTACATACTGGCGAAGTGTGGGTGCGGGAGTGCACCTCTGCCTACCCCTTCGGGGAATACAGGCGTGAGGTTATGTAACTATAACCTTATATGGATACAAAGTAAATAATGGTGGGCCTATTAAGTGTGCGAGACAGAATATTAATTGTAAATAACCGCATAAATACTATTCAATTTAGCGAATACGGTAAGCGTTAAACGAAAATTTTGCCAAAATGCTATTTATCTAACGTAAAATGCGGTTTGCCGATATAATGTTATGGTTTTTGTGGTATCAATTTTAATTGTTTTACCTTCAACGTGAATAATTGCTATCAGCGCTCGAAGTTTATTGGCTATGGTAAATATTGTAAATCAAAAAAAAACTTAATCTGCCTCGTGGCCTCGCGGTACAAGTATGTGCCGTGCGATCTAGAGGTCCCGGCTTCAATTCCCGGTTCAATCAGTGTTATAAGGGTTTTCCATTAGAAAATTCTCAGTAGCAGCCCGGAGTATTAAGTTATGCCCTAAAAACGGCAACAGGTCCGCCTTTTGTTACGTAATATAAAAAAAAATTGCCGAAAGGTGGGTGCAGAAATGCTTGCATGTCTTAGGGGATATTATTGATAGTTTAGAAAAACAGCAATAGACACTCCCCCTATTACGTGGGACTGATACATACAGGTATGTATGTATGCCAGGTCTGGCAAAATATCGGTGCAGAAATGCACATCTGCCTACCCCTTCGAGGAATACAGGTTCAATTGCGGTACTTCCATAGAAGCCAAAAAACGTTACACGTTAATTGTGTAATGTCTAGTTTATAATCGTTTATTGTGGGAGCAGGATATTCTCATTTATCTGTCAAATTGCATTAGTTAACAAAAATTAAACCTTAAAGATTATTCGGAATTTTAAAGTGCAAGCTAGGCTTTTGCGCTTCTATGGAGGTACCGCCACTGGTAAGGTTATGTATGTAGAAATAACGTTAAAAAGCAATGATAGATGAGGTTTGGAGTAGTTATTATATGGCAGTTGGCCAAAACTCGGCGAAATAACCATTCATAACACATAAAGTGGGGAATATTAGTGTGCAGGTCATCGGAGTGAAGACCTGTGCAACCACGCGTGACGTCATAAGACTTATAGCATGTAGGTACATTTATTTTCTAGACATACATACATACATAAACTCACGCCTGTATTCCCCGAAGGGGTAGGCAGAGGTGCATTTCTGCACCCACATTTCGCCAGGTATGTATCAGTCCCACGTAATAGGGGGCGAGCCTATTCCCGTTTTTCGGGAACAATTCCAGACTCCGTGCTGCTACTAAGAATTTCCTAATGGAAAAACCCAATAACACTTTGCCCGACCCGGGAATCGAACCCAGGACCTCTAGATCGCTCGGCACATACTTGTACCGCGAGACTACGAGGCAGTCATTTTCTAGAATTTTGCGAATATTTGTACTGAAAGTAAAGTAAGTGCCACTGATAGCGGACTCTCTACTACGGAATGGGTTCAGTCCACCACGCTGGTTTTGTTACGGAGTTGGTGACTTTGTGGAGAATTCTCATACAATATTTTTCTTCTTCAAAATCCATACTAATACATATTCAAAGTCCAGGAACAACTAGTTCCAATTTATTTATTTATTTTTTATTTATTTATTTATTTAACTAAAACAATTTGACATAAATACATTTACATTTTTTACATTTTACATGTTTTAATTGAAAATGATTCAAGTTTTTTTTTTGGATTTGAATTTCCTTTAGACAAGTAAACCTGCATATATAAAAGCTCACCGCCACACCCGTAATGCGTGTAAAACTAACGCCGTCTTTCTTATAATAAATCCATTAAGACTAGACTTCAAATAAAGTACCTATGAAGAACTCTGAAGTAGCCTCTCGATATTTTCTTCACCGTTGAAGTTGCCTGTCCCTAAAAATTCGGGTAATTTCTTCACCGTTCGCCCCAAGACTCGAACCTTTTACCTCGCCACAAGCAATCAGGCGACGTCGGTTTGAACAATACGACGTAATTGCCGTGGAGAAGGTTCTGGAGCGGCGACCACGCACCGGAAGGCGGGTGCGGGTTCAATTCACGTCACAGGAAACCGTTGGATGCAGGTAATAATCGTTACCTCTGTAGGTTCTAACGTCGCCATTTTAAATATAAATAGCCGTTAGACACAGCGCCGCCCGGGCGAAATTTTATAAAAAGCCTAAGTTCTTCTCTCTTTGCAGGAATTATTTAAATCAGTTAAGTACTTTTTTAGTTTACTTCCTACATATATAAATACAAAAATATACAGGGTGTATTGAGACCGTGATCGGAAACTAAGGCAGGTAATAGCTAAGGTCATTACAAACCGCCTGGCTTAAAAAAAATCCGACAAAAAATAAAAATTTGGAAGTTTTCTTAACAACCATAGGTATAAAATGTATATGGTCTGAATACACCCTGTATATAAATACAGTAATATTAATTTTTCCTCTTTATAATATCCAAAAAAAGGTATTTTTGTATCCGTAAAAAACAGTGTATTATTTCTGGACAGGACTGCCTTATTGATCCAGTGCCATGAATGGGTTGCTTTCAGATTCGGAGTTCGATTCCTCGAGCAGTACTATTGGGATATTTCATTAGGAAGTTCTCAGTATCATTATCAAGTGTATTGTTTCGAATATGGAGTTGCGAATAACAACTATAACCTGGTGACTGGACTGCCTCATGGTCTCGCGGCACAAGTATGTGCCGTGCGATCTAGAGGTCCTGGGTTCGTTTCCCGGGTCGGGCAAAGTGTTATTGGGGTTTTAAATTAGGAAATTCTCAGTAGCAGCACGGAGTTTGGAAATGTCTCCGACTTTCCGACCTGCACACCTAAAAAAAAAGTTCTTAGGAAATTCTTAGGTGTGTAGTCCGCCAACCCGCACTAGGCCAGCGTGGTGGACTAAGGCCTAAACCCTCTCAGTTGTAGAGGAGGCCCGTGCCCAGCAGTGGGACGTATTTGGGCTGATGATGATTACCTGTCTTAGTTTTCGATCGTGGTATTTTACACCCTGTATATTTACAAGACTAAGGCCAAAGTTACAACATGCAATAGTTTAAAAAATATTAAAAAGTGTAAAATTGACGATTCAAAAGAACTTGTAGAAGTCTATTTGAATAAAGATAATTTGACTTTGACTTTGACTTTACAAGCTTTTTGTAACTTTCTTCTAGTTCGTCTTGCAAGTGCCTATTACAAGTGCAATCTAGAGGCCCTGATTTTGATCACCGGTTCGGGCTGAGTATTATTGAGTTCTTCCATTTCAACATTAGCAGCAGAGCCCGGAAATGCGGCCGAAAATAAGCTAGCCTCCTATTTGCGGTGGAGTATAATACAAAAGTGTAAGTGGGTGCAGAAATGTACCTCCATCAATACCACATCAGGATATCACCCTTTAGTGATGATGGCCTCGAGGTATAGGCGCGCGGCCGAGAGGATCTCGGTCTAGGCCAACGTGGTGGACTATGGCCAAAAGCCTCTTAGTTGTAGAGGAGGTCCTTGCCTAGCAGTCGGGCTGATCATGATATCACCCTTTAAGAATGCGGCTTAAATTATACTATACCTAAATAACATACATTGGTTTTAAAATAATAATTATATTAAATAACCTAAAAACGTACACTTGATTCTAAGTATCTCGCTCATTTCGTAAGGCGTATTAAGTACTTATAGAGCGTGACGTCATTGGAATCTTGTTATGATGATCTAAATGAGTCATGACCGTCGCTCATCATCCCGCCTCGACAGTTGACGGATGGTCCAGTTAGTTACAGTCTATTGAAACAAATATTTATCTAACTGTTATGTAATTAGAAAGAAAGAAAATGATGTACATACATACATACATAACCTAACGCCTTGTATTCCCCGAAGGGGTAGGCAGAGGTGCATTTCTGCACCCACATTTCGCCAGGTATGTATCAGTCCCACGTAATTGAGGGCGAGCCTCTTGCCGTTTCTCGGGCACATTTCCAGACTCCGGACTGCTACTGAGAATTTCCTAATGGAAAAACCCAATAACACTTTGCCCGACTCAGGAATCGAACCCAGGACCTCTAGATCGCACGGCACATACTAGTACCGCGAGACCACGAGGCATTCATCTCATTTTGTGATTAGCCTATTCGATATCCAGTATCATTCAGTCCAAATTATTCGGTATGTACTCTCTCCCTTTGAGGTTCCGCAGACAAAGGAGCCAGCAATCTGGACGACGCAATCGCAGAATCGTAATAACAGTGAATGGCGATGTTATAAAGCCAAAACAGCCATAGGACTCGTGCACATATCGATTATTCGGCACACGGACACCCGCCCCTGCTTTCAATTAATTCGTGTGCATCAACAACTCTGCCCTAGCCAGACAGACCACCCTTCCCTTCCGACGGCGGGCCGACCGACAATGCCCATCCATCCACATCATAACTAAATATATGCAATAAATCACCCCCGCCATGTATTGCGCCTATGTACTAGGGTTATCGAATTCCAGTTATTTGGTTAGACCACTGCCACCCCAGCGCGACGTCTAGCCGTCTGGCGTGTAACCTCTATAGGTACGTGTTACATCGACTGTCCCTTTCGCACCGCCAAAATGTTGCCCTGCAAGAGTGGGATGGCGGTATGCATGTTGACACTGACGGTGCAAGGGTCTGGAATGTACTGTTGCCAGGCAACGGGTGGATACGTCATAAGTATAAGCATTGTTGATGCTGCGAGGGTTTGTTTGTGTGTTTTGTTTTTTGTCTATCGGTCTTTTGGACTGGGGTGATTGCGTTCCCTTTGAGTCCGATACGAGGGCTTTTAATTAGAATTTAATTTCGGCTTTGTTTATGCCTAGAGGAGACTGGTGGTATAAGGAATTTGGTCTTATTGGATACCAAATAATTTTCATTTGGTAGATGCACAATTTTAACATTAATTTTGATACGAGATGACGCAGTACGACAAATGAGCTGTTAATGGAAAATCTGCAGTTATTGTTCTGCTCCGTGGCAATCGTAAGCGATCGGTAATTGTTGATGATGATAAAGGGCTGAAACCGGTAGCAGCATACACTTTTGTTCAAAAATCTGAAAGACTAAATGAATAAAGATATTTTAACACTGATTTTCAACACAAATTTAATCTCCCAATCAAACTACCATCTTAATTTATATTTCTCTTTAACAATGAAAAATCAATTTAGCTCCACGGTGATACGTCATCCAGGTCTCAGACGCATAGATCAAGTTGACTAGACTAGACGGCTAGACATAAATTTACTGCGTGCGACCTAACACCGCTCTCGACTAACCACTCAACTATGAGGACCAAGATAAATGAAATGTTTGGTATTTAAACTGTACTAATATTAAAAAGCTCTAAACCCTATCAGTTGTAGAGGAGCCTCTACCTACAACAACCTCCTCCTCCCAGTGGCGGGACTTCCATAGAAGCCCAAAAGCGTTGAACGTTAATTGTGTAATGTCTAGTCTATATTTGCTTATTATGGAGTCTTTATTCAACAAATTGTTTTTGTTTAAATAGAGATTTCAAGGTAAAAAAAGATTATTCGGAATTTAAATGGCAATCTGGGCTTTTGGGCTTCTATGGAAGTACCGCCACTGCCTCCTCCCTCTCTGGGCCTCCTCTACAACTGAGAGGGTTGAGGCCTTAGTCCACCACGCTGGCTTAGTGCGGGTTGGCGGACTACACACCTAAGAAATTCCTAAGAACTTTTAGGTTTTCAGGTTTCATCACGATGTTTCCTTCACCGTTAAAGTACGTGACAATTCTTTGTGAATACACACATAACTTCGAAAAGTCGGAGGTGTGTGCCTGGGGTTTGAACCAGCGACCGTCAAGATACTCGACCGCGTGCCCAAACCTCGAGTCCATCACGACTTATACAACATCACGATTTGACTAATAGGAGCGGGGCATCAATAAAAAATATAAAACGAGATTTTTCTTTTTCTTTTAAAATCAAAAGTTTTTCATATTATATAACGTTTACACATGAGTACGTATTGAGTATATCATTTTTTGTTTGTAGTTATACTGCGTAGCGCAGTTGGTTCGAAATCTGTTAACGTCAGGCAGCGGGTTCGACCCCGCGCCGAAACGAATGTTTGTGTGACCTACGAATATTTGTGAATAACACACTACTAAAAAAATGAATTGGTTTCCTCCACCACTACTAATTATTATTTATTAAATTAATATTTTAACCTGATCATTATTGCTACATCCCAACCCGTCGCTTCTAGTGACCGGCATGCTAAGGAGACCGTCAAAGGACATGCCACGGGGTACGAATGTTCCGTCCCCTCATTACCATAATTGAGGGCCGTATTTTTTGTTCCCAGGATTACATTCTATTCATAACGCATTTCGAGCTTTATTCATGACAGATGACCAATTATAATATTTTTTTATTATAAATACATTTTATTTTCTGTAAAAAAAATGTCGTGATAACGAGGAAACCTGCACACCTAAAAATTCTTAGGAATTTCTTAAAACCTAGTTCTAGGACCGTGTCAATTGAAGTACAAGAGAAATATAAATAATATTTCCCTGACTCCTTTGACCGTAGCTTGAGGAAGCATCACAGTAACTCGGCATGAGGGGATCGAGTGATGACAGATGGAGACTCATCACGATGCTCTATATGGACACTATCGCACTTTCCATCAGGTACGAATTTATCAATTTATGCCAGTATGATAGAAATATCGGGCATCAAACCCGCTACAATAGGTTTGAGAATTCTGCAGACTAGATAGCCCTTTTTTTCCTCGAGGGTAAAGCTGGTTATGGCTCTACTACCCGCCAGCCCTGGGGGAGGGGGGCGAGAAGCGTATGTTGGGTGCACCGGTCTTCCAGCCCGGCGCGCCGCGACGTCACGTCCGCGCAGATGTTAGTGCCGGGCTGGGTCCCTAACAGAAATCCCTATGCCGGCATACCGACCAAAACCCCCCAGTGGCCATCTTAGCGCCGAATGGGGAGACAAAATAGTCTGCCCAGACAGCGTCGCTTTATTACAGTATACAATGTAATGATTGCGAATCGAATGAGATTGTAAGTTGGTGACCATAAATGTTCAATACGAGGCAGCACGAGCAATACATACTAAGATTAAGTACAAAGTACGTACTTTGTACTTATTGAGGCGTCTTACTTTTTTAGCGAAAGGAAAGCCCCTTAAGCTCCCCTTTCGGTACCTGGAGGCTGAAAAACCGGGTGTATCGGGGTCTTCAGTCTTTCAACGTACCGCGCGGAACTAGGTACTGTTCACTTGGCTAAGTTAAGTCCTTAAGCATAATCCTACGACGGCATAACGACTAAACCCTCTCGATTCGATTCCTGGTAACAATACACTTGGATTAATTTCGTTTGGACTTTGATGAAATTTTGTCCGGACTTTTCTATATCTTAACAAATTTAAAAAATCTGTCGGTAATATAATAAACAACTTTGACGCATTATTTGTACAAAACTTTAATATACTTTTTGCGCATTTGTGTCTGCTAGTCTCAGAAACGGATTGACTTTGATTTGATATCCCCTAGGGGCCTAGACGATACTAATTAAGAATTACGTTTTGTATGAAATATGAAGAAAATATACACAAATGCAATGTCAGTCATGTTGCTAAACTGCTTTTCTTTTTAAACGATCATTTATGAATATATTTCACACATAAAGCACGTATAAAAAGTAATTAAACACCCTTGTCACGATATAAAATCCATTATATTGTCATAGTTTGCGTTTTAAATTTTCCCGACAATGATTTATTTGCAAAATACATTGCGATTGTTCTTTGAAACTGCTATGAACAATGTCGGCTTCGCGCTTCAATGAAATATTGTTTAGATGAAAAAACAGTTAACAAATTTAAGCTTTCAACGTCCATGTATAAATGCTTTTTTATAATAAATATTGTTTTACTGTCGACTCCTGATGATATGTAGACTACCTCGTGGTCTCGCGGTTTAAGTCTGTGCCATGTGATCTAGAGGTCTTGGTTTCGATTCCCGGGTTTTTAAGTTTCATCATCATCATCATCAGCCCATATACGTCCCATATACCCCCCCCCCCGTGGCCTAGTGCGGGTTGGCGGACTACACACCTAAGAAATTCCTAAGAACTTTTTAGGTGTGCAAGTTTCATCACGATGTTTTCCTTCACAGTTAAAGTACGTGATAATTTTAAGTTTGTATATTTGTATTTAAGTAGCATCATCGGCCCATACGCCCCACTGCTGGAGGCCCGTGCCCAGCAGTGGGACGTATCCATATACGTCCAAGCTGATGATGAATGAATGAATGAATTTATTTGTAGGGTTGTGGTTTTGATACAATTGTAAGGAAATATGTAATTATATGTTATAAGTTACAAAGAATATTAGTATATTTAACATCTGTCGTTTATTCTCGCTCAATCGGTTAGGGATGTAGCTGTGTTATCGATTGTTCTTAACACATTTAAAAATTACCTAGCCAACGATATTTTTAATACATATTTTATTGGTGGGGTCAAATGACGGTTTTGTTCCACAAACAAATCAATTAAACAACACAACAACAACAACAAACAAGTTATTCAACAATCTTTTCCTCCATAGTTTGACAGCATAACGACCACTAGCAGTAATTAATTAATTTTAGGTTTTGATTCAACAATCTGAGTCGAATCTCATGTTAAATAACATACACCAACAAATGCCTACAAATATAACTTCACATTAACCCAACGAATCAACCGGAATCAACTTAAAAACAATCAACCAATCAATAAACCTCGCTGATTATGAATTTCAACTCGACCTACGAACGCGGCGATAAAACCGCGGGATTTAATTAAACCTGAACATGGATGCGATTAAAATTTCATCGATTTTTCGAATTATCGATATCGATGTTGTTGCGTCACTCAACCGTCCCCTATAGTGCTGACCCGCATAAAAATTTAAGAATTTGTTTGCTCAAGCGATCTGTCATTTCGTTTAGGGTTGGATGCGGGGCTTAAGTTGACTCGTTGTTCTTTTTTTAAATTATCCCAAGTAATGTTATAAACGACTTCTAACTGGCCATATGCTAAAGCTAATAAAAACAGACGAAAAATTAATTTTGACGCAAAAATAAATTCTAAAGTAAAATACGCGATTGAAAATTGCTTTGAGAATCAATTCGATAGCTAAGACAACACACATTTGAAATTTAAGTTCACACCATTTTCTTTATCTTTTTTTTAATTTTAATCTCCGAGAAAACTATAAAGAGCAAATGATGTATATAAAAAATCTTAGCAAAATAAAACCTAACTGTTTGCTGACGTGTTCCGCCTTTTTTTCTTATCTTGAGACTTTTATTCGTGAAGAGTGTCTCAATAGCCTTACATTATTGTATCGACACATGAAGCAGATGGTCGCTCTAGTACCGTACTTGCCATCAGGTGCAGTACTCTGTAATATTCATAAAAATATCGTGGGAACTGTGGGTAGTCTAAGCAGTCTATTCTTGTTTACTTTGTCCCTTATAACATTTTGTCCGCCAACCCGTACTAGGCATTACACTTTGGTAAAGGCAGTGGCCGTGAAACAAATATGATATTAATAGGTAGAGGAAGAAGCAAATAGTTTTTTTTTTGTTGAACAATAAGTGATCTAACAATCATCAAACAGATAGAAATTGAGTTGCCTTTGCCAACTTGTAAATCTTTTTTTTTTTTATTTGTTCGAGCACGTTCCGCGTATTCCGCTTGTGTTGATCGTATAATCGGTCCTTAGACTCCAAGCAGAGCTGAAGTTAAGCTGTCATCGCGCATACTGACATACGAAATTCAAATAAAAAAACAGTTCTTATCTCGCGAACTTCACTTGTCTGTTATGTAAACAACAAACGAAATAAAAGCCGTGGCGGGTGCGTTCGGAAGCAGCGTGCGCGTACAGTGCTCGGTTCGCGAGAGCGTGAGATCATAGTTGGACGCACTCGCGTCGCCGCCCGCCCGTCCGGAACGCGCCTGTCCGCCCGTCCGTTGTACGTCTGTCCGTCCGACACAGCTGGCGGCGCTTTTTGTTAAGTTTCCGAACGCACATTCGACATTTGAATATTACTTTTTTAAATTCCGATTTTCCGGTACATGACTAGTGATACGGCTGAATTTAGCATATACATACGTCCCACTACTGAGCACGGTCTTCCTCTAGAACTGAGGGATTAGGTCTTGGTCCACGCTGGCCTAGTATGGGTTGGCGGACGTACCTAAGAACACACTAACACAACTAAGTACCCTTGAATATTTGAATCGGATCTGATAAGGCTAGAAAGTCTCTCTAAGTTTTTGGTATTGTTTATCTAATTGAAGGAGGTCTGTGGTTTTAGGACCTAACTTAACACTCACCACTTAAGACTTGATTGACTCAGGATCGATAGTGACATACGCAACAGTTACCTAGCAGCGAAGTTTAGCGTGTTATATGGAACTTTAGTTTGTCAAGCAGACAGGAGAAAGCAGAACCATAGTAAAAAGTGATAGAATAAAAATAAAAGTGAACTGGATAGCCGTATGTAGGTATCGAGACAAAAAAATATGACGTCACTTCTCCGTGCATAATATATGAATCACTTTTCGAGGTATTTCGAGAGTCCGCGTACTCGAGCCATGTTTAATAATGGTGTATTTGTACCGTAGCGAAGGGCGGGGTGCTGTGAGGGCACAGGAAAGCGTTTCGGTTGGGTGCACGCTAAATTAATGGAGCCCTTGTTGGAAGGGACAACCGTTATACATAATGAGGATACGACGCAATTATTTTACTTTCACTGTCGTTAGTATGGGGATTAGAGAGAGCTGAAAATGGTAAAAATTAGTTACACCCAACAGTCACATACATACTTCTGATCTCACGCAGGATACAAGTCCTGTGTCGTGAGTATCAGAAACTACGAGAGACTTTTCGGTCTCATAAACACCCAGACCTGAAACAATTTTGGATCTCACAAACATTTGTCTCGGTGCGGGGATCGAACCCGCGGCCTCTCGTTTCGCAAGCTGTTTAGCCATCTGCGCCACGGGGCTGTCAAGTTGCTATTAAATTGGATCTGATAAAAGATAATTATGGTTAATAAACTTTGCTGTTGTTTTTTACTTAAACGTTTCAATAACGAATTAGACGTAGATAGTTGTAAGTAGTATTGTCAGTATTTAAATTGTAATAGAGATTGTAATGAGGGTGACATGTTCTTGTTGAACCAAACCCTCCATAAATAAATAAAGAATAAAAAAAAACCTTTCATCATTTCATCACAACACTTCGATGGTACCGCACCGACGCGACGCTGCAACTCCAAATTGAACGTGAAAAATAAAATTGCCTTTGCCAGGTAGATATATTATATTGCTTGGATACTAGATGTACCTAAACATCCACGCCTTCTCGGCAAACGTAGTGTAGGGCGCCCTCTGGCTAGGTGGGGTGACGATATTCGCAGGGTGGCTGGCAGCGGTTGGATGAGGAGGGCCGAAGATCGAGCCCATTGGCGTGCCATAGGAGAGGCCTATGTCCAGCAGTGGACGTAAGAAAGGCTGCTGATGATGATGATGATGATCCACGCCTTCATCCCTGAAGGGATAGGTAGGAGTAGCGGTAATTCCATAGAAGCCTTAAAGCGATACACGTTAAATGTGTAATGTCTAGTTTATAATTGTTTATTGTGGGGTCAGGATACTATTCTCATTTTTAAGTCAAATTATTTTTGTTAAATAAAGATTTTAAGCTTAATGATTATAATTATTCGGAATTTTGAAGGCAAAATGGGTTTTTGGGCTTCTATGGAAGTACCGACACTGATAGGTAGAGGTGCATTTCTGAAAACACGTTTTTTTTAGCCCCACGTAATAAGGGGCGAGTCTATTGCCGTAGATCGCACAATACCCTTGTGCCGCGAGACCTTGAGGGAGTCAGGATCGTATCCACATTAATCGAACGGTTCAAATCTAACTGCCAGCCGAGTCAAGTTCAATGCTGCGTGGCCATTATATTTTTCCAAAGAGATTGCTATTGTTTGAGTTTTTTAGAATGCACTCAGCCATAACCGGCATGACGTCGACAAAATTACTGATAGTCTACTGTTTAAAATGATTATTATCAATTTAGCTTTGTGTGAATTTATTTATTTGCCGAGTGATCTAGAGGTCCTGGGTTCGATTCCCGGGTCGGGCAAAGTGTTATTGGGTTTTTCCATTAGGAAATTCTCAGTAGCAGCACGGAGTCTGGAATTGTGCCCGAAAAACGGCAATAGGCTCGCCACCTATTACGTGGGAATAATACATACCTGGCGAAATGTGTGTGCAGAAATGCACCTCTGCCTACCCCTTCGGGGAATACAGGCGTGAGTTTATGTATGTTTGTATGTATGTATGAATTTAAATTGGGATTATGACTGTGAATGGATAGATTGGGAATCTATATCTAAGGTAAGACTAAGCCACATTCTAAAATCGTGATTGCAATTAAGTATCAATTAAGTAGTGATGGCCTCGAGGTTTAGGCATGCGATCGAGAATCTCGGCGGTCGCGGGTTCAAACCCAGGTACACATCTCTGACTTTTAGAAGTTATGTGTGTATTCATAATGAATTATCACTTACTTTAACGGTGAAGGAAAACATCGTGCAGAAACCTGCACACCTAAAAGTTCTTAGGGATATCTTAGGTGTATAGTCCGCCAACCATCACTACGCCAGCGGTGTGGCCTAAGGCCTAAACCCCCTCAATGGTAGAGGAGGCCCGTGCTCAGCAATGGGACGTATATGGGCTGATGATGAATTGCAATTAAAGAACTTTAAAATGTACGGAATTGACATAACATATAGGAAAACCGCGTGATCAATTATGTCAATTTCACACATTTTTTCTTTTTTCTTAGCTATTACGATTGAAATTGATAATTTTAGACTTAAAAAAATTGTAATTCTGCATTTCACAATGGGTTCAATAAATTTATGCAACCGATTCACTACAACGAAACATTTATAACAGACACGAACTTTTGTTGTTCAAAATTTATGCCAGTCCATAAAATACATCAAACTAGAAAGCGTTTAACAATTTAAATTCCTAAGTTGACCCACTTTAAATTATTCAGCGGTACAGAATTCTAATTCTAGACTAGATCTAGTTAATTGCATCTGAAATAACTAACTACCCTGTCGCACGACATATCTACGACAATATACGAACATGTAATCGGCTTCAAAATTTAAGAACGATATTCTCGTCCCAAGCGAGCCAATTTAAAATCGTACACACAGGCACATTTCAAAACACAGTGCATTAAATCTCGTTTGCGACGAGCACAAAAGAGACACTGTTATGTATAATAGGAAAACGAGTGGAAGTCGTGATGAATTGAAAGTAATTTGTTTACGAACTGACAAAAGAGATAAGCGTTAATAAAGCGCGGGTGTTTTTATGGAGTTATCAGTGGCGCGTCTTTGGGCGGACGCAGCGCGATTTATGTCAGTTTTAATGTGAAAATTTTTACACCGCCATCTAGCGGTTACGGTAAGCAGTTTTTGAAGTACAATCGGCTGCATCCCGCTATTAAAATTGCGTGGTTTGAACATAACTTCTCGCTGTAAAAGCGGAATGAGTTAATTTGTATTTTATTATTTCTTTGTTAGCTATGAGGGTTGCAAAGTTTTATTTGATTTTCTTCCGTTTGTTTATATAACCTGCCTGAATGTACCATGCTACTACCGCTTCTTAGCCACTTTGACATTTGAAATAAAACATGAGTCTTTTCGTTATATAAGCCATTCCTTTTGAGGCAACAATGCATCTAGTAGAAACCAATCTTAGATCAGGACAATAGCACCGTTGACGTTGAAACGCCAGCTCGTGGTCGACGCTCGAGACATCGTGGGGCGGTTACGACAAAAATGCTCCGACGGGAGCCCCTTTCACAGCGCCGAATCTCAAAGACCGGCTCAATTACTTAACAGATTTCGACTTAGCTATATTTTCTTTGTGTTTTACCCGCCGATGTTCATTTGAGGGCATGGAAACTTGTACAAAGCGGATTCCCTCGGCCATTTACCGTATAAAATACATAACTGTGAGAGCCTTTGCTATACAAGTTACTCCTTCCTGACTAACTTTGATATAATTAGTTTCCGAATTGAACAGAAGTGTTCTTTTAATTGGCAAGACTTCGATATGATTCTCAATGAAATATTGCATTAATAAGACTCGTATCAAAGGAAAATGTATTTTAAATATCGAGCTATTCACTGCTATTCAGCAAGAAGTTTAATAATAAAGAACTTGATAAAGTTTAAGCAAATTTTGTTCTTTTATAAAACACGAACATTATTATTAAAATATATTATATTTAGTAGACACATAAAACTTATATCTTTTACAGTAATAAATTTGTAACAACCAAAGTCTTAACGTGCAAAATGTATTCTAGAAAATGATTAGACGTTAGAATTTATAATGACGTATTTTTAGAGACTTATTTTCTTTCTTGGTGTTATTTTTAATAAAATACTCAAAACTTTTATTGTTACTCAGACTGTTAAAAGAAGTTAGCGTATCTACTATATGCTCGTATATCTTACTATATTCGATAGCATTCCTAGTGCAATTGAAGAAGCCCGTTGTGACTTAAAATACTAAGGGGTAAGGTCTCAAAAAAAGAAAAAGAAATTGTCTAAACATATTTTTACCAGTCAGCATATATTCATGAGACTGATAACAATTTTGTAGTCTCGGCATGTTATAGTCCGACAATCCTTTGACCACCACATTGTATGAAATTACGAATGCATCCTCTTTTATTTACCGGCATGAAACAGCAATCAAATACATTCCCTAACAGCGCCATCTAGCGCCAAAAACACACACTGTCAACGCAAAAGCAATTCCGTCTTCCAACAACACATCACAGTGCAATATCAAATGCTTCGCGATATAATATTCCGTTGAAAGTGGTCCCGCGTGCTTGACTCGGCTTACACAGTGCAATGCAAACTAAAACACAGACTGTTTTGAAAAGCTAAATCTTGTGGAGCATTGCAGTGCAGTAAGCCTAACCGAGTGAGCAGACGGGAAGATTAGGGTGCGGCTGCACTTGCGGCGGGTATATTTACATTTCAACTTCTGAGACTCAGTATAAGCTTTCTGAGGATAAAGAGTTGAATTATTTGCATGATGTTAGTTTTGCAAGAAAACAGCTTTGTATATCATCTTTCAAGGAAACAGTTGAAAATTCTTGCAAATGCTTATTCTTTCAGGAGTGTTGAATCAGAATTAGATTTAAAGCATATTTTCTGAGTTTTTATATTGAAATAATAGATGGAGTCGTAATTTTACTTGAAAACTGGACTTAGAAAGCCATGACCAACAAAGGTCATTTTTATAAAGTGTTTTAGCATTCCCGAACATGTATTTATGTGTTGATATAAATAGTTAAATGTGTATAACTGCTAGTTTCAATAAGTCATAATAGGTTTATTAAGTTAGCTTCAAGTACCTCGATCGTAAATTAAAATAGGTATAAGATAACAAGCTCCACCCTTATTACATAAAATCGTGCATCTCACATATTATCGTCTCGGCTACGTTACAAAATACTTCCAATCTCGCCTGCAGTGGAACCGTACGTAGTGCGACGCAAAGCATTCACCACAAAGGATCTATCCTTTACCTATTTCACTACATTTGATGAGAGCTCGCGCTGCGGTTGAAATTTGTTATGGCCTAAGAGGCGGTATGCGTCTGAATCGGGTCTGCTTTGTCCGAGTTCTTGAAGGGGATTAGTTATCTTGAATTTACATCTAGGTCTTGAATTAAATTGCTCGTAAAGGCTTCCTAGATTGCGATTACGCTTTGTCTTTTACAATGTTTCACTGCGTTAACGCTTGTACTTCTAATCAGTCTAATGAGCATCGGAGTAACTGATGCTTGAGAATCTAAATAATTCGTAGGATGAAGGTTTTTAAAATGAATTGAACAAAAAGACCGGAAAGATCTTTCACTTCTTAGGATTATTTGGTTCTCGACCACAATGTTGTATGAATAAACAGTGTTACTAAATCATGTTGATTTTCTATGATTTAGAATTGAAGTTCTATTTCATATCAAATTCATTGCACAAGTTTCATTGAATAGGAGGATATTAAATAGATTAACCACAAAATTTTGGGCTTTACCGCTGTCCATGGACACCCAGAGAATTATATGACGGTTCTTCAGCAGCCTTTTGTTACACTTAAATCAGGTCAGTACCATCATTTACCTAGGATGTCAACAAAGGACTCACTATTCTCTTCACCTCAACATATTTCATTACCTAGTTGTATAGAAAGTATTAAGTACGTCTTAGTGCTGATATAGATAAATAAAATTGCCTCGTGCCTCGTTAATGACTGACAGATTGTACCACGAACAAGAATGTGCTGTGTGAGCTAAAGAACCTGGGTTCGATTCCCGGATCGGACAATATTATGCCCCCTATTATGCGGGACGAAAACACAATTGCAAAATGTTGGTGCAGAAATGCACCTCTGCCAACCTCTGCTTACCTTTGTGAGATTATGTATGTTTGTATGTATGTATAGATACATAGATAAGTAGATAGATATTCCTTCTATTCTTTCGTCAAAGTAACAATCTCGTTCCCTAAATCTCCGAAAATCCCGAATAAGCCCAGCCATTACCATGCGCAGAACTAACTTTCGCACGCATCACTTCACCAAGTGGAATAAAAAGCCACGTTTCGCGGAAAACTTCAGCGAGCATACCTCAAAACGTAAATAATGAATTCATATAAAACTTTCTGTTTCATGAACTTCGTCATACTTTGACTGGAAGCGGAGGCATTGCATTTATTTATGTTTAAAAGAAGCGTTTCGAATGTAACCTTTTTTCTTTTTACCTAGTTGGTGCCGTGATGTATGTAATTTGTGATCGAAATGTCCTGTATTCAATTGGTCGGAAAAATATAATTAGTGTTTTCTTTAAACTTTCTATTTGATTCACAAATGCGTAAAATATAATGTGTTCGTTGTTCCGGGTTGAGCAGAGTGTTGGATTTTTCATTAGGAAATACTCAGCTGCAACGCTGAGTCTGGAAATATTTCCCAAACGGAAATAGACTGGGAATGAAGAAGAAGGAATAACATGGGAATTGAAACACTACAAAATCGTGTAGTTATTTGAGTGTTTAAATGTGTGTGTATGGATTCAATATTTTTAAATATAATATCGAATTGATTGGCATATCCGTAGAAGTAGTTTCTAAACCTAGACTAAATTGGTGTAAACACTTACCTTCACCTTTAAATTAAGGTAATTTATTCTATGTTTTAAACTCCCTTACCTGCAACAAACAAACAACACATTAATAAAGTACACTATTAAGTATAATGATTAGGTACTTTCGTTCTTAATTAATAAGACGGAAATATGTTATTGGCTTTTAGTAATAATAGTTCATGAATAGTGTGCTTGATGAACTAGAGAGTAAGGTCTCAGTGAAAGCGGATTCAAATCTTGGAACAGACTTTTTGTAATTATGTTTTTGTGTATTGCCTTCGTGAAGCAATGCAATAATCACGTTATAAATCACCTTTGCCTACCTATTTAAATACAGATGTATGTACTAGAAGGTGTTGTAAGGACGAAAGCGACCTCATTCAGTCCCGGCAACTCATTAGGTCGCTTCAGGGTTTAATTTTTAACTTGAGTGTAAAATTTTGCTCCGGCTTTCGGGAGGAGTGTTACAGGATTGCTTAAAACTGAGGTCTTACTGGTTAACGCGGTTTTTCGAGATATTCATTTGAAAAATATAAGGAAAAGATTTAGCTTTCGTTGATGATATACTGGTTTTTATAGGAAGAAATAGTTCTTTATTACACAAGACTACCTTTTACAGTAGTAAAAGAAGAAGATAAGTGTTGTCTTTTTGGCTTCGTGGCGTATGTGTGCATCGTGTGATTGAAAGTCCTCGGTTCCGTTTCCGGGTAGAGCAAAGTGTTTGAGTTTTGCAATAAAAAATTCCCAATAGCAAGACAGAGTCTGAAAAGGTGTTCAAAAAACCCCAATAGAATTGTCCCCTATTATGTGGGACTGGCGGCCTATTCGTTATTTGAATTATATACATTTCGAGAATCGAACCCAGAAACCCCCAAGTACTTAAAAGTGTGTTAACGTGTGTGTAAATGTCATTTAATTTCAAACACTTAAATTGTGAGTGCTTCTCATATTCATGAAATAATTAATAAAATATCTTTGAAAATTCATGGTTAAAATAAACAGAGCTTCGGAGATTAAACAATTCATGCACTTGATTTATTAAATGATTATTAAGTGCAGAATATTTTCCTTTCAAATGAATTTCGTTTTCACGAAATTTTCGTGCGATTTCCGCAAGAACAGCGGAACCATCGAGCGAACGGAACTACTCAATGTTTGATGAATATTTCGTCAGCGAATTACAGATGTACATTTTGTACAGAATTTTTAGTTGACAGTCCCAAATGTAAAAAAAAATGTTAGAAAGTCGTGTTGGCCTCGAGATTTTGGCACGCGGTCGAGAATCTCGGCGGTCGCAGGTTCAAAGCCCAGGCACACACCTCTAACTTTTCGAAGTTATGTGTGTACAATGAATTATAAATTTTAACGGTGAAGGAAAACATCGTGATGAAACTAGCACACCTAAAAGTTCTTAGGAATTTCTTAGGTGTGTAGCCCACCAACCCGCACTAGGCTAGCGCTGTGGACTAAGGCCTAAGCCCTCTCAGTTGTAGAGGAGGCCCGTGCCCAACAGTTGGTCGTATATGGGCTGATGATGAATTTCTTATTGATGCAGCCTAACCCGCATGCCCGCATCAAGGAACGTATGTGGGCTCACGAATATATA
Source organism: Hemaris fuciformis (assembly GCA_907164795.1). Lineage (NCBI taxonomy): Eukaryota > Metazoa > Arthropoda > Insecta > Lepidoptera > Sphingidae > Hemaris > Hemaris fuciformis. Next base: position 3,264,494 of record OU015452.1, read on the forward strand.
AAATGGTATTCATGTCGCCACTAACGGGCCCTCAAATACACTACAAAAAGTTTGACCTACTGCAAGTCATTTTGAGTCTAAACTTCACGAGTAAGCCAAATGTTCCCGTCTCAAACCTTTTTAATCACCCCTAAGGGATCGCTTACACTTAAATAGACGAAGAAATACCCCGAAATTGTTTCCAAAGTTTAACGAGCAGGTACTTTGCCCATCATTAATCACGAATTCCCAAATTTTCACTCCACAGGTGCCGTACGGTTTAATTGGAATACTTCGGGATTTTACATCAAATGTTTGGAGTTGGCTATATGTAGGTTTGACTTCCGACGAGGATTATGCTGATGTGTTTGTACGGTTCCCAATTCTACTGTTTTACGATTGGTGTCACTTTGTGTTGGTAATACTAAGGTTATTGACTACAGTGGTGGTATGACGTCACGCGTGGTTGCACAGGTCTTCATTCCGATGACCTGTGCCACTAATGTTCCCCACTTTATGTGTTATGAATGGTTATTTCGCCGTGTTTTGGCCAACTGCCATATAATAACTACTCAAACCCTCATCTATCATTGCTTTTTAACGTTATTTCTCCATACATAACCTTACCGGTGGCGGTACCTTCATAGAAGCCCAAAACCCCAGCTTGCCTTACAAAATTCCGAATTATAATCTTTAACCTTTAAATCGTTATTTAACAAAAGCAATTTGACATATAAATAAGAATATCCTGACAATGGCAATAAACAATTATAAACTAGACATTAGACAAAAGCAGTGATGGCCTCGAGGTTTAGGCGCGCGGTCGAGAATTTCGGCGGTCGCAGGTTCAAACCCCAGGCACACACCTCTGACTTTTCGAAGTTATGTGTGTATTCACAATGAATTATCACTTGCTTTAACGGTGAAGGAAAACATCGTGATAAAGCCTGCACACCTAAAGTTCTTAGGAATTTCTTAGGTGTGTAGTCCGCCAACCCGCACTAGGCCAGCGTGGTGGACTAAGGCCTAAACCCTCTCAGTTGTAGAGGAGGCCCGTGCCCAGCAGTGAGACGTATTTGGGCTGATGATGATGATGATGATGAAACTAGACATTACACAATTAACGTTATTTTGGGCTTCTATGGAAGTACCGTCACTGATTGACTGTGGTGGTTGTAGTAAACAGAGAATATTAAAATAGTTTCCTACCATTAGGGTTAGTTCCGTCCTTACATCTGCTAGACGGACTGAGTTAATAAGAAAATACCCTGAGAATTTCGTGTAAAAATTTAGTGGATACGCATATTTTAAATGTATTATTCTATCATGGTGAAGGTCTCAACGCCTTTTATCTGTACATGGCACCATCTAGGCTGTTCTTTAGGCTGAACCTTATCATTAAGCCCATATCGCATAATCTATTTTAAATCCTATCTTCATCCCGACGAAGTTGGTCAGAGGTTTCTACAACCACGTTACGCCAACTATGACCCACAAAAACCCTTAAATTGAGAGCAATATATTACCGTTTAGCTGAGGTGTCATAATTTCCTACGCCGTGTACAGAGAAATTCTTAACATCCCGTCTAGTTCGCAAAAAGCGCGGAAGTCTAAAATTTTCTTCTAAAAAAATTCCTTTAAAAACCACAGAGCAGCCGTCCAAGTTTGAAAAGACCGCGTCGCAACGAAAGACTGTAACACAAACGTAATACTTGTCAGACACAGCGAGAGTCCAATAAATACCGCCCAGACATGTTACGCAAGAACTTAGCCCGCCACATGTTGCGAGCCCGCTGCGTCCGACTCGCCAAGGTCGACTCAATGTGCTTCTTGGGCAGTTTGCGATTGTATGTTTATGTGAAAGCATTGTGGAAGATAGTTACGCTTTTGTTGAATACTATCACCTTAATTATACTATCATCTTAATTATATATATGATATGTATTCACAATGAACTATCACTTGCTTTAACGATGAAGGAAAACATCGTGATAAAACCTGCACACCTAAAAGTTCTTAGGAATATCTTAGGTGTGTAGTCCGCCAAACCGCACTAGGCCAGCGTGGTGGACTAAGGCCTAAACCCTCTCAGTTGTGGAGGAGGCCCGTGCCCAGCAGTGGAACGTATATGGGCTGATGATGATGATGATGATGATATATACGATAACTCAAGCATCATTAAAACGGATAACTTCTTCTAGATTTCAAAATTCAAGGTAATTTAATAATGTATAAAATGCCTTCCTATATACTTCATTAACCCAAGAAAAAAAAACTATGTAAATAATTTCAAAACTAGAAGTATCACAACTAAGTATTGTCAAATTTCGGCTTGATCGAACTTAATCAAAAGTGTTCGAAGATCTTGTTGAATGTTCCTCAATATTTAAGTTACAAGAAAATATTTGAACGCTCGAAAATATATTATAACTTATTTTGTGCAATAAATAAAACAAAAACCGTCATCGATTTTATATCCAACAAAATCATACACTATAATTACTCGTTTATGTCTAAACATATTCCGATCATCGGCAAACACTAACCAATCAAAAATCCACGCAAACTGCGCAAAACAAACCCATAAACGTTGCCAAATGAAAGCATAATATTATGCGACATACGTAAACAGACACGATACATGCAAAATGGTTCTGTTTGGACCAAAACCCCCACTAAAGGGGCAAAAACGAGACAGAAAATAAACATAGATAGAGTGCAGCTAAAATAACACACACAATTGGAACCTATTGGACTTTTTGTGCTGTCAAAACATTGCCTCCATTGTTGGATATTGAAGGGCTGTTGCACAGGTGAGTGATTTCAAGTGTCCACTTTCAACTATTTTTTATCACAGATTTTGTTTTGTTAAAATAATTTGAACTTTTATTGTATGGCCTCTGTTGCTCTGTTTTACTGTTAGTACTAAAGCTGTAGATATATATTGACGTTATAATTAAACTATTAAGCGAAGCGTGGAGACGCAATTAGTAACTTATACCATGACTTAAAATGTCCTATGACCAAATTGAAGACATATTTAAAATTATTCATTGAATACAATTCTTCAATACACACTCACACACACACACCCTCACGCATGTACACACAAACACACACACACGCACACACATATTTAAATTACTTATTTGTTGTATTTTGTTTTGTTTTGCTTTGTTTTATTTTATATTATTTTGTTAACGTATTTTTAAGATGATTGAAACTGTTTCACTTTTATTTGTATTGTCGTTCAGCTAATGTACTATTTAACTCGTTGATGTAAATAAACAGGTACCCAAGCTACGGGCTTGCCTATATTGGGACCTGTTGATACTCAAAAATGTATATGTTTTTACGAAATAAATTTCAATTTCAATGACTGTACAAAGGGATAAATTATTTTACTATATATAGACTGGACTGAATTAGGTTAATTTTACATGCTTTCGAAATATGCCTATGTCTCTGTAATATGTTGTATTGTGTATCTATTCAGAATATACACCCAACAGTCACATACATAGTTCTGACCCCACACTAGGATATAAGCCTTGTGTCGTGGGTATCAGAAACTACTTTTACTAATAATTTTTAGGCTTTAAATATTTATTTTAAAAAAGCTATTTGTTAAATAAAGACCCCAAAATAAGCAAATATAAACTAGATATTATACAATTACCGGCTTCTATGGAAGTCCCGCCACTGCCCTCACTAATGGACATAATTTTTTTTCTACGTAATAACGTTGTTATTCACTAACAATTTTACTAACAAATCAAACCAAGACCCAGAAATTTCAATCGCACCTCAAATTCCATCAGAATAGAACCGTGAAAGATAAAAGGTCGTTAAAAGCAATTAATTAGTAGTTTCCCCGATTACGAGTAACAGTCGTCTGCCGCCTCATTCCGCTAATGGAGTCACATCGGCGCGAATCAAAAATTTTAATTTCCCAATCAATCATTCGATTGGGCGTCCACTTGAGTTCTACGTTAAGTGTCAATATGAATTAACAAGGGACTGATGAATATTGACGACAAAACCAAGCTTCAGTTTAACAATTAAGGTCAAGTTATTTCTTCGTTTGAGTTGAATTGGTTCTGTAGCTATCTATGTAGTTATTAATGTCTCGTACTATTAATACAGCCTGGTGGTCTCACGGCATAAGTATGTGCCGTGCGATCTGGAGGTCTCGGGTTTGATTCCCGGGTCGGGCAAAGTATATTGGGTTTCATCATCAGCCCATATAAGTGCCACTGCTGGGCACGGGCCTCCTCTACAAATGAGTGGGTTTAGGACTTAGTCCACCACGCTCCATATACGTGCCACTGCTGGGCGCGGGCCTCCTCTACAAATAAGAGGGTTAACGGGACTAAGGCCTACCACCACGCTGGCTTAGTCCGGGTAGGTGGACTACACACCTAAGAAATTCCTAAGAAGTTTTATGTGTGCAGGTTTCAGCACGATATTTTCCTTCACCGTTAAAGTACGTGATAATTCCTGTATATTGAATAAACACATAACATCGAAAAGTCAGAGGTGTGTGCCTGGAGTTTGAACCCGGGACTGTCGAGTTTACAGTAACAGCCCATGGCGTAGCTGGTTAGCCACTAGCATCCGCAACGAGAGGCCGCGTGTTTGATCCCGCACCGAGACAAATGTTTGTCATCTGCAATTTGTTCTGGGTCTGGGTTTTTGTGAGACTGAAAAGTCTCGTATTTTCTGATACCCACGACACACTTATATTTTAGTGTGGGGTCCGAACTATGTAAGATAATTTGATGTATTTCATAAGCTTTAAAAGTATGTTGAGGAGAGATTTAAATAACAATTCTTATTTTATGGAAATATCTATTCACATATAACGCTTTTACAACTTTTTATGTGGCGGAAGAATATTTCTCCTCGTCAGGGGGGTTATGGCGTGACCTCCTATTTCGGCAGTACGTGACTTGGATGGTAAAGAGTGTTTTTAACATGTTCTACTGATTCTTATGTGAGGGTTAGCGTCGTGCGGAATAGATAGAAATCTGTCATGGGGACAGAGGTTCGATGTCAAGGTTAAGATTAATTTTGGAATTTAGTTGAGAATACATTGGTGTATGTAACCTCTATGAAAATATTCTCAACTATAGACTTACTATAATAAGTATTTTTTTGAGTATTTATTTATCTTAATATATGACGTCATAATTTACATGCGTAAAAGATTATGGTATAAATATTATAATTCAAGTATTTTATTGTGTATTCTTGTAGGTGTAACTCCCTATCGCGTGTGATCCGATAGTCGAAGGTCCAGGTTGCTGATGGTCGGATACCAGTATCCGGCCGGATAGCGATACCCTTTCTCTTTCCCGGATATCAACAGCATTGGATGTAAAACTCCCTAAAGTGACATACGCAAGTGTCTTACATTCCGGTATCTGCCTGTGTATATCTGAACAAGAATTAGTCGGCATAATTTTATCAACCAATGAGAGATAACCGTAATTAATTTGCGGCTTAACAAAGTATGTCTTATTAAGGTAAACCTGCGAAACAGAAACAAAATTAAAATCAGTCTCATCAAAAATTCCATAGACAATAAAATGTCACAAAGCCTTCACATATTGTTCAAAAACTCCCTCAAGAGGAAAATCTTCACCATCGTCACGCACTAAAGCAACGGAAATAAATCATCTCCGTCGTAAACGGTAAGTAACGGCTACGCTCGTTACGTCGCTACGACGCTACGTCGCTACGGCGTAGGCGTTCTCGCTACAGATAAGTAAACTCGTTTATGTGATAGCACGCGTGATGGAATTTATTTGGAAATTTCTCTTATGATGTTTTTCTTAGTAATAACGCGAATAGCTTTTAAATATATACCGCTAGTAAGATAGATAGATAGGTAGTATTTATTTATTTTTTATTTTATTTATTTCCAAGTTTTTACAAAAAAACTACATTGTTAGGGCCTACTTTTAAGTATTTATACACTTATGTCAGAAGACCTTAATCATACTTTCGTAGTGTGCAGGCTGTACTTTATATGCGAAAGTTCCGTCTGTATAAAGTATAAGATAGGTAGGTACTTCTACCCTACTCATATTATAAAAAGTCATTCTCTCGGTAAACCAGCTCTCAGTGTATGACATTTAAAAGTAATTCAACTCATTTAGCGCAGTAATGCGTTGGCGCAACTCACTCGTAATAAGGATGGAGTTAACAGGTGAAATGCTAAGTGCATGTTTTTAGAAGGGCAGCTCGTATATAATGAAATAATAAAGAATATAAATGTTTGTCTGTTAGTCAATGGATTAGTTACCAAACGTTTTTCTGTTTTATTTGCAACAAATGGAATATATTTTTTACTGAGTATTAAATATTCCCCAATATTAATTTTATTTTATGAATAAAATTTGCCTATTAAGTCGTTGATTAAGTCCTCTTAAATAAAAAAAATAAATAAATCATAAACTCAGCTAAGCCGTAACATTTTGAGCAAGTCGAGTTTGAATGGTGATAACATCTTCCATCAATGGTCCAGGCTTTAAAAAAAACACAAGTATAGTCACGAGAAAAAGTAACTCAGCAATAAAATGGCAAATTACATGACGGAGGCTTCATTATGATCGCGGGCAAAGTGAACGGCGCGGTACATTCCTGAAAAGTGCTTACAGGACAATTTGCCACGCTTTACTGCGCCTGTGTACTCAGCGCTTTATGGCGGCATAGTATTTTTATGGCCCATACTTTGTTAGCGTTAATTATGTTTTCGAAACATTAGCATTGATAAACATCGTAATTGGGCTTACAGTCAAAGCCATTTATGACTGAAACACACAAAAAACACTGACGCCTGTATCCCGGAACGGGTAGGCGATATTTAATATTTCGTTATGTCGATGTATCGATGTAAAATACCATGTATCGAAAAGGTATAAAAATCGATATTTTTATCATTGAAAATCCTAAAAAGGAATCCTTTTTTTATATAAACATTATTATTCTTTGTAACAATTAACATTATCCTTTTTTTGGTCGACAACTCTGTCAATACGCGCGTATTCTTGAGTACGTACTCAAATCAGACCGATATATCGATACTTTATAGTAAAAATATCAATATCGATATTGCTATTTTCAAAAAATATCGATACAATATACATATATTGATATTTTATTGCATTTCCGACATCCCTAGGCAGGGGTGCATTGTATTACCTAAGTTCCACCGCTCGTATTTTAAGTAACACGTTATTAGGGCGAGCCTATTGCCGTTTTTCGAGCACAGAAACTCCGTGCTCCTATCGAGATTTTTTTAAGAGATATACTAACACTTTGCCACTTATAGAAAACGGTCGCAGAGCACATACTCTAGCCGTGAGGCATCTAGGCATTCCGAATTATATTCCAATCAATATGAATATAAAATAACAAAAATAAAAAGTACAATACAACATGATGACCCAAGCACAAGTGTCGAGTTCCGATATCAGCGTAGACTCAGCATCGAACTGGCATAAATGTGTCGACCTGTATGAGATAAAAACTTCTCGAATGGAAAGGCCACGTAGCGGAAAGCGCAGCGTAGGACGTCCGCCCACAAGGTGGTCGGACGACCTAGTAAAGGTCGCGGGACGTCGCTGGATGCAGGCTGCTTCCAACAGATCCCTGTGCAAGTCATTGGGAGAGGCCTAGGTTCAACAGTGGACGTCTTTAGGCTGATGATTATGATGTATGAGATAATCTGCGCCAGTCGAAACTCTCTCTTAGTCCACTCTCTTTCTACTGAAGACGTGATGGCCAGCAGTAAGACGTAAATAGGCTGACGATATGATATCTACTACTAGCATCTATTTGTATATCTACCCTCCTCTCAATGCAAACCAAACATCATCCGCCCGATAAAATACCGTCGCTCGTCATCAAAAACTACACACGATTTTTAAGGATTTCATAAATTGCTGGAGCGTCAGAAGCACATGTTCGAACGTCGAATCGCCTAAGTCAATTTAAAAACAGCTGACTGTGTGTACGTTGAATTTACACAGATAAAAAAATTGGAAGCGGATTTGGCGGGATACGTTTTTGTAAGGGTATAAAAAAATATTTGTTGACTGACGCCGGCGTTTTTATAGATGGGATAAATCGGGTTTATTGGTTAAAAATTGCAGCTGTAGTGGAATTTGGCCTTTGAGATTTGAGCGCTGGATTTTACCTACGTACGTAGTGTTATTGGCTGATCGCATCAGCGGTCTAAAGCAATGACTTTATAGTATCAAATATGAATATTCTTTGCCGCCCACCGAATCTATGGAATAGGTTGCCAGTCCACATATTCTTTCCTTACTATAGTCCTAGCTCTTTTAGGCACTGCGTTAAGAAGCATCTCAGCACGTATGAGGGTATCGAGTGGCGAGAAATGGGAGTATCTCGCCACTGGTTGGTTTTTAAATTTTATTGACAGTATCATCATCAGCCCATATACGTCCCACTGCTGGGCACGGGCCTCCTCTACTATTGAGAGGGTTTAGGTCTTAGTCCACCACGCTGGCCTAGTGCCGATTGGTGGACTACACACCTAAGAAATTCCTAAGAACTTTTAGGTGTGCAGGTTTCATCACGATGTTTTCCTTCACCATTAAAGTAAGTGATGATTCATTGTGAATACACACATAGCTTCGAAAAGTCAGAGGTGTGTGCCTGAGGTTTGAACCCAAGACCGCCGAGATTCTCGACCGCGCACCTATAACTCGAGGCCATCACTACTCTTGACAGTATACCTTAATCGATAGTGTTACTGTTGTTCGTGCCGAGATTTCACAAGTTTTTCTTTATATTTTTGATCGTTATAATGAATTAGATTGTCACCGATTGATACAAATAAATAAATAAATACACCCAACAGTCACATACACAGTCCTGTGTTGTGGGTACCAGAAACTACAAGAGACTTTTCGGTCTCACAAACACCTAGACCCGAAGCAAATATCAGTGGATCACACAAACATTTGTCTGGGTGCGGGGATCAAAACTGTGGCCTCTCGTTTCGCAGGCTGGTAGGTATCTAGCCAACTGCGCCACGGGGCTGTCAAAAGGTATAAAAAGACAATCACTTTATCAGCGAAAGTAGCTGACACGTCGTGCATTGACCATTTTTTTTCTTTTTTTTTATACTGGCACGGCAAAGTGACCCCATTGCACCTGATGGTGAGCGCAATGGAGTCCAGAAAAAGTGCCGACCAGCGAGAGATGATGGTCTCCCGTTGGTCGATTTGTTTTGAAAATATAAATTCGGCGCAAACGCATGTCATAGTCGATGAAATTTTTATGTTTTTTTTTTTAAATATGAAATGAACAATCCTTCTTTAACATAATTATTAATTACCGTTTTATAATCGTTTTAACAAAACACCAGGAAAAACTTCTCGCTGCTGATGCTCGACTAAAACTTATCGAGGTGATATTCTGTCACTTATTGTTTCATCTAATCTTTTTTATTTTCCTCTAGATTAACAAATCTTCAATAAGACAAAGTATAACGTGTCTCGACGTCGGTGCATTAAGCCAACGTTTGCAACGCCAACCCTAATTATTCAACATAGTTCTTAATTTATTAACTACTTAGAAGCCACGGCGCAGTTCAAGTTGTAGTTTCTGAAACTTGGCTAACTTCAGAATATCCGAGAGCTGCCTAAACGGAAAATGATGATGTAATTAAAAATATTTGTAGAATAGTAAGGTTTGGGTGAACGTGCTATGCTGCGATCTAGTTAAAGATTTAACGATTTTGGTCTTAGTCATTCATCATCATCAGCCCATATACGTCCCACTGCTGGGCACATCCTCTATCATTGAGAGGGTTTAGGCCTTAGTCCACCACGCTGGACTAGTGCGGGTTGGCGGACTACACACCTAAGAAATTCCTAAGAAGTTTTAGGTGTGCAGGTTTCATCACGATGTTTTCCTTCACCGTTAAGGTACGTGATTATTCATTGTGAATACACACATAACTTCAGAGGTGTGTGCCTGGGGTTTGAACCCGCGACCGTCGAGATTCTCGACCGCGTGCCTAAACCTCGAGGCCATCACGGTAAATTGCTGCACTACTCGCTTCTATACCTTCTAAATTGGTGTTTAAATCTAGTAAGTTCTTAACCATTTGTGGCACTTTTATGGGCTGATATTGGTCGAAACAGTTGCAACAATAGACTATTTGAAATTGTATAACCTTTATTAAAATGAATGAAGAATACCTAATGCATAAATTTGAGCGTTTGAGAGGTACGAGTCGATTTGGTTGGGCAGTCTTTTAGGTGTATTTATTGAGAATTCTTCAGTCTTTAATAGCAAAAAGTGTGTAGAAAGACCTCTGTCTACCCTTTTGAGAAGGCGAATGGAAATGGAGGCGAATCTATGCTCTTCTTGACTTAAAACTTAATGGCTATTCCTCTTAACCATTTTAACATGTTAATGCTTGTTTAAACCACTTAGTTGAAGTTCGGCTGAGTATACTAGTACATAATCTCTGTGTAGCTGTAATGGTGCAATAGATTCAGTTACCCTATTCAGCTGAGACACCGCAATGGTGCTATATGCTCATAAATGTTGTTAACTACCATGCAGAAGTTTAACTCACGCGAGTTGCGCTAAACACTAATTTAATCTACAAATTAGTTTGCGCACAGTTTCATTAACATACCAATTTTTGGTGTTCCAACGTAATTCTGAAACTGTAAACAAGACACACGGTGTTTTATACTGTTATCCCTCATGATTCACCTGTGGAAGAGTGGGATGGTTGTATACAGCCAAGCCTGTGTTCTGCAGGAGTAGACAGAGGTGTACTAATTCATCTGTAATTCATTCAGCCCATTTACGTCCCACTGCTTATGTATTAAGAGGCAAAACACATACATAGTTCTGACCGCACAAGGATAGGACACTAAGATACAAGGCTTGAGTCGTAGGTATGAGAAAATACGAGAGACTGTTCGGTCTCAAAAACACCCAAACCAGAAACAAATATTTGTGGGTCACACAAACATTTGTCTCGGTGCGTAGATGGAACCCGCGGCCTCTTGTTTCACAAGCTGGAGTCTAGCCAACTTCGCTACGCTACAAGGCTGTCAAAATAATAAGCATATAAGGTATGTACACCAGTAGCGTAGTTCCAGTAAGGGGATGTTCCGTACCTCAAAAGAAAACAAAGGAACCTTTACAGAATCACTCGTGTGTCTGTCTCTCTGTCACAGCCTGTTCTGAATCTACTCTATAGATAAAATTATTTTTTTCAGGCACAGCAACAAAAAATATCAGGCTTGATAAAATAGCAGCTGCTTCCGCGATTTATTTCATAGGATTTTAGAGGTGTTTCGAAATATTCAGACTGTACAGTTTATGAAATTGAAATGGGAAACCGTGAATACGCCGTTGAAACATTAACCGGCTAATAAATCGCAATTGTACAAATTAAATAAAGCAATTTTGAATATTAATTGATGTGAAACGCGCACCGGGACTCATTACGTTTTGTGCTGCTAATCTGGTCAGTATTCGGAAATACTGATTATAAAACTAGAATACGTTTTAATTAGGTAAATATTTAATTTTAAATTTCCTTACTAGACTAATTTTACTGACTGTTTGGTCAGGGAAATTTGCGCCGAAAAGGGGACCCGAGGTCGCCTATCAGATATAATATTCTATCATCTTAGGTCAAGTATAAAATTCTTGGTAATACGTCCGGGAATAGCAAAAGACTTTGTTGTCTGCTTTCGAGATTTAGATAGAGTAAAGTACACGCGAGTATAACTTTCTTACTGTAAACTTATTCTATTTTCAGATCACGACTACATAAGCGACTCGAGAAAGTGTTCCACAGAAGTTATTTTGTAAAGTTTGAAAAATAAGACTTTCTTCGACATTCAGGAAGCGTTAACAGAAAAAAAGACATACAATAACACTCAGAGGGCATAAATAAAGTAACATCGTACAAGTGAAATTACGATTACAAATGAAAAAGTTTACAAAAAGTATATATTACTTTTAAGATGGTTTTGCGATTTATCATGCCAATTCATTCTATGTATATACGTTTTTGTATTTTTTTATGGCTTGTATTGTTAAGCTAGTAATGTAGTTAGCTATTTAAAAATGATTTTTACAACTATTTCTTAACATTTTCTATAAGGTTCCTAGCCTATTTCTAAAGCGGATTTATTAAGCCTTTTCTTTCTTTCTCAACGACGTTTCCGTTTTAATGTCATCGCAATTTAATCATTGAACTAACTAGGCGTTCCTTGAAGGCCGTATCAATGTGGGATTCAAACACAAAGCCCACACGCCAGCGCGGTCTCATTCTTGTGTAATTAAATTTTTATTGCGTCTCCAACGGCCCTATTCAATAAGCGGTCTTAATATCGCGTAATTTTCCTCGGTAATATCCTTATACCAGCTGCTTAATACATGCACTTACGCTTTTATCTATAAAGAGATAGGCAGACGTGCATTTCTGCACCCACTTTTAGTCGGCTTTGTTAGAGGCGTACATAATAGGGCTCAAAGCAGTGGCGGTACTTCCATAGAAGCCCAAAAGCGTTACACGTTAATTGTGTAATGTCTAGTTTATAATGTTTATTGTGAGATCACGATATTCCCATTTATATGTCAAAAAGCTTTTGTTAAATAAAGGTTCAAAGCTTAAAGATTATTATTCGGAACTTTGTAAGGTAACCTGGGCTTTTGGGCTTCTATTGACTACCGCCACTGGCTCAAAGCTAATGCTAATTTTAGAGTACAAGAATCTATGCTGATAATTAAAATGTTGTAATGAAAAAAGTCTGGGAGTTCTAGATCACACCCCACACACATGTGCGTGAGACCATGTCAGTCTATTTATACTAGGAAACATAACGGAAATAATTTTATTAATGTTTAGTTTAGTTAAGACTCGCTATTTGGAGCGCAATGCAATTATCAAGTTCCTTTGCAGTTAATTTTACCTGCCGGTATCAATAAAGAACAAAGTGATAGATACACCAATCAATAGTTCTTCGTATAATTCGTAGCGTCTAATAACTGCAACGAAGTAGTGATGGCCTCGGGGATTAGGCGCGCGATCGAGTCCAAGATCGGCGGTCGGGGTTCAAACACCAGACACCTCTGAATTTTCGAAGTTATGTGTGTATACACAATGAATTATCACATAATTTAACGGTACAGGAAAAAAAAAGCGAGGAAACCTGCACACCTTAAAAATTAAGAAAATCCCAAGAATTTAAAGTGTGTAGTCTGCTAACCCGCACTAGGCCAGCGCGATGAACTACAGCGTAACCCCTATTAGCTGTAGAGGAAGCTCGTGCCCAGCACTGGAACTTATATTATGCGACATAATATAATTACGCGAGCAAACACAAATAATTATTTAAATACAATTACTGGAAAAGCCTTTTTCATTCCACAAATATGCATAGGAGTTTAACAGTTCCACGGTAAAATAACGCGTGTGTTGATACGAGAGACCATTTATTAATTAAAACTAATAACGCGATACGGCGCGAGTATCGGAACATAAATAATTTCACTTATCCGCGTTTGTGGAGAATTAAATTGTTTTCCATTCATCCCTGCATAAATGGATATTGTAAGTGCATTTATTAAAAGCGATATTTTATTACAATATTTATTTGATTCATACACAAAAACTATATACGCGGACTTATTGCGGTGTTTTCTAACAGTCTACCTTAGGGTGATGGACAGATTAAGCATCTCCATTTCACCCCTGATTTTACGAAGTTATGTTAACGGTAAACGAAAAACGAGGAAGCCCTCACGCGTAAAAGTTCTTAGGAATTTCTTAGGTGTGTACCCCACTAAGCTTCACTCAACCTGTATGTTGGGCCTGATCTTTCTCAGTTGAAGAAGACGCCCATTAATGTGACGAAAAAAAAACATTTTTTTAAAATTATTTAGTATTTAAATTTGTTTCAAAATCTGTAAAATCCAACCCAATATTCAATTCCTTGAATTTGAAAATGTTGAATGAAAACATCGTAAGAAATCCTACTTTCTACCATAAACTTAGGGTATGGTTTTTACCAACCTTTAACATATTTAAAAACTAATTAATAGAAGTTTATTTTAAATTGATTTAAAACTGTTTGTAAGAGTTTAATTGAAATTTTTTTTTTGGAATATAACTTTTAAGTGCTTTCATTCGTTTACTTTTTCGCTTACATAGGCTGATGCAAAAAATGTAGGCACGCAAACTTCACGAATACGTTCATTAAGTCTCTCAATTTACGTCGAAAACGCTCAGAAACAAACTGGTGTGCTTTTGACAATTTCACATGCACTAAGCCAGGATTAGTGGTCGGTTAAATCACTTTCGTCCGTACATTTGAAGTTGGCTGTAAAGTCGATTTTAACAGTGTTACGCTCCGGATACCCGCCGCTTTGATTTTTGCTATCACCATTTTCAATTAAGGGATTAACTGCCGATATTTTGTAGGTATAAACGGTTTTGTAATGTGGGGTAGAAGTTAGATCTTTAAGAGAGTATTGAAGTATTTGGTGAAGGAAATAATTAAAATTTAATAATTAAAAACATACATAGCATCACGCCTATATTCCCCGAAGGGGTGGGCAGAGGTGCATTTCGCCAGGTATTTATCACATACATACATACATAACCTCACACCTATAATCCCCGAAGAGGTAGGCAGAGGTGCATTTCTGCACCCACATTTCGCCAAGTATAGTCAGTCCCACGTAATAGGGGGCGAGCCTATTGCCGCGAGGCAATCAAAAAAACTGACAAATACATAAAGTGCTATTATAAATTATACTTTATTTTTTATTTACCTAAAAGTATCTTGTTAAACCCGCTCCGATTATCTGATCTTGAGTAATAAGATAACCAATATAAAACTATCTAAGCATACGAACTGTAGCGGCAATCCGCTATCGCTTATCCGCCCGCATATATAAATTGGGACCGCCGGCTACGCCTCACCTACACGCCGCGCCCGCACCCCGCTCCGGCGTGATCGCCGGCGCAGCCAGTGGGCATTCTGTCCGCGGTCGTCCGATAGAAACTTACCTGCCCTTATAGTTTGCTCGCGCCTCGCTTTTTATTGCTTCGCTTCATGTTTCTAACATCTCATTACTTGTTCTATTGTCTCCGTTTCTCACTTCCTTCTGTCTTTAAATTATAAAACCTCTATCTTTAAATTATATCTTCCCTCTAAATTGTGTGTTTTTTTACTTGCAATCGCGATAGATACATCTTATCTCGCATACCAATCGCTGACCACACAACACATTAGTAGAAACAACTAATACAACTACACGAACTTTGACATATATATAATATTACATATAGGGTAAATTAACACTTCTAACAGTAAGACTTAGTTATTTTCTTACGCTAAAATGCTAGTATAATGTTGTCCGTATTAGAAACTACAAAGGACTATAAGTTTGTATGTATGTTTGTTTGTATGTATGATTAATGGAAAATCATGAATAATTACCAACAATTATTAATAATTACCAAAATTGAAGGCTAAAGTAACTTTTAATAATTACTGGTTATTATTAATAATAACCACAGTAATCACATTTACCGTAAAATATAAATCTAGACCCGAAATAAATATTTGTTTAGGTGCGGGAATTGACCCAGCTACCACAAAGTCAAAGTCAAAGTCAAATTATCTTTATTCAAATAGACTTTTACAAGTTCTTTTGAATCGTCAATTTTACACTTTTTAATATTTTTTTAAACTAGCGCTCCTAACTCCTAACTCCTTCACTGCCTAATTTTTTGCCTCAAAGAAGATTGGCGGCAGATTTCAAGTTAGCATATATGCCGTCAAAGCAGTGATGGCCCCGAGGTTTAGGCGCGCGGTCGAGAATTTCGGCGGTCGCAGGTTCAAACCCCAGGCACACACCTCTGACTTTTCGAAGTTATGTGTGTATTCACAATGATCATCACGTGCTTTAACGGTGAAGGAAAACATCGTGATAAAACCTGCACACCTAAAAGTTCATAGGAATTTCTTAGGTGTGTAGTCCGCCAACCCGCACTAGGCCAGCGTGTTGGACTAAGGCCTAAACCCTCTCAGTTGTAGAGGAGGCCCGTGCCCAGCAGTGGGACGTATATGGGCTGATGATGATGATATGCCGTCAAGTCTGATTTATATACAAAAATAGAATCACCTATGGCTCTGCAGTCTTGAAATTGAAAACAAATTGGTTGTTGAAATCCGTCGTAGTGAGGGTAGATGCAAATTATGCACAAACAACAGCTACCCTCAATAAAGTTAAATCGACGTTGGAAATCATTTCATACACAACCGACGCCCGGATCAATGCAACGTTAAGACAAATACGACCCGAAAACCATCCAAAACCCAGTGGCTATCATTATGTCCACTTGTCCATTCCGACCGGATAACAATGACCCCTCGATGCTGCCGATGTGAGTTCTCATCTCGTTATGAGAGGGGCCAACGTAATCTGGACATACGTCACTGTCCGGTTTCGTACACTGAAAACTCGGGCAATATGGCTCTATTTCCAAACGAGATTTTTGTTTCATATTTCGATGATTTAATATTATTTTTAGACTTTGGTTTGACGTGTCGTATTTAATTTTAGATATAAAAATGTCCATTTTATTTCTATTGTACGTTCTCTCCAATTAGTTTATATGCCTTAATAAGTTTCATCAAAGAACGTTCTAATATATGTTTATTTTAATTTTATTCTTGCTACATATTTCGTGCGGCAATAATTACGTTAAGCTAATTAGACTATAATATTTTATTTTTTAAATTAACAAACTTTTGGTGGATTAAACAAGAGGATTTCTCTACGATGTATTTTAAATTTGTTACATTTTTTTCTCCAATATATTAGTTAGCCTTCGGGTCAATTTTGGGTGGTTCTTTAATAAAACAAAATATACTCTAGGATATGGCCGAACTCGCACTAATCACAAAATCCGCATACAAAGTCCCAACTCAAAAACATCAGTTGCGAATCAAATTTTATATAAAAATAACCGGAAAACTCCGATAGGAGTGAGCGTACCGGTAGCAACCGAGCGCGTCGGTAATTCCCGGGATTATTAGTTGTAGGAGCGGCTTAAGAGGATTCGCCTCGTTCTGGAGCGGCGATGCACTTTTAAAAAGTTGTATGCATTAAGATCTCTAGCAGCAAGTTAAACACGCGTTGTTGAATTAATTTTTATACTCTGAAGAAGTATCTTGTGCAAGTTTAATTTTTAAGTCAAAACGTTAACTTTTTTATAATTAAATGAGCGGCGTCGTTGTTAACCTCGATTATGTTGGGATTTTGTACTGTGTAATGTGTGTCATGACATAGACTTTTCAACTGTTGAATGTGTGAATCAATGACATTATTGAATAATGACTGATGAAAATGACTTTGTAATATTTACTCAATTTTTTCTAAAGGGTGACGTTAAAACATATTTCCTGATTTTTTTTGAATGATGAAAAGATGATAATGACTTTTATCAATCTAAAGTCAAAATCGTCAATGACTTAATTAAACTTTTGACCAAATCGAGGTAATGGAAGCATTGCAGGAAACAAATTGAACACAGGTATTGATAAATAAATCAACATTTTAGACGAGCTCGCATCGGAAAAACTAGCCTACAAAAGCTTTAAAGGGTTGATGGGCGTGAGAGCATTTGCTTCGGAATTGGATAGACCTGGCTTCGATGGAGGTACAGTTGGCAAAATTTATCTTCATATCCAGTGTAAATTTCTAAGTTTTGAATTTTTTTAAAAGTATTCTTAAGACTGTTTTCGTAAGTCATAAAGTAGTCTGTACTTTGATAAACACAAGTATATAAAAAAACAGTTTACTCAATAATAATGAAAAACTGTAAATATATTTTAAAAAAGTACGCAGAATTTCTAATTCAATTGTTACTCTTTTGATTAAAATTGTCAGTTGTTTTTGATTTTTTTTTTTAATTTCGAGAATATCCTTTTTCAATAAACGTTATGCCTAAGACTATGCTTACGTGAATGACCAGTATGTAGTTTCTCGTTAAAAAAGTATTTTTTTCTAGAATTTTCGAGCTATATTTTCTGCTGACGTTACTGTGTCTGGTTTCATGTGTTTTTTCGCCGTAAAAGTTTAAACCGTGGCCGGGTCGGTGTAACGGCACCATATATCTTCATTGTACCTCCCTCAGCATGGTTTTACTGGTAATGTTAACAAGTTTAACTATTAAGCCGGGGCGTAGCGTTAGCAAAACAGGTAATTAATTGAAAATTTATAATGGGAGAATAAATAGCAGATAATTTTACCGATTAATTCCAAAAAAATATATACGAAAAAATATTTTTTTACCTACACATATTCGTACTAAGTAGATTATGTTGTCTCTTCAGGCTAAAACGTGGTATTAAAGCAGACGCTAAAACTTACACAAAATGTAAAGCTTCATTCAGTCTTTCAAAGGCGGAATATACGCTTGAACAGGTACTAGAAAATTCTCTCTCCGAGTCGTTTTACTGCCTCTACATATTTAAGTCGAAAATAAAATTTCCACTTCCCAGATATACGACAGCTTATACGAGTACGAAATAAAAGTGAATATGGTAAATGGTAAAAATACGAAACAACTCAGAGGTGAGCATAAAGGCACAAAAGAGAGTGCCACGGGGATGCAGAAAAGTGCGCTCCGTTGACTTAGATACATCGAGGAGCGTTGGCAAAAAAAACTGAAGTAAAGCATTTAATGTGCCACAAGGAATTTACCAGTCATATTGTTTTACATACAAACATACATAACCTCACGCCTGTATTCCCCGTAAGACTAGACGGAGGTGCATTTCTGCATCTACATATTGCCAATTGTTTTAGTCCCAGATAGGCAATAGGGAGCGAAGCTATTGCTGTTTTTTGGGCACAATTCCAGACTACGTGCTGCTACAGAGAATTTACTAATCGAAAACCAGTAATACTTTATCCGACCCGGGAGTCGATCCCATGACCAAGAGATCATGGAGCACATACTTGTATCGCGAGACCACGAGGCAGTGATATTGTTTTATTTTAATTTATTTAATTAAATCAAGGATGCTGTAACATCTTAGTTCTAATCTTTAAGTGTTGTTTCATGGATATTAATGAGATTTTTTTCCATCTCACTTCCCAGAGAAAGTTAGAATTAGTTTAAAATACAATTTTAAGACTGACAAGACCATAAAATTATAATGATAGGCGATACGCAATTTTTTATTAGTTTTACAATCTTCTGAATAGATCTTCCATTTCTCATACATCTGTGCTACTAATTCTACATCCTAATTAAATTATTTTTATGCAATTTTGCTAAGTCAGCTTAATTTCCCGGCTTTACATTACGGCTACTTATACTTTTACCGGTATTTTCCCACATTCGCTATTTTAACTCTTCTCTTAAAACCCACACACATATAATCATTTTATTTTTATTATTCTCAGCCTATCGCCGTCCACTGCTGAACGAAGGTCTCCCACAGTAGATGCCAGCCATCCCGGTCTTGAGCAGCCCTCATCCATCCGCCACCTTTCTCAAGTCGTCCAACCATCGTGCTGCAGAACGTCCTACACTACGTCTGCCTAAGCGCTTATAATATAAAACATATAATCATAAGGGCATTTATTCCAAGAGCTCGTGATAAATCTATGGCATACTAAACTTCATTTCGGAATCAGTAATAAATGGATCCAAGGAAAGACAGTAAACGAGTTTGGCTCGACACACTGGCAGGTGAGCATTGTGGATTCTGTATGTGAGGCGCGTACGTTCCTAAAACTGCACTCACTTCTCAGGAAATTAAAACCGACCGAGTGAAGTGATCGAGAGTGCATTATTGGTAAATGAAACGGATTGGATCGGAACGGTGGTTTAAAATGTTCAATCTTTGTGGAGATGTCTGTAAATGTCATGGTGATATGGATAAAAATTGCTTCAATTGTGATCGCTACGCTTAATTTTGTTAGAGAGTAATTGGTATTAAAAACGATGCGTGTGCTGTCAATATCTTGTGGACATTTGGCACCATATGTTTGATTTAAGACGGTTTTTTATTTGAGGATTTCAGCATTTTTGTTCGACTTGGTCATAGCCAGGGCCGACACACGACTTCAATTGCTGGATATAGGCTTGTAATAAAAATATCCAGGTGGTCTCAGCTTGAATGTTTCAAGAGACTGTTACTCTAATGATATTAGTTGGTTCTGATTTGTAAGATATTTTAAATTTAAAACAAATTATTAAAACCTTTTGGTTAAAAGGCTTTGAAATATAAAATTTTACGAAAATACCAAAGAACACAATTTAGAACAAAGCTCTAAATATTTAGTAAGTTAAAGCAAATTTAAAAACGTACTATCAACACTACCTTTGTAACACAATATTCGAGCGCTGAAATTTGGAAAAAAGAACCCATTGTTTATTTTAACCGGCAAGTTAACCGCGATTTAATTTAAAATATATTCGCACACGGCCTTTCTTCAAATTCAATTTAAATACCAAATTTCAAAAATGCAAAGCGACGCCCAACGCGGTCGCTCTCTTTGCGAAAACATTGCGAGCTTTTTCGTGATTTAATTTTATAATTAAGTTGTTCTGCTGACCGTACAAATAAAGGTCGTCCCGCGCGGCTGTGTTTGCTGCTTAAATTTCCGTGGGCCGTTAAGGTGAATTGTGCTTGCTTTTAATCCCACTCCACGCACCCTTTCTGGTTATCGGGTTAACAAATCTGGAAATTAGAGTAAAATTCGGAATTTTTATCACATTTTTTTGCATGACTGGTGTGAAGTACCTAATCTGTCCTCGATATAGATTACAAGATGATGTAATTCCGTTTCTTCATACAAACATATTGGTTCATCATCTTTTCATTATTTATGTTACCTTTATTAAAGTAAAGTGACCAGAAAGCATTAATGGATATGTCATCATCATCATCATCATTAGTCCCATATACATACGTCCCACTGCAGGGCATGGGCAGCATCAGTTTTGTACGACTTTGCCTGGGTGCCATATTGAAAATAAGAAGAAAATTTACCTTAATTTTAATTAGTCAATCTAACTCTGTACTGCAAATTATTTAAATTGGTTTAACGATTATGAGTGAATTAAAAATAAAGTCAGTTATAAAGTTAGAATAAGGTATGAATAAGCAAATTTTGGATGTTTTAATTATTATTTCATATATTTATTTACTTATTTCCTACTTATTATTATACATATGTTTGTTTATATTTACTGAATTAGTATGAAGTACTTACTAATTCATATATTTGTATTTATTGATATTATTTATCTTTAAACATTTTGCGTACATCATTTATTTTATAATTTCAATCATTTGCATAAATTGTGACCACCCACTCTATGCTTCCGATCTCTCCAGTCCATCTAACGGTTGCCTGGAAGAAATCGCCGACAGCGATAAGGCCGCCATTTGTGACACTACCTTATTTACTTATGTTATGTTGTTTTTATTATATGGTGTACAATAAATAATATATAAATATTATGTGCTATATTATTTTTTTACATAATTAAACTGTACGTCGAGCGACTTAAACAAAAGAACAAAAAACAAACGAGATCTTACTAGGATACTTTCGATACTTTCTAGGATATTCAAGAACTTACTAGCTTGCACTTTCAGACCAGTTTATAAGCCGGTTCCAGCATTTCTTAACTGCAATAACCCTTTTAAAAATAATCTTTATGGCCAATTACTACCTTTTAACGCACAAAGAACAAAATGACAGCTCTTTTTTTGCGGCAGCATTCGTAAATTAATTTATCATATACAAAGGCGACAATCTGAGTTTTTCCCCTTTTTATGACGCTTTCGGGCCCAAATATAAAAGATTGTAATATAATGGGATAATTTATACAAATTTTTTTTTCATAATAACAGTTCTTTTCCTTATTGTTCACACGAGTTCTCTACACTATACTATATTTTAAATGTGATTTAGACGTAAAATATATTTTTAAACATGTATTTATAAAACTCTGATATCCAAGAATAGATTTAAGTTACGTCATGTTCATATGTATATTAGCATTCTTACGTAAACATACATACATAATCTCACGCCTGTAGTCCCCGAAGGGGTAGGCAGAGGTGCATTTCTGCACCCACATTTCGGCAGGTATGTATCAGTCCCACGTAATAGGGGGCGAGCCTATTGCCGTTTTTCGGGCAGATTTCCACACTCCGTGCTGTTACTGAGAATTTTCTAATGGAAAAACTCAATAACACTTTGCCCGACCCGGTAATCGAACCCAGGACCTCTAGATCGCACGGCACATACTTGTACCACGAGACCACGAGGCAGTTCTTACGTAAAGTAGGTACTAAAGTTACATTGGATGCAAAGAAGAGGATAAGGTGCTATGTTCCTGTGAGCATTCGCGTATGTGAATTCGCAAATAATACCAAACTCCGTTCTGCTATCTAATGGAAAAAGCTAGCAACACTTGGCCTAATCAAGAATTAAACCCGGTACTTTTCAATTGCCCGCACACTTATACAGCCGTTAAAGTTCCTGTGAGATCCAAAACTTCAAAGCGTGACTCAATTTCAAGACGAAACAGAAGGAATTCTAAGCAAAAGCTAATATTATAATATTGGAACAAAGAGCAAAGGAAATTACAACACAAAATTCGGCTTTCCATTCAAACTCGCGGATAAAAACCATCTGATACAAAAATAATAAAGCGGGCGGCGTCGACGTTTATATTAGCAAACAAGCATTGAAAAAAACACCCAAAATAAACTCCGGCGGCACTCAATCATAATCAATCATAGAGGGCGTGAGGGGCGCATTGTTCCCACTCTGGAAATGGGCCGTCGCCGGGTTTTGTAATGCAAAAATGCAACGAAATACTGCCGTCGCTGTTTGGCAATGAATTCGGAACTTTTAATACAGCGTGTATAAGACCGTCAACCAAAACTAAGGCAGATAATAGCTGCGGTGATTACAAACACATTGACATTAAAACACCCTGACAAAAAATAAAAATGTTTTCCTAAAAACTACATACATTAATAACTTGTGATTGTAAGGAAAACGTTTTTTTGTCGGTTTTTTTTAATGTCACGGTGTTTGTAATCACTGGCTATTGCCTGTCACACATACACACAACCACACACTTTCGCTCCTAAATTTTATTGTTTTAACGTATTCCCATTTTTTTTCATTAATAAATTTATGTAATGTTCTTAACTTGCAATTGAAATGTCAAATTATTTCAATATGTTTATTGATAAGTTATTTTTGTGGCAATAAACAAATTAATATCTAAAATATTAATGAATTATCGCAGTTTAAAGGTGAAGTAAAATGTGAAACCCTCTGCTTGCCATTCGCGGTAAAGGTATCAGTTTGTATGTTTTTTAAATGTCACATTTGATAAGTAATTTTAAATATTGATTTTTTTAAATATTACAAACCTTGTTAAGTTTCTAGTTGTAGTACTCATCTACGTTACGTTTACTCAAGAAGGTCGACTGTTCTTTGAAATTACCTGAAACAAAACAATATTGACATAAATAACTTGAAGAGATTTTTATTCTAGTACCTTCCTTAGAACACCGAACAGTATGAACAATATTATAAAGATTTTTTTCTAAAGTGGAGTTATAATCTTGAAATATTATGAAGAACTCGTAGACATGTAGGCTTTCTTATAAATATACTTTTTAACGTCAAAGACAGTTAGTTGCTCTATACTTTGGACCCCCATAGACTCGCAACCGTGAAATGTGGGTGCAGAAATGCACTTTTGCCTACCTTTTAGGGAATAAAGGCCTGAATGCGTATGTATGTATTACAATTGATTTTCACTATGGTCACTAAAAGTGGATGGCTGCAGACCGTTTTCAACATATCATTTTGGAAGTCTGGGGAGGCTTATGTCCAGCAGTGGACAATATGGGCTTGATAATAATAATGATAATGATTGTAGCTAATTGTATAAGGTCACAATATAATTGAATCGAAATAATTCCATTAAAAAGTCAACGTTAAAATTCACATTTAATACGGCGCACATTAAAATTTCGTTCATTTTCATCATAATTACAAGCCTTTTATTACTCCTCCATCTGGTATGGTAATGGCGGCACCAGTTCGCGCTACAAATTAACCTGTTTGTCCCTAGAATGAAGTTAATGCAGCATTTGCAGTTACAATTTAAAATGTATATTGTTAATGATGACTGGGAGTTGTTATACATTTTTTTTATGGAAAAAGGAGGCAAACGAGCAAGTGAGCTGATGTTAAGTGGTCAACACCGCCCATGAACACCCATAATACCAGAGGAATCATCGGTGTGTTGCCGGCCTTTGAGGAAAATATAGGCTCTCTTCTTGAAGTCCCCTAAGTTGTATCTGTTTGGAAATACCGAATAAATAATATACACTGTAGTGTGTAAAAGTCGTAATGGCCTCGAGGATTAGGCACGCGGTCGAGAATCTCGACGGTCGCAGGTTCAAACCCCAGGCACACACCTCTGACTTTTCGAAGTTATGTTTGTATTCACAATTATCAAGTACTTTAACGATGAAGGAAAACATCGTGATGAAACCTGCACCCCTAAAAAAAGTTTTTAGGAATTTCTTAGGTGTGTAGTCCGCCAACCCGCCCTAGGCCAGCGTGGTTGACTAAGACTTAACCCCTCTCAGTTGTAGAGAAGGCCCGCGCCCAGTAGTGGGACGTATATGGGCTGATGATGATGATGATGAATCTTAGAGGAAGTAACTTTTAGCAATAAGTAGTGCCAGTGATATTATCTATTATTTTTATAAGCAGATGTGAATGTCGTCCATTACTATTATCGTGAATATTATAATCATTTATATGTATGTACATAAAACATAGGTACCCTGCAGGTCTTTGAGAAGCGGTACATAAAGGTCTGAGTAGCATGGAGATGGTGCTAAGACTTTCAAGAAACAAATAAAAACGCAAACAAAATATCTCAAACACAAAATATGGCAGAAAAAATAAATTGGCGCGTCGAGAAACGGTACGGAATAAAATAAATGGCGTGGAAGCGTGAAATAATTAGTTTTTCTTTGAGAGAGATGTTACAGACGACACAATTCCCGTAATAAGGCACGCCTGGGCTCTGGCCAACATCGGCGTGTCAATTTCAAAAAAATCTCTTCTTTTTATTCATGGAGTTTTTATTATGATCTCGCTTACTACAGACTTAATCCATATCAATGAATAAAGTAAATTACAACGATCATCTGTTAGTGAGTACACAAAACTTATACCTGATTTGTTCCACATTAATGTCTAGGCTACCGTGATGGACTATGGCCTAACACGTCTCCGTTGAAGTTGAGTCCCGTGCACAGTAGGAGGATGTACATATATCATCATAAATTACATATGTATATATTCAAAATAATCGTAATCATTATAATGCATTGAGCTTGTATCTTTGCTCAGCATATCGTCGGCGAAGATAACAAAATAAAATAGAAGGTTACATTAAACTATTAAGAAATTGTCTTCCTAAGTCTTCTGGGGATATCTATCGAAGTTCCAAAAAGGATAAGATGTTTCACATACAGTCTGTCATGTTTTTGCACAAAAAACTATTCAAGAACATTATTTTATTTCAATATACGTGTCTTGCTAATGCCCACTGCTATTGTTTTCAAACAACCCCGTAAAAATCTTGTATTTAATTTTGAGACTATAACTCCTTTTCATTTCGTATAGTTTACGAGTCATAAGGTTTTAGATTCAATTTTCATTTTATTAATATGTGTACCTCTTAAGTCTCGTCTTATTTTTAATAGGTTTAAACTTTAAAGATATGGTCAACCGACACTAAGCAGGGTGTCTTCATAAAGTCCTTGTTCCACTTGGTTGTTTTAAAATCACGCCCCAAGAGCCACTTCGCTTCGCTCCATAAATTTTCACTCGTAAATAGCTCTGCTCCATAAAGCATTTAAAAACCTTTTGTATCGAATGAATGCTTTTGCCTTAATTTATTTATTGCGCTTAGGCGGATTAGGATGAAATTTCAGCATCTTTCGCCTTTAGAAATGAGTAGTAAAATATGTATGAAGTCCGCCAATGGGCACTAGGCCAGCGTTTTGGATTAAGCCCTAAAGCCTCTCAGTTGTAGAGGGGGCTCGTGCCCAGTAGTGGCACGTATATGGGCTGATGATGATGATGATACACAAAACTGTATGTAGGCGGACTTAGTGTCTGCAGCATTAACTAATAGTCTACTTTAAGGTGATGGGGTTATGAAGCACGGTTGAAGTCAAAAATAAATTATAGTATTTATAGAAATTATAGTATTTGACAGCCCCGTGGCGCAGTAGGCTAGATACCAGCTTGCGAAACGAGAGGCCGCGGGTTCGATCCCCGCACCGAGACAAATGTTTGTGTGATCCACAAGTATTTGTTTCGGGTCTGGGTGTTTGTGAGACCGAAAAGACTTGTATCTTAATGTGGGGTCAGAACTATGTATGTGACTGTTGGGTGTATTTATTTATTTATTATAGATAGACCATACATATTCATATATACATATTTATATAGCTTTCTTTGCTTCTCAACTACTGATAGTCATGTATAATATCTATAAATAGTTCACCGTTTTGAGCCTCAAATATATTCGCTCCAATCATGGATATTAATGATTGGTGTACCGCGACAAATTGTTAAAATTGCGCTATTTCAATAGAATGACAATTGCAAAGAGTTCCGTAAAATTCGCCCGGAGGCGAGGTCGCACAATGAGGTCGACAAAGAGAGAGTCCTCAAGGTCGCCACGAGGCCAGTGTTACAAGGTCCCTGCATGTAAACAAATTTGACACGATTGGGGCTCTTTGGTGTGGTTAATGAGGCGTGTATCAAATTCTCTAGCACCATGTTTTGTATGCTATTGGAGCTTAATTTAGCTTGATAATTTGGATGTTAGTGGAGTACTGTGCCCAGCAGTGGGGCGTATATAGACTGATTCAGGTATATTTTTTATTTTATTTATTCACTTACTAAGGTTACAATTGTAATAACATACAAATAAAATGCTTAATCCTTGAAAAATTAGAATTATATAATATATGTATCCTGTATACATATGTGTATGTGTATGTGTAGTGTATAAAGACCGTGATCGAAAACTAAGACAGGCAATAGCAATTATTTTTGTTCGAGATTTTTTTTAATGTCACGGTGTTTGTAATCACCACGGCCATTGCCTGTCTTAGTTTTCGATTAAGGTGTTTATACACCCTGTATGATATTATTATACCTATTTAATACATGTAATCTTCTCTCTGCAATTTCGATTTCATTGACTGTAGAATCTGGACACCAAATACTTACTATAGTGGTAATGTAATAAGAATCCAGGGATTAAATAATTCAATCCCATAGGATTAATGTTCAATATCTATTAAATTCCGCACAATTTGGATCATTAAAATTTGCTTTTAATTTAAACCTTGCCTTTAATTTAACTGCCTATAATTTTCTACTTTATACAACCTTGAGATATTTTTTATAACCAGAAGGCCGGCAAAATAATGTCCATTCACAGCAGATTTTTGTCTTTATTCCGTCTCTACGCTGTATCTATTTTGACTATGCTTATCAGGTGAGTGGTAATTTTGCTGAGCCATTAAAAAACTTTCTAGAACATTCTTCGGAATTAAAGTAATAGGTAAGTAAACAGAGCCTCGTAAGCCAGATAACAAGGTGACGGTTGTTAACCCTAAAATACACGCACATTAACTTTTACACGCGAATTAGAATAAAGTGCGTCTATAAATTATTGTCAAGTGAAGGGTTTAAGCTCGGTTTAATTTGTTGTTATGTGGCGCTGTGGAGTTATTCGCGAGGGGGGGACCTTGTATGTAAATTAATTGGACGGGTGGATTAATCGGCGAAAATTTGAAAAATGTTACGCGGGCTACAAATGAGTGGGCGAGCAACAGAGAAAAGTAAAGCCACAGGTTGGGGTAAATATAAATTCGTTTTTAATATGAATCGATGAGGTACTAAGAATCACGTAATTTACGCTGCTTTAAACGATTCAAATATATATATTTTTTTAAGGTGTACGTCTGGCTGCTGTTATTAGTGATGGCCTCGAGGTTTAGGCGCGCGGTCGAGAATCTCACCTATGACTTTTCGAAGTTATGTGTACATATTCAAAATGAATTATCACTTACTTTACCGGTGAATGAATACATCGTGAAGAAACCTGCTCACATAAAAAAAGTTTCTAGAAATTTCTTAGATGTGTAGTCCGCCACCCCGCACTCGGCCGGCGTGGTGGACTAAGGCCTAAACCCTCTCAGTTGTAGAGGAAGCCCGTGCCCAGCAGTGGGACGCATATGGGCTGATAATGATGATGTCTGGCTGCATACATCGTGTTGATTATGATGATTAAGGCAAATATTTCCATTAAAAATTACTAGCTCTGTCGCGTGGTTTCTACGGCCTTACTTTTTTATTTTTCAGCATAAAAAGTATGATTTGTGCTACTCTAAAGGATAATCTGTTTATGTAAAAAAAATTATGTTTTTTATAAAAATATTTTTGAGTTGAATGGTGGCGTTTCTACAGATTTCACTTTTAGTTTAAATGTAATAACACTTCGCCATAAACGCCAAAACAATAGTTCAACACATTATGACCTTACATCATACGCTAACGATAGTTTGACCGACCACGGGCTAAATACGATCGCATAAAAACAAATGGTGGTCAGAAATACCCCGACATTAGCCAGTTTAGGGTCAATCGGGACCGTTTAGTGGCCTCAATGTGTGGTAATGTCTTCATGTTCCGCGTTACTGCGTTCTGTTTTAAGGGTTATAATCTAGAGTGCTTCAGCGGGGTGTAAATGACCCCTTAAAGTGATGAAGGGTTAAACGTAAGTTGACAAGGTGCTTTGCTTTTATGGCTGAGAATTTGACGAAGCGATAGCCGCTTAAGGAAGTTGAGACATTATATGAAGTAAATAAATACGGAATTGTCGTGTTACTGTACATTGTATTAAGCACGAACGTCTGCTGTATGAGTAATAACTTGCATTTTCATGCGAAAGTAACTCGTGTCTATTTCATTTTCACGCCAAAACTGTTGGACCAATTTGAATGATTTTGGTATTTGACATTAGGTAGTTTTTATCCTGGAGAAATTCAGTGGTCCCGTGGGATAAGGCCGGAAACCAGTCCTAAAAACCAGCATAGTATAAAATATTATCGCGAGCTCAAACCCCAAGCACACATCTCTGACTTTTCCAAGTTACGTGTGTATTCACAATGAATTATCACGTATTTTAACGGTGAAGGAAAACATCGTGATAAAACCTGCACACCTTATAGCTCTTAGGAATTTCTTAGCTCTGTAACCCATACTAGGCCAGCGTGGTGGACTAAGGCCTAAACCCTCTCAGTTGTAGAGGAGGCCGGTGCCCAACAGTGGAACGTATATACGCTGATGGTCTATAAAGTATAAGATGACAAGTTTTCTTATTAATAGCTAATAGGGCTCAGAACAGTTGCTTTTTCACATACTCGTACTTAATCTTAGTATTATGGGTCAGAACCCATAAGACTTATGTCGTGGGTAACATAAACCAGTTTATACTACTTTACTATTAAGATTTTTATACGGCTGCACTTTGAAATGAAACAATAACACATAATTACTCCATTAACTCCATTAAATTTAAAATGTCCATCAACCCGCATTGGGCCAGCTCTAAGGCCTAGCCCCCTCTCAGCTGATGATATTGATGAAATTTATAGTAACAGTATTAACCTCGTAAGTTATATTTATTAAGTAATAACAGTTAATACCAACCCCATTAAATACTGTAGTTATTCAATAAGCAAACTTCACCCGTAAAGGATGATATATTAAATGACACTCGCAAATTTCGCTTATTAACCTTGATTCGAGCAGATGCGAGGCGAAATTTATTATTAAATTACCGCAGATATTATTAACTTTGAACGTAATGTATATTAACTAACGTATATTATTACATACTAATACAGGATGTATTCAGACCGTGATCGGAAACTAAGGCAGATAATAGTCGACAAAAAAAAACGTTTTCCTTACAACCACATCCATTTAAAACCTATGATTGTTAGGAAAACGTGAAAATTTTATTTTTTTTGTCGGGATTTTTTTTTACGCCAATGGGTTTGTAATCACCGTCACTATTACCTGCCTTAGTTTCCGATCACGGTCTGAATACGGTCTGTATAATAATTATAGCAAGAGTTATGTGTGTATACACAATGAATTATCAAATACTTAACGATGATGGATAACATCGTGAAGAAACCTGCATAGGCCAGCATAATGGACTAACCCCCACTCAATTTTAGACGCCAGTCAACGTCACTCAATTTTAGGCTACGTATTGTCTACGGAAAATATAATTTTTAAATTATGCTCCGTTTTCTTCCTGTGAAATCTTTTAAAAAGTTCTCGCGCCTATTTCTTGAGTCCATAAGGCACTTATTCTAGAAACGGAATCTTCGCGCGTCTCACATTAGCGACGCAGACAGTAATAACAATTGATTCGAACATAACTTACTTAACTCCCGAGTTACGATTACAATGTTACTGTCGCTCTTTAATTGTCCAATTAAACGCAGAATGGGATTCGTATTTACGAGTTTCGAATTGTTGTTAATGCCGGTACAATGTCTGGGAATTTTCCTGAAAGACACAAAATGTTAACGGTGTAGAAGTCCTAATCGATTTTGTTTAAAGGATGAAGATGGCAAAATTGAGAAGTAATTTTATTTTTCTCAGACGGACATCTGACCTGGTGTGGTGTATTGGACGAAAGCCCATCCCAGGTGGCTTGGAATTTATATGGCCAAAAAAAGCATATAGCCATAAAAAAATATACTGGTAAAAAACCGCACAACAGTTGAATGATTCCTACTCGTTTTCTTTAAGATATTAGATCTTTAATTGTATATGTGAGAACGTTTTTATTACGCTATCACGCCTAAACTGTTGAACAAACTTTCATGAATTTTGCAGAGGTAGAAGGAAGACTATATAGCCTCCTTTTTGTTACAAAAATTACAAATTGACAAAAGAAGGTAGGTTAACAAAGTTTAAAAATCCTTGACGATACTTTGAGAGCAGCTCGCAGTAGTGTGTAGGAAATTTCCGTCTCTGAAACGACGATGAAATCCTTAACGTTGTGCCGGGCTGGTGGCGTGCACACGACACCCTGGGGCATGTAGAGTGCTCACACTGCACCAGCAAAGCCTTGGGATTTAGATATTTACTTTACTACGTATCTTTACTATATATATTGTCAAATATATATAACGTAAAACCATATACTGAGAGATACGTCATCGCTCTTGCATAAACAAGAATGACTCACGGGCGACCGCCCCTCTGCGGTGTCGATTGCGCCCACTATTCGTCTAAAAAAGGCCGCCCGCTGCAGCGGAGTGAGGCATTCATCGGTCTACGCGCGGACAGCAAACATCCGATTTATTGGGAAATAAAAGGAACTTTGATTGAAGTTGGTTGTTAAAATTACTTCTCAAAATGGATCCTCCAGTAATAACGATGTCACTGATATTCATAACGATACAGGGCTATCTGCCTCGTCAGTAATTGTGAAAGTTTACTAAAGAAAACTCAAAGTATGAGTTATCGCCATAAACCAAAAGTTGTGACGTCGGCAATGTGACATCACACATCTTAAAGACACTTCAAAGCCTCACCTGCTCCGACATATACTAATATCATAGCAATAGGAGAGGCCTATGTCCAACAGTGGACGTGATAAGCGCTGTTGATGATGATGATGATACTAATATCGTAAGTTATATCGTCAGTAAGTCGCTGGGCTACATTAGATAATTATAGGAACGGATGTAGGTGGGATCATAAGAAAGGAAATACTGCTTATTTTTATAAATCATTCTCATGCTTAGCTGGGCTTCAACGCTAGTATTATGTATAGGGTTATGTTCTTGATTAAGAACATTTCTATCATAAGTTTTCAAAGTTATTTTGTACACTAGTTTTAGATAAAATAAATAATTTCGGCGCCTTCCTAATGCATTTCTTGTTTTTTTGACAGCCCCGTGGCGCAGTTGGCTAGGTACCAGCTTGCGAAACGAGAGGCCGCGGGTTCGATCCCCGCACTGAGACAAATGTTTGTGTGATCCACAAGTATTTGTTTCGGGTCTGGGTGTTTGTGAGACCGAAAAGTCTCTCGTAGTTTCTGATACCCACGACACAAGACTTGTATCTTAGTGTGGAGTCAGAACTATGTATGTGACTGTTGGGTGTATTAATTATTTTTTTGTTTTTGGGAAGCTAATTAAAATGGTTGCTTGTGTTATTAAGCATAATTCATTAAATAACCAGTAGACACCAGAACGGTGCCTCCAAAACCACTGGTCTAGAAATATTTGTAGATGACACAAATAGATGACACGGAGGTCAAACTAGTAGCATTTCTACATTTAAACTCACCGCAAAATGAAATAAAAAAATGTTTTACTAAAATAATTGTTTTTGCCACGAATTAAATAAGAAATTATAAACTTGAAATAACAATCTCTGACATACATAGCGCTGCGAATGTACCAAGAAGAATTTCCACTTTAAACGGGAAGAGACGGCTGCCCTACTGTGTCTGTGACGTGACCTTGCGTTATCTAGATGTAATATAACGTGCAATCCACTAACACTACACACAGAATTAAAAATGTGGCCACACTTATTATTTTAAGCTATTTTCCGAGTTAAACGGGCGCCACTTAAGTACTATAGTGATATTTATGACCTAAATTAACTTAAGGTTATGGAATGTTTTTGAAGTGGTCTAGTTAAACTAGTGTGGGCGATCTACAGGTCCTAAGTTCGATTCCTATTTTAGGTAAAGTGTGAAAAAAGGTATTGAGTAGTTCCATTATGAAATGCGAATCTAACACGAAGTATGGAAATAAGATTAAAAAAAGATCCACAAAAGGCTCGCTCCTTTTAATGTTGTACTTAAAACATAGTTGGCAAAATATGGGTGCAGAAGTGCACCTCTTTCCCTTTGGGGGAACAGCCACAAATTTTGATTGACGTGTACTTGCTTAGTCAGGGCTTAAGTTAGGGCGCGTGGAGTTAGCAGCTTGGCTCTTCATGAAATTTGAAAACTTTTTGACAGCGCAAGTCATAGGTCTTGTCTTGGTAACGTTTTAGATGAAAATGAAAATGTTATGAGATAAAAGCACCTTTTAATACATCTAAAATCGTTCACTAGTTTTAATGTATCAAATAACCAAGTATTTGTCTTTTGGACTTAATAAACCTACTAAAGTTTCCAAGTTGTATTCACGAGACTAGCTAATATCATTGTCAATCGAGTAACATCAGTGCGAATTCCGAGGTTGCTCTAATTGGCGTCAAACACAGTTTAGTTCGGCTGAACGATTGCAGCCTGTTCTAGTTTCGGGCAAACAGCACTACTAGCTTCAATATCAAGCTTAATGTTTCGTGCAATGTTTCGCGCAAGTCACGTATCGGAGCTCTAATGAACCGCCAGATATGAGCTCCTATTATGAACGAATACGGGCGGTTGGGGTTATGTTATAATAAGAGGCATAAGGTTATAAAGTGTCCTTTTGGGGAAATTGGGGAGAAATAAGAACTGGTGAAACTTTTTATTTTTAATGTCATGACATTAACAACACCGCACCTGATAGTAAGCACGATGCTGTCCAAATAGAGCATCAAGTGACGAAAGACACATCTCTCGTCACTCGTGATACCCTCATGCTGGTCTGCTGAGATGCTTTAAAAAAATCCCAACAAAAAATAAAAATAAATATATTTTCCTAACAAGTTGTAAAACGTATCACCGTGGCTATTGCCTGTCTTACTTTTCGATCACGGTTTTTTTACACCCTGTATTTCACACAATTAAAATAACAAGATCACAGCAACAAGATCTGTTTAAGAATAAATGTATAATTATAAAAAAAAGAAAACATGATATTATAATTATCGGTGACATTTTATCACGAGCACGACATTTAGAGGTTTGCATATGCTTAATTTGGGAATCCGTGATCCCCTAGTAAATTGAAATTATTTAACCCAACCAAGTTTAAGTGGCCCTTTACATAAAGACCGCGGATTTCGGGTGTTTACAATTCAATTTGGCAGCGTTATACCATAAATCCGTACACACCCTTTATATTTAATTGGGGAATTTTTCCTAAAATCTCCATCTACATTGAACTAAAGCTCGTTACCTGTAAACATTCAGGGTAAACGTACAATTTGGCAAGCACATACGTATCAGAAACTTTTGCGAATATACGCCCGGGTCCGTACTACGTTCCGCACGTGATTCTAATAGAAAGTGCGCAAGTTACTACAATGAACGCGTCAATGACTTGCCGCAGTAATGTGCCCTTTTATTCGCGCCCTACCTTTTGTTTTTCTTAATAAGTGATGTGGAAAATTGTTTAGGTACCTTATGTGCGACGACGGTGTTGGAATTTTAATATTCTGTAGCACTTATTTCATTCGAATAAAGAAAAAAAAAGTACCTACATACATACATAACCTCACGCCTGTATTTCCCGAAGGGGTAGGCAGAGATACATTTCTGTACCCACATTTTGCCAGGTATGTATGCCTATTGCCGTTTTTCGGGCACAATTCCAGACTCCGTGCTGTTACTGAGAATATCATAATGGAAAACCACGATAACTCTTGGCCCGACCTGGGAATCGAACCCAGGACCTCTAGATCGCACGGCACATACCTACTTATGCCGCTAAACCACGAGACAGTCGAAACTTTGTGAAATACCGAAGTAAATGTTTTAGTTTTAAATTCTTCATAGCAGCACGAAAATGTGTCCGAATTCCGCTCATCCTTCTTATGTGGTAATAAAACGTTGCTATTGAAATGTAAGTGCCGGTATATTACCTCTGCCTACTTTAAGGAGGTATGGGCTTCAATGTACGAGTAAATTTCCTTTTTTAATCGAAAATGCTGATGATAATTGTCGCTTAAATAAGTAGGGAAGTACCGCCACTGGGATTCGGCATAATATGCTCGTATGCCTTGAATTTACGAGCAGTTATTAGTATTTCCATAGATGCCCAAACTCCCAGCTTACCTTTCAAAATTTCGAGAAATAATCTTTAAGCTTTAAATCTTTTTTTAACCAAATAAATTTATTTATTTATTTATTTAAAAACTTTATACACAGAACTGTATATAGGCGGACTTAATGCCTGCGGCATTCTCTAACAGTCTACCTTAAGGTGGTGGAGAGATGCAGCATGGTTGGTGTAAAAATAATATATAAAAATTTCAAATATGAATGAGAACATTCTGACCCCCCAATAAACAATTATAAACTAGACATTACGCAATTAACGTGTAACACTTTTGGGCTTTTATGGAAGTACCGCCCCTGCTGAATCCATCAGTTTGGGATATGATGAGGTAAAAGTAGTGTTATTAATATCCCTTGTTGACCAAGGAACTAACTAATACAACAATATATTGGCTAATTGATTTAAAGTGGTGTTTGCAAATTATATTAGGGCCGCATGCAATCTAATTACCATTAAATTATTGTGCATAATTAGCCAAATAATTACCATTAACGAAATTATTACAGCCTTAATGACGTGTATGTTTACTTTGTATATACAACTAAAGGTTCTAATGGCCAAATGAATTAATACACGTAGTACCATTGGAGACTTTTATCCAAGTTTTACAAGTATTGCATACTATATCAGCCCATATACGTCCCACTGCTGGGCACGGGTCTCCTCTAAAACTGAGAGTGTTTAGGCCTTAGTACACCACGTACTCGTGCGGATTGGCGGACAACACACTTAATAAATTCCTAAGAACTTTTAGGTGTGCAGGTTTCCTCACGATGTTTTCCTTCACCACCTTGCTATTATTATAATAATTTATCAAGCCCCGGATATTTTATATTAGCGGGTAACTTTAAGAGTACAACAGACTCAAGTAGAAATCACTTATTATTGTGTAGGAATTAAAGGTCCATGGTGTCCTTTACAATGCTTTCCTTGACCGTTACAGACAATGCGTCAAGTCCTTTACTTATGAAGAATATTAAAATCATTAGCACATCCGAAAAACGCATTAAGATAATTCAACAAAAACGTTTTATTGCTTAAAAACCTATTCTGTATCGTAAAGTCGATTGTAGTTAAAGACAACATCGAACATCTCGCTATCGACATGTATTTTATTCCACAACATCTTGTATTAACGGGCTGTCATTAACGAAGCGACACCTTAAAAAGCGATCTATAACTCCCATCGGATACGTTTTAAAAAATAATCAGGGAGGAATTTGAATAAGGTCGAAAGGTAGATCGTTTCTTGAATACAGTAGCGCTGAGCGTGCTCCGCCTGGGACGTATTCAATAGATTGGAGTGTGGGTCTTGTGGCCCTCTACCAATTAAATAAAACATCTTCATCACAGTAGCCCGTTTCATTCATTTTGTATGCAATAGCTACGAAGGTTAGCTAAGTTTACGATTCCCCAATTAAATTATTAATACGGCGGTGACCTTCACTTTCGCCTACACATTAATTAGAGTATAGTCATTATTTGCCTTTCTCTAGAGGAATATTTACATATGTAATCCTAAAACATTACGGACTTTTAAACATGTACCGTGCGTAAAATTACAATAATATGACATACTCGTATATTTACGTTCTATTAAAAGGCTCAGTAACTGCCTAATATAATGACAATAATAATTTATTTATTTCAAACAGATTAAGTTTTACACTATTCACAAATTTCTATATTACGTCTAAAGATTTGTGTGTGTACTGAAAAGATCAAGCAGATGAATTAAGGTCACCACACTAAGCTTAGCTTGTGTCGCAGTGTTCTATGTTTGTAGAAAAATAACTCTTCAAAATTCACTGTGAAACTATAGGACACATCTCTCATATAAATTCAAACACGTCGATAAAAAATCGCCCCCACGTTGCTCCTGAGTACATCCGCCATCCGACATTCGAACGTTTCCATAACGGTAATGGATCGAGAATCGCTTTTCGATACTTAACAGAATAAGCATGTCGATTAAGATAGGCGCGTCGGTTAATATTTACGTACGCGTTTAACACGCTGTCGAAATATCGATTAGCCTTCGGGTAATTTGTTTTTGGTGGAATTACTGTTTATGACGTCATTATGGGGGGCGGTGCTGAGATATTGTTATGTGGGATCTAACAGTTTATGTAAGGGGTTTTGGGTAAATTGATTTTGCGCTGAGATTGTTTTCGCTTTTGAAGGGTAAGAAGTAGTCTGTAATCGTAGTTATTTTGCTCTTGCATACTCTATTAAACCTATTTGTAGGTCTAAATTTGTCCCGCGGCACAGGTTATGCCGTGCGGTTCCTGAGTCGGACAAGATGTAATTATCAGTAGCATCGCGGAGTCTGTAATTATGCCCAAAAAACGGCAATAGGCTCGCCTATTCGTGGACCTGATCTGGACATACCTGTCGAAATTTGGGTGCAGAAATGCACCTCTACCTACCCTTCGAGGAATACAGGCGTGAGGTTATGTAAGTGAATACATAACGTATGTACGTATGAAATTTGTAAATAATGTATGTATGTATGTAGTATGTATGTTCTAAATTGTGTGGTAGCTGAGGACAAAAATAAGCAGTGATGGCCTCGAGGTTTAGGCGCGCGGTCGAGAATTTCGGCGGTCGCAGGTTCAAACCCCAGGCAATATTCACAATGAATTATCACTTGCTTTAACGGTGAAGGAAAACATCGTGATAAAACCTGCACACCTAAAAAGTTCTTAGGAATTTCTTAGGTGTGTAGTCCGCCAATCCGCACTAGGCCAGCGTGGTGGACTAAGGCCTAAACCCTCTCAGTTGTAGAGGAGGCCCGTGCCCAGCAGTGGGACGTAGTTGGGCTGATGATGATGAGGACAAAAATACGAAAACGTTAGCCAATTGCATTATGAGTGTCCGTCGGAGTTTGATCAAATCAAATTCCCCGCTTATTTCGGCACCGTCCCGGCAACTTTTTGCGCGTGATGAAGTTTATCGTTGTCTCTCGAGATCTTCGTGTTTTTCCGGGACAAAAGTAATTTATTACATCGTAAACTAGTTGCAGGCACGTTTTTATCTTCGGTATTTGTTAAGGGCGACGGGTGTGTGTGATTCAGGTCATCCTATTTATATTTGGGTTAATGGAATTTTTATATACCTTTCTTTGTATCGAATGCTTAGAAATTTATGTGTTTTTCGTTAGATTTCCATGTTGGAGTACTCCCTTCTTATGTATTTACTCTACACTACACTACTTACATCAGTTCATATACGCCTCACTGTTGGGCACGGGTCTCTACAATAGAGAGGTTAGGCCTTAGTCCACCAGGTTGGCTTCGTGCGAGTTGGCAGGTTATTCGCTTAATCGAATCTTTGTAGAAAGCTCTTAGATGTCTAGGGTTCCTCATGGCGCGGCGTGTCCCTTCACTGGCAAGGTACGGAATAATATAAGTACAGTGAATCTAACTTCGAAAGCTCCGAGGCGTGTGACTGAGGTTTGAATCCCGGACTGACTTTATTCTCGATCGCCTGCTTAACTCCAGGCCATTAAGTTTCTTATTTAACTTACTCTTACTTATACTTTAAATAGAGTCAAATTATTTATACTGAGATTAGATTATTTGATTCGAGGACTCGGTGACAGAAACTCCACGGGATGTGCTTTCTGGCGCAATTACGCTTTACGCGAGTCAAACCGTGGTGCAAAGCTAGTTCTACACATCTGGTTCTGATTTAGTGTCTTAAGAAGCCTTATTCGTTCAAATTGTAAACGTCAATATAGTCTAAACGCTAAAAGGAAATGTTGTTCGATTGATAACCGCTAAGAAAATGCACTTTGAGGAACATATATGTATACTTCATCAGCAACTAACATTCCGATGTATAAAATGCATACTTAGTTGTATATAAATATGATTCTTATATTCCAATATAAAGTGGGTCAAAAGTCGAATTACGTATATTTCTTCGTTTAAGTACAGCGATATTTGGAATTTGAATTGCGCAAATCCAGAGCCACTCAGAGAATAAAATTTTAAAAAATCTGACCAACATTCGCACGTGAGCTTAACAAGCGAGTGAAAAATCGACGACCCCAAACTCTCAATAAATCCACCGCTCAGTTCCCAAAGCAAATAACCCAATATAAAACTAGTGGGAACTTTTCACTTTTATTAATCATTTTCTTTGCCGCGCATGCGTCAGGGGTGCCACCTGGCCACAAATCAAAAGCCCGGAAGTGCCGAGTGTCAGCCCTAACACGAGATAAGGCTCCGGAGGTAAGTCCGAGCGACTTATTTTTCTAGCGCAAGTATGAAGTCTTACTGTCAGCGGCTGTATAGGAAAATTAATGAAAATATTTTAAATCCTTTTAGCGAAATTGCGTGAAATTAATTTTGTTTCATGTCAATTACTTTTTTATTTCGACGGCCCCGTGGCGCAGTTGCGCAAACATGCGAATGAGAGGCCGCGGGTTCGATCCCCGCACCTTGTTTGTTTCGGGTCTAGGTGTTTGTGAGAACGAAAAGTCTCGTCGTTTCTGACACCCACGACACAAGACTTGTGTCTCAATGTGGGGTCAAAACTACGCATGTGTCTGTTGGGTTTATTTATTTCT
Organism: Hemaris fuciformis; assembly: GCA_907164795.1. Lineage (NCBI taxonomy): Eukaryota > Metazoa > Arthropoda > Insecta > Lepidoptera > Sphingidae > Hemaris > Hemaris fuciformis. The sequence goes on from OU015452.1 coordinate 3,304,289, forward strand.
TTTTTATGTTTATAATAATTTGCTCACTTTTAAAAAAAATCGACTAATACAAAAAATAAACATGTGTGCAATTCACACGTGGTAGAAGTGAAAACGTCAAAAATTTGAGTTTCAAGATAAAGAAAAAAATATGGCTGCGTTCTTTACAATATTATATAGTGGCCAAGTATATTAACAGTAAAACCTTTACTAAAATGTGTGTCTCTTTTCACTGTCGCTTTCTTTTTTTTTTCGTTTCATCGACTTACAAATCACAACGAAAGTATTGATGCAGTGATTACGTTACATCTTGATAAGTAACAAGACGATGCTAAAGAAGTTTTCACTTAAAAAATATTATTCATACAGTGATTACGTTACATCTCAAAAAGTAACAAGACTCTAGACTTGTTTTCATTTTTATATTACACATACAAAACTAAAGTCACTGGTCGGTGGCTTACGATTCTCAACGCTGTCACAGCGACCGCACCTCATATCCCCGAGCTTATAATAGTTTTTCCCATTTCTATTGTTCGATGGCGCCAACTGAAATATACGTGATACATATACGCTCTTCACTTAAGGAAAGTCGTCGTGTGTCCCATTGTCACTGCATTCGATATTAAAGACCGCTTTTAGTCATAATAAATTGTGTCTGCCATTTATAGAACCTTTTATGATAATGGATTAAGCTCGTTCGATTATATTAAACTGAAGTAAAATGCTGGCCGTATTCTATTAATTCGATATCATCATCATCATCAGCCCATATACGTCCCACAGCTGGGCACGGGCCTCCTCTACAACTGAGAGGGTTTAAGCCTTAATCTACCACACTTGCCTAGTGCGGATTGGCGGACTATACACCTAAGAAATTTTAGGTGTGTAGGTTTCCTCACGATGTTATCCTTCACCGTTAAAGTAAGTGATGATTCATTGTGAATACACACATAACTTCTAAAAGTCGGAGGTGTGTGCCTAGGGTTTGAATCTGCGACCGCCGAGATTCCCGGCCGCGCGCATAAACCTCGAGGTCATCAATATTTACCATCCTATAACACATTCAGGTAATAAATTAAATTTTCATTCTCATTAGTTTGAATTGGTGACCTGTAAAATCTTGGTCGACTCAATATTTTTATAAACGCAACCGCATAAATAAAAGTTAAGTATTCCTGAGAATTTTCTAATGGAATAGCCAATGGCACTTTGTCGAAGCAGAAATCGATCGCGTGGTGTATTACGCCGTACCGTATAGCGAAAAATATATATTACATTTAAATATAGTTTACATATATCGATACATATAAAACTGAGATTTACACGTAGAGGAGGCTCGAGGAAATTTAGACATTTCTTCATACTTCATACTTCGATACCCGGGTCAGGCGGCATAATTGAGTTTATTTTATCAAAATTGGCGCAGTAATCTGAACGTGAAGATGTTACAAACATACATACCATTAACCATATAGTGTGATTAGTTACCTACTTATAAATACTATAATAATTATAGACTACTTCGTGGTCTCTCGGTATAAGTGTGTCACGTGCGATCTAGACGTCTCGTCTCGGGTTCAACGCCCGTCTCGAGCAGTTATTAAGTTTTTTTTATTAAAAAAGTCTCAGTAACAACACCGAGTCTGGAAATGCGTCTCAAAAACCCGTATTAGCCCCAGCCCCCCACCCCTCATTAAGTGGGACGAAAGACAATAGGCGAAATGGCGGTGAAGAAATGCACTTCCGTCCACCCTACGTAGAATGCAGGTGTGAAGTGCGTATGTACATATGTGATTCATTTTAATAAAACGCGTAGTTAACTATAAAGCTGTCGTAACTATAGGGTGCGTGACCCGTCCAAGGTCACATCGCAATGAGTCTCATAAGGTCAACGTATACTTTAATTATTGTTGCCATTTGAATAGAATTCGGAAGGTCACCGGCCATATTCTTTGTCTGTTCACGCCCTGTTGCTTGGAAATAATGTTTAAATCTATTTTCATGAGTTAAAGTAGTCGCAAGTTAAAAATAAGCATACTCTGCCCCGTGGTTTCACTCACGTCCAATTAGATTGCTTAATACAAACATTGGATATGGCTTTCAGAGTAAAAAAATCCTCTAAAGCGATCTTATAGTCCATCAGCTTTACTCAAAATATAATATTCTACCCTTATATAAAACTTGACTGAAAGCAGTGATGGCCTCGAGGTTTAGGCGCGCGGTCGGGAATTTCGGCGGTCGCAGGTTCAAACCCCAGGCACACACCTCTGACTTTTCGAAGTTATGTGTGTATTCACAATGAATCATCACTTGCTTTAACGGCGAAGGAAAACATCGTGATGAAACCTGCACACCTAAAAGTTCTTAGGAATTTCTTAGGTGTGTAGTCCGCCAACCCGCACTAGGCCAGCGTGGTGGACTAAGGCCTGAACCCTCTCAGTTGTAGAGGAGGCCCGTGCCCAGCAGTGGGACGTATATGGGCTGATGATGATATAAAACTTAGTCCTAAACTTCATCATCAGCTCATATATATACTATGTCTCACTTCTGGGCACGGGCTTCGTCTACAACTGAGAGGGCCTTAGTCCACCACTCTGGCCTGGTGCTAAGAAATTTCTAAGAAACTTCTAAGTCCTAAACTTAGTCACGACCTATCCCAACGCTCTTATACAATTAAACACTTATAGTTACTTCTATTATAGTACTGTTTTCTCTTTTATAAGATAAAAAATAAAATTAAACAGATAATATTATAATTCCAAAGGCACAAAGTTATGGCGACAGTCGCGTGACACTCCTCAGTTAAGTGAGTGCACTAGAGTGAAGCCCCGTCCGGTGGTCAGCGCCCCTCTTAACCTGAGCAGCGGTTCTCAACTTTAATGCATGTTTGTTTAATGTTAACGCTCCGGATGGAAATGGCTTTGAGGGAAAACTGAGTTAGAGGTTGAGGGAGCGTTTGTTTTGCAAAGTGCTTGACGACTTTCTTCCTTTTAGATATTAGGGCGGGGAAAGGTCAAGACTTTGTATATGAGAATTTCAAAATCAATCCAGATCGGATTATAAATAGTTTAAAACAGTATATCGGCAAATAAAAACCAATTTACCCGTTTAAAGTAGAAATGTAAGCGCCTTTTTTATTTGTCAAAATTGATTTTATCCAATTTTTTGAGAGAAGTTTTTGAAAAATTCTACGCCAAATTTTGTTTCGAGTGGACTTTTACGTAGCGCAACGGAAAAAAAGCTTAAATTTTGTTCAATTTTCAGAAAATTAGTACACGTTAAAATAAGTTGATCAGTAATAAACTGCATGAACACTGTAATGGCAAGTAAAACATATGACGTTATTACAACAGAGGCAAAATATTCGCAGTCACTGAAGCATAACTCCGGCATATGGCATGGTATATCGTTTTACTAAACCCGTGTGAACCAAGTTTTGCAATGTTTTAGACTATCGCAATTTTATATTGTATTAACGCATACATACATACATAACCTCACGCCTGTATTCCCCGAAGGGGTAGGCAGAGGTGCATTTCGCCAGGTACGTATCAGTCCCACGTAATAGGGGGCGAGCCTATTGCTGTTTTTCGGGCACGATTCCAGACTCCGTGCTGTTACTGAGAATTTCCTAATGGAAAAACCCAATAACACTTCGCCCGACCCGGGAATCGAACCCAGGACCTCTAGATTGCACGGCACATCTTTGTGCCGCGAGACCACGAGGCAGTGTATGAATGCGTGTATTCTTTTTATAAGACAATAAAAACTTTAGTTATTAATCAAAGTAAGTGAAATTACAAATTAATTAATAAATTTTCATCCATCAAGAAAGGCACGAGCAATCCATTGATATTAAAATAATTGAGTTGTAAGTTTTCACAAAGAAATAATAATTGTAATAAATTTTACTCACACCCGAGGCATCCGCTTATAAGGGGCCAACGCTTACCTGAAATCAAGAATTATGTAAATAAGTAAATGTAATCTATACTCGTATTTATATGGGTCTCTGGAACTTAAGAACCTAATCAAACAGCAAATTTCAATCTTCTTAAATCTCAAAAGTTTATTTTCGAGTCAGATATATTTGAATACATAAGTTGGAGATCTTTTTAAGAAACAGAAGGAGGGTAATTTTTAAAAATTTCTGGCTATTCAATCGAAAATGATATTTAACGAAGTGATCCTTATTTACGCCCTCCACGAAATAGGAAAGACAATAGTTAGGAGTCGAGGAAAGCAATCTTTGCATTATCATAATAATTTAATTATTATTTCATTCGAATTAAAAAACCTAAAGAGTATCAAAACAAAGAAGGATTCATAACCAGTAAATGAAATCACGATCCGGAAGAACCGCTATCAGCACAAATTAATGACAAACGATAATCAACACGATTGTAAAATTCGAGTGGAATTGTTGAATTGTAAAACGTCGAACACGTAAAATGGCCGGGCAATCAGCAAGCCATTTGCGAGCGGAAATAAATTCTCGCATCGTTTGCTCGCTTCGAGCACCCTGTATAAATAATATTAATAGAGCGTGCGTAGTGTGCGACGTTGCTGCAAATTCGCCATTAATTTCAATAAAGACTTGTTTTGATTTTAATCACTCGCAACCGATTCGTCATGGCTAATAACTTGTGGAACTTGTAAGTACTCGTGTATTAGTGTCATTGAATGCGGTGATGAATCGGAAACGTTTTTGATCTTGGAAACCATGAATCGCCCATCAAGTGGAAGGGAAGAAAGGAGGGTCCGAACCCTCTCTAGCCATCTCACGATCTATAACCGTAGATAGATACGAAAGGTCAGTCTAATACCTGCATTATTGGCGGTAGTAGTAAATGCTAAAATGAGGACACATCTGTGAACTCTGAAAATAAATTTATTGATGACTAAGTATCAATTTTGGACGAAAGCATTTTAACGATAGTATGAGTACATAGTAAGCCACGTTAAAGCATAAATATAAAATATTGCCATTTAAGAACCATTGCGGCTACAAATGTTATTTATTATTATTACAATTAATCTCTGTCTTAATAGCGTATTCATTTGATTTGGTCTTGACATTTTGGCAAAATCAAAATGTCAGGAGACTAAAGAAGTCATTGAAAGTCTAAACGAGGCAGACATGTAAGATATATGAATTGCTGTACACCTACAACTAATTATTATGAACGTAATGTATATAACATCAAAAGTCACGTTAAATTTATGTAGAAAATTGTTAGACCAAACATGCCACGACCGACTCAGCAAAATTTGTTGCAAAAATGCGTTTCGTAGCCGTCAAATTTTAAGGAATAAGAGAAGGAGGATAGTTGGCACAGAAAGGAACTATTTGGTTTTACCACCTTGGATTTTTTTTAGTCAAAGGCTTCTCAGAGCTCACTACTCTAAAATTTAAATGTCCTATTTTTTATTTTATTTTTATTATATTTATGTATGTGTATGTATATAGTATGTTTTTATATATGTATGTATGTATATGTATTTGCAATTTATATATTATTTATATGTATTTTTCCACAACAACTGCCACAACTACAACTTTTCATTCCGGTACCATGGGTTGTCTGGAAGAAATCGCAGCTAGCGATAAGACCGCCTGTTGTAGCTATATAGATTATTAGTTCTTCTCATAGTTGCTTGTTATTTATGTTACATTAAGTTAAGTTAGTTATTTATGATATATTAAGTTAAGTATATTATAGTGTACAAAAAAGTATAATAAATAAAATAAATAAATAAAGTAGTTTGTTAGATGTTTGAGAGTAGTCTTACAGCTTAGCTAACATACTCCTATATCAATTATGATGACGTAACAATTTTTGGTTCAATCAAAATTATTATTGGAACATCAACAACCTACTCGCATTCTAGAAGCAATGTTGTGGTTAAATCGGACTATAAAAAAAATACTATGAATATTTCCCATCTTTCAAATAAAAGTGATTATTTTTATACAGATGGCGCAGATTGAAAGGCAGCAAAAATAGCTTAGTAAGATGAGATGAATAAATTAGTAATGTTAAATTAAACAAGTCGTGATGGCCTCGAGGTTTGGGCACGCGGTCGAAAATCTCGACGGTCGCGGGTTCAAACCCCAGGCACACACCTTTGACTTTTCGAAGTTATGTGTGTATTCACAATGAATTATCACGTACTTTAACGGTGAAGGAAAACATCGTGACGAAACCTGCACACCTAAAAAAGGTCTTAGGAATTTCTTAGGTGTGTAGTCCGCCAACCCGCACTAGGCCAGCGTGGTGGACTAAGGCCTAAACCCTCTCGATGGTAGAGGAGGTCCGTGCCCAGCAGTGGGACGTATATGGGCTGATGATAAAAACAATGCGGCGACGCGATACTGTGTGCTCCGTCGACAAAGTGAGCAAAAACATCCTACAAAATGCTTTGGGTAAGAAAATCTCAACTTTATACACAAGACAGTCGTGGGGGAAATAACGTGAATCCCATAAATAACGTCCAATATGAAAATATTGCAATGGTAACAGACATCGAAAAAGGGATGAGTCCATTACCGAACATCTGGTACTGCTGAGTACAAGTGGGATCGATAGGAATTCAATAAAATTAAAGATTCAGGAAGCGTGTCTGGGGAAAGCTTGGGGGATATGCGTGGTGCAAGTCACAAGAACGTGTATCACCATGGTAGACGGTATACAATTGTTGCGGAGGGTCCCTATAACTCTTAACCAATCGATTAGAATACTTTGGAGATTGAAGTACTAAAAACTATTTCAGATCTTTTAAATTGCGTTCCTCTTCAATGTTCTCGGCTTGTAAATAGATGAGATGGACTCAGTGATACTGAGTTTGCGTTACATCATAATGAAATATGAATTCTAAAAGCTTTTGTTAGTTATCGGTATAATTGAGTTATAGTTGAATTCCTACTGTTATTAAAGATAAAGATTAAAATTTTCAAATGAGATAAACGACAACCCGTTTAATCATCATGGTGGACTGAGACCTTAACCTAACAGTTGTAGAGGAGGCCTGTGCCCAGCAGTAAAACGTATATGGACTGATGATGATGAGATAAACTTTAATGAATGCACTGCAAAATATATAAACTAAAGTAACAAGCAATACTGCTTATGCAGTGATGGCCACGAGGTTTAGGCGCGCGGTCGAGAATTTCGACGGTCGCAGGTTCAAACCCCAGGCACACACCTCTGACTTTTCGAAGTTATGTGTGTATTCACAATGAATTATCACTTGCTTTAGTGGTGAAGGAAAACATCGTGATAAAACCTGCACACCTAAATGGTCTTAGGAATTTCTTAGGTTTGTAGTCCGCCAACCCGCACTAGGCCAGCGTGGTGGACTAAGGTTTAAATCCTCTCAGTTGTAGAGGAGGCCCGTGCCCAGCAGTGGGACGTATTTGGGCTGATAATGATTATGAACAAGCAATACAAGAATGTTGAATATACGAATTACATTAATTGCGGCCGTAAAAAAGAATTAGTATGCAAACTAAGACATAAACTCTACTAGCCACTGCGTAAAAGTAGAAACGTTCGGATTTAATTAAATTTCGCGCGATAAATCCATCAGCTTTCTTTTATTTGAAAAATGTTTCCTACAGCAATGAGAATTGTTTTTACATAACAAACGTTATTGCGAATTCCTTTTTATATTTTTTAATAACGGATAGCTATATCATTAGTCATCATCATTATATGGGCCGGGCACATAGCGCGGAGAACCGATGACCGATGGGGCCAAAAGGTTCTCGAGTGGAGGCCACGTACCGGAAAGCGCAGCGTAGGACGTCCACCCACAAGATGGTCCGACGACCTGGTGAAGGTCGCGGGTCGTCGCTGGATTCAGGCTGCCTCCAACAGGTCACTATGGAAGTCATTGGGGGAGGCCTATGTTCAGCAGTGGACTTTTTAGGCTGATGATGATGATGATATCATTAGTAATTTTAATTACATTTTCCTTTTATTCCTCAATTGGTTGGGCTCTTTTCGGCCGGGCTTATTTATATGTAAAAAACTAGCCGATGTAAGAGACAATATCCTTACTTATTTTCTTACCAATTAAATATAGGTATAATCATAAAAATGGTTCTGTATTTTTTGAGTTTATTACTAATTAAAAAAATTGTTTTCTTTTAATTATTACTCGAAATCATTTCAGTTGTGAATCTAAATAATCATATGTCAATAAGAGTTTTTATGACTTTCTAGTTCAAAGTTTGACGATAAGAGACTTTATGAGTTGATTTTGTAAAATAAATGAAACGAGCTCTAAGTTTGTATTTTAATCCCGAGTTAGCAAAACGGCCGGCCGCATTCCCACTTACAGCTAATATGTTTATTTACAAAGTACCAACTGGGGATGGAGGCGGGTGATATACTTGCGTTTATTTTTTCTTGTGCCTCCGTACAGGGTGATGTTTCAGCTAAATGTACCGCGATGGGCGATTTGTATTCAACGACGGTGCCTCTGTTTATTCCTTCGGTTTGAATACTTTATTTCTTTTTCGAGATTATTGAGTTGGTAACTGAAAAATGGACGGAATAAACTCCACGTCTGTTCCTTTTGTTTTACTGCCAGTAATATTTTTCGATGTGAATATTTTTGTCAAGGTGTTTTTGTTTGAGTGGCCAGATTTATGCTAAGGGATTTTCTGCGTCCTTGTACGCGTGTAGGTTTATTTGTAAGAAAACATTTTTTTTTTTTGTGGATAAAGGTACCTACAATTGTATTCAGTTACTCCATCTATGTCAATACATTTAATCACAAAAAATATTTTTTAAGTCTTCATTTCGTTTTTGAATAGAATAAAAAAATGCAAATTTTCCAATGATTATGATTAAGAAAGTGACAGTTTGTTTGGCAAATTTTAATGTGCACGCAAATGGTTCTTTTGTTTTCAAAGATTTGAATTTTCTACGAACTTGTGAGTGATGCCGACAAAATAAATTTCTGCGAAATTATGAACACTTTTACGTTACAATAATTCATAATAGGTACTTGCGTAGTCCGTAGACGGTCTTATGATCATCATCATCATCATCATCATCAGCCCATATACGTCCCACTGCTGGGCACGGGCCTCCTCTACCATTGAGAGGGTTTAGGCCTTAGTCCACCACGCTGGCCTAGTGATGGTTGGCAGACTACACACCTAATAAATTTCTAAGAACTTTTAGGTGTGCAGGTTTCATCACGATGTTTTCCTTCACCGTTAAAGTACGTGATAATTCATTGTGAATACACACATAACTTCGAAAAGTCAGAGGTGTGTGCCTGGGGTTTGACCGTCGAGATTTTCACCGCCGCGTGCCCAAACCTCGAGGCCATCACGACTTATGATAGTCGCTTAAAATATTTTTCCGAACAAGATATTTAAAGATAAGAAACGAAACAGATGATAAAATAATAAATGCACATGGTTTACTATACAAAGGATATTTCATTTTGTGTGCAAAAAAAAATATCACCCGCAACAGATCAATTTTATTATAGCACGGTCAATTGAATCGATTACCAGCTAATGACAATTGCAGTGTTTTCCAAATAGAGTGTCGAGTGACGAAAAACAACTATGAGTGTACACAGGCTGATCCCGAGTCGTTACTAGCGTGACTCATTGTGGTGGTTGTTATATAAAGAGCTCCGTCTGGATTCGACATTCTTGTCAACAAATAATTTTATTCTATTATACAAATAATAATTTTACTGTTGTTATGAATATAAAAACGGGAATTCGTAATAACGTTAGTTATGTAAAAACAATTCTCACTATATGACTGCCTCGTGGTCTCGCGGTACAAGTATGTGCCGTACGATCTAGAGGTCCTGGGTTCGATTCCCGGGTCGGGCAAAGTGTTATTGGGTTTTTCCATCAGGAAATTCTCGGTAACAGCACGGAGTCTGGAAATGTGCCCGGAAAACGGCAATAGGCTCGCCCCCTATTACGTGGGACTGATACATACTTGGCGAAATGTGGGCGCAGAAATGCACCTCTGCCTACCCCTTCGGGGAATACAGGCGTGAGTTTATGTATGTATGTAAATAATTTTATTCGTCATTCACATTTATTTGGTTTTCCATTACGAAATTCTTAGTTGCAGCTCAGAGTTTGAAAATGTGCTCGAGAAATGGCAAAAGGCTCGCCAAACAGAATTGGCGAAATGTGGGTGCAGGAATACACCTCTGCCTACTCTTTCGGGAATACAAGCGTGAAGTATATGTCCACAAAATTTATTTATTGAGTACAATAGTGTTGCTTGATTATATTCTCTGAGACTGAACATCCTTGTCGATCTGAACAGGTTCTTTCGTACTCCAATACCACTTGAAGCCCTAGATGGAAAGCATCACATTTCTCAAAAGTAAAAGTTAGAGTAAGAGTACGAATCGTTATGCGTTCAAGTTGAAAGTTCGAAAGTTATTGACAAACAGAATGGCAGATTCTCCACAACAATAGTTTGTATGTATTTATTGTATTTTAAACCTATATGTATTTATTTATGTATATATATATATATTATAATTTTATTATGTATTTATGATATTTATGTTTTATATATTGTATTTATGTATTAGCTTTAATATCGTGTGTATACTACCAGTGGCGGTACTTCCATAGAAGCCCAAAAGCAGCTTGCCTTACGAAATTCCTAATAATTTTTAAATCTTTATTTTAAAAAGGTAACATGACATATAAATGAGAATATACTGATCCCACAATAAACAATTATAAACTAGATATTACACAATTAATGGGTACCTATTTTCGGCTTTTATGGAAGTACCGCCACTGTATACTACATAATTTAATTTACACCTACGCTTTTCATCTCTGCACCATCTAAGGTTCGACTGGAAGAGAATGTCTCAGGCATTAAGTCCACCTTTACATCATGTATGTATAAAGTGTAAATAAATTAATAAAAGACCCGTCCGAAGCAGGAAACTCTGATGTAAATAAAACCAAACATAACATTGAGAAGATAATACAAACGGATTACGTCACTGCAGACTCCAACTAATACTAAGTTTGGATCTGAACCTAAAGTAGGACACAACAATACCATTGTTATTCTTGATTAATCCATCAATCAATTAATCCTCATCATGGTAAAAGTTTAATGCAATCCTGTTTGGAAGTAGTAAGTTCGCTCTTGTTTGATGTCTGTTAATGGATCTCAGTTGATGTAGAACCGCGGCGCGGAAATTAATTCGACCTAAGGCACTAATCGGGGTACATTTCGAGCACGAGGTCCCAAGCATGTGGCACGCAGATAACAGCCAAACTTGGCTGCCCGCACTTCCGAACTCCAGAACTGCGATAAGACTTTAATGCGAGATTCGCCTGAATTAATTGGGAATTCAATATACAAGTTTTTCGGTTTGTTTTGGTAATGGAAAGCGATCAAGTGTCTATCTGTGTTTGTGTACCGTTGTTACCAGCTTCAGACCGCTGCTTCACTCGCGTTTATATAAATTTGGTAAATTAATAGTTTAGCAAGCAGTGATGGCCTCGAGGTTTAGGCGCGCGGTCGAGAATCTCGGCGGTCGCGGGTTCAAACCCCAGGCACACACCTCTGACTTTTCGAAGTTATGTGTGTATTCACAATGAAATATCATGTACTTTAACGGTGAAGGAAAACATCGTGTTGAAATCTGCACACCTTAAAAAAAAGTTCTTAGGAATTTCTTAGGTGTGTAGTCCGCTAACCTGCACTAGGCCAGCGTGGTGGACTAAGGCCTAAAACCCTCTCAGTTGTAGGGGAGGCCCGTGCCCAGCAGTAGGACGTATATGGGCTGATGATGATGATGATAATGAAATTAATAGTATAAAAAAACAAATATTTGACCGGAGCGTGTCATCTGCTTTTCTACACATATCGGTACAACGATTTACGTATGAAAACAAACAAACAAATTTACTTGCGCAGTTAGAATGATTAAAACTTTATTAGATTGATCAATACCCGGACATATGAATATACATCCCGAATTAATTAACTACTAACGGTTTAATGAAGCAGGGTTAGAACTAAGTGTATATGGAGGATCATATGGCTAACGTACTCAGCGAAAGGCCACAAACATAGTGAAGATTCTCATACCCTGGAATTCTATAGGAGAAATTTCAAAGACATCAATATTATGAAGCTTATGTATTAGAAGTTGGAAGATGATACAAAAAATCAGTGTAGCAAACGCAATGTTTCCCAAATTATACATACATACATACAAACCCACGCCTGTATTCCCCGAAGGGGTAGGCAGAGGTGCATTTCTGCACCCACATTTCGCCAGGTATGTATCAGTCCCACGTAATAGGGGGCGAGCCTATTGCCGTTTTTCGGGCACAATTCCAGACTCCGTGCTGCTACTGAGAGTTTCGTAATGGAAAAACACAATAACACTTTGCCCGACCCGGGAATCGAACCCAGGACCTCTAGATCGCTCGGCACATACTTGTACCGCGAGAGCACGAGGCAGTCAAAGTGTTTCCCAAATTATAGGTAACTAAAACGGATGAAAGACTTAAAGCAGTTCTAGATCAAGTTAATGTTTATTCTGAACTTGTAGTTGCACGTTCGCCTAAATTGTTCAGCTTCCAAGTAATCTAGAAAATGAGGACTGGCGAACTTTTGCGCGTCTACGTTGTTCGTAATTTAATGTACTTTATCTTACCCGGTACTTAGAAGATAGATGTTTTAATTAATTACTCGTAGTAAATAAGGGTGCGGCCTAATTCATGTATCGATCGGAGAAGGTTAAGCTCTAGGCAATATTTTTACTGAACCTCAGGTCAATAAAATTATATGTTTAGTATAGTACTATATGTACGGTATAATACGGTCTAGTGATGGACGATTTTTTTTTTATCTGAGATCCGAAGTTGCAATAACAAAATAGCGAATTTCGAGACTAAGGGTTTTTACAAATGCGTACAAATTGAAACCATACATTACCTATAGTATTTTTTAAGGATCACTGTTGCTTTTCAACTGAATCCTAACTATAAGTATCATACATATATGGGTATAAATGGACTGCCAGTTCTAGACTAGTGTGGCCTATGGGCCTTAGACTTAGGCCTAACTCCCTCGCAATATTAAAGGAAGCTTGTGCAAAAGCATAAAAATAGATATAAAAACATATCTAAAATTTCGTTCAACCATAAGACAAGATTAATAAAAATTAGTTAACAGTGGGATTCATTACCAACAAATTAATTGTCAGTTTAGTTTGACTGGTAATTTTATTTTAAGCCATGTTTGTGTCTTTAAAATTCGCACTGGATCATCCATTGCACGTAACAGTTGCACAACTCAATGCAACCACTTGACAACCGTCGCTAAAACTTCTAGAAACCGCGCTGACCAGGCCAGCCATGTGTAAATTTTAATTAACCAGAGCAGTAACCATCCAAACATCAAACATCAGTAGCCAACCCACCGCTAACTTTTCACGCTGGCCAAACTAAAGGACTCGTTAAAATTAAAATTAAAGTAGGAACTGGTCAGCGTTCACGTAATGATATTAGCTCTATGAAAACCTTTTACTGGCTAAAAGCCCGGAGTGGCCACTTCATATGTAAAAGCTGAAAAAATGTAAAAGGCGCCCATGGAAATCTTTCGTTAAATATTAGCGCCGCACAGAGGCGCTGCATAAAGGAATTTCTCTTTCACGGCTGTTTGCACCCTGTTGAAATATTGAAGCGTTCCGGTGTCAGGTCGGGCTGTGACGTCAGCGGAATTGACAACAACTATTTAAACATCATCGTCGACGTCTTTATAGATGATACTTCCATAAGAGCCAACTTCATTGGATCGCTGTATTTTAATATCTTTAAATATATGCTTGACAAAAAACTTTTTATGGAAACAATTGAAAGCTAAATACAATATCTAAAGTTATTAATTGATTAATAAGGAGCTACGAGTGTAATATATGTATACTCAGTTCTATATGCCAAAAGCGGTAAGTAGATATGTATATATTTCTACATTCATGCTTCGTTAGCTGTGTTTTTAATTTGGTAATAGGTGATGTTACCATTGCCGTGGTATACTAATAATATTGTTATTACTAATGCTATTACTACGAATAATATAATATTTATAAATTTGTCTCAGGCTATAAAAAGAAACCAGAGTAAATAAATCTACAAAAAAAAAATTACTTTAATAATCCAAATCTATACGCATTTTAATATCGAAAATAAATAAAATTGCACTTGTACTTACTTCCTCACGTTGGCTATGTTTCTGAATAGATTGAGTGACTGAATTTATTTATTGACTGACAAATAGTATTCATTAATTATAAATAATGACTATTTACAATAAATTATCACTTGCTTTAACGGTGAAGGAAAACATCGTGATAAAACCTGCACACCTAAAAGTTCTTAGGAATTTCTTAGGTGTGTACTCCGCCAACCCGCAATAGGCCAGCGTGGTGGACTAAGGCCTAAACCCTCTCAGCTGTAGAGGAGGCCCGTGCCCAGCATTAGGACGTATGTAGGCTGATGATGATGGCTGATGATGACATAGACTACTAGTGGGAGATATTTACAAGTTTCCAATACAGTAGTCAGGATCGTCAAAATCTCAATCTCGCTACACTTGCGCCCCCGTTAACAGTTACGAAGCATAAAGAGTATCTCGTTGTCGGCGCGGCACCGCTTATTGCATCCGCAACCAGCTCTTATGAACTTATTAAATTAGTCTTTACTGTGTAACAATTTTAGCATTCTCCTTAGAAAATAATTTCAAGGTTTTCATCAACGGTTCACGGCGGAAATTGTAGCTTCTAAAGGTTCGCGACTAAAGATAATTTTACTACGGTATTTCCGAATGAAAATTTGCTTTTGCTGGAATATTGTAGTTTTAAAATTGAAGTTTTTAAACAATGCTTTTAAGTATTTACGGAATGTCTACAAAATTATCATCATCATCAGCCCATATACGTCCCACTGCTGGGCACGGGCCTCCTCTACAACTGAGAGGGTTTAGGCCTTAGTCCACCACGCTGGCCTAGTGCGGGTTGGCGGACTACACACCTAAGAAATTCCTAAGAACTTTTAGGTGTGCAGGTTTTATCACGATGTTTTCCTTCACCGTTAAAGCGAGTGATAATTCATTGTGAATACACACATAACTTCGAAAAGTCAGAGGTGTGTGTCTGGGGTTTGAACCTGCGACCGCCGAAATTCTCGACCGCGAAAACTCTCACCACTGCTTTTTCTACGAAATAATATGGAGTGATAATTAGAAAATAATATTATTAGGAAGTATGTATTTTAGCTGAACCTTCAGGAATTTAGCTCTATTAACCGTAAATAAACAGTTAGACTGCGGATCACTGGACGATTCAATTATGACAGCTATCGTAACCGAATGTTTACGGCTGATCCTAGATCACGCCCTGGTTTTGACTGTGGCCTAGATTTTGGTTCTTAGTAGGTTTTTTTTGTACAAATCAGTGTTTGTTTAACCGTAACCGTCAATTCTTAATATAATAGTTTGTTATATCTATTTACTTCAATATAACATAATGTATAGTATGTCATGTTAGTGTTGGAGTGAAGACTTCGTTTTAGCAGACGTAGTAAATAAATAAATAAATACACCCAACAGTCACATACATAGTTCTGACCCCACACTAGGATACAAGTCCTGTGTCGTGGGTATCAGAAACTACGAGAGACTTTTCGGTCTCACAAACACCCAGACCCGAAACAAATATTTGTGGTTCACACAAACCTTTGTCTCGGTGCGGGGATCGAACCCGCGGCCTCTCGTTTCGCAAGCTGGTGTCTAGCCATCTGCGCCACGGGGCTGCCTGTGTAGGACGTCCTGTAAAAGGAGGCGGGTAGCTGATGGATGCGGGCTGCTCAAGACCGAGATGGTTTGTGCTTATTTGGGGAGGCCTAAGTTTAGTAGTGGACGGCGATAGCGTGAGTACCTATATGTATATTATTTGTCTAAGCTATGAAGTATTTGGGAATGACATGAAAACTTTAGTACAACGGTTTCAAGAAGAACTAATTAGCCATACAGTCGCAGAAGCTGTGTTACAGACTATAACTAAAAGCAACAGAGAGGAGTAAACTATCGTGCATTTACAACACGATGGAGTGAAGTGTGGTGGTTTCGCTTCCCTAATTACGTTGCTTACGTGACTTGGCTTATCACTTGGTACTAACGTGGTGCGGACTTCTGGCTCCTTTTTGAAAGAACTGTAGTTTATTTATTCTTTTTATACATAATAACGTATAAAGGCGGACTTAATGCCTAAGGCATTATCTACCAGTAAACCTTAGGGTGGTGCAGAGATACATGATAGGTGCATAAATATTGATGATACAGAAAATATAGATACTCATATATATATAAATAGTATATTTGCAAAACCTACTTATACAAATATATAATATACATAAATACAAAACTACATATACATACATATAGGTACATACTAAGATGCTTCTGACAATTGATTAAAAAAAGTAGTTTAATGATTTAAAAAGGTACATTTTAATGAATTTTTAACTAAGACGACACAAGTAATTTTGACTTTAGCTATACCAAGATACTTATAACTTGTCTGTAACCCGCAATGTTGGATTTAAGATTTTTCCGACTCCCACGCAAATTGTATGTATACCAGTCAAAATGTCTATAAACTCAAAACCACCTAAGTGTGGGATAAAGGAATAAAAACTTCTGGGCTAGAAATGTTTGAGCGTGTCGTGTTTTGGCTTTCAATTATCACAAATGACGTCACGTTTCTAGAATATTCTAGCACGGAGTATTAATTATCTAACCTATCAAAGCAAACTGTCTACTCAAAGGAATCAATTACGTGTCGGTGTTGAGCACATACAAAACGCATTAGAAGTTACGGGTCACTACATTACGTATAGCGGGTAGGGTTATCACGAACCACATTTAAATTTGTAAATTAATTAATTTATTTTTTAAACGGGTATAATAAAGTGACAACGCCGTACCTGATTGTAAGCATAATGCTGCCCATATAGAGCATCAAATAGCGAGAGACACATACTTCTCATCATTTGATAATAAATAAATAAATACACCCAACAGCCACATACTATTGTCGTACACCAATAATATAAAAATGACAAACGGAAACAATATACTTCTTAAAATTCGACTTATCGACACTTAATCATAATAAAAAAAAAGCAAACACAAAATATATAATTGTTTGATGCACGTACTAAATATACACTTTTGATTAACAGCAAATAATGTACCGGAAATAACATGTCGAAATAAATAAATCTACCTAGATTATAAGATAACCCTTACAATACATAGTTCTGACCCCACATCAAGATGCAAGTCTTGTGTCGTGAGTAGTCTGAAGAGGGTAGTCTGAAGTATTATGGAGTGTGGAGAGTAAACTGCTCAAGTTTTTCAAGTACCAATAACAATAAGAAGATTTTCAGCAATTTACATTGAATTCTATCCTCATACTTTACTATTAGAAGTATTCCTCATTAAAAAATGTGATCCAAGTTTTTACATCTACCCTGCCTGATAAGTAAAATATTAAAATCTATTAATTGAACCTAGAATAGCAAGGCATGACCTCATTAATCGTGAAGTGACGTAAACCAGATAAAATATAGAAAATTAATTATTCATATCAGCGTGGCAACCCTACAATAGATTACCCAAATCAGTAGCCACTCATAAAGCCGTTACAGCGTTGTGCTATTAACTGAGACAAACGGAAACACGACACACATCGCGTATTATTGTTGCCAGATCGATTGCTTATCTATACATAACACGTAATGTATGTTTAATGGGTTTGGTTGATATTGATTGTGTTGTGATGTGATAATTGTGTACCTATCGATGGAGTTGGGATCGATTTCTTGGTCTTAAATTGGGTTTTACATTCGGTAGTATTCAGTATTAGCACGGAGTCTGGGTGTATGGCGGAGTACCGTGGTAGTGGAAGTATCCATAGAAGGCCAAAAGCGTTACACATTAGTTGTTTAATGTTTAGATTATGATTGTTTGTTTCGGTGTCAGTATATTCTCATATATATGTCGAATTGCTTTGGTAAATAAGGATTTGAAGCTTAAAGATAATTATTCGGAATTTTGTAAGGCAAACTGGGCTTTTGGGTTCTATGGAAGTACCGCCACTGGTTCATGCATATAAGTAGGTGTACTAACTACACAATGTGCCTACAAAATGAACACAAGAGGTTTCAATAAAACACATTCCGAGAACTTGGAGGGAACTCTTGTCAAATTATCTGGAAACAATCGGGCGGCGTGCAAAGTGCAAGCCCGGCCGACGAAACTTGTAACAAACTAATTAAGACGACTCCACTACGGAGTTGTCAAGTGATATGCACAGGGAACAGGTAAGTGGACGGTAAGCACTTTAGTTACAACTGGCAACTAGCAGCGACGGCTCTCGAAGTTTCTCAGTGATATACTCGGCACATGTTCAAGTATTTCCGATAGAGGCTTCCTATTCTTTGGATAGTTTAATGTTTGCTCTAGGTAATTTTGTGGGACGATTAAAAGTTGTTGTTTTAAACAAGCTAAAGCCAGGTAGAAAGTAGGAATTCCTATTTTTGGATGATTCATAGTTCTGACTGCCTCGTGGTCTCGCGCAACAAGTATGTGTCTTGCAATCTAGAGGTCCTGGGTTCGATTCCCGGGTCGGGCAAAGTGTTGTTGGGTTTTCCGTTAGGAAATTCTCAGTAGCAGCACGGAAATGTGCCCGAACAACGGCAATAGGCCCTATTACGTGGGACTGATACATACCTGGCGAAATGTGGGTGCAGAAATGCACCTCTGCCTACCCCTTCGGGGAATACAGGCGTGAGATTATGTATGTATTTGCATATATATCATCTCTTATCTGACTTCACACCAATATATCAGTAAAAGTGTACTGGATAGCTAGATTTTAATTTAGGGAAAGGCCGGGTTTCTTAGTAATGATAATTATTGAATGTTGGCAATCATGCAAACATTACTCTCGTTACTGAAGTCGTGTACTGCGCAGAATCGAACTCGCATACGAAAGAAAATAAATAAAATGTCAACATCCAAAGTGTGATACAGATATGCGGAATAAAAATGTATGTCCATTATTCCGCGACGAAAACAAAACTCGAACAATATGTCTTTCATATCTGCAAGTTCACATATTGAAATCCGTTGAGCGCCCGTGACGTACGGCGGCAGTTTTGGATATCTTCGCGAGGAAATGGCGAGGCATTTGTAAAGGCGTTTTTTTTTTCTTATTGACAGTATTTTACCTTCAAACGACCTTGGGAATCGGGAAGTTCGACGTCCATTATAGGACGCGTGTGCGGAATAGTAATTGTCTTCAGGGATTCTAGTAGATGTTAGTTTTAATTAATTAACTGGCTTTGGAATTATTGCATTAGTTTACGGGTAGGGTATGTTTGATTTTTTTTTGGTCAAAAAAGTATCAGGAGTAGTACGGACGCTAGAATATTTGTATTTATTTACCTTAGTTAGTTACATACTTTTTGTAGGTATTCGGGTTAATGTAAAAAATACTTACAAGCAAACACCGCATGCACCGAAAATCATAAAAAATAAATATTTTTAAATTTTAAATTACTTAAACTACGATGTTTACGTCAGAGCGCCACCTAGCGAAAAAATAGATGAAGATTCGTTCCCTCTGGTGGACTCACAGTGAATGGTAGCATAGTTTATTTGTTAGCAGGTTCAATACCAGACATACCAATTCAATACCATTAGAATCTTTGATGATTTATTTATTTATTTATTTATAAACTCTTTATTGTACACTAAGAAATAATGAACAAAACAATACACAAATAGAATGAAGTACAATTGGCGGTCTTATTGCTTAAGGCGATCTTTTAGAGACAACCATAAGATGGACATAGACAAGTGATAGAAGGGAGGTTAGTTGATGTGTACAATACAATATTAATAAGAAAAATAAATAAGTATATTTATATTTAATTAATATAATATATAATATAAAGTAATTTATTATATTAAATTATAATATAATATAATGATTATTAGATATAATCATTCAATTTAAAATTTAAAAGTATAAAGGATATATTAAGGTAGTCTAAGGCCTTAAACAAGGCATTTGCTCAATAGTGAGACAGAAGATAGATAGATTAAGTAGTCTTTTAAATCCCATTGCAATCGATTGTATGTTATCATCATCATCATCAGCCCATAACGTCCCACTGCTGGGCACGGGCCTCCTCTATAATTGAAAGGGTTTAGGCCTTAGTCCACCACGCTGGCCTAGTGCGGGTTGGCGGACATTGTATGTTAACGTAGATAGAATTGAAACTGAGTTAACAACATCCAAAACACATTACACGACAACAGACTTAATCGTTTAGCAAGCCATAGAAAGCCGTGTATGCAAAGGATTAGAAGCGCAATAATTCAGCCCGCCAGAATCTAGACTAGTTTAACAAATTTGCGAGCTAAGACTGCATGCTTGTCGCATTTGCCGAAGAGCCGATATCTCTTGGGGCAAGTTTGGGACTAAGTTTTCGCGCAATTTTGTGAAACGGCTAACATTACCTTAGAAGTTAGCATGTAGCTTAGTGAAGTTATTGGTTTAGAGGTGATTTGGTTCCATCGGGTAGATCGCATAAAAAATCGTCCAATAGTGGTGAAGATTACATACATACATAAACTCACGCCTGTATTCCTCGAAGGAGTAGGCAGAGGTGCATTTCTGCACCCACATTTCGCCAGGTATGTATCAGTCCCACGTAATAGGGGGCGAGCCTATTGCCGTTTTTCGGGCACATTTCCACAGACTCCGTGCTGTTAATTTCCTAATGGAAAAACCCAATAACACTTTGCCCGACCCGGGAATCGAACCCAGGACCTCTAGATCGCGCGGCACATACTTGTACCGCGAGACCACGAGGCAGTCAGTGTCAGTAGTGGTGAAGATTAAGGTTTCATAATCATCATCATCAGCCCATATATGTCTAACTGATGGGCACCTCTTAAACTGAGAAGGTTTAGGCCTTAGTACACCACGCTGGCGTAGTGCCGGTTGGCGAACTACACACCTAAAAATTCCTAAGAAATTTTAGGTGTACAGGTTTCCGCACGATGTTTTCCGTCACCGTTAAAGTACGAGATAATTCACCGGGATTCTCGACCGTGCCTCAAAACCTCGAGGCCATCACTGCTAGGTTTCATATTTAGTACAATATGATTTCTATTTAATCAAAGTTGAACTTGCTAATGTCAATATATCGGTTAAAATTTAGAATAACGTTGCAACTGCTCAAAAGTCTTTCACGATATTGTTTCTTCTTATTTTCGCTCTTAGTATGAATCTTTAACTTGCGTTCTTTTCTTTATTTATTTATTGCTTTATTTGGTCACGTAGGCAATCAAATAGCACTTATGACAAGTCAATACAGAAAAGAAAAATCTTTTAATATTACCTTATAATTCAACTACGGTTCATTTTATATAATTTGTACAAAAATATTTACGGTTTTTTTTTTTTATTTTAGTTTTCTTCAGGAAATACATAATATCTTATTATTATTATTTTAAAGTAAATAAATAATAGAAATTTCTACTTCGACCTGACCTTATTTCCATTCCAAATCTAACCCATTGTTCTTCCTGTAAAAATACTGTGATCGGAAACTCAGGCAGGCAATAATCGTAGTTATGATGATTACAAACACGTTGACGTAAAAAAATCTCAATTAAAAATTATAATTTCGACGTTTTCCTAATCACCACATATGTACATTTAATACAAGTTGTTAGGAAAACGTCATTTTTTTTAATGTCAATGTTATTTGTAATCACTGTAGCTATTACCTTGTCTTAGTTTTCGATAAAGGTCTTTTTACACCCTGTATTTCAGTTTATTAAAATCAACTTACATAATACAAAAATCTAACATCCAATTATAAAAAAATTAAAACATGATATAATTAAACGTGTAATATTATCACGAGCACGACATTTATCACTGTTTGCATATGCTTAATTTGGGAATCCGTGATCCCCTAGTAAATTGAAATTGTTTAACCCAACCAAGTTTGAGTGGCCCTTTACATAAAGACCGCGGATTTCGCGTGTTTACAATTCAATTTGGCAGCGTTATACCATAAATCCGGCCGGCTCGCCCGCCTTTGTGTGCGCCGATGATAAATTATTAATTAATGCGGAGAGTTTAAATTATAGATTATAGTTACGGTGATCGGCTGCATATTTACGTTTTAAAATATGGCCGCTGGTGTGATATTTATGATACAGTAACTATTGATCAAGGAAACGAATACACTATAACTCTTTAATATCTTTCACTGTTTGTTTGCATACTTTTTCGTGTCTGTTCTTCTGGTAGGGTAAGCCAAAGTAACATCGGTTGATCTAAATACTGCTTAATAGAAGTTAGTAGTAGTTTTAATGTTACATTTCTTAACAATTATATGCTGCAGAATGGCACCTTTCGAACGAAAGCCTATAAATTATGCAGCCTGATCACGGTGGCAGTCAGTTCTTCAAAATTAGAATCATCATCATCATCATCAGTCGAAACACGTCCATTGCTGACAGTTTTGGGCAAAATTCGGAAAACATTTATTAAATCCGCCTTTATACGCAATGTGTAAAAAGCATAAATAATTAATAAATAGCCTGGATTTATAATGCTTTGCATTTCTTTTCATCATTATAAATATTTTTTTAACATTATGTCATTAGATCGAAGTATGATCCACAAACGAAGTCATGATTAGAAGCGAGGTTCAAAATATTATAGTCAAATATCTAGAGAAATGTAAACTAAATTCAATTAGTTGTCTTTGGCAATAATATATTCTATCAAATATCCATTCCGGATTTGCATAGGCAAACCGAATCAATGTTAAGTTCGACCGGCTTAATTCTCCGGGTTAGCTAAACTCAGGAACTCCCTGTTTCTCCGCCTCCCGTGGGATCATGTTTGGCACTAAGCTTTGACGCTGTTTCTCGAAGCTTCGGCGGAGACTCGATTATGTAAGCTTAACAGCGTAATCTTCTATTATAAATCCTTATTTAAAAGTAACATCACAAATCCTTTTAAAATATTACAATGTAACGTTGACACCTAGATTCATCCTGGCGTAATTGTGTCAAAAATTATGGCCAAACGACAAAAGACAAACTTTAACAAAAGTCCTATAGGTGTCGATGCCAAAGTTCATATAAATCAGTCCAGTAGTTTTAGAGTTATAAATAAAACAAAAACATTTTCTTTTTATAATATTATTATCGATAATGTAACTATAATAACGCGGCATAATTTTATTAAATAGTATCAATTTTTCTTAATCTATACTAATATATAAAAAAGTTTGTTTGGTTCAACTACTGCTTTAGTTTAAAAAATATTTTGGTATCAAACAATCCATTTATCCTTGAAGGCTATATGGTATATAATATATATTTTCAAGCTTTGACCAATAGGAGCAGAGCAACAATGAAAAATGTGTCAAAAATAAAATTTATTCAATTTGAAGTCTATAGTTTCGCATAATACAACAGCTAGTACATAATATAGCGGTGCACTTTATATAATATGTATGTTAGACTAGATAGATTTCACTGTTGGCACGAGCATCTATTATGGTCGAGATGTATTGAGCCGTATTCCATTTTGTAATATATTCGTGATGTTTATTATGGTGGGCCAGGTAGTGTTTGACCTTTCAACGTAGGAAAATATTTTTATGGTTCACTTTTTAATATGACATGTCAAGTGACAAAACCGCACTTGATGTTAGGTGCAAAATGACGTCAATAAATTGTCAACAGGGATCATATCTCGGTAGTCTACACAATTTTGCCGGACTTATTTATTTCGGGTTCGGATGTTTTATGAGATCGTGAAGTCTTTGTGATACCTACGACACAAGACTTATAAATGTGGGGTCACGACTATGCATGTCACTATTAGGTGTAGGTATTTAATACACACACTGTGTATAACCAGAGTTGTGCTAGGATTTAAACCTTTGAAAGCCTATCAATAAACACTTAAGCAATTAAGAAGGATAAATCCTAATGCAATACTCACCACATTCTTAGCAAATTACTCGGAAACTACATATACAATTTTATAGCTATAAGTATGTACTTATAACCATAAGCCTAACTCATTAGATACTGGCGAGTGATGACGCAATCAAGTTAGGCAACAGGCGCAGCCTATATTACGTCCTTACAGTAACAAACCGGCGCGTTACGTAACCTCGTGATAAGCTTAGACACACGGATCGTGCGGATGATTAACAAATTAAAATACGATTACAATTATTTACTGAAATTTTGTGACACATTAATAACTGTGTTGAATTAATCAAAAATATTAAAATACAACTACAATCATTTACTGAAATTTTGTGACATCTTGATGACTGTGTGAAATTAATGTACTGATTACGTAACTTAAGCCTTTTTAGAAAAAGTCTGAAAACTCAATAAACTGATCGTAGACTAGTAAGTAGTGGAAATCTATAGCGAACTTGAGTAAAATGTGTGTATAAACCTAATAATTTCAATTCAAAATAAATTATCTATTTGCTGTTTAATTCTTAGCTTTACCGGAATTTCTACAGGTTTCTACCAGTAAATATTTTTAAAATCATTTCAACAGTCCCACATTCCCATCATAGTTTACCCCATTGCATAAATGTGTGCAGTCCTTAACACGCATAGGACACTGCTCGCGTAATGTGCGGGTGTGTCATGAAGCTCTCATTCCGATAAGCTTTATATAAGCTCGATCGCGAGGTTATGCAACAGAAGCCTTGTCCGATAACACGAGGAAGTGGCGTGTACATGTAAATTACGTGGCTGACCTATGTGGTAACCGAGGCGCGGCTGATAATGACGCGGGTGCTATCGGCTGAATAAAGTTTTGTGACAATTTCCGTGGGTATGCAGACAGAATTACGACCTACGATTCTGGTGTGTTCAGGAAATTAGTAAGTGATTGTGATTGCAGCTTGGGAATGCGTCCTACATCATTGAATACAATATTTATAGTACAGAAGTCTATATATGTATGTACGTTCCATTGCTAGGCATGATGGGTTAGCGGACTTCACACCAAAGAGGTTTCTTAGGATATTTACTCACGATGTTTTCCTTTACCGTTAATTAAGGTGACAAACGAATGTTAAGTCATATATAACTTTGAAAAGTCAGAGGGATGAACCTCGGGTTTGAATTCGCAACCGCCGAGAACTGCATTAAATAAGTAATATTTTTTAAAGAACAGTTACAGGTATGGTAGGATTGTAAAGATATGAAATATATAACATAACATAAGCTATAAAATACCCAATGAGTAATAGCGTTGAAATCATTAAGAATCCCGTAGTGTTTTTAAAATGTTTATGTGTATATCTAAATTGTTATTAAGGAATTAATTTAGTAGTTTAAAGATTATTTAATCACTTCTGTCATATTTTTCTTATTATTAAGAGTTTAAAGCATAAGCGATTAAATATTGGTCGCAAATTTTTAGTAAACATTTTCATTACAAAATATTTAAAATACCACATGAAAAATGTTAGATATAGTTTTCCATTGTTGATTTATTATGACAGCTTGACAAGCCGTCCGTGTGTCACAGCGTAATAACTATTTCAATTTAGGTTTATTCGTAATTGAATAGCAATACGTAGAATTTATTGTCATTATATCTATTTTTTTATGTATATTACAAATAGAAATTACTTAGTTAAATTATGTTTTCATTTTATGTTATAATCATTATTAGCTCTTATTAGGCTCTCTACAATTGTGAGATTCTAGACCTTATTCCATCACGCTAGCCTAGTACGGATTGGCGTAGTACACACGTAATAAATTCCTTTGAATTTTTTTCGTGTGCAAGTTTCTTTACGACGTTTTCCTTCACTCTATACTCCTTTAATAGAATTAAATATATATTTAATAAACGCATTTTTAAGACTTTCTGTAGTTAAAAATAATTTTTTGACATAAAATCCTCGGATACCCCATCATGGTAATAATACCCCTTGGGCCTCACTGATCAAATATTGAAGCTATGATTAACTACCTCAAACCCTTAATGGCAATTTTACCCCGCGGTGGTAATTATACTCCATAGAGCCACAAATACCCCATTTATACCCGATACCTAATTCTGTTTGATTGATATTGTTCATAATCTATGCTAATTAAATCTAAATCTAAACAATTCTGATAGTAGTTCATAATACAAATAACAAAATTAAGCGCATTACCAAATATCGATTTAAACTGATACTAAATCGTTTAATCTCGTTGTTACCGGTGGCGCAATTTGCATTTATAATGACATAACTTACGACTACTGGGTATATGGAATAATTTGCAGAGTATTCATTTTGTGGTATAAATTAATTTCAGAGTATTGGTGGGCAATGCTCTGAGCACAAAATATTAAGTCACATATTCTAAACTCTGGAAAAAAACACAAACCGGTTATTTAAAAGAATCTTAGGTACACGTGCTATCTCAACCTTCCTATATCCATTCAAGTATACGAGTCGTATGTACGCAAGTATTTACACGTTACACAATAACGTAGTCTATTCAACTCAAGACGTGATACAGCAATCTGCACTAAACGTGCTTATATAGAGAGCGCCCCACCATAACAGTCTAATAGTGACAATAACAATTTCAAACTACCCACATAGCAGTGTCAACATTTTATCAGTTACTATTTATCCACCCTTTTACATTTTATTTATTTTAACTAATTCCCAAGCATCGAAAACATTGTTTTTTTTTATGAAATGTATAAATTAAGTTCTTAGTACTTTAAGAAAAAAAATCCGCGATATATGAAGTCGGATCATTATAATCTTCCTTAGTCGACAAAAATTATATTATCAATTTGAAAAAAAATACGTTAAAAACGCCTTAATATTTTTTACAGTGAAAAAAAATATTTTATTAGAAAAATAGTGTGAAATTACAAATTTCATCAGAAGCAATAAAAATAAGAGCCCTAACAACTAAAACGAAAAAAAATATTTAATAAAGTGTACTAAAAATAGGACAGTGGGGACGAATGGGTTAAAGCGAAAGCATTCAAAGTCTTTATAATTGGTAATTTATAATTAATGTCTTTGTTGTAAAAACTTTTATTGCATTTTTTTTAACATTTTATGATGAAAGAAATGAGTGAGTAAAGAGTATAATTCCATTGCCAGTTATTCACGCCTGAGCTATTCGAATTATTTTAATCTATTCCATTTTTCAACTTTTCAAAGCTCACAATTCACGTAGATTTACATCGCTGAAGTTGGCAAAGCATTTTACAGTTCAAAAATCTGTTGACTAACTACATGAAAAGTTAATTAGGATGTTGCCAGTTTTAAACATGAAAAATATCCCGTGCTGGTAACATGTTAAAAATTACTAAGTATTTTTTATACTTTTTCGTTTTGTATGAAGAGGAACAAAATATAGGGCGAATATGAAATTAGGTTTTTTTCATGTTTATGTGATGAAAATTATAATTCGGTTTTCATTAAATGGACATACGTGAACTACTACGTACTACGTGCCCCGTGGCGCAGTTGGCTAGACACCAGCTTGCGAAACGAGAGGCCGCGGGTTCGATCCCCGCACCGAGACAAATGTTTGTGTGATCCACAAATATTTGTTTCGGGTCGGGGTATTTGTGACACCGAAAAAGTCTCTCGTAGTCTCTGATACCCACGACACAGGACTTGTATCCTAGTGTGGAGTCAGAACTATGTATGTGACTGTTGGGTGTATTTATTTATTTATTTATTCTTTGTGCTTGCCATAAAGTTGTGAATGAAGACAGCGGTACTACTGATAAAGTAGTGCAATCTAACTCCGATGATGTTATAGTAAACAATTGCTCCTAAATAAAAATGACATAGAAACGGAGAACATTTTAACTTCTAAATACGTATGTACGTTTACGACTCTATCAACATTTCCAAATATTTATATGTTCACACACTTGCTAGAATGATAATTTCTAACTCTTAAAAATATCTTTTATTTTGTTTCGTTTATTATAATATTTTACTAGTTATTTCTACATATTCATAGGTAACACGGGCAATACCTCATTGTGATTCCCTAGGGCCCAATACACAAGTTAAATCTTTATTTGGGCACCAGAATTCTCTTAAACACTTAAGGTGTGGTTCAATAAGTATTATAAGATTTTTATGTTCTGTATTTCAAATTTAAGTGTTTTGTGTGACATTGTTGTGTGTTCAATAAACCATTTATTTATTTATTTAATTAATGATTAAAAGGATACATATTCACGCCTATGTCCCCGAAAATGTCAATTTTATGTATTTTTAAGACCTAAGTAAGTCAACTGCTATTTAAGATCTTCCTCATGGAATAACCCAAGATTGCTTTTCCCGGCTTGGAAACCAAACTTAGGACAAACTAGATAGCGTGGCACACATTTACGCTATGGAAGTGCAAATACAAATATTTATAGGTACATATATATTTATATTCAGCTATTTATTAATCTACTAAAGCGTAAATATTTACATTCGCCAAGTCTCGACTTCTTTTTCAACATACATACACCAAAGTCTTTTGTTAAACAGTAATGTAAACTTAAAATACTGTCTCCTCTAACGAATGTCTTGCAAGAAACTTTTAATGGCAAGAAAACTATTAACAAAGATAAAAAAGAAAAGAAAAGGAATGGAACGCTCAAGTCAGCCGTTGTAAAGGTTAGTGTAGATTGTTTTTGGCATTTTAGTGAATTTCTCGTGTCTAGACTGAGCTCAGGAACTTCTGAATCGATTTTGTGACGAGCGTAATTGAGCGTTGTTGTATTCGTATCTCGCGATTAAATATGCTGTGATTTAGATGAGTGGTTTCGATCTCTGAGTGAGGAAAGTATTGT
Organism: Hemaris fuciformis; assembly: GCA_907164795.1. Lineage (NCBI taxonomy): Eukaryota > Metazoa > Arthropoda > Insecta > Lepidoptera > Sphingidae > Hemaris > Hemaris fuciformis. The sequence continues at coordinate 3,333,293 of OU015452.1, forward strand.
TGAACCGCCCGATAACACTTCGCCCGACCCGGCAGTCGAACCTCAAGATCACACTCCCCTGTTCGGTACCTCGGGGGAGGCCGAAAGGAATATGTCGGGGTCTCTGGCCTTCCAACTCGGCGCGCAGAACAATAATTGTCCGCTTAGCTGAGTTGGGTCCCTAACCAAAATCCTACGCCAGCACACCGACTAAAACCTCTCGGTGACCATCTCGCGCATTTAGGGCGGTTTTGCGGCATATCAGGGCGAGAAGCGCCCTAAATGGTCCGCCTCCGCCCAGCGCACCGTCCGATTGTGGACTCCTCCAAATTGGGAGGGCTTCAGATGCCCTCCACTTACGCTTTTTTGGACGTTCACCTCTTGTGAACGTCCGCGACAGTCAAGCGGTCGCGCCCTCTGCCGCAAATCGCGATTCTCGGGGTTGCTGTCACCGCCCCCGCAGTATGCACAGCCTCCCCAGTGGCCCCTGTTAGTCGCCTCTTACGACAGGTAGGGGATACCGTGGCGGAATTCTTACGCCCCCAATCCACAGGGCGGGTGATATTTCCCTACCGTCCCGTTCTTCGATCATCTCTTTGCATGCATCAATTAACTAGCATAATGCTGGTAATAATCTGCCACAAACTCATCAAGATAAAGCAATTGAAACTCAATTCTAAAGTCATGGCAATACCGGTATTTCACTTGCCAATGCAAACACTGTTGTCCCGGAGTTCCAGTCGCTCCCACAGGTCATAAACTTCAATACAATGTCAGATTACTGTTGTCCCGAGGGACACGGCCGCTGACCGGCGCTTGTCATGTCGTGACGTCACTTGGATCTGTTATTGATGGGATAGAATTGGATTGTATCGTTTAATCTCTCCTAGTTTCTGATACCCACGACACAGGACTTGTATCCCAGTGTAGGTTTAGAACTATGTATGTGACTTTGGGTGTATTTATTTATTTAAGTACTTCTTGAATTATATATCACGATTTTAATATGCTTAAGTAAAGGCTCTTTGTTTCTCAAATATTCTTTTATATCTTTTTTCGGATTACCTTCGTTGCGGGATCATGAGAAATAAGGTTTCCTTAGATTTACTGAGCTTCAGTGCTTATAGATGGCTGACGCCCATATACGCCTCATTGCTGGGCCTTAAGGCCTTAGTCCACCACTCCGTACTAAATATTCAATACGTTTTTTTGCGAAAAAAAGGCTAACTGCATTTCTGGTTGTATAACTGTCAAGATCTATACGAAGGTGCCGGATTAGATTCCTGCGTCTGGTCGAATGATATTGAATTATTCTGTTAGGCAATGCTCAATAGCAGAACTTTCGTCTAATGTAACGTATGACTTGAAACACAGCTGACAAAAGGTGGTCATCGAATAGATGTATCAGTGTATGCATATTTAGTTTTAGACTCAGGAATAAAATCCCCAAAGTCGTTTACACTACATTCTGCGTCAAAGCGACTGGTTCAACCCTTTAAATCGCTGACACTTTCCCCAAGGACCTAGCGTGCCGTTGTCTCGCTTCGGGTCAGATGGGACGGGAAATTTGGGGTCATTTGTACCGCCGAGAGCCGCGAAACATTACAGGGCGCCATCAATCTGACATCATTGCGGGTTGCTTGCGGATTAGGGTTGGGAGGCGTTAATACGCTCTCAGAAAAGAAAAATATCTTGGCATTTATACTACATAAGTTACGTAAGTCGTGAATGACTTGAGGTTTAGGCGCGCGGTCGAGAATCTCGACGGTCACCTATGTCTTTTCGATGCGTGCATTCACAATGCACTATCACATACTTTAACGGCGAAGGAAATCATCGTGAGGAAACCTGCACACCTAAAGTGCTCTTAGTCATTTCGTAGGTGTGTAGTCCGACAACCCGTACTAGGCCAGCGCGGTGGACTATGGCCTAAAACTTTCACAGTTATAAAATAATAAATAAATAATAAATACACCCAACAGTCACATACATAGTTCTGATCCCACACTAAGATACAAGGCTTGTGTCGTGGGTATCAGAAACTACCAGAGACTTTTCGGTCTCACATACACCCAGACCCGAAAAAAATATTTGTGGATCACACAAACATTTGTCTCGGTGCGGGATCGAACCCACGGCCTCTCGTTTCGCAAGCTGGTGTCTAGCCAACTGCGCCACGGGGCTGTCAAGTTGTAGAAGAGACTCGTGCACAGCAGTGGGAGGTATAGGAGATACAATACACAAGCCATTAGATCCTCGCTACCAATAACAAGCCGAGTGGTGTGTGAAATACCTATGTTTCGGTGCATTGCTGCTTGAGTAAGAGGCCGCATGTGTAGGTGAAGCGGCGCGCTCCGCATTCCTCACGCAAACATGCATACTGCGAATAGTTTCAATGAACCATCGGATTGTTAGGTAGTTTTTGCTTGCCGATTCGCGCCTTGTCTACATAGTATTGTGGGATGTTTCTAACTTGATTTTTCTTGTCGATGCTGTTGCTATTTTTTGGCTTGTAGTACAAGTGTGTCGTCTAGACGTCCCAGGTTCGATCACCGAGTCGGAGATTAATTATGTTACTGGGTATATTTACTATAATTTTTTTAGGAGTACGAAGCTTAGAAATGTACTGAAAAAACGACAAATAACTTGTCACCTATTACTTAAGAGTTGGTTATATATATATACTCTGGTTACTATTTCTCGGACACAGGCAAGAGTATATTAAAATGTCGTATACCAATGAAAGTTCATACATACATAATACAATACCCTCAGCAACTACAAAACAATACATTGTAAATCAAAATCCAATTAAACTGGAATACAAAACAATTTGAGCCCGTCCCGTCCGTGACAACTAACACTGAAATCTCACACAACAAATTCAATAACCCTAAAACATTTCCAATGTGGATTCATGAAGTTTAGCGCGGGAGGCCACGTCTCTCGTTAACCCTCGACTGCGGGTCGCACCGGCGGCCGTGCGGACCCATCTCAAACCTGGATTACTTGGTCTCGGTTCAGATTGTTTGATTGATGTTCTATAAATAAACATCGGGGTGTGTTGTGCGTAGACGTTAAAAATTACATACATACATACATAACCTCACGCCTATAATCCCCGAAGGGGTAGGCAGAGGTGCATTTCTGCACCCACATTTCACCAAGTATTTATCAGTCCCACGTAATAGGGGGCGAGCCTATTGCCGTTTTTTGGGCACAATTCCAGACTCCGTGCTGTTACCGAGAATTTCCTAATAGAAAAACCCAATAACACTCTGCCCGACCTGGGAATCGAACCCAGGACCTCTAGATCGCACGGCACATACTTGTACCGCGAGACCACGAGGCAGTCGTTAAAAATTAAGTCTAATATTATAAAGCTGCCCCAAAGACAGCCCCGTGGCGCAGTCGAATATTTGTGTGATCCATAAATATTTGTTTCGGGTCTGGGTGTTTCTGAGACTGAAAAGTCTCTCGTAGTTTCTGACACCCACGATACAAGATTCGTATCTTAATGTGGGGTCAGAACTATGTATGTGACTGTTGGGTGGATTTATTATTTATTCTTATAAAGCTGAAGGGTTTACCTATTTGCTTGAACGCGCTTAATTTAGGAACTACTGGTCCGATTTGAAGAATTCTTTCAGTGTTAGATACCGCATTTATCGAGGATGGCTATAGGCTATTATCATCACGCTACGACCAAACGGAGCGGAACAGCAATGGAAAATATGTCAAAAAGAATGTCGTCTGCGAATTCGTACCAAGAACAATTAAATTATACAACAATGAACAATTAAATGTATTTTTGGCAATGAATTTGATGCGTTTTAACGCTGTATAACACGCTGTGAAGGAACACAAATATGTATTTAAAAAATAACGCTAAACATAACTCGAGTCCACAGCTATCCGATCAGCTTTTACGAAACCACATACGTGAGCAGTGCGCACTGAGCACAAACACGCCCCAATGCTGGGCATGAGCCTCCTCTATAAATAAGAAGGATTGGGCCTAAGTCCACCATGCTGGCCTAGTGCAGGTTAGCGGAATACACATCTAAAAGTTTCCAAATATCTTTTAGGTTTGCAGTTTTCCTAACAATGTTTTCCTTCACAGTTCACAAAATAATCGCCTTCAAAAAATCTGTACACTGTATTATAAATTCTATAAAATATTTCACAAAGTCTAGACCAGCGTAAGCCATTAGAAACGACTCCGCCCGCCGAGCCCGATTCAAACCCACTTACCGTCCTATAAAAGGGCGGACAAGACAATATCGTCCATTTGTGACGCTCTTTCAACGTAAATATTATATGGAATATTGGCAGGTAGCGGATAGCTTGTGACGGTCCCTATCGTCTTTAATAAAGCTGTGCTTTTTGTCGCGTGGTCTAAGCGGTCGGCGTTTAGAATTATATCTTACAAACATACGCCGATATAAATAAATAAATACACCCAACAGTCACATACATAGTTCTGACCCCGCACTAGGATACAAGTTCTATGTCGTGGGTATCAGAAACACCCATACTCGAAACAGATATTTGTGGATTGCACAAACATTTGTCTCAGTGCGGGGATCGAACCGGCGGCCTCTTCTCAAACTGGTATCTAGCCAACTGCGCCACGGAGCTGTTATGTAATACTATTATATCAACGTTTTATGTATGTTGCAAAATAAACAGCTGAACTTAATTTTCCTTTAAAAAAATACTCCGAATCACCACCGATTCCGATAATGTCGCATAGGCTCGTAAGAAAAAAAATACCTCGCGATATGCGGTTTTATATTCGTATTACTCCCGTAATTAATTGTACAATTGACGCATAAATCCAATATCTCCTTCAGAACTTCTCGATAGTTGATTGAATTGTACTTTCTAGTAATGGATTACGCGATAATGATGTACTGCTAACGAGGTCTTTAGATAAATTGCATCCAATGTTCTAATAGTTCCCCGCTCGAGCTAGCACCATCAATCTACTCCGTTGCCTTCCAATAGCACCAGTATCCTCTCGTTTAATGCCTTCATTAACTGCATCATTTATAAACTCGAACTGAAGTTGCATTTCTTATTCCCGTTTTTAAGTATCGACTGAGTGAATCAGAGAACTACGCGAAAGACTGCAGTCGATTCACTCAGTTTTGTTGTGCAAAAATAACTCATCATCGATACAATAGCTACACACGACAGCCACGTGGCGCAGTTGGCCAGAAACCAGCTTGCGAAACGAGAGGCCGCGGGTTCGATCCCCGCACCCGGACAAATGTTTGTGTGATCCACAAATATTTGTTTCGGGTCTGGGTGTTTGTGAGACCGAAAAGTCTCTCGTAGTTTCTGATACCCATGACACATGACTCGTATCTTAATGTAGGGTCAGAACTATGTACGTCACTGTTGAGTGTATTTAAAAAACTCGAAGTACAAAGAATTTATGGAGTGCTATAACATACTTATCTAAAAGATTGATATAATTAAATGCACTAAACAATAAAATTGGTTGTCGATATACGCTCCGCTTTTATGGCAATAAGTCTCGAAAAATCTCGATTTTTGTTTATCGAGCTACATATTACGAAGTTGGCTCTCAAAACTACTCTCAATCATACATAAATATGTACATACTCACAGCTGTATATCTAAAGAAGGAAGAAGAGGTGCATTTTTGCACCCAAGTTTTGCCAATTGTGTTCTAAGTCCTACATTAACACGTAGGACTCCTAACGGAGGCTAGCCAATTGGTTTTGGGGTACATTTTCAAACACTGGGAATTTTGTAATGAAAAAGTTCAGTGACAATCAAAATCGGTTCTACATCGCATATTTCTACAACTTTTACCGCGAGAAAACAACGCAGCGTCAAACTATGAACCAGAATAACATTACCAGTAGTAGAACCGCGTTCTAGGTTTTTTTTTGTTTTAGAAATATATGGTTACAACTACGCTGTCGCTCATTGCTTGCAACAGCGAATCCCCACCGACCCGCGTCTTGTCGACACCCCGCTTTTCCAATATCAATAATCAAATCCGAGTGCTTCGGCGGGCGATGAATCAACTTTTTAACCTCGTTATTCTGTTATATCTCCTTTCAGAGGGGAGTATTCTTTATGTCACATATCTATTATGTTTATACACGACAAAGTGACAACACAGCACATGATGTTAAGCACGTTGCTGGCTGACTAGAGCATTTGATACCGTCATACTGTCAATGTGATATCGATACTGTCAGAAGATATTATGAGAAATCTTGAATGCCTGGGAATTCTGGACAAAAAATGTTTCTTGAATAAAGAACACCAAATCCTAAAACAGTGGGTTGAACTAAGACCGACAAACCTACAATAAGCAGATCTGTATGTAAGGATGGAAATGAGAACTTATGTTGATTTCCTTGTCGAGTTTTCAATTCCTATTTCTATCCACAATATATGGATGTTCTAACGCATATTGCAGGATGATTTCAAATCGGTTCTAGAAGTCCATTTAAGTCTTTGGTGGTGGTGGTTTGGTTGGTAAAATGACTATTTTATGATGAAGCAAATGGTGAGTTTGTGAATAGAATGAAAGTTACGTGCCAGGCAGTCCATCTTCAGTTTAACTTTTTGAGAGTGCCTCTATTCCATATAACGGTCAGATTTTTGTGAACGCACCTATAATACTGAAAAAGTCATATTTCGCAAAATTAAGTTCATACATACTGGTATTTAGAAAAAGTAATAAAAGAAATAGAGCAATATCATCGTATTATGGAAACTATAAAGAAACGCAGAAAAGATCAGAATCTATTTATGAAAGTGTTATAATTCGATAAGAGAACCCACATCGGGGAAGCTCTTGTAGTAAACTCCGCGATACTGAAGAGAATTTCTCGTACAATGAAAACGTTAGCGCTGTAAACTAATTATGACAACACTCGACGGTAATCCAATACGGATGACGACAGCGGAGCGCGGCGCGAAACGTAAGTTACTTCTGCTCCAGAACGGGGAAAAAGAACTTTTTTAAGTAGTACCGTTTGGCTCTTGAGATAATTGTGCTTTGAAATATATCTTTGTGTTTTTGCTGAAACATGTTTGCTTTTAATGACAAGGAGGCTGTTAAGCCTTCGTTCTATTTGGTTTATATCATCATCATCATCGTCATTAGCTCATATAGGTACGTCCCACTGCTGGGCACGGGTCTCCTCTACAACTGAGAGGGTTTAGGACTTAGTCCACCACGCTGGCCTGGTGCGTGTTGGTGGACTACACACGTAAGAAATTCCTAAGAACTTATATTATATACTGTCGCGGTATCTGATAGAAGGCGAACAGCGGTCTCAATACAGCGTCAAATAACAAAAAAAACCTTCTTATGTTCACTAAATCAAAAAAATCTTAGGAATTTCTGAGGTCACCTGCACTTGACCAGCGTGTTGGATAGGATTGAATACTCCGTTGTATAGGAAGCCCGTGCCTAACTGGAAATCGAGAAGTTGTGAAGAAGATATTGAATTTATGTGTCCTTTTTACATCTAATTAGAGGAGTGAACAGAAATTATTATAATTAAACCTTTTATTGGTAGGTATGATTTTATTCATAATAAGGAGATAAATCGTCATTGTCAGATTCTGTGTTGCAATGGAAAAACATTTCTCTCGACCCTGGAATAGAACCCGGGACTTATACCAGGAACCCACGAAGAAATGTATACGAGCTAATATACATGACCCAGGGTCCAGGTTTGATGGCAAGTGCAATGGACTGATGAAACAACAAGAATAACCAACGGATTTTATGAGGTGAAAACATTCAATACTATCAGTTGTAGCCTACATGTTGAGTCTCACTGTGATATTCTATTCGAGGACGTGTGCGTACGGCTAATTTGGTTTCTCTTGTGACTTCGCAAATAAATAAGCGGCAAGAATCAGCGTCCTAATTCCGCCATTCATGCGATGAATTGGGCAATTTTGCTAAGGTCCCAGTGACCTCGGCGACAGGAGAAACTTTTGTGGTCGTCCATTCGGGCGGTTCAATGTGTGATCCTCGCCTCTTTGTGACACGTTTTTGTCACTTTGAGTTTTTTGTGTGAAATGTAGCAGACTTTGACTTTTTTTGTGGATTTTGTACAGATATATACTTGTAGGTATATGTAGCTATTGTATCGATAAAATAAATAAACAAATCTATTACATATATCCATAACATATACTCATACTTGAATCCCTTAAAGTGTAATTAATTATGGTTAATTAATTACTGCTTTAAATTCCAGTTAATAGGCTCGATGTATTGTAAATTTTAGGCTTTATTTAAAGGCTCCGCGATGCTTCTAAAAAATCCTAATGGACAATCCCAAAAACACTTTGATGGATATATTTTTTTCGCGGGAACAACGAGGTAATCACAAATGACATGTCATCTATTAAAACTGACAAAGTACATGTGATATAAATGGATCTTGGGTTCGATTCGTGTGGACGAAGGTTTGAATCCTATATTTTCCCAAATACTGCTTTCTATGTTAAAGTCTAATATATATTTTTATTGTCACAATATATAAAGTGAAAAATTTAAACACAATCACTTATCTCAATACGTAGATGGACTCCCAAAACATTTTTAAAAAAATTCTACAAACAAAAAAAAAACTTTATGCGTCCTACCTTGGGTTTAAGCCTAAGACAATGTAATTTCTACTATACGAGTAGATGCAATGCGATATTTTTTATTCCCAAGATATTGCTTAGAAAATAAATAGTCAATACACAGACAGCCATATTGCGATCACGCCCGCAGCCCCGTCTTAGTACATAATCCACTTTTATGATACTCATAAACTTAGACCCTTCCCCCTCGCCTCCTTTGATGCCCCCCGCAACGATCTGAGACTAGGGTCATGTTTTTGTGTATTTTTTTATGAAGCTGTCAAAACTATTCTGAGCCACCTTGCCTTTAAAATATATGTTTTTCACTGTAAAATAAACTTGCCGTGAGTATGGTTATACGTTAAAATTTAGTGATGGCCTCGAGGATTAGGCGCGCGGCCGAGAATCTCGGCGGTAGCGGGTTCAAACCCCAGGCACACACCTCTGACTTTTCCAAGTTATGTGTGTTTCACAAAGAATTATCATGTACTTTAAAGGTGAAGGAAAACATCCTGATGAAACCTGCACACCTAAAAGCTCTTAGGAATTTCTTAGGTGTGTAGGTAGTCCGCCAACACGCACTAGGCCAGCGTGGTGGACTAAGGCCTAAACCCTCTCAGTTGTAGGGGAAGCCCGTGCCCAGCAGTGGGACGTATATGGGCTGATGATGATGATATTTTAAAATACCGCGCTTCGGTATATTTTTTAAATCCTAGTTAATAGTGGACGTTTTCAAGCACATCACCAGTTTGTGCTGTTACTGACAATGATCCGGCACACGAACTCAGGTTTTCATAATCGTACTAACAATCTAAAAACAAGAAAAATGAGGTAGTTTATTTTTTGTTGTTATTTTTTCGCATTTATTTTGCGGACATGATGTACCTAAGTTTTCCAGTTTTATATCGAGTTAATACTGACCTTTGACCTTTTTACACTTCTTATCACCTGCCAGACAAAAAAAATCATGTACATAAGTAGTACATGTACAATGTACATACAGTCATGTTTAAAACCAAAGTTTTCAACACGCTTTTATTTGTATTCACCTGTATCTTTGAACTTCATTTTTATCTTTTTAAATTATTATTTGAAATACCACACATTCGTCAAAGACAATATAATAATATTGTCTAATATTGTCCTTCTGTGAATATTGTTTCTCATACAATATTTACAAAAGGTGACTGGGGTCGAATTGGAATTTCGAATCAAGTTTACGAGTTGGAAACAAGACACACACCTCCCATAATTAACAAACAGAAATGGAAATAGAATGTTCTAGAAAGCTTTGCATTTGAAGTACTTCAATAAAAATATCTGTTGATAGTAAACGTTCAACCTACGTTGCAAGTCGATTCCTACTTTGGTTATAAGGGTTCATGTTTTTAGCTAGGCCGGGCTAAATTGCCTTTTAAAGCTTCGCATGGGGCTGGGATCCGATCATAAATTATATCCCACAGCCAATCTGGATCATGCGTGTACAACGATCCCACGCGCATGTGGGACGAAACTAAGTAGAACATGAAGAGAATTACATGGTTAGTCTATAAACATATTTTAAATCATAACCTTATATTGAGGGGACAGTCCCTCCCACACATTTTGCATTACGGCAATTTTGCCACTATATATTTCATTATATTTACGGTAAAACTACGATAAATAAGAGATAAGGTAGGTAAATGACTTCTTGTATTTTACAGCCCCGTGGCGCAGTTGGCTAGACACAGCTTGCGAAACGAGAGGCTGCGGGTTCGATCCCCGCACCTAGGCAAATGTTTGTGTGATCCACAAATATTTGTTTCGGGTCTGGGTGTTTGTGAGACCTAAAAGTCTCTCGTAGTTTCTGATACCCACGACACAAGACTTGTATCTTAATGTGGGGTCAGAACTATGTTGTAACTGTTGGGTGTATTTATTTATATATCATTTTTTATATTATTTACTCAAATATTTACTGTTTAAATAGGATATGCATATAGTAAATGAATTCCTGTATTTATTTATAATTAAGTGAGGCCGCCAACCCGCACTAGGCCAGCGTGGTGGACTAAGGCCTAAACCCTCTCAATGGTAGAGGAGGTCCGTGCCCAGTAGTGGGGCGTATATGGGCTGATGATGATGATGATGAAGTGAGAAATTCCCTCGAGTATTAGGTATACCAACTTATCTCTAAAGTAATTTGTGTACTATGTATTATCACGCACTAACGAAAGAAAGGATCTCTTCTTAATAGTGGTGGAAACAGTGGTGCGTATAGGGACGTTATATTTAAAATGTATGTGCCTTGTGATCTAAATGTCCTGGGTACCCAACCCTTGACCGAGCTATGTGTTTTTATTATTCATTTACATCTATACAATATACATATCTCAGTAACAGCAAAAAGTCTGTAAATTTTCACAAAAATAGCAATAGGCTCGCCCCCTATTCTCCTTAGACTTAGCAGCGAAGCGCGTGCTCAGAAATGCACATCTGCCTATCTCTTAGTGAAAACAAGCGTTTGTTAATTAATTATCTCAATTTTTCATGTCTATTCTATGATTGTCTACCGACCGCCTTGATAAACCTACCGTACTTATTATTGACTGTCTCGTGGTCTAGCGGCTATGTATGTTTTTGTTACAACAAAACATACATATGTATTTATGTATCATCATCATCATCATCAGCCCATATACGTCCCACTGCTGGGCACGGGCCTCCTCTACCATTGAGAGGGTTTAGGCCTTAGTCCACCACGCTGGCCTAGTGCGGGTTGGCGGACTACACACCTAAGAAATTCCTAAGAACTTTTTAGGTGTGCAGGTTTCATCAATATGTTTTCCTTCACCGTTAAAGTACGTGATAATTCATTGTGAATACACACATAACTTCGAAAAGTCAGAGGTGTGTGCCTGGGGTTTGAACCCGCGACCGTCGAAATTCTCGACCGCGTACCTAAACCTCAAGGCCAACACGACTTATGTATGTATTAACATTATATATTTGATCTTGTACAACATTTTTATGAGATAACTAAGGCTATAAGGCATTTCTTAGGTGTGTAGTCCGCCAACCCGCACTAGGCCAGCGTGGTGGACTAAGGCCTAAACCCTCTCAATGGTAGAGGAGGCCCGTGCCCAGCAGTGGGACGTATATGGGCTGATGATGATGATGATGATGATAAGGCAATGTGCTCTGGCCACTTCACTTCGCCGACATAATAATAAAAGCCAAAGGTACCAACACCGTATTGTAGGAAGTATCAAGGGGTACACAAGAGGTAACAAAACAAAAGCATCAATATCTGAGGTACATTTATTGCGCTCGTAAAACGTATCTAATATATTGGAGCGCGAAGTACGCTGTAGCGTGTTTATTTCCTAAAGCCGCCATTACAGTCTCATCTTGAAAGGAATTGTGTGATCGAATATCAGTTCCGTTGTTGTTTTTGTATGCTCTTCGAAATTGGTACTTAAACATATGGTGCAAATGGTCCAGGAAACTGAGGAAATTTCGTTGGTGAAAATGCGGTTGAGCTTGGGTTCGATTCACGGTTCGGAAAATTGTTATTACAAATAGGTCGATTCGATTCGATCGTCGAAGTCGTGATGGTCTCGAGGTTTAGGCACGCGGTCGAGAATCCCGACGGTCACGGTTTAAAAACCCAGGCACAAACCTCCAACTTTTCTAAGTTATGAAATCATAAAGGATTATCACGTACTTTAACGGTGATGGAAAACATCGTGATGAAACCTGCACACCTAAAAGTTCTTAGGAATTTCTTAGGCGTGTAGTCCGCCAACCCGCACTAGGCCAGCGTGGTGGACTAAGGCCTTAATCCCCTCTGTTGTAGAGGAGGCGCGTGCCCAGCAGTGACACGTTTATGGGCTGACGGCCGATTTATTTTCATATCGCTCCCATACGTGGGACTTATACTCGTACCTGACGAAATGGTGGTGCGGAAATTTACCTCTGCCTACCCTTACAATAAAAGCGTAATAGCGTACGTATGTATACCGATATCACAGTGGATACGACTGCAAAGATCATTCTTCACTTCCAAGAAGTAATTCCATTAACAAGCACAAACTAAAGTGACAGCTAGTTGGAAACTTCGCCCTTTCAGCTGAAACGTTTCTGAAAGCATTAACTGTTTTCCGTGGATAGCGTTGTGTTAACATGTTTTATTAAAGCATTGTGAGGATTGGGACTGGATGGGAGATTTCTCGTTATCGTTTGTAGACGCAGGTGCAATTCCTACACAACTAATAAATATAATAATAAATAATTAATAATTAAATGTAGTTATATATCTTTTTTGAGATCATAACAGTGTGGTACGGCCGATACTTATAATAGCTAATATAACTATGACTTTCCAAATGATTTTTTAAAGTGAAAACTTCTTTAGTGGCGCTGTGCACTTTTTTTGGGATGGGTAAAAAATGTTGAACTCGAGCCAGATCACGTGACCCTGATCAAAGATGCGTAAGACGCATTATGTAATATAAATTGTCATGTTACGATAGCGCAATAAATATTGTATTTCACGACGTAAATGATAGTACTTTTATACTAATAAATAAAGCAATTCGTGCGAAATTATTCCCTTACCATTCCAAAATATTCAAAAATGCACAACGTTAATGTTGAAGTTTTCACTTCTGCCGACACTCCCGGAGTGCCACCCGTTTTTTTTCTTACAGAGTTATCTCGCGATTTAACTGTGAAAAAAGACATCGACAGGAAACCTGTGTAGTGTGTAACCTAAGAAAATTTTCAGTATGTGAACTACATTGCCAAAATTTCCATTGCCAACCCGCATTAGACTTGCGTGGTGGACTAAGGCCTCACAGCTCTCAATTATACAGGAATTGAAGATACACAGTATGTAGTAGGATAATCAGGTTCTACTTCGATCTTTGTATATAAGATGCTAAACTCGCGTTTATGTCTGAGTGTAAAAAATATCTAATCGTTTCTCGCCAATTCGCCATTACAATTTACAATTGACATTATTTACTCTTACCAATATTTAAAATTTATATTGTTTATTCCAGTTATAACTCATATTGAACTCATGAACGCTCTTCTAGCAATATTATTTGTCCTTAAAAAAACATCCAACAGTCACATACATAGTTCTGACCGCACACTGAGATACAAGTCCTGTGTCGTGGGTAACAGAAACTACGAAAGATTCTTCGGTCTCACAAACACCCATGCCCGAAACAAATATTTTTGGATCTCACAAAAAAATCGGTGCGGGGATCGAACCCGCGGTCTCTCATTTCGGAAGATGGTGTCATTTTAGATAGATAGATAAAATTCACCGTGCCAAAATTAAAAAAAAAACATTCTTCCTATGAAGATTATCTTCAGTACATCGGATCCACAAACCTGCCCTAGGTTAAATCATTGGACTAAGGTCCAACTCCATTTTAATGGATCAGTAGCGGTGTTCGAGCAGTGGATTAAAACTATAAATTTAATAGAATCAATATATTAAGTATTCGGTTACAATAGTGCGTCCGCGCCTCCCGGTTTGCAATGAATAATGACCCCGTCGTCGATCGCCGGCTGCCGCTCGGTTCTCCTCGACCGCCGCTCGGTTTTCGTCGGCTGCCGCCGCGTCTCCGTTTCACCCCCGCTGTCTGTTGAGGTTTTGTGTGCCCGCACAAGCGGTATTACCATAAAAGCCTAAACGCCCATTTTGCTTTACAAAATTCCGAATAATATAATCTTTAAATCTTTGTTAAACAAAAACAATTTGACATGTTGCCACAATTATAAACTAGACATTACACAATTAACGTGTTACGCTTTTAGACTACCTACTATAGAAGTAGGGCCACTGAAATGGATAGACATGTATCGCACAAGAAATTTCATGGCGACTGAGGATTCATGTTAACATTTTAAATGCCTTCTGAAATTTGAACTATGAACGCATTTCTAGCATATTCTTGGCATCAAATAAGCTTCAACAAATTTCAAAAACATTGAGCACTCATAAAATACGGCACCACTTCCTTCCACCCCTCGATGATGGTCAACAAAGCCTTGTAAAGTGGACCAAAAGCGTCTAAAGCGCAATTTCCTTAAACAAACCCCGAAAAGGCTATTTACTATCCCATTTGCCAATAAAAATACCATTATAAGCGAAATGCTGACATGTGGAATCCTTAAATCCGCACCGAGCAATATTCCCCTGCCGGTGCCTAATTCAATACACAATGTGAAACTTGTATCATAAATTTGTGTACTTACACGATGTGTTGTGTATTATTTTGTGTTTTTGCTGGAATTGTTTGTTGTTGGGCCTCGTAAATGTGTTTCTTTTATTGTGACATTGAAATATTGGGATATGATTTTTGTTGAATTTCTTGCAATGTAATCGATTGGTCTCTTGGTTTCGTGGCATAAGTGCTATGCGATCTAGAGGTCCTGGGTTAATTTCCTGGTCAGTGTTATTTGGTTTTTCATTAAGAAATAGTCTCGCCTCCTATTTCGTGGGACTTTAAACGCAACTGGTGAAAGGTAGATGCTGTAATTTAATTCCGACTACCACTTGGGGGATATCATAGTTACCATAGTATCATTGCTACAATAGTGGTATCAGGGATACCATAGCATTAAGATGTTAATGAAATGAACAAATATTTGTGAACATTTCGAACTTCGGTGCGGAGATCGAACCCCTGGCCTCTCGTTTCACAAGCTTGTGCTGTGGAGGCTGTCAATTCCTTCTAATATGCGTATATTTTTGTATGGAAAAAAAGCTTCGAAAACCCACATGCACCTCAGGTTCGAACCCGCGACCTCCAACTTGTCGTTTAAACAACAAGATACGTATTAAATCTCCAACGTAAAATCTAATTACCCCAATACATAACATAAGTTTGTTAATTAATGCCGATAACTGAAATAGGTCGATAGGCGATGTGCCTATAATAAGATAAGCTTCAAATGGCTTATGATGTCTTAACTGCCAACTGTCACGCTATGGTACTTAGTGGACTGTAATTAAGAGTTACGCCTGTGGCACAGATTGAGACGGATTTTGGGGGGTCATTATTCATTACCTCCCCATGCATTCAGTGGCGATACTTTCATAGAATCCCAGTCCAAATATGATATGATAATTACATATGACTATGATACTACACTAATGACAGCCCCGTGGTGCAGTTGGCTCGAAAACGAAAACGCAAAACGAGAGATCGCGGGTTCGATTCTCGCACCGAGACAAATGTTTGTGTGATGCACAAATATTTGTTTCGGGGCTGGGTGTTTGAGAGACCGAAAGGTCTCTCGTAGTTTCTGATACCCACGACACAAGATTATACTATGTACCTACATTGTCCATATGATAACATATGTATGTGACTGTTGGGTGTATTTACTTTTTAAGATATGTTCTGACGTTGCATACATTTTTTTTTTTTTTTTTTTTTTTTATAAAGGCGGACTTAATGCCTGAGGCATTCTCTAACAGTCAACCTTTGGGTGATGCAGAGATAAAAGGTAGGTTATATAATAAACAGTAAAAGGGTGAAATAATATACAACAATAATAATAAATGGAACAACTATATATGTTAACATAAGTACACAGATAAGTAAATAATTATAGGTAATTACAGATACACATACAATACATAAAAATATATATGCAATATATAATATATACATACATACATAAATACATAAAAAGTGGGGAAAAAATAATCAAACATCACACGTATTGTTTAGTTCATTACAAAACAGCTGCCGAACTTTCATTTTAAATGCCAAACGAGTTGTAACCGACCTAATTTCGGGGGGGAGTGCATTCCACAGGAGAATGGATTGAATGAAAAAAGAAGAGTGGACGAAATCGGAGGTGTGAGAAGGGCATTTAAGAAGAAGATTGCTTGAAGAGCGAAGGTTTCTAGTGTGGTTGCTACCTAGGTATTGAAAATGGGGAGTTAAGTAGGAGGGAGAGGAAGGAGAGTTAAGAATAGAAAATAGGGTAGTAAGTGCACGCAGGGAACGTCGTTGACGGATAGGCAACCATTTTAATTGGGAGCGGAAGGAAGACACATGATCATATTTACGAAGGTTAAAAATGAATCGAATGCAGTTATTAAGAAGACGGTCAAGTTTATTGAGGCATTCTGCATTCAGATCGAAATAGCACACATCACCATAGTCAATTATAGGGAAAATCAAAGTCTGCACAAGCATTGTTTTGGTCCTGAACGGTAGAAAATTCTTTATTATATATTTTTGTTTTATTATTGTGCGCAAAACTAAACACGGTGGGTAACGCCCCCGGCGCCGCAAACCTAATCCGCCCCTGATTCCTAAGTGCTTTTGGGTAGGTATTTAAAAGCTCGTTAAAATCCATTAAACACGTCGCCATTTTAATCAGCACGCACCAAGTGGTAACTCCACTCTCACCCATCTAGATATGGCTAATGTGCTCTGTGATATAGCTGTGTACCGCATTTCAGATGTAATCGTGCAGGCCGGCAAAAATATACCAACCGGCAACGGATTTTTTGTTGTATGTTGAATTTTTCAGTATCGGTATTGTTAAGAATCGATGTTTTAGCGGTTTTTTTAAGCCAATGAAGGTAAAATAATCGATATTTTAAAGTATAAAGGATTTTTTGCTATGAATCTTGGATACTAAAGGTAATATTATATAAATTTGTTTAATATTGTTACTTAAATACGAATTCAGACTTGCATTTGTGATTTTTAGTATATTTTTTAATGTTCTAGGTACTTTGATGTATGTAGACGTTATGACATAGTTGTGCGGTTCGAATCCCAGATCAAGCAAGTTTTATCGAGTTTTTCCAGCATAAAATTAAGCAGAAGTATAGAGTCTGGAAGTTTGCCGGAAAAACGTCCATATCATCATCATCATCATCAGCCCATATACGTCCCACTGCTGGGAACGGGCCTCCTCCACTATTGAGAGGGCTTAGGCCTTAGGCCACCACGCTGGCCTAGTGTGGGTTGGCGGACTACACACCTAAGAAATTCCTTAGAACTTTTAGGTGTGCAGGTTTCATCATGATAGGGACCCGGCCCAGCGGCCGCCCGCAAACACGGGCGGTAACATCTATGCTGGGTCGGAAGGCGCCGGTGAGTCCGACACACCCTCGCCCCTACGGGGGTGGGATGGTCCGTAAATGGATTTTCCCCGCAGGAAAAAAAAGAAAAAAAAAGGTTTCATCATGATGTTTTCTTTCACCGTTAAAGTAAGTGATTATTCATTGTGAGTACACACATAACTTTGGAAAAGTCAGAGGCGTGTGACTGGGGTTTGAACCCGTGAGTGGCGAGATTCTCGACCGCGCGCTTAAACCTCGAGGCCATACCTACTACATGCTCGCCTTCTTTTACATGAAAAATGGGAAACTTTGGTGCAGTAATAGGCAGCGGCTACTATTTTTGGGGTTCAGGAGTGTAGTTCCGACATTTAAGAGCTTGTCCGGATTTCTCACGATATGAAGCCAACTTATTACGCACGTCGACGACATAAATATTTGTGTATATCGCGGGATCCACTTAGTTTTTTGACGCGCATTTCGGTCTGTTTACGTCTGTCCTCGGTGAAGGTCGCTCGGTAATTTAAGATCGTATTTACATCCATCATACGTCATTTGCACGTAGTTTTATTGAGTCGACGTAAATCATGGAATTATAAAATATCCGCGAAAGTATATACGAGTCAACCACGCTCGTATCCCCGAAAAGATAGGTAGTAGGGCATTTCTGCACTCATGTACCGCCATTTACGTTTTAAAGCTAACGAAATTTAAATTAACGTAGGAGGACCCCATTGTCATATTTCGGACACATTTCCAGACTCCGTGCTGCGAAAGAAAAATTAAGAAATTTCGAATGAAAAAATCTATAACCATGTGAATAATTAAGATAAAATTCAAGGAAAATGTTGTGTTCATTTTTTTTATAACTTATTCATTTGCTAAAAATTGTTTCCAAATTTGGAAGTTTCAATAAAATGCCTAAAAATCCATCACTTATCTAAATAAGTGACAGTATTAAAAATAAGCGTTTAATTTTTTTTTAAAGAACCAGAGCCTCCGAGAATAACAGTCAACGAAAAAGTTCGAATTAACATTCCATTTCACTTATCTATTCAAATTTAGAATCGGATAAAATTCAAATTCAATCGGTCCACGTGCAACGGTTTTGTAACAATCACAAGCCGATTGCATAACACCGAAGAAAATACCTGACATTGGCATTACTTAGTGAAAGTATAACCTACAAATATAACGAGCGGTAATGAACTTTAAGACGTACATGTTTAGGTCGAAAATTGTGTAACTATATTAGTAACACAGTGGCTATGGCGGCCAGTTCGTTCTCTTTTTAAATCGAATTCGAATTATGTCACTTTCTGTGATAAAATTGACAACATTCGTGGGTCAAAGAAGTGAAAGTAAGACGTGACTGCCTATTTTTGGAATGTGAAAAACTATTTATAGTGCCGAAGAATATGAGACTGAATATTATTTTAAAGTATTATCATTGAATATATTATATTATATTATCACTCACGCTTGTATCCTTGAAGCTTTAGAAACTAATGTTTTTGTAAGTTTGTTAATTATGTTCAGACATTACGCCTACTACGTATAAGACAACTTGTTGCCGTTATTCGGGCACATTTCCAGACACCGTTCCGCGTATAAATTCTAAATTTAAAAATAAAATAACACTTCATCCGACATGCGAATCGAACTCTTGGTATGCCGCACAATTTTGTTGCATTCAAAAAACACCCAAAAATTTTAAGGAAATTACTTCCTTCAGCGTTTTTCTCATAGAAATTCAGAAACCAACACTAATGATAACTAGTAAGTTCTTATTATACTGTCAGTAGAGTGACGTCACTATATTATTATTAGATATAGATTGAATAGCCAATTACAGACTCTTCAACGGAAAAACAATTGTCAAAAGACCTAACCCAGCATTTCCAACGTCATTAAGTTAAATAATAAGGCATTATCCAATCACTGTAGTGTCACAATCTATCAGTGATAAATGGCCTCCGCACGCCCACTTCAAGCGTATGGTGAATTACAATATTAAAGCTTTCCTAGAAACTGCATAGCGGCATAACAAACTCGTTGCGCAACCGCCATGTTTACGCAAACCAACGATTGTGTTATCGTTCAGTTCTAAAAATGAAATATAGACCCGTTTCTAGCTATTGTTGCGCAACAGGATAGATTGTAGCCACTGTAAACAGGCAGGTTTCGTAAACCGCAGAGCTGTGAGTTAATTAAGGTCAAGTTATGACCGAAGAATGGCGATAAATTAAAATAGGCTGTTTCAAAACTTTGGTCCTGGCTGAATAATTACTGGTGCTTAAGTGGGCTTAAATAATTATTGCTGTTACAGGAGTTAAAAAAAAATATATTTGTCTTCCTATTAAAAAATACTGTGGGTAGTCAAAGATTGTTTTCATTCGTGGCGTTGCAGAGTTAAATAGTACATATTGCCACAGCTCGAATGTATCATATGATTTTTTATAAATTATAAATATAACATTATTTCTATTCGAAAATTTCTATCCATATTCCTGTCACTCGTCTTATTGTTATAAAGCGATTTTTATCCGCCATTCATTGGCTCATAAATGTTTTAAACATATTTATCCGGTCCGTTCAATGTAAAAAACACTCTCATATTAAATTGGTATTATATTTTATTCTAAGGAATTAAATACGTTACAAAATTTTCTAAATGTCACTAAGAGATTTGTATCTCAAAGACTATGTTTCATAAAGGAGTATGGACTCAAAGCCAAATAATTTCTATCGTTACACATTATTGTTCGGTTTCAGGAATACGGTTCATTATTACTCGATGCGATTGCTATAGAGCCAGGCTCAATATTAGATGTTGCTACATTGTGATATAAATGAGTCGACGTGACCATTGTCTCATCGAAAACCCTCTAGATTTGACATTTACGCCAATACAACACTCGGTAATTACGACTTGCGACTTAAACCTTAAACTTTAAGACGTAAATGTTTAGAAAGACTCTGACTCTCACCTCTGACTACCCCTTCGAAGGACAGGAGCGAGTGTATGTTTGGATGATAAGTTCTAAAATATAATTAATAAAATATCAACACAGAACCTAGAGTCAGTTATAGATACTATTAATGCCTGCGATATAGTTAGAATACTTTTGCAGGCATCAATGCATATTCTATGATTTCTATATTTTTGTTATTTTGATTTCATTATAAATAAATAACTAAACTGCCTTCAGTATATTATGAGTTTTTGGAAACCAACGCATTAACATGCGCTCAAACTGACCTAAATTTAAGGCTTTTTCACTTCATTGTTCAAAATTAAAACAGGTTATGAAGTAAGTTAAACTATTTATGGTATAAAATAGGAAGGTAATAAACGTGACATGAATAATTGTAGCAATTGAGTTTTCGTTCTAGTTTAACCGACATGTATTTAATTGTCAGTGACAATAAAATTAAATGAATAGTATGATTTCTGGTCTCAGGACTAAGATACTCAGTTGTACGTATCGTTTCATATCTACCATTTAATTACACTTTAAGTATTATAATGATTGGATATATTGTATAAATTTGAAAAGTAGTTTTGAGTTACTTTAAGTATTGTATGCAAATTTGTCGTTCAATCCATACTAATGCTATAAATGTGAAAGAAACACTCTGTGTTTTTGATTTTTGTTATGGAGACGTTATGCTTCCCAGGGAGAAGCCGGGCCCCACGGCTTGTTAAACAATAAAATAGCAATAATTAAATCAATAATAGGAAGACTTCGACATGCACGTTTCCTCTCATGTTTTTCTTCACCGGTTTTAGTAATGATTTTTCAATAAGAATACGTACATATATAACCTAAAAAGCCGTGTAAGCCCGGAATTGAACCCGCGATCATCGAGATAATGTCCCCACTAACACACCTAATCCTCGACACCATCGCACAAGACACAGGCAAATGCGATAAATTGACGTTATGCATTACCAATTCTATGTGAGGTAAAACAAAGCAACACTTACACAAACAGTGCAACGGATAAGCGAATCATGCCATGGATGAAACTCAACAAAGGTTTCATCATGCACCTTTACATCATTATATCTAAGTACATTTCAATGTCCTATATTCGCATTGGCTAACTGACAATCACATGTTGGCCAACACATAGTCACGTACGGCTGCTTCTATAGGCACAAATCGCGCGGTGCTTGGATGTGTGTCGGCTCTACACACATCTATAATATATGACGTTTATTGATATCTGACGTCACGAATACGTTTCTTTTGTCACTGAGTTGATTATTTCAAAGCTTTAGTACTGCCTTTATTGAAGTATTCAAATAATTGAAATTGTTCGCATCACGCAATTTTCATTGCTATATATTATGGTTTGGTAAATATTATGTTTATAAATATAAAATTTAAGGTACTCGAATAATTAAAAAATATGTCTTTACCTCTAAAGGCAATAAAAAGTAAGGTTTAATTTATGTGGAACAAACAGTGATTCTTATTTCATAAATGTTAATTATTGCATCATCTCTGCATCACCCAAGGTTCGACTGGCAGAGAATGCCTTAGGCATTAAGTCCACCTTTACAATTATCTTTAATTGTATAAAGTGTAAATAAATAAATAAATAAATAATGTATTATCTGAAATAATTTCGATTGGAATATGATTTGCTACTGGATTTTTCCTTTAATTTCATACTGACGTCTTTTCACAAAAACTGTTAAAAAAACTGTATATAATAATGAATTCATAGAATTTTCATCATACTTATTTGCCACAGAACATGAAACTGCAACATTGCGCCAAGCAAAAAGTTTTATTAACATTCTTAATTTAAAATAATTCAAATATAGAATAAGCAAAGAACTCATTTTGATTGGCAAACAAACGTCGCAATTACCGTCCACTGAATTCTAAATTCAAATTTTAATTACGTTCTGAATTTGAATCAAGATAGCGTAATCACCCGCCAATCACGACGTGTGACGTCACGACCGACAAACTGCCAACAGACGAATTCATAATTCCAATTGGATAAAAACAATTGGTCGTTTTGTTTTTGAATAGGGAATGCAATTATGAACGTTATTTTACCGGTTGTCATTGTTACGTCGTAGACATTTTTACTTTATTTCTCGGAAAAATACACATAGACAGACTCGGTCCTGCACTTGAGAATTTCTTAACAAAAAAAACAACGGGGTGGACCCCCGGAGTGCCGGCAGAAGTGAAAATTTCTGGAATGGTTAGGGAATAATTTCGCACGAATTGCTTTATGTATCAGTATTAAAGTGCTATTATTTACGTGGTAAAATACAATATTTCTTGCGCTATCGTACACAAACATGACAACGCGACAACAACGTATGACAACAAACGTCTTACGCATTTTCGATCAGGGTCACGTGATCTGACGCGAGTTCAACATCTTTTTTCCATCCCATAAAAGTGCACAGCGCCGTTAAAGAAGTTTTCACTTTAAAAATCCAACATTACTATCTGGGAATCGAGCCCGGCAGCTCTCAATCACACATGGGACTAACAAGGCAATCTTTTTTGTATTAAAAATACAAGAGACACTCCAAAACCGCTGAAGTGATTGACACAATGTTAGCGAGTGTTGACCGCCATTGTGCCATAATGGGGTGTTCGGTTCATTGTGTTGTTTCGCATTGTTTATGGTTTCGCGGTATTTCTAACATTAGTTTGCGAATAAAAATGTTAGCTTAATAAATGGGTTGGGTTTCAGTTACTTATGATGTTCAATAAAGCACGACACAGTACTATCGGTACCTGAGACTAAGTCACCATCGTCATCATCAGCCCATATACGTCCCACTCTGCTGGGGTTCAAAACCCAGGTACACACCTCTGACTTTTCGAAGTTATGTGTGTATTCACAATGAATTATCACATAATTTGTCGGTGAAGGAAAATATCGTGATAAAACCTGCACACCTAAAAGTTCTTAGGAATTTCTTAGGTGTGTAGTCCGCCAAATTCTGAACCCGCACTAGGCCAGCGTGGTAGACTAAGGCCTAAACCCTCTCAGTTGTAGAGGAGGCCCGTGTCCAGCAGTGGGACGTATATGGGCTGATGATGATGATGATGTGTGTATTCACACTGAATTATCACATACTTTAACGGTGAAGGAAAACATCGTGACGTAACCTGCACGCCTAAAAAAGTTCCTAGGAATTTCTTAAGTGTGTAGTCGGCCAACCTGCAGAAGGCCAGCGTAGTGGACTAAAGCCTAAACCCTCTCAGCTGTAAAGAAGGCCCGTGCCCAGCAGTGGGACGTGGGCTGATGGTTATACACACGTATTTTCGAAACGTCATCTGATCTTAACACCTCTGCGTGCCCGGGATTTGAATCTCAACCGCTCAGATTCAAATCAGATTGCTTTTTCGTTACAAAACCATCCGGTGTAAGTGTTGACTGTTGGCTACCGATTATGTTGAACAAGTGTTGAGTTCTTCTCGGGAGCTCATTACGCCGTCGCGCTCGGTTCTTGTCAAGTAACATTTAAGCCGTGTGGGAAGCTCAAGGGTCTTCAGAAAATTAGTTGCGACGAGTAAATACTTGTAACTGAAATATACAGAATATTCGTAGTTTAAATTATACATTTTTTGTCTTTATTTGTAGGTCTTTAGAACAATAATGATATGTACCGAAACAATTATATTATATGATAAATGGTAATTATTATTTAAAAATATAGGTCATTGAACCCAGCTGGTTTCCTTTATCTTATTCACAACTGTATTAGCAATCTTACGTAATTGTGTTGGTAAATGGTGTTCTTTATTAAAATTATTTAAATGTTCTTTTTTTAAATATATAAAAAAGTGGTTAAATTACCAGCCAGTTTACGTAAATTGCTTCATGCACAACCTGGTATTTGACCTCGAAAGCCTGTTCCCCGTCGACCGTTGACACTGGTCGAAAAACAACGAAAAACACCGAGTAATGCCGATTCGAAGCGAGCCATTATTCTCATTACGCCATACAAACTACACATGCAATTATGCTAAACGATTTTGAACTCTATTGTTTCCACTTTATGAATTATTACTAAGCATGACGCAAAGATCTTATCGGAAATGCTTCGAAGATTTCCTCGGTGCATTAACCTCGGTTACTTGACGAGGAAAACCGCGTTTTTTGCGTGTTTCGAGTTCAGGTACACGCGATTTGACCTTGTGATTGCCGATTTGAACTCCTAACCTCGCATTTAAATTAACATGGCAGTGCAATAAAGTTTAATAGATTTCAAATACATACATACATACATAAACTCACGCCTGTATACCCCGAAGGGGTAGGCAGAGGTGCATTTCTGCACCCACATTTCGCCAGGTATTTATCAGTCCCACGTAATAGGGGGCGAGCCTATTGCCGTTTTTCGGGCACATTTCCAGACTCCGTGCTGTTACTGAGAATTTCCTAATGGAAAAACCCAATAACACTTTGCCCGACCCGGGAATCGAACCCAGGACCTCTAGATCGCACGGCACATACTTGTACCGCGAGACCACGAGGCAGTCATTTCAAATATTGGTGTAGATATTGACAAAATATATGTCTCTTAGCAAACCTTTTATGGACAAGAATGGCTACAATGCGCCTCGGCCGTCTCAGAGACGTAGGGGTCGCAGTTGACCGCCCACTAGCTTGATTTGGGCATCCCGGTTGCGAATGGGCGCCCATGAAGATAACTTCAGTGCCGCTGCTCTTCCAAGGTCACGTTCAGAGAGAACGCCTTGCCTTTTGCAGCTCATTCAGCGACCCCAAAAACCCCTATGGGTCGCCTTTTACAGACCCCTTGCCACAGTCAAAGTCAAAATAATCTTTGTTACACCAGACTTTTTCAAGAACGTTCGCATAGTCAGTTTTAATAAGCTACCGTCGTTTCAGAATGTAAAGGAAAAAACGGCAAGAAAGTCCCTCAGCAACACGAAATGTAGTTTTTTTTGTACACAGGACAGACCAATGCCGGTGTTCAATAAATATGCCAAACCACACCCTGAAGTGTAATTCCATTACAGTAATATGGGGTTATTGCCCGTCAGTCAGTCGGCGCCATGAACCCCTGACCTTGGGGTTTTAGGGTTAATTTTAATTACCCGAGCCTAGTTCACCAGTTTATTACCGATTGTATCTTTGATTTATACGTTTGTATTTAATGGGTGGGCTGGGAAAGTGTTTCCTGTGTGCTTTTCTGTCATAGCGTATTACACGACAATAGGGAAAATGTATAAACATTAAACACATCCAACAGTCACATAGTTCTGACCCCACACTGAGATCAAAGTCTTGAGTTGGGGGTATCAGAAGTTACGAGAGACTTTTCGGTCTACAAACACACTTGATACAAATAGTTGTGGATCACTAAAACATTTGCCTCGCTCCGAGGATCGAACCCGCGACCTCTCGTTTCGCAAGCTGGTATCTAGCCGACTGCGTCACGGGTCTGTCAATTAATTAATTTTATTAATTAATTAATCGTAGTTTTAGTGTAATTACTTTGTAGGCCCAGATATACTTATTGACAGCATCAATTTAGGTTCAACTGGCCACCAACAGGCCGATATAGTTGGTACAACTAACCATGAGACAAATTCATATTTACGTCACAGCTTCCGTCTCTATGGTATGTGAATATGGAATAAAACCAACATCAAGTCATTACCCTGTTCTTTTGTTTGGCTCCAAACAATTTACAAATTGCCATATTTTTTGTACAAGAACGTTGACCCCACACGGCCTTGGGGTATTTCGATTATCTCGATTATACTATCGATATCCGACGATTAATCGATGATTGGTGTTTAGATGTCTGAGTAGTCGATTAGTTTACACCTTGAACTTTACACAACCTTGGGATGATGTGGTATTAGAAAGGATCCACCTACAAAACTATTCTTAGGTCTGAAAGTTTCTTAAATTTAATACTAGCTTACTTTCTGCCTAACCTTTTGGGGAAACCGGCGTAAGTGTAAGTGTACTAGCATCCTCGGAATAAACATGCGTGTTTGATCATGAGTGTACAGGTACGATTCTCGGAACAGATACATTGTCTTCGTAATGGAAAATCGAGGCAGTCAATGGTCCGTAATGACAAAGGTGTTAATTTAAATGTAAATATAAATACACCCAACAGTCACATTCATAGTTTTGACCCCACACTTAGATCAAGTCTTGTTTCGTGGCTATCAGAAACTACGATCGACTTTTCGGTCTCATAAACACCCACACCCGAAACAAATATTTGTGGATTACACAAACATTTGACTCGGTGCGGGGATCGAACCCGCGGCCTCTGGTTTCCTAAGCTGGTAGCTAACCAACTGTACCAAGGGGTTGTGCTGGCTTTATTATTTTTCTTAGAAAACCAGGGTTCAGCCCCAGTAGAGCAGGATAACCTATGATCATAGAAAACTGTCTTGTCCAAACATACTACAGGTACTCACACCTATAAATATATTTTCCTTTAAATAATTTGCCATACTGTGGTTTTACCTGTAAATATTTTATTCACCTTACCTTTAAATAAGTCTAAATATTCAGTTAATTATTAAACAGATACGAAAATAGTAACTCCTGTGGAAATTCGCTCGGCCCGACCTTGCCACGTTTCGTAAATGTATTAAAATTAAAAGTCAGCTTTTATTACGTAATGTTCTTTAATTTACTCAGCTACCTTTCAAACGAGACAATTTCACCTTGAACTTAACCTTGTATTCTTCAATGTCAAGTTCACGTGATAAAATACTGCGTGAATTATGACGGTTATTTATTCTATGTCATCCAATAAAATAGACAGCCCTGTGGCGCAGTTGACCAGATACAAGCTTGCGAAACAAGAGGCCGTGGGTTCGATCCCCGCAACGAGTCAAATGTTTATGTGATCCACAAGTATTTGTATCCTGTGGGGTCAAAACTTTGTGTTTGACTTTTGGGTGTATTATTTATTATAATAACAATATAAAAAGAATTAGCCTTTAGTAAGTTCGTGGTCTGCACCTAACATTATTTTTGTGAGAACTCCACGTTTAGTCTATGTTTCCTTTCATAATTCGTAACGCATTCACACATATTAAAATTAATCATGGAAAGTCAATATTAAAAATTTGTTGGAAGAATCATGTAATAAGTAATATTAATTTATTCGTTTTAACATTAGTATAAACTAAATACCATGCTACCTTTAATCAGTGTAACAGCTTGTACATCTAGTACCTGTAACAAGACCATTGAATTAATTATATTTATATGTTTACAGAAGCATTGATGGCCTCGAGATTTAGGCGCGCGGTCCAGAAATTCGGCGGTCGCAGGTTCAAACCCCAGGCACACACCTCTGACTTTTCGGAGTTATGTGTGCATTCACAATGAATTATTTAACGGTGAAGGAAAACATCGTGATAAAACCTGCACACCTAAAAAGTTGTTAGGAATTTCTTAGGTGTGTAGTCCGCCAACCCGCTCTAGGGCAGCGTGGTGGACTAAGGCCTAAACCCTCTCAGTTGTAGAGGAGGCCCGTGCCCAGCAATGGAACGTATTTGGGCTGATGACGAAATATGTTTACGAATGAACTCCAAAATATATTTTTTACAAGATTTCAAAATGACAAGGGGCTTTGAATTGTCAAAATAACTGTAGTGAACGCATTAAAAGTACTAACTACCGATTAACCGGACTATATGTTGTCGTTAGGCATTCGGATAATCGAAAATCCAGTTAACGAATGTATGAAAAAAGCGGCTTTTGTGCTTATGTAGTACATAGTATTATATGTTTATTAAAACAACAAATACACATAAACGAAAATCAATGTTTATTAAGAGATACTAGTAAATAAGACTTGTAGGTATTTTTTTTTATTTTTTTTTATTGGTCGCGGTTTGTGGTCCGGATATTCGCGAATCCGTATAACTGAGGGCCAGATAATCGAGCTTCTACTGTATTTTGATAGTGTCCTGCATGCCTTAATACAGCGGCTAACCCTACTCTTAGCAGCGCGGTGACCTAAGGCTTAAATCTTCTCTAGTAGGGAAGGGTCGTGTCCAACAGTGGAACGTTTATGAGCTGATGATGAAGCAGTGTCGTGAATGAGTCATAGGTCAAAATTCTATCTGACGCGTGGGCACGACAAATCAAAACTACAGTTAGAAATCGGTGAGGTATGGCCTAAAATCTAAGCGTGAAATTATTCATTAAGAAATACGT
This sequence comes from Hemaris fuciformis, assembly GCA_907164795.1. Lineage (NCBI taxonomy): Eukaryota > Metazoa > Arthropoda > Insecta > Lepidoptera > Sphingidae > Hemaris > Hemaris fuciformis. The sequence continues at coordinate 3,362,229 of OU015452.1, forward strand.
CGATATGACTCATAAGTATTTTATTTATAGAACTTTCAACTCTATTACAACGGCTTAAGACTTCAATAAGATATTCTAATCTGCATGCTAAGGAGTTAAGACTTATCTACAATTTGATTTTCTAGTAACATTGAGGTATGTATACGGTTCATGCATACATATACACACGCACTCACGCTTATATTTTCTGTAGTAGGCAGTCGTGATGGCCTTGAGGTTTACGCGGTCGAGAATCTTGACGGTCGCGGGTTTAAGCCCCAGGCACAAACCTCTGACTTTTCGAAGCAATGTGTGCATTCACAAAGAATTATCACGTACTTTAACGGCGAAGGAAAACATCGTGATGAAACGTGCACACCTAAAAGTTCTTAGGAATTTCTTAGGTATGTACCTCGCCAACCCGCACTAGTTCAGCGTGGTGGACTAAGGCCTAAACCTTCTCAGTTGTAGAGAGGGCTGTGCCCAGCAGTGGCACGTATATGGGCTGATATGCTGATCAGATGATGATGATGAGGCAGAGATGCATATCTGAACCTATTTTTTCGGGTCCATATCCAGACCCCGTTCTTCTACTGATGAATTTCCCAATGTAGAAACCCAATAACGGCGGGACCTTTAGAACGCCAAGACACATTAATAAGGAGTACAGTTAAAGACCCTCTCAGTTGTAGAGGAGGCCCGTGCCCAGCAGTGGGACGTATTTGGGCTGATGATAAATATTAATAAATAATAAATACACCCAACAGTCACATACATAGTTCTGATTCCACACTAAGATACAAGTCTTGTGTCGTGGGTATCAGAAACTACGAGAGACTTTTCGGTCTCACATGATGATGATGATGACAGTTAAAGAATGTACAATAATAAACTCCTTTATTATCTCTGGGTCTAGTTTAACGCAGATCATTGACCTCATGTGTCCACATGTATGCAAATTACACAAATATGGAGATAACGATAATTTGTTATGTAGTAGGTACACCGCACTGTCAAAACATGCGCGTATAAATTATTTTAATTATACGTTAAAAACATTATGAGCGGTGTAAAAAAATATTATCATTTTTAAGAGAGATTTTTTAATATTTTTTACGACGTTACACGTAAATATATACTTTTATTTCTATTATGTTGTCGAGAAAAAATCTCGGCGTTCGCGGATTCAAACCCCAGGTACTGTAACTTTTGTAAGTTATGTGTGTATTCTAATTTCCACGTATATTAACGGTGAAGGAAAACATCTTGAGGAACCCTACTCACCTAGAAGTGATTAGGAATTTCTTAGGTGTGTAGTCTGCCAACCCGCACTAGGCCAGCTTGGTGGACTAAGGCCTAAACCCTCTGAGTTGTAGAGGAGGCCCATGCCCAGCAGTAAGACGTATATGGGCTGATGATGATGAAGTAAAGAATACATTCGCTCCAATTAAACATATCGAAGAACAGCGTACTTGTGAAACCAAATCACGTATAGTTTTATAAATTTCAAGTATAATGCGTTCGTGAGCCACGCTCGCGCCTCCACACACGTCTCAGAATTATTAGTTCGGCGTCACGATATAACAATACGCTGTTCGAAATGCAGCGTGGTGGTGCATCCATTATGTGGGTCGATGTACGCGGCAACTAATGGGTTTTAATACTTACATACATAAATACATAGGCACCAGTGGCGGTACTGCCATAGAAGCCCAAAGCGTTACACGTTAATTGTGTAATGCCTTTTTTAGCCTAAGTTACTCCTTATTACATCAGCTATCTGCCAGTGAAAGGCCCGTTAAAATTGGTCTACCCGTTTCAGATATTAGCTGGAACCAACAGACAGACAGAAAATAATTGTAAAAAACTTTATTTTGGTATACCGTGTATTATTTATACATCCATATGCATTTATTAAAAAACGTTTATTTCAATATTACAGACACTCCAATTTTATTTATTTGTATAGATTATTCGGAATTTTGTAAGGCAAGGTGGGCTTTTGGGCTTCTATGGAAGTACCGCCAGTGATAGGCATTTATGCTTATGGCTTATGCTTGAATTTCCCAAAAGGTAGGCAGAGAAGCATTTCTGCACCCATGTTTTGCAAGTTACTTAACTAACTTAGCGTAGGACTTCCTACGGAACACGGGGCGAGCCTATTGCCGTTTTTCGGGCACATTACCAGGTCTATTAACCCAGGCCTTTTAACTTCCCCGTTCATCGTGCAGAATAAATAGCCGTTTACAATTAAGAGGATTCCCATTCCAGTGTCAAGAAAAAATAAATAAATAGCTTACGAGGCTTTGACGATTAAATTCACCACTCTTCAATTTAGGGGATGCAGTTGTGAGGATATTTTTTTTATGGTAAAGGAGGCAAACGAGCTAGTGAGCCACCTGATGTTAAGTGGTCAACACCGCCCATGGACACCAACAATACCAAAGGAATCATCAACAATACCAAATGCTTCTCTGCCTACCCTTTGGGAAATACAAGCATAAGCCATAAGCATAAATGCCTATCAGTGGCGGTACTTCCATAGAAGCCCAAAAGCCCACCTTGCCTTACAAAATTCCGAATATACTATGTACAATAAACAAAAAAACAATAAAAAATATACTCAACAGTCACATGCATAGTTCTGACCCCACACAAAGATCATGTGTGATGTGTCGTGAGTATCAGAAACTACGAGAGACTTTTCGGTCTCACAAACACCTAGACCCGAGGCAAATATTTGTGGATTATGCAATAAGTTCGTTTTGCACGCTGGTGTCTACCCAACTGCGCCAAGGGGCTGTCTGTATAAATATATTAGCTACGTCATCACTTAGTCTTCAGATACCCTTAACCCCATAACTAAAGTACCTACCTTAGCTAGTGTCCTAAGAGCCATAAATCAAGCACAATCATCATCATCAGCCCATATACGTCCCACTGCTGGGCACGGGTCTCCTCTACCATTGAGAGGGTTTAGGCCTTAGTCCACCACGCTGGCCTAGTGCGGGTTGGCGGACTACACACCTAAGAAATTCCTAAGAAGTTTTTTAGGTGTGCAGGTTTCATCACGATGTTTTCCTTCACCGTTAAAGTACGTGATTATTCATTGTGAATACACACATAACTTCGAAAAGTCAGAGGTGTGTGCCTGGGGTTTGAACCCGCGACCGTCGAGATTCTCGACCGCGTGCCTAAACCTCGAGGCCATCACGAAATCTAATCAAGCACAATGTTGAGCTGCAACTCCTGATGGTAGCAACTGATCGTCGATAATGTATGCCAATATTTACAACCATAAACCTTCCAGTTTTAGAAGTCTAGGAAAAGATCAAATTAACGAGCCGTTTAGGAATTTTAATTATGGCACATTTCACAGCACGTAAAGTGTGGCGCCGATGTATTTGCGTCCGTAACCGCTTTAAGATGTTTTTGGACTGAAAATAGTTTAATAACTACACTACCTGTGATGTTTAGCGACTAAGCGCTCGTTCGTATTAGTTTTAATTCAGTGTATTTGAATTTGCTCGTACAATCGTCTTTAAGTGATAGACTGCTTAAGTGCTAAGTGTTAGTTCTGTAGACAGTTTTGTCGCTGTCTAATATTCTCTCATTAGTTACATACATACATAAATAAAATAAATAAATAAATACACCCAACAGTTACATACATAGTTCTGACCCCACACTAGGATACAAGTCCTATGTCGTGGGTATCAGAAACTACGAGAGACGTTTCGGTCTCACAAACACCCAGACCCGAAACAAATATTTGTGGATCACACAAACATTTGTCCCGGCGCGGGGATCGAACCCGCGGCCTCTCGTTTCGCAAGCTGGTGTCTAGCCAACTGCGCCACGGGGCTGTCAAAACATACATAAACTCACGCCTGTATTCCCCGAAGGGGTAGGCAGAGGTGCATTTCTGCACCCACATTTCGCCAGTATGTATCAGTCCGACGTAATAGGGGGCGAGCCTATTGCCGTTTTCCGGGCACATTTCCAGACTCCGGGCTGTTACCGAGAATTTCCTAATGGAAAAACCCAATAACACTTTGCCCGACCCGGGAATCGAACCCAGGACCTCTAGATCGCACGGCACATACTTGTACCGCGAGACCACGAGGCAGTCATTAAGACATTAAGAATCCTGTAGTGTTTTTAACCATCTTCCCGAGCATCGGCAAATTCGTCGGCGGTTTCATCATAATCCTGATCTCACTTAATGTTTCTTACATGAATGTGAGCCAACTTTACAAAACACTCGCATCTTGATACATTCCTGATGTTTTATTAACCATCGGCTGTAGAGCTCGTCGGGGGCACGTGTGTTGCTGTATATTTTACATGCTCAAGTTGGCAACACACATTAATCACGCCTGTTCGCGTGCAGATGTTGGTAACGTGCTATGAAAATATTGTTTACACGAATCCCCAAGGTGGATGTGCTCGAAAATTTTAATGACAGATTCTTACAGTCTTTAGCGGTAAGTCATGTTTAAGGACGACGATTTTAACAGATTTCTTTTTCATACGTCTTTATTCTATGAAGATCTTGAATTATTCTCAAGTATTCCGAAATGCTAGATTTTTTCTTTTCAAAAATCTTTGGCTGGTATATGAATTAGTTCATCGTAAAAATTTTGAAGTGAATCCGTATTCACTGTTAGGTTTAATATCGAGATAAATATTGACGTAACTGAAGGCCACACATTGCTAAATTAATTGTCATTACATATCATTAAGCAGTGATGGCCTCGAGGTTTAGGCGCGCGGTCGAGAATTTCGGCGGTCGCAGGTTCAAACCCCAGGCACACACCTCTGACTTTTCGAAGTTATGTGTGTATTCACAATAAATTATCGCTTGCTTTAACGGTGAAGGAAAACGTGATAAAACCTGCACACCTAAAAGATCTTAGGAATTTATTAGGTGTGTAGTCCGCCAACCCGCACTAGGCCAGCGTGGTGGACTAAGGCCTAAACCCTCTCAGTTGTAGGGGAGGCCCGTGCCCAGCAAATGGGACGTATTTGGGCTGATGATGATGATGATCATTATAGATCTTCGGCGAATCATTCAAAAACCCCATAAAGAAAATTAACGATCATAACAGTAATCATTGTTAAATATATCGACTAGTAACTACGTCCAATCCGTAACAGCTTAAACATAAACTATACGCATTATTTAGATTTTAGTTCCCGTATTAAATTACTTGGGATTTAGTTATAATGGTATTGTTAAACATAATGTTTGACGCCGTCTTTCATACAATGTTACGTTGTGTTGTAAATGAGTATATCCTGTTTTAATTTCTAACAGGGTTAAGCATTTACCAAAATTTAATAACATAGATTTTTGCCTACGAATAATTCTGTAACATACAGGGTGTATTCAGACCGTGATCGGAAACTAAGGCAGGTAATAGCTAAGGTGATTACAAACCCCCTGGCGTTAAAGAAAATTCTGACAAAAAATAAAAATTTTGACGTTTTCCATACAACCATCGGTATTAAATGTACGCGGTTTGTATGGAAAACGTCAAAATTTTTATTTTTTGTCAGAATTTTCTTTAACGCCAGGGGGTTTGTAATCACATTAGCTATTACCTGCCTTAGTTTCCGATCACGGTCTGAATACATCCTGTATAAGAGGCTAACATTTCTGACTGATATATGACAACACAAATCGAACCTACGGGATTGTTACGTAATTTGGCACACAGAAAGTTATTGCCATATAGGTATTGGCAAAGAAAGGATTTTCCAAAATTCACGATGAAACAAGGATCCAAAGTCTGCATGGAGACAGATTGACCAGGTCGACATATATTATGCGAATGAAGCTGCAAGCAAAAGCTAATAAATTAAAAAAACCTTCAACATTAACGTTGTGCATTTTTGAATATTTTGGAATGGTTAGGGAATCATTTCGTACGAATTGCATTATTTATCAGTTTTATTGCGCTATCGTACACAATCATGACAACGCGACAACGACGCATGGCAACAAACGTATTACGCATTTTTGATCAGGGTCACGTGATCTGACGCAAGTTCAACATATTTACCCATCCCAAAAAAGTGAATCAAGTTCAAAAATATATCTATTATTTTAATAATAACACTGTGTTATCGAAACCAGCGATTTGACATTCCAGTGATTCGATTAAGTATAATCATCAGCCCATATACGTCCCACTGCTGGGCACGGGTCTCCTTTACAACTGAGAGGGTTTAGGCCTTAGTCCACCACGCTGGCCTAGTGCGGGTTGGCGGACAATTAAGTATAACAAGATATTTCATTTCCCTCTGTCACTGTTCTTTTTCAAAACTCCTAAAGTAACTTCATGGAAAAGGAAAGTTTTCGAAAGACGATTTCATCCAAGACAGACTACTCTCTTGCCAACCCGGTTTAAAAACACCTGTATACTTTTAAGGGATATCCAGTAATCTACGCATGTACCATAAGAAATATTCATACATACATACATACATAAACTCACGCCTGAATTCCCCGAAGGGGTAGGCAGAGGTGCATTTCTGCACCCACATTTCGCCAAGTATGTATCAGTCCCACGTAATAGGTGGCGCGCCTATTGCCGTTTTTCGGGCACATTTCCAGACTCCGTGCTGTTACCGAGAATTTCCTAATGGAAAAACCCAATAACACTGCCCGACCCGGGAATCGAACCCAGGACCTCTAGATCGCACGGCACATATTTGTACCGCGAGACCACGAGGCAGTCAACATAATAAGACATATTCATCAACGATATTTCGAGAAATAAGTCACGGTTGCCATTTATTTCAATAAATAGTACAAAAACCTTAGTTCATTAGCCTGGTGTGAAGTCAAGGTCTTCTCTGACGTCCGAATTACGTGTCATACGCACCATGGCTGCTTCGCAACTTGATTGTTAAGACAGCTTTTATATACCTGTGTTTTTCGAGGTTCCATTTATCAATACTATTTTAAAGTCTCTTTTGGGAAGTACTGGTTGAAAATATTAAGTCTCTATCTATATACCCACGGGCGTCTATAACTGAGAGTAATTAGGTCTTAGTACATCACACTAGCCTAATTTTTAGGTGTGCAGGTTTCCTCACGATCTGCCCTGTGGCAAGGGGGCGTTAGAATCCCACTACGGTATCCCCTGCCTGCCGTAAAAGGCGACTCATTGGGGCCCTTGGGGTTGCTGGACGCGCTGCGGTGGAAGTGCGTCCACACAGAAGGTGACCCCGAGAGGGGCGGCGGCACGGTGGCCTGTATCCATCGCGGGCGCCTAAAATAAGGGCGCCCGAATCAAGGTAGTGGGGGTGCAACTGCACCCTTTAAAGTTCCGAGACAGCCGAGATGATTTTGTCTCGGAGGCGCACAACAAAACGCACGCACCGTGGTCGCCCAACTTGGCGGTCATCAGGGGGTTTTGGTCGGTATGCCGTCGTAGGGATTTCGATAGATTTTTTTTTGGCTCCTCTCCTCACTCATGTGCTCCAGGTTTAACAGCGGTCCGCACAGTATCGACGCCGAGCTATGAAGCTCAGCGAATCTAAGAGGAGCTAATTTGTCATAATCTCACAACGAAGTTAATCAGACAGAAAATATAAAGGAGGAGCTGGAGAACAAAGAGTTGGGTGTCTAGCTCTCCTCGGGAAACCTTGTGTATCGTAGTTAGTGTCGTAGTTGTGAACACGGTTAAATATTGAAAACGCCTATAAATTATAACACATAATATACTGCCATAACACAATACTGCCTCGTGGTCTCGCGGTACAAGTATGTGCCGTGCGATCTTGAGGTCCTGGGTTCGATTCCCGGGTCGGGCAAAGTGATATTGGGTTTTTCCATTAGGAAATTCTCAGTAACAGCACGGAGTCTGGGAATGTGCCCGAAAAACGGCAATAGGCTCGCCCCCTATTACGTGGGACTGATACATACCTGGCGAAATGTGGGTGCAGAAATGCACCTCTGCCTACCCCTTCAGGGAATACAGGCGTGAGTTTATGTATGTATGTAATACCTTACACTGCAGATCTAAGTAAATATTCTGAGCGAAGTTTCTTCAGCCATCCCCACACAATACCTCTACACGTTTACCTCAAACAGGGACGGTTCGCTAACCTTATTAACTTATAAGCCGATTATTGTTGTCTGTTTTGACAGCTGCGTAATCCGCACCTTATTACTGCCGACCTACGGTGTTATTTATTATACAGCTATTTACCAATGTTTCAAGCTAAATAATGTTCTACTACATTCTGTTGTCGGTTATATTATTTCACCTTTAATGGTGCTAAAGTCTGACAATTACAAGGAGTTTGTTGTTCTAATTGTTTGGCAGTATTCAATTATGACTTTTAGAAGTTTTGTGTGTAGTGACAAGTTTTTAAGCACTTTAGCGGTGAAGGAAATTCCTATTAGGCCAGCGTGGTTGACTTCTTTAGTATTTCACACTTTAATGGTCATCAGAGAGGCATACATACATATATTGGCTGGTCCATGTCAGTTCAATCATCATTTTTTTAATTGTGTTGTAAGCAATAATTTCGTAGAAGTCGTAAGTAAGGTACGCGATCGAGAATCTCGACGGTCGCGGGTTCAAACCCCAGGCACACACCTCAGACTTTTCGAAGTTATGTGTGTATTCACATTGAATTATCACGTACTTTAACGGCGAAGGAAAACATCGTCATGTAACCTGCACAATTAAAAGTTCTTAGGAATTTCTTAGGTGTGTAGTCCGCCAACCCGCACTAGGCCAGCGTAGTGGACTAAGGCCTTAACCCTCTCAGTTGTACAGGAGGCCCGTGTTCAGCAGTGGGACGTATACGTGCTGATGATGAAGTAATAATTTATCTTTTTAATGACACAAAAACTTGAAGACAGGATTGATAATATAGGCAGTAAGCTTATCCTTATTCAAATAACACCTCTACAATATTATTCTATTATTTCACCACCATCTGTTTTATATTAAACAGACCCTTATCATTTCCGTACTCCTTTAGTGGAATGGTGCGATCTTAAATATTCACTTTGTACTTTCAAGAACATTATTCAAAAATAATTTACAATAGTCTCAAAAGTTGTTAGTTTCTGTATCGAGACTAATTACCTAGAGTTGTAAAATCCAGACGAATTAAAGTTTTTAATACTACTATGCGGCTTGGCGGACTACACACCTAAGAAATTCTTAAGAATTATATTAGGCGTGCAGCTTTCCTCACGATGTTTTCCTTCACCGTTAAAGTTAGTGATAATTCATCATGGATGCACACATAACTTCCAAAAGTCAGGTGTATGCCTGGGGTTTGGACCCGCGACAGTCGAGATTTTTGCCTCGCCTCGCCGAAACCTCGAGGCCATTTCTACTCCTGACAGCAAATCCTTGATTTATGTCCGGTTGTATTTTCGTCTCAACGAACTAAATCGTATAAAATTCATAAAATGCACCTAATATTAGGCCAGTTCACTTGAAGAGTCCTATAAATATCCGCCGTACAAGCTTTGAAACATTCTCGGGCAAATTGACAAGACAGAGGGGAATAAATAAAACAAATGGGCTAGAGGGGAAAAGGGTCAAAAGTAAGGTTGCCAGCGTTCGCCAAAATAAATTCAAGATAAGATGAATATGAACCCTCTAAGTTGTAGAGGAGGCCCGTGACCAGCACTGGGACGTGTAAGGGCTGATGATGATGATGATGGCGATGTTGGTGATCATGGTGATGATGATGATGAAGATGAATATGCCTTTTAAGGGTCATATTGTATATTAGATTAAAATGTTACTATTTATCTTATATTATTGTAAAAAGCTTGTCTTAAATGACCATATGTTTTGAAGAAGCATTTAACTATTTGAAACTAGCGTTTGCTTGATTATTATAGATTTTGTTCCAAGTAAAATGTAGCTCACAATCGCCTCTATTGTTCAACATAATATATTTAACGTATAAGATGTAAACCCTCTCAGTTGTGGAGGAGGCCCGTGCTCAGCAGTGGGACGTATATGGGCTGATGATGATGATGATGATGATGATGATGATAAGATGTAAAAACGTAAAAAAACTCTTTTTAAAATATATTATCTTATGAATGGCTTAACTGACGTTATTTGTGTAGCAGCAAAAAGCAATTTATATACTCCTTTATCTTTTAACTACGAGTAAAAACCATCTACGTTTGTTTAGTCACTTAACTGTGAAAATACGAAACATCAAGATATTTACAATTTAAATTAAATAATACATCCAAATAAAAAAGGTTTGTGTCCTGTTACCTCTTTGTTTTTTTTTACTTTGTTTCCCAGATTATAATAAGAAAACAACATTTTATTTACCTTAGAAAAGGGTAAGCAGATTTGTTAGCTCCAGTCTGAAGTTTCACTAACTATGTTTTAATAACCACTTGGGGAATAAGCTTATTGTTTTTCTTAATTCATAAATAACATGAAATAAAACTTAAATAAATTCTAAGTGTGCTACAAAGGGCGGTCTTATCGCTAGTAGCGATCTCTTCAAAATAGTAGTTAATAAAATAAATGGGCTGCCATGGTATTACAAGAATAAGAAAAAAAAAAGATAACGTAGTATCTAAATATACAAATATCAAGTATCAAGATCAATTAAATCGTGTGAAATTTTGGAATAAACAATATAATTTTCCGTAACACAGACTGTCGTTGGCAACCCTGGTCAGAGGCTCCCATTTTCATGTAAATGTTGGATTCGTGGAACGAGGCGCGTTCAATGTTTGATGTGCCGAGCCCCGCGTAGGTGAGATAAAGTAAGATGTTTACAGATCAATAAGGATTCCCGGCTTTTTGTCCGGGACGAAGCTAAAGGTCACGTGGGCGCCCGGAAATATTTTTGTTTTTTTCCTCTGTTGCTTTGTATAAAAGTACCTATTGTTTCTAGGAAGAATGAAGTCAGCCTCGTTAGTTACAAGCAGAAGTTTGGTTGTGTATTCGTGGATTCGATCCCCAAGTCAGGCAGAAATATTGTAGAAAGAAAATTGTATTTGAAAATGCACATTTTTTGATTTATGGGAAAAGAGGAAAACTAGCTAGTGACTCACCTGATGTTATGACGTGATCAACACCGCCCATGGACACCCATAATACAAGAGGAATTATCGGTGCGTTGCTGGCCTTTGAGGAAAATATAGGCTCTTTTCTTGAAGGTCCCTAAATCGTATCCATTTGGAAATACCGTCGGGAAGATTTGAAAAAATATATGTCTATAAAAAAGCCTACCTTATCGGGTTATAGGCGTGAACGTGTACTAGAATATTAATCTTTCAATTTATTTAATAAATACTGACAATTTTTGGTTCATAATTAACGATTGGTTTGCCAAATATTTAATAACGCAAACGAAGGCGCGAGAAAAATACATATCTTATATTTACATAACATACATAACCTCACGCCTGTATTCCCCGAAGGTGTATTTCTGCACCCACATTTCGCCAGGTATGTATCAGGCCCACGTAACAAGGGGGTGAGCCTATTGCCGTTTTTCGGGCACAATTCCAAACTCCGTGCTGCTACTGAGAATTTCCTAATGGAAAAACCCAATAACACTTTGGCTGACCCAGGAATCGAACCCAGGGCCTCTAGATCGTACGGCACATACCTATGTCGCAAGACTGCCAGGCAGTCAAAATATTAATCTCATATTTATGTTAAGAAATTCTCATTAAGCGCGCGGAATATGTAAAAGAGTCCGAATTAAAATTTTATGAATACCTACACACGTAGAATGTATGGGTGACATATTGTTCTACATTTAAAAATACCTGAATGTTAGTTGCCACGCGGAAAAAAGAGTATTTCTAAAGGATAAACATATTGAGATGGAAATTCTCGGGTCATTGTATCCATTATAAAATCTAATACGCTGTATTGAATAGTAAAAAATGTACTCGTATTGAATGAAGTCAAATATACGTTAGAGCATTGTGTGAGCTTATACTAAACTTTTGACAGCCCCGTGGCGTAGTTGCCTAGACGCGAAACGTGAAGCCGCGGGTTCGATCCCCGCACTATGTATGTGACTGTTGGGTGTATTTATTTATTTAGTTTTTATCTCCGCTGTCTATCCAGATAATCGTTTAGTAAAGGTACTAACATATTTGTGTTATATACATCATATTTGTGGCCAGCATAATTATGTCAACTAGAGATACCTACTCATTGCTAGGCTCTCTGTTCGTATTATACCTACTATCAGTCGGTACTCACAGCTACTCTCGCTAATTACCGCAAATTTGTCGGCCTAAGAAATTGCTGGTTGTTTTGAGCAATTCACGAATATAAGAAGCGCTTATGGATCCGCGTTATATATTTGTGGCATGTGATTTTGAGATTTTGAGTTCGATATCCGGGTCTTAGTGCTACTAAAGTGTTCAATTGGGAAATTATTATTTAGCAGAACGGTTTTAGGAAATGGCAAAACATGGGTTTTATAAACGTTTTAAAATTGTTTCTGCCTTACTCATAGGTATACAGGCGTTAGTATAAGTATCTAAGTATTTATGTAAATACATACATACATACTTTATATCTTATAACTTCTAATGCCAATAAATTTCAACAATTTATTTATAATGTGACAGATATTTTCTTATATTATAAAAGGAATGCATATATTTTTAGTTTATAATACTAATACCAATAATAAAACGAGATCGGTATCAATCCATCATATCAAAAGTATTTGTAGTGCAAGATTTTATTCTAGAGTTCAACAATCGTGTTGTCTCGAGGTCAGTTGCGGTCGCAGTCACACCGACACACGGATGGTACATTATTTTATTTATTTATTACTTTCTATACTTGACTGCCTCGTGGTTTCGCGGTACAAGTATGTGCCGGGCGATCTAGAGGTCCTGGGTTCGATTCCCGGGTCGGGCAAAGTGTTATTGGGTTTTTCCATTAGGGAATTCTCAGTAGCAACCCGGAGTCTGGAATTGTGCCCGAAAAACGGCAATGGGCTCACCTCCTATTACGTGGGACTAACACATACTGGCGAAATGTGGGTGCAGAAATGCATCTCTGCCTACCCTTTCAGGGAATACAGGCGTGAGTTTATGTATGTATGTACTTTCTATACTTGACAGTATAAAGGCGGACTTCATGCCATAGGCATTCTCTATTTTAATATACAGTGAAATCCGTTTATAATGACATCGAAAGGAATTGACAAACACATCATATTAAGCGGACGTCATACAATGCGTTTAGTGAAAAATAAAACCTTTTTGAGGTAAATATTTATTGTAATAGAGAAACATAGCATATAAAATAAAATAAAAATTGTATGTATATATGTACATTATGTATGTATGTATGTATGTTTGTACATACATATATTTTTTATATTTCGTCGTCGGGATTGCAGAAGGTAGAATAAAGAGTCATGTCGGTCATTATAACCGGACATAATTTATTAAAAATGGGTCACAATAAGCGACATGTCGTTGTGTAATACGTCATAACAGGCGGTCGTTCATTATAAGCGGAGTCATAATAAACAGATTCTACTGTACAGGATTTATATAAATCGTGACCGAAAACTAAAACAGGCCATAGTTACAGTGATTACAAACACATTGACGTTAAAAAGCCCGAAAAAAATAAAAAAATACGTTTTCCTAATCACTTACACAAGTCGTGATGGCCTCGAGGATTAGGCACGCGGTCGAGAATCTCGACGGTCGCGGGTTCAAACTCCAGGCACACACCTCTGACTTTTCGAAGTTATGTGTGTATTCTTAAAGAGTTATCACGCACTTTAACGGTGAAGAAAAACATCGTGATGAAATCTGCACACCTAAAAGTTCTTAGGAATTTCTTAGGTGTGTAGTCCACCAACCACTCACTTCCACACACACACACACTTACGTACTTACACTACACATCAGAACTATGTATGTGTTGGGTAAATAAGTAAAAAGAATTACGTTGCGCTACGGTGTAAGGAGCGTTCTAATTAATGATAGTTTATTTTATTATTACTCAATGATAAATGATAAATTTTGACTGAGTTTATAATAAGTAAGAATATTACATTCCTTCCACGACACTTCGCCTAAATTCGATATCAGTCTATATATATCCCACTGCTGGGCGTGGGTTGGCGTGGTTTATGTCAAAAACAGCTACACCAATTTTCAATTGACTTTTATACAAATATGTGATGTAATAAGGAGCAATTTAGCATTAAGATACGGAAAAAAAATATTACTCGAAGTCGCAAAAAACAACTTAATACAATTTTCCATGAAATTTAACTTGATAAAAGTACTTTTCCTCTAAGCCCCCGATCGCATAAAGGCAAAACAAAAACATTTCCGAGAAAATGATATAAAAACGCAAAAAAGTTGCTTATTATTAACAAATGAAATTACATGTACCCAATATCCGATAAAAATTGGATGAAAACTAAAAACACCCGGTAACGTGGGATGTTTTTGTCAATCGGATGATGTAGGGGCTATTTCGGCGGCGCTACAAATCACATGCTCTCGTTTATTGAATGCTTTTTGCGAACTCTACGACCTCGAGTGTTGCAAATTACTTTGTAATATCATTTTGTGTACAGCGCGCTCGTGTTTTGTTTTTCAACATAATCTCAAGTTGGTAATATTAGAATTTGTGAGTAAATTTTATAAGAAAACCACGAAGGAGTCGTTTTTTAGAATTATGAGGAATTTCGTCTAAAGTTTTAGTAACAGAATTATTTTTAAACTTATCATTTTTATTTTATGTTTAATGTTTATTTTAAGGAAAATATATTTTAAAAATATTTCCACGAATTGCTATAACGTATAATCTCATGCCGTGAAACATTAAAGTTATATTGATGTTCGTTTATTTAATAAGGAAAATATTATTTTGATTCCAAGAAGCCAAACCAGATAGTATCAGGATCTAAACTAAGGCTGTGTTTGGATGTTTAGATTTCTCCAAATTAAATAAATGTGGTGTAGTTCACATACATACATATGTACATTGCTCCGACAGATACTATATCATAGTATCATGTCTTATCAGTTAATCAGAAAATATGAGATTTTTCAAATGTTATGTAATTTATAATACATTATATTTGCTAAAATACGGCTCAGCCCAGGTTAAAATGGCTACGCGCTCCAAGTTGAAAGGCCGGAGACCATTACATACATTTCGGCTCCTTAAAGTTACTGAACGGGGAGCTTGAGGCGCTTTCCTCTCATTAAAAAAAGCCGCTATTAGTCAAAGAATTAAGGAATAATAAAGGCTATGCCACCACACACCTGCTATGCAACTCTTGTATACCAGGATCTAAAGTGGCACGCACAGATATCACATCGAGCAGTGAAGCTCAACGAGTCTCTATGGGGGAGCTAGCTTGGTTTTATCCCGCAACGAAATTAATGAGAAGAACATAAATATGAGTTGGATAAATAGTTTTCCACTTCCCTCCACAGCAAAGCAGGAGACAAAATATTGGAATAGTCAAATTCAAAGTCAAAGCCAATTATCTTTATTCAAATAGACTTTTACAAGTTCTTTTGAATCGTCAATTTTAGGCTATTTTAAACTAAACTATTGGTGAACTAGAAGGTGTCAATCTCAGATGCAAGATGTTTTCAACTTGAGAAGCCATATGTGAGGCACTATGGACAAATCATCATCACCAGCCCATATATGTACATCCCACTGCTGGGCACGGGTCTCCTTTACAACTGAGAGGGCTTAAGCCTCAGTCTACCACGTTGGCCTACACACTTAAGAATTTCCTCAGAAATTTAAGTGTGAAGGTTTATGGACAAATATATAAATGGCAATAAATGGAAGCGAGAGAGAACGAAGAAATAACTAACAAATCAGGTCACTGCGCCGTAAATATGAGGGTCAGTCTACAATATGTCACGATGCGAAAACGCAAGTTGACCTTAACGGGAACAATTGTTCACCCGTTTTCATTATCGCGAGCTGTTTCTTTGTATCCATTGAATGTTCATTCAGACCTCCATTATTATACAATATGAATATTTATCGTCTATCAATAATCATGAACATATAACAGAATGTAATTAATATAGCGTGGTAATGTATGTAGACCTTGTGTAGAATACATTAAATCTTTATAAGCAAATTGGGCTTGGGTGCGGTCCTATTATACAATATAATTAACATAAAAATATTGTATAATTATATCATTTAAGCAGTAAGCATTAAGCTTAAAGTGATACTATCAAATCCGCTTATAGTCTAGAGACTGATCGCCGATAAAAAAAAAATAATAATTAAGCATTACATATGTAAATGTAACGCTTGAAAGTTCACGTTATGATTACTGTTTATACATCTCTTATACACCAGGATTGAGATGGGCATACAAAGAAATGACTTCGAGCGAATCTCAGCGTCTCTCGATGGGGCTCTAACGTATAATGTATATGACAGCCGCGTGGCGCAGTTGGCTAGATACTTGCGAAACGAGAGGCCGCGGTTTCGATCTCCGCACCGAGACAAATGTTTGTGTGATCCACAAGTATTTGTTTCAGGTATGGGTGTTTGTGGGACCGAAATCTCTCTCGTAGTTTCTGATGCCCACGACACAAGACTTGTATCTTAGTGTAGGATCAGAACTATGTATGTGACTGTTGGGTGTATTTATTTATAAAAACGGCAACGACATGAATATAATCGAATCAAATTTAGCCTACAATAGATCCCAAGGCTGGGCAAAGCTTCTTCCACTTCCTTCTTCTTCCACTCCTCTCTCTCTTTTGCCAAGTTATGCCACTCCTTCTCAAAGGCGTCTAGGCTGTCTCTCCAGCGCATTTTCGGCCTGCCACGCTTACGGCGTCCCTCAGATGGTATCCAATCGGTACCAATTTTCGCCCATCTATCTGGGTCCATCCTGCAAACGTGGCCGAACGAAATGAATAAGAAAAAAATGTTATAGGAGTTGGACGCAAAATAGTTGCACACTTACCACATAAATAATGGCGGAAAACTAAAATGGGAGAGGTAAATCGCCTCTTACGAGAGGCAGTAGATACAGTGGCGGACTTCGAACGCCTCCTTGCTATTAAAACACCTCTGCCTACTCTTTCGGAGATACAGGCGTGCGGGTGTTTTTCTGATAATTCTTTAGCCGGCAACATTGTAACACAGTTGTATTCAACGTATTGCTATTGCAATGACCCAATTTTTCTCCACGTCTGCCTTCGGTGAATAAAATTAAAATAATCACAACTGAATAATTGTTTTCGCACGACGCTGTCGATGTGAGAAGTTGTGGTATAAAAACTAGGAGCAAATTTGTTATACATTCTCAGAATTTTTTAAATGCAAGGAAACCCAGCAAGTTTTAAACCTTGACAATCGCTCCAAATACATACAAATATCGGCTAATATGTTACATTATACATTATTGGCTTATTTATTTATTTCATATAAAATGGTTTTAAGTTGGCTTAGAGTTTTATAGAAAGTTCAGTAAGGCCCATATACATGCAACTGGTATAAAATTATTAGTCGTGATGGCCTCGAGGTTTAGGCAGTCGAGTCGGAAATCACGGCGTTCGGGTTCAAGCCTAAGGCATACACAACTAGCTATCACGTAAAACGGTGAAGAAAAATATCGCAAGAAAACCTACTCACCTAACACTTCTAAAGAAGTTCTTAGCGTAGTCCGCCAATCACCACTAGGCCAGCGTGGTGACCTAAAGCCTACTAACCCCTCTCAGTTGTAGAGGAGGCACGGACCTGGAGGAGGCTGGGCAAGGGTATATGGGCTTAAATAGATATAATTATTACCAGCCAGAAACAGTCGACACACATTGTCATCGGATGCTAAATTTGAGATCCACACTTATGCTGGTAACTTTCAATCACTGCATCTACAGAGGTTGCTATATCCTTAAGCAGCATGTTTTATCATTATCATATTTGATCAAAGTCAGCAATAGTTAAAGATTCAACCCAAATGTTTAAAGATATATATACATATTTTTTTCCTATTCTCGAGGGGAAAGCTGGTTATGGCTCTACTTCCCGCCAGCCCTGGGGGATGGGGGGCGAGAAGCGTTTGTCTTCCATCCTGGCGTGCGGCGAACTGTCGTAACTTGACCAAACATTTACACTACACACCACACAGTATCAAAACTGGCACATTGACCACCACCGATGTTTGCAAACACAAGATCCATGTTTATAAACAAAACGGTCCATTGAGCGTCGTCCCGTCAATTACATCTGAATGAGAGCGATTTGAAACGCTGCCAAGTCATACATTGCTATTGTCAACCATTTTCTTTTTTATGTGGCACAAGGTCACTCTATTTCGCGCCGGGCTGGCCGCCATTATGGATCTCGGGATCAAATATTCAGCAAAGGACCCCGCTTAGTTCAAGGCCAAAGGTTTCAAAGGCGTGGCTTTACGAAATATGTATTCGCTTTGTAACTAAGTTTTGCTCTGGAATAAGTTAACGTTACTTAATATTTTCGTAACCATTTTAACAGATTTAAAGGAGGTATTCAGTTTGACCTGTATGTATTTATGTATGTATTATTACCGGAGAATTTCTAAATTTTAAAACATTTAGGGCGATTTTTGCGGTCGGCACAAGCCTTAATATTTGGGACTAGCTATGTCCAGCAGTTTTACCCTCATAGTTCATAGCGTGATTTTGTTAAGATTAGCTCTTCATTATATTTACTATCCAAAACTAATTAATAATTTAATTTTACATTAAGTTTCTTACTTACTGCGTGAATATTTTTTACATTACTCAAGCTTTTAAGAACAAACGTCTAACCACAATTTAGTTTTGTCATATTCTCCTACGAATCGTCGTTGAAAAAACAACACATGCATTTTCCTTGTATCCTCGATATGTTTTGCACAATAAACCGATCCACCTAATCCCCATATCTGATAGCCTTGGAACACGTGCATTGTTTTAATATCACCGACAATAGTTGCCCGCAACAAGGTGAATATGTACTTCAATGACCCAATTAGCGTAACTTCAACATTGTGTAGGAGAAACAGGTTATGAAGCACTTGTAATCTCACAATAGATTTTTAAATCAATATTTTTTTGTATTTCTTAGAACATAAACTCTGGTGTATTTGTTTGGAATTTTGTGATAGATAAGCTGAAAGGAAACCGTCTGTCGTGGTATGGTCATGTTATGAAGCACTTAGGTAAAAAAGTAATGAGTATGAAAGTTGAAGGATGGGCAAGCAGAGGAAGGCCAAAGAAATATGGATGGAGGGCGTGAGAGAAGATATGAAAGAAAAAGGGGTGAATGAAGACATGACGGCTGATAGGGTTTAAAATGGTAAAACATACTGCGCCAACCCTAAATAAAATTGGGAACAGGGCAAGGAAATAATGATGATAAACTCTATTGTATTTCTCAATAATTTCTGGAGGAACCGATGATAGGTATGCAAAATTTCACTCTGCTACTGTATATAAAGTAGCAGCAAGCCATATTCTTCTTGTATCAATAGTTGCTCAATATTTTGTCTCCTGCTTTGCTGTGCAGAGAACTGGAAAATTATTGGTTTCCATTTCCTCATGTACATCTAAGTTAAGGAAACACTAAGATCCCTTAAATGAGAATATCCTGACCGCACAATAAGCAATTATAAACTAGACATTACACAATTGAAGTGTATCGCTTTTGGGCTTGTACGGAAGTACCGCCACTGGTTTAGAGCTAGATTATATTATTGCCGTAATATGTTCATGATCACCAGCATTTCGTCCATCTGTATAAC
This sequence comes from Hemaris fuciformis, assembly GCA_907164795.1. Taxonomy (NCBI): domain Eukaryota; kingdom Metazoa; phylum Arthropoda; class Insecta; order Lepidoptera; family Sphingidae; genus Hemaris; species Hemaris fuciformis. Next base: position 3,382,002 of record OU015452.1, read on the forward strand.
TTTCGTGTAAGTAACAAATACACCTGAGTACATTAGCCGAAAAGAATAGCAAGCAATCGCATTAGAGCATTTTCCTTAGGGTACAAAAAGCACTTCCACAGTAACGTTCACCTCTGCCTACTGATACGTGGAGGTGAAACTACACAATATATGGAGGGAGTTAGTGACAGCGGATTTATGAGCGGAGCGATTTGTATATTTTTGGTACTGACTTTCCAACTACGATTCTCGGCTTCACACATCAACGTGATATCTAATTACAGGGCTTATGTCTGGAGGGATGTATGTCCAGCAATGAACTAGCAAGCTGATAAGAAGATGATATAAAAATCTACCAGACATCGGACAGTGAATCTGTCAGATGGCTTGAATGTTTCAAGGTCAAGTTAAATTATTAAAGTATGTGTGTTGCGAAAAAATTGAATTGCTAACTTAATACTTTCCCTGTAAATACTCTTCGGGTAAACACTTGCGTAGAGGAGGTCTATGTTAAGGCATTTCGCCAACGGTACCTAACCGAATACTGGTCATCGCACTTTTCTTTCTTTTTCTTTTTTTTTCTTTTTTGTTAATTCATATAGGTATTCAGCACCGTTATTACTAGTTTTAAGATACTCCCGTAAAAAAAACCTCCACGAAACAGGCAGTGCCTAGTGTGGAGATTTTTTGCAAACTGTTATGTGTAAAAAACAAATTTTTCAAGGTTAACAAATAAATTATTTATATATTTTATACTTAATGTGTGGAACTCATAATAGTGCCACACGAAAATGCTTTTTAAACGCCCTGTTTTGATAAATCTGTCAGAACGGCCATACAAATAAAACGACATGCTGCTAATGATAGAAAAATAAACAATATTACATAACATTGTTGTAGTACCCACTTAAAATAGTTTTATCGCTTATTCCTTCTGAGGCGTACGAAGATAAAACAGATTTTATCATTTTAATTCATATAAGACAAAATACCAGTTTTTATTTATTTCAATCAATTAATTTATAAAACCAAAGTTCTGCGTGCCCCTTTTCATAAACATTTATTAATTGTAATTAGAATGTGAATTACTTATTTGTTAAATATAGATGATTACTTAGTCTTGAAAAATTTATGTTGTCTTCCATGTTTCCTCTTTGATCTGGACATTTGATACGAGAACAATCGGATCTGTTTAAATCCAGAAAATCAGCAATTTTTGGCATAGTCTAGACATTTAGTTTACTCTCTAACACTCGAACCACATCCGAACTTCCGCAAGGGTAGAAGTGGCGAGTCACGGCACTCGATCACATCTCATCTAACAGGCTGTCGGCGATGTCTGTGCGTTTTTTCCATGAAGCTCCTTATATTAGTGGCCCAAGATTTTTTTATTCACCTAATCAAATTAAGGGTGAGTTAAAATGTTGTAAAGTATTTTTTTTATTATATAACCACTTGAAGCTAGTGAAGTGCCAGTAATATGTCGAACTGTGAAATATAACGGCATTACAGATATTCGTAGATGTAATGCAATTTCCTTCAGATTTAATCAATTAAAACACAGACGCTTTGTTTAGATTGAGCTACTTTTACCGTAAGGTTTCAGTGAGGTTATACAGTACCTGTATTAAATACATCCTGAAAGTCTTTGGAGTAGCGCTATGTCCAGCGTTTTTACATATCTTGACTGACTACATTTTTTGAAAACTGGCGAATTAACAATAAGTTATAGCAGTATGTTAGCATACCAAAGATACGAATTGATTTGATTGAATTGAGTTCTTATGCTTCTAGAAAATTTAGTTTCGTTCTTGATAAACGGCTTTAGCGTTATTATTATATCGCTATTAAAACACGTATTAAGGGTATATAAGTTTATTAAAAAAAAAATGCATAAGGAAAACTAGAGACAAAATTTTTCCATTTTTCCTATCACTACTAAATAGACTCTAAGCTTTAACTAACTATAATTTGTCATGCATTTGTTCAATCATAATATTTTATTTGTGTAATGCTGACAAATCGCTGAATCTAGCTTTATCGAGGGTGTAAATAGACTGTGATCAAAAACTAAGACAGGCAATAGTTACGGTGATTACAAACACATTGACGTTAAAAAAACCTGACAAAAAAAATATTTAACGTTTTCCTAACAACCACAAGTATTAAATGTACGTGGTGACGAGGAAAACGTCATTTTTATTGGTCCTCAGTAAGTTTTCGTTGTGTAGACGTTTTTGAGCTTGTACTCTATTTAACTATTGTCAAAATTTCCAGTGGGTATATTCCAATCCGACAAGTAAATCGCTACATCTTGTACCATAGACCGCAAGTACAGGATTTGCCGCGTAAATTATTTCTTTATGCGGGAGACGCGAATGTATCTTTTGTAATTTAGCGATAAGCAAGCGGCCGCGTGTTGCTGGCTGATAACAGTTATTATGAAACGACCTTTGACTGATCGTGAAAAAAGAAAATAAATTATGTGGGGCAGGTCTTGAGGTTGACTGGCGGAGTTTTAAGGCTTTAAATATGGTGTATTTATACGATATTTATAAGCCGATTGCTATTTGTAGGACATATATTTCGAGTTCGTGTTACTACTGAAAATATGCTAATGGAAGAACCCAATTACTCTCACCTTCCCGGGAATGGAACCTGATTGAACGGCACACATCTGTGCCACAGAAACATGGAGCAGTTAACTTGGAAAAATATTTTTATATTTTATTTTTGATCCATTAATAAAATTGAAAGGTAAATAAATCGTAACCTCTTTTGTTACCATACATCACTATTTTTTCATATTCGGGAAAAATAAATATTTAATCATAAAAAATATCTAAAAGCATTAGTATCAAATCCGTTCCAAATGTTACGAGTATTGTTTCACAGAGTTTTGTTCGAATATTGAAATGCTTTCAACAAAAATGATTTAACAGTTGAAAACAGCGAAACCAATCCCTCCAACAGTTTTCGGAAGTAAATCTATCACATCGGCGTTTCTAGAACTATCCGGAGCCGAGCCATCCGTTCCGAGACCTCTTTCTTTGTGTTTTTAACTGAAACGTTGGAAGTTTGTGGAAATTCATTTGAATGGAGACCGGAGTTCTTTACGTAGTTTGTGATTAATGCAGACTTTGAGAGCGACTTACTGTTCGCAGTCTTTGCAGTTGGATTGCGCCTTACCTGTAATGAAAACTGAGCGTTAGAATGTGCAAGTAAAACATGGGGTGAGTAGGAACAGGTGTGTGGTTAGTGACATAATCTCCAAGTTTATTTAAGTTCTCACGGAGAATTTATAGACGATGTAGCCTGAAGAGTCCTATTCCATCATATCTATTACATCTAGTCATGGTCTGCCTCAAATACTTACATCCATATTCAAACCTGTATTTTGAATAGGTAGGCATGTAGATAGTATATCCGCACAAACATTTGGCCAATTGTGATTTTAAGTACTACGTAATCAGGGGTGAGTCTGTTGTCGTTCTAAGGGCATAGTTCCCGACTCCGTGTTGCTATCGACAACTTTTTTTTATCGAAAAACCTATTGACACTTTACCCGACTCAAGATCGAATCCAGTACCTCTAGACCGTGCGGCGCTCATTACGAGGCAGTTGAAAAAATCCTACGCACATTTCGAGACTTCCAACTACCATTTGCAATACACCTCTGTCGATACCTTATGGGTTACAAGCGTGAACATATGTACTTAGGACAATGACACCAGGCCAAAACATATCTACGTCATTTTACTCAATTACAAATATTTACAAACTTGATGTAGACATTAATCCATCACTTGCTAAGAGTGACATCACACGTTATCAGCGGGCTGTTATCACCATAATTACCATACAGACAGACAATTTAGTGCTCATTACCTCATGCGGGTTGGGTGCCCAATGTCACAGGGGCACGGCCACACAGTGCTACCAAGTTATACGATAAACAAATGGGGCGATGAATCACACTGTTTTAAGAACGAAAATTTGTGAGTTTGCAAGCATCATCATCATCATCAGCCCATGTATGTCCCACTGCTGGGCACGGGCCTACTCTACAACTGAGAGGGTTTAGGCCTTAGTTCACCACGCTGGCCTAGTGCGGGTTGGCGGACTACACACCTAAGAAATTCCTGAGAACTTTTAGGTGTGCAGGTTTCATCATGATATTTTCCTGCATCGTTAAAGTACGTGATAATTATTTGTGAATACACACATAACTTTGAAAAGTCAGAGGTGTATTTTTGGGGTTTGAACCCGCGACCGTCGAGATTCTCGACCGCGTGCCTAATCCTCGAGACAATCACGACTTAAGCAAGCAAGCATATGTACATACATATTTGTGAAATGTTTGTTTTGTTTTTTGATCAGGCAAAGTGTGATTAAGATGTTCCCTTAGAAATTAATACTCAGTAGCAGCACGGACCCTGGAAAAGTTCCCCAAAAACGGCAATAAATTTGTCCCCTATTACATGGAAAACAAAAACAGTAAGCGAAATATGGGTGGTGATGTACACCTCTGCCTACCGCTTCTAGGATATACGCGTGTGGGTATATAGGTTCTTTGAAACTACCAATAAATATAGACGACGTTGCTTACCGATTAAGGTCTTCAATAAAGAGAAGAATAACAGTAAATTCAGTTGTCCAGCAACGTTGTCGCGTGTGAACTTTTGAATATGATCACTGCCAACAATGTATCACAACAGTCTCTTATATTTTTAAATATTTATTATCGATTAAATAAATACACCAAACAGTCATTTATATAGTTCTGGCCCTACACTAAGATACAAGTCTTGTGTCGTGGGTATCATAAACTACGAGAGACTTTTTGACCCACAGACACCCAGACCGGAAACAAATATTTGTGGATCACGCAAGCATTTGTCTCGGTGCAGGGGTGGAAATCGCTGCCTTTCGTTTTGCAGTGTGTCTAGCCAACTCACGGGGCTGTAAACATATAAAAAACAAACATTCGGAAAAACGAATGTATAATGTTTCCGAAGGTCGGAGCACGGTGTAAGGTCGAGAGGACACGACTCCGCAAGGTCTCAGCTGATTACGTTTTGCATTGTTTAAACCCATTTAAATTGAACCTATTCTTGCGTGACGGGCGTTTTAGACTTTTTTTAACCGAATAATACATTAATGTCTAAAGATCGGCGTAGCTGTCTTGGCACCTAAAGCATTGAATTATGGGGCTACAATGCCTATGTTTAGCAGTGTAAGTCATGAGGCTCAATAGTAATGATGATGAATGTTGCAATCAGTCAGCAGACATGGCAATATTTTATGTGTAGTCCAATACTCTATGATAACAATCTATAGCAGACTATGTATACAAAACTCTCTAAAGTATAGACGCTGTTGTGGAATGTCCCATAGGAAAAACAACATCCAATTATGTGCCTCTAATAGTTCACAAGTGATGTAAGTCCGATAGTTCAAGTAAGATAGTGATAACGATTTTTTATGAAGGTCATTAACATTTTAAACTTCTTAATACTATATTGTCTAAACTTACAGTATGTTCCATCTACTTTGCGCATCAAAAATAGAAGAGTATTTCAAACACGCCCACGCTTTTTGACTAAAAACATCGAAAACATGAACGCAGCGTAAACATTAAAAACAAACCGATGATAGATTGTGTTTTTCATCACATCGATTCATAAAACCGCGCACGCGATGACTCAACACTATTTCTCAAAAAAAAATCTAGACATGAAAACACAGCCAAGGTCTTTGTTCTATTAATACAGTGTTACACGCAAGTTCACGGTCTCAGAACGACTGTAAAAAGTCTAAAATAAACGGACACACGCGTCGTCCTAAATACGAAACTCGTGTTGCTATTGAAGACTAATGGCAATTTTGTGACAGAACGAAGAGGCGTACCAAGTTTTTCGATCTGAAATAAATAAATCATCATCAGCCCATATGCCCTCTGCAGGGCATGGACCTACTCCTAAGCTGAGAGAGGTTAGGCCTTAGTCCATCACACTAGCCTAGTGCGGGTTAGCCGATTACACATCTAAGAAATTACTAAATATTGCTGATAAAAAACCGGAGCAAGAAGGGAACTAATTAAATTTAAAAAAACGTTAGATTTGAAGATCGTTGGCAACTTTAAAGTCTAGTTTTTAAAAGAATAAGCATTTCAAAAGGTACAGTCCAATGTAGGCAAGATTGTCGACTGGCGAAAAATCCCTGCAATCTTTTACTAGTCTACACAATTATGCCCGACTTAATCTTTGCCAGTCTGACTGACAGCGTGGCTCTTCCTTCTGCAGTCCCTAGTCTAATGTTTGTTACAATGTCTGTTTACTTTGTAGTTATGGTAACATAAAATATCATGCTTATACCAACAGATAAAAATACAATTTTTATATACGAATAAAATGTAAATAAAATTGGTTAAACTAAAGCGAAAGAGCGTTTTTTTACTGTAATCTAATCTAATCTATTTTTGTTTGTAGGATACAAAAGGGATCACCAAATTTCAATACAAATGAATGAGATTTGCTACCTTTGAGGAATTCCTTTATAGTATAATTACCTTTTACATAGTCTATTACCGCCATCTACCGGAAACTATTCAAAATTCGACACGATTTACTCAAAGTTGTTTCTGTGAGATTATTATTGCCTGTGTTGTCGTACAGATCATATTTGCCAATACTCCTTATAGTTTTTATTTGCTATTAATTCAATAGAAACCAGCTAAAAATTAATTATAATACGTCAAAATTTCCAACAGAAAAATAAATTTTAGTTAAACGACAGCAATTGATGTTTTTATGACATAAACAACATACGGACGTCGATTTACAATTTCCGTGAACTGTTTAAAGGATCTTAATTGTCAATTTACCTAATTAAACCTCTTTGGTCGGTGTACGCAGAAATCATTCGGGCACGTAATAAAAGGAAAATGAGGGGCTCTGACCCTACCACAATAAAAACGACATGAAACCATCCGGGCTAAAATTGTAATGTCGACGCACTCGTCAGATGAAGTGACCTTAAAATCCCTCTAAGCACTGTGTGCTTAAAAACTTAACCATTAAAGTCCATTTTGCACTACACCAGAAACGTCTGTAACGACCATTTAAAAACAAGAGCCGATCGATATTGAAAAGCATTTAATCTTTCAAAAGACCTAATTACCGCCTTATGCATTGCAAACATAGTTTCTACCACAACGTGTCAAGGTTGATATTTGTTTGTCGAACGAATGCTGGAGTAACTGGAGCTCGGATAATGCTCGCAGTGTGACATTCTATTTTCAAAATGCGACCTATTTTCTTTTGGAATACAGCTCATATCTGTTTATTGCTGGTATTGTTCGCAGTGAAAGAATGACGTAAGCGACCTTTACCATTTGCATTGACTTTGAACTTTATTGTCGTGCGGTTGGATTGTAAATCATTTGGAGGAGGGAGACGCTGCATTCCAGCCGATGCGAATGACTCCTCGATGACAACGTCCAGACAAGGGCAACACTTGCTCATGCGAGGGGTGTCGCCCACAGTTGTGTACGCATTATGCATTTATTGTTGTGAGTTGGTTCAACTATCGTGACATGGAGAATGTTATCGAATGTTAGGGGCGGTCAGTTACTTGCGTGGGTCATTCAATCTTCATATTAAATGTGTGTGTATTTATTTTATTAACATAGGAAGAATCACAGTCAGATGAGTAAGCCGCGTCATTTATAAGCATGACCATGTCATTTCATGTCATCATCATCATCATCAACCCTACTGCTGGGCACGGACCTCCTCTACCGTTGAGAGGGTTTAGGCCTTAGTCCACCACGCTGGCCTAGTGCGGGTTGGCTGTCATTTGTGTATTCATTATATATTATTACGTACTGGACTCGCGACTTAAGCGCGGTGTATCAGAACACCTAATTGGTATTGGTTCATATTATATTATACGCACTTATCGTTTTTTTCTAAGTTCACAATGAATATTATAAAGCACTTTTCGAAGTAATAGTATTTTCCGTGGTCTCGCAGTATCACGTATGTATCACGCGATCTAGAGGTCGTGGGTTCGATTCCCGGGTCGATATTGTTGATTTTTTTTATTAGGAAAATCTCAGTAGCAGCTCGGAGTCTGAAAATGTGCTCGAAAAACGGTAATAGGCTTACGTGTAACAAAAAACACAATTGACGAAATGTGGGCGCAGAAATGCACCTCTGCCTACACCTTTGGGGAATACGGGCGTGAAGTTATGTATAAGTAAGTTATGTATGTATTTGTATACATACATATATGTAAAACATCGTGAGAAACTGCACGCTTAAATAGGATAAGTCTAGTACCTACAAAAATACTGAATTTTCTGACACCATGTTGCTACGGATAATTTACAAAATAAATAATAATAAATACACCCAACAGTCACTTACATAGTTCTGACGCCACATTAAGATACGAGTCTTGTGTCGTGGGTATCAGAAACTACGAGAGACTTTTCGGTCTCACAAACACCCAGACCCGAAAAAAATATTTGTGGATCACACAAACATTTGTCTCGGTGCGGAGATCGAAGCCGCGGCCTCTCGTTTCACGGGGTTGTCAGAAAAAGAAAGCCCCCATTTAAACTCTACTCTTGACTGGCAATGGGATTCTAGATATTCAGTTCACAATTATCTTTTTGGACCGCATAAATTAATTAGAGAAGATATGACATATTTAAGCGGCAGAAGTCACATCGTATGACAATTTAAAGCCGATAAATCTATCTCTTACTGATGAGAAATTAAATATGTCAGTGTCAACGACGAGCAAGCCGGGCGTTTTATTGACCTCGTGACGTCAGCGTTTAAATCATAAGTGACATTGAATGGGACCATTAAACTTGTTTACGTTTACAAATTCATTGATTAAAATATATGGTGCGGATGGAAAATATACTCTGAAATTTTATTTTGTTTTGTTAGTAATGTAAATTGATAAAAAGAGTATTAAACATATTTATGAAGACTGAATGAAAAACTGCAAGGGTAATAGTTGTTTTTGAATATTTTTATCTACAGTGTAGTAGGTACTCGTGCCTTCACAAGGGTAAAGTATTGGCTCGTTACGTCACCAACAGTCAGGGTAACACGTGCGCTCTTGCCACCGGCTCGCACAAGACTGTGTCCCCCACTACCCGTGTTCCCGAGACAAGTATACAAACATTACATACAGTGTTTTTAGAAAAAGAAAGAAAAAATATGGCATCCTTTCTGACTGGTTGTTCGTTAAAGGGTGGTATATTTATTTTAAGTAATCAAAATATAATATAGTTGACAGTATCTAATTAATAAGATTGGCGCCATTGAAAAAATCATGATTGAAGGAAAATTTGAAGCAACAATAATTAATTGTTGTATTTTTGACCTTAACACTAACCAAATTAGATTGAATATAACACATAACAGCTAATTGATACACATAACCTTTCTTTTTTAGAATATGTAGGCTTTTCGTGAACACATGTAATAATTGTAAAATTATCATTAATTATAATTATTATTGCCCCGTGTCGCACTAGTTGGCTAGATGCTAAACCAGCTTGCTAAACGAGAGGCCGCAGGTTTGATCACCGCACCGAGAAAAATGTTCGTGTGATCCACAGGTATTTATTTAGGGTCCGGGTGTTTGTGAGACTGAAAAGTCTCTCGTAGTTTCTGATACCCACGACACAAGACTTGTATTTTAATGTGGGATCGGAACTATGTATGTGACTGTTGGGTGTATTTATTTATTACTAGCTGTGCCCGCGACTTAGTCCGCGCGGAAAATTTATTTTTTTAATAAGAAAATTTATAAACTAAAAGTAGCCTAAGTTACTCCTTATTACATCAGCTATCTGCCAGTGAAAGTCCTGTTAAAATTGGTCCACCCGTTTCAGAGATTAGCCGGAACAAATAAACAGACATACAGACAGACAAAAATTGTAAAAAAACGTTATTTTGGTATATGTACCGTGTGTACATCCATATGCATTTATTAAAAAGCGGTAATTTCAATATAACAAACAGACACTCCAATTATATTTATTTGTATATAGAGTATAGATCACCAATGGTTCGAGAGATAGAAGCGATACAAAGTTCTTATAAAACTCCTTGTTAGGTAATGAAAAGCTCAGCAACTAAACGGAAAACGTAACTTCAGCACTCAATGAGGTGTATCGGTGAAGTCGCACAACCGAACACAACTTCATTCTCGAAGTGAAACTCTGCTACTAGATAGCTCATCACGATCTGAAAACGAAGACGAGCCAACCCCGCATTTTTAGTTTAGTGTTGTACGTTAAGTCTGTTTTGGCTTTACATATGGCCGAATACTGAAACGCTACTTAATCTGCGGCCAACTTATATTTAAGTGGCTGTTATAATTTAAGCGGTAAACTGAAACATCATTTATCGGTTTTAAGACTGTGATTAACTAATGCCCACTAAAATTATCATAAATGGCAACATTACCACAAACATTATTTTACATGACATTTTTTATATACCTACTGCTTAAATTATAACAGCCACATAAATATAAGTCGCCCTCAGATTAAGTAGCGTTTCAGTATTCTGATGCTGCAATGATCGTTGTATAGTGACCCTATGCATAATATACCTGTATATCCCATGTGTATATATGTGAAGGAAAACAGCGTGATGAAACCTGCACACCTAAAAGTTCTTAGGAATTTCTTAGGTGTGTAGTCCGCCAACCCGCACTAGGCCAGCGTGGTGGACTAAGGCCTAAACCCTCCATAGGTTAAGGTTGAATACGTGCCATGAGTACATACACACGCCTGTATATCCAAAGAAATTGGTGAAGATGTATGATGATTCGCGTGTTTCGCCGACCGAATTTTAAATCCCACAAAATAGAGTCCCTAAACCCTCGTACGTTGGTTAGCGTGCTATAAAGAGTTCCCGGGTTTGATTTCAGAATCGAAAATTGTTATTACTTTTCACCATTATATTCTCAATAATTGTATGGAGTCTGCTAAAGCACGGTAATACTATCATACAGTATGTTAACTCGGCCGCATTTTTGAAATAAATACTTACAGCCGCGCGGTACGTAAACATGCGATAGGGTTGCGAACATGCAGAATTTTAATTCAATCTGCCTACTTTGACTTTCTATCTATTTTTTGTGATTGTAAAAAAAAATATTTTTATTTAAACTAATAAAATATTTTGTGAATGGAATAGGAAGTGTTCAATAAAAATGCATGTTATTTTTTGATTGGATGATTTCATGCAACCAAAAACAGCACAATATATACTTGTCATATTAAATAGGCTCTTGCACTTATTTTGTATAAAAATCGCGCGGTTACTGCTTAAAATACAACACCGTCCGTTCGTGACTGCGGCACATTCGCGACTGCCTTTTTTTTTTTTTTTTTTTGTTCTCGAGGGGAAAGCTGTTTATGGCTCTACTTCCCGCCAGCCCCGGGGGAGGGGGGGCGGGAAGCGTATGTCGGGGTCACCGGTCTTCCAGCCCGGCGCGCGGCGACGTCATGTCCGCGCAGGTGTTAGTGCCGGGCTGGGTCCCTAACAATATCCCTAAACCGGTATACCGACCAAAACCCCCCGGTGGCCATCTCCGCGCCGAGTGGGGCGACCACGGTACGTTGGCGAGAAGCGCCAACCGTAATGCCGCAGCCGCCCGGTGCGCCTCCGAGACGTGTTTGTCTCGGCCGTCTCGGAGCTGTAGGGGGCGCAGTTGCACCCCCACTAGCTTGGTTCGGGCGCCCCGGCTGTGAATGGGCGCCCGCGACGTACACAGGCCACAGTGCCGCCGCCCCTCTCGGGGTCACTTTCAGTGAGGACGCGCCGCCCCCGCAGCGCGCCCAGCGACCCCAAGGGCCCCTTTGAGTCGTCTTTACGACAGGCAGGGGATACCGTGGTGGGATTCTAACGCCCCCTTGCCACAGCATGCCACCGCATGCCGCGATCGAGGCGCGTAGGTATAACTTGCGTTTCGCCCGTATGTATGAAGTTAATCTACTGTATGATAGTATTACTGTGGCTAAAGTGCCTCAAAAACAGCAAAAGACCGATTTTATTATTTTGCAACGAAGCAGTCGATTATATTATTTTATGATGGTCGTGACTCGGGTTAATAAAATTATTAGCACATTTCGGACCACATACAAATACAAACTATAAATATGCTTTAATATAACGTTTTGAACAGGAAGAAATATATATATATATATATATATATATATATATATATATATATTAATATATATATGATCACACAAACCTTGTTTTCGGAGGAGGTTGAACCCACCGCCTCTCGTTTCACAAGCTTGTGTCTAGCCAACTGCGCCACGAGGCTGTCGTATGTCAAATAACATACGCAGTATTATCATCAGCCCAAATACGTCCCACTGCTGGGCACGGGCCTCCTCTACAACTGAGAGGGTTTAGGCTTTAGTCCACCACGCTGGCCTAGTGCGGGTTGGCGGACTACACACCTAAGAAATTCCTAAGAACTTTTAGGTGTGCAGGTTTTACGATGTTTTCCTTCACCGTTAAAGCAAGTGATGATTCATTGTGTATACACACATAACTTCGAAAAGTCAGAGGTTTGAACCTGCGACCGCCGAAATTCTCGACCGCGCGCCTAAACCTCGAGGCCATCACTGCTTTTTTACATACGCAGTATATCAAAGAAAATAGGAGATCTCAGACAAAGGCAATCACAACAGATCTCATAATAGAATGTTATATGCAAATGCTTTCGTGAGATTTAAATGTGTTGTTACATAAACGGTTTATATATTCTCATGACATTTTAAGCGACGGAAGTTAATCACGTACGGGATTTCGCTCGATGTACCTACTCTTGTTGTGCTCTCGTTTCCCATTTCCAGTTTTTGTATTCAGCATCAATAATATAAATGTCAAGTGGCACGGAATTTTATGGCACAAAATTATAGAAAATAAATTTTATACTTTTGATAGAAGATTATGTGCTGAAATCACTTGAATTGTATATAGGACTTAATCATTTTACCGGGATGATGACACTTGGCACAAATCGTAAGTGCAAATAAGTAAGTTCTATTAAGCTATGCTGTTGGTATTTTTATGTGTCTATGTGGATTTTATCATTGCTTTCATAGCCTAAGATAGCCTCAAAACTAACACCCTCTTCAAATTATCATATAACATCATGTTTGCATTTTTGTGAATTGAATGTGTGATGAATGAATATGTTTATAATATATTATTAATTGATGATTATTATTTTTTTAGATGTTTGATATTGTTAATGGTACTATAATTTTATGTAATGTTAATTTTTATCTTATTTCACTGTTTTTTTTCTTTTATTTTATATTTTATTTTTCTGTTTTTGTTTGTGTTCCTTATTTTTATGATTATTATTATTATTTTTTTGGATTTTATGGTTTGTTATCGATTAGTGTAAATGGTGTAACCGTACTAATTTGAATAAATAAATAAATAACAAAATACTACACAACAATCGAAATGACATTCGTAAATCCACAAACAATCAACCCGAAACAATAAAATAATCAAAAGATATTCACAACGCGAAAACGCCCTGTACTTCATCCACCCTCTTAACCCCGATTCCGAGACAGGCTTAACAGAACGTCAGCAACAGTGTTTTCTTTCGAGAACAATTCCAAGATCATATTGCCGTGCACGAGCACCGAAATCCGACTTTATGAATGGCTGAAACTTTTCTGACTTCCACAATCTTGCGTGGCCACTCCATCTTTACTTAGTTGTTAATGACTCGAATACAGGCAGGGTTGTCGGAGAGGGTTAATGCCTCGTCAAGCTGCAGTGCAGGTTTTCGAATTGTTTTTTTTTTCACTTAATATGTTGCAAGTTATTTGCATCTTTATTGTGGCTAAGAAGACTGGAAAGTATGTCTTCAAAGTATTGCCTCGGATATTGAGTAAGGAATTTTAGTAGGCATTTTAGATACATACTTATTACGATATTACTTTTACGACAGTAGGTTTATGGTATATAATAAAATGCGTACAAACATAGTGTATGGGTATTTTACCGTTACTTTAGGTGGCAATGTACTTTCCATTAAATATAGGAGAGAAACATTGCAAGATGAAAAATGCAGGTGCTTTAAACAATATCAAGTATTTTATAGGGTCTTTTGAAGACAAAATAAAGATGAAATTATTGATTAACTATGACGATAAAAATATTTAATTGGAATAATTTAACTACATACAATATATTCGTTTATTGCATTGGAATGTGCGGCAGTGCAAAGAACTTCTTCAGGAACGCGACTACCAGGGGTGGTAAAAATATGGATTAATAAATCTATAATTTAAGTAAATTTAAGTTGTTAATATATTGTGCAATATAGTGTTTTTTTCTATTTTTATCTTTTATTTAATTATTTTATCAAGAAAAAATACATATTTGTTTTGTATTTTTTTAACTCAAAAACTATTAAACCAATTTTAATGATGATATTAGCTACTTCACATTACAGAAAATTTAGTGTTCCTGTGAGTATGGAATTTAAAATTGCGGGTAGGGCGGGGTTCCGCTCTTTAACTTTATTCAGCTTAACATTGGGGATTGAAACATTTTTATACCCAATATTAAGATAAGTAAAACTGGGAAACATTAATTATTATTATAGGTAATAAATAAACATTTTGGAATATACTCGTAAAATTATCGTATTTACTAGAATCATACAGTCTTATGACACTTTCAATACATTTTACAAATTCCATATTTAAAAATAAGTACATCACTAACGCAAACGAACAAATATACTCAATACGAGATACGTATCTTGAGTAATACACCCAGTTTAGTATACAAATGGTCCGTTGGACGGCGCCCGGCCTGGCAATCAATAGAGCTGCCATCTCGGCTTCAGTGTGCACCTCAACGCAGTTTGCATACTAATAGACCAATCTTAGATCCAGGGTGTGACCGCTCGTTCCATTCCATTGTCTAGCAGTGGCGCGCATTCGTGGTGATGCCGACGTATTCAACCTGCACGGGTTTAATTTTGCACGCCGAATCTACTGAATGTTAAGACCAAACAGAGTCCGTTCCTAGCTTTATTTACTGGGAATGTAGGGGAATAATTGTGGTCGAGACCTATTGCAATTTCAATGAGAGTATTCGATTTGGGCTGGGACATACAGGGTAGTTCCTAATTTTCTATCATTTTGTAACTTGGGACACTTTTAATTTTGCGACTTATTATGACGTAGAGCATTGGTCGGCAACCTATTGGCAGGCAAGGGCCGCAATGTGGCAAAATAAACTAAAGGCGGGCCGCACTTGTGATATTTACCCTAGATTCTACCTAATACCTATGTTTAATTGGTCATTAGTTAAAAATTAAAATGCTAACATTTACGGGCTGAAAGCAAGACGTACAGGATAGTTACTGAGTTTCTAGCATTTTGTTTATATCTATCATCATGGGAGTCCAATAACTTAAGGACATTTTAAAATTTCCCAAAAAAAAAAATTTTACTATTATGGCGCCGTTGTCACTGACACAGCTTTTATTATAGGTAAAAATATACGATTGTCTCCTAAGTCTCGGGCCATCTGGTTGGTGGGTTGGGCAAAAAAGATAATTTTGGAAAAAACCTGCACAGCACGGAGACCAGAAATGGCACGAAAAATATGTTGCCCTACTTACTGCGAAGTTTCTAGAAGAACAAAGGTATATAATTAGGTCGTTTTTACTATACAAAGATGTATTGAGTTCCGAATACTAACAAAATTAATAAACATTAACAACCTTATTTGCAACTAAATAAACTCATGAAATTAGAGAGAAGATGCTTTAATTCACCGTAGAACTGCACCTTTGTCTACCCATTCGGGTGTAAAATGTGCGAACATAATTACATAACCACGTCTGTGTTCCCTGAAGGGCAGGCAGAGGTGCATTTCTGCACCCACGTTTCGCCACGAACCTGCCATTTTCCGGGCACAATTCCATATAACGAGCTGCTACTGAGAATTTCTTAATGGAAAAACTCACGAAACACTTGCCCGACTCGGGAACCGAACCCAGGATCTCTAGATCGTACAGAAATACTTGTGCTACAAGTCCACGACACAGTCAAAGAATATTAAAAAATCTAAGCGATCAATAAAAGTATTCTATAGGTCCCAATAGTCTGACCGACACGAGAGTCAGTCGCGCCCGCTCGTACATCGGTTCAATTCAACCGACAATTAGATGGCGTCCCGATAGCAAAATCAGGTTTTATCATTGCACACGTTTCCGAGCCTTTGTGATTGCTGTCCATATTTCATTTATGTAGGTGATAAACGATGTTGTTTAGTATTAACTAGTTTCATCCGGATCAGATTGAAATAAAAAGAAAAGAAAAAAGAAGAAGCTAGTGTACTGGATGTAAGTGAATTATTTTTTTTTTGTTATGAGAAAAATATACATTTATTTCTATTGAGCACTTAGTTATTATAGGGAGGTACAAATGGCGGCCTAATCGCACATAGAGATATTTTCAAGACAACTATAAGATGGTTGGTTATTCTGAAGGGATTTGTTGGGAGGGCAAAAAAAGGAAATATATAATTAAAGTTATTTATTTATTAAAATTTTATTATACACGTACACAGCTATACAGAGAAGAAATATTAATTAATATAATGGAGTGCAATTTAATTAATCGCTGACACGGTATATGACAAATATATATAATCCACATTTTGTCTTTGTATCGTAATGAAATTTCTTATAATAGTATTGAAGAAACATTAGTTGAGATGTGTACCTAATACAGCAACCGGCTTTGCGACAAAGCATATTTTTAAGTCAGAAAGCGTGGTCAAATAGAACTGTCCAAACTAAGGTTTTAGAGAATTATTCATCATCATCATATTAAGCCCATATACATACATACATACATACGTCCCTTTGCTGGGCTCGGGCCTCCCTTATAACTGAGAGAGTTTGTTTGTAGTGCGGATTGACGGACTACACACCTAAGAAAATCCTAAGAACTTTTAGGAGAATTATTCAATGGTGTTTAATTAAAGGAGTCAGGTTCTTTGTCACTTAAGTTATTAGTAACATAGACTTTTAATTTGTTGCAAGTTGTTAGTTCCTGCGATCGAGTTGTCGCGGGTTCGGCTCCCGGGTCGATGTTTTAGGTAGGTATGTTATAGGTTACTCCGCTATTATGTAACTTAAATCATAGCTGGTAACTCTTATATCTGTAAATACTCTTCTATCTACACTTTGGAGATAAAAGGCTGAGTGTATAATATATTGTTCACTAAAAACCCTAAATTATTATAAGTAAGGAAATACACCGTAACTATCCCCAATGGAATAGTACTTCAAAGAAATACACGGCAAATACACAAGCGTAAGCAAGCGACACACTCAAGACTCAAGATCCAACTGAGAAGACAAAACACTTGATCAACTGAGTATGCCTTTGTCTGTATGACCTCTGCACAATACACGCCCAGAAAGCTCGACTGCTTTGTTTACTAATTGAGTGCTCATGGGGATTCTATACATAATCATGCTATTATAAGGTAATTATATCATCATCATCAGCGCATATAAGTCCTAAAGCTGGGCACAGGCCTTCTCTACAACTGAGTGGGGTTAGGTTAGTCTACCACGCTGGCCTAGTGCGGATTGGCGGACTACACACCTAAAATTCCTAAGAACTTCTAGGTGTGCAGGTTTCCTCACGGTGTTTTCCTTCACCGTTAAAGTACGTGATAATTAATTTTGAATACACACGTAACTTCGAAAAGTCAGAGGTTGGGGTTTGAACCCACGACCGTCGAGATTTTTGACCGCGTGTCTAAACCTCGAGACCATCACGACGACATGCTTTTGTAAGGCAATTATATCATCATCATCAGCGCATATAAGTCCTAAAGCTGGGCACAGGATCTTTACAACTGAGAGCGGTTAGGTTAGTCCACCACGCTGGCCTAGTGCTGGTTAACAAAATTATATCAATCAATTCACTTCAGGTGATTCACGCAGTCGAGAATCTCGGCGGTCGCGGCTTCAAACCCTAGGCCAACTTATGTTATGTGTGTATTCACAATGAATAATAAACAGAATGGCAGATTAAACCTTTATGTATTTATTTATGTATATATGTTTTATATATTGTATTTATGTATTAGCTTTAATATCGTGTGTAGTATATCATAATTTAATTTACACCTACGCTTTTCATCTCTGCACCATCTAAGGTTCGTCTGGAAGAGAATGCCTCAGGCATTAAGTCCACCTTTACATCATGTATGTATAAAGTGTAAATAAATAAATAAATAAAATAAATAAATAATAACGTAATTTAACGGCGAAGGAAAATATTAAAACAACAAAATTTAATTGGGATATTTATTTTTCATTTCCTAGTAAATTATTTTTGGCTTTGCATGATATACGTTCAATTTTTTGTACATGCTCGAAACCACTTAGAACCATGATGTAACATTTAAATATAATTATTAACATCACGGTTTCAGAATAGCTAAACTAGAACCAAATGAACAAACCTTTAGAAAAGACTGATAAAGTCCAACTTTCTGAGACATTCAAAAAACATTTAATACATACATACATAACCTCACGCCTATAATCCCCGAAGGGGTAGGCAGAGGTGCATTTCTGCACCCACATTTCGCCAAGTATTTATCAGTCCCACGTAATAGGGGGCGAGCCTATTGCCGTTTTTCGGGCACAATTCCAGACTCCGTGCTGCTACCGAGAATTTCCTAATAGAAGAACCCAATAACACTGCCCGACCCGGGAATCGAACCCAGGACCTCTAGATCGCACGGCACATACTTGTACCGGAGACCACGAGCGACCATTAATATCTCTCTCGAATGTAAAATATTTAATTTATTAGGTGCGCAAGTAGAAACTCGGCTTTTTTTGTCAAATTCAACTTTATTAAAAAAAATACTTCTTACAATAATTATTAATCAAAATATTCGCCGTTATGATCTATAGTCTTCTGCCATTTATTGGGTAGGAGATAAATGCCTTCACGATAGAAACTTGGCGGTTTTGAAACAAAGTATTTATCCAGCCATTTTCGGATGGCAACTCTTTGTTTTTTGTTTTCTTTAGTCAGTTTATGAGGAACCCATTTTCCTTCCTTCTGTATTTTTCCCAATGCATGCAATCGAAGTGAAATTGCTTGGCGAGTAACTCCTAACTGTTCTGCAAGCTCCTCTTGAGTTTGACATGGATTTTCATTCAGTAAAACTTGAAGTTCTTCATCCTCAATTTTTTTGATTGCACCTGGACGTGGATCGTCCTCAAGACTAAAATTTCCATCACGAAATCTTGCAAACCACTTTTTCACTGTTGAATGGCTCACAGAATGTTCACCTAATGTTGAATTTATCAATTCCATAGCTTGAGCAGCATTTTTATTCATTTGAAAACAGAACAGAATGCAATGACGTAAATGTTGCTTATCGAAATCCATCTTATAAAATTGATACACAGGAAATAACTACTTGAAAACAACTGATATAACTACTACAATGGCCACGATACACATATCCAAATCGGCGGACGAATTGGATACGTTCAAATATTTTGTTTCATGTAACTAACTTAGAGCCGAGTTTCTACTTGCACACCTAATACATTCGAAAGAGATATTAATACAAATTGCAGAAAGTCAGAAGTTTATAAAACCGGAGCTTGCAGCAAAAATTCAGACTTGGTAAAAACACGCAACACTAATTAGCCGGGGAAGGTGGACGCGACTCAGTCACGCCATAATGTCGTAATGCACGTATTTATGTACATAAATTGCGGGTAGTTGGACAAATGTGACGTTACGACTCCGTTGTGTCAGTGTTTATGGCTTTTATTTATAC
Source organism: Hemaris fuciformis (assembly GCA_907164795.1). Taxonomy (NCBI): domain Eukaryota; kingdom Metazoa; phylum Arthropoda; class Insecta; order Lepidoptera; family Sphingidae; genus Hemaris; species Hemaris fuciformis. The sequence goes on from OU015452.1 coordinate 3,401,918, forward strand.
AATTCAGCTGTTTATAAAAGAAATTGGCAATGTAACCAGTTACATATGGCAGAGACGAGAATTGTCTGATATGGAATTTCGTTTTACAAATATTTGTAGAACTTGTAACAACGTAACTATGAAATATATTATTGAAGACTATATATATTTGGCTAGGTGGGGTGACGATATTCGCAGGGTGGCTGGCAGCAGTTGGATGAGGAGGGCCGAAGATCGAGCCCAGTGGCGTGCCATAGGAGAGGCCTATGTCCAGCAGTGGACGTAGGAAAGGCTGTTGATGATGATGATGATTTATTGAAGACATAATGACCAAGTTTATCTGATTTCATAGTTAAATAAGTAGTGATGGCCTCGAGGCTTAGATGCGCGGTCAAGAATCTCGACGATCGCGGGTTCGACCCCAGGCACACACCTCTGACTTTTCGAAGTTATGTGTGTATTCATAATGAATTATCACATAATTTAACGGTGAAGGAAAATATTGTGAGGAAACCTGCAAACCAAAAAAATCTTTAGAATTTCTTAGATGTGTAGTCCGCCAACCCGTACTAGGCCAGCGTGGTGGACTAAGGCCCCTCTCAGTTGCAGAGGAGGCCCGTGCCCAGCAGTGAAACGTACATGGGCTCATGATGATGATGATAGTTATGAAGTAATCTAAAAGAAATTTAATTTATTGGTAATTTTTCTGCCAAAATCTTTTAATCCTTGTCAATGTCTCCCATACTATCTTTATTTATTTTTAAGCGTTAGGTGTTATTTATCTCGTCGTCTAGGGGCTTACTAATAATTGGCTGTAACATGACTTATGCAATAAAATAAAATATGTTATGAAATTAGCTATGATTATTATTTGTGTACAAATATGTCTACTTTAATAGCTAAGAGCGAAAACATGTGTCCTTAATCCTTAGCCCGAAGCTTCCACTTCAAAGAAAAGAAAGAACAAAGACATATCTCTTTGACACAGACATCTACAGCGATTAATACTCACAAGTGGCAAAATAAAACTCACAAACAACTTTTTGCCGAAAATATGATTTTATTTGCTAAGCAAGCTGAAGATTCAGAATGTTCTTGATTCTTAAAGTTTTTTCTACAGATAGCATTATCGTCGAGCAACGAAAAATATTTTTATTAATGTTCGTTCTTTTGTAACACGCCATCACAGTAGCTCTTATATTTTGAATAACTAACCATTTTCATGCTGAAATTCTGTGAAACTGTTCGCGAGTGGATAAATTATTAAAGTGTATAATTTTGTTTTTTCAATCAAACAAGCAAAAGAGCAACACCACACAAAATGTACAAATTCTTCATATACACAGAGGATTTAAAAACGAGGTTACATGAATATAATTAAATTGGGTTAAAATATGTTCGATTGAGCATAAACTCGTATTTCAAAAGGTTTATCTGTGTGAATCTTGATTTATGGCGGGAAATCTTGCGCGCCGCCATCTTGGTCGGCCATATTGAATTGACGCGCGTTTCCCGCCATTTAGGGGAAGGAAGCAAAGTTCCACAACTCGCAAATTCCCCATTCCCGTGATGTACTTTGGCGGCCCATTGCAGGGCCGTGATGTCGTTAGGCAAATTGTTTTGCGGAAGCGCTCTTTGTTATATAGTCAGTGTTTTCTTGAGGAATTTGACTGTTAACTCGGTTAAATTTGTAGGAGTTAAAGCTTTATTTAGTCGACAACGTCACGAGTGCATTTCGTTCCCAAATGTGCTTTCAACGTTGCCGCAGTAGAATATTAATTAATTCTGTTGGAATTATGAAATAAACTTGTAACTGTGCCATTGCAAACACTTTATTTATTTATTTTATTTAAAAATTTATTGCACACATAAGATTAAAACTACGGAGTAGACTAAATAAGTACAATAAGTGGTCTTATCGCACAAGGCGATCTCTAACAGACAACCAAGGATGGAGATGTAGGAAGAGAAATGAAAAGTGTGCAAGTTGAATTAAAAGACATGAAAACACATATCATAACAAAAATAAACCCGTAAACATACATACATACATACACACACATACATACATACAAACATTACATATTATAACTGACCAAATATTAAAGTTATATTTATTGCTGTTTGTATTCGTATGTGCTCAACAACCACAGCGCACAAGATTTAAATAATCCTAAAGATTATAGTTTTTTACCGGTATTGTTTTTGAGGCACCACTATAATTTATTTTCATTGCTCTTATTATAGCGTTTCTGTGTACCTATTAATTTCAATTAACCACTTTTTTATTAGGCCTATGTCCAGCAGAGGTCTTTCGGCTGATGATGATGATGATGACTTCCTCATTAAGAGCGACTTTACATATTTTCTTCAGTGACTGCCTCGTGGTCTCGCGGTACAAGTATGTGCCGTGCGATCTAGAGGTCCTGGGTTCGATTCCCGGGTCGGGCAAAGTGTTATTGGGTTTTTCCATCAGGAAATTCTCAGTAACAGCACGGAGTCTGGAAATGTGCCCGAAAAACGGCAATAGGCTCGCCCCCTATTACGTGGGACTGATACATACCTGGCGAAATGTGGGTGCAGTAATGCACCTCTGCCTACCCCTTCGGGGAATACAGCCGTGAGTTTATGTATGACACAATTCCTAACATACCTTACATCTCTATCGTTGAGTTTAACCCTGACATCCAGATACGGCGAAAATATACCAATATTATGTATTCAGGCATTAGTTTCTCACATTAGTAGGAAACTCGCGCTAATCTCCACGTCAAACAAGTTACGTGGCGTGTTGGAGTAGTGCTAATTGAGCGGAGTTCATTCACATCGATACTATCTGTACGGAATGGATCATTGTTACTTGTTTACCGTACAGCTGAGAATGAAATTTGTTTACATTTGCATTGGTGACGCAGTTTTTTACACCTTTCTGCAAAAAAGAACTCCCAATTCGTTAATGTTTCTTTATTTATTTGCCTGTGTATAATGTATATATAGTTGTTGCTTGCTAGTTCTTCTATTTATTATCATTTTTGTATATTGTTTTAATATTTTCGCTGCTTATGCCTTTTATCTCTGCATCACACAAAGGTTGGCTGTTAGAGAATGCCTTAGGCATTAAGTCCGCCTTTATACTTAATGTATGAGAAGCATAAATAAATAAATAATAGCCCAACATTCAAAAAAATTATGCAAAAAGCCTATTGAGAAATGGTTGAACAAATAACACATTTAAATATTTTCTTCTTTTTAAAGATGGCGACGCTCCTATGGCTCTCTTTTTAAACATCATCATCATCAGCCCAAATACGTCCCACTGCTGGGCACGGGCCTCCTCTACAACTGCAAGGGTTTAGGCCTTAGTCCACCACGCTGGCCTAGTGCGGGTTGGCGGACTACACACCTAAGAAATTCCTAAGAATTTTTAGGTGTGCAGGTTTCATCACGATGTTTTCCTTCACCGTTAAAGTGATAATTGTTTGTGAATGCAATGGTATATCATTATAATATAAACTTCAGATCATTAGCGGGTTTTAGAACGCAACCTTGGTATCTAAGAAGTAGAAGTTAGGAAACACACCAACTAAACCGTTTATATTCTACCCGTACCGATTTCAATGAAATTCGTGTTATTTTATTGAGCTATGTCACGCCAGTTCAACCTAAACAGCTTGTTATAAAACTAAAACTGGATTCCTAGGTTTTAGCGAAATGAGGCGAAGGTCACCACAAAATACTTACCCAATGAACCAAGGTAACAAGTCAAATTATTCTAGCTGTGAAAGTAAAATGTAATAGGTAATTCACATTTTATGTTAACCTCTAACGTGACCCATGTTATGAAATCGAAATAATTTAGAATATCAGACTTCACGTATTAATAAGTTAGAAAATATTAAACGGAAGATTTTAAACTAAAAGAGGACGCATATGTGTATAGTGACGTCATTCCCATTAGATTACCGGTGCGCGAGAGAAAGCAAACTATTTCCTCTACGCCCCCTCTTTAGCTAAAACAATGATTATCATAATGATAGCGATAAAACTTCCCTTTGCAGCACGCTTAAATTATAAGTTAGCTTTATTTTACCTTATTTCTGTATATATGGTGTAAAATTAAGCATATTAAAATAAAATAAAAATTTAAATCTCCATGATTAAATAGAAAATTTATTGTTTTTTTAATGGTTGTAGATAATTATAATCCTTTCTCGAAAGTCGAGACTCCATTAAGCCACGATCGTCCCATTAGATATTACAAAATCTCATGTCGCACTATAAAAAATTAACTAACAAGGACCCCCTCTACAACTGAGAGGGTTAGACCTTAGTCCGCCTCGCTGACCTATTACGGTTTGGCGGATTACAAACCTAAGAAACTCCTGCAAACTTTTAGGTGTGCTGGTTTCCTCACGATGTTTTCCTTTACCGTTAAAGTACTTATTGTACTTAGTCAGAGACGTGTGCCTGAGGTTTTAACCCTTTGGGCGCCTAGGCTAGCCTTACACAAAACATAATTATACATAATACATACATACGAGTCGCATTTCTGCACCCACATTTCGCCAGGTTTGTAGTCAGTTGTGTTGTTTGTCAGTCCCACGTAATAGGGGGCGAAACTACTGTAATTTTCAGGCACATTTTACTAAGAATTTTATTATGGAAAATCTAAATAACACATCTAGCCCGGGACCTTAAGATCGTACAGCACATGTGCTGCGAGACCACGAGGCAGTTACTAAATATATATTCGCTAACAAAATATACTCTGAATTTAATTCCGCTAAATAATAAAGCTCATAGCAAAATATTTGCTTTGCGTGCGGAACTGAACAAAGAAAATCCGGACCAGACCTGACAAATAAATATAAAGGGGTTCCTTTTTAATCAATTAGGCGGAAAAATACTTAACACATGACGTCCGCTCTCTAAAACCCTAAAGCGATTGGCGTGAGTACCCAATCTCGGATAACTGCGCGTGGTGGAAGTCACGAGCGGAAGCGTGGTAAACTTTTTTATTATATTCTCAGCCCGAACATAGACCTTCCCGAGTAGGCGCCAACCATCCCGGTCTTGAGCAGCGCTCGTCCATCCGCTATCCGCCACTATTCTCAAGTCGTCGGACCATCGTGTTTCAGGACGTCCCACACCAAGTTTTTTTAAAATAACACTTTTTATATGTATTTTCATTTACAAATGTCCATAACTCAAAATTAACAAAACACATTCTAACAATAACTTCAAATAATTGAATGACACTTCAAAGAGTATGGAAGGGCATGTAGGGCAAAAGGGACTAAAATATAAAACGAATTTAAAGCGCTAGATGATCATGTTAGATGTCAAGATATGATAATTTCTATCTCATAATCTCTACGTTTATTAAGGGTTAAACGAGAGTGAGAGGTTAATATGGGAGAGGTTAACCAGATCCATATCAACACGAAGGACAGAACTACTAAGAAAGAACGATAAATTTATTGCTAGCACAATTAAAAATAACAATGTTAAAAAAAAAACAAACGCACGAGCAAAGGTACCTCCCATTCAGCTACATGCTGCAGTAACGGTTGAACGATACTGCAACGCTAATTTTCGATGGGAGGCCCAAGTGACGTGCGGACGCTCAGTCAAAACACTACTCAAAATAGTATTAGCCGATTTTCCAACCGCTTCAGCTCGTAATTTAAGCAGCAGTTCAGAGGTAAGAGTGGAACTCCCGGACCTACAAGATTGCTTTTCGAGTGCCATTACCCTATGTTCACCGAAATGCGAGGCTTTTATTAACCCACGTTTTATTTTTGCTTTATACCCGGCGCTGATCGCATGGGCAGACGTGATTCTAACAAAAATTCTTTATAGAACCGCGGAAGAGAACCGTTGAGAGAGCGAGAACTGAAGGCTTTTCTATATTAACTATTAGCTGACTATTTCATACCTTTAAGATCTCAGACTTCATCTACGGTTATCGATTAACCAGGAAATTTTACTGTAATTTAACCAATAAATTTTATTTGATCTCATAAATCCTGTAATTTATTTCCAAAAAACCTTATGGTGTGCCATATTACCCGAAGTTAATACTATAAACAAAGGTAAACCAAACAGTTAGACAAGTCCAAATATTTCTAGCAAATGCAGCATTGAGCTTAAGTAATTTTAATTATAACATTAGCATTGATATTATCAAGCGGTATTTGGCGTTAGGTCTGAAGCGCTGTCGATTCCCTCAGGATTGTGAAGTTTGACGATGAAATTATCTGACATTCAACGTCTCTAGAGATTAGTCTTGATTTTAGTAGCATCGTTCGCTTTAGCAACATCTTCAGTAATAGAATATCAATTTGCATGTCCTAGATTTATTAATATTATGGTTCTTAGATTCTGTGATTTTAGAAAAACTTTTCTGTTACTTTACATACATAAACTCACGCCTGTATTCCCTGAAGGGGTAGGCAGAGGTGCATTTCTGCACCCACATTTCGCCAAGTATATATCAGTCCCACGTAATAGTGGGCGAGCCTATTGCCGTTTTTTGGGCACATTTCCAGACTCCGTGCTGTTACCGAGAATTTCCTAATGGAAAATCCCAATAACACTTTGCCCGACCCAGGAATCGTACCCAGGACCTCTAGATCGCACGGCACATACTTGTACCGTGAGACCACGAGTGAATATCATATTTTTACATATAGTACTTGGGAATAAAAGCGTATTAATTGTTAATAGAACTAACACAAAGAATTCCGCCCATCACAATACAAGTGCTCTCAGAATCTTTATCAGAGCTAAAGTCCAATTATTGAGGGCCGCCCTCTTTGATCTCGACTCTTGAGAGCTCACGAGAGTCCCAAAAATGTTAGACAGGTTTTCGTGGAGGAAATTAAACGGTGATTAAAATTAATTCATTTATGCCGTCATTCTACTACGATTTTCATTTGTTTTGTTTCAAAGAAATTGACCTAAATAATATGTAAAAGGAAATACATTATTTAATGCGTTCTTGATGTTAAGTTTGCTAACAAATCCAGATCTTGTGGGTTCAAACATCGCTAGTACCACTTACAAATCAACCAGAGTGTAGATGCCTTAAATTTGGGTTCGTTAAAACGCCTACGTACATAAACTATTTCAAGACCTTTAACCGCGAAGGATCACTCAATAATTGTACCATTAAATTTCGTCAGTTATACCGGTTGTTGACGGCTTTGTATATTAAATATCATTTGTTATTAATACAAGATTATTGATATATTTGTGAAATGTTTCATAATGTCCATGCCTGTCAGTAACCCTAGTTTTTAAACTAATGTTTTTTAACTTTCACACAAATAAATTAACATATTAGACACAAAACGTATGTATATTAAAAGGCATGAACTCCAGACGTCCCTGTTAAAGCGTGGCTTACATACCTCCACAGCCATCGCCTATGAAATTCATACTTGACCAAAGGTAATATTTATTCAAAATTTATTTAAGAAAAACTGAATGCCATCTACAAAATCCCTGTGACGCAATAAAATATATTCTTTTTACCTTCCAATTATAATTGAAAGGCGTATTAAAGTCAATTAAAGGGAGATTTTTACAAAGAGCTTCCTACAGCTTTATACGTCATAAAGAAATATTTCGAAGATTCCAAAAGTACACAAAGCCAAGGAAAAGCCGTTCCCGTAAAACATAAAAGAGGGAAATTTGATTGTGATTGAATTTTATCAGCCTTTTTAAATTCGTAAAAGTGTGCCCAAGTTCCTTTTTCAATTCGTTAAAAGGGTGCCGATGTAACAGCATCGTTAATTTCGTTTGTTCTAGAATAATTTACTTCAATTTTTCAATAAAAGCTTCATACGCCAATTGTGAATGCAAATTTGTAGTGTACTATTTTCATTAATTTGAATATTTATGAGTTTTGAATTGCATATTTTTGAATCTGTTATTACATTTTTCGCGACTTGATTGGTAGGGGAAATTTACAAATCAAAAGGTTTGATTGGAATGTCTGGACGCTGCATATTGCTTCTACCCTGTATACTCCAGAGTACACTAAATAATTATAGCTTAGAACTAAATTAATCAGTGACATTAATACAAAATATATAATTTTTTTCATGATTTTTTTTTTTTTATGATTTGTTTCAAATATGGGTGCATTTGTGCACCCATATTTTGTAAACTATGTGCAGGTCCCACGTAAGAAGAGCAAGCCAATCGCCATTTTTTTGCCATATTTCTATAGTCAGATCTAGTAATTTTCTAACAACAAAACCCCATTTGCCCGACCCGGAAATCGGACCCTGCACCTCTAGATATCAAGGTACATACTTATCGCGAAAGACAACAAGGCAGCCATTTTTACCGTTTATAATGTTATTATAAGATAAAATAGTTTCACAAAGTACGCGTTAAATATAATTTTACTGTATATCAGAATACGTCACGAGTGGTACATAGAACTCATCCACCATACTTGACTTCACACGTACTCGTCTACTCGCCAGTAATATAAATGCAAATAAGTTTTAAAAGCCATTCACTATATGAAAACTCGATTATTAAAATCGAACGAGCTATCTTGAAAAGTAAATGTTTTTATTTATGATGTCATCACGCAATTTACATTTATTATATTCAATAAAGTTTCTATTTCCGATGACTTACAATAACGAACTTATAAAAAAAAGCAGTGATGGCCTCGAGGTTTAGGCGCGCGGTCGAGAATTTCGGCGGTCGCAGATTCAAACCCCAGGCACACACCTCTGACTTTTCGAAGTTATGTGGGTATTCACAATGAATTATCACTTGCTTTAACGGTGAAGGAAAACATCGTGATAAAACCTGCACACCTAAATGTTCTTAGGAATTTCTTAGGTGTGTAGTCCGCCAACCCGCACTAGGCCAGCGTGGTGGACTAAGGCCTAAACCCTCTCAGTTGTAGAGGAGGCCCGTGCCCAGCAGTAGGTCGTATTTGGGCTGATGATGATGATGAAGTATTTAAGTACTATAGAATAATAAGGACATATGCATTCATGCCTGTATTTCCCGAAGGGGTAGGCAGAGAAGCATTTCTGCACCTACTTTGCTAACTGATTTTAGTCCCACATAATAGCGGGCGAGCCTATTTTTTGGAATACATTTCCAGACTCCATGTTGCTAATGAGGATTTCGTAATGGAAAAACTGTACTGCAAGATCGCGAGGCCGATCTACAGAAAACCCCCCTAAAAATATTTATGTATTGAAGGAGGCATGACAGCCAAAAGTATAAAAAGTAATTAATTTACGAAAAATAATTATTAGTACAAACGAAGAAAAAATACGATATTTATGTATAAATTTAATAGTGATTTTTAATAATATCAATTTGTTATGTAGACATGTCACCAGTCAGTTAAACATTGTAGCTACTAGTTTCGCTTGATTGGAACGTCAGAAAGGATTTACAGATGTCGCTATCAGCGACAAGTGAGTGTCCACTGTTTTATTTATTAGCAAATAGCCGCCATGCATTGTTATCATAATAATGAGGCTTTGAAAGTAACATTTCAGTTATTCACTATTTTCTCTTTTTTATTTATATGATTTTCTTATGGATGCCATTGTCACAAATGGACCAAATGGTACTACAGTGGAAGCACCAGCTTTCAAATAGAAAAAGAATCATCAAAATCGGTTCACCCATTCGAAAATTCTGAGGTAACAAACATTTAAAAAAATTGCATAAGTAATTATAGTAGTTATATTTAAAGTTATGCGTAAGGCATAACTAACAAAATATAACATGCGATAATTCAACAATTAAACTATTATATATTTTAAGTGCGAAATCTGTTTCCTTCAATCCGAATGCGGAGTACAAGCGTAATAACTAGTTCGACGTAAAACGAGCTCACTGCGCGGATTCTCACCTAGTCTAACCAAATTATTCACTAATATCTGGTAATATTCCGGCGTGAAATTAGAGAATTCACTGTTTAACGAACCTGTGTTTAGTGAATTTGCGTTTTGACGTGGCGCGTTGCATTTTGGTTTGTACGTATTTATTTCGATGTTGCTTTCAATTTGTCTGTTAGTGTATAGTCTGCGATGCTGTGTATTTGGTATTAAATAAATAAATAAATAAATACACCCAACAGTCACATACATAGTTCTGACCCCACACTAGGATACAAGTCCTGTGTCGTGGGTATCAGAAACTACGAGAGACTTTTCGGTCTCACAAACACCCAGACCCGAAACAAATATTTGTGGATCACACAAACATTTATCTCGGTGCGGGGATCGAACCCGCAGCCTCTCGTTTCGCAAGCTGGTGTCTAGCCAACTGCGCCACGGGGCTGTCTATTAACTTGTAAAGTTAGGTTATCATGATAGAAATGGTTACTTAATTAAATTAAAAAATATTATTTTTGACGCCATAACTTTATTGGAATCTCGCGCACAGTATAAGAACAATCACAGAGTCAAAACAAGCAGACACTAATTTTATCATCAGTTTTGGTATGTTGTATTTGTGCTCGTTAAAACGTCTATATAATATAGGAACTATTTCAAGACCTTTTTTTTATGGAAAAAGGAGGCAAACGATCAAGTGAGCCACCTGATGTTAAGTGGTCAACACCGCCCATGAACACCCTTAATACTAGAGGAATCATCGGTGTGTTGCCGGCCTTTGAGGAAAATATAGGCTCTCTTCTTGAAGGCCCCTAAGTTGTATCTGTTTGGAAATACCGAATAAATTAATATACACTGATGTGTGTAAAAGTCGTAATGGTCTCGAGGATTAGGCACGCGGTCGAGAATCTCGACGGTCGCAGGTTCAAACCCCAGGCACACACCTCTGACATTTCGAAGTTATGTGTGTATTCACAATGAATCATCACTTGCTTTAACGGTGAAGGAAAACATCGTGATAAAACCTGCACACCTAAAAGTTCTTAGGAATTTCTTAGGTGTGTAGTCCGCCAACCCGCACTAGGCCAGCGTGGTGGACTAAGGCCTAAACCCTCTCAGTTGTAGAGGAGGCCCGTGCCCAGCAGTGGGACGTATATGGGCTGATGATGATGATGATGATGAGAGGTTTTTGGCGTTAGTCCACCACGCTGGCCTAGGGTGGGCTGGCGGACTACAGACGGTCCTCACGGTGTTTTCCTGCACCGTAAAGTAAATGCTGTTTTATTGTGAATACACATATAACTTGAAAAATCTGAGCCTGGGGTTCGAACCTGTGACCGCCGAGATTCACGACCGCGCGCCTAAACCTCGAGGCAAATACGACACTAACTTATCGACAATTATTATGAATCAAGTAATAGGTGTTTAATTTCATTTTCAATCAAAATATCTATGGTAGAAAATGTTACGTAAATTTTCTATCGGTAAAACCAATACTACAATCGCAAGCCACTTTTTGGCCGCGAGACCAAAGACGTAAGTGACGTAATACTATAAAATATTATATACTTTAAAAAATTAAAGGGAAATGTGTGCTGTGCAATCTTGAAAATCATGTCATAATTAGTATTAACTAGCGACCCGACCCAATTTCGCTAGGGTGCAATGTCATTAAAGCGCTGTATACTTCAATATATCCCGCTTCACCCAACTCTGAGTGTAAATATGTATTTTCTCTTTTGCTTCATCCACTTATGGCCGAATACTGAAACGCTACTTAATCTGAGGGTGACTTATATTTATGTGGCTGTTATAATTTATGCGGTATATACTTAAAAATGTCATGTAAAAGAACTTTTTGTGGTAATGTTGCCATTTATGGAAATTTAAGTGGGAATTAGTTAATCACAATCTTTAAACCGATAAATGATGTTTCAGTATACCGCTTAAATTATAACAGCCACTTAAATATAAGTCGCCCTCAGATTAAGTAGCATTTCAGTATTCGGCCATTAGACTTTTATTTAGTGAAAAATGATTACCTAAGCACAAAGCTATAAAGTTACCTTTACAACGACGCCTCTATCGTTAGTTGTTAGTTCCGCGTTAGCGTGCAATCTATTGGTACTGAGTTCGATTCCCAGGTCGGATAGTGTTATTGTAGCTCGGAGTCTGGAAACAAACCCGAAAAGCAATAGCTCGCTCGTTATTATTTTAGGATCTAAATCACAGTTGTAGTTGTAGTAGTAATACATAGTCACATAGTTCTGACCCCTCACTAAGATACAAGTCTTTTGTCATGGGGATCAGAAACGAGAGACTTTTCAGTCTTACAAACACCAGACCCGAAACAAGTAGGTATTTGTTGATCACACAAATATTTGTCTCGATGTCGTGCCTCTCGTTTATTCATTGTCCATACAGCCGTAGCCTACAAGATTCTAAACATCCATACCGTGTCACCGCAGCGAAGGCCGCAAGTCATCTGTAGTGTACATGTAATATTAATAATAAATTGTAAGGTGAACGTGAAAATAAATTATAATATAAGCGCTGTTCACCGAATCAGGAATGAGGAGATCCGTAGGAGAACTAAAGTAACCGACATAGCCCAGCGGATTAGCAAGTTGAAGTGGCAATGGGCCGGGCACATAGCGCGGAGAACTGATGGCCGAGGGGGCCAAAAAGTTCTCGAGTGGAGGCCACGTACCGGAAGGCGCAGCGTGGGACGTCCTCCGACAAGATGGTCGGACGACCTGGTGAAGGTCGCGGGACGTCGCTGGATGCAGGCTGCTTCCAACAGGTCCCTGTGGAAGTCATTGGGAGAGGCCTATGTCCAGCAGTGGACTTCAATTGGCTGATGGATTGGATTGGATTGGCTGTTCACCACTCAAACCGGTTCACTACTACACCGGACATCGGGCTGAGTAGACGGGATTGCAAATAAGCTTTAGTGGTGTTATTTATACGAACCAACCCTAGTATATCAGGACACTACATCATCTAATGTAGAAGCCGTTAAAAATGCAAGCGGCGGGTGTAGTGATTTGAAGTTCGACATAGGCAGTCCCTTCGGGAGACAATTTCCATTAGATGCGGTGTTGAACGCCGGAGCTTTATGAGGCACCAAATCGCAATTATAATTAATTCATACCCGTAGTAGACTGTGTACACAGTTGATATGGGGCAGTAGCGCAATTACATACATTTTTACGATCTGATTTTTCGATCAGTTACATAGAATTTATAAGAACGCCTCGTAGTTTCCTGGAATATTGTGCCTTGTGATTTGATTCTGGTCCATAGGATCGATTCATTTAGAGATAAACAAAATTGTATATATAATATATTTATAAAAATGGCCCAAATTACTTATAAAAAAAATGTACTGCTTGGCACAACATAGGGATATGTGAAAGGAATTGAAAAGAGTATTACCGACTATAGAGTAAATAAATATGTTTTTATTCATTGTAACCATTTTTAGTATTTCTACCAAACAGAAAACACGGGAATGTTTCGCCGTATCTGGGATTATTCTCATTAGTTCACAGAAAGCGCCGAGTACTTGAGTACGAGTTTTTTTAACGAGTTTTTTAAGCTATTGGTAAGTATCACTAGGATTAAACCCAGCCATAAAATTCTTTAACTACAAAAATATACCTTGTAAATGTCTAAACAACAAAACGACTTTCGACGTCAACACGAACTTGCGTTACTGTTTGCGCTAGCACTGTGCTCTGGCAGCACGTAATGGAATGAGCTATTAAATTCCCCCATGAATGCTTGTTAGCTTTTCATTTATTTTCAGTGACCCACGCTAATGCGTTTTCATTACGAGATTGAAGACTTCAGGCCTGTTTGAGGGCTCAGCTCTTTGAGTGTTTGACCAGACTCCACGGGCCGAGGTTAAATTGATATTGGTGATTAATCCGATTTGCGGAAAGGGGTGAGCGTGAAATGGTCTGAAAGATTTTTATTAAATACTTCTTTTATTTATATAAGTGGCCTGTAAGCTGCATTCCTTGCTTTTTATTGCGTTATGATAATATAAAATAATTTTATGAGGTTTTTTTGTGCTATATGTAAATTATTATTGTGCCTATTGTGCCTATACTTATTGTCTTCATTGTTTTCAATCATGTAGTATAAATTATTGTATAGTGTACTAAAAAGTATATAAATAAATAAATAAATAAATTCTTCATTTCCCCTACCCCTCAATTCATTAATTAATTAAATTTTATTAATTTCAAGGGATTTCAAGTATAATTCAATATTTTCGTCTTGCTCTTCACATCTGGGTACGAAATAAGAGAGCAAGTAGAGGCGCATTTCGGCACCTCCATTTAACGTACTATACTTAGAAACGTGAGACAATCTTTGCGTTATAGTGAAAGACATTACTTACATACCGTAATCACGTATATCTTCAAGAAACAGCTACATTAGCGTACTACATGGCTGAAAATCCCCATAATTATTCAAGCAGATCGTTGTTTAATGTTGAACGCTTCTGAAAAGCGGCGCTAAGCTCGGGTGAAGCCAGGCGACGTCACAACAGATCTGACGTCATTCCAGCGCTAAGCTAGTTAATTGAAGCTAAATATTAGCTGGAGCATATGAGGCTAGGGTTAACGGTTAAATGTCGTGTGCTATCTGTATTAGCATATAAGCAAATAGAAATAATAAATAAAAAAATACACCCAACAATCACATGCATAGTTCTGACCCCACACCACTATACAAGTCTTGTGTCATGGGTATCAGACACTATGACAGACTTTTTCGGTCTCACCAATTTGTATCGGTATAAACTAAATGTCTTGCCTCCTCCTCTTAAAGCGAAAGGGCCCAGAAAAATGCTTCACAACCCTGATTCAGTTGTTCAATTGGATCTAACAATTTTTGTTCCAAATAGCATAATTCAAAGTCATCATAATATTACCAATATTCGTGGCCAATTCAAAATAACACCGTATGCAATCTATACGTGCATATTACGAGAAATTGCACAATGGCGTGCTTGACTTTCATTATTGCCACTCTTTCGCTGAAAAAGCGGATATCCAAAAAAATAATAGTGACGTGCAATAGTCTTAATAAGTTGTGACTGAAAAAATCAATTTACTTATTATTTTTGTGTGATTAATTTAAGTTAATCATTAGCCTATACGTATCACTGCTGGTTACGGGCCTCCTCTACTACTCAGGGGTTTTATGCCTTAGTGCACCTCGCTGGCCTATTGCGTGCTGATGGACTACACACATAAGGAATTCTTAATATTTTTTTAGGTGTTCAGGTATCCTCACGATATTTTCCTTCACCGTTATAGTATGTGATAATTCATTGTAAATACAGATATAACTACGAAAAGTCAAAGGCGTGTGCCTGAGGTTTGAACCCGGGACCGCTGAGATTCTCGACCGCGCGTCTAAACCTCAGAAACGCAAAGTCGTGATGGCCTCCAAAAATAATTCGTCACAATCAAGCCAACATTCTAATGACGGAAAAATAAATGCGCTGTCTTCGCTTTTTTTTGCGGATATATACTACATTATGTTTGATGAAAAATTTATACTTTTTTATTTGCTGCAATGAAAACGGAAATAGGTAGATACTTGCAAAAATCTACAAGAATATTTTAAACACCTACTAAAAATAAAATATGTCGCATAAAACAAACACAAGATATAGGTACATACATCAATAAAATTAAAATCATTAAATTTAAACTTATCAACATCTGTACTTTTGTTTTTTTTTATTTATTTATTCGTAGACACACACAGACCTGCGTTTGGTTACTTTTAGTCACATTTTTAAATGTATTGAATTAACATAAATAATCACGTTACTTTAATCTACGATACAAGTGATTTCGATTGTGAATGAGATCATTCAAGCTACAGCACTATTACTGCAGGCAGTTTTATTTTAAGCTGTTTGACTGGATTATTCCATATTTTCTTCCAGCAAAACTTACTTTTCGTATTAATTTGACATTATCACGAAAGCTGTTTTACCAATTATACTGCACAACAATTAAACTGCCTCGTGGTTTCGTGCCACAATTAAGTGTAATCTACAGGTCTGGGGTTCAACTCCCGGGTCAGATAGTGATATTTGGTTTTTCCATTAGGAAAATCTTAGTAACGCCAAGGACTTTGGCTTAGCGCCCAAATAAGGGAAATAGGCTTGCATTTGACATACTTGTACAATTGTCAAAGCGTATATATGTATGTATGTAGATGCATGAATGTATGTACCTCTGCGTGTATTTGTATTATTCAAATCAAAATTGCTTCAATAAAACTCAATGACCTCTTTGTATATGCGATTATTTCCATAGACAACTATATATTATGCACACATAATTATAGAGCAATGCGTACGTTAATCGCATAATGGCCACTTGCATATCCGATTGCTAGTTTTGTTTGATGTTATTCAACTGGATTAGGTCTACATACATATTTTCAATAATTTGTTTCGAAAATTCGATATTATTTGTAATTATTTCTAAGCTAATAGAAAAAAAAAATTACTAGGAAACTAAAACAATCACATAATTAAGTTCTATATAAAATTAACTTCGTGGTGCGGTTTAAGTTTAAACCCCGTATTAATATTTCTTTCAGGAAATCGATTGTTTTTTTTTTATATATATATATATATTTTCCCTTTTGAACCATCGTAGTATCGAAAACAACTAGAAGAAGAATATACCAAATAATATTCATAAAAGCAGAATCAGTATCGGCGGATCCTGGCAGAAAATTTCTGCCTCCGCGCCATCCTACAATTTTTATTGGTTTTATTACGGCTTACGTTTTATTTTAGCTTCCCAAAGAAGATCAATCAATCAGATGTATTGCTGAAAGTTCGCTGTTGGCAAAAGTTACAGTAACCTAACACCATGGTAACACATTACTCAATTAGCTCAGAGTAGGTGCGACGATGGAAACTTATTCATATGTACGTGTTTGACTTTTAATTAATTAAATGGCTTGGGTGTTGTCTATGTATCAGTCGAGAATATGGTCGTTGGAACTATGTATATTTCGACTAGGTAACGATCATAACTTTGTGGCTTTTTAATACGAAAAATAAAACTTTATAACTGGCACAACAAAAAAAATAAAATGCAATGTTGTTGTGATGTTACACATCCGCCTGTCTATACAAATAAATAAAATTGGAGTGTCTGTTTTAACATTGAAATAACCGCTTTTTAATAAATGCATATGGATGTATACGCCGTACATATACCAAAATAACGTTTTTTACAATTTTTGTCTGTCTGTCTGTTTTGTTCCGGCTAATTTCTGAAACGGCTCGACCGATTTTGACTGGACTTTTATTGGCAGGTAGCTGATGTAATAAGAAATAACTTAGGCTACAAAAAAATCAAAGAATCGACTGTTAGGTGGAACGAAGTTCGCCGGGTCAGCTAGTATTAAATAAAAATTGAATCGTGACATAAATTGACACATGCGTCTATTGCCTTCTCCTTAATTCCCGATATTGCTCACCCTTAATTAACCTTCATTCTGGTCAGCATCTGCTAGTCAAATTCCATCATCAGTCCATATACGTCCCACTGCTAGGCCCAGGCCTCCTTTCCAACTGAGAGGGTTTAAACCTTAATCGACCTCGCTGGCCTAGTGCGGGTTGGCGAACTACACATCTAAGAAATTCCTAAGAAGTTTTAGGTGTGCAGGTTTCCTCGCGATAATTTCCTTCACCGTTAAAGTGCGTGATAATTAATTGTGAATACACACATATTAACTTCGAAAAGTCAGAGGTGTGTGCCTGTGGTTTGAACCCGCGACCGCCGAGATCCTCGATCGCGCGCCTAAACCTCGCGGCCATCACTACTACATGACATGAGTAGTGTAATATTTTTTTTATTGTATTGACACGACACTGTGACCGTACTTGCAATTGAAGGTAGCAATGTGGTATATATTATGTCGGCCGGTGAAAAACTAATTCCAATGTTAATAGGATGTCTACAAACTAATCCCGGAACTCGATACGATTGCGTGTGACACTATGGCGGGATTTCCAACTAATAAACGGGATCTCCTGCAAATTTTACATCACGCACCTGTCCAAAAAGTAGGCCATCGATAGGCCATATTAATTTTCCTTTGCCAAAAAAAATATAAGTAAAAAGAATTCCGAGGCCGAAAAGTGTGTCATATAAACTGTTTAATAGACGTCATTCAGGTTTGATTGATTTGTTAATATTCAAACACGTGTAAGTAATAAATCGTAAATCGTTAATTTGAGACAAATTAGCTTTTGTAAAAAAAAAAACTCACCAAATTGAATCCGAAAATTTATGACCTCATCCGACCACTTATCTCACTGGTTCACAAATTACCACACTTGACACAAAAAAACACATTTAAAAAGCTATTTTAAAAATTATAGCTGTCAAAACTTGAAATCACCTTTGAATTTTTGTTCATTTGAAAACCGAACGAATGAAAAGTGCTGGTGACTTATAAAAAAAGAAAAAAAACTAAATGCACGTTTCGGTAGGTAAAATCGCTCGGCGCCAGTCGTCGGTTGGTGTGCCGTGTGAAGTGCGCGTGCCTCAGGCAACCGGCCAACCTCACTGAATCGAACGATAAACACTAATGCAGACTTAGCGACACGCGCTAGTGCTGCACTAACATCGATATCGACTCGATTTGATTGAATTATGGATTGCGAAAAAACTGATTTTAAACAACCTTCAAATCTGCCACGGTAACACTTTTATTTCGCGCACGAAATCATTTTTTGCCGCGTTATAGAATTCTGAGAATACGCACTAGGTCAGCGTAGTAATTCGACCTCATTTTATTTTGACGTATAGTGACCGCTTTAGCACCTCTTTTAAGTGTAGCGGGCATAGAATGGACTAGCAGTTAACGACCACGATCTTCCTCAGTCCTCACTATTATGGCATGTTAAAGGTGAATAAGAAGGTGATGGCCTTGAGGTTTAGGCGCGCGGTCGAGAATTTCGGCGGTCGCAGGTTCAAACCCCAGGCATACACCTCTGACTATTCGAAGTTATGTGTGTATTCACAATGAATTATCACTTGCTTTAACGGTGAACGAAAACATCGTGATAAAACCTGCACACCTAAAAGTTCTTAGGAATTTCTAAGGTGTGTAATCCGCCAACCCGCACTAGCGTGGTGGACTAAGGCCTAAACCCTCTCAGTTGTAGCGGAGGCCCGTGCCCAGCAGTGGGACGTATTTGGGCTGATGATGATGATACTATGGGTATATCTATAATCTTGGTTTTCCCGTTTCCGTCGGATAAGAATAATATAACCCACTTATTTGTTGCAACGTTGCAAAATGCTTATTAACACACTAAAATCAAATCAAAATTTTGTGTATATCATACAAATTTTATTGCTCGAAATGATGTGGTTTATAATTTGACACTAGTAATCAAAATATATATATGTAAATAACACCTTGACATAATTATATTGGCATTCTTTCGGTACATTCTATATTTCGCGCTACTAATAAGAATTTAATGGAAAATAATACCACTTTTCCCGACCCGGGAATCGAACCCAAGCGACAACCAACCCAATCGAGCTCTAGATCGCCTGGCACACACTAGTGACGCCAAGTTAAAAATAGTGTAATAATATAATATTGCCTAAATCACTGTCATAATCATGTAAATGTGTTTATTCTTGAAATCGTTTCCGTGTGATAAGCTACGAGCATGATGTAAGGCGCTATATATGCATCGACTTATCGGGTCAAATATATTGAGAAACTGTTTTCGTCAAGGACACTTTCGTAGTGAAATATTTTAAATAACCTACAAGTCTTCCGCTGTTTGGTGTTGTGTGGGGTCAGGCACTTAACTATTTCGCATAGATTTTTGAAATTCTTTTTTTTTATTAAAGAAAAGATGGATGGATTGCGTGAGAGAAGATATGAAAGAAAAGGGGTGAATGAAGATATGGCTGATACGGTTAGGGATGTTTGCAAGGATAAAACATACTGCGCTGATCCCAAATAAAATTGGGATCAGGGCGAGGGAATGATGATGATCCACAAGGACATATCAACCCCATTCTTCCTTATAAAGCTAATTACATAGTGAAAATCTATTACAATAATCCAATAAAAAAAATACAGTCCCGTGGTGCAGTTGGCTAGATACCAGCTTATGAAACGAGAGGCTGCGGGTTGGATCCCCGCACCGAGACAACACAACGAGACATGTTTGTGTTATCCACAAACATTTTTTTCGGGTCTGGGTGTTTGTGAGACCGTAAAGTCTCACGTAGTTTCGGATACTCACAACACAGGACTTGTATCCTATTGTGAGGTCAGAACTATGTATGTATGTGACTGTTGAGTGTATATTTATTTCTTTATATAACAAAATAATAATAAACTAAGGTACTAATTAACGGTCGCTAAAGAATAAATTTTATTTTGGCAAACTTATTCAGACAGGTTTCCGCATGACATTCTCGTTCAAATAATCAGTAATTATTTACTTGTAATACGCATAAGTTTTAATATTCTGTGAAGTACAAATGTTTTAAAGCATCTCCATAAAAATTCTGCAAGCCTTACTTATGACGTAACCTCACGCTTGTATTCCCTGAAGGGGTAGGCAGTGGTGTATTACTGCAACCACAATTTGGGCCTTACTAATTATATTTTATTTTTGTCAGTTTTGTTTTTGAGTCCTATTTGAGTCTTTTTTCTAGGGCTCTTGAACATAGCGTGAAGAAGGATCTCACAGAGTCGGCATGAGAGTTGGGAGTCCAACCACTTGATGCACTTTTTTAGTCAGCATCGTGCTTTGCCGTGGCGGTAAAGAAACTACAACAGATATAATAATTCATATCCTTAATTAAAAGACATGTTTGTAACGTTGAAAAAAAATACATATTTATAAATGACACTAGACATCTTTTAAAGTTAAATATCTAAATTAATGAATACTGCGAATATAATTTATTGCCATTTTAATTCTCTCTTTGACGTCGCATTCATTTGCTAAAACAATATTTTATAGATTTAAATTTATTCTCATATACACACACACATGATCGACGTAAAACTTGTGAAATATACACCTGTGGAAGTATTTATAACTCGTCGCTTAACGATTTATAAATATTTCATCTTAATTTAGGCTTATTTCTTACCTTAGGACTTTACCAAGGATGTCGGTTATAAATATAAAAGGCAATCGTACTTACTACGTCATCTATCAACAAACAGCTCAAACCACTGAATGGATTGAGCTGGAATTCGGCACACAGACAGTTATGACGTAGATGTCCGCTAAAAGTACTTTAAAACCATCTTATGAGGATGATACGGAGTGCCAAAGTTTGTATGGAGAAACCTTAAACAAGATCCATATAACTGCGAGCAAAGCTGCGTGTAAAAGTAAAAATGAACATAAAAACCAAGATTTAATCCATAACAACTATATTCATGATAGTAAAACATACAAGATCAAAGAGGGGAGGCGTGAACGAACCACAGAATTCAATTAAACGACAATCTTATCTAATGTTTACATTTGATATGGGTCGACCACATTAGGTTGTTGACCTACCAAATGTAATTGACCTGCGAAGATAAAAATATATTTATCATAACTGGAATTACCCTTGGCTTTCCCCGCCTAAATGTAGGCAAACAGACGAATTTTTATTCGGTGAAGACAGGCGAAGTGTGTATGTATAAATAAATACACCTAACAGTACATACATAGTTCTGACACAACACTAAGATACAAGGCTTGTGTCGTGGGTGACAGAATCTATAGATCTATAGTCTCACAAATACCCAGACCCCAAACAAATATTTGTGGATCACACAATCATTTGTCTCGGCGCGGGGATCTAGTCCGTGGTATCTCATTTTACAAGCTGGTGTCTAGCTAACTAAGCCACTATGTATCTTGAAACTGATCCTTTACTGGATGAAACATATTATGACGTCACGTCACAATTAAAAATATTATGTTAAGGTGAAATTTTGAAGTGGTACAGCCACACATCGCTTAGACTGCGGTACGAATCAACAAATCAGGTGGTCTTAGGATAATCGTCTTCTTTCGGATAGAATAATATTGCTGGAAACATGGAAGGGCAAAGTAGTAGAGTACACATTTCTTGTCACATTTTCGAAAGTCTTCGACAGTTGTTAAAATACGGCACCGAGACGTGGCCTCTCACTATGGACCTCATTAGGCGGCTCAAAGTCACTCAACGAGCTTTGGAGAGGGCTATGCTTGGGGTTTCCTTACGAGATCGAATCAGAAATGAGGAGATCCGTAGGAGAAATAAGGTAACCGACATAGCCCAGCGGATTAGCAAGTTGAAGTGCAATGGGCCGGGCACATAGCGCGGAGAACTGATGGCCGATGGGGTCAAAAAGTTCTCGAGTGGAGGCCACGTATCGGAAAGCGCAGCGTGGGCCCTCTACCCACAAGGTGGTTGGACGACATAGTAAAGGTGGCGGGACGTCGCTGGCTGCGTGCTGCTTCCTACAAGTCCCTATGGAAGTCATTGGGAGAGGCCTATGTCCAGTAGTAGACTTCTTTTAACCTCTCTTATCAGTTTGTAATTAATTTTATATATATTTGTTTTATTTGATAACAGTGACGATATTTACTGCTAATAAAATACAAAAGAAAACATATTTTTTTATAAAAGTTTAAATTAACACCAGACTGCTGTTAGTTTTTTTATCGACATAGAAAAGTTCGTAGGAAAATGTCCCATCTCTAGCGCAGCTCTATAACTCTTATCGAGTGTTATGCGAGTCGGTACAATGTATTAATATGATTTTATATTGTATTTTTGTATCGATTACATATGGTGCAGGTCGCTGTCTATCCGATGTAATATTGAAAATGCAAAAACACTTAAACGGTGAAGGAAACATTTCGTTTTACATGGTGTCTAGCCAATTGCGCCACAGGGCTGTCAATAACCATACATACATAACCTCACACCAGTATTCCCCGAAGTGGTAGGCAGAGGTGCATTTCTGCACCCACATTTCGCCAATTACGTTTTTTTTTTCACCTAACAGGTGGCGACAGGGGGTAAGTGGTAACATGCATTTTTCGGGCATATTTCCAGACTCCGAGCTGCTACTAAAATTTTTATAATGAAAAACCCCAATAACACTTTGCCCACCTCGAGAATCGAACCCAGGACCTCTAGATCGCACGGTATATATGTACTTGTATCGCGAGATCACGAGGCAGTAACCAAAACTTCAACATTAACGTTGTGCATTTTTTAATATTTTGGAATGGCTAGGAAATAATTTCGCACGAATTGCTTTATTTATCAGTATAAAAGTACTATCATTTTCGTAGTAAAATACAATATTCATTGCGCTATCGTACACAAATATGACAACGCGACAACAAACGTCTTACGCATTTTCGATCAGGGTCACGTGATTTGACGCGAGTTAACATTTTTTACCAATCCCAAAAAAAGTGCACAGCGCCACTAAAAAAGTTCTTAATTCAAAAATCATAAAGGCCACAATGGCGAAAATACGAGTATACCATACGTCTTGCTAGCTTGCTACATAATACAAAAGACGAAGTTTGTTCCCAAACTTCAGACAATTTCAAAGAACATATATTTAAGTTGAACAACAGTGTGTTTGGTAAGCGACAAATTTGCAAATATCACGCTATCGCGATATTAATAACTACGTGGAATTATTTATTGTTTTAATTATAGCCTTAGTAGAAGTTAGGATAGGCAGAGGTGTGTCTCTACGCCCGAGTTTCGCCAGAATACCAAACTTTATATATAAATCATATATTTAGAAACCAGAAAAAAACTTATTTTGCTTCAATGAATGTTAATGTATAAAATCTTATTCTATTGGTTTCATTCTGAAACATGGCATACCAAATATGATATTATTGCAAAACAAAAATAGATTTATTATAAAAAAAACGACTGCCTCGTGGTCTCGCGACACAAGTTTGTGCCGTGCTAGAGGTCCCGGGTTCGATTACTGTTTTTTTTACTACTACCGTTACATAAAAATACAATACGTGGGTGCAGAAATGCACCTTTGTCTAAAAGAATACACACTTAATTATATGTGTACGAGTATAATATAATTAAATATTAATGATGCTAGGTGGCGTAGTGATTGTTATAGTACCTAAATAAAAATCATTGACTAAAACTTTCTTCATTCATGTCTGAATATTTATTCGTTCCAAATGCTTAATAGTTGAAAAAGTTTATTTGAGTGATACGAAGCCTTGTTATCAATGTGGACTACGAAAGTATTGATTTTATCATAATCAGTCACGGCGCTCCGGAGCTTTAACGTTTCAATGACCAGTTAATTGATACATTGGAAATAACAGATATGAACTTTGGTTTGGTCTGAGGGGTGGGCAGTAGTGTCATACTTGTAGTTTTCGCCATCTATGTGTTATGATCATCATCATCATCAACAGCATTTGTCACGTCCACTGCTGGACATAGGCCTCTCCTATGGCACGCCATACACAATGATGTCATCAGACAGAGAACGAAAGTTATCGACAAAAGCCCAAAAGCCCAAAAGATTAGCGAGCTGAAGTGGCAGTGGGCAGGTCACACCTGTCGTAGAACAGATAACCGTTGGGGGAAACGTGTTCTGGAGTGGAGAGCACAGCTCGGCAAACGTAGTATAGGACGCTGTCTGGCTAGGTGGGGTGACGGTATCCGCAAGGTGGCTGGCAGCGGTTAGTTGAGAAGGGCCGAAGATCGATGTATTAAGTGGTTTAAAAACGGAGTATGCGTTTTTTGCCAGTGACAATTTAGAGTTGGCAAGTAACAATAGTACTTCGCCCCATCCGGGGTTCGAAGTCCACACACACATTTACTCTAACGCGCTAATATATTTTTCGAACTTACTAATAATATAATTTATTCCCCGAAGGAGTAGGCACAGGTGCTATTCAGCAGGTATGTTTTATTAATACTTTATTCATGGCCGAATACTGAAACGCTGCTTAATCTAAGGGCGACTTTTATTTATGTGGCTGTTATAATTTAAAAAATGTCATGTAAAATATCTTTTTGTAGTAATATTGGCATTTATGGAAATTAAGTTGGCATTAGTTAATCACAGTCTTAAAACCGATAAATGATGTTTCAGTATACCGCTTAAATTATAACAGCTACTTAAATATAAGTCGCCCTCAGATTAAGTAGCGTTTCAGTATTCGGCCAATAGAAAGTAATATAGACCACTGCGAGCTTTAAGGGGGATGGATGGAGTATTTTATGACGATAGCTCAGCATTTAGGATTTCTTTTATAAAACTGGTGTGGCAAAGACTACACAGGACTGCAAGTTAAAACTAGCATTACCTTGTGGGTTAAATAAGTTTTCCAGCAGTATATAATTTGGAAATATGCCCCTAGCATTGCGATCGCAACCTTTCACGTAGGAATAATACAACAATTGGTAAAACGAGGGTGCAGAAATGCACTTCTGCCTACTACTTCATTACAAGCGAGAGTGTGTATATCCATACATATGTACACATATGTAACGTATATTCATACCTACTTGAATGGCTAAGAACACTTACTCATTAATAGATTCTCCTTGAAATCGTGAACAGTACCGGAAAAATTACATGAAATAACAATTAAAAAGTTTTATTACACGTTGATCTATGTAAGTTAAAGAATATCATCATCATGAAAGTCCTGTGGCGCAGTTGGCTAGACATCAGCTTGGGAAACGAGAGGTCGCGGATTCGATCCCCGCACCGAGACAAATGTTTGTGTGATCCACAAGTATTTGTTTTGGGTATGGGTGTTTGTGAGAAAAGTCTCTCGTAGTTTCTGATACCCAAGCCACAACACTTAGTCTTAGTGCGGGGCCAGTACTATGTATATGACTGTTGTGGCGTGATGGCCTCGAGGTTTAGGCACGCAGTCGAGAATCTCGACGGTCGCGGGGTCAAACCCCAGGCACACCTTTGAGTTTTCGAAGTTATGTGTGTATTTATAAAGAATTATCACCTACTTTAACGGTGAAGGAAAACATCGTGATGAAACCTGCACACCTGAAAGTTCTTAGGAATTTCTTAGGTGTGGTCCGCCAACCCACACTCGGCCGGCGTGGTGGACTAGGGCCTCTTAGTTGCAGAGGAGGCCCGTACCTAGCAGTGGGACGTATATAGGCCGATGATGATGATGATGACTGTTGTGTGTATTTATTTATTTCGACAGTCTCCTCCCAGATATAGAAGCAGCCCGTGTCCAGTGATGGGACGTAAATAGATGTATTGCACATAGCCTAATATAGAAATAGCTTCCTATACACAAGCTATACACAAGCCAATCAGAGCGTCAAGACACGCATAGCGTAAATTTCGCAACAATTTTCGACACTTATCGGATCAGTATCTGGTGTACCGATATCGTGTCACAACTTCGCACTGCACTAGATGCCCTCTCGCGCCGAACGTAATGAGCTCTTAATGACATCTATACGGAACATTCGACCCATTTAAAAAGCTTTTAGTTTTAGTACGAGCGTGGTTTGTGTTGTAACTTTTTATTTAGTTGTGTTTGAGTGGACCAACAAGGCAGTCGTTTTCATGTTGAACGGTTGAGATGATTTAGATCGTCCTAGATGTTTATGATTAAATTACACCCATATTTATGAGGATAATATGGGTCATCATCATCGTCATTAGCCCATATACGTCCCACTGCTGGACACGGGCCTCCTCAACAACTGAGAGCGTTTAGGCCTTAGTTCACCACGCTGGCCTAGTAGTGGTAAATAATAATAATACACCCAACAGTCACATACATAGTTCTGATCCCACACTAAGATACAAGTCTTGTGTCGTGGGTATCAGAAACTACGAGAGACTTTTCGGTCTCACATACACCCAGACCCGAAACAAATATTTGTGGATCACACAAACATTTGTCTCGGTGCGGGGATCGAACCCGCAGCCTCTCGTTTCGCAAGCTGGTGTCTAGCCAACTGCGCCACGGGGCTGTCTTAATTTCAATTATTTTCAATTTCAATTTATTTCAAATCTTAATTTCATTTATTTTAGTAATTTACATAAATTCATAAACTTATTTAGCCAATAATCAAAATAATAATATTTAAACGAACAGACAATAATTTTTTAAAATCAACTTTTGAATATAATATTAGAAGCTATGTATGGATTGATTTATAATTTAATAATAAGGAAAATACAAAAGTGAATTTCCATCTGCCATCCATCAGCATCATCACCATCATCACCATCATCATCATCACCATCAACATCCTTTGACACGTCCACTGCTGGACATAGGCCATTCCTACGGCACGCCACTGGGCTCGATCTTTTGCCCTCCTCATGCAACCGCTGCCAGCCACCTTGCGGATATCGTCACCCCACCTAGCCAGAGGGCGTCTACACAACGTTAATACTATATTAAACCGATTAGAAAATAAATACCAGCTTTTACCAACAGATCAACGCTGACTTGCTTTGGCTCAAACAAAAATGATTCATTCTTAATATAATTTTATCTATATACTTTATCCTTACTAATATTTTATATGCGAATAAGTCGTGATGGCCTCGAGGTTTAGGCACGCGGTCGAGAATCTTGACGGTCGCAGGTTCAAACTTTGACTTTTCGAAGTTATGTGTGTATTCACAAAGAATTATCACGTACTTTAACGGTGAATTAAAACGTCGTGATGAAACCTGCACACCTTTATGTTCTTATGAATTTCTTAGGTGTGTAGTCCGCCAACCCGCACTAGGCCAGCGTGGTGGACTAAGGCCTAAACCCTCTCAGTTGAAGAGAAGGCCCGTGCCCAGCAGTGCGACGTATATGGGCTGATGATATGCGAAATAACTGTCTGTTTGCTACGCTTACATGCTTAAAACACTAATATACATTTTATGATTTTTGATATGATAGACGCAACCATAGGAAAAGACTTAAGCTACTTATTAATCATCCTTTTTGTGAACGGGCGAAGCGCGGCCCAATCAGTAGTATAAACAGTAAAAATAATTGCACATCAAAAGTAAATGTTTTTTTTTTTTTCTTTGAAACATTGCAACTGACTGGAATGCACCCAATGGTTTCTAGTTAAAAATTAATTATCTCGATCATTAGTGCTGGTGGCGAAGAATAATAACAACGGGAAAGACTCGGTCCGGTTTAAAACTTAATAAAGTTCATAGTTAAGTGAACCCGTTAAATGTTTCTGGGAGACTGCGGCGTAAGGGAGGAACTGAGTGTTCTTAACAGCGGAAAAATATGCTCTTTTTTATTACTTCAATTAATTGAATGTCTCCAATATACTATATATAATACACGTGTCATCACATCTGTATCTCCAAATAGGTAGGCGTTTCTCCCCGAGAGGGGCGGCGGCACCGTGGCCTGGGTCCGTCACGGGCACCCACCCACAACTGGGGCGCCCGAACCAAGCCAATGGGGTTGCAACTGCAGCCCTCAAAACTCCGAGATGGCCGAGACAATTTCGTCTCGGAGGCGCCCCGAGCAACTACGGCATCATTGTGGGTGCTCTTCGCCAACACACCGTGGTCGCCCCACTCGGCGCGAAGATGGCCACCGGGGGGTTTTGGTCGGTATGCCGGCATAGGGATTTTGTTAAGGACCCAGCCCGGCATTAACATCGGCCCCCCTCCCGCAGGGTTGGCGGGAAGTAGAGCCATAACCAGCTTCCCTCTACAGGAAAAAAGGGGTGCGTTTCTGTACCCAAGGTTCGCCAATTGTATTTAAATCCCACGTTTTACGTTGCGAGCTTATTATCTTTTATTGAGCATACTTCCAGACTCCGTGCTGCTACTGAGAATTTCTTGATGGAAACACCCCGTAACACCTTGCCTGACTTACTAACACCGCGACTTCTAGATCACAAGGCACAATTGTGCCGCGAGACCATGAGGCAATCCTAAGGTACTTAATTTATCATTGTGTCGACCATAATGTAAATTTTAGTTATAAATCTAAAGAAAGCACCGGTTTCCGTTTGGAAATCGGATTACAGAATCACTTTCTATTTCCTCCGGAAACCACATTATAATAATTTTGAACATCCGCGTTTAATTTATTCTTGAAAGTAGAAGTGACTTTAACAATAAATTAATACACCCTGCAGCCTATTGAAATTAAGATATTTGTAGAAAGACCACCATCAACAACTTGTGAAACCCGCCATAATATTGTACAGTACGTCACGCCTCGGTTTCAAACTGTGTATATCCGTTATTAATAAAAATAATCAATAAACCCAAAAGTCACATACACGGTTCTGACCCCACATTAAGACACCAGTCTTGCGTCGTGGGTATTGGAAACTACGTGAGACCTTTCGGTATTACAAACACCCAGACCCAAAACAAATATTTGTGGACCACACAAACATTTGTCTCGGTGTGGGGATCGAAACCGCGGCCTCTCGTTTTATAATTTGTTGTTTAGCCAACTATCCTAGGAGCTGTCAAATAACGATGTTTTGATTATATAGCGCCCCACAATTTTGTTAATTGGTGAGGGCTTTTTATATTTCATATAAAGAGTTCGGCAAGTAGAAGGCCAAAGAAAAGATGGATGGAGTGCGTAACAGAAGATATGAAAGAAAGAGGGGTGAATGAAGAGATGGCGGCTCATATGATTCATTGACCCCAAATAGTATTGGGAACAAGGCGAGAGAATGATGATTGTTGATAAAGAGTTCGGCAAAATATTCCTTTTGGACAGGAATAATTGTAAACAAAAACGCAACGCATGACATGTTTCTATACCAACTCCGCTATCCGACTGGCTGTAAACATTCACATATGACTATGACTTAACCTTACTATTTGTATAAAATAAAAATAACATATTTATTCGGAAATATATAATTTTTTGAATATATAGAATACTCCGCTCCGCTTGTCACTAAGCTAAAGCACTCGGTATCTGCATTTAAAGTTCCATTTGGTGTAAAACAGCTGTATGCAGTTAATATTTGCATAGAAATTCACAAAACTGTAATATTGCGAATAGCTGCTGGTATTGAGTTTAAAACCAGGAACAATCTCTTAATAATAAAGGAGTGTTGTGTGTAGAACGCAATCTTACCACACACGCCATTAAATAAACCACTATTTTATTGAAAATATTAGTGGTATGAACATGAGGAAATATGCATATCTTAAAGTTTTCCTCTGAAAACTCACGCCAGCATTCCCTGGGGGTAGGCAGAGGTGCATTTCTGCACCCACATTTCGCCAATTGTAATTTGGTCCCACGTAATAACCTTTTTTTTTGTTCTCGAGGGGAAAGCTGATTATGGCTATTCTTCCCGCCAGCCCTGTGGGAGGGAGGTGGGAAGCCTATGTCGGGGTCACCGGTTTTCCACGACTTCTAATTGTGAAAATAACATATTAAACTACCGACATAGTAGTGTTAACATTTTATCAATTACTTACTATTTATCAAACCTTTTATAGTTTATTAATTTTTACATTTCTACAAATTATTTAAAGCGAGAACACTAGAAAAATATTATTTTAAAATCGAATTATTGGAAAAATCAATCGAGGACTTTGTGCCAACTAATGGTTCTCTAGGAAATTCGGCGTCTATAGTGTAAAATATCTAAGCTAATCCCTTTCCAAACGAAGCCGCGTGGCTGGGCTAATATAATGAGAAAATGTTTATCCAATTAAGAGCTAAACGAGTTTCGTTTTTGCGTTGTGAAAATATGCACAGTTTCTGAATGAAGGTTGAATTTTTTTCATCGGGGAAGCAACATTTGTTACAATTTCTGGCGAGTTTCCTCGTTGCTTATTATCTTTGTAGCCGTGTTGGGCTGGGGTAGTTTTTATCGATATCTTTTAATTCGATTTCATTATAAATGAAAATCGCGAGTGTCTCATGGTCTCCCGACACAGAAACCCTTGCGATCTAGGCTCCCTAGGCTTAAATTATGGTCGGGAAATATGTAATCGTGGTTTTCCTATTAAAAATTTTAGACTAGTAGAACAAAGCCTAGAAATAATGACCCTTCTCTACGTATTATATAATAATAATAATAATAATAAGCCCCCTAAAATCCAACCACACGTCCTGATCGAACACCTGATCACGTGGGGGGCGGGCAACACAATGATTTCATTTACTGATGTGGCTAACGTGGCTATGGTAACCCTTTTCAATATGGAGAATAGAATAAATTGTAAGTATAATTTACGGTCGCTTCCCGGAGGTCGTCGGGGCACACCCGGTGCCGGCGCTGGGTGTTTCAGTAATGCGAACACCGGCGGCGAGAGTAATAGGCTGGCTCTCGCGCAACATAATAATGCTACAGCCGATGCGTCTTCTGAGAGAGAGTCCACTCTCTCTTTATTCCCATCAGTCCCATCATCTGTCACACCCTCATACCAGAAAAATCATTCATTATCATGTTCATCTTCATGCCATTCATCAGATAATCCAAAGCATCTGGAGGATGTTGTGCAGGAGGTTATACCAGATACTGCGCCCACCACCAGTGCTAGATCCACGCGTAGGAAATGGACTAGTGAAATAAACGAATTTATCCTACGCACTTATCTCAACCTAACATTGATGGAAACCGACACAAAAGATTATTTGTTACCACTTCACACAAAATTCATAGAAAAATTTCCACATATACAAGTTAGTAGACAGAGACTAGGTGATCAGCGTAGAGCTATAATGCGTAATAAATTATTAAAACAAGAAACCATTGACACAATATATAAAGAAGTAGAACAAGAATTACAAAAAGTCAGTGCAGATATAAGACAACAACATTTAGAAATACCAAACACAGGAAAACGCATGAAATGGACTAGTGACCTCAATGAAACAATAATTAAATCTTACTATACAATAACGCGTTTAGAGACAGATAAAACAGCATACCGGAAACAGCTACACGAATACTTTATAAACAAATATCCCCACCTTTCACACATAACAGAGCAAAGAATAGCAGATCAACGCCGAGTAATTGTAAACAATTGTCTTATTAGTAGCGAAAGACTCGAAATTATTAAACAGCAGGTGGCACAAGAACTTGAATCTTCAAACTTAGCGGTGGACAAAACAGCAGTTACCCAATGTGCAAATAATAGACGAAACTCTGCCGAAACTATACTTACCGATGTAGTTAACCCTGTCAATGTTCCAGATTATAATACACTCAACGACCCAATACAGGAGCAAGGCGAACAAACAATAGAGGATATAGATTCTGTTTTTACCACAGCTTTTAATTTCTACATAAATACTAGTCCAATAGATAGACCATACATACCGAGACAAAAAACATCACGAAATTTCGCTAAAATAGTACATTATATTAACAATAATATTCTGCCAAATATATTAACCACACATACAGATTATACTACCTTACAGACCATTATATACTGCTCAGCATGGACAGCCTCCAAAATGAACGGTGCAAAACTGACTTTACCACCACCAGAACTTAGTAATAACACGGAATACCTGATGAAGCCTAGATGGCAGAAGCGTTTAGAAAATAAAATAGCTGATATCCGCGCTAAAATTGGAAGGCTGACCCAATACATCCAAGGGAACAGAAATATAAAAGTCACAAAACATGTAAATCGCATATTAGTTTCCTATAAAATACACACTACACACGAAGAAGCTAATACAGAAATATCTCAATTCCTCGATACCTTAAAACAGAAATTATCAGTTTTTAGCGGCCGTTTACATAGGTATTTAAAATGTACTAATAGAAAATCACAAAATAATAAATTTACTAATAATGAGCGAAAATTTTATCAAAATCTTAAATCAAATACGACTAACCAAACACATACTCATCCCAATAACATTTCACCTGATCTCAAAAAACTCAAGGAGTTTTGGGCCAATATATGGGAAAATCCCATGATGCACAATAGTGAAA
The DNA here is from genome assembly GCA_907164795.1 of Hemaris fuciformis. NCBI lineage: Eukaryota > Metazoa > Arthropoda > Insecta > Lepidoptera > Sphingidae > Hemaris > Hemaris fuciformis. The sequence continues at coordinate 3,434,814 of OU015452.1, forward strand.
CTAATTGGATACAGACGGAATTAGACCAAGCAGCTAAAGTAACAGATATGTCGTACGATCATATACCCCTCGCAGTTTTTAAGAATGTTATTAGGAATTTGCATAACTGGAAAACACCTGGTTCCGATCGCATCCATAATTTCTGGTATAAAAAGCTCACGAACGTTCACCCATATATTTATAACCATATTAATAGTTTTATAAAAAACCCTCAAGATGTGCCCGACTATATAACCATAGGAACTACATTTATGCTACCTAAGGATGAGACTGATATCTCAGACCCTGCAAAATATAGACCGATAACCTGTCTGCAAACTATATACAAAATTATGACAGCTTGCCTAGCAGACCTTATTTACGCGCATACCCAAGGTAATAACATACTCGCGGAACAGCAAAAGGGGTGTAAAAAATCTAGCAGAGGGTGCAAAGAGCAGATCACAATTGATTCCGTTATATTAGGACAAGCGCAACACACTAAAAATAGTTTATACAGTACATACATAGACTACAAAAAAGCATATGATTCAGTCCCACATTCATACCTACTCAAAATACTTGAAATATACAAAATTAATCCGCAAATTATAACCTTTTTATCCACCATAATGAACAAATGGAGTACCCAGTTAAGTTTAAAATGCAATAATAAAATTATTAGAACTGACATGATTAAAATACAGCGAGGTATATTTCAAGGTGACGCTTTAAGCCCTCTATGGTTTTGCTTAGCACTTAACCCCTTATCTAATATATTAAACTCTGTAGATACCGGCTTCCCATTAAAATATAAAGAAACAAATCACATAAGTCATTTAAAATTATACAAAATCAATCATTTATTATATATGGATGATATCAAGCTATACGGTAGTACTGAAAATGAACTTAAGATGCTGATCAGCCTCACTGAACAATTTTCAAAAGACATCAAAATGACATTCGGTATAGATAAGTGCAAAATAAATTCCTATAGAGCAGGACACCTTCTTCAATTGGATTACCAACTACAATCAGGCGAAACCATAGAATCTTTAACAGAACACGAATCATACAAGTACCTTGGGTTAAGCCAATCTAGGCAAATACATAACAAAGAAATAAAGAAAAAATTAACATTAGCATTTAAACATAGATTGAATTCCATTTTAAAAACAGAACTTAACTCTAAAAACACAACTAAAGCCATAAATACATTCGCAATCCCGGTCCTAACCTATTCTTTCGGTATTATAAACTGGTCAAAGACAGAGTTGAAGAAACTTCAACGGACCATTAACGTCATAATGACTAAAAATCGGAAACACCACCCCCGAGCATGTATACAACGGCAGACTTTACCGCGACAGGAAGGGGGCCGTGGTATAATAGATTTAACAAACCTCCATAACGCGCAAATAAGTAATTTGAGAAGTTTTTTCCATGAAAAATCTAACCATTCTAATCTCCACTTAGCAATAGCCCAAAATGATATTAATCTGACCCCGTTAAACCTACACGATAAAACCACACAGCGAAACGAAACACAGATAGATGTTAAAGCAAAAATAAATGAATGGACCCAAAAGTCTCTGCATGGTAGGCACCGACTGGATATTAGTCATCCTAACGTCGACAAAAACGCGTCGAACGAATGGCTAGTCCAAGGTCAGTTATTCCCAGAGACAGAAGGGTTCATGATAGCCATCCAGGACCAAGTGATTGAAACCCGTAACTACCAAAAATATATAATGAAAACACCCAATTTACCCACAGATATATGTCGCCGTTGCAATAGTGCATCTGAAACTATACAACATATCACGGGAGCGTGTAAATCCATTGTACAAACCGACTACAAACACAGACACGATCAGGTAGCATACATCATCCATCAAAAATTAGCTAATAAATACAACCTCATCGCTTCCTCGACCCCATATTACAAATATACACCAGAGACAATATTAGAAAACGAAAAATATAAACTTTACTTTGACCGAGCAATACTCACAGATCGAACAGTACATTACAATAGACCGGATATTACAGTGGTGGATAAAACTAATAAAACAGCCCTTTTAATTGATATAGCAGTACCCAATTCACACAACGTTCAAAACACAATAGCCGAAAAAATATCTAAATACATAGACCTTAAAGACGAAATAAGCCGCATTTGGCATCTCAATAAAGTGACCATAGTGCCAATAGTCCTATCTACTACCGGAGTCATACCGATGCAGTTGCACGAATCCCTAAAATTTTTAGATTTGCCCAAGTTCATATACAAATCCCTACAAAAAGCAGTGTTAATAAATACATGCAGGATAGTTAGAAAATTCCTCCAAACCGATCAAAAATAATTAGGTGATACTTAAATGATGTATGCTTGGCTTTGGCCCGCATAGATCATTACCCCCGGTTTTTCCCAACCGAGAACATAGTATTTAAAAGATAATAATAATAATAATAAAGCCCGTTTATTTCCAATCAAAAAAATATACAAAATTTCTTAAATCTATTATAACTCACGTATGAATATATATATACTTTTTTTTCTCTCTCTATTTATTTATTTTTATTTATAAAAATCATATTAGTTAAGTGTCTTCGTTGCAGTCTTCGTCATCGCTGATTGGAACCCCAAATTGGGTAAAGGCCTCCTCCAGCTTATTCCACATTTCTCTGTCCTTGGCTTTCTTTATCCATTCCTTTCCCGCAATCGCTTTTATATCTTCTATCCATCTTTTTCTCGGACGCCCTCTTCTCCTTTTTCCTGTAGGTCCTTGCCATGTCGTGATCTTTAGAGTCCACCTTCCATCAATGTACCTTGCTAAGTGTCCTGCCCACCTCCACTTTTGTTTTAGGGCGTACTGTAGGACATCAATAATTTTTGTTTTTCGTCTTATCCGTACGCTTCTCACTTTCTGTACTCGTCTTATTTTAAGTATACTTCTCTCCATTGCTTTCTGGCATGCTACTAATTTATTTTTTATTTTAGTGTTGTATGTCCATGTCTGGCAGCCGTAAGTGAGTGTAGGTAGAATACAGGTATCTAGGACTACTTTCTTTAGGTGGAGAGGAAATTTTCCTTTTAAGATTTCTTTCAGGGACCAGAACTTTTTCCAGCTTTTGTTGATGCGTCGTTCGACTTCTTGTTCTTCGTTCCTATCTTCAAAAGATATCTGTTTCCCTAGGTAGACGTAGTTGTTCACGTATTCAAGCGGGCTTCCATCCAGGTTTATGACATTCATATAGCTATTAGTCATTATTTTCGTTTTGTGCTCGTTCATTTTGAGACCTACTTTTTCACTCTCTTTATTTAAGGTGTTTATCATTTTGTCTAGTTCTCTGCATGTGTCAGCGAATAGAACAATATCGTCTGCGAATCTAAGGTGAGTAAGTTGATCTTGGTTGATTTTTATTCCTTCCGCTTGCCATTTGAGATTATCGAAAATTCGTTGTAGTACTAGTATAAACAATTTTGGTGAGAGAGGGTCCCCTTGTCTCACACCTCTGCAAATCGGAATGTCAGGACCTCTCACTTCTAGTTTTACTTGGCTAACGCAGTCTTTATAGATGTTTTTCAGTACTTTTATGTATTTTCCATGTGTTTGGCATTTATTCAGACCTTCCCAGATTGCATCGTGAGAGATTGTATCAAAGGCTTTGGTATAGTCAATGAAAGCGATGTAGAGTGGTCTATTCATCTCTTTGTATTTTTCTATAATTTGTTGTATCACTTGTATGTGGTCGGTTGTTGAGAATCCTGAACGAAATCCCGCCTGCTCCATCGGTTGGTATTCGTCAATCTTCGGGCTTATTCGACTTAAAAGGATTGAAGTGAATAATTTGTACACACTTGAAAGGAGACTAATCGGACGGTAATTTGCTATGTCATGAGGGTCTCCCTTCTTGTATAAAAGAATTATGTCAGATCTTTTCCATTGCTCCGGTACCTGGCCAGTGTCGAGAACTTTGTTGAAAAGATTCGTTAGTGGTCGGGCCAACATGACCGCGCCTGTTTTTAACATTTCATTTTGTAAACCGTCAGGACCCGGGCTTTTATCTGCTTTAAGTTTATGAATGTGCTCGGTAACTTCCTTCTCAGTCACAGGTGGTAGATCGCTCGTGTCAGAAGAGCCACTCGTCGTATTTTCTATTGTGGGACACAAAATTGGATTTGATGGTTTTTCATATAGTTGTTTGTAGAAGTCTGTGGCGCAGGTCATGACGTCCCGTCTTGTTTTAGTTTCTGTTGATTTAAGTTTTAGGTTTTGTATCCAGTTTTTATGCGTGGTCAGTTCTTTGTAAGCTTTACTTGTACTTCTGTATTGTTTTAGGTTAGTCTCAATTACTTTGTTTCTATACTCTTTGTAGTCTCTACTAATTGCTTTGCTTGTAGCTTTGAAAAGTCTACTTAATTCTTCTTTCATTTCTTTAGTTTTTGGTTTCGTCTTCAGAATTTCGGTTCGTCTTACAAGAAGAGATCGAGTGGATTCCTTGAGTATTTTGTCGTTGGTTTTTAGTCTATCTTTTTTATAGGGTTTGCGTGGAAGGCTGGAAATAATAGAATTGGTTATTTTATTGTAAGAAGATTGAACATCTTCTTCGTGCCGTGTTTCTAGTTCTAGTATGTTGGCCTCGAGGTTTTTTAGATACGCCGAGATGTTCTCGTCTGTTTTTAGCGTTACAGGATGATTTTTAAACGAGATTCTGCTTTTCTTGCGTTGATTTAGAAGGTATGTACTTCTAACCAAGCGATGGTCAGATCTAAATCCGAAACCATGCAGTACTTCCACCTTTTGGATCCTCGAAGGTTTGTTCGACAAAATAAAATCGATTTCATTTCTCACGTTACCGCAAGGAGAAACTACGTATTATATAGCTATATTATATGATTTAAAATGTGTACAATAAAGAGTTAAATAAATAAATATTTACGAACCGTTTACCTTCGGGGATGCAGGTGTTAGTATGACTTTTTTTTTGTGCGAATTGTTGAAAGCGGATTGACATCGTAAATATTGTTAACTGCATTTATGTAGTTGCAAAACTTCATTGCAATAACGATGAATTTTGTCGCAGTACATAGCCTCCACCTTGAGTGGGTGGTTTGTGTACTATTTGGTGATTTGCTATTTTCGGACAGTCATAACACTTTTACAATCCTGTAATATGTTTAGGTATATTTAGGTACGTATAGCTATCATACATACAGTGTAAAACCGCCGTGAGGACATGTGCAAGTCCTGCAAATTATTTGTTACTAGTCAATACTATACTAGGACCATACTGCACATACTACTAAGTACCAGTAAGGTCATTTAGCCGTGTAAGTAAAAAAAAAACTATCGATAAGTCATAAGTCGTTACGTCCCTCTCCCTACGCGTCCTTTCCGAGTACCTTTGTATTCTATCGCTCGGTTACACCTGTCCTCGCAGGGCCAAAACCTTTTCCATTAAACTTGCTTAATTTCGTCCGATGTTCTAAGAGTTTCATAATCTTTACCCAACGGTAATTATCTTTTAAAGTGCGAAAGTTCCTATAGATTTTATAGATGTTTTATGAGATTTTCGTGCTACCCTCATCGTTTTAATCGGGGCTGAAATTTCTAACGTTATAAGGGTTACAATGACTTGTTAATGGAGTCGCTTATTGGACTGGACGGGGTTGGAATACGGGAAGTATTTAATGAGTTACATACATACATACATAACCTCACGCCTGTATTTCTCGAGGGGCAGATAGAGGTGCATATCTACCCTCATATTTGCCCATTATTTCCACGTAATCGGGTACATCTCACTTCGTGCTGCTACTGAGAATTTCCTAATGGAAAAAGCCAATAACAATTTTCCCGACCCAGGAAATGAAGTGTTAATCGGAAATTTAATGAGTTCGCTGGAATTTTTTTCACTTTATATTAGCATGTCAGATTGACAACACTGTACTTGATGGTAAGTACGATACTGTCCAAATCGATTATCAAGTGAGGTGAGTCTTCCGTCTCTCATGACTCGAAAAACTTATGCCTGTAGAAATGTTACGAAAAGATGACCTGAGTGATGTAGTGATGTTTAATGTTGAATATGGACTTAAATTTTCTTGACAAAGCTTTTTTAGGCACTTAATGTCTACCTTCCCTCACTAGACTAGCATAGTGGACTAAGGCGTAACTCCTCTTTGTTAAAAAGAATGCCCCCAGCAGTGGAACGTATATGGATATAATACACATGTGAAGATCGAACATGGAACTTTTCGAAGGATAATTTAACCGAGGAAAATTCTGACGTCATAAATTTCATTAACTTGTCTATGAAGAAATACGAGGGCAGTCCGATAAGTACTTAGCCTCACCGCCCGATGGCACCACTATCGTAAGATAAATTTACCATCATGTAGCACATCTTCGTAGACGGCTATTGTCAAAATTTCAGCCGAATTGGATTTGTAGTTTTGTTTTGACCGCGTGTGTAAGCGGACGTGTCCGCGGATTTTCGAAAAATGGAAAAAGAGCAATATCGGCCGGTGATTTGATTCTTGTTTTTGGAAGGGAAATCGCGCAGCGATATCAAAAAGCGCTTGGATGCTGTTTACGGTGACTCTTCTCCTTCAATGGCGACCGTCAAAAATTGGTTTAACGAGTTTCAACGTGGTCGCACGTCAGTTTTTGATGAGCCACGCCCAGGTGCCCCAAAAACGGCTACCACGGAGGATAACGTGAGAAAAGTCCCGATCTTGTATTGGCAGACCGCCGATTGAAGGTGCGCGAGATAGCTGAGACAGTAGGCATCTTAAAAGACCGCGTGGGTCATATCCTGCATGAAATATTGGGCATGAGAAAGCTGTCGGCTCGATGGCTGCCGCGTTTGCTCACTTCGGACGACAAGCGCATCAGTGACACAACTTCAGAGCAGTGTTTGACACTGTTTAGGTGCAATCCGAAGGGGTTTCTGCGTCGTTTCGTGACCGTCGACGAAACATGGATTCACTGGTACACACCAGAGACCAATAAACAGTCGAAACAGTGGACTTTACCCGGCGAATGTGCTCCGAAGAAGGCGAACACTGTCCCATCGGCCGAAAAGGTGATGGCCACCGTTTTCTAGGTTTCACAAGGTGTGATTTACATCGACTACCTGGAGAAGGGCAAAACGGTCACAGGGCTCTACTATGCCGAACTATTGGGCCGATTCAACGCTGAATTGTAGAAAAAACGGCTCCATTTGGCGAAGAAAAAAGTGCTCTTCCACCATGACAACGCACCGGCTCACACCTCCGCCGTCGCAACGGCCAAATTGGTCACATTAGGCTACGAACAGCTGCTCCATCTACCGTATTCTCCAGATTAGGCCCCGTGTGACTTCTTTTTGTTTCCAAACTTGAAAAAGTCCGTCGCCGGACAGAAATTTGAGTCGAATGAGGAGGTTATCGCCGCCACGGAGGCCTACTTTGTAGACCTCCAGAAAACGTTCTTTTCAGACAGCTTAAAGAAGTTGGAGCATCGCTGGGTCAAGTGAATCGAGTTGAAAGAAGACTGTGATGAGAAATAAATCGCCACTTTTCCAAAATTTTCGTTTTTCTTTTGTAGGCTAAGTACTTATCGGACTGCCCTCGTAATCGCTCCTTTGGAACCAATTTGATAGCCCCGGTGTGCAGTGGCTAGACACCAGCTAATGGTACGAGAGGTTGTGGGTTCGCTTCCCATACTGAGACATTTTTGTGTGTGTTCTAAAAATATTTGTTTCGAGAAAGATCTAAGTGTGGGGTACGTGATTTTTGGGTATATTTACATACATACATACATAAACTCACGTCTGTATTCCCTGAAGGGGTAGGCAGAGATGCATTTCGGCACCCACATTTCGCCAGGTATGTATCAGTCCCACGTAATAGGGAGCGAGCCTATTGCCGTTTTTCGGGCACATTTCCAGACTCCGTGCTGCTACTGAGAATTGCCTAATGGAAAAACCCAATAACACTTTGCCCGACCCGGGAATCGAACCCAGGACCTCTAGATCGCACGGCACATACTTGAACCGCGAGACCACGAGGCGGTCAGGCAGTGGGTATATTTATTTATTTAATTATGTCAAAGATATGCTGTTCTTGCTTTTGCCATTCCATGAGAAACTCCGTAAGCAAATCTCGGGAGCTAAACATAATAACCACGTTTCCAGTACATTATGTAGGATGTGTCGGAGTAGCGAATTACATGCGAGCAGAACGTTATTAATGCCTTTAGGAAACACGGATACGATGCGCCGGCACTAGTGTTGGCATGAGAACTATGGTATAGTTATCGATAAAAACATAAACTTTAACTTTTGCCTAAAGTTATGCGAAATTTTTATATAGTCACAGAAATATTAACTACTGAAGTATGTGGATATAGTATGACCTAGGGGTGCAAGGCGTGCCAAAATTATGATTTATTCGGCATACTTTTCTAAGCACCTATTTATTACAATGAGACTCTCGTTTGGTTATTATGAATTATCACATACTTTAATGGTGAAGGAAAACATCGTGATGAAACCGGCACACCTAAAAGTTCTTAGGAACATCTTAGGTGTGTAGTCCGCCAACCCGCACTAGGCCAGCGTGGTGGACTAAGGCCTAAACCCTCTCAGTTGTAGAGGAGGCCCCTGCCCAGCAGTGGGACGTGTATTGGCTGATGATGATGATTTAAATTTTATGTTCGTTCGGAAAAAGTCCTATGCAAACTATGCCCTATCGACTTTTTAGAAGCTATTATCTCGATACAAAGTTAGTGTCTGAATATCGATAATACGTAGACCCCACCACTATTCTAAGTATATCCTGCAAGATTGCCCTCGGGTTATACAAGAACTATGCGCTGATTTACCTGTATCTAGGTTTAATGTGTACGTGTGTAGTGTTCCAATGTCTCATTCCAGAGTATTAGGAGAGACGAGTCTTTGGGAAGTCCAGCAGTGGGCCTCTTGTGCTAATAATTTTATTCTAGACTAGCCGACCCGGCGACAGACAGACCGACGGAAATAGTAAAAAACGTTATTTTGCTATATAGGTATGTACCGTGTACCTCCTACACATCCATATGCATTTATTACAAAGCGCTTATTTCAATATTACATACAGACACTCCAATTTTATTTATTTGTATAGATTTTTCTACGACAAGGTGCGCTTAATTTTGTTTGATGATGACCTAATTTTGTTCTAGATTTTTCTACGTTAAGGTGTGCTTAATTTTGATTGATGATGACGTAATTTTGTTCTAGATTTTTCTACATACATGCATAAGTGCACTTGATTTTGATATGTTTTACTCCAGGGCATTAGAATCGAGGAGTCTTTGGGAACTCTGTGGCCTCTTGTGCTTGTTATTTCGTTCTAGAATTTCATTTAATTCTTAGTAGTTTCAATACCTTGTGACTGTGATTTTTGGGAATAAAACGTATACGAACATAGTATTTGCCCATACAGAGTATGGAACTTCAAATACTTATGTAAGTTTGCACTCACAAATAGCTACCCCAAAGCAACAGGAGTAAAACATATTCATACATTCACGCCTGAACCATAGTAAGGTAAGTGAAAGTGTATTCTTTCACGAAATTTCGCCAGCTGTGATTTAACCAACACGGGAGGGGAGCCTACTGCCGTTTTTCGGACACATTTCCAAACTCGTACGGAGTTCTAATGAGTATTTCCTAAATGAAAAAACCCAATCACATTTTTCGTTAAGTGAGGCATTAACACAAATTGCGAAACGTGGGTGCAGAAACGGACCTCTGCCTACCCCTTCGGGGAATTACCCATTATAATTTAGTAAAGGCTAAACGCATTAACAATCCCCTAGTAGGGTTTTGTTAATCTGAAGTGGGAAATGAGATGTAGGGTCCCTGGAGCTTCGAAAGGTCAGACGAAAAGCTTTTACTTGTGTGAAGATACTAAGTTCGTTACATATTGGCTGACACTCGTACGTTTTTATCTGAGTTGCGGCATCAATGTCGACAATTTTTACAATAAAAACATTAAAAAACATGTCCACGCGATAATATGTCAACCCAACCAATTCAAACGACAATTCCAATTTCAATTTCGCGCTCTCATTACGCATAGCGCCCTGGCTAAGCACATCGGCCATTACTGTTATTTGGATTTCAAATTAAGAACACCTGTTGGCGCGTGGGTTCGGTGTTTGGACCGAGTTAATTTGTTTATTTCATGTAAATTGCATCTTCCGTGTGCGCGTTCATTTAGTACTGGCCGCTAATAAAGTGCTTTGTGAATTGGAACGTTTATCGGCCTTTTTAAAAAAAGAACTGTTGTTTTTTTAAACTATGGCAGCCTATGCAAAGAAACTTATTTAAACCGATGCATTATTACAATCGTAACTTAAACATTTTTTTTTCGTTGAGGGCATTCATTGGCTTCAGAAATTTTGATTTAGATACAGGTCAAAAATATTATTTTATTTTATTATTATAGAAAATTAACAAAGTGCTATAATTATTCAGTAAATAAATTATCCACCACTTAATATGCTAAGGAATTTAACCCGATAGGACATTAATACTACAAATAAAACAGTAAAATGTAATAACTATCTATTGCATAAAACTGATATCTGATGCTTTCGAATTCAAAATGAAAGATTTGATCAATCGCAATAAAAATAACGCATCGATTCTTCAATATAAACGAAAATAAAATTTTACGTTTCTAAAAGTTCGTGAGTTTGTAAAGTCTGAAATCTGAATCACGTCGCTGCGAAGACATGATAAAAAATAAAATGCTAAGGAGAAAAGTTTATTCAGCCTCATAATAAAGATTTGAGCAATAATGAAAAGTAATCGCTGTTGAGTAATGGAGTCTTTTGAGCAAAATATGCTATTGAAGTATTTGATAAATTATTGCTTACTGGCTGGTTATATAAAAATCCTATTTTTAGACATTGCGTTTTCTCTTTTCCAATCTTTATACTGATGTCGGCTGGGCAGAATTTAATGTTCAAATACCCTATTGTTTCTTATATCCACATCAAATACTTACCTATCCGTATTTTTTACGATATTCGGACAACTTGTGGTTTTAAAAAAAAATCTAATTGCCCTAATCATGCACGATACACAAACGAAAAATAAGTAGGCTCCATCAACAATGCCTTATAAAATTTCAATCTACACTAATATATCTTGCAAATCAAAAACATCATCATTATTGGCCCATATATGTCCCACTGCTGGGCATGGGCCTTCTCTGCAACTGAGAGGGTTCATGCCTTAGTCCACCACGCTGGCTTAAAGTCAAAGTCAAAGTACGTAATAATTCTTTGTGATTTCATCCATTCGAAAAGTCAGAGGTGTGTGAATGGGGTTGGAATCCGCGACCGTCGAGATTCTCGACAGCTCGTCTAAACCTCGAGGCCATCACGACTCACCAACCAAAAACATAATAAGAGAAAAATTATGAAATACTAATATCTTTCAGTACGAAAATCATCACAAATAAAACTCATTACGCGACGACAAACTGCACAATTTCTATTGCACAAAGAAATGACAAATGAAATCGTAACAATTACACTCCGGGGAATAAGGTTGCTTCGAGTGGAGCAAACATTCATTTCAACGTTTTAAAAACGCGCCTTGCCGCCGGAAGACCCGGTAATGGTGCGCCAGAAGGCATTCTTGTGGCTTTGAGCCGCTCTTTGGCAATTTCGGTCGGGGCTGTGATTGCGCCCTTGTTTTTATTGACAAAGGCTTAACGCTTGATTTTTTGATACAACAGTGAGACGAATTGCTTCGGAATGACGTAAAATATGCTTTTTCATTGTTGGTAAATGCGAAATCTTTTATACAAACATCGCCACCTCAGGTTGAACATACAGAGGATGATGTCCGCCCGCACTAGGTCAGTGTGGTGGACTTAGACCTAATCCAGTTGAAGACGAGGCCGTGCCTAGCAGTAGGACTTATATAGGCGGACGATGATGATGATCGATATAAATATGGCGTTCTGTTCGACCACAAATGTATATCGTTGTCCTTATACAAAAGCATAAGATAAGCACTAAGTAAATATTTTTCAATCATAGACAGCCCTGTGGCGCAGTTCGCTAGACACCAGCTTGCGAAACGAGAGGCCGCGGGTTCGATCCCCGCACCGAGACAAATGTTTGTGTGATCCACAAATATTTGTTTCGGGTCTGGGTGTATGTGAGACCGAGAAGTCTCTCGTAGTTTCCAATACCCACGACACAAGACTTGTATCTTAGTGTGGGATCAGAACTATGTATGTGACTGTTTGGTGTATTTGGGTGTATTTAAAACCCACGTCCGAAATTAGAAAAAGGGGTTGAACTGGCAGCGTTTTGTTTCACAAAAGAACAGCAGACGTAAATAAAAACACATAAGTAATTAGTTTTTGTCACGTGATTTCCAATGAAAGACTTAATTACCATAGATACTTGCTTATAACAACTGTCTCGTTGTCTTAGGTCATAAGTGTGTGCCGTGCGATCTAGACTTTGCGGGTTTGAATCCCGGGCCGGGCGAAGTGGGCTATATCTCAGTAGCAGCACTCGGAATACGCCCAAAAAACGGCAATAACGCTACTATACGAGTAGGTAATTATGTGGGAAAATAAATAGGATTTTCTTAGGTGTATAGTCCGCTATCCCGTACTAAGTCAGTTTCATGGACTAAGGCCTTACCCCAAGTTGTAAAATAAGCTCGTACTGATAAAAATACATTTAATATTTTACATTTTCGACATAACATAAACTTGGCTTAGAAGAATTATTCCCCAAATACTTTTGTACAGAGTATTAATTGAAAAGTCCGCACGATTCCCAGATTATCACACGAGCCAATAACTGAGCGGTCAGACGACAAAATGTCATTTCAATTCGAAGTCCGAGCGCTGTGACGCTAAAGGGAACGGACCGCGGCGATAACCGTTATTTTCTCAAACATATTGAGAATTATTTTAACAAATATGAGTTTATTAAATTAAACAGCCTTTTTTGTTTCTCATGGAGAAAATCATATTGGATTTCTGAACGAAGTATGTATAATTTTACTTGCTAAAAACCCCATGTAGGTCTTTATCTACACTAAGGAGATACGGGACCTCAAAATGAAAACGCCAGAGATAAGAAATAGCTTATAACCGCTCCAGGGTCTGCCTTCAATCCAAATCGGTTAAGCTATTTAGGCGTGGCGGCGTAAGACCTCTCGCGGCACAAGTATATGCTATGCGATCTAGAGATCCCAGGTTCGATTCCCGGGTCAGGCAAATTGTTTTTCAATTAGGAAATTCTCAATAGCATGACGCAATCTGGAAAAAACCTATCATCTTCACCCGACCTGTATTTAACCCATGACCCCTAAATCCCACGCGTGTGACGTCGGATTATTTTAATCCATATATAACCCCAAGTCTGTCCCTTGCATGTCGCCCAATCCAGCCAGGGTTTAGAGTTCGTCTCAAGCACGTCATAATCGATATGTTGCAGGCCAAATTGTCCGTATCCTGTTCTGTTAATTTTTTGCTGGGAATCAATGTAAGATTTATTCCCACAGGGGAGTTTTGCGGACATTAACGGACGGATTTTAATCTGGAAGGTCAGAATGAAATATCTTATTAGGGATCAAATATACTGCCGAGAAGGAAATGTTTGAATCGTAACAACTACCAAAATGATTGGCTGGTTTTAATATAGTTTTTTTTTTATTTCACGACTTATTATTATTAGCCATGGTTAATTATAAAACATTAAATATAGAACCAAAATTATTACTTTAAGTAAATATTCCAAATGCGATATTCTGCAGGAGAATTCGGTCTCGCCTAGCCATGTAGAGATTACACGTGCCCTCATATAATTCTGTCATTACCTAATTAAACTATTTAATTTATAATAATAATAATAAATTCTTTATTTCGGATCCTTTACATCCATACCTTAAAATTAAAACCAACAAAACTTAACCTAACTTAAAGCTATTTAAGGTAGGTATAAGATGTCCTATGAGAGGACATCCAGTGCCACACCAATGCACTATCACATTTTTGTCCCACAACAGACACAAGTTCGTTGGGGCTACCACGCACCCGCCGCATCATGGATGCCATTCTGAGGCGCAGGATGGCGTAAAAATCAGGAACTCCCATCTGAGCAAACATTCCTGACACACTACAGAAACGCGGCAGCCTCATCATCACCCGGAACGCGTTGTTGTACTGAACACGCAGAGCGTTGAAAGACTTGCGCGTGTATTTGACCCACAGAGCACACGTGTACAATGACTCGCAATATGCTCTAAAAAGTGTAATTTTGACTCCACTTGTACACCGCGCGAATCTACGGGCCAACATATTGCACCTTACTGCCAACGCTCTACGTTCCCTTTCTATGTCTAAGTCATCGGAGAGCCCGTCAGTGACCCAATGTCCCAGGTACTTAAAGCAAGTTACTCGGGTGAGCGACTTTCCGCCTAACATGACTGGCGGAATATTAATTTCTTATACTGTAGCAAAAAATATTAAGACATTTACTAACCTTAAGAACGCCTACACAATGATGTTTACAGCAATCCTGAAACAAAAAAAAATGCATTTATTTACAATTGATAATGTACATTTAAAGAACGAGGCAGTTAAGATAGCTACTACACTAAAAATTATTAAGTCTTGATTCAAAACTTTAATCATCTTTCATGCCTTGGCGCTCTCGTCAAAATTCCCATTTGTCCAACTATTTCAGTCTTAAGAGTAAGGTCAGTTGTAACTGAAATTCATAATACACAACACACTCGGTGACCTAAATCGAGGCGAATACGAAACGGCCCGAAGTCTGCTGACGACATTGGGACAACAAAAACGTATACTTAATATTAGAAACTAGATACTTGGACTGAAAGAGCTCGCATTAGAGACGATCGTTTATCATTGAGACAGATCGCGGCGTTCTTAGCGGCGGCGCGCGCTTGACAAATGTTGCGGCCAGGTAAAAAGTTTCATGTTTCTTGATTTCACTTAACCCGTCCCTGAAGGCTTGCGACCATATTTTGGGTAATGGCTTTTATACTACACTAGCAATGGAACCCAGCGTCAACGAGGAGCAATTTTGAATACTCATACCACGATAATACTAAAAAAAAACAGGGTATAAAGTCATCATCATCATCAGCCCATATACGTTCCACTGCTGGGCACGGGCCTCGTCTACAACTGAGAGGGCTTAGGCGTTAGTACACCACACTAGTGCGGATTGGCCAACTACACACCTAAGAAATTCGTAAGAACTTTTAGGAGTGTAGGTTTCCTCACGATATTTTCCTTCACCGTTAAAGTACGTGATAATTCATTGTGAATACACACACAACTACGAAAAGTCAGAGGTGTGGGCCTGGTTTCAGAACCCGCGACAGCCGAGATTCTCGACCGCGTGTCTAAACCTCGAGGCCACCACGACTTAAAAATACGCGAAATAAAATACGTGTTCTAATTTTCCAACCTAAAATTCGTGGATGTATTACATAGAATGCTGTTAATGGTAACATATGATTGTAAATCTAACTGCGTCAAAACCTTGACAAATTACGAACATTTCACGAGTGCTTAGAATTAATTCAAACCAAATCCGACAGGTAGACGTGTTGATTTAACCATAAAGCGCTTCAAAGTCAAAGTTTTACTTTCGGGATTAAAACTGAATCTGAATTATTATCAATCAGGATAAGCCTATAATTTTAGATCGGTCTTTAATAATGAAAGTAGTTCTAATATAATAAAAATCACGAAGCGAAATTGTCAGACATTAGGCGTGGTCCTTGTGGCTTAAGTGTGTGCTGTGTGATATAGAGGCGCAGGTTCGACCGGGTCGGGCAAAGTGTTATTGGGGTTTTTTATTAGGAAATTCTCATTAATAGCACGGAGTCAGGAAATAAAATAAATAAATACACCCATCAGTCACATGCATAGTTCTGACCCCACATACGAGATACGAGTCTTGTTCGTGAGTATCAGAAACTACGCGAAACTTTTCGGTCTCACAAACACCCAGACCCGAAACAAATATTTGTGGATCACACAAACATTTGTCTCGGTGCGGCGATCGAACCCGTTGCCTCTCGTTACGTAAACTAGCCAACTGCGCAACGTGGCTGTCTGAAATGTGGCCGAAAACCTCGGTCGATAGTTTGGGTTCTCTCGTCACATGATGCTCTGTTTGGATTGTATCGTGTTACCATTAGGTGAAGTGAGGTTTTAGCCATGCTCGTTAAAAAAAATGTAGCTCCAACCGCCCGGAATTGCTAAGTACCAAAAACCTGAGTAATTAGCCTCTTCATTACGTATTCAAAGCGCTTTTGAGTCGTGTAATTTTTCACTGAGAAATATAATTAGCTAACAGCAGTGATGGCCTCGAGGTTTAGGCGCGCGGTCGAGAATTTCGGCAGTCGCAGGTTCAAACCCCAGGCACACACCTCTGACTTTTCCAAGTTATGTGTGTATTCACAATGAATTATCACTTGCTTTAGCGGTGAAGGAAAACATCGTGATAAAACCTGCACACCTAAAAAGTTCTTAGGAATTTCTTAGGTGTGTAGTCCGCCAACCCGCACTAGGCCAGCGTGGTGGACTATGGCCTAAACTCTCTCAGTTGTAGAGGAGGCCCGTGCCCAGCAGTGGGACGTATTTGGGCTGATGATGATGATGAGTAACTTTTACGTAGGCTTACTAAAATAGTGCTGGTTTAAACACCCGTCAGTCTCATAGTGATTTATGAGGTCCACAAAGATACGTTATCGATGCTTCTTTCGTCGGCGTCAATCAAACTCAGTCGGAATGTGAGTGACCTAAATGTATCGTCGCTTCACATGTTCAGATTGATTGGGTCTATTTATAGACGGGTTATTTACTGCTGCGATTTTCCTTGTGTCAATGAAACTGAGGATGTTTGAGCATAAGGATATTTACCTACGTAATGTAAATAAATATACACATAGATCGACGCTAAGATAAAACTCTTGTGTCGTGAGCATCAGAAGCTATTAGCATTAACCTGTAGCAAATGTTTGCGGATAACACTAACATATTATCTCGGTGCGGGGATCGAACCCGTGACGTTTCACAAGCTCTGATCAACTAGGCTGTCACATCTTCAAGATGCGCTAAATGATGTAGGCTCATTTAAAGCAACAATGGTGTATTTTGAAACAGCTATTATATATGTACATATATTTAACTTCATGAAGACAATTTCTTACTGTCATTAGCGGTATCACTGTGCAGTACCACCCCAAAAACCACAATTCATATGTATATAGACTGTATTTACGTAACTTCCTAAAGGACTTGTATCCACGGAAGAGAATAACTAAAAAAAGGTAACTTTTTATTGCAGAGTTGGTACTTTTCATTCCTATTTCAAAAACTTCCGCATTTTTAGAAGCATAATAAACCTCATTCATCCAAAGAGTTTCCATTCCTACATAGAGAAAAATAATATAGAAAGTGGCACTGGCCATTATTTTCTTTTACGCACTAAACCATAATAATTTCCAATTTCCTCCACAAAGGGAATATTATCCAAGGGCCATTTAAAAAAGGAACGGGCGCGCAGAGAAATTTACTCTCGCAATGCTCTGGAGGTGGACTTTGTTGTGATGTAGAATGTCGTATGCAACCGTTATTAGTTTTTTACATTAAATTACGAATATATTTTTGATGAGTCTAGAATATATTGATGAAATTTATTTTATCCCAATTTTTTATTTTACATATAAATTGTCAGAAAATCCTAGATTAATCTATGAAACTTTATAAGTAAAGATAGTGTTTTGGTGCCAATTACTAATTGCAACAATTCTAAAATTACGTCATAGGGAAGCTTCAAGTAAAATTTGGGATGCTTGGTTGTCTAAGACTAGACTAGTCGTAATTGTGGATAGTTGAAAGCTCGTAATTCATATAATGAATGCTGCGTGGTGGACTACCCCTCTCAGTTGAAGATGATTCTCGTTACGGGAATCGAACTCGCGGCCTCTCCTTTCACACGCTGGTATTTAGCCAACTGCGCCACGGAGCTGTCAAATAAAAATAATGGAAATTCTCAGGTCGCCATGCCGCGTTCTGAATTCCAACAAGCGTTCATTGAATTTTTCGTTCCCGCATAGAGTTTCGATATCTCCGCGATACGAACGATACAAAAGAAATAAATGGGTGGATTTTATCCTGAATTTAACCTCTATCAACAGTGTAAGTCGCAACGGAGATATTCCCTTTTGTTTACTCATATCACAAATCTGTAATGGAATAGTCATCAAACCCTCTTTCAAATGTTCGCTTAATGTTATAAGTTTTTTATTTTATCATGAACCATTTTTAATAAAATTCGGTATGGAGGTAGCTGACACTTTGATTAACTTTAATCTTTTTATCACTGAAAAGTGGAATTTTCATGGAATGAGCAAGGAATTCAAATATATTTGCTACTAGTCTTTTAAACTCAATACTCGATC
This sequence comes from Hemaris fuciformis, assembly GCA_907164795.1. Lineage (NCBI taxonomy): Eukaryota > Metazoa > Arthropoda > Insecta > Lepidoptera > Sphingidae > Hemaris > Hemaris fuciformis. The sequence goes on from OU015452.1 coordinate 3,453,324, forward strand.
TATTTGAATGATATTTGGTATGAACATATAAAGCCCCATCCGCCAACCCGCACTGGGCCAGTTGTAAAGTAGGCCCGTGCCCAGCAGAGGGACGTATCTATATGAGCTGATGATGATGATGACATAAAACCCTTGAAAAGCATACAAGCAATTTTTGATATGATGTCACTCGGACGTAACTGGGTCCAACTGCTGGTATCTTATGTATTTTCTTCACATACAGCTTGTAAATAGACTATGATCGAAAACTAAGACAGGTACTAAATACGGTGATTACAAACATTGACGCTATAAAAAAATCTCGAAAAAATATTTTTTTTTACTTAAGACTTTATTATTCTCTGCCTATCGCCGTCCACTGCTGAACGAAGGCCTCCCCAAGTAGGCGCCAACCATCCCGGTCTTGAGCAGTCCTTATCCATCCGCTACCCGCCACCAAAAACATTTTTTTTTATCCACCACAAGTCTCTTTCAGTCTCTAAGTCTGTCTCGGTTTTCAATCACGGTCTATTTACACCTCTATACTCAACCTTTTCTTCAATTTACATCATAAATTTAACGTAAGAATTCTTAAAGTACGCTGCAACCATTAGACATTTGACAACAACCGGAACAGGCGGCTTGAAGTGCCCGCAAAGCAACTTGAGATTTAAGCCACACGTCGCTATGCATTTCCCATTCACAAACACGCCACTGCACTCGTGTGAAAACCCAGTTTTATGAACGAGCAAACTCTAACACAGAAAAGTCGTGATGGCCTCGAGGTTTAGGCACGCGGTCGAGAATCTCGACGAACGCAGATTCAAACCCCAGGCACACACCTCTGACTTCACCCATCAGCCTGAGAGGATACAACTGAGAGGATTTAGGCCTTAGTCCACCACGCTGGATTAGTGCGGGTTGGCTACACACCTAAGAACTTTTAGGTGCGCAGGTTTCATCACGATGTTTTCCTTCACCGTTAAAGCAAGTGATAATTCATTGTGAATACACACATACATTCGAAAAGTCAGAGGTATGTGCCTGGGGTTCGAACCCGCGACCGTCGAGATTCTCGACCACGTGCCTTAACCTCGAGGCCATCACGACTTACATCACTATAATAATAAAAATGCAAATTAGTAAATTTCTATAAAACCGCATTGAACTACAATCAATCAACTGGCAGCACAAAATATCAATTAAAATCGATTACAATGTCAGTCGATTAAGTTGATGTGAAACGGTATCGACGCATTGTCACTAGACAGAAAGGAAGCGTACTTGGCCCAGATGTGTGTGACGAAACGAGCAATCGTTGCGATTCGATACCCGGTGAACGGGGCCTCAAGGATTTTAACGTGCGGCAACAATTGCTTAGATTTAGGCTTTGTGCACAATTATTCTAGATTATTATAAGCACACCTACGGCATTAGGATAATAAGTAGGTTGTGATGTACGGCGAGAGCAGATTGCAAGCGAATAATAGGTTCATAATGACAGTTGATTTTGGAGTCGCATCTATGATTGTTTACTGTATTTAATCTGCCTTAGATTACTTAGGTATGCTTTTCAATTATATGTTCCATTCATTATTTAAACTCATTCTCATTCTTGGTAGGATTTCTGGAAAAGATAAAATCTACAAATACGTCTCAATTTATTTGATTATTCTGATTGATACATATGTTAAATGTTGACTGCCTCGTGGTCTCGCGGTACAAGTATGTGCCGTGCGATCACGAGGTCCTGGGTTCGATTCCCGGGTCGGGCAAAGTGTTATTGGGTTTTTCCATTAGGAAATTCTCGGTAACAGCACGGAGTCTGGAAATGTGCCCGAAAAACGACAATAGGCTCGCACCCTCTTACGTGGGACTGATACATACTTGGCGAAATGTGGGTGCAGAAATGCACCTATGCCTACCTCTTCGGGAAATACAGGCGTGAGTTTATGTATGTGTACATATGTTAAAATGTGGTATAATAGTTTCATATAATTTTATTCTTCCATTATACAAACAGTAATAATTACATTTTTAAACAGCTGTTTAACCGTTGAAGTATTTTATCCATTAGTACTCAACGGTAATTGACATTTTGGTCGTTTTAACCTGATCGGAACGTCCGGCAGCAAGATGGATCGACGATTTAAAAAAGTTGGCGGGGAGTGGATGGATGAAGGCTGCTCGAGACTTATTGACGATTATTTTGAGAGGCCTAAGTCCAGCAGTAGACGGCGATAGGCTGTATTTATAATCAGCTTTTCAACCAATGATTGTACACTCAGGTTTACGTTACCCTTAATGAGCCACGAATCACTCATGGTAACGATGCGCGGAAGGTCAACCGTTCCACACGTTTTTACACATAACTCGTATTACGCACTAAAACTAATCATTGCACATAATGCGTGTATGCAATCGCATCATAAAATCACACGGTTAGGGGGTCAATTTGTACACGGTTGCTCAATTACCCTCGTTTGTGATGATGGCTTGGTGGGTGAGTTATTAGATTACGTGGGAGATGGTGTGGTGCTTAAAGGAGCCTGGGACTCACACCAAATTAGTTTAAATTAGAGGGTGGGGGAATAATTCTAATTATTCGAAAGGTCCCGAAATAATTAAAACACATAGATCATGCATAACCTCACGCCTGTATTCCCCGAAGGGGTAGACAGAGATGCATTTCTGCACCCACATTTGGCCAAGTACGTATCAGTACGAGCCTTTTGCCGTTTTTCGGGCACATTTCCAGACTCCGTGCTGCTATTGAGAATTTCCTAATGAAAAAACCCAATAACACTGCCCGACCCGAGCATCGAACCCGGTACTAGAGGTCCCGGCACATACTTGTGCCGCGAAACGAGGCACTTTAAAATTTTCAAATAATTCGATTTTTTCAATTTATAATTTTTTTTTAAACCTAACACATTAATCAAATGATCTCTTAAACGGTACGAAACTACTCGTACATGTTAAAAATGTTTAGTGGAAAGCTTATATGTAATATTCTTCTCGTCTGATAAAGGAACATTCCTGTAAATATACTATTTCCGAAGCAAAAAATGTTAGAAGGGAGAAGAGACTTGAAGATTGCCTAACTTTAAATAAGTCCGTGTGTAATTCGCGAAAATGGCATATTTATATGAACGATGTATTGAATTTTAGATTGAAAATAATCGAAAATCTAGTGATTATTCTGTGATTCGCGAATTATTCGAAACATTTATATTCGATCCGATACGAACAATATAATATGTAGGCACACCTCTAGTTTAAAGAATTTATAACTGTGGCATCAATCTCAGGCCTGTATCAATCCGATCATAACAAATGTTTGTGGATCTAAATATCCTAAAGATTTTTTTATTTATATTTATTTTATTTATAAACACTTTATTGTACACCATGAACATATTACATAAAACAAAATTAAGAAAAAGGAATACTTAGGACTAAGTGACAATAGGCGGTCTTATCACTGACTGTGATTTCTTCCAGACAACCTAATTAATAAAAGGACATGTAAAAAGATGACTGGGTAATCCAAAAACACTTATAACGTAAAAAAAACAAAGTAAATAAAACCATAACACAGTTTACATTATAATATATAAACAAAAAATAAAGCTACGATTGTTTTTGTGAATAAAATACTCTGATGAGTCTTTTAAAAGTAGGTAGTGACTTAGCTTGTCTTATTGATAACGGCAGTTCATTCCACAAGCGGGCTGCATGAACAGTGAAAGAATTATTGAGGAATGACGTGCTATGCTTGGGAATTTTTTATCGTCAAATTCTCCAGCGATCTCAAAGGTAAAGATATCTATGATTAAATGTCGTGAAGGCAAGGATAAGGCGCGCAGTTTATTGAGATTAAGTTTCGGGGATCTCAGGCTTACACCTTTTAATGTTAATAATTCACTTAGAATTATCCCACACGTGTGCCAAACCAAACCATCTTGACACACCGTCATGGGCCAATAGTGGAGTGGGGTACGATATGTATGATAGATAGTCACGAGCGCAGCAGTCGTATACGGACTAATTAAGATCCATAGTTCATATGATACACACATAGTCTTTAGCCAATTTCGACATGAGCCAGCATTAGTAACATGCCTATTGGTTGACTAATGCAATACGAATGTATTTTGCAACCAGTTGCATATCAGGTTTTTGCTTGCTATTGCCACTTGACAACAAAGACAGCTAAGTGTCCTGTTCGGAATTGTGTGGCTTGGAGGGAGACAATCTTATCACACGTCTACCATTGACGTGCGATCTAAAGCCTCCGGATTCGATTGCCGGATCGGGCGGTTACTGCCTTATTCCATTGGGAAATTGATTGGACGTCGTGCTAAGAAGACGCTAGATCGATTCTCGACTCAAAAGAAATGTTTTTATCATTCGTTTATGACACTGGCATGCCAATATAGGAAAAAAATCCAAAATTAAATAAAGAAATTAAAAAATCCGCTTATGTTCCTATAAATTTCTCATACCCAACTCACAGTACAAGTATTATTATGATTTACATATATTTTAAAATGGTAATTAGATCATTTAATAAGTATTCTAAAAATATTTCAGGTCTGGGTGTTTATACACCGAAGTCTCTCATAGTTTCTAATACTAGAACATTAATTGCGATACAAAGTGACTGTTGGTTGTATTAAAAAAAAACTAAAAAAAAAACATTTTATTTAAATGCTCTAAAAAGAAGAAAATATTTTTCTCCTTAAATGTAAATTGATCTGCTAAGTTTATTATATTTTCAATTTCAATTTAATTAAATACTGAAAGGTAATTTTAGCCAAATGCCGTCTGCCCTAAAATATCAACATAATACAATAATGTAATTTACAAAGATACCTTAGCAGGGTTCATTTACCAGGAGCGGGTCAGACAGGCCCGGTCGCATTCTGTACTGCATTCCAAACTCCGACGCGGCAGATGAGTAACCCTACCGTGCGGGGACCATTGTACCCGAACACTTGTAAATTTTTATTACTTACACTCTCAAGCTTGTATCAAGGTATGAGGTGCGTTTTATATTTTTACTTACGGATTGCTATTTATATTTCAAGTCCACGGAACAGTTAAATAAGACTAGAAAGGAAATGTCAGCATGGCGAGCGTGCGGAACCTATGATTGATCATATTATGTTTAACACGGCCACTTCTTAGTAATTCGGATAGCGTGTAATATCAAGACTTTTATAAATGTGTGACAACCAATAACAGCCCTTCATTTTTGTTTGAAATTTTTATCATTTGTCGTGTAATTGTAGTAGAACGAACAGGTGACAGACAAGCGGTGACACTCGTCCCCATATAAAATACTGTCTAATCTCATTCAGCTGCCTCGTGGTCTCGCGGTACAAGTATGTGCCGTGCGATCTAGAGGTCCTGGGTTCGATTCCGGGGTCGGGCAAAGTGTTATTGGGTTTTTCCATTAGGAAATTCTCAGTAACAGCACGGAGTCTGGAAATGTGCCCGAAAAACGGCAATAGGCTCGCCCGCTATTACGTGGGACTGATACATACCTGGCGAAATGTGGGTGCTGAAATGCATCTCTGCCTACCCCTTCGGGGAATACAGGCGTGAGGCTATGTATGTATGTCTCATTCAGCTGTTCTGTGTTTAAGTTCCGTGTAATAAGGAGCAATTCTATTGCATATTTTCCGGGCTTGTTTTTATTTTTGCTATGAAGAATTTGCAAATGAAAAATCCCAAAAAAAATCCCGGTCAGCGAATCGAACCCGGCCTTTTACAACGCAAAGCACAAAATTATACTGCGAGAGCATGAGGTAGTCCTTATTGATAGAAATATATATGTTTGCTCTGGTTTTAACAGGCTTTTACACATGTTTTTTTTTTATATAATATAATATATGTCGGAACAGGAGAGGCTTGGCAGTGTCTTTAAGATATGTGACGTCACATTGCCGACGTCACGACTGTTGGTTTATGGTGATAACTCATACTTTGAGTTTTCCTTAGAAAATTTTCACAATTACTGACGAGGCAGATAGCCCAGGATCGTTTAAGAAAAACAGTGACATCGTTATTACTGGAGGATCCATTTTGATAAGTAATTTCAACAATCAACTTCAATCGAAGTTCCTTTTATTTTCCAATAAATCGGATGTTTGCTGTCCGCACGTAGACCGATGAATGCTTCACGAACGAATAGTGGGGGCAATCGACACCGCAGAGAGGCGACCGCCCGTGAGTCATTCTTGTTTATGCAAGAGCGATGACGTAGCTCTCAGTATATGGTTTTACGCCGTTATATAATATTTATTCATAAATCAGTTCACATGTAACAACAATAACTTATATACTATGATAATCACACTAGGCACAACCTGTGTCGTGGCTATCTTGAGCTATCTTTCGTCGTGGCTATCTTTTTACACGAATTGATTGTTAACAATTTGTCCATTTCTTTAAATAAATATATTAATTATGCTGAGGTTTCATCTAGTACATCTGAAAGGTATACGATAAGTTTATCTTAAATGTAGATTTTCTTTTTTTTATGGAAAAAGGAGGCAAACGAGCAAGTGAGCCACCTGATAACATCAACACCAATTCTCTTTAATTTTCCATTCAATTTAATTAATTTAATTTTCAATTTAACAAATTTCTTTTATTGACGCAACCGTTTCAGTTCTTTGACTCAGTCAAAGTATACAATTTACTGCTTCATTTCATTACTACAAATTTCTCTAATATCCATTCATAATTTTATACTTAAGTCCATTTTTCACTAAATTTTTTTCGGAAAACTGTAGAAAGATCCTGTAAAATTATTCACACTATTCTATTACTAATAGAATGTTACAAAGTGACTTGAATGTCAAAATAAAAACTTAATATGTTCTTGTAGTTTCATACGTGGTGCATAATGGTCACTCACGCGCGGCCAAACAGGTCCCAAATGAAAGGGAAAGAGAGACAGATTGTATAGAAAACGAAAGGGACAAATGATGTCACTAAACTCGCCGTTTCATATACTTTACACTTATCTATCAATTTTCTTTGGTATGTTGGTTTAGTTATCTACATGTTAATTGATTAAAACTATTTATATTTACTTCAAATGTATTATCAAGTTTTTAAATACACTCACGCCTGTATACCTAAAGTGGTAGGCAGAGGTTCATTCTGCAACCATTTTTTTTTAATAATGTGTAAGTTCAATCACGTTCAGAGTGCGATCTTATTACCACATATCGAGACTGTGTGTGCCCAAATGAAAAAAAAACCAGTTTCACTTCGCCCGACCCAGGAATCGAACATTTGTCAAAGTAAGCCTGCTATTATCAAGAAATTGCCAAAAAAACTCGTATTACTCCATGAATTACATAACGTAAATTTAAAAAAAAAACTCACTATTGTGAAATTTTATGATTTATGTCAATTATAGAAAAAAAAAAACTCCAACCATAATTATCGCCAACCATTTCACGCTCAAATGGATAAGAATATGACGAAATTCGAACACTGGCGAACAATGGCCACATGCGAACGTTAATCGAATAATAATAATTCAAATATCGAACGGAACGAATGAATACGAATGATAAAACTACTAATAGGAACGGAGACGTGAAAGCTAAATCAATCATCGGTATCAAATGAACGAATCTGGAATTTTGAATAGAACGTAGCCATTTTCTTGATATGAATTTTTACATTATATACGAAATGTAGTGATGTAAATGTAGATAATAAGTGGGGTTTAAGACACCAATCAATAAACTATGATGGAACTTATCGTAAAGAAAAGGTTACTTTATCTACCCTTCCAGCTCTCCCTCTAGGGCTGTAGCGTCATAATTAAGGACGACGATCTAACTCAGATATAAAGGCTTATTTAATCAATAGTAACTTTTTAATCGATTGCCTCGTGGTCTCGTAACTCAAGTATGTGCCGTGCGATCTAGAGTTCCCGAGAGCCCCGGGTGCGATTCCGGGGTCGGGCAGTGTAATTAGGTTTTTCCATTAGGAAATTTTCAATAGCAGCACGGAGCCCGGAAATGTGCCCGAAAAACAGCAATAGGCTCGTCCCCTATTACGTGGGACCGATACATATCTAGCGAAATGTGGGTGCAGAAATGCACCCCTACCTACCCCTTGTATGTAAACGTTTTAAAGCATAATTCTATCGGTGTCGTAAATAAAATTGACTATTCTGTTACAACAGCTTATCATATTCCCTTTATATCTTAGTATACAGCTTTTGGGAAATTAGAGCAGTCACTGGAGACAAAGAGCATGATAGAAAAGAAAATAGAGATAGAATAGAACATAATAAGAAATAAATAACACTTAAGACACGTTACCAAAGTAACTTAGGATCGGAATTTAGAAGTTGAAAACGTCTTTTGTCTCCGGGAACCGTTACCACTCAGCTTTTTATTAAAGCCTTGTATGAATCTATAGGAATCAGTGACATAACGTTTTCTTAATGCATCCTCTTTATTTCCAGCGAGCAAAATGGAACCAGGCGGAAGATTAATGTAAAGATTTCACGCGGAGTTAACTCGAATAATTCCAAGTGATTTTTTTCATCCAACTGTCGCTATCGTTTGTGAATGAAAAACGTCGGCTTAGCTCGCCTCACTCCTTCGCTGATCTAAAAGCTTTTTGACTGTAAGAACCATTTCGTTCGCTCATTCGTTCATGAATGAACGAGGCAGGTGATAAATTCGACGGTGTTACGTGAAAAATGTTTTTGTGCGACAATTAAAGTTTATTGTATTAGTGCACAGTGGCGATACTTCCGTAGAAGCCCAAAAGCGTTTGACGTTAATTTATAATGTCTAATTTATAATTGATTATTGTGGGTGTGGATATTTTCATTTATATGTGAAATTGCTTTTGTTAAACAAATATTTAAAGCTGAAAGATTATTATTCGGAATTTTGTTAGATAACCTGGGCTTTTGGGCTTCTATGGAAGTACCGCCACTGAGTGCATACATTTTTTGTCGATTCCGAGGACCGATTCCGCTACTTCATGGGGCTTATACTGATATATTTTAACTTATTTAAATTTTTAACCGATAATTTTTAATTTGTAGTTTATCAGTTGCCTTCACCAAACCAGTCACACACGCACATTCAAGCCTGTATTCCCGAAGGGGTAGCAAAGAGCTACGTTTCCCCACCAATGTTTCGCCCTATTTTTGAGACCTACTTCTCTACCTACGCCCTACTGATCTATGTCCCAAAGGTCGACCCTGTTGCATATTCGGGCACATTTTAAGACGCCATATTGCTAAGCATTCGTAAAGAGGAAAACCAATAGCTCTTTACTCGGCCCTGGGAATCAAATACAGATCGTAATCGTGAGCGAGAACAAGACAACCATAAACCACGATCCTAAACCATGATGTCTTGAATGATGGTACATATTATTATACTTCAAACGTTATGAAGTAAATATAAATGGCTATGTATCATAAGACAGTACTAAAGGAAATCTCCATAGCCGTATCTCTCCGGAGCTTAGTAATCGTTGTATTATGGAGAGCGTTTTTGTGAGGCCGAATTCCGACGCAACACAATTTTCCTTTGTGAAACTTTTTTTTATTATCGCTCCCCCCTCGGATTGCAAAGGAGGGGGTAAATGAGAATTGCGTAATGTCCTTCCTTGGGCGTACTACCTTTATTTCTCGCTGTTTTGACGATATGAATTTCCCTATTGGGTATTTCGAGCGATGTTGGCAATACAGGTTTATCTGTCAGTCTGTTAACTTCTTACCAGAACACCGGAATAAGAGTTTCATTTATTTCCTTCTATTATGACTTGGGCCTACTACGCTACTAGTCTACTACGCTTTTTGCGGGTTTGTTACACATGTATGATGTATCCAAATCATGACCTAAGAATTCTCTCGAGTATTTTCTTTTTGCACCTACATTTCGCCAGTTTTGGTTCTCAGCCCTAGTATGTGCGTTTTTCAGACATCTGGATTCGATTCTGCTACTGCTATCGTTTTATAGGTTATTAGAAGATCCAGTGCAGTATGATTTACCCTTTGATAGTAGAGAAGTCCTGTGCAGACCAATGATTTTGACGCTGATTTTCCCCCACTTGTAAGCCTAGTAGGCTGGTGGAACTTTTAAAATATCTCACAACACGGTGTTAAGAAGGCTTCCATAAACTACTGGTCGAGGCGTTCTCAGTTCAACGGCACGGCTCTTTATTAGAGTAATTACCATTTGCCCGGCGCAGTTCATTCACTCTATGACCGAAGATTTACGACCACGCCGTGGGTTGGAATAAATAGACACTAAAGTCGCAGTAGTTGTTCTATGCTGAGTAACACACAACAACTGCAAATATTTGTTTAATATTTTATAAGTATGTGCCGTGCGATCCGGAGTTCCTGGTCGGGCAAAGTATATCATCATCATCATCATCATCAGCCCAAATACGTCCCACTGCTGGGCACTGGCCTCCTCTACAACTGAGAGGGTTTAGGCCTTAGTCCACCACGCTGGCCTAGTGCGGGTTGGCGGACTACACACCTAAGAAATTCCTAAGAACTTTTAGGTGTGCAGGTTTTATCACGATGTTTTCCTTCACCGTTAAAGCAAGTGATAATTCATTGTGAATACACACATAATTTCGAAAAGTCAGAGGTGTGTGCCTGGGGTTTGAACCTGCGACCGCCGAAATTCTCGACCGCGCGCCTAAACCTCGAGGCCATCACTGCTTAGCAAAGTATATACAGGCATACATACCTGGCGAAGATGTAGGTGCAGAAATACTCAGATAGATTAAACCGGAAAATTACATAAAAGAAAGTAAGGAATAAAGATATACGAAGCAATGCTGACTAGACTCTACACAATGCTAAAAATCAGGCAAAGTGGAGGAGATTAAATCAATTATAAAATTAAATATACTAAAATTATTTACCTGCATGTAACAAAATAATTTTGTCTCCCAATTAATTCGCACACACATTTACAACAATTTAATTGACAAAATGTAGCGATGGCCAATATTTCCACGGCGGGTCGTGTTCCAATATTTTTCTATTTAAATTCAATATTTATACGAAAATAATTATCTGAATGTGTATCGGCGATGTTCGGACGTCGGATTGTTATTTTGTCGTGTCGCGTTTATTGCCTGTTCATGTGGGCGATTCAATTAAATTATTCGTTTATTTTAATAAACTTTCATACATAAATTCTCGTTTGTATTCCCAAAGCGGTGAGCAGGTGTTTATTTTTCCGCCCTGGCCTCGTTTTGATTTAGTAATTAAGCCCCACATTATAGTAGGCGAGTCTATAGACGTTTCTTCTGGCTATAGGTATATAGACAAATCAAGTCAAATAAATAAACAAATACACCCAATATTCATACACAAACTAACACCACACTAAATGTCGTGGGTATCAGAAACTACGAGAGACTTTTCTGTCTTGCAAACACCCAGACCCGAAACAAAAAGTCGATCACACAAACATTTTTCACGGCGCGGGGATTGAAACGCGACATCTCGTTCAGCAAACTGGTATCTACCCACTGCGCCAAGATCATCAAATAAGACAAATCATATGGCATATAGTTGACAACAAAGCAGTCCGAGTCGATTAACACTCAATACATACATGCATAAACTCACGCCTGTATTCCCCGAAGGGGTAGGCAGAGGTGCATTTCTGCACCCACATTTCGTATGTATCAGTCCCACGTAATAGGGAGCGAGCCTATTGTAGTTTTCCGGGCACATTTCCAGACTCCGTGCTGTTACTGATAATTTCCTAATGGAAAAACCCACTAACACTTTGCCCGACCCGGTAATTGAACCCAGGACCTCTATCGCACGGCACATACTTGTACCGCGAGACCACGAGGCAGTCACACTCAATACTACATTTAAAATTGGTAATTTCTGACCAAATTTCAAAAAATTCCGCGGCACATGCAACACAGATGCAGCCTGTGACTTTGAGGCTCGGCCAGCCGGAATTGATTCGCTTTGACCGCTCGCCCGGCAACGCCAGCTAACCTGCACTAAATACTGCCTTTTATTCAGTTATACGTTTCAAATGGACTGCGATTACGCTTTCGATCTGGTTAAGTAGGATGGTATTTGTTGTTATTTTTTATAACTGACTGTCTTCTTGCGAAATAGTGTGTGCAGTGCGATCTAGAAGTGCCAAGGAAGTTTCCTAGGTCAGTGCTATTGGGTTTTTCTATAGGAAGATTCTCAGTACCAGTAGTAGTCGAATTTTGAAATATGTGCCGCAAAAATCGCAACCTTTATTTCTTTTATATAGAACGCACATTCAATAGGCGAAATTTGGATTCAGAAATGCAATGTGTTTGATTGTGTATGTTTGATTAGTCGCCTCGATTTCGAATTCGACTGCCTCGTGGTCGCGCGGTACAAGTATGTGCCGTGCGATCTAGAGGTCCTGGGTTCGATTCCCGGGTCGGGCAAAGTGTTATTGGGTTTTTCCATTAGAAAATTCTCAGGAGCAGCATGGCGTCTGGAAATGTGCCCGAAAAACGGCAATAGGCTCGCCCTTTATTACGTGGGACTGATACATACCTTGCTAAATGTGGGTGCAGAAATGCACCTCTGCCTACCCTTTCAGGGAATACAGTCGTGACTTTATTTATGTATGTATGTATGATTAATTGACTTGATAGAATGCATATTGTGCATTTAAGATATTTTTAACACATAAACAAATGGGAGGTTTATTTGTTTGTTGTAAATGGATTATGCGTTTATAAACGCATATGGGTAATAGTTTTGTCATGGCTACCACGCCTAGAATCATGCGAATGTCGTACTTAATAACAGTAATGATTAATACTCTCCGTTAGGGTTCGAAATGCGATGAAAAGGGAATCTATCTAAGACCTCTAAATAACCTAACTCTGGCGGGAGTTTTGGCGGGATAATGCATCGGATATACATTCATTTAAAGAGCACCTCGATAAATTTTGCAAACTGTTTGTGTGTTTGGATACAAACAGTTTTAATAAACCACGCTAAAGACTAACATACTGATGATAATGATAATAAGGGGAATTGGTTAGTCAACTCTATCACACTATCTAGTTCCTCTATCAAAGTACTCGTCCTATGTCTCTTAGTAGAAATAAGTCTCGATGCAACATCTCCTTCACTACCGAATCAAACTAAGTACAGAAAACAGCCAGTCCATAAAACTCCACCAATTGGCAAACAATATTCTCAGATTCAAAAAAAGAATCCAATTCCGGAATGCATCCAGATATAAGCGTTCAACTTTTAATACCAAAATGGCACGTTTAAAAACCTCATCGCGTTCCATTTTTAAAATATTTTTAAATCGTACCCGATCGTACGGCTGCGTTCCACAGATACCGCGTTTTGTTAGCGGGCCGCGGCTCGCGTTCAAAAGATTCGTTCAATAGTTCATTCGTTCGTTCATTCAATGGTTCGTTCGGGGAGTTGAATAGAGATGTTTCGTAGTATTCAATAGGCAGCCATTGTCGGTGCACGCGCCAATTCTAGGTCGTGAACCCATATGGGATCATCCTTTTTCATATTTCAGTGACATGAACGATTTTAAGATAGCGCTTGTTTGTAAAGTTTTTGTCGACGTTATTCTTGGTAAAATGTATTGGTATTTTAATCTCTGCAGGTTTTAGGGTAAATACAAACTTTGTAAGAGATAGGCGTATTTATACACCTAAGTTTATGTCACATAGGAATCGAAGTTATTTGACGTTTATTGGACACTTTTCCAGTTAAGTTCCAATAACATTTTTTCCGACCCGCGAATGGAACCTACATGAGACTGATAAATATAATACATAATGCGCTTAAACAGAACTAGACAAAAAAGGAAAACATCGTGAGAAACCCTTTCTTAACTGTAATTTCATTCTTACGAGAAATTAGGATCATTCACTCGTTCATCAGGGTAGACTTAAACCCTCTCAGTTGTAGAGGAGGCCCGTGCCTGGGACATACTTGTATATGGGTAGTAGATTATATTATTATTTTATTGCTAAGATGTGAACCCCTGCCTACCCTTTCGGGGAATACAGGCGTATGTGTATGTATGTATATTTTATTTACTAGGTTTTATTATTGTTTTATTTAATGCCAGTTCAAGATCAATCTCCCACCTTATATGAATGAAAGTAAGTACTTAAGACTTACATAAAAAAAATATCGATAATTTTCGGCTTATCAAAAAGCAATTTATATTACAAAAAATCTATGAATAAAATAAGCGACTATCGGCTATGGAAGCGGAAAATCAATACATCGATGTAGATATGATATTTATCGGAATGTCACACTGATAACTGTATTAACATGTCGTATATTCGGCTTGATTTCATGTGTGTATATGTACATATAAGAAATAAATACACCCAACCATCTATACATAGTTCTGACTCCTACTATGATACGAGTCTTGCGTCGTGTACCAGGAACTACAAGAAACTTTTCGGTCTCACAACCACTTAGACCCGAAGCAAATATTTGTGGATCAAAAACATTTGTCTCTTGCGGGGATCGAACCCGCAGCCTCTCGTTTCCAGATGTGCATTTTCCAAATTAAATTTCGCATGTCTTTCAAGTCTCACCGAGGACGCCTATTCCGGACGAGAGAACTACTAAACTACCAAACGAAAAAAAGCAATTAAACTTCAGCCTATCCTGTAACTGATTCCGGGATCTCTAGTTCGTACGTCACACGCTTGACCAACAACAACAAATCTATTGGAAATCACAACCGGTTCAACATCTCACTCGTAATAACACATAAATGATTTATGAACGAATGAAAGAATGAATGATATCTTCCGAAGCTTTCTATTCTATCCTTGCTGTAGGTTTACCTATACTTGACTAATATTTTAATGTCAGCTTATCAATCACTATTTATCAATTGTAAGTAATAATGGCCTCGAGGCTTAAGCGCGCGGTTGAGAAACTCGGCGAAAACGGGTTCAAACCCTAGCACACACCTCTGACTTTTCGAAGTTATGTGTATATTCACAAATGAATCATCACTTACTTTATCGTGAGTACGCCTTCCTTTTTTACAAGATTCATTTATGCACAAACCCACTCCAATTACTTCTGAAAATCAAAAGCAATATTGAAAAGTCATCTATCAATTGTTTCTGTGAAGTGTCTTCAATAAAATAGTTTTCGGAATTAGTTTGTATAAGAAAAAAGTTACAGCATTTAATAACTTCGTTGGTTCATCAGTAAATATTTAAGTGTGGGGTGAACGATCGTCGTCCTAGTTTCGATCCAGATCGGGCTAAGTGGAAGACTTTCGCACTAATCGCGAAAATCAATAAAAGAGCCTCGTATATAACGTAGGACTTAGTTATCTAAGACGAAATGTCAGTGTAGAATTGTAATTTTTCTTCCGTATCTGCCTTTTCAGAAATGTAGACGTGTGTCTCATCATCAACCCATATACATCCCACTGCTGGGGACGGGCCTCCTCTACCATTGAGAGGGTTTAAGCCTCAGTCAGCCACGTCTACAAAAATATGAACATTAAAATTAGCATGGTGATTTTTATTTCGTGTCACGTCACTCAAAACCAACGTCATTACTCGGCAAATCTAACTGAAACCAATTATTTTTAATAACATTACATTGTATTACTTTTGCATTAGCGGTAACCGTCTGTTTTTTAGTACTAGGCTAATTCGAAACCTACTTTCAAAGACTCTTTGAGCTACGTACAGTTGGCTAGAAAATATTATAAAACGACTTTTTTTACCTGCACCGAAAAGATGTTTTTCTCTGGCAACCTTTCTCGTAAAAACTTACAGGCTCCGTAGGTACCACTTCTGAGAATGTTGTAATGAAAAAACCCAAAAACACAGATCTACTCTCATATTTATACCGCGAGACCAAGAGACAATTTAAAATAATAAATAATGAAATGAAATTAAATTAAATTAAACATTATTTATTGAATCTATAAAATGTCAAATACATAACTTAGATTCAGTCATTTCAAAATTTAGTTCACCATCCTGTTCGGAAGGCAGTCATCACTAGAGAGGAACGGGCAAGAAACTCTAGTGTTGCTCTTTTCCAACCAAGAGATAGTTTACAATATTGATACAAATACTGAATTTCCCAAATTAGAGCAGCTCATTAATACAATCTCAGATCTCATCTTGAATGAATTGAAACCGACATTTAACTAGGTTAAAAGTTCATAAATACAAATAAGCAAAACAGGCCGACCAGTCCACACAAACAACACCCGTTCACGAGTATCGGTCTGCTCAGCCATTTCATAGTAAAGTGACCGACCCGGCGCACGAAGCCGCCGTAAGATTAGTAAATACAACAGTCACATACATACATAGTTCTGACCCCGCACTAAGGTCTAAGATACAAATCTCATGTCGTGCGTATGAGAAGCTACGAGAGTTTCCATCTCACAAACATTGGTGTCAGAGTGGAATCGAACCCGCGGCCTCTCGTTTTACAAGTTGCAACTGCCTCAATCGGAAGTGTACGCGAGTGTAGTTGTGACGACATGGTGACTCGGCGTCGGCGCTGACCCGGGGGTCGTGATCTCCGGTGCCGGTACATTCACTGCCGCGTCCGAGTGCGCTCCACTTACTACAATCATAAAACTTGCAATAAACTTCGGTAGCTTCACGAATGTAAGCCGTTGGTGTTGTGGCCCTACTTTTTTATATGATTTATTGTAAACCAAATATACAGAAATAAAATGAAATTAAAGGTGGTCAAAATCATGTTCAAAGTTTCCGTTACATACTAAAATATGTGCATACATACGCATGAAATGAACTTAAGCTAACTTATAAACTAAGTGTGCCAAAAAGAGCGGTCTTATTAGCGATCTCTTCCAGACAACCCATAAAATAGAAGTGAATAAAAGGGGTTGTGTAGGAATAGTTAGTGGTTATAAAAAAAAGAAAAAAAAAAACAACACAAAAAAGCAATGATGAAAACAAAAAAACATAATAAAACTACAATAACATTAATATACAAATAAATATGTATTGTAAGAAGAAAAATTAAAAAGATTTTCAGTATGCTTTGAGACTACTTTTAATAGCAGAAAACGATTTTGCTTGTTGTATAGACCTACCTACAGAGAATGCAAAATAAATTCAATAATTACACTTGCCTCGTTATCACGCGGCAGACGTATTTGTTATTATTTGCTGTGCGGTCTAGACCCGGGTTTGATAACTGGGTCGAGCAATGTAATTGTGGTATTCCATTAGGAAATTATGAGTAGCACGGAATCTGGAAATGTGCCCCCAGAAATGGCAATAGTAAATATAATAAATTATGTAATATTTAATCCAGGTTCTAAACCATCTCTGTGCCACGATTAATTTAAATCCGTTCAGCAGTTTTCCGCCAGAAATAAGCAGTTACTGCTTTTACTATAAGACTCAAGGGAATAGGGCTCAAAAGAGCTCAAATCCAGAAATCTTACAACAATACGCTTTGAAAGGAACTTATATGTATGCGCGTGGAGAAAGCCTCGCTTCATGTAAATTTAATTTTATGTAACAACAAAGGGAATAAGAAATGAGCAAAACTTATTTGTATAAAAATGCTGTTTGTATGTAGCAACGTGCAAAATTATTAGTAATGTTTGTTTTTTTTTTCGTATTTTTTTGTAACTGGCACAAGATTACGTCTCTTATATGTCGACACTATTTTGCCGGATTTAAAATTTCGACTGCCATGATATGATATGTGTCTTGATTTCCGGATTGGACAAAACGTGCCCGAAAAACGGTAATATGCTCGCCACCTATAACGTAGGGCAAAAATACAAGTGGCGAAATGAGAGTGCAGAAATATAGGAAATACAGGCGTGAGTAGGTATGTATGTATGTATTTTAAACTTTAACAATAAAAAAATCTTTCTATGTATCATCATCATCATCAGCCCGAATACGTCAATAATATAAAAATACATTTTGCATTTTTGTTTGTAACAAATCAAATCAAAAACTGCTGGACCTATTAGACGATATTTTTAAATAACTTTAAAGGCTTTTATACAACTGCGCCCTAACGAAGCGATGCTCAAATGCTATTTGTAAAACAGTCTATAAACACACGCACCGCACATTTACTACCTTACATTCGAACTAGGGCTCTAAAAACAAAACATTAACCCGGTTCAAAGCGGGCCTTATAAAATTCAGCGATAACAGACAGGGCGGCCAAGCGTGCCCTTTAGTAACACGAAGAAAGTAGAAACAGGGACACTTATCGCAGCCCGGCGTCGTAATGACATGCAAACTGTACCGTACCTCGACGGTTTTATTCTTTACATATCTTTGTGTTCTGGCGTTTGGAAAGAATGTCAAGTTTTCACGTTGTTTTGACGTCACGTGACATTATGCCAGACAGGTTATTAGGCTTGCTCTCGTACAGTGAATTGGAGGACAGCAGCAGAGAAGAGCAAGCTCTTTTGTTTCCCGTTCACACTATTATTTTTAAAATGATATTGTGATTGTCACATTTGTAGTAAGTCAACGTCTAAATCTTCATCATATTCTTGTCCTGTTCCCAATTTCATTTGGGGTCGGCGCAGTATGTTTTATCCTTCCAAACATCCCTATCAGCCGTCATGTCTTCAGTCACCCTTTTTCTTTCATATCTTCTCTCACGCACTCCATCCATCTTTTCTTTGGTCTTCCTCTGTTTATCCATCCTTCGACTTCCATACTCATTACTCTTTTACCAAGTCAAAGTCAAAATATACATGTGTAATGGTTATGGTGGTTAGAAAAACGCCAATTATTTTCGGTACTTTTTTTGGCGTCAATGTAATCACCGTAACTACTGCCTGTTATAGTTTTCGATAACAGTCTGTTTACACTCTGTATTTATGTAGTATGACAAATCCTTATGAACAGTCAGTAAATGCTGCTACCATTTCGGAATGGCGTATCTCTGTGACAGGCGGGGATACTGAACCCGCACTAGGCCAGCGTGAAGGACTAAGGCCTAAACCCTCTCAGCTGTAGAGGAGGTCCGTGCCCAGCAGTGGGACGTATATGGGCTGATGATGATGATGATGTATCTCTGTGAAGAAGAAGCGGCGTAAGAAACTTCGAAGTGTAGCAGTATCGATCTACATTCGGAACAATATCCTTTAGCCATGCTAATAGTAAGTTTTGGATAGGGAGAAATATGGTCACGAAAGGCTATTCAAAAAAATAACATACATGAAATGAATTAGGTACATTTCTTTGTATTACAAAATATTTAAAACAGTATAGTAGAATCGAAAGAAAAACCTCCAGCTAAGTTTTTTAGTGCGTCTTCTTAGACCCGTGGGCATTTGAGGAATACCATTAGAGCTCCATATAGCTACCAGTATAGCTATTTTTAATAGAAACAATAAACTTCATAATATTTGACGATCACGCCGAGTAGCTTTTTTAAATAAACCTACTTCAAGTATTCAAGCATACAAAAAGATTAAATAGTACAAAAATATATTAAATATAATACTCACATTATTAATGGACATGATTAACATTAGATTAATTCGATAAACGTTATGTAAGTAAAATATCTGACCAAAAATAAATACAACGAAGCAAAACTCATTACGGTCCACTCATAAGACTATAACAAATATCGGTATTGGCGAAGCCATTCATTCGTACAATCGCAAGCCACGTCTGAATGACCGAATGAACGAATGAAAGGGAAAAAATATGATTTGGGTCAAATATTGCGGAATAGACCACCGCCCTATTAGCCACAGTGTTTGAGTGCTCTTCAGCCACTCTCTTATAATGAGGCGCGGTGTCGTACTGTGTACACTTAAATGATGCTATTTTATGAGATTCAAATGTTTTTTTTTCTATTGACGGATTTGATGTGACGTTATTTCGTTTAATTTATACATACACACTCATATAGAAGGTGTACAGCAGTGGCGGTACTTCCATAGATGTATGTATGTATGTAAAATTCTGCCCGAGGCCACAAGGCAGTTCGAGATTTTTTATAATATAATCATAGCACAAAATTACTGATGATTATGGCTCTACCTCCCACCAGCCCTGGGGGAGGGGGGTAGGAAGCGTACGTCCGCGGAGATGTTAGTGCTGGGACCCCCTAACCAAACCCTAACATACACCGGCATACCGACCAAAACCCCTCGGTGGCCATCTCCACGCCAAGTGGGGAGACAACGGTACATGAGCGAGAAGCGCCCACCATAATTCCGCAGCAGCCCGGTGCGCCTCCGAGACGTAATCATCTCGGCCGTCTATTTTATTATTACTAACTTATCCTATATTATGGACGCGGTTACGAATAAAAATATTCCATGGATGTTGGATTCAAAAACACATATGACGAAACGTGGTTACAAAATTCACCTCTACAAACTCCTTTTTGGTATATAGGCGTATATATTTTTACCAGCAAAAAGTAATTTAATATCACCCAATGTTTATATCACAATTATGTCACAGACTATTAATATCAACACAATACCGAGAACGACGGAGTTCGTGATTAAAAAGACCTTAAGTTCATCAAAGCAACTAAAATCGTGGCGCAAAGTGGGTAAGCTCGCTCGATGTTTACAGGACCATTCATCCATACATTCAATCACTCATTCAACGAATGATTACAGGCCACGGGCTTTACGAATGAAAAGGTTTAACTGACTCATTCCGAATCCTGTTTTGAGTTTCAATGCAACAGAAATGGCCCAACGTTTTACGCTTTATTTCAGATTAAACGTCTTATAATATACAAATACAGATTCCTATACGAAATATCCGACATTTCAAAACTGCGAATTATTTACCAATGCTCGTGGAATCGTTTATAAATATTGCGAGAGATGTCCATTGCGATAATATTAACAATTTTGCGGTAGATGTATTTTATAAAATTATTCAAATTTTATACAACGAGGCTTGTGCGATCGGATTTAACAATTATTGAATACTCGCGGTTAGGCTCAGCTTCGCCTAGCCTAGCTGTTACTCTAGGTACATTCTACATCCATACAATTAATATTTTAAATTGGGTACGCACTTTAACAGTGAAAGATAACATCGCGAGGAAATCTCCACACATAAAAGTTCTTACAAGGAATTTCTTAGGTTTGTCGTCCTCCAACCCACACAAGACTGGCAAGGCGGACTAAGGACTAAGACCATCTCAGCTGTGAAAAGGCCTGTGCCCAACAGTGGGACATATATTGGCTGATATAGATAGTATCATTAGCGGGTACTTTAGAAACTATAATGACTTGAATAGATTAGAAAAATTATCCCCACAAACTACATATTCATAGGTAACACGGGCAATGCCTCTTTGTGATTCCCTGGTGCCTAATACACAAGTTAAAACTTTATTTTGGCACCAGAATTCTCTGAAACACTTAAGTTGTGGCTCAATAAGTATTATAAGATTTTTATGTATATTTCAAATTTAAGTGTTTTGGTGACATTGTTGTGTGTTCAATAAAGCATTTTATTTATTTATTATATAAAGCATATTTCCGAGGCGTAGTTTTAAAACCGTCTATTTATAGACGGACCTACGTGGGCAACAACCACGTGTTGCAAAAGTAATCTATTGTGACGTGGCGACGAAACAGGATTGTTGCGTGTTGCGAGACAAATGTTGGTTGAGCGCTGTTGTGGAATTGGCTGCACAAATCAGGTCGCTGTTATTGCAACTAGATTGCAAGGATACTGTTGCAGACCATTCTAGGAAACTATGCTGGTACGAAACAAAAGATGAAAGTAATAATAGAGTTCCTGGGTGTTTCTTCTCAGACCAGGGCATTTGCACCGCGAAAGCCACATAATGACGTTGTATGTACCTTATGGCCAATTTGAATAACCAATCCTGATCTCTGGATCAACTTCATAAATTAACCAGTGTATTTTTTTGACATATTTTAGCGTTGTTAGTCCATGACTTTTTGTACCCTCACTGCACACACAATTGCCACTGAGTTTTGAGGAAAAAATTAAAGTAAATTATTCATTTATAGTTTAAAAATATAATATCTTTCGGAAATAAGACGTGAACTTTCTCTATTTTTTAAATATTCTTTGGAGGTACTGCGTGCCCTCAGCTACCCCCACAAAGAAGCCCTGAAGATAAGGATTATTTATTGAAATCATCCGTGACCCTAACCATGTACAAAATCAAAAAGATAGTAGTATTTTTCTATTAGTACCTATATACTTTCGATAGATACTTTTTTATTATTTTCTGTTTATAGTCTGCATCTAACATTTCTAATTCCTCCGATATCCTTTCATTCTTGACGTAGTCGAGTCCTTTAAATTATTTATGTCAAACCATTCGTTACAAAAAAACTATAATACATACTAAAAATCTTCGAAATGGTTGACCGTATTGCATAAAATCATGCCATGAGTTACACTGTGCAACTGTGTAAGGCAACAGAAATACCTGATATAGTTCGGGAACGCTTGAAATTGTACAACAAAAATCTAATTAATCTGTAAAACCGAGTTTAAAGTTGCATATGGACTGCTATCAAACGTTTCGATGGGAGCTCAAAATCGCGTAGTTTGAAATACGAAATCCAATACCTGCACCAAAACATGGTGAGTGGAAAAAAAATTAATCACCTACATAGAATTTTTAAAACAGTAGCGCAACACGAAGTTGAGTGCACGGATGGCAATGTAAAACAAAAAGTATGAACCTACCTCAACGCGCCGCTGATAGGGCAAGGGCGTCGGACGCGGCGCGAGCGAGCGAATGCAACGTCACAAAGCGAACTATGGTAATTGATGCAGAACCGTCATGCAGATATCGTCGTTTTATGCCTACTAGTAATCCGATTTTGCAATATATAATATAGTTCATCAGTATCTATATGATAAGCGGTTATTTTTTGTAAATAAAAGTATTTTTAGTTTATGATAAATGGTGACCAAGTTTGAATAAAGCAACGAGGATATTAATATAGTTTAGGAACTGCCTCGTGGTCTCGCGGTACAAGTATGTGCCGTGCGGTCTAGAGGTCCTGGGTTCGATTCCCGGGTCGGGCAAAGTGTTATTGGATTTTTCCATTAGGAAATTCTCAGTAACAGCACGGAGTCTGGAAATGTGCCCGAAAAACGGCAATAGGCTCGCCCCCTATTACGTGGGACTGATACATACTTGGCGAAATGTGGGTGCAGAAATGCACCTCTGCCTACCCCTTCGGGGAATACAGGCGTGAGTTTATGTATGTATGTATGTATGAACAAAAACACCATAACACAATTATTAGACCTGTGGAATATGATACTATAAAATGTTTATTACAATTGCTTGGCTTATCAATGTCTGATAAATGACAGAAAATAGATAGCAATTAAATTATTGTAAATATTAATTATTCTTACACTACAAAGTCAGTAATTATATGGGTAAACTTACAATTAAAATCCCGGTCTGGATATTCGGAGGCTTTATTATGTGTACAAGTTCTTAAATCCAGTAAAATAGTTTGAAAATACAAGCACACTCACGCTTATACCTGGAAAGGATAGGCAGAGGTGCATTTCAGCGCGCATGTTACGCTAATTGTGTTTTAATTCCCACGTAATAGGGGTAAAACTAATTGCTGTTTCTTGGGAATCTATCTGGGTAGCAGAGTCGGGACTCCGTACAGTGTTACACTCGAATTTCCAAAAAAACATATTTGTTTGTTTTGCGCAAAGTTATTTCTCTGCCCGACCAGCTATTCGTTCCAGGGACCTCCACATCTCGTAGCACACACCTGCGCCTCGAGACTATGAGGCAAACATAAAGACAAATGGCCTCGTAAAACTGTGTTTATATTCTAAACTACATCCATTTAATATATAATCATGTTAAAGTAATGGCTTTGTTACCGTAGCAATTGTTTTATACTGATAAGTGAGTTGTAAACAATTTATACAAGCTATAATGAGATATTGCTCGTAGTAAATTTTATGCAGATAAATTTAATGTGCGTTATTTTGTCCAACCCATGACTATGTAATTGGATTTGTAATATGATTTATACAATTAAACTTTACTGAAGTTATACCGTTTTAAAGCTACATACGTCACTAACATAATACATGCCTATTCAGACTATTAATTTATTTTATAATAATATTTCTGTGGATAAAGATTTCATGTAATAAGTGTACAAATATTTATTATACTGCCTCGTGGTCTCCCGGTACAAGTATGTGCCGAGCGATCTAGAGGTCCTGGGTTCGATTCCCGGGTCGGGCAAAGTGTTATTGGGTTTTTCCATTAGGAAATTCTCGGTAACAGCACGGAGTCTGGAAATGTGCCCGAAAAACGGCAATAGGCTCGCCCCCTATTACGTGGGACTGATACGTACTTGGTGCAATGTGGGTGCAGAAATGCGCCTCTGCCTACCCCTTCGGGGAATACAGGCGTGAGTTTATGTATGTATGTATGTATACTTATTTATTTCATATCAAAGCATTTTTTTCATGATAAAAATATCTCTATGTTTTTTTTTATATAAATACTGGTGTCGTTAATTGTTACCGTAGTGCATTGCAATATAAACAGCAACCGGGTGAAACCAGTCACTGTTATAATGAAGCAAAGAAACAAACACTTCAATTTGTCAATAATCTCTCAATCATTCCACAAAATGTATAAGCCATGTCTCTCAGTAGCATCCAATCGAACATACAAATAATCAAAAGTGTGGTACATCTGTTTTTCCTTACTCTGTGAGAGTCTTGACCCCAGATCGTGACCACCGAGCGAACGTTGCCACTGAGCTCAATTGAACGATGTACAACTGCATGTATGTATGTATATGTATAGATTCTGTTCCGCGTCTGGCGGGGTAGGCGGGGGCAAAGAGGGGAGGTTATTACGTGTGTAGGTTTCTTGCATAGGTATTGAGTAAGGATTTTAGAACGGGTTCTTAATCTAGAATGTCTTATTTATTCGCTCTTCTAAGAATATTTATAGCATTATGAGTTCTGATATTGGAAATGTCGCTCGGTCGTGCCGTGGTCTATACATAGTCGATATTAAGATTCATATTCTGTTGATATTCTATAAACCGGTTAGGTGTAAGTGACGACATATATAGATTAGTTTGCGAAGAAGTGAAATCCTTGGCACGCTTCTTGATGATTTTATTCATTATCTAAACGCTTCATAATTTGTTGTGAACTTTACACAATACTTAAAAGTGTGATATATTTGGTCTCCAATTATCAACGAGAATTCTGGAACTCGACACGATACCGAAAAGTGTGATATTCTCTCCAAATTTCAACCACAGTCCTGATTTATCCACTATCCTGGTTTGTTGTTTTAATGCCAGTTTTACATACAAAAGCACTTATGTATTGAATCATAATACGTTTACTTATTTTAACATTATTAAATATCCTGACTTCTCACTACATACTTTATCTCGTGGATATCATAATCATATCCGCCCACATATTTGTGCAAAATGGGGATCGAACTCTCAACGTCTTTCCCAGGCTACCTAGAAGCACAAAATACAATCTCTACATTTTAGCTCCAAGTTAGCTTAGCTCAGTAAGTGGACACGACAAAGTTGCTCGTATTGTTTACGTTCCCGGGCGAGCACAGAGTTACTTCCAATTGAACCGGTGAAATTTCCTATTACGTACACTCGGATTGAAAATTCTATTTAGTTTTGTACAAAATGTCTCCGGGGATTGTGATTCCGGACTTTCCATGCACGGTAACGTTGTACCATTTTAATTAAACCTTCTCCGTGTTTATTGTTTTCGTGCATTTCCGTGGGCAATTTTAAATCTTTTTTGAACTTTGGTGTTAACATGCTGTAAATTTATAGTATAATTTTTTGCAACTTGTTTGTCGAACGTATGCGAGTGCGATCGTTAGATTTTGGCCACAATTCCCGGTTCAGTATTATAGTTTATTCTGTGAGATATTTTTTTGCAGAGCATGGAGTTTGGTAGCTTTATCATCAGCCCATATACGTCCCACTGCTGGGCACGGGCCTCCTCTACCATTGAGAGGGTTTAGGCCTTAGTCCACCACGCTGGCCTAGTGCGGGTTGGCGGACTGCACACCTAAGAATTTCCTAAGAAATTTTAGGTGTGCAGGTTTCATCACGATGTTTTCCTTCACCGTTAAAGTACGTGATAATTCATTATGAATACACACATAACTTCGAAAAGTCAGAGGTGTGTGCATGGGGTTTGAACCCGCGACCGTCGAGATTCTCGACCGCGTGCCTAAACCTCGAGGCCATCACGACTTTTGGTAGCTTATTACTGGGATAT
The DNA here is from genome assembly GCA_907164795.1 of Hemaris fuciformis. Classification (NCBI taxonomy): domain Eukaryota; kingdom Metazoa; phylum Arthropoda; class Insecta; order Lepidoptera; family Sphingidae; genus Hemaris; species Hemaris fuciformis. The sequence goes on from OU015452.1 coordinate 3,479,664, forward strand.
TATAGCTGGCGAATAGTCGATGTTTTCCTTCGCGAATACAAACGTGAGTTTATTTATCTTAAACATAATGCATATGTTGGACTACAAAAAAAATACGACTTTTCAATACGGATAAGAAAAAAATTGAGTAAAGGTACAATACTGAATTGTGACATTCTTGTTAAAATCGGTTAATTATCAATCCGCACTTACCGATCTGATTCTTGCTTGGTACTAAAATTAGTACAAGCTACCAGATGTGGAAGAAAAATTGTCACGTCTACACGAAATGGTGCTACCGTGGCCAATTATCCTAGCAATTATCTGCATTGCTAACACTTATGACATCGACAATACATACACAACATATAGGTGGAAAATTCGCGCTCGAACCCTTACGTGAAATGTACTTTATTCGTCGATAACTTACTTATTGCCGATGCTCATAAAATGTCCAACTTTGTTGCTCCGTCAATGCTCCCCGTTTCCTATCTGCTGTAATATTTTTATCTTTGTTATTTACGATCGAATTTAGGTGATACGTTGGAGTTGCATTTATTTATATTTATTGTTTAGATTATGTTACAATGTATCGCTTAAGAAGTAGTTCGTCAAAGTTTAATTGGATGAGGATCAAAGATCGAAGCCAGTGGCGTCCCATAGGAGAGGTAGGTATATGTCCAGCAGTGGACGGAAAAATGCTGTTGATAACAATGTAAAAGTTTTACTATACATATTATTTTTGAGTGATGATAAGACGTTATTATCACAGTTATTATAATTTTTTGAGGCAGGCATAAATATTGATGGTCAGTAGATATTAAAACATGGTCTTTAAGCATTTATGACGAATGCCAATGGGACTTTATGAAATCTATCAATGCACTTTCATGGATTATATTCAAAATTTAGATACTAGTATTAACTTTTCCGATGATTACTTTCAACCATTGCTACCAAATACTAAAACAAGGTACGACACTAAAGATAAAAGAATGGAAATGGATGATCTCGGCGGTCGAGAGTTCAAAACCCTGACTCACACCTATCGTTTTCCGAAGTTGTTTGTGTATTCATAATGAATTATCAAGTATTTTAATGGTGAAGAAAAACATCGTAAGGAAACAAAAATGAACAAAAATCTTAGGAATTTCTTAGTCAGCGTGGACTAGAGACATGAAACTCGCCGAGAATCGAACTCAATGACGTATATTAGGAGAGACCATTATTCGCTGATTATGATGATGAGTATTAGTACAACAATGGTATCCAATTGAGCTTATTCTAAACCTATCAGTCTATGCTCAGGAATTTCATTCGAAAATTCCAAAACCTTATTACTCACACTGATTTAGTTCCTTCAACAGCTTCTAGAACATTCGATAGTAATTTCCTGTTTCGTAATATGCGCAGAACCAGTATAAGCGAGGCCTAGCTGCATTTCGGGTCGCCAGCTCTAACCACGTGGCGGCACAATGGAGTTTCCTGACCGACGGCTTTCCCACACAGTTGTGTGGTTTCTGTACAGGCGGATGCGACAGCGGGTGCTACGGAATAATGTTGGGATACTATTTCGAGCGAAATTATTCAATGATGATATATTATGGTGAACATACCCAATTGTTTAATTTTTTATTCAAATAAACCGGGTTATGTTTGTCATGCATTGATTACTAACTTGTAGTGGACTTAAAAATGATAATTAATCAATCATTTGTAAATATAGAAGTTAATAAATGAATTCAAAAATTAATAAGAAAACCTCTACATGACTCGTAGCGCAAGTATTTGCGCTGTGATCTATTCTATTTTCGGTTCTCAGGTCGTGCAAAGTAGGTATAATTAAGTTTGTTCATTAGAAACTTCTCAGTAGCAGCACTGGGTTTGGAAATATGCGTAAAAACATCAATAAGCTCGCCTCCTATTACGTGGGATCAAAACACTAGTCAAAATGTGGGTGCAGAAATACACCGCTCTCTACTTTTCGATACAAGCGTAGGCATACATTTATATACTTATATTTTTTCTCAGAACAAGAACACTCGTAATATTTATATAAAAACAAGAACAAAGTTGAAATGAAACAAAGACCACAAACACAATCGACGAACGCTACAAGTGGAGCCGAACCAACAATACACTATTGCATAAGGTAACTCGTTTGAAACGCTTGTAATTATTATTATGGTTTCCAACTGATTTTGCAACCAAAGCCCTAGGTTAGGAAGTTTCGCCGGGCTTTTAGGCTTGACATTTTATAGTTTCCGTACTTTGATAATTCTGAATCATTGTGCCGATACGCTTTGAGGTCCAATTTGCGTTGATCTAGATGGCAATAAATGTTCACTAATACGGTTTGATAGTAATGACGATAGCATCAGAATTAATTAGTTTAGTTTTGCAGTAATTATTATAATTAGGCTAATTTTGTTGATGGCGGACAGATTTTAGGCAAACGATAATACTGGAAACTGAACATGTATTTAAATTTATGCATGAAATTTTATTATAAATGCAATATAATTTTGGCGAGATTTTTATTATAATAACTGTTGAAATAGAAGTATAGAAGGCTAGATGTACGTAATAAAATAACAACATAGTACACAAAAATTACTATATCAAAGCCGTCCTTTATAATAAATGCTCCCACGATCATAGTACAAAAATCATATAAAGTATTCATCAGAAATTTCAATACGTTCTTTTATCACACAAAAATCATACAAAGTTCCGTATTAAAGCTTACATATTCCTTTTATTTTAATAAATATATAAATTTGTTTTATTTAAATTTACTTTAATACTTTTCTTACTTCTCATACTTATAAAAACGAATGTTAGTTACGTGTTAAATTTTCATGACTAGCTCAAAAAAATGTTTTTAAAAATTCTTTCATCAATGAAAAATATTAACAGCGAGTAAAATAGAGTAATTTTATCCCAGTATTCCCGCGGGAATGGGAACTTCGCAGGCTTAATATTATTATAAGAAAATATTTGATTGTTAGTAAAATTGTATGTGACAGATTAACTCACAAATTACTTAATCTATTCAGATTATTTTAGCTATAGGCATATGTACATACCAGTGGCGGTACTTCCATAGAAGCCCAAAAGCTCACCTTGCCTTAAAAAATCCTAATAATAATCTTTAAGCTTTAAATCTTTATTTAAAAAAAGCAATTTGACATATGAATGAGAACATCCTGACCCCACAATAAACAATTATAAACTAGACATTATACAATTAACGTATAACGCTTTTGGGCTTCTATGGAAGTCCCGGTACTGGTACATATATGTATGAGACTTTGAGAAAGAACATAATTCTTATAAAATTGCGCCCGGATGAAGCAGGGCTCAACCAATTTAATAAACGAATGAATCAATAACGTCACACCAGCTCCAATTCACACCACACCTGACAACGTACATCTGCAGATCGTAGACGATTTTCACACAAACTACGGTGTAAAAACGGCCTAAGCGGAAACAGTAACAAATGCAGGCCTGAATCAGCCAGCTGGCCTTTTGATTTATTCGTGACAGTTTAATAGCGGGTACAACCGGTCGCGCAAGTTTTGATATCACTTGCGCAAATGACTATGCCGACTTGATACAATTCAGTTTCAATTCGCACGTTTTATAGTTGAATGATAAAAGTTAACACGTGGTTTTATTGTCTGTCTGATATGTTAGAAACATGAATGACAATTTTTGAATGTCTCATACAATTTATTTTCGTATACATTTGGTAAGAAGTAGTGATGGCCTCGAGGTTTAGGCATGCGATCTAGAATTTCGACGGTTGCAGACACACACCTCTGACTTTTCGAAGTTATGTGTGTATTCACTATGAATTATCACCTACTTTAACGGTGAAGGAAAACATCGTGAGGAAACCTGCACACCTAGAAGTTCTTAGGTGTGTAGTCCGCCAACCCGCACTAGGCCAGCGTTGTGGACTAAGACCTTAATCCTCTGAGTTGTAGAGGAGGCCCGTGCCCAGCAGTGGTACGTATATAGGCTGATGATGGTGATGATGATATCGCCCATACTGATCCAAGGACGGCAGTGGATCTGCTAAAACACGCTACAAACCAAAATCCGCGGTTTTATCATCGATTCTTTACTATACATTTGTATTTTATTATTGTATTCACTGAAGGGATAGAAAAAGGCGCATTTCTGCATCCACATTTTGCCACGTAGGTATGTATATAAGTCCCACGTAATATAGAGTCGTTTTAGGGCTCATATCCGTACTCCGTGCTGCTACTGAGAATTTCCTAATGGAAAAACCCAATAACATTTTGCCCGACCCGGGATCACTACTTGTGCCGCGAGACCACGAGGCAGTCTGTACTATACATATTTGTACACATGTACTTTGTTATCGTCACTTAACTTCAAGAAACTCCACACAAAATTTACCGAGCCCCGGTTATTGTAATAACAAGCGAAATGAAGCTCATACAAGTATAGAAAAATATGAAAATATACATTAAACGATATTAAAATATACAGATATAAAAGAGCGGCTTTTACGACGCCACTATCGCCGAGGGAAGTACTAAACTGTAAAAATCGTAAAATGAATTTATTCGTTCGTGTCCGTATAGTTTCGTCATCGGCTTGATGGTTCCCAATCGTTTATAACACGTTTTAATTTTTTCCCACGTGCTTATGGTGTTAAAACGTTTATCTATTGCCAAATGAATTATTTAAAAATGTTCTAGAATTCAATATCTGGTGTGATAGCCTGATTGGAGCCGTACAAGTGTGAAGCATACGATCAAAGAGTCCTTAGTCAGGTATTTTTGGGTCTTCTGTTAGAAAATCCACAGTATTAGGGTCGGCAAACGTGCCAGGAAAAGGACAGAATGTTTTTTTTATGAAAAAAAGGAAGCATACGAGCAAGTGAGCCACCTGATGTTAAATGGTCAACACCGCCCATAAAAACCCATAATACCAGAGGAATCATCGGTGTGTTGCCGGCCTTTGAGGAAAATAGAGGCTCTCTTCTTGAAGGCCTCTAACTCGTATCTGTTTGGAAATACCGCTGAAGCAACCTGATTCCACAAAGATGTTGTGCGAGGAAGGAAGCACCGTTTGAACCGCACAGTTGAGGAACGCCATTCATCCAGGTAGGGATGAAACTTTAATTTCAGGCGTGTAGTGCTCTCTGTTCTCTGTACGCAAATGTTCTCTCCATATAACAATATAAGAGATAAGATCTTACCGAAATATTTTTTAATAGATACCATCTTACGTCCAGTTACGTCAAGAAAGTTCTGGAAAGGTTCTTCATGGCCATTTCAATGTATAAAAAATACGTAATAAGCATTATTTACCGCCGAACTTAATAATTTATTTTTATAACTCTTAGGATCGCTAAAAAATATAATTGACTACAGCTATAGCTGTGGCGTTTTTGCCAAACACACACTGAGACAAATGTTTGTGCACAAATTATTGTTCCGAATTTGTGTGATTCTGAGAGAGAAAACGCAATATTAGTTTCTGACACTCTTAACATAAGACAAGTATTTGAGTATAGTTACATTTTCTAGTCAAAATACATAGTTAACAGGAACGTCAGAAACGTATAAAATTTACATGACGTATAATATCAGGCGATTATTTACGTCAATTTCATATTTATTTTAGAGTTTATTCGCAACTTTGTTTGTCAAATGTTACTTTATCTAGGTCCTCAGGACAGAGACTGTGTCCTTTTATTTTTCCTTTATTTTACTTCTTGGTTACCGTCATGGTACAGCGCACAAGACCTGTCACTTATCTCGTATGTACGGAAATATCACATTTCGCTACGGTTGCGCTTAACTATGAAATAGCCTCGTGCCGCTGTTACAGTGAGAGTTGGGACGGCGAATATACAGGATGCATTCAGACCGTGATCGGAAACTAAGGCAGGTAATAGCTAAAGTTATTACAAACCCCCTGGCGTTAAAAAAAACCGACAACTTAATTAGGAATTTCTCAGTTGCAGCACGGAGTCTGGAAATGTGCCCGAAAAACGGCAATAAGCTTGCCCCTATAACGTGGGACTGATACATACCTGGCGAAAAGTTGCAGAAATGTAGCTCTGCCTACCCCTTCGGGGAATACAGGCGTGAGACTATGTAATGTATGTAATTAAATATTCTGTTTATTATAGCTATATTATTTCCTCATTATTACCATCCACAATCCGTAGCATATGTAGGGTTCCCTTTGTATGCGCAACCTCCCCTATTTATACATCTTCATAACTATGGTTATTGTCTCCTTGATAAGCTTACCGTAATAACGATGAAGGAATTCCGCACCAACATACCTGTGAACAAATGAAATATTACTCATTACTACATATTTAATGTAGAACTTACGGCCCTTACTCGTAGGTACACCACCATCCACTGCTGGGCACGGGCCTCCTCTACAACTGAGAGGGTTGGCGGACTACACACCTAAGAAATTCCTAAGAAAGGTGTGCAGGTTTTATCACGATGTTTTCCTTTACCGTTAAAGCAAGTGATGATTCATTGTGAATACACACATAAGTTCGAAAAGTCAGAGGTGTTTGCCTGGGGTTTGAACCTGCGACCGCCGAAATTCTCGACCGCGCGCCTAAACCTCGAGGCCATCACTGCATAATAGTAGTTAAATTGACTAATGTAGGTATACATTAGTCAATTTAAGTACTACTTAAGCACGCTGCTCTATTGACTAGCATGTGGCGTTAGAGAAAACGGGTCAAAACATGTTTAAGTATAAATGAATTTATTAATATATCTAAAGGTTGCCTGGAAGAAATCGCCGATAGCGATATGGCCGCCATTTGTAACACTATATAATAATAATAAATTAGCCCATATAAGTCCCACTTCTGGGAACGGGCCTCCTGGCTGGCCTAGCGCGGGTTAGCGGACTATAATTTTGATATTACTTTGTAAGGTTTTACAAAAATATACATATTTCTTAGAATTAGAAATAAAAAGAAAACAATATTTTTGTTAGTTTTAAAATGTAATTATTATGGCAACACTGTCATTAGAATAGTGGGGTAGTTGAGAATTAATAAAAAGTCGAGAAAATAATAAGTAGGGCAATTGGCCATTGGGACGAGCAACAGTAAAGACGTTGGATAAGGACGAGACGGAGTAAGTCAGATGGACACAGTGTAATTGTACATAAAATGTGTATAATAAACTTAACAAAGTTCAGACGGAGTTTCATTGAATACGCCCAGTTGTAATGGAGTCTTACATCTCAGAAGTGCCGATACCCAACGTAAGTAATAACTAATACTAATTTCTGTTATATTTATACTAGCGGTGCAATGTTGATGCTAAATATCCTACTGGTACCGCCGCAACCGCTATGTCCTTGCATTTTAAATCTGTAATATCTTCGGAAATATTTATTTGAATTACATGCAGTAAAGGACCATATTGAGTTATATTAAATGGACAATGTATTTAAGGTACTTAATTGGATAAGGATTAATACTGTATTGCTTAAAATCACTTTGTAAATAAGCCATTATTTCCTGTGAAATGTAATGAAAAAAAAAGGTTATTGTGGGTTATCCTTAACAGATAGACATATACCATCGCGGACCTTTTTGTTAACCTTTTAAGGTGTACAATACTGTAGTACATTATTTTGATTCATATCGTGGGATTCAGCCAACGTTTGCAATGTAAGCGAAAAAAAAAATGTTTATCTACGACATCACATTAAGAAACCTCAATACATATCATGCATGTATTATACATATAAACCTTCCTCTTGAATCATTATATCTATTAATAATAATAAAAAACCGCTTCAAAATCCGTTGCGTAGTTTTAAAAAATTAAGCATACATAGGGACAAACAGCGACAGCGACTTTGTTTTATAATATGTAGTGATGATTAGTACTATTGATATTTTTATACTTTAAATTTTAAAATATATTGCATCTTATATTGTATTAATTAACAATCAGTTAGAGAAATTTTATAAAATAAAAATATACATATACCCTTATCTCACATGTGCTCGTGGGTTCATTTTGTTTGCTTCATGAATGTATATGTAACAAGTTTAGTTGAACAGGTGTATACCTACTAAGCCATAATGTCTTGTTTCGAGTCTTCCAGAGCGAATGGTAAAACGAGCAGAATAAAAATGCCTTAACAAAACCGTATGAGCCGCCGAAATAAAGCCGTGCTCGCAGCCGCAGCCGCCAGGACCAGAGCCGAGCAAAACGGCTAGAACCGGAGCGGCAACTAGTCGAAAGGTTGGAACAAGAGCTGCCGCGAAAGGATGAGATTCTTTGAGAATGCGAACTATCTTCGTCAGAGGAGCATCGCGAGGTCGGCGTCTCGTCGCGAACGACTACACGAGGAACGAGAACGCAAGCATCGCACGGATTATAGCAGGTCATGTAATCCCTCTTTTTCCGCTAATGATTTGCTAAGATTATTACAATTCTTGAAGCGTGGTCAAGATTATCAGTCGTTATCACAGAACGCATAATCAATTGAATTTTAAATTACACAAGAACATTATTTTTTATTTTGACCCAATAACTAATAAAAATAACAATTATATATATTGTTGAAGATAGTAAATGAATGCGTTTCTGTATATGGTTGAGATACGACTATGTTTCATATATCAGTACAGATACTGCAAGGATTGGCCAAAGCCGCGACGAGTTAAATTTAATTATGTTCACGTGGCAAGAGTGGCAGTAAAGGCAATAGCCTAATAAATATATTAGCGCTTTTCTATAGGAATGGCCAATATTCAGAGGATATGATAGACTGAATGAACCTATTAGACTAATTACTATGAGAAACCAGCATTCAATGTGTCTAGGAGTACATGACAGGAAGTATCTTACTCAAGATATTTCTGTTTTAACTGTAAGTAGGGACATCCTTATTTCTGATTCCTAAAACTCTTGGTAAAATTTGATGCATGCAATACGATCAGGGGGTAGATGTACTCTTGACTCAACTACTGACTGCGTAAATGCCAGTTTTGTGTAGAGTTGTAGATGTTAGGTTAGTCTATGCTAATAGGACAGTCTTTCACGGAACAACCACACGTCATAAGTTTACAAAAAAACGCGTGTAGCTTAGTTTTGAATATAGTTACTGAATTGCGTTAGTTTCACTTATAGAGTTCTATTAGCGTTAGGTTATTTACTGAATATTACTGACTACTGGCTAGTAAATTGGCGTTTTTTTTATATTTACTCCGTTAATCAGAGTGTAACAATAACTCCTTGTAACTGTTCATATTTATTGCGAAAGAATTTTGTCTGCCGTGCTGAAAGGATTAATGGAAAAGCTCGTTAACGGGTACCTTTGGGAAACGTGAAAATAATGTTACTAATATTTCTAATGAGGTTTATTGAGAATCAGCTACAGCTCGTGGAAACTCTATTCGTACAGATAAACTAGACTTATTGATGTCTTACACTATTTTAAGTATTACCGCCTCCAAGCTCAGTGAGTTACGGTTTAGTGTATATAGTACCCGTCACGGAGAATAGAAAGCGTTATACTACGTTTGTTACTTCGTACGGATAATACGAGTTTAAGCGTATGCCGTTTGGGCTAGCAAATTCGCCTGCAGTTTTCCGACCTAACATGATGAATGATATTCTTGGCTTGGTACATTATATTAAGCCTACGTTTCGTCAATATATGTATATTGAAGATTTGTTAATACATGGTCAGACTTTAGAGATGTTAATACACATTTGAAGATGTAATAATGTTGATCGAAAACGCGTATTATTACTTTATTTGTATTATACATATTATTAGTTATTTTATTTATCTGTGTTCAATTTTTAAAAAAATTAAATTTATTATCTCGGATATGAAGTAAGCTGTGGAGGAGTTAAGCCGGGTTGCGCAAAAGTCTAGTATAGTGTAATAGATTTTCCACGTCTAGTGAATACTCCTAGTTAGGATTGCCATTTATACTGTTTTAAACAGTATTATACTGTTTTACTCTACATTATAATTTTACTGTTGAACAAAAATAAAGTATACAATATACTGTTTTCGCCATCAGAATGCTTTAACAGTGTTTAGCTTTGATAAAGTTTTTAAAATAGACGGTAAATTAATAAGTTGTAAAAAAAAAAAAACATTATGCACGTACCTACAAATGGCGGTCTTATCACTTTAAGCGATCTTTTCCAGACAACCATAAGATGAACATAAAAAGTTCTAATAATTATATACATACAAGTATTTGAAAATTATAGTTAAAATACAACAAATAATAATAAGCAATAAGCAACAATATATATATTATGTTAAAGATAAATGTTTATTTAAAAGATTAAAAATATATATACCTATATATATACATATATATGAAAGAAAAAGGCACGCTTTATATAAATTGACAATGCATTCCAAAGTCTTACAGTTTGTATAGAAAAAGAATTATATATCATAGAAGGAAGAGGAATGGATAGGAGTCCTTATTTGTTAGGAGTTAGTAGAACGCAGAGACCGAGTATTAGCGACATACAAAAACTATAAACGTTCTTTGAGGTAGAAAGGAGCAGAAGGATCAAAGAGGATTTTATATAGAAGAGGGAATAATAAGGTAGTAAAGTCTTTTAACCGGTAGCATACTCAATAAATTAATTTAGTGTACTTGTTGAGAAAATATTTAATGGCGTGACCGACTGTAAGAGACTACCTTCTAAATTTTCATAAGTTCTTTGATTACTTGAATCGTTAAGCGCTATTTGCTCTTATTTTATGAATTTTATTGTGACCTACTCTATCGCGTAATCTATTTCCTTAAAGATAACTGAGAATCATGTGAAATAAATATCAGCCGAGATAAGTACCTAGGTATTACTTATGACGTTTGGCTTTTGACACTTAAATTGGGAGAGTTATGTAGGGGTCGCACTATTCTTCCTATAATGATACGAGACGAAATTGAATTGCAAGAAATAATTATATCATACGCGATAAGATTGTTCAATAATTGTATTTGGAAAACAATGATGCCATGCGGTGGGTAGTCGCAAATGGCGCGCACTGACAAATATGAAGAATGTGCCGAGAAGTATTTAGGGCTAGAAAATACTCTCAGGAGTGAATTGTTTTGTTAAGAAATACGTTGAAGCGTGTATTAAGTCATAAATTCCAAAACAAAAAGCAGATTTGCTGTTTCATATATTCCATATGGTCACCTTCCGTGAAATTAAATCCGTAAGGAAAACTAATGCCTAAAACGGATTAATGCATTGTAAGACATACTTTATACCTTCAGTGGTCTTGGTAGGCTGATTAGTCACAGAGATAGTTGTTTTACTTCCCATCTCTTTAGAATATTTTGCCTTAATAAAGGTTGAATGATTTAAATACAGTGGCAATACCACCAAAATCAAATGGACAAGTTGAGTGATACAATGCCAATAAATGATAGTTAAAATAAAAATGTGATTAAGATTGAACCTTTTTGATACCTGTTATTTTAACTAATACCTGATAATTGTAAATGGTTGAAAATCAATTGATATTATGTGAATATGAGGTGTTATATGTCCAACCCGCACTGGGCCAGCGTGACTGAGGCCTAAACCTTCTTATTTGTGGAAGGGGCCCGTGCAAAGCAGTGGAACGTGATGATATGATGATATTATGTTGATATGTTTATATGATGATATGATAATATGTTGATATGATGATATGATGATATAATGATATGTTGATATTATAATTATGTGATGATACGATAATATGATGATACGATGATATGATGATATGATGATACGATGATATGATGATATGATGATATGATGATATGATGATATGCTGATATAATGATATGATGATATAATTATATAATTATATGATGATATAATTGTATAATGATGTGATGATATAATGATATGAATAAGAGATATGCAAACTTAAAAAAAAAAAAAAAAGTTTTTGTTGCAGGTCTGGGAGCGAGAATTGAATTGGTCCGCACCCTGACTAATGAATGATATACAAAATCCTTGAGAAGTGATTGGTTCAAGGCAACAAAACGACAACTGAGAAGTGATTGGTTCAGTTGATGTGAAAAAAGTCCTTGAGAAGTGATTGGTTCAAGGCAACAACATGACAACTGAGAAGTGATTGGTTCAGTTGTTGTGGAAAAGTCCTTGAGAATTGATTGGTTCAAGGCAACAACATGACAACTGAGAAGTGATTGGTTCAGTTGTTGTGGAAAAGTCCTTGAGAATTGATTGGTTCAAGGCAACATGACAACTGAGAAGTGATTGGTTCAGTTGTTGTGGAAAAGTCCTTGAGAAATGATTGGTTCAAGGCAACAACATGACAACCGAGAAGTGATTGATTCGGTTCAATATGACAATAGCAAGCAGCATAGCTACCAAGAATTGATTGGTTTGGTAAGAAGTGATTGGTTCAGGGCAAACTAATGGGCGTTTGAACCATGAATATATATTTGAAAGGTACATAGCGTACATAGATCTTTTAAAAGATATAGCTTTAATTTGCAAGGTAATTCCATATTTTGAATGGGGTTTTATTTTTTTTAAGATACATTCAAATTTGATTGATTTTATTAAATTACAAAATTAGTTTTTCGGCATTAGTTGACGGCCGTTGTGTAAGGTTATCACTTGATGCGTGTATGAGGACATACACGTCGTCAGGATGGTCGAGTGTAAGGTTTTACAAAAATATACATATTTCTTAGAATTAGAAATAAAAAGAAAACAATATTTTTGTTAGTTTTAAAATGTAATTATTATGGCAACACTGTCATTAGAATAGTGGGGTAGTTGAGAATTAATAAAAAGTCGAGAAAATAATAAGTAGGGCAATTGGCCATTGGGACGAGCAACAGTAAAGACGTTGGATAAGGACGAGGCAGAGTAAGTCAGATGGACACAGTGTAATTGTACATAAAATGTGTATAATAAACTTAACAAAGTTCAGACGGAGTTTCATTGAATACGCCCAGTTGTAATGGAGTCTTACAACTTTTACCAATTTTGTTTTTATTTGGTGTACAATAAAGCGTAAATAAAAAAGTAACGTTTTTTTGTTGTTCCGTTGTCTTCAAACATGTTAATAAAATAGTTAAGAACTAAGTTATTCTTTTATCTACACTAGCTATGTCCTGCAGCTTCATCTACGTCAAATATGTACTTTTCAAGACTATAATAGCTCCGTATACAGATCTGTCGGATTTGACTCCCGTGTCGGACAAATTCTCATTGAGTTTTATTTGGAATTTTGCAGTATCACAATTGAGTCCGAAAAAGTACCCGAAAGTCCAGAAAAGACTAGGCACCTATTACGTAAGGTTGAAGCAGCTTACGAATCGCATACAAATACAAAGGGTAGGAGACCCTTCTGGAACACAAGCATGGAAGTATGCACAATTATATAACTCGAAACAAAGGACGGTAGTTCTGTGTCTTAAGGGGTCATCACACTCAATCAGCGGTTAATTTAAATGGCAGCCGCACGCTATGATGTCATTTCCTATTATGTACATTGTGTTGCGGTTGCGTCAGAGGAAATTGTTATAGCGCATCGGCTATTTATACGATAAACAAGACTGGCATTAATTTTAGAAATATTGGATGTCCACTTTTTAATAATTTCTTAGGTGTGTAGTCCGCCACCCTGCACTGAGCCAGCGTGGTGGACTAAGACTTAAACCCTCTCAGTTGTAGAAGAGGCCAGTGGGACGTATATGGGCTGATGATGATGATTTCAGATTCAACAAATCATTTTCTTTTCATTTTATTGAACGTATCATCATCATCATCATTAAACGTATGTACGATGTAAATTTTAATACATTCATAGCAACAATACCCTGTCTGTACGTACTGTTCTTGTTAATAAAGACGGAATGAATAAAACATACGCGAAATAAATACGCGACGTTCCCCCGAGCATATTCATAAGACAATAAAACATTATTACATAGCGTTACACCTTCAAGATAAATATAAAAAGCTAATAAAAAATCTTTCGCGCTCAAGTGTGACTTTGGGGCGAGCGATCGACATTTTACGACAAACGAGACATTTAATTGTCATCGCTCGTTTTGACATGATGTCGGAACTTTATATAACTGTATTTAATGTATTATATAATTATAGGCTTCGTTGGTCTCAAGGAACAAGTATGTATCTATAGATAGAGTCCTAGGAAACTCTCAATAGCAGCTATAAGTCTGGAAATGTCTACGAAAAATCAAGATAGTCTTGCCCTCTATTAAGTGGACTTTAAAAACAAGGATGAATACATACAACCTCATCATCATCATCATCATCATCATCAGCCCATATTATACGTCCCACTGCTGGGCACGAGCCTCCTCTACAACTGAGAGGGTTTAGGCCTTAGTCTACCACGCTGGCCTAATGCGGGCTGGTGGACTACACACCTAAGAAATTCGTATGAACTTTTAGGTGTGCAGGTTAAAGTAAAAGTCAGAGGTGTGTGCCTGGGGTTTGTACCCGCGACCGTCGAGATTCTCGACCACGTGCCTAAACCTCGAGGCCATCACGACAACGCAACCTACCACTTCTGAAATACAAGCGTGAGTGTGTAACAATCCAGTACTAAAGTGGTGATCGGAAAAGTTACGTCAGTATTTCCAACCTTCCAGTTCAATCATAAGCTGGGTTGAATCACACAATAAATTTTTGACGTACAGGAGTATCGCGGTAGAATTATTTAGCCTCTCGAAACAAGGTATAATCATTGCTGATCATGACTATAAAATAATATTCCATAGGCTTGAGTAAAAGACACTGCACCGAGACCATTCCTCAAGGCTCAAAAAATACCAAAGATTATAATAAATAATTTACGGAATTAAAGATTATATATAATTTTTGAGAAATGACACGACTAGGTCACGTAGATTTATTTTCTCTAGGCTCCAGATCAGTGTAATCATTTCGGAACAGGGATATCTCCAGCAGCGGATATTATGCGACTGATATATTTTTTAATTCGGCTCGCCGAAATGACCACACCTGATTTTAATACAGGACAAATGCAGTTTCGAATATCAAAAAGTCATATATTGAATACTACCAAGACAAAAGGATTAAAGAGAAAAATACAAAATTACTAATTATATGACTGCCTCGTGGTCTCGTGGTACAAGTATGTGCCGTGCGATCTAGAGGTCCTGGGTTCGATTCCCGGGTCGGGCAAAGAGTTATTGGGTTTTTCCATTAGTAAAACAGCACAAAGTCTGGAAATGTGCCCGAAAAACGAATATAGGCTCGCCCCCTATTACGTGGGACTGATACATAGCTGGCGAAATGTGGATGCAGAAACGCACCTCTGCCAACCCCTTCGGGGAATACAGGCATGTGTTTATGTATGTTTGTACTAATTATGTTTTAGAACGTGGTGTAATATGACCTTGCTGACACAAATGTGAACGTCCAGCCTTCACATGTCAATAAAAAGATTCACACAGGAACCATAGCGATGTAATTCTAGTCACGTCTCCCAACATTGGTACAACAATCAAATGAATCCAACATTTAGCAAGGCTGCATCGTAAATTACCAAACTGTGTTCTTTATACTTTGTTTCTCGTGATTGTGTTTCGCTTGATGAAAAACGTGACTCTCCGGAGTTAATGTTTACTGTGCTTCCATTACCCCTCTTTCAATAATAACTCGTTCGCATTGTTTGAATATTTTATCTTCGATATCGAATTATGTTTATTGGATTTCACAGAACGATGAAGTATTGACCGATTTCTGTAAAATCTCCATTGTTGAGCATTGTGACTTTGATTTAGCTTTCCGAGAGTAATCTGCTGAATTTGATTAGCTAGATTTAATACTATTTTCATAACGAAGTCTTGGCAGTGGAGATACTTCCATAGAAGCCCAAAAGCCCAGCTTGCCTTGCCAAATTCCGAATAATAATTATCTTTATTTAACAAAAGCAATTTGACATATAAATGAGAATATCCTGATACCACAATAAATAATGAGACATTACACAATTAACATGTAACGCTTTTGTGCTTAGAATTATGCTTAGAATTATCTTTTTTGTATTGCTTAAGCCAGCATTTCAGCTGATTTCTTAATGCTCACATTTTTTAAATAACTGAAACTTAACTAAGTACCTACTTAGTTTAAAAAATATAGATATATTTCCTAGAAAACATTTTTTGCCATGGTTAATTAAAATTATAAAATTTGGTTTATTAGGATTTACAAAGATGTGCGAAGATTTTTTTCTGTTCTACAATATCCATTCTCACAATATTTTTTTCCAGCGTCAAAGTCTACTTAAATTGTACGTTCAAGTGTGAGAAAGACATGGGTAATTTATTTTCATATCTATATTAAGTAAGTTTCTTGTATACTACTGTTCTTTTCCTTAAAAAAAAAAAAACTGAGTACTTTTTCAAATAAGTAAACATGAAAATTTTTCGTTCATAAGATTTACATTACATGCAACTATTAACGTTATTAATTACTCCTATGCATAGGAGTATTGAGTTTATTCAATATTAAAATTATAATTTTATATAAGCTTCTTCTTTCTTTCTTATATACAATAAGCGCAGAAGTATGCAAATATTCGAATTTCTAAACGAGACCGCGATTTAAACCTCCAACTACTACGAGTAGTAGGTACTTGCTCCATATTATTCGTTCACTGAGTGGTTTTAAAATCACAAAAGAGAACCTCAGAGCCAAAGTCGGGCATCTTTTGATGTCATAAATCTAATCCCGTCTCAATCCACTGCAATCCGGTATGAGGTATGTAGTTAGATTTGTACGGGGGCGGCTTCCTACTCGAGAACTCTCTAGGGATCTAGCGTGGGGAGTGTTGCCAGCTGATTTACATGTTATTCCGGGATATCTTGCGAAAATTTGTGCGAGTTGAAATATTGTTATTAAATTATATTATTGTTTCTATAGTAAGGTTTCTAGAAAAAATTGTTGACAGGATTGTGCGAAAAATAGACGTAATAATTAAGTTATAATAATTATTTGTTTATTAACAATATAAACCAAGTAATTGTGTTTGTTATACATAAGTAAGAAGAAAAAAATTACGCGGATTCGGTACAAAATAAACTTAGGTAGTTTAAAAATATAACGTAGGTACTTTATACTAGCCTGTTTCACAAATTCATTTTCCTAAAATCAAAAGAGCCAAAAATATTTTAGTACGAAGCTCTATAGGGAACATTTTAGCTGAGAATATAATATATTATTTATTTTGTATTCTAGATAGCGATCATTGTCCATATAGTTCCAAATTCAACAAAATAGCCTATGCAATTGCGTTTTGGGATCATTAGACAACCAGACCTGCATAATTATGTCGATAGGTGACGGATAATTAAAATTAATTTATTCACCTGTTAACACTCTAATTGGACAGCACTTTATTTACCATGCCAAGGCTAGGTTACTCTGCCATACAAATTTAAAAAAGAGCGCATCAACTAAATAAGTGTTTGCCTGCTTGTCTTGCCCTGTTAACATAAGATTTCAGTTTAATTACGCGAAAGGTTTTTAACTCTTTCAAAAGGAAAGGTCGTGATTAGAATAAACATAAAATTAGCGGCGGTTGAATGAGATGCAAATGTTTTCTTTTATTCAGTGCCGTTTCTTTCATTAGGAAGTAGACTGCGGTTTTTAAGACTTTTATATTTTTGCAGTCAAGGCCTTCAATATTATGTAATTGATGTAGGGGAGCAGTGTATTCTAGAGGTCGAGGTTTCGATATAAAGGGTGGGCAAATCGTTATTGGGATTTCGGTTGGGAAATTCTCTTTTATGTGGGAGTTCAAATTTGATTGGCGATACATGGATACAATTTGCCCATATTTTCGGGAATACAGGCATGATTGCAGGTACTATGTAGGAGCTTGAAACCTGTAGAAGTACAGATGGACATTTTTTACGATAGATTTATTATATTAAAGCATCCTTCTTGAAAGTAATCACTGCCTTAATTAGGAGCGCAGTTGCATCCCCAGTCGAAAAATCTCATAAGAGTTCGTAATCCATGTTTTATTTCATCGTTGCAGTCGGATGTAAATAAATATAATAACACAAAATGACAAAACATCAAAAGTGATTTTTTTAACTCAAGCGTAAATTTCGCCGAATCCTGCCAAACTGACATCATCAATACTAGGCACGGCACATCTATCTACATTTTCCGGGAGATTCGTGGAAAGTTTATTACGCCGCCACACCTGCCGAAAATGGAATACCGCGCGTGAATAGATGAATACCGACCCGGTCGGATGTGTTAAGATGTAGTGTTTGACTACCGAGAAATCCGAGATGAGAGCGCTGAAGCTACTCGAGACGCTTGGAGGTATCTTAGCAATTTCGAACATAAACGATTACGGGGATAATAACGTTTCTCAGACAGGGATATACTCGTAGAGTGATTAGATTCTCATTCAACTGCGTACAAACATCTTAATGAAATGGAAATTTGACTGCCTCATGGTCTCGCGGTACAATGTGTCATGCGATCTAGAGGTCATGGGTTCGATTCCCGGGCAACGTGTTATTGGGTTTCTCTATTAGGAAATTCTCAGTAGCAACACGGAGTCTGGAAAAAGGCAATATACTCGCCCTATATTACGTGGGACTGATACATTCTAAGCCAAATCTGGGTGCAGATGTGCACCTCAACTCTAGCTACACCTGATTCAGGCGTAAAATTTTATTTTTCCTCTTCTACTCGTATTATCTATCCTAAGGTTGTCTGGAAGAAATTGCCTAGAGCGATAAGGCCGCCTCTTGTTTTTTTTTAATAGTTATATTTCTTCATTTTATTTTGAACTCGTATATAACTACAGGAAAGTGTAAATAAATATATTTCTATAAAATTTCAATAAAAAAAAAATACGTACGTCTTTTCAAACTTGAATATGTGTATCTCTGTACACTGATAATTGTGTACTATAGTATCGTATCGTATGACATTATTGTCAAATTGCAACGAAGGCAACTTGGTAGAGTCTGTGTCGATTATCTGGCATCTTCAGTAACGTTGTTTAATCCTATGTCCTGAAAATTTTGTTTAATATTTTTTTAGCCTCGTTTTACAGCCCATTGCAATATTACTAAAGTTAAGTGAAATAGTAGATTTATCTTGCCTAACCAGTTTTTATCTTTATTTCCGCGAAGTTACGATACTGGAGCAGTCTTTTTACGGAGAGTGTGGCATAATCATTAGAAAGTTGGGAGAAAAACCTAATCACCTACCATGTGTAAAAATATCTAAAAACAATACATGGTATTTGCGTTAGTTTAAAATTAATAAGTTTTACTTAACTGACGACGTAGGTACTCGTAATTTTCCATTATAGGAAAAATAGTAAGACAAAGCATTATTTGGTTGAGACCGATATACTCGTAAATGTAAAAAATAACGATGGCGTCTGGGTTTCGAACCCCAGGCAAAAACCTCTGACTTTTCGATATTCATAATGAATTATCACGCATTTTAACGATGAAGGAAAACATCGTGAGGAAACCTGCACATAAAAGTTCCGAGGAATTTCTTAGGTGTGTAATCCGCCAACCCGCACTAGGCCAGTCTTGTTGGCTAAGGCCTAAATCCTCTCAGTTGTAGAGGATACCCGTGCCAGAAATTGGACGTACATCGACTGATGATGATAATACAATTAATGTCTGTTTAATAACTATTTTTCAGTCGCGCCTACATCCTCGTGAGAAGAATATAAACGTGTATTATTACACTAACATTTCTCCATCTACAATACAATTACTATTTATTGGGCATATTTCTAATGCTATTGCGAAAATATATAAAAAAATATATAAATCGATATATCGAGGGTATTCTGGGAGAACCAGATAAGTAGCAATACTGTTATTTTGAGAAAAATACATTTAAAGTTTTGGACGATCATAGATCAACGACGAAGCATAATTTCAGAATTTTTTTACTACTTGTACATAGATACATTATCTAAAATTGTTTTGAAACAATAATTTATGCAATAATTGTCATAAAAAGTTTAAAAAAAGGGGAAAGTTGGCGTGAAGGTATTGCAGTTATTTTGTTTTACCTGAAATACGTAAATAAGCTGTAAATCTTTTAAACAGACATCAAGCTTTACCTACTATATTAAGAACAGTTCACTGTACCTTATTAAATAAGTTGATGTTAAAATAAATTGAAATAATATTCCTATTAAGGCAGTAGACTTATTTTTTTCTCAGTTATCTGTTTCTACCTGCAAATGTATTGGGAATTGCTGCATTAAAGAAACAAATAGGCGATATTTATTTTAATTTATAAAATGACACTTAAAAATAATACCAAGAAAAAAATTACGTATTAATTTCCTCGCACGACATTAGCTCATCCTCCTCTTCAGCCTCTACAGGAGAAATTCACCCTCTTTAGATTTTTATACCAAGGCTCCAATTCTTCTGGTATTAGGTTTTTTTAAATCAAATTTATTAAATCCTTTTTTTTTCTTCTGATATAGGCAATGATTCTTTATATATTTTTTTTAACTCAGTTGGAAATTCATTCTGTTCCTTTTTTTTTGTTCGTGTAGCTCTAGTTTTGCCTTCTATACCGGTAACGTCAATGTAATTAAAAGTCTCACTCATGTCATAATTGAAGTAAATTCTTTTCTCCCCTTTTACAAACTTCAGTCGTTTGATTTTAAGCCACTGTACTTTATTTCCTTCCTGGTCCTTATCTTTGTTATGAATAATAATTAAGACGTCATCGTCATGATTCATGTCTCGGTTGGGAAGGGGAGGTAAATAGGTAGGATCTTCGTTATCAGAAACATCGCCAAATAAGTCTTCCATCTCCATTTCGATTTCGTCACTGATAATATAATCATTCTGTGGAACTCTTGATACTAATTTACGACCTAAAAAAACATACATATATCAGGCATTATAAATAACTAGATATTTTTATTAACTGAGAGATAATCGTAAAAAATACGCTCACAGTAGATAAGGTAACCGATACATGACAATAGATATGCAATATTATCATCATCATCAGCCCACATACGTCGTACTGCTGGGCACGGGCCTCTTCTACAACTGATAGGGATTAGGCCTTAGTCCATCACGCTGGCCTAATGCGGGTTGGTGGACTACACACCTATGAAATTCCTAAGAACTTTTAGGTGTGCAGGTTTCATCACGTTTTCCTTCACCGTTAAAGTACGTGATAGTTCATTATGATCAGTGTGTGCCTGGGGTTTGAACCCGCGACGGCCGAGATACTCGATCGCGCGCCTAAACCTCGAGGCCATCACTAAATATGCAGTTAGACCTATTCCCGGCAATGAATGGCTGATATGTTTGCCTATAAGTAATATATTATCGTAATAAAGGTACATGTACTCGTGCAGGGATCTGGGTATATCCTAAAACTGCATGCAAAGCCACCGGTGGACGGGCAGCAGCGTCCTCTCGGTTAACAGTGGCGAGCGTTTTTGCGATTCTCAACCCGCCTGCCTAGGGTGGGAATTATGGTAAATATCCCCCTTCAGAGGGGGAGGCCTTCATCCAGCAGTGGACGTATTCTGGCTGTTGATGTGACTTATACAGAAATACATACCTGATCGACGTCTGGAAAATCCATCGCTGTTCGTTTGATGAACATCAGCTGCTATAGTATGACGTTGAACTGGTTCGCTATCACTTTCAGAAGAAGAATGTTGCCCTAAAAACATAAACTAAGCATTAACTTAGCGTCTAAACAACATTACAATATTTTATTTTAAATGAAATAAAATTATAACCTCAAAATTAAATTACCTATGTAAATTAAAATTACCTTGTGTTCCACTATCATTGATTATATCAGCGATACAATCTTCTTTCCTCTGGAAACCATTTTACACAGATCACACAATATAACACAGTAATTATTCGAATTAAGATCTCGATAAAATAAACACGTGCGCACGCGACGACTTTAAACGGACACTAAACAAAAACATTAGCAAGCAAAACAGACTAAGTAAGCCTTAACTCTGAAGAAGTGGATCAAATTGCATTACTTGTAGCATGCAAAACCAAACAAACTCGCTTATTCTGTTCTGCCTATAGATAAAACAAATAACTCAGTTCGTTTTACCAATGAGAATCAAATAAGATCAAATATTCTTTTTTACCTGTTAATATAAAACCCAAATATCTACAAGTGTTTTGTGGGTAAAGAAAATAAATTGTTTTATTCCGTTGTCACTGTAAGAAACTTTTTATTTTGATTATTAAGAGCCCATATTACTTTTTGCTTTTAAATTTATAGAAAAAAATGCTAGATATTTTCTTTACCCAGAGGAAAAAACCGTTGTGAAAGCTTCGGCAGTTATATGGTTTGACCAGATAAAAAATGCGACGAAAACTAAGTATAAACATAGAGTTTCTAGCTAATTTTTAAAAAAAATTTGGTTCTGCCAGAATACCCTCGATATCGATATATAATCGATAAATATAAAATCGAGGACGGATTACGATCTAACTTATAGCAATCGTTATCAGACATAGGCCTGTCCTATGGCACGCCACTGGACTCAATCTTCGGCCCTCCTCATCCAACCGCTGCCAGCCACCTTGCAGATATCGTCACCCCACCTAGCCAGAGGCCCAATAACTATACCTTTAATTTCTGTTCCTACATCTCCATTATTGGTTGTTTGTAAGAGATCGCCTTGTGCGGTAAGGCCGCCTTTTATACTTATCTAGTTTACTGTATTTCTTTCTTTTATAGCTATATGTACAAAAAAGTTTTTAATACTTAATTATAACAACGAGACGTCATTCTTTCATGCTGATATATTCTTTGACAGCCCCGTGGCGCAGTCGGCTAGACACCAGCTTGCGAAACGAGAGGCCGCGGGTTCGATCCCCGCACCGAGACAAATGTTTGTGAGATCCACAAATATTTGTTTCGGGTCTGGGTGTAGGTATGTGAGACCAAAAAGTCTCTCGTAGTTTTTGATACCCACGACACAAGACTTGTATATTAGTGTGGGATCAGAACTATGTACGTGACTGTTGGGTGTATTTATTTATTATTTATTGATAAAAATTCTATCTATCTTCTGTATTAAGAAAGGCTCTTTCGTGTAAATATCAAAAGTTAGATCCAAAAGAGCCAATATATAACAGTGAAAACCAAGTGTCACCGAAGCTGACAATCTAATTTCATCGGGCTACTGTCTCGGGAGGATTTGCTCTCCCGCAGGATCCGGATTTTGTACAATTCAATATACTTACACGCTTTGTATTTTAGATCCTGTAAGCACGGAACTAACCAACCGTGTGAGCCGATTTGTGAAAATGTATTTGCGAAATTAACGAGTTTAGTTTCAATATTGAAGTATTTAAATTGATATATAAATTGTTAGTAAGTTAGAAGAGGACAACTTGTTTTCCGACATTAAATTTACAACTTGGTATGAGCCGTGTCTTGTGCGTGAAAACTTTATTAGTTTAGCTATTTTAGGGACATGCGCGAACAGACAAAAAATAGGTCCAGAAAAAACATTTGAAATTGTTTTCTTATACAGGGTTTGTAAAAACCGTTAACGATAACTAAGATATGCAACAACAAAGTTTGTCATGGTCTTTATACACTAAATTCTAAATTCACTGACAATTTTGTGACCAACTGACTTACGAGATGAACTCAGCTGAAAATGCGGGTCTAACAGTGTGAAGTTTTGCATAATATTAGTTAAGTATAAGTGAGAACTAATAAATTGAAATATCACGTGTTCCCTCCTTCCTATGATCCTGGATCCTTTAAGCGAAGCGTGAAGAAGCATTTGTGCAGGCCGGCATGATTGTGTCGACCAGCGGGTGACCTTCGTTTCTCGCTGATCGGTATTAATTTTTTGGACTCCACTGTGCTTACCATCAGGTACAGTGGAGTCACTTTGCCGTGTCAGTTAAAAAAAAAAAATGCGAGTCTTTTGGAAACGTTTTATTTCTTTATTTTATAAAGACCATACGTAGGAGTTCCAAGGTTGTCTGGAAGAAATCGCATTCAGCGATAAGACCGCCATTTGTTCCACTCTTTTTCTTACTTATTTTATTCTTAATTCATGTTTCTGTATGTGTTGTGGTGTACAATAAAGTGTGATAAATAAATAGATAAATAAATACGTAAACATTTTCCAATTATTTGAAATAAGACAGTGTCACAGTTGCGCTCCATAGTGTTGAACATAATATTTTAGCGGAGCATTGTGCTCCCGAGGGCATGGAGCATGGAGCACTCGAACTAAATCGAATTCCGCGTAGACTACACACTACTTCAATATTCAAGTTTTTGTTTGTGTATTGTTCGTCCAAAATATTAGCGATATAGTCTCTAAAGAACTTTACTGTCAAATACTACACATCATCATCATCAGCCCATATACGTCCCACTGCTGGGCACGGGCTTCCTCTACAACTGAGAGGGTTTAGGCCTTAGTCCACCACGCTGGGCTAGTGCGGGTTGGTACACACCTAAGTTTCTTAGAACATTTAGGTATGCAGGTTTCCTCGCGATGTTTTCCTTCACCGTTAAAGTACGTGATAATTCATTATGAATACACACATAGCTTCAAAAAGTCAGAGGTGTGTGCCTGGGGTTTGATCCTGCGACCATCGAGATTCTCGACCGCATGCCCAAACCTCAAGGCCGTACTTTACTAAATACTACACGCATATATAAATACTACACCCATTTAACGATCCGATCTGTTTCCCTGTAGGTTTCGTTAATTATACAATCTCAAGGCATTCTACGGGGCCCATGAGTTATGTTCCATTATCATATTTTATTTTAAAATACAAAATAAAATCGCAGCGACTTTCTTAAGTCGCAATTTTATTTTTCATCTCAGCAATTCAACAAGAACTAAAAAGTTTCTTGCCTCTTACGTCTGAAGTGCCAATAAACTTCGAAATAGTCTTCGAGTATTCTTTCAGTGTCCGATCTTGCAAATAAATCGTGAAGAGGCTTCGAGCCGACTTATAATGACGATCGCTACAGAGGATAAACAGGATTTCGGAATATATTTTGCAGCCGTGCCAATATGGTTTACATATTATGCAATTAAAATAGAATAGCCTTCCTCGTGGTCCGCGATACAAGTATGTACTCTACGATCTAGATGTCATGGGTTTGATTTCCGGCTCGGGCAGTGTTATTGGGTTATTCCATTCTCAGTAGCATCACGGAGTCTATTGTGCCGGAATAACGGCAACTCGCCCCCTATCACATGGGACGAAAACACAAAAGGCAAAAAATGTGGGTGCAGACATTTACCCCTTTTTGGTGGAACACAGGCGTGAGTACGAGTATACTAATTTTATAAAGCTGAAGGGAATTTGTTTCTTTGGTTGAATGCGCTAATTTCAAAAACTACTGGTTCGAATTAAAAAAAAAATGTTTGTATTGAATTATCCATTTATCAAGGAAGGCTATAGGCTATCATCATCATCAGCCTATATACGTCTCACTGCTGG
The DNA here is from genome assembly GCA_907164795.1 of Hemaris fuciformis. Classification (NCBI taxonomy): domain Eukaryota; kingdom Metazoa; phylum Arthropoda; class Insecta; order Lepidoptera; family Sphingidae; genus Hemaris; species Hemaris fuciformis. The sequence continues at coordinate 3,505,222 of OU015452.1, forward strand.
GCACGGGCCTCCTCTACAACTGAGGGTTTAGGCCTTAGTCCACCAGTGCGGGTTGGCGGACTACACACCTAAGAAATTCCTAAGAACTTTTAGGTGTGCAGGTTTTATCACGATGTTTTCCTTCACCATTAAAGCAAGTGATAATTCATTGTGAATACACACATAACTTCGAAAAGTCAGAGGTGTGTGCCTGGGGTTTGAACCTGCGACCGCGCGCCTAAACCTCGAGGCCATCACTGCTTTATTGCTTGCTTTTAGTTATCATACCGCGGGTGTAACCACAGGCAGCGAGTCCTACATTAAAGGACTCATGTGAATCTAAAAAAACAGGCACGCACAAAATAATCCCGATTACTCTAGTGAAAATACTAATGAAACGCAACGCTAGGTTACGTGTGTGCGACAAAAAGTCGAAAGTATTCACAATGCTAAACTCGATTCTGATATCTAATTCGTGTTTTTGTCGCACGATTGCGCGGTGACAAGTGATTGGAATACGATTTAGTATTACACGACTCGTTTGGAAGCGTTGCTGTTGATATACTTTGGTTGTTTACTGGCAGTAAAGGTAATAATTTAATTTACGTCACAAAGAAGTTATGGCATATTTGATGGGTTTTTTTAGTATGCCCTTATTATTTTTAAACATTAACAATTGTTTTTATACATACAAATAATTACCAAATAGAAATGTTTTAAAGTTCTTGCAGACATAATAATTTGTTGATAATTTCTTGTGTACAAGATTTTTCTTTGTGTATACTGTTTAGATCTTTGTTATTTTAGAGCCATCTATGTTATTATGAGTAAGTGTTTATTGTTTTTTCTTACATTATTGACCAAATGTCAATAAGCAATCTTCACTGTAAAAACCCAAAATTCAAACTTTCCGAGATAATTGACACCGGGACTTTTTGGTCACAAACTTTATTAACACGAGGAAATCACGCAGAGCTTATAATAATATAAGAAAAAAAATTAAACACTTACTCATAATAACATAGATGGCTCTAAAATAACAAAGATCTAAACAGTATACACAAAGAAAAATACAATACAGTTTTATCAGCGAAACAAAATACAAAAGAGACGAGATGAGAGTGGGCATCTCAAAGATATGAAATATTAGAAATACAGTGGCTTTGCACTCGTAAGACTTCAGTCTTTGTTTCAAATGCAAAGTTTAATAAAACAGAAACTGCTAAGTGTAGTGCGATCGCGCGGGAAGCCGTGTTTTATTTAAAATTTATTGCACGTAGAATGCACAGAAAGGCTGCTGTTATATCATTCCACGAACATTAATTCTTGGTCGTTTCATTTGTTATCCTGACATTTTTGTCGCGTGATTAATAATATAATCTGTAGCATATTTTTTTGCATTATTCGCTGTTACATGTCCTGAGTCATTGTGAAAGTATCCCAGCTTCACTAACATCACCCATGTCTCCCCGAAGGCGTAGGCAGGCGTGATTTTTAATACCTATGTGTTGTGAAAGAGTTTAAAAGTCAAACTATAACTCGCAACTAAGAGCCATTATGGTCACTTTTTCGCGACCAACAATCTACAAACAATTGTAAATTATTTTAACGCTTGAAATACTTAAGAGAAGGTTTTCTTAGTCTTACAACAACAATAACTTAGTATAGATCGAATAGGGAATCTAATCTGCAAGGGATTTCCAGATCATTCATAGATTATACCCATGTCACATGAACATAAACCCTTATCTTCCATGTCACGAGCACAAGGCCGCTGCCCTATTATTTTTAATGTCTAGATGCTCTAAAATCTTACGGTATATACTTCATTACCAAGTCTTAGCAACGGTTAACTGAGAACTAAAAATAGTCGTTTTAAAAACGAGAATGGTAAACATAAATCTATGTATCTGTATATTTGCAAAAAAAATTAGAATGAATAAGGATTATCGAGAAATTTATTTAATTAAATCGAATAAGAGTAGGATTTCTTTAAAACAGAGTAAGGTTAATAAATTATTATGTTTTTGAATTTATAAAAGGTATAAGATTAACATTACAAAAACACTGCCTAGTGGTCTCGCGGCACAGGTATGTGCTGTGCGATCTAGAGGTCCTGGGTTCGATTCCCGGGTCGGGCAAAGTGTTATTGGGTTTTTTCATTAGGAAATTCGCAGTAGCAGCACGGAGTCTAGAATTGTGCCCGAAAAACGGCAATAGGCTTGCCCCCTATTACGTGGGACTGATACATACCTTGCGAAATGTGGGTGCAGAAATGCATCTCTGCCTACCCCTTCGGGGAATATAGGCGTGAGGTTATGTATGTATGTATGTATGTATTACAAAAACAGTTATTGGTGCTACATTTATATATTTATTTAGCACAACCACATCACATATATGTACATTGTACATACATATATCAAAACATTTTTAACTTAGTTACATATTTTAAGGTATTAAGAATGATATACATGACACTTAATGTGTGCAAAGCTTTCTCCGAAATAAGATATTACGTGAGATAGCAAAGTGAAGAGAAAAACAAAAATAATAATAAAATTTTAATGGAAACAAAAACAATGTAAAATATTTTAAGTGTTATATGGGTGTGTTAAAAAAGAAAAAACATCGATAACGAATACGTATAGTCGAGCTAGCTGTGACTATAAAAAATAAAATAAAAATAGTGGAGTCAGTGGTGGCGCGAATTAACGGATTCACCTATAGGCACAGGCAAGTAGAGCGTGCTCCACATAGGACCGGTTCGCGATTTTGTGTGACGACGCGCTCGCACGCAACCGGTTGCGTAACTACCGCTGATTGGCTGCACTCAGCGTCAGCTGCTTTGTACACGCGGATTTTCTGTTCGGTCAATAAATAACTTGTTGAAGTTATACTTCTTTTGGCGCGTTAGGGAAAAATGATGAGAGTGATTTTTTACGATGCGCGCGCACACCGACACCAAAAAGTTATTCAGAAAAAGTTTGTTTTAAATTTTAAGAATGTAGAATAGTGACAGTAAAAAATAATTTAAAATTCTGCTCACGTTCATCGGGAATTTCGTTCATCCTAATTTTAAGATTAAGTAAAAAACTTATTGAAGTTTTGAAGTTATTACGATGCGCGCGCACACTGTCATGAAAAACCGACACCATGAAGTTATTAAAATATTATTTTATAATATATTATTATATTATTTAAGAAAATATATATTTATGTATGAAGTATAACTTCTAACGCGTGTACATAAGTACACACACACACTTTTTTTTATGGTGTTTTCTCCTGCTAAAATTTATATCAGCACATTCTCGCAAGTAATTAAATAAAAAAAAGAATGTCTTATATATTTTAGTTGAGCTCTTTCATTTGGATGTCCATTTTGCGTGGTTTTTGAAAAAAAACAAAATATTTACGTTTTGTTTTGTGTTGTTTACGATAAACTTGAATATAATTAATTGTATCGCTGTTAGAAACAGGTGTGTAAAGTAATAAATATGTAAAAATGTATACTAAACACGTAAATAACAAATAGGGCATGGAGGATATAGTACATGTGATGTAAGCCATAAAATATTTGGCTATTGTAAACAGTAACGTTAGTTGTTGCTGTTTAAATTTAGAAGGTGCGCAGAAAATTATTATTCCTAAAATTTGCAATCGTTTGGGAAATTTGAAATCATGAAATTATAACCAAAAAATAGGCACGATTTACTAACACCTTTATAAAAAAATAAATTCATCAACTCGAGTTATAATTATTTTTTATTTCGGGGATTACCCACTGTTTATTATCTCGTCTCTACACTACACCACCCACGGTCCGACACACTGTTAATATCGTTTATAGATGTGGAATTATAATTTAAAAAAAATACTAAAATTACTAAAACTTATCAACTTTCCGTGCAGGGAAATATATCATGCATAAAAAATAATTCTAAAACGAAATCGTGATTCATAGTGCTCATTACGCAATCATTGTTCTCCAACATATCCGCTAACATGTCAGGTGTATTGTTGGATATTTTTACTTGCAGTACGTGCAATCGTAATCGCGTGCGCCGGCGCACGTGTATCGGTCCGTAAAGCGTGCTGATAAGTTGTACGGCCACTTTCTTTGTGTTAAAGGCGACGTGCCGCGAATGCTTTTTGCTGTGTGTCGTAATTTGGACACAGTACGCGATAATGTGTACAAGAAATTACGTACGATTTGGTATCAGTTTTTGTTTATTTATCATTTTACATTGGCATTTTGCTCTTGTGCTTTTTAAAAAATAACTAGTTTTTGTCCTCTCGTGGATGAGCAGGCGCCACGGCGCGGCAACGTTCCGCCTGACGCAGGTGTTGTCGGGGCACGGGTGCTTCGGCCACTACCTGTATCGGGTGGCACTGAAGGAGGAGTTGGCCGTGTGTCACCACTGTGACAACTGCCCGGACGACACAGCCGAGCACATCCTAGAAGAGTGTCCAGCCTGGGAGGTGCAGCGCAGCGCTCTCCGTGCGATTGTCGGTGACGACCCCTCGCTCCCGGCCGTCATCTCTTCGATGGTTGGGAGTCCGACATCGTGGCGAGTGATGCTCTCCTTCTGCGAGCACGTCATGTCGCAGAAGGAGAACGCAGAGTGGGATCGCGAAAATAATGATCCCACCCGCCAAAGGCATCAAAGAAAGAGGCGCCGGGTCAACAGAGACGATTGACAATTGTAGAGCAGGCCCGTGCCCAGCAGTGGGACGTATATGGGCTGATGATGACACAATCTACTAACATTAGAAAGTTTTAATTTTACTCTGGTATCAATACCATTTTGTGATATTATTCCTACTTATTAATGGTAAATTTTTTGTGGCCCAGTTGGTTAGAGGTCCTGAAATAGAAGACCGCGGAGTCGCTTCCCACTGAAACACCAATTGAATAAATTTGAGTCTGAACACAAGTACTCTCATAAATTGTACTGTTGAGTATTTGTTTTTCTACTTATCAAAAACTGTCGACTATAAAACTAAGCTAACCTCCTTTTCACGAAACAGCGCGTAAATTCCAAGATACTCGTACACGAGCGCCAATGGTTATCGAACATCCAATTACAACGCAAGTAGACCGTGTTGTTACGTAATGTCTTCAAGGTCGGCGGTCGCGCTACGTTTCACGACTGCTGGTTCTTCGAAGGCTATATACCGAAGCCTGCCGGTTCTAATAGGTACCGGTGATTACACATTGACGTTAAAAAAAATTAAAAATGACGTTTTCCTAAACACCATTATACATTTAATATTTTTTTATAAGTTTTCGCGCGCCGAGTTGGAAGGCCAGAGACCCCGACATACTCCTTTCGACCTCCCCCGAGGTACCCAACAGGGGAGCTAAATGCGCTTTCCTCTCGTAAAAAAGGGGGGGCTAGTTATAAAGCCTTGAAATAAAGCCGGAAAATCCGTTCTTACATTCAGATACTTTCACAACCAAGCTGTTATTTAAATATTATTGTCAAACCAAGTTAAAATAAATATAGCACGGAACTAAAAAAAACTTAAGAAAAAAAACAAGTTTCAAAATACTGCACTTATAGACCTATAAAAAAGATAATTTCATCTCTTTTAAAGCAATTAATACAATTTTATAAATTTTGAAATCCTGTCATAACAACCACGTAGTTTACGAAACACATAGTTAAATTTACCCCAAGATCACAAGATCACCTTTGGTTGTTGTCGCAGGTATTCAAATTAACCCTTACCCTTTGCAAACACATATTCAACCATAAGGGTAGATGACGGTAATAATTCAGGGCTACCCCATGTCGCTAAGGGTAGCACATACCCCAAATTTGGGGTTTTATTGACACATAAAAATGTACGTAAACAAACAAAGGGGTAATGTTTAAAATGTTGAAATGTTAGTAGGTTTTAAGGAAGGTAGATAGATAAATACAACACGTTTTAAGGGGTAAAGTCACCATGAATGTAATGATTTTTATAATTCACTTACGCTCGCGTTAATAAAGATATACCTAGTCAGGCTTTCTCCATACAATTGGACTCCCTGTTACATCTTGTCATGAGGAAATATTGGGAAAATGTTTTATTTTCAATACTTTCGTCAAAAAATATCTTAGCGCAATTCTTACAGCGGTTTGAGCTGTGTGATGTTAGATCTATCGGTCAGTAATGATTAATATCTACGTATATACATTGTTTACTGTTTTATATGATCGATGTCAAGAACATCAAACACTAAAATTCGTGAACAAGCTAGAAAATTAAATAAACGATTTAAACTCTATTTGTTCCTGAGGAGTTAATTAGAGGTCTTACCGATAATGAAATGTTCAACCGACTAGATCGTCAATTCCCTTTACAGCTTTAAACCCAGCGTAGTCGCAAAATACCCCGAAATTAAGGGGCATAATAAAACTGGGCTCAAACTTGGCCTATATTTAAATTTTGAGTGACCATTTACGTTCTTTTGGCGAGCATCACGGCATTCAAGCCACGTACAAAAGGGGAAGACTTGAGTGATGGAGTCCGGTTGAAAATATGCGACATGCAAACGTGAATCGTAATGAAGAAAAAACCCGACCTTTTGAATGGGAAATGCGTTGTTTAATTTGTTAAGGAATTTTTTAACTTGCTCCCGTACGGTCAATATAATGTGCCAAGTGTAAATAAATAAATAAATAAATACACCCAACAGTCACATACATAGTTCTGACCCCACACTAGGATACAAGTCCTGTGTCGTGAGTATCAGAAACTACGAGAGACTTTTCGGTCTCACAAACACCCAGACCCGAAACAAATATTTGTGGATCACACAAACATTTGTCCCGGTGCGGGGATCGAACCCGCGGCCTCTCGTTTCGCAAGCTGGTGGTGCAAGTGTCTTTGATTATCTCATGAGTGAAAAAAATATGGCGAATGGAAGGAGGATCAAGTTCGATCATATTACAACTGGTTTTAAAAATCGTAATAATAAAAACATTGGGCTACGTATCCGCCTTCTTCTTTTCAAAGATTCTTCATAATAATTTAAAGATACTGATGGTCTGGCAACCGCCTTTAAATTCCATACAAATAGAGGCAGAAATATAGCACAATATCATTATAAAGGAATATTTTTAAAACTTTTTCAATAGAGCTCTGAGGTATTAAAAAAATACAAAACGGTTACCATATTTAACTTATGTCAATAAAAATAAACATACCGTTGTCAATATTATAGCCATAGGGAGTAATATTAGGTTTGGGATATGAAGTTTAGGTTCATCATCAGCCCATATATGTACGTCCCACTGCTGGGCACAGGTCTTCTCTACAACTCACAAGGTTAAGGTCTTAGTCCACCACGCTGGCCTAGTGCGGGTTGGCGGACTACACACCTTAGAAATTGTGTGTGTGTGCAGATTTCATCACGATGTTTTCCTTCACCGTTAAAGTACGTGATAATTCATTGTGAATACACAAATAACTTCGAAAAGTCAGAGGTGGGTGCCTGGGGTTTGAACCTGCGACCGCCGTGTATAGGTTGCCTGCGAAAAAATATTGTATGCAATAGTGTGTGTATTCGAAGGAGGTCGCTTTGTTACGGATGTTTAACACGTTAGCTGCGGCACCAATTTTTGCATACTTTCCGTTCCTGCGGCACGAGGTATAATCGGCCCGTACCGTGACCAGACGTTAGGGCGACACGCGGTCTATTAGACCCCACCTCCTTTTACAGACTAAAATCCATTTTCTGGCGCGAAATCAAAGATAAATGAGAATTTTGGTCCTTATTGATATGACAGTGAATTGATGAACCCTAATCCACCGTCGCCCCGGGATCTGATGGCTAGTTTAGGAATTATTAGCAAAACAAAATATGGGATCTTATACACCTCGTAACGCACTGAAATAGGGCAAATTTTCGCTGCGATTAGTGATGGGAAAAATAATATCGACGTTTTTAAACTGTCTTAACTACGCAACGACTTGACCGATTTTGATCAATTATATCTCATTAGATCGTTTTAAGGGCAAAACCTGGCAAAACAACACAAAGCTATCAAAGGATACATTTTTTTTTAAATAATCTAAATTGTGCTTGAAGGCGCCATAAAGAAAAAAAAACCGGCCAAGTGCGAGTCGGACTCGCTCACGAAGCGTTCCATTCTATACCATTAAGAGGCACCTATTACAGACTTATTATTGGAAAATAATGGATTACGGTTTATGCATAAGGTTTATCTTTCTATTTGTATATGAAAATCTTAATGCGGTTCACAGAATAGAAAAAAAAGGCAACCAGAAGTAGAAAAGAAACTGTCCTATTTATTCTGCCTCGGGCTTTAAAAATACAATTATTAGAACTTGAATTAACATTAAAAAATCAGTATCAATATACTTTTTTTATAAAAATCTCAATATATATGTTGTACTTATTTATGAGTGTTTTTCATTGAAACAGGGTAGACAATAAGATTTTTTGCACTGAGTGCACTGAGTCAAAATCTTTTTGGATTTTTTATCAGCTTCACGAGATGGTAAAAATGTGCGTAGTTTTTGGTAACAACCAACACATCTTCTCCTTTTTTCACCTTTTTCGAGGCAATGGCGTGCGCTTTCAGGTGCTGAAAAATAACAAAAATGTAAAGATAACGTAATAAAACTTACCTGTTTTGGCTCTGTTTCTGGGTTTTTTAAAATTAACTTCTTCTGACATCGTTTAGACATGTTCGGCGCTGTAAAAGGACGTGCTCTCCAATCGACGTGATGCACAACACTGGTCGCGGGAAGCTCGCGTTGAGTGCGGTACGAGGTCAGGGGGGATATGGGACGTTTTAGCCTCGTTCCGCACTGCATTAAAATTATATTAATTCAGTGCGGCACGAGGCCTAAGACATCCGGTACCAAGGTAGGTACACCACCGAGTCCGGAACCATTAGTGATCTCAAATATATATTTATCTCTTTCCTACACTGGACCAAACCAAAGTTATGCCATTCGCACGACAGAGAAATTCACTTTTTTGCTTGCCGCACCACAGGGAAGTTGCATCAGGGGTGATTTAGGCCTCGCTTCGCACTTAACGTGTTAAATATTTTTAGTCCAATATAATTAGAATTGCTAGCAGCCTTGAAGGCTCTGTTGACAAAACATTAGCTTATAAACTGTAAAGCGTTGGGTTCGATCCCTGCACCGATACAAATGTTTGTGTGATACCCAAATATTTGTTTTGGGTCTGAGTGTTTATGAGACCGAAATATCTCCCGTAGTTTCTGACACCCACGTCAAAACTTATTTCTTATTGTAGGGTTAGGATTATGTATGTGACTAGGGTTAATTTATTTCAAAGGAAAATATAAGGAATTGAGCAATGAAACCTTAATTGAATTTTTCATGAAATCAGTAATGAACGTTTGGTAAATGTTGCTAAAGAAGTTATTGCTTCAGAGACAACGAAATTTGACAATCGACGTAATGAGCATTCGTTTAAGTTGGTTGAATTATTTCATACCCGAATTCCACCAGTTCATATTATTCATAATAATTTTAGTTGTTTTCAAAGCCAATAGCTTAATTACGTGTTAAGCTAAACAAACATTGCATTAATGATTTTTTAAGTAGGTAGTTTGATATAACATCAAGCTTAGTCATAATGTAAAAAAATGCGGATTAGAAATAAAACACCATCATAATCCTATTTACATATTATTATCATATTACCTAGTGCAGGTTAGTAGACTTTACACAACTGAAAATTCCTTCCATTTGGGTAACAAGTTACCCATTATGTTTCCTTACCCCATTCAAATGCGTGAAAAAATATTAAGAATACAATACCAGGGATTTGAACCCGCAACGCCAAGTTGTTTTTAGGACTCTAGAAGACTCTAGAATATTCCACGACGTATTTCACCATCATTAAAAATAACAATAACTTTGAAAATGTATGAAATTTACGATTTTCGTCATGAATTTTGTGATTCTCTCTCCGGTTTCCAGCCCAATTAGATTTATTTGAATGTACAACAACACATTGGGTTTAACGTGGCACATTTCACGTCATATAAATTAATCACGCTCGCAGCGCGTGCGGGGTGGGCGGCATTGCTTTTAATTGGATAATGGGCGATGTCATGTAACCAGTTAATTCGGATTGAGCCGAACGTGGCCAATGCTTCCGATATTCAATGATTTCAATGTACTGTGTTTTTAGTCTGTTCTGGCCGTTAATTTAATTAAGTGTTTGGCGTCATTGAGTTGTCTTAGCGCATACGATTAAGAGGACCCCGGTTCGATTACTGGGTCGCGTAAAATATTGTTGGGATTTTTTCCAAATTTTTATGCTAGTACGACTGATGTGATGTATTTAGCATCACTCTACTTGTATAGTAATGCAAATAGAATTATTAGAATTATGTTTGATCAGTTTGATGGATGTTTGTGAGACCAAAATTTATCTCCTCTTTTCTGATACCCACGACATAAGACCTGTATATTAGAGTGGGATCAGAACTGTACACATGGCATATACTTACATACATATACGAGCTCACGCTTTTATCCCCAAAGATGTAGGCAGAGGTGCATTTCTGCACCCACATTCCGCCAATTGATTGAAGCACTACGTAATAGGCCCTTGACCCCTTAATTCCACGGCATATGCTGGTGTCAGGACACCACAAGTCAGTAAGATCAGGCTGTTGTGTACTTCCCAACAATGCCTTATGACTTGAAGTCATAAGTCTCTCTTCTTCGTTCTCTGTCTGAAAACGACATGACAGATAAATTGAAATTATCAATAAGACCCATAAAATATAATTTAGAATTATGTATGTATGTACAAAAAAAATATCCTTCAGCATAATAATCTAAGATATTTTGAACTTACGTCATAGTATCGTTTGATTCAGTGTTTTTCAGTTATAAAAATGGACGTAAATATCACAGTACAGTCAATTAAAATTGGACCTAAATTATAAGCAGTAAAGACTTATTCGCTTTGCATTAGATTACACGAAAACGCTTTTCAAATAAATATAAAATGATTAATTGGCTTGTCTTAAACAAGGAATAATGACCAGCATTTGTTTAGAGGCCAAATTAATTTCACAAAGAAAACGTTTTATAATTAGGTATAAATTTGTTATACTTAAATCTATAAAAGCGATTATGGCGTACGACTGATAGGTCCTGAGTTCAATTTCCGGATCGGGCCTTTATTGTTTCATTCCTTCAGGATTTTCTTGGTAACAAAGTGTATTTTACATTGGCGATATTATTTTAAAAATCCCTCAGCCTACATCTTTAAAAAATCGTGATAGTGCGTATGAAAACAATATATAAGCTTATACAAATTGAATAATAATGCTACAATACAAATTTGCATGCATGAACTAACTGACTACATACCCATCCACCGAGGTGTTAGGCAAGGTGATCCTCTTTCGCCAAAGTTGTTTACAAACACTTTGGAGGATATTATGAAGATTTTGGATTGGTCCAACAAGGGCATTAATATTGACGGTAAGCGCCTCTCACATCTTCGGTTTGCTGATGATCTCATCCTTATGGCGGAAAACACGATGGATATCCAGGTTATGCTCTGTGAACTGCACGAGGCATCTTCCAAGGTGGGCCTTGGGATGAACATGTCCAAGACAAAAATTTTAACCAACATCACCAATCGAGTACCACCCATCATCGTTGCTGATTGCCAACTGGAGGTGGTGACAGAATATATTTATCTTGGACAACGTTTATCCTTTGGCAAAAATTCTCAGTCAGAAGAAATTGAGCGACGAATTCGACTGGGATGGGTCGCTTTCGGTAAACTCGGAGATGTTTTCAAATCCAAACTTCCTCAAAGCCTGAAGACCAAGGTGTACAATCAATGCATCCTGCCCATTCTCACTTATGCCTCAGAAACAAGGCCATTAACAAAGGAGCATATACACAAGATCAAGGTCGCTCAACGCGCAATGGAGCGCGCCATGTTGGGTATATCACTCATCGACAGGGTGCCCAACGCCGAAATACGCCAAAGAACACAGGTAGTTGATGTAGGCAGGCGAGTCACACAGCTGAAATGGCAATGGGCAGGACATCTAGCAAGGAGGAATGATGGTCGATGGACAAAGGCCGCAACAGAATGGTGGCCTCGAGAAGGTGGAAGGAAACGGGGCAGACCACCGGCCAGATGGTCAGATGACATAGTCCAGTTAACCGGAAAGCTTTGGATGAGAGTAGCCCAGGACCAAGAGAGATGGCGAGCATTGGGGGAGGCCTATACCCAGCAGTGGGTGCATGTGGGCTGAGAATGATGATGATGATGATGATACAAATTGAAGCATAATTATATCTGTCATCCAAACTAATAATAAAAATGCGAAAATACTTCTATCTGATATTTTTTTACGCAAAAATATTGATGATATTTTGATAATGTATATTAGTACAAAGATAGATCATCATCAGCCCATATATGTCCCACTGATGGGCATGGATTTCAGAGGAGTCTGAAACTGGAGTTAAGGCCTTAGTCCACCACGCTGGCTTAGTGCGGGCTGGCGAAATACACACCTAAGAAATTCCTAAGAACTTTTGGGTGTACAGGTTTCCTCACAATGATTTCCTTCACATTTAAAGTACGTGATAATTCATTGCGAACACACATAACTTCGAAAAGTCAGAGGTGTGTGTCTGGGGTTTGAACCCTCGACCGCCGAAATTCTAGGCCGCGCGCCTAAACCTCACATCACTGCTCACGGAGATAGATGGAACCTTGAAAGAAACAAGGCAATCTTATACAAAGATTTATATAATACGGTTGGGCTCTGATTCGCCCGAGTCCAATTTCATAAATCCTTTGTTCCAAGGTTCCATACCGATAAATCATCCGAATCGATCTATGGCTGAATTTGAAAGAGTAGTAAATAATTTGAATTCCTTGCTCATTCTACTAGGACACTATACTGTTTGGAGATAAAAAGTGATCTGAAATAGCCACGGCTCTGACACTACGTTCTGGACATGTACCGCTAAATAGATTCGATTTTATTTAATGGGAATGGAAGGTTTTTTATAGAATACACTTTGGAGAGTGCTCGAAGGCTCTTTTCGAACTGATTGAGCCATCTACATTCCTTTATCACGGCAAAAAATTCATCCATACGTTGTTGACATACCCAAAAGTCGAACTAAACGGTTTGACAGATCATTTTTGGTGAGAGTATTCAACAAATTAATTCAATAAATTAATTCAGTATTCAATAAATCTTATATAGTTATTTACCCGTGGTGCGTTAATTGCGTCTTATTTCACTAATTGTAATTGTCTTTCTTTTTATGTGAGGGTGTAGCCTCATAGCTCAATGTTTATGTCACCCGCTTTGCTGTGGAGGGAAGTGGACAACTTTTTGTTTTCGAACTCCTTCTTTATTTGTCTTTCTGATTAACTTCGTTGCGGGATTGTGACAAATTTAGGTCCCCTTAGATCCGCTGAGCTTCCTTGCTCGGCATCAATACTGTGCGTGCCGCTGTTGATCCTGGAGCACAGGAGTTACAGTGGCGTGTGTGTGGTGGGATAGGGACAAAAAAAATTATAGATCTTAATATACATAGATATACATATATATAGACTGTAAGAGTGTGATTGTATATGTCGGCGATACGCCAGAATTATCGTGTCCAGACTCCATAATAACAGAAACACACACAATATAACTTGGTTTATTTTCAGACAATTTCTAGTATAGTACAGAGATAAAATGACAGAGGTCTGTCTTACATCAAGGTTAGTTTGGGACTCCCTTTCGAGCCCAATACAATTCGTTCTTATACTACCTGGGCCTCTCGCCCCCGCATCGGTCATCCTTACGTTCCCACGCATACAGTTACTTTCTAAAATCCCGTAACTAACATCTATTAAACAACCGTTAATTTAGAGACCATTCCCAAATCCCTTTTTTACAACATTGTCTAAGGAATTCGTTAAATCGGCAATAAACATGGACTTTACAGTAATATTAACAATTAAAGACAATAGAGCGCAAACTACAAAGAGCAGCCCTAACGTTCAAGCATTTTTTGTGTCTATAAACATTACTTGCTTCTATGTACAAAGCGCAATAAAACAATCAAATATACGAGTAAAAACTTAAACCTAAAAATGACCATTCTACACACATATTACTAATTTAACTTAATAATCAAACACTACTTTACAAATGGCGCTATTAATAATATTTAAATTCTCAGTTTTGTGATCACAAATAGCTATTTAAATATTAATCTTAAATATTAATTATATTTATGTAACAATATAATCATTATTTATTAGTTTGCGCCCATACGGCCATACTGACTCCAGCGCGTCCCCTGCGCTGTTTTAACAAGGCCTCACTCATTTCGAGATCTAGCCAACACACAAGGCATCACTCATTCCGAGATCTAGCCAACACACAAGGCATCACTCATTCCGAGATCTAGCCAACACACAAGGCATCACCCATCCTGGGCTCTAGCCAACAAGACCAGGATCAAGGATACGCATGGTGGCCAGCCAGCGTTTTGGGAAGGATATTGGATAGGAAAAACAAAATTTGTCTCGTAAACACATCAATGCATATACATAAAATAATCATCGTCATTCATCATAATCAGTTGTATCAATGCAATGCAATTACATAGATCCAACAACGTCAGTAGAGGAGGTAGAGGCCTCCCCGCGTAAATCGTTCTCTGACAAATCCTGCGCCCATACGGTCAATTCATCTGACTCCGCACGGAAGTGAGCTAGACTCTGTCGAAGCGTGCTATCTGCACACTGCGTTTCGCTGTCAGTTGAAGTCCCGTACTAATGACCAACCCGACACGGCCATCCTACAGGACACAGGTCTCTGTGTGTTAGTCTGTAAACAAAATTCATGTGCAAAGTATCATATAGCTCGGCTAGTCCTGACCTAGCCCAGGTAAAGGTCATACAATAATACTGAGGCTTAGATTGTTCTTAATAATCTACTCACAGAATAATTTTCATCAATTCTTAATACAAATCAAAGACAGTTCCAAGCACTACTGATTACTTGATTCATGACCTCCAATTATGACACTAAATTAAACAATCAAGCTATACACGTGATTCATGGCCATCCAGTAACACCACTTACTCAGCCATTTCTTTTGTGCATCCCCTTTGGATCGCACATGGTTCCTAGAGAACCCCAACAATCACCGTGTACACTTAAACATTACCGAAAATGTCATCACTTATGACGCTGTCACTTAGGTCCTCCTCAAGTTCATCAGGTATGCTTTGACCCCTCTGGCATTTTTCTAAGCCTATTATGAGCGTACTTGTAAGTGCGCTTAAACGCCTAAGTAATTTATCCTGTAGTATGACGTAAGTATCTGCAATAGTTTTAGGGATCGAATCGCCTTTTAACTGTTCAACAATATTAGCTAAAGTGGAATCGCGTTTTTGTTCGATAAGGAGCCAGTTATGATCAAGGGTAGCTGTATTAACGGACCATATTAATGAGCTAGATTTATTAATTTTGGAACACTGGTTTAAATGACATTCATTATAACTTTTAACTGGGTTACGACTGAAAAAGTCAGCATGGGCAAGTTTATCGCCCTTGCGGTATTCGATTTCAAATTGGAAGTTCTGTAAGAATGCCCACCATCTGTGTACTCTCGGAGTTAAATCGCGCTTATGACTTGAAGCTTTTAAAGAGTTACAGTCTGTGACTACTTTAAATGACCGGCCATGAAGGAAATGCCGAAAATGTTTTATAGCCTTTACCACAGCGAGAGTCTCCAGTTCATACGAGTGATATTTACTCTCTGTATTTGAAGTTCTCATACTGAAATAGGCTATAACTAAAGGATTTCTGTTTTCTCTCTGAATCAGTACAGCACCATACCCAATAGAGCTGGCGTCTGTATGCAACTCTGTCGGCAGGTTGGGATCGAATATAGTTAATACAGGGGAAGATGTAAGTATGTTAATTACTTTCCGTCGAGCAATGTCATGATCTTCAGTCCAATTAAAATTAATATTGGTTTTAGTCAAGTTGTAGAGAGGGGCCATGATTTTAGAAAAATTAGGTACAAATTTTCTAAAATAGCCAGCTAAGCCGTTGAATTGTCTAACTTCCTTTATATTTTTAGGTACCGAGGAGTCAGTTAAAGCCTTGATTTTTCTTGGGCTTGGTTTGACGGTACCATTTTCTATAAGGTTACCAAGATATTCAATTTTAGTCTTAAGAAAAGAACATTTGGAAATGTTCAAAGAAAATCCTGCACGAGTTAATCTAGTCAAAATAAGTTTTAAATTGATCAAACCTTGCTGTACAGATTCAGATATTACCAAAATATCATCAATATAAACTAATGCTATATTATCTTTATAATCACCTAAGGCAACATTTATGGCACGTTGATACACAGATGGAGCATTGCAAAGACCGAAAGGCATGCGTAAATATTCAAACTGTCCATCTGGCGTCACGAAAGCAGTTTTTTCGATAGAGTCTTCTGCTATAGGAATACCGTGAAAACCAGAGGCCATATCTAGGCAACTGTAATAACGGGCTTTGCCTAATCTATCAATTTGGTCTGCTATTAAAGGTAAAGGATAATTATCTCTAATCGTATTGGAATTCAACTCGCGAAAATCAACGCAAAGACGGTCGGTGCCGTTCTTTTTCTTGACTAATAAAATTGGGCTGCTGAATGGGGAAGAGCTATCTCTTATTATGCCATTTTCTTTTAAATCCTGAATCATTTCCCTAACTTTCTCGCGTTCTACAGGAGACAAACGATACGGTCGACGCTGTACAATTTTATCTGGATTTTTTAATCTAATTTTTAGCTCACCGGTTGTCACCCGTGAGACATGATTTCTAGACGTAAAATTATCTTTGAACTCATTGATAATATTATAGATTTCATTAATTTGTTTTGGGTCAGTTAGGTCGGTATCTATTTCGATAGGGGGAGTTTTTGAACACTCATTGACAATAAACTTACGATTAACAGATATATCGTTTTCGCTGAGAGTAACGCTAAGGCCAGGTATTTTTAGAAGATTAAACCCTATTAAAATATCAAATTGAGTTTCATTGTCACCTACTACGTAAAACTCTAGCTCTAAAGTGACATTATCGATTTCTACCACAGTTATAATGCTTTGTTTTGAGATAACCTTTTGACCCCCAATGCCCATAAACTGTACTTCAACTTGTTTACGTTTACCAGGAATTGAACCAGCAACGCTCTCTCGAATTAAGGAGCAATCCGCACCAGTATCAAAAAGACAGTTATACTGTTTGTCAGCAATAATTACATTTGTTGTACTACGTTTAACAGATGAACAATAATTAATAGATTTATTTTGAGCATTACGTTCGTCATTTTGACGGCGGTAGCAATTTTTCTCTAAATGACCCTTACGATGGCAGTAATTACATTCAACAACCTTAGTATTATTGAAAGTACCACGAGAACTGTAATTATTGTTACTGGAATGTGACGAAATAACGTTAGGCTTAGAGGGATTTCTCTCTTTGCAATCCCGGGACAAATGGCCGGGTTTATTGCAACTGAAACAAACTACTTGATCTTTTGAAGGTCCCGTAACACGTGATTTTTTAACATCATTATATTTACTCTCTCTATTTTCGATTTTACGTTTACGAAACGTTTTAAGAACTGATACTAATTTAGGAAGTGAATCGGGGGTATTTCTCAGCAACTCAGATCGAATAAACTCAGGGTAAATACCTGTAATCAGCGCTTCCACCACCTCTGCGTCGGCAGCTTCTGGTCGAATTCTCTTAAAAAGCGTCCACGCCGTTGTAGCGTACTCTGCGTAGCAGCTCGCTTGGTCCGAAGTGTAGTTGCGCCATTTCTGCACGTCATCCGCATACCGGAACTCCTTGCCAAACGTATGAATCAGCTCCTCCTTCACTTGTTCCCACGTGGTTGAATGCAGGGACCAGCTGTCGGCCCATGTCTTGGCTCGTCCTCTTAACTGTAGAATGGCCTTCATTCGAGCTTCATGTGGAGGGACCATCAGCTTCGTGATAGTTTCGTCCACGTTAGCGCACCAGTCCCTGATGTCGTGCGATCTCTCGTCAGGGTTAAATGGTGGTAGGTAGAAGTCATGGTGCCGCCGAAGGGGTGCACCTTCCGTCAATAACGTTGCTTTCACAGCGCTTGTTGCAGCAGTCTTCGTGATGGAGGTCAAGAGACCCATTACTTGTTCCATAGTGAAGGTTGTCCCATTCGAGGATTCCGATGTCTCTTGGGGTTGTGATCCCACCGCTGCTGTCGGCGATACGCCAGAATTATCGTGTCCAGACTCCATAATAACAGAAACACACACAATATAACTTGGTTTATTTTCAGACAATTTCTAGTATAGTACAGAGATAAAATGACAGAGGTCTGTCTTACATCAAGGTTAGTTTGGGACTCCCTTTCGAGCCCAATACAATTCGTTCTTATACTACCTGGGCCTCTCGCCCCCGCATCGGTCATCCTTACGTTCCCACGCATACAGTTACTTTCTAAAATCCCGTAACTAACATCTATTAAACAACCGTTAATTTAGAGACCATTCCCAAATCCCTTTTTTACAACATTGTCTAAGGAATTCGTTAAATCGGCAATAAACATGGACTTTACAGTAATATTAACAATTAAAGACAATAGAGCGCAAACTACAAAGAGCAGCCCTAACGTTCAAGCATTTTTTGTGTCTATAAACATTACTTGCTTCTATGTACAAAGCGCAATAAAACAATCAAATATACGAGTAAAAACTTAAACCTAAAAATGACCATTCTACACACATATTACTAATTTAACTTAATAATCAAACACTACTTTACAAATGGCGCTATTAATAATATTTAAATTCTCAGTTTTGTGATCACAAATAGCTATTTAAATATTAATCTTAAATATTAATTATATTTATGTAACAATATAATCATTATTTATTAGTTTGCGCCCATATATACTATTAGGGTTACATAGTCATTTTGTGACTAAACCTTTTTCAATAAAGATAAAGAAAGAGAAAAAAGTAGCCAAGTTAATAAAGGAAACACCCTGCAGAAATTTGAGCGTGAAGCTTCGTCTTCATTAATGTGATTATAATTGGCTCCAGCTGGAATAACGTTAAAAAAGAAGTGTAATAATGAGTGTATGGCTGCAACATTACTTACAGTATACCATATCTCCGGGTTGATACCTAGAGAGATAAACTCAACCTTTCAACGACCTCATTTGTGCACTGATAAAGCGGGCCTATCCCAAGTTTTTTTTTCTTTTAACGCGAGCGATTTTTTCGTCTGACATTTTTTTTGCAGATTTATTAAATTTTCTTGCTCCGTTGGATCGTATCAAAAAGTGTCTTTTTACAATATCATCGCGTTGTTTTGGGATAGGTTGTGAAATTGTCTTTTAGATTACATTGTAATTGGGTAGTCAGCGTTGCGTGTTTTACAAATTATGTCTAGACCGTCGTTGTAATTAGAACAACAAATAAATACACGCAGTTACAGACATAGTTCTGACGACACACTAAAATAAGTGTAGTGTGCGTATCAGAAACTACGAGTCTTTTGAGGCCTCACAAACACCCAGAACACAAACAAATGTTTGTGGATCACACAAACATTTATCTCGTTGCGAAGACCGGACCCGCGGCCTCTCGTTTTGCAAGTTGGTGAACCAACTGCGAAACGGGGCTGTGTAAATAAAAACGATCATGGGTCCCGTAGGTTACGTAGGTTTTGAGAACTTGACTCCTCCACCTACCCGTCTGGGGATGCAAGCGTGAGTGTGTAGCATCTTTCTTTTTAACTACTGAAACTTTATTGTAACCAGTAATAGTATTGTAGGAACCAAGGAGTGCTGACACAAAACTTTTGCAATACGCGAAACTGTGTCGGACAGTCAGTCACGTATCGTCCTGGCAGTAGGGAGCACGTAGGCAGTATTTCTTTCCACGGCTGTTCTGTCAGAACACAATTATTTCTAAAATTAATAAAACAAAGCTTCAGTCCGCGTTTGTCTAGATTTTGTCAACCAATGGTACATTATAAAACCACTGACATTTTCCAACTTAACATAGTATTTTCCCAAAATAATAAATACCTTATTACCGTTCCCAAGGTTAATCGTCTATTTGTTAAAAAATATTAAAATTTCATTGATTTACGTCTAAATTCAAACAAAAAAAAAATGTTATTAGTCGATAGCCTCATGGTTGAGTCGTGCGACTTAACGTCTCTGTGCAGACGCGTCTGTGCAGTCGAGGTAAAAAAACTCGGTGGTCGCGGGTTCAAACCTCAGTTAAATACCTCTGATTTTTCAAAGTTATGCGCATATTCACAATAAATATGTACTTTAATGGTGAAGCAAGAAGGGAGTCTATATTTTCCTCAAAGTCCGGCAACACACCGATGATTCCTCTGGTATTATGGGCGTCCATGGGCGGTGTTGACCACTTAACATCAGGTGGCTCACTTGCTCGTTTGCCTCCTTTTTCCATTAAAAAAAGGAAAATATCGTAAGGAAACCTGCACACCTAAACGTTCTTAAGAGTTTCTTAGATGTCTAGTCTGCCAACCCACGATAGGCCAGCGAGGTGGATTACGGCCTAAACCCTCTAAGTTGTAGAGGAGGCCCAGCAGTGGTACGTATATGTAAGTGCTAAATGAACTTCTTCGCTATCATCATAAAAATATTATAAAAATCCCGCTGCGCTAAACGAAGTTGCCGCTTTCCGCCTCCGTCGAAGTGAAAAATTGTATACAGCCCTCAGAAAGTAAAAAAGAAAACCTCAGATCACATGTTTGTTGATCTGAGGCTTTTCTTATTTTACTTCCCAAGGGGTGTAATATACTATGTAAAACAAATACAGTCTTAAATTACTTTAGGGGCAACGCAAGACCTCTTGTCGGATAATGAATGTCGTTTGGCGATACACTCGGGTCAAAGCACCTCATTATTCACATTAAATACAATTAAATGTATGTTTGATAACATGTTAATGTTTTGTTATCGTGATGTACAACCATTGTCCGGCCAACAATGTCACCTCGTGTTTTGTTATTTTGTGGCCAGTACTTCCGATGTCATCGTTCTGATAAATTATGTTTTGGAAACATTGTTGATGGATTAACAAAACGGCTTCTCGAAGAGGTCAGTGAAGTCGACGTTTTGGATAATATTATGTAATTTTCAATACAAATATCAAATATCAATACAACATAAATGTGAAATGAGAGCCAAGTTCAATATTCTGATATATGCCTTGGTTGTGGACTTCAACGACAAAAGAAGTGAGATATAAATGGGTGCCAAGTTCAATGGTCAGTCCTGAAATTTATTTATAACAACATAAAATATCACTTCTTCTTATAACTTAGGATAATATATTGTAGCCTAAGGTCTGAATTGGCTAGTTCTAATACCGCGTGTCTAGATACTTACAGACTAACGCCTGTGTTCACAAAGGGTAGTCGGAGATGAGAACTGCAACGTTCGCTAATGACGTTTTAAATCCTACGTAATAGGAAGCGAGCCTTTTGCCATTTTCCGTGTACTTTTCCAGACTCGGTGTTATTAATAAAAAAATACTAATGGAAAGACCCAATAACATTCGCTGACCGTACATAACCTCACGCCCATATTTACCGAATCGGTAAGCAGAGGTGCATTTCTGGCAGAAATTTTCTGCACCCTCATTTAGGCAGGTATGTCTGACTCAGTGGCGGTACTTCCATCGAAGCCCAAAAGCCCAGTTTGCCTTTCACAATTCCAAATAATCATTTTTAAGCTTAAATAAAGATCCCAAATAAACAAATATAAACTAGACATTACACAATTAACGTATAACGCTTTTGGGCTTCTATAGAAGTCCCGCCGCTGGTATCACTCCCACGTAATACGAGGGGAGTCGAAACTCCTAAAGGGAGTCTAAAGTCCAAACTCCGGCTTATACTTAAAATTTTCTAATTATAAACCCCAATATCACTGCCCGACCCGGGAATCGAAACCTTAAGATCGCAAACATCAATCAAGTTAATTAAAAGTAGACAGACTAGGATATGAAATTCAACGTATAACAAGAAAACGTCCTCAACAATTGTGTTAATTCTAACATTGGACTGCAGGAAACTGTGTTAACCTTTGCGCTTTTAATTTATCAAAGGAATGCTGCGTAACTACAGCTGAGCTCTAAATGTGGATCTCAAACGTGGGAGAATATCCGAAGGACCTTTCGGGATGAAAGCTAATTAACCCACATGGTTTTCTTGGAAGATGTATGATGCTATTACGGATCGAATAAGTACACATAAACTCACGCCTGTATTCCTCGAAGAGGTAGGCAGAGGTTCATTTCTGCACCCACATTTCGCCAAGTATGTATCAGTCCCACGTAATAGGGGGCGAGCCTATTGCCGTTTTTCGGGCACATTTCCAGACTCCGTGCTGTTACCGAGAATTTCCTAATGGAAAAACCCAATAACACTTTGCCCGACCCGGGAATCGAACCCAGCACCTCTAGATCGCACGGCACATACTTGTACCGCGAGACCACGAGGCAGTCATCGAATAAGTCTTTTTAATAATTTAATATTAGAAAAGATCGAATAAGTATTTTCTAATATTAAATTATTACTAACGTTCTGGAAGTCTGGGGGAAGCCTATGTGCAGCTGTCAACGAGTTTCGGCTGATGATGATGGTGATGACTTACGGAGGCCAAAGTTTAGCAGTGGACAGCGATAGACCAATTACCTATTCCTAATATTATAAAGCTGAAGAGTTTGTTTTTGCTTTAACGCGCTAATCTCAGGAACTACTGGTCCGATTTGAAAAAATCCTTCAGTGTTAGATAGCCCATTTATTGAGGAAGGTTATAGGCTATATACCATCAAGCTAAGACTAACAACAGCGGAGTAGCAATCAAAAACATGGCAAAGTTGGGGACAAATTACTAAAGAGTCGCATATGGAGTTGAGGGTAGCAGCAAGATATAATAAAGATGAAAAGTTTGGATGAACGTGCTAATCTCTGAAACTATTGGTTCGAATTTAAAAAAAAAACATAAACGCAAAACCGCGGGCACAGCTAGTTGATAATATCCTTGAAAGATGAATAACGTAGTATGTAAGAAATAAATTAATAACAGAATAACCCGTAGGCGGTTCTGAATGTCTAAAAGTGATCAGTAATAAGTCGAAATATTTTTCGACTTATTATAAGTCACAGTAATATTACATGTTGTTTATTCAGAGAAACCAGATTGTACGAAAATACTAAGAAATAATTATTAAATATTTATGTTATTACAAAGCATAATGCGTATTACTGAAATCAAACATTTCATTATGATTCACGAGTATTATTATTACATGTTATAATCATCATCATCAAATACATACGTCCATAATACGTCCTACTGCTGGGCATGGGCCTCCTCTACAACTGATAGGGTTTAGGCCTTAGTCTACCACCCTGGCCTAGTGCGGGTTGGCGGACTATAATATATAGTAGCGGCAATAGTTTAAAAAATTAAGATGCGTAAAATTGACGATTCAAAAGAACTTGTAAAAGTCTATTTGAATAAAGATATTTTGACTTTGACTTTGACTATTATAAAGCAGCAATGTATTCAAAATATTTTACTCCACCATTGTCTACAGTCGCACAATTTTCGTTTCCTTGTTTCTATAATTTACATAAAATACACAACTCATACGAAATGTTAAATAAGCGATTACCAAATAGAAAGTGAGTGTCTAAACATTATTGTGTCGAAATAAAATGTGAATGTGTTTCTTTTTAAATTCTTTCGCGTAATTCACTGTGTATTTTATATTCCGAATGTGTATTTTCATCACATTTATCAAAAATGTGTTATCTCGTCTGTGTGCAGTCGGCTGAACTGTCTGTTGTGTCAGTTGTATTCATATTTCCTATAATGGCTTACGTTTACTCACGCTTGTATTCCCGTAGAGGTAGACACAGGTATACATATGTATTTTTATGGCAAAATTTCGCTAGCTGTTTTGAGTCACACGTGCGACAGAGACTATTGCCGTTTTTTTCGTTTCGGGTCTAGATATTTGTTAGACCGGAAAGATACCCGCAAACAATGCCTACTTGTATCTTGTGTGACATGACTATGTATGTGAATGTTGGGTGTATTCGTCATAATAATCAGCCCATATACGTCCTGCTGCTGGTCACGGGCCTCCTCTGCAATTGAGAAGTTTAGGCTTTGGTCCACCACGCCTAGTGCGGGTTGGCGGACTACACACCTAAGAAATTCCTAAGAACTTTTAGGTTATAATTCATTGCTAATTTGATTGGGTATATTATTCAATTCTAAGATAGAACGGGATTCCTAACACAGCCAGGAATTAGAACATTCTTAAGTTATGATTCGGCGATACCCGCCTGAGGTTTCGGCGGGACGAAACGCCGAAGGTCACTGAGGACACTTGGGTCACCTCACCGGAGTGACCGGCGCGTTTTTATTCCGCCCCGCGTTTCCGTTGAAATCCAATGGCTATTGTAGACATTCGATCTGACTGATAAGATTGTTATTGCCGCGATTGTTTTTTGTTTAAAGGAATTATCGGCCCGCGGCTCCGTCTGTGCTAAAAATAAATATACAAGGTGTGAAAAGACCGTGTTGAAAACTAAGACAGGTAAAGTTACGGTGATTACCGTTATAAATTAACAAGAAAAATTGCGCCATCAAAACACGAAAAAACAGCGGACTCAGAATCGTTGTCTCTAATGACAAAACGTGAGTGAAAGCCACTAATTTTATTTAACCTTCATCATCATCATCATCATCAGCCCTTATAGGTACGTCCCACTGCTGAGCACGGGCCTCCTCTACCATTGAGAGGGTTTAGGCCTTAGTCCACCACGCTGGCCTAGTGCGGGTTGGCGGACTACTCACCTAAGAAATTCCTAAGAACTTTTTTTTTAGGTGTGCAGGTTTTATCACGATGTTTTCCTTCACCGTTAAAGTACGTGATAATTCATTGTGAATACACACATAACTACGAAAAGTCAGAGGTGTGTGCCTGGGGTTTGAACCCGCGACCGTCGAGATTCTCGACCGCGTGCCTAAACCTTCCTAAAAATCCTTTGTATGTCAAATTGCTTTTGTTAAAAAAAATTAAAGCTTAAAAATTAAATTCGGAATTTTGTAAGGCTAGTTTACATGTACCTACATATTTGGTTTGTGATAAAAGCGTGAATCGTTTTCGGGAATCGTTCCCGCGGCCAGTTTTGCAACCTCTAAGCTCAGTTGCTTACACACAGCGAAGGCTGTCGAATAGAATTAGGTATATATTTTTAATAGACAATGCTAAATGTTGGAATAATTTTATTATCAAAACGAAGCGGAAGCTTCATTTTATTATCACAATCTGTTGACACATTACTGTAATAATTCGGTCACGTAATCACGCAAACGTGACTGAAGATATGAAAGAAAAAGGGGTGAATGAAGACATGACGGCTGATAGGGATGTTTGGAAGGATAAAACATACTGCGCCGACCCCAAATGAAATTGGGAGCAGGGCAAGGCAATGATGATGCAATGTAATGATAGCCTCGTGGTCTTGCGGCACAATGTGTGAGCGTTCTAGAGGTCCTGGCTTCGATTCCCGGATCTAGCAAAAGTGTCATTTAGTTTTTCCTCTAGGACATTCTCAGTAAAAGCACGAATTCTGAAAATATGTTTTGTATATTTTATCACTACTACTACTAGTAGTCGCTTCAACCCAGTGAAGCTATTGTAACATTTAGAAATGTATTTTTTTTTACGTTTATAGGGTGGAAAATATATAATTCAACATTTAACACTGCATCAATTTTGTGCTCGTATAATAAAAATACAACAAAAAATACATATAATAAAAATAATAGTAAAAAAAAAAACAATAAATATAGAAATAAACTCAAACATAATATGTAGTTGTAAAATTTTATTTCAAGCGAAACATTTTATTTACATCGTTTACTTTATTACTTTGGAATACTAGAGCTAGAAATAAAATTATTTTTACTCTCAACGTTCTCTCTGAATAAAAGAAAGTGGAGACAAAGAAACCACTGAATTATCTCTTACAGCCTATTACGTTTGTCCTTGATCAAAGGTCGATTCATTTATGGCCACTTTCAATTCTGTCACCATATTAATTTAAGAATATAATTTGTTTATTAATTTAATGTTAAATGTTTCACATTTTTTGCTATTAATTTCTAAGTTTATATCTTGGATACAGTAAATCCGACTCCAAGTACTTATGAGTTACTTATGAGAGAGGAGGGGTTTTCTGGCACTAGTATAGAAATAATTAAATTAATAAATGAATACACCCAACAGTTTGCCGTAAAAATTTACATAATATACAGATTTTCATACAGGTCTATGACATATTATATACACAGATATTTTTATCATCATCAGCCCATATACGTCCCACTGCTGGGCACGGCCCTCCTCTTCAACTGAGAGGGTTCAGGCCTTAGTCCACCACGCTGGCCTAGTGCGGGTTGGCGGACTACACACCTAAGAAATTCCTAAGAACTTTTTAGGTGTGCAGGTTTCATCACGATGTTTTCCTTCACCGTTAAAGTACGTGATAATTCATTGTGAATACACACATAACT
This sequence comes from Hemaris fuciformis, assembly GCA_907164795.1. Lineage (NCBI taxonomy): Eukaryota > Metazoa > Arthropoda > Insecta > Lepidoptera > Sphingidae > Hemaris > Hemaris fuciformis. The sequence continues at coordinate 3,531,913 of OU015452.1, forward strand.
TCGAAAAGTCGGAGGTGTGTGCCTGGGGTTTGAACCCGCGACCGTCGAGATTCTCGACCGCGTGCACAAACCTCGAGGCCATCACTACTTAATATAGAGATATTTTTATACAGTTCTAAAAATAAATTCCGTTCTATACATGTAACAACTACACATTCATATTCTCACCGAAACAGACAAAAGACTTTTGTTAGAAACTACAAGACTTTTCGGTCTTAAAACACCCAGACTTTATATAAAGGTTCGTGAATTACACAAATATTTGTTTCGTTGCAGAAAATGGAGTCACGGCTTTTTACCCCACTACTATGCTTTATAAATGTGTATGTACAAACTTATAATATATACGTATATATCGACCTATAATATAACTCTATTGAGAACAATCATCTAGAAGCTTTAATGTCAATAAAACGTGATTCTGTCATAAAAAAACATAGTTCTTAATACTACAAAACTAAAGTTAAACCTGGCTATTTGAAATTAATGTAATAAAACTGAAGAGTTTGTTTGGTGGGAGCACTAATGGAGGGCTTTTGTAAAAATTGGGATTTTGTAAGATTTTGGACAATTGTTCCGAATTGAAAACATATTTTTGTGTTGAATAGTCCATTTATCGAGAAAGACTATAGGATATAATATAGAAGACTACATATCACCACGCTACGACCGAAATGAACGAGCATCAATGAAAAATGCGAAAAAATATTGAAGTCTGAATTTTCTCATACTGTGTTGAGGGCAGTAGTTATTAATGAATATAACAACCAAACAGTAACAACTGTTACGTTTATTATGTGCTTTTAAATGTTTAATATTGGAGCACAAAGCGCGCCGTGGACGCAAAGCGACGAGTGGGTTGTACAGTCAACAAAAGCTGAACAATAGTGGAGATTCGTTAGTGATACGTAAGCGAGAACCCTTAACACTGATCGTCGATCTCAACTCGAATGGAATAGGCAATTTAAAAAAAGGATTGTGCTTAGAAAAAAGAGTGCGTGAAAAATTACTGATTTATTTTTATAGTTGAATAAAATATTTAAAAAACCTTCAAAATTGCCTTTAAATTGTTTATGTGCCTATAATTTTATTTATCTTATATGTTAATGTCGAAATTGGATATTTAATTTTTTAAGTGTGTTTACTTTCGGAATAAATGTGTCACGTTCCACAATTGGTTAATTAATATTGATAAATACATGACTTTGGTTGCATAATATGCCATGCATCGCTATGCCAAAATTGACTGTACAACTCATTTTAAGTTTAAAGTTATTCTTTTTTAATATATTTTTTTTATCTTACAGGGACATTTGATGAAAAAGAAAATGTTTTTTGTTTTGTTATCAAAATCAATACCTATAAGATAGCCTTCCTCAGGTACGAAAAAAAAGACAGAAATATTTTAAACAAATGTAACTATTTTATGACAGAATGATATTCCAGCTAAGCCAATCCAAAGAAACTGCTATATAGAGGCTACTACATATAATTTTTTCGTTACAACGTCTGTTTTATTAATATTTGTTAATAATTAAACCTTTGTAACAGCATTTTTTTCTCCTACCAAGCATTAAAACTTGGAAAACGAATAGGATAATACCATGACAATCTGCCACTTCAAACATCAAGATTTCATTCGAGTACGAATCGAGTTAAATAACAGTTCTAGATTCAGTGGTAATGAGTTATGCTCATACCAATGGCATGTCGAACATTGTGCTAAGGGAGCTTTGTTCTGGCGACAGTCCGATCTGACAAGTAAGCGCTAACTATACCGTTCTGTGCACTTATAGAATGCACTTTAAGAGGTTAGAGCCAATGAAAATGGATGCGCTTTGGCAAATGACGCATTTAAAAGATTTAACGAAAGATCGAGATCGCTTTTGTCATGTGTTAACTTGGCATTGAACATTGACTGGCAAAAGTTTCTTATGGTCATCAATTTCATCATCAAAATTTCACATGGATTAAATCACGACTAATGCGCCTCATATTGAATGCATAATAATCTTAAGATTATAGTTTCCTTTTTTAAAAGGCTTTGAACAATTTGTATTCAAAAGCTTCTTAGATACAGACTACCAGCCTAGATTGCGTGCTTTAAGCAATTTTAACATACATACATAACCTCACGCCTGTATTCCCTGAAAGGATAGACAGAGTCGCATTTCTGCACCCACATTCACAGTAATTTTAAGGACAATCTAATTACTGAAATAATTGATAACTATTAGACTACCTAATGCTAAGTATGTACCATGCGGTCCCAGGTCGGGCAAAGCGTTATTAGGTTTTTCCGTTAGGAAATTCTCAATAGCAGCCCGGTATCTTAAAATGTGCCCGAAAAACGGAAATTGCCTCGCTTCCTATTACGTGGGACTGATACATACTTGGCGAATTGAGTGTGCGGAAATGCACCCCTGCCTACCTATTCGGGGAATACAGGCGTGAGGTTATGCATGCATTTTTGATTTACAATTTGTTTCAATAGCTACCCACGCTCGTAGACAAAAGGGGTACATTAAAATTTTTGAAATCTTTGAAAATATAATAAGGTTATGGTGACCTTGGTATCCGGTGAAAGATTATCACTACGAAATATTACCATCGCCTTGAGGTACGTTGTGAAGCTCTGCTCTGACGATAAGCTGTTATCAGTGAGCTGCCAAGGACGGCCAGTGCTATCTAAATGTAGCCCTGTGTCTTTATCTTTAAGTGACGAAGTTTCGAGTGAAATGCTTTGTAAAATAACCCAATTTTGGGATTAGCTCGAAAAATAAAATCCGAGGTCGCTTACAGAGGAGTATGTAAGCAATTGTTATTGGTCATTGAATTATATAGCAAATCAATTCTAGCAAAGAAAAGAACATGAAATTTTAAAAGAAACGATTTCTGTTATGACAGCAATATTCACATTATCAGCCCATATACATCCCACTGCTGGGCACGGGCCTTCTCTACAACTGAGAGGGATTAGGCATTAGTCCACCCACTGGCCCAGCGCGGGTTGGCGGACTACACACCTAAGAAATTCCTAAGAACTTTTAGGTGTGCAGGTTTCATCACGATGTTTTTCTTCACCGTTAAATTACGTGATAATTCTTTGTGAATACACACATAACTTCGAAAAGTTAGAGGTGTGTGCCTGGGGTTTGAACCCGGTACCGTCGAGATTCTCGACCGCGTGCCCAACCCTCGAGCCCATTACGAATTATAACAACAATATAAATAACAATTAATTGAAATTGTGATATCTAAATTTATCATCCATTTTATGCCCTACTACTGGGCGCGAGTTAAGTCTGACTATTAAGTCTTAGTCCACTAGACTGACCGAGTGTTAGCCAACTACATACACCTATGAAATTCCTCGTAAATTACTTTGTGTTGTAAAGTATTAAATATTCTGAAATATTGAATATCGTCTCATAGAACTTCTAGTGAAATCTGTTCGAATGGTTAAATTTTTTGTAACCTCCATTTTGCACGGGTGAAGAATCGGATTCATTACAAATTCTTATCACAGAAAGAGCAAACTACAAAAATAATTCCTCAATTTCATACCAAAGTTAAAGCAATCATTTTACTTTCTCCAGGCGTCAAACGGAACGTAACAGTTACGTAATAAAACTCAATTGGTATAAGTATTATTGATCGCCCTTGAAACGTATTCGACCTTGCCACAGTTTCGACCGGTCTGTGGGTTGCGCGTGAGTTTCGTGGGACGTATTCAGTTTATTGTTTTGGGCGATAGACCTTTTTATGCGAAAAAGGGTTAAAAATAATATCTATTATCCATATTTTTCTATTAAACGCAATATGTTACAAAGGCTAATTAACCACACAATGGTTTTATAGAAATAAATGGTAAATGTTGCTGTTCACTCAGATAATTCTAGACTCATTAGAATTACAAAATTAGAAATTACTGTGTCACTAATAACATCCTTTATAGTTATAGAATCTGTTTTAAATATATTGAGAACATTAGAAATGTCAAGTCTTAAAAATATCGGGATGTTAAAGTTAAACGTTGATTAATTTCAAGGCTATATTCTCTATTTCTCTACGAGATGTTTAAAACGAAATTTGTAAAATATATTTAGTAGAAACGATACTCTGGTAGATTAAAAAGGTTTTATGTAAAGAGTACATATGCAGTAATAATAAACGAGGAATAAAGCTTTGAACAAGCTGCTTTTATAGGTCACTCTTCAAATTTTCAGGGTAGGTATGCTTATATATGATTGACGATAATGTATAACATACATTCATTAGATCATTAATATATATAACATAGTGTTCCAGCGGGGAACGACATCGTTATCACTCACTATGTAGGTTAGTTTCACGCGATAATGTTTATTCATAAAATAAATTTAATTAATTCGAGGAAAACACTATTTTTCAACGCTATCAGTCGCGCGTTTCAACCGTTCAGCGAAGTATTCCATGGCATAAAATCACAAAAATAATGATCATAGTCACTTAGCTTATCGCAGTGAGTAATTAGCTAACTCAGGAACTCATCGTGATATCTAAAAACTGCCTCGTGGTCTCGCGGTACATGTATGTGCCGTGCGATCTAGAGGTCCTGGGTTCGATTCCCGGGTCGAGCAAAGTGTTATTGGGTTTTTCCATTAGGAAACTCACAATAGCAGCACGGAGTCTGGACATGTGCCCGAAAAACGGCAATAGGCTCGCCCCCTATTACGTGGGACTGATACATACCTGGCGAAATGTGGGTGTAGAAACGCACCTCTGCCTACCCCATCAGTGAATACAGGCGTGAGTTTATGTATGTAAGTAAATAGAACTCTAATAAAAAATAAGCGTACAGCAGAGGTAGTTGACAAGTATTAAAGAGTAATATTCGCTTAAGGAATAAACAATTACTCAAATGTGTCTACTTCATGGTGTTCCAACACATTTTTGTGTATTGCGAAGTTTCGGGTTTGATTATCGGGTCGAATAAAGTGTCTGGAGGTTTTTCAAGGGAATTCTCAGATTCCGGAGACTGGCTATAATGAAAAATGGCAATAGGCTCGTCGCTTTTAAAAAAACGCTTACTTTGGAAGGTAAAAACGTGGATACATGTATAATATCATCATATCACTATTATCTCCATAAACAATTCTTAGGCCTGAAACCCCTATCAGTGGTTGAGGAGGCCCGTGTCTAGCAGAGGGCCATATGGGCTGATGATAAATCAATTTTTACTACGAGATCAGTTTAATCGTTTAGACCACCGACGAAATTCTAAATACGCGCCTTGCAAGCCAGTTTCAGGTGTTTTTTACTTGTTCTACTTTAGAGAGAGCGTGAAAAAATGTCTCAGGCGAGTGTCAAACCGGTGTATGGGCGTTGAACTTACGTAGTTTTGTAAGTTTAACATTCCGTTCGCGATATTGGAATGAATAAAAAAATTATATACCCAACAGTCACATACATAGTTCTGATCCCACATTAAGACATAAGTCTTGTGTCGTGGGTATCAAAAATTACACATCTCACAAACGCCTAAGCCCGAAAGTAATATTTGTGGATCATTGATCAAATATTGGCCTCGTTGCGGGGATCGAACCCGCGGTCTCTCGTTACACAAATTAGCGTTAGCCAACTGCGACACGAAGGCTGTTAAATTTCATTATGATGTAATTTACTGAGCATCTGATTGCTTCTTGTGGAAAAAATAAGTCGATGTATAAATAGATTGCATCAAAATAAATCCTAAACATAACATGCTGCTGAGATTCTCGGGGGTTTGACTCCTGGCACCAAAATTTTCTATTCATTATCTTTGCTCATTAAACACAGAAATATTCAGGAAACCTCCCTTAGAATTCATCACGATTTTCGCGAGTATGTGAGGTATATACCTCATTAGCTTTATATGTCGCCTTTGACCTGTGCCCAAAAGTGGGACTCATATCCGAGAGGCATTAAGCAGTTAAATCTCTCCTATGTAAAATAATAGCAGCCCTTCAAATACAAAATATGCGTTAATAATTCTCTTGCAATTCAAAGTTATGCTAATACGATCTGTTATCAGGCGCAAGGAATTCCTTTGATACAATCTTTGTGAGTGTTGGAGCGTCGTTGCAGGGATTTTGCAAGATATTTAGAATATTTTAGGCAATTTCATCTTCTAATAGTTGGCTTTCAACTAGTTGTTGATCCACGTATTGCCTCGGCGAGATATTAAAAAAAAAAGCTATGTCCTGTCCCAATGTTCCATCTATGTTTTGAGTTTTTGAGTTTCATCGCATTAAAAATAATATATAATGTTATCTCTGCGACATACGTAAAAATCATATTATTTAAGGTCATATTTCTTTTGAAATCCCGACAAATTGATTTTCCGTTTTTATTTCAATAAATATATATCCATATTAGCTTGTAATATCGTTTTCCTTTACGTTCATGTGGGCGGAAATTACATTCCACAGTCAACCTTATTATTATTGAAATAAAGCTTATACGATAACGCAAATTTGATTGCGTGTTACGTAGAATTGTGTTTTCCTCTTTGTTCAATGCGGAATATTATTTCATGCAACAGGTTTATTTTAAAATTTTGATTTTATTCTGGAATTAATAAAATACTTGTCATTCATTCATCATCAGCCCAAATACGTCCCACTGCTGGGCACGGGCCTCCTCTACGACTGAGAGGGTTTAGGCCTTAGTCCACCACGCTAGCCTAGTGCGGGTTGGCGGACTACACATCTAAGAAATTCCTAAGAACTTCTTAGGTGTGCAGGTTTTATCACAATGTTTTCCTTCACCGTTAAAGCAAGTGATAATTCATTGTGAATAACCACATAACTTCGAAAAGTCAGAGGTGTGCGCCTGGGGTTTGAACCTGCGACCGTCGAAATTCTCGACCGCGTGCCTTAACCTCGAGGCCAAAAATACTTGTACCTTTAATTTCTCATCCTACATCTCCATACTAGGTTGCCTGTAAGAGATCGCCTTGCGCGATAAGGCCGCCTATTGTACTTGTTTAGTTTACTCCTTGCATTATGTGTACAATAAAGTTTAAATAAATAAATAAAATAGTTAAAATTAAAATAACGATTATTGAAGTAGACTTTAAAAAGTACTTTTGAAAGTTCAATTTTTTTTTAATGATTTTTCATTAAAATGATTACCGTTGAAGGTATTTATGCATTTTTAGAGGGGACTAAAGATTAATACATTCTTTCAAGTAGGACATTCTCGTTCCTTACGTTGGATCATGAGATTTCGGATTCAATTTCCGGGTTGGGGAAAATGCTTTTTTTTCCGTAAGGAAATTAATCGGAGTAGCGCGAAGCGAAGTGAACTTACAGTGACATGTATTTTGTATATATGTATGTGTATTATTTTTATGTATTTTGTTCATAATATTGTGATAAAATTTAGACATCTGCCTCATCTTATCTCTGCATCACCCTAGGTTCAGCTGTAAGAGAATGCCTCAGGAATTAAGTCCACCTATATAAACTTGTATAAAGTGTGAAAAAAAAAACTTACTAACGTAGAAGAGAGACACAGCATGGGCAAAAACGGAGTAATTACCTGAAACAACAATTAAAAATTAAGGTATCATAAATTCATACAAACTTTACGAAATTTCATATCAACTCGGTTTTCAATCACCGAATAACAACAACATAGAATAATGTAAAGTTATTTTTTGTAATCATTCAAAGTGTGTGTTTCACTAATACGGCTTATCCTATACATTTTATGTAGCGCTTTACATGAACCTTTAACCCTTCCGTAATCAAATTACTATGAGTGTTGTCTGCCGAGCGAAATAAAGCCCCGAATATATAAAATCAAATTAAGGGCAAGTGGGGGCAATGATTTTTAACCCTCGTTGCCTTAGCACAGAAATGGCCTAAACCGTACATGTAGTTTCTCGTTAGTGTGCACAGTTTATTGGCAATAAATGCACGAGGCCACTTAAAGGAGGAGGTCGAGACGAAGGATACAGACGGGTTTATGTGACGGGAGGGAGCGAGCGGCAATTTTTTTATAAATAAGTCTGTTCAAAACGGTTCACGAATTTAATAGATCTTTAGGGATTAAAAATATTCTCCTTTCCTCCCTCCAACCTTCAGGGATATTCTTTCTCAGTACAAAATAACTTAGCTATCTATGGTGGCCGCCCAATGGATTGGGGCCGTAAGAATTCCTGAAGTCTGCACTTGACAGACAGACTATGTGGCGACTAACAGGGGTAATCTGGGGTCATGGAGTGGCTAGGCGTAATTTCGGCCTCCCTTAAGGTACCTAAGAGGTGCTTAAGGCGCTTTTCTCATTTAAAAAAAAAATCAATAGTTACGCCAATTTTAGTACACATTCTACAATCAGAATCGCTAGAAAATTAAAAACGTATGATATTGACACAACGGATAGGTACGTATAGGTAGGAAGTTATGTGTGTATTCGCAAAGAATTATCACGTACTTTAACCGTGAAGGAAAACATCGTGATATTACACACCTAAAAGTTCTCAGGAATTTCTTAGGTGTGTAGTCCGCCAACCCGCACTAGGCCAGCGTGGTGGACTAAGGCCTAAACCCTCTCAGTTGTAGAGGAGGCCGGTGCCCAGCAGTGGGACGTATATGGGCTGATGATGATGATGAATGATCAGATCACAATTGAAATATTTATTAGCGATTTGAGTACGACTTTGTCAAAACGTTTCCAGCAACTGGATTGAACCACAAAATCTAGATTCAACCCTATGACTCTCAGAACAAGATAGTGTATTGCCCTGAATTTTCTCATGTCTTACGCCACGCAATACCAATAAATTAGTGCAACTACCCCCGGCCGGCACTTAAATGGACTTACGGTTATTGTCCGCTCCAACCGTTCCATCGCTATTCCAGCTTTTTGATATGAAATGTGGTTCGCAACAGCCATAGCTCAGATCTGGGTATTTCGGATCAAATCCACTAACATACATTCGCCTTAGGTTATTGGTTGCCTTTCAGTGAAAAATCTATGGTTTGATGTGATTGATGGATTGATAAATTTATCGGTGTTACAGTTGTCATGTATCGTTATTTTGTTTAGAAGCCAAGGAGAATGTAACCTCATGGCTTATCGTGGTCTAAGTGCGATATTGTCAACCAGCATTGTCATATGTGTTTAAATTGACTGAACTTCTCCATGAAGTACTATACACATTAATCTCTTTTACATACATACATACATAACCTCACGCCTGTATTCCCCGAAGCGGTTGGCAGAGGTGCATTTCTGCACCCACATTTCGCCAGTATGTATCAGTCCCACGTAATAGGGGGCGAGCCTATTGCCGTTTTTCGGGAACGTTTCCAGACTCCGTGCTGCTACTGAAAATTTCCTAATGGAAAAACCCAATAACACTTTGCTCGAGCCGGGAATCGAACCCAGGACCTCTAGATCGCACGGCACATACTTCTGCCGCGAGACCACGAGGCAGTGTAATCTCTTTTACCATTTAGATAATAGAGAGTTAAAAAAAGATTTTTTTGCAGAATTATTTTCAGATGCGTTGGTTACAATCGAGTAGCTATATGAGAATGATAGGACACAGTTGCTTCTATTAAAGCATTTTTCTTGTTTAGTTTGCCAGTGACATCATGCGAAAACGTAATGTATTAAATGAAATATTCTGTAAACAGCACTCTCTATAGAAACCTAAAGCAGTTCCATCCGAGACTATCGTTCTTAAATCGCTTTTACAACCTAAACTACGAACCATTTAGGGAGTTGTAAGTAGACTGTAGTCTACTCCCTCGTGTACGAGAGCGCAACAAGCATAATGGCACAGTTAAAACGTTTTAGTCAACTTCCTACCTTTCAGCTGACGATGTAAATAGAAAAACCTTGAGTCTCTGAACTTCTTAAGAACGATCATCATACAGCACTTCACACTTGTTTCAATAACTTGATACTCGAACTTAATCTAAGTAATGGTAAAAAATATGTATGTACCTTCTTCATATTATCTATTCTTCATCTTACCCAAAGATTGGCAGTTAGAAAATGCTTCAGGCATTAAATTCTCCTTTATTTATTGTAAATTAAAACTGTGAATAAATTTATTAAAGGCATTAACAAGTACATACCAAGACAATTGTCGGAATTACAGTTTCTCTATTAGTTGTAAGTGTAACACACACATTTAGGGATCAGATGGGTTACAAACAGGCGGACATATTTATGTTTGTTGGTGAGAAATATTTCACTGATCACTTTGTTACTTAAATAATATTCGTCCAAACACAAAAGAAATATTCAAAATATTTAAACTATCGCTCTATTTACAAAACTATGCTAATTTAAAACCAGAAATAAATAGACTTTTAATAATTTTAACTAAAAAAAATTAATATTAAATTCCGAATTTCAGAGTGAATATTCATTAAAATTAACTACTCAATTTTGATGTATATTTATGATTATTAAAAAACATCACACAAAAATTAATCGTCAGCCAATCTTGAAGCTTGATGAATCGTTCTTTTTATCCTCACGTGATAAAGCATTATAGAACAGTTCAATCAATCATTCATCCGTTTAGACGTCCATGCCTACCTGTTTAAGCACCCACCTTCTACCCAACTCCCCCTCCCCGTCTCCCTTTCACCGCCTCCCTAGCTTTTTTATTCGTGCTTCACCCATCCGCTCATTTCCTGGTTGCGATTGTCTTCTTTCAATTGGCGTGCTCGCAGCCAGTTTAACTGTTGGAGTCTTTTTCGCAAAAACACTTTTAGACTTTAAAGAATTTCTGACGAATCTTTAAGAGGGCTTTGAGAATGAAATTTAAATTACAAGAGAAGTGCCAAGGCGGTTATGGCCGGACATTTTTAAAATGAGAGAACGATTTTTTTTGTCATGTCGACAATTTATTTGTTGCTTGTATGTATATAATACTAGCTTTTGCCCGCGACTCAGTCCGCGTAGACTACAGAGTTGGGTTCAGAAAGAAAATAAGTTGTAGTCTATTTTACTCCACAGTGTCCCATTTATGTCCATATCAAAAATCGTTTACCTACATCGGTCAAATGATGGCGTGAAAGCATAAGCTTTCACCCCTATTTTTATTTTACCCCCTAAAAAGGTACATTTTTTTACAAACTTTTAATGTCATATTTATTTATATCTAATCAACAGCCTAAAAAATAAGTTTCAAGCTTCTAGCTTTAAAAATGACGATACTTCCATACAACCTTTCATCCCCTCTTTCAACCCCTTTAAACCCCTTTTCCGGGATAAAAAGTAACCTATGTCCTTTCTCAAGATCTAAACTATCTATGTACCAAATTTCATTTAAATCGGTTCAGTAGTTTTAGCAGGAAAGCGAGACAGACAGACAGACAGAGTTACTTTCGCATTTATAATATTAGTATGGATAGGCTATGTACGAAAATAACTCTTTGTTTTTCAAATCCTCCTTTATATAAGTTAAGTTCTTTGCGGGATCATGACAAATTAGGTTCCCTTAGATTCACTGAGCTTCAGTGCTCGGCGCCAATACTGTGGGTGCCCCTGTTGATCCTGGAGCACAGGAGTTACAGTGGCGGGTGTGTGGTGGGATAGGGCACAAATATGTACGAAAATAAATAATGTAATTCAATTGTTGACAGATACAAGACAGCTGTTTTGCAGGCATACTTCTTGTATTACCGCAGAATATTTTTAAAGGCCCTGAAATAAGAAGCCAAAGACGGAAGTATTATATGAAGAGAAATCTCCCTCGTTGCTTACGTTATTTGTTTCCTCAAAAGCCGTACTCGTAATTCAAAAAACTATAGTAAAGAGCCCAAAAGCAAGGACTGGTCGAGCTGATATCCCTTTTAAAATCCTCTTTCTACATAAACTAGGTAAGTGAAGTTTCCTCTAATGATGAAACTTCAAAAACATACATAAGACTAAGTACTACAAAGATTTTGATCTTTATAAAAACAAAAATCTGGTTTTACTAAGACTTATTCTTCGGTATATGAAGTATATGTTTAAATTTATGTAAACCAAAGAATAGATAAATCTTCTGTCTGCATTGTCATTCCCTTTATGAAATATTATTAAATCTAATATTGGCTCATTAGTTGCAGATTTTATAAAGATAAATTTAAATCAAGGCTTCTAGAAAACTTCCGCCTTAAATAAGAAAGGTTTTGTAAAGAAATCATTAATGCCCAAAGAGTTATGAAAGCAATTAATTCTGCTTAAGACCCCGGTATAAACTTAGTTATTCATCGCAAAATTAATGAGTTTTTTAGTGGGCACCGTTCTCGGTATTATACGTAAGGTAATTTCGACTCGAGTTTTAATATTAATTTGCGTAAATTTTCAATATCGTCTTTAATAAAGTTAAATACGTTCTGTGATTGGTTTTACGTGGCGTGCGTACGCTATGATCCTTTAGGTTTCACTTACTTCATATACTACGCAACCCAGTAAACAAAATAAATATCATCATCATCATCAGCCCATATATGTACGTCCCTCTATTGGGTACGGGCCTCCGATACAGCTGAGAAGGGGTAGGCTATAGTCCACCACTCTGGCCTAGTGCGGGCTGGCAGACTAGACACCTAAGAAATTCCTAGAATTTTCGGAGCGCAGGTGATCTTACGATAACCAAATACTATACAATGTTTTTTTATACCTCTTATACCTCTACCCTTTATATTATACCTCGTGCAAGTTCTATACTCTTATAGTTAAAGAGCGCTAGCTTGGTATAGTCAGGGATGATGTAAGAATATTCTTGAAAAGGAAAAGGCAGAACAAAGGCAAAGTGGACTATGACTCACATACACACGCACTCACGCCTGTATTTTTCGAAGGGGTAGGCAGAGGTGCATTTCTACACCCACATTTTGCCACGTATCAGTCCACGTAATAGAGGCCGAGCCTATTGCCATTTTTCGGGTACCTACTCCGGGATGCTAATAAGACTATCCTTATGAAAGAACGCTTTTACACTTTGCCCAACGCGGGAATGAACAACAAAAAGATTACTACAAATACAATGTAGCTAAAAAAAACAAAGAAATTATACGTGTCGAGTTCAAACAATCCAACAACAATGCAGAATTTCGTTCTGTTTACAAACAAATGACACGCATTTATACAAAAGGGGGTTAACATAAAATAAATTCACGACAACAACTCAGCATTCCAATATACCAGATCCCACAATACGGCCGTTTAGATATTCATTATTCACCGCTCATTTTTATCTTAAACAGAAACTAAGAGCTTCCACTTTGAATTTAAAATAATGTTGAGTGTTTCGTAAACGTTGCCGCTAAAAAGGGGACGCGACGTGGCAGAATGCAGTGTATTATGGAAGACAAAAGGCGAGAGAAAAAAGCATGACTCGCGGAAAGAGGGAATTGAAACCGAATTTCCCGTAAAGGCTGAGAAAAAAAACCTCAAACGCAAGCGCTAAACAGGCTCTCAGTCCGCGGAACGTACAAAATTGAAATAACCTTTTCGACTACGAGTAGTATTACCTTTTGACTTCTCTATTCGACCATGTTTAAAAGTTCGCTTTTTAATTCGGACTGCCAGTGACTTTTTGGAGTTTTTTATTTGCTAGTATTAAATAGTTTGCGCTTTTAGTTCTATTTTCGAGTGGAAAACTTTCTTTCTGGTTGACTCATCTTTTTTATCTGCATAGGGTTATTGTTTTCCAAATGTTCCTCAGTAAAGTGTGACATGGAATCTGGATATGTGCCCAAAAAAGCTGGTAACCACTAGATCAGATCAGCATAATTTTATAAAATCTTTAAAAATGTAACATTTTGCCAGAATTCACTAAAAACAAATTTAAATATTAGTCACGAAACAAATGTTTGTAAATCGTAAATTTTGTTGATTTCAAATCCCACGTTTTTCAACACCCTTTTAACCAACCAACCAACAGTTACGGCTTTTAGCAGACTAATTAACCCCTAGATTATCATGACACATTGCTAAATATTTGATCAATTCACACAAAATAATTAATTACTATAATTATTGGCAAACATTACTCATCAACCGAATGCAGTTTAATAGATTGATCATTTATTAATGGTATGTCAACTATCAAACAGCTCTGCGCTGTAATTTTCAATGAATATTTCAGTAAAGTGTAACGAGTTACTGGGAAAATATAACCTATTCCAATAAAAGAATGAAATAATTATGGGAGAAACGAAATACAAAATATTTTTCTTGGCAATGGTGGTAAATTGGTGGAAATAAAATATATTTTTATTTGATTAAATCAAAGTAATAAATATTAAAAATTTGGTGCATTAAGTAGTTCTCAGTAGAAGCACGGATTCTATAAATATGACCGCGTAATGAAAATTCGCATATTGCAATTGTGAAATATTGTATGTATATTAGTTACGTGAAACAAATATACAGCATACAATTGTTGAACCTTTTTTTCATTAAATAGGTAGAGATAGTTGCAACCTCTGGGATTGTTATAGCCTATTTTTTTTATGTAACAGTAATTAGAAAAATCTAAACGAAAGCGAGCGAAGTTCGCGCAAAAGTTAATGAGCACAGACCATCGACCTCTGACGTCAGCTTTTACTAAATGCCTATGATAATTCTTGTTAAGTTCCTTGGATTCCAAATTTGAAAACAGAAACTTTTTTAGTCTTTTGTTTCATTAAAATCACCCACGACAGAATTCTGTATCAAACTAAATCCTTATTGTAAATTGAAGACGAAAGAAAATCTTTTCAAAATTATCCCATTTTAAGAGGAAATTTAAACAAGTCGCTTCGAAATGGCAAGCACACTCGTCCGTTTCCAATAAAAAACAATGACCAAGACGGTACATTTTCGAGCCAATACGACGACGAAAAAATTTCAAACGTGGCTTTGTCTGGATAGGGTTTTGTGACGATCCCAAAGGGGTGTTGAACGTCAGTGAGTTGCAAGCTAAAACGAGCGTTTTAACCAGCTACATTTTTTGTTATTTGTCCCCGTCTGAAAACACGTATCGATTTTGCGCCACTCCCACCTTGTTTTTTGTAATTGAATTTTACTCCAATATCGGCAGTAAAGCTGTGCTGTCGGTACAAATTATTTGGACTATGGAGAATACTTCCAAAGTCTCTCTTTGTTTTTACGTTATAGTCGCATATTTGCGTTAGCGTTTGTTTTTCTACAACTACATTTTCCAAGCTATTGTGTCAGCCTTCATGGCGCAGTTGGTTCGCCACTAGCTGGTGAAACGAGAAGCCACCGGTTCGATGCCCGGTTCATGTCAAATGTTAATGTCATCATCATCATCAGCTCATATACGTCCCACTGCTGGGCACGGGCCTCCTCTACAACTGAGAGGATTTAGGCCTTAGTCCACCACGCTGGCCACAAATATTTATTTCGGGTCTGTATGTTTGCGAGACCGAAAAGTCTCTCGTTGTTTGTCATACCCACGACACAGATATTGATGTTGGATGGACTTGCTTATAATCATTTATTAAGTCAAAGTAATCATGAAAAAGAATATTTTAATTTAAAACGAAACTCCCCCGTAACCGCTGACGTAAAGCTGTTGATCTACGTGTTATTAATGTTTGAACATGAATATCCAAATTCATTTACAATTAACACTGAACATTTCTCGAGGGCAAAGCCGTATCAACTACATTCAAAGTCGAAACAATTAAAAGAGAAAAATTAACTTTCTGAAAGGGATTCGTGAAAAATAATGAAGGGTTGTGACGCAAAAAAACTTCTGCTGAGAAGCCTCAGCCGTAACGTTTCACAACTGTTTGTTTGGTTCAACAAGAGAAATTGTTTTATTTTAATATATTTTTTTTTGTATTTTGACTAAAACATTCTTAATCTACATTACATTACAAAACACTTTTTCCTTTTTTAATTTGTTTTATACATAGAAGATCTAAATAAGATTAGAAGGGAAATAGACAGCATTTTTATGGGGACGAGTGTCGCCGCTTGTCTGTCACCTATTCATTCTACTACGATTTCACTCGACCAATGATAAAAACTTCAAATAAAAATTATTATTGGTTATCACACATTTACAAAAGTCTCAATATTACACGGTACCCGAATTACAAAGCGGCTGTGTCAAACATATTTTATAAGTCTAATCGTAGGTTCGGCACGCTCGGCATTCTTACATTTCCTTTCTAGTCTTATTCAACTGTTCAGTGGTTTCATACATGTAAAATAACGAAAGAATTTAAAGCCTGACTGCCTCGTGGTCTCGCGGTACATGTATGTGCCGTGCGATCTAGAGGTCCTGGGTTCGATTCCCGGGTCGGGCAAAGTGTTATTTGGTTTTTCCATTAGGAAATCCTCAGTCACAGCACGGAGCCTGGAAATGTGCCCGAAAAACGGCAATAGGCTCGGCCCCTATTACGTGGGACTGATACATACCTGGCGAAATGTGGGTGCAGAAATGCACCTCTGCCTACCCCTTCGGGGAATACAGGCGTGAGTTTATGTATGTATGTATGTAATTTAAAGCGCACCTTTAGATTACATGCTCTTGCGAATATATTCTACTCTTTAGAAGTCCATAGTAGTTAAATCTAAACCTTCTGTATCGCCTAGTTTGGGGTTAAAAGAATTGCAGACGGCGAGAGAGCCGCAAACCAACATAAATAATTGTTGTCGAACAAGTTGAGGTTTTTCCTTAAGATTAATTTTAGGGAAACCTTTTATTCTTGTGATTAAAAACAACGGTTTGTTACTGTGACCTACGAACTCTTTGGCAAGTTGGAATTTTCACTTCCAATTACTCAACCTTAGGACTGTAATATACTTTTTGTTACATAGCTATAAATTTATAAGTTAACAGGAGATTCAAAAAAATATATTTGCTTATTTATTTATTACATAATAGCTATATAAATATACAGTTTTCAGATTTTCTATAAAAGCGTATTTTTTAATTTTTTAAACTATTATTAAATGAAACTTCTTTATCGACGTATGAGAGAAATTGGGCTTGACGCATACACTCCGAAAACAAAACAAAAAATCGCTAATCATGATCATCCTAGTAAAGATAACGGGTCAAACTATTTAAAATATTGAATTGTCATCGGTCCTTAATCAGTATGCCAAATTTCGAGTTAATCTGATGTTTTGAAGGGGGTGAAAATCATGTTCAAAGATTCCGTTACATACGTATGAAGCTAATATAAAGCGTATAAAATAATAGTTTAAAATAAATAAAAAATACGCTTTTAAAGAAAGTTCAACTAAAAAATGAAAAATAAATAATAGTTTAAAAAAACACGCTTTTATAGAAAATCCAACAAGTAAATGGAAAATAAATTTTAATTTAAAATATTGTAAAAAAATATATTTTGTTGTACAAAAAGCGTGGGGTGCATGATGACAGATATGAATAGAAGGATTATCATTTTGATGATATCTTAAAAAGCTTAATATCTTAATACGTATGAAGCTAATATAAAGCGTATAAAAACAACATCTGCAAAGGAATAAAACATCGTCAGCCGAATCCCAATAACGAATACACAAACAATATCAATTCAGATATCTCCACACCATTAATCCACATTACGTAAAGCCAGTACGTAATAAAGGCTATAAATAAGTAGAATGATTTTCGACGCCGACAAATTGCCAATAAGGTGATTCTGTTCCGAGTCGCTCAGCCGCTCCATCGCTTGTCACTCGCAGTGACGGCTTATTCTCACTCGCTACTGCCTTTGAATTTAATCGGACATGTTGCCACGAAGAATAACCAACAGAACAACACACCAATTTGTTTCAATTTTTTATCGACTCTTCATTTTGTTTTGTTTTTGGATTGTTAAATGTTGTTAAACGGCTTGTGGTCTAGCGGCGCAAGTATGTGCCGTGCGATCTAGACGTTCTGGGTTCGATTCCCGGGTCGGGCAGTGTTATTACGTTTGTTTGTTTGGAAATTGTTATTAGCAATACAGAGTCTAGAAATGTGTCCGAAAAAAGGCTCGCCCTCTTTTACGTGGGGCTTAAAATTGGCAATTGGCGAAACGTGGGTGCAAATATGTATATACCTCTGCCTTACCTTTCAAAGATACAGGCGTGAGTGTTTATGTACGAGTATGTTGTGTATACACTATACGGCTACCATTACTCAGACAAGAACATCACACTTGCTAAATAACCTTAGAAATTTTCACTCAAGTAACGAACAAAACTTCTTAAGAACTTGTTAATAAAACTTCGAGCGCTATTAGTTAATCAACATTAATTATTATTGAAAATCATAGTTTTTAGTTTTCACACAGAAAGAACGTAAAATTTTAAAGTAACTTTGCTTGCTTTTACATGCTATCAGCATCAGTCTGCTATTAGGTAATATTATTTAAGTACCAAACGTCTATATTGATTAGTTTTATAAATTATCACTCTTCTTAACGGTGTAGGAAACCATCGCGAGGAGACCTGCACACTTAAAAGTTCTGCTCAAGGAATATCTTAGGTTTGCCGCCAAACCGCACTTGGCCAGTGCGGTGGACTAAGGCTTTGTTCCTCTTATAAGTAGAGGAGGCACGTGCCCAACAGTGGATCAGTATATATAAATCAGAATTATTGAATATTTGACAGCCCCGTGGCGCAGTTAGCTAGATACCAGCTTGCGAAACGAGAGGCCGAGGGTTCGATCCCCGCACCGAGACAAATATTTGTGTGATCCACAAATATTTGTTTCGGGTCTGGGTGTTTGTGAGACCGAAGAGTCCCTTGCAGTTTCTGATACCCACGACACAAGACTAGTATCTTAGTGTGGGGTCAGAACTATGTATGTGACTGTTTTATGTATTTATTTATTTATTTGTTTATTTAAACACTCTTGTCATAACAAGAAAAATCTCCTATTTATAAGCTTCCTTTCTGTGATGTTATAGTTCTAAAAGCATCAAGATACTATTTTTGCATCATATGATTCAAGTTATTTGGAAATAAAATTAAATGCGATAAGACCGCCCTTTGTGGCACACTTAGTACATGAATTGAATTTGTAAGTAAAAATCCTTATACATTTTCTCCAAGTTCCAAGGTATCATCGGTGCATTTACTTCCTCAGTTCAACAGCTTAGTTTATAAACTTTTTCATTTAAAGCAAGCATTAATAAAGTTTAAACTCATTGCGATCTAAGAAAACCTTTATACTCTCTTGAAGTTACTAGAATCAATTATTTTTATATCGCTTTACTATTAAGGAATTGTAATGATTATGTGATGTTTCAATAATATTTCAAGCGAAATCCTCGTCTTTCCAGCCTTCGACATATGCCCGTACGTCTAAACGTTTTATGAAGTAATCATGTTTTCTCTTAACGCTTGCAGGTTTATTAAAAATATATATAATCAATTTAAGCGTCTCTTTGCGAAATGGTGTTATTCTTCTATGAATTTTAATAGAAGTGATTTTATATGTTTTTGAAGGTTATTATGTAAGTTTTAGTTTGCTGATTTTATAAGCATATACTCAGACATTTTAGTTCTTGATTAGAAACAACATGTAATCTGTCAAAAAGAAATATATCGTAGACGAAATGGGTACATAATTCACACGAGTACTTTGCTGCTGACGATAAAGAAGATTAGACTAACATTATGAACTATTGACATGTAGTAAAGTATTAAATTTAAAAACTCTTCTTTCACGTCAAATACATCGCAACTTGTTCATCGAAGTGTGTCTTTGAACTTTAATAACGTTTAAAGTCCACCAATACCATTTAATAGCCCATTGCGATCAAAAACACATCGATAACACCTGTGAAGTTGGCAACAAAGTTGTCTGTTCCCGATGTTCGTGTGTCACAGAAGTAAGATCGATGGAGGCTCGCTAAATTACGGGGCTACGAGTGTGGCTTGGGTTGCCATGAACATGGAAACAGGAACATTTTGCCGGCAATCTGGCCGAGGGATTATGTATATCACCGCGGATGCGGGAACATTAGCTGGCAAATTGAAAGACGGTAAATTTTCACTTGATTTATGAACTCGAGTTTGGTTGAGGGTTGCCAGTAATCTTCTAAGTCGGCCTGCTGAAGTATTAAACATAAGCTATGACTCGGGAAGTTCTGTGATGAGACTTGCTTTTTGAATACAAACAAATTTTAATATATTATTAATGCTAAAGTTAAGGGATGTTGAGGCATCGGTTTTAATAACATTAACTTACTAAAGTTTATTAAAGATTGAAGAAAATACCGTCCGCGAAACAATGGCAACACGACAAAGAAAATAGTGACACGAAAGAGTGTCACATATTTGATTTTTTCTGTGAAGATGTTAAGAATCTAATCATTAGGCCGAAATTATCATATCGGCTTATGAGGAATAATTGTACGGTACTTAACGTCAGTTACTATCAGAGTAATTTTTGAGTTCCAGTAAAAAATATATACAAGTAGGTACTTGATATGGTATATAAATACGGTATGCCTCTATCACACAATACAAAAAATAAATAAACATCAACACGACTCCACCGTAAATAAAATTCTTCCATAATGTTACTATCTCCATAAAAAAAACATTTAGTATGGTGCTGCATACTTACTTCTTTACCAGATCTTACATGTACATATACTACTGGGGTCGAGGGCACGAGGGGTCTTTTAGACGAGACGGGTTACTAAATACATACATAATCTCACGCCTGTATTCCCTGAAGAGGTAGGCAGAGGTACATTACTGCACCCACATTTTGCTATTTATATATCAGTCCCACGTAATAGGGGGTGAGCCTATTGCTGTTTTTTCGGGCACAATTCCTGACTCCGTGCTGTTACCGAGAATTTCCTAATGGAAAACCTAATAAAACTTTGCCCGACCCGGGATTCGAACCCGGGACCTCGTGATTGTTCGGCACATATTTGTACCGCGAGACCACGAGGCAGTCAGGTAGGGTTACTAACTATGGGTTAATAACTGCTTATTTTAATTCAAAACTAATTTTAAGAAGTATTTTAATTACTCGTTTTTAACAATTAAGAAATATTTATGTTGAGAATAGATAAATGGATTCAACAAGCAAAATAGTCAGAAATGTTTTAGATATGTTGCTTAAAGAAAATTTCGCTGTTTTTATTTTCATCTAAAGGGTTTTACGGTCTCATAAATTCATTATTTCGTTTGACACAGAAACCTCGTTCTCTCTGGGCTTTCATCACAATTTTCATATAATTTATTTGAAATATGAAACACTCTTTGTACACGATATTTATTTGGAACACCCCCACTTTGAACTTAATTACGATAAATAGCATTTTAGTCAACTAACCCTTGTTTTACAGTATTATACGGACCATTACAAGATAAAAATTAATTATAAACTAATTACACTGTACTTTTCATTGGCTTTAAATTTTGATATTTGACATTGTCTGGACTGAGAAGAAGTCGCCTGTAGAACTTTGTGTTGAATTTTAGTTAGTTTAAACTACAAACAACGAATTAACTTTCTGCCTCTAAAGCGTTCTTAAGGCATTCAAACTGTGAAAGTCAATTTGAAGATATTTTCATTGCATTTTATTTTGAGAGTATAATAAAGGACTATAATTTTGCAGAGGCTGATCCTCGCTTCGCTTTTTGTGAAATCAGATTTATGGATGTATTCACTATTCCTGTTGATAAAATACTAAACAACGCTGCAGAAACTAATATATTGAATGACTAAAACACCCAAAAAGTGTTTTTGTTCAAAAAAAAACATAGGTATGTACATCCATACATACACGCCGGTACGCCTAGCAGGGGAAGGCAGAGGTGGTCCACATTTCGCCAATTATATTTATAACTACCACAGCAAATCTTTTAAAGTAAAAATCCAATAACACATTGCGTGACCTGAACCAGGTATGGCACTCGAGTCCTCTAGATCGAGTGGGACACTTACATGCAAAATTAATGTCTCGAATTCAAGTGTTCAACAAACTCGATAATGTCAATGAACAATAGTCGAGAGCCTAAAACGGAACTATCGTTTCCTTCGCAGTTACAATATAATACTTAGCACACAATGGCACTTTGTTACAAAACACAGAAAGTACAGAAAGCTGACGTCGCAACGACAGCCTACGCGCATGCTAAATATATCTGCTGTACCCAGAATTTGATTGTATTACCAAGTTTTTAATCTAGATTATTTGTATGCAATACCAAAAGGAAATATTTATTAGATGGTACATGTAAACAATAAGAATATTCTACCATGACTTATGGTCGAATCATGGTCATTCTAGGAGATCCCTCTGTAAAATTATTATTAAATGTTAATCAAAAATTTGGTGGTGTTAGTTTGGCGGTGTGGAGTTTACAAATAGCCTGCGAATTAATTTATTTTAGATGAATTCTTTTCCGGAATATATTGTGAACCATTGCAGATTCACTTACTAGGACTTGTTAGCGTCTTTGTAGAGGAGCCTGCACGAATACGATGAAACTGCATAAGATCAGCGTAGCATAGCGATTTTAATGCTTCTTCTTGTGGATTTAAAACTCACCATGGGTTGAATATCAGAAGACAAATAAATAGAGACAATCTGCTCCCATATAGAATAAAGTTTACATCTTACTTCAATTATAATTAGCCCGTTGAATTGACCAACCCTTCTGGAGTCCTCGTGTTGTAAGAGGAAACCTGGCAAACCACCAAACCCTATCCATCTTGTTGGAGGAATTAATGTGGGAATAACTGGGAAACAAATGTCTGCCATGAATGCTTTCACCCGTGCCTTCAACTCTTGAATTATTGTACATTACGATTTAAGATCAACTTCTTTGGAACTTTGTCTGTAAATAACTACATACAGGTCGGTTATGATATCACTCTTCCCAAACTTATTAATACAAGATTTTTATTGAAGTACCAATGAAAATTTAAATGATACTGAGAATAAATCATCATCATCATCAGCCCAAATACGTCCCACTGCTGGGCACGGGCCTCCTCTACAACTGAGAGGGTTTAGGCCTTAGTCCACCACGCTGGCCTAGTGCGGGTTGGCGGACTACACACCTAAGAAATTTCTAAGAACTTTTTAGGTGTGCAGGTTTCATCACGATGTTTTCCTTCAACGTTAAAGTACGTGATAATTCATTGTGAATACACACATAACTTCGAAAAGTCAGAGGTGTGTGCCTGGGGTTTGAACCCGCGACCGTCGAAATTCTCGACCGCGTACCTAAACCTCAAGGCCATCACGACTTATTAACTATTCACACTACTGATTTATGATCCACTAAAGCTGACTACATTTCTCAGCCATTAGTAAAAGTTTATACGTGAAATTGCAAGTTAGCATATTCAACCTCGAGATAGAGGCCAACATCTCCACCGGTGCTCTCATCAAAAGTTCTAGTCCAGTTTTCTATTATGCAGCTCCGCGGACTTGCTCGTTGTAAATTTAGTTTTAATCCGTGAACAAAGATTCTCCGCTTTGTGTGAGTCTTTAAGAGGTTATTTAACATCGCTTTATTTCAGTTAATATAATTTTTATACAATTTTGCACAAAAAGCCAGCTTATTGAGAGGTATAAAATTAATTTTGTTGACATTTTAAAAACTGGAGCACTGGTTATGAAAATTTCGATGTTCATTTACCCAAATGGTGTCGTGATTCATTTATTTAATGTGAATCTATATTTATTATGGCTAAATTGAGCCTGACATCATTCAGTTTTAATAACTTTGCCACATAGTAATAAAACAAGTAAACCTACTACTAGCAATGTTGGGTATTCGTTTTAGCCTTAATGACTTTCCGAGTAAAACTATTGTCAAACAGTCAGACATAATCCTAAAACATATATACTCTTACACCTGTGTTTCCCAAAGGAGCAGGCAAAGGTACAACAGGCACCCACATGTCGCCAATTGTAATCTATTGCCGCTTTTCGGGTATAATTCCAGAGTCCGTGCTGCTACTGAGTATTTCCTGATAGAAAAACCCAATAATACTTTGTTAGACCCAGTAATAGAATATTTCTAAAATCCATAAGATATAATCCAAATAGCTGTGACAAGTTGACAAAAGCACCCAAGACTAATCTGTTAGGATTTTGAACAGGTTCAAGCAACCTGATGGGTTTAAAAAAGAAAACCTAGTTTTTACCTATTTCATCAATATTTTTTGAGAATATCTAGCGCATTACAGAACAGTGGTGAAGCCTTTAAAAATTGTAAAAAGCGAAATAAAACTATAGTAGAATCTTCGTTTCGTGAAAAACAAATTATTTTTGTAAAAGATAAAAATTAAAAACCTAAAACTTGGTTATTTGAATTTTTCATATACATATTGAGGCTATGTGGAAAAAGTGCAAATACAAAAAATGTAGATCTTTTTATTATCTACAACATTGCCATTTAACTTTTTTGCATAGGAATTGTAGTTTTGCCGGAAATCGAGATAAACCGTTTTTTCCCCTTTCCCAACCTCAGATCGCCCGTAATTTATTTTTCCTTTCATTTTTGTTATATTCTCTTCTTTTTTCAGTGCGTTTCATTGTACTATAATTTTATTTTGCTTCAAAGATTACCGACCCTGGTCTATTACAAGAGTATGAAGTCTCGGGTATAAGTAGTTGTTTGCTATCATTACTTTTCGTTAGATTGGGTTGAGGAACTGAGTACTAAACTCTTTCATTTCTTGAGCTTGTGACCTTCCTACTCTTATAGATACGGGGCATGTAATTAAAAATTGAGTCATACGACAACAACGCAAGATACGGACACATTTATTTTATTAATTTACCAGTTACAAATAACCTCAACAACGAAGTAAATGGCATCCGATTGATACCGGCGTCGCTGCTGGCCGACATAATATTTATTTTTGCTGATGAAATTAGAACCGAATCAATATATCGAAAACGTTAATGGCTGATCAGAAACAACATGCGGAGGCATCTGGACTTGCAAATGTTAGTTTTTTTTTTCTAATTTAAAATAGAGGTCACATTTTGTTATTCACTAGTATTATCAAGACATAATTAAAAAGTCGTGATGGCCTCGAGGTTTAGGCACGCGGTCGAGAATCTCGACGTTCGCGGGTTCAAACCCCAGGCACACACCTATGACTTTTCGAAGTTATGTGTGTATTCACAAAGAATATTCACGTACTTTAACGGTGAAGGAAAACATTGTGAGGAAACCTGCACACCTAAAAGTTCTTAGGAATTTCTTAGGTGTGTAGTCCGCCAACCCGCACTAGGCCAGCGTGCCTAAACCTAAACCTTCTCAGTTGTAGAGGAGGCAGGTGCCCAGCAGTGGGACGTATATGGGCTGATGGTGGTGATGGTAATCACGACGTAGTACACAGACCCACTCATTTGAAGAAATAAATGAAGAAAAAGATGTTTATTGCCAGAAAGTTGTACATGTATTATTGTATTGCCATATTCCGTGCTAGTACTGAAAAATTCCTAATAGATAACCTAATAACATCTTGCCTGACCTGAGAATCGAACGTGACACCATGAAATGGTCTGTCTTATACTGGTTCAAAATGACAACACCGCTCTTGATGGTAACATTGGTGTGGACCAGAGATTAGTGGTCACATTTAAATAAAATAAATTTATTCCTATACCAGGATGTATTAATAGCTGCGGTGATTACCTACACCGTGACATTTTAAAAAATCTCGACAAAAAAAATAGGTACTCCTCACAACCACATCCATTTAATGCCAATAATTAATTGTTAGGAAAACGTCAAAAAAAAAAAACGAGATTGTTTTTAACGCCGGTTTGTAATCACCGTCGCTATTACCTGCCTTAGTTTCCGATCACGGTTTGAATACACCCTATATATGAAAACAATTTCAATCAGTTTATCTTGATTCGGCGTCTCTTATACAATAGGATTAAAGTTGAACCTGCAGTTCAATACATTAAAGCAATATGTCCAAAAGGATTGTACACTATGTACCATACTTATATTATAAGAGTGAAAGTTTATTTGCATACCTGTTACTCTTTTTGACAGCCCCGTGGCGCAGTTGGCTAGACACCAGCTTGCGATTTCGTTTCGGTCCCCGCGCCGAAACAAATGTTTGTGTGGTATACAAATATTTGTTTCGGGTCTGGGTGTTTGTGAGACCGAAAAGTCTCTCGTAGTTTCTGATACCCACGACACAAGACTCGTATTTTAATGTGGGATCAGAACTATGTATTTGACTGTGGGTGTATTTATTTATTTCACGCAAAAACTACTGAATGCAAACACCCTGAATTAACTCGTAGGTTACTTTACATCCCGTAAAATTTAAAGTTTCCTTCGGGCCCACCACTACAATAAAACTGATTTCCACCACTGGTACGTAGCATTCTGAAGACTTCCAAGTATTTACGGTAAACAATAAACCAAGTACATCAGACTACTTCCGAGGTAGTTAACTCAAAACGTGACCGAAGGCAGGGTAATAACACTTTCCATCCCGTTTATTCCTTCAAGAAAACACGTAATGATGCTAAGTAGATGGAAACACTCACATTTGCGTTTATCTAAAGAGTTTCTCTGCAGGCGACAACGCAACATGGCGACGTGGCAACAAGCGTCATACATTGTGACAAAAAAGCAACAAAAGCCGGGAGAACCAAATAAGTAAGGAACTGTGATAAGCGAAAAGCCGACAACGAGCGCGCGTCCATGTTTTCTTGATTGGCGCAAGTGATGAGTGATAAGCGACGATGAGAAATAATCTAGTTCTAGACGGTATAAGACTATCTCATTGTTGCAATTACTTGGAAAATACATACATACATAACCTCACGCTTGTATTCTCCAAAGGGGTATTTTCTGCAGCCACATTTCCCCAATTATTTTTTTCATCCCACGTAAAAGGGGGCGAGGTTATTGCCATTTTCGGGCTCAGTTCCAGATACCGTGCTGCTGCTAAACACTTTGCCCGACAAGGGAATCGTAATGGGACGCCTAGATCGAACGGCACATACTTGTACCGCAAGAACGTGGGAACCTACGAGAATACAGACTTATTTAGTTGACAAAACCTGTCATTAGGCAAATAAAGCCACCGGCAAAAGATAATTATGCGTAAACACTTATACCTGTATTTCGAAAGAGGAGGGCATTTCTGACCCACATCTCATATTGAATCACTCTATTGATAATTTGCTAATGAAAAAAAAAAAAGAACACTTTGCCCAACCTGAGAATCGAACCCAGGACGAGTAGATCGCACGGAAGACGCTTGCACCGCTAGACAACAATGCAGGTAAATCTAGTAATAATATTTAAGGCAAAATAACCATAAATGTACTTACAACTTTATGCACCAAAACAATGTTAATATACGTAGCAATCTGATTACAAAAATGTAATAAAAAATTGTCTTTCTTTTTTACATTTACCTGTATTACTGTGAAGCAAAATTGTATTACTCTTGTAGTCACAGTAGGCTTAGTATCGTTACCTGCAACAAGAAAAAAAAAGCTCATTAGAACGTTATTATTGCCACTACAATGTAGCTACAAATGTAACTAATTTCTTCGTAAAATACATTATTATGGATATACGGGTACGATTCGATATAAAAGAATAATTCGATATAAACAGCCACAATAAAAACGTGAATTGAATACTTATTACACAAACACTCAAGCCCTAAATCAAAGATAAATTTCATTACCACAGAAAAATTTCCTCTCTCAAAATTCGCAAGTTGAGTTAAGAGTCCAACAGGAGGGAGTGCTATTGCCGTTGTTCGGACATATTCTAGCATTTGTTCTCTAGATTATACTTGTCTAGACCAAATGGGCAGTTAACAAATATTTTTTATATCAACATAAATCTCCAAGAATAAACGGAGATCAAGATTTATTAGGTTCTAACATGAATAATATCTGCAATATCAGCTTACTTATCTTGTGTAGTTGATAAGATCTAGTAATAAATTAAAGGCAACTTGATAGAAATCAATAGAATTCATAATGAATTACTATGAATTAGCATTCGTGTAGTGTCATGAAGTGTTCTATTGTCTGTCAACTAACTGAATTAACAAGGCCAAATCATTCAAACGGCATTAGGCTCCATTAGAACTATGTAAGAGAGGTAAGGGTTCGATACTATTTGGAGAGAAATGATTACCATAAACTCACGCCTGTATTCCCTGAAGGGGTA
This sequence comes from Hemaris fuciformis, assembly GCA_907164795.1. Lineage (NCBI taxonomy): Eukaryota > Metazoa > Arthropoda > Insecta > Lepidoptera > Sphingidae > Hemaris > Hemaris fuciformis. The sequence continues at coordinate 3,560,077 of OU015452.1, forward strand.
GGCAGAGATGCGTTTCGGCACCCACATTTCGCCAGGTATGTATCAGTCCCACGTAATAGGGGGCGAGCCTATTGCCGTTTTTAGGGCACATTTCCAGACTCCGTGCTGCTACTGAGAATTTCCTAATGGAAAAACCCAATAACACTTTACCCGACCCGGGAATCGAACCCAGGACCTCTAGATCGCACGGCACATACTTGTACCGCGAGACCACGAAATAAATGATTACCGAAGTAACATAGTACCTTTTTTATGTAGATTCTGATCACTTATGATAACATTTTTTTATCAAAAGTAGATTTAAGTAGTCTATGTCCTTACCCAAGGCCCCATATACCTTCAAACCAAAAATCACACAAATCGGCCAATGGCGGTACTTCCATATGAGCCCAAAAGTGTTACACGTTAACTGTGTAATGTCTAGTTTATAATTTATTGTGGGGTCAGGATATTCTCATTTACATGTCAAATTGCTTTTGTTAAATAAAGATTTAAAGCTTAAAGATTAATTATTCGGTATTTTATAAGTCAAAGTGGGCTTTTGGGCTTCTATGGAGGTACCGCCATTAATCGGCCCACTTTAAGCGTGAACACGTAACATACAAATTTTATTTTACTCAATAAGTATGTATATATTAAACAGCTGTAAGTTTATAACCTGGAGGTCGCACCATTGCGTTATAAGCGATTCGCGGAAGAGTGTTGATAACGCGTGTCCGTCGGCACACATGCCGTCTCATTCGCCTTTAGAACTTCTGCGAATTATTATAGCGTCATGTCTTTGTATATGAGACACTGAGATAATATTACTACAAAACCACTATGTACTACATAAACGTGTTAAAAAACGTGTTTGAACCCGAGACCTCGAGGCCATCACTACTTTAATTCAAACAGCGACGACCATTTTCATAGTTCAATATAACTTAACTACAGATGATTTATAAATAAAACTCAAAATATATCAAATAAGATAAAAATAAAGCGACATTTCTAAGAAACTTGATACGACATCTGTTCCGACATGACAACACTGAGTCAATTAATTTGAAGCTATAAATACATTTAAACAATGTTATCTTAATTGAAATCTGTTCTTACAATAAATATAAATAAAGTAGCGTTACTTTTTATCGTATTTTATAAGAATTAAATATAATATGAGTAAAATAATGTTAGGTTTCCGAGATATATTGTCCTTTCAATCGTTTTTTTATAATCAAATAAGGAATATGAAAAATAAAAGCAATAATTGACATACAAAAATATATTCACTCACCTGTATTCTCGAAAGCTAATAATTAAATTATTACACCCAACAGTTACATACATAGTTCTGACCCCAAACTAAGATACATGTCTTGTGTTGTGAGTATCGGAACCTACGAGAGAATTTACTTTGTGAATCACACAAACATTTGTCTCGGTGCGGGAATCGAACCCGCGTTTCACAAGTTGTTGACGAGCTAACTATCCTACGAAGCTATCAATATTGCTGCGAAATTGTAGGCGGATATGTATTGCATACAATTCGCTATCTGTTTTCAGTCGTAATAATATTTCTAAGACATTTCCAGACTTCGTGCAGCTATTAAGACTTTTATGAAAAAAAAATACTAAATCTAATAACACGCTCGACTCTGAAATCTAACCTGAGGACCTCTCGATCGCGTGGGAGATCGTACACCGCACATAATATGCCAACATACTACAATGCAGATTACTTAGTTACCGTGCTACTTGTAATAACTAAGGGCGCCTTATTATTATTAATTAAATTACAAGCCTTGATCTGATACCGGATCGGCCCTCAAAGGACACGCTCTCAAGGATACAATTTAGATCCATTTACATGAACTGAGTTTTACACCATCCGACACGACATTTTTTTCTTAGTTTGTCAGTTTTTGTTACATCAAGACATTTATTATTTTGTTTTCTTCCCCCGTGTCGAACTTAGTTAGGCGCCAACTCGTGAAGAAGTAGAAGTAAAGAAGAAGAGATTGCGAGTTCAATCAAGTGCCGCGATAAATGTTGTCTCACGCCGGTGTTCCCCAAAGGGGTAGGCAGGTGTGCATTTTTGCATCCACCTTGCACCAAGTATGTATCGGTCTCACGAAATAGGGAGCGAGTCAATTGCCGTTTTTCGGCAATATTTCTAGACTTGCAGCTACTAAGAACCTCCTGCTGAAATAACCCGATGTCACTTTCCCCGACCTGGGAATTGAACCCGTGGCCTGTAGACCGCACGGCATATACTTGTGTTCCCAGACCACGACCACTTTTAAATAACATCGTGTTACACGTAGGCAATAACGATTGAATCTTCTCTTACAAAAAACTCTCATAAAAATTAATTAACGAGATAGATTTCAAGATAAACTGAACAAATGCTTTATTATCAAAGTAAATATATTAATTTAATGTTACTCGTAATAAACATAGATTAAGTTTTATTATGATGATTTTATTATTATAATAAAATTCGTGGCAGCTTTATTGCCTGTATAACACTTGAGACAAGTATCTCGTATTTTATTGTAGTGATTTCAAATATTAATAAACCCGTACACACAGACACTTAACGCTTGTATCCCCAAACAGCAGAGGTGAATTTTTATACCTACGATTTTAAGGCATCCAATAACCCTTCGTCCGAACAGGTAATAGAAACAATAATAAATTATTAAATCGTTGATTTAATTTCTATATTAATAAGCTTACCACCAGGTTATGAGCGTTAAATAATGTTAATGGCAATGTTGTTGACCGACTCGATTGTCCCGCGGCTCTGGTTTTACGATTTAGAGATCCCGCTTTCTTTGCTTTTAAATTAATGCTTATATCAACAAATATATTTGAATAGAAGTTAAAGTACGCCATAAAAGAAATAGAAGACTCAAAAGTAGGGAATGGCTTAGGTATATTATAAATGGGAAAGTAAAGTTGTCTGTAAGTCTTTTACGTTTTCAAGCCTACATCATTGGATTAATTTGAATGTTTTTTGTCATGAAGATAGATTAAACATAACATATTTATGTTTATAAAATTGCCCCAAGCTAAGCGAGGCTCCACAGCAAAAATAGATAGAAATATAGAAAGCATATAAAACTTAACATATATTTATATGTAAGTTACATATAAATATTTGGACATTTTTTTTTTCTCAGCGTGTCAATGGTTGGCACGCCCTAAAACTATGAATATTTTGTGAAAAATCTTTACACGTTCGTAAATTGCAATGTACTTTCAGTCCAAAATTGGACAGAAACTCAATTAAGACCCGGAATTACAATCGGAAACACATTTCTAAAAAATCTTATCTATATACTACAAAAATCCTTTCCATTAAAACAACCTATTTATCACTAGCGAAGACACGGTAAACATAAAACTACTTATCCATACAATAAATCGTGTCGTTGATTGTAAATGAGCTGAAAGGAGATATTAACAGGAGATTAGAGCGAACGCTTTTTGGAGCTAAGTAGTGTTTAGCAACTGATCCAAGTCCATGATCCAATACACTTAGTAATCAGTGCCGAGGGACCGTTCCCTTTCAACTCGGTTCACTTTGGACAGATTACCGTAAATCTGCGAATAAACTATGTGGGGATAGTATTAAAGAATTTTCCGATGACAAAGCCTTGTTAAGAATCTATAATACAAGTAGCTTCTTATCTAATAAAGCTTATATCATAACACATTTTATAAATTACTTTTACGCATTTTTGTTATCATTATTTTATCGTTTTCATATCGTAATTATTACAAAAAAAATGTGGTACATATTTTGTGTATGATATATATTCATATTTTTATTTATTTATAGCATTATATACTTGACAGTATAAAAGCGGACTTAATGCCATAGGCATTCTCTGACATTCTACCTTTATTTGGGGAGTGTAGAGATGAACCGTGGTAGCTTTATTGTGATAGTGTTATTACATACACATACATATATACTACATACATATTATTATAATATTCAATGTTTAAATTATTATTGTATTTTAAATATATTTTACTATTCCTATTATGAAACTATATATTAGGTACTGTTTAAAGCATGAAGTTTTTATTTATAATTTTCACCTTCATCCAGAGCAATTCAGTGATAGATAAAAACGCTCTAATTTTATGATAAAATACTATTCAGAAAACTCAATTACTCGTAAACAATAAGTAACTAATAGTTTATTCGTAAAGCTAATTACTCTTTACTTAGTAATTACAAGGTGACCTTTTCACAATGAAAAGCCGAATAGAGTCAGCAAATAGTGTACAAATTGCTCCGAACGTTGAAAGCGGTACATTGGACTGGATACCTCATTCAGAATCGAATTGGTTCGTTGGGATCACACCTTAATCCCGACCCGGTTAGAGCATTTGAGTAAGTCAACTTCGTGTCGACATTCAAATCCAGCTTTCAGAATGACGGGGTTTTGTGACATTTTGGCACTGAGGTTGTTTAGTACGTATTTACTGTACTCGTATATAGTTTTAAGGACATGTATGTATCTTAAAAAAAAACTGGTGGTTTTAAGGATTCTAACTATGAAATATTAGATAATCATATAAATAATTATCAATTCCTCAATTAATTGATTGAACAAACTGAATCGGTTCCTGGCCTATCAATGAAGATGAATTAATCATCACCACTATCAGCCCATATACATACGTCCTACTGCTGGGCACGGGCCTCCTCTAACACCGGGAGGGTTAAGGCCTTAGTCCACCATGCTGGCCTAGTGCGGGTTGGCGGACTACAAACCTAAGAAATTCCTAAGAACTTATAGGTGTGCAGGTTTCCTTACGATGTTTTCCTTCACCGTTAAAGTACGTGATAATTCATTGTGAATGCACATATAACTTCGAAATATTAGAGGTATGTATGTGCCTGGGTTTTTGAACCCGCGACCGCCGAGATTCTGGACCGCGTGTCTAAACCTCGAGGCCATCACGAAGTAATGCGAGAAGGCAATAAGTGGATTTGCAAATTGTTTGTCTTCGCCAGCTTTTGTATGATTTGCAAGTTATGAACTCAATACTTGTGTACGCTTTTAATCTGTTAAAAGATTCGTTTGTTTACGTTTGGTATACTTTTGGTAAGATTTTTTTAAATCATCATCATCATCAGCCCATATACGTCCCACTGCTGGGCACGGGAATCCTCTACAACTGAGAGGGTTTAGACCTTAGTCCACCACGCTGGCCTAGTGCGGGTTGGCGGACTACACACCTAAAAAAATCCTAAGAACTTTTAGGTGTGCAGGTTTTATCACGATGTTTTAGTTCACCGTTAAAGCAAGTGATAATTCATAGTGAATACACACATAACTTCGAAAAGTCAGAGGTGTGTGCCTGGGGTTTGAACCTGCGACCGCCGAAATTCTCGACCGCGCGCCTAAACCTCGAGGCAATCACTGTTTTTTTAAATGTTATCAGAGAATTCGCGATTGGGGTAAATCGTCGCTTAGGAATAATGATAAAATAAAAATATAATATATATTTGATAGCCTCTGTAAGTCGGTGTTAACTGAAACCAGGAATATTAGGCTCGATTTTTCAAAAGTCTAAAAGTATTTTGGGTGATAACCAAATTTGTGAAGTAGGTAATTTTTTGTTAAGTCTTATTGTAATTTTGCGTAACTAAATTTTCAGTTATGTAGGTAATTTTCTGTTAAGTAAGTCTTATTGTAGTTTTGCGCGTATCAATGGCGTTATGCGAAAACTGTTTTTGCTTTTTTATATTCAATAAATAATACAAACCGCGCTCTTTATGTATTTGGATCAAATATAAAAACAAGGTGAATCTACTGTACCGTATCTTTGACTTTGAGTTAGATTTGATGGTTCAACTATACACAAATAAATAAACATGCAACCAAAGCATACATAGTTCTGACCCCACAATAACATATAAGTCTCGTGTCGTCAGTGTCAGAAACTACGTTAGACTTTTCGGTCTCACAAAAACCCAGACCCGAAACAAATATTTGTGGATTAAACAAACGCAGTGATGGTCTGGAGGTTTAGGCGCGCGGTAGAGAATTTCGGCGGCCACAGGTTCAAACCCCAGGCACACACCTCTGACTTTTCGAAGTTATGTGTGTATTCACAATGAATTATCACTTGCTTTAACGGTGAAGGAAAACATCGTGATTAAACCTGCACACCTAAAAGTTCTTAGGAATTTCTTAGGTGTGTAGTCCGCCAGCCCGCACTAGGCCAGCGTGGTGGACTAAGGTCGAAACCCTCTCAGTTGTAGAGGAGGCCCGTGCCCAGCAGTGGGACGTATTTGGGCTGATGATGATAAAATATACGTTTGTCCCGGTGCGGGGATTGAAATCGCGGCCTCTCATTACGCAAGCTGGTGTCTAGCCAACTTGACGTGGCTAACTACATTTTAGATTGCTGTAAAACCGCATGCATAAGATAATCTTAAATAAAATTCATTACAGAAGATTAGAAAGTAATATTAAATGGAGAGAAGTCTCGTTACGCTTCATAACCCTTGATAGACGCAAAAAGACTTAAATAAACTCAACAAAACTGGAAATACAGGTGTTCAATTGTCCGATAAATTAAATCACTTTCAATGATACTTTCATTCTTTGGGTCTCAGACTGTAACACAACTAGAAAATATACTCGTGAAACATAGGATAGCTTGTATGTATAATATTGAATCTGTTTAGTCATCAATCCATCCATCAGCCTAAGGAGGTCCACTGCTGGACATAGGTCTCCCCTAATGACTTCCACAGGGACCTGTTGGAAGCAGCCTGCATCCAGCGACGTCCCGCGACCTTTACTAGGTCGTCCGACATCTTGTCGGAGGACGTCCCACGCTGCGCTTTCCGGTAGGTGGCCTCCACTCGAGAACTTTTTGGCCACATCGGCCATCAGTTCTCCGCGCTATGTGCGAATATGTTTAGGTTTACTGTTTACTAGTAAAATGTACAAAAAAACGCTTACAAAAAATGTTTTGTAGAAAAATCTACAAAAAGGCCCTAAAACACGAAAACAGAAAAATATTTTTAAGATTGCAAAATAAGACTTATTTGTACGCAAAATGTTTTTAGTCTATCTGCACTGTTCGGTATTGTCCCATGAGGGTTTCCCTCTGCTACAAATTATTCCTTTTACACTTTTCGTTTTATTCATCTTCTTCATTCAATTTTCGCTCAACGTTTCAACATTTCTGACTCAAAATAAGATTTTTGTATTATTTCTCAGTAATATCCAATTTCGCTTTAATACACAATTCTATGTAAATTGATATTATTTCTACCTGTGCGAATTTTACATTTACAATTCCGTAAGTTCAATGTCCCACTGCTGGGCACGGGCCTCCTCTACAGCTGAGAGGGTTTAGGCCTTAGTTCACCACGCTGGCCCAGTGCGGGTTGGAGTTGGGTTGGCCCAGCAGTGGGACGTATATGGGCTAATGATGATGATGATGATGAAGTTCAATGTCAGAAAAAGCAAAAATGTTAATCTATAATGCGTTGAGATAATGAAATCACGACACCTAACATTCATATTTATAGTTCTGACTCCTCACGAAGGTACAAGTCTTGTGTCGTGGGTATCAACCACTACAGAAGACTTCACGGTCTCACAAACACCGAGACGCGAAACGAATAATTGTAGATTACATTAATATTTGTCTCGTCGGGGGATCGAACCGTCTCGTTTATGTTTTTTAGCCAACTGCACCACGAAGTCTGATAAAAATTTAATTATGACTATCAAACCTAGAGTATACGTTATATATACGTTATACTGTCTCGTGGTCTCGCGGTACAAGTATGTGCCGTGCGATCTAGAGGTCCTGGGTTCGATTCCCGGGTCGGGCAAAGTGTTATTGGGTTTTTCCATTAGGAAATTCTCGGTAACAGCACGGAGTCTGGAAATGTGCCCGAAAAACGGCAATAGGCTCGCCCCCTATTACGTGGGACTGATACATACTTGGCGAAATGTGGGTGCAGAAATGCACCTCTGCCTACCCCTTCGGGGAATACAGGCGTGAGTTTATGTACGTATGTATGTACGTTATAACATTTGGAGAGTGTCAATATCATTATCATGAAGCGCTGTATATATAATAAATAAAGAAAAAATCTTGACTATGTGAGCTATCTTGAAATCTGATTCGATATCGCAGAAAGCCCTCTCTATAACAAGGTCAGTGGCCTTGAGATATTCTGAAGCATTTAAACAAGAGCAAAAAAAACACAACATAAGTATGAACTAACATAATGATCAAGCGATCATCAAGCCTATAAGCATAGGTGCTGATCCAAGCGGCTTTTTAAAGCTTCTCAACTTCACATCGGCTTTTTGGAGGTGTCTATGTTAAGTAAGAGTACTGGTCTTGAGTTGTTAATCTATTAGCCGACGTCGAGGAGACACGCTCGCTCAAACCCCAGGCACACACCTCTGACTTCTCTCAACGGTGAGGGAAACCATCGGAAATCTGCACTGCTTTAAGTTTCTAAGTGGCGGACAACATATTTAAGATTATCCTCAGTACTAAATGTACTGAAAGTACTAAGTACTAAAAGTCATCATCATCATCATCATCAGCCCATATACGTCCCACTGCTGGGCACGGGCCTTCTCTACAACTGAGAGGGTTTAGGCCTTAGTCCACCACGCTGGCCTAGTGCTGGTTGGCGGACTACACACCTAAGAAATTCCTAAGAACTTTTAGGTGTGCAGGTTTTATCACGATGTTTTCCTTCACCGTTAAAGCAAGTGATAATTAATTGTGAATACACACATAACTTCGAAAAGTCAGAGGTGTGTGCATGGGGTTTGAACCTGCGACCGCCGAAATTCTCGACCGCGCACCTAAACCTCGAGGCCATCACCTGCTACTAAAAGTAGTGTCAGTATTCTTTCTCGCTGTTTCAAAAGAGCTAAACAATAACCATAAACAAAGGACTGTCTATTATATCGCTTGTTTGTATCTTTTGACGATACTAGGAATAGGGGATGCATTTCAATAATTATCTATTCGGTTGACAAAAAACAATATCTGTACCTAGTTGGTTGATCATATCTATACAAATAATTAAAATTGGAGTGTCTGTTTGTAATATTGAAATAACCATTTTAAATAAATGCATATGGATGTATACACGGTACATATACCAAAATACCGGTTTTTACAATTTTTGTCTGTCAGTCTGTCTGTCTGTTTGTTCCGGCTAATCTCTGAAACGGGTGGACCAATTTTATATTATTTTTTAATTTAATTTTATAATATTGGGTGTAAGAAAATGACTACAGGCAGTATAATCACACATGAATAATCAAAATATATTTCCGACAGCCTGCGCGGAGGAACTAGTGGCGACAGATTGGATTTTTGCACCAAAACAAAATTTTTGCATGATTACAAATATTTGTGGTCTGGGTGTTTGTGAGACAAGCCTACCATAGATTATGATAGCACTGAGGAATATCTTAAATATAATTTCGTCTGCCAATCTAATCCAGGCCGGTGTGTAGGACTAAGGTCTAAACCCTCTCACTTATAGCGGCAGCCTAGCAGTGGGTATATGACCTGATATAATCCGTAGTGGTATTTACGTCTTTCAATGCCGTAGTGACTGCCTTATGGTCTCGCGGTACAGGTATGTGCCATGCGATCTGGAGGTCCTGTGTTCGATTCCCGGGTCGGGCAAAGTGTTATTGGGTTTTCCATTAGGAAATTCTCGGTAACAGCACGGAGTCTGGAAATGTGCCCGAAAAACGGCAATAGGCTCGCCCCCTATTACGTGGGACTGATACATACTTGGCGAAGTATGGGTGCAGAAATGCACCTCTGCCTACCCCTTCGGGGAATACAGGCGTGAGTTTATGTATGTATGTAATTCCGTATTTGATTGCTAGTCTCACACGAGACGATGTGCGTTGTAAAAGGAGTCATTACATACATTAAACATTGGAGTACGTATGCGTGTATTGCGACGCATAGCACTGCAATTATGTAGCCACGAGACCGTCCGAGGTCGGTGACTCATGGCACAACATGCCAACGGCCGAAGAATTGAAATCTTAGTATTACCTTTTGATAAACTGACAGAACTTGGTAAGTGTTATTTTAAGTGTTTTGTAATTTTAAGTTTTTTGTTACGATGGGACTGACATGTTTATTTTGGACAAAATCCCAAAAAAAATAAAAAAAAACTTGGTAAGTGCATGTTTACGTGAAATTATGGACTCAAAAAAGGATTTATGGAAATAAGAGAAATAACCTTTTTGATATAAAATATCGTGCATTTTGTACATGATTATGTAACAAAAATTGCACTTCATAGTATAGTGATTACAATGTCCTGGCTTCAAATCTAATGTCGGTGGTGTTATTAGATTTACCGGTCCTCAATATTCTTCAATATTTGGTTTAAAAATGTGCCATGCTGCTCATAAGCTCCCTCTTTAGGCATTTTAAGCCTTTAGTTTGCAAGAAAGAAGATTTTTTTGTTTTAGGAATGGGATTTTATGACACCGGATTTACTCGTGAACAAGACTTGAATTTGTAAGGTCAATAACTATTATATAGGTATTTGTACATATGGTGTAAATCATTGGCGGTACTTCCATAAAAGCTAAAAGCGTTACACGTTAATTGTGTAATAGGTATCTAGTTTTATTGTGTAGTCAGTATATTTTCATTTATATGTCAAATTGCTGTTGTTAAATAAAGATTTAAAGCTTAAAGATTAGATTAGATAGGAAAAGCTTAAAGCTAAGAGATCGGAATTTTGTAAGACAAGCTCGGCTTTTGGGCTTCTATGAAAGTATAGTAGGTATATATACAACTATGTATGTGACTGAATGTTATTTTTATAATTTACTAGCTGCCCCGGCAAACGTTGTTTTGCCATATACATTATTTCTAGGAAATATTTTTTTAGTTAGCCACCCATAAAGTAAATTTGTAAAAAAATATGAGATTCGTTTGGAATTGGCAGCAAAAAGTGTTGATAAACTTGGCCTTTGATTTAAATTTTTAGTTACTTATAGCTACTACTTTACTCTTTGAGCTTCACCGGTATTGATGTCACTTTGAAGCTGCCTCTGATGTATACACATTTGGTAGATACTTTATCCAGAAGTGAGACGTCGTATGAAGGTCATTCTTTCTGGTTTTAAATGTCTCCATCAAGACCCGGATCGTATGTATTGCACGAATCCGCATTGGTTTACTGGTACTCTTTCGTTGAAAATTTGAAAATTAAAATGGCCAGTAAAAAATAGGGGTTGATCGTAGAGGGTTGAAAATTTGGGGTTGTATGTATTTTTGTATGTTGTATAATAAAAAAATAAAAACTATAAATTTTATCAAAAAAATTAAAAAAAAATATTTAGGGGTGGACCACCCTTAACATTTAGGGGGATGAAAAATAGATGTTGTTCGATTCTCAGACCCACTGAATATGCATATAAAATTTCATAAAAATCGGTCAAGCCGTTTCGGAGGAGATAAATTTCGAACACCGTGACACGAGAATTTTATATATAAGATATACTTTAAACTTTTCAATCCGTGTACAATTGTCGAAAGTTTGATTCATAAATCACGGTAAAGTACTATCTGTAGTTAATTTAATGGAGCGGAAAATTCATTGCTCGCGTTATCACTCCCGACTGGCGATATCCAAACGGATCGCATCCACCAATTTGCGACTCATCCCGTCGGGATTTCGCTGAATATTGCAACAAAAAGAACGTAACAAGATAAGGCACGGATTACCCTGCATCTCTTTATTGTTGGCTTTGGCTTTACGCAAAAATCGATGTAGAAATGTGAATACTGTCTCGTCGTCTCTCGACACAACTGCAGTGAGATCTAATGCGGTGAGATTTCCGATTCGGGCAATGTGTAGGGTTTTTTAGGAAATTCTCAGTAGCAACACAGCGTTCTGTGCCCGAAAAAGGCAGGGCTCGCCCCCTATTACGTCAGAGTTACATAGCAAAGGATATAGACGTGACTGTACATGTATGTGACACCAATGTGGACGCTTACGGTGGGATCAGTGAGGATACTTCCATAAAAGCCCAGTTTGTCTGATAAAATTCCGTATAATAATATTTAAGCTTTAAATCTTTATTTAAAAAAGCAAAATCACATTTAATGAGAAGATCCTGACCCTACAATGAAAAAATATAAACTAGACACTACGCAATTAACGTGTAAGGCTTTTGGGCTTCTACGGCAGTACCGCTACGGGGTAGTATCCCACCTCATCTGACCGCCTGGAAGAAGTGCCAGTCACAAGACCTATCATTAGCCTAATATCATTTCTATGGGGGCTTTGCCACGAACCCAGTATAACCCCATGATCTCTCCTAAGGCGACCAGTGGCAGACCTGGGTTGAATGTCATACCAACCTTAAAACATTGACCAACATACTAAAAACAGTATAGTAATTTTCTCCCAAAAACGTCCCTTGATTCGCACATACCGGTTATAGGATTAAAACGGACTGGTCACAAACGCTAGCGAGTAATTCGTTAACTTGTGTCGCTAAAAGCTGCCGGCCTGCCATCAGCCCGGCGTGATGATAATCCAGTTACGCGGTGAGCTCTGTACCAAAGGACGATAAAATAAAACTGAAGCAAAGCGGTTGTATATGAAATGTAATTCTGTTAGTGTTGGCCATTTCAGTTTCATAGGTATTAAATAAAAGTACGGTATAGCAACCACACTATCTAGTCACAAGTTAAAACATTAGACTTCAAAATACTTTTAGTCACATTTTCCATTGTTGCTACAATTCTATTGGTCGTAGCCAGGGCCGTCTTAGACTATGCTGGGGCCCCTGGGCACAGAAGAATTTGGGGCCCTCCTGGAAAGTTAAGAAAGCGAATTATACAATCATTTTTCTAATAGGATAATTTATTATGGGTAATCAAATATATAATATTTCATTAATGGTATTAGTATGCTGCTGGTTTTCTTGTTTAAAGTTACGATAATAGTTTCTTTCGGGATTTCTGTTGAGCAAAATCTTCTATTATATCCTCAAAGTCAATTTTTTGAAGGATTTCACTTTCTATACACATAATTGACAAATTACTCAGTCGTTCTTGTAACATTGTTGTTCGCAATTCATTTTTTATACTCTTAAGGCGCGAAAATGACCGCTCTCCACTACAATTGGTAACCATTAGGCAAAGGAATATTCTTGTAGCAACTTCAATGTTTGGAAATGTTTCTTCTAATTTATCTGACTTTATTAAGTTATGTAACATTAAGATATTCAAATCGTCTGATTGCTTCGCAACGTTTTTTTCATAATATTGGCTTAAATGAGATGATTCTGATTTGAGCTCATATGCATTAATGTCTTCATGATAAAATTCTGCAAATTCTTTGCATTTTTTAGTCAACTCGTCAGATTCGATTGTTGTTAACTGACAAAGAAAACTAAATCGATTATCAATTTCTCGGTATGCTGTCGAACGTTTTTTTAAATGTGTAATTAATGTATCAATTATGGGAATGAAAGTATCTACACGAAACTTTTCCTTGCCTCTTAACTGTGCAGTCTCTGATGATCCTTCAAAAAAAGTGACGCGTGTGCTGCGAATTCTTTTTCTTTCAAATTTATCTTTGTAGTCAGCGTCTGGATTTTTTTCTTTACCAGCCATTTCGTACTGATCAAAATTGTTTCGTGCGTTATTGATATAAGTAATTGATCACAGATTCGTAAAGTTTTGTAACAATATCCATGGTGATAGTGCTATTCTGCAAACTTAGACTTGTTTTATTCATAATTCCCAAAAGATCATTCCATATTTCCGTTAGAAGAGCAGTTTCTAATTTTTCCATTTTTTTTGCTAGGCTTTGGGCTTCATTTCTAGAGTTTCCTGGTTGATTGATGTCATTTGCGATTGAGGACAATGCTTCAAAAATATTTAAATAACCATTTTGCAAAGCATTAATAGCATCTGCACGTGCAGTCCATCTAGTATCTGAAATAGACTTCAGGACTCTATTTGCACCTAAATGCTCTATCAAAATTTTCCATCGTTTGGTCGAAGCTGAGAAAAAATTGAATAATTTTTGTACAAATTGAAAGAAGGCTACTGCTTCAGAAACACACTCAACAGCCTCAACACCCACTAAATTTAGCGAATGTGCCGCGCATGGGACGTAGATTGCAAATTCGCAAACCTCTTTTATTCTTGACTGAACACCAGAGTACTTTCCAGACATATTTGATGCATTGTCGTAGCTCTGTCCGCGACAATCTTTTATATCAATGTCAAGGCTTTCAAAAAAGTTTAAAATGGTATCTGCTATATATTGTGCATTATGTTCATCCATAGGCAAAAATTGCAAAAATCTCTCAATAGGCTGTCCACCTTTTACGTATCTAACGATGAAAGTAAGTTGGTCAACGTGAGACAGATCTGGAGTAGAATCTACGCTAATAGAGTACTTAGTACTTTGCTGATTTAAGTTCTTTGACAATTGATTTTAAAACTTGCTGTCCCATTATATTAATAAATTCATTACAAATATTTGCAGATAAATACGATGTACTTCCTTTTCCACGATTTCCGCAGTTTTGTATGTGATCAGCAAGAAAAGGATCAAATTCACTAATCAGTTCTAAGCATCCCAAATAATTTCCATTATTTTGCGATCCCAATGTCTCATCATCACCACGAAAAGCAAGACCTCTTGAAGCTAAAAATTTCACTACTGCAACTATCCTCCTGAGCACATTCTTCCAATAGTTAATTTCTGTATTATATTGAGACAGCAACTCACTATCAATTCGTCCAGTAGTTTTTTTTCTTTCAACATAATTCATCATAAATTGCCTGTGCTGTGAGGTATTCTCATGCTCCTTCAATAAGTTACTTATATGTTTCCAATCTTTATATCCATTTGGAGAACTCAAATTATGTCCAGTACCAAAGTGGTATTAAATAGGCGGCAGCAATAACAGTATACAGACTTCTTTACTGGTGAATATAGGAGCCATTTTCTTTCTAAACACTCACCATTCGTCAATTTACGAGTAAAAATATTTTTAGTCAAGTATCTAGTTTTAGTTTTACTACTTGAATCTGGAAAACTCGTAGAAGTTTCCGAGAAGTCACAATTTTTGTTTTGGAAAAACTCTGGCCCTTTTCGAATCCCAATATTACGGACTTCTTCCGTTAAAATATCGTCACAATAAGTACCAGGGTCAGGAGATAAAAATACATGATGCGAGCTCGCTGTTACTAACTCACAGCAGCTTGAAGTCGAAGGTCCCGCACCCGTTGTGTTTTTGTCACTCGTATCCTCTTTTTCCTGGTGATATTCAAAGGTATTTTTATCTTGAGGTGAATCCTCAAGTGATGAGAATGAAGAATCCCTCTGCTTATTTCTTTCTTCAACCGTACAAAACGAAGTAATCTTAGGAAGTTTCCCCGTTATTTCTTTTTTAGCCATAACTTTTTTTCTTTTTTGTGAACCACTTAAATATGTTCTTTTCGACATTATGAAATAATGTTAAATCGAACAAATCAAAACTTCTAGTAGTACTATTCTTGCTCAGTGACTCTGACAACTGTGTCGAGTCCCCTGAAATCTGTCTTAATATACCAACTTAACTTAAAGGATAAAACATAAATCAGTTACTAATTACCACACTTCTTTACAACAAAAGAAGTGCTGGTGACAAAAATAAAGGTAATTAATGTAAGTTAGTTTAGACGATAACACAATTTATGGGTAATACTTAGTTTAATCGACAACGACGTTTGTGGGAAACACTTGTATCTATAAGAATTTAACAAGAGTTTACAATATTAAGTGAAACATGATGAACATAAGTACCTTAGTTTTTAACTATAACATGATTCGAGGGACACACTTGTATCCATAAGGACCCCTGACTGATGAATGCAATATTGTGTAGGAAGTATAAGTACTAAAGTGGACTTGACATAAAAAGGACAAGATGTCCATTATGTTTGCTAAAAGGAATGTGTACCATTTTAACTAATCTCAATATTGAATATTTAATGACTTAAAGATATTTCCACTTCCACACCTCAACAAATCAAAATATAGCACAATAGATTTAACGATTATAAGGAAGGGGAAAGAGAAAGAATAGTTTACGCTATCTATTTTTTTTTTCAATATTGTTTTGAGAACGAATGTCAGAAAAAATGACGGTTCTTCGGGGCCCCCTTAGGATCGGGGGCCCTGGGCACGGGCCCCGTGTGCCCTTATGGCAAAGACGGTACTGGTCGTAGCGTGATGATATATAGACTATATCCTTCCTCGATAAATGGGCTATCTTATACTGAAGGAATAGGCCAGTACTTCCTGAGATTAGCACGTTCAAACAAACTAAATTTATAATATTAGTATAGATGGAAAGCCAATTCCCACGAAGGGTATTTTGTTTTTTTTCCAGTAGGAAATTCTCAAGAAAAACGGCAATAAACTCCCACTATTAGGTACATGGAACTAAGCTAATGGCGAAAAGCAGGTTTACATTTTTACCTACTTCTTCGCGGACTCATGCGCGGGTGTTTGCAATGAAACAATGAGACTGAATGAGACTGAGACAATTTTAGCAATTGTAAGTTTTAACGATGTTTTTTTTAACCTTCAGATGTCAAAAGTCTTATCAATTGATTAATAGAAAATATTTTTGTTTGTTTTTTGCTAATGAATAAACTTAAAAACACTGAACCGATTGGGATGGGTTTTTGGTATGGACATGAACGAAATCTTGGGAAAGGACATCGGCAATGTTTTTCAATCGTGGCCGTTTAACAAGAAATAGCGCAAATACACATGTTATGTACATACTGAAAATACGCTCTTTTCGGTTCCTTTACCATCGCTCTAATAAAACATAAAAAGCTTTCCCTTTCGCACATAAAACATGGCAACCCAAAATGAGCGTATTTATACACATAAAACCAGTATATTTTATTGGTATTTCACTTTCCACTTCATTATGAGGAAATGTGTTTAAATACGCTTAACACCCACCCATGGCGGTCTCACTAATTAAGACCGCGAAATACAACATTAAAGATAGTAAAAGCGGCACTGAATTGGGTACGCGCATAACGAGCCCGCCTTACACAATGTTGCTCATGCGGACGAATGATATTCATTCGTTCACTCGTTCATTCACTCGTTCCCGTCATTTGAGAGCGAAAGTTGGTCATCGCGTCTTCACTTTATTTAGGTTAAACCAATTCGGCGATTATTTTTTATTCAAATGAATAATTATATTAATTGCAGTATTTTTTTATTAATATGAGACAGTGTATCGCTGGTATTTATAAGCCAGATATAAAATAGAGCAAAAAAAATAGCAAATTTTATTTCGAGAGTATTCTCGAATACTATGTTATAAAGTATATAAAGTATGTACCTATATATACTTTATAATAATTAATTATTGATAAAAGTGAAACTCATGGATTGCTCCGTTGGTCCCGCGGCGCAAATGAATGCTGTAAGATTAAGAGGTCCAATGCTCAATTCCCGGATCAGGCAATATAATTTCAATTTTCTGTAAGTAATTTCATTGTAGCATCACGTTCTGGAAACTGTTCCAAAAAAGGCAATGGACGTTCCATACTACGTAAAAAAAATCAATTGACAAAACATGGGTGCAGAACCACCTGACTACCTTCGTTTCCTGACTACCTACTTCGGGCATGCAGGTGTGAATGTGTATGTATGTATGAAGTACTCGAAGCGACAATGGCGAAAATAAGCAAGTTCAAAGAACAGTAGGCCACTAACTCCGTTGAGTTAATTATTATACAAAAAACTGGTTTCGCACCCGCCGCCATAAACTTACCTTGACAGCATCAAGACGTGACTGATTAGCATTAGCATTCGATGAATAAATTTGAGTGTGTGGGAACTATTTAAAAAAATATATTGACTAAGGCATAAACGCACTCAGCCGTCAGGAGGCTCTATAATAAAATAGACTCATACAAACATACATATTACATACGAATACATACATGTATTTCATCATCAGCCCATATACGTCCCACTGCTGGGCACGGGCCTCCTCTACAACTGAGAGGGTTTAGGCCTTAGTCCACCACGCTGGCCTAGTGCGGGTTGGCGGACTACACACCTAAGAAATTCCTACGAACTTTTTTAGGTGTGCAGGTTTCATCACGATGTTTTCCTTCACCGTTAAAGCAAGTGATAATTCTTTGTGAATACATGTATTTGCCATTTACATTTTGTTCCATTTGCCCTTTATGGGTACATTTCTAGACTCCGTGCTACTACTGAGAATTTTCTAAAAGAAAAACTCAAAACACTTTTGTCGGATTTCTTGATCGCACGGCAGTTACTTATACCACGATAACTACAAGTCTGGCAATTTTTTATATTTATTTATTAATCATAACCAAGTCTTATACACTTGATTACAGATTATAATATATTACAGACAATATTATTTGGAGCAAAATATGATTAGTGGAGTGAATATATAGTGGAGCTTGGCATTTGACAACCAATATAAACTGGAAACAGTCTTGTAAGTAAATCAAATTGATTTTGAATTATACTACGGTATTCTTGTTGTTATTTTTTTTAAAGAAAACACAAAAAGTTACTTTTTTAGGCCTCCCCGTTGGTCTTTGTTGTTCTCTGTAGATCAGATTGTCTAGGAAGCCTTAATTGACCCCTCTTGGAAGCTGCGAGACATATCGAAAACATTCAACAATACCGATGTAGTAACATAATGATCGCACCACATTACTACCGTTGGCGATGTCGTAAGGACGCGACATAACGCAACTACGTAATCGGGGTCCGTAATAGTACCGCAATTGATAATCTTCATATAATTATCATTTGACAAGGAAAATATTCCAGTTCTATGAGGTTTCATTATAACGCAACGCCTTATTTGTGTCGTGTAGATTTTCTGAGATACACTGACGCCTATAACCTAAAAGGAGTAGACTTTTTCTACATCCACGTTTCAGCTTAGGTCTTTATGGCTGTTTTATTCACATTTCAGGACTCAATGTTACTACTGAGTATTTCCTGATGAAAAAATGCAATAACATAGTCTGACCTTGAAACCTGTGACTTCTAGATCACACAGGTTATTCGAAGAATATTTTATGTATATATTTCTCAATAGACTGCCTCGTGGTCTCGCGGCACAAGTATGTGCCGAGCGATCTAGGGGTCCTGGTTTCGATTCTCGGGTCGGGCATAGTGTTATTGGGTTTTCCCATTAGGAAATTCTCAGTAGCAGCACGGAGTCTGGAAATGTGCACGAAAAACGGCAATAGGCTCGCCCCCTATTACTTGGGACTGATACATGCCTGGCGAAATGTGGGTGCAGAAATGCACCTCTGCCTACCCCTTCGGGGAATACAGGCGTTGGGGTTTGTAAATATGTATGTATGTGACATATTTTGTAAACACAATGCTTGTTCGATACGTTCGGAAACACGAATCATTAATGAACGGAGAACGGATATCTGAATTACTTTAAGTGAAACACAAGGTCAGCTTACAGTTACGATCAAAACACGACTTAAAATACTGTTTAATATTCAGCCTATAATTGATCTTAGTAATTTGAGTACGAATTATCGTAGACCTTTTTGTTATATTGACAGCCCCGTGGCGCAGTTGGCTAGACACCAGTTTGTGAAACGAGGGGCCGCGGGTTCGATCCCCGCACCGAGACAAATTTTTGTGTGATCCACAAATATTTGTTTCGGGTCTGGGTGTTTGTGAGACCGAAAAGCCTCTCGTAGTTTCTGATACTCACGACACAGGACTTGTATCCTAGTGTGGGGTCAGAACTATGTATGTGACTGTTGGGTGTATTTATTTTATTATTATTTATTTATATAATAGAGCTTGTCAAACTTTTATGAGAAGTGTGTAATACTCGTCACTATGTCGGCAATATCATCTTCATCAGCAGCCCATATACGTTCCACTGCTAGGCACGGGCCTCCTCTACAACTGAGAGGGTTGAGGCTTTAGTCTAGCACACTGGCCTAGTGCGGGTTGGCGGACTACACATGTAAGAAATACCTAAGAACTTTTAGGTGTGCAGGTTTTATCACGATGTTTTCCTTCACCGTTAAAGTACGTGATAATTCTGTTGATTAAGTGTTAAATATCTTAACTTCGTTTGTAAGTTGTTTTTGTAAGCTGCAATACCGAGAAACAAAAGTATAACTACTTTGCCGAGCCTTGCATTACAAGCATTGGGTTCCAAGGCGGTCTGATAATGCGCTCTTTGATGTTTAGTTTATACAACAAATGAACTGATAAGGTGTGGTTGTTCTTATCACCGACACGATTGTGCATTTTAATTGTGTTAAAACGCAATCCACACTTAATATATAAAGCTAGAGTTTTTTTATTATTAAACGCGATCATCATCATCAGCCCATATACGTCCCACTGCTGGGCACGGGCCTCCTCTACAATTGAGTGGGCTAGGCTTTAGACCGCTTGCCTTAGGAGCTGGCCTAATGCGCCTAATGGACTACATACCTAAGAACTTTTAGGTGTGCAGGTTTCCTCACGATGTTTTCCTTCGCCGTTGAAGTAAGTGATAATTCATTGTGAATACACACATAACTACGAAAAATCAAAGGTGCCTGGGGTTTGGACCCGCGACCGCGCGCATATACTTCGAGGCTCACTACTTCGTTTACCTTCATTCTCAAACCTTCTGCCTATCAAACGAAACCTACACAATAACTAAAACTGGACATTTCGCAACGCAATTTATCAATTTGCCGTAATAGGTATCCTGTAGACAAAAACCGCGGCGCAATCGATTCGTTTCGAGTAAATTAATAGACAATGCAAGTATTTGGGTCGCAACGATTAGGTTGTTTAACAGGCACACACAATTGCATTGCGAAACCCTTATGCAAAGGTTAGTGAGAGGTTCGGATAGGAAGAGAACGGATGCCGACAAGGTTGACAGCAGTACTTTGACTGCCACGTTGGATTACAAACGCGCTGTTTTAGTACTCGTACATCCCGTAGTCTTGACCCTACTTAGGTTTGTTTTAGTACTCGTACATCCCGTAGTCTTTACCCTACTTAGGTTTGTTTTAGTACTCGTACATCCCGTAGTCTTTACCCTACTTAGGTTTGTTAAGGGGATCGGAATCAATTAGATTTTTGTTAGTTAGGAGTTTAGATCTTGTTGTATCACAGTAATATAAACATTAGACAGCCCCGTGGCGCAGTTGGCTAGACACCAGCTTGCGAAACGAGAGGCCGCGCGTTCGATCCCCGCACGGAGACAAATGTTTGTGTGATCCACAAATATTTGATTCGGGTCTGGATGTTGTCTCTCGTAGTTTCTGATACCCACGACACAGAACTTGTGTCCTTGTGTGGGGTCAGAACTATGTATGTGACGGTTGGGTGTTACAGTTTAACCCTACATTCAGGTACAAGTCTTTTTCGGTATCATAAACTAGATCGAGATATAACCCAATAACACTTTGCCTGGCCCGGGAATCGAACCCGGGGCCTATAGATCGCACGGCATATATTTGTGTAGCGGTGCCACGGGGCCGTCAGTTGATTTATATTATGATCAACACAAATTTCCTCCTATTTTCAAGGACCAACAATGTTCTCAATTTCCGGGCGAAGCAGTTAATTTCGTTTTTTTATACATATTTTCTTTTATAGACCCTAACAAAAATAATTGGTTAAACTTCGAATCAAAACAATATAATCCTCCATAACATGAGCTTGTAGATAACCCCCAAACCCCTTTACCCAAGCTAAGCAATTATTAATAAAATATTTGAGTTTCCGAACTAATCCTAATTTCTATTGTTCTCTAAAAGCCTGTGTAAATTCGGTCCCAGAACAAATACAAGTTGCGTGATTCAACAGGTTTGTTACTAATTTTGATTTATCATTTATTATTGCTAATGAATAGTTTCCATTACGTTTTTTTAACTTTTTTATTACTGTTTAAAAATGGAACTTAAATTTATTTTTAAAATTATAGAATTTTGTTGCCTCTGATGACTGATCACCCTACGACTCCTTGTCAATAGCAATACAGTACTCATTAAAATTAGTCAAATCAGCAATTTATTTTACAAATTTAAAGTTGCTCATTTTTAAATTAAATTAAATTGTATTAAAATATTTTGATCACTCCGACAACTTATGCAAAATGTAATACAGTTTTGTTTAAATATTAATTGATAAAGCATTGAAATTGTATTCCATACATCATTTATTACAAACAATAACGATTGTCAGATTCAATCTGTGATTACGTTTCAATATTTTGACCGCTTCATTTATAAAACGTACAGTCGTGTGCAAAAGGCTTGATGAAATTAATTTGTATTTGACAGCCCCGTGGCGCAGTTGGCTAGACACCAGTTTGTGAAACGAAAGGCCGCGCGTTCGAACCCATCGAGACTAATGTGTGATCCACAAATATTTGTTTCGGGTGTGTTTGTGAGACCGCAAAGTCTCACGTAGTTTTTGATACCCACGGCCACGACACAAGGCTTGTATCTTAGTGTGGGGTCAGAACTATGTATGTATGTGGCTTTTGGTTGTATTTATTTATTTATTAATGTAACAAAATAATAATAATAATACTAAGGTACTAAGTAATGGCCGCTAAGGAACAGAATAGATCTTATTATGGCAAATTTCTTCAGACAGGTTTCCGCATGACATTCTCGTCCAAATGATCGGCAATTATTTACTTGTAATACGCATAAGTTCTAAGATTCTGTGAAGTACAAATGTTTTAAAACATCTCCATAAAAATTCTGCAAGCCTTACTTATGACGTAACCTCACGCCTGTATTCCCCGAAGGGGTAGGCAGTGGTGTATTACTGCAACCACAGTTGTGTTTTTATTTGTTTATCGTTGCTGAGTCTCTTCAGAACCACTTGCCTCGGGGATAAAGATAACCCACTTTTCACAAACACTTAATGAACACTAATGAAGAAAGTTTGCTTTCTCTCGCTATCTGTTATTTTCGTACATTTTTAATTCGCTCTGGGTAATTAACGAGAATAAGTTACGATGAGAACGGTTTTACATAACACATAAAGTGTGAAAAAAAATAAAAAAGACATCTCGAAAGTACGTAATAAACAGATCAGTACTAAACTAATGGCCGAATACTGAAACGCTACTTAATCTGAGGGTGACTTATATTTAAGTAGCTGTTATAATTTAAACGGTATATACCTACTTAAAAAATGTCATGTAAAAGAACTTTTTGTGGTAATGTTGCCATTTATGGAAATTTAAGTGCGCATTAGTTAATCACAGCCGGTCTTAAAACCGATAAATGATGTTTCAGTAGGTATACCGTTTAAATTATAACAGCCTTAGATTAAGTAGCGTTTCAGTATTCGGCCATTAGAGTGTTAGGAGTAACACAAAATATTTTTCGATCCGTTAAAAAACTATTATATGATGTAATACATGAACTGCCTTGTGGTCTCGGGGCACAAGTATGTGCCGTGCGATCTAGAGGGCCCGGATTCAATTCCAGGGTCGGGCAAAGTGTTATTGGGTTTTTGCAGGATGGACTCTAGAAATATGCCGAAAAACTGCAATAGACTCGCCCACCTGGGACAGATACAGACCTAGCGAAATTTGGGAGCCAAAATGTACCTCTGCCTACTACTAGAATATAGGCGTGAGGTTATGTTTGTACGTGTGTAATACATTACGTATTACAATTGCAAACCAACAAAAAATATTAATTTTCAAGTCCTAAAGTTACGGATACGGAGTTGCTGGCAGATTTTTATTTTTATAAATATTATGTTATATCTTATTCTTTGAATGATGTGTATAGTACTGGCACACATATTAGGAACTATAATGCTGTTTAATTCATTATAATGATTATGTTATAATAATCAATATACCCAACAGTAACATACATAGTTCTGATCGCACACTAAGATACAAGGCTTGTGTCGTGGGTATCAGAAACTACGAGAGATGTGGATCACACAAACATTTGTCTCGGTGCGGGATCGAACCCGCGGCCTATCGTTTCGCAAGCTGGTGTGTAGCCAACTGCGCCACGGGGCTGTCAATATATGTATAAGTAAATATATAATCATTATCATCGGCCCACATACGTCCCACTGCTGGGCACGGGCCTTCTCTACAACTGAGAGGGTTTAGGCCGTAGTCCGCCATGCTGGCCTAGTGCGGGTTGGCGGACTACACACCTAGGAAATTTCTAAAACCTTTTAGGTGTGCAGGTTTCAACACGATGTTTTCCTTCGCCGTTAAAGTACGTGATAATTTATTTGACAATACACACATATGTAACTTCGAAAAGTCATAGGTGTGTGCCTGAGGTTTGAACCCGCGACCGTCGAGAAACCGCGCCTTAACCTCGAGGCCATCACGGCTTAAAACAATAAATCATTAATCAGTTGCTAACAGTACCTATAGTTATAAATAAAGATCGACTAAGACTAGCGTTGGTACGTGACGCAATATAAGGAGATACGTAAGTACCACCACCACACACACCATGCTATACGTGTGAAGTAATCAGTCGCTTCCGTTGTGTTGGCAACCTTGTACCAAATTCTATTGTTATTACACTGCTATTTAAATATTATACATACATACATAGCCTCACGCCTGTATTTCCCGAAGGGGTAGGCAGAGGTGCATTTCTGCACCCACATTTCGCCAGGTATGTATCAGTCCCACGTAATAGGGGGCGAGCCTATTGCCTATTAAATATTACAGTTAATTAATCGATGTAGAATTAGATTTTCATAGTGACTGGGTAAAGCCATCGTGATGATAGTTGATGGTAAATACGGTAAATGGCGGTCGCGGGTTCAAACCGCAGGCACACACTTATGGCTTTTCGAAGTAATGTGTGTTTTCACGAATAAATGTCACATAATTTAACGGTGAAGGAAAACATCGTGAGAAAATCTATACACCTAAAAGTTCTTAAGAATTTCTTAGGTGTGTAGTCTAACCTACACAAGGCCAGCGTGGTGGACTAAAGCCTAAACTCTATCAGTTGCAGAGGAGGTCCGGTCCCAGCAGTAGGACGTATATGAGCTGATGATGAAATGCGGTAAATGTGTAATTATGAGTTCGAGTTACGACGAGAGTATTAAGTCTTATTTAATGTCCTAACGCTTGTATCTCCGAAGGCATAGGTGTATAACCAAAGCAGCGTTTCGCCAACATTTTTATGTTCCAATCAAAAAAAAAAATACTGCGGGTTTTCGAGCACATTTTCCAACTTTGCTACAGTTAGTCATTATTTACTAAGTCAGCCTGCAATGAATTTTGTATACAAACAGATCAGTGCATTAGATTGGAATAATGACATTAAAATCTATACCTGACGCCACGGGAATAGCATCAAATATCAAAGTTTCACCGTAACCTCATTGAAATCGCAATCCGGTTCGAGCTAGATAAGAGCGGTATTATTCAGAATTATCCGATTATCGCTTATACAACAAAAGGCATTGTCCTGGCACAGATTACGCATCCGATACGCATGACCTGCGCATATCCACTGACGTCTATACTAGCTTTTGTGTGCGGATTTCACTAATATAACGTGATCATCAAAATTCGCATCTCGCGGTAACTATTGTACCGCGTCTCACTCGCAATTGTCACCATCATCTTCTCGTCCTGTTCCTAATTATATTTGGGGTCGGCGCAGTATGTTTTATTCTTCCGAAAATGCCTATCAGCCGTCAAGCGTCATTCACCGCTTTTTCTGTCATATCTTCCCTCAAGCACTCCGTCCATCTCTTTTTTGGCCTTCCACTGCTTGTCTATCCTTCAACTTCGTCTCACTCGCAACTACTGTATTTAAGGTCTGTAATAAAGGTATATTTATCTGTAAATAAGGTGCACCTATTCATTTTTTTTCCGAACCACGAAGATGTGAAATAGTTTGCCAGTCCATATAGGTAATCCGTTCCTATAGTCCTGAGTCCTTTCGGCGTAATGTGGAGAAGCATCTCTCATCTCAGGTACAAGTGGTCAATAATGGACGTTTCTCGTTACTTGATGTTCTATTTGGCCATCATCGTGCTTGACATCAGGTGCGGTATTGTCACTTTGACGTGCTCGTATAAAAAAAACTCATGGGCAACGGCATCCTCTATAACTGAGAGGATTAGGCACGCAGCCGAGGATCTTGGCGATCGCGGGTCCGAACTCCAGGCACACACCTCTGACTTTTCGAAATGTGTGTATTTACAATGAATTATCACGAACTTTAACGGTGAAGGAAAGAAGGAGGAAAGCTGCATACCTAAAAATTCTTAGGAATTTCTTAGGTGTGTATTCCGCCAACCCACACTAGGCCAGCGTGGACTAAGGCCTATAACCTCCCAAACAAATAGAACAATTAACTAAGTCCATTTGGCAATTACACAGTCCGTTTCAATTTCTTCAAGTTTCAACACACCTAAAAGACATACCTACAACTATATACATAGGTATATAGGTACATACATCACAGCATCAATTTTAAAAGTAGGTAAAACGTGTTATATCTTTCCAGACTCTTTATGCAGTAACTCATCTGTATGTATGTAGATTAGTTTAATATCGCGAGGGATCCTTTACAATTCGCACTTGGAGTGCTAAAGGAAATAATGTAGGCTCAAAGAAATATATTGGCCAAGGTTGAAAAGGCGCTCAACGCCTCTGCTGCGTAAAACATTATTCTCTACGGTATAAAATATGAGATGAAAAAGTCGCGGGTTTGATTTCCGAGCTGGGCAATGTGCTATCGAATTTCTATTAGATAATTCCCATTAGCTACTGCTAGTAAATATAGCCGATAAAACAGTAATAACTCGCCCCTATTCATCATCATCAGCCCATATATGTCCCATAGCTGGGCACGGACCTCCACTAAAACTGAGAGGGTTTAGGCCCACCAAGCTAGCCTAGCGAGGGTTGGCCCCATATTACGTGAACTAAAAACACATTTCGTTAAACGTAGGTTTGCAGAAATTCACCCACGCCTACCCGATACTTAATACTGCAATAGACAGTATTGAATGAATTTTATATAGCCTTTACTAACAACCTAACAAGTATTGCTGTCAACTACACCTACAAGCTACATCTGTACATACATAAACTCACGCCTGTATTCCCCGAAAGGGTAGGCAGAGGTGCATTTCTGCACCCACATTCCGCCAGGTTTTGTATCAGTCCCACGTAACAGGGGGCGAGCTGATTGCCGTTTTTCGCGTACGTTTCCACGCTCCGTACTACTGCTGAGAATATGCTAAATGAAAAACCCAATAACTAATACCACTAATGTAATAACACTTAACCCGACCCGGACTCGAACCCGGGACCTCAAGCTCGCACGGCACATACGTGTGTCGCGAATCCAAGAGACTATTTATGTACTGCGTTTAATATTGCGAAACAACAAATGACACCAAATATAGAGAAAAAACATTGGCTGTAGTTAGAAAGTGAAGGGGCATTGCGTACCTTTAACCCGCGGTGGGCATTACTAGTTAACTCTCGCAATAATTGACCAACACGTATTAAGTAACTGAATATCACTGCAAACAAATACATTATAATCTATACTAATATTATAAAAAGCAGTGATGGCCTCGAGGTTTAGGCGCGCGGTCGAGAATTTCGGCGGTCGCAGGTTCAAACCCCAGGCACACACCTCTGACTTTTCGGAGTTATGTGTGTATTTACTATGAATTATCACTTGCTTTAACGGTGAAGGAAAACATCGTGATAAAACCTGCACACCTAAAAAGTTCTTAGGAATTTCTTAGGTGTGTACTGTGTAGTCCGCCAACCCGCACTAGGCCAGCGTGGTGGACTAAGGCCTAAGCCCTCTCAGTTGTAGAGGAGGCCCGTGCCCAGCAGTGGGACGTATTTGGGCTGATGATGATGAATATTATAAAGCTAAAGAGTTTGCTTGCTTGAACGCGCTAATCTCAGGAACTATTCGTCCGATTTGCAAAATTCTTTCAGTGTTAGATAACCCATTTACCGAGGACGGCTATGGGTTGTTTATCATCACGCTTCGACCAATAAGGGCGGAGCAGCAATGGAAAATGTGTCAAGAAGGGGAAAAATAGTCTTTTTGAAGGTTTTTTTTTTTTTTTTTTTTTTTTTTTTTTTAAACTGGCACGGCAAAGTGACTCCACTGTACCTGATGGTAAGCACAGTGGAGTCCAAAAAATTAATACAAATCAAAGTTGCAAGCAACAGTTAATAATTATATTTTTTAAACTGTGCCGTGCGATCTAGAGGTCCTGGGTTCGATAGGCGTGAGGTTATGTATGTATTTTTTAAACTATACGGTACAAGTGTGTGCCCTACAGAGGGGGTGTTGTTGAGATTTTGTTATAGAAATTCTCAGTAGCAATCAACAGCCGCGTGGCGTAGTTGGTTAGCTACCGGCTTGCGAAACGAGAGGCCGCGGGTTCGATTCCCGCACCGGGATATTTGTGTGATCCACAAATTTTTTTTTCGGGACTGGGTGCCTGTGAGACAGAGAAGTCTCTCGTAGTTTCTGATACCCACAACACAAGGCTTGTGCTTGGCTTTCATGCCTTGGCTCTCAGTGGCGTGCCTAGGGTCTCTAGCTAGGGCAAGCCCAAATTTTTATTACGGTTTTTATAGTGTATTTTTTTGGTCCAGAAAGCCAGAGAACTAATAAATAATATACCTACCGCAAATTATTTACATTCAAGATTTTGACATATTGATGTAGGTATATTATAGTACTGGCCTAACATAGAAATAATTAGGTATTTGTCGCTAGTGATAGTTAGTACCAAAAACCTTAAAATGTCGGCGAAAATTATTATTAGAACAATAATATTATGTCCAAATTGTGCACAAACGTCGTGTCTCTCTAAATTTGAATGCGAGTTGTTATAACATAGACACGGAATATATCATATTGAATTTTATTAGACAAATAACTCGACTCGAATTGGTTTCAAACCACATAATTAAAAAGTAAACAGTCAAATTCTAAAAATTACCTATACTCGTAAGTTAATTTTCATGTCGTGACCTTGAATGCAAGTTTTTTTTTGTTGAACAAAATGATAAATAATATGTATTAATCTTAGAAATAATACGATGATGATCAACGCGAGAGTTTTGAAATTTCGTGACATAATTAACGAGAAATGAATACTTCAATGCGTTGTTTACAATATTTATAAAAAGAAATCAAAGTACCTATGTGGTGTTGTAATGCATTCTACAAGAACCAGATAAATTATTTAAATCATTACAACAAGAATTCCACACATTTTAAACATTATATAAAATATGCAACACAAACATAATATAACCTTTTCGTATGGGAACATTCAATTATTCAATTAGTTATGTAGGTACCTACTTACTAATCGGATCTATTAAGCGTCCTCATAATTTTTAACAATTAGAGAAATACTCGAGTCTGGCATATTATGTAGGTTTTGGACTAGTTACGAGCCGTTTTTTCACAGTATAATTTAATGAATTTACCTTATCTTCGAAGAGCAAAACATGCACACACTTTAAGTCACCACGAGGATTAACAATAAACATCACCCATTCTTTATAATCACTGTAGTAATATTCTAACAACAAACAACAACAAATTCTATTTAATTTGGTTCTTTCACTCAGTAAACGTAAACAATTAACAACGTTTAACCTTGACAAAGTGTGCACTGTGCTTCACTGCACTCCAGGGTTGCCATTAAATAAAAACATATTGCCGTGTTTTGGATGTCGAATTGCCGTGTTTCATTTTTTTTTTCAAATTACATTAAATTCTTATCATATAGTTGCCGTGTTTTATGACACGGCAATGAAATTCTGCTGTGTACCGTGTTTTTTTTTTCAACTGACCCCAATTACCTTATAACAACGTCAATATGTCAACGTCAATGGCAACCCTACTGCACTCCCGATTGCACGCAGCTCAGTTCAGAGCGAAAGCGGGATTCTTAGGTCCATACTAATTGCTATATAAACGGTATTTTGGTTATATGTATGTTTTAAAATCCAAAGGAATTTCGACGTAGTGCGAAAGAGATAGAACTAGTAAAGTGAAGCCAGGTTTTAAAAAAGACATAATATATTTAATATATTATATTATATTGCTGTTTTTTAAAGAAAAAAATGACATGTCGTGTTGCTGAGGGAGTTTCTTGCCGTTTCTTCTCCACAGCTATAACACGTTTCGAAGCGGCAATAGTTTAAAAAAAATTAAGATGTGTAAAATTGACGATTCAAAAGAACTTGTAAAAGTCTATTTGAATAAAGATATTTTGACTTTGACTTTGAAAGCCCACGAGATAGAGGGAGATAGATATTATTATTATGTTCAACATTGATGTTTAATCTAAACTATTGACGTTCGTGCGTCCGCGTTTCGTTTTTTTGAAATTATATGAGCAGGGATTTGGCGCGCGGCGGCGCGGCTGTATGGCGGACGGCGGCGCGGCAAAAATACGTAAATTTCTGTTTTTGGATAAATATTTTGTTGTTTGTATTGAATTATGGAATATCTAGTTTATGTTTCTTATTCGGAATTACGTAACGCAAGCTGGGCTTTTGGGCTTCTATGGAAGTACCGCCACTGCTTGATCTTAGTGTGGTGTCAGAACTATGTATGTGACTGTTGGGTGTATTTATTTATTTAAAGAGTATCTGCTTGTGGTACAAGATCTGTAAGTCATAAGGACTGTTGTTTAGTAATTAATTTGACTTAAATGACTAATGCCACAATAAAACTTGGTCAAATTTTGTATAAATGGAAATCGCTCGATAAAACCCCAAGATATTATCTACTGGCGACCCAATCAAAGTATTTGATGTAGCTATTCCAAATATTGTCTTTCGATAATTATCGAAGTGGGTCGTTTCGAAGAGTCGAACGCGTTCTCAGAATTTGTATCTGGGTGTACATATTTATCTAGATCTTTCCATGTTCATCTCCTTGTCACCGCAATCTAAGATTTGTATTTCCTACGGGTCAGAAACAATTCATTTGTAAAAAAAAACAATCGAATTGAGAACATCCTCCTTTTCTTGAAGTCAGTTAAAAAAGTAACTTATTAAACAATTAGCAATACCAGAGCATTCATAAGGATGCTCAAAGGTTTGTTTTCAATAAGTATAGAATTTTTTACCGGTTCTGGCTTGCGATTCAACTTTAGATCCTTTACTAAGAACATTAGACTTGGCAAGCGATGAGGCAAGCAAGTATTTCTAGGTAACGCATAAACAATACAAAAGACTCCGTAATATCTTCGAACCTTTATTACGTTATATGTCTAAGGTCTTAGATCGCAAGGCTAGAAATAAGTACGATCAGATTTGGCATATGTACTTGTTGGTACCCCAAAAATGATGGTACGGGTTTGATTCATGGATCAGGCAATATTATTATTATTAATTGTATTGTGTCATTGTAGACAACCCCGAGGCGCAGTTGGCTAGACACTAGCTTGCGAAACGAGAGGCCGCGGGTTCGATCCCCGTACCGAGGCAAATGTTTGTGTGATCCACAAATATTTGTTTCGGGTCTGGATGTTTGTGAGACCGAAAAGTCTCTCGCAGTTTCTGGTACCCACGACACAAGACTCGTATCTTAATGTGGGGTCAGAACTATGTAAGTGACTGTTAGGTGTATTTTTATTTATTTATTCATTTATAAATTGTTTTTTATTATTTAATAATATGCTTTATAAACAAAACACATTAACAGAAACAATAAATAAAGCAATGATGAGCTCTAAACTATTGTAATATGTATTTGGTCTTTAGTTGGGTTCTCAGTGGTGACATGAAGTTCTGACAATAGTCCAGTAAATGGCATCAGGTTCGCCCCTATTACCAAGAACTAAAACACCAGGAGACGTAACTTAAAAATAAATGTTTTACGGTCTTGGCGGTCGCGAGTTCAAACCCCAGGCACACACCTCTGACTTTTCGAAGTTATGTGTAAATTCATAATAAATTTTCACTAACTTTAACGGTAACAGAAACCTGCTAAAAGTGCTTAGGAATTTCTTGGGAGTTTGGTCTGCCAACCCGCACTAGGCTGCATGGTGGACAAAGGCCTAAACTCTTTCAGTTGTGAAGGAGGCCCGTGCCCAGCAGTGGGACATATGGGGCTGGTGATGATGAGAAATTATGTATCCTCATATAGGTATGTATCAGTGGCAGTATTTCCATAGAAGCCCAAAAGCATTACATGTTAATTGTGTAATGGCTAGTTTATAATTGTTTATTGTGGGGTCAAAATATTCTCATTTATGTGTTGAATTGCTTTTGCTAAATAAAAATTTAAAGTGTGGGAGCATCGTCAGCATAGTCCATAATCTTAAAGATTATTTGGAATTTTGTAAGACAAGCTGGGCTTTTGGGCTTCTATGGAAGTACCGCCACTGATATGTATATACATACATACATCGTACATAAACTCACGCCTGCATTCCCCGAAGAGGTAGGCAGAGGTGCATTTCTGCACCCACACTCCGCCAAGTATGCATCAGTCCCACGTAATAGGGGGCGAGCCTATTGCCGTTTTTCGGGCACATTTCCAGACTCCGTGCTGTTACCGAGAATTTCCTAATGGAATGAATGAAATTCCCCGACCCGGGAATCGAACCCAGGACCTCTAGATCGCACGGCTAATACTTGTACCGCGAGACCACGAGACAGTCGATATGTATATATGTGGCAATATTGACCCAAACCTCTTAATACTTCAATTATTCTGACGGCTGTAACTATTATGTAAATCCACTATCGCCAATCAAATGACTGGCTAAATCGCAAATCGATACGACATAATGAAACCTTAGTAACCATATAACATATGACATCAACAGATTACTCGGCGGACAAATCTCCGAGTAGGCATTTCATAGCTATAGTAGCCGGAGCGCGTGGCAACTAGGTACCATTACAAGAAAACATTACGTCACCCAAGCATTCACTCTGGCCGACTAACGAGCGCCCATTCCCGGCTCTGCCATCTGTCAAAACTTCACAACAATATTATATCTATAAATAATGAACTACATTGTTATGAATAGGACTTTTCCCGAACAAATTAAAATTAAAATACATATTTTTAATATTTTTATAAAATTAATACATATTGAGAGGACATACCCTCTCAATGGTAGAGGAGGCCCGTGCCCAGCAGTGGGACGTATATGGGCTAATAATGATGATGATGGTGAATATATATTGAGCAGTGTATTTTACGCCAGTTATATTAAAAAAAAAAGTTTTTCTTTTTTTTTATAAACATGTGTTGACGTGTCATAAGTGCTATTTTATTGCCTACATGATAAATAAACGATCATTTAATATCATTTCATTTCAATATTTTGCATACTTTTAATACCTTACTGTGGCTGTAGGTTCTTATTTCCTTAGTACAACAATTATGAAACAAACTTGTCAGCTGATGTTTTGTTTTAAGTTTGTGATTGCATCTCGGCTGAGGCTTGTTAGAGCAATTGTTCAAAGTTGAATTGTGTGAAGAACAAAACCGATGTTGTGACATTTAAGTAATTTGCTATAACAAAATGACTAGGACTTTTTAATTTTTTTCGCAATGTTATGACTGGCAGCCGCTAATGAATTGCGGTCTCGCCGCTGGTTTTTGCGATTGCTATAACAAAAAAAGTACTCGAAATTTTATTGAATGTTATCGTCTGTTGGTTACTATATAGAATCACAGCTGTTTATCAGCTTCCACGGAAGCTGAACGTCGCGGTTATCGCCCATTTTCCTGTTAAAATACGGTCATTTGCTCTATGCAGTTGACATTAGCACCTATAAAATAACAATTTACCATCGTATACCATTTGATTTTAATTTTCGAACGGCCAGGTCAAACGCGCGCTTTCTGGCTGCATAAAAACAGTAATAAATAGAAATAGGTCAAAACACAGAAAATAATTCTAGAGGATTTAAATTTCGAATAGAATACTGCTTACCTGAGTCTGAAAGTCCTTCAACGATCGATCAAAACACGTGTTGACAACTGCAACTCGATTGCCGGCGAAGTAAAATAAAAACAAAACAAAACCAAACCAAACAAGATTCCTGTAAGTCCTTCAAACGTCACTGAACAAAGGAGTGCACTGTACTTTGTTGCGTATTCACTCAAATTTTTACATACACCGGCGTTTTCCCGGCCAAAATAAAGGTACCTACATAAACTAAAAAGAAAGGGCAAAACAAAACGTAGACACGGTGAATGCTTCAATCATATGTCAGGATAGTCGTAATGTAGAAACACAAAAGTAAGTTTGAAATTGTTGTATTAGTTAGCGAATGTTATCGGTGTGTACCACTGCGTGCGACGGCGCTAAGCGTAGCCTCGCTGCGATGTCGCGTCCGATACTGAGCGGCATGAAGGAAAAAAACAAACGCCGTCCGAGGAACGTCGTACGGCCCGGCGCGAGGCGGGAAACGCAACTGGAAAACTATCGCTGTCCTTTTCCGGCTAGTAGCCTTCTTTATATCACCCTCGCTCTCCCACACTGGAGTACTACTGCCTGAGTCATCGTGTTCCAGTGTTATTTTATTATACATCCAGATAAGTGGCTGTTTAATAAACACAACACTCCATGCTTACCGTAGTGTGGTGTTAAATGGGATATGACAGATGTCTTGGTGCGTTGACCTATGCTCTTAACGACCTTAATCTGCTGAGTCGGGTGAATCAACAGTGTTCGGAATATGTAACAAGATGATAAGAAAAGACTTATGGCCCAGTGGGTATGCGCTGTACGATTTATTGGTCCTACGATCAATTCCCGGGCAGGCTAGTGTTAACGGGTTCTAATAGGAAAGTTAGCTTGGTGTCTGGAAGTGAGCCTAAAAATAGCAATACAGTCGCCTTCCATTAGGTCGGAATTAAAACGTAGGGTGCAATAATGTACCTCTGCCGAAGTGATAACTTCGGCGATACACGCGTGATATGTACGCCGTACGGGAATTGTACGATGACAAAAAAGGATAATGGTTCCTTTAGTGTTAAGGCCAGTCCCGTCTTTTTTGATTAGGGGTGTAAGAATTCCGCCACGGCATCCCCTGCTTGTCTTAAGGGGCAACTAATTGAGGTTATCGGGATAGTCGTGCGTGCTATGGGAGAGGTGCGCCCTTAAAAAAGAGATATAAGTATATTATGATCCCGTCATGTGCGACAGAGCCTATGGCTTCGTGAATGTCGCGGACGCTCACACCAAATGAGCGTCCAAAATATTGCCATGTGGGAGATGTCTTAAGTCTTTCTAACTCAGAGGAGTTCACATTTGAATGGAGCGCCGAGCAGGAGCGACGAACAATTAACGGCCTGAAGTTTTCAGTCGGCATGACGGCGTAGTATTTTTGGTTAGAGACCCAACTTAGCCAAGCGAATAATAGTTCCATGCGATGAGAAGGAAGCTGGTTGACCCCGACATACCCTTTTCGGCCTTTAGGTACCGATCAGGAAGCTTAAGGTGCGTTCCTCTTGTTAAAAAAAGTAAAAGTGTCACGCTCCAGGGCAAGCTTATCACCCATTTAGATCAGCACCTTATTGTCGATTGATGAGGGATAAAGATGATCATCATCGTTTCTATCCAGTCAATATTCTAATTTGGACGCTATTCGGATAACCGTATTTTTATGCGAAATACACGAAATATACGTTACTCATGGATTTCTTCACCAAAGATACGCTAACAGTGTTTTAAATCTCACTAAATAGGAGGAACAAGTCGTGATGGTCTCGAGGTTTAGGCACTCGGTCGTGAATCTCGATGGTCGCGGATTCAAACCCCAGGCACACACTTCTGACTTTTCGAAATTATGTGTGTAGTCACAAATAATTATATCGTACTTTAACGGTGAAGGAAAACATCGAGAGGAAACCTGCACACCTAAAAAGTTCTTAGGAATTTCTTAGGTTGTAGTCCGCCAATCCGCACTAGGCCAGCGTGGTGGACTAAGGCCTAAACTCTCTCAATTGCAGAGTTGGTCCGTGCCCAGCAGTTGGACGTATATGGACTGATGATGACGAAATAGGAGGCAAGTCTATTGCCGTTTTGGACACATTTCGGACTCCGAGCTAAACAGTCCATATTTTGCGCTGCCACTAAAAATAAATTGATGATTCAAGCGATCCCGATGTTGATGTAACGTTGTTTCTCGTCGATGGCGAAACGCTATTGTTTTTATAAGGATTTCGCAATTTCAGTACGCGTGGTGAACTCTTGCGTGATTATTCTCATTACCCATAGCTCACTGTTCTCATTTTACTTAAAGACGCTATGAATAAAAATATATACTGTATCTCGAAAGGGATAGGCAGAGGTGCACTTCTGCACCCACATTTCGACAATGTTAATGTCCACTTAATAGGGGGCGAATTTATTGCCGTCTTTTACATTAAGCAGTGATGGCCTCGAGGTTAAGGCGCGCGGTCGAGAATTTCGGCGGTCGCAGGTTCAAACCCCAGGTACACACCTCTGACTTTTCAAAGTTATGTGTGTATTCACAATGAATTATCACTTGCTTTAACGGTGAAGGAAAACATCGTAATAAATCCTGCACACCTAAAAAGTTCTTAGGAATTTCTTAGGTGTGTAGTCCGCCAACCCGCACTAGGCCAGCGTGGTGGACTAAGGCCTAAACCCTCTCAGTTGTTGAGGAGGCCCGTGCCCAGCAGTGGGACGTATTTGGGCTGATTTGTTGTTTTACATTTCCAAACTCCGAGAAATTCCTAAGGACCATACACCGCTTTTAAGATTATTTTGATAAACAGGACTTTTACCGAACATAAATACATTTTAAAATACCTAAATTAGATAATAATCAAACATATTGACCAGTGTAAACTTAATACGTATTTTACGCCAGTTATATTTCAATTAACTTTTTTTTTATTAACATGTATTGACGTGTCAAAAGTGCTATATTATTCATCATCATCATCATCATCAGCCCATATACGTCCCACTGCTGGGCACGGGCCTCCTCTACCATTGAGAGGGTTTAGGCCTTAGTCCACCACGCTGGCCTAGCCTGGCTATAATTATTGCCTATATGATAAATTTCATTTCATTATTGCTTAGAAATGAAATAACCCATTAACACGAGAATAATCATTGTAGGAAAACAACCTGGATCAACAGGGAATTTCTTCGGAACGTAGTCCGCCAACCCGCACTAAGCTATTGTGACAGACTAAGGCCTTAATCTCATCTATGAGGAGACCAGCTGAGTTACGTGTTTAGATTGATATAGAAGTAATAGTATAAATTCATCATTCATCATTATTATCAGCCCATATACTCGTACATCCCACTGCTGGGCCTCCTCTACAACTGAGAGGGTTTACGCCTTAGTCCACGCTGGCCTAGTGCGGGATGGCAGACTACACCCCTAAAAAAATCCTAAGAACTTTTAGGTGTGCACGTTTCATCACGATGTTTTCCTTCGCCGTTAAAGTAAGTGATATATAATTCATCATGAATACACACATAACTTCGAAAAGTCAGAGGTGTCTGCCTGGCGTTTGAACCCTTGACCGTCGAGATTCTCGACCGCGTGCCTTAACCACGAGGCCATCACGACTTTTTTATAAATGTGTATAAATTCGAAACTATTATAATATTTTTTTATCACGCTTTCACGCGTTAATTACTGATCGGATTAAAAAAAAATTGGTATAGAGGTATATATAAACTATGTATGCATACCTAGAGACGGTTCTATCGGCTATTATTTGTTCCTGTAGTATTATCAAAAAATAACACTTTGCTAACTCCTTTAGCCCTAATTGAACGAAACATGTAGACTAAATGGCAGATGAAGCATATCATTAAAGTATATTTGATTTTTTAAGCATTGTACCTCAACAGAACAATATCAAAAGTACTTCGAGTTGATCTGTCAATTTAACCCAAAGCGATGGAAAACAAGCCAAGTTAGTTTTATCAACTCGCCGAGCCACTCCCACGAACAACTAAAATTATAAAGTACGAAAAGTAATTATCGCTGCGGTATAAGTCCTTGGGCCTTACAATCTCTCGGATCGCGATCACGAAGTCTAGATTTTAGTGCCCAAGTTGAAACCTGCAGCCTAAATGCTAACATTGTTTAAAACCTTTTCAGGCCGAACGGTCATTTAGCATGAAACAGCAAAATGTCTATTGTTCAAAATGTATTGTAGTTAGAAATTTCTATGTAAATTGAGTAAGTTTTTATACTGTTAAAAGGAGCTGTGTCGATGATAAATTACGGCGCCTTGTTTCTGAAGCTAAATTTAGACTTTTATTTGGAACTCTAAAAATTAAGTGCTTTGAGAGCTGCTCAATTAATAATGATTTTGTAGCTATATTCTCGCCTTTTTCTTCAGTTCTAGGGGGACTGTTCACATTTGACTCGGTGCGGGGATCGAGCCAGCGGCCTCTCGTTTCGCAAATATTTATTTCGGGTTGTGTATCTTACGTACAATAAGAAATTACATACATACCTAACCTCACGCCT
The DNA here is from genome assembly GCA_907164795.1 of Hemaris fuciformis. Classification (NCBI taxonomy): domain Eukaryota; kingdom Metazoa; phylum Arthropoda; class Insecta; order Lepidoptera; family Sphingidae; genus Hemaris; species Hemaris fuciformis. The sequence goes on from OU015452.1 coordinate 3,598,704, forward strand.
TTAATTCCCGAGGTGAATTTCTGCACATACGTTTCACCAGGTTTATATCAGTCCCACGTAGTAGGGGGCGAGCCTATTGCCGTTTTTGGGCACACTTCCAGAATTCCTGCTGCTGTTGAGACTTTCCTAACAGAAAAATCCAATAACACAGCCCGACCCGGAAATCGTAACCGGGACCTCTATAGCGCACGGTGCGTTTTTGTGCCGCGGGACCACGAGACATTCACAACTAGAAATTTATTAAAATACTCTACTCTATACTCTTAGAGGCACTCAAGAGGGTGGGGAGGTTCGACGCTTTGCTTATTTTTGATGGCATGGTGTGTGGATGGTGATTACAATTTTTTCGGATTTTCTACAAAATTTTGTCCTCATTTAATATTTATTTACTAATATTTGCGTAAGCATAGAAGTGGGTAGTTCGATATTTGCTCACTTTCGCTGACATGGGGAACGCGGAGTTTAACAATTGTGAAAAAGGGCAATGCCCAACTGACTATACAACTTAGTATCAGCACAAATATTTTTGTGCCACAATGAAAACTTGTGCATAGTGTTGTAATTAACATACCCTATCAATAAAACTAAATAGTACTTGCATAATTTGCAGGGTTCCATGGTAACTAAAGGGTCAAAGTATAATAAAACCACATAAGTAGGCAGTCAAAGTAAAGTTTTAATATCATTATTATTCCTCAAAAATATTCTTCAAAAATATTGTCTAAGAATGGCGCTGGTGTAGTAATATTATTATGCCATCCCCAACTCAAGTACCAAGCAATAGTCATTATGTGGGCACAACAGCCTACTGTGTGTTTGCCCACTAAGCAGCTAACCAGAGATAGCCCTTAGTGTATTTGCTGTATTGACACATGTAAAACTGGCACATCTTATATTGTTGGAGCATCTCAAGCATGATCTAAGTGATTAGCATCATACTGTAATTGTCGCTGTAGTGTTCTCCTAGCTGCCATCCAACAAGCTTTGCACACACATTTTAGATGTGAGATCTGGAAAATGGATATAATTGTTAGTAATGTGAAATATTTCATAAAAGTTAAAACAGGGATTCTCATTTAACATGAAGAAGAGATATCCAATTAAAAATAATGTTCCTTTCTTGACAATTGGGAGGTACTCTTTATGATTGTATGCATAGTACAGATATTCCACATATAAAACATACATTTCAATGTCTTAATATAGGAGCTTGAAGTGAGCCAACTTGAAGAACAGCATCCCATGCAGAGAATGCCATCCCGTGAAATCTGTGAAAATATATGTTTACAATAAGACTCAGAATTTAAATTCAAAGGCTAGTATTATACTACCTCTGTGAAGCAGTTGATTGTGTATTGCTTGTTATGTCTGAAATTCCAGGTTTAGTTCCCAAGTTAAAGCTAGTAATAGGTACCAGTTTAATATTTGGGATTATATATCCCTGTGTCTTAAATAGCACATTAAAGCAGGCAATTAGAATAGTTATAAACATCACAGTAACAATAGTTAAAACCTGGCCTAACAATAAAGTATTGAAAATAAAAACCTGAAAATCTTCATTGGAGCATAAACAGAATATCTGTGTTTACATAATTATAACATACAATGTAGCTGTTAACTACATTGACAATGACTGTGTTGTAGTCACCACCTCTAGAGAGAAGACAGAGTTCCAACAGTTTAAAAATACTAATAGTAATACATTTTTAGATTACTTAATATTTAATAAGAATACAGTTTTGAATTCACTTACCGGCGAGGGTGAAATCCACATAGAGTATTGTACATGATTTCATTGATTTCTCTCAATGTCTGCAAAGGTCCATAACGTAGCCGAAGGGTACAATTAACACACCGGCGAACTGATATTACCATAATACGAGAACAGTGATATAAGGAGTCTCTGTCTCACTTGACCACTTTTCACAATAAATTGTACAAGGAGTCTCTATCTCGATTATAAAGTAAGTTACCTATATAGAGTCTCTTTCTCAAAATCACTACTTATTAATATTATATAACTAATAACCACACTTGGAATGTTTACTTTGGCGAAAAACAAACGTAACGGCCGTTCTTGCATAAACATATAATGACAATATCCCGGCCGCCAACCAATTTCAATGTTGCCAAGTGCATAAGTCGATTTATTATTCTTATAATCGATATTTCTCATGACCATTATTTTTACAGAAAATATTTTCGTGTTATCATTATATTGTCAGGATATGCAACGTATGATTAAAAATATACAGCAGAGAAAAATATACACTATTAGAATACTAGAATACTTGTATTGTCGTACAGCAATAATAAAACTCCAATTCACTTAACTCGTTTATTCTCCTCAGAGATGTACACTGTTCGAACGCTCGAATCGGAATGCCGTCAGACAGTTTTAAATCCACCGACGTTAGTTTCGCCGGAAATACAAAATGACAAACGGAAACAATATACTTCTTTAAATTCGACTTGTCGACACTTAATCATAATGTTAAAAATAATAATAAAGTAAACACATTATACATAATTGTTTGATGCATGTACTAAATATACACTTTTGATTAGCAGCAATTAATCTACCGGAAATAACATGACGAAATAAATAAATCTACCGGCATTATAAGATAACCCTTACAGCTCGGCCATCCTGTTAATCGCGAGTCCCGTCGCGAACTTCAACTATAAGTATGTAGTATATTTTATACATAAAAAAGGGATAATACTGCATTATAATCGCTGGCTAACATTTAAATAACTAATACAATCATATTACTAAACTTATTGCAATTTAATTGATGCAATTAAATTTCATTGTAATTTAATTGATTATTATCATATAAAATATATATATATATATATATTAAGCTCTATCACTTACGTTATCGCCCGCCGAATCATCGGGTTCATTATCCGTGTCCGAATCAAAGTTTTGATTAAAGTTCAACCATGGTTAACTTTTGTCCAAATCCACAGTTCCTTGATAACGGCGACCGTTTTTGCGCGACAAGGGAGTGTCTTCAACTGTAACTCTATCATGGTCGAGCACCTTTACTATCTGTTATTGTTACATTAAATTTTTCGACTTGACGAATCGGTGATTAATGGGGTTGGTACCTCAACATTACTACGAGTAATATGATCTTTTAGGATTCGAATTGTTATTAGAGATTCGGTATTTTTGACCGCAGTTATGTTAACAACAAACTTACTGAAGACATCAACGATGACTAGAGATAACAATACCCAACTTCACTTCTTATAAATGGTCCCAAGCAATCGGCATGAATAGTATGGAAAAGTTGATTAGAAAATCAGAATTATAATTGAGAACAATTGGATGTAAAATTCCCCCCAAGAGCCTTGTGATGAGCGCACCCTAAGCAAGCAGATACGTATTGCTTTAGTTCTTTCTAATTTTTCTAGCGTCTTTTCGAAACCACAATGTTATAGATCGTCATAAATTATTTTGAGTATTTGCAAGCGCACTCCCTTTTTTCGATCCATCTTATTTCCTCCCTAACTATGTGATAAGCTTTCCCGTTTTCAAGTTTATATTATTGGGAATCTCAGCTATATCTTATATCTTTAAATGAGCAATTCTTGTATATATATATATATATATAATTGGAATCTCGGAATCGGCTCCAACGATTTTCATAAAATTTAGTATATAGGGGGTTTCGGGGCGATAAATCGATCTAGCTAGGAATCATTTTTAGAAAATGTCAGTTGGAAGAAAAATATGACTCTTCCTGACATCTATTGGCGAATAATAATACTATTTTTTGTGAGCAAGTAATTGCTTTAACGACACAACAGCACATGGCGTTGTTAAGTAACATTATTCATATTTCATCATTTTATTAGTAATTTGTACTTAAGTAAATATAATTTCCAAAAAACACAATAAAAAATAAAAAAATCCGAGCAATGCTCGGTCATCCAGGTACTGTGTGTCTTTATCGGTCATTATTTTATACGGACTATGCCATCGTCTGCGGACTGAACTATGGTAATCTAATCTTGTTCAGATTCCACAATTACATCTAAGGTAAGAGAATCTTTTCCGTCACATTCTATTGGGTTGCGGCTTAGTGCGTCCACATGTAACGTCTTTTCACCCGGCCTATATTTAATTGTGCAATCCTACTCTTGCAATTGAATCAACCATGATTTGATGGTATACATTCTGGGAACAAAGTCTCTTTTGAACATAGTTTGTCTAAAGGCGTTGCAATCAGTATTTTAAATGGAATTCCGTCACCCGATATCTATTTAGAGACACAATGATAGCGAGGGTTTGTAACTCTATTAAACGATATTTCCGTTCCTGTGGGATGGTTATGCCACTACAATATGGTTGGTTGGTAAAATATGGACACAGTTTGAAATATACCGTTATGATTGTGTTGGAATAGGATACCAGCTAACCCAGTCTTGCTGGTATCGGTATGGAGTTGAGTCTGTGGCACTGAATTGTATAATGTCAAAAGAGGTCGCTTTAATAGAAACTCTTTAATGAGTAAAAATGGTTATTCCCGAGGCTTGTTCCATTTCCAGATATTATTCATTTTCAATAGATACGATAATGGCGCAGTTATCAAAAAGTACTTTTATAAATTTCTTAAGCAATCCGATAAACCAAAAAAAATGCTGTAATTCGTGACAGTTTCTGGGTGTGGTAAAGTTCAATATCGCATTTGTTTTTAAAGAGCCCGGCCGCATGCTATTAGGACTTATCTCAAACCCGAATATATCTATTTCATTTAGGAAAAAAAAATACATTTGTTTTATTTAAACGTTAGCCCGCTTTTTTTTTTATAAATTGAATACTTCCCTTAGAGGACAAGGGCCATATCCGAAGGTATTAAATTATCGTCTATAGAGATTAGAATATACTTAATCTTGGCGTCTGATAGAATATTATTTATTGTCCTTTGAAACATTGATGTTGCGAATGGCATCCGTTGTATCCATACTGTCCATCTGGACGCGGTTTTATATTTACAACTTTTAGCTATTTGTATCTGTAGTACTATCGTCCAAAGCAACTTCCGATACCTGTTTTCAAGTTTTGTCCGAATTATTATACTTGGGTTATACTCTAGATTTGGTCCCATAACAATTCGTCGATTGATAGCCTATTCTATCACAATTAGTTCAATTGATCAACGATTTATCGCATTTAAAGCTTGGGTGGCCCACGAGATTACAAATTAAACATCTAATTTTTAAATTATTAGTTGGTAATCATCATCAAACCATAAGAACCCACAGAGTTGCAGGCTTCCCCACGATTCCTTCCTTCACCATTAAAGTAAGTGATAATTTCATTGTGAATATACAGAACTTTGAAAATCAGGTGTATGTCCGGTTATCGACACTGTGAAGAAGGGAATTTACCGCTTCCCTACTACTTATTTCGCATCAGCTCAATATGTTCATTTTGGCGTATTACCTAATAATTCTCTATTGATTCATTCTAGCGGACTCTTTCTGTTAAACATTTCCGTAAGAAGTTTAGCGTAGTCTTCTCGCTAAGGGAATATGTATTATATAATAGTGATGGGAGACCTTGATATCATGCCTTAAATAAATAATAATAAATAAATACACCCAACAGTCACATACATAGTTCTGACCCCACATTAAGACACGAGTCTTGTGTCTTGGGTATCAGAAACTACGAGAGACTTTTCGACCTCACAAACACCCAGACCCGAAACAAATATTTATGGATCACACAAACATTTGTCTTGGTGCGGGGATCGAACCCGCAGCCTCTTGTTTCGCAAGCTGGTATCTGGCCAAATGTGCCACGGGGCTGTCATGACTTGGAAACACCGCATAATTTTGAAAGCGAATAGCGTATTACTTCCTTTTCGTTTCAACCATAAATATCCACGCATTCTTAAATTTTGTTGATCAAGTTCAACATCAATGTCATGTCATGGGATCAAAGTTTGGAATAACGTTATTGTTAAAAGGCAACTGAGTTTTTTCTGAACCTCTCATATCTGATTAGTATTCCTTTTGTTATTCCTACTACGTTTTCTTGTATAATGTGGCTTAACGGACTCACCTGATGGTTCTGACGTACTGCGCTGGTAACTATATTTACATATATTGTGTACATATTTTATAATCGAAGTTTCCCTCCGACATCGTGTTTGTTCCCTATTTAACCTTTACTTGTTATAGTGAAATTTTGACGTTCCTGAAACTTGCTCATCAGAACTTATTAATCGACGTGATCATTCTCTTTCGAGTGTTGAGCCATTGGATTTCTCGAATCGCTAGCCCTTTACCCCGGGCTCCAAAGCTAATCGGCCCTTGACCTCGGGCTTCAAAGCCTAACATCCTTCGCGATCATGATTCAAAATCTGACCATCCTTGACCTCGGATGTCATTCCTCATTAGCCCTTGACCTCGGGCATCGTCAGTCATTGGCCCTTTACCTCGGGCATCATCAGTCATTAGCCCTTAACGTCGGGCATCATCAGTCATTGGCCCTTAACCTCGGGCATCATCAGTCATTGGCCCTTAACCTCGGGCATCATCAGTCATTGGCCCTTAACCTCGGGCATCATCAGTCATTGGCCCTTAACCTCGGGCATCATCAGTCATTGGCCCTTAACCTCGGGCATCATCAGTCATTGGCCCTTAACCTCGGGCGTCATCAGTCATTGGCCCTTAACCTCGGGCATCATCAGTTATTAACCCTTTACCTCGGGCATCGTCAGTCATTGGCCCTTAACCTCGGGCATGGTAATCATCCATTTCCTGGAACGCAAGCAATTATAGATTATATATTTATTTTAAATGAGTGTACATACATATAACATACTAGCTTTTGCTCGCGACTTCGTCCGCGTAGACTACAGGGTTGGGTACAGGGTTGGCTTATATCATAGTAGCTTTATGCATGCAAAGTCTCAGCCTGATCGATTTAAAATTGACAAAGTTTCATACAAATTTTCATCCCCTATTTTATCCCCTTGGGGGTAGAATTAATAAAAATCCTTTCTTAGCGGATGCCTACGTCATAACATCTACCTGCATGCCAAATTTCAGCCCGATCCGTCAAGTGGTTTGGGCTGTGCGTTGATAGCTCACTATGTCAGTCAGTCAATCAGTCAGTTACCTTTGAGTTATATATATATACAATGTACATCCTCCTCGCTTCGTATTCCTCATTGCTGAAGGTCATGATTCCCTGTACATGGAGTGATCTTTGTTCTTACTATGCTTTGTTGTGACATACATACATACATAATCTCACGCCTGCATTTCCCGGAGGAGTAGGCAGAGATGCACTTCTGCATCCACATTCCGCCAGGTATGTATCGGTCCTTCGTAATAGGAGGCGAGCCTATTGCCGTTCTTCGGGCACACTTCCAGTCTCCGTACTGCTATTGAGAACTTTTCTAATAGAGAACCCCAATAACACTTTGCCCGATCTGGGAATCGAACCCGGGACCCCTAGATCGCAAGGCACATACCTGTACCACGAGGTAGTTAAATGAATGTGTTCAGAATAATATTTCCTTGTCTCTATATAAATAATAATTGTCATTATAGTTCATCATTAGATCACCCTCATAATAACATATAATCGCTTCGAGATAATAGTAATCCCATAAACAAAAACTAAATTTGTAAAAAACAAATCTCGCAACTCAGTTCTTCTACCGTAAAAGTTGTGAGATCCATATGACACCAAGTCAATGAATTTATTCAGTCCCCGTTTAAGTTGTTCTGTCTTGAGTTATTATGCACTTAGCTTACCAGAAACCATCTTACAGTGACCAAATCAATATTGAAAGTCTTTTATGTTTTACATAAGAGTTAGATTTGGCAATTGCATGGAAACACAATGTATCTCACTTTTAGCGGTGGCACTGCCGTGCCCCAGATTCGAAAGACAAAATAAAGAAAAAGAAAAGAAAAAAATTGTTAAATGAATTTCTATAATGATAACAACAGTCCAAATATTTTATTCCCTACTATAAAAAAATAAATTCTACTTACTATTTGTAGGCGTGGAAGGAAGTTTTGTGTATCCTTTTCGTATCCTGCTTCTGAACTATTGTCGTACAGCAATAATAAAACTCCAATTCACTTAACTCGTTTATTCTCCTCAGAGATGTACACTGTTCGAACGCTCGAATCGGAATGCCGTCAGACAGTTTTAAATCCACCGACGTTAGTTTCGCCGGAAATACAAAATGACAAACGGAAACAATATACTTCTTTAAATTCGACTTGTCGACACTTAATCATAATGTTAAAAATAATAATAAAGTAAACACATTATACATAATTGTTTGATGCATGTACTAAATATACACTTTTGATTAGCAGCAATTAATCTACCGGAAATAACATGACGAAATAAATAAATCTACCGGCATTATAAGATAACCCTTACACTTGCTATAATCTTTTAATGAAAATAAATACAGAGCTATTAATAATTGATGTGATTGTTGCAAATAAGCACTTTGATAAAAGCAATGTGCGCAAAGCATAAATCTGTGAAGTGCTTTAAAAATGTTTGCGTGTGGTAGTAGAAACAGAAACTTATAGCAAACACCACCGAGCATTGCTAAAGAGTAAGTTACTTTTATTTGAATAAGTCTTATAATTAACTTTTCACGCTAGCGAACTCACTAGCAAGATCTAGTGACAGCTTAAAACAATATAATAATTGTAATTTGCTTAATAGTAAATGATCAAATAAATTAAAGGTCGATTTGATATATTTTTTTATCATGACAACTTAGCGTTATAAAACGACAAACAGAAACTGTAGGTAGTAATAAATAGAAATATTATTTATCTCTGTATTTTTTAATCCGGCAAATGTAGGGTTAACTAATACGATATAAAATCATTAAAATTAAAGACAAAAATTGTTGATATTACTAACTTGTGGCACAACTTAAAATCATGCGATGCTGCTTATGGGCATTCTCCTTTGCTTACGTAATACTTGATCTGCCTATCTATAACAAACAGCTAATGGCGCATACCACTGTTTTCGGAATTTTACCCACTAAAAACTAATTAAAAAACAAACTATACACCAAAACGCCTTATAAATAAATAACTGAAATGTGGTATATATGTACGAGTATATACGAGTGCTTTGTTCCAAAGCGCCTACATGTTTTGAATAGCAACAAGTGACCGCGCGGACCCATTGCGTGTCAAAACAATTTGGTATTTTGGAAAATATTGCTTTGTCATGCCTTGTTTCGGTTGTTCTGGGCTCGTAAAGTGGATAGTTTGGCGTGGTTTGGTGGTATTTAGCAATTATTAAGTGGCACAGTTATAATGTAGTAGGTATAGGGGCATTTCACGTGAAGCGGACAGCAAAAAAAAAATCAGACTATAAATCTTTTTCATAGGTGGATTAAACTACACTACTATATAACTTGAATGGATGTACATCATTATATTATTGAGTTTAGTTTCAACTTTATTAGTCTTTAAGGAATTGGCAAAATTTGAGCAACGGATTTTTCGAAAGCTTATTTTGCTAACATTAACTTTTATAAAAAATAAACTAAGTTTTGTATGTATAAGAAAAAATAAATGTATTTCTTGCCATTTACTACAAAATATAAATTTCTATTTTTTTTTACATAGAAAACCGGAAGTAAATATTTCAAATCGGAATTTACTTAACTTTGGTATTTTTAATATTTTTTATTTTAATTACAAACTGTACCTAGTAGTCCATAAATATATTCGTTAATTATAATTGAGACGCACTTTAGGGCGAGGGGGCCGCACTGAGCGCCTTACTGGCGCCTTACTTATGGCCTTATCTCAAGAAACGCGATAGCTAGACAGTTGAAATTTTCACAAATTATGCATTTCTGTTACTGATATAACAATAAGTACTAAAAACGAATTAAAATAAATATTTAAAGGGGGCTCCCATACAACAAATACGATTTGTTTGCCTTTTTTGCTAGATAAGTTGGTGTGCGCATTTTTAAAATTATTTAAAGCACCGTCCGTACTAAGTTAGTTTATTGCTCTCCTTGCAAGGTTGTCTAGATGTGATCGCTCTTAGCAATAAGACCGACAATTATTAAGCGCCTAACTTCTTAGATGTTTTCTTCATGCTAATGTTTATTACGTGGTGTAAAAATAAAGAGGTTTTATTATTATTAAGTTGACAGCCTCGTAGTCTTGCGGCACAAGTACATATGTACCGTATGATCTAGTGTACTGGGTTTGATTTCCGGGTCGGGCAAAGTGTTATTAGGTTTTTCCATTCGGAAATTCCCACTAGCAGCACGGAGTCTTGAAGTGTGCCCGAAAAACGGCAATAGGCTCGCCCCCTATTATGTGGGACTGATACATACCTGATGCAACAAGCATGATACAAGCAGTGATGGCCTCGAGGTTTAGGCGCGCGGTCGAGAATTTCGACGGTCGCAGGTTCAAACCCCAGGCGCACACCTCTGACTTTTCGAAGTTATGTGTGTATTCACAATGAACTATCACTTGCTTTAACGGTAAAGGAAAACATCGTGATAAAACCTGCACACCTAAAAAGTTCTTAGGAATTTCTTAGATGTGTAGTCCGCCAACCCGCACTAGTCCAGCGTGGTGGACTAAGGCCTAAACCCTCTCAGTTGTAGAGGAGGCTCGTACCCAGCAGTGGGACGTATTTGGGCTGATGATGATACATACCTGATGAAATGTGAAAATTAAAATACAGGGGTGAGGTTATGCATGTATATATGTATTATTAAGTTCTGATTATGTGAGATATCTTATAAGTAATTACACTAAGACAGTAGGTACATTTACTCTCTCCAGTTCTTCTAATGAATTCATAGACAAAACTGGGTTAGCACAGCGCAATTGGCATAACTTGTTCCCTGATATCTTTCATTAGATATGCGTGACTCATGTGGTGACATCATTGTTTTGGCGAAGTGCAACTGCAAACTAATGTCAAGTGAACAGAAAAACGATATACAAGTCTGAACCTTAGAGTGGGTAGGGTGCTGTATTTTGGCATATACTGACATTTGAACAGCGTTGTTCCATGTTCTAAATAAGTTCTACAATAGGCTTCATACATTTACTGGGCATATTTCCAGACTCCGTGCTGTTACTGAGTATTTTCAACGTGCCGGTATTTTAAGAGTGCGAGGCACAAATACTGTTTAGCGACCACAAATGTATTCACCTTTTATATGTAATGTAGTACTGAATCGTGGCAATCTACAGGTTTGATTCATGGGTACTGGGAAATATACCCGAAAAAGGACAGGCTCACCCCCCATTACGTGGGACTGATACATACTTGGCGAAACATGGATGCGGATACACGCGTAAGTATATAGACTGCCTCGTGGTCTCGCGGTACAAGTATGTGCCGCGCGATCTAGAGGTCCTGGGTTCGATTCCCGGATCGGGCAAAGTGTTATTGGATTTTTCCATTAGGAAATTCTCGGTAACAGCACGGAGTCTGGAAATGTGCCCGAAAAACGGCAATAGGCTCGCCCCCTATTACGTGGGACTGATACATTCTCGGCGAAGTGTGGGTGCAGAAATGCACCTCTGCCTACCCCTTCGGGGAATACAGGAGTGAGTTTATGTATGTATGTAAATTATGCATTATGCGAATTTTGGTTCTGAAAAAACGTGACTGGAGACGTTTTTACGATATTGTTTACTCCGGATTTACGTCATGTTCCTAAATAATGATTAAAAAAACCAACAGCCTGTTGACTTGACACACTTTCAGACTCCGCTACTAACACTTTCCTAATTGAAAAACCTAATGAAACTGTAGGGGATTGAACCAGGGACCTATTAATCGTCAAATCAATCAACATACAGTTCTGATAATTCGCTTTGTACGTAAAATTGGAGGGATACGCACAAACGCTAGCTTTATGCCACAAAGAGAGAATCTAGTACGGGAAACTAATGTCATTGCGTTCCTATTCACAAACACTGCGCTGGGGACTGATCGAAAACTGCGGTCGACTGCTGAATTGTAGCGGAATTAACGACAAATGATGAATAAAGCGGGTGATACAGCGGGACTTTTGTCACTTCGCTCTATTTAAAACGCAATGTATGATTCGATAGCAGAATTGTCGTTCTTATATTACTTGTTAAGTGATACATTGATACATTGATAAGTGATTTTTAATGCAACAATAAATTGGACCTCCTCACACACTGTCTTTTCGCCTTTATCCCAGATGTAGACATAATTCTGCATCCAAGATTTACGTGTTGTATTTATCTCACATACTAAAGACGAGCCAATGTTTATAGGGCACAAATTCAAACTTCGATACGTTATAAGAATTTCCTGTTAGTAAAAAACATGCGAAGCGTGGGACGTCCACCCACAAGGTGGTCGGACGACCAGTAAAGGTCGCGGGACGTCGCTGAATACAGGTTGCCTCCAACAGGTCACTGTGGAAGTCATTGGGAGGCCTATGTCCAGAAGTGTACCTCTTTTGGCTGGTAATAATGATGGTGATGAAAACACAACACAAATCCACCCCGAGAATCAAACCCGGGACTAGTTCACACGGCACTAATAGCCAGCCTCTAGTCGATAGGTAACATTAAGGTCGCTTTATATTGGATGTACTCGTAACTAGACTCGAAATCATTAAAGGTCTTAGTCAATTATGAGGCCAATTACCACAATTTCTATTGATTCAGGCCGCAAACTATTTTTTGTGTGAAAAGTGCCTGGACAAAAATGTTTATAGACATAATTATAGCGATACGAATCCCTTTTGTTATGCAAAACTATTGTTTCTGAGTTCGAAATACCCAGTTCATCCTTCAATATCATAAAGCCTCGTGAAAATCGAAGATATTTTGACGAACGCTAGAGAAGATACCTACATCGGAATAAAACAATTAACACATACCAACCTACAAACCCCTATTCATTCATTTTCAGCCCATATATATTCCACTGCTGGGTACAGGCCTCCTCTGCAACTGAGAGGGTTTAGGCCTTACTCCACTACGCTGGCCTAGTGCGGGTTGGCGAACCACACACCAAAGAAATTCCTAAGAACTTTTACGTGTGCAACTTTCCTCACGATGTTTTCCTTCACCGTTAAAGTACGTGATAATTAATTGCGATTGCGAACACACATAACTTCGAAAAGTCAGAGGTGTGTGCCTGGAGTTTGATGCCGCGACCGCCAAGATTCTCGACCGCATGCCTAAGCCTCGAGGCTCTATCGTAAATAAATAAAAAAAAACATGAAAACAATATTATAGCATTCATATTTCTTGGAATTAATTTAAATGCGCCTTGTTAGTGAGCTCAACAACCGACCACAAAAAGATGGCGTGCCACATTCATGGATTTCGTTGGGAATTATGCATTTAGACGACCTCCTTCCTCACTGCGGTATCAAAAATAAAATCCACTTAACCTGCATATTGCTGCTAAGTAATGCGGCGGTGTGGCTCGCGATAAAATTTCTAGCTGTTCTTTGTTTTAATGTTCTTCTGTAAATAAATATTAACTTTTCAAATCTTTCCAACGGAGAATTTGTCTTTTGTTTAGATGTAAAAAAACAATGTTTCTTTATTATTGAATATGTTTGCGCCTGTATCTTTAAAGGGGTGTCTTTCCATTTTTTGCTGGCTGTTTTAAGTTCGAAGAAGTAAGAAGTTTATTTTGCTGATTTTGAAAAGTTTTCTTAATGAAAATTTTCTGACAAATATTGACTGCCCAACAGAAATTGAACCCGCAAACTATCAATCGCACGCACTTACTTATGTCCTAAGGCTAATGGAGATTGCATTTATCTATAGAAACATAAATGACGCGAACTGAAATCTGATATTAAGGTACAAGTACTATTCAAAATAAATAAATAAATACACCCAACTGTCACACACATACTTCTTACCCCACACTAAGATCACTTGTGTAGTGGGTATCAGAAACTACGCGATACTGTACGGACTCACAAACGCATAGACACGAAACAAATATTTGTGGCGCACACAAACATTTGTCTCAGTGCGAGGATCGGACCCCCCAACCTCTCGTTTCACAAGCCAGTGCCTAGCCAACTGCGCCACGGGGCTGTCAAAACACAAATGAGATTTTCACAATCACTCATATGATTTAAGTAAGGCAGACTATTCGACAATTCGACTAGTAATCAATGATAGTGAATGTAATAAAAATCGGATTTCCAAAAATCTCAGTAGACCACATCCCATATTTAAAACTGCGTCATCAGTCTCGCACTGTGTACCCCCTTTGACGACACACGATGCTATTATTGGTAACGTAACCGCATTGCTAATAAGGCTCCACAGGCGCGCAATACGAATACGATATTAATATTTACACTCCATTATCTATTCAGATCGATTTGGCTTCCACTGATTGGATTTTGAGTTTCGCGAAAGCAATCAAGATAATTTCAATGGAATAATGTACTAAATAATTCAGTTTATGTTGGAGTGGAGACAGTGTTGGACGTCCTGCAGCACGATGGTCCGACGCGACGACTTGAATAGGTAGCGGTTAGCGAATGTATGAGGGCTGCTCAAGACCGGGATGGTTGCTTATATATGCTGAGTATATTTTTTGTTTTATTTTAATTTACATTAAAATCTCTGATTTTAAACGATAGACATTACTTTGGCTTATGGAGACGCGCGGCTAAACATGCCCTAGTTTTTTATATTCACGACAAAACACTTGATTCTTATTACGGAATTAATTATGTATCTTTGTTTTTGTTTCACGTAATAGGGGGCAAGCCTTTTGCTGTTTTTCAGGGTCAATTCCAAACTTGTGTTGCTACTGATTATTTTCTAAATGAAAAACTCAATAACACTTTGCTCGTCGTTGGAATCGAATCCCGGACCTCTAGCTCTAAAGCTCCAAAATATTAATGAAAAGACTAGTTTGTTGTTAAATTATTTCAAAGTCAGAGTCAAAATTATCTTTATTCAGAATTTACCTACAAGTTCTTTTTAATCGACAATTTTGAATGTATTTTAAACTATTGCCGCTTCGGAACCTGTTATCGCTGTGGAGCAGAAATGGCAAGAAACTCCGTCAGCAACACGTAATGTCATTTTTGTTTTTCAAAAATAATAAATTAGAAATATATTTGGTAATTAGTTACACTTTTTTAAATTGTCATAATTTAAACTTCACATCGTACATGTCATAACGATACAAACAATAGCAACGAAACAAAACTAAAATTTTACTATCTATGCCGTTTGCCTATTTTCGTGAGTTCTCGTCGTTTCATATCAACAATATCAGTGATCATTTCATCCACATTCGGCAGATTGCCTTCCCACGATATTACGCGTGCCACTACGACGTGGTTTTGCTATGAGATATATTGTAGGAGACACTGAAATTGTTCTACCAACTTTTAGTACCATATATTTCCAGATTTACTTTATGAATAGTAAAGTGATAATAATGTTTAGCCTAATAATAATAATATCTAGCCAAATAATAATGTCTTGGCCTCGACGCTTAGGCGCGGTCGAGAATTTCGGCGGTCGCGGGTTCAAACCCCAGGCACACATCTCTAACTTTTTAAAGTTATGTGTGTATTCTCAATGAATTATTATGTGCTTTAACGGTGAAGGAAAACATCTTGAGGAAGCCCGCTCACCTAAATGTTCTTAGGAATTTCTTAGGGCTGATGATGGTGATGATGATGAGACAGTATTTTGTATGGGGACGCGTGTCGCCGCTTGTCTGTCTAAGGGAAATACTGTCTATTTCCTTTCTAATCTTATTCATCTGTTCTGTGGAATTAGCAGAGGATTCAATATTGCGCCCGGTTGTAGTTGGGCTCATTGATGGTCAGAAATACAGCAATTTAGTAATAATAATAATATTTATTTATATAATTAACTTTTTATTTATTAAACACCACAAATAAAACACAGACAAAAGAAAATAATTCACAAAATAAGACACAATAAATTGGCGGTCTTTACCAAACAACCAGGCAAGGAGAGGTGTCATATAATAAAAAAGAGAAATAAAAGTACTCAAGAATATATACCTACCAGTGGCGGTACCTACTTCCATAGAAGCCCAAAAGCCCAGATTGCCTTACAAAATTCCGAATAATAATCTTTAAGCTTTAAATGTTTATTTAACAGAAGCAATTTGACATATAAATGAGAATATCCTGACCCCAAAATAAACAATTATAAAGCAGACATTATCAAATTAACGTTTAACGCTTTTGAGCTTCTATGGAAGTATCGCCACTGACACCTACATATATATTTATACATACGTACATACACACATACAAATACTTATACTTACATATATACAAATACAGCAAACAATAAAACGGACTTATTTATCTAACGATAGGTAATGAGCTTGAACCCTTCGTTTGAAAGTAACCAGCGAAGGCGATTGCTTTATATTCAGCGGAAGCGCATTTAGTACATACATACATACATAACCTCACGCCTCTATTCCCCGAAGGGGTAGGCAGAGGAGCATTTCTCCACCCACATTTCACCAGTATGTATCAGTCCCACGTAATAGGGGGCGAGCCTATTGCCGCTCTCCGGGCACATTTCCAGACTCCGGGCTGTTACTGAGAATTTTATATTGAAAAAACCTAATAACACTCTGCCCGACCCGGAAATCGAACCCGGGACCTCTAGATCGCACGGCACATACTTGTGCCGCGAGACCACGAGGCAGGCGCATTTAGTATCGTATACAAAGTGTCAGCTCACCTAGTAGTAATGAAACTAGGCAGTTACCATTGTACTACGTGTCGCGGAGACCACAACACACATTACTGGATGGTTGCCAGCCTTGCAGACTGCTGCTACATTGGTTGGTAAAATTGAATTTATTAATGTCTTGAGGCTCTGTTGGTACCAGTCCAAGCGTTGTCATGTGTTCTTATTATTATTCTTTTGTTTATGTGTGACGACACAAATAAACACGAAAAAAACCGTGGTAATAAGTATCGATGGCCTCGAAGTTTAGGCGGGCAGTCGAGAATTTTGGCGATCGCGAGTTCGATCCGACTCTGAAATACCTCTGAGTTTCGAAGTTATGTATTGTATGTATTCATAATAAATCATAACTTACTTTAACGGTGAAGGAGAACATTGTGATGAAACCGGCACACCTAAAAGTTCTTAGGAATTTCTTAGGTGTGTAGTCCACCAACCCGTATTAGGCCAGCGTGGTGGACTAAGGTCTAAACCGTCGCAGTTGTAGAGGAGGCCCGCCCAGCAGTGGAACGTATATGTGCTGATGATAATGATGAATGTCTTGAGACTTGTTGGTACTAGTCCAAGCGTTGTCATGTGTTCTTATTGTTATTCTTTTGTTTATGTTTGATTCGACACAAATAAACACGAATATGAAAACGATTTGGAACTAAAAGTGTGATGTGTAAAAAAATGTTCGACTGTTAGAGAATGTCTAAAAAGTAAGTCCGCCTTTATACAAATTGTATAATGAGCATAAATAAATTAAATTAATAAAAAAATGAAATTAACTTAAGTTCGGTTTATGCTAAAAATATGCTGAAATGCAAACTCATATTCTTTCTGGCAATGAGCTAAACTCAAACCGAGTCGCAGCAGAGGCCGTTTCTGCGGTCACCGGCCCGGTAATAAGGCAGTGACGTGTCCGATGCAGAACGCACTGCGGTCTAGTATTATTTTTTAATGCAAAATGTTTTAGTAGAGGCAATTTTCGTAATGGCATCGTGATGTACCTTGGAGTATAATTCTCAGTCGTGATGGCCTCGAAGTTTAGGCGCACGGTCGAGTCAAGACCTCGACGATGCCAGTTTAAACCCACGGCTTACTGCCTGACTTTTCAAAGTTATGATTATACAATGAATTATCACGTACTTTAATGGTGAAACATCGCTAGGAAACCTACACACCTAAAACTTCTTAGGAAGAGACAATATATTGAACTAGCTTTTGCTCGCGACTCCGTCCGCGTAGACTACAGGGTTGGTTTCAGAAAGAAAATAGTAGTCTATTTTACTCCACAGAGTCCCATTTTATGTCCATACCAAAAAATCATTCAAATCGGTTAAATAGACGTGAAACGTGTGCCGCCGCGCACCGGCCGGCCGGCGCCTTGCATTCGTACATCATAATTGCGCGCTTGATAATTTTTTCGCTGCGGTGTTATTTTAAAACTGCGATATCTTCTAAGATACTCATTGAAATCAAATGATGTAAAGGGCAAATTTCTTTTAAATTAAATACTTGTGATGAATAACGTATTTATTTGGATAAGGATTAATATCATCTTTATGAAAACACCTTCACAAATAATGCTTTATTTTAGAACAAATTTGGTTAGCATAAAAAAGGTTATAGTGAGCCAACCTTAAAAGATAGACATATGCTGTCGCGGACTTATTTTTAGAACTTTTAAAGGGGAACAATTCTGTCATACATTATTTTAGCGAAACTTGTAACCGTTTTCGCAGCGCACGCAGCAGAAGTTCTCAAAAGGAAATAGAGACCCCTGAATTTGAAACATTATTTAATGGTGCTCCGCTCCTATTGGTCTTAGCGTGATTATATATAGCCTATAGCCTTCCTCGATAAATGGGTTTTCCAACGCTGAAAGAATTAATCAAATCGGACCAGTAGCTCCTGAGATTAGCTCGTTCAACCAAACAAACAAACAAACTCCTCAGCTTTATATATTACCTAGTATAGATTTTATTTATAAGTCCACATAACCAATGGGTCATGACTAAAATTTATAAAACGATAAATTAACTTATTTGTGTTAATATAATATTAACATATAAGTATAATATATTTATATGTCTACGTATGGATTACAAAATAAAATAAATTATTAAAAAATAATAGCATACACTAGCCATTAATATTTTAATTATAAGATTAGTCATAAGAAGGAATTTCTGAGGTGTGTACTCAACAAACTTGCTTAAAATACAGCTTACAATTTACGAGTCTCTCCACTATCGATCATAAGCAAAACTATATACCAAAAACAAAAACCGCCTTCAAAAAAAAACTATTCCAAAACAAATTATAATGCACTAAAAAGTAAAAAAATAATTGCGTATTCTTCTATAACTTAATAATCAACTTACTATTTCTCTTCATCAATATATACCTAGGTACGATCATAGATTAGACTAGACTACTTAAAAGTCAATCCAATTATTACGACAATATATCATCATCGTCATCATCAGCCCATATACGTCCCACTGCTGGCCGCGGGACGAGAGGGTTGTATGCTAGATATAGGCTTAGAACGTCATGGTATTTCGATTGATTAATGAATTTCAAGAAATGTTAGCGATTAGTCAAGGGGTTATTTGCTACGCTATTGTAAATTAACGGTTATGAAGACTGGAATGTGTTAAAGGAAGGTGTTAATGTTAAATTAATAGTTATGAATATATGTTTGTGATATAAGTAGTGATAGCCGCGAGGTTTGGGCGCGCGGTTGAGAATCTCGGTGGTCGCGGGTTCAAACTCCTCTGATTTTTCGAAGTTATGTGTGCATACACAATGAATTATAACTTACTTTAACGACGAAGGAAAACATCGTGAGGAAACCTGCACATCTTAGGAATGTGTAGTCAACCAACCCGCACAAGTCCAGCGTGGCGGAATAAGGCCTGAACCCTCTCAGTTGTAGAGGAGGCCCGTTCCCAGCAGCGGGACGTTTATGGGCTGATGATGTCGATGATGTTTGTTCTTTACATCTTCAAGTATATAAATAAACCACTATAATTAAGTTACTTACAAATGACATGAAAAATATAGCTTAGTTCTTAAGACGAGAGAGCGGATAAGACAAGATTAAGCAGGTTAGAGGTTTGTCCCCAAGTCACAAATGCCAAATTTTTGGATGCCAAGTAGATCTTATTCAATTGTTGTGAGGAAGTATGTATGTACGCAAATAATCTACCTTTTAACATTCTGCGTAGATACGTAGACAAACATTCAGCGATAGACCGCAGCGGTTACAAGCCGTAATTGTGGTTTTGTTTTACGTTCGACCAATTTGTTCGTGCACGCCACCATTCCGCGGCTTTTACTTTGTGCATTCATTAAATGTTTATTTGTTTTCACGCTGCCTCGAGGTACGAGTGTGTCCCATGTAGAATTCTGGAGTCGAAAAAGGGTTACTGGGTTCATTCATTAGGAGATTCTTAGTAGCGCTAGCGCTCGGAGGCTTGAAACGTATCCGTAAGACGGCTATACTTTTGAGTTGAATAAAATAATCAACAACAGCACTTAGACTTGGTAAGGTCCGAGCATATACTGCTAGCCAATCCTAGCTTCCCAGCTTTGGACATAATTTTGTTTGTCCACTGTACATATTTCGTTATAATAATTACATAATATTTCTTCGCAGTATTTTATTTTATTTTTTATTTTTATTCATTTTAAAAAGAATAAAATAAGATAAAAAATAATAATAAAAAATAAAATAAAATAATAAATAAAATTATACACATCCGACAAATACACAATCATCAAAATAAGTTAGCCGCTCTATTTTCTAATGCTAATAACCTACTTCATTATTTTTTGTAGCTCGCCAAAGTACCCAAGACCTAATACACATTAGGTCAGCAACTCCGACCTCACACACCCGACCGTGCGGCAAATAAGTGAAAAAATCGTTTAACTGTCTAATTTCCCCGTCCAATTTACGTCACTCTGAGCTTACACACAGTTTTTTCCGTTGACAGGGTGAAAATCATGTTGGGCGGGCTGTGTTGCCAATTTAGTGTTGAGTTTCATATTTTATTCACAGGAATTTGTATAATAATATTCATCATCATCATCATCATGATCAGCCCATATACGTCCCACTGCTGGGCACGGGCCTCCTTAGTCCGCTACGCTGGCCTAGTGCGGGTAGGCGGACTATACACCTAAGAAATTCCTAAGAAGTTTTAGGTGTGCAGGTTTCATCACGATGTTTTCCTTCACCGTTAAAGTACGTGATTATTCTTTGTGAATACATAAATAACTTCGAAAAGTCAGAGGTGTGTGCCTGGGTTTTGAACCCGCGACCGTCGAGATTCTCGACCGCGTGCCTAAACCTCGAGGCCATCACACTATAATATAAGTGCTTACATATACATACTCAACTCTGTGCGTTATAAGGCATCACCAAATTTTTGTAAGTTCCATGTGAGCCTATAGCCGCTTTTGGAGCACATTTTCAGACTACGTGTTGCCACTGGGAGATATGAAAAGGTCTGATGGAAAATCTCATGAAATTTGCCTGACCCGAGGATCAGATCCGGAACCACCAGATGGCACGGCACATATTTGTTTTTGTTTTTTTTTTTTTTTTTTTTTTTTTTATTCTGGCACGGCAAAGTGACTCCACTGTACCTGATGGTAAGCACAGTGGAGTCCAAAAAATTACTACCGACCAGCGAGAAACGATATGGTCACCCGCTGGTCGACACAATCATGCCGGCCTGCACAAATGCTACTTCACGCTTCGCTTAAAGGATCCAGGATCATAGGAAGGAGGGAACACGTGAGCTGGCAAACTATTCCACAGCTTGATGGTGCGGCAAAGGTAAGAGTTGGCGAACTTTTTGGTTCGAGCCGCGGATGTTGTAACCACAAAGCTGTGGCTTCGCATGCCAGCACGCGTGGTTCTGGTAAGGAAAGGAGAGGATGGGACAAGCTTAAACAATTCTTCAGAGCATTCACCATGATACAGACGGTAGAACACGCTAAGTGCGGCAATGTCCCTGCGCAACTGTAGCGGCTCCAGGTTGGCTGAAACGTCTGCATCATTCACAATGCGGATGGCACGCCGCTGCAATCCATCCAAGGCATCGAGAAGGTATTTGGCGGAACCGTCCCAGAGGTGCGAGCAGTATTCCATGCCCGGCCGAACCTGCGCTTTGTATAAGCGGAAAAGTTGACCGGGCGTGAAAAACCGGCGCACCCTGTTCAGGATTCCGACCCTGCGTGAAGTGGCGGATATAATGCCCTCGATGTGGGTCCTTGGATTAAGATCGCAGCGGATATCCACGCCTAGGATATTAAGGCCGTTCCGCATTGCGAGTGGAATGCCCTGAAAATTGGGGAGAGGGGAAAACGGGGATTTTTTGCACGAAAACGCACAGACCTGGGTTTTCTTGGCATTGAACTCAACCAGATTCCGGGTACCCCATGTAGAAATGAGCTCCAGGGTCCGATTGAGCTCAATGACAAGCTCCTCGCGTCTACTCTCAGTATCCGCCCGGCAACCTGGTGGCTTACTGCAGTACCGCCCATGGACCGTGCTGTCATCTGCATAGCAATGAATGTTGCCAAGCGGCAACATATCATTGATATGCAGAAGAAACAGGGTGGGCGATAGCACAGAGCCTTGTGGAACCCCGGCACTAACTGACATGAGCTGTGAAGCGTGCCCGTCGACGAGGACACGCATTCTACGCCCATGCAGAAAGCTCGAGATCCACAAACACAAGTTGCCGGGAAGACCGTATGCCGGAAGCTTGGAGAGAAGGCCACGGTGCCAGACCCTATCAAATGCCTTGGCTATGTCGAGACTCACGGCAAGAGCCTCGCCATGCCGATCAATCGCCTCCCCCCAATGATGCAAGGCAAACGCTAGAAGATCACCCGTTGACCGGTTACGGCGGAAGCCGTATTGCCTATCACTGATCAACGAGTGATCCTCCAGGTAGCGGACCAATTGGATGTTAATGATCCGCTCCATCACCTTGCAGATCACTGAGGTTATGGCGATTGGGCGATAATTAACAGGGTCTGACCGATCACCTTTCTTAGGGATCGGTTGCACATTAGCCTCTCTCCAAGATTGAGGCACCACACCTGAAAGATAAGACGCGCGGTACAAGCGTGTTAGTGCAGGAGACAACTCGGCTGCGCATTTTTTAAGAACAACCGCCGGGATACCATCAGGACCACTGGCTTTTCGGACGTCGAGCGACTGCAGTTCACGCCTCACATCACAATGCCTGATACGGATATCAGACATTGTGTGGCCACAGCTGGGCAGCGTAGGTGGCTGAGAACCGCAGTCATCGAGCCGAGAATTGGCCGCAAAGAGGCGCGCCAGTAGACTGGCTTTCTCCTCCGGCCCATGGGCCAGTGATCCATCCGGATATCTCAGCGGGGGCAGCGAGGGACGACAGAAATTGGATTGGACAGCCTTAGCAAGACTCCAATAAGCACGGCTGCTCGTCGGATGGTCTGCCAAGGCACGTCCAATCTTGGAGACGCGCTGAGCATCCGCTCTCACATAAGCCTTCTTGCAGGCCTTGACGGCACGGTTATAAGCTGCCTTGAGTAAACTTAAATTGGGATCCTTCATTGCGCGACCCCTGATCCAAGCGCGGTACGCCGCCTGTTTATTACCAACAGCGTCGGCGCACTCGCGATTGAACCAGGAGCGTCCGCGTCCTTTGCCGGCGATCTCAGAGGAAGGAATATAGTATTCCATTCCTAATCTGATCTCGTCGGCAATGGCGTCGGCACTCGCTGAAGGATCCAAGCCCTCAAAGCAGCGCTGCCGCCAAGGGATGGATGCGAAGTATTCTCGCATACCATCCCAATCTGCTGACGAGTAGTGCCAGACTTTGCGCTTAACCTTCACGGGTAGTGGAGGTGCAGCGCGCGGAACTGACGTCCCAACCAGGCAATGGTCGGAGGAACCCAGAGGGGCACCAACCGTCACCTGATACCCGGCTGGGTGACTCGTCAACAGAAGGTCCAGCAGAGAAGGCACATGACTCGACACATCTGGGATCCTGGTAGGCTGGTTCACCAGTTGCGCCAAATCATGAGTAAGAGCGAACGCGTGGGCAGCTCTTCCAGCGTGGTCAGTCTTGGAGGAACCCAACCACAACTCATGATGCGCGTTGAAGTCCCCCAAAACTACCAATTCCGCTGTGGGGAACTGCTCCTGCGCGGCGTCTGTCGCCTGGCCAAGGTAGTTAAATAACCGGGTTGTCTCCTCATCCCCGTTATGAGATCTGCAGAGGCACACGTAGACACGGCTTTGACAGCCGAGGTCAACGTGTACCCACAGAGTGGAGAAGGAAGGATCCTCCATGCAGCGCAGACGGCGACAGCAGACGTCCGACCGAGTATACAAACACACCCCGGCCTTAGGCTTGAAGTTTTCTTCAAGCGAATAGCCGGGGTACTGCAAGTACGATAGATCGGCCGGACAACGAATCTGCGTCTCCGTCAGGAAGAGCAAAGCAGGCCGGGCCGTCTCTAGATGGTGGTGGACGGCATTAATGTTCGAATGGAGCCCGCGGATGTTGGCGAACTCCATCGTGAACGCGGTGGTGGGGTTGTGCACCGCTGTACAACCTGCTTTATTATATTGCACTGTCATGGGAGTAGTAAGGAATGTGTGAAGAAGCTAGGGGGACTTATGTCGTGGTAGTAAGAAGACCGCGATGGGAACTTAGCCACAATAGTGCTGAATGGAGGCAGACTGATCCATCGGACGGAAGGGCCCCCGTACCCTCCCGGAATAGGCCGCCGGGACCCCACATCCGGTCACCAACCGGCACGACGACCTACCCCAAGATTATGCGCGGCATGGTGGGGCAGCCTCTCGAGGTGGTTAGCAACGATTGGGCCCCTGTACTATACCGCGGGCGGCCAGCGGAACAACCGTTTCTACAGGTCTCCCTGGCCGATGGGTCAATACACCTCCAACCAGTCGAGGAAAAAATACCCACACGGTCATCCCCCTACCACGACTGAAGTCCCCCGAAAAACCGGATGTACACTGACTGATCCCGGAACGCGACACATTTGCATGTGTCACTATGGCGGGTTTTACGCCCTGTGCACGGTGGTCGCCATCCGGGCGGATACGAAAATCCTACCACCAGCAATTGTTCCGTGGGACTACGAAACAGTCTTAATAAGTTGAATTTCCTTTACAGTTTTGCTGCAACTAGTTCTTTTTACATTCTTGCCGTCTTCTTCTTAGTCTTCGTGGTCCAAAATACTAAAGCCATTTTATGAATTTAGTTTTATACATATATTTCGACGGTAAGCCCACACACCAGTTGTTTCAAAGCCCACATACCGCTCCTTATTACTGAAGAATAAGAATAATATAAAACAAAACGGTGTAGAAATGCATAACTGCTCCTTTTGGGACAGGTTTGTGCATGGAAATATTTTTCTCCCCAAATTCATTACATCACGATGATAAAAATATAGTGTCTTTTGTGTATTTGAAAACGAGTCTGGCAACCCAGTGCCGGCCCACGGCGTATGATTCAGCGTGTTTCCCAAGTTTTTCCATCAACCTATTAAGTAGGGAGGCAACGCAACCTCTAAACACGAGGGAATATGCTCCTGACTCATCGCCATTCTGTGAACAATCGCATGAATTATTTATCCTGGCTTTGGATCAAAAGGTTTTATATGACTATTTATTGTAGTGGCGGTTTGATAAAGCGAAGCTTCTTTTTCATATTAAAGAAGGAAAGAAGAAGGTTTTAGATAGTAAACTCTTTATTGTACCCACATTAACATTAATCGGAAAGAAAACATAAAAAAAACGCGAGGTCAATTTGCGGTCTGATCGTTAAGCGCGGTCTCTCCCAGACAGCCTTTGGATCGAATATAAACGATGATATTACAATTTTGGGTACACATTAAAAGCATATATACATAAACATAATATAACACACACAATGAATATAACATACATAAAAATACAAGATTTCTGAAACTATTTAAAACAAAGATAAGAATAACCGCCTCACTCCACAGTATCGACAACTATTCAATCCAAAATAAAAATACACATCAAAATATTTTCAGAAATATTTTATCGTCCACTTAAGTTGGAGGTAAGTGTGAACGTTATCTTATTTATGTAAATATCGTATAAGGTGTCTACGAGATTCATTAATCTTTACGCGGCTACCAGTGGAGCCGGTAGAGGGTTCTTTAACTTGTCACTTACAACGCGTAATCTGATCTCCGCCGCCACGGGCTTTCGTCACCTTTTTGCCATGAGATTTATCTTGCATTCACTGTATATTATGATTAAGAGATTTCCCCTATATAAAGACCTTTTTGAACCCCAAGCACACACCTCTGACTTTTCGAAGTCATGTGTATATTAAGGTTGAATTTTCACGTACTTAACGGTGAAAGAAAAGATCGTGAGCAAACCTGCACGTCTAAAAATTTTTAGGAATTTCGTGAGTATGTAGTCCGCGTACCCGCAATAGGCCAGCGTAGTGGACTGAGGCCTAACCCCTCTCAGTTTTAGATTAGACCCGTGCCCAGCAGTGAGACGTATATTAGATGATAATAAAAAGACCTAAGGTTTTGTAGAGTTTTAATTTAAATTTTAACGGTGAAAGTAATTCGATAACCAAAATATGTATTTTAATGCAAAATTCTTACAAGATGAGCCCATATGGTTTGCACTATCAATAAGATTTCAGTTCTCATATAGAGCCAAGATAGAAGTCCTAACTCCTCCAAAATTATACCTTGGCCAGTGTGGTGGACTAAGACCTAATCCCTCTCAGTTGCAGAAGAGGCCCGTATGTGGGCTGATGAATACATAAATTTATAACAAAACATTGTTAATTGTCTAATAAAGTTTGATAACAATTCATAAGTATCAAACAAAATAATTTCCATCGGTATTCAGCGCCCAAATACATTTATTAATTAAACAATAGATACAAAGCATTTCGAGCTGAAAGTTTCCAAATTAAGAACTCAATATAAATTAGGCAAAATGAATTATTATTGTTGGGAACAAGAAAGCAATTTCATCGCTGGATTTAAGGGGACGGGACATTATCGGATTCGCGTTACGAATGTAACATTACTTGGGAAGTCTGTGGGTTTTTCTGGCCAGTACTTATTAATGACTGCCTCGTGGTCTCGCGGAACAAGTACGTGC
Organism: Hemaris fuciformis; assembly: GCA_907164795.1. Classification (NCBI taxonomy): domain Eukaryota; kingdom Metazoa; phylum Arthropoda; class Insecta; order Lepidoptera; family Sphingidae; genus Hemaris; species Hemaris fuciformis. The sequence continues at coordinate 3,625,705 of OU015452.1, forward strand.
CGTGCGAGCTAGGGGTCCTGAGTTCGATTTCCGGGTCGGCCAAAGTGTTGGGTTGGGTTTTTTTCCATTAGGAAATTCTCAGTAGCAGCACGGAGTCTGGAATTGTGCCCGAAAAAGGGACAATAGGCACGCCCCCTATAACGTGGGACTTATACATACCTGGCGATATATGGGTGCAGAAATGCACCTCTGCCTACCCCTTTGGGTAATACAGCCGTGAGGTTATATATGTATATGTGTATTTATTGATAGTTTTCGTTGGGAATAGCTTAATACAGACTATTCCACGACCCACCCGCCACCGCACTGTACACCAGGATCAACAGCGGCACACACAGAAATGACACCGAGCACTGAAGCTCAGCGAGTCTCTATAGGGACCTAGCTTGACTTAAGCCCTTAACGCAATGAATCAGAAGAAAAAATACGAGGAAATGGAAACGTTGCTGCACAGCAAACCGGGAGACAAAATACTTTCAAAAGAAATTACGTTAGCAGCTTGTGATAAGAGGGTCACGGGTTCTATCATCGTGGTGATACAAATGTTTGTATGATCCAAAAATATTCGTCCCGGGCACAGAAATACATTGTGAGACCAAACAGAAGTTTCTCATATCCTAACTGTATGAGTTGCTGTTAGGAGTATTTTGGCCACTTTCATTCAGGTAGATTACTTTCTTTTTCACAGCCTAAAAATGGACTACATTAGTTGACTATTCTATCCAATAATGTATCAAATACACACGTATGTCCCTGTGCGCTACATTGGAATAAGTACTGATACAGAGAACTGTTGGCTAGCACAGCGTTGGGCGTCCAAACACAAGGTGGACTGACGATCTATCGAAAATTGCGGGAAGCCGGTGGATGCAGCCAGCTTCCAACAGAGCTCTTTGGAAGTCTTCGGAGGGGGCCTATGTCCAGCAGTGGACGTCTTTCAGCTAATGATGATGACAGAGAACTGTATACGATTAGCATTAGGACGACATTATTGATGCGACTGGTCGATTAGTTTCTTGCTAGTTGACACGATTTGTACCAGCAGAGTCACATTCATCATCCATCATCCATCCATCAGCCAATGGAGGTCCATTGCTGGACATAGGCCTCTCCTAATGACTTCCACAGGGACCTGTTGGAAGCAGCCTGCAACCAGCAACATCCCGCGACCTTTACTAGGTCATCCGACCACCTTGGACGTCCCACGCTGCGCTTTCCGGTACGTGGCTTGAGAATTTTTCGAGAAGAGTCACATTGCCATGCAATTATCAAACAAAAACCAAGGTATCATTATATTACAAAAAAATCCTACCCTCGATGTGCCATTACGTATAATCCCGAAGCCGAACTAATCAAAGCGTGGCCGAAGCCGTAGCTCGCATCACTAAAGCCTATCCGCGGAGATGTCCCAACCGTCTCACACAAATGGAATTATAAATGCCGTAACTGGATTTCCATTTTGATTGAGTGTGAATTTGCTTTTAATGAAACGGTATACTGTGGCGAGGACGGAAACAAACGAACAATTTGCGGGATAATGTGATATTTTGGCGGATTATCCCTTAATAGGGCATGAGTTTGCCAGAGCTCGGTAATGTAATTTAAAGCACTTTGTTTTATTATGTTTGCGCGGAATTGTTTTTATTCGATGTTACGTAAGAGGGATTTCTAGTTTATTAATTTATTTAACTCTTTATTGTATACATTCAAAATCATAGAAAAAAAATATATAACCTAGAGAAAGGTACAAATGGCGGCCTTATCGCACATGGCGATCTTCTTATCTATCTTCTTAGTTAATATTATTCAGAAAGTTTGTGGCAGTATTTTTTAGTTTTTTAAAGAGCTGTGTCCCGTGCACCCGTTTCAAAATTTGCTCCATAACAATCTTTAGTTACTTAGGCAATTTCTTGTAAAGGAATCGTAGGTATGTTTTCCTTGACCGTTAGTGTATGGTAAATTTTCAATAATATTGAAGTAACCATTTCTCATGATTTTTTGTTGATACAAAGAAAACTTTTCTTCATACTCTTTTTGTAAAGCTTAAACTTACTATACCTACTCCTTTTCCGGGAAAACTGAAAAGAAAATTCTATTGTTACCAATGCGATGTAGAGTGGAAAACTAAAACATTTGTTATTCAATATTCAGGCAAAATTTAGTTTGACGTTCAATAAAGCGAACCGGAAATAGATCAGTGTGTAAATGGGGCCGTTTCCGGTTGAAACTGATCCCGCGGCCCACCGCATCCGGTGGCCGGTGGTTATGTTATGGCCCCATTTCCGGTCTGTGTGGCGCGCTAGATTTACAGTTTGTTATATATTCTTAAATGTTAAATATTTTTCTTCATTTGTGTTTTTAAAAGTTACTTGAATATATTTGGTGGTAGGATATGTACCCAGCCAACAATTACCTTACCTGTAAAAATTTAATCGACCTAAAAAGTTCAAAGTAGTAAATTTACTATTAAATTCTACACGTGCATTTAGTAAACGTAGTGAAAAACCAAATAACACTTAGCCTGACCCGGGAATCGAACCCAGGACCTTTAGATTACACGACACATACTTAAAAATAAGTCCTAACTTAGCTAATCGTTGAAAACATACGGAAACGCTAAAATGAGACCTGCGTACCTACAATTGTAGACACGTACAACAATCATACCGCACAATCCCATAAGCACATAACATATTGAAATATATTTTCTTAACGAACCAAGCCAAGTTGCAACTGAGGCAAATAATACGTACATTCTATTTCACCCGAGCGCAACAGAAACACAAAGTTTTAAAGTAAAACAGTGGTGTTTACTATTACAGACGGAAACGTTTCGCCATTGTGTTATTACGTATGACTTTCGTAAATTAGTTTCGTTGAATTTCAGTTGCGAAAAATACCCGTGCATTGTTTTACTTTGCTTTGAACTAAATTTTTACAGGGCGGCGGATTCATAATTTATACATTTAATCTATTACTAAAAATAAAGTTTGTTTTAGCTGCGTTAGTTTATTTATTAGAATAGAACGGTGTATACCACTTACACTATTCTATACTATAAGTCACATTAATGACAATAGTAATTAATGTCATTAGACAAGGCACCATTTGAGGGAATTTGGTCGCGCTTAGGCAGACGTAGTGTGGGGCGTCCTGCATCATGATGGTCCGACGTTTTGAGAAAGGTGTCGGGAAACGGATGGATGAGGGCTGCTCAAGAGCGGGATGGTTGGCGCTTTCTTGAGGAGGCCTACGTTCAGCAGCGGACGGCGATAAGCTGAGTATATAGACAAGGTAGTAATCGTAAGGCGGTTTCAAAATTTAGCTTGGATCTTTGACGTCGCCATCAGGGGTTTCAACCATAACGTTCATCAATTTCTGTATAGTTCAGATACAGTATTGCCACAGACTGCTTGTGAAACGGGAAGTAGCGTATTTGTTGCCCGCGCTCAGAACAATATCGGCGTGACCCATAAACACTTGTCTGGGTGTCTGCGACCAAACAGTATTTTATAATTTCTAATACCTATTACTTTAGTCTCAATACATATATCTACTCACTTCTGTATTCCCTAAAGGAAAAAAAGACGGACTAATCCCCTCCCCCCACGTTTCGCCAGTTGTGTTTTAAGCCCCACGTAGTCAAAGGCGAGCCTTTTGCTGTTTTTTGTGTACATATCTACTTTTACTGAAACGTAAATACTCGTGCCATGAGACCACAACGCAGTGAAAAATGTTAAAAACGTGCTTAATAATTCAGTTTTCATTTTACATTTGCAAACATGTTCTCTAAAATCTGAATCATTATCAATCTAAAATAGACGGTCTATTCTGGATCCCATCTTGTATATTTGTCGAATTTCACGCCACGAACATGGCTCTGTGGAGCATAAATATTTGTGCCGTCATGTGACGATCTTTTGAGCGCGCCCGTTCGCTCGGAAATTTGCTTCGTTGCATTTTCTACACGTATCTATGCTAGGTCTAGGCTGGTATTATTCACTACGTTCGACATTTCTCGATAGTTTCGATGTTTTTGATATATCTGGCAAACTATGACAAACATACCCTGGTTGTCTGGAAGAGATCGCTTTGAGCGATAAGACCGCCGATTATCCACTATATTATAAGTTGTCCGTTGTATTTTATCTTTGTTTAAATGGTGTACAATATAGTGTTTATCTATCTATCTATCTAACTATGAGTGAAAGGTGGGTGTTTTTCGTCACTTGATGTTCTATTTGGACAGCATCGTGCTTAGAGGTACGGTGTTGTCACATTTTTGTGCCGTATAAAAAAACGATCAAACAAATGGAACAAGCAAAGCTGACGGTAAGTGGTGATTGTTGGACAAGAACATTCAGTTGAAAAATAGATATTAATAGTAAAGCGGTATGGGAGGCGACTGAATATTTTTGGGCGATAATTATATTTCTTTCTTAGATGACAGGCATAATCTGTCATCAAAACTATAAACTACATATTATGATTATGGGCCCGGTAGGCTTAAAATACTATTACTATTTTACAAAGAAAGATAAGTTTTATAATCTTATACTTACATATTTGATAATCGAGTATAAAATAAAAAAAAAACTAAAAAAAAGAAAGAATAATACCTTCATTTACATTCATAAGGATAGAAACTACAGCCTTAATATTATGAAACGGATATTTATAGACTAAATTAGTATTTATTATTTTTATTAGTATTTATTTATTATGATGCAGAGATCAAACGTATCATCACCATTCTTCGTTTTATCAACTACTTGGATTTACCTCGGAAATTTAAAAATTAACGCGTTTTCACAGTTTATTTAAAATTATCTACCCCATTTTAACATAGCCACCTTTACATAATTTATGCTTTAAGTAAAGCTGCTAGAATTCTACATTTAATTTCCCTACATTTTAGATAGAAGCTGTTCAGTTAGTAAACAATTTATGAGTCAGATTATGACTTGGCGAAATATGAGTCACCCCTAAACCCGAGCAGAAGTTCCTTTGTTATACGTAACGTGGACTAAATGCTTCCACGAACAGTTAACTCTAGTATAACGTAATGTGATGTATATAACTGCAATATTCCTTTATTAATTGAACCAATGAATAAATAAAGTCTTTGATCTTTATATGAGGTGAAAATGTATGTATGGATGTTTGTAACTTAAACGCGTAAAAATGCGTTTTGTATATGTTTATAGTATTTGATACAATAATGAATAAGTTTTGTTGCAGCTCCGCTAGGTTGGATCTGGTCAACCTCAGTCCACAGGTACAAACTTTGCAATCGTGTATCAACTCCTTAAGGTGTCGATTTAAAAAAAAACTTTCCTTAACAGGTACCTCAGTCATAATAAAAATTAATTATCTGAGTGTTCAATTTCAAACAAATTGGTTCAGTTGTTTGAGCTACATGGTTGTCGATAGGTACCTACTGACCTAAGCTAACCTGACTGACTGCAGTCAGTATCCATTGGCTTCTATGTGAACTGATGATAATTGCCTTGTCTTGATGATGATTTATTTGGTTTCGTGACTCCTGAGTCAGATACCTGTATCTGGTCGGTATCTAAACAGTTTGGACTGGATTGGTTTGAACAAAGTTTTTTAGGGGCTTACAGGCTATTTTACTCGAGCGGAAAGCTGTTGATGGCTCTATTTCCCGCTAGCCCTGGGGAGCGGGAAGCGTATGTCGGGGTCACCGGCCTTCCGGCCCGGCGCGCGGCGACGTCATGTCCGCCCAAGTGTTAGTGCCGGGCTGGGTCCCTAACGCTGGCGTACCGACCAAAACCCCGCGGTGGCCATTTTCTCGCTGAATGGGGTGTGTGGTGTGTGGGCGAGAAGCGAGGGACATACAGGCTTAAACTATTTTTCTCTTCGCATGTCTAACAACAACTGTAATAGATACCTTAAGCAAACGTTATCATTTTTAGTGCCTTATGCGGGCGCGCTGACTTGATCAAATCTCTGAAGGATGGAGGTGCAAAAGTTTTTTCTCGCAAATGGCCGGGTTTTTGTAGCGCGTTACCTACACTTCGATTGTCGCGAATAATGAGTACTTTAAGGGGGAGTTTCTACAAAGGACTCGGTAATTTCATCGTCCCGCTTCGAGTCAGCTTCGATGGGTTAATCTGGAGTTTTATTTTCTTTGTGCATCATAATTCTGTCTCACTGAGTCGAATAACTTTTACAGCGCAATTTAAAGCATTTTCTTGAAGTATTAAATTTGTATTTTAAAATGTCGAGGTTTCGCCGAATATGCAATATTCTTTCGCTTAGCTCGAGAACCAGTGTGTAAATATTTATGCGAATAATATTACAATATATTACAAACAGGAATTCGCATTGAAATTCCGTTTTGATCGGAAAAATTGGTAAGTTATATTACCTACATATTATATTCTGTATCTTACTTGTATGTTGATATGTACTTCGGTCTATTATTCGTATGTTGTTTAAGTAGGACACTACATTCGTATTCATAATATAGGAGATATATCTATTAGTTTTATATTTCGATGTTCTTATGATATGAATAATGTATACATCGAAGTTATTCTGCTTGATAAATACTGAAACCAATTATCCAAGCTTGTGGTTAACATCTTTAAATTTCGTCCCACTGCTGGGCACGGCCCTCCTCTACTATTGGGAGTGGTTAGTCCTAAGCTCCACTTTCCTAGTCCGGAACTACAAATACGTGATAAAAATTCTTACCTCACGATAATGTCTTTCACATTCTCCGAAAATTTAGAGGCATGTATTTAAGAATAAAACGCAGACAATTTTTTTAAACCCCTCGCTTATCCTCAAGACTATCATTAATCAACAAATGTAGACAAAACCGCGGGTAGAAGCTGATATATAGAATACAAAGAAAGCCTTTACATTATATAATTGCGTGAACAATAACTCCAACCATGTCATTAGTATGCAGAAACTCGTAACATAAAAGAAGTAATAATTTGCTATTCATCAAACAGTTAGCCAGTGGACAACGTCGCCATGAATTCATTACGAAAGCATTGCGCTCGCCGACCATGTGAAAAATTAAACTTGGACGTTACGCACTGAACTTTTTGAACGCGTAGTTATTATGAGCAGAAATATATCAGGTATAATTTGTTTGTCAGCCATGCACTTGTTGGATCACAATACTGGTAATATGGGCCCTTTATTTAAAAAAAAAAGAGATACAGCATTACAATGAAAGTTTAAAAATAAAGAAAGCAATGAAGAAAGAGAAGTTTGTTGAAACTTCTGAATTTTCGGTAAATGATCCAAAGTAGCGAATGCCATAAGTTGTCTTGTCTCTTACATTTAATTATGTAGTCGTATTAACGTTATATTTGTCATTAAACGTTTCTTATTTCATCTTATATTTCGGACACTTTTCAAACTATGGTAATTTTCAAGTAGAAAAATTTCGACCACTTGGCTTATGTGATCCTAAAATACAGGTACCTAATATTGTTGGTGATAACGAACATATTACTGTAGAAAAAAAATATTAAATACCACTATGCATTTTTATCTATGCTAGATTACCTATTTTTTTAAAAGCTCTTTTTAATAGTCAATAAATGACATGCGACAATGACATTTATTATAAGTCTTGTCTATTGCAGACTAGGGCTCATATTAGATCATTGCGGTATAGTAAGTAAAAGCATCTGCCCCTGCTTACCTAAATCATAAAAACGCCAGTGCTTTGAACGCTAGTTGCTATATTCAATTAAAGAATGCTGAGGAGTTCTTTGTGCTCGTATTGACATAATCGCAATTTAATACCAACTAATTGGCTTATTGTGTCAACACAGATCGCCAAGTTGCAGATATATAATATAATGAAATATTATAAATATAATATAATAAAATATTATAAATGCGAAAGTAACTCTGTCTGTCTGTCTGTCTCGCTTTCCTGCTAAAACTACTGAACCGAATTAAATGAAATTTGATGCACAGATAGTTTAGAGCCTGAGAAAGTACATAGGCTACTTCTTATTGCGAAAAAACGGTTTTAAGGGGTTGAAAGGGGGATGAAAGGTTGTATGGAAGTATTGTCATTTTTAAAGCTAGAAGCTTGAAACTTATTTTTTAGGCTGTTGATTAGATATAAATAAATATGGCATTCAAAGTTTGTAAAAAAGTACAAACAAGGGGGTAAAATAATAATATAATAGTAAAATAGACTACAACTTATTTTCTTTCTGAACCAAACCCTGTAGTCTACGCGGACGGAGTCGCGGGCAAAAGCTAGTATATAATAAAAAAAAAAGGTTTAAACAATCGCGCGACACAAACGTCCAGTGCGTATCATAGCTGGCACTCAGGGCCCTCTATGGAGTTTGTCGCTGTTTATAATTCAAGCGTGCAAGCGCATGGCTTCTGGATTACCCTGGTGGAACTATAGCTTGAAGTTTGCCGGAATGTTGTGAATCTTTTAGCGTTACGTCCAGCAACGGTTTGTTTATCAATCGTGTGCTCTTATTGTGATGGGATTGGATGTACGGGTATGCTGATCTAATACGCCAAATTGGTACCTATCGTGGCTGCTGCCGTAAGGGTTATAATGCCATGAAATAGTCATAATCTATTCTAACAAACAATATGGGGACAATATAGGGATTTCAAATGATTTAATTTTGTCTAAGTGGCACTGTTCAATAGAAATACTTACCATAATAACGTCTGTATTTTTAAATTAAACTAACGTATTAAATTCTGTGTAAATGAGGGGGGGAGAGCCTAATGGCGCTTTTCGGGCCTTTTTTTTAGAGGAAAGCGCCTTAAGCTCCCCTGTTCGGTACCTCGGGGGAGGCCGAAAGGGGTATGTCAGGCTCTCTGGCCTTCCAACTCAGCGCTCGGAACAATTGTCCGCATAGCCCTAACTGAATGTTGCTACTGAGAATTTCCTAATGGGAACACTTAACTTAACCTGGTACTTAACTCGGAATCGAAACAGAGACTTTTTAATTACACGGCCCACGTCAATACTGCGGAACTTACGAGAAAGTTTTCTACCATTTAAAAAAAGTAAATATTCAAATTATGTAAAATTTTGGACCGAGTATTTTGGTCCCATACACACGGTAATCAAAATCAAAACGGTTTTAACAATTCTCAAACTCATAGAAATCTTTTGTGCGTAGATTTAAAACTACCTCCAAAATCCTACCTTACGCCCGAGTCGACCATCAGACCTCGTGGGGGGCGGGCAACGTGTACAACGGAAACTTACACGGCTAACAAGGTAAAGGTGACCCATTTTTACTGGTGGTAGGGTTTAGTGTTAATTGGCTTTTTTCCACTTAATGCTGAACCCGGTCGGGTTGGTACCACCGCCCAGCCTATTTCTACCGTCAAGCAGCAATGCGTTCCGGTGGAAGGGCTGGGTAGCCGTTCCTACCTTTCCCCAGGGCCTGGTGGGTCAAACGTTGCCCGTACTTACGGAATCTACGTCTTGGTTGCTGCGTGGGTTTAGGGTGGCTGGGGTGGGGTACAGGGAGACCCGATGGGAACGGTTCCGTCGGCCGCCTGCCGGTCAGTAGGGGACCTGAACCCGGGGACTCTCTTTCAAACTCCCTCCCCGGGAAGCTGTCCCGCCAACCGGCGAAAATCCCGTCGTGCAGGCGTCATGCCAGAGTGGGAGACTGGGGTGGATCCTGCCGTCTGCACGCGGGGGGGCATCGGGGGCCCTTCCGTGCTCCACACCTCATCCTCTCAAAGATCGCGCAGCCACCTTGCACTACGATCCGCACACTTTTACGGGTGCCGTTTTGGCAACGCCACAGCCCTCTCTATACACTCCAATCAATATGAAAGGAAAAAATAAAAGAAGCAGGCTTTCTACGGCGGTCAAAAAATCCACATTCAAAGTGGACTTCTGTAATGTCAGGGGTCTACACAGCAATCTCGACGCCGTTCATCACCACCTTGAAACGGCGCGGCCTGCCCTGCTCTTTTTAACGGAGACGCAAATATCTACCCCTGATGATGTTTCGTACCTTAACTACCCCGGCTACGTACTGGAGCACTCATTCCTACGTAAAGCCGGGGTGTGCGTCTTCATCAGGGGTGATATATGTTGTCGCCGCCTTCGGGGCCTCGAGCATAGGGACCTGTCAATACTATGGCTCTGTGTTGACCATGGGGGACGTACCCGTGTCTACGCATGCCTCTACAGGTCCCATGCCAGTGATGTGGGGTCTTCTCGATTATTCGAGAACGTCCAAGTGGGGACGGACAGAGCTCTCGAGCAGTACCCATCCGCGGAGGTGGTGATCCTTGGTGACTTTAACGCTCACCATAAAGAGTGGTTGGGGTCCCGGATCACTGACCTCCCGGGTCGGTCTGTTTACGAGATGGCCTTGGCTTATGGCTTCTCGCAATTGGTGACACAGCCCACCCGTGTCCCTGATATTGACAGCCATGAGCCCTCCTTGCTGGACCTTCTGCTGACCACACACCCGGATGGATGGACGGTGGTGGTCGATGCTCCTCTAGGGTCATCTGACCACTGCCTAATCCGCGCGTCAGTCCTTGTGGAGAACCTCAGTCAACCTTCAGCGACTGGGTCTCGCAGGGTCTGGCGGTATGGCTCGGCAGATTGGGATGGACTTCGCGAGTTTTATGCGTCCTTCCCATGGAAGCGGTTTTGCTTCTCCTCCGATGATCCTGACACCTGTGCGGACTGCGTCAGGGATGTAGTTCTTTTGGGGATGGAGTTGTTCATTCCCAACACTACAATACCGGTGGGGCGCCGTAGCCGGCCTTGTTACAACAGTGCCTGTGCCGATGCTGCGCGCCTCAAACAGTCCGCATACTTGGCGTGGCACGTTGCCAGTAGGTGCCGGGATCCTATTGCCACGGAGGAGAAGCGGAAGTTTAATGCCGCTTCTAGGTCTAGTAAAAGGGCTATTGCCAAGGCCAAGGCAGAGCATATTGCCAGGATTGGCGAGCGGCTAAAGAGCTATCCCTCTGGTAGCCGGGCCTTTTGGTCGCTTGCCAAAGCGGTGCAAGGCAATTTCTGCCTGTCCAGTCTCCCGCCACTGCGTAAGACTGATAACAGTCTGGCCCATAGTGCAAAGGAGAAGGCCGATCTCTTGGCTGAATCCTTTGCCTCAAACTCGACTTTGGATGATGGGGGAGCTTCTCCACCGATAATACCCCGGTGTGAGTGCAGCCTGCCTGGAATCCGCATCACTCAGCGTGCGGTCAGGCGGGAGCTCCAGCTCCTCGACATCCATAAGTCGAGCGGGCCTGACTGTATCCCCGCGGTGGTTCTTAAGACGTGCGCCCCCGAGTTGACCCCTGTCCTCACGCGTCTCTATCGACTTTCTTTTAAGACTAACCGGGTTCCGTCTTCGTGGAAGGTGGCTCATGTCCATCCTATTCCCAAAAAGGGAGACCGGTCGGACCCCTCCAATTACAGGCCGATAGCAGTCACGTCCTTGCTCTCCAAAGTCTTGGAGCGGGTAATTAATACTCAGCTCCTGAGGTACATTGAGGATTGCCAGTTGATTAGCGATCGTCAATACGGTTTCCGTAACGGTCGTTCAGCTGGCGATCTTCTTGTGTACCTTACGCACCGTTGGGCGGAGGCTGTGGAGGGCAAGGGCGAGGCTATTGCCGTCGGCCTGGATATTGCGAAGGCGTTTGACCGGGTATGGCATCGAGCTCTTCTGTCGAAGCTACCATCCTACGGAATCCCCGAGGGGCTCTGCAAGTGGATCGCCAGCTTCCTGGATGGCCGGAGCATAAAAGTCGTCGTTGACGGCTGTTGCTCCGCGACCAAGACCGTCAATGCTGGTGTTCCACAGGGCTCGGTGTTGTCGCCGACGCTCTTCATCCTGCACATCAATGACATGTTGTCTATTGACAGCATGCATTGCTATGCAGATGATAGCACGTGTCATGCGCGATACATCGGCCAACGGAACGCCTCTCGGAGTTCAGTAGAGGAAAGTCGATACAAACTTGTGTCTGAAGTCGAAGGCTCTCTGGGGCGGGCTTTTGAATGGGGAGAAAAGAACTTGGTTCAATTCAACCCATTGAAGACACAAGTTTGCGCGTTCACTGCTAAGAAGGACCCCTTTGTCATGGCGCCACAGTTCCAAGGAGTCACTCTCCATGTTTCCGAGAGTATTGGGATACTTGGCGTCGAAATTTCGAGCAAAGTGCAGTTTAGGAGTCATTTGGAGGACAAAGCCAAGTTGGCCAGCAAAAAGTTGGGCATCCTGAACAGAGCCAAGCGGTACTTCACGCGGGACCATATATTGACGCTTTATAAAGCGCAAGTCCGGCCTCACATGGAGTACTGCTCTCATCTCTGGGCAGGGGCTCCCAAATACTTGCTCGACCCACTTGACTCCTTGCAGAGGCGTGCATTTCGCATCGTCGATGATCCCAATCTCACGGACAAAGTGGAGTCGTTAGGACTGCGGAGAGACTTCGGGTCTCTCTGTGTGTTCTATCGACTCTTCCATGGGGAGTGTTCTGAGGAACTGTTCAGCATGGTACCGTCGTCACCTTTTTACCATCGCACTACCAGACATCGCAGTGGAGTTCATCCATACTACCTGGAGACAATCCGTAGTAGTACGGTGCGTTTCCAGCGTTCTTTTCTACCACGCACGTGCAAGCTCTGGAATGAACTCCCTGCCTCGGTGTTCCCCGAGCGCTATGACTTGTCCTTCTTTAAACGAGGCTTAAAAAGAGTGTTAACCACACGGTAGGCAGCGGCTGGGTTGTGCCCCTGGCATTACTTTAGTCCATGGGCGGCGGTAACCGCTTACCATCAGGCGGACCGCTTGCTCGTCTGCCTACTGAGGCAATAAAAAAAAAAAAAAAAAAAAAAAAAAAATACCTCTTCAGTGATATTTACATTATGTGTGTAGTTTAAAAACGCATATATATATATTATATTTAAACCTTTATTTATTCCTTAATAATAGTTACATTCTACAATTTATTTAAGCAACAAACAAAATTTTTCTTGTACAATATTTAAGTATATAGTATTTAATCATGAACTTTTATATATTTTAAATTTAAGCTATGAATGCATTTTTATATATATTTTTATATTATTATTTACATTTTTTAATCAATAAGATTATTATTAAAGACGTCTCCACGAGTAAAGGCCTCCTCCATTCTTCTCCACGTTTCTCGATCTTTTGCTTTATTTATCCATTTATTTCCAGCTTTATTAATAATTTCATCTAATCATCTTTCTTTCGGTCTTCCTCTTTTTAAAAACGCATATAGAAGATAAATTAAGAGAATGTATGTAAATTGACTTCAGTCTTTCCTCTCGCTAATATATTTATAAACAAAGTGTACAAATTTACATAAGGCAAGGAAGTGGATCATTAATTTTAATCCAAACTTAGCAGTGTAATTAGAAATTCTGATGTGGTGGAAATTACTGTAAGTTCGCCATCTTGTAAACTTATACAAACATTTCATTGCTTCTTGCGTTCCGTTTCAAGCAAGTAAACTGGGTTATCGTTTTATTTATGTAACTGCAATGTTAGTAACTTCACTAGAGTCATAAAGAGCGGACATTTTATAAAAATACTTTCATTTAAATATCCTTAGTAAGTGATAATTCATTACGAATACACACTTAACTTTGAAAAGTCAGAGGTTTATGCCTGTGGTTTGATCCAGCGACCGCCGAGATTCTCGACCGCGCGCCTAACCCTCGGCCATCACTGCTTCAACATTTATGTTAATTATCATCATATCTATTCGTATATCAAACAAAAAATTCTACATAATTGAAATTGCGTATTAAAATTACAACTCTCTTATTATTACCAAATTATTAACTTCCAACTGTAACCTAAAAATAAACTTGACATGTTTAAATTTCAAAGTGCACTATCCATTATAACTTACAGCAATATAGCAAAGTAGATTGAATGTTAAACAATAGTTCCCCATTCATTATTATGTAAAACGTTTGGAATAGCCATTTTAAAGTTATAATTTATGCCAGAAATTGCTTTAAAATGAACTCCGGGGCTCCACCAAGTCTTTGAACGATATACATAGACGTAACTAAGTGAAAGTAGTTTTGTAGTAATATTTACTATTTTCTCTTTCTTCCATAACAGGACCACACTTACGGTACCTACTTACTACACATACTTATCAGCTAGTCAATACCAAATAACAAATAGGATCGATCGTATCTTCGCACCAGTGGCGGTACTTCCATAGAAGCCCAAAAGCCCACTTTGTCTTTCAAAATTCTGAATAATAATGTTTAAGCTTTAAATCTTTAATTAAAAAGGTGTGCAGTTTTCTTTTACGGTTAAAGTAACAGGTCAAAAGCAGTAATGGCCTCGAGGTTTAGGCGCGCAGTCGAGAATCTCGGCGGTCGCGGGTTCAAACCCCAGGCACACACCTCGGACTTTTCGGAGTTATGTGTGTATTCACAATGAATTATCACTTGCTTTAACGGTGAAGGAAAACATCGTGATGAAGCCTGCACACCTAAAAAAGTTCTTAGGAATTTCTTAGGTGTGTAGTCCGCCAACCCACACTAGGCCAGCGAGGTGGACTATGGCCTAAACCCTCTCAGTTGTAGGGGAGGCCCGTGCCCAGCAGTGGGACGTATGTATATGGGCTGATGATGATGAACTGGTCAATTGTAAAGTCCCCAGCCTGACACATAGATGGCGGTACTAGAATTAAATGTAATCTAATTTAAATCTAATTTAATGACCTATGAGGTGTTCGCCTAATGAGGTTGTGTATGTATGTATTTAAAAGAACAAATATATTTTTAGGTTATTCCATTTGTAAATTAGCAGTAGCAGATTGGAGTCTGGAAATGTGCTTCAAACGACATACCTTGCGAAATATGGGTGCAGAAATGTCTACCCTTTCAGGGAATACAAGTGTGAGGTTTCTATTTATATACAAAAAAGACACTCAAAACGAATATTGCCATCCTTAAAAATATATATATATATATATATTTGATATATATATAAAAAAATATATATTTGAACACCCCCACATTTCCATGATCACTCGTTGAATATTTCATCATGCCTGGTTGTCTGGAAGAGATCGCTTTGAGCGATAAGACCGACGATATGTTGTCCATTGTATTATATCTTTGTTTAAATGGTGCACAATAAAGTGTTTATCTATCTATCTATATATAATGAAGTTAGAATAATTATACCTAATGAACAATGTATAAATGAAACAATAAAATCCGCATTTCTTCATTAACTAATGACTGTTCGGATACGCTAATTACCAATGCAAATAGAGTACATTTCACAGAAAAATACAGCTCAGTTTATTACGTCTTACTAGTTTAATTAATTAAATGCACCGATTGTATAATGTATACGAAGATATAAATTTCTACGAAGAAAGAATGGGAGTGAATAGGTTTACGTAGAAACAACACATAAATTCCACACACGTCTCCTTCTAAATCTAGTCTTGAAATATTGTTTTGTAAATCGCCAAGAATGCTATTGACGGGTATTGGTACGAACAAACAAAAATAAATACTGAATTAACATGTATCTAGCACTAGGCGATTCGTTGGTGCTAAGGAAAAAAATCATTGAATTGACATTGTAGTTGATACTGATTAAATTGAACGTTAAGCCTCGCGATTTTTAAGAGGTCAATTTCTCAGGTTCTATCACCTACTTTGACCCTTTTTTTGATGTTACTGTAATTTAGATAAAATTTGAAGTTTCGAGATAATTTCCGGTCTCCAGCGGTCTTTGTGATAAGGGAAAGGTGGACATACGATTAAATTAAA
This sequence comes from Hemaris fuciformis, assembly GCA_907164795.1. Lineage (NCBI taxonomy): Eukaryota > Metazoa > Arthropoda > Insecta > Lepidoptera > Sphingidae > Hemaris > Hemaris fuciformis. Next base: position 3,641,522 of record OU015452.1, read on the forward strand.
GTACGATGTTTTCAGGAATAAAAACATGACCATGCACTCCTCCTTTCAAATATAATATAAATAATTGATATTGTAGAATGATGACTTAATATTTACACTTATATTTCCAATATTTGGACACTGATTCTCTTTTTTTCTCACTTTCACTAGTATTGTTTAATCATCACCATCATCATCATCAACCAAAGGATATTCACCGTTGAACATAGTACGCCTCCATCAAACATTTCTAGAGCGCTCAAAAACTCAAAACCACAACCATCTCATAAATACCATTTGAATTTAGCCATATTTTACATCCTACATACTTCCTTTAAAGTTTTCTTATAGAAACACACGTGAAGAGCTGAGAGCCCAGCGCCATTTGTTGGATCGTTCACAAATGCATACATTTCCGGTTCAGTGAGCATTCGTGAAGAATTACTTCCGACACAGATGTTCCTGCCCCCGGGGCCTGTCCGTGTTTCGGACTCGCATCGTGTCCACCGCCCGTTTCTCAACTTTATCATTCGCCTTTGACGTCTGTTTTCCTTTTAAAATCATATTCCATGTTGTGATTTTGTTAGTCTTTTGCAAAATTGGCGTATGATTTAGAGGAATAAGAAGTTATTGTTTGTACAACTGCCTTGCTTCGAGACAAAGGTGAAGACAAAGGCGAGTGTTATGCGTTTTTTCAATATGAAAGATATGCGAGTAATAGCTTTTAGTACCCCAATATTTAAAGAATGTGAGGATGGAATGTATTCTAGAATAGAAAACTAAATTTGGTGTTGACAGTGTGACACTTAACTGACAGGGCATTCAAAGACGCCTGAGTAACTTTCATTGAATGTAAGACACACAGACAGTTATAAGACACGTCAGCCTAATGTCGTTCGGTTTACATTCATTTTAAATAATAAATAAATACACCCAACAGTCATATACATAGTTCTGACCCCACATTAAGATACGAGTCTTGTGTCGTGGGTATCAGAAACTACGAGAGACTTTTCGGTCTCACAAACACCCAGACTCGAAGCAAATACTTGTGGATCACACAAACATTTGTCTTGGTGCGGGAATCTAACCCGCGGTCTCTTGTTTCGCAAGCTGGTGTCTAGCCAACTGCACCACGGGGCTGTCAAAATTGTGGCGTTTGATTAACGTTAGGAGAAAGTTGATTTTTAATACATTTCAAGACAACATTGCACTTACAGTAGGTTTCTAGTGCAGCTATAATAATGCTCCAAATAAGTAGGTACAAAAAAGATACGTTTGTATGACCAAATATTATTTTCTGTTTCCACAAACAGCCCTATATCATGTTTCATATACTGGCTATAAAGAGCCTTACATAACCCATGATTACCTAAGTAAGTGTCTCACTTATTCCTCAATTTAGGTCATACAACCGACAGCCAAACCATAGATTTCGTAACATACAATGTTCATAAGCAGGGCGAATAATATTTAAATGGAATCACTTTGTCGCATTCAAATACCGAGGGCTCCACATTAAAATGTAAATTCCCATTCCATTCCCCATCATTTTCGTACGCATTAGTATGTTTTATCGGATAATATTGTAGTATTCATGTATTCAGAGAGCAAATCTTCGCTGGCGTCTGAAAGGATTCCGAAACGCCTCAGGTACATTGCACATTTGAATACGGGCTTAAAAATACCTCCGCAGTTCGAGACAATGGCGGTTTTAAAATTTCAGCCCCGAGGTGCAGTATGGTAATTTGTAAAGAAGTCTTCGGTTCGAGGGCGGGGATGTGGAATATTGTCAAGTTTGTGTGGATTTCTTTTGCATATTGTAATGTCTTGGCAATATTGTAGACTTGGAAAAAAGTTTTGAATGTATGTATTTAAACAGCGTGAGGAAACCTGCGCTCCTAAAAGTTCTTAGGAGTTTATTAGGTGTGTAGTCCGCCGACCCGCACTAGGCCAGCGTGTTGTCATTTAAAAATGAGTTATTTAAAAATAAATCTAAAGTAAAATTACATTCAACTTACATACATACATACTTACAACTGCTTTGGGGGGGCAGATGAGTATTTCTGCACCCACGGTTCGCCTATTGTTTTCTACTTCCATGTTATAGGGATCGAGCCATTTACCGTTTTTCGTTCACATTTCCAAACTCCATGGTGCTACTGTGAATTTTCTAATGAAAAACCCAATAAAACCATAATTAATTACGCTCCCTAGTGTTCGAGTGTATAATTTCAAAAAAATATTACGTGTATTTTTTAGATAACAACGAAAACATAATTTATTTATAAGGTGTTTCTATAATTATAAAACAATCTATGTTTTGAATGAAACAAAAAGACTTTTGAGAAATAATGTAATAAAAATATAAAACGAAAACGAGTCCCAAGTGTACGTCCTCCACGCTAATTGCAAATTATGGTTTCGTAGAAATTTTATATACGATTGCAATAGACTGTTATTTTCCTATAAAAAATAAGCCATTAAAAAGTGTTAATCTATCGTAGTTTCATATAGTAGTATTACATACGTCTCACTGCTGACCACGCACCTCCTCTACGACTGAGACGAGTAAAGCTTTAGTCAAATGCTGGCCTAGTGCGGGTTGGCGGCCTACACAGTTAAGGAATTCCTAAGAATTTTTAAGTGGGTAGGTTTCCTCTGGGTGTTTTTATAGGGTATAGAAAGAAAGAAAAAAGATTTTATTGTTGGCCAGTTCACGAATATACAAAAAAAATATTGTATCTATGATTTACTCAGCCAACAATGGTCCCCTCATTTAGCTACATGATGCAATTCCTCTTTCACGGAACTGCAGAGTTGATTTTCAATGAGGGGACCAAGTGACAAAACGGAAGCTAGCTGGCGTACAGGCAATTTAAAAAAATAAAATAAATAATAATAATATAAATGTACAATCAAGTAAGTTGTATATTTGTGGTATGTAAATTTAATAAGTAACGCGTTAGAAAATACACAAAAATCTATACAAATTAAATAATACACGCGAAATTATCACTTTCATCAACGCATAACCTCGATTCCTCGCACAACTTTCACTGGATCAAAATAGACCGCGCTATTTCAGTACGCGGTAGTGAAAATGCATTTAAACTACAGACCTCAATGAAAGTTATAAATAGTCGTACATGGGCTGTCGTCGAAGTGTTCGCCGAGCCGGGTCGATAGAACGAAGGTCGCTTGTAAAGGTTTGTTAATGAACTGAAATTTAGAGTGATTTATTTGTATTGTTTCAAAGACTAGTTTACTTGATACTTGCGCACGTAAATAATATGATTTACCATAGACTGCTTCATCGTTTTGCGCCATGAAATCATACCATCTAGGGGTTCTCGGTTCAATGTCCGATCGAGCTAAGTATTATTGGATTTTCCATTAGGAAATTCTCAATAGCAGCAAGGAGTCAGTAAGTGAGAAGAAATGCACCTCTGCCTACCTCTCCAAGGGAAAACACGCATGGCTTTGTATGTTTGAATACTTAAATGATGTTGAAAGACGAAGGAGTTGTTTCGTACAAGTACTTCGTAATAGGTATTCATCATCATCATCGGCCCTTATACGTCCCACTGCTGGGCACGGGCCTCCTCTGCAACTGAAAAGGTTTAGGCTTTAGTCCACCATGCTGGCCTAGTGCGGCTTGGCGGGCTACACACCTAAGAATTTCTAAGAACTTTTAGGTTTGAAGGTTTCCTCACGAGTTTTCCTTCACCGTTAAAGTAAGTGATGATTCATAATGAATACACACATAAATTCGAAAAGTCAAAGGTGTGTACCTGGGGTGCGAATCCACGACCGCTGAGATTCCCGACCGCGTGCTTACAACTCGAGGCCATCTACTTCACTGTCACGAATACATACATTTTGAAATAACTTAATCACACATATATTTGTCTTGGTGCCGAGATCGAATAATTGTCTCCAAATTTCACAGCTTGATGTCTAACCAATAGACCATGACCTGAAATGACCACTGCTGCTACGCATACTGCTACCACTGTTAACTCTTACACAGGTATTATTTTCTGGCTTTCTAAATAAAAATAAATAAATAAGAGAATAGGTAAGAAAATTGAATGGAATAATCTCAATTATAGGAAGAAAAATATTGCTTCACGTCGATTTTTACACAGAGCTAGAAAGGCCCATCTGAAGCCCAAATGGGCTACGTAACTCTATCAAAACGGATTCTACTTTTTACAGCTATTACTTGCTACTTTTAAAATCTTATTACAATAAAATAGTCTTTATTCTATGTAGTCAAAGTCAAATTATCTTTATTCAAATAGACTTTTACAAGTTCTTTTGAATCGTAAATTTTAAGCTATTTCAAACTAAACTATTGCCGCTTCGAAACGTAACCCAGTTTAACCTCATCTCCTTTAATAATTCATAGCTAAAACACTGGGGTACGAAACTGTCCAGCAATATCAGACAAAGTACTTAAACCTCCACCCCATTTCCCATGACCCAAAAATGCAACCCATATTCCGATGCGCAAACACGAAAATATTTTTCCAAAGAGAACGAACAAAGTTGTAAAGACAAGTGAACGAGTGAATGATTGTACGACCCTGACCATACGCTCAGCAGTCCCTATGCAAAAGTGGAAGCTATATCGAGGTGTTATTAAAAACCCATGTTAGTTACATTGTCTGTTTTATACCAGGACGAATGGAGCTGACATCATTAAACCTGTCATGTATTTTACAGTCGCATTACATTTCATACATTGTATGCAGGGGTGTCGAATATAAGGGAATTTAAATGGTGATGTTTCTGAATCGCGAGAAGCGTCTCTCACCAGTCAACAAAAATATGCCTGTCCTGAATCGGATATACTTAGACAGGTAATAGTGATATATAAAATATACATATATAGGTACTATAGACTGCCTCGTGGTCTCGCGGCATTGAGTATGTGCCGTGCGATCTACAGGTCCTGGGTTCGATTCCCGGATCGGGCACTGTTATTCGGTTTTTCCATTAGGAAATTCTCAGTAGCAGCACGGAGTAGGGAAATGTGCCCGAAAAACGGCAATTGGCTCGCCCCCAATTACGTGTTGATACATACCTGGCGAAACGTGGGTGCAGAAATGCACCTCTGCCTACCCTATGGGGAATACAGGCGTGAGTTTATGTATGTATATATGTAAGTAATAGTTACAGTGATTGCGAGCACATTGACGATAAAAAATAACAATAACAAATATTATTAAAGAAGAAGAAAAACAATATACTTATTAAATTACGTCATCAAAGGAACCTCCCATTCAGCTACAAATTATTATTTTGTGCCAAAAAAACGTTCAATAAGTACCCAGGATAGAACCAAGGTGATTGTGTATAAAATTAATATCACTAACAGTACCAAAAATATAGTGCAGTTGACATCTATTCCATACAAATAAATAAAATTGGAGTGTCTGTTTGTAATATTGAAATAACCGCTTTTTAAAAAATCTATATGGATGTATACACGGTGCATAATACCGGCTAAACTCTGAAACGGGTGGACCAATTTTAATGGGACTTTCATTGGCAGGTAGCTGATGTAATAAGGAGTAACTTAGGGTAAAAAAATAATATTTAAGAATCGACTGTTAGGCGGAACGAAGTTCGCCTGGTCAGCTAGTTATTAATACAATGACTTGAAACATGTAGGTATACAATTTAATTTGCCTCGAGTTACTTTTGACATCCACCAACAATGCACAAAATTTGGGCAAAAGCCGACTGATACTTTTGACAAAAATCGAGTTTATAATTAAATTAAGCGGTTTGATTAAATTATGTAATAAAAAGGAGTGATGGCCTCGAGGTTTAGGCGCGCGGTCGAGAATCTCGGCGGTCGCAGGTTTAAATCTCAGTCACACATCTCTGACTTTTCTAATTTTTGTGTATACGCAATGAAATATTATTACTTACTTTAACGGTGAAGGAAAATATCGTGAGGAAACCTGTAAATTTCTACCCTAAACCTTAATATTTCTTAGGAATTTCTTAGGTGTGTAGTCCGCTCATCCGAATGATGATGATTATGTAGACGCATGGATCATGTTATGACGTTGCCGCGCCGAAGTATGGCAGATGTGGTATGATATAATAAATTGAATATTTCTATGTATTTTATTTTGTATAAAAAAATTGTTTCTTAGACACAATAGCAATAACGCACCCTCGTTATTATCTTTTAATTAGTTATGCACTTGCTTTAATAATGGCATGATCAGAAAAAGTTTATACATACATACATAATCTCAGTATGTATCAGTCCCACGTAATAGGGGGCGAGCCTATTGCCAGTTTTCGGACACAATTCCAGACTCCGTGCTGCTCCTGATAATTTCCTAATGGAAAAACCCAATAACATTTTGCCCGACCCGGGAATCGAACCCAGGACCTCTAGATCGCACGGCACATACATGTATCGCGAGACCACGAGGCAGTCACAAAGTTTATGTGTCCGAAATACAAAAAAATATCGCTTACAAGTATTTAAAAGTGACGCCAGCCCTAACCATACATTCGGGCAGCCACGTCGAAAAATACCATTCTTCGATATGAACAGCGGTTGTATTATCGTCGCAATAAAAAAATTATGCATCGTAAAAGCTAAGTAGCCTTCGCCATATTGAATGCTTTTCTGAACTGTACTTAGATTCCGAATGTTGTGGAAATTATTTATCTTTTCCTGTTGGAGAAATTCATCACCACTAACTCTCGCGGTATCGGACTTAGTTTAAATAACCCTCTACAATCTGTAGGTAACTCTTAAAATTAATTCTTCCTTATAGTCGAAATGTAAATGCCTCGTGGTCTCGCGGTACAAGTATGTGCCGTGCGATCTAGAGGTCTTGGGTTCGATTTCCGGGTCGGGCAAAGTGTTATTGGGTTTTTCCATTAGGAAATCCTCAGTAACAGCACGGAGTCTGGAAATGTGCCCGAAAAACGGCAATAGGCTCGCCCCCTATTACGTGGGACTGATACATACCTAGCGAAATATGGGTGCAGAAATGCAACTCTGCCTACCCCTTCGGGGTATACAGGCTTGAGTTTATGTATGTATGTAAATTGAAGATTCATATATAAATTCTTAGGAGGCAGCACGGAGTCTGAAAACTTGACTCTATTATGTGGGACTAAAAAAATCGACGAATTAGGGCAGACATACGGCTCTTCCTAACCTTCCGCGGATGACGTTAATAGAAACGAAGAGTATACTTTGATTTTCATAATTGTCATTAAGGCCAGTAAGTAGACTGAAAAGGTCGTAAGCGACATTACTATGCGTTTTAAAACTATTCGGAAGTGGGAAGCACATTTTCAGCGCTCGTGTATATGGTATCGGTTCGGCGTCGACGGATCGTAGTCAGCGCGAACGGAGCGTCTGAAAGGCAATTACAACACACAGGAGCTTCGCTAGCGAACTTCGATAATGGGCCATACTAATTGGGATCTATATAGAGTTGATCATACGAAAAAACATGAGTTATTGCGAAGAAATAAAAACAAATTCATAGCGCTATTGCTCCTTTTTCTATTGTGCATGCTAATTTGTGAAATTATAAACTATTTTATGTACTACATTAACATGACAGTTCTATAAGCAGTTTCATATTAACTTTGAAATGAATTGTGACATTTGCATTCATAGAAGTAGACCCGTAGACTAAAAAGTAGTCCTTTGGTACTTTATTAATATACCAGCTTTTTTTTTATCAATATACACGGTTATTATATTCTACGTTTTCCGCGTTCTGAAAGCAACGAAGGCCAACGTAGGTAAGTGATTAATGTAATGTAATGCATTTATAAAATTTTACATAAAATAAATTGCATAATAAAGAAGAATTACAAAACTAAGGATGCTGATTAATAAACAGATAAACTTAAGGTAAAAATAACAACACCCAAAAGACTTGGATGCTATAACACCATACATCCGCCACTGTACCTACATTACGACCGCAGAAAAATTAATAGGAAAATTTTCTTTCATTTAAAATTCATTCGTTTATCGTGAGAACTGATAACTTTGGGATTGGTTGCCAGATTTGTTTTTTCCTGATATTCGTAACTTCGTCTTCAAATCGCGAGTAAATCGGTTTCATCTAAACAAGCGCGCTTTATCGTAGCCCGTATCGTCACTTGACGTTAGAGGACCTATACAAAGTCACATTTGAAAATCGTAATCACGTTATAAAGAACATTTGGAATTACGATTGTAATAAGTGACTTTATCTATGGCAAAAATAGTATGTAATTTCCTGGTCTTTTACTTAGATAACAATTGTAGAAAGTTACTTTATCCACGGCCTTAGGCGAGTCGACAGTCAAGCGCAAGTCTATCATAAAAAGTACTTGTATCATCTCTCATCATCAGCCCAAATACGTCCCACTGCTGGGCACGGGCCTCCTCTACAACTGAGAGGGTTTAAGCCTTAGTCCACCACGCTGGCCTAGTGCGGGTTGGCGGACTACACACCTAAGAAATTCCTAAGAACTTTTTAGGTGTGCAGGTTTTATCACGATGTTTTCCTTCACCGTTAAAGCAAGTGATAATTCATTGTGAATACACACATAACTTCGAAAAGTCAGAGGTGTGTGCCTGGGGTTTGAACCTGCGACCGTCGAAATTCTCGACCGCGCGCCTAAACCTCGAGGCCATCACCGCTTATGTATCATCTCTATATGAGTTGTAGTCTGCGCGGTCCGCGGGTGCTACCGCCAGCTCTGGAAGCTGTGTATAATTTTTCAAGAACTTCCAGCTAATTAGAACTCCACAGCTCGGCCCCGGGGCCAATTATTCTTAGTTTAAATTAAAGCAGAGATGCCGATAACTCGAGAATTACACGCTGATTTTTTATCTTCCAACTTAGATGGAATTCAACTATCTTAGAAGAGTTTTTCTTCATTAATTTCCTGAAGGAGTTCGGTTTTTTTAATTAAAGTTTCGTGCTTCATTTGAGTGTTAATTGAAAAAATTGGATTCAAGGATTATAATCTAATTTTAAGGGCGGGGGGATTTTTAATAGGAGAATGATTGCGTTATCGTTGGCTCGCCATACTTTTGTATGCTACGTATTACCTAAAGTACAGGGTATGTATGCTTAGAGAATTGAACAGACCTTTTGTCTTTTCGCATTATTAATTTTAAAAAAAATACCGCCGTCTTTGTTCATTTTTAATGCTCGTCTATTTTCGACAATTCTTTAGTAAAAATACAGTTCCGATCTTGTGGAAGGCACAAAATTTGTTTCTTGAGCAACGTAATACTAAAATAGGACTTACGTTATTAAAGAATCACATCCCAAACTAATATTTGTGGAGCAAATAATCTTCACATGATCGAACTTAAAATTATACCGTATTAATCTGAAATATTAAGTTAATAGGAATCTTGGTATTGGTATTAATTTTAATAAGCAATAAAAATTCGTGTGTTAAATTACTTACGAGAAAATAATTAATTCGATTAATGAAACATCCATTAAAACCCATATATGTACCTCGAAACCATTTTCCAATTTAATTTTAAGTAGCAGACGTACATATAAATACCCCAACTCCTAATCGTCTCAACCGCCGCTCGTATCAATATGACATCTACCCTACATTTCAACTATACAACCGAACGAGCAAGATATATAAATACATGCGAGTGCGAGAGGGACAAAACACATGAAAGTTTCATGTAACCCGCACTGTTTGCTCCTGAGCCTTTCAGTTGTTCAAACACACTCTCCGCTGGATTATACCTCAATAACATTTTGAGATACGAGGATTGATTTTCAATGAGGTTTTGTGGTGACGGGACGCCGCTGTAGGGACTGTATTTGGCTGATTTATTAGATAAACATAGACGCAATCAGGAATTGGTTGGTAGAAATGTGGTGCCAACGGAAATTGCTTATTAGGTTCTGCCTATGAGTTCGTCAACGCAGACTTCTGTTATCTCAACATCTTTATTCATATAGTTACACAATATAACACTTAACTATTACACGTCACACAATATAATATATACAATAACACTATGGTACATAATCTAGGTCTGTTCAACCGAAGACTTGATACAGCAATCGACGCCTGTTAGCACTGAACGTGCTTATAAAGAGGCCGCCCCACCATAACGTGACAATAACATCTCAAACTACCGACAAACATGTTATCAATTATTATTTATCTACCCTTAACTAGTTAAGGCGACAACACTTCTTTGTTGAGGCTAGTCATTTTGGGTACTAATCTAGTATTGATTAAAGGAATAGAAAATAAAAATCTAAACTAAGATGCTTTATGACCTCAATAACCAAAATTGTACATAAAATGAATGGATAAGTCGCTGTAGACGATTAAAACTTAAAAACATTAACAAACATTTTGAAATTTTATTTTTGCGAAAGGATATCAAAAAATATTATTATAGCACCTGTTTTGCAGATATGCCTAAAAATATCTACGTTTCATAAGCTATCCAACGAGGTACAAAAATCTAGGGTTTTATTAATAGTTTTTAGAAAAATCTTAGTTTCATAGACTACAGGGAGGCAAAAATAAACTAAATAAAATAATTGGTGAGTACAAAATACTAAATTTATTAAACTTTCCAGATATTTTGTTACATATTAGTATACATTTTATGTTCATTATGTCTGCCTCATAAGCAGTGATGGCCTCGAGGTTTAGGCGATGTCGAAGTCAAACGATGTAAAGTACACGCCCTTAACGGATATAGGTCGACTTAACCAATAACCCTGTATACTTGTCATATTAAATAGGCACCTGCATTTATTTTGTATAAAAATCGCGCGATTACTTCTTAAAAAACAACACCGCCCGTTAGTCACTGCGGCACATTCGCGACTGCCTGCATGCCTTGCGCATGCCGCGATCGAGGCGCGTAGGTATAACTCGCATTTCGCCCGTTTGTAGGAATTAAACTACTGTATGATAGTATTACCGTGCCCGTGCTCAGCAGTGAGACGTATATGGACTGATAACGAAAATGGGGTTTGATAAAATAAAACGCATGACTGTGGTAGAATTTGTCTTTGTATATTTGAAAATAATAGCTTCAGTGTCATGCTTACAGTATCAAAACAATTTTGTAAAATTATCTCATTTCTACGAATAATTAATTTATGATTCAATTTTTGTTTTCCAAATTTCATACGGTTTTTTTAAGTTTTTAGTTCGCCGACCCCCACTAGACCACCGTGGTGAACTAACCCCTCTAAATTGTAAAGGAGGCCAATATCATGACTGGGACGTATGGCTGATGATGATCTTTCGTCTTTGTGCCGGAAATTGTAGTATATATTGTACGTACATTTTCTACCTAGTACCTGAAAGTCACTAGATGCAGGCTTCTTTCATCAGGTCGATATTGAACTCTTAGAGACGTACATAACCAACAGTAACTGTCTTATAATTCGTGGTACCTATATGACAAGACTCTTACTAAATATACGATTGTGATTTGTGTTTGGTTTATTTTTTTAAATTATTTATATTTTTACGACACAATATAATGACGATCCAGATTTCGTCTAAATAAAGGTTAACGTAGTTCTCAGCTAAATCATTGAGAAGAATAGATCTAGATCTGTCTTTATTCGCTTACAAATATTTCATGAATATTGCATGGATGCATTGCACAAGTATGTGCCGTGCGATCTAGAGGTCCTGGGTTCGATTCCCGGGTCGGGCAAAGTGCTATTGGGTTTTTCCATTAGGAAATTATCAGTAGCAGCACGGAGTCTGGAATTGTGCCCGAAAAACGGCAATAGGCTCGGCCCCTATTACGTGGGACTGATACATACTTGGCGAAATGCGGGTGCAGAAATGCATTTCTGCAGAGGAGAGAGAGAGGTGCACCTCTGCCTACCCCTTCAGGGAATACAGGCGTGAGTTTATGCAAGTATGTATGTATGTATTGCATGGATACACACAACAACACAATACAATCAAAGATGCAAACTGTTCGTCACAATTTCGCCACTTAATCACACAACATACAACAGTAATAAATTCCAATGGCCTTACATTGTTTTAACTGATTAAAAATTACAGAAAAAGAGTTTTATTGAAATGAAAACCACGTGAATATCGATTTTCAAGCAGTTCCACGCTTATTAATGCGTTGCGCTATGTATCGGTTATTGCTCATTTTAATTGTGAGTATTTCATTTTCTTTTTGTATAGTAACTAGGCATTGTTTAAATTTGAAATTGTGTGATTAAATTCTTTAGGTAGTTATCCTGTAGCAGCGAGCATATTTCGAAATGATTTTTGTATTGTCAAATTCTATGACATTTTTAAATGTTGTACATAAATAATGAAAAATTATACAGATAAATTCATGGTATTTGAAGAAATATTTGTTGAATAATATTCTAATGAAAGAAAACATCACGCATAATTCAAGAATGTTAGGTACCTAATTTAATAATGTATGTCAATGCAGAGCACTTATAAATCAATTAGAATAAAATCAAGGTAACAAAGCAATTAAAGCACTCAGTGTATCTTGCGGTAATATATAGTGTGTTTGATTTATGTCAGTTCATTTTATCTGCCTCGTGGTCTCGCGGTACAAGTATGTGCCGTGCGATCTAGAGGTCCTGGGTTCGATTTCCGGGTCGGGCAAGGTGTTATTGGGTTTTTTCATTAGGAAATTCTCGGTAACAGCACGGAGTCTGGAAATGTGCCCGAAAAACGGCAACAGGCTCGCCCCCTGTTACGTTGGACTGATACATACTTGGCGAAATGTGGGTGCAGAAATGCACCTCTGTCTACCCCTTCGGGGAATACAGGCGTGAGTTTATGTATGTATGTATGCATTTTATCAAAATTTATATGTAGTAGAAAGTATTTTATAAAATCACAAAGTGACTCGGAAGTATTCAAGAAATGATTCATTATTCCAAACATGCTTTTATTGGCTCTATTGCACTTTACCGTCGAAATAAATTCTGTCGTGGCATTGTCCTTGGTGATGATGTGGAAAACATCGTGATGAAACCTGCACACCTAAAAGTTCTTAGGAATTTCTTAGGTGTGTAGTCCGCCAACCCGCACTAGGCTAGCGTGGTGGACTAAGGTCTAAACCCTCTCAGTTGTAGAGGAGGCCCGTGCCCAGCAGTGGGACGTGTATGGGCTGATGATGATAATGATTTGTGGTCCTGCAAAGAATCTTGTCTTTACTAAGAACACCAGTCTAGTAATTTTGACAATGTCCCAACCTGACCTTTAGGGAGGGCTAAAGAACAGGCGCACAACGAATATGCTAACTTTTTTTCTTTACAAAACCAGCGATATTCAGATTTCTCCTTACAAAATTACTCCCTTATTGACAGTCGCATCAAAAAACTGAAGTTCATATATTATGACAGTAATCTATATAACTTTAAATGCTGTAAATGAAGAGTGTGTATAAACATTTGAAAAACAACTAACAAGTATAATAATTGTAAATGCAGTATCTAACGTCAGTCTGAATACAATTTTTTTGTTGTTGTACGTATTTGCTATTAGTTAAACTAATATCTACGTTGTTTGAAAATCTCTAAGTTCTAGAAAAATGCAAAATTTGTAAAAGAGTACATACATACGTATTATTATATACATATATACGTATATGTATTTATATGTATATGCCATTTTTGTTTGTTTTTAGGTTATTCCAATATTGAATTCCATGCCATTGGACGATGATATGCTTTTGTTCTGGAGGCGCTGTAAGTGATGTTAAAATTATGTATTGTAGAGTGTAGGTATTTCTATAACAATACCTTTTTGGATATCTCTTGTTCCTACAGTTTAGTCTTCTTTATTACCATCTGTAGCATCGTAATTATCATCTCATTATCTTGAATAGTCTAGGAATAATCTGAAATAAAGCAATGGCTTAATTTGTAGTCTTTGAAGTTAGCCAAATGTCCTCTACATTGATGCTTTTGTAGTGAATAATTTGTAGGTGAAATGTGACCGCCTAGTTTATTTATGTTTATATATTTTAGCCGATTTATTCCGTCTTCCGCGGAGACTTGGCCGCCGTCGTTTTCTAATTGGGAATGAGCATCAGGTCAAAAACGAAATGCGTTCCGAATTAAACCTTTCAAACGCAACCACGGATCGGAATTTACCCAATTGTAAGAGATTTTTATTCCAACTATACTGGGCCTTTCGGTTTCCTCTTAAGATCTAACTTTTATTTTCTGAATCTTGGCACATTGGCTTTTTAATTATCGAGCACTTAAATTGTAAGGAAAAAAATATACCAGTGACGAATGTTGGTGCTATAATGTATGGTTAGGTATTTAAAACTCGATTTGAGCAAAATTTTATATACGAGTACCTCGAGGTATTGTTTGTCACAGTAATAACTTCGCAGTACATATCTATACAAATAAATAAAATTGGAGTGTCTGTTTATAATATTGAAATAACCGCTTTTTAATAAATGCATATGGATGTATACACGGTACATAGGTATACCAAAATAACGTTTTTTACAATTTTTGTCTATCTGTCTGTTGGTTCTGGCTAATCTCTGTAACGGGTGAACCAATTTTAACGGGACTTTCACTGGCAGATAGCTGATGTAATAAGGAGTAACTTAGGCAAAAAAAATAATATAATAATCAAAGAATCGGCTGTTAGGCGGAACGAAGTTCGCCGGATCAGCTAGTACAAAATAAACGAAAGTCCTTATCGAACATACTCATTGATGAGAGTTGTATAGTCGAGATTTTTTTAGTTTTCCTGTGAGTTGATAATTTCCATTATCATCTCTCATTAGTCGATTATTCTCCATCGAAATAATCATGTCTTTATTTATGGATAGATCAGATTTTTAAGACTTCCAAAATGTAAGTATTTAGGAAACTCGCCTTAAAACGACTAAAACTGATTGATTTAATCTATACATTAGCATCCTTTACTTATTTCAGCCGTAGATTTTTAATTATTGGACACAGTTTGTTAAACCTCATCAATATAACTTCATAGTTACTTATCAATTGACTAACTATAAAACCTCAATCATTAATATTATATTTTGGGAGACATTTCACATTTATCTGCAAATTTGTATCTGTTGCCATAAAACGACAATTTCATTGCGTTTGTTCAGTTTCTTTGTTTTAAACAAATTACATTTCCATTTGGACCATTCATATGAGTTGACAATCGTTTCGATGATTCAGACGCGAACGAAGGCCTTACAAAAACGCTTTTATTTCCAGCTGATCCAACGAACTGCGAACCTTTCACGACATTCAATGTGGAATGCAACAAATGCTTTTGCAGCGCTGACAGAGTGGCATATTGTACCAAAATGGCTTGCCTCAACTCGCATTTGATCCCAAAAGGTAGCACAGCATAGCCATAGAATTGACGTAACAAGTACGCAAAATATTCTGAGTAAGAGAAGAACGGCACGGTAGTATACTCGTAATGTTTGAGTCAAAATAAAGATATTTTTTTAAGAACTGTTCATTGTCTTCCTTTACAGGATAAGTTTGCAGGAAAATGCGAATTCTTGATATTTGATTTGTAAACAAGTGGGTGAAACTTGCTAAAAAAATATATATTTTTAAATTAAGGATAGCTATGAATATATTTTGACAGGCAAGACGTATTTGTCTATGTATGAAATTTTGATAAAAAAAATATTTCATTCGGGAAACAGATGGGTTAAGGTCAACGTATAGTCGGATCTTTAACTATTATAATTACGGTGACGGTGACGGTGAATTTGCTTATAAGTTTTACGAACAATTTATAATTGTTTACAACATCGGCCTCGCCATAAGGCCCAGTCTACACTTGCTATCAGTACATGCTTACTGGAATTTGTGTCTTATCTAGGTTCTATTGGAATCAAAATTGGCAGTTACATACATAAGGACCCGTTTGAATATTTATCCCCGGTGATTGACATCTAGCTCCTACAGTTGTATGTAAAATTGTAAACACCGTTAGATTATAATCCATCTCGCGAGATTGTAAACTGTCGAAAGATTGTGAACCGTAACATACTGCTTAAAATTTAACGACGGTTTCACTTCGATATATTATAATCTACCGAGAAATAATGCGTTAAATTGTAAGCAATTATTACGGTTCACAATCTTTAGACAGCTTACAATCGCGCGAGATAGATTATAATCTAACGGTGTTTACAATTTTACGGTGACATATACATCTTTCATGTTAGTATGAAACCTCATATTCAATATTTTATCTGCCATACTGGAGGGGAGTGGACAAAATTTTCCCAACTCCTCTTATCTGTTTTGCGGTCGCTTCGTCGTTCCATCATAGAAAAAACCCACACTTTAACAAAAAAAAACAAGATTACAAAAAATAAACCCAAATTGCGATGTTAATTCAATTCTATATTAACAAAACCTTTCATTGCTTCAATTACAATGTCGAAATTTTTTTTAAGTAAAAAATTAGTAAAATAATGCAAGGAGACGGTTCTTAAATAGTCACGAATGATACTATGTAGAAACTTCAGGACAAAATGAAAATCTTTTCACTTAGTATACGTCCACTTAATTAAATCTCAATTCTATTCAACCAGTTTCAATGCAGTGTACATAAAAAGCATTAATTGTCATATTTAATATTCTATATAAATTATATGCGAAAGAATAAATGTATGCCAATTTTCCAAATACTCATACATATCGGTACGTCACATAAATTAGTTAAACAATAGGGCGCATCATTTATGTTTCCATTAATTAACATACCTACTCTACGAAGTTGAACACATTATCTAATAGCCTCCTCACACCTAAGTACTTTCAAGTAAGTAGATGATAAGTGACAATCGCATTGAAATACGATATCTGTCGAGATAATTGCAAGGACATAAACAAAGATATCGAATTAGGTACTAATTTATATTAGTCATTGAATAATTATAACGCGAATAAACCCTTTGTCTGATATGACGCATGTTTAAGTCAGCGCTAAAACAAAACATTTTTAGCATTATTATGCTATTGATCACTAACTATCTTATTTCGAGTCGAATAAAATCTTATCAACATACGTTTCGTGGAAATTTCGTCATCTTATAACTATATAATAGTGCCAGTCGCGATAAAAGATATTCATAAAGGTACATTCATACAGGTACGACAATCCTACCGTGGTCTAGGTATTGACAACATGGGGCTCCAATTCGAAGGCGCGCTTGACAATATCAGTGAACCTCAGTTAGCTTTCATTGGTGATGTCTTAGAAAAGCGAGGATTTAAGGACACTAAAGTGAAGGTAGAAAATGTAGGGAAAGCTGGTGACAACTATTCAGCTACAGTCAAAAGAATTATTGCACGAAACGAAAATGGCGAGTTCCGAATGATAGCGAAACCGGCTCCGACAGGGGACTTCATCAGAACGCAAGCACAAACAGAACTGGTTTTTAAAAATGAACACACGATGTACACAATGGTTCTACCGAAATTCCAACAGCTAGAAAAACAAGCAGACGTACCAGAAGAGGAGAGACTGAGGTTTGCAGAATGCTACGGTTCTTTACTGAACGCTCCCAACGAAATTATTCTTCTAGAAGATTTGCAAGTGCCAGGCTTCGCGATACTCGATCGATTTAAACCAATACCCGATGAATGCATGAGGTCGGTGCTGAAGAACTTCGCAATTCTACATTCACTCTCCTACGCTCTGAAACATAAGGACATGGAAACATACAATTTGTTCACTGGTAATCTCTGCGACTTGTGGGTGGGAGTGTTTAACAATTCGATGTCGTTACCCTTCTTCGAAAAAATAGAGAATACTGCCATGAAAGTAGTAGAAGGAGACGACAAGAAAAGACTGTTAAAAGGTTGCATTGCTACATCAGGAATGCTGGCAGCAAAAATGGCGAAACAAGATACTGGTATAAGACGAAGCGTTATTCTCCAAGGCGATTCGTGGACAAACAATTTTATGTTCAAATTTGATGTAAGTACAACATATTTTATACATACATAACCTCACTCCTGTATTCCTCGAAGGAGTAGGCAGAGGTGCATTTCTGCACCCACAATTCTCCAATTGTTTTTTATTCTACATTATAGGGGGCGATCGTAATACCGTTTTTCTAACAGATTCTGTGTTACTCTAAAAATATCCTAATGGAAATACTTATAACATTTATTCCGCGAATTCCCCTTAATCGAGAGGCATTGATTTGAGTCGCAAGACCAATTGGGCAATCCGTAATTTTATGTGGAAAACTGTTGATACTACCAAGGCTAACGGAATTTACCATGTTTGTTATTGTGTAATAACTAATTGTTATCGCTAAATATTAAGAAATACACCTCACATATGTCACCAACACCTTGCTATCTTTCTAATAAACATAATCACATATACAATAAAAATGTACCGGCGAAGAGATAGTAACGCGTTTAATATAATATGTTCATTGGTAAAGTAACATAAAACATTCAGTTGAAATAATTTGACTACCGAGAAGAGGTCCCGGGTTTAACTATAGGGTTATTGGGTTTTTCATTATGAAATACTCAGTAGGAGCATTGATTCTCGAAATGTGCGTGAAAAGAACAAAAGGTTTGCCTCTATTATATAGACTTAAAATAGACAGTTTTCTTATGTGACCATTCATATATCCGATTTCTATAGAAAATATAAGGTGGGTGGACCATGGAAGGCCACTGTAAGGAATAAACAGGTTTTATTCGTTAATTTACTAGATAACTGATAGAAGCAAGTTATTAACTAATACTTTCATTTATTGTGTAACATATAAATTGCTTTTTTTATTCTAGATATAATCACCATTTATAAAACTGGACTTTTATTGAGCTCTTCCAAAGGGCCTTGCAAGGAACAGGGTCCCATACAAGGCCAATATTAAACATGAGTCATTCAAATTAAAACTAGAGTTCTAATAATCAAAATATCCGCTTTTACTAAAACTATATAAAAAGCTCTTTCAATTAAACGAAAAATTAAATGCTTAACATATTATAATCTTCTATAAAACACTCAACGAAAGTTCCTTGAACGCCATCGTATAACTAAGAATATATTAATGAAAATTGTTTAATAATTAATTATAGTAATAAGTATTATATCGATAACAAATAAATTACCAATACGTTTTATAATGAAATTATAAAAACAAAAAATGGCCTTCTTGTGGGTCCGTTCTTAGTAAGGCCAAAATGTTCCTACTACCTGAAATCTTAAAAAGTTGAATAAACTTTAGAAATAATAATAAATGTTAACATAAACTAAAGCTTAAACTTTCCTGTACGTATTTATAACTACAAAATAAGTTTCATGATTTTTAATGTTTCTAGTAAGGCCCGTGTACCCTAGCAAGGCCAAGTGGCAAAAATTTTATTGGCCTTATAGGGAACCACTGGCTTTCATCGGAAAACTGCCGATATTTTAACTAAAATCGAAACAAACTTTTTATTTTGTTCTTTAGTTCCATAAAAAAATCCCTATATGACAATTTACAGTTTTTTTTTGGATAATAATAGGTTATTTACGTAAAAACTTACCTTTTGCTGTGAGCGCGAGTTATAATTTTAACATCTACGACCGTAGTCTGTGAGGAAAGGGGCCGTATTCACAAAATAACGACGCGAGCGACTCGCCACCGCGTCTGTGTCCTTGAGTTTGATGGAGCTTTGTATGAGTGGAAGGAATTTATCATCACATAAATAACTATGACTTTTTCATAGTTGGCCTTCGAAGGAGCATGGCCTTCTATGGTCCACCCACCTTATAACACTAGAAATAGTTCAATTATGCATTCAAAAATACCAAAAAAGAACTAGGGAAGAAGTCCAGCCGAGCAAAATCGGATTAAAATGTAATAAATTTGATAATTATTGTTTACAGGGGGATACACTTCAGCAAACCATCATGATAGATTACCAGCAATCCAAAGAGAACAGTCCAGTCTGCGATCTCTTGTACTGCATCCTCAACTGCAGTGATCACAAATCTCGGTGTCTTCACTTCGAAGAATGGATTGACTACTACCACACTGAATTAGACAAATCACTTTCCAACTATGGTCTAAAAGCCAACCACATATTCCCCAGAGATCAACTAGATGCAGACTTGAAGAGATACGGCAAACTCATGCTGGGTGTTACGCTGCTCGTAGCAAGTGTTATTATCAACTCGGTTGAAAATGCCGAGTTAATTAAGGATTCTATGGACAATCAGGAAAAATTAGAGGAACTTTTGATCCTGAAAGACTTAGGGGAGGAATACCTTCTAGCGTTTAAGAAAAGAGTTGAAGGAATAATAGACACGCTTAATAAATTTGGATTAGTGTAACTAAATATGTAAGAGATTCGGATAATTAATAAATATGGTAAAAAATCTGATCGGAACTTTTATTGGAAACTTTTTGGGAATTACTTTAGACTCGTGGTCTCACAAGTATGTAGCTCTTGGGATCGATTCCCGGGTCGCGCAAAGTGATATTTGGTTTTCCCATTACGAAATTCTTAGTAGCAGTACAGACTTTGGAAATGTGGCCGAAAATCAAAATTTTTGTGTAATCCACAAATATTTGTTTTGGGTCTTGGTGTTTGTGAAACCGATAAGTCTCTCGTAGTTTCTAATACCCACGACACAGGACTTGTATCCTACATCAGAACTATGTATGTGACTGTTGGGAGGAAAGAGCAGTGATGGCCTCGAGATTTCGGCGGTCGCAGGTTCAAACCCCAGGCACACACCTCTGACTTTTCGAAGTTATGTGTGTATTCACAATGAATTATCACTTGCTGTAACGGTGAAGGAAAACATCGTGATAAAACCTGCACACCTGACTGCCTCGTGGTCTCGTGGTACAAGTATGTGCCGTGCGATCTAGAGGTCCTGGGTTCGATTCCCGGGTCGGGCAAAGTGTTATTGGGTTTTTCCATAGGGAAATTCTCAGTAACAGCACGGAGTCTGGAAATGTGCCCGAAAAACGCCAATAGGCTCGCCCCCTATTACCCTAAATCGCTTTAACAATGTTTTTTCAGACTCCACTGAATTGCACGGGTAGAGATGTCCTGTTTAATATGTTCAGCGACAGTCATAAAGAGGGTGGTTTCTACTATCCATCATTCGGAATCATTCATTAAATCGTTCTAGGCAAGGAAACACAGTCCTTCTCCCTCTGCCCCTATCTCTTAAAACCTTATGAGCCTCGTACTGTGCCTAATTATTTCCTGTCCAATCTACATAGTAAAAAACTACATAATCATCATCATTAAATTGTTTTAATTATTTAAGAAATTAGGTAAAAGGTTATTGATTCTTGTTTATCATCATCATCATCAGGCCATATACGTCCCTTTGCTGGGCACGGGCCTCCTCTATCATTGAGAGGGTTTAGGCCTTAGTCCACCACGCTGGCATAGTACGGGTCGGCGGACTACACACCTAAGAACTTTTAGGTCTGCAGGTTCACCGTTATAGAAAGTGATAATTCATAGTAAATACACACATAATTTCGAAAAGACAGAGTTGTGTGCCTGTGGTTTAAACCCGCGACCGCGTAGATTCTCGACCGCGCGCCTATACCTCGAGGCGATCACTACTTCTACTTTTGCATCAACAATCCACATTGTTCCTGTTATGTTTTAGTACAACGTAATAGCTGGCAAGCTTATTGCCGTTCGGATGCATTTTCAGTCGTCGTGCTGCAAATAATATTTTCTTTAGGTAAATAAATACACTCAAAAGTAAGTAGTTACATACATAGTTCCGACCCCACACTAGGATACAAGTCCTGTGTCGTGGGTATCGGAAACTACGAGAGACTTTTCGCTCTCACAAATACGCAGACCCGAAACAAATATTTGTGTATCACAAACATTTGTCATAATTTTAAAATAATAAACATAATAACACATTGCCTAACACGAGAATTAGTTACAGATTTTGTTTTCTTTTTGTGATAGAAACTCAAAAACCAATAAACCGATTTAGATGATTTTTGGTAGGTTATTATAGATAACGGCTTAAGGAAATAATATAGACTTTTTTATTTATAAATGAACGCACGGCCAAAGCGAGGCCCAACATATAAAAATTACTGCGAAAAGAAGAAAATAACCATTACCTTTTCGATAGACTTAGCAAATTCCCTTAACTAAATTATTGCTTTTTGTAATTTAACGATTTGATAAAGAATGGAGTTAAATTATACTCGATACCTCGTTGTTTTTGAAGCATATTTGTAACGCGTGAGATCGAGAAGTCATAGGTTCAATTCTAGGATCGAACAAAGGGCTTTAAAATATTTGCCGCGTTTCTTGCGGGTATTGTAGTCATCTCGTCCACTGCTAGCAAATGGCTTTTATGCCATCGATTTTGTGGTCATTATTTACATCGAAAAAACATAGGCAATAAAATGCAATGTATAATGTTTTCGTAAGAACTTTTAGGTGTGCAGGTTTCCTCACGATACTTTGCCGCTAAAGTGATAATTCGTTGTGAATACATACGTAACTATGAAATTCAAAGGTGCCTGGGTTTGAACCCGCGACCGCCGTGATTATCGACCGCGCGCCTGAACCTTGAGGTCATCACTACTTTTAATAATATATTTCGTTTTGATGTTGATGACTACTTACTTTGATCAAATTGGTAGTCCATCAAGAAAGCGAGATGGACAACGGCCTTTTTTTTTCTCGAGGGGAAAGCTGGTTATGGCTCTACTTCCCGTCAGCCCTGGGGGAGTGGGGCGGGAAGCGTATGTCGGGGTCACCGGCCTTCCAGCCCGGCGCACGGCGACGTCACGTCCGCGCAGATGTTAATGCCGGGCTGGGTCCCTAACAAAAATCCCTCTGCCGGCATACCGACTAAAACCCCCCGGTGGCCATCTTCGCGCCGAGTGGGGTGACCATGGTGTGTGGGCGAGGACCTCCCACGATGATGCCACAGTCACCCGAAGCGCCTCCGAGACGAAAATGTCTCTGCCGTCTAATGGACAACGGCCTAACCCCTCTCAGATGTAGAGGGCGCCCGTTGCCAGCAGTTCACGTGCACTAAACAGAATAAACAAGTTTAAAATAAGTTATAAAACTTCCATTACATTAAGCAAAAAACTTTAAAAGTTTCGTGAATATAAAACGGTTACATTAGTTGTAATTCCAGAGATATTTAATTTTTAAAGAAGAATTATTCACAGATTTACACCTTCGTTGTATACCGGCATGTTGTTCCTAGGGGAGCGGGAAGGGACCTACGAACCTGGAAAAAGATGTTCAATTTGCGGAGATGTTAATTTGCATGTAGACTTTTTGTCTACGTAGGTACATTTGTGAAGTAGTGATGGCCTCGAGGTTTAGGCGCGCGGTCGATAATCTAGGTGGTTGCTGCGGGTTCAAATCCCAGGCACACACTTCTGACTTTTCGAAATTATGTGTGTTTTCAAAATGAATTATCACATACTTTAACGGTAAAGGAAAACATCGTGATGAAACTCGCACACCTAAAGTTCTTGGGAATTTCTTAGGTGTGTAGTCCGCCAAAACGAACTAGGCCAGCGTAGTGGACCAAGGCCTAAAACCCTCTCAGTTGTAGAAGAGGCCCGTGCCCAGTAGTGTGATGTACATGGGCTGATGATGATGATGTTTTTTTTTGCAAAAATTCAGTATTTTATATACACACAGGTTGGTATCTGGGGCGACCCTAGCAAAAGCAGTAAGTTACTGCACTCACATAAATCCATGACGATAGGATAGAAAGCAATTCTATAGTTTTTAACTTCTATCTGGCTGTATTTGTGACACGCAAACAAAAAGAAACAATCGACATAGCCATTTCAACTTTATTTTATTGTGACCACCGTTAATATACGAAACACGATTTCAAAATGAATAAACTCACAGTTTAGAAACCATTAAAATAACTGAGTTCAGTATATATAATTGAGTTAAATAATTGAGTTCAGCGGCTTATGCAGTGAAGAAGATCAGACGTCTGACTGACGAAGAAACGGCAAGAATGGTTTACTTTAGCTTTTTCCATAGCCTTATGTCCTATGGTATTCTTTTGTGAGGAGCTGCTGCGGACATTAATACTATTTTTGTTTTGCAAAAAGAGCCATTAGGGCTATTTATAATTTAGATCTAAGTCTCAGAGCTTCATTTAGGGAAAAAATTAAGGAAATAAATATTCTTAACGTTACTTGTCAGTTTCTATACGAAAACCTCATGTACGTCCAAAAAAATCTTGGTTAATTTCATAAAATTTGTGATGTTCATAATAATACTTGGAACAAATTAATAACTCGGAAAATTAATAACTCTTTTATGGGGCAATGTATACGCTTCTATACCATACTCCCGAAGGGTATTAGTTAGCTTCCTTTGAAAAAGTTTAAAGAATCGATTAAAGAAAAACTATATAAAAAAGGTTATTATATTATTATATCGACAGCCCCGTGGCGCAGATGGCTAGACACCAGCTTGCGAAACGAGAGGCCGCGGTTCACAAATATTTGTTTCGGGTCTGGGTGTTTGTGAGACCGAAAAGTCTCTCGTAGCCTCTGATCCCACGACACAGGACTTGTATCCTAGTGTGGGGTCAGAACTATGTATGTGACTGTTGGGTGTATTTATTTATTTATTTATAAAATGTCAGATTATATTGAGGATGATAAGCAGTAAATTGATCAGAGGTTATGTTGCTGCAATTTGTATCGTTATGACATGTATGAGGTTAATTTAAATATAATAAATAAAAATGTAATTATAATTTATTTATTTTTATAAAAAAAAATACATTTCGTGTTTGTGAGGGAGTTTCTTGCCGTTTCTTCTCCACAGCGATAACAAGTTTCGAAGCGGCAATAGTTAAAAAAACTTAATAGTGACGATTCAAAACCACTTGTAAAAGTACCTATATTTGAATAAAGATGATTTTGACTTTGACTTTGACTTAACGACTAATGTCTGAAATAATGAATAAAAGCAGCAATACGTGGCAATAAACACTACACTTAATCAACCAGCTATTAGATATAAAACGGATGAAGTTATAAACGGATATTGATAAACTAAATTTATTGAGTTCGCTTGTACCTAGCATTGAATATTAATATATGTACATAGTGAGCTGTAGCTTGTCTGTCTAACTGGCCTGGTCATTTCTATCTCGATTTGATAAAACTGTCAAGGTTTCACGATGTTTTTCTCCGCCGTTAAAGCAAGGGTTAATTTATTTTGAATCATATAAAATATAATCATATAAAATACATCAGTAACTTTGAAAAGTCAGGGTTGTTGCCTGGTGTTTGAACCCGCGACCACCTAGATTTTAACACAAACGCGCGCCTAAACCTCGAGGCCGTCACGACTTGTATAAAATCGTGTACTTTTAGGAAAACAGTTTAAGGAATATATGAGCGAATAAAAATGTATTTTAAGAAGTTGGAAGTTTAAAACAGCTCTGCATAGTTTTTCATTATTATCGTAAAGCTAATATTTCTTATTTCCTCTTATCTACAGACACAACGTGCATATTTACTATCAGAACGCGATCAAAAATGACATAACAAGAATTTTCATTCGATTCGTTTCTTTATCAAAATTAAAATATTATTGCGATATCAAATTCATGTTTATTTGATAATCCGTGTGGAAAATACAAATAATTTGACGCAGTGCATT
The DNA here is from genome assembly GCA_907164795.1 of Hemaris fuciformis. Taxonomy (NCBI): domain Eukaryota; kingdom Metazoa; phylum Arthropoda; class Insecta; order Lepidoptera; family Sphingidae; genus Hemaris; species Hemaris fuciformis. Next base: position 3,667,216 of record OU015452.1, read on the forward strand.
TATAAATACAGATATGTGGAGTACCTAAAGATATTACGAAATATAACTGTAATTGTTTATGTTTGATTTGAAAATGTTACATTTTTTTGTCGTCTTTTGATATCGGTCTTGTTAATTAGTGTAAACTTTACTGAATTTTGTAACAATTATTATTTTTATTAATATTAGATGATTTCTGTTTGCTTCCCAAACATTCATCATCATCATCATCATCAGCCCATATACGTCCCACTGCTGAGCACGGGCCTCCTCTACAACTGAGAGGGTTTAGACCTTAGTCCACCACGCTGGCCTAGTGCGGGTTGGCGGACTACACACCTAAGAAATTCCTAAGAACTTTTAGGTGTGCAGGTTTCATCACGATGTTTTCCTTCGCCGTTAAAGTACGTGATAATTCTATGTGAATACACACATAACTTCGAAAAGTCAGAGGGGTGTGCCTGGGGTTTGAACCTGCGACCGTCGAGATTCTCGACCGCGTGCCCAAACCTCGAGGCCAACACGACTTAAACATTAAATGAAATAAAAATTTATTTTTTTAGAAAGCTATGTCACGTAGATACAATAAACTAATGCAAATGTATTACCACTAAAAATCGATGACAAAGGAAGGTATCTCACCATCCACCGCAGCCCCTGTTGTCCGTCGGCCTGTGTCCGTCGTGGGCGCCTAAAATAGAGGCACCTGAATCATTTAAATGGGAGTGCAACTGCGCCCCTTAAAATTCTGAGACGGCCGAGACGCTTTCGTCTCGGAGGCGCACCGAGCGGCTGCGGAAACATTGTGGATACTTCTCGGTTCTCGCCCACGCACCGTGGTCGCCCCACTCGGCGCAACTAACTTCGAAAAGTCAGAGGTATGTGCTTGAGGTTCAAACCCGCGACCGACGACCGTGGACCGCGACCGTCCTTTTTTTACATACATACATAAACTCACGCCTTTATTCCCCGAAGGGGTAGGCAGAGGTGCATTTCTGCACCCATATTTCGCCAAGTATGTATCAGTCCCACGTAATAGGGGGCGAGCCTATTGCCGTTTTTCAGGCACATTTCCAGACTCCGTGCTGTTACCGAGAATTTTTCTAATGGAAAACCCAATATCACTGCCCGACCCGGGAATCGAACCCAGGTCCTCTAGATCGCACGGCACATACTTGTACCGCGAGACCACGAGACAGTCTTTTTCAGTCCTTTTTTTATATTAATTTGTACTTGTGCTAGCAATAAATACTTCAGACCAGTGATAATTTCCTTCCAAACCATTGATATTTTAAGTCATAAACTGTTATCGTTTCAACATATGATACAGTTCCAACCATCATAATTATCTGTATTTATCAAGTGATCTGATCGTAAAGGTTATCTCATAGCCGCTAATTCTCATGTGTAATATGATAAACGTTGTATCAGTTATGCGACAATCGCATTATTAATCGATATTACCGTCACATATTATATTACAGGTCTTATTTTCGATATGTGTTAATAATATTACAAGCAGTGGCGGTACTTCCATAGAAGCCTAAAAGCCCATCTTCTCTTATAAAATTCGGAATAACAATGTTTAAGCTTTAAATGTTTATTTAACAAAAGCAATTTGAGATATAAATGAGAATATCTTGATCACACAATAACCATTTATAAACGAGACATTACACAGTTAACATGTTACGCTTTTGGGCTTCTATGGAAGTACCACCACTGGTTACAAGGTACATTTTTGCGTCCGTTTTTGTGTTTAAAGCCCCACATAGTAGACAGCTAGTCTATTACCGTTTTTCGGGCACATTTCCAGACTCCGTGCTACGACTGAGAATTTCATAATGGAAGTACAAAATAACATTTTAACTAATCCGGGGATGGGTACCCGGACCTCTCATACTATAAACTGTGTCACTGTCGCATCGGATGAGCGATATATTATTTTGGAATCGACGCAAGTGTCTGAATAATTGGTATATTCGTAATGCCAAGTGGAAGTACAGATTAGATAAAAAAAAAATTACATTACAGGCAATTTTGTTGATAGGCACAGAAATAGACTGCCTCGTGGTCTTGCGGTACAAGTATGTGCCGTGCGATCTAGAGGTCCTGGGTTCGATTCCCGGGTCGGGCAAAGTGTTATTGGGTTTTTCCATTAGGAAATTCTCGGTAACAGCACGGAGTCTGGAAATGTGCCCGAAAAATGGCAATAGGCTCGCCCCCCATTACGTGGGACTGATACATACTTGGCGAAATGTGGGTGCAGAAATGCACCTCTGCCTACCCCTTTGGGGAATACAGGCGTGAGAGTATGTATGTATGTATGTGTATGCACAGAAATGATTCAAAGCTTTAAATTTATGATAAATTTTAAAATTATAATATAATAAAAATGGAATGCTGATTTATGATTCATAGTGATTAAAAGTTCCACACAAAAATTTGAACAATATTCTTCGAGTGTAGGAAGTGCCTTATTACCTATTAGCTATTGCCCGCGATCTCATCCGTACATAATTTCAATGGGCTTTTTTCTTGAGATTCAATTCAAAAATATAGCTTATAGTTTATTTAAACCAGCACATAGAAGAAACGTGAGTCCAGAAATGCACCTCTTCCTAACCTTTAAGGGATACAGGCATAAGCATGCGATCCCAGCAAGAAGTAAATTTGCTTTGTCCTAAAAAATGTGTAACTACGAGTACATGCGATAAGAAGTAAATTTGCTTTGTCCTAAAAAAATGTGTAACTACGAGTATATGTTTTCCTAACAACCACATACATTTTATACCTATGGTTGTTAGGAAAACTTCAAAATTTTTCTTTTTATCGAGATTTTCTTTAAGGCTCACGATCACGGTCTGAATACAACCTGTATATGAAATAATATTAGTGAGTCACGGTATTTTGCTATTATTATCGTAGCAAAGGATCTATACACGGACCGTATGATTAATCTAAAAATAAAAAGTTAGTCACCAGCAGGCTTCACAAGTGCCTCCAATATTTGCATAATTAATTAAATGATTGTAAAATGTATTTAGCGTTGATTAATGGTATATTTTGTCATGTCATTTCAAATATTTATGATACTAATTTTTAATTCTTACTCCATCGGAAGATTTTTTATTTTAAATCAAAACAAAGATGAAAAATGCATAGATGAATGTCAAATATTAAACTAAATATGTTCACATTTTGCTACATATAATAAAAAATAACAAAACTTTTGATGGGTGTTCAATAAAATTTCTTTGTATTGTATTGTATCCATGTAAGCCTATATTGGACCTAGCGTTGGGTCGCCTCTGCATCTATTTGTTAAGAATTGGGTCTTAGCTTATCAGCTGGGGTAACATCCACACATTTCCTTTACAATTTATACACAAACATATATATACATAATGAATAAGTCCTGCTGAGTTGCATTTCTGTATGCAGATTCGTACGCTGTTTAGTAGTATAGTAACGCGTAACACCATGCAGCGTCGTATTGCAAGAAACGTTAAAGATAAATTAATGGTCTTCTTTCTATTCAGGGTGCAAACAAACCATGATCGAAAACTAAGACAGTTAATAGGTACTGTGATAAACATATTAACGTTAAAAAAAATACATTATCCTAACTACCATAAGTATAAACTATCTCAGTTTACGATCACGGTTTGTCTTAGAAATAAATTTACGATAATATTTTGTAATATTATACAGCCGTTTTATTCACCGGATAACTTATTTAAATAACATTCACATTAGTGTTTTTAAAAGGCACAGGGCAATACATGAAATGTTATAAAAAAACACACTCTTTGTTAACTGAAATTTACAAAATCCTATGTATATTAGTTAAGGAGGCTTTTTAAATCTAATTTGACTATAAGAAAGAGGACAACTTTAGGTAGATTATGTTATATATGATATTACTACGATTCGAAGCCTACAAAAAATCACGTTAGAAAAAAATATTATTGTAAGTCCTGTTATCAGAGAAGACACATAGTTCCACGTCACTGCAATGTTTGTGCTCCAACTGCTCACGTAATCGATTAAATTAGTAGTTGAAAATTGCTGACTTATTATTTTGTATTGATCTTTATTATTCGTTATATCTAATCAACAATATATACGTAAAAAACGACGCTAATCAGTCAGTATTACTAAGACATGATAATCAATTACGCGATAAAGCTTCTATATAAATTGTAACACCGTTTTTCTCAAGTTTCACTGTAGTGTTATTATATCGACAAAATGGGGCTCCAATTCGAAGGTGCTATCGACAACGTTACTGAACGCCAGATGAATTTTGTACGTGAAATCTTAGAAAAACGAGGTTACAAGGACACCACAGTTAAAATTGAAGCTATAGGCAATGATGGCGATAATTACGTAGCAAATGTAAAAAGAGTAGTTGTTAAGAATGAAAATGAAGAGTTTACAATGGTAGCAAAATTCGCACCGCAACAAGAAATGCTGAGAGCGTCTATGCAAACGGATAAACTATTTAGAAACGAACATATTATGTACACGCAGGTACTACCAAAATTTCAGGAGTTGGAAAAACTAGCAGATGTGCCAACACAAGACAGGTTTAGATTTGCTGAATGCTATGGATCTTTGTCAGAAGCTCCAAACGAAGTGATCCTTTTAGAAGATTTAAAAGAAGCAGATTTCATCATGCTTGATAGATTTAAACCATTATCTGAAGAATGTATTAAATCAGTGTTGAAAAACTTTGCATCGCTGCATTCTCTCTCCTACGCTTTAAAACATAAAGAGCCAGACACCTTCAAGGACTTTACAAATAGCTTATTCGACATGTGGGCTAGTATAAGCGAAATTCCAGAGTCACTTGCTCACTTTTCACAAATGGAGAATTCAATATCTATGATGGTAGACGGAGATGATAGGAAGAGGATATTGAAGGGAAGTCTTGGTCAAGCAATGTTGCTGGCAGCAAAGATGTCAAAACAAAACGCAGGATCAAAGCATTCGATTATACAGCAAGGTGATTCGTGGACGAATAATATTTTATTCAAATTTAATGTAAGTATTTAAACATTGTAAAAATTCTATTGAGTAGGCATAAACGCATTCTGATATGTAATGTCCATTCGGTTTTATCATGTGTATAAGTATAATCATATACAATCAAATTCTATAAAATCGCACTGAAAATCTTTGATGAAGGATTAAATCCCACTTTGAACCCTACTTTGGCAATAGTAACTCTCAATTTTGAGAGTGTATTCATGTTATTATTTGATTCAAAAAATGGTCATGTTTTTTAATCACAAAAAAAGCAGAAAAAGTGTTTTTGTGAATGAGTGTTACTAATCTATCTACTATTACCACAAAACTTCATTAAAAGAAAAACAATCACAATTCAATGTTGTAATAATACCTTCATTCTTAGCTCCAGCCGATGATAATATTCAACAAACGCATCAATGTGGATGCGACTGACCTAAATCATCGTGATAACCTACAGATGATAGTTAAACAAGCAAACAATATGAAACTAAGTAATGAAGTTGACCAAGCAGATATTGATAAGGAAAAATAAATATATTAATCAACAATGGAACTCAAGACAAATCTTTGATAACGATAACAAACCTTTGCCTGATCGTATTATTTTTATTTGCTAGCTCGAAAAAATGAAAATTTTGCTTGATTTTAAGATTAAAGCCAATTGGAACAACAGTATCGTATATCTGGTGGGCTTAAGCTAAGCAGTAAAAGTTTACGTGGGTTTATAAAGCTTGGCATGAAACACATTATAATGTATTTTTCGGCTTTCCCTACTTTTCTGAATTCTTTGCGAACAATATCGCAATTAATAAGCCTTTTTTATTTTAGTTGCTTGACACTAGGATTTCTTCTAAAATATATCGCAAGAGCATCTACTAGTATGAAATTCACAAACAAACACCACTATTCGGAAAAATATTTGTAACCATAAAAATACTGGTCAGTGCGGGACCATTCCTTCTATCGTTTTACTCTCGAAAGCTAAATTCTTATTAAGACAAATTCGGTTGTCAACAGTTGAAAATTCAGATACGTTATCTCTTATAAGCCGGACTTAAAACGTGATCAATGATAGTGATAAAAGAAATATGAAATATATTCTAGATATTTCCGAGATTTTTATTAAGTCCTAACGGTAAGCTAAGGGAAAATTTTAAGTTGGTAGAAATCACGAAGAAAATAATATGCATATGATGATCATGATCGGGACAACAATGTATTTGGTGTAATTAATTAAGTTTTTAATACATATTATCTTTTCGTGTCACAAATTTTATGAAAAAAAAAGTGTCTTGAATTGGGTTCGGGACTATAAACCTCGAAGTCATAACAATATACCATTAAAATTTATTGTATTTGTTTTTTAATAATGTACGCGGCAAAAACACCGCACTCGATTCCATCAGACTTGCAAAAAACTACAACCCTTGACCAGTCGACAAAATTATGCTGGTCTGGTATTAACCAAATATACCCAAGCTGACTAGAGGGAAGACTATGTCCAGCAGTGTACGACTTTTGGCTGATGATTATCGGGATGACTCAATTGCTTTAACCGCAATAGCTATTTAGCTTCTTAGCTATTCAGCTAACTTTAAATTGGTTTCTTTTCCCTTACATGTCATTCATATGTAAAAAATGTTAAATCTTTAGCTAACAGTGACATTAGATTTGTTTGTTAAAATCCATTACGTCTGCATCTTCCAGGGGGACAAGCTCGAACAATCAGTGATGATTGACTACCAAATATCCAAAGAAGGGAGCCCCGCTTGCGATCTCCTGTATATGATCTTCAACTGCACAGACCACAAATCTCGCCTGCAAAACTACAATGACTGGATCGACTACTACCACTCTGAATTGGAGAAGGCATTGTCCAACTATGGATTGAAAGCCAACTACGTATACTCTAGAGACCAGCTTGATACTGAATTGAAGGGTTACGCTAAAATCATGTTTGGAATAACCGTCATCACGGGCAGTGTCACTTTATTCAGCCCTGAGAATGCTATGAAGATGAAAGATTCCTTTGATAAACCAATAGAACAGACCATTGAACAAGGATTTCTGCCAGAAGACCAAGAGTATATTTTAATCTTCAAGAAGAGGCTGGAGGGACTAATAGATAGCTACGTCAAGTTTGGATTGATATAATTATATGGTAAATTAAATTATTATTATTTAATTTCATGTTTTATTTTAGTTATACTTTAAAGTTGAATGTTTTTTGGCAATATTAAATCCGCCGTCCGCCTATACAGGGTTATTGGTTAAGTTGACCTATATCCGTTAAGACCGTGTAGTTTACATCGTTTCTGACTGATTTGACTAATAGACACCCTATCCTAAATCGAACCGTTTTCGAGATATTTGAATTTAATTGTTTTTTCCAAAAAACTCCCGATTTTCGGCTATCAGCTTAGATATTTTGAAATGTGTAAGTCTTATTATTACTATTATTTGATTTTTACATGTAAACTAAGATGCTTTATGATCTCAATAACCAAAATTGTACATAAAATGAATAAATAAATCGCAGTAGACGATTAAAACTTAAAAACTTAAACAAACATTTAGAAAGTTTATTTTTCTCGTAAGGATATCAAAAAATATTATTATGGCACCTGCTTTGCAGATAAATCTTATAAATATCTACGTTTCATAAGCTATCCAACGAGGTACAAAAATCTAGGGTTTTATTAATAGTTTCTAGAAAAATCTTAGTTTCATACACTACAGCAGGGAGGCAAAAATAAACTAAATAAAATAATTGAGTCAGTACAAAATACTAAATTTATTAAACTTTCCAGACATTTTGTTACATCTTAGTATAAATTTTATGTTCATCATGTCTGCCTCATAAGCAGTGATGGCCTCGAGGTTTAGGCGCGCGGTCAAGAATCTCGGCGGTTGCGGGTTCACACCTCTGATTTTTCAAAGTTATGTGTGTTTTCACAATGAATTATCACTGGCTTTTACGGTGAAGCGTTGGCGTTGGTGTGCCTGGGGTTTGAACCCGCGACCGCCGAGCTTCTAGACCGCGCGCCTAAACCTCGAGGCTTATGAGGCAGACATAATGAACATAAATTTTATACTAAGAAGTAACAAAATATCTGGAAAGTTTAATAAATTTAATATTTTGTACCTACTCATAAATTATTTTATTTAGTTTATTTTTGCCTCCCCTATAGCCTATTAAACTAAGTTTTTTCTACAAAATATTAATAAAACCCTGGATTGTTGAACCTCGTTGGATAGCTTATGAAACGTAGATATTTTTAGGCACATCTGCAAAGCAGGTGCCATAATAATATTTTTTTATATTTTTTCGAGAAAAATAAACTTTCAAAATGTTTGTTAATGTTTTTAAGTTTTAATCGTCTACAGCGACTTATTCATTCATTTTATGTACAATTTTGGTTATTGAGGTCATAAAGCATCTTAGTTTACATGTAAAAATCAAATAATAGTAATAATAAGACTTACACATTTCAAAATATCTAAGCTGATAGCCGAAAATCGGGAGTGTTTTGGAAAAAACAATTAAATTCAAATATCTCGAAAACGGTTAGATTTAGGAAAGAGTGTCTAATAGCCAAATCAGTCAAAAACGATGTAAAGTACACGCCCTTAACGGATATAGGTCGACTTAACCAATAACCCTGTATACAGTTTTGTATATGAAGCTTTATAAATAGACAAATAAATACTTATCTTATCGTAGGACTAGTGTAGATGGTTATCCTCCAAAAGTAACGTATCAGCCTACACGAAACCTTAACATGCAATCTGATCAGTAAAAAAAACAATTCAGTAAAAAAACCTGCCAAGAAATTAAAAAGATACAAAAGTTTCAAACTAGGTGCCAGAATAACTTTCCCAGTACTTACATAGATAAGGATGGCTATATGAATACTGACGTCATGAACAATAAGTGCGTACGAACGAGAGTGATAGTAAAATGACCCTTTTACACAACCAGTCTCATCTTTAAAAGATTTATTTTTTCTTCATTTTTCAACAAATCAAATATTTTTTTACAGAAATTGTTAGGATTTTGTACATTATAGTTATTTGTAAAATCATAGGAAATTTTAAAATTATTTTAATTGATGACTGCCTCGTGGTCTCGAGGTACAAGTATGTGCCGTGGGATCTAGAGGCCCTGGGTTCGGTTCCCAGGTCGAGCAAAGTGTTATTGGGTTTTTCCATTACGAAATTCTCTGCACGGAGTCTGGAAATGTGTCTGGAAATGTGTGAAATGCACCTCTGCCTACCCCTTCGGGGAATACAGGCATGAGTTTATGTATGTATGTATGTTAATTGATGACAAGTCATGTTCACAGGTTTCTGCCAACTGATAATCCTAATATTTCGACATGGGAGACCCTCGCTCCTTAATTCTCTATTTCAGAGTTTTTCAAACCTTTGATTTCACGAACCCCTGTTAAAGTTTCCAGGTGACAGCGAACCCCTATTAAAGTTTCCAGCTGACTGCAAACCACTTAAGTATCTAATTAAAATTTTACCTTAATTCTGAGTCGGCATCAAGGCGATTTCTCTATTTACTTTTTATCATGACCAGGTGTGAAAACTCACTCTCACATAAGTATGTTGTAGCCGCTATGTGTGCCGCACGTGCCTGCTAGGCATCAAGTCACCATTACGTAAATCCTGTCGCGAACCCCCTGCCGTCGAATGGCGAACCCCTAGGGGTTCGCTAACCCCACTTTGAGAAACCCTGCTCTATTTGTTCAGCATCGTGCTTACTATCAAGTACGATGTTCTAACTTTGTCGTGGCTATAAAAAGAACTTCAACATTAACGTTGTGCATTTTACAATATTTTGGAAGGGTTATGGAATAATTTCGCACGAATTGCTTTATATATTAGTATAAAAATACTATCATTTACATGGTAAAATACAATATTTATTACACTATCGTACACAAACATGACATTTAATATAACATAATGCATCTTACGCATTTTCGACCAGGGTCACGTGACCTGACGCAAGTCCATTTTTTACCCATTCCAAAAAAGTGCACAGCGCCGCTAAAAAAGATTCAATTCAAAAAATCATTTGATTTCGTCTTACCTGAAAAGTTTATCATCTCTAACGCATTAAAATTGAATTTATAATCATATAACCAACATCATATTCACGGAAAATAAAATGCCAAAGCGGCTAATAGGAGAAAACATTGCCAACGTAATTTATGTAAATTGAATTTGTTGGTGGCGTCGTGCAAAATGCAAATGGCCGTGCGTCTTAATTTTTTTACATATGAGTACCTACATCACAATTTTATTCCAGATGAGAATGGGAAAATATTCTTTTATGCAATTATCTTGTTTATTACTACAGGATTAAATGAGAATGAAATTACCTTTTTAGAGAGAAAACTTAATATGTTTAATTTACATATGTCCTACTACTGGTGACAGAAACAACTGAAACGTGATAGGTCTTAGTCCACAACGCTGGTCTAGTGCGGGTTGAAGAAATCATCTGCGCAGATATGACGTCGCCGCGCGCCGGGCTGGAAGACCGGTGACCCAGACATACGCCCCCTCCCCCAAGGCTGGCGGAAAGTAGAGCCATAATCAGATCAATCAAGAATCAGCTTAATCGAGAACAAAAAAATATTATAAACTTACGAACCTCCTTGCGAAATACTTTTGGTTATGCAGTTTTCCTCACGATGACTTCCATGACCATTTAAATTTGTCGTATATACAACAAACAACAACAAACAACATCAGCCCAAATACGTCCCACTGCTGGGCACGGGCCTCCACTACAACTGAGAGGGTTTAGGCCTTAGTCCACCACGCTGGCCTAGTGCGGGTTGGCGGACTACACACCTAAGAAATTCCTAAGAACTTTTAGGTGTGCAGGTTTTATCACGATATTTTCATTCACCGTTAAAGCAAGTGATAATTCATTGTGAATACACACATAACTTCGAAAAGTCATAGGTGTGTGCCTGGGGTTTGAACCTGCGACCGCCGAAATTCTCGACCGCGCGCCTAAACCTCGAGGCCATCACATAACTTTAAAAAGTCAGATATTTATGCCTGGGATTTGTACCTGCGATCACCGGGATTACACCGCGCGCCTTGTCATCGAGGCTATCGTAATTTTAGAAGTGAATAGCTGATTACGACCTGTTACTATTTACTTTGGTTTTTGTTTCTATGTACGTTTTGGTTAGGTAAACAATCTATTGTTTGTAGTAGCGTTTAGACAAAACACTGTTAGTCTTAGTCGTCAACTTTGTTAAAATATGTTTTATCTATACAGTTTATATTATGTTTTAGAAGTTGAATCTTAAATCAAGTAATTAGAGAGCTGCGAAAACAAAAATATATCGGGACAGAATGAAAACGGTCCCATTTTTACCTTTTTTATTCTTTATATTATTAAATTCTCAACTGAACATAGACATACGAGTACATTAAAAGCCTTAAGATAGTCCTGTCTTCTGCACTAGTAAAAACTGTGTTGTTGTTTATGATTTGATTTCCACTAACTGTTCAATTGTTTATTTTTATCATAACAGTTGTCAACCGCGTATATGATAGTCTTGATTTATTGCATGTAGGCTATTATTTGTAAACGTATGCCACATAGGGCATAACTTTGGAACGCCTACCATATTAACCCAAAAATATTTTTGCCTTTGTTTAAAAAAAAATCTAAACACAAACACCCCGACTAGGCTACAGAACCTGCATCATAAATTTGTCAAGTAACTACTTCGCAAAACGATATATCCCCCGACACAAATGAGAATTGCAGCACTCGCAAACACCTAAAACAGTATACGTTTATATAATTAGCATCATCACATCGGTGATTTTGCTGTGCTATTATTTGTTACTGGTCATTGCTCATATTATCTAATCGACAGTAAACATGTTACAAAGAACGGTAATCGTTCATTATTACTGAAGCAACATTATCGGCCGCGCGATAATACTTTTATATAAAATGTCATATCGCTGTGCTTAAGTTTCACTGTTTTATTATCTCAACGACATGAGGCTCGAATTCGAAGGTGCGACCGACAACATCAGTGAGCGTCAGTTAAGTTTCATAAGAGACGTATTAGAAAAACGAGGTTTCACTGATACTACAGTTACTATTGATGCAGTAGGACAGGCTGGAGACAATTTTGTAGCTTACGTCAAAAGAATAACCGTTCGAAATGATAACAAAGAGTTTCGAATGATAGCTAAAATTGCACCCCAAAATGAAATACACAGAATGTCTACGCAATCGGAGAATCTCTTCAGAAACGAACACATCATATACACTAAGGTAATGCCGAAATTCCAACAATTGGAAGAGGAGGCAAATATACCAAAGGAAGACAGGCTGAGATTCGCAGAGTGCTATGGCTCCTCATCTGAAGTTCTCCATGAAGTGATACTCTTAGAAGATCTGCGCGAGGCTGATTTTATTATGCTGGACAGATTTCAGCCGCTACCATATGAATGCATCAAATCTGTGTTAAGAAATTTCGCGGTATTACATTCATTGTCATTTGCCTTGAAAGAAAAAGAATTGGATACCTTCAATGAGTTCAAAAATGTTTTTTTTGACATGTGGGCGAGTATGGACGGAGGAGCCGAAGCATTTGCCTACTTCAGTCAACTGGAAAACACAGCTGCAGCGACAGTGGAGGGCGAAGACCGCAAGAAACTGTTAAAAGGATGCATTGTCCAAGCATTAGCAGCGACTGCAAAGATGTCCAAGCAAGATGAGGACTCCAAACACTCAATTATCCAACAAGGAGACTCCTGGACCAATAATATCATGTTCAAATTAAATGTAAGTATTCCATCTTAAGTATAATTAAATATTTGATGATATTATAACGTGCTCATAGACAAATCAATAGACAAATAGATAATAACAAGCTAGGGAACTCTAGTCAAATGTTTACATTGTTGATAGAACGGTGAAGCATTCAATAGAGATTCCTTTACAAATAATTAATTGATAATGTTAAAACAAGCGCCGCTATTGTTAGGGTTCAGATATAAAGGTTAAACGTTATTGTTGTTTGATTAGTCTGTAGGATGTCTGGTACATTTTTATTCACATTTTTTGACTTTCCCGTCATTTTACATAAACACAAGGCAACCTATTGCTCGTATCACGCTGTAAAAGCCCAAGTTTCACTATATTACGAAAAATGGAATGGAAGGGCTGGCGTGGTTTTTGGCTATGTCATCATCATCAGCCCAAATACGTCCCACTGCTGGGCACGAGCCTCCTCTACAACTGAGAGGGTTTAGGCCTTAGTCCACCACGCTGGCCTAGTGCGGGTTGGCGGACTACACACCTAAGAAATTCCTAAGAACTTTTAGGTGTGCAGGTTTTATCACGATGTTTTTCTTCACCGTTAAAGCAAGTGATAATTCATTGTGAATACACACATAACTTCGAAAAGTCAGAGGTGTGTGCCTGGGGTTTGAACCTGCGACCGCCGAAATTCTCGACCGCGCGCCTAAACCTCGAGGCCATCACTGCTTGGCTATGTCATCAAATTTCTAAAAACTTTTTTCAGCCGTTAAATTAACTAGAAATTATCTGCAGAAAACAAAATTATCCAACTAGTTAAAAATATCCTCTTCAATTTTTTTTATCTTAAATTTCTAAATGCTGACGAACATACTTGCTTATTTTTAAATAATAAACTATTCAAGATTGCTGACTAGAAATTCTACTTATGTATAGCAAGCTGATGACCCAATAAACTCATTATTTGTTTATAAATAAAAATAAGTCAGCTTTGTTGATGTATTGAAGGTTGGCATAAAAACAAAAAATTTAGAACTCATTATTACATGTAACAAAAAAATCTATGTCGCCAGTCTTGATCGTCTCTTTGATTAAGTATTTGGGCAAAAACTTCTAAGTTGTGACATCTTTTAACAATAGATAAAAATATATCATTCAAAAGTTATACCTTTTATATTCTCAATTCTGCTTCTTTTTGTAATTATCGCGTCTCATATCGTGCCGCGTGTTCGATCTTCGCACGGAGACAAATGTTTGTGTGACCCATAAATATTTGTTTAGAGTTATGGTGTTTGTAATACCGAAAAGTCTCTCGTTTCTGATACCCACGACACAAGACTTATATATAAGTGTAGGGTCATAACTATGTATGTTGAGTGTATTATATAATTATTATTGTTATATACTGCCTCGTGGTCTCGCGGTACACGTATGTGCCGTGCGATCTAGAGGTCCTGGGTTCGATTCCCGGGTCGGGCAAAGTGTTATTGGGTTTTTCCTTTAGGAAATTCTCAATAGCAGCACGGAGTCTGGAATTGTGCCCGAAAAACGGCAATAGGCTCGCCCCCTATTACGTGGGACTGATACATACCTGGCGAAATGTGGGTGTAGAAATGCACCTCTGCCTACCCCATCAGGAAACACAGGCGTGAGTTTATGTATGTATGTATTGTTATATTTCAGGAAGATGTTCCACAAGAGTCCGTGATGATAGATTATCAATTGTCCAAAGTGAGCAACCCTTCCTGTGACATCATGTACCTCATCTTCAACTGTACGGATCACAAAAATCGCCTCCAGCATTTTCACGGCTGGATCGACTACTACCATTCCGAGTTGGACAGAGCTTTGGCCAACTTTGGTCTCAACGTCCAACGCATCTATCCTAGAGATCAATTGGATATTGATATGAAGAGATACGGCAGAATCATGTTTGGCATATCCCTTATCCTTGCAAGTGTTACCATGTTAAAATCTGATGATGCTTCGAGGATGAAGGCGGCAATGAAGAAGACTATTGATCTTAATGAGGCTTACCAGATATCTGAGTCAGATCAGGAGTTCAAGACGATGTTCAAGAAGAGAGTTGAAGGTATTGTTGATAGCTATATAAACTTTGGATTGTTGTAGCAGTATTACTTATGATTGAAATAAATAATTTATTTACCTACATACTTTATGTTTTTTACGCAAACGATTTTTCTTGAATTAGTATTAACTGATATCAATTTGACTGCCACGTGGTCTCGCGGTACAAGTATGTGCCGTGCGATCCAGAGAGTCATGAGTTCGATTCCCGAGTTGGGCAAAGTGTTATTTGGTCTGGAAATGTGCCTGAAAAACGGCAATAGGCTGGCCCCCTATTACGTGGGACTGATACATACCTGGCGAAATGTGTGTGCAGAAATGCACCTCTGCCTACCCCTTCGGAGAATACAGGCGTGAGTTTATGTATGTTTGCTATCAATTTCATAAATCTATAGTAACATTATACAGCTGACGAAATTGTTAGTTCGAATCGAAAAAATATTTTCGTTTTAGTCAATTTATCGAGGTAGGCTACAGGTTGTATAACATCACGCTATGTCACAGTAGTGCTCTTAACAAAAATGTATCGCCAACTGAATTTTTGTGATTCATTTATTCGTTCAACTTTCTACATATTTAACAAACTTGAAATTTGATTAAAATATTATACGGTATGTGTAGAACGACTGATCTAAATTCACTGAAAAATAAGCTTTATTTAAGAAATGAAACTCACTAATTTAAAGTACCTAATATAATCTTGCTGTATATTCCGTACGCACGCACTTGTGGTGATGACGTCACAGCTGGTTTTGTTTAACACAGAATTATTCCCACCACCCAAAACATTTAACTCCCTAATTTCTAAATAGATTTTAAAATCTCTTCGTTATTTTAGTTCTAAAATGTGATATTTAAAAAAAAACAATTGTTAAATAAATAAATAAAAATAAATACACCCAACAGTCACATACATAGTTCTGACCCCACACTAGGATACAAGTCCTGTGTCGTGGGTATCAGAAACTACGAGAGACTTTTCGGTCTCACAAACACCCAGACCCGAAACAAATATTTGTGGATCACACAAACATTTGTCTCGGTGCGGGGATCGAACCCGCGGCCTCTCGTTTCGCAAGCTGGTATCTAGCCAACTGCGCCACGGGGCTGTCAAAAAATATATAATATAATAAATATATAATATTTTTATTATATAACACATATGTGATGTTAGTAAAAAAATAATGGTGAAATTATTGTCTATACCTATTACAAGATTAAGAATAGTAAACGAAGAAAGACAGGGTATTAGAACGAAAAATCTACGGATCGCACGGCACACAGTAACTCATACGTACCTAAACGCTTTACCCGAAAACCATTTAGATGCTAATTTAATATTGTATTTATGTGGTCAACCTCCGCCCGCAGTTGGCTGGACACCAGCTTGTAAAACGAAAGTCCGCGGGTGCGTTCCCACAGGCACAAATGTTTGTTACGGGTCTGGGTGTTTGTGAGGCCGAAAAGTAATAATACTCACGACATAAAACTCATATCATAGTGTCGGGTCAGAACTATGTATATGACTATTGGGTGTAGCAATAAATAAGCAGTGATGGCCTCGAGGTTTAGGCGCGCGGTCGAGTATTTAGAGGAGGCCCGTGCTCAGCAGTGGAACGTATTTGGGCTGATGATGATGATGACGATGATGATTGGGTGTATTTATACATTCATAATCTCACGCCTGTATTCCCCGAAGGCGTAGGTTAAGGTGCATTTCTGCATCCACATTTCGCCAGGTATGTATTAGTCCCACGTAATAGGGTCCGAGCCTATTGCCGTTTTTCGGGCACATTTACTGACTCCGTGTTGCTACTGAGAATTTCCTAATGAAAAACCAATAACACTTTGCCCGACCCGGGAATCAAACCCAGGACCTCTAGATCGCACGGCACATACTTATGCCGCAAGACCACGAGGCAGTTTATTTATTTATTTATCTTATGTGATAATTTACTAAAATAAATTATTGTACGCGTCATGGTCCCTTTCGTATCTAAATCATCCCCTAATTAACCTAATTGCAGCTGATATAAAAAATTACTGATATTATCAGGCGTTGCCAAACGGCACGATCGGGTAATAACAAGTGA
Organism: Hemaris fuciformis; assembly: GCA_907164795.1. NCBI lineage: Eukaryota > Metazoa > Arthropoda > Insecta > Lepidoptera > Sphingidae > Hemaris > Hemaris fuciformis. Next base: position 3,684,232 of record OU015452.1, read on the forward strand.
CCGATAAGAGATCAATGTGACCTTGATAAATCTGTTCAAGGCAGTTCATTCAACTAAGTCCCTTGTACGACTAAGGCTGAAGAAATCACTTACTTGACGTCCATTAGTTCAACTACTGGACTGATGGCCGAATACTGAAACGCTACTTAATCTGAGGGCTACTTATATTTAAGTGGCTGTCATAATTTAAGCAGTATACTGAAACATCATTTATTGGTTTTAAGACTGTGATTAACTAATGCCCACTTAAATTTCCATAAATGGCAACATTACCACAAAAAGTACTTTTACATTACATTTTTTTAAGTATATACCGCTTAAATTATAACAGCCACATAAATATAAGTCGCCCTCAGATTAAGTAGCGTTTCAGTATTCGGCCACTTACTAGCAAAAGTTCAGAGTGGTCACTTAAATCATCATTAGGTAAAACTTAAAATATTAAAAAATAATAAAATAAATAAATTAATACGCCCAACAGTCACATACAATATAGTTCTGACCCCACATTAAGATACGAGTCTTGTGTCGTGGGTATCAGAAACTACGAGAGACTTTTCGATATCACAAACACCCAGACCCGAAACATTTGTGGATCACACAAACATTTGTCTCGGTGCGGGGATCGAACCCGCGGCCTCTCGTTTCGCAAGCTGGTAGCTGCTGGTATCAACTGCGCCACGGGGCTGTCTGTATACAAGTTATCTGTATCATAAACTTTATGATGAACATTTGAATAAATTAATGTATGAAATACTTTTAAGTATTTTATTTCAGACTTCTGTAGTACTAAAAACATTGCAGTATTTTGTTTTTATCTTTAACACATTAATTCTACAATTCCTAAGGATCTCTGACACTTTTGAATACTTAGCAATAAAAAAAATAGTCAACTGAAAAATGTGGCCAATTTCCTATTATCGCTCATGAAAACCGGATCCGATTCCTCAATTGTAATATCGAAAGCCTAGATCTTGAAACATAAGCCGATTGTACATTATTCGTACTATTGAAAGTTTAATAACCGATAAAATATTCTAATCAATAAAATTGACGTAGAGGACAAAAATTTATAAAATAATTATTTCACCACCCTGATATCACAAAAATACCGACTAGTTGACTGCCACGTGGTCTCGCGGCGCAAGTATGTGCCGTGCGATCTAAAGGTCCTGGGTTCGATTCGCGGGTCGGTCAAGGTGTTATTAGGTTTTCCATTTAAAAATTCTCAGTAGCAGCACGGAGTCTGGAAATGTGTCCGTGAAACGGCAATAGGCTTGCCCCCTATTACATGGGTCTGATACACACCTGGCATTATGTGGGTGCAAAAAAACACCTCTGCCTACCCCTAAGAGGAATACCGGCGTGAGGTTTTGTATGTGTGTATGTATCCGAGTAGTTATAACTCTGTGGCACTATTAATGAAAGGTTCAATTACCAGCCAACCAAATAATTTATGTGATTAATGTGTATTCACTTAATGGTTTTGACAGCCCCGTGGCGCAGTTGGCTAGACACCAGCTTGCGAAACGAGAGGCCGCGGGTTCGATCCCCGCACCGAGACAAATGTTTGTGTAATCGACAAATATTTGTTTCGGGTCTGGGTGTTTGTGAGACCGAAAAGTCTCTCGTAGTCTCTGATACCCACGACACAGGACTTGTATCTTAGTGTGGGGTCAGAACTATGTATGTGACTGTTGGGTGTATTTATTTATTAATGGTTAAAATGTGAAATAATTCATCAGAATACAAAAACTACTTCCTTTAGCTAGTGTTCTTTCATGTCGATTGTAATAGGGCGCGAGTCTACGGCTATTTTAATTTTCCAGGTTCTATTCTTCTATCCACTTAGCTCAACCAATCGAATTCAGGACTTCTACATCGCACGGTAGCACTTGTACCGCAAGACCATGAGGTATTATCACGTTGTCTGAATTGGGAACACTCGCATCACCTATTGTTTGAACCTATGACTTTCAAAGCCTGCGAAACATGATAGTAATATATCTAAGTCTAATATCAGTTTACATTCAGGGGCTTAAGACAGTACATACATACATAACGCCTGTATTTCCAGAAGGGGTAAGTAGGGTATATTTCTGCACCAACGTTTCGCCAGGTATGTATCAGTACACGTAATTAGGGCCTATTGCCTTTTTTCGAGCACAATTCCAGACTCCGTGCTACTACTGGGAATTTCCAAATGGAAAACCCCAATAACACTTTGCCTGACCCGGGATCTCTAGATCGCTACCTATATCGCTAGAAGACGAGACAGTCAAGCTTGACAGCCCCGTGGCGCAGATGGCTAGACACCAGCTTGCGAAACGAGAGGCCGCGGGTTCGATCCCCGCACCGAGACAAATGTTTGTGTGATCCACAAATATTTGTTTCGGGTCTGGGTGTTTGTGAGACCGAAAAGTCTCTCGTAGTCTCTGATACCCACGACACAGGACTTGTATCCTAGTGTGGGGTCAGAACTATGTATGTGACTGTTGGGTGTATTTATTTATTTAATAGATAGCTTATGTATATAATGTACAGAACTCCTCTCAACGTTTCCATTCACTTTCTCATTTTTACACATTAATTTATTGCACACATAAATTACTTTATCGTAGAACAATTACGTCTATTTGCAACATGCATTATGTACTTGTCTAAGGTAAATATAATGAAGGAAATAATAAATCATTCATTTAGGTCAATGCCAGATTCTTGAGACACTCAACCTTATGCCTCTTTCTCGTCTAGAAGGCAGTTAATAAATCTACGATATCTAAGTTTTCGGAGTATCAATAAGATTTTAAAGACTTTGAAAAATGCGCTCTCCGTTTAAACTTTGTTTGGCGCACAACAGTTACAAAAAATTGCACAAATTCTCATGCCCGTGTCCCAGAAAGAGTAGGCAGTGGTACATCTCTGCAATCACATTAGGAGCGAACCTATTGCCGTCTATCGAGGGCATTTCCAGACTCAGTGCTGCTGCAAAAAACCCTAATATCAATTTGGCCTACTTAAGAATCGAACTTAGGACGTCTATTCGCCCAGACACCTGATGATGAGCATATTGGCCCGAATAGAGAAACGATTACTATTATATCTCATAAATCGTAATAATTTTGTTGGCTCAAAACTGAATATACCAGCTAATGACCCTATTTTTATTTGGTATTACCAAGGACGGATATATAGGTATACCTACCTACCTTGGATTATGATATTAACGTCCTCTGCTGCTCAAGACCGGGATGGTTGGCGCTTTCTTGGGGAGACCTACATTCAGCAGTGAGCGGCGATAGGCTGAGTACCATATATGTATGTACATAGTCATACATACGTCCCACTGCTGTGCACGGGCCTCCTCTGCAACCGTAAGTGTTTAGGCTTTAATCCACCAAGCTAGCCTAGTGCGGGTTGACAGACTACACACCTAAGACATTAATAAGAGTCTTTAGGTATGCAGGTTACCTCACGATGTTTTCCTTCACCGTTAAAGTACGTGATAATTCATTGCGAATACACACATAACTTCGAAAAGTCAGAGGTGTGTACCTGGGGTTTGAGCCCCCGACGGCCAATAGTCTCGACCGCGCGCCTATATCTCATGGTTTTCACTACTATGATATTAACAACTTTTTTATAATTTGCCTGGGCGAAACTAAGCCAGGTTGAAAATACGTCAAAAATGTAAATACATGAAAACCACAATAGTAATAACAGTTTTGATCGGCTTTGGTATTTGTGTAATAACGAAATTAATTGAAAATCCAATGTTAATTCACTAGTAGTCCATCCGTTACTAATGAATTTATTTAGAGTTTACGACAAAACGTTGGTTCATCATCATCATCATCAGCCCAAATACGTCCCACTGCTGGGCACGGGCCTCCTCTACAACTGAGAGGGTTAAGGCCTTAGTCCACCACGCTGGCCTAGTGCGGGTTGGCGGACTACACACCTAAGAAATTTCTAAGAAATTTTTAGGTGTGCAGGTTTTATCACGATGTTTTCCTTCACCGTTAAAGCAAGTGATAATTCATTGTGAATACACACATAACTTCGAAAAGTCAGAGGTGTGTGCCTGGGGTTTGAACCTGCGACCGCCGAAATTCTCGACCGCGCGCCTAAACCTCGAGGCCATCACTGCTTCTTAACGTTGGTTAGTACCTATCTATTAATATATTGACCTATCTATTTATCTATTGACTGCCTCGTGGTCTCGCGGTACAAGTATGTGCCGTGCGATCTAGAGGTCCTGGGTTCGATTCCCGGGTCGGGCAAAGTATTATTGGGTTTTTCCATTGGGAAATTCTCAGTAACAGCACGGAGTCTGGAAGTGTGCCCGAAAAGCGGCAATAGGCTCGCCCCCTATTACGTGGGACTGATACATACCTGGCGAAATGTGGGTGCATTTCTGCACCTCTGCCTACCCCTTCGGGGAATACAGGCGTGAGTTTATGTATGTATGTGACTATTAATATATTATATCATCGATTGAAACAAATGTAAGTTCTCACTTAAATTGCTGTGTGTTTGTGTATTTAGGGTTCCGTACCCAAAGGGTAAAACGAGACCCTATTACTAAGACTTCGCTGTCCGTTTGTCCGTCTGTATCATCAGGCTGTATCTCATGAACCGTGATAGATAGACAGTTGAAATTTCCACAGGTGATGTATTTCTGTTGCCGCTATAACAACAAATACTAAAAACGGAATAAATAAATATTTAAGTGGGGCTTCCGTACAACAGACATTTTTATAAATAATAGTATGGGACCCTTCGTGCGCAAGTCCAACTCGCATTTGGCCGGTTTTTTAAATAGCAACAGAGCGTTAGATCAAAATGAATTTTGTAGAAATACAAACTATTTAAAAATACGTCGCATTGATAGATGGCGCGCTGTCTAGGCAAAATTTCAGCAGTCGCAAATTCACATCACACGCATATAAATTTTCGATTTTAGTATTCACAATGAAAAGTGCTAAAAGTCGTGATGGCCTCAAGGTTTAGGTGCGCGGTTGCGTCAAAAAATCTTGGCGGTGGCATATTTTACGCCCCTCTGACTTATCGAAGTTATGTGTGTATTTACAATGATTTTTCACGTACTTTAACGGTAAAGAAAATCATCTTAAGGAAACATGCTAATCTAAAATCTCTTAAGTGTATAGGTACTATACATAGTCCGCCAAGCCGCATTAGGCCAGCGGGGTGGACTAATTGGACTGAAGTGGCGTATAATAGGGCTGATATAGAATGCACCATGAAGTATCCTACTGTAATAGTAAAGAATATCGCCAAAAGAAAGGAAATGAGCTGGTTTCGGGAAACCAAGAAATTAAGAAATCCACTAAAAGTTTCTTATTTATATACATAGTTCGTCAAATCGCACAAGGCCAGCGTGGTTGGTTGGTCCGTGCCCAGCTGTGGGACGTATATGGTCACAGATTTATAACCGTGGTGTTTTTCTTACTAAATCCCGTACAGAGGCCCAACCCATGATTTATTTAATGTTTCTTGCTCGTTTCTCACTTCTCTATACGTTGCAATGCGTTACGTGTGAATTCAAATATGTCTTAAATTATGAATTATAGCCCCTATATTTTGTTTTAATATTTTTTGTTTTCATTAGATTTTTTTTTAATAAAAATGTTGAAATTCGCGCCCTATATGTTTAATGGAAATAAATCTCAATTTTGCTTTCTCTTTCTAAGTTTACAGACAGCCTCCGTGGCGCAGTTGGTTCGACACCAGCCTGTCTCGCGAGAGGCTGCGCGTTCTATTCTCGGACAGAGATAGATACTTGTATGATCCACGAATATAATAAATAAATACACCCAAACAGGCACATACATAGTTCTGTCCCCACACTAACATATAAGTCTTGTGTGTTTGAGAAACCGAAAAGTCAGTGTAGGTTTGTTGAGTGTTTATTTGCTTATTATTTAGTAAACCTACCATCAGGCCTTCGTTACTTTTTGAACATACATACATACATAAACTCACGCCTGTATTCCCCGAAGGGGTAGGCAGAGTTGCATTTCTGCACCAACATTTCGCCAAGTATGTATCAGTGTGTATGTGTATAAGATAACAGGGGGCGAGCCTATTGCCGTTTTTGAACTGACGAAAAATAACCAAACCGTTTGTAGTTACGCGACGTACTTGAACCGCAATACAATCACATCGAATTGGTCACTTTACACAGTATAAAAAAGAGGAAAAAAAATACTTATCTATGATGAAATTTTAAAAATGTCGAACCATTAATTTACGCCAAAACTCGAAAAGATCACGTAAAAGTAGCACGCAGTTAATTCAGAAGACAAATTGTTCTCTAACTAATCCCCCTCGGCGGTCCAAAGTAATCAACAAATATGATAAAGGATGCGGTCCCAAAGGGCAGTCTTTCGAGTCAAGAGCGGACTTAGCCCATTTCGTATCAGCGGAATTTCTTAAGGGACCATTTCCTTTATTCCTCCTGTTTTTATATTTGGTTTGTACGAGGTACGCGCAAGGGTTATAAACTTAGTACCTACTATTATTTTAGAAATCAGAGAGTATTTCATTACAGTAGTTAATAAAGTGTATTAAATGTGAATAATTCATTTATTTTGTTATCACTAAAATAAAATAAAAATATTTTCTAATGAAAATGACAAAATTATAGATAGATAGGTCCAGTTTCCATTCCCGGATTGACAAAGGAGTATAGGGTTTTTTTTAGACGTTTCCTTGTAACAGCACGAAGTCTAGGCAAATGCCTGAGAAATAGCAACAGGCCCACACTAAATTACGAATTCTATCTGTCCCTGGAGCCATATGGGCGTGAAGACATGGCCTAGTGGCTGTATGCTGAAATGTATGAACTGAAATACATACTATATTTACACACAGAACCGAGTTTTGAATACCAATAATTAATAGGCTATATATATTTTTGCAATATAAGCGGATAATCTAACAGATAAGAATCATGACACAGTTCTAATGACTCAATCGTTGGCAAATCGTTTCGCGAAATAATTATGTAGGTCATCATAATTATAAAATGAACGCATAATTTTTTTCGACATGAAACGACACTATTTACTTCTTAATCGCAGAAGTTTAGGTAAGTCTCGATGAAATGATATTGCCTTTTAGTACGCACGCTGCCACGCCTGTAATTGCCGAGGGTAGATGCTTTTCAGCACCTAAATTTCGCCAATTGTTTTTTCGTCCCAGGCGAGTCTATTGCCGTTTTTTGGGCACATTTCCATACTCCGTGCTGCTACTGAGAATTAATGAAATGAAATGCAATCGAATCTGAGACAGTTCGCACAGCACATATTAATTATTTGCGCCAAGCCCACGAGGCACTATCTTAATATCATTATCATAATGTATTCGCTATCATATGCAGTCGTAATGGCATCGAAGTTTGGGCACGCGGTCGAGAATCTTAACGGTCGCAAGTTCAAACCCCAGGCACGCACCTCCGACTTCTCGAAGTTATGTGTGTATTCACAAATAATTATCACGTACTTTAACGGTGTAGGAAAACATCGTGATGAAACCTGTACACCTAAATGTTAGGTGTGTAGGCCGCCAACCTGCACTAGGCCAGCGTGGTGGACTAAGGCCTAAACCCTCTCAGTTGTAGAGGAGGCCCGTGCCCAGCAGTGGCACGTATATGGGCTGATGATGAATTCGCTATCTAAGTGCTAGTGAATACCCTATCAAAAGGGGCATATTGTCATTTTTTTGCGGAATTTCTTAGCGTTAATGAGTTTGTGACCACTATAACTATAACCTGTCTAAGTTTTCGATCATGGTATATTTACTCCCGGTATACTGACGATACCAACCTCAAAATAATAAACGTTTGCCTTTTCCACACAAACCACGACAGAAAATTACCTTGAGGTTTAATAACATAAATCAACAGCGCAATTGGCTGGCTTTACGCTTTTCAATATAAAACAAAAACTGGTAAACCGCTGGACTATATGAGGCCATCACGCCCAAGAGAGCTATGCGTCGGTCGATCAACAATCTTATGATTGCGTTTTACAAAAAAATATAGATTGAATATCGACTCTACGGCTTTAAGAATAAGGGTCACGCGACCTTTGTTTGTTCTCGCGTAAGTTTGTTGTTCGAGTAATGAAGGTGCAACACGTATAAAGGCGCAGTAACACAATCCTGAATTATAGTTTTATAGAGGCGAGGTTTGTTTACACCAAACGAGTCAATGAGTGTAATATAATTCCTATGAAAATTAAAATCAGAATATGAATTGATTTTTAAATAAATATTTATTCGGCCAGGGGCCATTACAAACATAGACAAAATTGAAATTACTAAATAATTAACATTACTGAGGATAAATTGAAAATACAAGACACGCGCAGACGGTCGGACAGAACTACCGCACTGTACAACGGCCGATGAGCGAATGACGCCCAGCAGCGCCCGTTATATAGGCTGCTGACGTCATGACGACGACTGCTACCAGCGACACAAATTTATTTCTAACAATACAGTTATTATTTATTCTTTCGATAGCCAGCAACTTCTGAGAAGATTTCTAATTAGAAAAAAAAATTGAGTGTTATAACAAAATGTGAAACAAACTACCTATAGTTTTGGGCTAATCTCGCATTTTTCAGGATCAAAGGCGTTTTTGGGATCTCTTCTATCTCTGTATGAAGATTCGTCATACTCAAATGGTTCAGGTGTTAAAACGTAACAAACCTCACGGTTGAATTTGTAATGAAAGGATAAAAATAGCTAAATATTTGTCCGTTTTCCAGTCAATTAACTATTTTTCCGTGATAATAATGTCTGTAACTGTTGTAATATTAAGTATTTTTGATTCAATAAGATTGATTGTGTCCTCCTAGCAAACTCCTTCATCTACGCTCAATAAGATATAAAAAGCATTTTGTTAGTAAATGTTTTTACCACAATCTACCCTCAAATGTCGCAACGACAAAAAATTATGTACACGCGTTAGAAGTGACACCACACGACTGAAGTAAAACTTATAAATACGCCCAACAGTCACATACATAGTTCTTAGTTTACACAACATATTACATTTCTGAACGCACTTATAAATATTTGACATATAATAAATGTGTCAATCCCTTTTTATAACTGTCGCTATTCTACATTTCAAAATCTTAAACATATAAACTTTTTTTTTGAAAAAAATATTCGATCCGAATCACTTGACACTTACATTTAACATAGGCAGCTTCAACGTCTTACTTTTGTGTTACAGTGATGCTTGGGCATCTTAAAATTTCACTCTCTTCATTTTTTTCATAACGCGCCTAAAGAAGTACATACATACATACATAAACTCACGCCTGTATTCCCCGAAAGGGTAGGCAGAGGTGCATTTCTGCACCCACATTTCGCCAGGTATGTATCAGTCCCACGTAATAGGGGGCGAGCCTATTGCCGTTTTTCGGGCACATTTCCAGACTCCGTGCTGCTACTGAGAATTTCCTGGAAAAACCCAATAACACTTTGCCCGACCCGGGAATCGAACCCATGACCTCTAGATCGCACGGCACATACTTGTACCGCGAGACCACGAGGCAGTCAAAGGCAAAGAAGTATCTTGTTGTGTGAACGGAGCTAGAAAGCAGTAAGACCATGCTATTTTATGTAGGTTCGATGGCGCAGCGGTTGGAGCACAGAGAACATATTGTGTCGTGACCTCCACAGTGCCCGTTAACTTAATTTCAACATACCTGCTGCAAACATATTGCTTTTCCATACACCTGTTTTACGAAACTATCCGAAGTAGCTTTATTGAATCGGGTCTTGTCACACATAAAGAGTTCTGTAGGGTTTGTTCGTTAAAACAATTAGAGTTAATCAAACTAAAAAGTTAAAAATAATTCTGAATGAATAAAATTACTGACCAAAAATAATGAATGTCTCTGTTCTAAAAGAATGGGGTGCTTTGTATGATATTCAGTAGTTTCATTCCGAAATGCAGTTAGTTTAAAAATATAGATAAAAATGGGAAAAAAATACAGGATGTATAAAGACCGTGATCGAAAAGTAAGACAGGCAATAGCCAGGGTGATTACAAATCATCATCACCATCATTATCAGCCCAAGGAAGCCCACTGCTGAACATAGACCTCCCCCAATGACTTCCATAGTGCATCCAGCGACGACCCGCGACCTTCACCAGATCGTCAGACCACCTTGTGGGTTGACGTCCTACGCTGCGCTTTCCGGTACGTGGCCTCCACTCGAGAACTTTTTGAACCCGCCTGCCAAGCGTGGCAAGTATCGGCAACCCCCCCCCCCCCCCCCACGAAATGGACGACTCATTACAAATACTGTGACATTAAAAATATCCCGACCAAAAATATTTTACGTTTTCTTTACAACCACGAGTATTAAATGTTACATAATATGTACATTGTTAGGAAAACGTTTTTTTTTTGTTAGGATTTCTTTTATTGTCACGTTATTTGTAATCACTTTGCATTGGCCTCAAGCCAATACTCCGGATGGAGTGACGACTGTATAATGAAACGGCTGGGTCCATGAGTGTAAAATTTTACAAACGGGTTCAGTTTGTGACATATAAGTCAGAACTAAGAAGGGATTTTAGAAAATTCTTCTTCTAAAAGAGTGAAATGGGAGAATATGTAACATCAGTAGAATAGGGCTAACGAGCCACCGATGACTAGCAATAATGCCTTACGAACTCACAGAGCGGGCATTAATCCGCAGCATCATTTCAAGTGCTCTCAACAAAAATATTATACGAAACAATTTTTTCGTGAATACAAAAAAAGAATACTTCGTTGATAAATCAACGGCCCGTCCCCGAGGGAACAAGTAGGCGAAATCGCGAAATCGTCTCAAATGAAATTTCTCACTCGAAGGCATATAACATACTTGAAAATTTTGGCGGAGATACATTGCAATTGATACCCTAACACGTAAGAATAAAATACATAACAGAATGGCAACGAATGGTGGATTTTCGCAGAAACTTTCACGCGTGAAATGTATTCGAGAGAGCAAATTGTAGCCCAAATATAGTGCGCGAGTGGTAGACTTGGATACAAGTACGTAAACTAGGGATGGAAATGGATTTTGCTAATAGTGCCGATACGTTTCGAGTTACGAACTTATTGTTCGCCGTTTTTCATTCATATGCTTTCATTATCGGAGAAAATTCACACAATAGGCAATTTCGACTCGAGAGCATTGGAATACTGCTATTGTTTTGGTTATGTTTGATATAGAAATAAAAAAGCATTTATTTCTAGCACAATTACAAATCACAAATAATATTAAAACAAGAAAAACAGTTCACATTATATTGCACCATCAAATATATGATCTCCCATTCAGCTACATGTTGCAGTAATGTTTGAACGATACTGCAAAGCTGATTTTCGATGGGGGGCCCAAGCGACATGCGGACGTTCAATCAGTTCAATTCAGACGTTCAGTCAGTCAGTTATTATAATTTGAAAAATTAAAAATATAATACTAATTTAGTTCATGCAAAAGTTTATGAATACCAAAGTGAACTGATTGGCACCTGACCATAAGACCAATGTGATTTAAATGGAGTGTATATTGATAGGAAAGGACAAGAATCATCAAGAATCATAATATATCTCACAAGTTCACAAAAATATTCTGGATTCCGGAGCGTAACAAACTGTAGTATTTTATACATTAGGCTCAGTGGAGGCTATCGACGCGTTTATCCTACTATCACCAGCAAATACGTCGTGGATTGTAATCCCGAATCAGTACGAAGTTTAGAAGTAAGTAGGTCCGAAAACGGCAATAAGTTCGCCTCCTTTACATGGGACATGTTCACTGGTGCAACATGGTTTTGGTATTTCCGTTATCCTTTCTTATTATTCCGTACGAACATTTGTTTCGGGTCTGGGTGTTTGCGAGACCGAAAAGTCTCTCGTGGTTTCTGATACACACGACACGAAACCTACATACTGGTATTTTAGTGTGGGGTCAGAAGTATGTATGCGACTGTTGGGTGTATTTATTTGTTTTTCAATCCAAAAATTAGTAGTTCTTGTCATTAGCTTTATAAAATATGTAGATAAAGCATTTCAAAACCTGTCCTCGTTATGTAAATTCATTGACAATTAGACTTGAAATCATCGGCACTATTTGTCACTAATCGAAGCGTGAAATAACACTCCAATAAACACGAATCAACCCTTAATTATATTGACAACCCCTCGTATAGTACTAGTCCTCATGATGCATGCAATTATAATGAAGTCTCAAAGTGGGCTGAAATATTAATGGGCTTTTTATATGTCATTAATCAAATGATTTATAAAACTTTTATCATGTTTTTATACTTACACGAAGAATATACATTTCCATTTACAAATTGGGTTTGAAAAACGTTTCACTGCTGAGCAAGGGCCTTCTCTACAGCTGAGAGCTTTAGGCCTTAGTCCACCACGCTAGCCTAGTGCGGGTTACCGGACTACACACCTAAGAGATTCCTAAGATTTTTTCGGTGTGCATGTTTCCTCATGACGTTTTCCTTCACGTGACAATTTATTGTGAATGCTCACTTAATTACGAAAAATCAGAGCTGTGTGCCTGGAGTTAAAACTGGCAACCGCTGAGCATTGGCTCGACCGATTATCCAATCATCGAGGCCATCACTACTATCTGTACATGTTAAGTAAAAAAAAATACTATTTTGAATTAAAAAAAAAATATGCGCAATTCACACGGGTTGAAGGAAAGCCTTTAAAAAATTTGGCTTCAATATAAAAAAAAATGGCTGCGTTCTTTACAATATTATACATATAGTGACCAAGTATATTAATGGTAAAACCTTTATTAAAATGTGTCTGTCTCTTTTTACTGTCGCTTTTTCGTTTCATCGACTTAACGATGCTAAAGAATTTTTCACTTCAAAAACCTTTGGACATCCAAAATAAATTAACAATATTTCATTCACGTTACACAACCTGTATGTGAATACTTGAACTCGCATGTCATTTAGGGTGTAGAATGTGCCCCAATGTAACGGGCACGTGTCACCCCAAAATTCCCACAGGCGTACGATTTTGTCACACGGGATAGGAATCTCGTGTGAAACGGAATTGTGAAAAATACGCCCGACAACCTACTTACGCTATTGTTTCGACATTTCAATCTATACTAATGTATGAAGAGTTTGTTTGATTGATCGCGTTTAATCTAAAGAACTGCATCGAATTGATTTTTTTGTGTTGAATAGTCCTTTTATCGACTTTAGGCTATAGGAGCAGCAATTAAAAATTTGGCAAAAACGAGTAAATTGCCAGCCTTATTTATAAACGTAAGTTAAATCAAATACTACGTAACCCATTACATCCCATTTTTTTAATGAAATGTACAAATTAAGTTCTTAGTATACTTACATTAAGAAAAAAATAAATAGAAAAAAAATATAGTATATTTTTTCGCGTTATATGAAGTCGGATCATATCATATCTTAGTCGACAAAACATTATCGATTTGAAAAAATTACATGAAAATCAACTTACAATTTTTTACAGCGAAAAAAATTATTTCATTAGAAAAACAGTGTGAAATTACGAATTTCATCAGAAACAATAAAAATAAGAGCCCTAACAATTACAAAATATGTCGAATAGTGTCCTAAAAATAGGACAGTGGGGAGGAATGGGTTAAGCATGGCTTGTCCTGCTCTATTGATTGACATGTGACGTTAGAGGAAACGAGACGAAGCATTTTTAAATACTTAAATCAACTAATATTTAAAACTATGGACTTATAAATTTTGCATGCTGGGAGCTGTGAGCAGATGAATGTAGTTTCCAAGTAGGTTTTAGTATTATTATATTAGTAGTATTATTATGCAATATTTTATGACTCACTGACTCCCAAACTAGGAATAAACCTGTAACTTGAGGTTTTTTTATTCTTCTGATAACAATCTTCTTAAACGATACAACCTTTACAGTAGGTACTGTGGATTATGGATAATGTTTTTGCTTGCATGAGAGTGTGTGTTTGTAAGTGTGCGTATATCTGCGAAATTTTAAGATGTCGTTTTATTGCTATATCCATAGAGGATGAAAGATATTATGTAGTAAGTCTGCACGCATAAATTTTCCTATTTGTTAAACAATTCAAATGCTATTCCCAGTAGTCCCCTATAAGTTCCATTCATAATACGATAAACGGATTCAAATGCTCACTTAACTAACTTGAACCGTCAAAATACAAGGGAAGAAGTTACCCCATGAAAGTACTTAACATCTTTCCGTGTGAACAAACAACGGATTTTATAACAATAAAATTGTAACAGATCTTTTGACGTACTTATTAGCTTTAAAAAAAAATTATACGAAAAAATCCCGACGCGTACGACCGATTATTCCGAACATAGTCGGTAGATTGCGTAATTTGAAGTGTTTTTAAAATGCGTGACGTCATCATTGCTTACGTCATAATTGTTGGTATCATGATAATTACTCATATTTTGGGTTTTCCTTAGTAAAACTTCACAACTGACGAGGCAGATAGCCGAGTAATGTTGAAAATAGCAATGACATCCTTATTATTGGAGGATTTATTTTGAGAAGTGATTAAAACAATCAACTTCAATCAAAATTCGTGGGGCGGCGCAAAAATGCAAAACAAAACAAGACATAGACTTTAGTATATGGTTTTGCGCCGTTAAGTATTTATATTTTTTATGATTTGATTACAAATTTAAAATTTACAGATTTTTCCATATACTTAAAGTATCAGATGTTATTGCCAAATTTCATTGTTACAGGTCAACGAAATTTTGATTCCTTTAAGTGTGTGTTCCTTTAGAAGTTTGATTTTTTTTAGTTTCAAAGGACTGCAGAATTTCTCTCGGCGACCGAAACCCGCGGCCTCTTGTTTCACAAGCTGGTGTCTAGCCAACTGCGCCATGGAGGCAGTCACAATATTGCTTCAAGTGCTCTGTGTCAACAGGACCGTTCAATCAAGCGAAACTATTGACAGGGCCCAAGCTAACTACGACATGATTCTGCTATTCACTTAAACTACGTTTTGCCTCCGAGGTAAAGGACTGAAGTACTGAAATACCCCCGAGGTCGTGAGTACACTGACTGCACGAAGATTGTTTGATCAACATTTTTTTTTCGTGTTTTTGGAAGTTTAGACTGTAATATCCCTTTTAGTTTTAGTGACTGCCTCGTGGTCTCGCGGTACAAGTATGTGCCGTGCGATCTAGAGGTCCTGGGTTCGATTCCCGGGTCGGGCAAAGTGTTATTGGGTTTTTCCATTAGGAAATTCTCGGTAACAGCACAGAGTCTGGAAATGTGCCCGAAAAACGGCAATAGGCTCGGCCCCTATTACGTGGGACTGATACATACTTGGCGAAATGTGGGTGCAGAAATGCACCTCTGCTTACCCCTTCGGGGAATACAGGCGTGAGTTTATGTATGTATGTATGTAGTTTTAGTTAGCATATTTTTGACTAGTGAGTCGGCAATTTTTTTCAATTAACGTTCTTTGTGATACCCGCAAGATGGCAGTTATAGCAGCACTGATGCATAAGCATTATATTCACATCTTTACACTGCAACTTAATGTACCCAATTTGAATATGTAGAAAATTTATGCATGCAATTATAATTTTATCTGTAATTTGAGTTGTTTTTTTATTATTATAAATAAATACACCCAACAGTCACATACATAGTTCTGACCCCAAATTACGATACGAGTCTTGTGTCGTGGGTATCAGAACCTACGAGATACTTTTCGGTCTCATAAACTACCAGACCCGAAACAAATATTTGTGGATCACACGTACATTTGTCTCGGTGCGGAGATTGAACCCGCGGCCTCTCGTTTCGCAAGCTGGTGTCTAGCCAACTGCGCCACGGGGCTGTCAAAATATACTTTTTGAAAATATACTTTTGTGTTGATTAATCCATTAATTGAGGAAGGCTCTATATACCACGTTACAAACAATAGGAATGGAACAGTAATGTAAAAAGAAAAACCAGGGATAAATATTCATTTTGAAGTCAGTTAAAGACCGCTCTTCCTTACTCGGCATCACTACCTGTTGTATTAAGAAGGGGTAAACAACAAATTAACGTACAATTTAACCCCTCTGAGCCGTAACGGACACGCGTCACCCCATGAATAAATGAGCTTCCCACAGCTCATGGGAATATAACGAGTCCCGTGCGAAATAACTATGTACAGCTTGTAACAAAGTTGTCTCAACTAGTGCTACTAAAAGTAAGTTGAGTGTAAATGATTTTAGATCCTAAAATACTAATGTTTGAAACCAAATAGTATGTTTCTTTTAGGCACTAATCACAGGAACGATTGGTTAGAATTGTTTTTTTTTGTATTGAATAGTGTATTCATCTAGAAAAGTAAGTTGAGTGTAAATGATTTTAGGTCCTAAAATATTAATGTTTGAAACCAAATAGTTTGTTTCTTTATTTGTAGGCACTAATCACAGGAACGATTGGTTAGAATTGTTTTTTTTTGTATTGAATAGTGTATTCATCTAGAAAAGTAAGTTGAGTGTAAATGATTTTAGGTCCTAAAATATTAATGTTTGAAACCAAATAGTTTGTTTCTTTATTTGTAGGCACTAATCACAGGAACGATTGGTTAGAATTGTTTTTTTTTTGTATTGAATAGTGTATTCATCTAGAAAAGTAAGTTGAGTGTAAATGATTTTAGGTCCTAAAATATTAATGTCTGAAACCAAATAGTTTGTTTCTTTATTTGTAGGCACTAATCACAGGAACGATTGGTTAGAATTGTTTTTTTTTTTTGTATTGAATAGTGTATTCATCGAGAAAAGTAAGTTGAGTGTAAATGATTTTAGGTCCTAAAATATTAATGTTTGAAACCAAATAGTTTGTTTCTTTATTTGTAGGCACTAATCACAGGAACGATTGGTTAGAATTGTTTTTTTTTTGTATTGAATAGTGTATTCATCTAGAAGTACTAAAATTGGTTATATAACATAAATCAATTAGGGAAATGAAGCAACAATAAAAATTCTGGTAAGAATTTTAAAACAGGGAGAAAATATTCATTCTGAAGTCTAAAAAGTTTCACTGCGACTGGACTGCGAGCAACATCTAGTCTTTGATAAATATGAAATTGATTGTTGACAATTGTTTTTGCAAAGTTTTGAGCTTGCCAATTTTCTTAATTGCTTTTATTAATTTTCGGTTTAGTTTTTACAATTAAATTTCATTCGTTACGTTCGACTGCTTCGTTGGCCTCGCGACAAAAGCATGCGCCGTGCGTCCTAGACGACCTGAGTTTGACTTCTGTGACGGGCATTCATTAGTGTAGTACGAAGTCTGAAGACAACTGTTGAATTTCGAGTTCAGGAAAAATACGGAATTTGAGCTTACATCTAGCCCACCGTAATGTAGGCGTGAATACATACATATCTGTAAAAGCTTACCAAAACGAATCCAAAGTTCGAAAAATAATTTTTGTATCAACCACGCACTCAATGAGGCTATCACTTCATAGATTGACCGAACACAATTCCTAAACTAAATAGTATTTCAAAACGGCCTTCGAAATAGGTCACGTGTGACCCACTGACTCCCCTACCTGAGTTCCCACAATCGCATGAGAACTCGACTCGTCCCGTGGGAAATAACAACGGGATTATGTAAAAAACGACCTTTATCGCCAATGTAAAAAATACCAGTGGCCACATCAACCGCGATATCGTAATCAATATTCAAATATAAAACGTACTATGTATGTGGTTACGAGGACGTATGTATGTACGGGGATTTAAAGATTTTTTGCCTTAGTCCACCGTGTAACGGTAAACAGTATGGTACGCTTCACACGTTTAAGAACTTACAGAGAACTTTCGGGTTTATGGATTTATTTCTTCATGATGTTTTCTTAATATTAAAACGATAATAATTAATTGTACGATAAGTACAGAAAAACTTAAGATTCTAAAATGATTATTTTTTCCGCAATTTTCATTGTTTCTCTGCTGGACTATTGACCGTAGCGTGAGATTTTATTTCCCATAGTCTTCGATAAATACGTATTATACTATTTAAAGAAAAAATATTTTTTTTTATTTGAACAAATAGTTCCTGAGATTAGCGCATTCAACCAAACAAACTCTTTCGCTTTATAATATTAGTGTAGATTAGCTAACCCATCGCCCGTTTAGTAGCCATTACAAAACCAAAAAAAAATCCATACATAACCTCACGCTTATATTCCTCAAAGAGGTAGGCAGAGGTGCACTTCTGCATCCATTGCTACTGAAAGTTTACTAATGGAAAAATCCAATAACACTTTGCCCGACCCGGGAATCAAACTAGGCACCTGTAGTTCGCGGGACCACGAGACAGTTACAAATAAAATTGCCTTTACTTACAATTAAACCAAACTTAATAGAAATAATTCAAATTTCATTTGCTATTTTGACTGTATAATCAGTATTATGCGGTCAATTAGTTCCCAACGAAGTGTAAATGTCATGTGAGCCACTTGAAAGGGGCACGCGTCTAAGCGTCACCCCACACCCTATTGTAGCTGGGTTCCCACAAATTGATGGGAACTCTATGGATCCCGTGAAAGGACAACGGATTTTAGAAAATCTTATATCTTTAAATGAGCAATTCTTGTATACAGGGTGTATTCAGACCGTGATCGGAAACTAAGGCAGGTAATAGCTAAGGTGATTACAAACCCCCAGGCGTTAAAGAAAATTCTGACAAAAAATAAAAGTTTTGACTTTTTCCATACAACCATCGGTATTAATTGTACGCGGTTTGTATGGAAAACGTCAAAATTTTTATTTTTTGTCAGAATTTTGTATATATATATATATATATATATATATTATATATATATATATATATATATAATTGGAATCTCGGAATCGGCTCCAACGATTTTCATAAAATTTAGTATATAGGAGGTTTCGGGGGCGATAAATCGATCTAGCTAGGAATCATTTTTAGAAAATGTCATTTGGAAGAAAAATAACAAAAACTCAACTGAAAAATATGACTCTTCCTGACATCTATTGGCGAATAATAATACTATTTTTTGTGAACAACTAATTGCTTTAACAACACAACAGCAGATGGCGTTGTTATGTAACATTATTCATATTTCATCATTTTATTAGTAATTCGTACTTAAATATAATTTCCAAAAAACTCAATTTAAAAAAAAAAACCGAGCAAAGCTCGGTCATCCAGGTACTATTTATAATTGTTGATACATGGATAGATGATATTTTTTGGCGGTGGGTGTCAAAACGTATAGACGTGTCCGTAAATCGACTGATTTTAAATACACAATTTTAATTATTTTCAGTATATATATACTTTACGACTTCGTAAAAATGTTGTGCATCACTCATATGTGACTAAAAAATAATTTATACACCACCTGCCGGCACATACACGGACAAAACCTAACGTAAAACAACAAATCTTACCGTAACCGTTATGGCTCAACTAGCTGACATTCAGGAAGCACAGAGCAGGCTGGAGGACTGTTTTGCGACGAGGATGAGTGAACTTGAAGCTCAGCTTCAGACCGGAGTACCTGCTAAAGACACCGTTGCACGCGTAGCCGAGGAATTTAGAACATTCACAGAATCACCACACTGGAGGAATACAACACACTGTCACAAAAGCACAAAAAGGCAACAAACACCACAATGCATACGACCAAACGCGGCACTGATCGCTCAGGGACCTCGAATTTAAACGCGAAACCGCGAAAAACTTAGCTTCATGCGAGTATACGAACGCGTATATCTCAGTGCCATTCAAGTTGTGTACTGCGCTAGTCTTGTGTTTTTGTTTATTTTTACTAATTTTATTATTATTTTTCCATCTACCCCACATGTCATCCAGATTTTTTTTTTTCTTTGTTCCACAAGGAACCGGCTAAGGTCGAAGACCATGCTGCCAAGTCTTCAGTAAATTAATGTCATGTATAATGAATGTTGATGATGATGAATGATGAAAGAAAAAGGGCGGGAAATTCCCAAACTGAAAGGCGCGCCCCCCGTCCCTCCCACATACAACCAAGTAAGAAGTGAAACCTTCAAAAATTTGGCTTCAAGATAAAAATAAATTTTACGGCTGCGTTCTTTACAATACTATTACATAGTGGCCAAGTACGAGTATCGGGTATATATTAACTATAAAACCATTAGTAAATTGTGTCTGTCGCCTTTCACTGTCGCTTTTTCCTTTAATCGACTTGCAATTTAATCACAACGATGCTAAAGAAAGAAAAAATAAAATCTTTTTCTTTCTTTCTAAAGAAGTTTTCTTTTCAAAAACCTTTGGAGATCCAAAATGAATTAACAATATTTCATTCACGTTACACAACCTGTATGTGAATACTTGAACTCGCATGTCATTTAGGGTGTAGAATGTGCCCCAACGTAACGGGCACGTGTCACCCCAAAATTCCCACAGGCGTACGATTTTGTCACACGGGATAGGAATCTCGTGTGAAACGGAATTGTGAAAAATACGCCCGACAACCTACTTACATTACTGTTTCGATATTTCATTCTATACTAATGTATGAAGAGTTTGCTTGATTGATCGCGTTAATCTAAAGAGCTGCATCGAATTGTTTTTTTTTGTGTTGAATAGTCCTTTTATCGACTTTAGGCTATCGGAGCAGCAATTAAAAATTTGGCAAAGACGAGTAAATTGCCAGCCTTATTTAAAAACGTAAGTTAAATCAAATACTACGTAACCCATTACATCCCATTTTTTAATGAAATGTATAAATTAAGTTCTTAGTATACATTGAGAAAAAAATAAATTGAAAAAAAATATAGTATATTTTTTTCGCGTTATATGAAGTCGGATCATATCATATCTTAGTCGACAAAACATTATCGATTTGAAAAAATTACATGAAAATCAACTTACAATTTTTTACAGCGAAAAAAATTATTTCATTAGAAAGACAGAGTGAAATTACGATTTTCATCAGAAACAATAAAAATAAGAGCCCTAACAATTACAAAATATGTCGAATAGTGTCCTAAAAATAGGACAGTGGGGAGGAATGGGTTAAGCATGGCTTGTCCTGCTCTATTGATTGACATGTGACGTTAGAGGAAACGAGACGAAGCATTTTTAAATACTTAAATCAACTAATATTTAAAACTATGGACTTATAAATTTTGCATGCTGGGAGCTGTGAGCAGATGAATGTAGTTTCCAAGTAGGTTTTAGTATTATTATATTAGTAGTATTATTATGCAATATTTTATGACTCACTGACTCCCAAACTAGGAATAAACCTGTAACTTGAGGTTTTTTTATTCTTCTGATAACAATCTTCTTAAACGATACAACCTTTACAGTAGGTACTGTGGATTATGGATAATGTTTTGCTTGTATGAGAGTGTGTGTTTGTAAGTGTGCATATATCTGCGTAATTTTAAGATGTCGTTTTATTGCTACATCCATAGAGGATGAAAGATATTCTGTAGTAAGTCTGCACGCATAAATTTTCCTATTTGTTAAACAATTCAAATGTTATTCCCAGTAGTCCCCTATAAGTTCCATTCATAATACGATAAACGGATTCAAATGCTCACTTAACTAACTTGTACAGTTGTACCGTCAAAATACAAGGGAAGAAGTTACCCCATGAAAGTACTCAACATCTTTCCGTGTGAACAAACAACGGATTTTATAACAATAAAATTGTAACAGATCTTTTGACGTACTTATTTGCCTTAAAATTTTTGTATACGAAAAAACCTGACACGTACGACCGAGTATTCCGAACATAGTCGGTAGATTGCGTACTTTGAAGTATTTTTAAAATGCGTGACGTCATCATTGCTTACGTCATAATTGTTGGTATCATGATGATTACTCATATTTTGGGTTTTCCTTAGTAAAACTTCACAACTGAAATCAAAATTCGTGGGGCGGCGCCCATAGACATTGCCCTTAGTATATCGTGTTGCGCCGTTAAGTATTAATATTTTTTATGATTTGATTACAAATGTGAAATTTTCAGAATTTTTCATATATATTAGAAGTATCAGATGATATTGCCAAATTTCATTGTTACAATAGACTACAAGCCCATGGTAAAAATTAACCTGTGAAATGAACCACCGTGAATTACGCTTAGAAGGCTGTTACTATATCATAAAATAACTCTGAGCGCTATGCCGTCATTTCTGAGCGGTACAGGTGAGTACGAGAGTAAATGGAATTTCTCTGCTACAGGGGAGGAATTACGACTACTTATTAATGTACGGCTTTTATTATAACTTATAGACGATTAAAAATAAATGTCGAAAAACCTAGTGCCGTACTAAAGTGGTGGTACCGGAAGTTAGTGCAAATTTTTAATTCGCCGGTAATTTTAGGAGCAAAATAGGTAATTTATTACTGTACGGCATTTGTGTAATTCTTTTTGTATACATATACAGATACTTTACCCATGAACGCCGTACAAATTTTCCAGTGCAGGGGTCGAAAGCCAAGGGTCGCGACTCTTATTTCTGATTATATATAAATGATGATGAAATGAAACAACATAAAATTAAATGATCTTCAGAGTACTTCATGAGTAGATAATATTTTCCAGCATGCCGTACATTTTTTGTGGGACACATAGGTGTATGGGGTAAATTACTTCCCTCCGAAAAGAGTAACTTGGTGACTTTTTTCTGTACGGCAATAACATAGGTTTTTAGCTCTTTAGAAAATCTTCGATAAAAAATAAATGCCGTACAATTTTGATAGTCCGCTATTTTATAAAATGGAAAATTAATCGACCGCCTCAGACCGCTGTCTGTAATAGAAGAAAAAGGGTATAACCAACAGTGCAATTGACAAATTTATCCGTAATAAGAAAATTTGAAGAAAATTGGTTTATTTCACGTAATGTTCCATTTAAAATGTACGGCATTATAATTTTTTATTATTATTTAATATTAAAAACAAAATTTATCAAATGCCGTATAGTTATTAATGAACTCAAGGGACATCTCAAATGTTATCGAAGTTTTGATCAGCTGTAAAGAATAATCTGACGTAAAATGTACGGCATATGGTTTTTTTGTTTATTTATATTTGTTACAAGTAAAATAACAATAATCTTTGAAAATATTACTTCCCAAATTACTACAGGAACATTTGAAAAATCTTATAAATCTCAGAAATTTCCTTTTTTTTAAATCCTAATATTTTTATTTGTTACCATTTATAATGAACATACATAATAAGGTACAACGGTAATATTTAATAACATTATATTAAAAAAAAGGTTGCCGTACATAAATTTATGACCTTACAGCAGTAATAACTCGGTAAATCCTGAAATGAAGATACTTATTTATTTATATAAATATGAACTATAATTTTTAGACGGCATAATTACCAAACATTATTGTCCGTATTAAATAACATTTTGAACAAGATGCCGTACATTTTACAATGACCTTATATCATATGGTGTAGGGAAAGGTTTGCGACCCCTTGGCTTTCGACCCCTGCACTGGAAAATTTGTACGGCGTTCATTGGTAAAGTATCTGTATATGTATACAAAAAGAATTACACAAATGCCGTACAGTAATAAATGACCTATTTTGCTCCTAAAATTACCGGCGAATTAAAAATTTGCACTAACTTTCGGTACCACCACTTTAGTACGGCACTAGGTTTTTCGACAATTATTTTTTATCGTCTATAAGTTATAATAAAAGCCGTACATTAATAAGTAGTCGTATTTCCACCCCTGTAGCAGAGAAATTCCATTTACTCTCGTACTCACCTGTACCGCTCAGAAATGACGGCATAGCGCTCAGAGTTATTTTATGATATATTAACAGCCTTCTAAGCGTAATTCACGGTGGTTCATTTCACAGGTTAATTTTTACCATGGGCTTGTAGTCTACAAGGTCAACAAAATTTTTATTCATTTAAGTGTTGAAATATTCGTTTTTTCGGTATTAATGGTCAATTTTGTTTTTGAATTAGAAGTTTGATTTTTTTTAGTTTCAAAGGACTGCAGTTTCTTTCGGCGGCCGAAACCCGCGGCTTCTCGTTTCATAGGCTGGTGTCTAGCCAACTGCGCCATGGAGGCAGTCACAATATTGCTTCAAGTGCTCTGTGTCAACAGGACCGTTCAATCAAGCGAAACTATTGACAGGGCCCAAGCTAACTACGACATGATTCTGCTATTCACTTAAACTACGTTTTGCCTCCGAGGTAAAGGACTGAAGTACTGAAATACCCCCGAGGTCGTGAGTACACTGACTGCACGAAGATTGTTTGATCAACATTTTTTTTTCGTGTTTTTGGAAGTTTAGACTGTAATATCCCTTTTAGTTTTAGTGACTGCCTCGTGGTCTCGTGGTACAAGTATGTGCCGTGCGATCTAGAGGTCCTGGGTTCGATTCCCGGGTCGGGCAAAGTGTTATTGGGTTTTTCCATTAGGAAATTCTCGGTAACAGCACAGAGTCTGGAAATGTGCCCGAAAAACGGCAATAGGCTCGCCTCCTATTACGTGGGACTGATACATACTTGGCAAAATGTGGGTGCAGAAATGCACCTCTGCCTACCCCTTCGGGGAATACAGGCGTGAGTTTATGTATGTATGTATGTAGTTTTAGTTAGCATATTTTTGACTAGTGAATCGGCAATTTTTTTCAATTAACGTTCTTTGTGATACTCGCAATATGGCAGTTATAGCAGCACTGATGCATAAGCATTATATTCACATCTTTACACTGCAACTTAATGTACCCAATTTGAATATGTAGAAAATTTATGCATGCAATTATAATTTTATCTGTAATTTGAGTTGTTTTTTTTATTATTATAAATAAATACACCCAACAGTCACATACATAGTTCTGACCCCAAATTACGATACGAGTCTTGTGTCGTGGGTATCAGAACCTACGAGATACTTTTCGGTCTCATAAACTACCAGACCCGAAACAAATATTTGTGGATCACACGTACATTTGTCTCGGTGCGGAGATCGAACCCGCGGCCTCTCGTTTCGCAAGCTGGTGTCTAGCCAACTGCGCCACGGGGCTGTCAAAATATACTTTTTGAAAATATACTTTTGTGTTGATTAATCCATTAAGTGAGGAAGGCTCTATATACCACGTTACGAACAATAGGAGTGGAGCAGTTATGTAAAACGCAAAATCAGGGAGAAATATTCCTTTTAAAGTCTTAAAGGCCGCTCTTCCTTACTCGGCATCACTACCTGTTGTATTAAGAAGGGGCAAACAACAAATTCGTGATGGCCTCGAGGTTTAGGCACGCGGTCGAGAATCTCGACAGTCGCGGGTTCAAACCCCAGGCACACACCTCTGACTTTTCCAAGTTATGTGTGTATTCACAATGAATTGTCACGTGCTTTAACGGTGAAGGAAAACATCGTGATGAAACCTGCACACCTAAAACTTCTTAGGAATTTCTTAGGTGTGTAGTCCGCCAACCCGCACTAGGCCAGCGTGGTGGACTAAGGCCTAAACCCTCTCAGTTGTAGAGGAGGCCCGTGCCCAGCAGTGGGACGTATATGGGCTGATGATGATGAAGATGAAACAACAAATTAACGTACAATTTTAACCCCTCTGAGCCGTAACGGACACGCGTCACCCCATGAATAAATGAGCTTCCCACAGCTCATGGGAATATAACGAGTCCCGTGCGAAATAACTATGTACAGCTTGTAACAAAGTTGTCTCAACTAGTGCTACTAAAAGTAAGTTGAGTGTAAATGATTTTAGGTCCTAAAATATTAATGTTTGAAACCAAATAGTTTGTTTCTTTATTTGTAGGCACTAATCACAGGAACGATGGGTTAGTATTGTTTTTTTGTATTGAATAGTGTATTCATAAATCAATTAGGGAAATGAAGCATCAATAAAAAATCTAGTAAGAATTTTAAAACAGAGAGAAAATATTCATTTTGAAGACTAAAAAATTTCACTTACGGGACTGCGAGCAACATCTAGTCTTTGAAAAATATGAAATTGATTGTTGACAATTGTTTTTGCAATGTTTTGAGCTTGCCAATTTTCTTAATTGCTTTTATTAATTTTCGGTTTAGTTTTTACAATTAAATTTCATTCGTTACGTTCGACTGCTTCGTTGGCCTCGCGACAAAAGCATGCGCCGTGCGTCCTAGACGACCTGAGTTTGACTTCTGTGTCGGGCATTCATTAGTGTAGTACGAAGTCTGAAGAAAAGTCTGTTGAATTGCGAGTTCAGGAAAACTACGGAATTGGAGCTCACATCTACGAGTATCTAGCCCACCGTAATGTAGGCGTGAATACATACGTATATGTAAAAGCTTACCAAAACCATCCGAATGTCGAAAAATATATTTTGTATCAACCACGCACTCAATGAGGCTATCACTTCATAACTTAAGCGTAACACAATTCCCAAACTAAATAGTATTTTAAAACATACATACATACATAACCTCACGCCTGTATTCCCCGAAGGGGTAGGCAGAGGTGCATTTCTGCACCCACACTTCGCCAGCATGTATCAGTCCCACGTAATAGGGGGCGAGCCTATTGCCGCTTTTCGGGCACATTTCCAGACTCCGGGCTGTTACTGAGAATTCCCTAATGGAAAAAGCTAATAACACTTTGCCCGACCCGGGAATCGAACCCGGGACCTCCAGATCGCACGGCACATATTTGTGCCGCGAGACCACAAGGCAGTAGTATTTTAAAACGGCCTTCGAAATAGGTCACGTGTGACCCACTGACTCCCCTACCTGAGTTCCCACAATCGCATGAGAACTCGACTCGTCCCGTGGGAAATAACAACGGGATTATGTAAAAAAACGACCTTTATCGCCAATGTAAAAAATACCAGTGGCCACATCAACCGCGATATCGTAATCAATATTCAAATATAAAACGTACTATGTATGTGGTTACGAGGACGTATGTATGTACGGGGATTTAAAGATTTTTTGCCTTAGTCCACCGTGTAACGGTAAACAGTATGGTACGCTTCACACGTTTAACCTCCTGAGTACTTATGTCCTTAATTTAGAACATCTAACAAAAAAAAATCTGTGACAGATAATAAGAGATCAATCCAATCAATCCATTTTTTTTCTCCATAAAACAAAACATACCTATATAAGGGTTTAAAAAAAATACTCCTCAATCGTGTATCATATCTAGAAGTACTTAGCAAAAGAAAATCCAGAAAAATTGTACTCTGGAACTCAGGAGGTTAAGAACTTACAGAGAACTTTCGGGTTTATGGATTTATTATGATATGATATCGATTACATGGCGCGTTTGAGCTATTTTAAATTAAATACTTTAGAAGACCGACGCATACTACATGACCTGTCGTTTCTTCATAAATTGATCAATGGTTCTATCGATGCACCGAACTTGCTGGCCTCACTTTGCTTAGCTGTACCAAGAAGGATACCTAGATTCCCCCTGGAATATACCTTCAGAAAAGCTCAATTGAGAACAAAGATCTCAACTCCCTTAAACCGTGCCATAGAAGCTTGCAACAACATAAATGACATTGACATCTTCAGGTCCTCCACTGTAACCTTTAAGTCATTATACTTAAAATCGCTACTACATCGTTACTAGTCGGGTTTTATCTATGATTTTAATTTATGTTTTCATTTTTATTCTTTCATAAGATAGTTTTTAATAATAAATGTAATTAAATGCAAAAATTGTAATTTCCTAGTTGTAATTTCGAATGTGGTTTTATTTATTTATAATTTTATTCTTTTTTTTTGTATCGTCACACTATTTTTTAATTTTGTTTTTTTTTTATATATAATTAATTTTATTATAATAGCATATTTATTATTAAATATAATTTCCAATAGTAATATAAATAATTAATGTGTCTGAGCAATAATATCAAGAATGTTGTATTCACCTATAATGATGGTACGCAATGTCCAATGCTATTTATTCAACTGTATTTTAAAGTGTATGTGTAACTGTCGATGGTGTCTCTAAATAAATAAATAAATAAATAAATAAATTTCTTCATGATGTTTTCTTAATATTAAAACGATAATTAATTGTACGATAAGTAACCGTTGCGCACAACTCCATATGAAAAACTTAAGATTCTAAAATGATTTTTTTTCCGCAATTTTCATTGTTTCTCTGCTGGACTATTGACCGTAGCGTGAGATTTTATTTCCCATAGTCTTCGATAAATACGTATTATACTATTTAAAGCAAAAATATTTTTTTATTTGAACCAATAGTTCCTGAGATTAGCGCATTCAACCAAACAAACTCTTTCGCTTTATAATATTAGTGTAGATTAGCTAAACCATCGCCCGTTTAGTAGCCATTACAAAACCAAAAAAAAAAACATACATAACCTCACGCTTATATTCCTCAAAGAGGTAGGCAGAGGTGCACTTCTGCATCCATTGCTACTGAAAATTTACTAATGGAAAATCCAATAACACTTTGCCCGACCCGGGAATCAAACTAGGCACCTGTAGTTCGCGGGACCACGAGACAGTTACAAATAAAATTGCCTTTACAATTAAACCAAACTTAATAGAAATAATTCAAATTTCATTTGCTATTTTGACTGTATAATCAGTATTATGCGGTCAATTAGTTCCCAACGAAGTGTAAATGTCATGTGGGCCACTTGAAAGGGGCACGCGTCTAAGCGTCACCCCACACCCTATTGTAGCTGGGTTCCCACAAATTGATGGGAACTCTATGGATCCCGTGAAAGGACTACGGATTTTAGAAAATCTTATATCTTTAAATGAGCAATTCTTGTATATATATATATATATATATATATATATAATATATAATCTCGGAATCGGCTCCAACGATTTTCATAAAATTTAGTATATAGGAGGTTTCGGGGGCGATAAATCGATCTAGCTAGGAATCATTTTTAGAATATGTCATTTGGAAGAAAAATAACAAAAACTCAACTGAAAAATATGATTCTTCCTGACTGACATCTATTGGCGAATAATAATACTATTTTTTGTGAACAACTAATTGCTTTAACAACACAACAGCAGATGGCGTTGTTATGTAACATTATTCATATTTCATCATTTTATTAGTAATTCGTAGGTACTTAAATATAATTTCCAAAAAACACAATTTAAAAAAAAAAATCCGAGCAAAGCTCTGTCATCCAGGTACTATTTATAATTGTTGATACATGGATAGATGATATTTTTTTGGCGGTGGGTGTCAAAACGTATAGACGTGTCCGTAAATAGACTGATTTTAAATTCACAATTTTAATTATTTTCAGTATATTTATACTTTACGACTTCGTAAAAAAGTTGTGTATCACTCATATGTGACTAAAACATAATTTATACACCACCTGCCGGCACATACACGGACAAAACCTAACGTAAAACAACAAATCTTACCTTAACCGTTATGGCTCAACTGGCTGACATTCAGGAAGCACAGAGCAGGCTGGAAGACTGTTTTGCGACGAGGATGAGTGAACTTGAAGCTCAGCTTCAGACCGGAGTACCTGCTAAAGACACCGTTGCACGCGTAGCCCAGGAGTTTAGAACATTCACAGAATCACCACACTGGAGGAATACAACACACTGTCACAAAAGCACAAAAAGGCAACAAACACCACAATGTATACGACCAAACGCGGCACTGATCGCTCAGGGACCTCGAATTTAAACGCGAAACCGCGAAAAACTTAGCTTCATGCGAGTATACGAACGCGTATATCTCAGTGCCATTCAAGTTGTGTACTGCGCTAGTCTTGTGTTTTTGTTTATTTTTACTAATTTTATTATTTTTTTTCCATCTACCCCATATGTCATCCAGATATATTTTTTCTTTGTTCCACAAGGAACCGGCTAAGGTCGAAGACCATGCTGCCAAGTCTTCAGTAATTTAATGTCATGTATAATGAATGTTGATGATGATGAATGATGAAAGAAAAAGGGCGGGAAATTCCCAAACTGAAAGGCGCGCCCCCCGTCCCTCCCACATACAACCCTTAATCCCTTCACTACAATAGTGAACAGAGAATCAATCACCACTCGTCGATATTGCACACAGTCACAGCGTATCCAATTCACCCCTCACCTCCCCCTTCCCCGTCCCACCGCATCGGTGGGACCGTCCCTCCTGGATCAGGAGGCTCCTTCATCCTCTCGCCAACAATCACCAGAAAAGACTCACCAGAGACAGCGAGACAGGGAAGAAAAAAGGGAAAACTAAATCAAACACACCACACACAACACCGACAAGCAACACTTAATCCCCCGTTCACCATTATCAAGAAAAAAATAAAAAATATTTATAATTATTTAACAATTATAAATACAATTTTAGACAACTTTTTATTATTTGTTTAAATCCAAGTTGGGGTGACTTGGTTATATCGTAAAATGGAATTTTGTTATCCTCACCATTATTAATAAGTAGTATTTCATTCACGTATATTATGGGTCACACATGAGAGCGCCACAAAATACCCCATGGTACCTGAGCTCCCACAAACTCACGAGAAATAACCGAGTCCCGTGTAAAAAAATGTTTTTTTTTGTACAAAAATATTCATTTTAAAAAATATTCACACGTTTTACGTTACACAATTGACCAAACAAAGAATGGTGTTTGTTCAATGTACGATGGTATGTCTAATTGTTAACTGCCTCGTAGTCTCGTGGCACAAACGTGTATCGAGCGATCTAAAGGTTTTAAATTCGATTCCCGGGTCGTGGAAAGTGTTATTAGGTTTTTCCATAAGAAAATTGGAGTAATAACACGGAGTCTCTGTACCCGAAAAACAGTAACGGACACGCCCTATATTACGTGGAAATATTATTAGCGAAAAGTTGATGCAGATATGTCTGTTTACCCCTTTTAGGGACATAAGGGTGACTGTGTAATTATTTAGTACTTAATCCATTAACCTTCTAACCCAAACAAATTATACAATTTATAATAACTTAAATATTACAACTAATAATAACCACCTAATTGAATAAATTACGTTATTAAATATTTATGATCACTTAAATATTCCTAATAATTATAACACCTAATTGAATAAATTTTGTTTTTATAATCACTAAATATTACTGCTAATAATAAACACCTCATTGAATAAATTATGGCATTTATAATCATAAATAAATTTTCGACAGCCCCGTGGCGCAGTTGGCTAGACACCAGCTTGCGAAACGAGAGGCCGCGGGTTCGATCCCCGCACCGAGACAAATGTTTGTGTGATCCACAAATATTTGTTTCGGGTCTGGGTGTTTGTGAGACCGAAAAGTCTCTCGTAGTTTCTGATACCCACGACACAAGACTCGTATCTTAATGTGGGGTCAGAACTATGTATGTGACTGTTGGGTGTATTTATTTATTTATAATCACTCAAACATTACAAGCTGATTATAAACTTCCAATTAAATATGTCACAGGGGTTGTTAATAAGAGGCACGTGCCGTTTCACAATTCACCCCAACGTACCTTCCCATAGAAACATGGGAACTGTATTCGTCCCGTGAGAAACTAAACGGACTTTAGAGCATTTTATACAACAGTTAAATGGACAAAATGTTAATGATACTTCGCTGGCTGGGGTTGTTGGTTAAAATTTTAATTTAAAGATTGTATATTTTTGACTGCCTCGTTGTTTTCGGCACAAGTACGAGCCGTGCGATCTAGAGGTCCTGGGTTCGATTCCCGGGTTGGGCAAAGTGATGTTGGATTTTTTCATTAGGAAAGTCTAGGTAGCAGCATGGAGCCTGGAAATACGAACAACGATAATAGGCTCGTCCCCTATTACGTGGGACGGATACAGACCTGGCGAAATGTGGGTGCAGAAACGCAGCCCTCCCTACCCCTTCGGAGAATACAGGCGTGAGGTTATGTATGTATGTATGATATAAAGACAATAAATTCTACGTATTGCTATTCAATTACGTATAAACCTAAATTGAAATAGTTATTACGCTGTGACACACAGACGGCTTGTTAAGCTGTCATAATAAATCAACAATGGAAAACTATATCTAACATTTTTCATATGGTATTTTACATAATACTTTGGAATGAAAATGTTTATTACAAATTTGCGAATATATAACCGCCTGTGTCATATGTCCTAAGGATAAAAGAAAGTATGACAGAAGTAATTAAAGAATCTACAAATGTCGTTTGTAGATTGAGATTTGTTGTTGTTGATTGAGATTTTTTTTTTTAAACATTTTAGATATAATATACATATAAACATTTTTAAAAACAATGTACCTCAAATTACAACACATAATATGCTATACGCGACCTATGTTACACAATAACATTCTAAAAAATTAAATTCTACAAGAAGGTAATGTTTTACTAAAACAATAAATTTAGGCAAGTAACCCACGGCAACTGTATGCAGTGCGATGTAGAGGTTCCGGGTTCCACTCCTGTTACAGTGGTAACGCCAGCTGTTTTGTGCAGCCAATTCCGATGCTTTATTCTCAGAAAATACTATTCAAAGGGTACCTAAATAAAAATAAATATTTTACCATTTCCTAACAACATACGTACATATAATACTTGTGGTTGTAAGGAAAACGCTTATTTTTTAATGTCACGGTGTGTGTAATCACCGTGGCTATTGCCTGTCTAAGTTGTCGATCACGGTCTGTATACATTCTGTATATGTGCTCACAACTACAATAGAATTCGCCAAACACACTCGACCCACACCTCACATGTGACTCGTATCGCAGACGTACAATCAAATATTTGGAGTGACGAGCGAACCTTATCACCCCTTTTGACCTTTCCCACGTTGAATGTGAGAACTAAATATGTGCCGTGCGAAAGCGACGACCATAAAAAGAACTTCTTTACATTCTATTGGCGGAGTCATAATAGGAGCTGTATTATAAAACTGCAAAAACACGAACATTTTTGGCTATTTCATACAATTAATCTGTTATTGGACGTCCACCCACAAGGTGGACTGATGATATGACAAAAATCCCGGGAAGCCGCTGGATACAGGCTGCTTTCGACAGAGCGTTTTGGAAGTCTGGGGGAGGCCTATGTCCAGCACTGGACGTCTTTCGCATGATGATGATGAAACTATTAACGGCGAAGGAAAACATCGTGAGAAAACCTGCACACCTAAAAAGTTCTTAGGAATTTCTTAGGTGTGTAGTCCCATAACCAGCAGGCCAGCTTGGTGAACTGAGGCCTAAACCCTCTCAGCTGTAGACTGCTAACAAAATGCTACAAGTACTTTATATCAGAGTGTGTCGCAAGGTAATGAAGCGATCATCGCGGAGCAGTCAGACATTATACGAGTACTCATAGCATGCTTAAATATTACTATCTTTATTCATTATTTTACCTTCTCGACATGAGAAGGCATTTGGACATATTTAATCATTAATCATGTCGTATCAGCAAAATAAAACAATAGGGCTATTTTTAAGCGATATAAAAAGACTTTGTATAAGCTACTCATTATAAAAGATTTTTTTGGACCCTATCCCACCACACAACCGCCACTGTAACTCCTGTGCTCCAGGATCAACAGCGGCACGCACAGTATTGACGCCGAGCACTGAAGCTCAGCGAATCTAAGGGAACCTAATTTGTCATGATCCCGCAACGAAGTTAATCAGAAAGACAATATAACAATATAAATTATCATCATTGGAAATCATCATAAAAATGTAATCGCAATTATTTATTTACTTCTTAGTACTCTGTTAGTTTTAATCGTAAACAATCCTTTAAAATATGCAAACAACTTTATTTTCGGACTTAATTTCTACGACAAATTACAAGGCGCGTGTCACCCTAAGTTCCCACGCACCTGAATTCCCTGTTCCCATGAAAACATGGGAACCCAACGCGTCCCGTGTGAGCGGACGACGGTTTTATGACTAAAAGGGATTTAACGATCAGTAACATTTCATGTGGATAAATAAATTAAAATTATAACACGGTAGGTGTGCCAGCATCATTTGCTAAAATGCATTAACAAACTTTAAAAAATATATGTGGTTTTGCAAAACAAAGATTATAACTGTTTCGGGATATTTTAGCATTTACAAACATAAATTGATTTTTAATTTAATGATTTTAATTAACGTATTTATATTAGTTCGAAAAATAGGATATTTAAACAACAATGGAATCTTTGTAAAAGCAGTGATGGCCTCGAGGTTGAGGCGCGCGGTCGAGAATTTCGGCGGTCGCGGGTTCAAACCCCAGGCACACACCTCTGACTTTTCGAAGTTATTTGTGTATTCACAATGAAATATCACTTGCTTCAACGGTGAAGGAAAACATCGTGATGAAACCTAAAAGTTTTTAGGAATTTCTTAGTTGTGTAGTCCGCCAACCCGCAGTAGGCTAGCGTGGTGGACTAAGGCCTAAACCCTCTCAATGGTAGAGAAGGCCCGTGCTCAACAGTGAGACGTATATGGACTGATAATAATGACGATGGAATCTTTGCAGAAATTTCAGCAAGTAAAGGACTTGAAAATTAAAATGATATCGTCGACACTTTAATTATGAAATTTTATACAAAAAAATAATATACCTACTTATTAAAAATACGAATTACAGTAATGGATTAGATAATTAGCTTATACCTTTTATAATGAAATTGCCTTATTTAATCAACATGGCTGTAATTTTGAACGTGTTAAAGGCACGCAGCGCTCCACGCCGTTCCCACTACACCTCGGTGCTCCCCACAATCCCGTGGGAACCTCAAAAACCTCATGTGAAAGATCAACAGATCAACATAAATAAGGGGAATTTGAGCCATTCCAATTCGGTTGTTAATTTTACTACCGATTGTATTATACGAGTAGTAGTTTTTTGTAGATCAATTTAAATAATAATATCCTGATTGTAAGCGATTACACTAATTTAATTGGCACTTACTGTGGAGAGATCCTGGATTCGATTCCTGGGTCAGATTTCATTTCCATAGGAAGTTTTCAATAGCACCACAATGTCTTGTTAAGTGCTCGGTAAAAATTGGTTCGTTAGTTCGGTAGTCTTTTGAAAACGCTGTTATACATTTTTAGCAATCAAAGCAAAGCAAGCAAAAAAAAAAGGTTTTGGTACAGAAAACAATGAGAACAACTTTCTGATTATTATATCATATTTCCGTCATTATTATACGGATTATTATTCCATTTATGCAAATTATTTGTTGGTAATAAATAACAATAAAGAGTTGTCTATCTATATGTCTATCAATCTTGTACAGCCCTACTGAAGAACTTAACAATGTATTCAATTCAAGAAGAAAAGTTCTCCGCCCCAAATCATTCTTAAGTCGTATCTGAATAAAGTAACTACACACATTGAATATATCTTTTATATTTTACTTTCAGAAGCATTTTAGCAGGATATTCGAGACAAGCATCGAGTGACAAGAAGTCTTTCACCACTAGACAGACCAACTAACAACTAGACCCTGAGTTTGGACAACATCGTGATCACTATCAAGTGTGTCGTCACTTCTTCGTGCCCATTCGTTCTTATAATTCACACGTGCCATCCCATTCCCACAGGTTCCCACAAAGGCGTGGGGACCTCGACTCGTGTGAAAAGGAAGCGGATTTCATGTGCACAAAAAAGGCCCAAACTGCACCAACAAAGCGTTTATTGAGAATACCGTGGGACTGGGACAAAAAATATGTTATAACGCTCATTTCCTGCCCTAACTTACATTTAACGATCTGGGCAGTGTTCGCGGGAATTAAAATGTATGCTTCTGACATGTTTTTAATTTGAATAGAACTGGTTATTTTAATTCTGAGAAGGTTGCGTGTAGTTTACGACATCTTGGTTGCTTCGGGGTAATTAAATAAAATGTTACATTACAAACTATGGATTCGAAATGAAAAAATCCAAGCCACTGATCGTAATTATGATTCAGCGGAAATAATCTATATTATTATATCAAATTGAAGAGATCGTTTGATTCGTTGGAACCACTTATTTCAGGAGCTCCTTGTTCGAATTAAAAATAACCTTTTTGTGTTAAATAGTTCATTTATTAAGGGAGTCTAGAGGCTATATATCATTACGCTAATTGTTTGTCTGAGCTGTCAATGTCGCGTACATTTAGTTTGAATAACTTTAAAAAGCATATGCCTGGGGTCTGAACCAGCGACCGCCTACACTTTGTCTCAACCACCCGCCTTGTCGTCAAGGCCATCAGTTCCTATCAACACTATAGTAAAGTAAATTTTATAACCCCAAATATTTTCAACTGCCACTTTCTTCGTATAGCCTCATAGTTTATGCAAATGTGACGATAAAAGAGAACAGTAAAGCGATTATCGAACAAATATAATGAAGTATTAACACGCCAGCACTCGATATTTCCCACTGAGTCAGCTTATTATGATGTTCGGTGTCACGAGACCGGAACCGCTGGCACGCGACCGTTTTGTTTGTGTTGGGCCATTAAGTTTATAAACTGTCTGTGAGACCCAGCTCCGCCCGGGGGCAATTTTGAATTCTAAATATAAAAATATAAGCCTTTGCTCTTTATAAAATTAGTATAAATTCAAACACCCGCACTAGGCCAGCGTGGTGGACGAAGGCCTAAACCCTCTCAGTTGTAGAGAAGGCCCGTGCCCAGCAGTGGGACGTATACGGGCTGATGATGAATGAAGATCACCAGTCCACTTTCGGAACAATAATTATGAATGTGTTTTATATTGGGCGATACTCCGCTCCAGCGCAATTTTATGAAAAACAATGACCTCAACCAAAGGTCCTATCTATCTCCATATTAAAAATCATTCAAATCGGTTAAGTTTTAGGTGTGAAAGTATAACAGACATACAGACAGAGCTTCTTACTCATTTTAATATATGTGTGGATGCATATATACATCCATGCCTGTATCGCGGAAGAATAGGCAAAGATGCACAAGTATCTACACTCACGCTTCACTTTAAACCGCGTAATATGGGAAAGCCTATGACGATTCGGGCAAATTTACTAGCTCTCTGCTGCTCCTGAAATTATCATTTTAGAAATCCCAACAACACTACTTTTTGCACAGCATTTTGATTTTATAGATTATATATATAGATTGATTTTTGTTCCTCAGCCCATCGTATCCAAGGAGGTGTACCTATAACTTTCCAGATTTTCTTATGATAATACTTCAACACTCTTTGCTCCTACCAGAGAATCGCACCCAGACTCGTGATTAACATGCTTGTCATTTTTTTTACAATTTTAACAAATAAAGTAAAAGGCACGAAAAAAAATTACCGCTGCGCGCATAAAACCGCTTTTTAATGGCCCAAGCGGAATCCCAAATATCGTCCCACGGTAAAAAAAAAATCTACATTCACAAGAGAACTTCTAAATCATGGGAACTAGGGTAGATATTCAGAAGAAAAAGGTGACATGATCCGTCTCCTTATTTTGGATTTCACACACACTGACGACGACCCCGATGGGTAGGCAGAGGTGTATAAGTGCAATATCCACAAATATTGGTTTCGGATTTTGGTGTTTGTGATATCGAAAAATCTCCTGTAATTTCTGATATTCACAACACAGGTCTTGTATCTTTGTGTGCTTAAAACAAAGAAGCTCCACCTTTGTAAAACTAATCAACATTTCTCCCAAGCGCGGCCTAAGCAACAACTTCAACTCAATTATGCAATTCATTTTTTCCTGGCTTCGTTACCATAAAATTATAATGTGAAAATTGTTAGGTAAGGGGCACGCGAGAGGTTACTCCATCTTTAAAATTTTGTAAACCAAATTGAAGTAGAAGAAGGGGTAGGCAGAGATGCATTTCTGCACCCACATTTCGCCAGGTATGTATCATACTCATACTCAGCCTATCGCCGTCCACTGCCGTAGGCCTCCCCTAGAATGCGCCAACTATCCCGGTCTTGAGCAGCCCTCATTCATCCGTTACCCAGGACGTCCCACACTACGTCTGCCTAAGCGCCCAGTCCCAGGTTTTCTTCCCGGGTCGAGGAAAGTGTTATTGGTTTATTTCACTATTACACCTTTGCTTAGGTCCTTCAAGGCGATACAGTCGCACGTTAAAAACTAGAAGGTTCTAGAATCGAACCTATACTTCGATCTCATAAGCATCCTGACATTTTTCGCTGCCAAACCGGCTAGGAATTTCGGAGGTGGATTTGTAAGACCAACCCTTTTTATCCCTCCAACGCGGCTGGAATCTACTGGTAATAAAATTCAAGCCGGCGCAAATAAAGTGTTGCTTATACGGCTGCGTGGTACATTACGGGGCCGTAGGTGTACCCTAGGGAAAGGTGGGAAATTTTTACCCAAGTCTTTCCCGAGTTAACGTTTTTATTTCATAACGTCATGATGTTGCTCACCTTGAACTTTGAGATGAGCGCTGTTTCGAAATTGAGAGAAATTCTGTACTTTTTTTTGTAAGGAGACTAGGGTTTTGTAGTTTTTTGCTGGTAGTTACACTAGGAATATAATTAGACATAGATTAGTAATAGGTATAGAATAGGACTTAAAAGCAGTTAGTGAAATGTGGAAGTAGGAATACACATTTTCATATCTCTTCGGAGTTTGAGGCGTAAATACATATATGCCAGTGGCGGTACTTCCATAGAAGCCCAAAAGCCCAGCCTGCCTTGCAAAATTCCTAATCTTTAAGCTTTAAATATTTATTAAACAGAAGCAATTCGACATATAAATGAGAATATCCTGACCCCACAATAAACAATCTCAGCTCCCTAGGACTATAGAAAGTGCCCTGAATATTTTTATTATCATTGATTTTTTTTTGGATTGCAATAAAATCTTAAGTATAAAAGCTATGCAAATGAAATTTTGTGTGCTTAACAAGTCTACTTTAGACATCATAATATGCCGAGAACTTTTATCTGGTTAACCAAACCCTAGTACGTCATTCAAGTACGTCAAAGGCACCCAATATTTTCAACATTGCAGTCCATATACATACTAAATACTAATAAATGACGAATCACATCCATCGGTCTCTCGAGTTTATTTCCGGAAAAATAAATAGATAACACACCAATAAATGGTTATCTCTCCCACAAAAAATAAAACTTCAATCCAGTTTAAAATATTCCCATAGAAATTTGGTTCACATGGGAAATAGTATGGGAACGACCTTGCGCGCTGACCTCACGGCGTTGCGGTCGGCTATGGGGCAAAAAAAGGTCACTCACCCCATGATTTCACACGCGAGAGCTTTTCTTATGCATTTTTTGACGTTATTAAAGGCTACGTTTTTAGAACACGATCGTAATATGCTTATGCATTATTAAGTGTAATTTTGTTGTATAAAAAGCTAATAGAAGAAGTGTAATGTAATTCTGAATATAATTGTTCGAAATAAAATACAGTAAAAGTATTATGTCGATCTCGTTATGCCCATCGCGGCTTGCGATCCGGTGACCTGGTTTCGATTCTCGGGTCGGACAATTATTATTTTATTCCATTAGAAAATAATTAGAAGCATTGAGTCTGTAATCGAAAATAGTTTCTATTGCATAGACCTTAAAACACAGCAAGCGAATGCTACACTCAGACATACGGCTCTGCTGAGGTCAAGGTCATAGACATGAGTATACTTAACTTATTTCTTATCAATACGTCTTACAATACATTTCCTGTCAAATAAGTGCAAAAAATATTACTAGATGACCTTAAAACGATGCAAAAAAATACAAACACCGTTATCAGCAACTTGATCTCTTTTAGGATTCTTCACTTACTAAATTAATTTAATAAATATACAGACTAAAAATCTGGTCCATTCCATAAATTAAAAGTAGCATCTGACATAAAAATAATAGAACAAAACTTCATGAAGCACTAAGATACCCACAATAGTGTTCTAATTAAAAAAATGTCGAATGTTAAATAACTTGATTAACCGTTATTTTTAAAAACGATTAGTGAATAAATTTTATTAATTTACATTTATTTTTAAATTAATAATAGGAAGTTAATAATAAGTTTTTTGTTATTTCTGAAAAATGTTTCATTTTAAATTACAACACTATTAATATGAGTGCGACAATCAGTGCTAATCACCTAAAAGTTCTTAGGAATTTCTTAGGTGTGAGTCCGCTAACCCGCACTAGGCCAGCGCGGTGGACTAGAGCCTAAACGTTCTCAGTTGTAGAGGAGGCCCGTGCCCAGCAGTGGAACGTATATGGGGTAATGTTGAATCAGTGCTTAAATAAATATGTACGTTTCTCGTTACTCTTAGGGTAGGTTTTCCTGCATTTTATTGCTGCTCAGCCCCTATTGATCGTCGCTTAATGTTATATAGCCGATAGCCTTCCTCGATAAATGGACTGTTCAACACAAAATGTATGTGACTGTTGGGTGTATTTATTTATTTATTATTAAAAAAAGTTTTTCAAATCAGACAAGTAGTTCCTAAGATAATCGCGTTCAACAAACAAACTCTTCAGCTTTATAATATTTGTATAGGTACGTTTAACCACGGAACCCTTGGGTGATTGCGGCATCACTCACATTCTGTGTGGGGCTGACACGGATTCCCACAAAAATATAATTTCACATGGGAATCACACGGTGTGGGAACGCTTCGCAGGCCGACGCGTGCCGACGGTTAAGCGGTTAGTGGCTTTCGGGGCCGCATTCAGAGGGGAATCAATTTGGCCACACCTTTCGCTATGGATATCGTATTTCCTTATTGTTGGACTGCCTCGTGGTCTCTTATAGTGTGTGCCATGCGAATTAGAGGTCTCAAATGTGATTCAGCGTCGAGTAGCGTTTTAGAATTCTACACTTAGTCAATTCTAAATATCAGCTTGGAGTCAAGAAATGTATCTGACACAATACTCGTCCAACGAATTATAACATACGTGGTTGTAATAAATGTACCTTTGCTTATCCTTTCAGTGACATAAGCGTACTTGTAGCATAATTTGTATGAATTAGGTGCACAATGGCTTCGAGAATTAGAGGCACTTGGACACCATTACTCGAGAATTAAATCGGGACCTCTTGATCGCACGGCAAACCTGTACAGCACGACCAAGGTCGACCGCGACGAAGAAGTATCATATATTATTTGAAAACTAAATCAGACGCAGCTCCCCCGTTTTCTCCGGCACATATTAACACAACAGCATATACAAAATAACAAGTAGTAATGACCTCGAGGTTTAGGCGCGCGGTCGAGAATCTCGGCGGTCGCGGGTTCAAACCCCAGGCACACACCACTGACTTTTCGAAGTTATGTGTGTATTCACAATGAATTATCACTTATTTTAACGGTGAAGGAAAACATCGTGATGAAACGTGCACACCTAAAAAGTTCTTAGCAAGGCCAGCGTGGTGGACTAAGGCCTAAACCCTCTCAGTTGTAGAGGAGGCTCGTGCCCAGCAGTGGGACGTATATGGGCTGATGATGATGTACAATAACACAACTCCTCTACATATAAACAAGGCAGAAAAAATAACCTTAATCCGAATCTGTCCACTACAACCTGCAAAAATGTACCGCAGTTATTGCTTTATGGCCTTAGTCTACCACTTTTATTCCTCACTTCATTTTAAATATAATGAGTGTGTTATTTAATACGTTGTGTTATTTCTATTACGTAGCACGAAATCACAATTCTGACAGCCTCTCGGCGCAGTTGGCTACACCAGCTTGCGAAACGGGAGGCCGCGGGTTCCATCCCGGCACCGAAATAAATGTTTGTGTAATCAACAATTTGTTTCGGGTCTGAGTGTATGTGAGACCGAAGAGTCTCCCGTAGTTTCTGATACCCACGACACAAGACTTAAATCTTAGTGTGGGGTCAGAACTATGTATATGACTGTTGGGTATATTTATTTATGTATTTATTTAACTTTTCTTATTGCAATTTAATAAACAAACTATAGAATGGTAATCGTGCAACGATCATTTCTAATTGTTCGAATTATGTCGGCATGTCCGCGAAAATGCTCAAAAATAGCTAAAGACTCGCCCCCTATTACGTGGGACTAAAATACAATTTAGAAAATGTGGAGAACGAAATGCACCTTTGCTTGCCCTTTATGGGCCACTTCAGGGTCTTTGTATTATTATATTATTTCTAATATGTACCTAATTAATGCAATTACGTATGTAGTAATAGATAATATAAAAGACTCCAAAGGACCCCAAAATTCCATTAAACAGAGTAATTTAATATAAATTGGTGATGGCACGAGGTAAATAACTCCAACCGTATGATTATCCCAGGGGTCGAAACAGGTTCACACGTTTTGAAACACTGTAGCCATGCGTTTTGTGAATATTTAGGACATTCCTAACAATAAATTGAGCAGTAATTTTGATATATAAGTAAACTATAATTATCAAAAGTTTTCATATTTAAATCAGTTGTCGTTGATTTGTTGTATATAATTTAATTTAGATTTTTTTTAATAATACTAATTGTTATGATCTCTCATTTGTTGAGGCTATCAAAAACTTAACATAACTTTGTCTAAATTAATATTTTTATAAATAGACATGATAGTGATAAATTAATTAAACATAATTCATAAATCTGGATATGTGCCCGAAAAACCACCTATAC
The DNA here is from genome assembly GCA_907164795.1 of Hemaris fuciformis. Lineage (NCBI taxonomy): Eukaryota > Metazoa > Arthropoda > Insecta > Lepidoptera > Sphingidae > Hemaris > Hemaris fuciformis. The sequence continues at coordinate 3,726,917 of OU015452.1, forward strand.
CTATACCTTCAGGGAATACAGGTGTGAGGTTATGTATGTATTTTGTGAAACCCAAAAATATCCTACAAGACGTGGAGTCTTATCCACCCCACAATAAGGTCACCGAGAACGACCGCTGGCTGGATGCGATCCGCGCCACTTCAATTCAATATCGGCGCGCGAAATATATTATTTTCTTACTTAAATTCTTCACAATCTACATGTTGAAAGCTTTTTGACTGATAGCCCCGTGGCGCAGATGGCTAGACACCAGCTTGCGAAACGAGAGGCCGCGGGTTCGATCCCCGCACCGAGACAAATGTTTGTGTGATCCACAAGTAATGGTTTCGCGTCTGGGTGTTTGTGAGACCGAAAAGTCTCTCGTAGTCTCTGATACCCACGACACAGGACTTGTATCCTAGTGTGGGGTCAGAACTATGTATGTGGGTGTATTTATTATTTATTTATTTATTTGTTTTAATATATAAATAGCTAGCGGTTGCCCGCATTTTTGTATGCGAAACTGGACATTTCAAAAGGAATAATTTTAAAACACAATGTATCTCACTTTTAGTGCGATTGCCAAGTCAAACTATTTTATTTAAAACATAAAAGATTATTAATATTGATATGATCACTATAAGATGTTGTCTGGTAAGCTTAGTGCATAATAACTGAGACAGAAGGTCCCTTAAACGGGGACTGAATAAATTCATCGTCTTACATGGATCTCACAACTTTTTACGGTAGAAGAACTGAGTTGCGAGACTTGGTTGTTTTTTAAAGTTTTTTTTTTATATTATTATAGATCAACTAAGTATATAACTATAACTCTTTTATCCTATATTAATTTCCAACAAATGTTTACAGGATTTTAGAAACCTTGTTGTCGAACCTATTACCGTCTATAAAAAATATTCTTTGACTCCGCGCTGTTTCTGAGAATTCACTGCCGAAAAATCCATACCATTGCCCAACACAAGAATCTAACCCTCAAAAGTTAGTAAGTAGTGGCGTGAACATATAAACCTACTGTAGAAATTGCAAACCGAAATATCAGGTCCGAATACTTTTAGAACTCACTTTTTGTGGTGTTATTTAAAATTACTAAAATCAATTTAAAAAAAGATAATACTAAAAAAATATTTAATTATTAATAGTAAAGAAAGGAAAGGATAGATTCCCACGGGTCGTCGTGGGATTCCCACGGGTCGACTATGTGGGAGAGTGACCTTCACCTTTCACGCGCCTCACCACGCCACACACGGGGGGAAACTAACAAACACACCCATTTATTGTACTAAGAACATTTTTTTACTTCCGTATAAGCCGCACAACATGTGTCTGGCGTTCGGTCTTGAGGACCTAGAATTCGATCCATTGGTTCCTGAGATAAGCGCATTCAAACAAACAAACTCTTCAGCTATATAATAATAATTATATTTTACAATGTTAAACAACCTTTAACAAAGAATTATCATATACTTTAACGGTAAAGTTAGTAAAGTAAGTAGAATGCCTTAGGCATTAAGGCCACCTATACAAAATGTATAAAGTGTAAATAAATAAATAAATAAAGGAAAACATCGTGACGAAACCGGCACACCTAAAAAATCTTATGAATTTTTAGGTGTGTAGTCCGCCAACCCGCACTATGCCAGCTAGGTTGACTAAGGCCTAAGCTCTCTCAGTTGTAGAGGAAGCCCGTGCCCAGCAGTGGGAAGTATATGAGTTTATAATGAAACAACCTTTTAGTCATAAATATAAAGAAGCAAAACATAACATTAAAAATTCTCATGGGACTATCTCGCACAATTTTGCTGGAAATTGAGCATTGCCATTCGTTAAAATCTTCAAAAAAGAGCAATGTACATCGTAACATGCAAAAGCACCCCGTGTGCATTTTTCTCACGCGCTCAAAATGCCACGGTCACGTAACGTGGCGAGGACGCCCCTTGGACCCGAAAAAATATAACGCAAAATTGCAAATACAAGAAAAATTCAACCGTACATTCAACCAGTAAGGTTTTCTATCGCTCGCGTGGGGTATAAAACTACCTAGACAGAAATTCGAACAGAAATTCCCACGACCGCAGGCATCGCCATGCTATATATTGCGAGGATCCCTATCGCGGTTCCATTTCGACTTTTGATGTCGAACTATGTAGATCTGTTTACTTTGATACATACACTACCGACAAAAAGTTTGGAAGCACTTAGAATTCTTGTAAAAACAAATAGCAAATTGATAATATAAAAAAATATCGATGTTGTAATAAAATATAATATTATTTTAGTAATAAGAATATGGTTTTGTTTAATAGTTTAATTGTTGTTTTAATTAAGTACCTAATCACTCTTAATTAAATAATACTATATCTTATATTATTTCTAAATTAATTGAGAGTATTAAAAGTGCTTCCAAACTTTTTGTCGGTAGTGTATCTCTCATCTACGGAAATCAATGTGTATTTATGAGTATTTAAACTGTGAAGGAAACCATCTTGAATTGACATACCGAACTCCTGTACAATGTAATTAAGTAGAATAATTTAGGTATGTAAAACCGTAGACGGATTGAGGCGTAATCCCACTAAAAAGTAAAGAAGCTTGCCCAGCAGTGGGACTTATTAAAGTTTATTATTAAATAATAAAATATAAAGGTAAGATAACTCATATTTTGGATTACTTGTTTTCCCTTAGAAATCATTGGATATAGTTTTGATAATGTGAGACGAAGTCGTGATGGCCTCGAGGTTAAGGCACGCGGTCGACAATCTCGACTGTCGCGGGTACAAACCTCAGGCACACACCTCTGACTTTTCAAAGTTATGTGTGTATTCACAGAGAATAATCACGTACTTTAACGGTGAAGGAAAACATCGTGATGAAACCTGCACACCTAAAAGTTCTTAGGAATTTCCAAAGTGTGTAGTCCGTCAAAGTCGTGATGGCCTCGAGGTTTGGGCACGCGGTCGAGAATCTCGACGGTCGCGGGTTCAAACCCCAGGCACACACCTCTGAATTTTCGAAGTTATGTGTGTATTCACAATGAATTATCACGTACTTTAACGGTGAAGGAAAACATCGCGATGAAACCTGCACACCTAAAAGTTCTTAGAAATTTATTAGGTGTGTAGTCTGCCAACCCGCACTAGGCCAGCGTGGTGGACTAAGGCCTAAACCCTCTCAATGGTAGAGGAGGCCCGTGCCCAGCAGTGGAACGTATATGGGCTGATGATGATGATGATGATGATGTAGTCCGTCAACCCGCACTAGGCCAGCGTGTTGGATTATGGCCTAAAACCCTCTCAGTTGTAGAGGAGGTCCGTGCCCAGCAGTAAGACATATTTGGGCTGATGATGATGAAGTATGTAGTTATACATAGCATTTACAGAGAATACTACGAATCGGAGGTGAGTAAAACATTATCTCGAATAAAGATTATAAAATTTTGAATAAGATTTATGAGTTATATAAACAGGTACCCAAGCTACGGGCTTGCCTATATTGGGACCTGTTGATACTCAAAAATGTAGGTATATGTTTTTACGAAATAAATTTCAATTTCAATTACAATATGAATGAACACTTCATTATCAGCCCAGATACCTCCCACTGCTGGACACGGGCCTCCTCTACAACTGATACGAGTTGGGCCTGAGCCTATCACGCTGACCTAACGGGGGTTTGCGGACCGCACAGCTAAGAACGTCCTACGATTATTTTTTTGATGCACAGGTTTCCTAACGATGTTTATACTATATAATACACACATAACTTCGAAAAGTCAGAGGTGTGTGACTGGGGTTTCAACGCGCGACCGCCGAGCTATGATTCGACTGCGCGCCGAAACCTCGAGGCCATCACGACTTCATGAAGAATGAACAGTTAAACTTACTTAATTCCTTGTGACGACTTCTTACTTATGCAGGTTTACTAACTACTTTTTTCTTTGCCGTTTAAATGTGTCATAATAATTAAGAATACAAAATTTTCTAAAAGTCATAGATGCCTTGGATTTGAACGCACAAGGAGGTGTCTCTACATACCACGCGTCTAATCGTTTGATGGTAGTATATATAATGTCGATAAACATGTAGCAATTGTTGGGTGTATTTAATTAGAAGAACGTAACCATCGCAATAAATGTAAAACTTTAAGGTAAGTACGATGTTTTTCATCATAAATAAACAGTTAATACATACAAATTATAAATATGCTTTGACTTTACTGACTCGTCTTAGTAGCAGCACGGAGTCTGGAATTGTGCCCGAAAACGGCAATAGGCTCGCCCCCTATTACTTTGGACATGTAGGAGTAGAAATGCACCACTGCCATACCCCGAGGAATACAGGCATGAGGTTATATATGTATGTATATATATGCAGCAAAGTTCTTGTTCCCTCATATGAACTATTCATTCATAGGGTTTCACTCGCAAAAACTTAATCATTTCTTTGAGTGCAAGTAAATTACACAGTCAATTTACGTGTTTTCCAATAAAACACAAAAGAGTACAATAATAATAAAAACTTCACCCGAAAAATATGAATTATTGCACGTCTTGTAACTTCCGTCGCGGGAGCTTCCCGAACTTCTGAGCTTAATCCTGATACCGGATACCCTCCATCTTACCAAAGCTTACAATAACAGTATTATTTAAGATTATTACGTTACTTATTTACTTTTGTAATAAATTTAAAATGATTCGAATCTAACGTGTAATTGGGTTCTCCGTGACGACCTCGGGGTTTACATACATACATAATCTCAGCGGTCGCGGGTTCAAGCCCCGGGCACACATGTCTAACTCTTAGAAGTTATGTGTGACGAACGAAAATTGTGAAAAACCTACACACCTAAAAAGTCTCAGGAATTTCTTAGGCGTAGTCCGCCAACCCACACTACGCCAGCGTGGTGTACTTACGCCTAACCCTTCACATCTGTAGAGGAGGCCCGTGCCATATAGAATGAGCATCAGCTCATTCTAATTCAACCATGATCACACGATTCATAGACAGATAATAAATCAAAGATACACTATAAAAAGAAATACATATTTACATCTACCAGCAAGCTCGTAAAGTACGAATAGCAAACCGTTATTGAATTTTAAAACGCTTTTTCCAACATTTTATCTCCTACAATAAAGTTCTAAGTGTATTATGAAAATTTCATTCCGACGGCCCGCTGCAATAACTCGCTGGCTGTTATGAATAAAAAACCCAATACTTTCATTACTAGAGGCAATATTTTCTCTTCAATCACCACTGAGCGAAAACTCGGGGCATCGGCGAGTTCTTTGCAAACAGCGATGCGACAGAATACAGTTTGCTTTGCCGTGAACGAACCGTACGCTCGGAGGAATATTCAGCCGTAATTATTATGTAGTGGATATCACGTGAGGAGGTAAAATAAAGCTCGCTGCTGTCAAATATTTAATATTTCGTATAGAGTAGCAACACAATACGGTGCTGCCCAAATACGGCAATTTACGCTTCTATCTTTTAACGCTAATGAATTCGTAATCACCGTAGCTATTACCTGCCTTAGTTTCCGATCACGGTCTGAATACACCCTGTATAGTAAGAAATGTATTAACCGGCACTAGACCAGCGTGGTGGACAAAGGTCTCACCCCTCTCAGTTATAGAGGAGGCCTGTGCCCAACAGTGGGACGTATGGGTTGAAGAAATAACACTGTTATGCCTTAATTTTATATTGTGTTCAATATCGTTTGCATATTTGTTTCCCACATTTACCTTTTAGCTTTAACAATGTAACATAACTTTAACAAAAAATCTTTATTACATTAAGCATAACGTAATAATGATGTTGATTATTAGTACTTCAGTTTTCTAATATTCCAAATCTGTGATTGAAACTAAATACCAATAAAAAAACGTACTCCTCAAATCGCAACTTTTTAATTCACGATTGTTATAAATGGGAATACATTTAATTTGAGCAAGAATTTATTCATTATACATTTCGGCACGAGAGCACACTCACCGGCCCTGATCAGTCGGGATCGCTTAATTTAAAAACCATTTCACCTCCTTCGGGATCTAAATCTCCGATGTCTGCGGGGGTCCATAAATTAAAGTATCTAGGGCCTCTCAAAAAAAGTCAATTTCGCCCGACATTCAGTCGCAATGATTAAAGTTGACACAGGATTGGTAGCTCCCAATCATTTGCAGTTAAAATACTTACAGGTCATAAGTACTTACGCCATAATTGGTTTTAACTGTGATATCAATCAGATCATCAGTTTACAGTAGGACTTATACAATCATATTAGGTTTTGTAAATTATTCTCATAGTTTTTTTTTTTCAAACACTTTCGCATGTTATTCTTCTACGTCGCAACGTCTTGACTTTTAGATATTTGGGAATCGCGAAGCCTTTTCACCTATAACTACACACATCTATGCCTCGAAGCATTGGCGTCGTGACTCTCTTCACCTCATCACTAAACACAACTATGACTCGACGCATTGATGTCGAGACACGCTCTTCACCTCATCGTCGCTAAACACAATTATGACTCGACACATTGAGTTCGAGACGCTCTTCATCTCATCACTAAACACAACTATGATTCGACGCATTGACGTCGAGACGCCACGACGAATGAAGATAGATTCCTATCTATATCCTCCTTGGTAAAGGACACAGGGTACTCTTTATCCCGGGAAATTAAGTGTTCAAGTGGGATTTGGACGAAAGTCAAAATTGTGCCCGGGCCGAGCTCCACAGCTAGTAATATTATAGCTGTTGCTCGCATTTCGCATATAAAAGGCAAAATTATCAGGTGCTCCTGATATTTTCTAATAGCAACAAAATGTCAATCTAATAAATTGCTCTAAGTATTTACACAGGCGTAAAAGCACACAAGTTCAAGGCAATTCGTATCGATTTGCAAAATAACTACAGTTATTAATTACCTAGTATATAATAAAATAATTTATTCACTTAATTTATTAATAAATTATATCTCACAATACCAATTTATTAACCGTTCATGAGCAGTGGATAGGTACTCGTATTGTAAGTGTTGTTATATTAAATTACCATGTTATAGCGCTCGGTTCAAAATTGTTTTAAGAAAATCTCACATAAAGACCAAATAAACAACATATTTACAAATTCAATACACTGAAAATACACAGAAATATCTTTAAAGTTATAGTCAAAGCTAGAACAAAGCTGATTACAAAACATTATTCAATATCTAGGAATATCCTCTCCAAAGGAAAAGTAACTTCTGTTGCGAAGTAAAACAGTATTATTCAAATCGGATGGAAGAAAATGTGTAATAAAGATGTAAAATGTAAGAATCTTTCTTTGTAGCTAACTAAATAGCTGTTAGGACTGCGAGTGGATCGACTACGAATGAGCAAGAAATATAATATCTATTTTTAAAGCGTAAATGTTAATACTATCAATACATCATCATCATAACCTCACGCCTGTATTTCCCGAAGAGATGGGTAGAAATGCATTTTGCACCCTCATTTCGCCAAGTATATCAGTCTCACGTAATAGGGGGCGATCCTATTGCCGATTTTTCGGGTACATTTCCAGACTCCGTGCTGCTACTAAGAATTTCCTAATTGAAATACCTAATAACGTTCGCCCGACCCGAGAATCAAACGCGAGACCACTAGATCGCAGTGCCGCGATAACACGAGGCAGTCACACCAATACAGTATGTCTTTAGACATAAAAACATATCAATAAAAGGTAAGTTTGTTAAATATTTTATCTATAATTGTACATAAATTTGTGTGTACAATGTACATGTATTAATATTTTTTATTATGTTCTTCCTAACTTTAAAAAGCAAAAAATGTTTAAACTGAAGTAATTGCTATATAAAAATGTGTAGGCGCACTTAAATGCTTTGTGATGAATAAATAGCATACTTTTTTTCATGGCATTTTTATGAACTAGACTAGACTAACTTCTACTTTACCTAAATTCAACTAAATTAAAGACAATTTCATAGTCCTTATTGTGATCCCAGGACTTAAAATTAAACCGTTGAATTTATTTAACCGAAAAAAATAAAATAAAATATAAAAAAATTGTATTTTATAAAAATTATAAATTCAAGAATAATATCTACTCTAGCTGACCATAAAAATGCGCATAGGATTTAAAAAAGAAAGCAAAATACAGGTCCCACCGAGATTTGAACTCGGATCGTTGGATTCAGAGTCCAAAGTGCTAACCATTACACCATGGGACCGCTGCATGAGCAGTCGAAATACTGCAAACTTTGCTTCTTATTTCGTACTACGCATGATCAGAATACAGTTATCTCTTTCACACATATAGCAGCATTTCTTTTCTCCTTAGCATTGCGCTCTCTAAACCACGAATAGTACACATTGGACATTCAAAAACAATATTGTGTTGCATAAAAATAAATCTAAGAGTCCACTTCGGAAAATGTAATTTTATACATAGAACATAATGTTTTTTGCTTTCATTTAGCTTTTTTTATACACGATGTGATAATAAGAGAGCTTTTAATATGAGGATTTTTTCATTAAAATGCATTTTTTTTTAAAGAATCTTTAATATTGTTCACATATGCTTTTATATTATTGTTTGCACTTTTACTTTATCCCGAATCTGGATGATGTTGAATATTTAAAAGAAGTGGTTTAGGCCCGCGGTCGAGAATCTACGCGTACGCTGGTTTAAACTCCAGGCACACACCTGTGACTTTTCGAAGTTATTATTTACATTAAATCATCACTTACTTTAATGATGAATGAAAACATCGTGAGGAAACCCGCAACCCGTCAACCCGCACTAGGCCAGTGTGATGGACTAAGGCGTAAACCCTCTCAGTTGTAGAGACCCCTGCCCAGCAGGTATGATGATAAATAATTTATTTGATTTATTTATGCATTAGTCGTATATACAAAGATTATATTAGTGTATTATTGCCCAGTTTCTGTATGTAATGCCTTACAATACATTTACAATAATTAGAGCATTGTATTTTCAATTTTCATTTTTTCCTCCAAACAAACATATAAAAAATATTATCAACATTTTTCATCATTGAATTCCCCACATATGTAAGCTATAAATTTATGATCTTACAGCAGTAATAACTCGGTAAATCCTGAAATGTAGATACTTATTTATTTATATAAATATGAACTATAATTTTTAGACGGCATAATTACCAAACGTTATTGTCCGTATAAAATAACATTTTGAACAAGATGCCGTACATTTTACAATGACATTATATCATATGGTGTAGGGAAAGGTTTGCGTCCCTTGGCTTTCGACCCCTGCACTGGAAAATTTGTACGGCGTTCATGGGTAAAGTATCTGTATATGTATACAAAAAGAATTACACAAATGCCGTACAGTAATAAATGACCTATATTGCTTCTAAAATTACCGGCGAATTAAAAATTTGCACTAACTTCCGGTACCACCACTTTAGTACGGCACTAGGTTTTTCGACATTTATTTTTAATTATCTATAAGTTATAATAAAAGCCGTACATTAATAAGTAGTCGTAATTCCTCCCCTGTAGCAGAGAAATTCCATTTACTCTCGTACTCACCTGTACCGCTCAGAAATGACGGCATAGCGCTCAGAGTTATTTTATGATATAGTAACAGCCTTCTAAGCGTAATTCACGGTGGTTCATTTCACAGGTAAATTTTTACCATGGGCTTGTGGTCTATTAGTGTGCCTCAAAGTCGTAACAAACTCAGTTTTAATAGGTACACAGACGATTAAAACTCAGCTGAACCGCAAATTGATTGCAACCGATTGCCATTAATTCTAACAATTAACGCGCCAACACCGCACACCGATACGAACTTTATTTACCACAACATGAAATTCAAAAGGATTAAGAGTTTTTTTTATTTTATTATTCAATAAAAAATGTGGGACTTTTATATGACACCATACATGTCAGTCCCATTTTACCTTATACTATAATCTATGACTATAATAATAAAAATAATAATCATCAGCCCATATACGTCCCACTGCTGGGCACGGGCCTCCTCTATCATTGAGAGGGTTTAGGCCTTAGTCCACCACGCTGGCCTAGTGCGGGTTGGCAGACTACACACCTAATAAATTTCTAAGAACTTTTAGGTGTGCAGGTTTCATCACGATGTTTTCCTTCACCGTTAAAGTACGTGATAATTCATTGTGAATACACACATAACTTCGAAAAGTCAGAGGTGTGTGCCTGGGGTTTGAACCCGCGACCGTCGAGATTCTCGACCGCGTGCCCAAACCTTGAGGCCATCACGACTATCTATGACTAAACTATTTTAACTAAACTAAACATTCAATTTGTTTAGTTTTAAATTTGCCATTAAATCCTTCGTAGCGTCTTTGAACCGACCACATTCCATCAAAAAGTGCATGACATCTTCAGGCTCACCACATACTTCACAATTGGGATAAGGAGTTTTAATCAACAGGTAAATTTAATTACACTGACCGAACCTGGAACTGAACAAACTCAACTTTACGCCGCGGTAATTACAATTATGGAGAAACAACCCCAAAGTTACAAACCCACCTTGGCTGACACCGACTCCAAAAATAACAATAATTGTAACTACATTATGTTATCGTAATAATTTGATTGACTTTTAAGTACTCGTAGACTAATATCTTTCATTTCATTTTACTTAGGAGAACCATAAAAAATATTTTGATTATTGTTTGTTATTCATAGGTATGTGTTGAGTTAGATTTAAAGTGGATAGGTAATCTACCTACGTTACGTTCTTGCGTGGTAAACACATAGATCGTACCTACTCGTACATATTGATGAGTAGAGAAAGTAGGTTAATTATTAAGTTATAGACAATACGCAATTTTTTTTTTTACTTTTTAGTGCATATTAATTTGTTTTGGAATAGTTTTTTAATGCCGTTTTTTTTGTTATCTTTTTATTTGCGATTACCATTATCAATTATGTGACTTTGTCTAGGCCCTCAGTACTAACCTTAGTCAACGCTTGATTATGATGCAGAAAAACAAAAAGATTGTTTGCTATAGAAAAAAAAAACGAAAAAAAAATACTCAACATTTAGAAACGCCACAGTAATTCATACCGGTAATAAATTTGCAGAAACTAAATCACGCACTGAGCTCAGTGACCGTAGCTGCAACGCAAATTAATTTTGCAGCTGCTCCTAAAACGAACTGAATATGAAACACTGGCTAAATATCGCAGCCGCTACAAGCACGAACCAAACGTGTTTTATTAATAAACTACATTTTACCCGCGGCTCCGTTCGCGTTGGTAATGCTTGGTAAATCAATTAGTTCATTTTATGCAACAGGAGCTAGCTGTTCCAAATTGTGATCAATGTTCAACACAGTGGCTATACTTCCATAGAAGCCCAAAAGCCCAGCTAGCCTTACAAAATTCCGAATAATAATCTCTAAGCTTTGAATCTTTATTTAAGAAAAGCAATTTGACATATAAATATAAAAATCCTGACCCCACAATAAACAATTGCAAACGAGACATTACACAATTAACGTGTTACGTTTTTGGGCTTCTATGGAAGTACCGCCGCTGGTTCAACAGTGGGTTTTCATTTAGCATTCAGGTTTTTATTTATTTTCTTTGTTCCGCTTTCACACCTACAATGCAGTACCGATTTTGTACATAGATAGACGAGACTTTTGGTTTGTATGGTAATTTCACCCTAGAAGAATGAATTACTAAAGGATTGCATCATAATATTAAAAGAGAAAACGTTAGTGATCAACAAAGGAATAGTATATTTACACGATACTTTTCACGGCATTCAAAGCGAGAACAAAAGAATGCAGCAACGTGCCTTAATTTATGGACAATATTAAATTAAAATGGACGCTTGACAGATTTTTCATGCGGCGGAGGAAAGCGGGCGGTTTGTTTACAAAATTATACTTTGAAATTTTCCGAAGTGATGGCACGCGGCAACATACAAATTTAACTCATTTGAATATTCCTTTTTATTTTGCAAATCTGCTTTTTAGCTACCATCTTTATTGTAATATGGTTATTAGGTGTTTACGAGTATAAATGGCTAGATTTTTCCGCTGTCTGAAGTATTTTTTTGTCATCGTATACATTATTAGTGTTATTCAACTTTGTAGGATTATTAAATTTATTATTTAAGACATTAATAGCTCACTTAACGTTGGTCACTAACAGATATTCTATATCTTTAGATCATCATCATAATCAGCCCATATACGTACATCACACTGCTGGGCACGGGCCTCCTCTACCATTGATAAGGTTTACGCCTTAGTCCACTACGCTGGCCTAATACCGGATAGCGGACTTCACACCTAAGAAATTCCTAAGAACTTTTAGGAATGCAGGTTTCATCACGATGTTTCCCTTCACAGTTAAAGTACGTGATAATTCTTTGTGAATACACACATAACTTCGAAAAGTCAGAGGTGACTGCCTGGGGTTTGAACCCACGACCGTCGAGATTCTCGACGGCGTGCCTAAACCTCGAGGCCATCACGACTTATAATATTTCTAGACGATTTAAAATTATCAATATCTTAATTACAGCGTTTAAATAATATTTCCAGTCAAACTTACCTTCAACTCACAATACTTCAAGATCACGAAGTAAATTGTATATATACTCTTGAAATCGCTACAATAGATTGGCAAACAATATCCCCGCATTAGTACCAACAGCTGAACAAACACTACATATTTGTATTAGTTTTCAAATAATATTTGCTTACACTAAATACATAGTATTCATACTGATGTTAATTGCAAGTTTAGCTTTAACTTTTCGTCTTCTCTTCAAAACAATGAACACACAATTACACAGGTTTAGTATTTTAATGGTGAGATGATGGACTGTCTTTGGTCTGATACAGGTATGTGCTGTGCGATCTAGAGATTTCAGGTTTGATTCCATTAGGAAATTCTCAGTAGTAGCACGGAGTCTGAAAGTGTCAGGACGTGTACGAGTCGTTACTCGTTCAAGTTGAGAGTTCAAAAGTTGCTGTCAACCAGAATAGCAGATTCTTCACATTGATGTGTATGTGTGTATATATATACATATATATATATATATATATATGTATTATACTGGTATTATATAAGTATGTATATATAGCTTTTTAATTATGGATATTTATGTTTTGTATATTGTATTTATATTATATTCACTCATCATAATATACTATATTTATTTACGTACCTACGCCTTCCATCTCTGCACCACCTAAGGTTCGACTGTTAGAGAATGCCTCAGGCATTAAGTCCACCTTTACATGTAATGTATGAAGGGTAAATAAATATGTATGAGATGATGTACATATGTATAAATCCCACAATAGCAATTTACATTAATAAAGCCAGCATAATAATCGCGACGAGAACTTCAGAAACAAGTTTATCCGAATACCGAAATCCCACGCTCGTTTCTTACTACGGTACTCTAAAGTCGAAGTGAAGAAAAATTTAACAAGTGCTGAATTATTTCTTATTTACCAAGTTATTAATTTAAACGTGCTGTTAAAATTTCAAGCATATTCTTGCCATTATTCTCATTGTTCGTGTAATGAACGGACATTGTCTGATGTTGAATTATTATCAGAAAAATACTGGTGGCTAGCCCGTTGCGCATATAGTTTGATAATGCAAGTTCCTCAAATACCTAATAAAATATACTGGTTCGGGGATTTTAATTGTAGGTATTTGGCCTAGAAAATAGTAGTTTTTGATACTGTCAAATAAACATATATTTTTAAATATATTTGTGAGAACAAAATGAAAATAGCTTATTGAATCAGTGAAATGTTAACATCTAGTTTCAGTCATCTTCCTATTTTTACCATCCGGTTCGCGAAGTAGATTTTATTACGGAAGAACGGTCATTGCTTTTACTGCTCTTATCACAATACTTTACTAAAACTACACTACAGTATATTTCATTTTCATCTGATTTAGATCAGGTCAAAAATTGTGGATCCCACAATTATTTGCCTCGGTGCGGGGACCGATGATAAAATGAATTATCGCGTACTTTAACGGTGAAGGATAACATCGTGAGGAAACCTGCCCACCTAAAAGTTCTTAGAAATTTCTTAGGTGTGTAGTCCGCCGACCCGCATTAGGCCAGCGTTGTAGACTAAGCCCTGAACCCTTTCAGTTGCAGAGGATACTCTCATTTGCATAATGGGGATCGAACTCGCCGCCTTAAACACAACACGATATCTTATTAAACTGGTCCATAGGCCTTACATTAATTCTTGTTACAACCAGTAACTATCTCTTCAAATTCCTCGCTTGAATCCATTCACGACTACATGTTGGCGGCTTTGTGGGTCTATAGATAAAGGGTAAAAGTAGAGATGGGGATTATTAGTTCTCCGTCAGTCTACCGGGCTGAATGATATGTAACCATAAAGCTTACGTCTTTTCATAAAGCTTACGTCTTTTCATAAAGCTTAGCGCCTATGTACTGTAGATCCGTCCCGAGTGGATTCAGTCATGCAATATCTAACCTATTTCGACCAATCCCAATATCGAGAAAACGGTGAAAATCTATGACGATATTTGGAGCATATTCAATTCAATCAATGATGACGAAATGCTATCAATTAATTCATTCATTTATTTATCATCAGCCCGTAGACGTCCTACTGCTGGTACTAGTACTCCTCTAGATTTGAGAGGATTTAGGTCTTAGTCCACCACGCTGGCCTAGTACGGGCTGGCAGACTATACACCTAAGAAATTTCTAAGAAGCAAGGGTGTGCAAGTTTGTTTAAGATGATTTCACTGTTAAAGTATGATAAAATTGAATTATCAAATCATTGTCAATACAAACATTACTTCGAAAACTCGGCTGTGTATATCTGGGACTTGTGAAGACTTGTCAAGGCCATCTTGACTTTCGAATTATTCATCGGGCCGGGCCGCCCGCGTGGCAGACGAGCATTCTACCACTGAACCACCGATGCTTGTTGTAGTGTACACGTAATATTAATAATTAATTGTAAGGTAAACGTGAAAATAAATCATAATATAAGCGCTGTTCCCCACTCAAACCGGTTCACTACTACCTGTGATATCGGACCGAGTGGACGTGTCAGACGCTATTGAAACCAAGCTTAAGTAGTTTTATTTATACAAACCAAACCTAAAACATCTGGACATAACACTTGTTATGACGTGTCCAAAATTGCCTCACATAGTGCGGCGTCGAATATTTCCTTTCACAATACTATACATATATCTATTTTATACTCACCTTTGCAAGGGTAGTTACCGACGGCAATGTATTAAAAGACGTGCAAGAGGCAAAAGAAGTATGACAGCATCGTTTGGCATTCAAAAGTCTCTACTTACCGTTGTGAGAAACGGGCGTGAGTGCATATGTATGTCTCCATATTAAGTTAATTCTATATAACTAAGCAGTGATGGCCTCGAAGTTTAGGTGCGCGTTCGAGAATTTCGGCAGTCGCAGGTTCAAACCCCGGGCACCTCTGACTTTTCGAAGTTATGTGTGTATTCACAATGAATTATCACTTGCATTAACGGTGAAGGAAAACATCGTGATAAAACCTGCACACCTAAAAGTTCTTAGGAATTTCTTAGGTGTGTAGTCCGCCAACCCGCACTAGGCCAGCGTGGTGGACTAAGGCCTAAACCCTCTCAGTTGTAGAGGAGGCCCGTGCCCAGCAGTGGGACATATTTGGGCTGATGACGACGATGACGATATAATAGAGATTTCATCGAATAAAAGTAAGTTTAAAATCTGGCTGCGGGTAGTTACCAAACAACTTAAATGTCGCGATTTCAACTAATTTAAATGGTCCTTCCACATTTTACGATATATGTATGTATATCGTATGAAACAAAAACAGGAAACTCCGCTATTTTAAAACGTTGAATGCAATACGGGGTTTAAATCGTTCTTAACGTTTCTCACTTGCAGTGCGATTAGGAAAAAATCTTTTCTGTGTTGTTGAAAGCGTAACTTCGATTTGTCTCAGTTAAAAATAAATGGATTTGTATTTATGATTTGTAAATAAACCACAGGTCTCCTCGACCTAGAAACACGCTGGTTTTTTTTTCTATAAATTAAAACATGATGGTACTCATTAGGCCACATATCACCAAAGTTATAGTTTGCATACAAGGTCTAAAACGATCCGTACAGCAGCAACGGAAAGTTGATAATTTAATGCCGCAGTGACCACGTTAATACGATACGTGCCTTCGAAGAAGCAATGCAATTATACAATATCTTAAGATTGCAATAGCAACTGAACTAACAATTTAACCCCATTTGCATCCGTATTACCTCCGACAGCTAACTATCTACTTCACCTGAGCTAGAAACATAATTTTACAGCAAAATTCGCCCGTGCACATTCCGACCTCGTCCGCTCATTATACTTCGGTGTGACAGGTTCCCCTAACTTATAACGTAGCCGCAATTCGACAGAAATTCTCCACTATTGTACCAACTTCAAGACCCGAAAACTTTGGAAATTAAATCTATTGTTTGAATTTTCTGTTATTGCAGTTTTATTACGATTTGGCTTTTGGATGGTCATGAGTATTTGATGATTTTAGACTTGTGGTCTCGCGGCACAACTGTGTGCTATTTAGAGGTCCCGGAACAAATTCCCGGGTCGGGCAAAGGGGTATTGGGTTTTCTATTAGAGAATTCTCAGTAGCAGCACGGAGTCTGGAAACGTGCCCGAAAAACTACAATGGGCTCGCCGCCTATTACGTGGGACTGATACATACTTGGCGAAATGAGGGTGCCAAAATGCACCTTTGCCTACCCCTCCAGGGAATATAGGCGTCAGGTTATGTATTGATGATTTTGGTTAAAAGATAGCTTTCAAGCATAAAGAGGTCGTGGTGCGATTCCTGTACGTAATATTTTTATAGCTCGTAAGTATCGATATATAAGTATCCATGTCTGAGGTATTTGTATAACTCGGAAACAATTTAGAATAAATCTTAATGTAAACAAAGTTTTTTACCAATATAAATATTATGTATAGTTTAATTAACAACACATATATTTTTCATGAAGATCCCTTAATTATTCATGAGTAACATAAATTTTATACATTCATACTAATGCGGAGAAATTCATGACGTCAAAATCTAATAACACTGCCCCGCAAGAATCGTACCCAGGAGTCCAGGACATGACGATCGCTTGCCGAACACGTATAGTATACGAACAACATAGAATTACAGATTAAACAATATTTATAATAAATGTAAAGAATCAAAAGTAATATTACTTACATTTTTTAGGTACGTATTCTGTTTTCTTAGAGAAGCGTACTAGACATCTGAAATTTATAAACTTAACAATGAAATGCTAAAGTCTTTTGTCTAGACACTATAAGTGGCTTTAATAAGAAATTTATTATGCGAATCCAAAGGATTTCAAATAAAGATATACAGTTCGCGAAATAAATATTTAATGTTTAGAGCAAAGCATTTATTTCAAAATAAATTTCTCACAATCTAGATATCTTTGAGCAAACACCTAAATCTGTTTCAGTTTTCGTTTAATCTCCCGCTACTATTTGCGAATGCTAATAAAAACAGGTCTCCGACGAATGAATTTTGTATGAAAGTGGGTAAGGGAATTCAGACGCTTAGCGGTAATGGTTCCGTAGCATAAATTAATTTTCATTTCATACAAGTTAGCCCTAAAATACAAAGTTTTTTGAGTCGTGTGCGAGCTACCGTAGTCGCTCCAATGATTGAAGAACCTACAGAATAAAGTACGCTGGAAAATCTTCATTGACTACTTTAAAGAACATATTAGCTTAACAACTTTTATGCCATGTACCACACAACTGAGAGGATTTATGCCTTAGTCCACCACGCTGGCCTAGTGCGGGTTGTCGGACTACACATCTACGAAATTTCTAAGAACTTTTTAGGTGTGCAAGTTTTATCACGATGTTTTACTTCACCGTTTAAACAAGTGATAATTCATTGTGAATACACACATAAATTCGAAAAGTCAGAGGTGGGTGCCAGGGTTTGAACATGCAACCGCCGAAATTCTCGACCGCGCGCCTAAACTTCGAGGCCATCACTGCTTAGTCTAGTCACAGTCATTAACTCTCAGTTGTAGAGGAGGCCCGTGCCCAGCAGTGATGATTATGACTACCACACACTCGCCGCTGCAACTCCTGTGCTCCAGGACCATGAGTGGCACGCACAGCATTGACAACGAGCAGTGAAGCGCAGCCAGTCTAAGGGAGCCTAGTTAAAAATTAAACGGACAGTTTTTGAAGCGGGACCTTAATAAAAATTCAAATTATACTAAGACATTAATCTGTATTCCACCTAAAGCTGGCCGATTAGTCTTTTCGCCGCAGCTCGTGAGAAAAAATTAGTACTAAGTGCTCTTACTCAAAGTGGATTTGGCAGGAGCCCGCTATCTTCCAAGTTGTAAATCATATCGCGAGCAAAGCGAGTAGTTATTAAATGAGCCGAGCCGTACTCAGCTGTTTATGTAAGAACCTTTTAATATTCTAGTTTGAAAAGGAAATTGCACCTTAGTATTTCCTTTTGAAAGAATATTGCAGTATGCTTAGCGACGAGTAGAGGGTGTTTTAAAAGATTTACATTTTACGTCAATTACAGCAAACTTAAATTGTAAAAGAGAACATCATGAGAATGCTTATCGTTCGTTTTTTAGATTTCGTGGTTTTTGTAATGGTCGTAGGCCTTAACCCCAGGCACACACCACTGACTTTCCGAAGTTATATGTATGTATGTTCACAGTAAATTGACATTGGCAATCAGTATAACCCAGCGAGCCTCTATAGAGACCATGTCTTTAACCTATAACTAAGATACTCAAAAAGGAAATTGATACGGCAATACTGTCGCCCCCCTATTTTCATTGCTGCTTTGCTCCTATTAGTCGTAGCGGAATGATAGAAAGAAAAGAAGGAAAAAAGTTGCTGGCGAAAAAAAAGGAAAACAATTAGTAGCTATAATTTACACAGCCAACAACTGTCCCTTCATTCAGCTACATTTTTTTTTTTTTTTTTAATTCTGGCACGGCAAAGTGACCCCATTGCACCTGATGGTAAGCGCAATGGAGTCCAGAAAAAGTGCCGACCAGCGAGAGATGATGGTCTCCCGTTGGTCGACACAATCATGCCGGCCGAATACCTCTTCACCTTATTGTGAAGAAGTTTGGGGGACTATCAATCATGGCGATCAAAGGACCTACCGCGACAAACCGGCCAAAAAAATTGCCGGCACGGTCATCCTTTCACCATGATTGAAGCCCCCCCGAAAACCGGATATACACTGGCTGATCCCGGAACGCGGCACACTTACATGTGCCACTATGGCGGGTTTTACGCCCTGTGTACGGTGGTCGCCATCCGGGCGGATACGAATATCCTACCACCAGCATTCCGCATGCACGGTATTGCAGCGCTGGTTTTCAATAAAGGGGAAGTGACAAAATGGACGCTAGGTTGGCTCGCAGGCATGATACATAACCTATAACCTCCCTTGATAAATAAACTATTCAAGATATAAATAGACTCGTCAGTTTTATATATTAGTATAGATTAAGATCTTCGCAACGTGTACAACAGGTAGCCTTATATAAGAGTCTCCTCGGATACGGAATACCCAAGAGATTAATTCAAGTACTCCGGCATAAAAGGCGGAAAGACCGGATTTATTTTTATTAGATTTAACTGTAAGTAATCTATTGCACCAGACTGCACGGGATAATATTAAATGCAGCCGTACCGCTTATTAATGCTATAGACGACCCTCCCTCGGGGCGTACACGTAGCTTAACCAAGGTTTCAATTAAATCCGTTGGCGCTCCTCAGATCGTTTGAGCGAACCTGCGTTTAGGAATTGGATCAGCTTTACAAGACGATGCGCGTTTAAATTTGTAACATAGAATTAAACGAGTAATTAAGAGCTGCAATTACTTTTATAAGGTTTTCCTTGTTTGTTTGTTTCCATTCGAATTTAGGGTTCTCATTTTTGTATTTTCAATGTAAAGAGCTTATAATATGAATTATTAAATTCTGTACTAGTGAAAAAAATTATCTTTATCTTCTTTATCTTTATATTGAAGAGAAAGAATTTCCAAAGTATATAATGTTCAACAAAACACATGCGTGGAGGACTACTTCCTAGCCCCTGTTAATCATAGCGAAGGTCCTATCCCTGCAGTGGTTGGAATTTGAGCTGATTTGATTATCCAAACTGTTTGCCTATGCTTATATGTATACTCAGACTTGCAGCAGGCAGAGATGCATTTCGGCATTGTTTTTAATCTCACATTATGGGATACGGGCTTATTACCATTTTTGCTCCATGCTGCTTAACAGACATTAAGGGCTTTACTATTACTTAATCATGCTCTGGCCTGTTCTATTAATTGTCATATGACGTTAGAGCAAACGAGACAAAGCATATTTAAGTTAATAAATAGTATTGACAGCCCCGTGGCGCAGTTGGCTAGACACCAGCTTGCGAAACGAGAGGCTGCGGGTTCGATCCCCGCACCGAGACAAATGTTTGTGTGATCCACAAATATTTGTTTCGGGTCTGGGTGTTTGTGAGACCGAAAAGTCTCTCGTAGTTTCTGATACCCACGACACAGGACTTGTATCCTAGTGTGGGGTCAGAACTATGTATGTGACTGTTGGGTGTATTTATTATTAAACAAATTATAAGTAAGGCCGCAAATGTATTACATGCTTGTACAACAACAATTCTAATTGCGAGCAAAAATTTACAAAGAATAGCCATAAAAGACAATACAAAAACAAAATTAGATTTGTTCGCATTAATTCTCATCGTCCGCGCCTCATACGTGTTGCAAAGCATTCATATTTGAATATGCAAAGTTGTCGCTTTGATACCAGTCAGCTTCCGCTGAAACTAACTAACCAAATCGTTGCGCTGTCGTTTGCATTAAATATTCTGTTTCCCTCACTTCTGTACCTACCACATTAAACTTTTGCATTTTTTGGGCTTTGATTATGACAATTGATTGTCTCATAGTCTTCCAGAATAGGCGCGTGCCGTGGGATTTCGAAGTTCCAGTTTGGATTCCCGAGTCGTATAAAGTGCTAGTGAGGTTTCTATTACGAAATAATCAAGTCGGTATATTTGTCTGGAAAACGGCAATGGGTTCGTCCCTTATGACGTGTATTAAAATGATTTGCGAATAGGTGCGTGTGACAACTTTAAATTCCATTCATAATTTGATACACTAACTGACTTATATGATTGCCCTAACAAGAAACATATAGTCACTACAAACTGCCTCGAGGTCAGAAAGTGAGTCACGCGGATCATACAGAGTCGAGTGAATGGAAAGAAAACGAGTAAAGGTTTAAATTTGATGCTCTCAAAAGTTTTAACACAAGCTTTAACTAATTTGTTGGACATGCGATATTAGTCTGTGGCTTTAGGTTAAGGTTTAACAACACCGTGGGCGCAGTTGGCTAGAGGCTAAACGAGAGGCCGCGGGTTCGATCTCCGCACCGAGACAAATGTTTGTGTCTAGGTGTTTGCGAGACGATATGTAAAATAGACTCGCCACCTATTACGCGGGACTTATAGTTAAACTTGTGAATTGCTGAATTAGAAACATGGGTACTGTTGACTACCACTGAGAATACGTGGGTAAGATATTAGGAAACCTGCAGAAGTTTAATAGCTTTTTACGGCTCTGCAAAATATTACGTTAGGTTAGTTAATTGTCCATATATTTTTCACTGTCCAATTCCATCCAAAACGGCCAAAACTAGTTGAAATATATTTTCTACAAGAGCAATATTATTTCCACAGCACAGAAACGTGCGCACATCAGTCCGACCACCTGTGCCCGGCTCCAGTTTTATTAAACTTGTAAAATTCCCCGTCGACATGTTCCGACACTACTAGAATCACGAATATTGTGTATTACTTTGATGGAAACTTCGCTGAATGCATAATTATATGCCAGTTCAGCTGAAGAGTTCATCCGATACTTCCATCCGATTTCTGAGGTAAGTGATGAGCACAAAGTTCAGGTATGAGTGGAAACCCTCGTTTTATTTGCTACACTTTTTCAGTACTCAGATTTAAATTGTATTCAAAACTATAAGTAGAGTAAAAGTCCTAAACAATATTTCGTTCGTTATGCATTTATCTTAAACTTTAAGTTACTTAGCTGTCTAGGAATCATAAGATAGCAATTTACTGAAAATTACACCGACTAGCGTATATAAAAAATACTATACATTTATTTATTTAATATGCTTTATTGTGCACCACAGTGTGGCCCCTCTGTTAATTTCAAATCGTCTTCCCATCTTTTACACTGGAGAAGGGTTGCTAGAGACAGGGACCAATGGAAAATGTTAGAGGAGGCCTATGCCAACCGGCACACTGAGCTCAGAGACATACTATAAGAAAATAGAATCAACATAAAAAAGAGCTCAGGATAAAAGGCTAAATGAAATGAAATGAAATGAAAATTGTGCACCACATACATAAGTAAAAATTAAATTAAAGCTACCTTATAAACTATTGTGACACAAAGGGCGGTCTTATCGCTATTTGCGATCTCTTCCAGACTACCCAGAGAAAAAAAAGTATATAAAAGGGGTGGTCGTGGAAATTAAATTGAAAAAAATAATAATAATAAAAATACACAATAAACAAAAACAAAAAGCATTGATAAAAAAAAAAAACTAAAAACACAAATATATTTTTAAATTAAAAAGATATACTTATTCCTTTGCACAAACGAAATTAAAACAAATAACAGTGTCTTATGATAGTAGGAGACATAATAAATATAAATAAATACACCCAACAGTCACATACATAGTTCGCCACATTAAGATACAAGTCTTGTGTCGGTGGGTATCAGAAACTACGAGAGACTTTTCGGTCTCACAAACACCCAGACCCAAAACTTGTGGATCACACAAACATTTGTCTCGGTGCGGGGATCGAACCCGCGGCTTCTCGTTTCGCAAGCTGTTATTTAGCCAACTGCGCCACGGGGCTGTCATATATGCTATCCAAATATTAATAACTAAGAAAAAACATCATGAATATTCCTCATTGTTCGTCTAAATATAGGCCTGTTATCGGTTTTGCACAGGCTGACCCCACAATATTTTAAATTATGTCTGCCTCGTGGTCTCGCGGTACAAGTATGTGCCGAGCGATCTAGAGGTCCTGGGTTCGATTCCCGGGTCGCGCAAAGTGTATTGGGTTTTTCCATTAGGAAGTTCTCAGTAGCAGCACGGAGTCTGGAATTGTGCCCGAAAAACGGCAATAGGCTAGACTGATACATACCTACCTGGCGAAATGTGGGCGTAGAAATGCACCTCTGCCTACCCCTTCGGGGAATACAGGCGTGAGTTTATGTATGTATGTATGTAAATTATGTCGCTATTGTCGATTTTTTTTCATATTAATTCCGCCCAAACTATATATATGCTATTTAAATAACAATCAAATGAGAACTAAAGCCCCTATTTTTATGCTAAAATCTCTGTACAATTGGCTCATACATACACTCCGATTGTATATCTGAATTGTTATAGAAAATATGACTTCATGAACATTATTTCTTTCTTCTCTCTCATTGTCAATGAACTGTCATTCGTCGTTATTGTATTCCTAACCATGTTAGTATCCTTTCAATCTTTTAACCGTTAAATACAAGCGAAACTGAATTCGGAATTCCAAACGAGGCGTCGGGTCGCCGCGGCGCGCCCGAGGCATATATCACTGATGCTGTTTCAGAAAAAACGCGCTACAGTATGCAATGCGGACTTCTGCTAGATTAGTTTCCACTGTTTGCGCCAGTTGGATTAAAATTGAAAAGCCGTTTCGCTTAACACCTCGGCCGGGATAACTTTTTGGTGCTACTGGATTTTCACATTACGATGTAAAGCTGTTGACAAAATGTGCCAGTTTATTTTTGTTGTGATGTTATTTTATTTTTAGTAATTTAGTAACATTCTCTTAGAAATACAAAAAAATATAGCTCCTATCAAGTAATTTAAGAATTTCTTAGGATTGTAATCCGCCAACACGCACTAGGCCAGCGTGGTGGACTAAGGCTTAACATCTCTCACTATAGAGGAGATCCGTGCCCAGCATTGGGACGTATGTCTAGTGATGATGAACTTAGCACTTTCTGAACAAAAAGTATTGCCATATCTCATTCACCACACAGAAAATAAAAGGCAATTAACAATGTTAGATTGAGTAAAAGATCACGATTAAGGCAACCAGGAGCGATCTTAATTAATGTTACAGTTTCAAGTGATAACAGTATTTGAATAAACACGCGAAATGTAACACCTCACTTCAGAATTGAATGCTCTTTGGACAACATTTGCCTCGTAGACGTCATCATGTATATAAGACCTTGGAGAAGGATATGAACCAACGACAATGATCTGATTATAAAAAAATAAAAGTAATACAAACGTATTTAAGAATTAACTCGTAAACTCAAAGACGGCAGGGAGCAATACGTTGCGGAAAAAAGTCAGGCCACACGAGCGGTTAATTCCTCGCTTTCATCAACGTAGATTTATTGCGGCACGCCCGCACTAACCGTTGAGAGATTGTGTTGCTCCGTGACGTATGGCCCAACGCGTCCTCCTCCCAACATGTACTGTTTCTATTTTTAACATTTTTGAAATTGTTAGTAAAGTAAAAAAATTGCGGAATGGGAAAGTTGGTCTTTTCCCTAATTCTGAGTTGAATATTGCCAAAATATATTCAGAAAATACGTTATCTTGTATTTCCGCGATCGCCTCGTGGTTCCGCAGCATTAATGTATGCTGTGCGACTTATATAATCGGGGTCCGATTTCAAAATTGGGCAAAGAGTTACAGGGTTTTTCCATTAGGAAATTCTCAGTAGGGACGTGGAGACTGGACATGTGCCCAAAAAACGGCAATAGAATTATTTTCTATTCTATGGGACCTTAAAAACAATTAGCGAAAAGCGGATGCAGAAATGCACCCCTTCCTATGACTCAGGAGATGCAGGCCGGAGTGTGTATTTAAGTGTGTAACCTACATACTCGTATATCACGGAAAAATCCAATTATACCTTATTTTATTCTATATACATGGAGAGAAGATTCTTTAGGGCCTTTGTTTTTATTTAATTCATAAAGGTGGTATCAAACATTCATTGTTTATTGCGCTGCATTGCTTGTATTCCAGCCTTTGGGGCCTCGGGGAATACTTAAATCCAACGAACGTGGTTGTAAAATTGCAATGGTCCCCTGTTAAGCCCTAGCAGCACTTATAAATTTCAACTCAGGTGAGCCACATGCGCTAGGAAATAAAAACAAAGGATACCTATAAATTATTAAAAAGTTTTCTAGCTCCAAAGATTTTGTTCAATATTTTATTGAAACTCCGAAAGTAATTTTGTCTTTCTATTACAATTTCATGGCTAAACTATAAAAGTTATTTTATTTAATTTTGTATCTATGAACATTGTACATACAAAATTGAAAATGCAAGCCTACCTCCAAACTTGCATGTTTGAACTTTTATCCAAAGTTGGGTGTTTAAATAGGGAATGTTTTTTTTTACGGGGAACTAATTATTTCTCCAGGACCAGTAGCAAATTCAAATGCTATTAATATAGTGGAAAGTGCAATAGAGCGCAGTGTCCTTTATATCTTTATGACTGCCTCGTGGTCTCGCGGTACAAATATGTGCCGTACAATCACGAGGTCCCGGGTTCGAATCCCGGGTCGGGCAAAGTGTTATTGGGTTTTTCCATTAGGAAATTCACGGTAACAGCACGGAGGCTCGCTCGGCTCGCCCCCTATTACGTGGGACTGACATATAAATTGCGAAATGTGGGTACAGTAATGTACCTCTGCCTACCCCTTCAGGGAATACAGGCGTGAGATTATGTATGTATGTATGTATGTTCTTTATATTCTTCCTGCGATTTCTCTACGCGGACTAATTTAATCCTAAGATATTTAAAATATGCATTAAAAACAAGTACGTACGAGTACTTATACATGATTGAAGTTTTTTAAAACTCCGCAGGAACCACACATTTTGCCGGATAAAATGTACCATGTGTTAATCAAGATAATAAGATTAACGACAAAATTCACGCAAACCCGTTTTTACTTCATTGTGGTATAAATAGTTATAATGATAACCGCATGAGGAATAGCTTCATGTAGTTGTAAGTCGAAGAAGTGGTGGTTTAAACATTTGGATAGTTTCTGGCACTTAATAGTCTTGGCGTACCACTGGACACAAATTATATAAATAGTTACAATATTTGTAGAATGGCCTTCAGACATACCTAGGCTGACTTTAAAACAAATCTAGAATTGGTCTGTGGACACTAGTTTAATGTAACCCACTTTACCTTAATGCCATACAGAGAAAAAATAAAGCAGCCAAAAAGCATTTAGAAAATTCACATTACCCATTTTCTGAAACTTTAAATTTTAAATTCAAGCACTGACCAATTATTTGTTAGCCTTCTCCGTAACGTTTACACTTTTACAGCATTGCACTAAAATATAACAGTAATTCCGTAGAGCCGCACTGCGTTGTTCGGTGCTGTCGTGTAGGCGGCTGAACAAAAATTTATATTTATTTGTTGCATCTGATGCCATTATGTTGCTAGCTATTGCTGCGGGCTTTATTCTTGTTGATTATTTAATTAATTTATAATATAGATTTTTATATATTATTATTATAAAAATCTATTATATATTATTATTATAATATAGAGAATTTCGGCGGTCGCAGGTTCAAACCCCAGGCACACACCTCTGACTTTCCGAAGTTATGTGTGTATTCCCAATGAATTATCACTTGCTTTAACGGTGAAGGAAAACATCGTGATAAAACCTGCACATCTAAAAGTTCTTAGGAATTTCTTACGTGTGTAGTCCGCCAACCCGCACTAGGCCAGCGTGGTGGACTAAGGTCTAAACCCTCTCAGTTGTAGAGGAGGCCCGTGCCCAGCAGTGGGACGTATTTGGGCTGATGACGTGACGTGACGTGACGATAGATTTTTAGTATTTAAGGAATCCAGCAAAAGCACGCATAACTTTTAAAGGGCAAGAAAAACTGCTTTTTCCCAGTCTAGTGGTTGTTGATTGGCTGACTTGTTTATATGTACAAAATATATTTGCAAGAAGATATTTATTATCTTTGCATCATCATCATCCTCTTGCCCTATTCCCAATTCTATTTGGCGTCGGTTCAGAATGTATTCTCCTTCTGAACATGCCTATCAGCCGTCATGTTTTTATTCACCCTTTTTTCTTTCATATCTTCATTAACACACTCCATCCATCTCTTCTTTGGCCGTCATTTGATTCTCCCTCCTTCAACTTTCTTACTCATTACTTTTTTACATATATTATCATATTATCTTTGCCTTTAAATAAATTTTCATGTAATGCACAGAAAGATAGACATTGTTTATTCCTCCCGAATTTAAAATGTAATCGTAAAAATACCCCCAAAATAGTCCCATAATATAATAATCTTTAAAATTTGGTCGAAGACTTACTTAGTTTCATATAAGAGATATTATAGTAATTAGCAAGAGGCTAGTAGTCTGCATATATTCGCAAACAACTAAATACCAAAGCTCAACATGCTGTTGAGGTACGGATATTAGCCACTAAACGTGTTAGTTTCCCAACCCATGTCATTTCACCGCTGCGGTTACTCAGCTCGCTCGTTGCTTACTAAGCTACACAAGATTTATTGAATCAAGCTGTGTTATTAATGCGCCTTGCCCTTGGTCTTGTGGTTGTGAGCGGAATATCTTGACAAATTTTTTTGCTTCCAAATATTGTTGCTTATATTTATGTGTGTATTCACAAAGAATTATCACTTGCTTTAACGGTGAAGGAAAACATCGTGATGAAACCTGCACACCTAAAAGTTCGTAGGAATTTCTTAGGTGTGTAATCCGCCAACCCGCACTAGGCCAGCGTGGTGGACTAAGGCTTAAACCCTCTCAGTTGTAGAGGAGGCCCGTGCCCAGCAGTGGGACGTATATGGGCTTATGATGATATTTAAAATTGACTTTTCAGGGGCGACTCATGTTTTTATTCATCTTTTGTTTCTGAGGTTTTTGAACTATGAGTCCCATTTACACATATGAAGAAGGTATCATGCTTCAGTTAAGTATTTATTTATTTATTTAATTTAATGTGCTTTATTGTACACCATAACAATAAAAACAACATTGTTTACTGGTCACAATTCAATAAGGTAGTGTCACAAATGGCGGCCTTATCGCTCTCGGCGATTTCTTCCAGGCAACCGTTAGATGGACTGGAGAGATCAAAAACATAGAGTAGTAAATTTCAAATCTATAATCGGCCTCTAAAATTTGTTTTTAAACTACTTTTATTGACATTAGTTGATCTTGGACCATTACTAAAATATAGCTCAAACCACACACACATCCATTTATACTGAGACTTCAAAACTATTCGCGCAAAATCTAACATTTCACATTCCCATACACGCAGCAGAATTTAGAAAAGTAAAAAACATTTTCTCATCAAAATGTTTACTTCAACACACAAACAAACCGGTGTATCGTGTGCAAACAGTAGTACTTGTGTTGCAGTGCATTCGAGCAAGAATTAAACATTCATTTTTATTCCGTTTCAAGTGAACGCGACTGCAGATATTTTGTAGGCTGGAGATTTTTCAAACGTTAATATTGCACGTTCACAGCACTTCACACTACTAGACACTACTTTACTGAATTATTTTGGTTTGCAGTTTCACTCGGACGTGGAACGTTTTCAAAATATTTATTTAGGCTAGTGAATAAGAGTAAGAGAACTAAGGTAACCGACATAACCCAGCGAATTAGCAAGTTGAAGTGGCAATGGGCCGGTCACATAGTGCGGAGAACTGATGGCCGATGGAGTCAAAATGTTCTCGAATGGAGGCGACGTAGCGGGAAGCGCAGCGTAGGACGTCCACTAACAAGGTGGTCCAATGACCTGGTAAAGGTCGTGGGTCGTCACTGGATGCAGGCTGCCTCCAACAGGCCACTGTGGAGATCATTGGCGGAGTCCTATGTTCAGCAGTGGACGTCTTTGGGCTGATGATGATGATGATGAATAAGAAGGTTAAATTCATTATTATTTTTTAAATCAAGGGTACACGTCACCTAAATCAGGTCTACAGATTATTTTATATCAATTTTAGATGAACTACAAATAATCTAATGTGAAGGTGATAATTCATTAGTCAAAAATGCAGGGACAACATTAAAAGTGATACCACTACCAATTACGTGAGAGCGTAAGAGAAAAATCACAAAATTTTACCATTGTACCAAAGTTCTTGCTTAATAATTATTATAACTAGATTTTTCAAACAAATTGAAATATTGAATCAAATATTAGTATAATTTTTCCCCTTATTTTACTATTAAGTTACTTTGT
Source organism: Hemaris fuciformis (assembly GCA_907164795.1). Lineage (NCBI taxonomy): Eukaryota > Metazoa > Arthropoda > Insecta > Lepidoptera > Sphingidae > Hemaris > Hemaris fuciformis. The sequence goes on from OU015452.1 coordinate 3,756,442, forward strand.
TGAATAAAAATCGATGATACAAATGATGAGAAGAATATTTAAAAAAATACTAGAAATCATAAAAGATCTCTTACGGATTTCCATGCAAAAAGCATATAAAACTATTATAAACCGTCTGAATCTCTCAAAGAGGATATCTTAAGTAAAACAGAGGGGAAAAGTAAAAAATAAAAAATATATGACCTGAAGTCTCAAGACGGCTTTTAAAAATGCCAGCGCCTTAGGTAACTCATAATGGATGGAAGATGTTGCTTCACTTTTAAACCGAGATTCGGTCCGAATGGTTTTTTTATTAAAAATTTCCGTCCCAAAGACGTCTCCTTGTGAAATGGTAATGCCAAATCTAGAGCGACACATTTAAAAATGCTTTATGATTTTACGAGATGCAAGTTGCTTTTGAAATTAATTTTGCAGCAACATATTTACATTTTTAAAGATAAGCGAGAAATATTCAGGTAGATGACGTGTGACTTAATTCTAAAATATTATAATGAAGCTCACAGTAGCCATTAATTGTGGTCGACTGAAGAAGTTAATAATGATAAAAATCGACTACCGGTGGCTTTAGCCATGGATGGGTGGTGATTTTTATATTTATAAATGTTTATTTTTATAGTGCCTGCCTCGTGGTCTCGCGGTATAAGTATATGCCGTGCGATCTAGAGGTCCTGGGTTCGATTCCCGGGTCGGGCAAAGTGTTATTGGGTTTTTCCATTAGGAAATTCTCAGTAACAGCACGGAGTCTGGAAATGTGCCCGAAAAACGGCAATAGGCTCGCCCCCTATTATGTGGGACTGATACATACTTAGCGAAATGAGGGTGCAGAAATGCACCTCTGCCTACCCCTTCGGGGAATACGGGCGTGAGTTTGTATATGTATGTATGTATTTTTATAGCTATATTTAGGCTGAGAATAAGTCTTGAGCAGCCCTTATCCATCCGCTACCCAGCTTAGCTATATTTAAAATGTATAAAATAAATAAAACGAATAACGATTATTGCCAGTCATCTATCTATTTGGACTGCACTGACACTGGCAGTGGTAGTGCGATCGCTTTTCCTAGACAGTAAAAAAAATATTAGGCTAAGGAATTGGTTTCACAAGAGATCGACGAGTAATGAGTGTAATAATTGGCCAATCAGGCATTGAGAATAGAACTTTCCTATAATCAATGAGGACAGAGCCTTAGGAAGAGAGGATCTTAAGAATTTGAAATACACACCTAAGGAATTCCAAATAATTTTACTTTAAAATTACGTGATAATTCATAGTGAATACACATATAACTTCGAAAAGTCTGAGGTGTGTCCATATAGTTTGAACACACGGCTGCCAAGATTTTGACTTGACTCGCTCCCAAACCTCGAGTCCACTTTTTTAGACATACGATGGACACAACGAAAACTAAGAAAGAAATCTGCATTAATAATTTTATTTAAAAATAAAATAAAAATAAATACATACACCCAACATTCACATACATAGTTCTGACCCCACAATATGATACAAGTCCTGTGTCGTGGGTATCAGAGACTACGAGAGACTTTTCGGTCTCACAAACACCCAGACCCGAAACAAATATTTATGGATCACACAAATATTTGTCTCGGTGCGGGGATCGAACCCGCGGCCTCTCGTTTCGCAAGCTGGTGTCTAGCCATCTGCGCCACGGGGCTGTCAATTTATTCATTGATTCATTCATTCATTCATATAAAAATTTAGTCACAAACAAGACAGTACGTAACAGGCCAATCAAAATTGATTGATTACCCAACACACCGTCACAGCGCTTGCTGAATAATTCCCAGCCATCTGAAACGTAAGCTATTAATAATTCACCAGTATTCCTAACAAGACAAAGTAAGCAAACAGCGGTGCACTTAACTAACTATATGCTAAACGTGTCTATAACTGTTGAATGTACAGTTCCGTATAATGGAAAGCGCGTTTCGTTAATAATTAAAATTGTTCGTTCGTCTGAAAGTGTTGTGGTTAAGGGTATCACAGAGATCTTTGAAGAGTTACTTAGAGGACTTAACAGGCCGGCGAAATTGTGTCGACTGACAAGAGATTGTCGGTTTTCGCTATTTGATATCTTACTTGCTTGCTATAAGTGGAAATTGTTTTGGATTGTGTTTTATATTTTTATTTTATATTTTTGATTGTGATTGTTCTGTGTATTTCCCAAATAAAATAAAATAAAATAAATACTTGAACTGCATAGTTATTTCCATCAGATGCGGTATAATTGCTGTGTCATGCAACTATTAATATAAATAAACTCTAATTTTATTGACTTACTGATATTTGTTAAAAAAAGGCTTTTTTGTTTCTGCAACAAAAGAGGTAAATGCATATTATTGCTAAATAAATGGACTAATGTCAAAACAGAGATCTTGAAAGTACATATGTAAATAATACCTTCACACAATAAAGAAAACAGTTTTATCATAAATTCCTTGAGGAACTCCAAAAATGTAAAAGTTATTCCTGAGTCCACTCTGGGCAGCGCTCTCGTGGCCTGTTTGAGTAGCTGATAAAAATTCACTTTGAGGTGCAGACGGAATTTTTCAAAAACACTAAGAGGGTGAAATTAAAAAAAGGGAATACTCGGAGTACTGCGCTCTCCACCTTGTTAAAAACAAGTTGTTCTATTAGGGAAAAAATTCAGTACATTTCGATGCTTTTTGCTACAGTAACTGTGGGTGTTTTAGCGTGGTTTTAATTAGTATTGCGAGGGAAGTTTTACATTGCTATAGGTTTTTTTTTGTATTTCACTAGCTTTTTCCTGCGACTTTTACTGCGTGGAATTCAAAATTAGACCAAGATAAAAAATTAAAAATACCTGTAATTACGAACAGTGGAAGTTCTGATAATCCGCAGGACACTAACATTTTTCCGGGATAAAATATCATACGATCTTCACCGAGGTTCCATTATGGACTTAAATTTATCAAAATCGGTTTTGCTATCAGTTTAGGCCTTGGAAAATACATTAATATTTATATCTAACCAGATTTTGCCCGCAGCTTCTCTTAATTTAGAACGATTTTTTTATATCTCTCTCTGGAATAACTTGGGACCCCTGTTACTTACCCTTAAAAGAGAATTTAAAAAAATCCTTTCTTAGTGGACACTAAAACAACTAATAGCGATTCAAATTTATTTTCTTCATAAATATGCAACGCACTCAAAAATTATCAAGAATAATTCTAAAATTCGCAGCCTATTCATTGTATGGCTCCCTTGCTGTTAAAAAAATATCGTAAATTTAATACAAAAACAAAGGTCACTGGGTTCAAAATATTAAAACATCAAACAAATCATCTCGCTCCCTTTTGACGCCTAACGAAGGTCCGGCGCCAAACAAGTTTTTGCTGAATTATAATTCTATTCAGGCTTCATATTTTTATATAAATTCATTGGTAAATAAGAACAAGCTAATTAACAAGTCAAATATACGCTTTTTTTATAATTTAATTTGAAACCACCAAATCTGTATATATATATTTCATCATAATTCTATACTGCGGTCCATTATTTGTTCCATTGCATTGTTAGCCAAACTGCTAGACCAATTTCAATGATTTTTGGTACATAGACATCTGAGATCCTAAAGTCGGTAATATGCTTTAATTCTGGATTATATTAGGTTTCTGGGGGACTTTCTTTATAGCATTTGTTAACTTAATATATTAACACGATTGAAATGCAGAAAAAATCCTAAACTAAGTCTAGATCAGTGAATAAAACCCATGACGTAGAATATAGGCATGTGCCTCATGCGTTGAGTTCTACTAGGCTTTATAGATTGTGCTAAATAATGTACACGCCCGGTCGGCCGATCTAGTTCAACCTTATTTCTTAGTAGTAGGCAGTACCAATAATTTAAATTGATTTAATGCGGGTAACTTCTTAAGACATTATTAAAGCCAGACATAATAATTTGCTAAAATTAAAATAACGCCATCTAGTAGCAAATGCTTGAACCACGTTGCGGTGCTCAGAAACGTGCACAGCATAACAAATAATACAGTATATCGTTGGGACGATATACACATTTGTCCCGCCGAAGCTGGGAGCACACACGTACTCACTTTGTTTTGTGAAAAGTATAATACATAAGTGAAATTCAGCTCGGCCGGGAGCAAACTGAAACATTTAAACCACCGCAAAACTTGTTTTACATATTCTGAACGCTGCATCGGACGTGGACAGAAAATGTGGATATTCTAAATGAGAATAAAGTGTTATTGAGTTTGATCATTAGAAAATTCAGTAGCAGCAGACCTGTACTGTCAATAAAACTAAATAAACCCAACAGTCACATACATAGTAAATAAATACTGAAATACGTCATCCGGCCTATTAATGGCCGAATACTGAAACGCTACTTAATCTGAGGGTGACTTATATTTATGTGGCTGTTATAATTTAAGCGGTATATACTTAAAAAAATGTCATAAAAATAACAAAATAACTTTTTGTGGTAATGTTGCCATTTATGGAAATTTAAGTGGGCATTAGTTAATCACAGTCTTAACAAACAAACAACAAAAAAATCAGCCCAAATACGTCCCACTGCTGGGCACGGGCCTCCTCTACAACTGAGAGGGTTCACAGTCTTAAAACCGATAAATGATGTTTCAGTGTACCGCTTAAATTGTAACAGCCACTTAAATATAAGTCGCCCTCAGATTAAGTAGCGTTTCAGTATTCGGCCATAAATGAGATAACATTTACACACCTCCCACATTTCATCTCTGCATCACCCAAGGTTCGACTATAAGGTGCCTTAAGCATTAAGTCAACCTATACCTACATCATACATGTATAAAGTGTAAATAAATAAATAAATGCAACTTTAGCGCACACTTGGCGAAACATGGGTGTAGAAATGAGCTTTTGCCTACTCATACGGGAATACAAGCGTAAAGGCGTATGAATGTAAATTTGTAATCAGAATTTAGAACATTTAGAATGAAGCTAAGAAATGGAGTCATATCCACATTAAGCTCATGTCAGTGGCAGGGAACATGGCCGAGCGCCCAACAAATATTTGATATTGGCTATTTGACATGTTGGCTATTCGACATCCAGACATTCCAACGATGCCCACCTTATATTATCTATGCTGTATACGTGTGCGCCATTAACAATTTATGAACCGCTGGGCGATGCGAATTATTTATATTTTTAACTCAGAAAATATCGCATGAAAATAAATTTATTTTGTCTACATTTATCTACACTTTCGTAATAAAATTCTTTGTCCATAATTTACATGAACTTGGTCTCGCGTCAACCTTTTAAGGATACTTAAGGCTTGTGTGCGTAGAAACTCTTGAATTAATTAAAAAAAAAAACTCATTCGCTAATAACTATTTTGTTCTTGCAAATTATTCTCAGCACGTCTGTTGGATATTTACGGCGATGTGCTCCTGTCAAGGGAGTTTTTGGCATCGTCCCACTACATTACAGCCCGGCTTAACGTTCTATATGGCCACTCCATTCTAAAGTATTGTGTGTAATTTATAGCTGGCATGGCCTTAGTGAAAATGTTGGATAATTTAGCGTCCATTTATCAACACCGCGGCTCGCCGGGCTAATATTAGTAAAATTTATCTTAGAGTTTCAGTTTATATGGGTAAGTTATGAATAGAGGTGTTTTTCGCAAATTTATAAGTAAGTGGTTGTAATTTCATTGAATAATTAGCTGTTATTTACCGTCTCAAAATCTATATACAATAAATCATCCTAATTAGTGCAGTGGTTTAGGCGTGGATTCATTACAGACAATGTTAATTTCGCATTTATAACATTAGTAGGTATGTATGGAAAGTTTCATTCATCATCAGCCCATATACGTCCCACTGCTGGGCACGAGCCTCCTCTACCATTGAGAGGGTTTAGGCCTTAGTCCACTACGCTGGCCTAGTGCGGGTTGGCGGACTACACACCTAAGAAATTACTAAGAAGTTTTAGGTGTGCAGGTTTCATCACGATGTTTTCCTTCACCGTTAAAGTACGTGATAATTCATTGTGAATACACACATAACTTCGAAAAGTCAGAGGTGTGTGCCTGGGGTTTGAGCCCGCGACCGTCGAGATTCTCGACCGCGTGCCCAAACCTCGAGGCCATCACGACTTCATGGAAAGTTTACATATCATCAATAGTAAAATGAGATAAAACGAGTGGTTTCGATCCCTGCACAAAGAAAAGCAGTCTATGTAAAGGTCTGACTAGGATCGATTCTCCTCTCTATAAAAATGAGTTAGATCTTAGTCCAACTGATCTAATGCGGCTTGGTGAATGAGCGGGACCTGCTGCTGGATGAATTTAAGTTGAATTTGTTGGATGTAGGCTGGATCCAAAGCATTTTATCAAATCCAAAGTCTGATATAGCTATACGGTTATGCCAACTAATCAATTAAATTCATCCAGTAACAGCGTTCCATGCTCCTTTGTCACTTGTTATTGTTGTTAATATAAGTATATGTATATTGTAAGTATACTTGTTATTGTTATTAACATAAGTTTACACTTAGTATGTTATTAAGTTAGATGTAGATATAATTATGTAAAAGATATGATGGGGTTGTCATATCTTTTTTGATAAAAACCCCGAAATAAAGAAGATTAAAAAAAAAAAAGTCAGGCTTGTGTGGTCAGCATACTTGCTGTGTGCCGTTGTTGGGTTACTAGTTACTACTCAACTCAGCTAAGGGAACAATTGATCAATTAAATTATGAACTTTTAATCTGGTTAAACTTCAGTTTCTCCATTCAAGACGACTATGTTATTCTCATATTCAATACAACAGTCTGAGATTGTATTAATGAGCTGCTCTAAGTCGGGAAAATTAGTCTTTGTATCAATGTTGTAAACTATCTCTTGATTGGAAAAGAGAAACACCAGAGTTTCTTGCCCGTTCTTCTCTATTGATGACTGCCTTCCGAACAGGGTGGTATACTAAATTTTAAAATGACTGAATCTAAGTTATGTATTTGAAATTTTATAGATTCAATAAATATTATTTCATTTAATTTCAATAATTTTTGTTTTCCACACTGAGTTCAAAAGGGCGGGGTCCCCGACATACCCCTTTAGACCTTCTCCGAGTTACTAGGGGGAGCTTAAGGCGCTATACTCTCACTTCTTCTCGAAGATCCAAATGTCTTCAAATATCACCAGTTTGAACCGTGACAAACTAGAACATTTATTAAAACCTACGAAAATTATCAGAAAATTCCAAGAAAATAAAGATCAGTTATAGGGGAAGCTGATGAATAAAACACTATTTTCCACAAATGTATATTGTTATGGTAAATATTGTTAGCATATAGGCATATATGTTACCTACATTAATCATTTACCTTTTAACTTTAATTACATAATATAACTTTAACAATATATTCTTTACAATATTAACAATAAAGTCATAAGTGTATGCAGGTGTTCCATTAAAAAGAAAATAGTATGACAAACATACCAATACAATACATGATTTTATATAATCAATAGCCATCAATAATTATTTATGTTAACATAAATATCCAACATAACATACAAACATATTAAGACAAACTGCAAAAGATATACCTAAAGCAGGTTTTGAATACGATATATATAAGTATGGCAATGAGTAAAAGTAAATCTAGATTAGTTCACGTCTTGTTTGCGTTGTTTGGTTATCTACAGGGGCAATCCGCAACCTTTTACCTTTATACAGCTACTAATACCAGCGTAGTTGCAAGAGCAATGAAGGCAGCCACTTCGCCAATTGGTCCCGGGAGCACATGTTGGCCATACCTTCCGAGGTGCACACATTGAGGCGGACCGGATACCTGGGTAGTTAGGGAGATGGTCACCTGTTACTTCCGAACTATGAAACGACATACATACATAAACTCGCGCCTGTGTTCCCTGATGGGGTAGCCAGAGGTGCATTTCTACACCCACATTTCGCCAGGTATGTATCAGACCCACGTAATAGGGGGCGAGCCTATTGCCGATTTTCGGGCACATTTCCAGACTCCGTGCTGCTACTGAGAATTTCCTAATGGAAAAACCCAGTAACACTTTTCCCGACCCGGGAATCGAGCCCAGGACTTCTAGATAGCACGGCACATACTTTCGCATAATATACAATATTAATTGTATGGATGTATGAATCAGATGATGTATCAGAATTCGATTTTTTTTGGTGCATATGTAAATAGAAATCTACGGCTACTTACCGTTATAGACTACTCTTATCCCAGAAAAAATGCATATAAAAAAATATAAAATATTCCAGAAAAACGTGCCCTAACGTTTTTGTATATTATTATTTATACTTTTTAAATTAAAGTTGTGGGAAATAGTACAAAAGAATACATTATACATGCATTATAAAAGAAGTTAATTATGGAAATCAAGCTTCATTAACATGAACAAAAGGTAATAAGAATTTATGCCAATCTAAAGCGACGTTCGTTAGACAAGTAAAATCAAGTAGAGGTCTTACTTGAAACTTCTACGATGGAACCCCTGCATTGCTTGAGCGGGCAGACGGGAATCCCTTCATAATTACATTCGCAAACGTTGCATGCGTCTAATTTAAATTTCGTATAAGGCTTGCATTGCATTCGCGTTTCTGGAATTAGAATGTTAAAATTTATTAAAGCACGTCATATGTCCTTCTTCTTCTTTGCCCATCGCACACCTTCGATTTCATTCATTTGTCTTTGCCTGTGCAGTTTATACTCCTCTGGAATGCACTTCCCTTGGAAATCAGGACGAGTACGAGTTGTTACGCGTTCAAGTTGAAAGTTCGAAAGTTGTTGACAACCAGAATGGCAGATTTTCCACAACAATTGTGTGAATGTATTTATTGTATTTTTAAATCTTTATGTATTTATTTATGAATTATTATAATGTATTATGTTTTATTTATTATATTTATGTATTAGCTTAAATATCGTGTGTAGTATATTATAATTTAATTAACACCGACGCTTTTCATCTCTGCACCATCTAAGGTTCGACTGGAAGAGAATGCCTCCGGCATTAATTCTACCTTTACATCATGTATTTATAAAGTGTAAATAAATAATACATACATACATACATAAACTCACGCCTGTATTCCCCGAAGGGGTAGGCAGAGATGCATTTCTGCACCCTCATTTCGCCAGTATGTATCAGTCCCACGTAATAGGGGGCGAGCCCATTGCCGTTTTTCGGGCACAATTCCAGACTCCGGGCTGCTACTGAGAATTTCCTAATGGAAAAACCCAATAACACTTTGCCCGACCCGGGAATCGAACCCAGGACCTCTAGATCGCCCGGCACATACTTGTACCGCGAGACCACGAGGCAGTCATGTAAATAAATAAATATGTAGTATGTATATTCTTTGCATCAATTCGATCTTACCTACTGTTTAGTGCCGAATTTTTAAATAAGTCGATAACATCAATGATATTGTTACAAAAAAAAAATTGTCATGAGCATGATCGTCTTCTGAAGATATATTGCTTATTAAGAACTAATTATAATTAATATTTTATGCTTAAGGAAAAAACTCTTGGGAAATTAATACTCCTACGCCACTCAAAAGTAATATGCAATGAATATTTGAGCATACATATAACTAAAGAGGACGAATGCACCACAAAGTTTAAAAATCTACAGAAAATATCTTACCAGACGTTTCCAATAAGCAATTGGTAATTTGACGACACCTAGAGACGCCTTGCACGCAGACACAGCTCTGACATTTAACAGTCCAAGTAGTACCAGTTACACAAACTTGGCCCGAAACATCAGCAACATTAACGGAGCTCAAAATACTTTCAATATCTATCTCATCGATATTGATCTTCTTTGAAGTAATTTTTTTAAGAGTTTCAACAACCTTCACTTTCAACTCTTGGTTAATTTCAGTTTCACTGCTTGAAAGTAATTTTAGCAAATATTTGTAGATATTATTCATTTTATCTGTATCCGGAATGGCCACATAGGGAGCAGGCTGGTCGTATAGCGGATTATCCGGTACATCTTGTGGAACATATACTGGCGATTCAAATGGGTTAACGTCATAAAGTTCATCCTCCTCGTATAAGTCTTCAACAACAAGAGCATCTTGCATTTTATTCAACAGTGTGTTTTTTCTTAAAACTTGTACTGTTTCTTCTTTTTCTTCATTTTCTATTAATTCATTGGTGTACTGTCGTCCCTCCTTCTGTACGATGAGGTTTGAGGGTCCTGAAGAAAATACTGGAGGAAATCCTGGGGGATTTACTGGAGGATATCCTGGAAGAGGTACTGGAGGAAATTCTTCAGGAATTTCTGGGGGAACCCATGGAGGAATTTCTGGAGGAAATCCTTGAGAAATTACTGGCGGAAACCCTGCAGGATTTACTGGAGGAAATCCTTGAGGAATTACTGGTGGAAACCCTGGAGGATTTACTGGAGGAAATCCTTGAGGAATGACTGGCGGAAACCCTGGAGGATTTACTAGAGGAAATCCTTCAGGAATTACTGGCGGAAGCCCTGGAGGATTTACTGGAGGAAATCCTTGAGGAATTACTGGCGGAAACCCTGGAGGATTTACAGGAGGACTTCCTGGAGAAACGTATATTTCGTCAACCAGATTTTGTATTAATTGTTCGTCATACCCGCTTTGGTCCTTCTTCCAAAAGTCATAAATTACCTCCATCAAATTATTTTTATCATCAGAAGATTCATATAGATCCCTTATGTCTTGTAAATATTCGGGCCGTAAACTATTTAACTGATTCAAATTTGATCCTTTTGATGTATCGATGAGGTTTAATAGTTTCTCCATTTTCAGTTGTTCTTGTGATTTTTTAATATTAATAAATTCATTTTCTTGATAATCCTCTTGCACACTATTAAAACTCTTCCATAGATCCAATAAAGGATGAATTAAATAAGGTTTGTCACCTATACCTGGATAGCTTTGGATGTATTCCATTATAATATCAAACAATACCTGAAGTAATTCATCTCTATAACCATTCACTACAAATATATTCAATAATCTATTAATAAAATGTTGGTTTATGTCATGGTTTTCGATAAATTGACGCAACAATCTTAAAAGTTTTAATTGATCCTTAGAAGCATCATTAGTCGGTATGAAAAGGTTTCCTGTATCAGACACTATATCCAAATCACCTGTAATTTCTAACGCATCAGATGGACCCAAATTGAATGTATCTCCACTTGATACAAAGGGGTTGGAATCAGGAATTGCAAAGCCTCCTACGGAAGCTTCTACATCGCCAACGACAACTTCCACTCCGTCTTGTGGACCATAATTATCAAAAGATCGCCCACTCGGCCGATTTATGTCATATAGTTGATTTATAAAATTATTAGAAGATACTTTGGCGTCGTGTTCTTGCGTTTTGCTTTTATTGTAAACAACGATTTTACTAGAAGTCGACTCTTCTTTTTTAGAGCTCGAGGCTAGATCATTAGAATTCACCAGGCCTAAATTTGAGCCGTATTCTAAAGGTATCTCTAAATCCTCTTCTACAATTGTTGAATAAGCATTATCGGGATATTCGTGCGGAAAATCTAATCTTATGGTATTATCAACTTCACTAACGGTTCCAATAGGAGTGTTACCCAAAGACTCTAATAAGACAGGGTTAGAACTGATTCCACCATGTGCTATATATGGCAACCTGGAACTCTGAAGTTTTTGAGCATACCCAGAATTATCAAAAACATCACCAGAAATTCCTTCTATCAGAGTTTGGTCATCTGAAAAAAATCGTCTAGTAAATAATTATGTTAGCCTTATGTCTCTATGTTTTGGGTAGATATTAAAATAAAAAAATGTAATGTTTCAATAAAATCTGTGATAAAAATTTGAAACTTACCTTCAATTGCTTGGACATCCCACGGATGAACAAATGAACAACATAAACCCTGGAAAACGTTAAAAAGCTGTTATTTTGTTAATAAAACGTGAATTTCTAATATAGAGATCTTTAATTACAGTATTGTGCTATTGAAGTATTGACCACTGTATAGGCGATTCAACTTTCGACCAATAATAATCACTATAATAAAGTCAAGAGAAAATATTATCGTCATAATAATGTCATAATTTATATAATGTTTACACATACATACATAACCTCACGCCTGTATCCCCTGAAAGGGTAGGCAGAGGTGCATTTCTTCACCCACATTTAGCCAGTATGTATCAGTTCCACGTAATAAGGGGCGAGCCTATTGCTGCTTTTCGGGTACATTTTCAGACTCCAGGCTGTTACTGAGAATTTCCTAATGGAAAAGCTATAACACTATGCCTGACCCGGGAATCGAACCCGGGGCCTCTAGATCGCACGACACATACTTGTACCGCGAGATACGAGGCAGTCATATAGATAATGTTTACATCGTTGTATACATAAAAACATGTCATATTTATATATTAGTAGGAGTTTTTGTAACCTCTACGGTTTATATAATGTTCGAAAATTAATAAAATACATACCAACACCAAATAATACGTTAGCATTTTTGTATCAGAAGCCGTTGAAGGCAGGTCGCCTTTTCAATAGTTGTGTACAAACTTTCTATTTATATAAATTTCAAAATGTTTCTAGTAATCAATTATGTTATTTCCAACTAACGGTATATAAAACAATACCACGTACAAGGTAATATTATATTAAATGATACAATTTAAATTAAATCATATCGCTCAAGAAATTTGATCCAGTTTACTTTGTAACATGAGTGTACAAATTGGCAATTATTATATCGAAAGAGAGGAAAATAGCACGAATCAATTTATTTTACATACGAACATTATATGGCCGTGTTATTTGTTGAATGAGCTTATTATATTCAAGCAAATAGGCTTTTCGAATTGCGTCCCACTGTCGCGAGGTCAATTAACACAATTGTCAATTAATAATTTTGAAAATATAGACATTATGGAATTACCACGAGGGCTGGCAACATTAAGGTAGCGCTGTAGTTTAAAATTTTGTTTGTGAACAGCATTATTATTTTATTAGGTATAAACCAGTTTAAATTCTTAATATATTTGTATTGGATTACAGAAGAATTAGAAAACACTATGTCTAAAATAATAATATAAATCAATATGTTGTGTTTCAATAAAAGCAATTCCTTAAATCTATAACATATTACATAAATACTGTTGACAAGTTTTCTAAGAGACATTTCACACTAGTCAGAGCCTGTATTGTGAGATGTTCTTTAGTTACTCGCTTACAATGTAATGTCTCCAGTTCAATTTACAAAAAGTTTTAAATTAAATTACAAAATAAATTAATAAAATTAATAAGTGTTATTGGGTTTTTCCATTAGGAAATTCTCAGTAGCAGCACGGAGTCTGGAGTTGTGCCCGAAAAACGGCAATAGGCTCGCCACCTATTACGTGGGACTGATACATAGCTGGCGAAATGTGGGTGTAGAAATGCACCTCTGCCTACCCCTTCGGGGAATACAAGCGTGAGTTTATGTATGTATGTATGTGTACAAAATAAATTTAATAACGAAAAAAAAACACAGAAACCTTATTTATTACAATAAAATTAGGACTTAATCTAAATTATATGAGATCAGGTCTATAATAAATATTTGAGTTTACAGATCAAAGAAAAGAGTCATATGTCCAGTTCAACAGTCCCTTTTGTATTCTAAATGTACAAACGATAATAAGCGATATGAAACATACTAGAAAAGAAACGTTAAAAAAATTATTCATTATTCAGTCTCATAAAAAAGATTGAATCTTCAAGTAAATACAACTTCTTCGTGGTGTACTCTTAGCTGTGAAGAAACTAAAGATAAGCTAGCCTAAACAAGTCTCATGTTGCTATTATGGTCTATTTATTCATCATTTAACTGAAATGCTAGTAAAATTTAGTCATATTCTTGAACGTAACAAGAATACTAAGTCAAGAAGCAGGTAGACGTAATGAAGCAGTGATAAGTGATTTAAGATCTGCGGGAATATAAAACAAGCCATAAAAAACAAAACTTGTAAAAAAACAAGTCTCGCAACTCAGCTCTTCTACCGTAAAAAGTTGTGAGATCCATGTGATACCAAATTGATGAATTTATTCAGTCCCCATTTAAGGGTCCTTCTGTCTTAAGTTTTTATGCACTTAACTTACCAGACAACATCTTATAGTGACCAAATCAATATTTAAAATCTTTTATGTTTTAAATAAAATAGTTTGACTTGGCAATCGCATGAAAACACAATGTATCTCACTTTTAATTCAATTCAGGTCTGTTTATGATAAAAGGAATAAGTATAATATTGCGTAAACGGAGAACCTTTTGCCAAGAAATAGAATAAAATTCCACATAAAGTTTAAACAAGAAATTTGAAAAACTGCAGGCTTTGATTCGATTAATTGTATTAAATAAAAAAGAAAACACTGTGTAAGTATTACGCTAAGATGATTTTATAACGATACACTACGTGGTTCTAAGAACTAAAATAATAGTAGATTTATTTTTGTTTAGATTTAATGAACAAGTGATTATTCACTTGTTTTGTCATTCACGGTTATCCGTAGAATATTACCGTAGGCACTTTGTCACTCTTAAAAGAGGCAGGAGATGATGCTACAACAACTTACATATACTACCCTAATCAATCCAATCTATTCATACCGTAGACAATAGAACATCGTAACTGCACAAAATATATTTTGTTTTTAAATGACAAGATATCAAACTTTTAGCCATTTTTTTAGTATTGGGACTTGTAAAATATGTATCTAACATAAAGATACAGTAAAAACTCTGTTTTAAGCCTTAAAATGATAAATAACAGATGAAATAAATAAGTCTGAAAAGTTTGTTTTAATATATAAATCACTCTAAAATTGCATGTCAAGTCTTGTTGTGAGGATAAAAATAGAAAAGATTTTTCGATATCACAACAACCCGAAACGAATGTTTGTGGATCAAAAATTCGCCTTAGTGCGGGGATGGAACCAACGGCTTCACATTTTAAAAGCTGATGTCTACCTAACTGCGGAAGATACGTCAAAATCAGTTAATTAAAACACTGATCCCATGAATACTTTATCTGTTAAAACTCTAATGCAACAGTACCACGACAAATTGGACGCAACTGCAAATTTGTTACAGACAAGTGGGATAATTTGCCAGAAGTCTCGAATGGAGCTAATACAGACGCTTAGTTAGCCTTACAACTTGGCACGTTCCTTAGGGACTCTCGGTGCATCCTGCAGCTTCTTGGAAAATCCCTAATTGGGTCCCAACTTGCAGCGGCGACTGTAATTTTAACTGTCAATGTATTTATTTGAGTTACAACCCTGAGTATCTCCGAGCTGGCGCTTAATGAGGCTACATTCAAGTGTTGCCGAATTAAGTTTGCAGATATAACATATTTCCTTTTCAATTTAGTGTGTCGTCGGATATCTTCGTGATAATAATTTGAGTTGGAGTGATACGCCATTTTCTGTTATCGCCTCGAGATTATGGCGCGGTATAACAAAGATCGTATATGCAAACGTTAGCATCTCAGACACCACTAGTCCACTACACTATCAAAGTAATCTGCGCATTTATAATATTCAAATTTACCCGGACGCAATTTTAGAAAAAAAGTAAGTCCCTCTTATGTCCGTAACAAAACTAATCAAAATCAAACAATCTAATTTTTACACCGGCGTATTTCCTATTTCAGTGGAAATACGTATCTAAGTAACATAGATACATAACCTCACGCCTGTATTCCCTCAAAGTCAACGTCAAATTATCTTTATTCAAATAGACTTTTACAAGTTCTTTTGAATCGTCAATTTTAAGCTATTTCATACTAAACTATTGCCGCTTCGAAACGTGTTATTGCTGTGGAGAAGAAACGCTAACAACAACAACAACAACTCCCTCAGTAACACGAAATGTCTTTTTTTTTTAATAGAAATAGCAATATTATTATTTTTTTAATTGACATAGTTTCAATTTTACATGATAAATGTCATAATGATACATGTCATAACGATACATGAACACCTGCAGGGGTAGGCAGAGGTGCATTTCTGCACTCACATTTCGCCAATTGTGTTTTCGTCTCAAATAATAGGAAGTCTATTACCCATTATGGAGAATAATTCCAGACACCGTGCTGCTACTGAGAATTTCCCAATAACACAATAACCTACCGGACCTCTAGATCGCGCGGCATATACTTTTGCCGCAAGATCACTAGGCTGTCTATCTTAGCAGCCATAAATGGGAAATCCTTATCCCTCCCAATCCTAATAAGGGACATCAGAAAATAATAACACGCCATCTGTACCTAACAGTAAACAACCCTAATTGACATTTCCAACATTTCTTACTTTCCCAAGTAAAAGTTATTTAAAGATATCAGCCTTAAGTTAAAGAGAAGTAAAAAACGGGAGGCAGCGCACGACTGTCCGGGAGCGAGTTAATAAATAATTTACGCACGGAACCATCCAACAGGGACGGAATAGGACTAAAAATTTCTCATATAAATTTTACCTATCTATGTATCGGTTAAAATTTGGGTCATATATTAAATTGACTATAATGTATCTATTGACAAAACTTACATCAAACAGAGATTTGCAGCTTTTTTTATTAATTCCAATTATGTAGAATACGAAATACACTTAAAATAATAATGTATTTCTTTGTTAAATATAATTGAGCAAAAGATTTTTTGTTATAAAAGCAAAAACAAAAACAAACAAAATTTTATTCAATAGAGCAAGAATTTATTTTAACGTGCCATAGAAATATAAAATAAAGGTATTTTAACACATAACCTAAATACGGGCCCTTTCTGTTCTTATCTCCAACTCAATTCAAAGCCACTCGGAAGAAAATTTATTTTGTCAAGCGCAATAAATCCGCTTCTATTTTGCGTGACGTAACAATGATTATGGGCCTCGGAGATCAACAACGGCGAATATTTATTATTTAATACTTCTGGCTTTATCAATACTCATTTGTATCTCTTGACATGATGACATTTGCATTCATGATCATCATCAGACCATATACTTCCCAGTGCTGGGCACGGGCCTCCTCTACAACTGAGAGTGTTTAAAACCTTAGTCCACTACGCTGGCCTAGTGCGGGTTGATGGACTACACAACTAAGAAATTTTAAGAACTTTTAAGTTAGCGAGTTTTCTCACGATGTTAAAGTAAGTGATAATTCATTGTGAAAACACACATAACTTCGAAAAGTCAGAGGTGTATGCCTGGAGTTTAACCCCATTTATAAATAAATAAATAATAAATAAATAAATACACCCAACAGTCACATAGGTACATAGTTCTGATCCCACACTAAGATAAATAGTCTTGTGTCGTGGGTATCAGAAACTACGAGAGACTTTTCGGTCTCACATACACCCAGACCCGAAACAAATATTTGTGGATCACACAAACATTTGTCTCGGTGCGGGGATCGAACCCGCGGCCTCTCGTTTCGCAAGCTGGTGTCTAGCCAACTGCGCCACGGGGCTGTCACGCATTTATACATGTACGTCGGTTCCAAAGACACTTTTTACCCTCTTTGGAAAACATACCTACATATATTATAACATTATTCATGTATTCTAAGTTTTTAAATAAAAACATAAATCACAAACAGTTTTAACTAATATCAAACTAATATACCTCAATAATGCTTAGATATAACTATTTTAAACAATTTTAAAATGAACCCCTTATATCACTTTTTTTTTTAAATAAATCATAAATTGTTTTTAAAAAGTAAAACAATAGATGTAAACTATTGTGAAACCGTTATAAACATTAAAATTCACGAGACGAGTACAGTATCCAAGTTACAATTTAGCCGACCGTTTCTACCTTTCAGTTTCTTTGTTTGCCGAGCCCCCGTTGGCAAACACAAAGGAGATCCCGGGGGATCCAGGATTATCTTCAGATTTATCCGTACTTTGTAAAGCTATGGGCGTAGTGACAGCGAAAACTCATAGACAAATTTAGGCCATGACAAGCAGTCAAATAGTTGCAATGGAACTATTTAACAATGCCCCGTGGAGATCTTATAGCCAATGGCAATGATACTGTCGATAGGTATAAGTATTTTCAAAAATATATTTTGAAGTGAAACTCCTTTATCGTCGTACGAGAGAAAAGAGCAAAAGGAAAACATTTTTCTTTTACGCGCCATCTTTATTTCTAATGGTGCGCTCACAATGATCAAAATCCTATCTAAATACTCGTACACGTAACGTGAACGTTTTGAGCGCTTAGTGGAACACACCATAAATTATTTTTTTAACGACCGCCTCTTGGTCTCGCGGCACAAGTTTGTGGCGTGACGTCAAGGGTCGGGTCGAGCAAAGTGTGATTGGGTTTTTCCTTTAGGTAATTCTCAGTGGCAGCACAGAGTGTGGAATCGTGCTTGAAAAACGGCAATAGGCTCGCCCCCTATTACGTGAGAAGCAGTGGCGGTATTACACGTTAAACGTGTATTGTCTAGTTTACAATTGTTTATTGTGGGATCAGGATATTCTTATGTAATATGTCTAATTGCTATTGTTAAATAAAAATTTAAAGCTAGGCTAGCTGGGCTTTTAGGCTTCTATGGAAGTACCGCCGCTGGTGAGACGAACACATAATTGTCAAAATGTGGGTGCAGAAATGCACCTCAGCCTATCCCTCCAGGCGTCCGCGTGAGATTATGTGTTTATGTATTTAAATATTACATCTTATATATGCCATAATGATACAAACTGTAGCTACAAAACAAAACTTCTGATCAACTTACTTACTCCCAGGGCTTATTGTCTTGAATATAATCTGTAATTTTGTAGATTACGTTGTTGCTGTGGGAGTTTCTTGACGTTTCTTCTTCACAGCGATAAAACGTTCCGAAGCGACAATAGTGTAAAATTGACGATCTATATAAAGATAATTTTGACTTTGACGTTGACTTATACACATCTAGAATAACAAAGTTAATTCAAAGATAACTGACGTAATCAGTGTATGTCACATACTAGTAATATTAGTTGAATCCCTGAGAACAACTACATATATTTTCACTAACAGACGTGTTAAACCATCGCAGTGCGGCGAGATACGTAAATTCCACAAAGTTGGTAGAATGCAACACAGTTGGTAATTCCACGCTACAATATAATATTGTGTTCGTCTGACCCGGGGCTTCGGAGTACGTAACGTGTGTATTGTTGAATTCGCAATAAGGTGTCGAGAACTGGCGCGCGCATCAACTGGGCTAAATGAAAATAGTTTGCTGTAGTTGCCATGACCCGAACTTGTAAAAGCAATTGCTACCTAAAATTTAGCTAAACGAGAATGAGTTACACATGGTATTTATAATGTAGTATGGTGATTCAAAAGCAGTGACGGCCTCGAGGTATAGGCGCGCGGTCGAGAATTTCGACGGTCGCAGGTTCAAACCCCAGGCGCACACCTCTGACTTTTCGAAGTTATGTGTGTATTCACAATGAATTATCACTTGCTTTAACGGTGAAGGAAAACATCGTGATAAAACCTGCACACCTAAAAAGTTCTTAGGAATTTCTTAGATGTGTAGTCCGCCAATCCGCAAGAGGCCAGCGTGGTGGACTAAGGCCTAAACCCTCTCAGTCGTAGAGGAGGCCCGTGCCCAGCAGGACGTATTTGGGCTGATGATGATGGTGATTCAAAACGGAAGCTTTTTCACAGTTATCAAAGAACAATTTAACACCCTATTCATCATCATCAGTTCATATACATACGTCCCACTGCTGGGCACTTGTTTTCTCTACAACTAAGAGGGTTGAGGCTTTAAATTTTAGGTGTGCAGGATTCACCACGATGTTTTACTTCACTGTTAAAGTACATTCTTCATTGAGAATACACACGTAACTTTGAAAAGTCAGAGGTGTGTGACTGGGGTTTGAACCCACGACCGCCGAGATTCTCCACTGCGCGCCTATATCTCGAGGCCATCCCTACATTCTAAACCCTATTACTGGTTTCCAAATAACTTTATATTTCATGTGCTTTATAAGTAAATTCAAGGAAAATTATAATTTAACAATCATTTAAAATAACGGATGATCAAGTTATTTCACATTAAATTTATTTTGAGTTACACCGCTAATGCTTATTGTGATAGGATAGGCAGAAACACATTTCCGCATTCACTTTTTATAATAATAATAATAAATACACCCAACAGTCACATACATAGTTCTGACCCCACATTAAGATACGAGTCTTGTGTCGTGGGTATCAGAAACTACGAAAGACTTTTCAGTCTCACAAACACCCAGACCCGAAACAAATATTTGTGGATCACAAAACAAATGTCTCGGTGCGGGGATCGAACCCGCGGCCTCTCGTTTCGCAAGCTGGTGTCTAACCAACTGCGCCACGGGGCTGTCACGGGGCTTTTTGTCAATTGTTTTTTTTAAATGAAATACGTACATATATACTCACGCCTGTATTCCCTGAGATGGTAGGTAGAGGTGCATTTCTGCACCCACATTTCATATCAGTCCCACGTAATAGGGGGCGAGCCGATCGCCGTTTTTCCGGCACTTTTCCAGACTCCGTGCTGCTATTGAGAATTTCCTAATGGAAAACCCAATAACACTTTGCCCTGCCGGGAATCGAACCGGGGTCCTCTATCTAGATCGCACGGCACATACTTGTTCCGCGTATTAAAAATATTAATGACCTTATTTATAAAAGTTATTTATCTAAGCTACCACTTAAACATGTTTTGTCTCGTTGTTTCTAACGTCACAAATCAACCAATAGAGCAGGCTAAAGCATGATTATTATTTTTTATTCAATAAAAAAAGGGGGACTTTTATATGGCAGCACACATGTCAGTCAGTTTTAACTAAACTATCGTATACAAATTTAAATAGTAAAAAGGCCTGGTCAGATAATGGTTCGGACAAGATGCATGATAAATTAGTTGTTAAATTAAACTAGCGTTTATAAATGAAGCCCTTAGTGATGTAGCACTAAATAAATAAAACATCAGTCTGATCGCTGACACTCGCACCACACCTCAACCATCAGAATTTGACTTTGTAAGACTTCAATAACTTTGTAGATTGTGCCGTTGTTTCATAACCAACATCTGATTCTAAGTAAAATTGTTTTCTTTACATTTGAGTTTTATTAGCTTCTACCTTGCAATGCTGAGCACGAAACGCCGCTCATTCAAGTCTAATGCAATAAAATGAGAATTGCATTTTAATATAATGTTGTAATAAATAAACAAATACTAAATACCCCGAATAGTCGCATGCATAGTTCTAACCACACACTAAGCTACAAGTCTTGTGTCGTGGATATGAGAAACTACGAGAAACTTTTCGATCGAACCCGCGACCTGTTGTTTTATAAGCAAGGGTATAGGCAACTGTGCAACGTTCATATGTATGAGCCACAGATATTTTTTATATAATATTTTTTTTTACACATAGCTATAAGCAAGAAATACAGTAAACTGAATAAGTAAAAAAGGCGGCCTTACCGCACAAGGCGATCTCTTACAAACAACCAAGAATGGAGATGTAGGAACAGAAATGAAAGATAACGTTAAAATATATATTTCTATTTGTTTCGGGTCTGGGTGTTTGTGAGACATAAATGTCTCTCGTAGTTTCTAATGCCAATAAGACATTTTAGTGTGCAAACATACTAAAGTCTTATGTGTAGATCGACTATCCCACAAAATAATACTACATTATATCTGGTAGTAAAACATATACTATATTAAATCCAATACAAAGTGTACTCCTTGCAACGTCTAGAAGACAAAGTAACATCTCTCGTAAACATTTTGGGGTTTGTCAAAGCAACCATTACTAAGACATGAGCGATCGTTAAAGACATTTAACTGTCCATTGCATGTTTAGTTGGAGTAGTTACTACAAAGTTTGACGTGAGTCGGTAGATGAACAGGTAAGATTTTATTGCTGGTTTACATTGTTGCAATGGAAATGACGAAATGGAAACTTTTTAAGTGGATGTTGCATTTTAGTTTTATTGCGATCTAAGCTTGCGAAACTAGTCTTGTAAGTTTATTACTTAAGTCAATCTTTTATCATTTTAAAACATACACGCCTGTGGAAATCCTTCCATTGCGGGTTCAGCATCAGTCAATATATGTACGTCCCACTGCATGGCCTCCCCTGTAACTGAGAGGAGTTAGGCCTTAGTCCACCACGCAAGCCTTGTGCGGATTGTCGGACTATACATCTAAGAAATTTCAGAGAATTTTTACATGTACAGATTTCCTTAAGTTGTTTGTTATCGTTAAAGTATGTGATAATTTATTTTGAACACACACATAACTTCGAAAAGTCACAGGTGTTTGCCAGCAGTTTGAACCGGCGACCACCGTGATTTTGTACTCATATGCGCGCATTAACCTCAAGGTCATCACTACAATTACGGTTATGAAGGCTCAATGTACATTAAAAAACGAATGGTTTCACAGCATGTTTCTTTGCTCACAACTTTAAAGGAGAACTACGACCATTCTGGGCGACATTCTTGTGCAAAGAGGTTCAATGCTGAGCCTGCTAAGGTTCAATCGAGAACTTTCTATCCACGTGTCCTGTGTATTCCGTAGTAGACTATGGAAAACAGGGACATGAAAAAGTCGCCTTATGTGTGAATTCAACAGAGTGGTTTTTTCGTATTTTTATACGTTCGTGAGACTGTCGGACTTACCCTAGGGGCCCTAGACACTCGCCTTCGACGATTGGAATCGATAATACGTAAGATAAAAAGTTATGAAACTTCATAAATGATGAATGATGATGATTTTTTTATGTGATTTTAAATTCACAATTTTAATAAATTTTCATATACTTTACGACTTCGTAAAAAAGTTGTGTATCACTCATATGTGACTAAAACATAATTTATACACCACCTGCCGGCACATACACGGACAAAACCTAACGTAAAACAACAAATCTTACCTTAACCGTTATGGCTCAACTAGCTGACATTCAGGAAGCACAGAGCAGGCTGGATGACGAGGATGAGTGAACTTGAAGCTCAGCTTCAGACCGGAGTACCTTCTAAAAACACCGTTGCACGCGTAGCCGAGGAGTTTACTTCGACAACAAATCGTTGAGTGTGCGCGTTTACTTGACGGAATGGAGACCAGACATCGGCGTAAAACACTTCTTCTTCTGGGCCACCCTGAATCTGATAAGGTTGACAATATTGCGGAAATCTTGAAGATATTTCACAAAAAGTTGGCGCTGACGAACATCTCATCGTCTCATATTACTAAATGTCACCGAATTGGGGCCCGCAACAAAGAACATCATCGGCCATTACTTGTGAAGTTTTCCGATTTTCAGCAAAGGTCAGATGTCTGGAAGGTTAAGTTCAAGCTGAACTTCCTTATCCCTAAAGGAGTTTTTAACTAAGCTTCGGCAGCAGATTTTTGCTAAAGCTCGCCAACATTTTGGAATGCGTGCTTGCTGGACACAAGATGGTACCATTGTAGTGAAAATTGCAGATGACATCGTGAAAATAACCACACTGGAGGAATACAACGCACTGTCACAAAAGCACAAAAAGGCAACAAACACCACAATGCATGCGACCAAACGCGGCACTGATCGCTCAGGGACCTCGAATTTAAACGCGAAACCGCGAAAAACTTAGCTTCATGCGAGTATTCGAAACACGTATATCTCAGTGCCATTCAAGTTGTGTACTGCGCTAGTCTTGTGTTTTTGTTTGTTTTTACTAATTTTATTTAATTTTTCCATCTACCCCATATGTCATCCAGATATAGTGTTAATGTTGCGTTCAGAATCGTTGTTATGTAATTACGTTTTGTTTTTAGTTCTTCGTTATTATCTTTATTTTGTTTTATCGTTGTTTTTATATATTATGTTCTTAAGTGTAATGGCTGGCGGGTGGTGCAGAGATTGAAGAAAACAATAGTTGGTACGTTTTATTATTATTATTATTTTTTTATTTATGTATATAATTTATTTTATATATTTTATTTTATAGTGTTTTTAAAGCTTGTTTTATCGATATATTATATTGCAGTAGTTATATATGATATTTATGAGACATAATGATATCTGATGATGAATCCTTTTATCAGCTTCCTCCCCTCCAGTACCAAGACAATGCTTGTGCAAACTTTAATCTTTCCCATAATTGACTATGGTGATGTGTGCTATTTTGACCTGAATGCAGACCTGCTCAATAAACTCGACCGACTTCTTAATAACTGCATTCGATTCGTATGTAACCTCCGTAACTACGACCACGTGTCTATCTTTCGATCTCAACTAAAGTGGTTACCAATTCGTCAGCGTCGTAATCTACGTGCACTCACTACTCTTTTCTCTATTCTCATGTCTTCCTCCCCACCTTCTTACTTAACGCCCTATTTTCAATCCTTACATTCTAACTACGAGAGATCTCTTCGCTCTTCAAATAATCAAAAAATCTTTGCCCATTACACAAATCTGGCTTTACTGATGCTTCTTTCTATGTCCAATCAATACGGCTTTGGAACTCGCTCCCTTTGGAGATCAGGATGTGCTCAAACTGTTGTACATTTAAGCACAAGGTTCGTCAACTGCTGACTCGTGAAACTGCAGAATGTTCACAACTATAACTTACTGTCTATTTCTGTATAATATGTATCTATTTTATATTTATATGTATTTATATATGTATATATGTATGTGTATTATATTATATGTATTTTGTCAATAGTACTGTTTGATATTTTACACACCTGCCTCATCTCATCTCTGCATCACCCTAGGTTCGCCTGGAAGAGAATGCCTTAGCCATTAAGTCCACCTATACAAACTTTGTATAAAGTGTAAATAAATAAATAAATAAATCACGTGGTTTTCCTCTCAAGTAAATTTCATACATTTTGACGTTCTTTATTAGCGATTGTAGATTGTGACTTTGCCTACGACCTTTGATCAGAGAACAGAGAAGAAATCATAAAAGAGAGTTCTTTACTCCGTTTAATTTCATAGTCATTTATTACTAGTGCTGGAAGACAGTGCGCCTTTCGCTTACTTACAAACATACCCCCACACCTTTATCTCTTCAAGTTGAAGGCAGAGGTGCTTTATTGACACACTGTTGCTATGTTTAGGCATATTTTCAGACTCCGTGACTAAGAATTTCCTTTAGGAAAAACCGTCTTATATTTTACTTGAGCCGGTAATCGTACCCGGAGTCTTTAAATCGCACGAGACACATTTGTGCGGCGAGGCAGTTTTTGTATTTATAAAGAAAATCAACTTATAATTCTTTTTATTCATTCCAACACCAACAATTATAGACGCAAAACCAAATCACAATAATTCAATAGATTTTTGTGGCCATAACATTTGCATAACAACTGACGTTGTTACAAAACAAATAATGTCTTAATGGCACATTGTACTTAAAGACAATACATATTTTTCATTAAACCCCATACATTTAGACAAATCAATTAATTTCTTTGTTGAAAATCACAAACATACACCCAAAAGTAGCGCGTTTAAAAACGGACTTTATTTTTATTGTTATTAGGTTGAAAATTGAACAAACGAATTCTTATACAGCATGCTTCATATTTGAACAGATGCGGATTATTTATTCCATTGTACCGTGTAGTATATATAGCGGTCCGAAAAAGGCGGAGGTCTGTATAGTGTATACCAGTTGGTCACATAAAGACCACAAAATGAAAGCGTTCATCCTGGTGTTACTCGTGACAGCGGTAAGTGAATCATTATTAATTCCTGTTTTTCGAAAAGATCGGATAGTTCTAAAAAATAAGCCTCATTGTCTCGTTGGTTCGCGGTATTATTGAGGTAAAATTGATTCTCAACTAGTAAAATATTGTTTTTTCCATTACAGAATTCTTGATAGACCCAAGTAATCTAAAAGTGTGCCCGAAAAATGGAATTAGACTCTCTCTCTTTTGCGTGAGTCTTAAAAGCTTTTGTGACGTGGGTTCAGAAATACACCTCTGTCTCCCCTTTCGGTAAAACCATCTTGGCTGTTTGAGGAATTCACATTGGCAGTACGAACATAAACCCTTTAAACAGGGAATCGTCTCACTGCTTATTGCGGGAGAAATAATAACTTAAGGCCGAAATTAAGATCTCTGTAGGAATACAAACGTACACACATACATACATACATAAACTCACGCCTGTATTCCCCGAAGGGGTAGGCAGAGGTGCATTGTTACTGGAAAACCCCAATAACACTTTGCCCGACCCGGGAATCGAACCAAGGACCTCTAGATCGCACGGCACATACTTATACCGCGAGACCACGAGGCAGTCAATACAAACGTATATTTAACGAAACTTAAGACTGCAAAAATGTTCCCCCGTTTATGACATTTTTTTTATTGCTGCTCATAAAATACAAAATTCACCTCGAACCAGTAGTTCCTGGAATTAGCGCGTTCAACCAAACAAACAAACTCTTCAGCTTAATACTTTAGTGTAGATTTCATGCTATAATTGTTGTTATTTTAATCAGAATCCCGTTGAAGTGTGATAGTGATTTTGGCCCGGACACCCAAACTCCGACCGCATTTCGTATGTATGAACGCATGTCACTCGCGTGTTGAAATCGTAGCGCGTAAAATTGAAACCGCATCTGTATTTGACGGCTGCATACGATTTGCGCCACTATTCGTGAAGTGACGCCCAGATATATAATCAGACAAAACTGACAAATAAATCCTTATTTACATCTATAATAATAAAAAAGGTCGGGCAAAGTGTTATTGGGTTTTCCATTAGGAAATTTTCAGTAGCAGTACGGAGTCTGGAAATATGCCCGAAAATCGGCAATAAGCTCGCCCCCTATTACGTGGGACTGATACATACCTGGCGAAATGTGGGTGCAGAAATGCACATCTGCCTACCCCTTCGGGGAATACAGGCGTGAGGGTATTTATGTATGTATGTAATAATAACTATAATCAACAGTTATATAGTTCTGACCCCACACTAAGATACAAGTCTTGTGTCGTGGGTATCAGAAACTAAGACTTTTCGGTCTCACAAACACTCAAACTAGAAAAATATTTGTGGATCACACTTTCATTTATCACAGTGCGAGGATCTAGCTCGCGGTCTCTCATTCCACAAGCCGGTTTCTAGCCAACTAGTATAGATATATTTTGGTTTCTTGTTTGTAAAATTTGAAGTCTCTTTGCGTTTCTAATACCCGCAACATGACATATCTTGATGTGGGCTGCTACTGGACGCTAATGTTTTTATTTATGTCACTCTTTTCCAAAGAATGTTTTTAGAAACTTCTTAAATAGGAATCAAATTTTCCGTAAACTTATCCTAATTTAAAAGTGGTTAAACTGTTAATAAATCAACTTGATCACGTTACCGGTTTAGCCTTCTTACATCCAAGTCCAAACAGTAGTCAGTGTTAAATATAATTAATATCAAAGTCGTTTTTCATTACTTATTAAATATGTATTTTATTTTTTTTATTTACAAAGTGTACGTCAACAGTTTTTAAAATAACTTATGGAAAATATTGATCATCCCTAAAATACCACAATAGCTTTGCATCAACCAAATCCCACGAGCTGATGTATGAAAGTTGTTTTTGCCATGACATCGTAATCCCACATACGCGCAATGAATGACTGTCACGGTAATCCTTACTTTGAGAGTAATGTCTGCAAATGATCGAATTGTTTACCTGAAATGTTATTGGGCGTAGTTTAAGCCCCTATAGAGCCGTAGATTCAGTCAAATAGGAATGTCTTCTCTGAGAATTTTTATGTTGATTCATAACTAACGAGTGGTTCCGTGAAAACTGTTTAAACAAATGGACTTAATTACGCCACTTTTCCACGAAATTTATAAGTACAGACAGTTATAATTTTGTTTTATTAATATAAATAGTGTATTTTTAATATAGTAGGGAAGTCTTGCTATCCGACCACGCACGCTATGCTGGGTTCTGTTTTTTATTAGTTAAATTAGTCCCATTGTATGTAGATGATGTAGATTTATGTATTGAAAGTCGTGATGGCCTCGAGGTTTAGACACGCGGTCGAGAATCTCGACGGCAGCGGGTTCAAAACCTCTGACTTTTCGAAATTATGTGTGTATTCACAATGAATTATCACGTATTTTAACGGTGAAGGAAAACATCGTGATGAAACCTGCACACCCAAAAGTTCTTAGGAATTTCTTAGGTGTGTAGTCCGCCAACTAGCACACGGCCAGCGTGGTGGACTAAGGCCTAAACCCTCTCAGTTGTGGAGGAGGCCCGTGCCCAGCAGTGGGACAAATATATATGGGCTGATGATGTATGTAGATGAGACAACTTCTCTCAATAGTGGCTATAAATTAAAATGTTCTTCCACAGAGCGCGATCGCGGCTCCTTCCGTCGTGGTCAACCAAGTGAGCGAAACTGAAGTGCCGCGGGGAACGTAAGTACTTCTCAGTATCATCAACTATTTTCAGACTATCGCTGGAAACCAAACAAATAAATAAATAAATAAATACACCCAACAGTCACATACATAGTTCTGACCCCACACTAGGATACAAGTCCTGTGTCGTGGGTATCAGAGACTACGAGAGACTTTTCGGTCTCACAAACACCCAGACCCGAAACAAATATTTGTCGATTACACAAACATTTGTCTCGGTGCGGGGATCGAACCCGCGGCCTCTCGTTTCGCAAGCTGGTGTCTAGCCAACTGCGCCACGGGGCAATACTAATAATATGTGATGTAAATATGATTAAGACGAAGGCTTTGTTTAGCAGTGGGCATCGTGACAATGACGATGATTGTAAATATTTTTTCCTAACTTAAAATTTTTTTAATTCATTAAAACTATTCCTAATTAGTAATTACTAAGCTGTTTATAAAAAAATCATGGCAATTGTAATGTGGAATTGATTTTTTGCTATCTTGTGGTGGAATTTTTAGTTACCATTATTACCAAATCAAATATATGCTATCACTACTAAACTATTTATCCTGATCTCGCGGCATAAGTATGTGCCGTGCGATCTAGAAGTCCCGGTTTCGATTCCCGGGCCAAGCAAAGTGCTATTGGGTTTTTAGCACGGAGTCTGAAAATGTGCCCCAAAAACGGCAATAAGCTCACCCTCTATTATGTAGGACTGATACATACCTGGCGAAATGTGGGTGCAGAAATGCACATCTGCCTACCCCTTCGGGGAATACAGGCGTGGAGTATGTATGTAGTACTATAAAAAACTGACTGTGTTCAACAGCTCTCTCTCAGAACGCGCCTTCGACCTCATCGAAGGTGGCGACACGAACATCAACATTCTGACTGCCCAACGTATCCTACTGGACTTGGAAGAGGCTAACTTTCGCAGCAGAGCTCTCGCTTTGGGACAGACTATCGGAATTCTGGTTGAGCTGGCCACCGGAGTGCCTGGTGACTCTTGCTCGGCAGCTGCTGTAAGTATTAAATCTTTTAGTAAAACCCAATTGCCCCTAGAAAAGTATATGTTCTTGCCTAAGAACTTCGTGGTTCGTGCAATTACTTGATTGACGATATCTACGAAAAATCATCACAGCAAGAAATACATTAACGGATATTATAGTTATCTTTCCACGAGGAAAAAAAATTATATTACAACATTGACAATCTAATATTGAAAAGATATGGTAAATACCTACAAACTATTAAATAGAAAAGAAACAAAATATTTTAATAACTATGGCCATTTTTTACAATCCATAATTTATTTTAATAATGGTCATGTTAAATTCGTTTTTAGCTGATCAACGCCTACGCAGCAGCTGTGAGAAGCGGCAAGTTCTCTGCCTTCCGTTCAGCTTTGTACAACTACATCCGCGAGCTGGCTAGCAACCTCAAACTCATCGTCAAACTCGCATCAAACTCAAACTCTGGGAAATACTCTGTAAGTATTAGCCGCGGCATAAGCTACTACCATGCGGTATAGTGGTATTTGAAACAATTGATCAGTAGCAAGCAATTGTGTTAACGTATATGGCCTCGGGGTTTAGGCGCGCGGTCGAGAATCTCGGCGGTCGCCGGTTCAAACACCAGGCACTCACCTCTGATTTTTCGAAGTTATGTGTACAATAAATTATCACTTACTTTAACTGTGAAGGAAAACATCGTGAGGAAACCTACACACCTAAAAAAATCTTAGGAATTTCTTAGGTGTGTAGGCCGCCAATCCGCAATAGGCCAGCGTGGTGGACCAAGGGCTAAACTCTCTCGGTTGTAGAGGAGGCCCATGCCTAGCAGTGGGTTGATGATGAAGCAATTGTAAAATCACATGAGACTATCGTACAGCATAACTCAATCCATATCCAAAAACTCCTCCGTCCAAAACACATCCGACACGGCAACTTAATTACGTATGCGAAATTGGATTCCATAGAGCGGCAGCGGTGCATTAGCAATTGCAGCATGCAGCATCATAAATCATTCGGCTGATGGGCCATACATCATCCGTCAGTGGTAACATTGTCTATAATCTAAACCATTTGCACTGCATAGCCATTGTTATTGATATTGATGATTTTTCTCACGCCACCGCGACAGAGATTAATTGGAACTGTGGGAACGATGTGCCGCTGTATTCAGATAATAAAAATATGCCAGCAGTATTTTACTCTAACAAAGTAAGCCTGCATTGAAAGCAGTATAACTATTCATATAGAATCATAAATAACTTCAGTTTTTGAAGTGTGATATTTTTGTAGAGAACATGACATACTCACTTAGAAAAATATTTAGAAAGAATAGTTGTTTGAAAACACAATTGTTTAAATGTGAGTGCAGAATTACGCCACTGCCTACCCTTGTGGGAAATACAGGCGTGGGTGTATCTATGTAGAATAGTTGTTTTTGACTGAGTGTCTTGTACTTAGAAACTAAGAATAGAATTATGAATTTAGGATTGACTGCCTCGT
Source organism: Hemaris fuciformis (assembly GCA_907164795.1). NCBI lineage: Eukaryota > Metazoa > Arthropoda > Insecta > Lepidoptera > Sphingidae > Hemaris > Hemaris fuciformis. The sequence goes on from OU015452.1 coordinate 3,787,462, forward strand.
GGTCTCGCGGTACAAGTATGTGCCGTGCGATCTAGAGGTCCTGGGTTCGATTCCCGGGTCGGGCAAAGTGTTATTGGGTTTTTCCATTAGGAAATCCTCAGTAACAGCACGGAGTCTGGAAATGTGCCCGAAAAACGGCAATAGGCTCGCCCCCTATTACGTGGGACTGATATAATACATACCTGGCGAAATGTGGGTGCAGAAATGCACCTCTGCCTACCCCTTCGGGGAATACAGGCGTGAGTTTATGTATGTATGTATGTATTTAGGATGGGATGAAGATAGCCTTTCAAACTTTTCTTCTTTTTATAATAAATAATATCACTCTATTATCTTTCGCAATGATTACGTGTCTATTAGTATTATAACGCTAGTAAACGATTCCAATTTTCAGACCGGCCCAAGAGGTGGATGTTTGGGAGGAGGCAGAAAATACGAATTCGAAGCTGCCTGGGACGCAATTTTGTCCACTTCTTCTTCAAGGTAAGAATATCATTATATCAAACATTAATAATTTTATAACCATTGAGCAGTAAAAGCTATCAGGTAAAAAAACTGTATCACTAAGTCTTCTGTGAAAAATCCTCATATCCATTTTTGACAGCCCCGTGGTGCAGTTGGTTAGCAATCAGCTTGCAAAACCAGAGGCCGGAGTACGATCCCCGTACCGAGAAATATGTTCCACAAATATTTGTTTTGGATCTTGGTGTTTGTGAGACCGAAAAGTCTCGTAGTTTATGATCCACACAACTCAATACTTGATTTTAATGTGGGGTCAGAACTGAGAACTATCTATGTGACTATTGGGTGTATTTATATTTACAATTGATGTTCCAGCCTTATCCATGAAGAGTACTGTACCGCCAAGCGCCTTTACCACGCTTTCAACAGTCGAAGCAACAATGTCGGTGCCGCCGTCACTGCTCTAGCCCTCCCACCAGTTGTCGATGTTTTAGTTTCAGCCCAGGGTGCTACAGCTAAGGTAAGTTCGTCACCATAGAGACTTACTGCTGGACATAATTCTCAACAAATTTATCGGGTGCTACTTGCATATTACTATGCAACTGACTTCTTTACAATCAATACACCACGTAAGAGTATGGTAGGTATATGACATCCATTTAAGAATGTCCTGTAACTAAGGCCAGTTTACAGTTCAAAACAAAAGAACGTGAATAGTTTTGTTCATCCAGTGCATTTTAGTCTCAACAGAATTATATAGATAAAAATGCCAAAAAGCGTAGCAGTCGTACCAAAACTAGGCAAAAACTACATAGTTATGTGGCAAACTTTTCTAGTAAGCTACTCGTTATACAACAAAACTTTTATTTGTTGATATGGTAGAAATTGCGCTAAAAAATAAAATGAATAATATATAAAAAAGTGTCACGCATGATATCTAAGCAAATATGTGATCGTAACTAATAACTATTGTATCGCGATATGCTTCAATACTCGATTTTACATCCCATTCATGAGAGGCATAACTTCCATAACACCACATCTTACAAATAACTAGATCATTAGAGTACACTTTTCTAATTGGGATGTAAGTAATTCTCGATACTCTTCGTTCATTTCGTCGATTTTCTGTGCCAAGTGTACGTCGTGCGATCTAGTAGGTCCGATTTAATTCCCGGGTCGGGCATATTTTTACTGGGTGTTTGCATTATGAAATTCTCAATAGCAGTACGGAATTTGGATATGTACCTGAAAAACGGCAATAAGCTGCCCCCTTTTACGCGAGTTTGTGTTCATTCGTTAATTCCTAAAAGCCAATGAATCTACGATTCCTATAGTAGAGGGTTATTCCTGCTGAATACTACTAAAGTATTAAGACTATACATCATATGGCGTGTCCTTAATATGACCTCGAAAAAATCTTCAATATAAAATCAAAGTACGGCACACCGATAGATGTCGCTGTTTGGCTGAATATTCCGCAGCCTCTGAATCGAATAGATAAGACGTAGGAAATCGGATATTTTATCAGCTTTATATAGGTTAAGGAGGTTCAAAGAATAGTCTTTTAGGTATTTAGGTAAGATGATTTTTTTTGGCATCCATATTAGGGCATGAATTGTATTTTAGTATTTATCTTATTTAGAAAAACTCTTTTTTTAGTATACCTAAATAAATAAACTGTTGGGGCCAGGTAATAGGTACGATGATTACAAACACTTTGACGTCAAAAAAATAGACTTTTTCCTAACCCCCATAAACCAAAGCCAGGTGTAAGTTTCCGATCACGGTCTGAATACATACTGTATAAGTATTACGTAAATCTCAGTTCGGCTTAAGAAGTACAAGTGTGACTGTTGGGTGTATCATTTATAATTATTTTCACGTGTCGCATCACTGCCAGCTTTAGAGAAATCCTTATTCTATTCTATATTGCCCCAATTGCGTAGAACCGCCAGAGTAACAAATTGACTTGATGGTTCAATTATTTCACGTAAAGCATTCTATGTATTTCAATTCTTATCTCTCAATTCATTTATATCAACCGTCATACTATTCGGTTTTACATTCGTAGATAAGGCTATTAGCGATAAGGCCGCCATTTTGTCTACCTTTCTATTATAATTTATGGTGACAAGTAACGAGTTATATATATTATATTATTCTGACTAGGATCTCAAATGTAATTTAATGGCTTTGTTTCTTAATTTCAAGCATATAAAAATACAATTCGTATATTCACTGTCCGATCACAATTTGGTAAAGTTATTAGTTTAGCGGTCGAGAATCTCAGCGGTCGCGGGTTCAAACCTCAGGCACACACCTCAAACTTTTTGAAGTTATGTGTGTATTCATAATGAATTATCGCGTACTTTAACGGTCAAGGAAAACATCGTAAAGAAACCTGCACACTTAAAAGTTCATAGGAAATTCTTAGGTGTGTAGTCCGCCAACCCGCACTAGGCCAGCGTGGTGGACTAAGGCTTAAATCCTCTCAGTTGTAGAGGAGGCCCGTGCCCAGCAGTGGGACGCATATGGGCTGATGATGATGAAATTATGCCTTGTCCTTATCTTTCAGTTCCTGCAAGCTATTGGCGATGGATATGATGCTTCTGCAGCCGCTGCCTCCGCGGGCAAGGCGTTGCTTCGGGCAGTAGAAAATGTCAAATTGTAAAAACATAGCAGCGACAGTACAAAACTACAACATCCTGCAATAACTCAACATTATACGTATTGTATTTGAAGTGATATATAATTTATACATAGAGGCCTTATTAATTTTGATGATGTGGAAGACATATTTATCTTGGAAAAACAGTAGGTAAACTTAACGTTTGTATTGACAAATTGAATTTTATACAGTTACATTTTAACCACCTTTTAGGTAACGTAGAGAAATCTTTATAAATTATATTATAAATTATTTACGTATAGAATGATAATACCTACAATACAACGATAATATCTAAATATATAATGTTATTCGGAACACAACGACCAGGCTTTTCATTTCGGTGATGGTTTTAATAAAGATGTATCCAATATTATTTAATTATTGTTTTATTTGTCATATTTTTTTATTATTTTAGATAAAACTTCATAAATAAGTGACGGAAGCTGCACACCTTAAAATTCCCTACCAAGTATTCATAGTTATGGAAAGTCAAACCGACCCGAGTCTGTGTGATGAACCGCTTTGGTCTTTTCTTCGAGGGTGTCCCTCTCGATTGATGGGGATCTCATGACCAGCAACAGGTCGTACAAAGGCTGATAGTGACCGTTATAACTCTTACGAAGCATACATGCATACCTCACGCCTGTATTCCTCGAAGGGGTAGGCAGAGGTGCATTTCTGTTAAAAATATATGAACACAAACCCCTGCCGAATCTTAAGAGCAAAAATAATTCAGACTTCTTTTGCCGTGACTTGTGTGTGTGGCGCTCTCTCTGTCATATAATCTTGACACGTGTAATGTACTCCGTAGTTTTCTTTTGTTTTAATTAATACAGTTTGTTTAAATAATTTGTTTCTTTATTTATTTCATCAATTTCTGTACCCACATTTCGCCAGGTACCTATGTATCAGTCCCACGTAATAGGGGGCGAGCCTATTGCCGTTTTTAGGGCACATTTGGTTTGTATAAATAATACTAATAACACTTAGTTCCAATAGCGTCTGGCGCGTCCACTCGGTCCGGTATCAGAGGTAGCAGTGAACCGGTTCGAGTGGGGAACAGCGCTTATATTATAATTTATTTTCACATCTACCTTACAATTTAGAATATAATATTACATCTACACTACATACACTACAGGTGTATATATTATTTATTATTTTTTTTAAATAATAAACAAGTCCTTGATACATGTCAAAGACTTTATCACTGTCCAACATTGAGGATAATAAAAATATATTAGAATTATTAATAGCTTTCCTCAATAAAATCCAGTACTCAGTTGTTTGTCATCGGCTGTTTGTGGTGAAACGTTAAACAGTTAAAGCTCAACATGTTCATATTCTTTAATATAGGATTGTACGTGCTATTTTTATTTAGCGGCGTCAATTCAAAAGATAGAAAATGTCTGGAAGGTCAGTAATTATTATATGCACACTTATTTTTCTATTATGCTATGTTCGGTAACTTTAAAAGAGATGTTACCAATTTCAATATCGAAAAAACCCTTCCGAACCTAATTCCCGTAACGTGACGAATCCTTGTGTGATCCAGAATTGTTTGCTTGGGCTCTATTTGTAAAATCAAAAAGTCGTAGTTTCTAACATCCACGACGTTCAAAACACACATTAAAATGCGATTAGAACTATATTCGTGACAGTAATTGTTATTTATTTATTTTGCCGGAATAGAAACTCTATAATTATCCAGAGCCCATTTTCCAAAACCGGTTCAATGGTTTATGCATATTAAATTAATAATAGTAAAGATTGTACATACATACATAAACTCACGCCTGTATTCCCCGTAGGGGTAAGCAGAGGTGCATTTCTGCACCCACATTTCGCCAAGTATGTATCAGTCCCACATAATAGGGGGCGAGCCTATTGCCGTTTTTCGGGCACATTTCCAGACTCCGTGCTTTTACCGAGAATTTCCTAATGGAAAACCCAATAACACTTTGCCCGACCCGGGAATCGAACCCAGGACCTCTAGATCGCACGGCACATACTTGTACCGCGAGACCACGAGGCAGTCTAAGTCAGTAAAGATTGTACACTAAAATATATGCTGGTTTAGATTTTGGAGGAAGATGGGAGATCGATGGGCTATAGTCATTGTACCTTTGGGTATTATGTTACTTTAGAACAGAGAGCTATAACAAGTGTAGTAAACAAAAATATGGTAGATGTGACTAAGGTAGGTAGGAGCTTTTATAATATATTATTTTGTTTTGCCACTAGGAAACTCTCAATAGCAATTCATATTGAAATATGCTCGAAAAAGGGCAAAAGATTCCCCATTACGTATTACTTGTGATGTGATTCTCACTTGTTGAAACGTCGACTGAAATTTGAATGTCACTTGGTGAAACGTCGATATGGGATCGATCGATCTCTTGCCCTGTTCCCAATTTTATTTGGGATCGGCGCAGTATGTTTTATCCTTCCAAACGTCCCTATCTGCATTCACCCCTTTTCCTTTCATATCTTTCCTCACACAATTATCATCAACGACCCATATACGTCCCACTGCTGGGCACGGGCCTCCTCTACCATTAAGAGGGTTTAGGGCTTTAGTCCACCACGCTGGCCTAGTGCGGGTTGGCAGACTACACACCTAAGAAATTCCTAAGAACTTTTAGGTGTGCAGGTTTCATCACGATGTTTTCCTTCATCGTTAAAGTACGTGATAATTCATTGTAAATACACACATAGCTTCGAAAAGTCAGAGGTGTATGCCTGGGGTTTGAACCCGCGGCCGTCGAGATTCTCGACCGCGTGCCTAAACCTCGAGGCCATCTCGACGCCATCACTCTATATAGGCCTTCCTCTGCTTGTCCATCCTTCAACTTTCATGCTAATATAACAATTCAGTATGTAAATTTTAAGGTACTTGTGATTATTTTTTTTAGTTTCCACATTAAATCCAGATTTCTTACAAGAAAAGATAATTGTCATCGGCCATGGAGAATTATTTCACAAATTACTTGAACATTTTAGAGAAGAAGTGATCCAGGATTCCATCTGCCCCGTAGGAGTGGACGAAACCATTACAGCAACGAAACTCCTGCCGTGAGTAACGCCACTTATAGGAATCAATTCCAATTAGTTATTTATTTCGAGTTGAGAGAATTAATTTATTCCAGTTAATTAATTGGGATGTATGAAATAGTAATGGCTTCGAGGCAGAGGCGCGCGATCGAGAATCTCGGCGGAGGCGGGTTCAAACCCCAGGCACACAACTCTGACTTTTCGAAGTTATGCGTGTATTAACATCGAATTATCACTTACTTTAACGGAGAAGGAAAACGCAGGTTCCCGCACACCTAAAAGTTCTTAGAATATTTTAGGTGTGCAGTCCGTCAACCAGCCCTATACCGCCGCGGTGGACTAACGTCTTAACCCTGTCAGTTGTGGATAAAGCCCATTTCAGTTTCAGTTATGTCTGACTGTCTGACTCATATGTGTGTTAACACATATGGGCTGATGATGTGATCGATTTGAAGTTGCTACTATTAAAGATAATTTATTAATCTTAGACTTGAATAAATCCGCGTAGCATTGAATAAAACCTTGTGTATGACAAATGTAGCCAAATTAATCCATATTTCTAAGTCAATGCAGACATAATTCTAAATGGCAGCCAGCACTTTGATGTCTTTTTCATTACACTTTTAGAGGGTAAGGTATCGCTCCATTACAAAACCGCGTATCTGGTGCCGGCAAATGTCGATACCGCGTAACTGATCAGTTATCATCTGGAGCATATTAAATATAGGTATATATAGTCGTTCACTTCTTCTATTTTGTGCTTTACCTATAAGTGGAAATTGTTTTGGATTGTGTTTTATATTTTTGATTGTGATTGTTCTGTATTTCACAAATAAAATAAAATAAATAAATAAAATATTGTTCTACTGACAGTTTTCGAGGGGCAGTTAGGCTAAGATTTTTTGTTGAGAGGTCGCCTGCGTAACAATCACACCAGTAGATACAAATTGTTATGTGACTCCCCCCTTGTTTCGGGCTTGGGTTTACACACATACACAATCACGCCAATAGCACACGAGCTTATTGCCGTTTTTCGGGAACATTTCCAGACCGCGAGGTGCACTATTGAGAATTTCTTACAAAAAAAACACTTTAAATTTGAAATTGGGTTGGAATCCAACCCGGGACGAGGCAGTCGGCAATAACAATAAATTAGTCTTTCATTTTCAGTGATAAATACATCATCAATATAGACGTGGATGACTTCTACAAAGTTAATTACGCAGATGTCTCGAAATACCTTTTATTTGCCGGAGATACAAAAAAGACAGCGTATAATATAAGCGCTTGTGTTATTGACTTTAGAAATAACACTACCACCAAACTCATTGCAGATGTCAATTGTATTGAAGAACGGTCTTACCATACTGCGGTTCTAGTAAGCCGTAATGCAGCAGATAATCCCGAACTGTTGAAAATTATTAATGATTATGTGAATGATTTGGATGAATCTGAATTTATGAATAAGCCACCAACTACAGTACTCATATGTCACAGTAAAGAGAACGGCATCTTACGAAATATAAATCTTGAGAGAATACTATATCCATTGCGCGTAATATATTCTGATGACTGTGAAAGCGACATGAAAACGAACCAAATGAAGTTATTAGCAATTTTAGCTCCGAAACCATTCGAATCGGATTATGACGTCTTGGTTCCTATAGTTCTTTACAAAGCACAATGTTACGAGAACATCCCAGAGATGACAAATTATGTGCAAATGATCAAATCGTGTGATGATTATAAACTAGCTTTACTGGCATTCATGAAGCAAGCTGGGTGGGAGAGGGCAGCCATAATTTCTGATAACATTCCTTATAATGAATACAATGAGAAAGGAATTTCTGAGCTGTTTCATAATAACGGTATTGCACATACCGTCGTACGATGCGTTGAACACATCGAGAGTGGATGTCAATTTAAACAGGTATTTTTTTATTCAATAAAATTCGCCTACACTCGTATACAAACTGTTAAAAAAAATTAATTCCCTAAAATCATGTTTTTCATCACATACCATTTATATTTAATCTTTCAAAATTTTGAAGCCTTTATATATTGAAGGAGGATCATGAAGACGAATTGATATAGCTTTGCTTGTAAAAATATCAGTTACAAGAATATAGTAGATGAGAGAAGCGCATGGCGACCATATTTATTTATTTATTTTATTTAAAACTTTATTGTACACACAACACTAAAACTTAGGAGTACAGAGGACTAGAAAAGTACAATGGGCGGCCTTAACGCACAAGGCGATCTCTTACAGGCAACATATTTCCTCTTAAAAATTTTGATAGTAATTCAGTCTAAGAAAAATGATTCTTGCTTCTTCTCAATTCCTAGTAGCTCTCTAAATATAACTCCATTATTGTTATTTAGGCGCTGGAGTCACTCAAAGCTAACGACACGAGGGTATTTATCGCAAATGTTGACAAAAACAACTTAGATAACTTATACAACCAAGTGCCCCTTGTGTGGAAAAAAAACAATAAATATTCTTCATGGATTGTTATTGAGAACAACTTGGACCATTTATTGACATCGGTAAGTTTTTTTTTTTTTTTTTTTTTAACTGGCACGGCAAAGTGACTCCACTGTACCTGATGGTAAGCACAGTGGAGTCCAAAAAATTAATACCGACCAGCGAGAAACGAAGGTCACCCGCTGGTCGACACAATCATGCCGGCCTGCACAAATGCTTCTTCACGCTTCGCTTAAAGGATCCAGGATCATAGGAAGGAGGGAACACGTGAGCCGGCAAACTATTCCACAGCTTGATGGTGCGGCAAAGGTAAGAGTTGGCGAAAGTTTCTTATACAATTCGACTAATTTAACAAACACCTCAGTTTGATCCTAGTGTTGATCTCGTTGGGATAGAAAATATATTGAATAATATACACTGAAGTTTTTTATAAGCAGTGATGGCCTCGAGGTTTTGGCGCGCGGTCGAGAATTTCGGCGGTCGCAGGTTCAAACCCCAGTCACACACCTCTGACTTTTCGAAGTTATGTGTGTATTCACAATGAATTATCACTTGCTTTAACGGTGAAGAAAAACATCGTGATAAAACCTGCACACCTAAAAGTTCTTAGGAATTTCTTAAGTGTGTAGTCCACCAACCCGCACTAGGCCAGCGTGGTGGACTAAGGCCTAAACCCTCTCAGTTGTAGAGGAGGCCCGTGCCTAGCAGTGGGACGTATTTGGGCTGATAACGAAGTTTTTTATATACATTAATTGCAAATGTTGTTTTATTCTGTAGAAAACTTTCGGTAGCAGCACGTATTTCTGAAAGGTGCTCGATGAACGGCTATAGGCTCGACCTCAACTTCTTAGGACACGATAATATTTTAACTGTATGTCTAGAATGCTCACTTATAAGCGCTTGTTGTAAAATATTTTCTTGGAATAATTTAATGATCAAACATAAAAAAATCCTTTCTGCTATACCGAAAGGGGTAGGCAAAATGGTTTTATATGTAGATGGATATTTTTTTCTGTGTATAAACTGTTGTAAATATAGTTTAACAGTGATAAACTTTTCTATTGAGTATTTTTTTTATTATTTCAGAGAATGGGCGAAATTTTTACAATATATTTAGCACCAACAATCGGAAAAAAATCATTATATGAGCGTCTTGGTATTGGAAAAAACGAAGCTCGATTACCCATCAGTAGTCAAATCATCGAAGCAATTGTCACAATCAAAACGGCTTACAACAAGATTAAGGATGAATACGATAGTCACAAAAGAAGAGATTTTTTCAGGTACCTAATGTAATTTCACAACTTTCTCATTTTAACGTAAGCGTCTAACGTCACCTTTAGAGGAAGTAGATTATTTTTATAAAACATCTACCATACATGAAATACGATTTTTTACTGTGCCTATGTCTTCTCTACTTCATACATCCTGAGTTATGTACATAAGTGTAGCGTGAAGAAGCATTTCAGAAAGCTGGCATGGTTGTTAGACTGCAGCATACTTAGTTTTTAGTAGTTAGTTGTGAGGCTTGAAAATTTCCATCCAACGTATTAAAAAAAAACTGTAAATAATGTTAGGTACAATGCAGATAGATTAGCAACTAGTATAAAGCCTTAAGAAAAGGTGTTTTCGTTGTTACTCTTAAGGATCCAAGATTTTCGAGAGATTTCTTTAAAGACCCTTTAGGACGAAGACTAATCACAGCAAGTATTATATTTAAAGTATTGTTGCAGGGAACTGACAAAATCTATACAAATACAGATACCATTTAGCACCACTGCGTACTTCACAAAGAAGGGAGAAAGGCAGGTTCTGGGGTCAATAAAAATACAAAATGGAGAATCAACGTATACGAGTATACACAGAGATACAAAGATCAAGTTTAGACCCGATATGGACCAATGCACTATGAAAAGTGGAATATTCCACCGTCCCTGCGACGAGAACAATTTTCTCATGGTGATGGTCATATTGAAATGAAATGAAATGAAATTGCTTTATTTGGTCACGTAGGCAATCAAATAGCACTTATGACAAGTCAATACAGAAAAGAAAAATCTTTTATTATTACATTATAATTTAACTATGGTTCATTTTATATAATTTGTACAAAAATATTTACGGTTTTTTTTTTTAATTTATTTTTAGTTTTCATCAGGAAATACATAAAATCTTATTATTATTATTTTAAAGTAAATAACGAGATGGACCTTGTGTATTTCCGAAACGTCACGTATTATTTTAATGGTACCACCGGATCCAAACGCGACCCTGACTGAGAAGACCCGGCGAAACAAACTCAGCGGGCTCACTTTACTACTGGAATTTACGCGGCGCGACCCACACCTGAGTAGATCCAGCGAGTCCAACTCAGTGGGCATGTATTTGGTCCAGTAAGGATAACATAATTATATTATATGACCTGCCAAATAAAAATTGCCTTCTTATTATAAATTTGCTCGAATTATTTACTCGATCGGTCGTCATTTTATTTTTATTTTATTTATTTTATTTATTTTATTTTATTCGTGGCACTAGCCGCCTCCGCATTGCTAATGACTCTCATCAAGATTTACTTCTGCAGTCCGAACCCTACGCAGTATAGATACTTGTAATAAAATAAAGAAAGTTAGTCGTACTTTTATGATTTATAATATCTCAGTATCTTCTTTTATAATAGATCAATTATACAGACTGGCAAAAACGATTATGTATCAACAGCCGACAGAGTAATATCGACCAGATCTAGAAATTATATAAAAAACTAAGCCTACAGAATTTGAGTTATAAACACACAAGTAAATAAAGAATGGTGCATTAAGGTGCCTTAAATAAAAGCGTTGGTTTATCCAAGGTTTTTAATCAACTCTTTGAGGTACTTGACGTCTTTTTTGTTGTAAAATTCGTCATCGTCGGGTTCCGAAGCGGGCGTCGCTCTAGTGAATAACGCTGGCCCGGAAAGATCGAGCACAAACGACCGGATCTGACGAGGAAACAACACATTAATGCCATACGTTTCTATTCAGCCATTACAAAGTTTCTAATAAAGTATGGATAAACTAATAATCATATTTTATTTTAATATCTATAGAGAGCTTTTGGCCTGTTATATGACTATTAGTAAGTATAGTACCTGGATGACCGAGCTTTGCACGGAATTTTTATTTTTTTAAATTGTGTTTTTTTGAAATTATATTTAAGTACGAATTACTAATAAAATGATGAAATATGAATAATGTTACTTAACAACGCCATCTGCTGGTTTGTCGTTAAAGCAATTAGTTGCTCACAAAAAATAGTATTATTATTCGCCAATTCGCCAATAGATGTCAGGAAGAGTCTACTCAAACGCCTTCTTTTTGTTATTTTTCTTCCAAATGACATTTTCTAAAAATGATTCCTAGCTAGATCGATTTATCGCCCCCGAAACCCCCTATAGGGGGAAGTCCCGTAACGCCGGACGGCACCTAGGGCCGGACACTCGTATTATTTCGGCAATTCCGAAAGCGAGCATTTCAAAGACCATTGAAAAGGAACGGGGGGACGAAGCAATAACGAGTGACGGAATGCGGTAAGTCAGTGACGCGCGTGGCAAAAGTGGGAGACGTTGTTAGCCATTTTAGGCGGAAGGACACTGCATCACATAATATTCAGGCGAGTGTTATAAAAAAGCATTTGTAATCGATTGTTTATGCTTATTCTAACTAAAGGTAGTGCTCCATTGGTATTCGTAATCAAGTAACATTTTTGAAGATTTCTAACCTAGTTTTTAAATGCAATATAATAATTCTGACGATTCTCTGTCCCCTAGTACCGGACACAAAGTAGTCCCTTAACGCCGGACAGAGAATATGTTAGTTTTTCTTGTCTGTATTTATACTTTTTGTTATGACTTTTTGTTATGACTTTGAACGAAATCAAACCAAAATGGAAGAGAAGAAAAAGAACGGAAATAGGGACCAAGCATGTTTACAAACTGCAATAACTAAAGTTATGACCAAAGAACTTTCTTTGAAAGAAGCTTCGTTGCGCTACAACATTCCAAAACAATGTGAAAAAAGTGAAATTTTAACATTATCTACCTTTAAAATTGCTGTCGAATAAAAAGAGAATGAAAAACAAGCTAGAGAGGAAAAATATATACCAAATCTAACTTTTAAACTACAATAGAAGTGGAAAGGTAAGAAACCAAAGGTAGAAAAGCCGAAGAAAAAAGAGAAAGCAAGCCAAAGGAGTAAAACCAAAAACAAAGGAAATAAAAATGTTAAGAAAATACCGTCATTTACTGAATCATCGCAATCAGAAAAATCTATTTGCGTAGTAGTCTAAGTATATTAGAGGATAACGACGAGGACTGGATACAAAGCTCCAGTTGCCATAAGTGGGCTCATGAAGCTTGTGCTGACATTCCAGACTGTTCAGACACCTATATATGTGATCGGAGTCACATGTTTTAAAACTTTCCGATTCTAAGTGTTTTGATTGAAGTCTGTCCGGTACTAGGTGCCACTTGCGAAGAATGCGTTTATTCTCACCAAAGTTTAATTTATGTTTTTTTAATATGTTTATGCAGAAATTGCAATTTAGTTTGTTTATTAGGATTTTAATATTTGTTGAGTTACTTTAGTTGTCAATAAAGATACGTTTTTCAGAAAGGTTTTTAAAATTTTTCCTAAAAACCTTAAGTGTCCGCCACTAGGGGACTTCCCCCTATACTAAATTTTATGAAAATCGTTGGAGCCGATTCCGAGATTCCAATTATATATATACAAGAATTGCTCATTTAAAGATATAAGATATGCTATGTTGGCGTGACGCCACAGTACTCCCCCTCAAGCGAAACGTACGGAGGCTTTTACTGAGCGTCCCGATCGTGTGATGTAGGGCTGCTTTGACGGCGTCGCTGCCTTTGACGATCGTGGCTCCGAATCTGTGGTGTCTGCCGGTTTTTTGATCGATGTAGGTCGTTTGTGATGTTTGTCGAGGTAAATGCGGTGCTCTGTTCGTTGAGTAAGTAAGCTGGCTTTAGTCTACTATACTATTTGACGGCGTCCGTGGCGCAGTTGGCTATACACCAGCTTGCGAAACGCGAGGCCGCGGGTTGGATCACCGTACCGAGACAAATGTTTCACAATCCTCAAATATTTGTCTCATATCTAGGTGAAACTAAGAAGGCTTCCATAGTTTCTGATACCCACGACACAAGACTCGTATCTTAGTGTGGGGTCAGAACTATGTATGTGGCTATTGGGTGTATTTATTATTACTTTATTGAAACCACTTCAATCACTTGTCACTGTAAATTTTAAACAAAACACCAAAGTTAATAATTTTTTTGATACTACGCGATGATCGAGACCCAAAGTTTTTAAATATGAAAAGACCCTAAATCTCCGTACCTTTTGATTGACAGACCTAAGGTTCTGCAGGAGTTTCAAGGCTGATCTCTTCTCGGTCGGGTGGGAGATCTGGTATAGGCGTAACGCTCTGTGGAACTAAAAAAAAATACAACTTTATTATTTTGCAAAACTTTATTATGAGAAACTACAAACCAAAGACCAAACAAGCGGAGGCTAGTATTGACCCCTTTTGGTAGCCATGTACAAAGTGTAAAAAGACCGTGATCAAAAACTAACACAGATAATAATTACGGTGAATAAAAAGTGAATAAGAAGTCGTGATGGCCTCGAGGTTTAGGCACGCAGTCGAGAATCTCGACGGTCGCGGGTTCAAACTCCAGGCACACACCTCTGACTTTTCGAAGTTATGTGTGTATTCACAATGAATTGCCACGTACTTTAACGGTGAAGGAAAACATTGTGATTAAACCTGCACACCTAAAAGTTCTTAGGAATTTCTTAGGAGTGTAGTCCGCCAACCCGCACTAGGCCAGCATGCTGGACTAAGGTCTAAACCCTCTCAGTTGTAGAGGAGGCCCGTGCCCAGCAGTGGGACGCATATGGGCTGATGATGATGATGATGATGAATAAAAAAAAAATTCAAGTACATAGTGATTAGGAAAACGTCATTTTTTTCAATGTCAATGTGTTTGTAAACATCGTAACTATTACCTACCTAAGTTTTCGATTACGGTCTTTTTATACCCGGTATAATAACATAACAAAATCTTTGCCAAAATATGACGATCGAAGGTTCACATCCTAGACAAATAAACTTTTCGAAGTTTTGTGTGTATTTACAACAACACACTTTGACGACGACGGAAAACATCGTGAGGAAACCTACACAGCTAAGAGTAACCCACTACAAATTACTTATGTAAACTACAAACTGAAACTCCGGCAACCCACACTAGAGCAGATTAGCGGACTAAAGACTAACCCCTTTCAATTGAAGCAATCCAGCAGTGAAATACCAATAAATCTTGGCAAGAAAGATCCCATAAGACTGCCTCGTGGTCTCACGGTACAAGTATGTGCCGTGCGATCTAGAGGCCCTGGGTTCGATTCCCGGGTCGGGCAAAGTGTTATTGGGTTTTACCATTAGGAAATTCTCGGTAACAGCACGGAGTCTGGAAATGTGCCCGAAAAACGGCAATAGGCTCGCCCCCTATTACGTGGGACTGATACATACTTGGCGAAATGTGGGTGCAGAAATGCAACTGTGCCTACCCCTTCGGGGAATACCGGCGTGAGTTTATGTATGTAGTGTATGTGTACTCAGCATAGACCAAAGTAAGGCCAAATATGTAATTCCTTACCCGCTCGAGTAGACACCAGGTGTCCCTGTACTGCTGCAGGAAGACCACTGGAGACAGAACAGACGCGTAGAACGCGGCCTCCTTATCCAATATATCTCCTCCCTCTGACATGCCGTAGACCGTGCCGCGGAACTTGTGCAAGAAAGCCGTGTTCGAATGGTCTTTGTCGAAGCTTTAAAAAAACACAACAATCACATACATGACAGCCCCGTGGCGCAGTTAGCTAGATACCAGCTTGCGAAACGTATCCGCGGGTTCGATCCCCGCTCCGAGACAAATGTTTGTGTGAGCCACAAATATTTGATTCGGGTCTTGGAGTTTGTGAGACCGAAAAGTCTCTCGTAGTTTCTGATACTCACGACACAAGACTTGTATCCTAGTGTGGGGTCAGAACTATGTATGTGACTGTTGGGTGTCTTTATTTATTTATTATACATAGTTCTGACCTCTCAGAAGATAAATACTTTGTGGTAGGTATCAATAACTACGGGAGACTTCTTGGTCTCACAAACACCCAGACCCAAAACAAATATTTATGGATTGTAAACATTTGACTCGGTGCGGGGATCGAAGCCGCGGTCTTTAGTTTTAGAAGCTTATTAGCCAACGGCGTTACGGAGGATGTTACCTCGAGGGAAGTCAAAAGATGTATGTCGGGGATTTGAGGTTCCAGCTCATCTCGCGGAGCAACTGTCAGCTTGTCTGTGTCGGATCTCTATCCAAATTCTACGCCGACATTTATTTATTTATACAATTAGAACGGTTGCACCATTTACACTAATTAATAAAACTATAATATACAAAAAATCATAAAAATAAAGAACACAAACAAAACAAAAAAAACAATTAATATAAAATAAAATAAAAATCAGTGAAATAAGAAAATTAACATTATATAAAATTAAAGTACAATCAACAATATAAACCATCCAAAAAAATCAATTGTTAATATAATTATAAACATATTCATTCATCACACATTCATTTCACAAAAACGCAAACATTCCGACAAAATCGCCTTCCATTCCTCAGTGAAGATATCGCAGTGTGGTGCACTGTCCAGGAGAGCATTGAGCGCAGTGAGAGTACGTGGTATGGGTGATTTCATATGCTGAGATATGGGTGACATACTGACTTAAGCCCCAGCGAGCGGGCCTATTGCTGTTTATCGGACACCTAGACCTCATACTGCTACTGAGAACATCCATTAGATAAACCTAATTATTCTTTGTCCGACCTAAGATCTTATCTCAACATAATCGTGCTGCACTCTTATATCGTGGGACTAATGAGAGTCTTTAGTTGTAACTTGGGACCTGAGATATTCTGGATTTGAATACGTGACAGCTAGAACCTATCACCACATAAAATTTTAAATAATTTAGCTGACTTAATCCCAAATACAAAAGGCTACTCAGTACTAAATAAATAATGAATTATCCTGTTTATGTCAGTTATGGCTTTTATCCTTGAACATGACCTAATAATGTTAGTTTCCTAACTGGTACAATAATATTGTATAAATTGTAACATCATAGTCTAGTCTTATACCGTGAAATGAAAAGACCTGGGTTCAATATTACCGCGTAAGATAATATTTATTAGATCCACAAATATTTCTCTCTATATCTCACTAATTTGAGTGTGTAAAGTGTCACGTAGTATTTAATCTTATAACACACGACGTTCATTTTTGTACAGATTCAGTACTGATGAAATGAAATGAATTCTGTAACTATGTCAACACCGTTTTTTTTTTTTTTTAAATATAAATACACGCAACAGTCACATACATAGCCAACTGCGCCACGGGGCTGTCACGGATTAATAATGAACAGTTCCTTCCTGTACGGTTTCACTCAATGTTAAACGTTAAAACATACTATATGCAGTAATACTATATGCGTAAGAGCAATATGTATGCAGTTAAACCTCCATAGACTTGTGTCTATGGCATACTAAATGCCATGTTTTTTGGCAGGAAATGCGCACAGTTAAAGTCATTCTTGATCTTGACCGGCTGTTTCTTTACGCGCCTTATTTCTATTAATTGGCGGTATGATAGCCTCCTTACCTTTGTTGGTTGGACACTAACTAATGAAACGACTGGCCGCGTGTTCGATGCCTGCACTAAAATAAATATTAGTGCAAATGGTCCAAATGCTTACATCAAAAGTCTTCATGGTTTCTGATATCGACGACATAAGTTTTGTATCTTAATGTGGGGTTAGAACTTGGTATGTAACCGTGCTTATGTTACTGCGCTTAGGCAGACGTAGGTAGTGTCGAAGATCTGGTAGCACGATGGTCCGACGGTTAGAAGAAGGTGGCGGGTAGCGGATGGACGAGGGCTGCTCAAGACCAGGATGGTTGATGCTTACTTGGGGAGGCCTACGTTCACCAATGGACGGTGATAGCTTTAATATATATGTATGTATGTTACTGTGGTTGTACTGACTTCATATTAATTGTACTTACTAAGGCAGTATTGCATAGACGCGCCTGACGATATCTCTGGCACCTGGGTGGACAGCAGAACAGGCAGTATCGACAGTCTCCTGCCTCTTGGAGTTCCGGAACACCCATCGATCTTCTGATAAATCAGCATCTATATCCGTATCAACGCACACAGACGGCCACTGTCAAGAAAAAACTACTTTTTGTAATCCTTAAATGTTAGATGTATTTTTTGATGGCACTGTAAACGAAACGGTACTTGATAGTGAGTGAAAGTTGGTTCAAATAAAATAGATTGAAGAACCCATTACAGGTTTTTGTAACTGAATATTGTGCGCCAAGTAACTGCGAGCTTATAACGGTGATGTATGGGGTAGAACCATCAATATGAGCATCAACTTCAGCTCATATAGGTACGTCCCACTGCTGGGCACGGACCTCCTCTACAAATCTATCAGTCGATATATATCTCATGTCGGTAATGCAATAAGAAAGATGCTGCTCCTCTACGGGCAAAGACGGTTGTGTGTATAACGCTGACCTAGTAAATTAGAGGAATTAATATGCTTAAGAATTTTACTGTAAAGACTCTCTGGATTTTTTTACTTTCAAGTCAAGTAACTAAGATTCGAAGACGCTGCTATGTATTAGCAGATTGAATATCGAAGCCCCGTGGCGCAGTTGGCTAGAAACCAGCTAGCGAAACGAGAGGCCGCGGGTTCGATCCCGCACCGAGACCAATGTTTGTGTGATCCCCAAATATTTGTTTCGGGTCTGGGTGTTTGTGAGACCGAAAAGTCTCTCGTAGTTTCTGATACCCTCGACACAAGACTTGTAGGTATCTTAGTGTGGGGTCAGAACTATGTATGTGACTGTTGGGTGTATTTAATCTGACACAAATGTCAAACTTTTTCCTAAAAGGTATTTCTTAGGTGTGTATATTCATCCAACTAAACAAAGTTCTTTCAATCGTAGGAAGGTTCGCGACCAGCGTGGGACGTATGTACATATGTGAGTTGATATAGAATAACATATTGTTGACTCACCACAACTGAAAACCACAAGACGACGTGAAATATTTTAGATTCCATTTCACTCCGCGAACACTCATCATAATTTCTGTTTTACGTACATTTGAAATATAAAATACTTTCACGAATAAAATTACATATAAGGGGATCTTATCACATATGTATGTCAATGTCTTGGGTGACACTAAACTTTTTTCTTTTTGTCTATGTCGTCCATTATTGTAAATTTATCAGCAAGAGAGAATAGGAGAGTTGAATTCGAAGCTTAGTAATAAAAATTGAATAAAAGATCGGTGCAGATCGTAAGCTTTTATTTTCGACAGGAAAGCTCCTTACACTTCCCTTTTTGGTAGCTCGGGGGAGGCCGAAAGGGGTCTTCGGCCTTCCAGCTCAACTCGGGAAGCAAATTATCCGTTTCACTGAGTTCGGTCCCTAACCAAAACCTTTACTGAAAATCATGGTCACTTCCGTAGACCCATCGCCTCCGCGGCACGCCCAGCAATCCTAATGGCCCCCGTAAGTCGCCTTTTACGATAGGTAATTAATGCCGTAGCGGATTTCTTACGCCCCCAATCCATAGGCTACCATGGATGCTAAGTTAACAAAATATTCGGTCGTTTTTGAAGTGAAAACTTCTTTCGCATCGTTGTAATTTGAAAATCGATGAAACGAAAAAGCAACACGAAAAAGAGACAGACACATTTTAGTAAACGTTTTACCTTTGACATACTAGCCCACTACATAATATTGTAAAGAACGCAGCCATAATATTTATTTTGTCTTGAAGCCAAATTTTTTGAAAGTTTCACTTCTATCACGTGTGAATTGAAAACACGTTTTTTTAGAAAAACACCTGTTTTTGAAATGAACAAATTTTAAGTCATCATCATCAGCTCATATACCTACGTCCCACTGCTGATAACAGACCTCTTCTGTAACTGAGAGGTGTTAGGCCTTTAGCTTTTAGTAGTGTATAATGATTAGTTTCATTTTTATTGTTTATTGCTTTTACTTTCATCGTGTTCCATGTAGTATTTTAAATTAAACTACAAATAAATAATAACGTTTATTACAACATTAAAAATACAACAAACAATACGTTATGACGAAATAAAAGTGTAATTGCGGAGTTTGTATTTTCTGGAAATATATCCAAGAATTCGTTCAATTCCGGAGGCTTCGGTTTCAAATCATTTAACAATAACGGATTATCCTGCAAGTACGCAATTGGTAATCATATAAAACCACTAAATAAAATTCTAATGCATAAATGTACTACATATAAAATATGCCATTTATGTTGTTACTTATAATAAAACTCTTCAGAAATTTGTGAAAATTGTATTATATAAAACAAAAAAAATTGGTTAAAATCATCATCATCATCAGCCCATACACGTCCCACTGCTGGGCACGGGCCTCCTCTACAACTGAGAGGGTTAAGGCCTTAGTCCACCACGCTGGCCTAGTGCGGGTTGGCGGACTACACACCTAAGAATTTCCTAAGAACTTTTAGGTGTGCAGGTTTCATCACGATATTTTCCTTCACCGTTTAAGTACGTGATAGTTCTTTGTGAATACACACATAACTTCGAAATGTCAGAGGTGTGTGCCTGGTGTTTGAACCTACGACCGGTGAGATTCTCGACCGCGTGCCTAAACCTCGAGGCCATCACTACTTTGGTTTGTTTGGTTGAAAACCTAGTGATTATTTTGATATCCAGTAGGGCTAGTCATTATTGAACTTTATAATACAAATTACCAAATTTGAATAAATGAAACACAAATAGTTAATATTTATACTCAGACACAATGCCAAATTGTTAGGTCTTTCGATTTGGTGCCACAACCTCAAAGAAAACTTAAATAAATAATTATTACATTTTGCTGAGTGAGTGAAATTGCCTCAGGTCCAACACTTTCCTCAATACCCTCTTTCCTCGCCTTATTCCCCTCTTCTGCACTTACAAGCGCCAATTACTTAGATACAAGGTACAATAGCATTTTTCAAGGAAGTTACTACTTTTTGTGTCTATGCTGTATTACTCATTTATTAAAGGCAAAAATATTGTAGAAAGCAAGTACTTGACATAAAAAAAAATTGAGCAGCAGCGAAATTAAAAATAAATACTCACCGATTTACGTTGGTTTCCTTTTCTATCAGCAATTTTATTATTTTTGTTTATTACTTGTTTCTGAAAAAACATTCAAATCAATTTAACCATAATGATCATGTCTTCTAATAAATTTCCTGTAAATCTGTGCAAATTCGCTCTGACATATTTTTACAAAAAAAAGGATCCTTCCATACGTCCAATTCATTCAATCCTAAAAATTAGATCAGCACTTAGGCGTGATCGTATAACGACAATGTTTTATTTCACGTATTTACAATATTTGTATGGCTGGAAAAGTGTAACGTTTTCGTGCTTAAATCGCTGAATAGATTTTGAGGAATTTTGTTACAGAAGTACATGGGGTGTCTGGAGACAGATTAAAGTAGTTTAAAGGTACAGCTGTAAAAGTCTTATAGCTGATGATAACGATGATACAAATACAGTTACTGAGTAACTATCTTATCTTATATCTTTAAATGAGCAATTCTTGTATATATATATATATTTATATAATTGGAATCTCGGAATCGGCTCCAACGATTTTCATAAAATTTAGTATATAGGGGGTTTCGGGGGCGATAAATCGATCTAGCTAGGAATCATTTTTAGAAAATGTCATTTGGAAGAAAAATAACAAAAAGGAGGCGTTTGAGTAGACTCTTCCTGACATCTATTGGCGAATTGGCAAATAATAATACTATTTTTTGTGAGCAACTAATTGCTTTAACGACACAACAGCAGATGGCGTTGTTAAGTAACATTATTCATATTTCATCATTTTATTAGTAATTCCTACTTAAATATAATTTCCAAAAAACACAATTTAAAAAAAAAACCGAGCAAAGCTCGGTCATCCAGGTACTTATATTAACATACTTATTTGGATAAAGACACAATGCCTCGTAGTCTTGCGGCACAAGTGTATAGGTACTGTTGTCGAGCAATGTATTATTTGGTTTCTCCGTCGTGAAATTCTTCGTACCGGCACGAACGCGGCTTCGATCCCCGCACTGAGTCAAATATTTAACAATCCACAAATATTTGTCTTGGGTCTGGGTGTTTGTGAGACCAAGAAGTCTCCCGTAGTTATTGATACCTACCGCAAAGTATCTAGGTATCTTCTGAGAGGTCAGAACTATGTATAATAAATAAATAAATACACCCAACAGTCACATACATAGTTCTGACCCCACACTAAGATACAAGTGCTGTTTCGTGGGTATCAGAATCTACGAGAGACTTTTCGTTCTCACAAACGTCCAGACCCGGGACAAATATTTGTGGATCACACAAACTTTGTCTCGGTGCGGGAGTCGAGCCGCGGCCTCTCGTTTGGCAAGCTGGTGTCTAGCCAACTGCGCCCCGGGGCTGTATATGGATGTAAAGCAGACAATTTGAGCAATTCTGACCTTTTTGTTGGTCTGCTTCTCGTACAAGTGCAGCGGTGTGACGTGTTGTATGAACTCCTCCATGATGAACCTAGCGCGGGCAATGATAGGCTCCAACGCTTTCATGTGCTTAGCCACATCCACAGATTTTGTTGATCCTAAATACTTCGTTATCTAGAACACATGCAGATATTTTACATCCCCCTTCCTTATTGCTCCATTACCGAGGATTTAGAAGACACCATCTCAAAAGTCGCAGTTTTAAATCTCATTCACACACCTCAGAATACCTAATGGAAGGTATTTTTGTATAAACGATTATCGTACATTTTCAGAGTAAAAGAAAGCAATTACAGAAAACTTGCAGTCGTTTTTGTTTTATCTCCATTTTTTTTATGTTTGTTTTTTTTTATTTTTTTATTACTGTAATTGCAAAAAAGTCAATCGCACGCCTTCAAGACCTGCAAGAACTAAAACTGACTTAAAACGAGAGTTGAGCTAGGCACTAACTTTGGACGTTTTGTAATAAAGCATACGGCTTTATCTCGCTCTATATTTTAATCAGACACTGCAAGAGACTTTTTGTTCTCAAAAACACCCAGACCCGAAGCAAATATTGGTGGTTCACACAAACAGTTGTCTCGGTACGGGGATCAAACCCGCGGCCTTTGCCGTCACATGCTGGTGTCCTACAAACTGTGCTACGGAAACTGATAAATTAAAAAAAAGTTAAAATCTCTCTGTTCCAATGTTGTTTATCTTTCTGATACTACGCATCTTCCTGATCTTTATTTAGTGTGGTGTCAGACCTATAAATGGTTTTTGGGTGTAATTCATCATCAGCCCAAATACGTCCCATTGCTGGGCACGGGCCTCCTCTACAACTGAGAGGGTTTAGGCCTTAGTCCACCACGCTGGCCTAGTGCGGGTTGGCGGACTACACACCTAAGAAATTCCTAAGAACTTTTAGGTGTGCAGGTTTTATCACGATGTTTTCCTTCACCGTTAAAGCAAGTGATAATTCATTGTGAATACACACATAACTTCGAAAAGCCAGAGGTGTGTGCCTGGGGTTTGAACCTGCGACCGCCAATATTCTCGACCGCGCGCCTACACCTCGAGGCCATCACTGCTTAACGATTTGCTTTTTGGGTGTAATTACGAGTATTCAATTCATCTGTATTTTCAACAAACCTTGTTTACGGGACACCAGCCGTATTTCTTAGTTGTCGTGGAATCGGAGAGGGTCAACCACGTCATCGCCAAGATCCTAGGGAAAGTGGTGTGGGGTTCCCCCATCATCACATTGGGAGTCTTCACCAACGCCTCCAAATCCGGTTCTGACTCCAGCATCGACGTCTCCACTAGCAGCTTACTTCTCACTAGGGCTTGAATGAGCTCATTGATGATGGTGCCTTCATCCCCTTCCAAATTCCTACAACAAATAAATATTTACACCCAACAGTCACAACATAAATAGTTCTGACCGCACACTAAGACTTCGGAAATTACGAGAGACTTTTCGGTCTCACAAACTTACGGGTATGGGTACGCGAAACAAATATTTGTAGATCACAGAATAAAATACATTAAAATTTCACGTCATGCCCGAATAATGTTTTCTTATTATAAAAAACTAAAATACTAAAACCTCTGAACTTCTGAAGGCGTTGAATGAGTTTATTTCATCGAGTCTGGAACTTTCCTCAACAATCATCTTAATGTAAATGAAGTCGAGGAGTGACGTAACACAATAGCGCAGTTAAAACTTAACGCCATCTCCGTGCCTTTACTTTAACTTGATACGCATTTATATATCACTCATTTATAATTTCTTTATATGCCTACAATTGGAGTGAAGAAAAGGAAAGTAAAAATTAAATTATATTATTTTACTTCTGTAAATATGGTGTACAATAAAGCATATTAAATAAGAGTTATGCACAAACAATTTCGTGGATACATATATTTAATCGAGCTACCAGCACTAGGCCGACGTTGTGGAGGTGGTCCCGTGTGATCAACCTTCACAAAATTGTAGAGACTAACCCCCAGTATTGGGGCGTACATGAACCGATATTGATACTTAGGTAGATCGATAAGCAGGGGAATAAATTCTATCATCGCACGATCTAACCGATCCTTAAGTTAAGATCGTTAAGATTGCAAGAACACAATAGGCTAGCTAGTACTCTGGCCTCTCTCAACAGTAAAATCGTTTCATGCCAAAGAGAACGCTTAGTTAAATATGTTTATTTTTCTCAATTACAATTTGACACTCAAAGCCAAGAAACATGATTCAAAGAGACTATCACAAGCTGGATTGAATCGGCAGTAAAAAACAAACTACTTACCTGCCTCCACAGAGACAATACATTTTGCTGCGGAGAAAAAGTGGCACAAAAAACTTTCACAGCAACACGAAATTGCATTTTACGGTATAAAAATATCATGATCACTCACTTCAACAACTCGAGCATTAACCTAGCCACCTTCCCCGACGCAGGTCTGGCGTACATAATGCAATCGGTGGTGAGAATCCTGAGCGGCGGAGACGGCTCAGTCTCGAAGGCCGCAACCAGCTCCCTCTGGCGGGAATCTTCCGCAGCTATCCAGTCCAGGGTCAATGCGGACCTGTACGCTTCTATGCCGGGGACCGTGGCCCGAGATACGTTGTACCCATGGTAGTAGTGTTCTCGGGCTGAACACTGGAAGCGGTGAAGCAAAACATCGTGAGGAAACCTGCATAACTAAAAAAAAACTCAGGAATTTCTTAGGTATGTAGTCCGCCAACACGCACTAGACCAGCGTGTTGGACTAAGGACTAAATCCTGTCAGTTGTAGATGAGGCCTGTGCCCAGATGTGGGACGCATAAGGGCTGATGACGATGAACACGAGAAAAGAACTAAGAGTTACTAATTTATACTAGGGTCATAGACGTACAAGAATTCAAAATTCTGCACGTACGCGTCTCACTTCCAACGTCCAAACGTCCCACGCCCATTCTTAGTCTGAATAGTTCCTATTGAAAGAGAATATGCCTTTGTCGTTCACTCTCACAAATAAATAAAAGAAATTCCTTGGATTCACGCTAGTTTCCTTGGCCGTTAAAGCGCGTGATAATAATTCCTATTATACACAAAACTTCGAAAACTGAGGATTCGAACCCATTACCGCCGAGATAAAAAAAATGCCAGAGGCTTTTACACACTTATAGTAATGAACGTGTTTTTAGAATTTTTATAATTTGCCTATAGTGCATAAAATCCTATGTTGAGTTCGAATTTGAAAATTGTCTGTAATTTAGTAAATATGATTGTGGTAAATATATAGGAAATAAAATGAAATGATCGTTTATTTATCATTTAGGCAATAAAATAGCATTTATGACTCGTCAATACCTACATGTTTATAAAAAGAAAGAAAATTAATTGACTGAGGTAAGATACATTATATTTTTTTAATATTTGATTGCCATAATATGTAAAAAGACATTATGCCATTAAACAATATCGTATTCCACACGAAAAAAACATCAATACTTATTTCAAGAGCCGTGTTGATTGTAAATGGAATAAGATTTTACGAAACTTTTTCAATTCGCACTTCTTTACGAAACTCGAATGAATATATAAATGAGTTTATGAAAATTCTGGGTAACGTAAAATGCGAAATATATTCTCTTGTTGAATTTGTTTTCATGGTATAGGTAGTGGCCCTCATATACATGAGTCTAACTTTGTTGTTTCAGGTTATTTTTCCAGATGAGGCTATCAAATGCATAAATCTAGAGGAGAGTTTACTATTGAAATAATGTTAGTGATGAAGATGAACCCTTATCAAAAAAACTTACAGTTAAGAAAAATTGTATGACAGAGGTCATGCAAATACAAGACATATGTTATACCACGTTATTTATATATAAAAAAAATACGATCTCAGTGTTTTTAAGACTTAAATCACTCGTACTTCCTGATACTCACTTTGCATAACTTATATATTATATAGAGCGTTTGCTATTCGTCTGCCTCGTGGTCTCGCGGTACAAGTATGTGCCTGCGATCTAGAGGTCCTGGGTTCGATTCCCGGGTCGGGCAAAGTGTTATTGGGTGTTTCCATTAGGAAATTCTCGGTAACAGCACAGAGTCTGGAAATGTGCCCGAAAAACGGCAATAGGCTCGCCCCCTATTACGTGGGACTGATACATACTTGGCGAAATGTGGGTGCAGAAATGCACCTCTGCTTACCCCTTCGGGGAATACAGGCGTGAGTTTATGTATGTATGTATGTACGTTTGCTATTTGATTATTTCACAATTATTTTTATTATATATATTTTTAAATCTACTACAATTATATTATTCTAATAAACCTACAATTTTGTATAATAGTCATATTTTGCTATAGCGACTACAATAGCAATTGGTAGCCGTCATAAATATTTGAAGTTTTACATCACAAATGTACGCGTTAGCACGCCACCTTAGGGAAAATCACATGCCAAATAAAATTATTGGCAACTGTAACTCGACTTATTTAATATCATCTCGCCTTTTCTTTTTGTTACTTTATTTTTGCGACTGGCTTTACGCCCGGGAAATAATTTAGGTGTCTCAATAACCAGACACTTATAAAAACATATTGATATATATAACAACCAGACTTATTTGAAGTATGAAAAAGACGACCTTGATATCACGTTTAATCAGTGAGCTTCTCCTTTTTTTAATATAATCACACAATTATTTTAGCGAAAACTGTCGCTTACTTGCTTCTAATTCTAATGCTTAAATACAAAGCATTTTGTTAGCTTACATATATTTTATTGACATTTAAAACTACCTATTTCATAAGCAATTAAATACGCAGACACAAATAAATACCTATTCGGACTTACACGCGCAAATCCGACTCAATTCAAAATGAGACACACAAGAACCAACTGCGAACAACAAAACTTCAATTGCGCCAACTTCAAATCGTAATTAACCACGTCACCCAATCGGGAGTCCTGTTGCGTCACAGGCAGTACGCCGGGAGAGCAAACGTGATCCAAATGAAGTGAACTAATTACAGCGCGGAGAACTGTCGAATTGTGCGGGGGCTGTGTTGCGCTCAGGCACGAAATCAGACAGACTAGAGGGGTGAAATACGTTCTGAGGGTATCTATCAGCAACTCTAGAATCTTCGATGGATAGGAATAAGTTTCTCCATTCTAGACGACTTTATGTTATCCTCAGTACAATAGTTTGTGATTGAATAAATGAGCTGCTATGATACGCAAATCTTTGTATCAGTATTGTTAACCATTTCTTCATTGGAAAAGAGCAACACATTCTTGCCCATTTTTCTCTAGTGCCTTCCGAGCTGGATGTTTTTGTTAAATTTCATAAGCAATTAAAATTGGCACTAAAGTTTAACATTGCGCTTTGCTGGGTATTTATCTAGCTGCTGTAGATTATTAGTATCTGCTTCTGCAGAGAACATCCATACTCTTATTACAAATGCTGAAGTAACTCTGCGTGCCCGTCTGCTATGCTTTTATACCACAACCGCTGGACCGATATTTTTGGTAAGGAGATAGATAGCATTTTGGCAAAGAAAATAGGGTGCTTAATTTTTTAGGCGGAAATGGCAAGCTGTAGCTTGCTCTATATAAAGTGCAAAGCCCGTCGTACTTGTGACTCAGTCCGTGATTAGCCAGGGTTACGAGTAGTTCATAAAAATTATGCTGGTGAGAGGTTAGTGATTTGCTACATAATAAAGAAGAAAGGCAACGACCACATGGCTACCGTCCGACGTTAGGGTGTCGGACTTCATCTCTTCATCGAGTGACGAGAGATAGGAGTCTCATCATCACTCACCAGACACCATCGTGCTTACCATCAGGTGCATTGTTGTCACTTTGTCGTGCCCATAAAAAAAAATACTATAATATAGCTATAAACACAAGAACATAAATCGACAAACCCTTTCCACAACACGTATTGGGTCAAGCAAGGGTCCCACTAACGTCCCATCTTACCCACCTGCGCACAACTAAACAAATTTACATCGTAAAAATGGTTAATAGCCCATCAAGCACAAATAGGATGTTAGCGGTCTTCGGGGACTCTATTACGAATAAATTTTGTTCCACCACGTCTTATTTCGCGCGTGTTTAGCACACGGAATTAGATTATTTTACGGAATTAGATAATATTTTGTAGGTAAAACGCGGGTACACCCAATGATTGGCATATAACTACATCACATTAGTTGGATTTCAAAAATATTTACAATTTGTATGTATATTTACATATACATACATAACCTCACACCTGTATTCCCCGAAGGGGTAGGCAGAGATGCATTTCTGAACCCACATTTCGCCAGGTATGTATCAGTCCCACGTAATAGGGGGCGAGCCTTTTGCCGTTTTTCGGGCACAATTCCAGACTCCGTGCTGCTACTGAGTATTTCCTAATGGAAAAACCCAATAACACTTTGCCCGACCCGGGAATCGAACCCTGGACCTCTACTTGTGCCGCGAGGCCACGAGGCAGTTGTTGTAGCTTGTAGGTATATATGTATATTTATTGATAGTATTATTATTTAATCAATGACGAAAAACAATGTTAGGAAACCTTTAGGTATAACTTAGAACTGACGAGTTTATTAATGTTGATCCTTTTTAACAGTATTTTATAGTGATAATTGAGTTACAAAATAAAGTAGAATTGCTTTCAATTAAAACTTTTAGCATTGTCTCGTAGACATTCGTAGTGTAGCTCAACTGACACATTCTATATGACGATTAAGACGCAGTGGAAAGAAATATTATTAATTAATTAAAAATACGAAAACCATGTCGTGGTATGGGCATGTTATGAGGAGGGATGAATCATACGTAGGTAAAAAGGTGATGGATATGAAAGAAAAAGGGGTGAACGAAGACATGACGACTGATAGGGATGTGTGGAAGGATAATACATACTGCGCCGACCCCAAATGAAATTGGGAACAGGGCAAGGTGATGATGATGACGAAAACCACACTTTAAAAAAAAATGACTGAAGAATGTTCTGGGGCCTTGATAAACCTTGGTTATTCTCTATACTAAATGTCTCGTAACTGGCATTATAAAATGCAATGCTGTTTATATGTGATTTTAGGATTTCCTAGCACCGTTAATATTTCATACATACACAAAAAAGACAAGGGGCAGACAGAACTGTATTTCTTCACCTGCATTTTGCCAGTTGGGTCCCACGTAATAAGGGGCGAGTCGCAGTACATTACATCGTCTAAAGCCATGATTTGCTTCCACAGCTAGGTCCCTTTTTACCCTGTATTTTTTAAATATATAATGAAGCAATTACTAATTGGATGTACGGATAGAGCATTGCACTCAGTCAGGGCAACTTTATGGGGGCAATAAACGCCGCTGTGCGATAGATAGCCCATTAAAATCATTCCGCCATCGCGTAAAAGTTTAAACCCATAACCCTTTTATGGCATGCTTTTAGTACACCTGCGTCAGTGTTATGGAAATTGGTCGCTTTTTGTGTTAATAACCGCTTTTTTATGTATTTGGCGATAAAATTACAGCATGAAAAAAATATTTTACTTATTTTAAGCACGTTTTTATTATCAGTGACTGAATCATTGATCCTGCGCCATATGACTATGTCTGCGATTGTGATCTATTCTTACTACAATATGGAGATGGGAAGAATTTTCAAGAATTCAAGTTTTGAGGGCCTCGAGGTTTAAGCACGCGGTCGAGAATCTCGGCGGTCGCGGGTTCAAACCCCAGGCACACACCAGACTTTTCCAAGTTATGTGTGTATTCATAATGAATTCTTAATATCATTTACTTTAACGGTGAAGGAAAACATCGTGAAATACCTGCACACCTATAAGTTCTTAGGAAATTCGGTGTGTAGTCCGCCAACCCGCACTAGGCCAGTGTGGTGGACTAAGGCTTAAACCCTCTCAGTTGCAGAGGAGGCCTGTGCCCAGCAGCATATTAAACATTAGGATAAATTAATTAAGATCACTCCGCCGCGATTACAAAACAACAACACAATAATTTATAAGCTCAAAAGCAAACTAGATTATTGAAACAGGCAAAAAAACACAACTAGAAAAATACGACACAATGTCTCATATATAATATTATCATCATCATCATCAGCCCAACTGCGTCCCACTGCTGGGCACGGGCCTCCTCTACAACTGAGAGCGTTTATAATATACTCATAGCATAATACTCTTGTATCAAAATAAAAAAATGCGTGGCACTCCGAGAGTGTCGACAGAAGTGAAGACTTCAACATTACCTAAATGTTATGCATTTTTTTATATTTTGGAATGGTTAGGGAATAATTTCTCACGAATTCCTTTATTTATCAGTATAAAAGTACTATCATTTACGTGGTAAAATACAATATTTATTGCGCTATCGTACACAAACATAACAACGCGACAACAACACATGACAATAAACGTTTTACGCATTTTCGATCAGGTCACGTGATCTGACGGCAGTACAATTTTTTTTTACCAATCCCAAAAAAGTGCACAGCGCCGCTAAAGAAGTTTCACTTCAAAAAAACTGTTGCCTCGTAAAAGTACTCTAGGTACAGAGGTTTACAAAAACCTTTAATAAAATAAGGCACATGAGACACTCAGGTTGTAATCCACATAACGACATCACGCAGCGAGTTTATAGCGCGAAAAATGAAATTACATTACATTTACGTATACGCCACTTCACTTCGACGAATATTTCTAGGGAAATTGGATTTTAATGATTTTGATTTCTTATAGAAGTTAGTTACTTACATTGTCTTGGCATTTATTACACGTATTTTTAAATACACATAAATTTTTGCATTGATTGCAATTGACTCGTGGTCTCGTAGTACAATTATTATAATTACTCGTATGTGCCGTGCGATCTAGAAGTCTCGAGTTTGATTTCCGGGTCGAGCAGTGATATTAGATTTTACCAAACAGGCGTGCGTAAAAAAAAATAATTACCGAGCGGAGTGTTAGAAGAAAACCAAATAGAAGAAAAGAAGGTGAATCAGAATAATCATGGTTTATTTTACCTTATCCTGGCGGTTATTAGAGAAACTCTATTAATTCTAGCAAGTTGCCGAACATAAGTAATAAAAATGAAATACTTGCCATTATCCATAAAAAACTGAACGGTATAAGGTGGATCATTTCGACTTCATGGTAATTTTACTTGGGAATATATTGGATTTGTTATCTTTCTGATCGCGCCATTTTTTCAGAATGTATGACATTCCTCCTCTATAATTTATGCTCGAATGTCATTGTCAAATGTCAATTACAATTAGTGATGGGCGTTTTTTTAACGAACTAGTTGAATCAACCGATGACGATGATGAAGTAACGAACGAACGGTTGATGGGTTGTGAAAAAACTAGTTGAATAGGGATGTTGACAAAAATTTGGAACTGTTTTCATTTTATAGATAAGAACGTAAATATTACGAAAACATATAAATTTTAATTTAAAAAACGACTAATTAGTTTAGTGTTTAAATTTCGCGCCTAAACGCTCCAAGCTGTCTTGATGACGAAACAGTATATTAAATACAACAAACTGCTGTCAAACTAGGAATGAAACAATACCATTAATGTATCGATACTTCTACTCAATACCGTATCGGTCGTCAAGTATCGATACTTACTCTGTATCGGTCGGCAAGAATCGATACTTACTCGTATCGACTCGTTTTTGGAAAATTTAGAATAAAAATCTTGAAATATATTGGTATTTTTTGTCAATAAGTACAAAATTATAGGATTTTCAGCCCCGTGGCGCAGTTGGCTAGACACCAGCTTGCGAAACGAGAGGCCGCGGGTTCGATCCGGGGATCGCATAATGTATTATCTATGAACGCAGCGAAGCAACTCATTAATCATTCATTAGTCTGAATTTCTGAAACTCTGAATCTGAAGTCTAAACTCTGAGTCTCATACTGGTTCATGTAATGCGTTATATTGTTGTTGTTTCAAATTTCAATGATAAGTTTGATAACAGTTTTTAGTTTTACGTGTTCAATATGTTTAAGTTATAATAGTTGATTTTGTGACTGTTCACTCATCACTGTGTACAAAATAATATATTCAGTATAATATAAACAGTAATGTGTAAAATACTGCCTTGTGGTCTCGCGGTACAAGTATGTGCCGTGCGATCTAGAGGTCCTGGGTTCGATTCCCGGGTCGGGCAAAGTGTTATTGGGTTTTTCCATTAGGAAATTCTCAGTAACAGCACGGAGTCTGGAAATGTGCCCGAAAAACGGCAATAGGCTCGCCCCCTGTCTCGCCCCCTATTACGTGGGACTGATACATACCTGGCGAAATGTGGGTGCAGAAATGCACCTCTGCCTACCCCTTCGGGGAATACAGGCGTGAGTTTATGTATGTATGTAATGTGTAAATATTTTTTGGATTAGGACTTAGGATTTCTTTTTAAAATGCTAGGACGAAGCGAATTGTGGAATCATTATGAAAAAGATGGCATTAGTGGCAAAGCTATAGGCAATATTTGCAAATCAAAAATTTCATCCAAAACAACAACGGCGAATTGGAAAAGCCATTTAAGGAGAAAGCATATTTCTGCTTATTCTATGTTGCCGACGCTGTCAAATTCAAATAATCTTGCGCCTGTACTGTATCAGCTGCAACCGTCCCAAGTGGCCCAAGAGGCAAGTTTTATATTACTAGGGCCTAGCGCCTCTATTGAAACCGCCAGAAACGTTAATGTAGAAAAAAACGCCAGAAAAGTATAGATTCTTTTGTGACTAAAAAAAATAGCGGCGAACAGAAAAAGTTAATAAATTTAGATTTGCTCGATTTGTGCACTGACAGCTTCCTTCCATTTTCAATCGTAGAAGAAAGAGCCTTTCGAAAATTCTGTCAATGGATACCCGAATATCAGCTGCCTACACGTAAGACTCTCACTAATACCATTATGCAAGAGGCATATATTAAATATTTGGATAAGGTACAAGCACAAATTCGGGAGGAAGTTAAAAGTATATGCCTTACTGCAGATATGTGGACATCATTAAAAACTGAAAGTTTCATTGCCCTCACTGGGCATTACATAAATCAGAATTTGGAGGTGAACCATGTTCTTTTGAGATGTTGTCAGCTTTTAGGACATCACACAGCAGAAAATATTGCCTCAGAAATTGGTTCATTGGTTGATAAATAAAATTTAAGGCAAAAAGTCAACTTTATAGTTACAGACAATGCTCCCAATATTGTTAAAGCCACCAAAGAAATATTCAAATGGAAGCACTTTGAGTGCTATGCACATATCCTCAATTTAATTGTCAAACACACTCTTAATATTGTACAATGCCAAACTGATAAAGCTAGAAGAATAGTTGCTCATGTTAAGAAAAGCACCGTGTCCTCAGAAAGATTACATGGGTACCAAATTCAACAAGGCAAAGTTCCCAAACGACTCATTCAAGCTATTGATACAAGATGGAACTCTACATTTTTCATGCTGAACCGATTTGTAGAGCTGGAAGATGCCATTTGAGCAACTTTGGCTTTTACAGATGGAAATATTCCTGCAATCACCTCACAAGATTGGTTATTTTTTAAACAACTGTGTCAAATTTTAGAACCATTTGAAAAGATAAGCACTGATATGAGTGGAGAATGCTATATCACTGGCAGTTCTCTAATAGTTGTGACAAGATGCTTAATAGAAACATGTGAAAACCTTTTAAGGACACCTGAATTATTAACAGCAGCTCAGGAAACGGTGCTTCGACTCAAATTAGGTTTAGAAGACCAGTTCAAATTAATTGAAACAAGTAGCACATTCGCGATTGCAACTTTTTTGGGCCAAGATTTAAAATGAAAGGTTTTGCGGACGTAAATCTGGCAATACGGACGAAAGAAAAGGTGCGATCATTGGTATCAGCTTTGATTAGCGAAACAGAATGCGCTGCTGCTGTATATGGGTGCCCAATTCCTAAGGAAAACAGAAACAAAAATATGGATAAAAGCAACCCCTGGAACATTTTTGAAGAGATAGCTTCAACAAGCACAGGTTCAGGTACACCTTTATCAAGGGCCATTAAGGAAGTGAATATGTACTTATCTGATGTGATGTTACCAAGCAGAGACCAAACTGGTAACTTGATATGCCTTTTGAAATGGTGGAAAAATCACTAGTTTGTGTACCCAAATTTGAAACAAATTTTCATACAGCGATGTAACATTGTGGCCACATCAGTCCCTTGTGAAAGGATGTTTTCAAAAACAGGATTAATACTTAATGAGAGACGAACAAGACTCACTACAAGTAAAGTGGAACAAATAATGTTTTTGAATGTGAATACACCTTCAGAAAGATTTAAATTTTAAAGTATAATAAGGACATGTAAATATTATATACAAAAATTAATCAATGTACATACAATCAATTGATCTTCTAAATACGCCTGAATAGTATAAAACTGAAGACAAAAGAAATACTTATTTTATCAAGTGTTTGCAGCGTATACATATATTTTCAATACTATTGAGCCAGTCCTAAACCTGGAAAAGTATGAAGGGAAGTTCAATTGATCATAAATAAACTACACATAAACAACACACTTAAAGTAATAGATTATTTTTTCAACATTACCAGACAAAATAAATATAAAATTGTATAAATGCTTTTTATTTGTTTTTGTATAATTCAATATATTTCTTTTTTTTTGTTTTTGATTAGTCTATCACTACTTCAATTTATGTTTTAACTATTAGTGGAAATTGTTTTGGATTGTGTACTATATTTTAACTTTATACTTTTAAATTTGATTGTACTGTATATTTCCCAAATAAAATAAATAAATAAATTACTAGACCAAAGAAATACTTATTTTATAAAGTTATTGTTGAATATACATATGTTTTCATTATTATTAAGCCAGTTTTAAGGCTGGGAAAGTAAGAAGGGAAGTTCAATTAATCATAAATAAACTACTCTTAAAAAACCTTAAATCACATGAAGTAATATAATATTTTTTAACATTACCTTTACTATATTGTAATACTACTACTACTATGTAAATATGTAATTAATAACCATAATGAAATTTATTAAAATAAATATGTTCAGTTCACAAGTTTTATTTTTGAAGTAAATTAAACAACCAAAATTAATAATAAAAAGTACACATGTCAGAAGTAAAACTTTCTTGGCAAACAAATTTTAAAATCTTGTTTATCATAATCAACCCATATATGTCCCGCTGCTAGGCAGGGGCCTCCTCTACGGCTGAGAGGGTTTAGGCCTGGTGGTGGACACCACACTAGCCTAATGCGGATTGGCGGGCTAAACACGTAAGCAATTCCTAAGAACGTTTAGGTGTGCATGTTTCATTACGATGTTTACCTAAACCGTTAAAGCAAGTGATAACTCATTGTCATTATTAAAGATTAAAGTCTGAAGTGTGCGCCTGGGGTTTGAACCCGCGACCGACGCACTCATAAATATTTGACAACTAATAAATATGTCTCGCCAATCCCTTTTTATTGCTATTTATATATTTTTAAAATCTAAAATACGCAATTATTCGAATATTGTGGATATATTTTGTCGATTCGAAACCTTTATAAAAATTAAAGGCCAAGGCACATACAATCGAATAGCAAAGACGCTTGAAGAAATCAAGTCAATAATAAAACGAAAAACATCTAAAATAAAATTTATTCAATAATTTGTATAAAATTAACACTTAATCTCTAATGTGCAGTGATCACAATGGTTTGGTAGCTTACACAGATTCACACCAATAAATATTGTATTATAACGTACAGGCACCATACGAGATAAATTGTTACACCATTTATCTAGATTTCAACAATACATAATATAAAATATGGAGACTGAACCAATTAAGGTAAAAGGAACACCAATTTTTCAACCTGACACTAATTGTTTTTTTTAAAATCTACAATACAATCAGAAATATAAAGTGGTCAACTGAGATTGTTTTTACTTATAAATAAAAATGTTTTTGAGTTTCAATTTATAAGTGTTGTAAGTATTGATACTAACAACTAACATTTTATAAAAAGGTTTGTAACAATTATGTAAAAAAAAACAATATCAAATTACTGGCATTATACATATAGAGGAAACATAGAATAAAAGTTGATAGTACATAGCCAATAATATTAATTTATAAATTCTATCATTTTTGACTGTATCAATGACTTTCCTAATCAATGCATGATTTTTTTTATTGATGTATATATATAAAATATCTTACATAAACTACAATTTTTTCTTTTCATTCAATTTGCAGACAACATATTCATACATGCATGATATTTGGGAAATCAGCTAAACATTCAATAAGTCCAAATGAACACTTTATAAAAGGGTTGATTGATATCACAAGCTCTTAAAATATATCCATTTTTACAAATATACCAATAGAAAATTGCTATGTATATATCAATATAAACTCTTCAAAATACATACATATAAAAATATACAAACATTGGTGATCTACTAAGATTGAAACATGATTTCATAGAAAAACTATTGACTAGTAAAAAGTTAACATAAATCTCAACTACATAGATACTTTCAACAGCTCTTTGACTAAAATCATTTAATTCAAAAAATATTATGAGTCAATCAATCCTAATACATGCCATGGTTAATAACAATAAACATGTCTTAATGTAAGAACAATATTACTATTTCATTCATCTTGACATACATGTATCTTGTATAATAACTTCAAGAAGATAGATTCACAAAGAATAAATAATATATATTATGCAAATATATAGTTTGTAAAATATATGTTTAGTTTTGTGACATCAAATGTTTTCACAGACCATACATATGATTTGCCAAACATCATGAACTATTTGGCACACATTCAATTCTACAAAAAAAAAAAAAAATTATATAGATTTGTTCTTACTATTAAATTGATCCTAGCATACAATAAAATAAGTCAAAACATTGGTGCAATTACATGACAATTGATGTACTATAGAAATATTTAGATACCATGCATTGTTTTAGTTTGAGGTAAAATAATATGCCAACCCAACGACGGCAGCAATGGGACACATAAATACGGGCTCAAATATGAAGGTACTTCGAAATTTAACTATACCTTTGCGCTAGACATACTCATACTATATAGTATTGTCAGTAGATCACCGTGGATATTCTAAGAGCTGCGTAGACGCATCAGTCCATATGATGTGTGTGTAATTACATGCCATTGTATGCAGGGCCACCACCACCCTCTGGCACCACCCAGTTGATGTTCTGCGACGGGTCTTTGATATCACACGTTTTACCTGGAATTTTAATTATATTTCAAATTAGCATTTGCTAGCGGCTTCGCTTGCATTAAAACCCTATTATAAACTTTCAAACTTTGGACTACTGGGGTGAATTTTGGATTTTTTTTAAATTGTGGATACCTTTATAATAATTACTATGTGCTTGCCAAAAAGGGCAATCTATAACAACAATCCGTTCAGTGAGTTTAGAGTTCATAGAACAGCCAGTGATATAGTCACTAATGATTGCCTTTTACACACAAAAAGTATACTAAGCCTTAAGATCCATTTGCTTCCAATTGTATAACAGTCCACTAGATTTTTTTAATTTTTTTATGTTATCCGCATAGAATTTCTTAGGTATATTAAAGTCAATTAATCCGCTCTAGACTTGTTCTCAAAAGTTTTTAATAGTTGGGTAGTATGCACATGTCCAAAGTGAGAAACATAGACTGGAACATTTATATAGCCTGGCCTAGCAGCTCTATTTATAATGCATTCAAAAATAAAATAATAAACTTACAATGTATACAGTTTTGTGCATTGATTTGAAGCCTCTGACCGTCGCCAGTCTCCATCGGCACGAACTCGTATACACCTGAAACAATTGTACAATTTATATATAGATTTTTATTCTATGGGCACTGAACATTTATCACATTATCTGATGGCAAGTGTTATTCACTCCAAAGATTGACACTTATATTTTAGCAGTAGTATACTGGCCTTTGTAAGTCGCTGCGGTCGCAGGTTCAAACCCCAGGCACACACCTCTGACATTTCGAAACTATGTGGGTATTCATAATTACTTAATAGCGAAGGAAAACTTCGTAAGGAAACCTGCACACCTAAAAGTTCTTAGGAATTTCTTAGGTGTGTAGTCCGCCAACCCACACTAGGCCAGCGTGGTGGACTAAGGCCTAAACCATCTCAGTTGTAGAGGAGGCCCGTGACCAGCAGTGGGTCGTATAAAGGCTGAGGCTGATGATGATGGTGGTGCTGATGATGATCATAATGATACTGGCCTTTCCATTCCTTAATGGACGTCAAGGCCGCATTAATAGTCATTAATGTTGACGTTCTAAAGATAGAATGGACATGTTTATTTTTTTAATCATATCATTATTATCCTACCCTCTTTTCTATAAAAAAAACCCGTGGTGCTGGTTTGAGAACTTGACGTATATAAAAAAAGCTTATATTTGAAGTTGAAGAAACGTACCTGCAGGACAGAACCTAGCCTCTGGTCCATCGAAGACTCCTAGGTTCTGTTTGACCGGCACCGAGTCGTCCTTCAGCGTGAGATGGGGGGGTTGGTCTGCCTCGTGATTCGTACCTGCACAAACACACCACGTTACACATGACATTACATACTACTGCATGAAAAAAAGGTGTTTCATGCCAATAAAGGGATGTATTTTAACTTGGTTGAGCTAATTCCAGAATTAAAAGGAAATAAGATATGCAGTATATTATTAACAAAGGGGAAATCCTTATATCCATAGCAAAAATATTTGTACCCTCTTTTTTTTATAGTTTTTAGTTTGTAATACTTCTTAAAAATAAATAAACATTTCTATTAGAGCCAAAATATACTAATGTATATGAAACATGGTAAAACAATCACCGGTCAATGCCACAGAGGACAGCAAGTCGAATGTGATGACTCCGTCTGGTTTGGGATACTCAATGGGCGTGCACTCCTTAGCTGGCTTCAACTTCGCGTGATCAGCACCTGGAGAGAAAAATATTCAATAACATACATACGCACTTTATTCTATATCGTCAAAGGTTTAGAGGTGCAATTCTGCACCCATATTCTGCCAATGCTGCTACTGAGGGTTTCTGATTGGAAAGCGAGGTAGACGTCTACCAGAGCATTATTCAATAACGCATTATATTTATGTATATGTACTATATGTTGCAAAATATTAGTTGGTAATAAAGCAATTATTTTCCTATGTTGTACATAACCACATATAACTACTCAAAATACAATAAGTTATCCTGGAAAATTAAAAAGAGACAGATAATAAAAGTATTGAACACTGACCGCCATGGCTGAGGGTCCAGGGTTCCTTCCCCCGGACCAAGGTGCTGAAGGCGGAGTACATGAGGCCGCCGTACATGCCCAGCTTGCTGTGGAACGACGGGCGACAGTTGCGCACTTGCTGTTGGTAAAAAACATATTCATTATTTACTTACGACTGCCTCATGGTCTCGCGGTACAAGTATGTGCCGTGCGATCTAGAGGTCCTGGGTTCGATTCCCGGGTCGGGCAAAGTGTTATTGTGTTTTTCCATCAGGAAATTCTCGGTAACAGCACGGAGTCTGGAAATGTGCCCGAAAAACGGCAATAGGCTCGCCCCCTATTACGTGGGACTGATACATACTTGGCGAAATGTGGGTGCAGAAATGCACCTCTGCCTCACCTTCGGGGAATACAGGCGTGAGTTTATGTATGTATGTATGTGTCATTATTTACTATCATGACACTATTTCAATTCACATTATTTAGTTTACAAATAAGTGATGTAAATTTGTTAAATGCTTAAGAATTTTTGCCTGTCCTTAGCCAGAATTAAAGTATAACAGGAGAACGGATCGTACTTCTTCATAAAAGAAAGATAGATATTATCCCGTTAATACGTGGCAAAGTCTGGCCCTAAACAATAGGCAGGGTTGGGCAGTATTTGAATTACTTGTAATTGAAATAATAATAATAACAGCCCTGACAATAGGTACCCACCTATTGCCAGAATAAGTATCTTATTCTGTGACGTGTGTAAATAGTTTCTCAACTATCGGCTAATTTTACTTAATAGTTTATTTTTTCTTCATATGTGATCCCCAAATATTACGATCTCAAGTATTGCTAGCGTCTCACCAGTTACCCTGAATATAAAACTAGCTGTGAGCGCATTTTTATAGAATAAGTAACCCTATGTCCTTTTCCAAGGTCATATCTATATCCACGCCAAAAATCGTTCAAATCAGTCCAGCGGTGTACTCATGTACCGCAACAGAGAGACGCACAGTTACATTCATTTATACTATTAATAAAGAGATAAATTATTACTAGAAAAAGAAAAAATATGTTTGCTTCACGTGATATTAAGCTATTTGTATCCAAAAATAAGTGATTTACTAACCTTCAATTCTTTGTAGACATAAGATTCGTTGAGCTTGTCTTCATATTGTGCTGGAATGACTCCCTTCTCGTGGGACGCTTCGCCAGACAAAATGAGATCCATTGCAGTCTCAGCCGCCAACATACCTGTCGAAAAATGATCGCTATTAAAGGTTGCTGTTAAAATTTGTATAATTTTGTTAAAAATATACATGAATTATATACATGAAAATCTTTATTCTGGACCAATGTAATAATAATAATAATAAATTTATTTATTAACCTTGAAAAAATTTACACAAAACAGTTTGCAAAAACTCTCCACACTAGGCACTGCCTGTCTCGTGGAGAGTTTTTTTACAGGAGTATCTTAAAGCTAGTAATAACGGTGCTGAATATATAATTAAAACAAAATGGATAATCAAATATTATAAAACAAAAAAGAAAGAAAAGATGTAATGATTTTTACGATGCGTGTTTAAAGTTACTTAAATACATTTCAAAAAGTCTTCTGAGAAGGAGTAAGACCAATTAACCAATTCTTTAGTTAACTTACTTTTAGCTTCCCAGTAATTTAGGTTAAGAATTTTGTAGTGTTTATTGAGTTTATTATATAAGTAAGGTTTCATGTAGGAAGTAAAACGACGAGCAAAAGCCGTTCTAACCGAGGGCGTCGGGATTATAGGAATGCGTTTTGTTGCGAGGACTTTGAAGTTAGTGATTTTAGGAACTTCTCTGTGGAATTCAAGGGCTGCCCTAAGGATAAATATTCTTCTCACGCTCAGGACCCCAAATTCTTTAAAGAGAGTGTCTGTGGGGTACCGAATTTTTTTCTTTAGAATAGTTTTTATTACTGCTCTCTGAGCTCTTTCTAGGGTAATTAGATGAGAAGTGGCTGCTCCGCCCCAGGCCAGAATGCAGTATGAGAGTATGGATTGACATAGGGCGAGGTAGATGGATTTCAGAATGTTTATACTTGCTACGTCTCGCAGCAGCTTAAAGGAGAAAATTATTTTCCGGACTCTAGAAGTAGTAGTGGCTATATGCTCTTTAAATGTAAGTTTTTCATCGATAGTGATGCCTAAGTATTTAGTGGAACTAACTTTAAGTATTTTCGGACAATCACAGGGGAGGATTGGTATAAGGAATTGGTTTTTTTGGCAAGAATGGATCGCTAGAGATAGGTTTGGAGGTGGGGCTGATTTCACTGTTTTGTGAAAGCAGATGTAATTTGTTTTTGATGGATTGATAGTCAATAAATTTTTATTAAACCAGTCAGCAACTACTAGAAGGCCTTTTTGTGTTGTAGTTTGAAGCCTTTCCCAGGAGGACTCGTGGAAAACTATGACAGTGTCATCAGCGTAATTAATTATGTTAGCATTGTCTAGTTTAATATGTGACAAACTGTTTAAGTAAATCAGAAATAATGTAGGTCCAAGAATGCTACCCTGGGGTACTCCGAAAGAAACTGTAGAAAAGTCACTGATGTGATCTCCTACCTTTATACATTGTCTTCTACCTGTGAGGTAACTTGAGAACCAATTAAGGCAAGAGCCTCTTATTCCAGTGTTTTCTAATTTGCGCAGAAGAATGGGAATGGAAACGGTGTCGAAGGCTTTCGCAAGATCAAGAAAGACACCCAGGCAGCATCTGCCCTCCTCGATGTGTTTACAAACAAAGTTAGTTAGAAGGCAGACCGCTTGCTCGGTTGATTTGTGCTGGCGAAAGCCATATTGCTGCTCTGAGATTAGGCGATTGGACTCCAGGAATGCTGTTAATTGTTTGTTTACAATTTTTTCAAGAAGCTTAGAAAATGAAGTGAGTAGGGATATGGGCCTGTAGTTTTTTGGATGATCAGAACTGCCTCCTTTATGGATAGGGATAACCAGGGCTTCTTTCCAAGTTTCCGGAAAAATGCCTGATGAGAGACTCAGGTTGAATATTTTAGTCAATGGGGTTAAAATATATGATTTAATACGTTTTATGAGGTAATTTCCTACTTTATCTAAACCTGGAGCACTTTTGGTATCTAGTTGTAAGATTAACTTTTCTACTTCATCAGTATTTGTAGGGTGGAAGAATAGAGATTGTAATGGAGATAGTGAATTGTTATTTTGGGTAGCGAGGGAATTCTGCGATTCGTTTATTTTGGTGAGGATATTATTAGCTAGATTTTGGCCCACTGAGGTGTAGTAGCTATTGCAGTAATTTAGCGAGTCCTTAACTGTGGAAGATATGTTACATAAGTCAAAGGAATTATTTTTTTGTTTCGAAAAATGGGTAATGCGTTTAATAGTTTCCCAGAGCTTTTTAGGGTTATTCTGATTAGATATTAACTGGTTTTGATCGTACTCATTTTTAAGTTTACGGAGAAGGTTTCGGTAAAAATTTCTGTAGCGTTTGTAGGCTAAGGTTTTGGGATCGTCCTTGGGACAATTTCTTGCTTCTAAATGTAATTTGTCTCTATGAACAGAACATCTGATTAAACCTGGTGTCATCCACGGCTTTGAGGGCGTCATATTGGCTTGTGAGCGGCTAGTACTCACCCTTTTGGAGCATTTGTTTATGACGGTGGTCAGGATAGACATAAAGGAATTTGCCGCGTCTGTGGGACAGGATGATTCTAAAATTGTAGACCAATTTGTTGTTTTCAATTCTGATTCGATAGAGTCGTAGTCAAGTTTAATAGGGTGATTGAGGCGTTTCTGGGAAGGCTTATGTGTTTTCGTAAAACCAATCATTACAGGGTAATGGTCAGTTACAGATGACAAACAAACGATGGACTCGCACGGAGCACGGGTCTTTATGAATATATGGTCAAGTATAGCATTGTTCCTCGTAGGGGTGTCGATTGCTGACCTAAATCCAGACTGAGCCAGCAGGTTTAGATATTCAGAACAATTATCACTATCGTTAATGTTGATATTAATATCTCCAGTTATGATTGAGCATTGCGAGCTAGCCACATGAGTGATTATATTAGAAAGTGAATTTATAAAGTCGTCTTTGATTCGAAATGAGGGGGAGCGATAGATTCCCAATAACTGTAGGACATTTGGAATGTTCACTAGTAAGCAGTTTGCGTCCATGAGCTCGGGCTCGCTAACTTCGACTCTCCATGTGTCTTTAACGTATATGACTACACCACCGGATTGATTGATATATTTAGTAGAGCAGTGTGACGTATAGCCATCCAGTTGACCTATAACTGAGCCTTCTTTAATCCAACATTCAGTTAATACTATGATGTCATAAGACGTGTTAAGCCTTTTCAGTAAAACTAGAAAACCGTCAAAATTACATTGTAAACTCCTAATATTTAGATTAAGTATTTTAAAATTATAGCGGGATAAAATATTCGCACACTCTTCAGCTTTATCGAGTTTGTGGCACTTGATATTAAAAGAATTGTCAATGTCATTTATTACTTCTAAAGAAGTCATTTTTATTAAATGAGTTGTGTGTGACGTTAAAGGTAAATTTAAATTCGGCCACGTTGTAGGTAAATATTGCGAGTGTTTTGGAGAGAGTGCGTATGTGCGGTAGATTATTTTTGGAAGCGTAAGATATTTTTATAGTATATATAAAGTTTTGACAAATTATAATATAATTAGACCTGGGCAGCTGTTGCGTTGGTGGATTCGGGGCAAGTAGTAGATGCGCGAAAAAGCTTGTCCAAGTCTTCCTTTGATCGTATGGTATGAACTGGATTTTTTTTACCATCGCCATTTGGGGCTTTTCGTACAAGGATATTACCATTTCGAACCCAGCAAAATTTATAATTATGTTCCTTTGCTAACCTTCTAG
Source organism: Hemaris fuciformis (assembly GCA_907164795.1). Lineage (NCBI taxonomy): Eukaryota > Metazoa > Arthropoda > Insecta > Lepidoptera > Sphingidae > Hemaris > Hemaris fuciformis. The sequence goes on from OU015452.1 coordinate 3,832,147, forward strand.
CTTCTCCAAAAAGCTGCCTATTTGTTTTTGTCAGTCGTTCATTAAAGTACAGCGTAGATGACGTTCCACTGATGATGTCTTTGGATGTTAGACCACGTCTTGTACCTGCGGCGGCCAGCAGTTCATCTCTTTTATTTTTACGGGTGAATTTCGCGACAACTGGTCTTGTTGCGGAAGAGGATGATGGTGCAGATTGCTTCAACCCAACTCTGATTACTTGGTCGATGTCGGTGTCTTGTAGCTCGACTCCTAATTTTTTTGAGGTAGTTAATAGTATGTGCATTAAATTTTCGTTGCTGTTTTCTGGAATGCCGACTATTTCCAACTCATTACGTAATTGGTGTTGCTCATGCAAGTTAATGGTTTCTTGCAAAGAGATTATAGTTGTTTTTAAGTTAATAATCTCCGCTTCTTTTGAGGTAAGTCTATTTTCGAAAAAAGATATTTTTTGCATGAGGTTGTCATTTACGGAGGATAGTTGAGTTTTTACGTCAAGGACATCTTGTCTCAGTAGCCTTATCTCGTCGAGAAGCGCCGATGTTAAGGGTTGGTTTGAGTCAGTTGGGCTTTCTATGTAGGATTTCGGGCGGCTTCCGCGGTTCCGGTTCACATTGTCTTCTGAGCGCGAGCAATTCAGGGTACGGATAGGAGTATTCATGTCACTATTTTTCGGTTTTGTGCATGTGCAGGACGGACATACCCATAGTGTCTTGTATTGTTCCGACAATTTATGAAAATTGTCTGTTGTTATGTTGAGGCAGTTTAGGTCATAGCACTTTTTGCAAGCTGAGCATTTCATAAGGTGAGGTGAGTTAATACACGTACCACACGCGTAGCAATCCGCTGACATCTTCAAATGTTCGTGTTGGACGTAGGTGTCACGACAGTGTGTGCCGATAGCGAGCGCAGGCGAGTGCGGGTGGAGGGCACGAGAGCAGGCGGGGTAGGCGATGCGAGTACGCTGCACGTGCTGCTCGATGCGTGAGGTAGTTTTAGACGGCGTGGCGTGTTGACAGTTTTTAAAATATGAATTTTGATGTGGAATCCAAACAGTGGCACTAATTGTAGCTAGAAATATACAGTAGTCACTCTGGCACTATTATCTTTGAGCTAGCTCAACTCGGTATAAAAACAATAAGATTTGACACTGATTTTCGATTTAAATTCGGAGAGCTAGCGGAAAACACGACTGCACTATTCGAGCACCGTAACCGTAATTCCCGTAATAATGTTTCAACTAGAAATAAGATAGTGAATGTTTTATTATATTTTTGAGGTGAAACTTCTTTAGAATCGTTGTGATTACAAACCGGATGCAACGGAAAAAACGACAGGTAAGAGACACAAATATAATAATTAGTGAGCCAGAGCGAGAAAGCAAATATCGGTGTGTATGTATATTGCACACTGTTTAATACTTGCTTGTATTTTGAGCATTTAACGTGTGTTAGTATTTTTTTTTATCAAAGTTCAGTATAGTGACGTAAAGAATAATATATTAGTTTGAAAGTGATAAAATAAAAAGACTTAATATAGAGCTGATCTGATGATGGAGTCCAGGGTCCCAACCAGGGTCTAATAATGGAACAGGAAGGTGGCCATAGGAACTCCGTAATTAAACGTCATAACCCCCTCGAGTTTGGGCTCGTTTAATTCATCTTGACGTGTACTTTGATAGTAGATGGTAACCAGGGTGTGATGATGGAGTTGGAAGGTGGCCATAGGAACTCCGTAATTAAACAACGCAACCCCATCGAGTTTTTTTGTATCCATGTCTATGATAATTATAAAAGCCTTTTGCTTAAACTTTATCTAATTTAGCTTTATTTAACCAGTTTCTGTAAAGTTGTAAATAGTAGATCATTTTTCGGAAAATGATGTCAGAAAGAAGTTTCACTTCTTACGTGTGTACAAAAGTACACACACACATTTTTTTAATGGGAATTGTAATAAAGATTACATACAACACCATGCCCCATTGACATTTTAAACCATTGAATTGGGAGCACTTAGTTGTCTTCATCATCAGCCCATATACGTTCCACTGCTGGGCACAGACCTACTTTTCGACTTTTCGAAGTTATATGTGTATTCGTAATAGAATTATCACGTACTTTAACGGTGAAGAAAAACATCGTGATGAAACCTGCACACCTAACCTCACCTCCCAACTCGCACTAGGCCAGCGTGGTGGACTAAGTCTTAAACCCTCTCAGTTGTAGAGGAGGTCCGTGCCCGGCAATGGGACGTATATGGGCTGATGATGATGCTGATGATGTATGTGCATAGTTACCGCTCTTCATGGCGTTGTGCGTGCCCTTGATGCGCGGCACGTTGAGGAACCCGGCCGTGTCCCCCGCCAGCACCCCGCCCGGGAACACAACCCGCGGCACGCACTGCCAGCCGCCCTCCACCAGCGCGCGCGCGCCGTACGCGATGCGGGTGCCGTCTGTGCACAAACACAACTCTCACAAAAATATTTATACACTTGGCTTTAAGTGAAACTAAAAGATGTTTTGATACTAGGAACATTAATATAATTAATGCAGAATTGATTATAATTTTTAGACTTAGTCAATTGAAGTACACTGTAGTCCGTTTAGTACGACTTCGCATTTAACAACCAACTGTTTTTAGCGACGAAAGTATAGGCATATATAATAAACTAGCTTTTGCCCGCGACTCCGTCCGCGTAGACTACAGGGTTGGGTTCAGAAAGAAAATAAGTTGTAGTCTATTTTACTCCACAGAGTCCCATTTATGTCCATATCAAAAATCATCCACATCGGCCAAATGATTTAGGCGTGAAAGCGTAAGAGACATATAGTTACAGTCGTCTACGCGTCGTTTCATCATTCTAGCTTCAAAAATGACGAATTTCCACACAAACTTTCACCCCTATTTTTATTTACCCCCTTAAAGGTACATTTTTTACAAACTTTTAATGTCATATTTATTAATATCTAATCAACAGCCTAAAAAATAAGTTTCAAGCTTCTAGCTTTAAAAATGACAATACTCCATACAACCTTTCATCTCCCCTTTCAACCCTTTTTCCGGGATAAAAAGTAGCCTATGTCCTTTCTCAGGCTCTAAACTATCTGTGTACCAAATTTCATTTAAATCGTTTCAGTAGTTTTAGCAGGAAAGCGAGACAGATAGACAAACTTTCGCATTTATAATATTATAGTATGGATAAATAAATAATGTCTGTTCGTTAAGTACAGCGTCCGGTTAGTACGACGTAATATCACCAGTCCCTTGGCCGTCGTTATACCCGGATTCTACTGCACTTTTGTAAAGTCATAGGAGCCAACCAGTATAGATAATTCTAGTCTCTAACATAATAACCAACACAAATCACATTGGAAATATTAAAGAGATTCAATACCAAATGCAGGATGCATTTGATTTTTTTATAATAATTATTATAAGATTTACTGACCTTCAAACATTGGTCTGACATATGGATGCAGTTTGAACCTTTGGAACTCTCTAAACGGACTGATGTAGGGATTGGTGTAGTCGAGCCCTACTACGAAGCCAGCAGCCACTAGAGGTGCTTCGCCCTCCTCCACTTTTAAATGATATATGAAAGAGCCGCCATATGTGTTCTTGTCTAACGGCCAGCCTATAGTGTGCTCCACTAAGCCGGGCTTATGATTCTGCAAATAATAACATCATGCTTTACCATTTTAATATTTTCAATTTTAAAGGCCCCATATTGTTTTGAAGTCAGGAAAACGTCAAAACCTACCTAAGTTATCGATCATTTCGGTTCTTTTACATCCTGTATATGAGTATATTTGGACTATGGCCTAAACCTCTTAGTTGTAGAGGAAGCCCGTGCCCAGCAGTACGTATAAGGACGTATAAGGGCTGATGGTGATTATAATTAATTAAAAAATGAAATTTATATACAAAATGATAACATTAAAAAATTCTATTGCTTCAAATTCTCACTTATTACCAATTAATATAATAGATCAAAATAGATTAATTGTTCCTTTACCTCTGGCTTAACTTCCCAAAGTTCTTTCAGACCAATGCCATAGGATTGAGGTTCGCTCTTCTCTCTCAAGTTGTATTTATGAGACACCATCTTTGTCAAATGTCCATGGCAACCTTGGAAGAATAAGTAAATATATTATAATTTAAAATAATACATTACTAAAGAAGAATTGCACTATAAACTTTGATAAATAAAACTTTTTAAATATTAGCATTTAAATCAACTCATGAGAGATGATCCTAGACAGGCTGATCCATACCAAGAGAACTTGCTTAGACCATACATATTTGATACAGATTTGGCAACAAGCCATAGCAGAGTATACATACATGTAACGCCTAATTGGGAAAATATTATAAAATTAAATATTACTAACCTTCAGCAAATATAGTTATCTTGGAATGAAACTCCATTCCCCTTTCGAACATATCCTTAGGGCTGCCGTCCTTAGCGATACCCACATCGCCTGTGGCCACACCTTTTAAGGAACCATCATCTCGGTACAAAAGCTCGGCGCCTGCGCATCCTGGCCAAATCTATAAAGATATTACAATGCATGGAATATCATGTTTAACTTGAACTTTCTCTGACATGTCTTTTGCTATCTAATTAACTCATTACTGTCCTATTTTACCCACCCACTGTCCTATTTTTAGGACACTATATTCAACATTTTTTTTTAGTTGTTAGGGCTCTTATTTTTATTTTTTCTGATGGAATTCGTAATTTTACACTATTTTTCTAATAAAATATATTTTTTTTGCTGTAAAATATGTAAGGTGATTTTATTGTATTTTTTTCAAATTGATAATTTTTGACGACTAAGAAAAAACATTACGATCTGACTTTATTATATCGCCAAAAAAATTTACTAAAATTAATTATTTTTTTCTCATATTATTTTTTCTTAAAGTACTAAGAACTTAATTAATACACTTCATCAAAAAATTCCAATGTTTTCGATGCTTGGGAAGTAATGGATTAATTGACTTTTTAATAATAATTTATTTTTAGACACTTACCTCGGCACCATTTGCTTCCGCCTGCTCCGCGAGCCATTTCACCAAGTGTCCTAACCTCACCACATAATTGCCGTGATTGTAATTTGGCAAACCTGAAAATAAATATGGGTTTATATAAACAAAAATGTCTAGTAAAGAAATGAATGCTGGTAAAATAGCATAGGTTGGTGAACAATAGTCCTGATTGTTTTTTTCATCAACACAATTGGTTATATTCAGTGCTGTGCTGTTGCTTTGTCATTCCCATATAAAGATGATGCCTCATCTATTAGGGGGGTCATGGGTACAGGAGCAAACCAAAAAAGGTATAAGCTAATTTAAGTAGTATTTTTAAATTATTACCAGCAACCTAAATAATTTATTTATAATGTATTTCTCTGCTGTATGAAGTTAATGAAGATTAGACTTAAAATAAACTTCTCTTGTCTTGGAGATTCATGGAATTACTTTTAAAGAAATAGTGTACATACCATTTTATACCTTTTATAGTAATAAATTATGTGTTAAGTTACTTATCTTGACAATTCAACAGATTTTAAAGTAGTATTAAAATAAAGAATACAAAAGTCTGACTTTTATTATTAAGAGAAATTAACTCACCAGGGAATACTGGCAAAGGTATTCTTCCACTCTTGGTCAAAAGCCCAAACTTGTCTGATGTGACTGGGGTATTCATGGGGGCTCCTTTTTCCTGCCAATCAGGGATCAGTTCATTCAAGGCAATTGGGTCAACACAAGCACCAGACAGTATGTGGCCCCCAGCCTCTGCCGCTTTTTCTAGAAGAGTTACTCTCACTTCCTGCAATATAAGATCAAATGATTTATTTATTGACCTAATTTATTTAGATCTTGTTGTCAATTCAAAAATCAATTTTATGCTTACAGCCCCTTTTTCTTCTGCGATTTGCCGAGCCCTGATAGCAGCAGCCATTCCAGCTGGGCCTCCACCAATGATGAGGATGTCTGTTTCCTCTGCCATACGCTCCATGTTCACCTCTAATATATGAAATTTAAAATATGTGTAAATAATTAAATATAGGTAGTAAGTAGTAACCTCTTTTAAATATAATAGAAGAAAAAAAAATTATACAGTACCTAGACATACAACATTCTTTATGAGTTTTAAATCTTTTTTTTATATAAAACTAAAACTTACTAAGGACACAAATTTTCTATTATGTGATGAGTAAATATGTTTATGTTCTTATTCCACCATTTTGGCAGTTATAGATCTTGAATTTTTATAAATTTAGATATTAATATGTCTTTGTCATAATCATAACAAAGACCAAGAATTTTGTTATAACAAAGAAGAAAGCCAGGTCAGTAATTTATTTCGTATACTTGTTGTTCCATATTCATTGCTTAAACATATTGACAATCAAAAAAAAAATCGGGCTATAGAACAAGTAATACCGAACATGTAAGTCATAATGACGTTAAAAACAAATTGGTATTGATATCAACACAAGGTTATCAGTTACCTTTCCATCTTGGATCTTTATCTCGAGGATGTATTGTATAATGTGTAGTTATTTTTGGATAAACATCAGAGTAAAGTCTTCTACCAGCGTTTGTTAGCCTCCCCACTGAAAATGTAGTAAAAATTTAACTTAAAACCAAAGTTTTGTGAACGTGAACTTTGAACTTGATATATTTGTCCTTAAATTGCGTAACATTAAGGCAATTATATTAAATACACAGCGGTTTTAGGGGTTTATATACAAAATAAAATTATTCATTTCTATAATTTTTACTAACAGTCGTAAACACACAAAAAATAATTTCAAAACAGCTGATAAATGACGTGCCAGCAACATCAATTTTTAACTTCAATGATATGACATATTATCACTGTAACCACATAGGAACTTGCACTGAATTATATTTAAACACTAAATAAGTAGAGATTTCATTCTATAAATCGTATAAAAAGTATTTTATTTACCCTGACGAGCCGAACTAACAATCGCCGCCGCCATTTTTTATAACAATTTACGTTCCAGTTCAGTACAAGGAACAAAGTACATTAAAACATTTAATTAACAACTTTAAGTCACTTCCATTAAAGACAAGTCATTTTATAAATTCAATTTTTATATTTTCCACTTGGTATCATAAATCAGTTCAATGATGAAATGAACCAAAATAAAATTAAATAATAGTTTAAAATTGATAATATTCGTTGTTCTAGACTTCTAAGCTCTTTGAAGGGCGGGAAATTTTAAATACTAAATGCTTCACGCGATAGTTATATTACGAAGTATATTGCTTTGAAACGCGATGTTTTAATCGTAAATGATCCTTACCACAAGGATCCCGACATCATGAAATTTATTAAAACCGCGTATTCGTGAAGGCTTGCCAAAGAGCCGCGATTAAAGATTTCAACATTTTCGTTTCGCTATCTACTTAACTAATTAATAAACTATGTAGCTGTGCGGATTATTCGTCGACGCCACGCCAAGGTATTGCTATCATGCGGCATGTTAAAACCAATAAATACTTATAAAAGTTTCTTCGTTCTATGGGCGTTGGAAAATCCCGTACAAATTCCATTACCAATAATTTGAAAGTGTATTGACTTATTAAATTCTCACTTTACTGCATTGCCCGATTTTGATAGGGCTATTAAAGACCTTTCTTCTATTCCAAGCCCAACATTTCCTAAATTTGTCTTTAGTCAATTCTCTGCTTGTGATGTTAAAAAGAGCATATTGTCTATTTCGTCCAATGCAGTCGGTACCGATGGCATCAGTCGTAATATGGTACTTCCTATTCTTAACGAAATTATCTTTGTCCTCTGCCATATCCTTAATTATTCTGTCTCCTATTCCATTTTTCCTTCCTCCTGGAAGGATGCTGAAGTTATTCCTCTCCCTAAAAAAGCAAAATTCCTTTCTAAAGTTCTTGAGAATCTTATCCATTCCCAACTTAGTACCTATCTTGCTAGTAATAACCTCCTAAATCCTTTTCAATCCGGTTTCCGTCCTGGACATAGTACCACTACTGCGCTGGTGCATATCACGGATGATATCAGAGCTGCCATGGAGAACGGCAAACTAACTGTATTAACGTAATTAGATTTTAGTAACGCGTTCAATACGGTTGACTATGATATCTTACTGCAAACTCTATGCTCTATTAACATATCTCCGAAGGCAATTGACTGGTTTCGTAGTTACTTAATGGGACGTCCACAGCGAATACGTGTTGACGATGTTCTCTCTTCTTGGCGTAACACATCTGCTGGCGTCCCTCAAGGCGGCGTTTTATCTCCTTTACTTTTTGCGTTGTTTATTAACAAGATATCGAATCAACTCATTTCTTCCTACCACTTATATGCAGATGATTTGCAAATTTACTACCAAGCTCCGTTAGACAGATTGGCGGAAGCTATAACTGCGGTCAACAAAGATCTTGCTTGTATTAGCGAATGGAGTAGGAATCACGGCCTCGTTGTTAACCCTACGAAAACCCAGGTTATTGTTGTCGGCAGCTCTAGGATGGTTTCGAAAATAGATGCTACCCTTCCTCACATCTTATTCAATGGATGTGTGAATCCATTTAGTGACAAAGTTTAAAACTTGGGTGTCACCTTGGATCGAAACCTATCCTGGGGTCCCCAATTGCAAGAAATTAGCAGAAAGTTGTTTGCTGCTGTGGGGTCCTTAAGAAGATTACGGAACTTTTTGCCCATTCCAACGAAAATAGCGCTGGTCCAATCTCTTTTGTTTCCTTTCCTTGACTATGCCGATGCTAGGTTTATATTTGGACTTCGTAAATATGACCACATTTCCGAATTTCGTGCTAAACTCAAGTGGCTCTCTATACGTTCTCGCCGTAATACTCGCATCTCTCCTTTATTGTATCTTGTTCCATCCCACTGCTCTCCATTACCTCAAAAAACGCTTTAATTTTCTTTGTAACACACATGAACGATCTCTTAGCGCAACAGAGAACTTGGTACTAGAAATCCCCAAGCACGGCACTTCATTCCTTAGCAGGTCTTTTACCATTCGTGCTGCTCGCCTATGGAATGACTTGCACAGACTTGCTTTCAAAAAACTCGTTTTTTATCACTCACTATATAAAGTATATTATTCTTCTTTCTTCCGTTCATATATTTATTTACTTATTTCCTACTTATTAATAGTAAGTATATTATATACACATATCATATTATATTATTTTATATTATATGTATATCTCATATGTTTGTTTATATTTACTAAATTAGTATGTAGTACTTACTAATTCATATATTTGTATTTATTAATGCTATCCATCTTTAAACATTTTGCGTACATTTTTTTTTTATTTCAATCATTTACGTAAGTTGTGACCGCCCACTTTACCTATGCTTCCACTCTCTACTGTCCATCTAACGGTTGCCTGGAAGAAATCGCCGACAGCGATAAGGCCGCCATTTGTGACACTTATTACTTAACTAAACTTATTTAGAGTTACTTATACCTATGTTGTTTTCTTATTATATGGTGTAAAGAATAAATAAAAATATTTTTGCTTCAATGACGAAAAATGAGTGCAACACACTATCGTGTACGTAGTTATGCACGTGGTTTAATTTAATGTCATGATTTCTAGATCACTTGTATAATAGGAGACAAGGGTGTCGCAAGGCAATGAGTATAAATAAATAAAAAATAAACCCAACAGTTATTTGTTAGATATTGCAAAACTAACTCGCGCAATCAGGCACACCATGGGAATCAACTTTGTATGTGTAGCCATAAATAATATTTGAGTTACACAGTGTCCACAGCAAAAATCACTACAGACGGCTTATTTTTTTACAGAATAACAAGGGGGAAAGTATAAATAAAAAAAACTATGTACGTATAGTTTATTAGAAAGACTTAAAATAAATTATAAAAGCGAATAAGCTGGTAATGACGAGCTGCCGTTTACTTCACTGGTTTCATCTGCCACAGGCCGTCGTTGAGATAGTGGCAGTTCTCTATGCCCACTCCCTTGTTGATTTTAGCTCTGGAATTTCAATCATTAAAAATAAATTATTGTATGTCCACCACCCCGCATTAGGCCACCGTGGTGGACTAAGGCCTAACCCCTCTCAGTTGTAGAGGAGGCCCAACCCAGCAGTGGGACATACAGGGTTTATACAACCGAAGGGCATTTTTTTTAACTGCATATATACTGTGTACCATTTTCAAGCGTTGTACTAAAAGTCAATTAAATAGGAACAGTAGTTTATTCATAAATCATATTTTAAGTTTTCGCTCCATTTGAACACGATGTAGCTTTTCTAACTGCTGATTACGTCTAAACTCTAACGGTAAATCCTACTCAAATCTACGCGTTGTTGCCGCTCTGTACAACGACACCACGATAACACACGCCGCGCGCGACGTTGCCAATTTGTACAGGTCTGTGAAATTATCCTTACTAATATTATAAATGCGAAAGTAACTCTGTCTGTCTGTCTTTCTGTCTCGCTTTCCTGCTAAAACTACTGAACCGATTTAAATGATTTGGTACACAGATAGTTTAGACCCTGAGAACGGACATAGGCTACTTTTTATCCCGGAAAAGGGGTTTTAAGGGGATGAAAGGTTGTATGGAAGTATTGTCATTTTTAAAGCTAGAAGCTTGAATCTTATTTTTAGATTAGATATTTAAAGAAACATGACATTAAAAGTTTGTAAAAAAATGTACCTTTAAGGGGGTAAAATAAAAATAGGGGTGAAAGTTTGTGTGGAAATTCGTCATCTTTGTAGCTAGAATGATGAAACGACGTGTAGACGACTGTAACTATGTATATGTAACTATATGTCTGTTATACTTTCACGCCTAAATCATTTAACCGATGTAAACGATTTTTGATATGGACATAAATGGGACTCTGTGGAATAAAATAGACTACAACTTATTTTCTTTCTGAACCCAACCCTGTAGTCTACGCGGATGGAGTCGCGGGCAAAAGCTAGTTTATTATAAAGGTTGATTTCGTATAACTCTTATTTGTTAGCTATTTAGTTTGTTTGAAACAAAAAAAAACTCATTTTTGGTATTATTAATTTTTGTGCCGTGTAGAATTAATACTAAGGACGTACAGTATACGTAGTGTAATTTATTTCCCATCTGTCGTATCAACCCTTTATATGGGCAGATGATTGTTTATAAGAAATGTTTATTAATATATTATACTTGTAATATGTGTGGTTATTGCAGTAAGTGTATTATTATTCTAAGTGTGTTATTGTATTATGAGTAATAAATTATAGTAATATCACTAGATATTTTATTTCTAGTAATATTATTCATCATATATCACCGATAAATCTGGTGTATGGAAATTTATTGGTAATGGCATAAGGCCCATCTCTTACGTGGGACTTTAAAATCTTCCTTTACGTTTAACATCTTATTTCCAGAAATGGCAGCCAGAGGTGCACCCATGTTTCGACTATTGTGAGTTTCAAATTTAAAAATCTTCAAACTTAGAGCTGCTGCAGAATTTCCTGAGAAAACTCAATAACACCAACCGTTTCGAGAATCGAACCCGGGTCCTCTAGAGCACAAGTGACACTCGTGCCGCGAGACGACGACGAGGTCATTATACCGTATAGAAAGTCTATAAATGGACTCTTACATATCGTCAGTAGACAAGACAGTGGTTCCTATGGCTAGGGCGTGTTCCTTGCCCTCGGCCATGACGGCGACCACCTGTCCCTTGTCCACGGTTGACATCCGGGCGTTGGCGGACGTGAGCCCCGGGCACATGATGTTGGCACCACTGAGCACGAAACGGATGGCACCCTTGTCCACTTGCTGCATGGGCAGGAAGAACGGATCTGCGAAGTTGAAGAGAATGTTTAGTACTACTTTAGTATATTATACTAAATAGATTAGATTTCAATTTTTGCTTGTCTTCTTCTGCAATCGTAACTGACGACTGACGTTGCTATCACAACACACAGCTCAAACCAATGAACGGATTGCACTGAAATTTGGCTTGCAGATAGTTAGGATATGATAAGAAATAATTTTCCAAAATTCATACCATAACTTTATATGCGGGGATCCAAAATTTGTATGGAGAACGGTTCAAAAGGTCTATGGAGGTCTATGAATGACTGAGGTGTTTGGAAATGTAATAGGCAAACGGCAATAATTAATCTATTATTTATTTATTTAGCTTCATACACAAAACTGTATATAGGCGAACTTAATTATTGCCGCATTCTCTAAGCGGAGAGATGAAGCATGGTTAGTCTAAAAAAGAAATTATAGTACTATGAAGAATCCTCACAATGGCGAAATGTGAGTATAGGATACACCTGTGCCTATCCCTTCAAGGATAAAATCGGAATTCGTGGGTCTAAGTCAATGAATATTAATCTTTCAAAGTGTTAATAATTCTAAATTTGAACCATAGCTTTGAACTGTAAGACGTCATTCAAAAAACCTGATTGTATTTAAAAACAACATTGTATATCCGTAATCATTGAAATAACTTGCTATTGTTATTTAATTAATAACTTCAAACTTGTTAAAAGAGTATAATTACGAACGCAGTCATTATCATGAACAAAAAGGAATTATGCAAAATTTGAACCTTTTTTAGATTATTGACCTTTAAGTTCGAAATATTTCATTGTTTCAATTCATCATGATCATCGGTTAATAAATATGAAAATATGTTGTATTTTGTATATTTGAAGTTTCTTAGATGCATATTACAAAATATTAATATTATAGAAGTCGTGATGGCCTCGAGGTTTAGGCACGCGGTCGAGAATCTCGACGGTCGCGGGTTCAAACCCCAGGCACACACCTCTAACTTTTCGAAGTTATGTGTGTATTCACAATGAATTATCACGTACTTTAACGGTGAAGGAAAACATTGTGATGAAACCTGCACATCTAAAAGTTCTTAGGAATTTCTTAGGTGTGTTGTCCGCCAACCCGCACTAGGCCAGCGTGGTGGACTAAGGCCTAAACCCTCTCAGTTGTAGAGGAGGCCCACAGTACCCAGCAGTGGGACGTTTATGGGCTGATGATGATGATGAATGAATATTATAAAATACGATTTAGGATTATTAGGACTCCGACAATCTCATTCGTACATACATGCTACATTAGCACACATTCGATCTAATTCTGGCCGCGGATTTTCCCTACCGGATAAGTCCGTCACGCTGACTTAGCGCGTTCTGGTCAACATCAAATATACAGGTTCCCTAACTTTGTTTCCATTAACATTCATAACTAAGGGTCCAGGTAGCCTGGACTTCTGTGGGTATATGCTGGAAACGGAAAGATTTTGGGAACGTTCAGATCTAAGCGGTTAAACGATTGTACGAATCATCGATGTATTGGTTCTATAAATGTATTCTTATCTACTATTCATAAAAAAACATGTGACAGAAGTTGAAAATGAACCGGAAGGAAAACCTTTATACTAAAACATTAAAGACAAAAGTTTGGCTGACCTGACTTCGAAATTATACCAAAAGAAAAATAAAATTATTCCGATTACAAACTACGTCATGTAAATACAATCATGACCTTAGATTAACAGGTTAATTTGTGATTATATAATATTGTTAATGTATAAAACTATCGTTTGTTTTCGTAACTGGCTCCAAGTACTAAAGTATGTGGATAGAACAAGAGTATTTAAACACAGGTTCTAAAACAACACAGTTTCAACGAGCCAAATGTTTCTTATTCTCCTCATAGTTACTGATATTTGGTACATCACTAGTATTGTATCTTAATAAAGAATCACGACTATATCAATGGGCATCTGGTGTGTTTAATTATTATTTATATTAATTTAATTTGTTTGTACGGCACATCATCATCAGTGCGATCATGTTGTGCCAGTAAAATAAAACTCGCGGCCTTGTAGATTGATGTATATAATTTATCTTTTTGGTGAGAAATAAATACACCCAGCATTCACATATCAGTTCTGAGCCCAGACTAAGATTTGTGTGGTTGATATCAGAAACTAATGAATGAATGGGAGGGGATGAACCTTTGCTGGTGCAATGAAATACGTTTAATTTTTTTTCTGTTTTCTTTTTTGTAATATTATATCTGTAAATTGTGCTAGCAATAAATGCTTCTTTCTTTCTGTAAAAAAAACTACGACTGAATTTTCCAGTCTCACAAACACTCAGACCCGAAACAATTAATGTTCGTGGATCATTCAAACATTTGTCCCGGTGCGAGGATCGAGCCCGCCACTACTCATTTCACAAGCTGGTGTCTAGCTAACTGCGGTACGGAAGCTGACAAGTAATATATAGTAGAAAGAAAAATTACATTTATGCAGAAGTCGCAATGTTGGCATCCAAGGCCCTTCCCGGTGACGGAAGAACAGCAACTCCCCAGCGCTGTTCACCATGATCTCGATGTGGTCGTGACTGGAACATAGAAAAGGTGCTATTAATACAGTTGATTTTTAATAACCTTATTTTAATATGCTGAACAAAGATGAAAACTATTTAGCTCCTTTTTTAGTAAGCAGTGATATAAAAGGTTACATAACTGTCTCTAGTTGAATAAACTGACGCGGATATCCTTAAATGTCACAGTCGCATAAAACTTACGGCAGCTTAAAGACTAATCGGATAGAGTGGTGTTAATATGAAACGTACTCAAGGTTTGTCAAAGCCTTTCCTCTTTTTTTGGTTACTCCACTAGACATCGATTTAGAACGCTCATGGTGCGATAAGCAATTGTAACCTCGAGACAACTATATATAATACTAGCTTTTGCCCGCGACTCCGTCTGCGTAGACTTCTGGGTTGGGTGCAGAAACTAACTAAGTGAATATATAAATCAATATTACGCTAATTGTTGCAGTAGTTCACCAATGGAGGTCATTTCTGTCTTTGAGAGTCGTCTCAAGTGACATTATGACATTTTTCATAACCTCAGATCGTCTCATAAATTTATCGCGAAAATGTATCTAATGTCATCTAGGTGCGTATAATAGCACTTAACATCGCATAATGACACCGAGCCCCATACAAATGCACATGATAACATTTTACTGTACCGGTACCAGTCACCACTACTCCACAGTGCTAAATGGCATTTAACGTGAATTCAAGTCATCCAGGATACTGACTTCAAATAATGGTGCTTTTCGCGATTTCAGTTCCAAAAATGGCACCTAAATTCATAAAACGGAAAAATAACTCTTCTATTCCTTAAGTTCCACTAAAATTCTTCTAAAATTGCCATAAGTGCCAAATATGGCACCTGTCGTCGCGTGATTTCCAATAACGGCACTTGTAGCCTTATAGATTCGACTAATGGAATCTGATGTCACTTCATCCGATAATGGCATCTGACGTCACTCACCATCCACTAATAGCACCTAACGTCACTTAACATACACCAATAAAACTTATCGTCACTTAATTGTACATAACCGCACATAATCTTCCTTAAAGTTACTTATGGGTAAGCTCTTCAAAATCATATATCACATAAGAGAACTTAAAACCACCCAGTAGCAATACCAATCTAATAATGGCAAGTAAGTAACCTAAGTGCGTTTAACGTCACCTAAGTAAACTTAAGACCACCTTATGACACTTAACCGCACTTAACTATATTCAACGTAACTTAATGAATCCTTAGAATCTTAAATGGTCTAATGACACCTATCGTCTTCTAAGTGCCCGAAATGGCACTTATTGAATTATTCAAAAAGTAGCCTATGTCTCTTTTAAAGGTCTCATTTATGTCCATACCAAAATTCATTCAAATCGGACAAATGGTTTAGGCGTGAAAGCATAACACAGGCAGTGTTACTTTCGCACTACAATATATGCTCATCCCACGGGAACCCTACATATTCCCGGGATAAAATGTAGCTTATGTTACTTCATAGTGTCCCATTTGTATTCAAACCAAAAATCATATAAATCGGGCGAATAGTATAGGCGCGATAGCCCATTCAAACGGGAATACTACATTTTGCGGGATAAAAAATATTCTACGTTGCGTCGGTGGGTCCTATCTAGTCCCATACTAAAAATCATCTAAATCAGTCCAATGGTTTAGGCCAGAAAGTATAACACAGGCAGCGTTACATTCGCATTACAATATATGCTCATCCCACGGGAACCCTACATATTTCCGGGATAAAATATAGTCTATGTTACTTCATAGGGTTCCATTTATATCCATACTAAAATTCATTCACGTCGGTCAAATGGTTTAGGCGTAAAAGCAGAATATTGACAGAGCTACTTATATCCATTCCCACGGGAATACTACATTTTCCGGGATAAAAAGTATCTTATGTTGCTTCGGTGGGTTCCATCTACCCCTATACTAAAAATCATTTAAATCGGTCAAATGGTTTAGGCGTGAAAGCATAACAAAGGCAGTGTTACTTTCGCATTACATTATATGGTCATCCCACGGGAATCTTACAAATTCCCGGGATAAAATTTAGTCTATGTTACTACATTGGATTTCATTTATCTCTGTACAAAAAATCATTTATATCGGTCAAACGGTTTAGGCGTAAAAGCAGAATATTGACATAGCTACTTATACCCATTCCCACGGGAATACTACGTTTTCCGGGATGAAAAGTATCCTATGTTACTTCTGTGGGTTCCATCTATCTCCATACCAAAAATCATCGAAATCGGTTCAGTAGTTTTTGAGTTTAAGCGTAACAAACATCCAAAAATCCAAAAATACAAAAATCCAAAAATCCAAAAATCCAAAAATACAAACCTTTCCTCTTTATTATAATAGTATAGATAATACTGATTATAAGTACTCATATATCTGGAATGTAATGGGAACGGTATTCACCATGGTTTATTGCTCACTCTAGAAGACTGCTTCTTGTGATTCAGTCATCATACACCACAAGACACAATCTGACAACAACTGACAACAATCTGATGGACATAAAACCCCCAAAAATTTCCGAAACGATCCGTAAGAAGCAACTTATATTAACTGCTTCTTTCTTTTAGGAGGTTTTTCTTTCTTTATTCTTCTATGACTCCATTCCAAACCTCATTTGATAGACTCCTAGCTGTAGCTGCTACTAATAAATGAAAGCACCTAAGTATATTTACCATTTGACAATGCGGAATGTGTCTTTCTTGGGCAGTATTTGGTCGATGTAGCTCTCCAAATGAGGATACAGTTCCAGCAGGCGAGCTCGGATGCCCTTCTGCACAGAGGATTTTAACTGCTGCACTCCGGATATGCTTTCCTTCTCATCGAATCTGAAAGATGGAGAAAAGAAATTTGTTAACCTTTGATACATACTCTGGCTGATTGAGCTGGCTTGTTTCTATCGTGTGACCAGAAATGGACATCACTTTCACGATACACAATTTAAACAGCATCAATATTAACAATCACGAGCAGTGCGTCTATTTAAGAAAAATGTTGATTAAAGATATCACACTAATTTTATAGCGAAATTTTACTACCTATTTGATACATCTTCAACGGCTCGATCGATTTTAGCGAAATTTAGTATGAACGTAGCTGACACTTTATGAAGGCTATTTGTTCCGAAAAAAAATAATGACCCAACGGGACCTTGGAAAAGGACATAGGTAACTGTTAATTACACTCTGGTGAAACGGGATCCGAACGCTTGTACGATTTAAAACAGAGAGAAAATGTGCTTTTAGTGCAGGTTAAGAGGTGTTGTTCGTCTAATTGCATCATTTATTCTATAATACTTTTGGACCGCTAAGGTCGGCGACTGCGGGCTAGTGAAGGTTTTAAAAGCTGTTTTGCATAATTCCAGACGTTTCTATTTGTTTTAATATGGACGCGGCAAAGCATGGTGTTGGATATCAATATTTTGTTTATGTTTTGATTCACACTTGAGTGAATAATCTTAGCTGCAGTGGTCTTCTAATAGTCCATCAACTGTCAAAAAACTGTTGTTGTTTTAAGTCTAAGTTGGCACATTTATGATGGCCTGTCAGATGGACAATAGATTCTTTCTACTACATATATGTTAACAAAACAATTTGCTTGTTGTGAATATGAAAATATATGTGATATAAGGACAGTTAACAGTAAAGTATCTAACAAAAACGTTTATCGAGAAGTATAATAATTATACATACATACATACATAAACTCACGCCTGTATTCCCCGAAGAGGTAGGCAGAGGTGCATTTCTGCACCCACATTTCGCCAAGTATGTATCAGTCCCACGTAATAGGGGGCGAGCCTATTGCCGTTTTTCGGGCACATTTCCAGACTCCGTGCTGTTACCGAGAATTTCCTAATGGAAAACCCCAATAACACTTTACCCGACCCGGGAATCGAACCCAGGACCTCTAGATCGCACGGCACATACTTGTACCGCGAGACCACGAGGCAGTCAATAATTATAATCATTAAAATAATTAAAAGCGTGGTACACTAAGGCCCCACCTCTCTCAGTTGTAGAGGAGGCCCATGCCCAGCAGTGGGACGTATACTGATGATGATGAATCATCGTTTATTTCATCATCAAATGAAATAAATAAATAATAAATACACCCGACAGTCACATAGTTTTGACACCACACCGGCATGATTGATGATAATTTATCTTTTAGGGTTATTCAATAATTAAATTAACAAATAAATATTTATTGTTACAGCTATGACGCAAAGAAAGAAAACATGCAAATAAAGCAATAAAATTTACATCCTTTTCCATTATCCCTACTTATTCGTAAATGTAATTATTCAGAATATTGCGTCATGAGTTAACTTAATGAGATCTTGCAACTGTACGTAAACATCCTGTCTGAATTTAAGTAATAATTGACACTGTTACTAAAATAATGAATCTTCACTGTACACGAAATACAAAACTTATTAACATTATTAGATAGGTGGACATAGGAGTATTTCAGCATGTTTCGCCAATGACGTTTTAAGCCCCACATATAAGGGGGCGAGCCTACTGACGTCTGAAAATTTAATACAAAAAACCAATAACACCGACATGAAAATCAAACCCGGATCTCTAGATCTCACAGCACTATGAGACAATAAACAACAGCTCCGTGACGTAGTGGGCTAGACACCAGCTAGTGAAACGTATCCGCGGGCTCGATTCCCGCACCGAAATTATTGTTTCGGGTCCGGATATTTGTGAGCCCGAAAAGTGTCTCGTAGTTTTTGATACCTACGACACAGGACTTGTATCCTAGTGAGTGTATTTATTTATTTATTTAATATAAGAAGAAATGAGAAACATAAGAGCAAAACTAATAAACATAAACATTAAACACACTTGTCGCAGAACAGAACCCATGGCTTCTTACCAGCCTCGCCCTCCATATAAAATTAAGGGTAATCGCTGGCAATGAGACGGTGTTTCACCAGCTTTGTATTTCGCAGTACTCGGCCGTGTTACATACATAGTATGTCATAATTACGCTGCAATATTCAAGCAGCACGCACGTAATTCCATAAGGTCTTGTATACACTCACTTATCTTTGCAAATCGCCACAGAGCCCACGCGGGGTATTCTTCCATAAGAAAGCTGTGGGATCGAGGACCGCACTTTTTTACTGTTAGAAAATGCCTTCATTTCTCCTTAGAGTACTTCTAGTTCTAGGGGAGGGTATAAAAGTATGTCGGTGTTACTGGCTTTCCCACTATTCATATATTGCGACCGAGTCACGATCCTACAGTACTACCATTCAGCCTCGAGAGAATACTACATTTTATGCTCTAGTAGGCTTTAGTAATACCTAATATACTAACCACATAGGCAGGCAGGCAGACACGCATTATTGCACCAAAGTTTGGTCATTTTTGTTATAAGTCCCTCATAATAGGGACGAGCCTGTTGCCATTTTTTTTGGTCCGTGCTACTGAGAATTTGTTAAAGGGAAAACCTGATAACTACTTGCCCGTATCGAGAATCAGATTTAGAACCTCTAGGTGCATCTCGAGGACGACTTAATGTATTAATATTCCAGTTATTTCTTCATTCTTGGATCGAAATGTAGGATGTATCGAGATGCTTTTGCATACACCACTTCGCAATTATACATGCACCAATCAGAAGGCCTGCTTATACCGCAATTCGTCGGGTCACCAGGCCACTGCACCGGCCCAGTTCACCGTATGGCAACTGGCATTTGGCACGTAAGCAGAACTTCCTTTGGGGCACATAATAATATGCATACGATGCAGTATAAATCTGTATATATCTATACTATCTAATATATAAAGCTGAAGTTTTTTTGGTTGAACGCACTAATCTCAGGAACTACTGGTTCTAATTATATATTCTATATCTAATTGAAAAAAATACTTTCGTGTTAAATAATTCACTTATCGAGGAAGTCTATCCGGCTCTATGTCACTACGCTACGACCAATAAGTGCAGAGCAGCAAGGAAAAATATGATCAAAAAACCTACCTAACATCACGTGTCTAATTGTTTGTTATTGCACTGCTTAGACATCTCAAAGGGAGCTTCGACCTCCTTTAAAATGTTCTGAATCCGTACGTGTGTAACTTTATAACGGGAGGTCAGTACTCAGCTAATGCATTTACCTAGAAGGTTGCAATCGATAGAAAGAGAAATTAAATTACGAAAGAATTGTATATTGAAAAATACTTTAAACCAATCTATGTCTGTGAGCTGCATTAGATCCTATTTCGAATTGAACGTATATTTACGTCTTCGTGGAATGTTCAAGAATTCATTCGATTCTGCAAATGTTATATTAGGAACAAAGACTTTTATTATTCCCAGACACAACCAAATATATTTATTTATTTAACTCTTTATTGTACACGTTTTAAATCATATAATATTTGTACCTGTGGTACCTAAGTCGTGATGGCCTCGAGGTTTGGTCGGTTGGTCGGGAATCTCGACGGTCGCGGGTTTGAACCCCAGGCACACACCTCTGACTTTTCGAAGTTATGTGTGTATTCACAAAGAATTATCACGTACTTTAACGGTGAAGGAAAACATCGTGATGAAATCTGCACACCTAAAAGTTCTTAGGGATTTCTTAGGTGTGTAGTCCGCCGAACCGCACTAGGCCAGCGTGGTGGACTAAGGCCTAAACCCTCTCACTTGTAGAGGAGGTCCGTGCCCAGCAGTGGGACTTATACGGGCTGATGATTAAATCACAGGCTTGTTTAACAATGTTTGTATCTATATCAATCCCAATAATGGACAAATCAGTACATAATAAGTGACGCTTTCAAATTAATTGTTTTCATTAAAGTTTAGATCAATTCGGGATTGGTATCAGGACTGATTCAATAATAGATTGTCCATTGGAGCAATGCGGTAAAGTGACGTCATTTGTTGATCGTACCGAACACAGACTGACGAAGTCCGCTAACGGACCTCAGTAATTAGAAACCAATTAGGCATTAACTCCGATAAGCATGTCGCTTGTGCACTCCTTTTTGTGCATGTGCAACCTTTTTATACACAGAAATGTGTGTTGGAGAATAGCTATAGTCATATTTTAGAAATACATGTCACTTATGCGATAAGAGGTAAAGTTAATGTTCAAACGTTTGTTTGTATTAATACTTTCCTCAACCGCACAATATCGCATATTTTTGTTGTTTTTATCTCATGAATGAACTCGACTATTTGACCGTATAGATTCATCATCATCAATAGTCTTTTTTCACTTTTTTTGGATCTTCGGTCCTCCTCATCCAACCGCTGCCAGCCACCTTATCGTCACCCTACCTAGCCAGAGGGCGTCCTACATTACGTTTGCCGAGCCGTGGTCTCCACTCCAGAAATTTTAACTCTGATCATATATCTTGTGAAGTAGAAAACCGTCAGTACATTTCATAATTCAAGTTAAACATGTCATTAAGTGAGAAAAACATTCAAATCCTAATATAGAAGCCAACTCATCCTCTCTCTCATTTTATCACTCCATCATCTTTCAATACTCATAGGAGTGTGTAGTCCAAAACAACAAATATATTTTATTTATTAATCAAATTAACTTCGACATCAATGAAAAAATAAATAAAGTTAACAGTTAGTATTTACCGTAAAACTTCGAACCAATTGAAGTGTAATTAATTATTGATTACGCCGAGCTTGTGGGTCGAGGAGTCGTGTTAGAGGGTAAACAGAGCCCTCGCCTTCCAACTCACCATACCGTATGGGGGTTAATGACGCTGGTCAGATTTACGAGGTCAACTGCGGGAATACTCAATCTACTCGTATATTGAATTCGAGGCTCGCGTTTGGAATATCAATGGGGCTTTCAACGGTTGACTGCTTTATTTTTGACAAATAAAGATCCGTAGATGAGCCTGATTATTATTTATTGGAAGATTAGATAACTGTAATCATCATCATCATCAGCCCAAATACGTCCCACTGCTGGGCACGGGCCTCCTCTACAACTGAGAGGGTTTAGGCCTTAGTCCACCACGCTGGCCTAGTGCGGGTTGGCGGACTACACACCTAAGAAATTTCTAAGAACTTTTTAGGTGTGCAGGTTTTATCACGATGTTTTCCTTCACCGTTAATGCAAGTGATAATTCATTGTGAATACACACATAACTTCGAAAAGTCAGAGGTGTGTGCCTGGGGTTTGAACCTGCAACCGCCGAAATTCTCGACCGCGCGCCTAAACCTCGAGGCCCACACTGCTTATACGAGTAGTATATAGGAATGAAATGATGGTTTAATAATCACGCAATTAAATATCATTTATGTCAAGTCAAGTCAATAAGGAGTATCCCCAAAAGGGAAGGCAGTGATGCCCCGTAGCGCAGTTGGTTAGACACCAGCTTGCGAAACGAGAGGCCGCGGGTTCGATCCCCGCACCGAGACAAATGTTTGTGTGATCCACAAATATTTGTTTCGAGTCTGGGTGTTTGTGAGACCGAAAAGTCTCTCGTAGTTTCTGATACCCACGACACAAGACTCGTATCTTAATGTGGGGTCAGAACTATGTATGTGACCGTTGGGTGTATTTATTTATCCACCAACGTACCGTCTATTGTGTTTAAGTACCATTGGGGCGATCGACATTCGCTGTGATCATATTTTCAAAATTAATTTACGGCATTCGCATCAAGCGCCCCAATTCGTTTATCGAGTACGTCACTGTTCTGGGTGTCGCCTAAAAATATAAAAGAGCGTTCCATCGAATATGTCGTGTTTTCCTTAATACGGATATTTCTTTTACTTTATATGGAGCGTTAACTGGATTTATTTATTATGTAACATTCCGAGATTTTGATTTATTAATTCACTGTTTGCTTTCAATGGCTAAGAAGCAAGCTTAAAGTCGCGTGTTCGATTCGCACCGCAAATCAGCATCAGCATCATCATCATCAACAGCCAAAAGACATCCACTGCTGGGCATATAGGTAATGCTAACTATAGAATGACCTTCATATACTTGGTACAGAAACGCTATTAGTGAGGCAAAATGCTCTTCATTGCAAAACCATCACAAATATAGAAGATACAACAAATATATCAATCATTTCATACATTCTGTATATTTTATTACTCTGAAGGTAAGATATAATACCATCACGTGCAACATATCTACGGTTTCACCATGAAGTGAAGGAAGCCAAAACAGATATTGATATACTTATGTCAATATTTTCTTTCAACAGACGCATTCGTACTTATATGATTAGCTAATAGCATTTCCCCGATTTGCCTAAGTGGATCTATGTAAAGTGGCTTACGTTACACAGGAATTAAATAGGATATATTATTAATAATAAAGGCTCAGTACAATTTAGGTACATTAGTATCCCGCACGAAGCACTTAAGTCGCCCCCTGCTTCAACATTGGGCGGAACTACTAATAACAATGTGTGGGGTCATTTCAATACTGTCGCTTTTCCTTCTACATACACATAGCGAATGATAATTTAAATCTAGTGGCGACCAGATTGATCATTGACTGAAATTTAACCCTTTTGATATTTAACAATATTATGCAGGTTTGTTAAATTGCGTTACGATATTAATATTCAAATTCATATATATACATATACTATGCCACCAAACTCTTGTCTTTTCTCCACTACCTCCTTCTATTCTTTAAAGAAACCCATGGCACGCTCTGAAATGACACTGAGCAGCAAGATTATTGAAAATAAATGGGATTTCAGGTCTTAAATGTAGCTACAGATTCAGAACGAGAAAATAGGAGTTCGGTGAAAAAAGGTAGATAATAGAAAGTAGGAAACACGTAGATAGGATCTTAACCTTAGATAAAATACGAATTGTTTAATTATGGTCATGTGGTTAAATACTCGTATAGATGAATAGAGATAATAAAACGCTTAGTGAAAACCACAAATTGGTTCCTAGTACATTAGAACGCCTATAAGTGAAGTAATAAATCTTAGTAGAAGGCTCTATGGTAGTAAGTAATTCTTCAGTGCTAGTTGCGACATAGTGCATATAAATAAGTTTTTATGTCAGAATACCGTTATAATGACTATTATGAAATAAGAATTTTGCAAAAAAATATTGTTTAAACCGTACTATGTAACAAAGAAGCCAATTACACACCGTGTTGGGAAACATTTCGGCCACAATTTAAGGTGCCTTAATGATGGACCCACTTTCACTGAAGTCCGGAAGACCGTATTTCGAAAGTTTTCGTGTACGCCTAAATTTTTTAAGAACTTAAAATGGCGTGCGGCAATTACCTGAATTCATTTAAGAGTATGCGATAAGAGTTTATATTATTATTTTGCATGTTAATTATAACTAGCCGTTACTACGACCTCGTTAGCACTAAGATAGATTTTTCATTGTTTAATAAAATAAACTGAAACTACCCACAAGACTATTTGAAATGTTGGTGTAAGCCACAAATATTTGTTGGGGATTTTTTCGTACGGCTGAGAGTACTTCTGAACTCATAATATCTACTATAAAATCAGTACTACTAGTAAAGTTTTTGTAGGATGCTTTTTGACATCTTACTTCATCTTTCACCGCTATCATCAATAAAAAAACTCGCCAAAAAAGTATGATTCGAGCCTGCAATCTCGAGAACTCATTCAGAAAAATATTATCCGCACTTAGAGTCGCATTTGAAACAACTAAACCACTTGTGTATAACCTTGCTTCACTTTGAAAGACAGCTCGAACGGTATTTGTCTGCCTGCCCTCGTCAATCATACGGTACATTACGTCAGTAACGGCACTGCACGCCAAAAAACGTCTAAACCGGTCAATATGTACCAATTTGTATCACTTAAAACGCGAACGAACTCTTTATTGTAGCATTTAGGCAATTGTCTAGACTAGCGCATGTACATTATACATACATATATATTGACGTCAGTCATTTCAGTTTCTAACATAACAATAAATTGTTTAAAGTGCACGATAAATTTCTTGCTTTACAGTCTGGTATAAGTGTCGCAAGTTGTAAAACTAAGGCACAGATATGTGACTTTTCATGGTTTGTAGCTATTTATAACGATTCGATCTATTTGAAGCTAAGAAATGTAAAGAAATCTCCCTTACTAAGCGTATAGTACAGTTGAATTCTCAGATATCACAAAAGTAGCCAATTTTAGTAGTAGTCCGAGTTTGATATCTAATTAGGGCAGTCTTATGTTTTTTTTTCGTTAAGAAATTCCTAACTACAGCGCAATATCTGGAAACATGCAAAGTAAACGGCATTAGTTTCACCATATATGTTCGACTTGAAAAACCTAGTTGCCTATCCCTTCTTGGACTTACGTTGGAGAACATGTATTTATAAATAAAAATAGGGCACATTTTCGCAACATCTACTAGGCTGTATGCAATAAACCACATTAGCGTAGTTTTACAGTTCGTACCGACGAAGCGATAACATCGTTTCCGATGTCTCAAGGACACAAGCGATACAGTTCACCAATTAGGTACTTTCAACTCCACTTGTTCATGCACGTCTTTACGCGACTCATCCGATAATATATTTTTAAAACTCGAACTTCTTATTTCACACGTAAATATTGGCACTTTTGAAATTGTAAAAGATCCAATTGCATGTGGCTTCCATCTCTCGACACATCCATGTGCGCTTGCTTATATGATTGCAAGCATCTTTGGAATCGTTACGCCAAATAAATAAATACACCCAACAGTTACATGCATAGTTCTGACCCCACACTAATATACAAGTCTTGTGTCGTGGGTATCAGAAACTACGAGAGACTTTACGGTCTGACAAACACCCAGACCCGAAACAAACATTTGTGGTTCACAGAAACATTTTTCTCGGCACGGATATTGCTGTGATTATTATCCAGGAGGATATAAATATTCTACCACGAAGAAAATATGATTCCAGCAATACATAATTCACAAGAAACACGTGCGCTAAGCAAAATTTTACCCCATTTAATCCGATAGACTTCAATATAGAACATGTGTTTTCAACAAAATATGCTTCAAAACAACTGAATAGCCGTACATTACAGCTGTTAATTAGGTTAGTTTGGTCTAGTCGAGTGTAACAACTATCATTCGACCCACGCAACTCCACATAATGCGCTCAATGTCACACACGTGCTCGGCCGGTCACGTTTTTAAAATAACCTCGATAACTACTATCGCGTATCGCATACATTACCGCTTACGCACGACTGTAATATACATCTGTTCATATTAACACAGCATTGAATATAAAAATATATTTGAAGTTGCAATAAAACAAGTTTATGGGTGAAGCTATAGACGCGTCGGTTCTCGGGCACGTGCTTATTCTGTATTGGCTTAGACAAGTGGTAATTTTTAGAATGGCGTCAGAAATAAACCAAATAGGAGATATGGATTTGAAGTAGACGACGAAGCCATAAATGTTTGCGGTTATAAACTCACATGAACCTACAAATAATTACCTTCGACAATATGGCTGGTCTGCGCCCCAATAATCTTCAATACTTTTTCAATCTCTAACAACCAAAACAAAGTCAATAGAAACAATATTTTTATGCATAACATAACAGATTATACGAAAACTAAGGATACTCATTTAAAAAAATGCATTTAAAGGCAGATAGAAATTTTTATATCACATTTATTTGCTAAAACTCTCCCTTCTCAACCTTTTTGCAAGAACTAAGTGGGAATACTTTATACGTAATTAACAAACTTTCTATACTTAAAGTTTATGACTTTGAAGGTGGATATTTATGCTCACTGGCAAGTAAATATATCACTGTACTGAGAGTAAACACATAAAAACACAGTATAATGTAACAAGTCTTCGAAGGGTGCTATTTTATCACTGTTCTTAGTTCATCGCGATTTATGAGCAAATAGTTTTAGAACTTTGAGATATTTATGTATGGATATTTATTCCACGGTGTCGCTTGACGTGGTAAATATTAAATAAATAAATTTTAGATACACCCAACAGTCACATACATAGTTCTGATCCCACACTAGGATACAAGTCCTATGTCGTGGGTATCAGAAACTACATGAGACTTTTCGATCTCACAAACACCCGCACCCGAAACAAATGCTTGTGAATCACGCATACATTTTTCTCGGTGCAGGGATCGAAGCCCGGAGCCGCCGTCCCTACCTTGGCGGCCCCCGAGGTGTTAACGTCACACACGTTATTTCGGCGTGCCTCTTGGCACCGCGCAGAGGCGGTCCCGGTCCAATCCATAATCCATAGCTCTGGCTTCAGGGTATACCGGGGCCGTCTCGTTGAATGCGATGATGGTGGCCCTCGCGGGGTTTTTAGTCGGTATTACGGCGCATTGATATTTGGTAGGGACCCGGCCCAGCGGCCGCCCGACACATCCACGGGCGGTAACATCCATGCTGGGTCGGAAGGCGAAGCTCTTTAATAGAACTCGAGCGCTTAAAAAGAGCTCGAGTCTTAAATAGAACTCGAGTCTTATTAAAGCTTGAGTCTCAAAAGAGCTCGAGTCTTATGTCTTGAGCGTATTAAGGTTTACTAATGTCAATGGTTGCAAATTATTCTGGCCTTTATATATACTTATTACATAAATATGTGTGTCATCAGATCAATTTTGATTGCTTGTGATTTTATTTATTTAATTTTTCATGATGATTAAAATTATTTTTCCTATTAATTAACGCTTTAACTTTTTTTTTAAACTAGTTTCTGATTACGAATATATCCCACAAAAGTAACATTTCATTACCCGATTTAAAAAGGACCCCAAACGGAAAACAACTCGAGAACGACTCGCCCCGTAAAAACGACTCGAGCGTTAAAAAAGACTCGAGTTCCATGTTGCGCTCAAGAGATCATATAGACATAAGTTCTCTAGTCTTCCTGTAATGAGTCGAGTCGTTCAAATTGTCAGTCGAGCTCGAAATTTAGGACTCAAAGACTCGAGTTCTTTACATCTCTAGGCGGGATGGTCCGTAAAAAGGATTTTCCCCGCGGGAAAAAAATAAAAAAAGTGATCGAGGCCGCGGCCTCTCGTTTCGCAAGCTGGTGTCTAACCGACTGCGCCACGGGGCTGTTTTATGGATAAATTCGAACTCGAAAACTCGCTTTGGAGGTCTTAAGTGGAGGCCTATTTTATCAACTTGAGGGCAAAAGATACAGGCCACCTTTGCCACCACCGCCTAAACCTTCACCATACTTAGCTGATGATAATACCAGTACATAATTTATGGGTTAAATTGTTCTTGAACTAGCTTTAGCCTACCGATTAGCTCGCTTAAATACAGATATTGTCAATCAATGTTCTTAAATGCAGGTCTCCAAAGTACCAAAACTAAATAGATAAATTGTAGTTCTGTACCGAAATTAATCAACATCGATCAGCGCAGTGTAAAAGCATAACAAATAGTCTTTCGATTTGTTATTAGTAAACGTAATAGGGACAAAAAATGTCATAAAATGTAAATCTGTTTAAAATTGGTTAGTAAAATCGCAACATTTTCGCCTCAATAACCGGATAAACCGCTCTGTTTCTATAAATAGGTATATTTAGCATAGTATATTTGTAACATTTATAAAAACAGCGCGGCGTGGTCCGCACCTTGTGAGATAGATTAACAACTCACGTGTACGATTATTATTAATGCTATATTATCTACCTACTTTCGTTTACAGTACATGTGGTATGTATGTTCGTATTTATAGTGTAGCGTTAGGTTATTTAGTTTTAAATTGTATTTTTTTTTTCTTTTTAGATAAAGAAAGTATGCCAGTGAAAATCGGACAGGCCGTTCAGAGAAAATGCAAACAAGTCAATTGTACAAATTTTTCCCAACGTTGTTGTTTAAATGTCACGTAGACAACAATTTGTATTTTTTAAACAGCTGTTATTAAACTAGTGTTTTTGTCACGATAAATAAACATTTACATTCATCTTTAAACACCAACGCTAAAAAGAGAATTTCTTTTTTGTTACAAATTAACTGAAAAATTAATCACAGATTGGAATAATTTTTAGTATGGATGTACGTGGATCCTTAAGATATTATAAATAGAATATAAAAAACATCACGAAACCAGACTGGGTCTCCTACCAAACGACATCAATCAAATTAATCAAAATAACGACATCCATAACTTACAGGCCAGGACATGGTTTATATTGGTGCAGGACCGAAAAGAGTGATGTGAGAATGTAGAATCCCACGTGTGCTGGACTTGCAAAGGCTGAAAATGATGATGATGTTAATACAAACACCAATCCATTTACGAAACTTGACCGTGTAAGCCCCGTTCAGAACGTCAAGGTGTAATAGCCATTAATGATAAAAATAGACAATGTTTCTACTATCTTGTTTAGATCAAGGAGAGTGAAGGTTACGAGGCTCGTTAAGACTAGTCTGGACTTGGTTAAATCTGAGTGAAAATTAAGATATAGCTTTTAACAGTCCACGAAATTAGTGTCTGCCTCGTGGTCTCGCGGCACAAGTACGTGCCGTGCGATCTAGAGGTCCTGGGTTCGATTCCCGGGTCGGGCAAAGTGTTATTGGGGATTTCCATTAGGAAATTCTCAGTAACAGCACGGAGTCTGGAAATGTGCCCGAAAAACGGCAATAGGCTCGCCCCCTATTACGCGGGACGGATACATACTTGGCGAAATGTGGGTGCAGAGATGCAACTCTGCCTGCCCCTTCGGGGAATACAGGCGTGAGTTTAGTTTAGTATGTACGAAATTGGTTTGAACTAGAGAATATAAAAATCTTCTCCATATAAAGTAGACTTATCTCTCACAACCGTGGTAGATAGAGGCATGTGGCCAGCATAACGACTGATACATCGCAATCAATAAATTTAATAAATACGAAAATTATTTATGTACCTTTTAGTTCATCTCTGCATCAAACTAAGGTTGGCTGGTAGGTAATGCCTTAGGCATTCAGTCGGCCTTTATACTTTGTATATAGAGCATAAATAAATAAATTCATACCGGACACGAGAATAGTTAGAATAGCTTTTTGGGAGCAATCAGAATTCATTTAATTTTTTTCACATCGAATTATCACGTACTTTAATGGTGAAGAAAATAATTGCAAAGAAACTTGCACACCTAAAATAACTTACGATTTTTTTGGGGTTTCCAGCCAACCCGCACTAAATCAACATGGACGCCTCTCAGTTGTATAGGAGTTATGATACGTATAACCATTTGTATATGTTTTAATGAAGATATACATAGATACGTAAAATAAATATTCATTCACTATTCACAATTTGCGGTAATACAGCCTAAACAAAATTTTCATTTTCAGTTTAATTTTTGTACTTAACTTAAATACATACATAAATAACCTCACGCCTGTATTCCCTGAAGGGGTAGGCAGAGGTGCATTTCTGAATCCACATTTCGCCAGGTATGTATCAGTCCCACGTAATAGGGGGCGAACCTATTGCCGTTTTTCGGACACATTTCCAGACTCAGTGCTGCTACTGAGAATTTCCTAATGGAAAAACCCAATACCACTTTGCCCGACCCGGGAATCGAAACCAGGACCTCTTTATCTCATGGCACATACTTGTGCCGTGAGACCACGAGGCAGGCAAGGCAATAATTTTATTTCACTTTGGTTAATAACTTAAAAATAAAAAGATTATTTTAAATAAATAACTATTATAAAATTTCAGTCTGCTGTTTATCAGTCGACCTATTAAAAAATTACTTTGTGAGAAACCCTCTGGTATGCATGTTTTCTTATAAACACATTACAAAAAATAGGCAACCTCAAAGCGTGCATACATTTATATTGTATAGTCGTATCTCGCATGCTCATCACGGCCCTTACCTTACCTGACCTTACACTACAAATCAATGATTACGCGACTAATTAACGCATATTACGTCATATTATCTACGTATAGGTATCTATCTTAACAAGTGTTGATTTCCATCGTATTTTGCTAATTACTTATTATACATAATCTACTTACTCGTGTAAGCGATTAAGACATCATGGAATAATTAATGTGTTTTATTATGAATCTATCTATGTATGTATGTGTCTGTTATTATTAAAAAATAATTATTATTTTTAATATAAAAAAATGTTTTTTTATTACAATATTCACTATTATCCGCGAACTATGCTCTTGAAGTTTACGTTACGATTTTTTAAACTGGCACGACAAAGTGACAAAACCGTATCTGATGGTAAGTTGTACTAATACTTAATAGAGTATCAATTATATTTAAATATAAAATAAGCAATAAAAAACTGAAGTGGATACACAATATGTAGTTCATTTTCTATTATTTTTTGTTAAACATTACTATGTCTTTTATTTAGTAATAGTTTATTTGACTTTTAATTAAATTAATACGTACTATAGTTAATTTAATTTAAACCCCTTAAAATAAACTTGTTTTTTTTTTTAAATAACAATCTGATTTATAAAATTATTGATGCTACGGATCGAATCTCGTCATGAAATGTAAGAATGTAGTTTTTCAAAGTTGCAATCTTATCACGTAAAGCCAACCCTGAGTTTATTAAAATAAACGCGAGCATAACATCTCATATCATAACACTGAGCGATCAAATTTCAACTTACGTACTTAAAGAGACGAGACCAGTACTGCGCACTTCTTACATAAGCTATAAAGTACTTAATGTAATCTTGGCACCGTTCTTATAAACAATATTATAGACTTTGATGTTTTGTTTACGACGGATTACGGCGCAACAAAATGTTGAGTGGAGACTTGCATTTTTTATTGTGACATCATCATCATTTTCAGCCCATAAACGTCCCACTGCTGGGCACGAGCCTTCTCTACAACGGAGACAGTTTAGGCCTTAGTTCACCACAATGCCCTAGTGCGAATTCCTAAGAACTTTTAGGTGTAGGTTTCCTCACGATGATTTCTTTCACGGTTAAAGTATGTTAATTCATGTTGAATACACAAATAACATTTATTGTATACGCCAGAGGAAGAAACAACTCGTCTTATTAGTCATTTGTATCGAACTGGATGTACTTCTACTTCAATAGAAGCCAAAACGTCCAGCTTGCCTTACAAAATTCCGAATAATAATCTTTAAGGGTTATTTATTTATTAAATTTGAGATATAAATGGGAATATCCTGACCCAACAATAAACATTTATAAACTAGACATTACACAATTAACGTGTAACGCTTTTATGGAAGTATCGCCAGTGCCGAAAAGTCTCTCGTTATTGCTGATACCCACGACACAAGACGTGTATCTTAATGTGGGGTCAGAACTAAGTATGTTATTGTGACTGTTTACCCCAACATTTGAGTATATTTAAATATATACCGTCTTATTACTGGACAAGAATATTCAATAGAAATGTGAATGTTTTAGACCGTAACCTATAACATATGGTTGAGGCGGGATGCCGGAGTTACTCTGATTAATAGAACATTCCTTCAAATGACTTTATGATACCGATATATTCTACGGTACGCCGGCGCAGGTTCTTTAGTAGCGACCGAGCCCGGCTTAAACAGCTGTGTACCAAGCTAGAAAGCCTGAGGCAAATGTAATGGAACACCTATAAACATCCTACGCTCTTTTTAACCGAGCCGAATGCCGTTTAAAAAATATTTCTTATATTTTATATATTATACATCTATATTTTATTTTCTTCAGAGTTGTTAGTAGCAATTCGTCACCTACACACACACACTCAAGCCTGTATTCCACAATGGATATGCAAAGATACATTTCTGCACCAAATTGCGCCAGGTGTGTTTTAAGTTCCATATATCCAAACTCTATAGACTGCTTTTAAGAATTTCTCAACAAAAAACCAACTAACACCTTGCCAGACCCAAGAATGGTATGCAGGACCGTTAAATCGCTCGGAAAACACTTGAGCAGTTGGGCCACGAATATAACAATTTGAATGTATTTAATAGTTTTGAGGCTAAATATATTTGCAAAACACCGAAAATCAGCAATAATTTAGTATGTATAATGTATATTTAATTTACCTGTATCCTACATGTTACCCAAACATTTACATAGTCAATCGTGTTAAATAAACATTTAAGTTAAAACAAACTGTTTAAACGATCTCCAAATAATTAATTTAAAGTATGAATATTTGTTTAATAGAAGCTGCAGCAAGTACGTAAATAAAAATATATTTCTTTATTTCTTTTATATTATCTATGCCAGGCCATTCCACTCGCGTCAAATTTAATTTTACGAGATTAAAGCCGTATGTTTTAATCCAGGACGCTAGACCTCCATACCAAATTTAATTAAAATCCACACTGTTGTTTTTGCGTGAAAGAATAACAAATATCACTATGAACTTTCACCTTTATTATCAGTGTGACAGCGAGATATTGACACGGTAAATGGACCTCAAGGGAACATTAATACCACACTATCTATCTATGCTATACCAGCCAATATATGTCCCACTGCTGGGCACGGGACTCCTCTACATCATCATCATCATCAGCCCATATACGTCCCACTGCTGTGCACGGGCCTCCTCTACAACTGAGAGGGTTTAGGCCTTAGTCCACCACGCTGGCCTAGTTCGGGTTGGCGGACTACACACTTAAGAAATTCCTTAGAACTTTTTAGGTGTGCAGGTTTAATCACGATGTTTTCCTTCACCGTTAAAGCAAGTGATAATTCTTAACTTCGAAAAGTCAGAGGTGTGTGCCTGGGGTTTGAACCTGCGACCGCCGAAATTCTCGACCCCGCGCCTAAACCTCGAGGCCATCACTGCTGTGTACAGTCCTCTACAATTAGGAGATTTTGTATTTACGATAAATTTTATCACGCATTTCAACGGCGTGGAGACAATCATGAAATAGCCTGCACACCTACAAATTCTAAGGAATTGCTTAGATATGTAGCCTTCTAACCTGGAATAGGCCTGTGTGATGAACTTCGACCTAAAAACTCTCGTTTGGTAGAGGTGGCCTGTGCCCATCAATATATCGTATTTTTTTTTTTTTTTTTTTTTTTTTTTTTTTTTTTTTTTATTGCCTCAGTAGGCAGACGAGCAAGCGGTCCGCCTGATGGTAAGCGGTTACCGCCGCCCATGGACTAAAGTAATGCCAGGGGCACAACCCAGCCGCTGCCTACCGTGTGGTTAACACTCTTTTTAAGCCTCGTTTAAAGAAGGACAAGTCATAGCGCTCAGGGAACACCGAGGCAGGGAGTTCATTCCAGAGCTTGCACGTGCGTGGTAAAAAAGAACGCTGGAAACGCACCGTACTACTACGGATTGTCTCCAGGTGGTATGGATGAACTCCACTGCGATGTCTGGTAGTGCGATGGTAAAAAGGTGACGACGGTACCAT
Organism: Hemaris fuciformis; assembly: GCA_907164795.1. Lineage (NCBI taxonomy): Eukaryota > Metazoa > Arthropoda > Insecta > Lepidoptera > Sphingidae > Hemaris > Hemaris fuciformis. The sequence goes on from OU015452.1 coordinate 3,866,968, forward strand.
GCTAAACAGTTCCTCAGAACACTCCCCATGGAAGAGTCGATAGAACACACAGAGAGACCCGAAGTCTCTCCGCAGTCCTAACGACTCCACTTTGTCCGTGAGATTGGGATCATCGACGATGCGAAATGCACGCCTCTGCAAGGAGTCAAGTGGGTCGAGCAAGTATTTGGGAGCCCCTGCCCAGAGATGAGAGCAGTACTCCATGTGAGGCCGGACTTGCGCTTTATAAAGCACCAATATATGGTCCCGCGTGAAGTACCGCTTGGCTCTGTTCAGGATGCCCAACTTTTTGCTGGCCAACTTGGCTTTGTCCTCCAAATGACTCCTAAACTGCACTTTGCTCGAAATTTCGACGCCAAGTATCCCAATACTCTCGGAAACATGGAGAGTGACTCCTTGGAACTGAGGCGCCATGACAAAGGGGTCCTTCTTAGCAGTGAACGCGCAAACTTGTGTCTTCAATGGGTTGAATTGAACCAAATTCTTTTCTCCCCATTCAAAAGCCCGCCCCAGAGAGCCTTCGACTTCAGACACAAGTTTGTACCGACTTTCCTCTATTGAACTCCGAGAGGCGTTCCGTTGGCCGATGTATCGCGCATGACACGTGCTATCATCCGCATAGCAATGCATGCTGTCAATAGACAACATGTCATTGATGTGCAGGATGAAGAGCGTCGGCGACAACACCGAGCCCTGTGGAACACCAGCATTGACGGTCTTGGTCGCGGAGCTACAGCCGTCAACGACGACTTTTATGCTCCGGCCATCCAGGAAGCTGGCGATCCACTTGCAGAGCCCCTCGGGGATTCCGTAGGATGGTAGCTTCGACAGAAGAGCTCGATGCCATACCCGGTCAAACGCTTTCGCAATATCCAGGCCGACGGCAATAGCCTCGCCCTTGCTCTCCACAGCCTCCGCCCAACGGAGCGTAAGGTACACAAGAAGATCGCCAGCTGAACGACCGTTACGGAAACCGTATTGACGATCGCTAATCAACTGGCAATCCTCAAGGTACCTCAGAAGCTGAGTATTAATTACCCGCTCCAAGACTTTGGAGAGCAAGGACGTGACTGCTATCGGCCTGTAATTGGAGGGGTCCGACCGGTCTCCCTTTTTGGGAATAGGATGGACATGAGCCACCTTCCACGAAGACGGAACCCGGTTAGTCTTAAAAGAAAGTCGATAGAGACGCGTGAGGACAGGGGTCAACTCGGGGGCGCACGTCTTAAGAACCACCGCGGGGATACAGTCAGGCCCGCTCGACTTATGGATGTCGAGGAGCTGGAGCTCACGCCTGACCGCACGCTGAGTGATGCGGATTCCAGGCAGGGAGCACTCACACCGGGGTATTATCGGTGGAGAAGCTCCCCCATCATCCAAAGTCGAGTTTGAGGCAAAGGATTCAGCCAAGAGATCGGCCTTCTCCTTTGCACTATGGGCCAGACTGTTATCAGTCTTACGCAGTGGCGGGAGACTGGACTGGCAGAAATTGCCTTGCACCGCTTTGGCAAGCGACCAAAAGGCCCGGCTACCAGAGGGATAGCTCTTTAGCCGCTCGCCAATCCTGGCAATATGCTCTGCCTTGGCCTTGGCAATAGCCCTTTTACTAGACCTAGAAGCGGCATTAAACTTCCGCTTCTCCTCCGTGGCAATAGGATCCCGACACCTACTGGCAACGTGCCACGCCAAGTATGCAGACTGTTTGAGGCGCGCAGCATCGGCACAGGCACTGTTGTACCAAGGCCGGCTACGGCGCCCCACCGGTATTGTAGTGTTGGGAATGAACAACTCCATCCCCAAAAGAACTACATCCCTGACGCAGTCCGCACAGGTGTCAGGATCATCGGAGGAGAAGCAAAACCGCTTCCATGGGAAGGACGCATAAAACTCGCGAAGTCCATCCCAATCTGCCGAGCCATACCGCCAGACCCTGCGAGACCCAGTCGCTGAAGGTTGACTGAGGTTCTCCACAGGGACTGACGCGCGGATTAGGCAGTGGTCAGATGACCCTAGAGGAGCATCGACCACCACCGTCCATCCATCCGGGTGTGTGGTCAGCAGAAGGTCCAGCAAGGAGGGCTCATGGCTGTCAATATCAGGGACACGGGTGGGCTGTGTCACCAATTGCGAGAAGCCATAAGCCAAAGCCATCTCGTAAACAGACCGACCCGGGAGGTCAGTGATCCGGGACCCCAACCACTCTTTATGGTGAGCGTTAAAGTCACCAAGGATCACCACCTCCGCGGATGGGTACTGCTCGAGAGCTCTGTCCGTCCCCACTTGGACGTTCTCGAATAATCGAGAAGACCCCACATCACTGGCATGGGACCTGTAGAGGCATGCGTAGACACGGGTACGTCCCCCATGGTCAACACAGAGCCATAGTATTGACAGGTCCCTATGCTCGAGGCCCCGAAGGCGGCGACAACATATATCACCCCTGATGAAGACGCACACCCCGGCTTTACGTAGGAATGAGTGCTCCAGTACGTAGCCGGGGTAGTTAAGGTACGAAACATCATCAGGGGTAGATATTTGCGTCTCCGTTAAAAAGAGCAGGGCAGGCCGCGCCGTTTCATGGTGGTGATGAACGGCGTCGAGATTGCTGTGTAGACCCCTGACATTACAGAAGTCCACTTTGAATGTGGATTTTTTGACCGCCGTAGAAAGCCTGCTTCTTTTATTATTGCCTTTCATATGGATTGGAGTGTATAGAGAGGGCTGTGGCGTTGTCAAGACGGCACCCGTAAAAGTGTGCGGATCGTAGTGCAAGGTGGCTGCGCGATCTCCGAGAGGATGGGGTGTGGAGCACGGAAGGGCCCCCGATGCCCCCCCGCGTGCAGACGGCAGGATCCACCCCAGTCTCCCACTCTGGCATGACGCCTGCACGACGGGATTTTCGCCGGTTGGCGGGACAGCTTCCCGGGGAGGGAGTTTGAAAGAGAGTCCCCGGGTTCAGGTCCCCAACTGACCGGCAGGCGGCCGACGGAACCGTTCCCATCGGGTCTCCCTGTACCCCACCCCAGCCACCCTAAACCCACGCAGCAACCAAGACGTAGATTCCGCAAGTACGGGCAACGTTTGGCCCACCAGGCCCTGGGGAAAGGTAGGAACGGCTACCCAGCCCTTCCACCGGAACGCATTGCTGCTTGACGGTAGAAATAGGCTGGGCGGTGGTACCAACCCGACCGGGTTCAGCATTAAGTGGAAAAAAAGCCAATTAACACTAAACCCTACCACCAGTAAAAATGGGTCACCTTTACCTTGTTAGCCGTGTAAGTTTCCGTTGTACACGTTGCCCACCCCCCACGAGGTCTGATGGTCGACTCGGGCGTAAGGTAGGATTTTGGAGTTGATATGTAAAACAAGCTTATTTTAATTAACTGTTAGAATTCAACACGATCATATAAAGTTAAATAACTGTCGACAGCTGTAGCCTCAGATATTTATACCACATTCATTTCAATTGACGCGTCCCACGTTCGCAACAGCAAATCGCAATGGCCATTACAAGACAAGCGAAACGTTTAACGTGGAACTAATTCAGAAACCTTAATCTGTGCTCAGTAAATTATTTTTTGTCTCGTTCTCTCCCACGTCGTAAGTCAGTAAGTAGCTATTTGTAGATAAAAAACAAGGGGAAACTAACGCGCATTTGTTTAATACGTTCATACAAAACATGTTTTTCTATGAAGACTGTTTACGATTTAAATATAGTTTCTATCAGCAATAACAAACAGTGATAGAAATAAATTTTATATTTTTTTTATTATTCCACACTTTTATTACCATCACGTGGTGTAAAATGGAATAATAATTAAGCATATGTATCAATTAAAATAAGTATATAAATAAAATAAGAAAACATAAAGTCGTTTTGGATTCTAAGCATTATCTTCGAGCAAAAATCAAGGGCCTTTTGTATCCTGGCTTATAATCTTACCCATCGTATGAAGGTTATGTCATACTTACGAGGGTACAGGAAGAGCCGGAGAGCAAAGCGATAAAAATGGGGACACTAAAGAAAATGCGTAAAAGCCTCTGAGGGTTAACGCTCTCTGCGCAGGCCTGAAACCATGTAACGACACGCATTTCGGTCGAAATGGAGAGAAAAATTGTAATAAAACTTATTTGTAAAACATTGGATAATGTTTTGTATTCACGAACAGTACAAATACATTGTACTGGGGCATAAAACCTTGTTCCACTTTATTAACTAGTTACCAATTTTTATCCGTGACTAAGGCTGCGTGGACTTCTAAATTTGGCCAATAATTAAAACAATATATTAACATTATAACGATAAGTGGGTTTAAATTTACCTATCCTCTACCACAAGTTATATATAGTAATTGTTTTAATAGATTCAGCCTCTTTACAAAATCTAAACGCACAAACTTCCATTTACAATATTAATAGATTTTTCTTTGGCAGGCTCCGATGCGTAATTGGCTAGACACCAACTGGTGAAACGAGAGGCGGCGGTTCGATCCCTGCAACTAGACAATTTTTGTGTGATCCACAAAATGTCTCTTAGTTTCTCACGCCCACTACTCAAGACCATTATCTTCGGGTGGCTACAGAGCTATGGAAGTGACTCTTGGGTGTATGTACTCACACATACATCCTCAATCCTATATGCCCAATAGGGTAAGCAGTGGTGCATTGTTGAGTATAGTTTATTTATTATTTCTAACACAGCCGACATATAGGCATTACACAGGTCCTAATAATAGTCCCAACACAACACAACATCACTTTTAAAACAAGAAGAAATATTTGGAACAGTCTATTGAGCTACGTGTTCAATTCGATGAGCGTTGAAGAACCCAAGAAAGATGATAACACTTTTATTAAACGTTATTTTATTACAGCCCCAAGGCTGCAAGGATCCAAATCCTTTAAGGCAGGTTGGTCTCACAGGCCAACCCGTACTAGGCCAACATGGTGGACAAAGGCCTAAAACCCCTCAGTTGCAGAGGAGGCCTGTGCCTAGCAGCGGGACGTATATGGGCAGATGATGATGTGAGGAAGCATTTGACGCTGGCATAACTGCGTCAATTAGTGAGAGATTACTCACTAAATTCGAGATTATATAAAGAAAGGAAGTTCCCGGAATTTCTATTGCTAAAAGATTATATTGGAATATTTAGACGTCCAGAAATCACTTTCAAAATTATCTATAGTCATGTAGCCTTTACATGGTTAGTAAGCTACCCATGCTTAGGAATATGTTATCACTGTGAAGAAGAAGCGGCGCAAGAAACTCCACCAGCGTATAACATAATATGTAATTACACATACATCCATCTATACTAATATATAAAGCTGAGGAGTTAATTTGTTTTTTGAATATCTAAAAAAATACTGCTATTAAAGAATACTTACTAATAAATACGTTTCATATAAAATTAACTAAACGTTCCGTCGGCGTATCCATATTTATTTATTTATTTAACACTTTATTGTACACTAAACATAAAACAAAAACATAAAATAACATACATTGAAAGGTACAAATGGCGGCCTTATGGCGATATTGTTGTTGAGTCGGAGCACCGATATATTTCAAAGAATTACATCTCAAGTATTCCGAATATTCGGGACAGTTTTTAGGGGGACGAATTTCAAAGCCAAGCGAATTCCAAAGAAAATTGAATCGGTATGCCGAAATTTTGAAGCAAATTCTCTAATCTACTAGGTCAAAAAAATTGGATTAGATTTTAGGCTTAAGGCACTATTTACAGATAATGGTATTACTTTAATGTAAATTTGCAATTAACTAACGGTTATAAGTTTTCATGTAAAAGTTAATGTATATACGAGTAGTAACTGATTAATACAATAACATTAAATCGATAAAAAAAAGACACAAACCCGCACGCACACACACATCCACGCCTGTCTCCCGAAGGACAGGCAGAGGTGCAACCCTACACTGACATTTCGCTAGATGTGTTTTCCACATAAAAGATGACAAGCCTATTGCTGATTTTCGCGTAAGTATCGAGCCTGGGGCCTCTAGATAAGAGGACCCACACTCGTACCACGGATCCAACGAGGCAGCTGACTAACGTGTAAGTTAACCTCAAAAAAATTACAGTCAGTGATAATGTTCCCATTATTAGACATGCGCTTAAAGAAATCTAAATCATCATCAGCCCATATACGTCCCACTGCTGGGCACGGGCCTCCTCTACAACTGAAAGGGTTTAGGCCTTAGTCCACCACGCTGGCCTAGTGCGGGTTGGCGGACTACACACCAAGAAATTTCTAAGAACTTTTTTAGGTGTGCAGGTTTTATCACGATGTTTTCCTTCACCGTTAAAGCAAGTGATGATTCATTATGAATACATACATAACTTCGAAAAGTCAGAGGTGTGTGCCTGGGGGTTTGAACTTGCGACCGCCGAAATTCTCGACCGCGCGCCTAAACCTCGAGGCCATCACTGCTTAAAGAAGAAATCTAAAGCCGTCTGTAAATTATTAACGCTACAAATCTAATCGTCAATTCGTCAATAACGCGTCTCATTAAAAAAAAATTATTAAAATAATGTTCACAGCTGTTTCCACATATTTGGGCCAAAATAACTTATTGTGTTGAAATTTTAAGCCACGTGTAATTAATAATTATTATTATTAACCCCACATCATGAATGAGCCTCATGCGCCGGACAAGTCTTGGGTTTGTTTGTCGGGTCGAGTAAAATTTAAGGATTTTTTTTGGATATTCTACGTAGCAACAACTTAAAACGCAGCTATCCAACCTTGTCGGCTCCTTCATATACAAGTGTGATTATACATATGTATGTGTAACTACCATAATATGAAACAATAAAAGATATAACCGAAGAATATTTATATACGATTCCAAAGTGTGTTTTCTACAATAATAAATGAGAGATAATTATGAATACGTAACTACAAACAAGTCAAAACTGTGCGTAGCTTTAACCCAACCACCTTTTGACGGTCCAATCCCGTTGCAATAATAAGTAGTAATAAGCAGCACAATGTATGATAATATTATAGAAAATTCACCGTTAACGGTTAATGTATGTAGTTATGATCAGCTGTGTAGATGTTTTATAGACCTAGCCATTTACACATGCGCGGATGTGATGTCTCTGCGCGGCTGGCTGAAAAGCCAGTGACCCCGAGATACCTTCCTTTCCCTAAGGATTGTGGTGGGATGGGCCATAGCCCACTTTCACTTCAATAAAAGTGTTTGGACGGTGTCAAGGCACCAGCAAATGGTCTGACTTGGATGTAGAGGGGCGTTATATGCGTATGCGCAGTAAATAAGCACATCAGCAAACAAGGATACATTTTGTACCTTTGAGACCTCAAAATAGTTTCTATTCACATAATGATAAAAAAATCTCTTATTTTCATGTATATAATAATAATTGACATTCCGTGCATGTCAAGCTATTCAATCAAGCAACGAATTTTGATATGGTTTTCAAATCAATTTCATAATTTATTCCCGGAGTAACAATTTATACTTCATACGAGTATATTTAACGCAAGTGATTCATGGGATAAGCAAGCAGTAACGTAACACTTCTGACGTAGAACACAACACTTCTGAATGTTAAATAAAATTATGATAAAAAATACCTAAAGTTAATGTGGGGCCACTAGCATCCACTCCGATCTCCATTAAATCCCACATTTAAATAACAAATTCTCCGTATCTCGGTCGAGTGCACACGCTGACCACACTAGTTGATTATCTTCACAAATTATCTTCTGTATCTATATATTTCAGTCCATATGCGTCGTATTGTTTGACACGGCCTCTTCTATAACCGAGAGAACTTAGGCCTTGGTCCTATTGAAAATTATCCTATGTATAGAGTTGACGGCTTTACAGCGAATAATACAAGTGACACAAGAATTTTGCCCCGTTCTTCTCTAGGATAAACTGCCTTTAGAACTGAATCGTAAGTTAAAATACATGATAATTAATTAATAACGCAGCAGAATATAATTATGACTAGTAGCATTCCTATAGATTCAACGACACATTCACATTTCGATTCTAGTGGTTGCTTGTCCGATACCCTTAGAGCAAATGATTGTATTCACCACAAATATTTATTATGGAAACAATGTTACTAAGAATAAACTCAGCCACACCAGAGAAATCCAGATGCGAGACAACTTGTTAAAAAATAAATATTGACTATAAAGATTTAAAGAAATATTCCAGCGTATAATCCATACTGCCATCTGAACCATTATCATAATTTACAGTTCCTAAAAAATCCTTTGAAGCGTTCGACGTCGTAATCTAAAATTTCGAACTTGCGTAGTCAACTAAAGCCGATCTAATTTGCAAGCCCCTTGCGTTCTCCTACAAAAGGTCCTTGTAAGGAATTGATGACTTAAGTGCTGTGACGTCAAACGCTTTGCGACGTAGCTGTGCAATGGCGTCTGAACAGTAATGCGAATTGGATTCGGAATAGTTTTTAATTAAGACCGCCTGCGTCTAAGATTAGTAAATTTGAAATTACAAGGTAGTAGGATAGTAAAAAGGATAGGTCCATTTATAAAAACTATAAAAGCATTAAAAATTGATGTTTCGCGCTTACTTGGCAAGGCCTACGTTTAGCAGTAAACGGCGATCGATATGATGAGTATAAAAGTAAAAATTAGAATTTTCTGTTTTACAGATGCTAGCACACGCCTCTTTATATACAGGGTTATGAGAATATGGATAATTTTTCCGAACATTACAAGTGATGGAAAATATTGCAAAGAAACCTGTATATTGAAACATTCTACAATGTAATTTCATGGGTATATTAATCCCGCCAGTCCTCATGACACCAGAATGGCGACCTAAAATACTACTGCTTTCAACGGTATTGGAGGCTAGTGCCTATCAACGTGATATATCACTCAAACTTTTCCTTCTACCTTTGGTCATTTGGAAAACTTAATAATCATCAATGTCATACATTGCACATTTACATACAAACTATAAAGGAGATATCTTTTACAACCTTTTATCTTGTCAGTTGTTTTAATGACGTCGAAAAACCCCGATGCATACATATTGGGAAAAACCGTAAACACTTTTGTGAATCTTTTTTACTTTCTAGACTTGAAAAGTAATATATCGCACCGTTTTTGCAATATTTACCATTGGCTCTTCTATTGGTCGTAGCATGATGATATATGATATACAAATAGCGTTCCTTGATAAACCTTTCAGCTTTATGCATAAATTAATATAAATATAATGTACGTATGTGTCATCCTGGACCCGCCATTTTATACAATATTCCAAGTAAAAAACACCATATTTCTACCACTTACCATACTGCCACCTGATAAAAGAACATTGTAGTATATGGACCCTGTTTCCAACCCTACCCGCATTCACACATACATACATACATCTTCGCATTTTAGACATACAAACCAATTGATTACAGAGGGAAGATATTGTGTAGCGTGCAGCCTAACAAAGGGGTAGGTTCGCCCGCATCCAAACCTCGGGGCCGTTTGAGGCTTAATTTCAATATGTATTGTGTCGATATCGAACCCATTCAAGTCCTGATAAAGACTAAAATAATGCCTATCAAAATACTCGTAGACACAAGTTGAGACTTAGGCCTCATTCGCACAAGAGTTTTTTTAGCGGACGTCAAAAAAGCGTTCAAATACAACAAATTCAGTATGAAGTTGCATAATATGGTCTATTTCCAACGCCCAAAATTGAAAATGCAACACTGCTCGATAAAAAAGCGTCGCGTTTTAAAAACGCTGTCGTGTGAACATATATGTATGTATGTATGTACTTGGGAATGCATTTGTTGTATTTGAATCTCTTTTAAAGTCGGTTAAAAAAAACTCTCGTGCGAATGAGGCCTTTAGTATTGAATTATGAGATTTTATGACAAGTAATCTAAAGAAAATACAAATCAGCAGTGTCAAAAATCAAAGACATGTGATGAGGGAAAAGATGCAAATTGTGGTCCAAAAACATCTACTAAATTATCGTCTGATTTACCTTTACGTTATGCCAATTGCATACATTTTTATTCTTTCTACCAGCAATTTTGCTTTTAGAAATTTACTTAGTCCATTACGCCTGTTCTACATTTACGTAATTGACGTTCAATAAGTGAATAATAAATTTACAAACTTGACACTTACAATAAAATTAATGGGCGTAAAAGCTTGTTTTTATTTCTGTAAAAACAAACAAATAACTTCTAAAATGGTTTACTTCACCTTCATTTGTCACTTGTATAAAGCCTGATAGCCATAACTCTTATAAAAAATGTACGTAGTGTGTATAATATTTTTATGCTTTTATGGAGTTCAAAACAGTGCCGATTACAAAACACTACTTTTGCAACTGTCATTATGAGGTGGTGAGTTTCAAAGGTCGATTGTTGAAATTGTTACTTATGTATTTGATATTAAACGGTATTGTAGTCTTATTTATCCTCCTATTTAGGTCATGTCATTGGAGGAGTCCGGATAATGAGGGTCGTTTCCAAATTGAGGGCCAAAAACATATAATATGATTTTATTCTCATGTTGTAATTGCTATCAAAATTAACATTACTATTAATAAACAAGTTCTTTGAGGCGCTTATGTGCTCAGTATAACAAATTCCATACCTCTATTAATTACGAAGATATACCCATAAAACTAACTCAAATCTAAGAAGTGTGACATTAGCCAAAGTTAATTTATTTAAAGTTTATTTGTTAATTGCTTCATAAATTCAAAATGTGTGCTGAAAACTGCACATTTTATTCTTCCATTGTCTAATATAGTTTTCTAGGAAGAATATTAACCGTTAAAACAATATTAAGTATATATAAAAATAAAAAGATTTTACAGCACTGATTCTTTTAAAATTATCACTCGTGTTACATTTACAAACTCAAATAAAAAAAAAAACTTGGAACCTCTCTACTACCCCGCCTACCACATTCAAATAAATAAGTGGTATATTTTGTTTAAAATGTGTTTTATTTACAAAAAAAACGCACGGTGTAATAAAAATCACGAATTTCTCATTTACGTTTTCTTACGAAATTTATACTAAAACGACCCTTGACGATAATTCCCTAATGGTTATGTCTCACGTAATAAGGGGAATGTCTTTTGCCGTATTTCGGATACGGATTCTAGTTTACGTACTTATATACCTACTCAGAATTTTCTAATGCAAAAATATCTCAATTAAAATTGCCTTAACCGAATCGAATCAATTTTCTCCGACGCTGAATTTATAAAGCGGTACCACAGAGGCAGTAAATAATGTGAATTAACTTTGGCAATAATGATATGAATATAAGTATAAATTTTAAATGACGTCTGACGATCACAAAGCACGTACCGACCAGTTCATAGCTATTATGTACATATTTCCTTTTCCCACGTGAACAGAAACTATCGATTAAGTTATTATAAAATGAATAATTTAATTACACCGCCCTATTAACCGCGTGCTATCTCTACAGCAGAAACACCATACTTTGATATTATTGAAATTCCACGATAAAAGTCATGTCTTGTATCGTATCAGAAACTACAAGAGACTTCTCTGTCTAACACACTTTATCAGCCCATGTACGTCCCACTACATGGCAAGGGCCGATTCTACAACCTCTAGACCTTTGTCTGCCACGCTGGCCTATTGCGGATTGGACGACCTGACACCTAAGAACTTTTTCAACATACACGCAGACGAATTAATATTCGTGGATCTCGCAAACATTTGTCATTGTGCAGGGATCCAACTCGCGGACAATTGTTCTGCGCGCCGAGTGCGGACAATCGTTCTGTGCGCCGAATTGGTGGCCAGAGACCCCGACATACCCCTTTCGGCCTCCCCCGAGGTATCGAACAGGGGAGCTTAAGGCGCTATCCTCTCGTAAAAAAAAGGGATCTAACTCACGGCCTGTCTTTTCACAAGTTGTTCTATAGTTAATTGCGCCATGGAGGCTGTCAAAATACTTTAACATAAAATTGATATTGTGAATTCTTTTTTTTATTCTATAAGATCAAAATGAACTAAAATTTTACATTGTACTTTATTGTACAAGCGCTCACAGATTAAATAAAAACATGCAATAAGCTTCTTACTATATTTATTTGCTGTCACCGTATCAAGGTTCACCTTGGAGTAGTTATGTGCGAATTTAAAAAATATTGTTTGCTAATTATAAACAACCTAAAAGATAAATATAATAAAAAAGGGAGTTTTTTCAAGTACGACATGTTTTAGTTATAAAAGCGAAAGTAACTATCTGTCTGTATAGCCTTTATATTATACAGGGTGTATTCAGACCGTGATCGGAAACTAAGGCAGGTAATAGCTAAGGTGATTACAAACCCCCTGGCTTTAAAGAAAATTCTGACAAAAAATAAAAAATTTGACATTTTCCATACAAACCGCGTACATTTAATACCGATGGTTGTACGGAAAAAGTCAAAATTTTTATTTTTTGTCACAATTTTCTTTAAAGTCAGGGGGTTTGTAATCACCTTAGCTATTACCTGCCTTAGTTTCCGATCACGGTCTGAATACACCCTGTATATATATATACGCCTACAGCGCTGGACTGATTGGAATGATTTTTTGTATGAAAATAGATAGGACCTTGGGAGAGGGTAAGTAACAAGTAAATGTACCCTATGTAGTTTTTGTCCCGAAAAAATTAAGTATTCCCCGGGAATGAGCAAAGTATTCCATATCGCGCCCTTATTTTTTTGTTTTAAACATAAAACCACAAACAATCACCCCTAATTCCCCTAGAAAAAAGGCAGAAGTGCATTTCTGGAGCTGTGTTGTAAGTTCCATAGAATCTCAAAAGGCCAGCTGAGACTTGACAAAAAAAAACACTACAAAATTCCGAAATATAATCTTTAAGCTTTAAATCTTTATTTAACAAAAGCAATTTTACATGTAAATGAGAATATCTTGACCCAACAATAACATTTATAAACTAGACATTACACAATTAACGTGTAACGCTTTTGGGTTTCTATGGAAATACCGCCACTGGCTGTTAATGAGAATTTCTGAATTAAAAAATATCTGCTTTTTAAAAATACAAAGTTTTTTTCTTTTTGTAAACATTAACGTGTTGTAAGCGAAAAGGCATTTTTCCACTAACTATGACTAATGATAACAAGGGTTGAAAGTTGCAACTTGATGCTCTACTTTAACATCGCCACACCATTATTTCAACAGCCCCGTGGCGCAGTTGGCTAGACACCAGCTTGCGAAACGAGAGGCCGCGGGTTCGATCCCCGAACCAAGACAAATGTTTGTGTGATCCACAAATATTTGTTTCGGTTCCGGGTGTTTGTGAGACCGAAAAGTCTCTCGTAGTTCCTGATACCCATGACACAAAACTCGTATCTTAATATGGGGTCAGAACTATGTATGTGACTGTTGGGTGTATTTATTTATTTATTTATTATGCGCGGTAAAATCGTGTCTTCCTCACAGTATATTTAAAATATTTTAATTATTCGCAAAAATAACTCATAATTCTATTAAAAAAAAATGATTCAATAATATGTATAATACAACTGATGAATTTCGACATTACAAATAGATTTTCCGTAACCACAGCAATATAATGTTGCAATATGCCTATTAAACGCTGTAGCCAGGTCTTCTGAAACCGTATAAAACCTATTGACGTAAGGAGGCGATCAGACTGTAAGGCGAAACCGTGGCGCGACGGCACTTAGGTATTTAGACAACGGATCTACTACGGCCATGGATACGAGACTCAGATGTAGATTGCACTGGATACGACGACCGTTTAATAAATCCATACACTATAATAATATCATCATCAATCCATATAATCCCACTGCTGGACACGGCCTCCTCTACAACTGAGAAGATTTAAGCCTTAGTATTAGTAGACTACCTTCCTTAAGTCAGAGGTGTGTGCTTGTAGATTTTCACGTGCCAAAAAACTTGTTGAGAGACAAATATACTGGTTTTATCACTATTTTTACCCTTAAATTGCGTAAAGTTTGAATATACATATAACCTAAAAAATAAAAGAATTGGATTTACCTGGGATATTGCCGAAATGGTGGTTGTGTAGCTAATTTTTATCCCTGATTCCCAAGCACATTACATTTAGCTTTTACTAGAATACGACAAGCCCCAGTCACTTTGAAAAGATCGTAATAATTATAATAGATATGTTATGCATAATTAACTATGAGAATCTAACCATGTGTTACAACATGGTGATGGTACTAACGCAATAATTGTAGCTAATAATAAAAGCACTGAATAAAACTCATTTTACAAAACATTTGGTTAATACATAAATTGCTATAACTGAAAATATTGTCCGGTATTTCGTGTTTCTAATATCACGTGAATGTCACATGATAGTCACAAATAAATTTAAACGGTCTGATACCGTAACAATAAAATTTAATTGAATATGCATAAAACTTTAGTCAATGTAATTATTTAAAATAATTAATTTTCTAGAGCAGCTCTGGAGGTGAAACTTATTTCGAAACAAATAAATCCAAAATGTATGACATAAAATTCATGACACTATCAAATCAAATGTACACACGCTACGACAATTTTAACATAAAAAATAGGTATGTTAAAGAATACAATTTTGTAAAAAAAATATTCTTCGCTTTTCCCAAAGTCCCATCTATCTCTTTATTAAAAATCACTCTAAAAGATCCATCGGTTGCAGAGTGAAACCGTAACAGTCAAACAGATTTACGCTTTTATAATACTGGTGTATAGATACTTACAATTCACAAGTGATCGACACGTAACACGCTTTTCAATGGAGAGCATTGAATTATGAGATGATAAAACAAAACAAAATCGTGAACTCCATTTACTGCGAAAGATTTTTACCACAGCTGTGATGACAGCTTCCGCTCAGTCATCAGTGACAAACGTTCTGTGCCAGCGAGAGGACAAACAAAATAAATGTTATTATGTGAAGGCCTTTTACGTAATACGCATGTTGAAGATGACAGGCAACGCTTGCGACGAAGAGAATACTCGTATTTTCTTGTTGTTTTGATCATGTGGCTTAATGTGAATGTTTTGGAACGTCGAACGTGGGTGTACTGTTGGTGTCACACACCACACCTACGTACGCTAGTTACATATAAAGACGAAATAATATAACGGTGTATGTATATTGCTGTTAAGCCGTGGTTTCCAGAAATTTCTGTCATTGAGAATTTGCTAACGGGAAAATCCTATAACACTGCCCAACCGAACATTCTGATTGCTAATTATTTACAATTTTAGATTATTGACGACTTTTCTTCTTAGACTTAAAATCTTATGGAAAATATAATAATGTAGGCACAGTGCCGAAAAAAAAAAATAACTTTTTAAAAACAACACCACTCTTAGATTTAATTACATTCAAGTGCGTTAGTACGCCCTCTAATATAAAGAATAAACCAAAAAACTATCTTCTTGAAGCGATGTAACTTTTGTTACAACATCATCAAACCGGCACTCAAGAACCAAAGTTTCTAAAACATTATCATCTTACGACGTGACGAACTTTCTTTATAAGATGCTTTTAATGATGATGCCTTTGTATTTGCAAATTTGTGTGGAAGTTAAACGTTAGTTAAGCGGATAATTAAACACTATTGGAGGTATTTTAAGAAATAAATATACACACAACAATAGCAACGATAATCTTGGCCACAACTTAACCTATGAGTATCTAAATCTCACAGTGTGGATAATTAAACTGTGACAGACTAATTCCATCCAACAAAACCCAGATTCAAAGCAAACATTCGTCGACCAAACTTACATTTTATACCTACGCCATTACGACTGACTATAAAAAAACACATAGCAGTCATAAAGATATAGGTATAATATCATAAATGAGACTTTTCATACATACATGTTATATATTTGCATCCGTGTCCTCAGAAGAGTTAACAGTGGTTGTTTTTACCCATGTTTACCAGCTACAGTTTAGAATCATGTATTAGATAGCAAGGCTATTACGATTTTACAATGCCCGGGCTGCTGCTGAGAATTTCCTTTCGTAAATACTCAATTACCGATATACGCCGCATCAAAAAGGCAGTCTGCGAGACTTGCTGGTGGTAGGATATTCGTATCCGCCCGGATGGCGACCACCGTACACAGGGCGTAAAACCCGCCATAGTGGCACATGCAAGTGTGCCGCGTTCCGGGATCAGCCAGTGTATATCCGGTTTTCGGGGGGGCTTCAATCATGGTGAAAGGATGACCGTGCCGGCTTTTTTTGGCCGGTTTGTCGCGGTCGGTCCTTTGATCGCCATGATTGATAGTCCCCCAAACTTCTTCACAATAAGGTGAAGAGGTATTCGGCCGGCATGATTGTGTCGACCAACGGGAGACCATCATCTCTCGCTGGTCGGCACTTTTTCTGGACTCCATTGCGCTTACCATCAGGTGCAATGGGGTCACTTTGCCGTGCCAGAATAAAAAAAAAAAAAAAAAAAAAAAAAAAACTTTCCAATGTCATAAACACTCGACTTTTCGTTTCAAAGTGAACTTCTCTTCTCCGACACGGCTCTCTAAGCAATAACTAGGGTTTATTTACACCGACACAGATTTTAAAATTCCATACAAGATAGTCGCAACAGCGCTCTTTCATCACAGATTCTACATCCATGTAAATTGTGTAAAACTGTACCAGCTACGCGCCAGTCACTACGTCGCGTCTGGGGAAAGTTAAATATGATATTGCATGTTTCTAATCCAGCTGTTCTCTTATGTATGCAGACTGGGCGCGAGAGTACGATTAATATTTATATTTTCTACTCAAGTGTTCAAACAATGCACTCTTTGTGAAGTCTGTTCGACGATGTTTTAGATATCATTCCAGGTGGAACAAAATAGCTAAGGTGATACTATTTGCATGAAAACCAGTGTTAATGTTACAGCACAGTAATTAAAGGATGTCAATGCTTGATAACGATTAAAATTCCTTAAAATTCTTAGAAAAAAATTAAAAATAACAAACTCGATTCTGATAGGACATAAATTCAACAAATCGAAATCTTGTTACATTGTAAATAGAAGATTGAAAGGTCATTTCAAACGTCTTATGAAGACTATGTCCAACATTGGCTAATGGTGATAGAATCTAAGACATACATGATATCTATAAGAAAAATCTTTAGAAACTTTGGAATGGAACATGTTTGTCCAACACTATTATTCCAACAAAAACATTTTCTCTAACGACACGAAATTATCATTTGTCAAAACTTGTCAAAGTCCATGACAACGAATGATTTGAAGCCTTTGAAGGACGCCATTACGGACTATTGTCATGGTGAATCAAAGAACTTTCTAAATGTTTTCAAACCAAACACTTACACAATAAACTGCTTACGTCATTTTTGTAATTATGAATAGACAGAACATTAAACGTATTTGGGCATAGCAAATAGACAATGTGGTGGTAGGGATATTCTTGTCTATATGGATAGAGACAACCACATATTGCAAAACTCGCAATAGCGATTGACGTGAGGACTTAAAATTCTTAGTTTTATTAAAAATAAAACATTGACCAAGGTATTTCAACAATTTTTTTTTATTAATATATATTGACGTGTCATAAGTGCTATATTATTGCCTACATGATCTACCGAATATCGATGTACATTCGAGTCCCTACTGAAAGCAAAATACAGTCCCTGGCCAAATTATTAGACGCACTGTATTTTTTTTAATAATTCAAAGTTTTTATGAGTTTATGTGCAGTTATATATATTTAAACTTACATGTAATGGATTTTTATTTAGGAGAATTTATATATTTCACCTATTTGTATTTATTTTTAACGTATGACAATACAATGCTAACCAATTGATACGCAAACGTAAACAAGTCTAAAACGGTTTCAGTCGCGTTCGAGTTCGTTCGTTCGCGTTGTTTCAATTGCGAACGTGTTTCGGTTACTTTATGCGCTGTGTTTCTTGGTTTTCCAGTTTTATGCTACGCAGCTACTTGTTTTTAGTGTATCCAGTGTTAAAATAATATATTGGAACATTTTCATAATGTAAAAAAAAGGTGATATTTCACCACGTAAAATAGCTGAAGTAAAGGCCCTGGTGAATGTCAAAATATTATTAAAACCGCGAAATATCACGACGATTGAAGGTTTTTGAAGCTAGTGTATGACGCATAAAGAAGGAAATTGAGTTAGGGGATGAATTGAGTTAGAAACGAAAGAAAAAATGCGGCAGATTGCCGATTATCACACTAAGCTCAGAAAAGTATTAAACAAAAATTGCCTGTAAAACAGATTTGCTACGACAAAACTAATAAAATCGCGACTCCAAGGTGCTAACGTGAACGCTTCTGAGCGCACTGTGCGAAGAAAATTAAAAGAATTAGGTTTTAAAACCTGCAGCCCCGCCAGGAAGCCCAAGTTAAAAGCTGCAATGAAAATAAAGCGTCTGAACTGGGCCAAACAGTGGCCAATAAGATGTGGACTTCTGGAGATCGGTAAGTTTATTTTATAATTTATATTTTATCAAAAATTATACTAAATAGCCAGATAAGCGCAGATTTTTCTAGTTTATAATTCTACTTTTGGCAGGTCTGCTTCATTGATGAAAGCACATTCGAAATTTTGCAGAATAATGCTGAGTTTGTGCGTCGTCGTCATGGAGTTAAAGTTTCATCCTGACTGTGTCGTTCCGACTACCCTAGCACCCTATAAAAGTGATGATTTGGTCAGTCATCAGTGGAAAGGGTACTGGACGTCTGTACGTGGTAAAAAGAATGATGAGACAAGATCAGTACAAGAACTCTTACGAAATCAGTTGATTCCCCAGATCAGAGAATGGTTTCCAAATGGGGAACCATTCATTTTTATGCAAGATGGAGCCTCCTGCCACACAGCACGATCTGTTAAAGCTTTTTTGGAAGAGCAAAATATCCCTCTGTTGGATTGGCCGGGAAATAGCCCTGATATGAACCCAACGAAAATGTGTGGGAGCTGATGAAAAGAGAAGTGGCTAAAGATGTAATCACAAACAAAATACAGCTAATAGAAAAGATCTTCTAAGTGTGGAATCATCATCCACAAATGCAGGACACTGTACAGTCTTGCATTGATAGCATGCCGCGTAGAATTAAAGCTCTCATAGAGGCTAAAGGTGGCTCTACCAAATATTAATATTAAATTACAATATTGTCATTTCCATTTCAAGAGTTACTAAATATATATTTTTTCATAATAACGATATTTTTGTTATGTGAAATAGTAGATAATTAAGTAAACAATAAAAAAAATACACAGTATCTAGTAAAAAACAATATAGCAGTACAGTATCACATTGATAATTAACATTTTACAGAAAATCTTATAGTGCGTCTAATAATTTGGCCAGGGACTGTAGTGACGAGCCGATTAATCATTTCTGGCCATTAGACAAACTACCTAAGGAGTAGGCAAAGAAGTATTCTACTCCCACGTTTCGCTAGTTTCTATATCTCTCGTGAAGCTGACCAGCCTATTGCCATTACAGGGAACATCGTCAGACTTCGTTCTGCTATTAATGATTCCTTTAGGGAAAAACCCGAGGCTACTTCGCCTAATACTTTTGGAACGTTTGGACTTTTTACTTTCGGACCAACAATGTATAGTCACTTGTGTCTTGTCGCTGAGGGCGAATGAATAAAAACCCTAAGACTTAATATTTAATCAATTTTATGTGTGTATTCACAATGAATTATCACGTGCTTGAACGGTGAAGGAAAACATCGTGATAAAACCTGCACACCTAAAATTTCTTAAGAATTTCTTAGGTGTGTAGTCCGCCAACCCGCACTAGGCCAGCGTGGTGGACTAAGGCCTAAACCCTCTCAGTTGTAGAGGAGGCCCGTGCCCAGCAGTGGGACGTATATGGGTTGATGATGATGATGATGATGATGATGATTTACTTTACCCACGTCCACACACAACATACCCAAAAGGTTTATTTGTACGAGGCTCGCTACAAAACGTTGCTAAATAACAAATGAAGTTCCGCTGAAATACAGCCGGAACATTCCAATAACACTGGGAAAGTGGAGCAATTGCAGATTCACAAAACATTCAAGTGATTGCTATGCGGAGACGTAGCCAATTCTAAATTAAGAACATATTAAATGCGACGCAGTGTAATGAATATGATTTAAAGTGTTGTGACGACGTAAGTAGAATTATTATACATTTCAATATTTATTTTGGCATCACAACATAAAAAGGATTCATCATTAACAATAATATCTAACCATATTAACAATAATATGGTTATCTATTCGACTTCGCCGGAATACCCACATTCTTTCTCTTCTTTATAACGTACTTTTTAACCCTGTCACTCCTTTCTATCTCAAATCTCGTTTCCAGTTTCTACACGACTCTCATTCCAGATTCTTGAGGTCGTCAGATAACTTAAAACTTAAAACTCCAGTGCACTCTAAAAATTTTATGGACAGCTCTTTTACTGTCAAAGCTGCTAGATTGTGGAACTCACTTCCAGTGTCAATAAGAAAAGCAAAGTCATTGTCATCTTTCAAAAAACTACTTAAAGACTATTATTTGTCCTGCTAATTAAAGACATATATGTAATTATTTGTATGTTAGTGTGTACATATGTATTTATAAATGTATGTGTATGTAGGCATGTATGTATGTATGTTTGTTTATATGTTTATATATATATTTATAAGTATTTATATACATAATATATATATTTCTTTATTTTATTTTATTTCTTTTTTAACGATATGTTTTAGCTTTGTTGATGTTTTTTAGTTTAGACTGTACACTTCGACTACCTCTCATTTCTCTTGCTACTTCTCCATCCTTGGTTGCCTGTAAGAGATCGCCTTGTGCGATAAGGCCGCCTATTGTACTTTTCTTCTCTACTGTATACCTTAGTTTTAGTGTTATGTGTACAATGAAGTTTTAAATAAATAATAAATAAATAAATAATATTTACTTACCATCTATTTAAAAGGATGGAAACGTTATCTTATTGTTCACCTCAGAGGCAATACTTTTGCGTATTTAAAATAAAAAAAGAAAATAATAAACAATAAAAATAGTTACCTGCTCACTAAATAACCTAAAAACTTATGAATCTACAGAAAGCTAATTATTCGACCGCTACTTATCGATCGTCACACATGTATGTAGTAGATTTTTTTGTACACGAAATAACACTAGTATACATTTTGTTCTAAGTAAAATCATTCATAGTATGATGGAACAACAAACTTAATATTGAGCATTTATTATTTCATATATAAGAGGATATTAGCGTACGTAATACGTATTACGTAATATCCCTCAATACATTGTGTTGTGAGCGTCACGAAGTACCGAAAATTCCCTCGAGGCTGTTTTGGGCACGAAGCTCCTATTTCCTTCACAATGCCGGTAAATAAACTCCGTGCAACGATCCTTTCTCACAACCTTTTTACAAATTTAATAATGATTTTGATACCTGACAATTTACAGAATAAAAGTTTAACTTCAGACGAAATCGCTTAATTGTATTTGGACTGATATATTACCAGTGGTCGCGGGTTATAATAAAAAGCAAACGCATTTCTTGTCGATTATTTAGGACTGCGTCGTAGTGTCGCAACACAAGTGTATTCTGTGTGATGTAGGGGTCTGGTCTCAGGTTGTGTAATATGCGCTTAGGCTTTTCTATTAGTAAATTCTGAGTAGCAGCACCCAGTCTCGAAATTTCTCCGTAAAACTCGGACTATCAGGACTCGCTCATAATAAATAGGATTTAAAATACTTCCGGCGAAAGTGGGTGCACAAAAGCGCCTTTACTTACTATTCATAATTAGTCATAGAATTTGAGACTTTACTGCAATCATTTTTGAAGGATATTAGAATAGCATGGAGTAACAAGGGGACTTTAAACCCCAAATAGAACCAGTGACTTGGTTTAATTTTGTTTTTCTTTTGAGCAAATTCGTTAGCTACCTATCCATATCTATATAATAATACAGTCATTCCAACAATTCACGTGAATGAAAATAAATGTGAGTGGCATTTGTCACAATAAAATGTCACATGTTTAAAGACGTGCCAGATTATAGAAAATAAACTATCTAGTATCTACTACTTACATCAGCCCGTATACGTCACACTGCTGGTCTTCTTTAATGAGAGTGATAAGGCCTTAGTTCACCACGCTAGCCTAGAGCGTTAAGGCGAATTACACGTCTAAGAAATTCCTTTTGGAAAAAACTTGGTGAACTTCACAAATCCAAAAAAACTGTCTCACGATGTTTTCTTGGCCATGAAAGTGTTAATATTCAATATGTACAAACCATAGAATGTATGAAAAGAAATGTATTTGGGATAGATAGCCACAATTATTGTCTTGACATAACTTGAGCCTCTAGGCCGCAAAACAATAAAAAAACTTTACAAATCAATAACATCACGCGAAATTATCAAAGCCATCACGGAATTGCGCCACAGCAGCAAACACATATTTATTAAGGGCGCATGTTATCGTGAACAAACTAAGGTCATTTGGCAAAACGCCTAAACGTTGTATTATAACGTTCAATCGTTTTGTATTACTCATATCTTTTTATCTTTCTCTGTAGTCCAAGGTTAACGTTAATTTATGTTATTCAAAATAGGAACTGTTTCTTCCAAATTTATTATCGATTTGGTAGATAAAAGCACACATAACAAAGGCGAGGGTGGTTATAAAATCGATATTAGTTTAGGTTTAAAAAGAAATGGATTCCCGGGTTAGGCTGCGTTAAAGAGATTTTCGATTATATTTTCTAGAAATACCTAGGCTGCCTTTTAAGTTCATGTAGTTTGAAATAAGTATAGACAATCTAATAGATTATTAACATTTATCTATCTACCATCCTAAACAATAAAACCGCACCTACAAACCTATCGCTACTGAATGTCAATACAGGCTAAAAAACTGAGTTCGTTACGAGGAAATCCGCAATAGAGCTGGTCAAGGTGAAACCAACCTTATCAATATTGCTATAAGTCACAATAACACACTAGCAGGCCTAAATATAGTGCGGAGCGGGATCGCGAACGAAATGATCCCGCCCGCCAAAGACGTCAGAGAAGGAGGCGCCGGGTCAACAGAGATAATTAGACCCGGCGCCATGCCCTGTGGTAAGGGGGCGTTAGAATCCCACCACGGTATCCCCTGCCTGTCGTAGAAGGCGACTCAAAGGGGTCCTTGGGGTCGCTGGACGCGCTGCGGGGGCAGTGCGTCCACATAGGTGACCCCGAGAGAGCGGCGGTACGGTGGCCTGTGACCGTCGCGGGCGCCCAAAAGAGGTGCCCAAATCGAGTAAGTGGGGGTTTAAACCTCTTAAAAATCTGAGAGGGCCGAGACGCTCTCGTCTCGGAAGCGCACTGGGCGGCTGCGGAATCATTGTGGGCGCCTCTCGCCCACGCACCGTGGTCGCCCAACTCGGCGCGGAGATGGCCACCGGGGGGTTTTGGTCGGTATGCCGGTGTAGGTTAGGGTAGGTTAGGGACCCAGCCCGGCACTAACATCTGCGTGGACGTGACGCCGCCACGCGCCGGGCTGGAAGGCCGGTGACCCCGACATACGCTTCCCGCCCCCCTTCCCCCCAGGGGTGGTGGGAGGTAGAGCCATAAGCAGCTTTCCCCTCGATAAAAAAAAAAAAAAAAAGGCCTAAATATAACGGAATAGGGCCGTGACGGATTGATAACTGAAAATGGGCTAGCGAGAACTTGACAAACAATTCGAGGAGCAAGCTGATAATATTTTGTTCAGTAAATAAACTGTGCCGGCCAATCCGTTGCGAAATATAACTCGAACTGCATAAAAAAACATGTCTGCATAAAAAAATCATATTGACTTCACTGGTAAGTTGCAGTAATATAACATAAGTGAATAGCCTGTGTTGTCGAGAACCGCCGTGATAAATAAACAGAACGGTAATGTAGGTGACGGACTGGCGATCTTTACCTTTTTTCTTCACTGATTTCCTCTCGATGGATTAAATGTGAATTCAGTCATCGTATCAGAATATATTTTCTACTTCAATTAAGATCATATTTTCCGCAATTATTATGTGCATTATCATGAGCCTCAACAAGTCTACTTGGCATAGGCTATGAAAGGAAGCTGCGTTCAGTGACGTCCGATCATCTTAATCAAGTCCGGCTCATCTAGTCTGACTTTCAATTCTATATGTTGCTTCCAATGAATCACATACTATTTATATTGTGGACATATGCTTCATATTCCGAACTAGCGAAATCAAATAGAATATCTGATACAACAAACAAAAATTCGAAAACATCAACTTCAAAAGCTTTTCCAGTACGTGGAGAATCTAATATCTAATTAAAAAAGGCAAGCGGAGTGCGAGAGAGCTGTTTGTGTATGCTTTCAAAACATCAATTGTCTCGCCGCCATTCATAGCACTGACAATGCAGAATGTGTTGAGAAGCACATTCAATGTTTCTGCCGGGAACACGTAACTCTATTTCTCGAATAACATTTGATGTCATTGCTTTGTTATTGTTCAGAAAATTACATTTCACAATGAAACTTCACGAACTGGTAAATATCACGTAGTTCTTAGAAGTTTACATTGGAGTGCTTGAAGGACTATATGTGCATCTGTTTTGTAGATGATATGCATATTTTTTTGAAAAATTGTCCACGATAAAATTTCTCCAACATCGCGACTGCGTTCACAAAAACACACTGCACTAAATTTCCAGAAGCGGAAATGTACTGCACAGATATTTTCAAAAGTTGAAATCAACACGTGCAGAAAAAATATACTAGGCATATATCATTCTGCGCCGGGTCAACAGAGATAATTAGACCCGGCGCCATGCCCTGTGGTAAGGGGGCGTTAGAATCCCACCACGGTATCCCCTGCCTGTCGTAGAAGGCGACTCAAAGGGGTCCTTGGGGTCGCTGGACGCGCTGCGGGGGCAGTGCGTCCACATAGGTGACCCCGAGAGAGCGGCGGTACGGTGGCCTGTGACCGTCGCGGGCGCCCAAAAGAGGTGCCCAAATCGAGTAAGTGAGGGTTTACACCTCTTAAAAATCTGAGAGGGCCGAGACGCTCTCGTCTCGGAAGCGCACTGGGCGGCTGCGGAATCATTGTGGGCGCCTCTCGCCCACGCACCGTGGTCGCCCAACTCGGCGCGGAGATGGCCACCGGGGGGTTTTGGTCGGTATGCCGGTGTAGGTTAGGGTAGGTTAGGGACCCAGCCCGGCACTAACATCTGCGTGGACGTGACGCCGCCACGCGCCGGGCTGGAAGGCCGGTGACCCCGACATACGCTTCCCGCCCCCCTTCCCCCCAGGGGTGGTGGGAGGTAGAGCCATAAGCAGCTTTCCCCTCGATAAAAAAAAAAAAAAAAAAAAAAAAAAAAAAAAAGGCATATATCATTCTATTAATGTTTTCTGAAAACATAACAGTGCATACAATATTCCATGCATATACTGAGCACGTTCCTTCGCTCCAAATGAAAATCGCATATGCAGGTGTGTTAGTGGACTTCACACACCAGAGCAATTCTTATAGCTTTATTCATGAATGTTGACATTTTGGTAACTACATGATGCTTTTTCTCGTCTCTTCTGCGTCATAAGTCATAAACATAGCAACGCAAATTAATGCATATCCATCTCAAACTCACACCATGTATGAAAGAGTTTGTCCTAATTAAGAGGTTTAACATGCCAAAATATTGTCCTTCACCATGAAGTGATAATTCATTATGAATACACACATACCTTCAAAGTCATTTCGGAAGCTCACACTAAGTCGTCAAGGTTATTACGCACAAAAATCTAATGCATCAACAAATTTGTATTCATTTGTTTGACGTGATTAAACGAGCGAATAATTAAATTTTACAATGACGTTTCAGTCAGCAGTGATTATTTCGACACGGTGACTTCTCGGTGACGACTGCCTCGTGGTCTTGCGGTTCAAGTATGTGCCGTGCGATCTAGAGATCCTGGGTTCGATTCCCGGGTCGGGCAAAGTGTTATTGGGTTTTTCCATTAGGAAATTCTCAGTAACAGCACGGAGTCTGGAAATGTGTCCGAAAAACGGCAATAGGCTCGCCCCCTATTACGTGGGACTGATACATACCTGGCGAAATGTGGGTGTAGAAATGCACCTCTGCCTACCCCTTCGGGGAATAGAGGCGTGAGTTTATGTATGTATGTATAGTATCCGCTGCTAGTAAATAGAGGTCATCGTGGTCACTCTATGTGTCATGGGGTCAGCAATATAGCACGACGCGGAAACCTAAATGGATTGTATGGTTAATTGAAACAATATAAAAACGAAATTGCTAACTATCCAATCCTAAATGCCCTTTCGAAAAACATCTCAGTAGGAATAAAGAAACTACTTATAACTCTGTTTTACGTCAATAGTGAAACATAATAAAGTTACGTCAGCATAAAATGAACAACGCGAAAACCCCTTACATGATCTGTGACCGTATCATGATACGGCAGTCGTTATACATAGCGTTTATCATTACAAAACACGTTACGTACCGCCACATTAAGCCGGTAATGTACTTCGATCAACGCTTCATCGCGTGGGGACGATCAAAGGTTAAATAGTTGCTTGGCTGTGAACGACCATTTGCGCAATACATTACGTGTATGTTCGGTTACGATATTGATGCTTTATCAGCCTCTTTTTACTAGCTAGGCAGATCACTGATAAAAACTGTAGTGCCATTCAGTGTGGACTATCGAGAGATCGCAAACGATGAGACACGAATCCGTCGGACTATGACACTCATTGGAGCAATAGCTTTGATTTACGTAGACCGTAGCATAATGGCAGAATTTATAGATTTCTTGGCTTTAATGTAATGTTAAAAAGCAGTGTCACTGTATGTTTTTTCTGTTAGGGAGTTACCAATAGCATGGAGTATAAAAATGTACATAATTAATGATGCTCTACGTCATACTTAAAATATATCTGGTGAAATGTTGGAGTTGGTATACTCGTCTGTCTACGTCTTAGGGGATAGTCGTAGAGTAGAATAGTGTAAGCAATTAACGAAAATAGTACCATCAAAGTACTATAATATAAATGGTGTAGTCTGAGCTAACATAATAGCAACACCAACAGTAAAAATACCATTCATGCAACAAGGTTGCATACAACATAAAAAAGGAAAGGAAAATTTATAATTATTATAGGTCTATAAGTTATTAATATGATAAAACATAAATTGACTATCAGCTTAATTACATCCATTACCAAGTAGATAAAACTGCCTAATCAATCTAGACTTAAAACTCAGATTCATGACTAATTCTATATAAAACAATCCTGATATCACATTTATATATTATTTTTGAAAACAATCCTGACATCACATTTATTGATAAGACTCACGTTTTACGAACGTCCAACGATCTGATTAAATCAATTCTCAGGCTGTCTTTACACGACAATACCACGTCACCAAACAATGATGGCACCTAATTTTGAATTGTTAATCTGTAAATAATTGTCTGAATATTTTAGTTTAAAAAATTGGCTAGATATTTTGCGTGTTTTATACTGTGAAAGCACTGTACCTGATGATAATCACGGTGCTGTCCAAATATACTCTATTTGGACAGCAACGTGATGTGACGAGAAACTCACTTCTCTCGATACACTCAGGGCTCAGGCGTACCAGAGATGCTTCTTTACGCTACGCTTAAAGAACCCAAGATAATAAAACTACCTTGTTAATGTAATTTCAAAAACATCCCGGTAATTCTCTCAAAGTATTACTAGGTTGTATACTACAAATTCGCACTCAGATCCAATATCTTTCTAACATATAAATTTCTTACTTAGCGATAAGTAAATTTAAATATTCCTCAACAAATTTGTTTCATTGTCTCAGCCACTTCGTGATCTAAGGATAATTAGACCTTTGTTCTAATATGAATGCCCTTTGTTTATAAACGATGATTAAGATCCCTTCTCAAAGTTCAAAGCATGAAATGAAAACTTGTTTGATCGTATAAAGCTTTCCTTATTCCTTAGGCTTGGCTTTCCAGCTACACTTTATCTACTTGATAAGCATTGATAAACGTGTTTCGTATTTAGGCCAAAAAATTCTGCGTTGGGCTTTTTATTACAAACTGTACGCATTTTGTAAAGATACGAAGACTTTATTCTGGCTTATGGGTATTAACTATTGAAAGTAATATTTATTGATTTGACTAGCTGACCCCGCGACATCATTAATATGGCTACACGCATGTTTAACGACATAAGGAAAAGTGTCAAGTAAATTACACAATAGATTTTCGCAGTTAGCTAGACACCAGCTTGCGATTCTTGCGAAACGTGAGGCAGCGAGTTCGATCCCCGCACTGAGACAAATGTTTTTGTAATGATAATTCGGGTCTGGGTGTTTGTGGGACCGAAAAGTCTCTCGTAGTTGGTGATACCCACGACACAGGATTTGTATCCTAGTGTGCAGTCAGAACTATTTAATTGACTGTTGGGTGTATTTATTATTATTTAGACAGCATTTATGTATATTAGTATACGTCACTATTATTTTGAATAATATTTTAGTCCTGCTGTTAATCAGCCAAGCTGATCCAGTACTGAGTACCGAGCTATTTAATAATTACATAGTGAGAAAAGCTCTGGTATGCAGGTTTTCTTATTAACACATTACATAGAACTAGACAGTACTAAGTCGATACACCCATTAACAAGTTCCATAAATATAAAACTACTTCCATCACCATATACAAATCAAATAAATCTGTTGAAGGAGATGTTGAATTTCCGGATTATTTTATTACTTCCAGTTATTCTAGTTCAGACAATTCGCTAATAAATATTTGCGATACGGAAGACATTAAACATAATTTGAATCTCAATAACCACATCAAAGGTGATTTCAAATAACTTATGCAAAATTTATATGTAGATGTCGGAAGTCTTCCGCGATTTGATGAACCTGACGGATTGAAAAACGAACCTACATGCAGTTTTCGGACCGGATAGATTTTTCGTAAATAGTACAAAGCTATTATTCCTTTATACTAATACTTGTTGTGGGGCAGAACTCCGCCGGGGCGCAGTTTTATAAAATTGTGCACCCCATGTCCTCTTCCCAGTTCCTATCTATCTCCATCACAAAATCATTCACAACGGTTCGGCGGTTAAGGCGTAAAAGCGTAACAGACGGACAGAGTTACTTTCGCATTTATAATAATATAAGTATGGATAATATGGATTAGTGGCAATAAACCAACTCGACGCTCAAGATTTTATTAAAAACAAATAACTAATTCGCAATGA
Organism: Hemaris fuciformis; assembly: GCA_907164795.1. Classification (NCBI taxonomy): domain Eukaryota; kingdom Metazoa; phylum Arthropoda; class Insecta; order Lepidoptera; family Sphingidae; genus Hemaris; species Hemaris fuciformis. The sequence continues at coordinate 3,896,367 of OU015452.1, forward strand.
TTCAATAAGCCCTTACAATTTACATAATATCATCATATACAATATTTTTTATACTTCAAGAAGGGATCTTTGTATTAGGTTCCATTTAGATGGTGGTTATCTTAATCTCAATTTTAATTATAAGAAGCTTAGACGAATGAATCCCTTGCGCCAAGAACGCCCCGATCACAAGGTCGTCTGGATTAAGCTTGGAGTTAAAATTCGAATCACTTTATTTTGCTTGGTAAGGGATACGAAATACCGAGTTTTTATCTAAACGCTTAGAAATACGTCGACGTCTATATGTATGACAACCTCCGTAGCGCAGTTTGCTAGAAATCAGCTTCACGAGAGGCCGCAGGTTGGATCCTCGTTTCGAGACAAATGTTCATATAATCAACAAATATTTGTTTCCGGTCTGGGTGTCTGTTACACCAAAATGTCTCTCGTTGTTTCTGATACCCACGACACAAGACTCGTATCTTACTGTGGGGTCCGGACTTTGTATGTGATAATCTATTTTTTTGTCTTGGCACGGCACTAACATAATGTTAACATTACGCATTAGCTATAGCACAGCCAGATCATATCGTGTCGATAGGCGGAAAACCATATTTTGCTTATACCTACATGTTCGCCACGGTACAGTAAACCCGCAATTAGATCAGTGGACACGAAATTAGTTATTATGAAAGTTACATATCGAATTTGTCTTAAATTATTTACATACATAGATATGTAGATTAATACACGGAGTGGAATGCCAAGATAAATGCCGCTGTTTCAACGCAAATGTCCCACTTTTCGAAATCATCATCATCAGCTCAAAGTTTACCACATAGATCCCTCCAAAGATTTCCAAAGGGCTCCTTTTTGAAGTGTTAAAAATAATAATAAAAAATTCCTTGACAAAAATAGTATATCAATATTAAATGATCTTTGTCAGTAGACTGGGGCTTTAAGTTTATTAAAAACTTACGGTAAAATACTCTTTGTTACGTATACAGATCATATCGTCTCAAAAAGGTAAATATATAATTACTACGTAATGATTTCGAATATCGATTCTTAGCATCGCTTTTCACAACCCACATCTGATGGTTACTTGGCAGCCCTGAGTTAGGACACGCCGTAAATTCAAACACAAAATAAATAAAGTCCCTCACATGACATTGGGTCTACGACACCTTTATTGGAATAATAAAACAATTGACTTTCACGTAAAGAAAAGAGACACTGAATCTTCGTACATTCGAACTTATGCAATATTTACGTGTAGTAGATACTTGCTTTAATTATTCAAGGCTGTCTTCATCTTGATGTCAATGAATAAAGCATTCACTTTAAGGTTATACGACTGTCCAACAGAAAACCGAAGCTTAGTTTAAGTTGTATTATCAAGTTTCACACAGTCTGTAAGACTCCAGGAAACCTTTTATAACTATTCAATGTTTGCAGAAACTAATTTTGGAAGTAAATGGAAATCATATTCTCTTTCTTGCGACTGAGAAAATGACAATTTTTGTTTCGTCATAATAGACGAAACCTTTCAAAAAGGACCATATTCGTCAATCAATTAAGAAAAACATCATTCATATGAAACAAAAGGCAAAGACCGTTCCTCTAACAAGTAGTTTAATCACAACCAAATCCATTTGGAACAAAACTATTACATCAGCGATTCTGAGGGTGCTTTCATACAACGATAGTTGATTGGATTCCATTGTACCCAGCGGGGGAGTTATTTGACAAACACAGCCTCTACAATCTTAGGGTTCCACGCCTTTCAAGACTTCATACAAATATATCAAATTAAAATTAATTAACTTTGACATGTTTATAAGTCCTGATTACTTGTGCGTTAGCTAAACAGTTACTAACTCTAATAAGATTTTAATGTTCACTAGAAACGCAAACGCCAATAAAATGATTACTGATTATTCAACATCAAATATTGGATCCAACAACTTTCCCCTCAATCCAAACATACATTTAATATTCATTCAGGTTGGCGTCATATTTGATAAATCCCTTAAGTCTTTGCATAGTCAACTAATGAATATAAATGATACCCCAAGGCTTACCTAGACTTCACCTTAAAAATATCAAGGTTGTCGGCGATCGATAAACTAAGCAGTTATGGGTGTAAAAAGTTAGCTTTTGAACACAGCTTTAATAACGATTTATTACATTCTGCGCTAAAAAAAACGAAGTTTGCTGTTTGCCTGAGCTGATCAATAAACTCTTCTGTTTTACAAACGTAGTGGTAACCCTTTGTATGCCTTTATAAGGGTAAAAGACTGGCCTTTATAAAGACAAATGCGTAGACATCAAATAACATGGTTATATAAAAAGAAATACGTCAACAGTCACACAAATAGTTCCGACTTCATATCAAGCGAGACTTGTGATGTGGATTTTCGAAAGCACACGCGACCATGGGTCTCATAAATACTCAAACCCAAAGCAATTTTTTGAATGTCGCTAAAATATTAGCCACGCTTAAATCCACGACGAAAAACTAGAACTCTTAGCCAGGGGTACGAATATGTATGTCAATTTTGGATGCCCTTGTATTATCGATGCCAACCTCTTTGCTATCAACAAGACTTAGCATTCTATAAGCTTAATCATCAATTCGACCTACATACGCAAGCAGCTGTGAAAATAGCCTGAACCTCGATTGAGATCGCCTACCTTCAATCGGTCTATTTTAATTTGAGTCATGGACAGGTGGTGGAATTGGGTGTTGTATACCTTCCATAACATTCAAAACTAATATAAATATAGGTACATACGCACTCACTCCTGTATTCCCGAAAGAAGTCTTCACCTTGTGACCTTGCATTTTTAAACACAAATTTCAACAATGTTTAGTCCCAGGTAATAGGGGGCGAGCCAATAGCTGTCTTTCGGTCACATTTCCAGACTCCAAGCTGCTAATGAGGATTTCCTAATAGACACACTCAAAAGCACTTTGCCCGACCCTCGAGAATTGAACTTAGGACCACTTATTTGTGCCGCAAGACAAGGCAGTCCATAATATTCACACTAACTATACCGTTACTGTTTTATTTTCCTTATGCTTAGATTTATCGTTACTACACAACCACACATTGTTGGCTCATTCAAGAATGATTATGGAATATTCCTTTGTTTAAATACGTAAGTATTATTATGTCAAATCACTAGGTGAATAAACGATATATTTGAGATTCCAAGTTATAAACTATTCTGATTTAATTTGCCTTGTATTCGAGAACTGCGAGTGATGTGGTGTTTACTGTTATGAGCAAAGGCTATGTATCATCATGCTACAAAAATAAGGAGTAGAGCAGCAATAAAAAATGTAAAAAAATATTTTTAAGGTCTAAATTTTCTAATACGGAACTGCGGACAACAGCTAGTTTTAACACATTTCTACCGGTGACTTCACCTGTGCAGACTTTAGAAATTTGTTATCAGTTATGTAAGAAGAGAAAAATACGTAATACATAATAGAAGTAATAAGTTCGTGTTTACAAAGTAAAATCATTTACCGGAATAAAAATAATTATATTATCCCGATTTTCAAATTACCTATTCTAAAATTGTGTGATTCACAAATATTTTTCAGATATTTATGACACTGGATAGTTTCTCGTAGATTCTGATACCGATGCCTTATTTTTTAAAACTTATTTTGAACTGTAGGGTCAGAATTATGAACGTGACTATTGGGTGTTTTTATTATTATCTGCTTTTCTCATAGACTGTCGCATTTATAATATAGGAATAAGAATTTATCCCCGCGTATTTTTTTTATTTTACATACTGCCAATTATAAGCTACAATTAGGTACTGTATCAATCAAACTATGAATGACACACATAAAACCACTGAAATGAAGACTAATTAGAATGAAGAGATTTGTAGTTAAATCATTAGTACGCGAATTACACGAAAATACTGATATATTCATTATATAGGGTTTACATAAAACCGTGCGATTTTGATGACCCGGTTCGATTTTCAGATCATCATCAGCCCATATACGTTCTACTGCTGGGCACGGGCCTCCTCTATAACTGAGAGGGCTCGATTTCCAGATAGAAGAGTGTTATTAGGTTTTCCTATTACGAAATTCTCAGTAGTTGTACTGAATCTGGAAATGTGCCCCAAAAACGAAATAGCCAAATAGCCTCGTTCTCTCAATACATGAAACGTGGGTGTGGGCAAAGATGCACATCTACCGTCCCCCTTGTTTTACAGTTGTGAGTGTTTTAAGAACATAAAAACATTGTTGAAAAAATATTGTTGAAATTGCAACGTATTGTAAAAAAAACGAAATAGCCTTATCACTTCATGTTGAGATAAACAGTGCTCGGAATTGTCTGTTTTTGGCAAAATATTCGAAACACGCTGAAGTAACTTTTCATTTCAAAATATTTGTTCCTGAAAAAACGTACATAGATTATACATAACCTCACGCCATTATTCCCCGAAGGGGTAGGCAGAGGTGTATTTCTGCACCCACATTTCGCCAGGTATGTATCAGTCCCACTTAATAGGGGCGAGCCTATTGCCGTTTTTCGGGCACAATTCCAGACTCCGTGCTGCTACTGAGAATTCCCTAATGGAAAAACCCAATAACACTTTGCCCGACCCGGGAATCGAACCCAGGACCTCTAGATCACACGGCACATACTTGAGCCGCGAGACTACGAGGCAGTCAAAGAAAACGTATGTATGTATGTATATTGACTAATGAATAAAGATTTAAATTAAATTAAATAAATAGGTTTCACAGACATTTCACAAAACTGATTAAACACTGATCTTGATAGCTTCCGTGGCGATGTTAGTTAATATTGAACTGAAAATTTGGAAAAAAAAGAGACTTCGGTGAATCCATATACTTATATACCGAGAAAGTCCTTTTTAAATCATTCGGCAAACGTTTTTATTCGCGTTTTTGTGACACAAAAAATGTTCTTCTAGTTTTCATTAAACAACTGAAATAACATACAATTTTGTTTGTTTTGTTGAATGCGCTTATCTCACGAACAACTGCTTCGAAATAAAAAAAATAAAAAACAAGAAAAAAATATTCTTTTTGAATTTCGTTTCTTTTCTTTATTCATATACATATATTATAGTGAAGTAACTACGTATGTTTAAAGATATATCGTTATTCTATGTCGAATGCGCTAGTAACGGCCTTCAACTGCGTAATAGTGTAGGCGTCTACACAAGTTTATTGATTTATTTAAATATCCTTTGAATCACCAACATATAGGGTATAATACCTCTCTGTGGGAGAGTTCTCTGTTTCGGAATCTGAATGAGTTTTATCAGCAAACTCTCAGTAGCGTCATGTGATTCAGAAAGGGGTTTGAAAAGACAGAAAGACTCAAAATATATTGATTTAAAAACAAGGTAAAATTATAAACACTTGGTTTATGTTAACAAACTTTGAAAACTATTTCAAAACATAATTTTGACAAATTCTAACTTCCCAATAAAAATTTACTCCATTGATAAAGGATGTTTCTTTAAAATACATATTTTTTTTGTAAAATACATTAGATACCTTAAACTTTATACCATTGTACGAGAGATCCAGTATTCTATAAATGTCAATAGAATGAATCTATAGAAATGATTGAAGAATTCAGTTGACCAAAAACTAAAATGGGAAAAACAAAACACAAATTGTTTTTAATGGTAATTTTATTGCATAATTTTAATTCGACCAAAGAAAAAAACAACTAATCAACAAATATCAAGAACAATGAACAGTGAAAGCAGTTTTCTAAGCAATTCAACATCTATTTTTTTTCTCAACATGCGCTTAACAATTTCAGTGATGCCACAACAGTTGGAAATCATAGAGAATTAATGTTTTCTAGACACGTGAACGTTTTATTTTTCTTTGAAATTCTAGAAATAAAATGCGTTAGAATAAATGTGATGTTTTTCTCGCCGTGGCGCACATCTAAGACGTCCACTCTTCGATCCGTACTCATAAATGCTATCTTATTATTTTAATGTGTTATAGACGTCACAGTAACGGCTCTTTTATAGACCTCAAGCACGAGTAATAGTCATGACACGATCACTAAAGATGAGCGAAGTCGGTTTACAGTTTTGTGATGCAAGCTTAAATGTGCGTCGCGCTTAAACAAACAAACAGTTGCAATCATAAAAAATTATAAATATTGTCATTCAACAGTCCAATCCCGATCAAGATGTTATGATGTGCCAAAAATTGAAGTTCGGAATTAATGAGATATCAATACATATTTAAGAAAGCTGCATTATAACCGACACTTACATAATTTATGTTAAGACATTGTCTTTACATTTACATTTTTAGAAGATCTTTTCTAATTAGTTTACTTTCAACATACTATGTACTTATTTTAATTTTACCTTAAGCTTTGTATTCCTCTCAACATATCAATATAATGTACTTCTCAACACAATGGAGCACAATTATAATATACATCACATTATTTTTTTACATTTTATTTCTCATAAAATCTTTACACTTATGAACACTTATAACAATTTAGAATATAATTTGAATAAACTTACATTGTAACCTATTGCAGACCACAGATATTGTTTGGTGTAATATACTCAGATAATTGCATAATCTGTTTCACACAAATATATTATTTTAATTTAAATAAATCTTTAAAATATACTTTTATATGATGGAATGTTGTACAAAACTGTTTCTATTGAATTAAAGTGCTGGTCATTAATAAAAAGTGTAATAGATAATTAAGTAAAAGATGAAAAATAATAAACTGTGATGATCACAGAAAGTATTTTACTAGTCATGCCTACATATTATATTAAAAAATCACTCAAAAATACACAAGTTTTCATTGTAATACTTTCCATAATCCCACATTATCTACAAGTATAAGAAGATTAATTCCTGATATTATTCAAATAAAAAAAATAGAAAATAAACAGTATAACTATGAAAGTAACAAGTTTTCAACGTGATCTGCAGTGAGATTCTACATGAAAGTAGGACATTAAGAACACAGTCTATTTGTACCATATGTTATATTTTTCTTGAAAATTATGTATTAAAGTAGCCACTGCATGATCAATACACAAGGCAGAAGTAAACATTAAAATAATAACATCTTATAGTTATGGGAGATATTTTTGAAATGTGCAAAAGAAAAAAAATATAAGCAAGGAGACATATAGGTATCATTGAAACCTGTAACTTTTTTTAAGCACATGATACAAATAGAAGTATCAACACTTAATAACCAATGGTGTAGGGGAAGGTCAAATACAGTTAATGTTTAGATTGGAAGAACAAGAATATTGAGGGTTGCAGTGTGGTCCATGATGTCTTAGTAGCCCCACACTAGTCATAGAACTTAGTGCATGGGAAAAAGACAAAAACAATGAAAATTAAGTACAATATTTCGCCTCATTTTTTTATAAGCTCTTTGTTCCAGAGTTTAATGCCAATAGAGTGTTACTGCTCAGGCGAACCAAATAAAAATTTTACAATTCCCAGTGTAATATGTGAAAAGAAATTGATTTAACTACATACAAATCTCTAATGCTAATTTAAAAATAAATAAACAAATAACTATATTTAATAAGAAACAATTTTTCACCATTCCTCTAGCCCCTTTAAACATTCTATAGTAGTTTTTCAAACATACCAGCCTCGCTTAAATTCAACATAAATGTAACAAGGAATTTGTGTGGTTTTAATAAAAAACTTACAAAAATCCAGTAATATTACTTATTTAAAAATATACAGTGAAGCTATTGAATGTTCGTTTTTCTACCTATATTTATCTATGGTCTATTATCACATATTGGTTGATGGTGGGCTAAAATGCAATTGATGATGGAGGCATGGAGCATTCCCCAACCGTTACACGGTATGATGCAAGTTCACTGATACCATGGTAGTGCACAAATGCTGCAACAATCACAAGCACATGGAAAATTTGATGGGACTGGAACCAGATGTCACACTTTCCTGGGAACCAGCGTTCAGGGACACGTAATGCATAAAACATTGCTCCTAATATATACAATAATCCCATCAAAACCAACCATCCCAATGATGCTTTACTAACTTGACTGAACCAGCCTTCTGTTATTCCATAATGAATTGCTGGTACAATGCCTGATAGACCAAAGCCCATGAACACTCCAGCACGTAAAGGTCTCAAACGAGGTTCTGAAAATCTGTCCCAAAGTGACACTATAATTGATAATATTCCTAACACAACCACTACAGATAAATATATAATTTTCGGTCTGTAATGGCAGTAGAAACTATAATATAGCCACGGAACGAACGAGCCCATTATAAGCAAGGCAATTCCGCAGTAGTCCAGCTTTGAGAACAGTTTTCCGACCATCTCCGAGTGGCAGTAGAGCGTGTGGTAAGCGAACGAGAACCCGAGACAGACGATCGCACCGATGAAGAATACGCCGAATATCATTTTCTCTTGCATCTGAATTTCAATGGACGGGCGCGACAAGAAGTATATGGCAACTCCAATGAAGGCGACGCACCCGAGGAGATGTGTCCAGATGTTTCCAGTCTCAGTGTGAATTCGAAATATGGACGCGAAACAAGCACTAAAAGACGGCAGCGGTGGTCTATGACCCTTATGGAGGTAGTCGTTGTCTTGAAGCCAGCGTGGCAGGTGTCTGAAGTGACATACGTTCCATGATGCTTCCCATACTTTACGCACGAATTCTTCCGCTTGCTCCGCTGCGTTGTGGGCAAGGGCTCCAAGATCGATCTCGTCCGACAGCACGCCTGCTTTCAGGACCTCGGCCATTTCAGCATCGAGCAAATGTTGATCTTCAGGTGTGGACGGTAGCGGACAGCCTTCCTCCTCCTCGGCGAGCACCTCGTCGAGCTCGTCCATCTGCGAGGCCAAGCTCTCCCCCTCCGGATCCCATCCTTGTCGTCGACGCAAGCCGTCCAGGGACGCGCTGTGCGAATCATTGTCAGAATCCACTTCCCACATGATTATCGTCGTCAAACACGCGACGGAAACAAAACGGCCACCATGGGCCGATGTGATCTTTGTTAGCGGTACTCCGACAGTTACTCGCGACAAGTCCAGTTACGTCACGAATAAATCACAACTCGAAACTAATCGTATTCTTTTGTTTGTCGTAAAAAAATATGTGATGTTTCACTATCGTTGTCGTATCGCACAAGTCGATTCACTGCCACGAAAATTTAAAGTGATACAAAATTTATCGAAAATTCACCGTCTAGCGACGGAAGCTATCTAGAACAGCTGCAATAAACGAACTGTCGAGTGTCGATTTCGAACGACAACCATTCACCATTCACCATCTTGCTTTATCAGACTTTCTCGCTCACAATTTATATATGCGTTTCACTCACACCTGTCATAGTGATGTTACTGAGTACTGACAAGAAACAATAAACGATTTACAAAGAACTACTAATTATAAATCGATTAAAACCGCGTGAATGACGTTTTATCATGACGTGTACTTTATGGGCTCATTTAAGAATGTTAGTTAAATTAAATATATGATGATGATGATGATGAACCCGCACTAGGCCAGCATGGTGGACTAAGGCCTAAACCCTCTCAGTTGTAGAGGAGGCCCGTGCCCAGCAGTAGAACCTATATGAGCTGATTATGTATGTATGTATGTAATACATAACTCAGGATAGGAATACAAAAAACCGTTTAGCTATTTCAAATGAAACCGTGTTTGAAAATATCTCAGATACATTCTTAACACGCGCTAACAAGAAAACAAGGAGCTTTGAATATGGATCACATCACAACTATCTTAATGAATATTATTAAATTCGTGATTAAAATTTAATAATCACTGTTTTTTACTTTATTCAGCTTGTAACAATATTATGGAGTCTTATCATTAAAATTTTATCGATATGTAATTGGTTCATTATTCAAGAAACAAAACCCTTTCTCGATTCCATGATATTTTATCGATAAATAGAGATACCGAACATCACTATATAAAGAAACTTTTAGGTTAAATTTACCTCACTGTGATTGGCCAACCAAATATGACGTCAATAATTCAACCAATTGGCGAGAGGCTAACGAAAGAAATTATAACCTCAAAATATATTCCGCACAAAATTAAGTGCGAAATAAAAGCATTCAATTTAATAACATAGTCTTAATTATACAAGGGATGACTTACTTTTTAAACATGATGAATAATTTAATCACAACAGAGACACTATAAATCACAACACAATTTATGCAAAATATGTAACCGGAGTTGTCCACCTCGTATCGTCCGAAACTAACCAATAGACGGAATCGAAAATGTTAGAGCATACCATCCATTGGCCAAAATATTTTGAAAGCTTACCATGCAATGTTGGTACTAGGAAATTTTTATGTATACGGAGCTCTCTGTTTAATGTCATGTATAAGAAAGAGATAAAGTAAACGTTCCAGTTTTCAGAATTGTGATTTTCATCACGAAACTGTTATATTATACTGGTACTTCATGTTGGCAAAATGCTATAACTATCTCATTCTTATTGCTGTCAATGTCACTCAACAAATATGAATGAAAGTTGTCGACGTCGAGGGTACGGAACATTAACATTAACACACCACATGGCTCATCTCATTGATTTGCATTGATAAATACGTGAACATTAATATTGTTCGATAATTTTATAAGTGATACAACTAAAAATGTCTTCTTTGTTGGAAGTATTGGTGACGTGCGATTCGAATAATACATTATGGAATAGCTCCATTTGGGATCCTCATACCGGCACCAGTTTAATGACGTACAAAGGGGGTGGCACATTAGAATCTCGCACTGTGTCCTTCATCGGAAAGGACTATTTGGCTGCTGTAGAAAAATCGAAACCAATTTTGCACATTTGGCCGCTGAACTCGCATCAAACTGTACAAGGAATGAGATTTATTCTGCCGGGAAAAGCTAGCACTCTAGCCATATCTAGTGATGGCTGCTATATTATTGCGGGCATAGAAGAAAAAATCTATCTGTGGCAGACAGCCTCTGGAAATCTTTTGACCATCTTAAATCGCCATTACCAGAAAATCACAATTTTAAAATTCACTCCTGATGGAAAATATTTTGTATCAGCAGGTGAAGATGGAATGGTCTTGCTCTGGTGCCTGTCTATTGTCGCTAGTCATCCAGAAGTCCACATGGTGTCCCAGACATCTGCAGGACAACATGATCCTATATGTATGTTTTCTGATCACTCATTACCAGTAACAGATTTGTGCATAAGTAAGACTGGAATGCATGGCCGTCTGTTCACTGTATCAAATGACAGAACTTGTAAAATATATGACCTGCCCACTGCTGAAATGCTGCTCAATTTAGTTTTTGATGTTCCACTGACTTCTGTTGTATTGGATGTATTGGAGCTGAATATATTTATTGGTACTATAGAAGGGGGCATCCATCAGATAAGTTTAAAAAATCCACCAAGAAATCGCGATTTTTTGGTAAATACTGAAGATTTGCACACATTTTCTTCACATATGAAAGCGGTGACTTGTTTGTCTGTATCTCTGGATGGGGAAACCTTAATGTCAGCATCTGATGATGAGCAAGTAATATTATGGCATATACCAAGCAGACAACCCATGAGAATAATCAGACATAAGGGGCCAATAACTAATGCATTTTTTACTGTCAACTATCCAGCAATTTACAAACAAGATTTTTCACCAAGTATTATTTTGCACAGCTTAGAAAGGACTATGGAAAAAGATGCAGATGAGGTGACAGAGCTTGAGGTTTTAATTAACAAAAAAAATTCATTCTGGCCAGACCTAGACATGAGTAATTATGAGGACACTCCAACCAAGCAATTAGATTCTACATTTAAATCCAATGAGAATAAATTGAAAAATCAAATAGATCATTTGAAAACTATCAATGCTAATTTGTATGCACTTTCTATACATAAGGCTTTGGAATCTGTTCCTGTAATCAAGAAGAAAAATAAGAAAATAAAAAAGATCAAGTAAATATATTATTGTAATATTAAATTATGTGCTAATATAATGTTTTTGTAATTCCTGACACATTGTTTTATTTTTTGTACTCTTTTGTGCACTATCTTCAGGATGTGGGACGAATACACAATTGGCAAAGTTGGATGCAAATATGAATATCTGCCTACACCTGCAGGGAATGTAGATGTGAGGTTGTATTAATAATTTCCAGACAACCTAATAATAAATTAAAACAAGCTTAAAGTTTTTCTCTGAATGAAAGCAGACTTACTTAACTGGTACATACACATACTCACACCCATATTCCCTGAGAGGGTAGGCAGGGGTGCATTTCAGCATCCACATTTCCCTAATTATCTTCGAACGGAATAGGGGCGAGCCTATAGCTGTTTATCTGCACAATTCCAGACTTCGTGCTGATACTGAGAATTTATCTAAAAGGTTTTAAAAAAATCGATTTTTAATTAATCGATTATTTCCATTATTCTCACATCCCTATGGTCAACGCATAGGTATTTGTGATGAATTCAATCGAAGTTCGAATCGAACCCGGTATCCAGGGCTGCCAGGAAATAAATCACAGCTATAGGGTTTTAGCTATACGCAGGGCTGGGCAAAATACATGCTTTGCTTTAATTGAAATACAAATTACAAAATACTGTATCGCAAGTAATTAAAATACAAAATACATTTAAGTAAGGTATTTGAAATACAAAATACAGTATTTTAGCTATTTTTAATTGAAATACAAATTACAAAATAATGCATATTTATTTGTTTTGGAATAGTTTTTTTTAAGGCGGTTTTTGATTTATTATTGAAGGTCCTGATGAGCACAAACTTAATGGCCAATATATAAAAGACTGTAAATTTCGAGGCCTAATCTAAAACTGAGAGAATATCAAAAAAACTGTAGGGCTGGCTACCAGTGGCGGATTAAGACATTTGCCGCCTGTAGGCTATTCAAATTCTGCCGCCCCTTCTGACTTTTTTATATTTTAGAATTAAAAGACTACATTATTTTTTTAACGAGAAAGGAGGCAAACGTGCTAGTGAGCCACCTGATGTCAAGTGGTCAACACCGTCCACCCATGAACACCCACAATACCAGAGGAATTATCGTGGCGTTGCCGGACTTTGAGGCAAATATAGGCTTTTTTCTTGAAGGTCCCTCAGTCGTATCCATTACGAAATACCTCCGAGGAAATCTGATTCCACATAGATGTTGAGCGAGGTAGGAAACACCGTTTGAACCGCAATGTTGAGGGTCGCCAGGGGGTAATTTTTTTCAGAAAGAATTTGGTTATCGATGATTCGAGCGGCACGTCGTTGAATGCGGTCAAATGGAAGAAGCTGGTACTCAGGGGCTCCAGTCTAGAGATGAGAACAATATTCCATATAAGGTCGAACCTGCGCCTTATAAGGCTGAGCTGGCGTGAAATAATGTCTCGCTCTGCTGAACACGCCAAGCTTTTTCGAAGCCACGTAGGCTTTAGCTTCCAGATGACCACAGAACTGGATGGTACTCGAAACATAGACCCCCAAGGAGTCCAATACTAAACGAGATACCAGGGAACGCGCCGAATGAACAGAGGTGATATAAAGAAAAGGGGGTTTTCTTAGCAGTAAATGCGCAAACTTGTTTCTTTGACCGATTAAATTGGACTAAATTCTGCCACATTTATTTTAACGAAAGGAATGCTTCCCTTTTGGAACCTCGAGAGAGGCCCGTCAGGGATAAGTCGGTGTCTCTGGCCTTCCAACTCGGCACGTGGAGCATTTGTCCGCTTATCTGAGTTGGGTCCCTAACCAAAATCCTACGCCAGCATACCGTCTAAAACCTCTCGGTGACCATGTGCGTGAGCCCATTTGGGGCGGTTTTACGGCATCTCAGGGTGAGAACCGCCCTATATGGTCCACTACCGCCCAGCGCACTGTCCAATTATGGCCACCTCAAAATTGGGAGGGCTTGAGATGCCCTCCACTCACCCTATTTTGGACGCTCACTTATTATGAACGTCCGCGACAGTCAAGAAGCCACGCTTCCTGCCGCACATCTCGGGGTTGCTTTTAGTCATGGCGCACTGCCCCCGCAGTACGCCCAGCCACCCTTGGGCCCCTATTAGTCGCCTCTTACGACAGGCAGGAGATATCTTGGTGGAATTCTTATATTCCCAATCCACAGTTACCCGGCGCCTCTTTCTCTGCTTACGGCGGCGGGCGGGATCGTTATGCTCACGAACCCGCCCCACGCTCTCCTTTTGCGATATTACAATCTCGTGGAAGTAGAGCATCGCCTGCACCTCCGACTCTCGACCATGGAAGGAATCACGGCCGGACAATCCGACAGAGTGTTCTGGGCTGTTTCCTCTGGGCAGTTGTCACAGTGGTGACACACGGCGGACTCTCCTTTTCTGGCCACAGGATCCAGCCGAAACAACCATGTCCCGACAGAACCTGTGACAGGCGGAACCTCGTCACACCATGGCGCCTATCCAACCGCTGACTAAAGACAGGACGCACTGCTGAACGGACCAGCCCTGGGACTATCCAGCCTTAAACGCCACCGCTCCACGACGACCAAGTGTAGGGAGGCCCTTTTGGCCTTTACTTTTTTTGGGGCCGGTCGTTCCCCTCAACAAGATGCGTCCCCTCGCAAGTGGTAGACTGACGAGAGGGCCCTGGCGTCAGGACGCTAGGGAAAGAAACCGGCGTAAATGGAGGCCGCCTCGTTGGAAATCGTGCGGTAGCCCCTGATCATCCACTGCGCAACTACCGGCTGCGGTGGCCACAGAAAGGCCACGCAACGTCTACCCAGAGACTCGGCCCAAACGGGGCAACGACGACTCCCCACTCCCGCGAACAATCTTCGGCAAGGGATGCCGGGACCTTCGAGATTGGGTAGATAACGCGCCCGCTACCCTAAACAATTTCATCTTTTCTGCCGAAGTGGGCGCAAAAATTCCACCGGCTATCCAACACGGCACCAAGATATTTCATCGTGGAGGCGATGTGGATATCCACGCCCTCTATCGTCAGATTGGCCCCTGCAGGTGGCTGCTTCCGAGGCCCAATGAAGCAGATGGCGTCGGATTTCTGAAGGGCCACCGCGAGGCCCAGCCGCCGAATTCTCCTCACCAGGTGGCTTGTGCCTTGCGCGGCGAGGTTGACGGCCTCCGGAAAGGTCCCGGCACAAGCTGTCACCAACGTCAGCGTAAAAAACTACGCCGACGCCCCGGAGATTGGTACCACGGAGCACCTAGTCGTACCCGATGTTCCACAGAAGAGATCCTAGGACCGACCGCTGTAGGACATCGTACGACATTTCTCTACGGTGCCACCCGTCAGCGCCCGGATACTCTATATCCCAGTTGGAAAGGTATCGGCCTCGGAGATAGGGCGGCACCACGTGGTACGGAAAAGCTTCGTCTATGCAGGGCCAGGGCAATGTGTTTTAAGGTGTTGGCGATGTCGACTGACACCGCCACCATGTATTTTCCCTGGGCTACTGCCTCCTCCGCGTGCGTCTTCACCCGCACAATTGCGGTGACGGTTGATTGGCCTTTCCGAAACCCATACTGGCACGATGCTAGGTCCGAACCGATCCTCTCCTAGATGCTCAACGAGACGCGCATGAATGATACGCTCAAAGAGCTTGGTGACCTCGTCAAGCACTATGGGCCGGTAGGCCGATGGCGACTTTGCGTGACGCTCCTTCTTTCTTAGCAGAATCATCTTCACAGTCTTCCAAAGCGGCGGGAAGACGCCCAGCTCTAGACACGCGGAGAAAAGGCCGCGGAGCCTCTCACCCAGGTACTCGACGACTTGGATCCACACGCGTCTTGGGATGCCGTCGAGCCCCGGGGCGGTGTTGTTTCTCCGTAGCCGCAGTACTACTGTTTGAAGCTCCTCAGGCGTAACGAATGGAATTGGAACCTCCGAGGTCTCCTCTGCCGAACATGTAAATGATCCCACCAACGATCCGTCCCTCACCGACCACAGACGTGGTGGCATCGGTGGAGGAGTAAAATCCGGGGTGGCCGGAAAGAGAGCAAAAACGACTTCAATCAGGAGCTCCGATCGGAGACTTTGGGTGAGAGGGGGGCGCCGGTGGACGCAATTTATTGAATGCCAACCGGTACAATCACCCCCTGAGTCGCTGACTCAAGGAAACACTACAATATACATAGCAATAATAATACAAGAATACTTTAAGAAATATTTTTTGTGACAATACCTAATTAAACCAAGCATATCTCACCTATAACTTTGTGCATAATATGTAGTTACAAACCTAGCCAAGATAGGTATCTTGGCTAACACCGACTCCAAAAATAACAATAATTGTAACTACATTATATTATCGTAATAATTCGTTTGACTTTTAAGTAGTCTAATATTTTTCATTTCATTTTACTTAGGAGAACTCTAAAAAATATTTTGATTATTGTGTATTATTCATAGGTATGTACATATGTGTTGAGTTACATTTGAAGTCGATAGGTACCTATCTATCTTCTTGCGTGGTAAACACATAGATTGTTACTATATATATTGATGATGAGAAAAAGTAAGTTGATTATTAAGGTATAGAAGAATACGCAATTATTTTTTTACTTTTTAGTGCATAATGTTTTGGACAAAAAAAATTGGGGCAAATTTGCCGCCCCCTAAAATCTGCCGCCCTAGGCTCCAGCCTACTCAGCCTGCTGGTAAATCCGCCACTGCTGGCTACACTGCTTGACATTGACAATACGACGTACATTTTTATAGCTGCTTTACCATCATTGCAGTATTGCACTCTCGAGTCTCGCCTCGCACTCACACTCATGATAGCTAAATGAAGGCTAAATGTATTTTGAAGCCTCGAGTATTTGAAATGAAATACTAATTACAAAATACTTCGGCTTCACGTATTTGAAATACAAATTACATTTTAAGAAAATAATTGAAATACAATTACAAAATACATATTTGTATTTCAATTACAAGTAATTCAAATACTGCCCAACCCTAGCTATACGCACTAGGCCAGCGTGGTGGACTAAGGCCTAAACCCTCTCAGTTGTAGAGGATGCCCGTGCCCAGCAGTGGGACGTATATGGGCTGATGATGATGCGGTACGATACGGATTAGTATCTGCAATTATACGAAATTTGATCGCATTATACATAAGCATAAATATAGCCCTTGTTTTCTTTTTCTTTTTAAAATTTAAGGTAGCTCGAGACTCGACAGTACCTCTTTGGTATTTTTTTTAGATACATACATATATACATACATAAACTCACGCCTGTATTCCCCGAAGGGGTAGGCAGAGGTGCATTTCTGCACCCACATTTCGCCAGGTATGTATCAGTCCCACGTAATAGGGGGCGAGCCTATTGCTGTTTTTCGGGCACATTTCCAGACTCCGTGCTGTTACTGAGAATTTCCTAATGGAAAAACCCAATAACACTTTGCCCGACCCGGGAATCGAACCCAGGATTTTTTTTTAGAAATTTAGTTTAATGTTAATTTTACCTACATTTTTACACAGCTTGATTTTTGAAATGTCATAAAGTAAGCTAAGAGGCGAACTCACGTAAACGTTCCATTTCATCCCGTAGGTATGTTTTTGTATCGTATTATATGAAATGATACAATAATGGTGTATTGTCGATTATACATATTTTGTATCCATATCCAATTACACGATCTGGCATATTATCTATGTTCTGGCAGCCCTGCCGGTATCATTCTGTGCTGTGGTCTGTCCAAATTCTATACATTATTTTAAAAACCAATACTACTTTATCCCCAACAGAATTAAAAAAAAATGTTTTAGGAAACTTCTATGAGTACTCAAAGCTATTGTACAATTATTGTATTTTTCACTTAATTGGTTTCACTAAATACCTACGGAATATTTTAAACAAAAATTTAATCAATTAAAAAAGTTTAGTCGATAATAGGTACTATGTAACCAAAATCGATTGCCATATTGAAATCTCTAGGTTTTTGTGCGTGAAACCTTGGCGATTTAGAGAAATTTAAAACTCGCAAACTGTCAAAACGTCATCCACAGTTCTCCAACGCATTTCATTTTTCCGATTTAAAAACACGCCCGTTTATTTCACACATCGACTTACAGCGAAATGTATTAAATTAATGAACAATCGAACGTTGGTGATATCGAGACTATGTTTTTATGATGGGTGTATTGTAAAAAGGTGGGCTGAAAATAAACTTTTCTTGTGCTGAACCGTGCGTCACAAACAAAACAACTTGTGTTTACCATTTTTAGGTGAGATGTCGAAGGCTGTAATAATACCTGAGTGCAACAAGGATATTGGAGGTATGAAGGAGGAGCTATCGATATCTCCTCCTGACAAGAGAGATGGCGAGAGGGGTTTATTTAGTAGGATACTTCGACTTGGCTATGTGACCAAAAGAAATAGTACCCCGGACAGTCCAACCGAACCGCCAGCTACGTACTATGGAGTGTATATACCTTGTGAAATCAAGAAGGGACCAGACGAAGGTAATTCTGATTTTATTTTATTGTGTTTTTGTCTTTATCTCTTTGATAAAAATGTGGGTCAGTGAGTGAAATTGTTACTTCCTATTTAGAATTCGCCGCGAAAAAGTTTCAAATGTTCTGTTTTCCATGTTACTTATCAATTAGTACAAATGATTAAGTAAAACTAAAAGGCTTAAGTACTTGGAAACTAATTAGTTTAGATTATGTGACTTTTGTAGTAATGAGATTGAGTGAAAAAAATATTACTTTAAAAGGAATCTGTTGAATATTACTAAAAATATATTATGATAAATGTCTTGTTCAGTGCAATTTGCAATCATTGCTGTAAAATTTTGGATACCCACATAATAGAAACATTTGATTTATGCTTTTTATACATAATAATGTATAAAGGCAGACCTAATGCCTAAGGCATTATCTACCAGTCAACCTTAGGGTATTGCAGAGATACATGATAGGTGAATAAATATTGATGATACAAATTTTGACACACTGAATATAACATAACATATTAGCTATATGTTAGTTGAAAAAAACATTTTTTAATACAATTCTGCAGTCTGCCTAACATATATTTAAATATCCAATAGCCAACATAGTCTTAAAGAATTCATACACTGCATGGACCTAAAGGGTCTTAACTACAAGAACCAATGCTCCACAGATTAATGACATTGTAGTTTTAAATTAAAGGTGATGTGAAGTTGGCACTATTTGCACCACTCTCAACACAAAATATTCTGCCAAAAAGTAAATAAATACAGCATGTTTAACCATAGTGTCTGTGTTATTAATATAACATTGAATATCTGCTGTAATTTCAGTAATAGTTGAGCACAAAAATACACTTATATAGCTATTATTTTAATTTTTTCTAAAACCACTATCATAGTACCCTTGAAATAAGTTGGTTTGGTTGGAAAATATGTTTTGTTTTGAAATATATTACTAACAATTTAATATCACAGATCACCACAAATTCCTCTGACAAATAATTTGCAAATCAATATTCACATAACAGAGAGATTAATTATATATTATGTATGATAACCATAAAGCAATAATAATAGACACTATAGTTTTTAGTATGCAATGAAACACATAATGCACAGTATATCTTATTGTACACAACCACATTAAATAAATATCGTATAAGATAGATAGATAGATAGATAACTCTTTATTGACACCCACATTTATACAGTAATTTACATAGATTTTACAAATAAAAATAAAGGTGGAACAATAAGCGGTATAATATAGTAAGTAAATATTTTTTCCTCATTTTTGTCAAAGTACATAGGTACATACATAATAATCTCATGCCTGTATTTCCCGAAGGGGTAGGCAAAAGTGCATTTCTGCACCCACATTATGCCACATATGTATCAGTCCCACATAATAGGGGGCGAGCCTATTGCCGTTTTTTGGGCACAATTCCAGACTCTGTGCTGATACTGAGAATTTCCTAATGGAAAAACCCAATAACACTTTGCCCAACCCGGGAATCGAACCCAGGACCTCTAGATCGCACGGCACATACTTGCCGCGAGACCATTAGGCAGTCAAAGTACTTAATGACAATGCTTGAAAAGAGGGAATAGATAATGAAAATGAGAATAATATTCAATCCCTATTTCTATCTGTGGATTAATCGAAATATGAAACCAATCAAAAAACTCAACTGAGTGTGTTCACAAAATACTTATCTGGTTAGCCCATTATTGTAAACTACCTGCAGATGGAGATCAGGAATGATAATTAATTTCAATCAAACATATAGTAACTTAGTTAGCTTTGGATGAATAACACAATCATCATTAACCTGTTTGAAAACACATCAACATGTAGTTGGAGACAACATAACATAATTTGTTGATATAGCATGGCATTTAATGTAATTCTGAAAAGCAGGAAAATGTATTGTAGTTTTATGTTATTACATATTTGTACAATAGACTCTTTAAATTCAAATGTCTTATTCATGAATATTCACACGAAGAATATTGAATATTCTCATATATTAGGGTTATTCACGGCCTAAGTGTTATGCAATTTCAATGTAGTTAGAATAATTGTTGAGTTAGTTGGGCACAGGCTATCAATGTTGTATCTCAAAAAGAGCCATGTCGTAAATCTCTAAGGTGTATTTAAGGATTGTTTAGTGAGACTGTCTTAAAACCAAAAAACACCTGTGTGCTCCTTCTTTTTCATTGCATTTAAAATATGGTTGTCTTTAGGTTTTGTTAACAACTGCAACTTCACTGCACAAGCCTATAATGATGAAATAGAGAAGTGTAGATGATCTTGTTTGCATCTACTACTAGATATAGGACCCTCAGAGATTTGAAGACTTTGTCAAAAGTCAGCATCTAGCAGTTTCTTAAGATATTAATGTTTTTATCAGGCAACCTCATGTGTTTGGGAACCAAGCTTTGCTATTTACAATTGTAAAACCTCAGGTCATACACCTATGAATAAGTTACGTCGCCTATAATGTGACATATGAGTGAATAAAATAATTAAATCCACAGAAGCCCTACATGTGTACAAGAACAAGTCGGAAGCCTTGGAACTTGTGAAGAGGTACAAATTGGCGAGGTTTAAGGCGTTCAAGAGTCGGCAAGACGCGGTGTCGTTTGCACTAAGAGGAGCTGAACCCACTGACAATACAGATGGAAATGATAATTGTGAGTATTGGCAATATTAATAAATAAAATAAATAAATACACCTAACAGTCACATACATAGTACTAACCCCACACTAGGAACAAGTCCTGTGTCGTGGTTATCAGAAACTACCAGAGACTTTTTCGGTCTCACAAACACCCAGACCCGAAACAAATATTTGAGGATCACACAAACATTTGTCTCGGTGCGGGGATCGAACCCGCGGCCTCTCGATTCGCAAGCTGGTGTCTAGCCAACAGCGCCACGGTGCTGTTGTAATTTATTTATCTTGACTTCTCCATTGATCCCTCGGTATAAGCATGTTACTATTTCGAGACGGCCCAGATACACATACTAGATGGAGTAAAGCGTTATTGGCTTTATCCATTAGGAAATTTGAAGCGTCAGCATGGGATTTGGATTTGTAACTTTTATTAGGTGGGACTCGAACACAGCCTGAAATGTACCTACATTTCAGTTTTTACATCTTCCTGTGTTATTGCATATTATTGAATAATTTATAACAAATGGGTTAGGATTACAATAAAAATTATTAATAATCCTCCAAGAATCGTAATATTTATCCGCTTAGAAAAGGAGCTACTAAGCAGCGTCCCACCTAAGCGGAATAGGATTAGTGACCCGGCGTAGTATCAACCATGCGCATATCTAAAATCATTAACATAATATTAATATGTGTTCGTAGTCAAAACCAAAATGTATTAGAACAATTCCCGCGCGGTTTAAACGAATAGACGTACTAACAAAAAAGTTTTCGCATAAAGTACTTATATTAGTTTGAAATTGGAATAGGATTTCATCCAATATTTTAAATTCCGTAACGATAAATCGAACACAAGTGCCTTGGACACCTTGACCTACATCCGAGGACCTCTAAACGGGACACATTTCGCGCGACCTACATCCAGTTACGCTCGTGAATCTGTAAATATCATTTACTGAAATTACAACGGTGTAGTTTTAAAATATTCGCACACACTGTCCGTACTGCAAGTGAGTGCAATGACCCTCACTTATCATCAGCGTTATCATTGCATGAATAATGAAATAAGTATATGAGTTTCATTTGTTAGGTATATTTAGTTTTTTTGTAAGTACTGTCCCACCTTGGTCAACCTTACCGAATTTTCGTATTTGACAACCTTCATGGCTCAGTTATAGTGATGGCCTCGAGGTTTAGGCGCGCGGTCGAGAATTTCGGCGGTCGCAGGTTCAAACCCCAGGCACACACCTCTGACTTTTCGAAGTTATGTGTGTATTCACAATGAATTATCACTTGCTTTAACGGTGAAGGAAAACATCGTGATAAAACCTGCACACCTAAAAGTTCTTAGGAATTTCTTAGACGTGTAGTCCGCCAACCCGCACTAGGCCAGCGCGGTGGACTAAGGCCTAAACTCTCCTGGTTGTAGAGGAGGCCCGTGCCCAGCAGTGGGACGTATTTGGGCTGATGATGATGATGGCTCAGTTAGCTAGACACTAGCTTGTGAAACAACAGGCCGCGGTTTAGAGCTCTGCACCGAGACAAATGTTTGTGCGATCCATAGATATGTATTTGTTTCAGTTCTGGGTGTTTGTGAGACCGAAAAGTCTTTGGTAGTTTCTGATATCCACAACATAAGACATGTATCTTAGTGTGAGGTCGGACCTATACATGTGATTATCATTTATTTGTTTGGGATAGTACAAAGTAATTAGCATCAAATAGTAGACATTACTAAGCTTATTTTGTATTTGTACTCGCCAATCGTGTTGCTATTACAACATATATCTTACATACGTGTATCTAAGAGTTCATTGCTGCTCGTGAAAAAATTGCCTCCAAGTGACTCATATTTGGTCTTTGTAGTAAGTTCACGTTAATGCCAATTAAGAAAGGACGGGCAGGTTATAATATCTGATTAAGAAAATTTAAAGATAGAGTTGTTTTAGTTTTTTTTGTTGTTATGAAAGCATATGACGTAAACGTTTTAAGCGGTGAACATGTTACAAAGGGGCGAAAAAGATCTAAAAACAATAGCATGACATGTCTTATTAAAAAGACACTTAAATTAAAATATTTGCCTTAAGAAATATTCGTCTAGCCTCATAGCGCTTTGTCTGAAATAAAAGAATAAGCTTTGTTTTGTAAATATAAATGACAAATAAACAGGCCATGCAAAGGCCCGCAAAATCCTTTGTTCAAAAATATTTTTGTTTTTAATGGTACACAAACATCATAAAACCTTTTATTGTTCAGCACTTAATGTGTTTAGTATTTAAGTCTTTCTCAAATGTTGTTGATTCGTCATTTTTCTAACAACAAAAAGCAACATCCTACTGAACTCATTTTGAACTACTCATGCGTTGCATCATCGTCTTCGTAAGGACAAGTGTCCTATTTTAATGTAACTGTAGACATTCGTAACGGTTTCGAATATAGCTGAGCTCTGAGTTTAAAAAGACCGTGAAAGAAAACTAGCACAGGTAATAGTTACGGTGATTACAAACAAATTGACGTGAAAATATATATAAATAAATATCTTATCTTACTAATATTATAAACGCGAAAGTTTGTATGTATGGATGTCTGGATGTTTGTTGCTCTTTCACGCAAAAACTACCGAATGGATTTCAATGAAAGTTTACAATAATATAGCTTATACATCAGAATAACACATAGGCTATATATTTTTAAGATAGTGTGTGAATTGTCCAAAATATAACGATAATTGTCAAGTAAGTCGGGAAAAACTGCATCTGCGAGCTATTCTTGCGTACGCTGCAAAAACTGTGGAGTTAACACGTATATAATGTATAAAAGTGTAATTTGGGCACTTGGGAGACGTTTAATAGATTTACTTATTATCTTTCTGCACCCAACCCTGAAGTCTATGCGGACGGAGTCGCGGGCAAAAGCTAGTATAATATATATACGTTTTCCTAATCACCATAATACGTTTAATACTTATAGTAGTTAGGAAACCGTCCTTTTTTCCATGATTTTTATCGTCTTAGTTTACGATCGGGGTATTTTTACACCTTTTTTTCCCTATCCCACCACACACCCGCCACTGTAACTCCTGTGCTCCAGGATCAACAGCGGCACGCACAGTAATGACACCGAGCAATGAAGCTCAGCGGATCTAAGGGGACCTAAATTTGTCATAATCCCGCAACGAAGTTAATCAGAAAGACAATATAAGGAGGAGTTGAAAAACAAAGAGTTGTTCACTTCCCTCCACAGCAAAGCACATTTTTACACCTTGCAGATAACTAGTGGGAGTATCGCAATGTTGAATCGAAAGATCGAATCGATCGAAAATAACAAAATCGTATATTTTAGACCCCGCTCCGCCTGAGCGTAATTTTGTATAAAAGTAGCCTATGTTACTTCGGAAGCTCCCTTCTACTTCCATACCAAAAATCATTCAAATCCGTCATATTTGTTAATTGAACTAACAATTAATTAATTGTTTATTGCAGTGGCAACAATTAACAATTAATTAATTGTTAGTTCAATTAACTTTTGCCCAACACTGATATAGACATATATCACCACGCTACGACCAATAAGTGTGGAGCGTCAATAAAAAATGTGGCAAAAGCGAAAATAAAACTTTAGAAGTCTAATGTTACGCATACGGAATTACCGTCAACATCTAGTCAATTTATAAATATGGAGATGTTAGTTACGCGCCAAAAAAAACACTATAAAACTTGTCACATATTAATAAGTAGTTGAAGAGCTATGAAGGAACAGATGAACATACATAGCTTATCAAAATCATAACCCTCCTTTGGCTTTGCCGTATTTAGGTTAAAAGGAGCTCATCACATTAACGGTATTTACTAAGCTATTATAATATAAATACATTGATTTTTTCCAAAGACATTTTGTTTATTAACAAAATACTTAAGCCATTATTGATAACAATTTCTTAATGGTTATGGAATGCGATTAGAAATAAATCAATGCGATGTGTTTATAAACATCGTATTATCAAAGTTACTTGAGAGAACGAGACATTTCTACCGCTTATCATTGTTGTTACGGATGCATATTTCCACAAGTTTTTGTCGTGCGATCTAAAGTCCCGGGTTCCATACTTGCTGCTACAGGGTTTTCTATGAAGAATTTTCTCCTCTGCCTCGTGGACTCGCGGTACAAGTATGTGCCGTGCGATCTAGAGATCCTGGGTTCGATTCCCGTGTCGGGCAAAGTGTTATTGGGTTTTTCCATTAGAAAATTCTCAGTAGCAGCACGGAGTCTGGAAATGTGTCCGAAAAACGGCAATAGGCTCGCCCCCTGTTACGTGGGACTGATACATACCTGGCGAAATGTGGGTAGAGAAATGCACCTCTGCCTCAGGGACTACAGGCGTGAGTTTATGTATGTATGTAATTTTTTTATAACATCAACCGAAAACAGATATATGTAGGCTCACCCCCTATTAAGGCACTCATGGCGAAATGTAGGTGTAGAAATGCACTTCTACTCCTCGTTCTTACTCCTACTGACTAACGCGTCACACATTTGTGTTGTAACATACATTAAATATGTTTATTAAAACCCAATCTCTCACTAATATAGATGATGCCTGTGCAAGACTATAAAGATGCTACAATAATAATAATTAATAATAGCCCCTATAACGTGCACCTATGACCCTTGGCACGAGCCCATCTACGATCTCAATCAAGTTATGGCTTATTTCACCACGACGTTTTAAGAAAACTTTTAAGATAGCATTCATTATGACTTCAACCATTAGAGTGCATGATAATTAATTCTTATTACATCCATAAATACGATATTGCAGGGTTTTTGATTCTAGGGTAAGAATTCGGGACTGTCGATACTGTGATTTAATAGACCGTGCGTCGAAAACTCGAGGCCATGACGCACAAAATTATAAAAAACTATGCTAGACGAAAAGAAATGGTCCATATAAATTGTTATTATCGATTGCGTGTGTCGTTATTTAGTGTATACGTGTGAACTTTGCATGTTTGTGTTAGTATTGAATCAACTGATCGTGTGATATAAGACTTCGCATTTTTAAAGCTGAAGTTTTATAACATTTATTTATTTTGTGTACTTTTTTGTACGCTATACAAGTACATACAATAAAACTGTGATATTCAAAACGACATTCAAAAAAGTGAAAAGTAAGTAAAGTTTTATAAAAAAATGTGAGGGCCGCCGAATGAAACGCGCAGTAACGGCAATAGGCTCGCACCCTATTACGCTGGACTGATACATATCTGGCGAAATGTGGGTGTAGAAATGCACCTCTGCCTACCCCATCAGGGACTACAGGCGTGAGTTTATGTATGTATGTATTTTAATCATTTAGTTTTCGATCACAGTCTGTTCACATCTGTACAAAACCCAAGGAATAAAATATTAATGTTTTGTAATGTTATACAGGCTGTGATCGAAAACTGAGACAGGTAAAGCTTATGGTAATTACGAAAACGTCGAAATTTTAAATTCTTTTCTGGATTTTATTTAGCGCCAATGTGTTTTACCGTAACTATAACCTGTCGAAGTTTTCACGGTCTGTTTACACCGTGTATAGCTTTATGTAGGGGCTTGATATTTTGTAGCACGATAGGAAATTACTAGGGCACGCCGATAACTCAGTGGTCTCGATCATTTCTATTTAAGTAATTAACGAGCCAGACTAATGGCGTGGATCACGCGCACCGGCACACGCGATACGGTAATTGGAAGCCTTGATCACTTTGACAAGTTTTAAATGTATTACTTTACTGGATAACAAGTGTACAATAAACTATTTATCATATACTGTCAAGTAGGGATGGGTCGTTGACGTTTTTGGCGTCAACGAAACGTAACCGTTTTTTTGCGTTGGTTAACTAGTTAAAAAACTAGTTAAATTCTTCAACTAGTTGATAATATTAATATTAGCAAATGAGCAGCTCTTGTTTTTTTTCGTAAATTTAGTTACCCTAGCTAGATAAATGGGCGGAAAATTCAATTTCAAATTCCTTTGCCTCAACTGTGGTTTTTAAGCCGTGCTTAATACGGGGCAAACCTATTGCTGTTTTTAAGCACGATTTTGTGCTTTTGTGAAAACCAATAAGGTTGCCGGAACCGTGAATTGAGCCCAAGAGCTCTGGATCTTGCGCCGCGCACCTATACTGTAAGACCAACGAAGAAGTAATAATAATAAATATTGTGTATGAATTGAATTGAATCATCGTATTCGCGGGCATCATGTATTTCATTCAATGGAGACGCATTCTTCATTGCCACCGATGTTTATAAATGATTGATGATGATTTATACTCTTATATTGAGTAATTATAGAATAGAGCAAAAAGCCCTATTTGGTTTTTTCATTGAAAAATTCGCAGTAACAGCATGAAGTCTGCAAATGTGCCCGAAAAAGGCTCTACTCTATTACATGGGAGTTTAACGCAACTGGCGAAACTTGGATGAGAAATTCACCCGAGGTTTCTTTGCCTTTGGGATGCAGGCATAAATGTGTGTTAATAATTCCAGACAATTGATTAAATTATTTTATACTGATACGGCAGTTACCACGCGGTTGGTAAGCGCAGTGCCGTTCAAATGAAGTGCCGACATGTATGAAACGAGTAATATCGGTAGTCGAATGTATTGTATTTTCGCCTCAGCTGAAATTTTATTACTAACATAAAACATAAAATCCTCTGTGCTGTTACACAACGTCACAAATATCCGTTTTACACGTTCGGATAGTGAGATTTCACAGTATAAACACAACTCCTACGCGTGACTCGTAAGCTGCGATGCAACAAGTGTAATCGCATATTATCGGCGTCGTTTATATAACAGAGCGCGAGCCTATGCTCTTATATTTTTCAATCAGTATAGGGGTATATGGGAATTTACGTAGCGTAGAGGTATATTGGAATTTGCTTATGATTTAGATAATTTTAGCATCAATAAAATATGCTTAAAATGTATAATGAATTCTTTATAAAGGACTTTCAGGTACATACATATATGGGTAGGTACCTAATAAAATCCTATCGGCTTATTGAGCAAAAGAAATATAAAATAAAATACTCGCACTCCGTTTAGTAACTAGATCTATGTAAATATGACTATGTAAATCTTGATGTTTCAATTTTTTAAGAAGAAAGAAGTCTGGAAGGATACAAACGAAATACATCCACTGTCTCCGTCGTCCAGGCAATTCAAACTTAAGATATTTATTTTTTTACTACACTTAATTGTACACCACGTTTTATAAATATAAATAAACAAAAATATGATTGAAATCTAATTACATGAAAATGTAGTGTATCAAATAGCGGTCTTATCGCTGTACCTATACGATTTATCCCAGATCCGTTAGATGCACTGGAATGAACAGGAATATAAACATAATGGTCACATGTTATGATGGGCATGTTATGAGGAGGGATGAATCATACGTAAGAAAAAAGGTGATGGATATGAAAGTTGATGGATGGGCGAGCAGAGGAAGGCCAAAGAAAAGATGGATGGAGTGCGTGACTGAAGATATGAAAGAAAAAGGGGTGAATGAAGACATGACGGCTGATAGGGATGTTTGGAAGGATAAAACATACTGCGTCGACCCCAAATAAAATTGGGAGCAAGGAAAGGCAATGATGATGGTCACATAATTATATCTGTGACGCACAATTCCAATATTCATAAACACAATACCACAAGACACGAAAAACATAAACA
Organism: Hemaris fuciformis; assembly: GCA_907164795.1. Taxonomy (NCBI): domain Eukaryota; kingdom Metazoa; phylum Arthropoda; class Insecta; order Lepidoptera; family Sphingidae; genus Hemaris; species Hemaris fuciformis. The sequence continues at coordinate 3,925,309 of OU015452.1, forward strand.
TGCATATACGAGTACATATGTTTAAGATCTAAACCAAGGGCACGTTTGATTGTTGTCATTCCAGCGCTGATGGGCGAAAAGCCTTATCCGTTCAAGGCGCCTTCGCCCCAAGACATGGTGGCGCTGCGCAAGGCGATCGAGGCGGGGCTCGCGGGCACCGTGCGCGACCGAGTGTGGGACAACCCCAGGTTCCTCGTCAGCAGCGGGAACACGCCCGCCATCTTACAGGTATACCCATATATAATACAGAAAACTGTATCGTAAGGAATAATGATTACTCTAATAAAAATACATTTTCTTCTTCAGCAAGAATAACAATAGTTTCTTGCGCGTAAACAAATAATTAATACACCCAACGGTCGCGTAAATACTATGACCCCACTTATATGCAAATCTTTTGCCATGGATTTGAAAAACTTCATGAGCTTTGATCCCACAAACTTTTGTATCTTGTGGGGATCGAAGCCGCGGCATCTCGTTTCACAAGCTGATGTGTAGCCAACTACGCCACGGAGGCTGTCAAAATAAAAGCAGTCAATGATTTCAGACAATATGCAAAGAAATAATAATAGCAAAAAAAAAATACAATACAGGTATTTGCTATTTCAGGAAGGCTCCCGGTATAACGCTTTGCACATAGCAGCGAAGTCAATGAACGCGGAAATATGCAATCTGATACTCACCACTGTCGGAAACCCGGCTTTCGTACAAACCCTGTACGGAATAGACGTGGACGCTGATTGCTGCAAGGTAAGAGAGAATATAGTATGACAGAGATATGACATATTCGTTTTTGATAGTTATCTCTGTGTATAAGGTATTATTAAACTTGGCATACTGGTCAAAATATGTTTTTCACGATCGGTCTTATCAGAGATGGAAGTCTCCCATAATAAAGACTGTTAAGTATATGTTACCAGATCGTACTCGTATACCATGGACGCTTCAGATGCTGGATTATTTAATAAGCTTTGCACGAAGCTGATATCAAAAGTATTCAGATTCTACTTAGCTCTCGTAATGTACCTTCTAAGACTTAATAATAATAATCGTCTCCGTTAACATAGTCACATACTTTAAAATTAATATCCATGAAGAAATACGTTATAAACGTCAAATGTCAATATCTCGAAAATGACTTTGTGTGGATTGGATCCTTTTCGTGTAACTACGTCCATTTAGGCTTATTTATTTATAAACTCTTTATTTATTAACACCACAATAAAAACATAGACAATAGAAAATAATTCACAAAAATTGGCACAATAAATTGGCGGTCTTATCGCTAAAAGCGATCTCTACCAGACAACCAGGCAAGGATAGGAATGTTACTGATAGATGGGACGGTGCTTACAATAATATTCATACAATAGGCTTCATAGGGTTCTGGAAGAGAAGCTTAAGGCGCTGTCTTCTCGTGGAAAAGAATGCATGTTGCGGGTTGCAGGAGTTCGCGGGCATCCTCGTGGACCGCTACCTGAACACGCCCGACAAGGCGATGAACGAGACGCCGCTGCACTTCGCCGCCAAGTACGGCGCCGAGCACGCGGTCGACGTGCTCACCTCCTTCCCGCAGTGCAACCGCGCCGCCGCCAACAAGTTCGGAGAACAACCCAAGGACGTGAGTCATGCATACATACATACATACTCATCGTCATCGTCATCAGCATCATCAGCAGCAACATCATCATCATCATTAAAATAACGATATATTTCTTGATTCGATGAACAAAACGAAGCATGGCCCCGACTTATTTTTGGGATTCCAAGTTATTAACTCATCATCATCAGCCCATATGTGTCCCACTGCTAGGCACGGGCCTCCTCTACAACTGAATGGGTTTCGCCTTAGTCCACCACGCTGGCCGAGTGCGGGTTGGCGGAATACACACCTAAGAACTTTTAGGCGTGCAGGTTTCCTTACGATGTTTTCCTTTACCGTTACAGTACGTGATAATTCATTTTGAATGCACATATAACTTCGAAAAGTCAACCTGGGCTTTTGACCCCGCTATACATACATACAAACATGTGTATATTTCCAGCAACGATTCTAATAATATATGATACTATAATTGATTTCTCATTCAATGCTGTTTAAATAAATAAAACTAAAAAACATTATAAATTCTCTTAAACGTATAACAATGCGCCGTTACTCACAAACAAAGTTGTACGAGATGGAAAAAAAGGACAATAACTAGATGGCGCTACGTGCACCATAAAGATAATTAAAATTATAATATTTACCATATTACAACAAATATTAACCCTTCAAGAAAATCTACTTCTCCCTTCCGTGTTGTATATAAATTGAATGTGTGAACAGATAATATGCAAGCGGGCTTCGAACTGCAGTCCCGAGACGGCGAGCAGGATCTCATCGATGCTGCGGCAGCGGTACTACGTGCCGGTGCTGCACTGCGAGGACGGCAGCGCCATCCCCACCATCGGGCGACCCTTCACCCCGGCAGACCCGCCCGTGAGCTCATCACTATTCGTACAATTTTACTTGCAACAATCAATTAAACAGATAAGCTATACTTGTCTTTACACTTCCAATTAAAAAAATATTGTATGTATTCAGACCGTGATCGCAAACTAAGGCAGGTAATAGCTACGGTGATTACTAATCCATTAGCGTGAAAAAAAATCCCGACGAAAAAATAAAAAAAATTACATTTCCTAACAATCATAGATATTAAAGGAAGTAGGTTGTAAGGAAAACGTATTTTTATTTTATTTTGCCGGGATTTTTTTCATGTCACGGTGTTTGTAATCACCGCAGCTATTATCTGCCTTAGTTTCCGATCACGGTCTGAATACAGCCTGTATATTAAAAAACACTAAACGTAATAATGTTTGTTTTATACACAATCTGAAGTATATTTTTTTTAGATATGTTTATTACATAAAACGTTATGTTAAAATTCAAATGTATCTTTCAATTTTTTATTTAGAATATATTTTCCTCCAAATAAAACCTTCAAATTGATAAACTTTACATAGTGTTCACTTTTTGTATATTAATATATTGTTTACTTTCTTCCAGGACATCAACCATGACCCGCTGAGCCCCAGGTTCGAGATCCGTGCGTACGCGGGTCCCATGGCGGTGAACGACGCCGAGGCGTTCCGCCGGCGATGGAAGACGCCGCCCAGGGTCCGACTAGCGCCAGCAGCCCAGCCATTCAGACTCAAGGAGATGACCAAAGGACTCGAGACTGTCGGCAGGTAAGATATTTTTTAACGTATTTTGTGATTTGAGGTTGTATTACAACTTAGGCAATAACAAGTTCTAGCTATAAACTTTTTTTTTTTTTTTTTACGTATTATTGCAATCTGTCCCCTTTCCGACATTCAGCAAACGGTTTCAAATGTCTTCTGTCTTGGAGGGCAGTCAGTCCAGTGACATGTGCCCTTATGTCTTATTTAAGTGTTATGAGTCCCCTTGGTGACTTCCTCTTCAGTCGCTTGAATGTCGCATCGACACTCATCAAGCCCGCGGCCAGCACATTCGGATGTTTGTCCAGTCTGGTCTTATAAGCACGCATTAGGTGTTTGATCTCTTCTTGAACTGTTCTGATTCGAAGGTCGTGGTGTAATTGTTGGTTCGTAATGAATCAGGGAGAATTAGTGATTATCCTAAGCATTTTTGATTGGAAGCGCTGTAGCTATTAACTGTTATACCCGTCAGTGAACGACGCAAGTGTAGCACATTCCGTGACATGTTCTCAGTTTACTCACTAATTGATTCTGCCGTACCGCTTATATGTATGTATATTATGTACATCAACACAATATCTCATCTATTTATCTTAATTTTCTATTTCAGGAACCTGGCAGAAGAACTGAAAGTGGGCTGGAAGGAGTACTGGCCGTTCCTAGACACATTCACAGATCTGAGGACCACTGAGGGGTTGACACTCCTAGAGAATTATCTAAAAGCCAAATACGAGAGCGCCTGCTCGTTCGCATACAGCGAGAGCTGCATGCAGTCACAACATTCTCCCGACGACTTGTCCATATCGAGGATCAGCTTGAACTCGTCCACGCAGCACAGCCCTATTATCGATAATGTGATGAGCCCAATATCAGAACTGTGTGTAGCTTTAAAAACGTGTAAAATATCCGACGAAAGACCACCACATTGGAAGAAAACAGACCCAGTTAGACAAAGGATGTGCAGACAACCTAGTCTAAAAGCTGTCACTAACGGAGACTCGGCGCCAATCGCCAACCACACCGTCAGTCAGTTATTGTGCATAGAACGGACGTGTCAAGTGTTCGCCAAGAGGATAGCAGACGCTTTGAATTTTTCTTTGACAGCCAAATTGGACGTGGCCAGCGAGTCTCTGAGGGCCGAGGCGAAGCATCTGCAACATACAATCTGCACATACATGGACGATGAGAGGTTTCAGAATATCGACTTTGGCTTAATCCATTCACGACTGGCGCAGTTAGTCGTATACAAACTGAAGCAGCAGACGAAAGAATTGGACGATGTCAACAGTTTAGTGGAGTTTTTGATTAAACTGCGATGTCCTAATGACGATATATTCAGTTCGGACGACGAACGCAAGCCCGCCTACAGAGGTACGAGTAGATTGAAAATGACACAAGTTATCGATGAACACGTGAGGTGTTTATCGAGTTTTATTTGCGAAGAGTTAATGCAGACTGACATTATGAAGGGCCCCGCTATTAGTGAGATGGAGTGTTCAGATATATGGGATAAAGCGTCCAAGTGTATATGCGATTGGAAAGTGGAGTTCGAGAGGAATAGTAAGAAGAACGCTTCTTTTAGAAAGAACAGATCGATATTGTCGACGAGCCCCAAAAGTGAAAGTTTTATCAGACGATTGAATTTCGATCATGATATTGGTAAGTGGTCCATGTAATACGGTAGGCTAATTGTGATCTTTTATTGTTTTAAACAGTTGCGTTACCCACAACACAAGACTCGTATCTTAGTGTTGGGTCAGAACTATGTGTGTGACTTAAAATTTTGAGAGAAACTTCTAAAATAAACCACAGTATTAAATAATTAATATAATGTAAACATCGACGTCAGTGCAATAAAACCCTGGTGTACAACGGATAGCAAGTAATTACGACACTTCTTTTTTTTAAAGTACCCCAGCTTTTGGGGTCAAATACTTTTGAACCCTCTCTGTATACTATTTTAAAATCCTTTACAAAAGCGTAAGTACGGTGACTAATATATTGTGCGATTTCACTTCACAAAACAGCATTTCGCCATATGTATAAGTCGTGATGGCCTCGAGGTTTAGGCACGCGGTCGAGAATCTCGACGGTCGCGGGTTCATATCCCAGGCACACACCTCTGACTTTTGTGTGTATTCACAAAGAATTCGGTGAAGGAAAATATCGTGATGAAACCTGCGCACCTAAAAGTTCTTAGTAATTTCTTAGGTGTGTAGTCTGCCAACCCGCACTGGGCCAGCGTGGTGGACTAAGGCCTAAATCCTCTCAGTTGTAGAAGAGGCCCGTGCCCAGCAGTGGCAGTGGGACGTGTATGATGATGGTGATGATGATGATGATGATGATGACTGTGTGTTGTGCAGGCGACGGCAAGCTGCAGGCGTGCGAGCGCGCGCGGCCCGTGAGCGTGAACTCTCCGGGCGGGGACGGCGCCCCCGCGCTCTACACCGTCGACATGGCCAAGTGCCACGTCGTCGAAGCAGAGGTACCAATTCATACATATTTTTAATGGGAAAGAAGGCAAACGAGCTGTTAGGCTGATGATAAGTGGTCAACACCGCCCATGGACACCCACAATACCAGGGGAATCATCGAAATATATTACATACACACACATACATACATACGCATACATTATATTGAAGATAATTAGCTCTAGGAGTAAGTAAATTGATCAGAGTTTTGCTTTGTAGCTTAGTATGCATCATTGTGACATTTATGATGTAAAATTGAAATACGTAACTCTCTCTCTTTCTATCTTCATTCGCTTATATCTCCCTGTCAACTTCCGTTCGCCTCGTCCGATCACACTTTTCGTAACGCTCTCGTCACGCATTCACTAACTTACCCCCCAAGTCAAACGTGCCTAAAGAAGTTTTACTTCAATAATAATTTGTAGATGAGTTGTGGTATTGGGTGTGCGTTAGGATAGTCTCTATGTACAGTACTATAAGGGTCATTTGGCACGTGGCCAAAATCAGAACTAACGCCGCCATCTTGTAATCATCATCATCATCACCTTTGACAGAGCGCTCTATTTTATGTTATTTATATTTATTAGTATGCAATTAAACGTATTAACCAAATCATTCTTAAGGTTAAATTGAATTACGGAATATGGTGACAGAGTATAAATAGTTCCCCAAAACTGAGGAGATTTTTTTGTCAGGTAACAGGTAAAGGTTACTGCACACCCACGCCCTCTGTCAACGTCATCCAAGTGGCAAATGGTCCATGTAGCACTGTTGTATATTTTGTGTGCAGATGGCAGCCCAGACACCAGCTTGCGAAGCGAGAGGCCGCGGGTTCGATTCCCGCACCAAGACAAATGTTTGTGTGATCTACAAATATTTGTTTCGGGTCTGGCTGTTTGGGAGATCGAAAAGTCTCTCGTAGTTTCTGATATATGTATGTGACTGTCGGGTGTATTTATTTATTTAGATATCGGAGGACGACAGCGTGGCGTCGTGCGAGTCGGAGTACGAGGAGGCGTACGACACGGCCGAGGAGCTCTCGGCACAGGAGCCGCACAAAGACGACATGGCCGACGCCAGCGACAGAGCTCTCGCAGAACCCTTCATATACGGGTACTTACACTTCACTATTAATCCATACCACTATGAGTCGATATTACTACCACTATGAATCAATCACACTACCTCACTATAATAATTCATTGTGGAAATTGTACAATTACGTCAGCTTATATTAAGGGTGAAGAGTAAACTCGATTGTATTAATATACGACGATCCCCATTACGGCCAGTCTTATATCTAGGCAAATACGAAAATCCAATCGCAAGCTATTTCAGTATATTATTGGGCAAATTCGATTTTTTAATAATGATATATGATGGTAGCATACAAAAACATGACAAAAAAGCTGATATTAAAGCAGTTAAAACATTGTAATCGATTCTCAGTTCAACTGTAATTTACATTTATTTATCGATACTGTTCCAGTGAGGAGCCGACGAAGATGGACCGCCTCGTGTTCGACGCGCTGCGGGAATGCCCAGTTTGCCCCGAACAGTTCCCCCACGTGTACCGCTGGCGGCACACCGTGGCGCTGTACTCGCAGGACGAGAGGGACAAGTCAGTCGTACTGCACTTATATTTTATTTAGGCCTAGTGTCCATTATTGGGTAATCGACTCTACTGTCGACATAATTGTTGCAATGATCTAGTAAAACCGTAGAATTATATTAGAGCTGGTTTTAGTTTTTGGGCCTTGCGTGCTGTGCGATCTAGACGTCCCGGGTTCGATACCTGAGAACTGGTTCAATAGAACGCACTGGGAATTAAAAAAAAATCAGAAATTCACCCCTGGTTGTAATTGTTTATGTAGTAAGTAGGCTTTTTTTATTGAAATTACCGAGTTGTGTTGCTTGAATACTGTCATCTTTCATCAGTAAACTATAATTATTTTGTTGTAAATTCCGTCAGTAAGATATCGATGATGTTGTCAGGTGGCAGCCGGCGGCGTCATCGGATGACTCGGTGTCGTGCACGTCGTGGGTGCTGGACAGTCCGTGCGCGCGCGTGTCCCGCGGCCTGCGAGGGGGGGCGCCGCCGTCGCCATGCTCCCCCGCCACCCCCTCCTCCCCCGCACCGCCGCCCCACAACAGGTGCTCCACGCCCAACAGGGACCCGCACAGGGACGACACGGCCAGGGGAGTTCCGCTGCAGGTAACTCTTACAAACTTTAACTAATGTTAAAAATTTTCATGCAAAATATTGCTAGGTTATTTCTTTAAAATTCGCCTCGAGGTTTAGGCGCACAGACGAGAGACTTGGCCATCGTAGGTTCAAACCACAGGCAAATGCTTATGACTTTTCGAAGTTATGTGTGTATTCACGATTATCAGCATCATCATCAGCCTAAAAATTCTTAGGAATTTCTGTAGTCCACCAACCCGCACTAGGCCAACAGATTGGACTAAGGCCTAAACCCTCTCAGTTGTAGATGAGGCCCGTACCCAGCAGTATACTGATGAAGATGATTTCTTAAAATCATTATAAACACGCCCTACCATTAACCGTCGGAAATGCATAAAATGTATTAATATAAAGGCACATTACAAATAAATCATTTGTAATTACTGATACCCCCTACACAAGACTTGCATCTTAGTCGATTAGAACTATGAATGTGATTGTTTAATTATTTTTAACTTATTTCAGATGTCAACTTGGTTGCGAGTGACTGGACCAAACTCCCCGCGCTCGGCGCTGGCGTCCAAGAACGTGGGACACAACGTCAGTTTCGGTTTCTGAATGTAATCACACATTATTCCCTTACATACAGCCTTTAGGGACCGTTTAAGTATTACGTAAGCAAAATTATTAACCATCCCCCTGTCCCCCATGTCAGCAGTACATAGAGAAGAATTGTAGAGAAACTAAAAAGGCAAAAAAATGGTTACGTAATCACCATCCAGACACGCCCTCCGCCCCCTATTTCCCGTTATCATCAAACATAAGCGAAGCGAAGACCCCCCACCCCCTGTTAATTCTTACGTAATACTTGAATGACCCCTTATTGACAATGAATACTGGAGTTTTCAGTAACAACAAACATGGATACAAGAAAAAATATTTACTGGTTCGATACTAAATACTATTCAATTTGCATATCAAGTTAACTTCATTGTATAGTTTTGGCTAAGACATATTATTTCGTTTTGGTTCACGATTTTTGCGTCCTATAAATCCTTATGCAGAAAAATATCGACACTCGGATAAGCTAATTAAATGATGGAGCGAAATTAAATCTTGATACTTTAATTTTCATATTGTCGAACTGGTGAACTATGGTGCAATCTTGTATCCTTAATTTTAGGTATAAATAAATTAACTCTCCAATATTCAATGTCGTACATGTGCCCTCACAAAATATTATGTACGTATTTTTAATATTATTTTTATTATATTTTTATTGAGTGCGGCTCGCAAACAGAATTCTAAGAGACATTGACTTATCAACGTGATGTGGCCGAATTTAAATAATTTTGTGATGTTTGTATTCGATATATTTTCTTAGTGAATTTGTCGATAAAATTAGGCAATTCTACTTATTGAACATAACTGAATTGATGTGTTGTGTTACATGGAACTAATCTTTTCGTGTAAGTGTGTGATATAAATATGGAATTATTATCCTAAGTCGATGATCGATAATTTTATCGATCTTTTGGTCAGTCGCTGTTTGATATGAATGCATCAGGTGTGTAGTAACAGGTTATATTACTACTAATATACATCACAATAATTAGTTTTTATAGATTTGGCAGCTGTTACTTCCCTTGTCGTTTTCTATTTGTCTCATGGAAATGTTAAGCGTCTTATTATGTCTGTTCAGACATCGATTTTAAATCGATACATAGACGAAAAAATCGCTTTTATATAGACGATGAAGGATAATCTCATTTAGCCGTCTGATATTTTATTTACGATTCTGTTTAGATGAATAAAAATATGTTAATGTTATAGTTAATTATAAATGAGAATATTCAAATATAGAGCCAAATGTAGCTATTGTTTAAATTTTAAATTAATTTTCAATATTTGAAAATGTACATCGATTATTTCTCGAGTGAAACACCTATTTGCCTGTGTTCAAATGCATCACATAGATAAATATGAACATGTTGTGAGATGATAAATGTGAACATGTGTAAAGTAAAAAGTTTTCTTTGTGTAGATTTTACTTGGGAAGTAAATTGATTTAAACATGTTATCGATTGTAAATTATTTTATGTCTAAATAATAGTTAATTGATATATGACAATAAAAATGATTCACTGCGTTGTTTAGCATTTATAGTTATGTTAGAAGTAATGTTTTTTTTTCTAATTATCAGAAATGCCAAACGTGAAAAGTGATGTGTTGCACTGACGTGATGAATGTTTGTACTTTTATAATATAAAGTAGAAGAGAGGTTGATAAATAAAATGTATGTTTTATATGATATGTTTTGATTCACATAGACATTATAAAAATAAAATACGACTATTTCTTACAAGAGTGTTTTAATTAAGATAAAACATTTGTTGCACTCTGCGTGTGAATAATTTACATATTAAATACAAAATATAGATTCCGCTCACTTCAAATAAATTTGTCTTAAAAGCGCTTACTAATCCCAAAAGTTCTCGTCTTCAGAAGTCTTTGGCATGGAAATCGGTGAATTGTCATATTCAGACCGGCTGTTATAGTTATCAACATCGGCGGAGAAATCATCAGGATATTCATCTCCACCTTCTCCCTTTTCGGATTCAGTAATGGAGTCGTCTAGAATTTCCTTGGACAGTTCTAGTTGCATCTGAATACTTGATATTTGATTTTCTGTGTCTGCGCGGAAGATTGCGTCGAGCACCTCCTTTCCAGTTAGTTTAGTGGCTTTTTCGGGGGATTGACTTCTGTTGGACCTAAGTGATTCGACGTCATTGTGTCCCTTGGGGCTAATGCGTTTGGGACTTACAATGATTGTCATCTGCGGGGAAATTTTTTCATCGCTATCCGATTGCGATCTCACTTCTGCAACTCCCATAGGACTTCGAACGAGAACCATCAAGTCTTGAGTTTGTGACTCTGAAACCTTTATATCGTTAACTTCGCTCACGCTTTCAACTTCTATACGAAGAACGTTTTTGTCTTCAAATATTTCAGTCTTTGAGGAATCGTTGGATTCCGCGCATTCATCTGCTACATCTTCCTCTATTTTGATATCTTGAGACTCATCGGGCAAATCGTATATCTTATTAATATTTTGTTCTAAGATTTCCAACTCCTTGATAGTGTTATCGATATTTGTTTTGTTTGTCTGTTTTTGTGTCGTATTGTTAGGGTCGGCTTCAAATTTGTCGTGAATACTCTCAAGGGACTTTTCCGATTCTATACTGGTTAATAATTCATTGTGATTTGATTGATTTTGTTCTCTATTAGTTTCTCTGTTTCTTTGATACGATCCAGATTTCTCCGAATAATAAAGTTTTCTAAATTCCGTAATCGGTGTTTCTAAATAATTATCCGGTAGTCGTTTTTCTTCTACTTCTGAATAACTTACTGGAATCGGATTTGCTTTTTCAATAGCTAGGTTTTTATTTTTAAAATACGTCTCTCCAATGTTATACTTCGTTTGATATTCTTTTAAATATTTGTCAAAATCATTTTTTGTTGATTTATGCATAGATTCCAAATGTTTCGAAGCGGCCTTTCGGTGATTTTCAGTCAGCTTCTGTAATGAGCTGCTTCTTTTTATTTCTAAAAAAAAACAAGACTAGTAGGAATCATTATTTAATAAATATTCGATACTTAAATTATTAAGTTATTCCAGTAGCAAAATCAATATAATTAAATAATAATAATCATCATCAGCCCATATACATCCCACTGCTGGGCAGTGGCCTCCTCTACCATTGAGAGGGTTTAGACCTTAGTCCACCAAAGTCCTAAGAAATTCCTAAGAACTTTTAGGTGTGCAGGTTTCCTTCACCGTTAAAGTACGTGATAATTCATTGTAAATACACACATAACTTCGAAATGTCAGAGGTGTGTGCCTGGGGTTTGAACCCGCGGTTGTCGAGATTCTCGACTGCGTGCCTAAACCTCGGGGCCATCACGACTTAAATAATCAACGGCTTCTAAACACCAATATATCTACTTGAATTAAGTACACCCGTCTGTTTTTACTATAAATAAAATAATGCACTCACCAAAATTGCCAATGTCTTTAGTGACCAGCATTTCATCGGCGGGCACGCTGAAACTTGTCCTCTCGTTTCTCAACTCTGTTTGCCGCTTCCTGAAGTTGAAATAAGACTTCTCCACCGCTTCTGCTTCGATCTCCAACTTCCTCAATCGCAGTTTAGCTTCGCGAAGCACCGAGTTGGGACTCTTGTCTCGTGCCGTTGTTGTTGGATGTTTTGTATCGTCTTTCCTGTTGGTGTGGTGAGAACATTACGTAATTCACGCTTGTATCCTCGAAAGAATAGGCAGAGATGCATTTTTGCTGCATTTCTCCAGTTTTTTTTTAATTCCATGTAATAGGGAGTGAGCCTATTGCCGTTTTTGGACACATGTCCAAACTCCATACTAATTTTTCCCTACTTTGTTTAATATTTCCTAATAGAAAACCCAATAAATTTCTTACGACATGGTAATCGAACCCGGGACCTATAGATCGCAAAGCATATATTTGCAACACGACACAACGCAGTAGTCTGCGATTTTACCCCGTATAAAAAAGGTTGGCAAACTCACGTTTTCAATTTATTTTTGACTTCTTTCAGCACCGCGTTAGGAGATTTCTCTCTTGTTTTATTGATGTCAACAACTATCGGGCTCTTCGGTCTTTGATGACGCTGTTCACTAAAAATATTATGCAAATATATATTTAAGAAAATTTAATAAAGAAATAAATGCAATTATTATAGTTAATACTTACAATGCAGGACCTGATGTGTCAAATTGCTGTGTGTTAGGGAAATCGTCTCTGCTTTGTTTGATCGGGTGACTTGTTGACGGCTCTAAAAATAATTATAAAAAAAATTAAGCAACAAAAAAGAAAATATCTAAACCTGTAACATTCTTTAATATGGGCATTGTAACCTGTTTTTAGAACTCAATAGGGCCTTGTTAATCATCAAATAATTGTATGAACTTAGTCATGTTCCATCTCGCTCTTTCTTACTTCATAGATCATACAACAGAGCGAGACCTTCTTTAATAGTCAAATATATTCGAAGTTCAATAAAGCCTTTGGACTGAATTATTCTACGATGACGTGCTTACTCACCAGGTTTCTCCTTAGTAACCCTGTCCCTTTGCAATGGCGATACGCTTCTTAACTTTATAATGCCGCCAGTAGGCGAATTGCGGCGACGAAGAGTCCTTCTGTATAAAACAAGTATTCTTTAAAAATGGTTCCAATTATTTAAATATGAACAAACAATCCTGAGATAAGGATAATAATATCAATAAAAAATCCTGATCCCTATCTCTTGATCTAAAAATTAACCAATGAAAATTTATATGAGTGCGTTACAAACTTCAATCAGATTGGTCCTTTATTTGTATTTAGTCAATAGTACGGAAGTTCATTTGACAACAGACAACAATAAACAAGCGATGTGATTTTAGCTCTATGACGCATCGCCGAGGTCAATAAGTACGGTAGCTGAATTGATATCGTAACAAAACCGCTATGAAGTTAGCGCTGCATCAAAGTTTAGACTGAAGTTCGAGCAGGTGTAGTTTAGGATTATTGAAAAGAGAAACTGATAGCTAATGTTCGTTTTATTTCGTTATAATAAAAAAAAATAGGATGGTGTATTGTTACCTCCTGTCGTGTGTATCCCGCAGGACGCCTATGAAGGGCACGTGGTCTCCGGGCACGAGTATCCGCGGCTGCGCGTTGGAGAACAGGCTCAACTCCTCGCCCGCGCCACACCCAGGGTTCACGCCGTGGGCACTCGCGCTCGTGTTCATTCTAGATACGTACTACATACAGTTTTACCCACATATCGCCTATTGTGTTTTCGTGCTACACAATAGGGGCGAGAAGACTGCTGTTTTTCGGGCATATTAACAGAATCCATGCTACTACTAAGGGAGCGTTCAAGTATTACGTAACACAATTTTTGAAGATTTTAACACAATGGTTATTGGTTGTTGTGTGTGTACCTGTGCGCGAGGTACGTGTATGGCGGTACGAGGGCGGGCGCGGTGCGGGGGCGCCAGTGCGCGGGGGGCGCGAGGGGCGTGGAGTGCGCGGGGGGCGGGGCGGCGTGCGCGGGGGGCGAGGCGGCGTGCGCGGGGGGCGGGGCGGCGTGCGCAACACACACGTGCGCGCGCAACTCCGCCTGCTCACAACGCAACTTGCAGATATCCGCACTTTGCTGACAACGTAACGTTTAGTTAAACACAATTCACTGAGGCATAGGTAATATACAGGTGTATTCAGACCGTGATCGGAAACTAAGGCAGGTAATAGCGACGGTGATTACAAATCCATTGGCGTTAAAAAAAATCCCGACAAATATAAAAAAGTTGACGTTTTCCTAACAATCATAGATACTAAATGGATGTGGTTGTAAGGAAAACGTTTTTTGTTTGCCGGGTTTTTTTGAATGTCACGGTATTTGTAATCACCGCAGCTATTACCTGCCTTAGTTTCCGATCACGTTCTGAATACATCCTGTATAATGTAAATAAAAAATGTTATATTTAATTATCTATTTATATTTATTGAGTCATATAAGTCCCACTGCAGGGCTCGGGTTTCCTCTACAACTGAATGTAAATACCTGTGCGGCGATGGCGCTGAGTCGTTGGTTTTCCTCATACAGTTGTCGCAGCAAACGCGCGTCCTCATCACTCGCCTCACCACGCAGATCGACCGCACTCGACTGGACAAACATACAATATACTGTATACACAACTAAATTATTATCGTATATTCAATATCAGAATTTTAGGGTTAAAAAAAAACGAGTGTGCTTTAGACCACACTACTGAAATAAAACTTATAAATACGCGCATACATAGTTCTGACCCCACACTAAGATACGAGTCTTCTTTATATTATACTAGCTGACCCGGCAAACTTCGTACCGCCTAACAGTCAATGAATGTCGTGTTACATATTAGCTTAGCTGAATTTTATTTTTGTTATCTCTACATCACCCAGAGGTTGGCTGTCAGAGAATGCCTTTGGCATTAAGTCCGCCTCTATACTTTATGTATAAAAAGTGTAAATAAATAAATAAATAAAATAAAATAAATATTGCTTTGTAGGTGTTTCTACAAAAAGTACTTAATATAATGAATATTGGTAAATGGTACCTGACTAAAATTCACATTCTTCTGTTTCTTCAGATCGTTGACGACTTGAGCACTCCGCAATTTACCATCATCATATTTCGAATAATCGACATCCTGAGCGTTATTCAGCATGATATCGCACATTTCCGTCATCGTGCTCCTCTCGATCACGCACTTTGGTTGTATCGACATCGATTCCAAATACTTCCTGAGTATCGATAATTCGTTTTTCAACAGATCATAGTGCGATTTCAATTCTTCATGTTCTGTGTTGTGCTCTTTCACTCTGGGCGTTGTGTTGTGCGAAACCTTCAAACTTTTCAGTTCAGTTCTCTCTCTGTTGATGTTCTCTCGTTCTGTTTTCATCGACTCGAGATGTTGCTCTAGTGTCGAGAGTTCGCTCGTTATGTGCAAACGCATCTCTTCGCCGCGTTGTTTGAGTATTTCCTCTGCTTCCGCTAGCTGTGTTTTGAGGCTGTTTTCCTGTAAAAAATAATGATTTGAAAGTAGGTACAAATCAATTTCTAATCGTTTCGACACATTTTTGTAGGTTGCATGCAAAATGATAGATTACCTATACAGAGTGTAAACACCGTGATCAAAAACTAAGACATGTAATAGTTACGGTGATTACAAACACATTGCTGCTAAAAAAATTGACCTTTATCTAATCATCATAACTATTGTATTTTAGGTGTGTAGGTTTCCTCACGATGTTTACCTTTACCGTTTAAGTACGTGATCATTAATTATGAATGCACACATAACTGGGAAAAGGTGTTTCCTTATGGTTTGAACCTGCGACCGCCGAGATCCTCGGCCGTATGCCTAAACCTCGGTCCTCGAGGCCATCACTACTTTTTATCGACTATATGAAGTGGGTTTACTAGTCGACCTTGGCAGTGAGTCTGTGCGTCTCCTGCTGCACATCTTGCATGGCCGTGGTCATGCGGCGGTGCTGGTCCCGCAGCCCGCGCGCCAGCTCCCACAGGAACCGCTTCCGGCGCTGCACTGCAACCTCCAACTCCTCCTCGCGAGACCTCAGGGACTCCTCTATCTGATGGATCAAACATACGACCAGGCATTTCACTGGACAAGATCTCTTGGTTGGCAGATCTGGGATGAGATTGGCCTAACATCGAGGCAAATGGCTTGGTCAGTGAGATGCCTAAGCCCAGCAATGGAATGAAAAAAAGATGATGATGATGATGAAGCACAACTCTAGCTTGTCAAAGTCAAAATAATATTTATTCAAATACACTTTTACAAATTCTTTTTAATCGTCAAAAGAACTCGTAAAAGTGTCAAACTATTTTAAACTATCATTACCTCTAGGTTCGCAGTTATGGTAATATACATCAAAAGTGATGTAACTACCCTCTTTAATAACATCAGTAAGATGTAACAGTGAAATTTCACGTTGAATCACATGTTTGAGATGCTCACCTCTTCACGTCGTTTCTGCAGCTGAAGCGCGTGACTGGCGAGAGATCTCTTCACTTTCTTCTCTTCTTCTTCTTTAATCATCTGCACTTCGGCCTCGTAAACGGATTTCAACTGCTGGAACATCTGCAATGGACAAAACTATAAAGATGTATTTAACTTTACAAATTTCTTGTACTTACATTAGTGTGGTAATAGGTGATTTCTTATACTTATTTAAGTATGTACCGTCCGGTCTAGAGGTAACAAATTCGATTCTCGGTCGGGCAGAGTATAATTGGGTTTTGCTACTAAGGCATTTGAAGTCTTATTTGCATAAATATCTATTATTTTGAATTTAACTTTGAAATTGCAGTTTCTTGATATGTGCACGAAAACGGAAATAGGCTCTCTCCTTATTACATTAGAAATTAAACGATTGGCGAAACGTGGGTGCAGAATGCACCTCTCTCTACTCTGGCTAACACTGGTAGATTGGCGTAAGTTTATATGTACGTATGTTAAAATAGTTGTGATTTAAAACGAAATATAAAATAATTTTATTGTACAATATATTTATACAAACAAATTCAAAAAGTAAACCTCATTAATGAGGCTCCTTTCCATCGCATTGACATTTTTCATAAGGCATTCCACATTCAATGGATCTAGTTTTGTCTCTGTGACATTCTGAAAGAAAACCAACATTAACTCTATACTTTGTCTGTCTCTAATTCATTTATAAAACCAGATAATTACATAAATAAATCTAACTCGCACTAGGCCGGCGTGGTGGACTAAGGCCTAGCCCTTGACAGCTGTACAGGAAACCCATGCCCAACAGTGAGACTTATCAGGATTGATAATGACAATAACAAAAAACAGAAAAACCACCTAGTAACATTCTTAAAGTGGTGCCATTCTTTAAAAATAGGGTTGAAGGGGGGGGGGAGGCTAGAATGTACGCTAAGGATGGGTAATTCACCTTTGCCAGACGTTTTTTCTTCTTACGGTATTTCTCCCTCACTCTAGTGACTTTGTTCTGGCAAGTTTGGCAGAGGGTGTAATGCTTGCATTTGTCATGCCCGTGGAGATTCCTGTGGGAACCCTTAACACTCTTTTCCCCAATCGTATCCGAAGACTTGATACTTGAGGATACACTCTCTTCTGAACTGTTTGCTGTAATCACATATTACAATCTATGAAATTCAGTTATTTTTGATTCACCAAGTCATACTAGGCCAATCAACACAAAAGTAGGCTGATGATAGTAAAACAGGCACCACAGGTTGAATGACAACTTTTATCATTGTCACCTAAATTATAGTATTAACAATCATCGTAAATATGATAATGACCAAATAAGATGCAACAACTTTCAAATTATTGGGTGTATGTACCTTATTTTATTAGAATTTTTCATTTCGTGTTGCTGAGAGAGTTTCTTGCCGTTTCTTCTCCACAGCGATAAAAAGTTTCGAAGCGGCAATAGTTTAGTATGAAATAGCTTAAAATTGACGATTCAAAAGAACTTGTAAAAGTCTATTTGAATAAAGATAATTTGACTTTGACTTTTGACTTTGAGAAAATGACATTATTAAATTAACTGATAATCATTAATTAATTTGACACCCCTGTGGCTCAGTTGGCTAGACACCAACTTGTGAGATGAGGGCAGGGGTTCAATCCCTGGCTAGAAGACCGGTGACCCCGACATACGCTTCCCGCCCCCTTCCCCCAGGGCTGGCGGGAAGTAGAGTCAGAATCAGCTTTCCCCTCAAGAACAAAAAAAGGGGGTTCACCCCCCACCCAGACAAATGTTTGTGTGATCCATAAACATGAGTCTGGGTGTTTGTGAGACCGAAAAGTCTCTCATAGCCTCTTATACCCACAACACAAGAATTGTATCTTAGTGCAGGGTCAGAACTATGAATGTGACAGTTGGGTGTGTTTATTATTATTTAATTTTCATTAATAGCTGTAAATATGAGGTCTGATACCACAACAACATATTATTCTTGTGTTGTAGAATTCAGAAACATCAACATTTTTCATTTACCGTCTATAACAAAAGCTAGTATATTTATTATATTACCTTCCAAGCCATTTGGTTCTTTATTATACATTGGTATACACTTAAATATACACAACAACAGTGGACATGTGTCAATGCTTCTATACATTTCCACAATATTAGAAGCATGTTCTGAATCACACTTAACACCTGAAATTGAATAAATATTAAACATCTCTTTTTGTATTTATCACTTAAAGCATATTGTAAGCCTCAAATCATATTATTACTTAATTGCATGGTGTAACAGAATTATTAGATAAATTAATAAACATTATTCTAAGTTTTTCTTTCTAAGTTGGGCTTTAAAACTTAGCTAAGTGTTAAAAACAAAGCTTTTATCTTTTTCCTTGTTCTAATTATATTAATTTACCATTAAAATCATAAAAAAAATTATAAAAATATAATGTTTACCTAAATAATTGAGAATAGACCACACATCGCTATCTTTAAACCTCAGTGTACTGAAGTCTTCATCATTATTCAACATGAGAGTCTTTGCAAAATCAAATACCATGTTAGCCAGAGGGATCTCTGACACAAACACTGACATGCTGTAGCTGAACTCCTGTTGGTACAAAATACTCCATCAACTTTTACAAAAATAAAGAGCTTGCCTTTGTATTCTAGTGTATATGTATAGAGACTTCTTTATAAAGTTGCATGCAGTTATAGTAAATATAACTTAATATGACTGCCTACTGCCAACCCGCACTAGGCCAGCGTGGTGGACTAAGGCCTAAACCCTCTCAATGGTAGAGGAGGCCCGTGCCCAGCAGTGGGACGTATATGGGCTGATGATGATGATGATGATGATGACTGCCTAAATAAAGATCAAAAGATTTATATGTGATACTCAAACAGAATATACTGCAACAAGGGAATGGGGTATCACTTCATGAATAATTGCACAAAATTAAACAAACATATTTAATTAAAAATCAACTCTTAAACATACACCTGTAACTCAATTAAATTTTTCAGACATCAGTGACTTTAACCATACATGTGTAATACACAATTTAATTTATAAAATTAAATCTTGTAACAGTTACCGAATACAATAAAAATATAAGATGTTAACAATACTATTACTATTTCAATACTAGTGTGGCCCCCAGCCACATCATGACGCATATATAGATACCCACATGAAGCGATCTGTTCGGACTGGTCGGATCTGGCCCCCAGCCACAATACTGTGCTATAAATATCTATGCAATTTTCTATATTCTTATAGTCCCTATGTAGATGATTGTTAGCAAGATAAATGCTCATTTGGATAAGATTACTGTTGGAATATAGACCAGTTCTTACCAATCGCAACAAATACTCTGCTATCAGCACATTTAGCGCTTGATATGTAAGGTCTAGACGTTGAGTAAAATGTTTCTGGCATGCCAGAGGGTCGCCTGAAATATTAAAAATAACAATGTTATCACCATATTTCAAATAGCACTACAATCACTTAAATGGAAAAAGGGATGCAAAATGTATATCCTTAATAGTTAAACAAGGAAAGCAAACATCTACAGCTAAACATAATAACTTACTTTTGTTACGCAAAGTTGTGGATGAGTGCCGGGAATAGGAGAATAAACTTTTACAAATTTGTAAACAACTGTGTGTAAAGTAGCTTACCCGTTTGGGCACTCTTTAGAACATTCACAATGTGTCTTCGTAAATAGGCCCGTAAGTCGTTAAGAACACCATTTTGCTCAAATAACTCGTACACAAACTTTTCGAATTTTTCGACCGACTTAGCTTCTTTTACATGTTCACTGTCTGCAGGAACAGAAAGATCTTCCTTTACTACAGGAATTTCCATTATGCGGAATTATAAATTTCACCCCCACACTAAACAAATCATAAAACATGGTTTTTAGTCATTTTTCTTCGCAATAATTTTTATTCTTCACTAAAATTTCAAACTTCCCAAACTGATGATTGACATTTGGCTTTTGTTGACATTTCCGGTTAATAAATTTTCGGTACACATTAATAATTTACTATCTTATAATAAAGTCCTTGTGTTCCATAGAATGTGTATAATTATAAACATTTATTTGTTTTAATTTTTATAGAGAATCCTCCATAGAATAAAGTGAATGTAAAATTCCTTTTATTGCATTTGCATTGCATCACTATGCATACGTCATAATATTTTATTTCACTTTAATATGGGTTGTTTTGAATTATTTTGACACCTACTTCACAAGTCCCTGTGGCGCAGAGGATAGCGCGTTGGACTTCTAATCCAAAGGTCGTGGGTTCGATCCCCACCAGGGATGTCCATGCTGGCAGTATATTTTTATTTTTCCATTATTATTTTTTTGCGTGGTGATAACGTGGCCTAAACCCCTTCAGTTGTAGAGGATGCCCTTGCCCAGCAGTGGGACGTATATAGGCTGATGATGATTTATTTTTATTATTCTCTATATTTAATCAATTTAATGTTGTAATTAAATTATTACTATAAAAAACATTCAATTTGGTGCAACAAATTGAAAGGTTTTTGTATATTTCCTTCCTAGTTTTTTCAATGTCTCTACATGGACATCTACGTTGTAGTACGAAAAAAACGAATAATGTAGTAAGATTTTTTTTTATATAAAATTGTTTTGTAAACTTCACTTTGGCATATAAGATTAGAATGTATATTTTTATATAATAATATTGAAATGAGCACCTTCTATTAATGTATATATTAAATTATAATGTAAACCTGAAATTTGCGTACTTTACATAAGCAGCATGTATGCAAAAAATTGTATTCTATTAATAACAGGTAAGTTTAGCGAATTTAAGGGAAAAATACAAAGTTGTAACATCGTAAGAAATTAGAGAAACGTGAGTCGTGAAAATGTGTGCTTTCAATAATAAACAACATAATTATAAAAACGGCAATAGGCTCGCCCCCTATTACGTGGGACTGATACATACCTGGCGAAATGTGGGTACAGAAATGCGCCTCTGCCTACCCCTTCGGGGAATATAGGCGTGAGTTTATGTATGTATATAATTATAATTAATAAACAAATATTTATCAGAGAATGACTGATTAAAAAGTTTAGGGAAACATAACTTTGATTAATCCCATTGTTTTGATCTTTGTGAAGTTGAAGTGGCAATGGGCCGGGCACATAGCGCGGAGAACTGATGGCCGATGGGGCCAAAAAGTTCTCGAGTGGAGGCCACGTACAGGAAAGCGCAGCGTGGGACGTCCTCCGACAAGATGGTCGGACGACCTGGTGAAGGTCGCGGGACGTCGCTGGATGCAGGCTGCTTCCAACAGGTCCCTGTGGAAGTCATTGGGAGAGGCCTATGTCCAGCAGTGGACTTCGATTGGCTGATGGATTGGATTGATTGGATTTGATCTTTCTATTTTTCCCCTTTTCTAGATTACATTAACAATCATGCTGACGCGTATTAAACATTACAATTTCCAATAAATACTACAGTGTTTGAAATTAATGAAAAGTCTCTAACTTGAAACTCAATTCTGAAATACTGCCATCTCTTAGATTTAAAAATAAGTGGTATCTATATATTTGTAGCGGAATATCTTTAACATGTTAAAAAAATATATGTTAAATGTTTATATCAATAAAACTAGTGTTTTTTAAATTGCCATTTAATGAAATAATTTTAATAGATGTAAGCAAAAACAGTAATCAAAATTTTAACAAAAACAAATTGCGCCATTTACCTTTTGACAATTAACATTTCATAGAGATGGAATTCTTTACAAATCGATTCAAATCGAAACCTGAAAAATCACTAAAAAATCGAGGTTTAAAAGACCGATTTCCAAGAAATCGATTATTTTTTCAAGTTTATAATTATAATGTAAATTTAAAGCCATTTTATGGAAAATCCAACAAAAAAAATATTGAAAATTAATTTTTAATAAATTCTAATGTAGAAGTGTCTGAATAAGAAAAAGGGTGGGTTGCTTTTTAAAATATTATCAAAATGATAAGCCTTCAGCAGCAGTGATGGCCTCGAGGTTTAGGCGCGCGGTCGAGAATTTCGGCGGTCGCAGGTTCAAACCCCAGGCACACACCTCTGACTTTTCGAAGTTATGTGTGTATTCACAATGAATTATCACTTGCTATAACGGTGAAGGAAAACATCGTGATAAAACCTGCACATCCAAAAATTCTTAGGAATTTGTAAGGTGTGTAGTCCGCCAACCCGCACTAGGCCATCGTGGTGGACTAAGGCCTAAACCCTCTCAGTTGTAGAAGAGGCCCGTACCCAGCAGTGGGACGTATTTGGGCTGATGATTTAAGCCTTCTACTCAAATCTGTCAATGAAATATTTATAACTATTGACCTATAATTGCACTTTTAAAAAAATATTTTTTCTTATTGACACTATTTTAAAATAAATTTTATTGTTTTTTTTTAAAATTGGTTTTTCTATAAAAGCATGTTAGGAACAAGAAAGATACCAAAATAAATTACCTTTTATTAGTAAAATCAGTTTTTTTTGTTCAGGGAATTTTATTATACTATTTTTTTTCTTTACCGTACTGGTTGCGTGATTTCACCTACACGGTTCTCGTTTCCATGCGATGAAAATTAGCCTAATTTTCTCTATAACTCCTTGTCCTTATAGCAACAGTCATAGACTACAAATATAATTATTGGAGGCGAAAGATTACCCATAAAATAATTGCGTTTTTTAAATGTAGAATAGTGTCAGTAATAAAAAGGAATTGACATATTGATAAGTTGTCAAATATTTGTGAGTGCGTTTAGAAATGTATCTTTTGTAAACTAAGAACTATGTAAGTGACTGTTGGGTCGTATTTATAAGTTTTACTTCAGTCGTGTGGTCTGAAGCCCACTCGTAAGTTTTAATAACCAGTCTTTTAACCGGCAACACCGTAATGTAACGGTACCTTCAAAGTTCAACTAATTGTAAATAAATTTATTGTTTTTACCAACAAAATAATCGAATGGCGATTTTCGAAGGTGAAATATCGATCCACTGTAACGATTCAGTGCCTTATATCGATTTAAAAATCGATCTTTTGGGCCTGAAAAATCGATTCTTTGATGAATCGATCTTAGATCGACATCCCTACGACATTGCATAGGTAACTAGACAGTTAGTACCAAAGAGTTTAGATTGTTGACTTCTGAATTTTGTGTGTTCGTACTTCTTGGCGGTTCATTGAAACTGATTAAGACAACAATAATATATTTTAATAATTTTGCCATAGTCGTGTTTACACTTTATTGTCTAGTTCAGTGAAAATGAGGCGGCGGGCAGGCGTAGGAGCTATTCAAAAACAAAGACTAGAGCAAGAAAAATATAGAGAAAAAGGCTCTGAGATCCAAGAAAATCAGTTTCAGCAGATGTCCAAACAATTGGTTGTTTTTAGAGAGAATTTGGAGGAGTTTGCTTCAAAACATAAGAGCGAAATTAAGAAAAATGCACAGTTCAGAAGGCAGTTTCAAGAAATGTGTGCAGCCATTGGTGTAGATCCTTTGGCGTCAGGAAAAGGATTTTGGTCAGTTTTAGGTATGTCAGCATAGAAATGTGGGATAACTAAATAAACATTTTCTACAAATTTTTTTTCTGATACAACAATTTACCATTGATACAGATCATAGTATGGAAAGAGCAGCTCAAGGAGCAAAATATATTCATCTTAATGGTCTATAGAGGTGTTTGAATCTAAACTTCCTTGGATTTAAGCATAACATAGTTGTTACAATCAAAATTTTTTTTCATATGTACTTACAGGTATTGGTGACTTCTACTATGAATTAGGAGTGCAAATTGTAGAAGTATGTTTAGCAACGAATTATAAAAATGGTGGACTTATCACCCTTGATGAGTTACGTAACAGACTCATAGCGGCAAGGGGCAAAGCAAAGAAACATCAGGATATTACTAATGAAGACTTATTGGCAGCAGTGAAAAAACTAAGGATATTTGGGAATGGGTAAAAACCATATACAATGTTAATATACATAAAATTTCAGGCTACAATAAAGTCAGTCAAAGTCAAAATTACCTTTATTCAAATGGACTTTTACAAGTGCTTTTGAATCGTCAATTAGATTTTTTTAAACTATTGTCTTATATTACTGTGGGATTTGACAAAAGAATTTGACTGCTAGTCCTAAGCGAAGGGTTGAGTGTTAGCTTCACAAGTGGCATATTTATTAGTGGGAAGGTCATTGACTGTGGCATTGTATTATTTTTTATCAACATGTTTTCCTAAACTGTTACTACAATTGGTATTGAATTATATTACATTTGTAAATTTCATGTTATTTTTGTATGTTACCTATAGATATACAGTGAACCCCCGGTAATCCGACAAACATTTTGCAGGGCAGTGTCGGACTATCGAATTTGTCGGACTATAGAGTACTGCCTAAGACTCCCTATAATCCAGATTTTTTTTACAAAAGAGTAGTAAGAATAGTAAGATTCTATGTTTTATTATAAACTACATACATAAATACATACATACATACATAGATCACATGGCACATTCTTGTACTGCAAGACCATGAGGCAGGCACGAGAGTATTATAAAATTAATGTCATTAATGCTATGGAACTAACAAAAAATATGCACTAAATTTACATTAGGAAATAATTGTATCCAAAAAAATGTACATTCTAAAATAATCAAAAATTATGAATCAATCACTTTAAGATGCATGAAATATTCATTTTTTTTATATAACAATGTTAAAACATGAGACCATGTCAGATTACAAGGGGTCCACTGTACTTGCAAATTTGAGTTAGTTCTAAGTGTAAATCCTAATGCTGATGATTTATAAACATTGAATAAATTAAATTGCTTTTTTTTATACTAAGTAGCCATTAGTCTCTTAAAACAATCAAATCTGTTTTCACAATTTTAAAATAATTCTTTGTTATTTTGTCACCATGATACCTATATTTAAAATTATCAACTTTCAGCTTTACGGTAGTGCCTATAGGCAAAGGAAAATGGTTAGTTCAATCAGTGCCTGGAGAGCTAAACCTGGACCAAACATTAGTGCTGCAGAAGGCCAGCACGTTGGGTACGGCTTGGGTGTCATTGAGCATTCTTACTGGAGATTTAGGGTGAGTTGTTTCGGTTAATAATCTCTATCATTATGTTACTATCTCAATTTTCTACCAAATTGATAATTTTTCTTACAAACTAAGCCACATTCTACCAAGCAATTTTGTACAATAGTAAAAATAAATAAGCAAAACTGGCTAAAAGCTTTGGCTATATACAATAGTGAATAGATTAGCTTAAATATCGGCACAACAAAAGAAAGCTGGTCTGTTCAGTATGTAATATACACTGGCCGATTTTGGTGTGTTACACTGTCCTTAGTATTATGCTAGTAGTTATCAGGTTAAAAGCAAATATCCCTAGCACCAATACAGTATCTTTACTTTTGAAAAAAAGCTAAATAACTAAAATATATATATTTCAAAACCCAAACTAAGATCTTCACAGTTATAGTCTACTACCCCTAAACAAATTTTATAAACTTATTTATCTAGATAATCAAGAACCTAACTTAGTTTTTCAGTTGGTTTTTATTTTATTTAACCAAAACAAATCATTTAGGGCTTACATGTAATACATTTACTTGTTTCAGCTGGAATGAAACCAGAGCTCAAAATTCATTGAACCATATGGTAAAAGAAGGTCTGGCATGGGTAGACACTCAAGATGCGAATGAAACATTGTACTGGTTCCCGAGTATGTTTGCTGAATGTGTGTCAGCATAGATTCAAAATAAAATACATTATGAGAAATTACTTGTAATTGAATGTATAATTTTGATGTGATAATCATGTTAAAACATGTATTGATAATAATGGTTTTAAAGATTGAAATAAAATAATATATTTATTTGTTATATCATCTATTCATATTGCACAAGTTACTTATACTAGAATACAATGTTTTTTGTATAATGATTGAACCAAAAGTGGATATTTATAGGCTATTCTCTGTCATTACTGTTCTTTACATAATATGTATAGAATATGATAGAGAACTTAAAACTTAGTATATGTTTATAATTTTGAATCTTTTCACTTTAGCAAATAGATTCACCTGTAATATAAATATAAATATAGTATCCAGTAGGCATTTTGGTCTATCCATATTTTCAATTAATTAAAACTACATTTTGATACCATCACATAAAAAAATACAACATCTTTATACAATTTTTAAAACTTAATCAATATTTTTTTAATGGAATATTTATCAGCTATTTGTACTTCCTTCTGGACTAGAACTGTGAGGTAGATTAAGTTTTACTTTTAAGTCATGGTTTTCTTTTAGTAAATCTTTTAGTCTCTTCTTGAGCTTTTCTGACATTTCTAAGTAAGATTCCTTCCACCTGTATAAAACAAATAGAATTTAGTGATAAATCTTGTTACATAGGTACAGTTCCTTCTTTGTACTGAAGATGACTAGAGCCTTGACGGCCTCGTGGTCTCGCGGTACAAGTATGTGCCGTGCGATCTAGAGGTCCTGGGTTGGATTCCCAGGTGGGGCAAAGGGTTATTGGGGTTTTTCCATTAGTAAATTCTCGGTATTAGCACAGAGTCTGGAAATGTGCCCGAAAAACGGCAATAGACTCGCCCCCTATTATGTGGGACTGATACATACCTGGCGAAATGTGGGTGCAGAAATGCACCTCTGCCTACCCCTTCGGGGAATACAGGCGTGAGTTTATGTATGTATGTATGTATGACTAGAGCTAATTTGAGATTAAACATTTGAATACAACTGAGACAATGGATCTCTTTGACAACATGAAAAACTGGAAGACATTTGTAGAAACATGCCCACAACATATATAAGAATAAAAATCAGTTTTGATATTGTAGTGAAGCAATATACATATTTTGTATGAGAAAGAAGCTCCTTAAACTCCCCCTTTGGTATTCCAGGGACGAACAAAAGATAATAGAAATAAGGTACCATACCTTTTGCCAAGTTCAATTTGATTCTCTAAATGCTTGTTCAGTTCGTTAAGCTCCTCTTCCTTTGATATCGCCATTCTGAAAACATCAGGTTGAGAAGATCTAGTGGCAAGTACCTATTCTACATAGTTCCACACAGCTATCTAGTTGTTACAAAATTATTGGCTCAAAAATTAGGCATAAGCGACAAAAATCACGGCTGTCAGCTGATTCGCCTTTGCTGGCAGTTTGACCTTCTGAAAACCTGTTATTTGAGCTGGAACCGTAAAATATTAAATTGATGTCTTTTATATTATGTTTGACTTTTCTGTTGATGACCATGTTTACAGTAAAAATTGCCTTTAGTATAAGAGTCTTTAAATTCGCTACAGTTACGCAGACAAAGGACAATTACCGTCCTTTTCTTTAATCCTAAGTTCTTTATTTGAGGCGCGAAGAAGCATTCAGACATCCCGGCTTTGGTAATCTTCTTAAACTAAGTTATACTTCAACGTGGCAATGCGCCGACTATCGGTTAAAATTTAAATAAGACCATTATTTTACTTGATGCCACCTGACTTACCTATGGTTCAATTCCGTCCTAGACGCGAGCATGTTTTGCAGTTTGTTAACCATTCCGTGTGTTTCTTCTAGCGACTTCTGAAGGTGTTCTGCTTGAACTCTGCAAGTATATAGGCAGGCGTGAAGTCATCGATTTATTTATGGAAAAAAATAGTACACGAATAGATTGCACCTAAAGATGTGTAAAGACATCGCGTCGTTAAAATGATATTTTTATTTGAACCTCAACATATCATGCTGAAGCTTTGCTGGTGGTAGGATATTCGTATCCGCCCGATTAGCGACCACCGTACACAGGGCGTAAAACGCGCCATAGTGGCACATGCAAGTGTGCCGCGTTCCGGGATCAGCCAGTGTATATCCAGTTTTCGGGGGGGGCTTCAATCATGGTGAAAGGATGACCGTGCCGGCATTTTTTGGCCGGTTTGTCGCGGTCGGTCCTTTGATCACCATGGTATTAGTCCACCAAACTTCTTCACAAGTAAGGTGAAGAGGTTTTCGGCCGGCATGATTGTGTCGACCAACGGGAGATCATCATCTCTCGCTGGTGGGCACTTTTTCTGGACTTCATTACACTTACCATCAGGTGCAATGGGGTCATTTTGCAGTGCTACGTAAAAAAATACTTTATATCAAGGACTCAAGGTTTGTGACGAATCATCGAGTGATTGATCGATAATTGAGGGTTTGGTTTCTAGGTGGGTCACCTGATGTTAAGTAGTCACCGCCCCCATGAATACCCACATTATCAGAAGAGCTGTCGGAATGTTTCCATCAGGATTTTCTTAATAGCAGAACGATGTCTGCAATAAGCTGGGGCTTGAAAAAACCGTTTATATAAAGGGGGTGGTCCATGCTATGCCCACTACTAGGGAATAGAACCAAGACATGTAGTTTCTTGTTCTTCGTAATCTTACTTTAATTCTTCACACTGCGTCTTCAATAAACTCTCTTCCCAGTCCCTGCGCTTCACTTCTCGAGTGTGCATATCCTGGATTCTTTGGATGTCTATCGCGAGACATTGTTTTTCGCATACGAGTTTAATATTTCGTCTCTCTGACGAAACCTTAAAAGTAAAAAATATTTACATTTTACTTTTTAGTAATTTTACATAAAATGCCGCTCAGTTGATTTATATTATTTGCGTATAGTATATGTGCAACTTAAAAAAAACTTATTCTCTAGCTATCACTACACAAATTTGAATCTTAGTTGAAATAATTGTTTATAGGTGCATTAATTAACTTATTTTATCTATTTTATTATTGCATTGGATTTATGTGGCAATTCTAATAACCAGCTCTTGAAACATTGCTTCAAGTCTCTGTTCTGCAATGGCTAATTTTGGATCGACAGCCTTCAAATTTTCCTTGTGCTGGTTCAGGAAACTTTCATTCTCCTCTTGCAAGATTTTCTTCTCTCTGGAAATTTAACAAATGATTTATTATAACAATAATCG
Source organism: Hemaris fuciformis (assembly GCA_907164795.1). NCBI lineage: Eukaryota > Metazoa > Arthropoda > Insecta > Lepidoptera > Sphingidae > Hemaris > Hemaris fuciformis. The sequence goes on from OU015452.1 coordinate 3,954,861, forward strand.
TTCGCCATAAAAATGATTTTTAAACACAAATACAGAGCCTAACCTCAAGGTTTTGTTTAGTAATAGCCCCTTTTCTACCAATTCGGAGTCTAGATTTCTTATGTGTAAAAGCATATCTGCAATCTTTTCGTTGTATCGTTCCCTCATTTCATCCATTTCTTTACGGCAACTGGATTCCACCTCACGTTTTGAGTTCGATAAGTTGTGTTTTAATTGAGCTGTTTCCGCTAATAAAAAAGGTAGCAACGATTTATATACACCGATACACGGATGAAACACATATTTAAGTAGTATACATATTCATCATCAGCCCTAATACGTCCCACTGCTGGGCACGGGCCTCCTCTACAACTGAGAGGGTTTAGACCTTAGTAAAAAAAGCAGTGATGGACTCGAGGTTTAGGCGCGCGGTCGAGAATCTCGCGGTCGCAGGTTCAAACCCCAGGCACACACCTCTGACTTTTCGAAGTGATGTGTGTATTTACAATGAATTATCACTTGCTTTAACGGTGAAGGAAAACATCGTGATAAAACCTGCACACCTAAAAGTTCTTAGGAATTTCTTAGGTGTGTAGTCCGCCAACCCGCACTAGGTCAGCGTGGTGGACTAAGGTCTAAACCCTCTCAGTTGTAGTATACATACTGATCTGATAATATAATCTAATAATAACGCTTATTTGATTATACTTACATAGTTTTAAGAGCGTTTACGCGCCACGCGGCTAGTCGAATTTCGGTAAATATATATGTATAAATATGATAAATATGAGCGTCGATAGTTAATGATATGGAATGAAAATGAATGAAACAATGTTTATTGAATCTATGAAATGTTAAATACATCATTTATATCATCATTGTTCGGAATGCAGTCAGATAACCGCGAAAACATCGACGAAACCAAAATACGACGGAGCGTAGAGCGATACGTCCTCTATGAAGGGCCTTGCGGCGGACTGAACTGATTACTGAAGGTGAAGTGATTAGTGATTTGCACCGGGCTGTGCGCAGCGTTTAATAGTACATTTTAAAATATTTATAAAATAAATAAATAAGGGAAATTTCTTCAAAACAAAAATTGTACGTTTTCAAGTACATGTTCTTATATTATAAAAAGTTGTTGTTTTATTAAATTAAGTATCATATCATATATGGGTAAAAAAATACTGTATTGACGGTAATTTCTCAATATTTCGAATGCCTTAGATTTTTTATTACTTGAATAAGGGATCTTAATCTTAAAATGTCTTTCATTAACTATTTGCTTGGGGATATTTCCGATTCAACAACATTTTATTTTAATCAAATATGTGATAAATAAATCCAAATTGATCGTGATGAAACCTGCACACCTAAAAGTTCTTAGGAATTTCTTAGGTGTGTAGTCCGCCAACCCGCACTAGGCCAGCGTGGTGGACTAAGGCCTAAACCCTCTCAATGGTAGAGGAGGTCCGTGCCCAGCAGTGGGACGTATATGGGCTGATGATGATGATGAAATCCAAATTTCGAAAATGACTCTAAAAATGAATTTATGAAAACCTTCGTTCAGTTATCTTGTTATTTATCAAAATTTACACAAAAATCTTAATATGTTCTTCACTAACTATTTAGATGATAATATTCCCTAAAATAATTGGTGATTAAAATGTTTGTACGATGAGTCTTTCATAAATTTTAAGGGGTTCGAAAAGTACTGTTTTTGCTCAAATTACGCTAAAACTGCATAAACGCTCTTAACTGTTAAAGAAACGCAGATCTCTGTTAACTTACCCGATAGTTCTTGTATAGTTTTATATGCTTGATTTTTTTGCATCACTACTGAGTCGTAAAGTTGCAAGGCTTCCGCGACCTGCAATTTTAACGTTACATTTGATAAGTATTTTGACCAGTACTCCCATAGCGCTAATGAAAGCAAAAAATCATCGTAATTCCTCACTTTAGACTTCGCTTCTAATTCCTTTTTCCCTCGATCTGCATATTCTTTTCGAATAACTGTTAATTGATTCTTTAAATCATCATTATGTTTTCTTTCTATTGTCAGATTAATTTTATATTCTTCTAAAGTTTTTGTCGTATCCTTTAAATTTTGTTCGAGTTCTTTACCACGTTCTTTATAGCACGCAAATTCTTTTTCTTCTTTTTTGATATCGTTCTCTAAAGTGTTATATTTAGTTTTTAATTCTTTATATTTATTTTCTAATTCGATATAATCCGTCAATGATGACTCTAGCTTCAACTCCAGATTTCTTTTGTCATCTTCAGTGTTCTTCTGAAAAGAATTCAAAAACTAAGGAGCATTATGATTAGTCTGTTTCACTGTTTTAGAACCAGTGGGACTAAATTATAATTATAAATGTGTATAATAATGTGACACAAACAATAGGACTAATCATTAGGGTTCATTGAGTAAGCACTTAGAAAGAATTTTTAAAATTCACTATACAAGTGGTCCAAAATTTGCATGGAGTAATCAAATTTGAAACAAATTTAACCGCGGCGGGAAACAGCTAGTAGTAATAGCGTAAGCAGATAAAATTACAAACCTGTTTTCCTTTATTGTTGTAATATTGATAAGTTTTTAATTCTGTCTCCAATGCATCTATGGTCTTTTGCGAAGTTTGCCATAAAGTGTGTAAGGAATCCCTTTCCTGCAAAATAAATATAACTGCCTGTAATGAACATTAACGTACGATATGCATAATTTAATGAAGAAAGCACAAATTATAACGTAATATATATATACCTAATTGGGTATAATTGGGTATTAAAACATTCGAAAATGATTATAACGAACCTTAATAAGTAAAGCTACTTGTCTCCTCAAGTCATCTAACTCTTTGTTTTGCTCGTCGTTGTCATTCTGCGCTTGTCTTTCATTATCCAATTTTTCTTTTAAGAGTGATCCTACTTTCTGTGAAAGCTCCTGATTATCCGCGATCAACATTTTGATTTCTTCTTCGATCACTAGTTGATTTTGCTAAAGAGATACATTTGATTGCTAAATGGCAATATTTAAATGTAAATTTGATTACTCAGTCGTGAATAAGGTATATAATTTAAATTTATAAAATACGTAAACATTGTACCCTGTAAAATTCTACTTCGGTTTGAAGAGCATTCAATGTCGAAGTTTCCATAATAGTCGCCAATAAAATATAGTAATAATTACTGATTCCAGATTCTCATACTCTAGGTACGCCTTTATTAATTTTCTTACAAAAACACGAGCTATGTGGAATAACACTTACTACTATATTATTTCTCATTTTAACCTTTTATTTTACTATTCTTAGTGACTTTTTGCCACTAGTACCTTTGTTTACATTGAGCGCCTTAAATGAGTGAACTACCGTTGCATAGCAACAAAACGTTTTAAAAAACGCTTAGAAAGCTGAAATAAAAATATTCGTTTAAATTAAAATTTATTAGTGATTACTTTTTTTGTATTCTTTTATCCTCATCCAACTAATAATAAAAGTCTTTAACTATTTATTAAAATGAAATACCAAGGTGATTACCTACTAGAAAGGTATACAATTAAATAAAAGTAACTATTTAAGAACGAAAGGTGGTTGTCAAAAAGAAATTGACGTATTCACAAAAATCGAAATCTGCGATGTTTCGGAAAACAGGAGGATTTTCCGCGAAAATATGACTCGGAATTAAGATATATCCATTAAAATGACAAGGTAGATAATATTCGTGTGCGTTTTTAAAATCTGGTTTATTCATAATTAAATAAATATTCTAATAAGTTATGCGTTCTAATATGAAAATATATGTTATGTTTATAGTTTATATTTCGACATCAAAGAAGAACAGTGGCCGATTGTGTACGATGATAAGTACAATGTGTCGTTCCTTGGGCTGGAGAAGTTCCATGTATTTGATGCAAAGAAATGGCGCAACATCATACAGGCATAAAATAATTATAACTATTATTTTTATTGAACACTTTATTTTAAATAAATAGAAATGAACACTATCATTTCCTAATTTAAAATATGATTTAATTAATACTTTTAATAGATAGAAATTTTATTGTTAACAACAAATAATATTAAAGAAAGAAGAAATATTAAAGATTTTTTTCTCCTTCAATATTTCTATTTGTCTAACATAGAGCAAAAAATAAATAAAAAGCACACTAATATAGTGCGTAATTTTCAGAATCTAATAGATGCAGACTTCATAAAGGATGATGCTTTGGTGAAACCTAATGAAGCACAGAAAAGTGATTTACTTGTTGTTCATACCAAGAAATATTTGAAATCTTTAAAAGTAAGTGCTATGTTATGAACTTTACAAGCTTAATTACTATAATATAGTAATTTTGACTTTGTGACTAGATGTTTTAGGGTTAATGTTTTAGATGTACTACATGTTTATAAGACTTTTTTAAGTCCATCAGAATTTGAGGAGTTGAGTTAAACTTACCTAGATACTTTTTAAATAATCTAATGAGTTAAGCAGTCAAACCATTCATACAATTTAAACCTTGATAATAATGGCAAAAAAATGTTATTTAAAAAAAAATTAAAAGATTGAAAAGTAATTATAAGATTTTTTCTCAACTTTATTGCTTCTAATGATCAGTCTATTTATTAAATAAATGCACTTGCAGTGGAGCACCAAAGTAGCAATGATTGCAGAAGTGCCGGTAGTAGCATGTCTGCCAAACATTTTGGTCCAATATGCTTACTTGAGACCCATGAGGTATGTACTACAAAATTTGTTTCATTGTATTTTTTGTGCCATGTCTAAAAAAACTTTATACTTGGGTAGCTATGTGACTATAAAGTCGGTAATAGTAAATGCAGCACCTATACTAACAAAAATATGTTTACTGCTAGGTTTAAGCCTCCATCAGAATGACATTAGTGAAGTGATGTTGTCTAGTCTAGTGGATTCATTGACATATAAAGCATATAAAGAAGAAATAAATTAATGCAATGTTGACCTTTACCTGAATAGAAGTTCATGTGGAAAGTAGTCAGTCTAAAATAGCTATTATATGCAGCATATTGTAATAATGGTCTTACTGTTATACATTCGATTTCTGTGACATGCCCTGACAACTCATGAGTTGACAGCATTGTCCATTAAGAATTTCTCTGTTCTATGGAATCAGAAAATGTAATCATTAAACAGCAATATCCTTACTCTTCAGGACAAAGTATATTTTTGTTGAATTGTTTTGTATAGTAATACTGATGGGGACGTAGACGTTAGTATAAAATAAGAGTGGACTGTATGATTTACAAAACTGGTATATTTGAATAACTAGAAAATAGACGCGACAGTGGTGTTATCCGTAGCAGTAAAATATTGAGAGTGAAATGGCTGTTGATTGGCGGCCGCGCCTCCATCCCCACAACGCCCGGTCGATTCTAATGGCCAGTGAGTGCTTGGACAAATAGAATTGTCCCTTTTAGGATAGGATACAATCTAGGAGACAATAAGTATATTGTCCCCTAATAATGTTAGGACAAGATTCCAAATAGAGATTTTTCGAATAAACACAACAAAAGATACAGCACAAGGAAGAGGCAGTGAGAACTGTAAAAAGACGCTTGTATCATAATGGTCTAAAGAAGTTTGTTTCCTATTTCTGTTTAAACAAAATTGTAGGACTTTCGTCAATCAGTCATTCTATAATCAAAATATCTAAATTTTTGTTTTGTTCCTTTACATTATTGAGGATGTCATATTTTATCAGCCCATATATGTTAAAAAAGCAGTGATGGCCTCGAGGTTTAGGCGCGCGGTCGAGAATTTCGGCGGTCGCAGGTTCAAACCCCAGGCACACACCTCTGACGTTTCGAAGTTATGTGTGTATTCACAATGAATTATTACTTGCTTTAAAGGTGAAGGAAATCATCGTGATAAAACCTGCACACCTAAAAAGTTCATAGGAATTTCTTAGGTGTGTAGTCCGCCAACCCGCACTAGGCCAGCGTGGTGGACCAAGGCCTAAATCCTCTCAGTTGTAGAGTAAGCCTGTGCCCAGCAGTAGGACGTAGTTGGGCTGATGATGATGATATATGTTTCACTGCTGGGAATGCAGGGTTAGGACTGAGGGCTTAGTGTACCACTTTTGCCTATTGCGGGTTGGTGAACAACACACCTAAGAAATTTTTATGAACTTTTAAGTGTGCAGGTTTCCTCATAATTTTTCCTTAATTTTCAGGTTGCAAACAGGCGGCTCTGTGTTAGCTGGCAAGTTGGCTCTGGAGCGAGGCTGGGCTATCAATGTGGGGGGAGGGTTTCACCACTGCAGCGGCGACAAAGGGGGAGGTTTCTGTCCATATGCTGATATCACGCTGCTCATACGTTTTCTAATCATACATAAACTCATACGGAATGCTATGATCGTTGATTTGGACGCACATCAGCTGAGCCAGTTTGGTCATCATACAACCTCATATCAAAGTATGACAAATTACTGATACTTTCGAAATATATGTCTAAACATCGTCACTTATTTCGCTTCTCTCGTGTTATCATTTTATATAATATAAAAAGAAGATTGTGCCTTTACTAGGTCTATTTTTAGAAATATATTTTATACTTTTTTGAGCTTATTAAACATGAAAATCTAATGAAAAGGTAATTTTCATAATACTATACCAGCTCATATACGTCCTACTGCTGGACACGGGTCTTACAACTGAGAGGGCTTAGGTCTTAGTACACCAATTTAGCCAAATGCGGATTAGCAGACACATACCTGAGAAATTAATTGTGGAGAACTCTTTGACCTACAGATTATGTCATGGTGATTCTCCCAGTTAAAGCATGTGATAGCTTTTAAAATAAATACACACAATTTGAACCTGCAACCGCCAACATTTAGGCCACCGTGACATATGGTAATCAATTGTAATTTATATCGGATATTTCAGGGAAATGGCTACCAACGAGACTTTTTGGATGCACCCGAGGTATATATAATGGATATGTACAACCGTCATATTTACCCCAAAGATAGGGAGGCCAAGCAAGCGATAAGGAGGAAAGTGGAACTTGGCAACAAAGTGGAGGACTTAGAGTATATGCTCAAGTTGAGAAAGTGAGTTATTTATTTATTCCCTCTTTCTTGTACATTATTGCTTCATTACCAATAAATAAATTAAGTAAATAAACTTAATACAAAGTATGAGTGACAGTCATATTACTCTAGGCAATTGCTTACAGACAGCCATTGGATGGATAATAAAAATAAAGAGCATACAAGCAATAGGTTGTTAAGATATAAGTATATTGCCTAAAAAAATATATGCATTTAATGTTCAACGATTTCAACTGATGATGACCTAGAAATTTATTTTGTATAGGTCTCAATAAAAGGTAGAACATATTATGAAGAATTTAATGGAGTGTGATTTATTTTAAACAGTTAAAAATATTAGTGTAAGATTTCTCAGTGTGACTCCATATATAAAGAAGTTGAAGGGCTAAAAGGCTCCTTTACCATTTTATAAAGCTCTCTTTTATTAATCTCTATCTCCAAATAAGTCACAAAACACAAAAATATTTTAGATCTTACAAAGATGATTCATTTTTATTTCGGTAATACATTACTAAGGGGTAGTTATAGACTGAAAATTTGTGAAGCATAATATTATACATACATATATAAAATGGAAGTGGGCCGGTCATGTTTGCCGACGGTCGGACGGCCGGTGGAGCAGACAAGTGTTGGAGTGGAGACCGCGCTTAGGCAGACGTAGTGTGGGACGTCCTGCAGCACGATGGTCCGACGACTTGAAAAAGGTGGCGGGTAGCGGATGGATGAGGGCTGCTCAAGACCGGGATGGTTGGCGCCTACTTGGGGAGGCCTTCGTTCAGCAGTGGACGGCGATAGGCTGATTATATATATTATATTATATATATATATAAAATAAAATTATTGTCAGTGACAGGTATTCCTGTATAATATGTCAGTTATCATTATGATTTACTCCTGTGCCTGTGTTAAGAATATCTAGTACTAGCTGTGCCATGCGGTTTCAACAGCTCCAAATTTCATTTACCATGTTAACTATCTGACTTGCTTTCCAGACTATAATCTGTTAATTTGCCAAATTTTATCAATATTTGTTTAGCTGTTTTGACTTTAGTTTTTATGATATAAATAGGAAAGGATAGTTGAACAACATAGTTATCTATTTCAGGAACCTCAAAGCAGCATTGAAAGAGTTCAAGCCGGATATACTGGTGTACAATGCAGGAACTGACATACTTGATTCAGACCCCTTGGGACACATGAGGATTAGTGAAATTGTAAGTATAATAATTGTTTATACATATGTATAACTGATTGATTTGTTGACTTTACTTATCCATAAATATTGTCCTGTCTAAATTTTCAACACCTACAAGATCCTCATAATAAGGGGAATGTTATTAAATTGGCTTTAAAGACTTATTCACCCATGCCTCTACCCCTTAAGGAGTAGGCAGAGGCGACTTTAAGTTCCCTATGGGTGGCGGGCCAACTGCTTTTTCCAAGTACATTCTTAGCCTGCTCAGTGGAAAAGCCCACACACAATTTTCCTAACCAGAGTATTGAATGCACGGGCTTTCAGTCGTACGGCATACGTGGCGCAGTTGGCTAGACACCAGCTTGTAAAACGCGAGAGTGTGGGTTCGATTTCTGCAGAGACAAATTTTTGTGTGATCTACAAATATTTGTCCCAGGTCTGTGTGTTGCGAGACGAAAAGTCTGTAGTAGCTTCTGATACCCACGACACAAGACTTGTATCTTGGTATGGGTTCTGATCTATACAGGGTGTATTCAGACCGTGAATTACCCTAGCTAGCTATTACCTGCCTTAGTTTCCGATCACGGTCTGAATACACCCTGTATATGTATGTGACTTTCTTATTATGAATACCAGGGCATCATCAAACGCGACGAGTTCGTGTTTGAGATTTGCAAGGAGAACCACATTCCAATAGTCATGCTGACAAGCGGTGGGTATCTGAAGAAAACAGCGCGCATCATCGCAGACTCCATTCTAAACTTGAACAAAAAAGGATTTATTTCTGGCTACAAACCTGAAGAAAAGTGGTAGATAGGAAATTAAATTAGTTTTGGACTATTTCTGTGATCTATTAAGACGTATATTTTAGTTTGTGTCATTTGGCTATTAAGTTGGTATCAAACTAGACGGTATTAATATGCATATCCTGTTACGTCGATATGAAATTAAGTTTAAGTTAATTGATGTGTGATAATTTATTTGAAATTCACTATGATTAAAATTTTCCAGTGTGCCAAAGTAAGTTCTTAGTTGAATTGTGATCTCATTTGTATTTGATCTCTTTGTAGTATAAATGCCAAGCATTGTATTTATTTTATTGTATAGATAGAATTTCGAATTCTACTATTTTTGTTATTTCCCCAATACTCTATTGGTATGGTTGTATATTATGCTTGAAAATTATTTCTATGAATAAACACTATTTTTCCTCTAAAGTATCGTTTTATTTGGATTTTTTCTACAGTCACATAGAATAAGTTGACAACCCTTTGTTTTCCAACTCCTGTATATTATTTCTGATTAATTTCGTTGCGGGATCATGACAAATCAGGTCCCCTTAGATCCGCTGAGCTTTACAGCTCAGCGTCAATACTGTGCGTGCTGTTGATCCTGGAGCAAAGGAGTTACAGTGGCGGGTGTGTGGTGGGATGGGGACAAAGTCACATGAAATATGTTTTGGCGATGGATTAAATGTCATTTAATGATATGTTAAGGTACGGGTATAATTACCTTTTTTTAAAGTTTGAATCACATGCTAAAGCTCAAAGGTGATGTAAAAAACAGTTAAATATTAGAAGTTTATTTGCTTATTGTATTCCGTTGTCCCACTGGAACTTTACAACTTTAAACACTTGTTTATCGTACTCAAGAATGGAATGCATATAGATAATGGAATGCATGCAATGCAACTGCAAAAAAAAAAGCAGTGATGGCCTCGAGGTTTAGGCGCGCGGTCGAGAATTTCGACGGTCGCAGGTTCAAACCCCAGGCACACACCTCTGACTTTTCGAAGTTATGTGTGTATTCACAATGAATTATCACTTGCTTTAACGGTGAAGGAAAACATCGTGATAAAACCTGCACACCTAAAAAGATCTTAGGAATTTCTTAGGTGTGTAGTCCGCCAACCCGCACTAGGCCAGCGTGGTGGACTAAGGCTTAAACCCTCTCAGTTGTAGAGGAGGCCCGTGCCCAGCAATGGGACGTATTTGGGCTGATGATGATGATGATGATAGCCTATTAAACTAAGTTTTTTCTACAAAATATTAATAAAACCCTGGATTGTTATACCTCGTTGGATAGCTGATGAAACGTAGATATTTTTAAGTACGTCTGCAAAGCAGGTGCCATAATAATATTTTTTGATATCCTTACGAGAAAAATAAACTTTCTAAATGTTTGTTCAAGTTTTTAAGTTTTAATCGTCTACTGCGACTTATTTATTCATTTTATGTACAATTTTGGTTATTGAGGTCATAAAGCATCTTATTTTACATGTAAAAATCAAATAATAGTAATAATAAGATTTACACATTTCAAAATATCTAAGCTGATAGCCGAAAATCGGGAGTTTTTTGATAAAACTATTAAATTCAAATATCTCGAAAACGGTTAGATTTAGGATAGGGTGTCTCATAGTCAAATCAGTCAGAAACGATGTAACTACACGCCCTTAATGGATATATGTAGGACGACGATACATGTAACCCTGTATATTAGTATAGATAATAGAGCATGTTTGTCTTCGCATCTCTTCTCCGGTAATGTATTCAGCGTTCTAGTGTATGCACTTGTGCCTGCGTCCGTACTCATTCTGTCCAACACGTCGTGATTTAAATGTATGCATTAATTTTTATGGATTTGTGCTTGTGTCTGGGCTTTGTACACGTATTTACATGTGCACGTTGTACAAATCTTTTGTTGCTCTCGCATCTACGAGCTTTGTGTAATGTGTTGTTTGATTTTGCTTTTGTTTTCTTTAAATCATGTATTTGATAGTATTGTAACGGCTTGTAAAACGCCTCAATGAGTTTTTTTTTCATTTGCTGTAGTAATTTTATCACTCTAAAATGTTTGGTTGATTTATCTTTTCTAAGGTATGTTATGTTGATACAAATGTGTCAGGATGACAGGCATCGAAAAGGAACAAATTGCTGCTCGTGATGTTATACGTGTTCAGCAAAATGGGACATAATATTTGTAGCAACATAAAGCGCTAACCACAAGGATTGTTACAATTCAAACCTTAGGTTGTTGTAATTTGTAGCGAAAAATGATTTTCAAGGCGCCGACAGATGGCGCATCACTGTGACACGTCGAAAGCTACATCGCGGTGTCAAGATTCTCCGGCGCTTATAGACCTCTCTGCGTACAGTTGTGTGAGGCATGTTCCAATAAGCAATCGACCAAAATGTCGGACCTTCCTCGTTATATTCGGGATCTCATCGTCGAGAAGCGGAAGATCCGACGCTTGTGGCAACACAATCGCTGCCCGCAGCTAAAGACGAAGCTAAATAGACTCGTGGAACAGGTGAAAGCCGAACTACGGGCCAATAACATCCAACCTAGGTCGAAATCCATCGACACTACGTAAGGCGAATGGCCCGGACAAACTGGTGCCAGGGCAGTTTGCCCGTCACGGGTCGGCCCGGCATTGCAGTGCCGCCGGGATCGGCCCACTTAATTCCTAGAAAATTCTAATCGTGCAGCGGTTAGTGATTAGCTTTGGCAACAACAGAGCTAATCATTGCACCTGGACAACAGGGTCTATAAGTGAGCGCAAACTTACTAAAATCGGACGAGATGCGCATTTGGTTGTCCAGATGTTGTAATGCTGTTCGCGTGTAGGTTTTTTTTTTTTTTTTTTTTTTTTTTTTATTGCCTTAGTAGGCAGACGAGCATGCGGTCCGCCTGATGGTAAGCGGTTACCGCCGCCCATGGACTAAAGTAATGCCAGGGGCACAACCCAGCCGCTGCCTACCGTGTGGTGAACACTCTTTTTAAGCCTCGTTTAAAGAAGGACAAGTCATAGCGCTCGGGGAATACCGAGGCAGGGAGTTCATTCCAGAGCTTGCACGTGCGTGGTAGAAAGGAACGCTGGAAACGCACCGTACTACTACGGATTGTCTCCAGGTGGTATGGATGAACTCCGCTGCGATGTCTGGTAGTGCGATGGTAAAAAGGTGACGACGGTACCATGCTGAACAGTTCCTCAGAACACTCCCCATGGAAGAGTCGATAGAACACACAGAGAGACCCGAAGTCTCTCCGCAGTCCTAACGACTCCACTTTGTCCGTGAGATTGGGATCATCGACGATTCGAAATGCACGCCTCTGCAAGGAGTCAAGTGGGTCGAGCAAGTATTTGGGGGCCCCTGCCCAGAGATGAGAGCAGTACTCCATGTGAGGCCGGACTTGCGCTTTATAAAGCGTCAGTCTATGGTCCCGCGTGAAGTACCGCTTGGCCCTGTTCAGGATGCCCAACTTTTTGCTGGCCAACTTGGCTTTGTCCTCCAAATGACTCCTAAACTGCACTTTGCTCGAAATTTCGACGCCAAGTATCCCAATACTCTCGGAAACATGGAGAGATACTCCTTGGAACTGTGGCGCCATGACAAAAGGGTCCTTCTTAGCAGTGAACGCGCAAACTTGTGTCTTCAATGGGTTGAATTGAACCAAGTTCTTTTCTCCCCATTCAAAAGCCCGCCCCAGAGAGCCTTCGACTTCAGATACAAGTTTGTACCGACTTTCCTCTACTGAACTCCGAGAGGCGTTCCGTTGGCCGATGTATCGCGCATGACACGTGCTATCATCTGCATAGCAATGCATGCTGTCAATAGACAACATGTCATTGATGTGCAGGATGAAGAGCGTCGGCGACAACACCGAGCCCTGTGGAACACCAGCATTGACGGTCTTGGTCGCGGAGCTACAGCCATCAACGACGACTTTTATGCTCCGGCCATCCAGGAAGCTGGCGATCCACTTGCAGAGCCCCTCGGGGATTCCGTAGGATGGTAGCTTCGACAGAAGAGCTCGATGCCATACCCGGTCAAACGCCTTCGCAATATCCAGGCCGACGGCAATAGCCTCGCCCTTGCCCTCCACAGCCTCCGCCCAACGGTGCGTAAGGTACACAAGAAGATCGCCAGCTGAACGACCGTTACGGAAACCGTATTGACGATCGCTAATCAACTGGCAATCCTCAAGGTACCTCAGGAGCTGAGTATTAATTACCCGCTCCAAGACTTTGGAGAGCAAGGACGTGACTGCTATCGGCCTGTAATTGGAGGGGTCCGACCGGTCTCCCTTTTTGGGAATAGGATGGACATGAGCCACCTTCCACGAGGACGGAACCCGGTTAGTCTTAAAAGAAAGTCGATAGAGACGCGTGAGGACAGGGGTCAACTCGGGGGCGCACGTCTTAAGAACCACCGCGGGGATACAGTCAGGCCCGCTCGACTTATGGATGTCGAGGAGCTGGAGCTCCCGCCTGACCGCACGCTGAGTGATGCGGATTCCAGGCAGGGAGCACTCACACCGGGGTATTATCGGTGGAGAAGCTCCCCCATCATCCAAAGTCGAGTTTGAGGCAAAGGATTCAGCCAATAGATCGGCCTTCTCCTTTGCACTATGGGCCAGACTGTTATCAGTCTTACGCAGTGGTGGGAGACTGGACTGGCAGAAATTGCCTTGCACCGCTTTGGCAAGCGACCAAAAGGCCCGGCTACCAGAGGGATAGCTCTTTAGCCGCTCGCCAATCCTGGCAATATGCTCTGCCTTGGCCTTGGCAATAGCCCTTTTACTAGACCTAGAAGCGGCGTTAAACTTCCGCTTCTCCTCCGTGGCAATAGGATCCCGACACCTACTGGCAACGTGCCACGCCAAGTATGCGGACTGTTTGAGGCGCGCAGCATCGGCACAGGCACTGTTGTACCAAGGCCGGCTACGGCGCCCCACCGGTATTGTAGTGTTGGGGATGAACAACTCCATCCCCAAAAGAACCACATCCCTGACGCAGTCCGCACAGTTGTCAGGATCATCGGAGGAGAAGCAAAACCGCTTCCATGGGAAGGACGCATAAAACTCGCGAAGTCCATCCCAATCTGCTGAGCCATACCGCCAGACCCTGCGAGACCCAGTCGCTGAAGGCGGACTGAGGTTCACCACAGGGACTGACGCGCGGATTAGGCAATGGTCAGATGACCCTAGAGGAGCATCGACCACCACCGTCCATCCATCCGGGTGTGTGGTCAGCAGAAGGTCCAGCAAGGAGGGCTCATGGCTGTCAATATCAGGGACACGGGTGGGCTGTGTCACCAATTGCGAGAAGCCATAAGCCAAGGCCATCTCGTAAACAGACCGACCCGGGAGGTCGGTGATCCGGGACCCCAACCACTCTTTATGGTGAGCGTTAAAGTCACCAAGGATCACCACCTCCGCGGATGGGTACTGCTCGAGAGCTCTGTCCGTCCCCACTTGGACGTTCTCGAATAATCGAGAAGACCCCGCATCACTGGCATGGGACCTGTAGAGGCATGCGTAGACTCGGGTACGTCCCCCATGGTCAACACAGAGCCATAGTATTGACAGGTCCCTATGCTCGAGGCCCCGAAGGCGGCGACAACATATATCACCCCTGATGAAGACGCACACCCCGGCTTTACGTAGGAATGAGTGCTCCAGTACGTAGCCGGGGTAGTTAAGGTACGAAACATCATCAGGGGTAGATATTTGCGTCTCCGTTAAAAAGAGCAGGGCAGGCCGCGCCGTTTCAAGGTGGTGATGAACAGCGTTGAGATTACTGTGTAGACCCCTGACATTACAGAAGTCCACTTTGAATGTGGATTTTTTGACCGCCGTAGAATGCCTGCTTCTTTTGTTTTTGTGCTTCATATAGGATTAGAGTGTATAAGGATAGAGAGGGCTGTGGCGTTGCCAGAACGGCACCCGTAAAAGTATGCGGATCGTAGTGCAAGGTGGCTGCGCGATCTCCGAGAGGATGAGGTGTTGAGCACGGAAGGGCCCCCGATGCCCCCCCGCGTGCAGACGGCAGGATCCACCCCAGTCTCCCACTCTGGCATGACGCCTGCACGACGGGATTTTCGCCGGTTGGCGGGACAGCTTCCCGGGGAGGGAGTTTGAAAGAGAGTCCCCGGGTTCAGGTCCCCAACTGACCGGCAGGCGGCAGACGGAACCGTTCCCATCGGGTCTCCCTGTACCCCACCCCAGCCACCCTAAATCCACGCAGCAACCAAGACGTAGATTCCGCAAGTACGGGCAACGTTTGACCCACCAGGCCCTGGGGAAAGGTAGGAACGGCTACCCAGCCCTTCCACCGGAATGCATTGCTGCTTGACGGTAGAAATAGGCTGGGCGGTGGTATCAACCCGACCGGGTTCAGCATTAAATGGGAAAAAAAACCCAATTAACACTAAACCCTACCACCAGTAAATTTAATGGGTCACCTTAACCTTGTTAGCCGTGTAAGTTTTTGTTGTACACGTTGCCCGCCCCCCACGAGGTCTGATGGTCGACTCGGGCGTAAGGTAGGATTTTGGAGGGCAAAAAAGGTTATTGAAGTGTTGTTACAATTTCTTATTAAATAACTTTTGATCTTTAATTAATTATAATCTAATCGTCAGTCTTTTTAGATTAGTTTATAGAATATTAAAGAATTTTATTTTGTATGAATTTTATATTCTAAAAACGTAATGTGGTTTGATAATAAAATAAAAACGATTTTGAAAAAAAGGTTTATTTTGCAATATGTCTTCTGCAACTGTGCAGCATAAGGTTTTAACAAAAGATAATTTAAGGTAATAAGAGGTAGAATATAGTGCGTGGTATCAAAGCGTGTGGTCACTACACTTATGTTGGGAAACAATTTTATTTTTACAAAACCGATTATTTACTTCAAAACACCCGTAAACCTTTTATTGTAAAAATAATTGTTATTTTAAGGTTGTTTAATGCAATGTTATTCACAGGACTCCTTGCATATATATTTTTCTTTTTTTATAGAGACAGTAATTGACAGAATAAAGCAATTCTGTTTTTCCAGCTCTAGTTAACCAGACAGATAAATAAAAAACGTCACAAATAGCGTAGCTTAAAAGATCTTTAAAATTTTGTATGATTTTTATAATCCAAAACCTGTATTACTTTCAAATATAACAAAAATATTCATCGTAAGTAAGTACTAGTTTTATAGATAATTTTTAATGTTTTACTAGCTTTAAATGATCTTAAATATCCAATTTTGCAGTATATGCTAAAAACTCAGTCAAAAACATCCATCGTAAGTACTAGGGCAACAGAAATTAAGTGGAGTACAACACGAATTGTTGTTTATCTAGTGGTGGTGTTGAACTGGGAGTAGTAGTCGTCTGTGGGCGTGTTGTTGTTCACCACTTCTTTGTAATACTTCTCTTTCTCCTTCTGCTGCAGAGCTATCAGCTGGTTCTCTTCCATCAGCTGTCTCGCTATCTCTCTGTAAAAAAATATATTATTGGCGATCAGGCCAAATTTATCTTAAAAAAAAATTGTATTAAACAAAACTTATGTTTTGATG
Source organism: Hemaris fuciformis (assembly GCA_907164795.1). NCBI lineage: Eukaryota > Metazoa > Arthropoda > Insecta > Lepidoptera > Sphingidae > Hemaris > Hemaris fuciformis. The sequence goes on from OU015452.1 coordinate 3,971,484, forward strand.
TAATTATTTAACTTCAAACAAAATCATTCGACAAAAACAAACGTTTACACTAATTTACAAACAATCAACAAATTTAATGGAAATTTGGGCAGAGTAAAGTAATTTAATTATGCTAATGTCAGAGCGATATTGCCGCAACGATAGCCGAGAGCAAAGTGTGTATGACGTGTGAAAACATCACTCACAGACAACCTCTGCTAGAAGAGGGTCTGTGGTAGAGACATGACCAGGGACGAAGCCCTTCTTATGTGGGGATCTAAGCGACCCGTGAAAACGGTGTCGTTCTTTGGGGTGTCCTCTCTGTAACGAGTGGACGAAAGGTGGCGGGAAGGACCGCGCTCGCCGCGTGACTGGACGCAGGGCGTGCTGCGATCGCTATTAACCTAACCCTATCATGAGGCGCGAAACCGGGTATCGAACCAGTTTCGCTGCGCGGATGTAGAGGAGGACCGTCATTTGTGTCTGTTAAACGAGAGCACTCACTACACTCCCTACCTAACGACTCCGTGTCTGACGTCCAATCTTCTCGGCCTTTTATACTTTTCGTAGCTTCGTAGTGGGGAGGGTAGTTTTATTTCCAACAATATGTTAATCCGTAATTTATTACTTAATCAACATGTGATTTGATTCTTGCTACAACACCAAATACATAGAATATATGGGAAAAGTTTCTTAGGTGTATGTAGTCCGTTAACCTACACTAAGTCAGCTTGGTGGACTCAGGCGTAACTCCCCTCATTTGTAGAGGAGGCTCGGTTATGGGCTATGGAGTATGGGCTGATATAGATGCAGACGAGCAGTCACGTCTTTCCCTCCTAAGGTCTAGACAGAGCTGCATTTATACATCTATGTTTCGCTTCCTAAGGTTTTTGGGTCCTGTGTATAGCCATCTTACGATCACATTTCCAGCCTGCGTTGCTACTAAGAATTTCCTAATGACAACACAATAACACTTTTAAATGGGAATGAAACCCAGGTCGTCTCGATTGCATTTCCTCTTACCATGCCTCTCTCATATTCATTATACCGAATCAATGAATGCAATTATGTCCGCATATTCGAAAGTGGATTTACACAGATTGGTCCGAGTGTACCTACCATGTAATTTATGTATTTGTATGTATAAATAAAATATTAAGTATGTTGCATTTATTTATGTAAAACATCTGTAGTATACACCTACTGATACCTATGTATTGATTGGACATAGAAAGAAGCATCAGTAAAGCCAAATTGTGGGATGGGCAAAGAAGGAGAAAATTATTTGAAGAGCGAAGAGATCTCTCGTGGTTAAAGTGTAAGGATTGAAAATAGGGCGTTAAGTAAGTAGGTGGGGCGGAAGACATGACAATAGAGAAAAGAGTAGTGAGTGCACATTAGTTTCGATAGTTAATGAAGATCTCGTGCGGGACTGGTTACAAGTATCCTTACCGTCTTTTCCTTTGATCCTGGATATCTTGTCGCGCCACTTCGCGCTGTATAGACTTAGCTAACGCCTGCCATTCGGCCTCCATTTTCTCTTCTGCTTCACGTTTAGCCTGGAATAATAAATACACTTTATGGTTACACTCAATTCAGCCCTCACAATATAAAACATGTTAGGGTTATAAGATATATTTGTCAAATAATGTAGGCCTAGGTTCGGGAATTGAGCCTACGGCTTTTTATTTTACAGACTAGTGTAATAATATAACCGCTCGCTTTTAATAATCCTGAATTCAAGGGGTTTTTAACTGCATCCATGTTTTGTAAGGTGTATTCTAAGTCCTATGTAATAAGGAGCATATTGCCATTTCTAGGACACATTTCCTGACTCCTGAATAAGTAAATCATCATCATCATCATCAGCATCAGCAGCAGCCTTTCTTACGTCCACTTAAGTAAATAACACTGACATACACAGACGTGTGTAACTTATTCCACGGGACCAACGATGAAGCCCACACCTAACACTAGTATAAGCTCAAGAGTTTGTTTGGTTAAACGTGCTCAGCTCAGAAACTACTGGTCCGATTTGAAAAATTATTTTCGTGTTGAATAGTCCATTTATCGTGGAAGGTTATAGGCTATATATACATATAGTATATACAAGATGTATTCAGAATAACGATATAAAGAACAACCATAGATATAAAATGTATGTGGTTGTTAGGAAAACTTTTTTTTTTTTCTTTCGGGAGTTTCTTTAACGCCAGGGGGTTTGTAATTACCTTACCTATTAGCTGCCTTAGTTTCCGACCACGGTCTGAATACAGCCTGTATATTATCAGACAATAGAATTACGACCAATAAAAGCGGAACATCAATAAGAATTATGTCAAAAACGGGGAAACGAATTTGAAGTCCACTTACGGAATTGCGGGCTACAGTTAGTTAGTTATAATTACCTTGGCAGCCGCCATTTGTTCTTTCTGCGCCGCGTAGAATTTCTTCAGCTCCTCTTGGTTCATACCTTTGTACATAAAGCCGATAGCTCTGGAATAGTATTCAAGTTATTGTTAACTTTTATTGCCATATAAATTAATATTGTAGCACAAAAAGATATAGTATCCCACGAGGATAAAGTATACTCCTACATCCACGTTTCGCCAGCAATGTTTTCAATCCTATCCTATTGCCCTTTCCCAGAAAATTCTCCATACTATATGTGTGTATTCACAAAAAATATCACGTATTTTAACGGTGAAGGAAAACATTATGATGAAACCTGCACACCTAAAAGTTCATGGGAATTTCTTAGGTGTGTAGTCCGCCAACCCGCACTAGGCCACCGTGGTGGACAAGGCTTAAACCCTCTCAGTTGTAGAGGAGGCCCGTGCCCAGCAGTGGGACGTATATGGGCTGATCGTATCGTACGTTATATGGTTTGACCGACTACACACCTAAGTAATTTCTATGAACTTTTCGACGTGCAAGGTACCTCGCGATGTTTTCCTTCACCGTTAAAGTACGTGATAATTCATTGTGAATACACACATAACTCCGAAAAGTCCGAGATTTTTGGTTTAGGTGGTAGGGTTTGAACCCGCGACCGTCGAAAACCTCGACCGCGCCCCTGAACTTCGAAGCCATCACTACTTTTACGAGCGATTACGATTATGGAATGTGAATTTGTCTAATCCCTATGATTTCAAATATATGATGTCGTATTAACTGCCTCGTGGTCTCGCGGCACAAGTAGGTATGTACTCAGTGGCGGTACTTCCATAGAAGCCCAAAAGCATTATACTCAATTGTGTAATGTCTAGTTTATAATTGCTTATTGTAGGGTCAGGCTATTCTCTTTTATAAGTCAAATTGCTTTTGTTAAATAAAGATTTACTTAAGGCTTAAATATTATTATACGGAATTTTGTAAGGCAATCTGGGCTTTTGGGCTTCTATGGAAGTACCGCCACTGTATGTACTGTGCGATCTAGAGGTCCTAGGTTTGATTCCCGGGTCGGGCAAAGTGTTATTGGGTTTCTCCATTAGGGAATTCTCATGAGCAGCACGGTGTCTGGAACTGTGCCCGAAAAACGGCAATAGGCTGGCGCCCTACTACGTGGGACTGATACATTCCTGGCGAAATGTGGGTGCAGAAAAGCACCTCTGTCTACCCCTTCGTGAAATACAGGCGTGAGGTTATGTATGTATTAACCTGTCTTTTCCGAGAGCGCTCTTCGCCACATCTGGGTTCTCAGTGAGCATGTCTGAAGTGAGATGGTTGTATATTTCGGCCGTGTTATCCGCTTCCTCTTGTTCCTTCATAATCTGATCCAGTTGCTTCTTCTCCGCCGCCTAGAAGAAAATATTTATTACACTTATCCCTATTCTGTGCAGGTTCGTAGAAGTGATTTTGGTGGCATCATAATTTGGTTCTTATGGAGTGATTCCGGGTGAGTAAAAGGTTATTTCGTTTGAAAATTCTCAATAGAAGCACGAAACCCTGGCAACAGCTATCGGTTTGTCTCCTATTAGTGAGAATTATTACGAGTTTGCGTAATGTGGATGGAGAAATAGTGAAATGTGTGCTAAGGCTGCCATTTGTACCCTTCTCTATGTATTATATAGGTATATTTTATGATTTAAAACTAACTTAGTGTACAATAAAGTGTTAAATAAATATAATAGCTGTTGACTTTCCCTTTCGAAGATATATGTTTCTGTGTATATTTATAACGTAATTAAAATCGTGATCTCGCGGCAAAAGTTTTGGCGTGCGATTTAAAGGTCGTATTATTCTTTTATTCCTTTCTATATACTTAGTGACGTGGCAATGTTACTTACCAGCGCTTCGTTATATCGCAGATTGGCCTGTCCGAGTCTATAGCGGCATTCCTGCTCCAATTTGTCCAGTTCGCTGGCACGGGCGTCGCGAGCCTTTATCGCCATCTGCAATCATTACGATAATTGACAACACTGCTGACGTCAATTTCTCCCATAAAATAATCAAATGGCTCGGTGTAAGTAACTGCTTTGTGGTTCTGCGTCATATGTGAGCGGCGTGCTATCGAAAGGTTCAAAAAAGGAAAAGTGCCAGGGTTACGTGCGGTACCTATATTAATAATCAAATAATGGCTTTTGAGAATTGAAAGCTGACATAAAATACACTGGGCAATAAATGAATCAAACTCTACACTGCTTTTCAAAAACATCTCTTATTAACCTACCTGTATAGTGCAGTATTACTATGTATATCTAGTCTTCTTGCTACAATGAATCACAAAACACCTACCATGTAAGCGGCCTCTGCTTTCTTCCGTTCTTCTTCAGCAGCCTTGCGTTCTTGCACTTGTTGTTCCAGCCACGCGTTCTTCTGCGCTGCCATCAATTTCCTTCGTTCTTCGTAATTCAAGTCTTCACCTTCAAACCTATAAAAATCATTTTTTATAACGTATATATACTCAGCCTATCGACGTCTACTGCTGAACGAAGGCTTCCCCAAGTAGGCGCCAACCATCCCGGTGTTGAGCAGCCCTCATCCATCCGCTACCCGCCACCTTTCTCTAGTCGTCGGACCATCGTGCTGCGTATCGCACACTACGTCTGCATAAGCGCGGTCTCCACTCCAACACTTGTCAGCTCCACCGGCCGTCGGAACGTCGGCAAACATGGCCGGCCCACTTCCACTTAGGGTGCTAATCTTTTATGCAATTAGTATAACGTATGTAATTTACATAATACAATTAAACACAGTGTAACAAAACCCATAAATAATTGTATTTATTTAAATATATGCAGTGAAACTATTTTAAATATTGTCCAGACAAAATAGATGGTATACTTTTGCGCGCTAGACATTCCGACAGGATCTCCGTCGCTCGCTCTGGGTGGTAACTGTCTCTTCAGCACCTCAGGATCGTTCAGGTCATATTCGCGTCGATCTTCCAGTCTTTGGTAGTTTTGTCGGAACTTATCAATTTCTACGCCGATGCGACGTCGCTCCTGGAAATCATAAAATTGAGAATCCATACTATATGTAATGGTATATTATATTATCCATACTACTATTATTAATGAGGAAGTAACTCTTTTTTGAATGTTTTTTGGTCTGGAGATAGATAGCTTAATAGGGAACATCTCTCTCACATGCCGGTTTGCACTATTCCTTAATATGAAGAAATAAGTCTCCGCAGACGGAAAGAAAAAATTAAATGGTACAGCAGTCTTTACTTAAGCATAAAATCTGTTTGTAATAATAATTGACTTGACATTCCGTCTCGCGCTGATTGAATTCTTCCAGCTACTCATATTATAATTAGCACAACTATGTGCTGTGCGATTTAGTGGTCCCGGTTTCGATTCCCAGGTCGGGCAGTGTTATTGGGAAAAAACCATTAGAAAATTCTCATTAGCAGCAGTCTGGAAATGTGTCCGAAAAACGGCAATAGGCTCGCCCCCTATTACGTGGGACCAAAACAAATTAGGCGAAATGTGGGTGCAGAAATGCACCTCTGCCTACCTCTTCGGGGAATGCGGGGGTGAGGTTATGTATGTATTTATGCTATTTTGCCTCCATGTCCAAGTTTGGACATGTTATGAGGAGGGATGAATCATACGTAGGAAAAAAGGTGATGGATATGAAAGTTGATGGATGGGCGAGCAGAGGAAGGCCAAAGAAAAGATGGATGGAGTGCGTGACTGAAGATATGAAAGAAAAAGGGGTGAATGAAGACATGACGGCTGATAGGGATGTTTGGAAGGATAAAACATACTGCGCCGACCCCAAATGAAATTGGGAGCAGGGCAAGGCAATGATGATGTCCAAGTTTGGACAGTACCTAAGTATACTCACCATCAGGCACGGTGTTGTCTCTTTTCGTCTTCATTATCGTTGTCAGTATAAAAATAAAACGTAGCGTAAGTAAATCGATTGCTGGTTTTACTATCTTCGTATTTGCCCGGATATGACCCACTGTTCAAAAGTAACAACCTGTCATAAAAACCTACGCAAGCTTGAAGTATTTCAGGGTTTGCCTGTTAGTAGTTTTATTTATTAAAACTACCTCGTTGCCTGAGCTATCGATGCGCAGGCAAATTTTTGTTCGGTTGTTTTAAGAAATTCTTGGTAGCATCACGTAGTCTAAAAAAGTGCTCAGAAAACGGTTATTTGCTTGACCCCTATTACGTGAGACTTAAAATCAATATTGGCGAAACGTGGGTCTATGCATAAGTGATTATATCGCTCATCTGGTGCGACAGTGATACAACTACAAATTTGTAAATTTTACACTACGCCAATTTTAAGATTTTATTTGACATATCTGAAGATTCTTAACTTTTCGAAACGACTTTTAGTTCTTTAGCGGGCGTTTTGTGAACTAATAAATGCGACGTTAATATGAGCTTAGTTTGCTTGACATAATTAAATCAGCTTTGCGATTTTTCGCAAATGTGTCACTGTTGGATGAGCGATATGTACGATAGTGTTTATTGATAATACCTCCAACTCCCTGGCTTCCAGCACGACGGCCAGGTTGCTGTCTTTTATCATCTGACGGGCAAACGCCAGGTCTTTTCTCTGCTGCTCATCACGCTCTGCTTGCTTTTCAGCGATTTGGCGCTCCAGGAAAGGGACATCGACCTGTTGGAGTTATCAAAGTAATGTATCTAGAAAGGATCATTTTTCAATAAAGTAATAAGTGCAACCAACAGTCTCACATTGCCCCGCTTTCTAAATGACTGTGTGATATCGCGAGGTCCCGGGTCGGGCAAAGTGTATTCCATTAGGAACCTCTTAGCAGTACCGAGATCCGCAACATGCATTAAAAAGCCACGCCCACTATTACGTGACATACCCTGGTAAGACTTGTGTGTAGTAAAACGCATCATGGCGTGATTGTAGACAAAATAACTCTTAAATCTATAGTAATACAAGTCTTGTGCCAGTCTAGGTACCTTTCAAAAACTAAGAGTATTTTTTTTCATAAAATTCTTAATTTTACACGTTAAAATATGAAAAATATAACACAAACATGTATTTTAACAATATACTAACACGACAGCTTAGAGAGAAAATGAAACTAAAGGTAAACTTTAAATTTGGATTTTCGAATCACAGGTAATAGTGGACTTCTTATATGGGCTATTATTAGTTAGACCTCATCTTTTCAAATGTATACCTGATATAGTATATTTCGGACAAAAATGTATCCAAAAGACTGCAGCAACGGGCAATAAAAGTAAAAATTCAACGACATACAAAGAAAAGAAAAATAGAGTAGTAGCTATGGTTACATGAGAAAGGATAGTATCATGCATACCCCAATCTTCCTGTTTCTCGCATTGAAGATCCTGGACCTTCTTTCGAGCTCGCATTGTCTCCTCCTCTCTCTATTCTGAGCTTCCTTTCGGTCGCGCTCGTTCGCGATCTGCAGTTTCATCATTTTTATAATAAATCCAAAAAGACATCAAAAACTTTTCCACACAATTGAACAAATAATCAAACCCCGTTGTCATGGTAATGAGCAGTGCATGCTAACTGGCCAGTATCGAACTGTAATCACCTCTATTAAATAATAAACAAAATCATTATTTATTGAATAAAAAGTTATTTTTTTTAACCTGCTAAATTATTTCGTTATCCTATAATTAACATAAAGATTGGGTGTCTAACATTTACTTAACATAATACTTACTAATTACGAAGCCCGGCTCCACCCGGGGTCAAATTTGAATACAAAAATGCAAACCTTTCCTCTTTATAATATTTTTATAAACTTAAAACGCCTGTCATCATTTTCTGAGCAATGTTTCTAAATGAGTTTTATAGTGTATTGAGCTCTGCTCCGCCTGAGAGCAATTTTATAAAAAATAAGTACCCTATGTTCTTTTTCCCAAAGTCCTGCCTATCTCCACACCATTCCAATCCAATCATTCAAATCAGTTCAGCGGTTTAGGCAACAACGCGTAACAGATACAGAGAGTTACATTCGCATTTATAATATTTGTTTTGTATGGATTATAGTTATGTCCATCCAAGGCCTATACACGATAGGCCTCTTTCAACGTTTCGCAATGATTTCTTCAGCCAATATTTTCCTAAAACATGTATCATCATTATAAGCCAAAGCCGTCCAACATATGACCAGCAGGTCATAGGCCTCCCCCAAAAGTTTCCAGTGCGATTCGTCAGAAGCGGCCTGCATCCAACGGTTTTCCGGGGTCTTTATGATATCGTTAGTCCGCCTTGCTAGACGTACAACGCTACGCTTGCGGGTATGTGGCCTCCACTCAAGGACTTCTTTGCCCCTCCGGCTAAACTTGTAGAAATAATAAATATTCTCAGTAACATATATAATCAAATCAAATAAAAAATACTTCACGTAGGTCACAAACTTTCAATTATTAATGTCAAATATCAAACTGTCTTAAGCTCTCTAGCATAAAGTAAGAGAGTAACTGACAAGAATAAATCAAGGCTAGATCTAATTTACTAATATACAATTAGTATTGTGTCGTGCCAACCCGCACTAGGCCAGCATTGTGGACTGAGGCCTAAATCTTCTCAGTGGTAGAGGAGGCCTGTGCCCCAGTAGGACGTATATGGGCTAATGATGAAACCCAATTAGAGATCTGCACTTATAGTAACAAGGCATATAAACACAATGAATGCTAAAATTCTATAATTTAGTATAAAAATAAAGCTTATGAGTATCTATTAAAATATTAGTTTGTTAAATCACTTGACTTCCGTGTCTTCATCATCAGCTCATATACTTCCCACTGCTGGGTCTTCCTCTACAACTGAGAGGGTTTAGGCCTTAGTCCACTACACACCTAAGAAATTGCTAAGAACTTTTTAGGTGTGCAGGTTTCCTCACGATATACGACTATTCCTTCACCGTTAAAGTACGTGATAATTCATTGTGAATACTAAACTTCGAAAAGTACTTCCGTGTATTGATTTGTAAATGTTTTGTCACATGCGCATTAGCAAACGTACACGGATACCTCAATTAAAGAAATTAAAAATATTGTTCAATAGAAGCTTTTGTGTTAGTAGTAGAAATATTATTAGGTTGGCAGCCCCGCAAATGCGGATGGTGTGCAGACGTGTGCGTTATTATGCCGGAGCAGTATGAAATGGTGTATATACGTAATAAGTATAGTACGCACAACACAAGGTTATCTCATTCGGTGGATCGGCGCTCGGTCGGTACGCACGCCTGTTCGCCGCTACTCCGCGTATATATGAACGATAAATATTTCTTTTACGTGAATCTGCTCAGTGAATACTTAAGTGTCAGTGACATTTGTGTATTTATGTTATAAAAAAATAAAACCGCGCGTTTTTTATGTAATGTGAAATAATGACAAGTGTTTTGAAAAAATCGAGAGGAACAAAAGGAAAATCGGAATCCATGCAAGAAGATTTGCCCACGACATGGGGGATTATTTCCCGCGAGGACAAGACGGAGCATGCTGAAAAGTTGATAAAATACATCGACGACAATGTTATTGGCAAAGGCAACTCCTTCTGCGGTCCATTTGGGCGCAGAAAAGGTAAGAACTCTAGTTACTTCTTTTATTAATTTAAGCATATTATTTTTTGCGCAAAAAAAATTAAATATTCTAATTCTCTAGCTGTTTGAACTAATAATTGAATTAACGAAAGATAAGATATTTTTTTTGTATAATTATCTATAACGTAAACAATTTTAATCAGCAAATAATAAAAAGTATGTGTGTTATTGAGTTTTATATTTATTACACAACAGGTTTACAATATCGTTGGCTTTAGCTATGTTTTTCGCATTCGACAAATGTTTCTGTTAAACCGCTGCTGGCATGTTGATCAAGGTTAATTTGTTTTAATTTTTAATGTTGAATTTTTATGTTTTCTAAGCTTCAAGGTTGATTTTATTAGGAGTGTTTTGCACCATATGTAGGACACAACGCTACATGTAATAAATATTATAGCCTTTATTTTAGATTGTAATTTTTTTAAAGCTTGAAACCTTTTTGGTAGATAGGATAAGTTGTTACTGTCCATTCCTAGCTCGATTTCAAGAAAAAATGCATCATAGGTGCCAGATCTTAGACTTGTAGGAAAGTTTATTTTATAGATTAAAGCAATGACGTCAGCACAACTTGTGGGTCGTTTTGTTAGTCATCAATCTATCATTTTGAAATCATCAGCGTTACTTTTTGGCCTTGATTCTTGATTCGCGGTCGAAAACAGAACTTCACTGATTTTTATCACTCTGTATTCTACGAGTATGCTGGGTACTGAGTATGGTAGGTCTATGGTGTTTAAAATACGTTCAAATATAAATTAAAATGATAAAACTGTTGAATCACGTATTCCATACGAATACACGATCTACCAAGTAAATGTAATTCAGTACCTACTAACAACGATAAATCCTTAACTAATACTCAAGTCTAGACTAGTCATTGCAGCTTAAGGCCATACAAAGTTTACACAAAAAAATGAATTGCTACAAACAACTGTCAAACACGTGGTCATCAACCTGTGTTCAGCCATTAGCCAATAATATTTGTGTCAGAGGGCGTTAGGCGCCAAAATACTGTGTTGTTTTGGCACAGACGATCATAACTTTGGCAAACGGATACACTCCACTAATAAAAGTCGTGTCAATATGTTGATTTAAATCGTAAACCTTCTGCTTTATTGTAGTCAGTTGGATTATAATTTATGTTGTATAGGTTAGGTTATGGTCGCCTAGTACAGTTGAGTTAGGTTAGTTCCAACATTTAAGGTTAAATTGTGCACATTTTGTAATGATAATATCATCATCATCATTATTAGCCCATATACGTTCCATTGCTGGGCACGGGCCTCCTCTACAACTGAGACGGTTTTAGGCCTTAGTCCACCACGCTGGCCTAGTGCGGGTTGGCGGACTAAATAATGATGATATGAGAAGTAAAATTAAACGCTCGTAATTTTCCGAATAAATAAATTGTCCGGAAAATTCCTTTATTTGTTTTTGCCTTTTATTTTTAAAGGATGGGTTAGGCTGATAGTCCTTTCAGAAATATTTTTATCTATCCATGCTTGCGTAACAGATAAGACTGCCATTTATGACTAAAATTTTAAGTACTTCTGGTGTATCAAATAATATCCTTAATTGCTCAGATTAAGAGAATCCGTTTTACTTATTATATTGTCACTCATTTCTCACTTCGAGCACTAATAATTTTCGGACAATCAGGAACTGTCGAACGCAACCCAGTTACTGAAATTAAACTTTGAATTCAGAAGTCTTCAAACTCTGTCAATCCGTTCAATTTTGTTGCTTGTATAAAGTTTATGGTAAACTAGAACGCGTAGGAATGGAGTATTTACTTCGAACTAAAACACTTTTGTGACAGAGTAAATATCTTCAAGCATTGTACCAAGACACATAGTAAAATGCTATCCAATGTTATTATAAAAAGACTTCGACAATCGTTTGGCTACTTCTGAATGTAATACATACAACTAGAAGTTTGTTTTTTCTTATGAAATGATCATCATAAATAGTTATTAGTTACATATTGTTGATTGTAAACGAATATACTTACAAACATATATCACGTCATTATTTACCGAAGGGTTAAGCATTTCTACAATTGTATTTTCTTCTCAAGTTACAGAGGGCGAAGATATTGCTGTTTTTCAGGCACAATTTCAGACTCCGGAAATTCGGGAATCGTATCCAGGACCTCTAAATCGCATAGCACATATTCGTACCGCGAGACCACGAGGCAGTCGATAAATAGTAAATTCTGTTTTATTTCTCTTTTTGCATTGTGTATACAACTTATTGTTAGACACGAGTCCGTTCCTTCAATTAAGACATCATTGTTTTGTTAGATAGTAAAATCTAAGTTGGTACAGTATTTTTTCCGTAATTTTTTTCTTATTAAGTATTTGAACTTAGCTGTGCTACTGTAGTGTCGTTTGTTTATAAGTTGCTTGCATAATTGATAACGCGTTCAAGGCCTTTGTTCTACCACACACTACGCCTCGGGCAATTCATTGATAATTTAAAAAAACAACAGCATTGTTAATAGCAAAATATATATATTATTAGGTAACCCGGTGTTTTTCCATATAAGCTATTGCTAGACGCCTGTAGAAATAAGAATTAATTAAAAAAAAGTAATTTTTCTATTATACAATACCAGAAAAGATAAAAATAACATTTATAATTTATTAGTATTTACAAAATGAGAAATAAAAATAAATATACAGACATTACATTTACTTCCGTCCGAGAGCATCTTGGTTACTTTTTCCGTCGGCTAAGATGACGGGTTGAATTTTTTCGTTATATTTTCTGGACATCAACATCTCGTCGAGGCCTTTGCCCCGCGAACCGGTTTTAAAGGACTCTCGGGAGAGACGGGAGCAAAAAACTTTTACCTCAACTTTTTGGGAGTTTTATTACGTGGACATGCCTTTCTGCGTGCGTTTTGATATTTTTTCTTTCTTAGCATGTTTTTTCCTTGTTCAGAGTAGTATATAAAGTTCATTGATTAGGTCGCTCAATAATTTTAAATTCAGTATTAAATTGTCTTACATCTGACGTAGATTTAATTTAATTTATTAAATTTAACTGAAGGAAAGAAAACGGTTCGTACTGGTACAAAACTAGTTTACAATTACAGGAAAATAAAAAAAATACAATAATATTAATAAAAGATATGCCATTAATGGTACCTCCTGTACTTCCATATATTGGGGAAATTTGTGTTTGGTACTTATTGGAGTTCATAGTCTTCTTCAATAATTTTCGAGTGATATGAAGTAATTTATGATTATATGTGATTATTAAAAGTAAAAACCAAAACAGCGAGTGAAAATAAATAAACGTGATGTGGTTAAAACGTTATAATCACACTAAATTAAAGCTGACGACAAAATCCCCAAATTATTATTCATTTAATGCAATTGCGAGCTCAAAACGTTTTCATAATGCAAAGCCAGCGGATTACTCAGCCATTTAATTTGTATGCAGCGGAATTGTTTAAGTGTTTGTTGTGTGGTAATCTCGGGTAGATATTCATTTACATTTATTAAAAGAAGCCGGTTGTAATATGAGAGGATTAGATCCATTGTCAAATAAATGTGTGAATGATCCATAATTATTTATCTCATTTCTAAAGACCACGACAACATTTCCACTAATCAAGACTATGTGCATGACTTGGCTAACGCTTCGTAAATTATTTTTTTCTTAAAGTAATAATGTCGACACACAATACATACACAAAAAGAGCATAAAAGGTGACATAACAAAAAACGTTTTTATACTACACAATAACTTGCATAACTTCGAAATTTAAAAACTAGAAAAATCAACAGACAAAAAAGGCTTTATTTCTTTAATAACAATTATAATACCATGCCATTAAAGGGTCATCAAACTATCCAAAAACAGCGATTAAACGGCCCTGACAGTGAATTAACCGGCCCTTTTCCTATTACAAACACTACAGGATATTCTCAAGTTTCATATAACTACGCTATTAATTTTAATGGGTAGTAACCAGGGAAACGCGATCGTTACAAATAAAGGGCAGTTAGTACAGAGGCACGTGCGCTAGCATGTGTTAGTCATTCATGCGCCATTTTGTAGACAAATGCATTTTTTATGAGTTGTCACAAAGGCGTGTTAGCGGTGAATAATTCTGATATGTAGATAAAAAAAAATATCATTTTAATTATTTAAGCGAAGGCTGCTGTCATTAGTATTTCCAGTAACTTTTTTTATTATAACCTAATATTTGTAGTAGGTACAGTGTAGTGCTAGAATAGAAACCGTTGTGATCCAACCCAATTACTATTTATCATACATTCATATATGGAGAGCCGAAGATTGATTGAGCCGAGCCCAGTGCTATAGGAGAGGCCTATGTGCAGCAGTATACGTGACAAAGGCTGTTGATGATGATGATTTTAATGATGATGATAATATGCGCACTCACGCCTGTAATCCCCGAAACGGTAGGAAGATGTGCATTATTGCATCCTCATTTCGCTAATTATGGTTTGGTTTCACGTAAAAGGAGCCAAGTATATAATCGTTATTCAGGCACAATTCCAGACTCCATGCTGCTACTGACAATTGCCTAATGAAAAACCTAACATCAAAAGCTATTATGTCCCTTCCATATTTTGATACTAATGTCAAAAAGGTTATTTAAACGTTTGAATTGATAGTACACCTAGCAGTAGCGTAGATAAGGCCAACATAGCGTATTGATATGGCATTGTTAATGTTATTTTCAATGTTGTCACACCTGACCGAGTTGGTAACAAGGAAAATGTAATGGATTTCATGCATGTTATTGTAGTAACATTCTACGCAGTAAAAGAACAAAGAACCATTAAAAGTAAATAGGATCGTTGTGGCAACTCGACAAGTTATACAATCTCTTTTGCGTAGTTTTAATAAGAAGACTGGGATACGAAAGAATGTCATGTGAACCAAGACAATTTTTTGCATGATCCGCAATTGTTAGTTAGACACCCAACAGTCACATACAAAGTTCTGACCCCACACTAGGATACAAGTCCTGTGTCGTGGGTATCAGAGACTACGAGAGACTTTTCGGTCTCACAAACACCCAGACCCGAAACAAATATTTGTGCATCACACAAACATTTGTCTCGGTCCGGGGATGGAACCCGCTGCCTCTCGTTTCGCAAGCTGGTGTCTAGCCAGCTGCGCCACGGGACTGTATTATACGTATGTTTGTGGGGTCGAAGAGTTCTTCGCTTTTAACATGAGATTGTATTTAAGCCAAGTATGTGATTTATTTATTTATAACACTTTATTGTACATTTACGATACAGATAGTTTATCATAAATATGTACATATATTCAATAGGAGAAGAACACAATTAGCGGTCTTGTCGCATATGGCTTGCTTTTCTAGACAACGATAGAGAAATAAATTCTGAAGGGATTTGTAGGGAGGGCAGCGTATACAAAATGTATGAATCCTAATTATACACAAGTAGTGATCTCTGACTAGTCTTTGGAATTGTAAAAGTTGAATTAAGTTATGATAGTGAGCAGAAAAGGGGTCACTCTGAATTTTTCCCATAATAAGTTTAGCCTCACATTTCTAGCAATCAAAATTGTACAATAAGAAATAAGCTATTAAAAACGAAACTTAGCAACTTAAAAAAGTTGGGAGATCCATGTGATACCAAGTCGATGAATTTAATCAGTCCCCATTTATTTTCCAGTGACCATATCAATATTAAAAATCTTTTATTTTTTAAACAAAATAGTTTGACTTGGCAATCGCATGAAAACACAATGTATATCTGACTTTTAGTGAATGTAAGTGAAAAAAATTAAAATGTGCTTGCCTTATGTACAATGACGTCATTACCAAGCCAGTATTGAAAAACCGTAGATGATTAAATTCTTCTAGAGGACAAAGGTTACGACAATCGGCCGCAATTTACAATGGGATCGATGAGTGGACGGGTAGCGGAAAAAGCAATTAACTTGGAGATTAGTGGCTGTCTACTGTCTTTACGTGACGTTATGCCGCCTCCGCTAGTATTATTGTGTACTAGCTGACCCGGCAAACTTCGTTCCGCCTAACAGCCGATTCTTTAAATATATTTTTTAGCCTAACTTACTCCTTATTACATCAGCTATCTGCCAGTGAAAGTCCCGTTAAAATTGGTCCACCCGTTTCAGAGATTAGTCGGAATAAACAGACATACAGACAAAAATTGTAAAAAACGTTATTTTGGTATATATGTACCGTGTATACATCCATATGCATTTATTAAAAAGCGGTTATTTCAATATTACAAACAGACATTCCAATTTTATTTATTTGTATGTATTGGTTACGTTACATGGGGATGTTGAGCAAAACCTGACATGTATACAATATCTTGATGTTGAATTGAGAAGACGCAGTTTTTATGGCAAAATCCCAATCACAAAATCTCATTCTTTATAATGTTAACTACGTAAGGCTATCTTAGCAAGTGTTTGTTGGTGTGTTTATTATTAATAATATGAAGAGTATATTTTTTATCTGTTGGTTCCTATCCTGCGGTCTGAAACAAAAAATAAGTTTGAGTGATAAAAAGCTAACTATAATACGTCAAATTATAGAAATATTAATAGTTTATAATAATGCAGATAATTGTACAATGTGTTAGATTCTTACAAAACCTTTAAGTCGTTTTTAAATGATTGCCTTATGTACATTTAAACCACTACTTACGACACGCTTGTATGCCCAAGGAAGGAGGTAGAATTCAATTTTTATTAAAGTCCCACAGTAGGGCTGGAGCCTATTACCGTTTTTCGGATATATTTATGCTACTGAGCTCCGCAATATTTTTTAACCGAAGATCCATTATCACATTACCCGTGTCGGGAACCGTACTGAAGTCCCCACAGCACCTTATTCCGTCAGACTAACGAGGCAGTCCGTGCTTTACACAAAAATGTATGTATATAATTATGTACACGCGAAGTTATACTACACGACTGAAGTAAAACTTATAAATACGCCCAACAGTCACATAAATACGAGTAGTTCTCAGTATAGGTACACAACATATTACATTTCTGAACGCACTCATAAATATTTGACAACCAAAAAATATGTCAATCCTTATTATTACTGTCATTATTCTACATTATTAACATCTAAAACATATACTCTTTTTTTGAATAACTTCATTCATAAAAATTTACTCATCATTTTTCCCCTAACGCGCCAAAAGAAGTATAACTTCAAAAACATTCAGATTTGTTCGCTTCACGGTAGTATTTTTTTTTTGTCCGCCAACCCGCACTAGGCCAGCGTGGTGCACTATGGACGTGGTGATGATGATGATGTATTTTTAGTCTTGCCATTTTAGTTGAATGACGACAATTCAAGATATGTGTGTAGATAATTCAAAAATAGACGTGTGTGATACATATCATATGAACATGAAGGTGTTAAAAGAAGGTTTGTTGCGCAAAATTCTGACGTAAATACTGATTTTGTACTTAAATATACAACAGTATTTATAAATATTAATTGTGTGGGGTCGGAAAGACCAACAACGAATTATCATCATCATCATCATCAGCCCAAAGACGTCCAGTGCTGAACATAGGCCTCTCCCAATGACTTCCACAGGGACCAGTTGGAAGCAGCCTGCATCTAGCGACGTCCCAAAGAATATAATATGGTAAATATGGCTACCGTAAGTGTAATCTATCTACAATTAACACCTTGGAAAATCTCTTATCTAATATTCATAAGACAGCAATTAACTAGGTCACGATTATGTGAAGGTATTACGTATTTGCTGTCATAGTGTTTAGCGAAGAGGGAAAATAAGTGTGTAATACTATATTTAAATAAACGCTTCGCTTTGTTTTATTTGACAGCTCCCGTGGCGCAGTTGGCTGACACCAGCTTGTATAATGAGAGGCCGCAGCTTAGGTCCCTGAAGCGATAAATGTTTTTGTGATCAATAAATATTTTGTGAGACCGTAAAGTCTCTCTTAGTTAATGATACCCAATTCCCAAGAGTTGTATATGTATTATAAATATGAATTGAAAATCTAATATTACGGAGCTCTCCATAAAAAAAGAAGGATTCCACTTAAAAACGTCCCGATAATCTTAAAGCTAATTAAAAATATTTTCCGCTGAGTCTGTTATCGAAAGAGGAACGGGGAGGCTCGTGAACACACTAGCTCTATTAATCGTTAAATGAATAGCACAGCTTCAGAACTTGATATCAGTGGTAGAAGCCCCGTTCCACGTTGATTATGTATGTAATGTCTAGTTTATAATTGTTTATTATGGTGTCAGAATATTCTCATTTATATGTCAAATTACTTTTGTTATTATAAGATTTAAAGCTTAAAGATTATTATTCGGAATTTTGTAAGGCAAGCTGGGCTATTGGGCTTCTATGGAAGTACCGCCACTGCTTGATACGTGTGGTGATGCATCGCTAGGAGCTTTCACGATACATTTCTATCGCTGTCTCACCCACAACCGACTACCGCAACTCCTGTAAGCTAGAATCGATACGCACAGGGTTGTATTGAAGGCTGAAACTCTGTGATTCTTTGAAAAGAACGATTGGCTGTAAAATATAGGAACAAATACTTACTCCTTTTATTAACGTGGCCTACACTTCTCATGCACTCTGGAGGTTTTGACAGATACATACGTATCAGTGGCGGTACTTCCATAGAAGTCCAAAAGCGTAACACGTTCACTCATCACTGTGTTAAATGTCTATTTTATAATTGTTTATTGTGGGGTCAGGATATTCTCATTTATATGTCAAATTGCTTTTGTTAAATAAAGATTTAAAGCTTAAAGATTATTCTTCGGAATTTCGAAGATAAAATTGTGCTTTTGGGCTTCTATAGAAGTACCGCCTTCTGATATGTATACTACATAGATCCGAGCAAAAACTTGTAGGTCAAACAATGCTCGGGGACCGAATGCGCAACTTTCTAGCCTTGAAACTTCCAACTCCTAAGCCTTGTGACTATTACGTCGTATAACACCGTTGACTATGTATATGGACTGGAATCTGCTTGAGTATGTTTCATTGAGACATGTAACTGTTTCACTAACAAGGTGTGAAATATCAATTAGTTCAGTAATAGGCACAAAGCTTCATTAGTACCCCGATTAACACAAAACATAACAAAAATATTTTCACAAAAAAGTACATAATAGTTAAACGTATTTGTTTTTTAGAAAAAATAATTACGAAAGCATTTTCCTTCATATTTTTTTCGCAGCCTTTGAAGCTATTTGATATTTCGAACATATCGTGTTTATCTCGAGTGTTGAGTGATAATATTAATCGCTAATCGATACTCTATTTGCATCGTATTAAACGTACCGTATAAAAAGTTAATCGATGCCGCACTAGACAGCATGGCGAGCTATTACGTAAGCCACTTCCACTTGCAGAGAAACAGGCAGTACTTTTATAGTCTGCACTGGACTAATACTCGCGGCAAGTGTATGCTGTGCGACTTAGAGCACCCGGTTTCGATCCCCGAGTCTTGCAAAATCTTATTTGGTTCTACAGTTAGGAAATTCTCAATAGCAGCAGAGGGAGAGGTAGGTCTTAAAACACAATTGCCGAAACGAGATGTAGTTATACAGGTGTGAGTACGTGTGCACTAGTATTTGGTTGGTATGTACTGGTTTTGGTTCAAAAATTCAGCTTACTGCGCAATATACTGTGCAAAGTATGTTTCTAACGAGGATTCTGCAAAAATCGTGGTATTTTTATAACAAACAGTGTATATTAGTGACTTGGTTGGAAGGTCAGTTGACAATGTATCGAACAACACACGAGAATTAGCATTAAAATGGAGAACAATGAGACCGCCTCGTGGTGTCACGGCACAAGTGTGCGCTATGCATTTAAAAGGTATCGGGGTTCGATTTCCTGGTCAGGCAAGTGTTATTACGTTGCCTTTTGGAAATTCTCGGTCAGTTAATGTGCCCGAAACATGGCAAAAGACCACCCTGTGACGTGGGACTTCACATATATTTTCCCAAACGTGGGTGCAGAAACGCATCTATTTATGTATGTATGTACGAAGGATTATTGTCAACGATCGTTTTTCTAGCAAAGTTATTATTCTAAAAACTCGAGAAACGACCGCCATTCAGAAGATTTCTGTGTGATCGATTTTAATGTAATGGAAATGTTTGGTCTTAAAATATTCTTTGCAGCTGCAA
Organism: Hemaris fuciformis; assembly: GCA_907164795.1. Classification (NCBI taxonomy): domain Eukaryota; kingdom Metazoa; phylum Arthropoda; class Insecta; order Lepidoptera; family Sphingidae; genus Hemaris; species Hemaris fuciformis. The sequence continues at coordinate 3,991,691 of OU015452.1, forward strand.
ACTAAATATGAAGCGAGTATTACTTTTAATAGCCACCATTAGCTAGACGGTAAATTAAACCTTCAAATGTTAGTAGGTGAACAAGTTTTTCGGCGTTTCGATTTTATTTATTTATTTATTTATGCTTTTTATACATAATAGCGTATAAAGGCGGACTTAATGCCTAAGGCATTATCTACCAGTCAACCTTAAGGTCGTGCAGAGATACATGGTAGGTGCATAAATATTGTTGATACAGAATATATACTCTTATAAATATATAAACAATAAACATAAATAGTATATTTGTAAAACCTACTTATATAAATATATATTATACATAAATATATATACATACATATACAAACTAAGATGATTCTGACAGTCGATTCAAAAATAGTTGCCGAACCCTTACTTTAAAGGAAAAGCGGTTTGTCAACATCCTGATTTCTAGGGGGAGTGCGTTCCATAGAAGGATACACTGAATGAAGAAAGAAGTATGTAGAAAGTCTGAGCTGTGAGAAGGACATGAAAGGAGAAGATTGTTAGACGAGCGAAGATTCCTGTCGTGGTTACTATTTAGATATTGAAAGTGAGAAGTCAGATAAGAGGGCGGAGTAGAAGACTTAATAATTGAGAAAAGAGTAGTGAGTGCGCGAAGAGATCGGCGCTGTCGGATAGGTAACCATTTTAGTTGAGATCGGAAAAAGAAAACGTGATCGATTTATTTCTTATAAGTAACTGAACTTCTTTTGAATTTAAATAATTTAACGAAGTTTAACAGTCCCGTGAGGTAAATAACGACATCAGTTTACGAAGCCAGAGGCCGCGCGATTCACGAATATTTGTTTCGGGTCTAGTTGTTTGTAAAACCGAATACTGTTCTAGAACAGTGAACGTTTAGTTAAATTAATCAATAAATATTGATAAATTATATTTATCCCGTAAGCAATTTACGATTTTAAAACAGTTGCGTGTTTTACTAGCCGTTACATTTTTGTAAATAATAATATTGGAAAATAACTTTATTATTTATTGCTGAGGGAGTTTGTTGCGCCGTTTCTTCTCAACAGCAATAACACGTTCCGAATCGGTATTAGTTTACTCACGATTTAAAACTGCTTGTTTAAAAAAATCAATCAATTGAAAATTAATCAGCGCTGCAATACCGTGCAAGCGGAATTCCAGCATGCAGCGCAATGAAGGGATCATTGTTGGTTGCGTAAATTAAAGCACTTAATTGTTTAATGTATATTTTCGTGGATTTTTTCTTTCTTTCTTTCTCTCTTTCTTGGGCCTTTTTGAATAAAACCAACTTTTATTTTGTTTTTATTCAAAAAATATTTCCTGGAATCGTCGTAGCTATGCAACATGTGAGCATGTGGAATAAATATTGAAATGTGTTTCTTAGGTCTGTTACATAGATATGCGTGATACACGTGTTTTCTGAACATTGTATCGGCTTGTTTGACGTCATATCGACAGGCCGAAGATCATAAGTATATTCAAAAACACATTACGGACTGCCTCGTGGTCTCACGGCACAAGTATGTGACGTGCGATCTAGAGGTCCCGGGTTTTATTTCGGGTTCAGGCTAAGTGTTATTGGGATTTTTTATAAGGAAATTCTCGATAGCAGCACGGAGTCTGGAATTGTGCCCAAAAATACTGCAATAGGCTCGGCCCCTATTAATATGGATGCAGGCGGTATGTATGTAAGTCTTATCCTTGTTTCCCGTCACGTTCTATGATCATCCCTTTGTTAAATCCGTGCGTCATTCTTCATAATATATTTCAAACAATTATACGTGCTCTCCCACAATAGTTTTGAACGTCATTCGAAAAGTTTCCATTACCACCTGTATGTGTTCTACAGTGGCTTACTTACGTTTCAAAAACTGTAGGAATTCATCATCATCAGCCCATATACGTCCCACTGCTGGTCAGTACAGCTGAGAGGGGTTAGGCCTTAGTCCACCACGCTGGCCTAGTGCGGGTTGACGGACAGTCTTAGGAATTCAGCGGTCGTGAAAATAGTTTATTCAAGTTGTCTAATTAACACAATACCTAACACCACTTTCCGGGTACATTTCCTGACTCCGTGCTGCTACTAGCATTGAAATAGAATGATCGTTTATTTATCACGTTGACAATAATATAACACGCCCATATATGTATATAAAAATAATCTAATTTAAAAATCCAATAACACTTTGGCCGACCCGGGAATCAAACTCGGGACGTCGTGACCGCAGGACACATTCTTGTACTGCGAAACCATGAGGCAGTATATTTAAATTCTAAAATTACTGTCCATTACTATTTTACTCTGAAATCTTTTGGCCATGGGTGAATTTTGGTTTTTACATTTATTATATGAAGATTATAAAGGAAAATGACTAATAATTATTTTCATTAAATTGCGCTCAACCGAAGCTGGGTCCAATACCTTACATGACGTAACAATTTTCCTTGTTCCTTTATATGAATCTGTAACTACTTGGCGACTCATGCAGTATATAGAAGTGATACTAAAATACCGTACATCGTATTATTCGGTAATAATATATGGCAAGTATTTGGCACAGCCAGCGATAGAACGACACGTGTGTGCTATGTATTATTTGAAAACGAAATTATTGCTTATGACACTATATGCATTCCATTAATGGTTATATTGATGCTTGGAGATATAAGCGTCTTGCAGACGTTGAAATGTACGATGATACAAAAAACAATGGTGTAGTTTTCACCTCAGATACTAGTTTTGTGTCTGGGCATCAGAAACTTCTAGACTTTTAGTACTAACCAATACTTATATAAATCCAAAACAAATATTTGTGGAAACTTTGAATGCTTGTCTCGATATTAGGACCTGCGATTCCTCGTTTCAAAGCCCTGTCGATAAGAATTTATCATCCTTTTTAATTATAGCTTTTTGGTGACGGTTTTATCTATTTTTCATCACCGTTATTGGTAAATTAAATGCTATTTGACACATTTGTAAAATAAGTCCATTATTAGAAATTTCATTGTTATTGTCCTGGGTCCTTTAAGCGTAGCGTGAAGAAGCATCTCAGGCACGCACGAGTGTTTCGTGTGAGATGGGAATCTCTCGTCACTTCGTCCTTAGTTTGAACAGCACAGTGCTTCAAGTGCTGTATAACCCGCACTAGGCCAGCGTGGCGGACTAAGGCCTAAAATATGGGCTGATGATAATGATGATGATTATTTCTGCAGTGCTATTTAAAAAAACATATTTTTTGCCTTCGTTTTCTAAGAGACTGTAAATGCCTTGCCCATTATTTCATCACCATCAGTATGTCATATATGTCCCACTACTGGACTCCTTGTACCCTACAGCTGAGAGGGGTTAGGCCTTTGTCCACCACACTGTTTGGTGCGGTTTGACAGACCTAAGAAATTCCTATTAATTTTTAAATGTGCCGGTTTTCTCACGATGTATTCCTTCATCGTTTATTATTTATTTGCTCGTAATAGTTACATTGCTGGCCTTATCTGTCTCTTGAACAGACGGCCTTGCATGTAAGTCTATTGCAAAGTAATTACGTTTGTAATCTATGGTTGTGCAGACTTCATTTAACTTTTGATATCTTGATTGGTTATGTTATTTAGATAAATTGGTGCCCGTTGCTTTTGCAATCTGTGTTTAGTTGTGTGAAGTGAATGGATGTTTGATGTCGTACGATACTGCAATCAAATTGTGGCATGTATTTACTTCGTGTAATATGCAGTGGTGTTAAGAACCAGTTCTTAATATAGGCAGGGAATTATGGTCACGATTAATAAATAGGTACAAGTCAGTGGCGTTACTTCCATAGAAGGCCAAAAGCCAGGTTTGCCCTAAAAATTCCGAAGTCTTTAAGCTTTAAATTTTTATTTAACAGATGCAATTTGAGATATAAATATTCAGCATTTTATGCCTAGCGACGTTAGCAACAAAGCGTAAGAGACATACATATTTATCGAATTTACAATATCAGAATAAACTAGTTTACGTTTACTTCTAACCACCAATGGAAGTTTTCATAGACAATAAATCAATGATCGAGTTACACAAGTTTCCATAATATTACCATAAACAAGTCAAGATATTGTTTTCATGCAGACAATACGGCGACCGAAAAGATAACGGGTTAATGATAAATAATTAGTGGTATCTCAATTGAATGATAAGAATGAGATGCTGTGGAATATATTATGTAAATATGTCTGTTTCACGGATGTCACTCGTGTGCGTGTTCTGATTGTATAAAAGATGATGTTTGTATTTCCGTTCTTAATTTCTTGTTGCATAGAATTGAGGGCAGTTTTGTACATACATAAATGCAATGTCGAAAACCATTAATGATTAAGCATAAAGAAAAATGAATATAAATAATTTGGTTTTTAATATGCATAAGTCGGGCTGGAGTGGCTTCGAGGTTTGAGCGCGCAGTATAGACAAAATCCCGGCGGTCAAGAGTTCAATCTTGTTGAGTTGAGGTAAAAACTTAGATGTTTAGTCCGCCAATCCTCACTCGGTCAGCGTTGTGAATTAAGGCGAATCCCATCTCAGTTGTAGAGGAAGCCCGTGCCCAGCAGTGGGACTGCTATTTATTTATTAGATGTACGTGTTTTAGAATTGTTCATTATGTAATATTCCTTTAAAAAACCTACTATTAAAAAAAAAAACATTCATTACGAAATTCTCAGTAGCAGCACGGAGTCAGGAAATATGCCCGAAAAACCACAACAGGCTCAGACTCGCCCCCTATTGCGTGGGACTGATAAATACTGGCGAAATGTGGGTGCAGAAATTTACCTCTGCCTACCCCTTCGTGGAATACAGGCGTGAGGTTATGTATTCCTTCAAAATGTTTCCTTGAATTTACTACAATTAATTAAAGTCGTGTATATTTCGTAACATCGAGTAAAGATGGGCGAATGAAGATTATGGTCACATCCGCATGGATATTCCCACGTGCAGTGTAAATTATTTATCAGTACATTATACATATTATGTATGTGCCATTTATCAGCGGTCATTTGCGCAAGTTTGTGACCTTCGACGTTTGTAAACAACGCACCGTTGTGCTCGATAATAATCTGATACTAGAATGTGCACGCGGCTTTACATGTTTTAATAATATTTTGCCTCGTGGTCTCGCGGCACAAGTGAATGCCGTGCGATCTAGACTTCCTGGCTTTGATGCCCAGGTAGGTCAGTATTATTGAGTTTATCCATTAGGAAATTCTCAGTAGTAGCACGGAGTGTGGACTTGTGTACGATAGACGGCAAAAAACTTGCCCGCTATTACGAGGGCATTAAAAAAAAATGGGTGCAGAATTGCAACTTTAGCTGTCTTTTGGCCTGAATGTATTGTAAGCACACACATATGTTTCTTAACGCAGATATTTTTATATATTTTCCCTGGTTTTGTTTTCCTTCCCACGTAATAGAGGCCGAGCCAATTGCTGTAGCTTCGAAGGAAAAAATACGTTATATTTCCCGCTCCGAAATCGAACCCCGGCTCTCTCGTTCGTCAGCAAGCAAGCAAACAGTATATTCAATTCATTCATATCTTCAATTGAGAGGTAAAATTTGTTTCATAGCTGGAAGCTACCAAATGCTTTTGTAAAGAATAACCTTAGACACAGAACTTATCAAGGCTAACATGAAATAATATTACATTTACTCTGTTGTTGCTTTCTGTACAGACACACAAACTCCCGCGATTTTATAGCGCACTCAGCGTTCTGTTGGGTGGTCTTCGCTTTTTTATAGCATCACTTAATTTGGGCTGCTCGTATTTTTTGCTGTATTATGACCCATTTATGTGTTATATCTTGTTTTTATGTTTTTAAAATTGATAAATGTTTTGCACTTAAATTTTAGTAAATATTTTAAAGATTTGGTAGGAGTCCTCCACGGTATCTTCGGTTTTGGGTACAAGTAATGTAGTATTATTTCTCGTCGATATTTTGTAAGATAGACACAAGTTGTCACAGAACATTTGACGATCACACAAACAGTCGTGTCTTTGTTAAGCTTCCTGGAATATTATATTGGCAGCCACCGTGGCAGTTGGTTAGACGCCAATTCAAAAACGAGGAGCCGTGGCTTCAATTCTTCGCAACGAGAAAAATGTTTGTGAGAAGAAATGAGCTCTCCTAGCTTCTGATACACAATAAATGGCTTGTATGTTACTTTGAGCTTAAATCTATACGTGTGGCAGTCAAGTGTACGAGTATTTATCCATATTTAGAAGGTAATCTTTACTAACTGGCCGATTGCGCTGGAATTCGGCACGCAGATAGTTATTATGACGAAAGCATCTGCTAAATAAGTTTTTTTTCATTTCACCCTCTAAATGGATGATACGATGGTCCGAAGTATGTATAGTTGACACGATCTACATATATAATCGCGAACGAAACTGCGGGCAGAAGTTAGATATATCTAAAATTAATTACACAGCACGAGAACAAAGGAGTAGTAATAAAAACTAGTCACATAACAACTTAATAATTCAATAGATTCAATTAAATACAACGTTTACTCACAGTCTCGGCTTAAACAATGGACTGTGTGCACTAGAAAACACTGCACGATTCTATTTCAACAATAGCTAATACAAACAGAAACATCTAGAAAGATAAAGCGCTTTGTGATATCTACACTTCTACTATGTATCATCTATATATCTACATTCTCAGAAATTGTCAGTAGCAGCACAAAAAACAGAAGTAAGCTCACTCATGGGACATGGGACTGATACATACTTGACGAAAAATGGGTGCAAAAATTCACCTCTGCCTCAGTGGCGGTACTTCCATAGAAGCCCAAAAGCCCAGTTTGCCTTTTAAAATTCCAAATAATACTTTTTAAGCTTAAAATCATTATTTAATTAAAGCAATTTGTTAAATAAAGACTCCATAATAAGCAAATATAAACTAAACATTACACAATTAAAGTTTAACGCTTTTGGGCTTCTATGGAAGTCCCGCTACTGCTCTGCCTACTCCTTCGTGGAATACAGGCGTGAGGTTATGTAGGTATTTATGTATCTACATCAAAATCCTTAGTTCATAACAACTAAAGTTTGTTTTTCTTTCGCGCCTAAAATGCGGTATCGATTTCGATAAATAATAAATTGTGGCTTCGTTTATTGGCAACTACTTTCCGGAGATGTGTTATTTTTTGGAAATTTTAATAATGCTTATTTGATTAGCGAAGTTGCTGACTATTACTAGTTATAAAGAAATATATCTAGACTCCTAGAGTTATCGGGTTCCATTTCGACAAAGAAGTATGTGAAAACGGTAATAGGCTCGTACATTTAGGTGTAAGAATGCTCCTCTTCCTACCTTTTGTGGGTATACGGGAGTGTGTGTATAAGGAAATATTTAACATTGTCATATTACTCGTCACCTTATCAATGCATTGACGACACCAAATCTTCAGTAAAATATAAAACAGTAGTGTATTTGTGAACAGGATAAATAGATACATTCAACACGTCAATTTCAATGTTGAACATTTACAAGCCTGCGGTTATGTCATTATTAAGTAATAATGAGTGGGTTAATACGAGGTCGCAGTAGTGGAGACAATACCTTTATCATATATCGTCATTCATTATTATATTACTCAGCCTATCGCCGTCCACTGCTGAACGTAGGCCTCCCCAAGAAGGCGCCAACCATCCCGGTCTTGAGCAGCCCTAATCCATCCGTTACCCGCCACCTTTCTCAAGTCGTCGGACCATCGTGTTGCAGATTTTTATAACAAAACTTTAATCGTATGGAGTAGGTAGCGGTTGGGCCCCACTTCGCTAAGATCTATCCGCAAGTCAGGTTCCAATTATGTCCATACCAAAAATCATTCAAATCGGTTAAGAAGTTTTTGCGTTTTTTCATTACAAACATGCAAATCTTATCTCTTCATTATATCAGTTTAGATTTATTTGGCCACATTTGTACCTGTGTTCATCTTGTCAGTCTTTCTCCATTTAAACTTTGAAATTCAGTGTCATTACTTATAGAAGGTGAATTTGGAAAATTATTTTTTAGCGAATATACTTACGTGATGATTGTCTCATCATCATCATCATCATCAGCCCAATACGTCCCACTGCTGGGCACGGGCCTCCTCTACAACTGAGAGGGTTTAGGCCTTAGTCCACCACGCTGGCCTAGTGCGGGTTGGCGGACTACACACCTAAGAAATTATTAAGAACTTTTAGGTGTGCAGGTTTTATCACGATGTTTTCCTTCACCGTTAAAGCAAGTGATAATTCATTGTGAATACACACATAACTTTCGAAAAGTCAGAGGTGTGTGCCTGGGGTTGGAACCTGCGATCGCCGAAATTCTCGACCGCGCGCCTAAACCTCGAGGCCATCACTCTTTTGCTTTTGATGATTGTCTGCGTGTAGAAATCCAGGTCACCCGCACATCTTTTGGATGTCTAACTCTACGTTAGCTGACACTTGTCCTCGATTCCACAAATCTTCTCTATTATTTGTTCTGCCCACTAATCGAAAGAGAAACTCCACCGTTGTTAAATTGATGTGTATCCTTGCTGTACCAAAACCTATCAAAATCGTTTCAGCGGGCGGTTAGGCCAAATTCTAGCGAACGTATTTCATATGACATTACATTAGTATTTAACATGACATTAGTTAATTAAGCAGTGATTAAGCAGTGATGGCCTCGAGGTTTAGGCGCGCGGTCGAGAATTTCGGCGGTCGCAGGTTCAAACCCCAGGCACACACCTCTGACTTTTCGAAGTTATGTGTGTATTCACAATAAATTATCACTTGCTTTAACGGTGAAGGAAAACATCGTGATAAAATCTGCACACCTAAAAGTTCTTAGGATTTCTTAGGATTTCGCCAACCCGCACTAGGCCAGCGTGGTGGACTAAGGCCTAAACCCTCTCAGTTGTAGAGGAGGCCCGTGCCTAGCAGTGGGACGTATATGGGCTGATGATGATGATGACATTAGTATTTAATATGACTAGTGATACTTATTGACTAATTAAAGAATCTAACGATGAGAAAAATATGAGAAAACCAACACACTTGGAATTTCTCCAAATGTTAATTACTGTTGAGAAATATCAACTCAACTCTTATTTTGTCCAATTAAAAGCTGTTAATCTGGTTAATTAAATTATGGGATTGCTTATCTGTAGCTCATTAATTATAATATATTATAATGCAATTACAGTGCGTGTGAGTCTTATCGTATGCCTTCCGTCGATGCTCGTATAGATGTGACAGATAGTTATGCATTACCGATCAGTCAACTACCCAGGGCTGTCGTCACAGGCTTATTAAGTGTCAGAGATTATTATGACATCCGCAGTTGGCTAGACACCAGGTTCCGAAACGAGAGGCCGAGGGTGCGATCATATTTGTTTTGGGTCTGGGTGTTTGTGAGACCGAAAAGTCTCTCGTAGTTTCTGATACACACGACACAATACTTGTATTTTAGTAAGGGTTCAGAACTGGGTGACTGTTTGGTGTATTTATTATTTTATTTATATACCTTATGCTTTACTCTATTAAGTGGACAACTGTTTGTTTTCCAATATATATTATTTCTGATTAATTTCGTTGCGGGATCATGGCAAATTAGGTTCCCTTAGATTTGCTGAGCTTCATTGCTCAGCGTCAATACTGTACGTGCCGCTGTTGATCCTGGAACACAGGAATTATAGTCGCGGGTATGTAGTGGGATAGGGACACTACTTTATCAAAATAATAATGGTTTCGGAACGTATCAAGAACTTACAAATTTGAGCTTTTTGATAAGTTAACTGCACTGACTTCAGACGTTGTGTAAACGAATTATCACTCATCGAATCTGCGTACATTAGGGTTGCCATCTGCAAACTTAGAAATCCAGGATTTGGATATAGAAATACCAGGACATTTCGGTTTTAAGACAGGACTTTATATGATGCAGTACCTAATTGTTATAATAAAACAACTAGCCTACCTAAACCTAGTAGCGCGAAAGAGACAACAATCAGTCTGCACGATACTATTTTGTTTTAAAAAGAGTCATGACCCTCACACGCGCGGCGCGTGCCTAGTGAGTGACAAAACGATTAGTAGCGCGCGAAATTTAAAGCATAGATCCTTAACAGGACTCTTTAAAACCCAGGACGATGCTTATAAACTATCCAGGACAGCCCAGGACACCCCAAAAAGCAGGACACCTGGGAAAACAGGACGGTTGGCAACCCTAGGGTACATGAGATTTCCCCTCAAGGAATTACTTAGGCCGTCAATTCGTTTTGTCAAAGACCAGCTTAGTTCGCTTAAGCTAGCACCCCAGTATTTCGAGTACATATTCAAATTCCATCCTGGAACTGAGAATTCTTATAAAGAAACAATTCGGGATCACTAGATCGAAACCTTATTCCACAGTCTTGGGTACATACCTACTAATCAGTTAGTAATATACAGTATACAAGTCTTCTAAAATTGTGTTTCTATTGCAAGTTCTCTTACGCATTCGTATAAGGATATGCACTTGAGACAGACCAACCTTTTAATGTCACGAGCAGTAGAACTAGAAAGGTTGTTGGTATTGAATGAGTTACTCGCTCACCAACTAATCCGTATTATCTCATTGCTCTGAACTTGGGAACTGACGAGATCTTGTTTCGTCTGGCCGTTCAGACAATTATGTGTCCTCTGACTCATTGTAATAAAGCCACTTTTAATGTAAGCCTGTATCGTATTTCTGAATTTTTGTTAAGACAGGAAACAACGTAACTATGAGAAATTTTATAATTTTCTTTTAAGTCAAAGGAACTGCGGGTACATATAAAATGCTAAGAATTTACAATACTTGTTGCCCGAAACTCCGTATGCAAACCAATATACTTCAAAAATGATATTTTTTCCTCGTTTTGACACATTTTCTATTGCTGCCCCGCTCCTGTTGGGCGTAGCATGATGATATATAGCCTATATAGCCTTCCTCGATAAATGAGCTATCTAACACTAAAATAATTGTTCAAATCGGACGAGTAGTTCCTGAGATAACGCGTTCAAGCAAACAAATAAAATACAGCTTTATACTATTAGTATAGATAGCTGACACTATCAATTATTGTGTTGGCGATATATTTAAGTTATGTTAGAGTTAGTGAATCACTTCTATATATGTTCTATACAGGGTGTATTCGGACCGTGATCGGAAACTAAGGCAGGTAATTAGCTATTACCTACCTTATTTTCCGATCACGGTCTGAATACACCTTGTATACCCTCGTCAGGTTTATTGAAGTTTTATACCAAAAATTAGATAACAAAATTGATTTATAATTATTTCATGACATCTATTCCCCGAATCATTGGACAGATCTATTTGAAATATCATCATAGAATAATGATGATTATAAAAGTCAACAATATGGGTCATTCTTTGATCTTAGTGAATAATGTCGTGCTTCAACCAAAGTGATATCATTCACCCACCTTGCGCTGTTTTATGCCATCAGAAGTACGACGTTAATATTAAAAAAAAACACATACTGAAGGCGACATTATCCTCAAATAGTTTTGAGAATTTGTTACAATTATTTTTAGAGTTCCAGTTGTCGCTGACGATTGTATCTCGTTTAGATTTTTTGCTAATTATTCGACGAAATGTTCTTGAGCGTAACTGGGGCAAAAGGTTGACGGACTGACAGGAATATTGTTTTTTCAATGTGTAAATCATTATGATTTATGTCTGAGCTACGGTCTTCTGAGCCTATCGCCGTCCATTTCTGTGCGTAGGCCTACCCATGTAAGCGTCAAAAATCCTGATCTTGAGTAGCCTCATCTATCCGTTACTTACCACCTCTTTCAAGTCGTTGGACCATCTTGGATTGCGAAACAAGTTGGTCCTGTGGTACAACTGTCATGTTATCTAGTGGTCGTGGATTTGAATCCAGCGTTAAGCAAATGTTCTTCGGTTTTAGGATAAAGCACCAAGGACTTATATGTGTTCAGCAACAGTCTCCTTAACAAACATAAGTGCCGAAACGTAGTTGGAGTAATACTTACCTTTCGGGTTTACAGACGCCGTTGTGGTTAATTTTAATATGATATACCTATTTTATCTGTCCGCCAGCCCGCACTAGGCCAGCGTGGTGGACCAAGGCCTAAATCCTCTCAGTTGTAGAAGAGGCCCGTGCCCTGCAGTGGGACGTATATGGGCTGATGATGATGATGGTGATGATATTTTATCTATGGACGGAAGTAAACTTATATTTGTTTCTGACGCCTCGTGATTTGCTTATAATTAAATTATGCTTATTACAATAACAGAATCAACAGAGTTGTTGTGTCAAATAAAGCTGGGACGGAAGAATCAGATAGATATATGAAATTGATGCATTAGAATTGTTCATTGATTAATGAATTGATTGACAACTATTTATTACATCACATTACACATACCAGAAAACATAAATAGAGAATAAACAAAACAACATTAATCTTTGTATGATCCACAAATATTTGTTTCGGGTCGCGCATTTACGAAGCGGAATTTTCGTTTTCTGAAAATAACGACACAAGACTTGTATTTTAGTGTGGGATCAGCACTATGTCACATACTTTTGTGTGTACTTATTATGTTGCGTACATGTATCATCATCAGCCCATATACGTCCCACTGCTGGGCACGGGCCACCTCTACAACTGAGAGGGTTTAGGCCGTACATGTATGTACATCTATAAATACACACTTATACTACAGAAAAGTAAATATGTTTTAAAACTCTAATCAAGTTAGAAACGTCATGTTTTTACTAACCAACTTTTGCTAGGAGCACAAAAAATGAGTAATAACTCCCAATACTACATTACGTAGTTTTGAGCATGAACCGTGCGTGCTGTAGTGGCAGTGCGTGCGAATAGGCCATTGCCTCCGAATACCCTAATTTGAATACAGGGTTGGTATTTTACCAATGTTTTGATGTAATCGGTAGGCGAAATAAGGATAACATATTGTTTTCATTTTAAAAATATATGAAGATTGTTGTTTTGTTAAAATTATTAGCGAAATAACTGGTTTAATTGATAAAATTAGATAGTAAATGGAGCGTTGTGGGTTTATTTTGGTAAAATGATGGTCTTGTTTTGATAAAAAATATGTTGTCTTACCGCGTTTACATTTAGCTGAAAATTTTTGATTTGGAATAATGATTATCAAAAATTACACGTATATTTAAATGGCAAACTGACCTCCGGCTTAAAACCAAGTATAATATTGTCCAGATGAGTATTAACTAGAAAGAACTGACTGTCTCTCGTCACTCGTTAATTTAAAATTTGACGAGAATGATTTAAAACAACTTTTAATTTCGTTATATAAGTCATTTTTTGAGTCTACATCATTTTTGAACATACGAGTATGGAATTATCTTGAGAAACATCAAAATATACCAATAGAAAAAACATTTAAATCGATTCTTTTTTATTCGTCCCAAAAATCTGTCTGCTTTTAGATTCTAAACACTAAGCTATTATAAATATTATTATATCTTAGTGAACCATTCCATTAACGTTTTTACTTAGAGTCTTCTTTGTTTAATTAATAAGGGGCCTTATAGTGAAAGATAACATTATCATTCACTTGACATTCCCGCAACCCTAATAGAATTAAGGTTGGCATAATAATCCGGCCGCGAGAACTCACCGATGCCAATTTGATTATGTTACTACGTTGAAAATCCTCTCGGTTACATAAGCTCAAGTTTTAAGCTAGAGATTCAAATACTTTGATAAGAATATTCTAGTGTTGTTTCAAAATTCAAAGAGCATAATTTAAAATAAAAATTTCAATATATACAACCTTATTTTGTCGTTAACTAATTCATTAGTATTTTATCTGTAATGTACTATCATCATCATCATCTACAGCCCTTTTTTCATCCCACTGCTGGGCATAGGCCTCTTTTCTGGCATGCCATTCGTCTCTATCCCGGGCCAGTCGCATCCAAGATCTACCAGCCACGTTGCCCGAATCGTCCACTCATCTAGCTGCTGGTCGGCCAACACTGCGTTTACCCTCCCTCGGCCACCACTCGGTCACCGCCTTACTCAATCTCTCGTCAGCCCGCCTTACCAACTAATGTTCTATGCAACTTATTATTTGATTCTAGTCTTAATACCTTTGCTATCTGGAAAGAGTCGCAAGCGATAGATAGGAAGAAAATTAAATGGTTCTATGAACATTCCGTACACCCTTTCTAATAGAACATTGAAAGAAACTTATAGTAATCGTCAATAAAATTTCTGTCTTTCGTTGATGGACCATCCATTTAACCGTTTAAATAAGGTTTGAATTGATTTTTTTAAGAAACTCGTAAAAAAATAAATAATCGGCATCGGATTTAAAATAAAGAATAGCGTGTATGCGAGGTATATGCCCATTATTGAGTGCATTAATCTTAATCAATTTATACACGTGAGCCGTACCCTTCAGTACGTCAGGATATCAGGGCATTAACCGGACAATTGATCCGAATTAGCCAACATTACTACCGGCCAAACATTGATATATCAACTGTATGTGTACCTATCGTACGTAACTTGGTAAAAAAACTTCTTGCTGTTTTCTGTCACCCTGGTACCTCGAGGTTTAGTCAAGGCTTGTATATATTATTTCTTGTAATGTAAAGTTGGCATTGGTGAAATAAACTTATATTATTACTATTAAAGATGTTACTTTAAAATGGTCATATTTTTTCTTGTTTTTGCACCATTTTTATTGATACTTCGCGATTAATGGTCGTTAGCGTGTTTTATATAGCCTACAGCCTTCCTCGATAAATAGACTATCAAAAACAAAAAGTATTTTTCAATTTGAACCAGTAGTTTTTGAGATTAGCGCGTTTAACCAAGACTCTTTAGATTTATAATAATACTATAGATATCTTGTGATGTGTCTAAATCGTATGACAATTCCTAATTCCAAAAGTTGATGACCGAGAAACGGTTATTTATTCTTCCAATTGAATAATCACAATGAAGCTGCTAGAATTAATTGACCTTAGAGAACATGATGTTTGTCAATTGAATGTCATTCTCGAAATGTAATGGAAAACAATGCAAGGAAACCCACTTGTCATCGGACTGCCAATGAATGATTAGCGATACTGTTCGCCACCAGGTGAATTGATTATGTGGGCGTTGTCAATAAACACAACTTGACTGTTTTACTAATTGGGGACGAGTTTTTTCCTATTAGACTAGCAAGATCGGGGCGTTTTAAGTTGTTATCTAAATGATAGTGAACAGTCAAAATGCTTGGCTTGAACAGGCGAGGGCGAACATCATTTTTGTAATCTCCTTATTGGATATAATGTGAACTTTAGGCTTACAATATTCGACTACTAGGGCAGTGAATTTCCTTATCATTCAGAGAAACTAGATCAAAACCCCCCAGAGCCGTTTCGTAGTACTTTAATCTAACCGCTAAGGAATTGGGCATCCACTTATAAAGATTTACTTGATGGGATTAACGGAACACCTTTTTTGATGGAGCATGCCTGTCTAGTAGCAGCCTATTCACATTAGATTTGAATATGTCCGGATTGTATTGTACGGGAAACACTTTGTTTTCAATAATACATATATGCAATTACGCTTGTATCCCCAAAAGGGTCGGCAGAGGTGCATTTTTGCACCACATTTCGCCATTGGGTTCAAGTTCTACGTTAGGTCAAGCAAATGACCATTTTTCTATTTCTAGCCTCTTTACTGGTACTGAGAATTTCTTAATGAATTTGCAGGAAACATAAAAAGTAATACTTACTAAGTTTAACGTGTAGTCGACTTATTGCTTCTTTCCCTGACTCCAGATTTCTTTCTTTCTTCAAACATCAACACAAAAATGTAGATCCACGTCCTATTAATTGGAATCGCCAGTTCATTCACCTTCATTACGGTAGTGAAACCGAATACGTCCCACAAGCGTGTCACTTTTAATTACCGCATGGTTTCTGACAGTTGGCAAAAATATGGTTATTCACGTACTGACAGACGGCTTGACGCCCGAAGTTTAGTGAACCTGTGTTATGATTAATGATATTTTTTTATGTTGAGCGATTGGTCATAATTACCCATGTTGGGACGTGATGAAAAATTAGGAGTCGACATTTCGCGCGAAATTGGGATGTACAAGATATTTTAGGGTTGTTTGAAATATTTTTTGCCATTAATGTTTCACTTATTTTAATGTGTGTCTTGGATAGTTAATTTTTTTTTGGAAGCGTGAAATGAATTGTTTTTCGGTGTATTAATGACTCGTATAAAATTAATTAAGATATTTTTAAACGTAGATCCGTTAACACTAGTTCGTTTGTTGTTATTAGGTGGTCGTCTTGTACGAATGCACACAGTTTTTAAAACTTATTGGTGCGTGGATTTCTACAATATTTTGTACTAGTACAGCGGTTAGTAATAGACTATCTAAATATACTGTATGTGTTAGGACATAATATTATCTCGGATATCGATTACCGTACAAGAGGTCAAAAGTCCGCCATTGCTTAGGGTTTAAACCCGCGACCGGCGACACTGACTCGACTGCGCGTCTAAACCTTGAGACACGCCCAAAGGAAAAAAAATATAATTTAAAGTATATAAATACTTTACTGTTTAACTTTTTAATACATAAGTATGGGAATATAATAGAAGTAAAAAACGAATAAATTGTTGAAACATAAATCATTTTTAAAACACTAAAGACCCTACTAGTATTTCTTCAATGGTATAAAACCACAAAGCAAAACTTAGCTTCTTTACAATTTGCTACTTTTCATACTTTCCATTGCAAATAATATGGGACAGTTTTACTTGTATCTACAAGAACTTTTTCATCCTTCGATTTCATTCTTTTTAGTTGAGAATGGTTATGCAACTTTGAGTCCATATTCTTTGAATCTTTTTACACAACATTATTGATTTAAACAGGACGTGAAGTATTATAAACCTTTAGAAATAAATGATCTGCCCTGTGGTCTCGTGGTACAATTATGCTGTGCGATTTAGTGGTCCTGGGTTCGATTCGAGTCGGGCAAAATAATGGAGACGTGAGATGTGCCCGAAAAAAAGGCAATAAGCTCGCTCCGTTTTACGTGGGACTAATACATACCGGTAAATTGAAGCTGGGGCCTCTTAATCGTTCGGTACATACTGCACTGTACTGCTAATGTCCTGTATGTCTTTGTGAAAATGATGTGACATTGAAAATACTAATCAATGAATTGTAAATGTGTCCATAGTGTGTGGGCAATATATTGTAAAAACATTTAGTGTAATTTAAATCATTCGTCATGCGGGTCAAAATCCTCAATATACTTGTACTGTAAAGTATTAATAGCTACTAATAATTTAGTCTGGATAAAAAAACGCGACAAGCCAGACCGCTTGCCGCCTGCGGGCAAAGGTTCACTGAACCCCATCGTATTGTGAAGACTCGAAACGAATGGATCTTTTTGAACTATTTATTTGAACTATTGAATGCCAATATGGACAAAGACAACTCTTGTGTGGTGGGTATCAGAAAATACGAACATTTCTCTCGGTGCGGGGTCAAAACCGCTGCCTCTCGTTGTTAACCAACTGCGCCACGGAGCTGTCATCGATTGTCACCGTCACTGATCAAATAATTTCATTAAACATATTTTAAGTTTATTACGTGTGGTAATTTACATATAAATATATTGCATGTTTTTGGCATACGACGTGAATTTTCGCAAATAAATGAAGCTATAAGTTTGTTTACAACAGAATATTCCTAAATTATTCATCACATTCCTTCTGTGAGAACTTTCCGCCGTTAAAATTGGAGCATCTCACACATGCGTTTTTGTTTAATATCAACATACTGGGAGTGAATATTTTGCACCAAAAATATTTTTATATGAATATATAATACTTGGATATCAATTTGAACCAATAATTCCAGAGATAAGCGCGTTCAACGAAACAAACAAACTTCATTTTTATATGTACAGATTAATCGAAGCAAATGTTTTTATTTTCTTTACAAAAACCGCATTCTTATCGCTCGTTCTAGTTTCAATAGTACCAATAAATTCATTATTGTTTTCCTCAGCATGTAACTTATTTAAAATAATTTATTATTAACTATTGTAAACTATTGTGTGCCCAACAATCAGGGCTTTTATAATAATTTAAATAGGTTATGGCCTTCGAAATAAATGTCTTTACGAATATAATATTTGCTGTCGTTTAGTCTAGGAGCTATGGGACTAAAAGAACTTCGTTGTTTCCATTATAAATACACCAAACAGTCACATACATAGTTCTGACACCACACTGATATAAGTCTTGTCGTGGGTATCAGAAACGTAGAGAGATTTTTCTATCACAAACACGCAGACCCGAAACAAGTATTTGCGGATAACACAAAAATTTGTCTCGGTACGCGGATTAAAACCGCGGCCTCTCGTTTCTCGTACATTTGGGTACGAATAGAGTTTAAACTGGCGAGAGAATATAACATCGTATAAATAAATAAATACACCCAACAGTCACATACATAGTTCTGCCCCACATTACGATACGAGTCTTGTGTCGTGAGTATCAGAAACTACAAGAGACTTTTCGGTCTCACAAACACCCAGACCCGAAACAAATATTTGTGGATCACACAAACTTTTGTCTCGGTGCGGGGATCGAACCAGCGGCCTCTCGTTTTGCAAGCTGGTGTCTAGCCAAATGTGCCACGAGGCTGCCATACAGAACAATTAAATAAAACTAAAAAGGCGTCATATGATATTCTAAGCGTAACGTCAGCACGCCTAGCGTGCCGAACATACGATTAGAATATCATATGTTTGACACGGCCGCTTCATAGTAATTCGGGTTGCGTGTATCAAGACTTATAAATGTGTGACAACTAATAGCAGCCCTATTTGTTTGAAATTTTTATCATTGGTCGTGTGATCGTAGTAGAATGAATAGGCGACAGACAAGCGGCGACACTCGTTCCCATACAAAGGACTGTCTATTTCCCTTCTAATCGTATTCAGCTGTTCTGTGGTATGTCTCCAATCGACGGGATTATTTGTTTGTTTAATACTTATTTTGTGATAAACCCATTGTAATAAAGTTTTGATGTATTCTGACGTTAAACTCAAAAAACACAAAAGCTTCTACGAAAATACATTATACAGCATTAGACTTGTTGGCACCAGATGTCGTGGCAAGCGAGTATTTACCTTGTCTTCGAGCCAACATCTCTATGCGTATTCATGGGAGTCTCCTTTTGTTCCACACAAACAACCGTTTTAGAATTAGATAGGGCGCTTTGATTATGTTTTTGTTTGAGATGTTTTGGGTATTTTAAGCGGTGTAATACGATTTCAAAACACAATCAAGTATAGAAATTTATTTTTATTCTAGAAGTATCGATTATTTTGTACTTCCCATGACTTCATTAGATATCAGCGAGATATAGATTTTTAGATAAGTCGCGATGGCCTCGAGGTTTAAGCATGCGATCGAGAATCTCAACGGTCGCGGGTTCAAACCCCAGGCACACACCTCTGACTTTTCGAAGTAATTATGTGTGTATTCACAAAGAATTATCACGTACTTTAACGGTGAAGGAAAACATCGTGATGAAACATGCACACTTAAAAGTTCTTAGGAATTTCTTAGGTGTGTAGTCCGCTAACCCGCACTAGACCAGCGTTGTGGACTAAGGCGTAAACCCTCTCAGTTGTAGAGTTGGCCCGTGCCCAGTAGTGGGACGTATATGGGCTGATGATGATGATAGATTTTTAATTAAAAAATATTGACGACCAAAATGGTCTCGAGGCTAAGAAGTTATATTACGAAGGTGACAATGCGGGTGTCATACGGCATTGTATGGTGTTTGTACAGCCTATAAATAATTTTCCGGTTCTTTATGCACATATGTGAAACTGGTCAGTGCAATATATGTAACATCATAATGTGTTGTATTGTATTTTAGGACTCTTTGATGTACGACTATAGAAGGAAAGATGATGAATTCGCGCTTTTACTTGTAAAAAAATGGTGTTTCGTAACTTATAGCATTCTGTGTCTATCGCTCTGAGATTAGGGCGCGATGTACATGTAGGTTAATAGATGACTTTTCAATTGGTTCTAAGTGAATCTAATTTTTGATGTTTTTTTTGTACATACATAAACTCACGCCTGTATTCCCTTAAGGGGTAGGCAGAGGTGCATTTCTGCACCCACATTTCGCCAAGTATGTATCAGTCCCACGTAATAGGTGGCGAGCCTATTGCCGTTTTGCGGGCACATTTCCAGACTCCGTGCTGTTACCGAGAATTTCCTAATGGAAAAACCCAATAACACTTTGCCCGACCCGGGAATCGAACCCAGGACCTCCGGATCGCACGGATTTTTTTTGTTTCAGGTAATTATCTTCTTATGCAACCGGTTCTGTTATAATAGTGTTTAAATATACCGGTAAGTGTGAGTTATTGTTTATGGAAAATGACATATTTCTGAGGGATTAAAAAACGCATTATTTCTGATATTTTTAGTGAATCTTTGTAGTCCACGCAGATGAAATAGTGGATAGAATCTAGTGCAAATAAATACGCGATTATTCGGTCCGTATATAACATGTCGGCCAACGTAACAAAGTCAATTAATTATCCGGCAATTCCCACTGCGGAAGAGAGTGACCATTCGCATGAAGTATTCATGAGGACTGATTATAATTACAAACGATCGTTATCTTTAAGGGACTTTTTACCAGCGTGATCTATTTCATTCGTGTTATATCCTCCTGAGTACTTATGTCCTTAATTTAGAACATCTAACAAAAAAAAAATCTGTGACAGGTAATAAGAGATCAATCCAATCAATCCATTTTTTTTTCTCCATGAAACAAAACATACCTATATAAGGGTTTAAAAAAAATATACTCCTCAATTGTGTATCATATCTAGAAGTACTTAGCAAAAGAAAATCCAGAAAAATTGTACTCTGGAACTCAGGTGGCTATAGTAAGTAGGTTATAGACTGTTCTTTTTGACGATAAAATTGTTAAATTTTTTACGTATAAAATTGAATAAGAACCCTACCGCGTGGTAGGGTTTTTAGGATATCTAAATTGAATTCATCACACAATCACTTTCGCGGTGGTAACGAAAAACCTTTTTTTTTTTCAACTCCAAGAAGTTGTATCAAATTGTATTACTTATCAAGTCCTGATCGACTGTTTGATTGTTTTAAAAATCAAAATGAGCTGGTAATTCAAGGACCTCCATAAGCGTGGCAGGCCGAGAATGCGCTGGAAGGATGGCCTAAACGCCTTTGAGAAGGAGTGGCGTAACTTAGAACGAGAGAGAGAGTAGTGGAAGAAGATCTATTATAGGCTATAAAAATCAGTTTATATTTATTGGTCGTTTTTAACATGAATTTGTAAGTTTTAGAGATATGTATACATACAATTTAAAGTATTGAACATTTTGATTACCGTGTCTAATTCGTTTGAACTTCAGAATGAAAGGACTGGCTGTGTCATACAACAATGTTGGCAATGAAGTCCAAAATATTGTTGTCAAAACTAGAAAAAAAATACAAAATTTGCGCTCAGAAAATTGCTTATAAAACACAGTACGTAACTTATTCATCGATAAAGCATTTAGTTGCATGTCTTTAGTGAAGTATTTCACAAGTATTTGCAAGTAGCAAGAACCGAAAGCATTTTAATAACACCAATTGACGACAGGGCGAGCGATGTAATAGGAAAAAACCCAATGTGCCGCAACATATTGTAATTAAATTCATTGGAACGGCAGTGATTGAGATTCCTTTGACCTGGATGTAGCGGTTATATTTTTTCCACGATCTACATTGTTTATTTACTCTCTTCAAGGTAATTGGATGATAACTTCATTTAATATCTTCTTTTGGTAGAATGATGATTATAGACATTAGGTTTTTGCTTGCTTCATACTTTTTCTATCAGTGTATATGTATACATACATACGTCCCAATGCTGGGCATGACCCTCCTCTACAGATTAGGGGGTTTAGGCCCTAATTGCACCTCATTGGCCTAGTGCAGGTTAGCTAATGTGTTCTAATAATTCTACTATAATCGTAGGATTGCAAAATGTCAAAATAAGTTTGTAATTCAGTCACGCCAGAACGTCCTGATCTCGATAAAAAAAAACATACAAACAGATTACAGTCTTTAGCAGGACACCTTTTTAATCTGCATAATCAAATTTGACGCGGATAATACCTACTTTGAGCACTAACTGTTTACTTACAATTCTCATGTTGTAGGTGTGAGAATCGTGACTTTTCTTCTCTTTACTGCTGCTGTCCTGCTCCATATTCATCTTCTCAATGTTCCTGTCAGTTAAAATCACTTTACACTTAAGTATACCTTTTTCGCTTGTTTTAAAATAATGTATTATTTCAGCGTCATTTTTAAAACCTTCTATCATAATTTGCCTAGTATTCATTCTTAACAGCGATTTTTATTATTTATTAAACGCAAAAATTATAAAATAAAAACCTTCCCACAAAACTGTTAACAAGAAAAGCTTTGCACACATTTGGTATATAATTTATAAATACTCAATCTCGTTACATGTTTAAATATATGGTTGTATCGATTAGTATTCGTATCGGTTATCTTTATTACACTTTATATCGATGTTAAAAAGTATTGCCGCCTAGTTTAAGTACAGTTAGTCGAGGTGGTGTGATGTTTGGTTTACCGTTGGCACCCGTGTTATCAACATCGTCAGATATAATGTGTTCAACCAGTTTGTCCAATCTAATTACATGACTGCCTCGTGGTCTCGCGGCATAAGTACCTATGTGTCATGCGATCTAGAGGTCCCAGAGTCGGGCAAAGTGTTATTGGAGCTTTTCATCAAGGAATTCTTAGTAGCAGCACGGAGTCTAGTAATATGCCCGAATAATTTCATAAGGTTCGCCTATTACGTGAGACCAAAACACAATTGCAGAAATATGAGCGCAGAAATGCATTTCTGTCTACGTGTATGAATTAAAATTATAGGTATTAAATAATTATACATTTTGCAAATATAAAAATTTCGCTGGTAAATTTTTGTTGACTAGTATGCATGAAATTTTCTAGGCTATTTTGCGACGAAGCTAGGTCGTCTAGAACCGGCGATAGTTCTTAGAACTGTGACGTCACATCGCGCGATATCGTCTGCGCCGTTTTGAATGTTGAAGCGCAGTTAAAAATATTAATGAATGCTTGATTATTAGTGTCGGTATTCTGTTCATGTAGTTAATGAGAAAAGTCAATTTTATATATTAATTTTTGGAGAGAAAACAAGTACGGTATTGTATTTCGTAGAAAATCGAGGTGAAGCTTGGCAAATAAGATTGACTGAGACCCGAACATTTTTGTACCTAGTAGAGACTCGATCAAGCAGATCAATATTCAGGAGACGGAAATATCTATTTAGGTAACATAATGTATATTTTGGTTAAAAATTAAAACAAATATTTATTTATTTATTACACTTTATTATACTTTTTTGACAGCCTCGTGGCGTAGTTGGCTAAATACCAGCTTGCGAAACGAGAGGCCGCGGGTTCGATCCCCGAGACAAATGTTTGTGCGATCCACAAGTATTGTGAGACCGAAAAGTCTCTCGTAGTTTCTGATACCCACAACCGAACGACTTGTATCATAATGTGGGGTATATGTGACTGTTGGGTGTATTTATTTATTGTACACAAAATTAACAAAAACATGATTTAAAAAATGAAATAAAAATAGAGTGGAACTATCGCTGTATGCGGTTTCTTCCAGACACCCGTAGGATGGACAATGTACAAGAATATAGAATAGGCGTCCAATATATTTTTTTTCAAGAATTAATTAATTGATGTGTTTACAGCAGCGTTAACAGATAAATTGAAACCCAGACGGTTTTCAAATTAGTTCCGTTTATAGCATAATACGTTTCATATTTGTTTGTTATTAAGCACGTCAGACCGTAGACCCCGTTTTAAAAAACAATCATGAAATCATTCTTTTGACATTGTTAGGGTATACAGGACATATTAGGGTCCGTAGCTTCAGCTTTTTATGGCTAAAAATGATTGTGACTTTCAAATAACAACAATATAAAGTTTATTTTATTTATTTATTCATTTAAAATTATATATAACATTGATGCCTTTGACTTAGGTATAACTCCTATATTTAACAAAATGTACATTATTTTAATTTTTAAACTGAAAGAAATTATAAAATTTATTTTGAAATCAAGTGGTGAAACGGATAACATTGCAACCACAACGCTCCCACTATTACAAATTAAAAAAGGTTCTTAAAGGATAGGCAGAGATGAATTTTTGCACCTATGTTTCGTTAATTGTGTTTTCAAGTCCAGTGTAAGGGACGAGCTCGCTTATTGTTTTTTTTTGGCATTCTAACAGACTCCATGCTGCTTCTGTGAAATTTGTAATGGAAAAACCGAGTATAAATTTGCCCGACCTGGGATATGAATCCGGGACTACTAGACATAATTTGAACAGCAAAACCTTGAGGCAGACATTCATTACTGTTTAATGCTTTCAGCCGACTCATGCGGCTTCCACAGAACCTATTATTTTTATCACATTTATTATACTTAAAAACCCAAAAAACCAAAATTTAGAAACATTCTTTATCGTCAATAACAATAGTTTAGGCCTTGAGGTTACTTAATTTAAGGGTGAAGGAAAACATCGTGATGATACCTGCACACCTAAAAGTTCTTGGGAATTCTTAGGAATTAGGTGTAGTCCGCCAACCCGCACTAGGCCAGCCCAGCGTGGTAGACTCTCAATGGTAGAGGAAGCCCGTACCTGGCAGAGGGTCGTATATGGGTTGATGATGATGATGAAATCATTTCCTTCGTTCATTTCACAACTGTATAATTTGTTACCGTGAAGTTAACACAAATATTTGCGTTCGAAATTAATTTTAACAGTGGCAACTTCGCAATTCGCTCGATGTTATTACTTATAACATTGTTATAGTATATTACAAAGTATTTCTCGTTAAAGGGAACGCAGCTGTGGGTTTCCAGGAAACTAGTGGCGGTTGAATTCAATGCCACGCGGAAGTACGGCTCGCCGTGCATTATACGGCGCTCGGCGCTTTATCTGATGTTCGGAATGGACGAGACGGCTCTCAGATGTCATTCTGATGCCTTTGTGAGAAATTCCCGACAATATTCCCGATCTCGGCGGTCGCGGGTTCAAACCCCAGGCAGACACCTCAGACTTTTCCGAATTATGTGTGTATTCACAATGAATTATTGACTGCCTCGTGGTCTCGCGGTACAAGTATGTGCCGTGGGATCTAGAGGTCCTGGGTTCGATTCCCGGGTCGGGCAAAGTGTTATTGGGTTTTTCCATTAGGAAATTCTCAGTAACAGCACGGAGTCTGGAAATGTGCCCGAAAAACGGCAATAGGCTCGCCCCCTATTACGTGGGACTGATACATACCTGGCGAAATGTGGGTTCAGAAATGCACCTCTGCCTACCCCTTCGGGGAATACAGGCGTGAGTTTATGTATGTATGTCACAATGAATTATCACTTACTTTGACGGGGAAGGAAAACGTCGTGATGAAACCTGCACACCTAAAACTTTTTAGGTGTGTAGTCCGCCAACTTGCACTACGCCAGCATGGTGGACTAAGGCCTTAACCCTCTCAATGGTAGAGGAGGCCCAGTGGGACGTCTATGGGCTGATGATGATGATGATTCTCCATCTATGTGGAGTGGGGAAATTGGTGATTCAGTAGCGCGAGTTTTATCTCTCTTCAAAAATCGGAAATCAGCATCTCATAAAGTTATGGAGGAATTTATGTATTTAGTCATGGAAACTTAATAATGAGGCTTTGACGAATATTAGTGACCGCACTTCAACAAGCAGAAAATAATATCGTAGGTACTTTTGAAATGCGACATAGAGAATTAAAGCACTGATGGAATTGAAGTCATAAAGTTTTCTGATAAGTTTAAAATAAAAATAATCTATTTCCTAAAAAATACGTTTTTTGTTGAAAGTTGCTGATTTGTACAATCTACATATTGTTGTCTCTTGAAAATAGTAATTTTTGCCAAAGGTCGCACGGTCTAAAAAAAATACTTGACTTTTAAATCTACAGAATGTATTTTATGGAATGATAGACAAAATCAATAGTATTTTTTTGCCTTTCGGTCTTTAAGGTTTGGCTATGAAACTATTGCGTTCATTACTTAATGTTTTTCATTATATTGTGATAAAAAATACATAATATGTGCTTATCTTGCATACAAGTTAAGAACTTAAGAAAAAAATATGGTGACATAAAAGATACAAAGAAATATATATAAATAAAATACGTTAAAAGATAGATGTTCCTCACTAAAAAGTAATGAAAGTAGCCAAAACTCTTTATACAATTTAATTTTGCCTCGTGGTCTCGTGGTACAAGTATGTGCCGTGCGATCTAGAGGTCCTGGGTTCGATTCCCGGGTCGGGCAAAGTGTTATTGGGTTTTTCCATTAGGACATTCTCAGTGGCAGCCCGGAGTCTGGAAAACGGCAATAGGCTCGCCCCCTATTACGTGGGACTGATACATACCTGGCAAAATGTGGGTGCACAAATGCACCTCTGCCTACCCCTTCGGGAAATACAGGCGTGAGTTTATGTATGTATGTATGTGATTTCATGTGTTTCCTTAACATTACTTCTTTAAATTCATTTACATATCGTAGCTCATTTTTGAATATACATTATAGTTAAATTGTAAATTAGCCGCAGCAATTCATATCTGATGTAACTGTCCCGCATGGTAGCCCGCATATAACTCATCCCCGCATTATTTGAATGTTATTAATGCGGCCGCCATTTTGATTTCCATTGCTAAGAGCAAACCCTTGTATCGGATCTTCTTGATAATTTGCAACAGATGTACCAAAAGGATGTTGTTTTAATAGTAAGAATGGCCTTAATTTATTTAGCATATAAACATGAAGAAAAGATGGATGGAATGCGTGACTGAAGATATGAAAGAAAAAGGGGTGAATGAAGACATGACGGCTGATAGGGATGTTTGGAAGGATAAAACATACTGCGCCGACCCCAAATGAAATTGGGAACAGGGCAAGGAGATGATGATGATACACAAACTCACGCCTGTCTCCCGTTAGGGTAAGCAGAGACTATAGAGCGCCAAAAGCCACGGTCCACACACACTTCTTTCGCTTCCACAACTGACATTATCCTCTTCATGCATGCACGTCGGTTTCGAGGACTCTTTATTTTACCCTTTTTGAATAAATTACATATGTGATCTTTATAGGCGCACCTGGGTCGTCCTCGACCGACTTCACCACTCATTTTATTTAGCACTTATAGAATAATTATACTTTAACCAAAATGTTTACGTTATCAATTAAATGCTATAAATTCTATAACAAAACTAACATTAAAAATCGCATAATTAATATGTATAAAACAATTATACAATATTTAGGTATGGTAAAATTCTGATGCCGAGTTAACATAGCTGATTGCTGAGTCAAGTAGTGAGTTGAGACTGTTGTGAAATATATCGACATCCTGGATCTGAACTGGGAGTCTGTTCAACAATAAGAATGTGTGTTTGAACCCGCGACCGCCGACATTCTCGACCGCGTGCCTAAACGTCTACGCCATCATCATCAGCCCATATACGACCCACTGCTGGGCACGGGCTTCCTCTACAACTGAGAGGGTTTAGGCCTTAGTCCACCACACTGGCCTAGTGCGGGTTTGCGGACTACACACCTAGGAAATTCCTGAGAACTTTTAGGTGTGCAGATTTTATCACGATGTTTTCCTTCACCGTTCAAGTACGTGATAATTCTTTGTGAATAAACACATAACTTCGAAAAGTCAGAGGTGTGTGCCTGGGGTTTGAACCTGCGACCGTCGAGATTCTCGACCGCGTGCCTAAACCTCTGCCCTCACAACCTAATAATAAAGTTCGATATCAAATTCTTTGGCACTAACTGCATCGAATAGTAAAAAACACAAACATCTAAATAATTATACACGTGCTGCTTCAGTCGACCTAAATTGTGTTTTATCTACAAACAACAGCCAATTATATTAAAGACCGACATTTTGCGAATAATAATGCAATATTCAAGTTATTTATTCATTTGAACGCTAAATAATAGCATTCAGTAGTATAACTTACCGTTTCACGTATGTGCATCACGTTCCTAATAATCATATGTCTGTTTGGTTGATGTTGATTGGCGGATAAGTGCCTTGGTGCGTCTATCTGCATTGTAATAGATGTTATTAGCAAGATTGTATATCGTTCAAACTTTGATGATAATGAAACCGTCGCGTCGGTTATTACGGAGAAACGTGTGAAATGAAATTTAGACTAGAAAGTTATTTATTTATTTTTTATTTATTTAATATACTTTTTTGTACACTATAATATACTTAACTTAATATAACATAAATAACTAACTTAACTTAATGTAACATAAATAAGAAGCAACTATGAGAAGAACTAATATAGCTACAACAGGCGGTCTTATCGCTAGCTGCGATTTCTTCCAGACAACCCATGGTACCGGAATGAAAAGTTGTAGTTGTGGCAGTTGTTGTGGAAAAATACATATAAATAATATATAAATTGCATATACATACATATATAAAAACATACTATATACATACACATACATAAATATAATAAAAATAAAATAAAAAATAGGACATTTAAATTTGAGAGTAGTGAGCTCTGAGAAGCGTTTTAAAAGTGGAAAGCGATTTAGCTTTTCGTAGTGCTATATGCTATATGTGACATATTATCTATTTAAATTTATCAATTTTTTTGTGCGAATCATTTGCAGGCCTCGTTGAGGACCTTGAGATTTTTAGTTTGACTTTTTATGGGAAAGAAGACAACGAGCAAATGAGACACCGGATGTTTAATGGTCAACACTACCCATAAAATTCTCAATACTAGAGGAATCATCGGTGTGTTGCGTGCTTATGAGGAAAATACGGGCTTTTTTTTTGAAGGTTCCTAAATCGTATCCGTTTGGGAATGTCGCCGTGGAAAGCTGATTCCACAAAGATGTTGCTCAGGGAAGAAAACTCCGTTTGATCCGCAATTTGGACAGCTCCATACATATAATAGATTTCATATTATAAGAAACAAATTAATTAATGGTAAAATTCGGACCAGCATTTTATAATATCCTAGTAGATTTTATTTACAATTTGATAAAAAAATTAAGCTCTGACTAACAAATGACCACATTTCAATTAATTAGCTAGAAGAGGAAAATTAATAAAACAGCTTCTAAATATTAAACGCATTAAAAACACATATTATATATGTATTAGGTTTTAGTCATATACGCATTAGTTTTGTAATAAATCATGCAAATTCATAAACAAGTTTTGTAAAATTATTTTTTATGCGCTTGACATTGTAAATGTGTCACCGCTGCAAATAGCATGTAATCGGATTTAGATAAGATTTTCTTGATGTGCTCTTCAATATTGAATGTATATTTAGCCATGTTGTTTATAGATATCCGAGCTGTTTCGTGTGGATCAAGAAATCATCAATCAGTGCTCGGATTTGCATGTCTGTCGGCACTTAAGATATTGTTTCATCCATCTTGTGTTTTGATACTGAATTTATTCATTCATGTTTATTTCAGGGTATAATTAATTGTCATCATTATCAGCTCATATACGTCCCACTGCTGGGCACGGGCTTCCTCTAAAAGTGATATGTTAGGCCTTAGTTCACCACGCTGGCCTAGTGTGGGTGATCAAGTTCCCTCACGATATTTTCTTTCATCGTTAAATTATGTGATAATTCATTGTGAATGCGCACATAACTTTGACAAGTCATAGGTGTGTGCCTGGGTTTGAACCTGCTACCGACAATTTCTAGAGAATTCACATAGCTAAATAATTTTTAATATTGCGTGTTCTGGCATTAATTTTTTCTTTATCAATAACCACGTTCCCCAAGCTAACATTTTTTTCTGTTTTATTTAATCATTGCGAATTTTATTACTGATTTTTCCATTAAGAAATTCTCAGTAATAGCACGGGGTCTGGAAATGTGCTCGAAAAACGGCAATAGGCTCGCCACCGATTACGTGTGATACAGGCGTGAGGTTATGTATGTATGTATGTTCAGTATGTATGTATAGTATATTATCATCACCATCACTTTTTCTGTAACCATAAATTTTGGTCTTATAACGTTATTATTCCATAGTTAGTCACGTTGATCATATATGGATTTGGTTCTGAAAATTTGCCTTATCTGAATAAATTTAACACCATCGTCATCCATTAGCGTCTCGACATGCAAATGTTTACAGATCTCTGACGCGTGTGCGTTGTCTCTGCTGCTAATTTTGTACACGGTTTAATTAACACAATTTTGCACGATATTTTGGTACGCGATTGAATACATTGCGGAGTGTGTTAATAATTTTTGTTTGTTTTGCTCTGTTTCTTTGTAATGTATGAGTCATGCCATGCATAACTTCGTCGTGAAAAAAGAATGGAAAAACGCTGAGTGATGACATATGTATAATTATGTTCTTATTTGTGCATGCCTTGTTGGTCCCGGCGCAAAAATGTATGCGATCAAGTTGTTCTGGTTTTGATTATGACTAAACGTATTTTTCGGTGTCCATCATCATCATTACCCAATATACGTCCCACTGCTGGGCACTGGCCTCCTCTAAAACTGAGAGGGTTTAAGCCTTAGTCCACCACGCTGACCTAGTGCGGGTTGGCGGACTACACACCTAATAAATTCCTAAGAACTTATAGGTGTGCAGGTTTCATCACGATGTTTCCTTAACCGTCAAAGTACGTGATTATTCTTTGTGTATACACACATAACTTCGAAAAGTCAGAGGTGTGTACCTGGGTTTTGAACAGGCGACCGTCGACCGCGTGCCTAAACCTCGAGGCCATCACACCAGATATTTTTTTATATGTGCCTGAAAAACGGCGATAAGCTCCCAACTCCACGAGACTTGAACTATCATGGTTAAAATAAGAGTAAATGTATTTTAAGAGTGTTTCTAATGTATGGGTGCAGGAAATTATTGTTCAATAAATAAAAACCCTCAACTGTCATAGCATACACATAGTTCTGACCTTAAACTAAGGCATGAATTATGCGTCGCGCATATTAAAGACTGCAAGGGACTTCTGTGACTCACCGATTTACAATCAACAAGCAATAAATAATCTCAACGTATTTCGTTTGTTCAATCCACCAAAACAGACACTTAAAGACCTAATTTAGCGGAATGAACATAATGCAAATATGTATGTTAAAGCTTGCAGTAGACATAACCTCACGCCTGTATTCCCCAAAAGGGTAGGCTGACTTACATTTCTGCACCCATATTTCGCCAGGTATACATCAGTCCCATGTAATAGGGGACGAGCTTATTTCCTGACTCCATGCTGCTACTGAGAATTTCCTAATGGAAATATCAAATCCAATTTGCCCGACCCGGAATGGAACCCGGGACTTCTACACCGCACGGCACATACTTCTACGACCACGAGTAGTACTTGTAGTAGACAATATCGTTATTTACATGAGCAAATGATAATAAAAGTGGAGGTTTCAATTACTGTTTGATTATTTTAAATAGCTGGAGCACTTAGTTCAAAGTTCTATTGAGAGTGACTAATGCAATTCTATATTTAGCAACCACTCCGTATACTCAAATGCATCGTAAATCATCTCTCTCCGAGAGATTTACAATGCACTCCATAAACTGATATTGAACGTGCAATTTCGAAATTGTATCGTTAAATAGCAATTTTGTTCTTCATGTATCGTGTTTAAGAATGAGGTTTGTTATCGTGGACTTTACGATTTTGTTTACTACAAACTCCACTTGACAGAGGCCTTTGTATCGGATTACTGGGAACCGTGGGGACAACTGACGCCATGTACTTTATACACGTGTCTCGTGTACTCTAAGCATTTGTCGGATTTGTTTACATATCATCGCAGTTTTAAAGAACAGACGATCTGTTTAACATAAATTGAACTTAATAGTTCTCTATTTATATTTAATGTTTCTGTTTGTTTCAGGGTATTTCGTTCCTTGGTTTAATTTAATGGACAAATTTACGAGTATAGTTAATATATCAATGGTAACGTTTGTTGTAGAAATAAAGAGAGGTAATAATAATTAAAATTATTGAATAACAATTAATTACTACCTAATGTAGTTATTCGTGTATATTAAGTCGTGATGGCCTCGAGGTTTGTGCACGCGGTCGAGAATTGCGACGGTCGCGGGTTCAAACCCCAGGCACACACCTCTGACTTTTCGAAGTTATGTGTGTATTCACAATGAATTATCACGTACTTTAACGGTGAAGGAAAACATCGTGATGAAACCTGCACACCTAAAAGTTCTTAGGAATTTCTTAGGTGTGTAGTCCGCCAACCCGTATTAGGCCAGCGTGGTGGACTAAGGCCTGAACCCTCTCAGTTGAAGAGGAGGCCCGTGCCCAGCAGTGGGACGTATATGGGCTGATGATGTAGTTATTCAGTTTTAATTATGTTGATTTAATTTATAGTCTGTTTTGTTTTTTTAAATGTCTTAATGACGTATTGGCAGCGAATGATTACATTTAAAATATTACTTACGTGTCAGATTTCTCAAATATTTTTTATGTCTTCTTCTTTATACCTTAAATAAGTTTTCGTGTACAATATCTTGAAATTCTAATTATTTACTTTATCTTTGTGGGATTAATTCTATTATTATATTATTTTCTTAGAAATGAGGATTAATGTGAACAAAGTGTGCGGTATAGTAAGGTCTTATCTTAAATGTAGAATACGGAGCCATGCAATTCATTATTGAAAGCTAATATTAGTGTCAGTATTTTATAAGAAACCCGCTGTGAGCAAAGGTTGAAATTTCAAAAGGAATATTTTGGTCCTCGTTTTTGCCAGATTTTTGATTTTACCCAGCTCTTATTGGTCGCAGAGTGATGTTATATAGCTTAAATTCTCTTTTCAAATAAATCTCAACAGAAAAAAAAATTCAAATCAAAGCAGTAGTTCCTAAGACTTTTACGTTCAAAAAAGCAATCTATTCAAATTTGTATATTATGTAGAAGTGATTGAATGTTCTAGAAATAAATAAAATTGCATCGCCATCGCAATGCTTGTGAATATCAAAAACAATTCTCAAACATAATTGTAACCTACTTACAGGAAACTTTCCGTTATTGACTCCTCAGTTCTCGTGAATCACATTTACTTTTTTACATTGTGTTTCTTTATTTAAAGTGTTTGGCGATTTGCATTCATCGGTTTCGTTAACATATTCTTCAAGAGATGCTCTTCATCATCATCAGTCCATACACGTCCCACTGCTTTAGACCTTAGTCCACCACGCTGGCCCAGTGCGGGATGGCGGACTAGACACCTAAGAAATTCCTAAGAATATTTATGTGTGCAGGTTACATCACGATGTTTTCCTTCACCGTTGAAATAAGTGATAATTCATTGTGAATACACACATAACTTAGAAAAGTCAGAGGTGTGTGCCTAGGGTTTGAACCCGCGACCAAAAAGATTCTAGGCCGCGCGCCTAAACCTCAAGGCCATCACTACTTGTTCATAGTTCATAGTTACTACCGAGCAAGTACAGAAAGATGAGCAAGAGATGATTCCGCTGTTTGATCAATACAAAGGTTGGAATGACTGTATGTGAGTGGACTGGCATGTAGGTGGAGTGATTATATGATGATTTACATACTGTATACATACATAGCCTCATGCCTGTGTTCCCCAAAAGGGTAGGAAGAGGTGCATTTCTGCACCCATATTTCGACAGACGTGTATCAGTCCCACGTAATAGGGGGCGAATCTATTGCCGTTTTTCGGGCACATTTCCAGACTCCGTGCTATTACTGTGAATTTCCTAATGAAAAAACTCAATTACACTTTTCCCGACCCTGGAAACACATCGGGACCTCTAGATCGCACGTCACATTCTTTTGCCGCGAGGTCACGAGTTAAGGCTAAGGTTTTTGATGCAATAACATCTATTTTAAGGGCACAAGACCAACACGAATCTTGTTATTGAACATATACAATTAAACGTAATATATTGTACCGAGGAATCCACTTAGTGTTGACATTAATTAAATTGTGTACACATAAAAGTCAAAATTCATTTGATTAAAATTACAAAAATATCACAGCAGACATAACCTAAAAACAACGCTAAACAACGTAAATAAATAAATTTCACACCTCGATGCAGCATTAATGTCCTCTATTGCGCCAAATATAGTGGCCATGGCTGACATTTTATAATGCCATTAAATCAATGATATATTGGATTTAACAAAAATGCTGTATTCTTTTTTTGCGTTTAACTTTTGTTATAATAAAGATAATAAAGTTTTTATGTACACTTACAATGTAAAAAGTAGGTAACTTCTTTTATTGCGTATTGTGATTGCATAATAATAATCGACCAGCGTAGAATGGTCTATGCGAGGAATGCGTAAGCTGAAAAGGCATGAAATTCTAAACGATTGTTTACGACCAACTCGCTAGACTACTAGAAATAGTAACACGTGGTATAAATACGTAAATGACCGGTGTATTTACTATATTTATGCGGCCGAATTATGATATTAAAATATGTGCCGTTGACGTGAGGTCGGAGTTTGTCTTACTATTTTCTGGCTCGTAATTTCTAAATTGTATTCTTTAATGTATCGTGTCACGCGAAATATAATTCTGGGTTGAATGTACTGCATACATTTATTGTTACTTTGGTGATTTTATAAGGAATGTGTTTTCATGATGCATAGTTTTATTTAAATGTTGCCATTTATGTTTTTGAAATGTCATTTTTACATTTATTATTCATTTCTATCAAAGAAAACCTATCGACTTAAATTATAATAAAATTTAAGGAAGACCCTACAATAATTTTAAAGAAGCAAGCGTTAGGCATATTTTTCCATTTAACGAAAGTGAACATCTGTGTTTTGAACAGTGGATCATATGACCAAATGCTGTGTATTAATTACAGTAAATAACTTAGAAATCAAAAATAAATATTCCTCATCTGTGCCACATCAACCAATTATATCCGCCATTCAAAAATTCCGCACAGAACATCAAATGGCACATAAAATACATTCGACGTTGCAATAGTTGAATATCAACATTAATCTGTAAAAGATGGCGCTGCCGCGGCATTTAATTGCAGACCAGGTATGTATATAAATTGATTAGCCTAAATCAAGGTGAAGACTGGAAATTCCGAATAATAATCTTTAAGTTTTAAATCTTTATTTAACAAAAGCAATTTGACATACGAGTATAAATAAGCCAGCCTCACCCCATAATAAACAATTATAAACTAGACATTACAAATTAACGTGAATCGCTATTGGGCTTTTATGGAAGTACCGCCACTGATCTAAAATGGGCTATTTTTAAGATAAATTTGTTACGCATTCCCGAAGAATTGATATCACACAGGCAATCATGAAATTAGAAAAAAGAAGTTGTATTTCAGCAATTAACTATGAAGGTATTATGTTTTAGAATCATATTCTGATATCGAAATCTGTTGTGTTATCTCGGAGGAGTAAGCGAATAGACGAACACGAAAAAAAAAAATTATACCATTCACATTTAATTAATATTAAGTTGATATTGTTATAGCAGTAATGGCCTCGAGGTTTAGGCGCGCGGTCGAGAATTTCGGCGGTCGCAGGTTCAAACCCCAGGCACACACCTCTGACTTTTCGAAGTTATGTGTGTATTCACAATGAATTATCACTTGCTTTAACGGTGAAGGAAAACATCGTGATAAAACGTGCACACCTAAAAGCTCTTAGGAATTTCTTAGGTGTGTAGTCCGCCAACCCGCACTAGGCCAGCGTGGTGGACTAAGGCCTAAACCCTCTCAGTTGTAGAGGAGGCCGGTGCCCAGCAGAGGGACGTATTTGGGCTGATGATGATGATATTGTTAATATTATGGGTAATTGATTAGTATGTTATCTAGGTGTCTTGTCGTGTAATGGAAATCTACAATTTGAAGTGTTTACAAATAATATAAGTTGTTGTTTACGATATTGGTAATTGACACCGCAGATTCAGCGATTCCGATATGCTGAGATATCAGTATCATTTGTGTATGTACAGCATATTTGGAAGCTATTGTTTACTATGAAGTATTTTGTAATAAATCATAATAATAATTGATCTATTTGGTAAGGCGTTCGGTTAAGGTAACGTCTCAACAGTCTATTGCTGTAACTTTTCGAAAATATATTATTATGATTTTGAAGGAGGAGGTCAATAAATTAGTTGCTTTAGACAAGAATAATTGACAGTCTACTTGTGTTTATTTATAATACTGGGTCCTTAAGCGCAGTACTAAGAAACATCCTATCAGTGACTAATAGAAAAACGACTCTAGCTCTATAGCTAGTCTCTATTAATAGAGACTATTCTCTATTCGAGGGAAACCAAATTCCACTTTTCCATTCCAGTATAAACAAAAGACACTTGAACCAGTGGCGGTACTTCCATAGAAGCCCAAAAACGTTTCACGTAAATTTTTAATGTCTAGTTTATAATTGTTTAATGTGTGGTCAGGATATAATCATTTCTATGTCAAATTGTTTTTGTTAAATAAAATTTTAAAGCTTAAAGATTATTATTCGGAATTTTGTAAGGCAACCTGGGCTTTTGGGCTTCTATGGAAGTACCGCCACTGACTTGAACCTAGAGTGATGGTGAAATTTAAAGGTCCATCATGCATTCTAATTAGGTAGTTTTGGGAAATTCTCATCGTCAGTATGGAGTTTGGTATATGTAAATGGGCAATAAGCTACTTTTACGGTGAAGGAAAACATCGTGATCAAACCTGCTCACCTAAAAGTTCTTAGGCATTTCTTAGGTGTGTAGTCCGACAACCCGCATCAGGCCAGCGTGGTGGACTAAGGTCTAAACCCTCTCAGTTGTAGAGGAGGCCCGTGTCCAGCAGTGGGACGTATATGGGCTGAATAAGCTCAACTTTTACATTGGACTCAAACACAATTAGCGAATCGTGCACATGCACCCTTGCTCACCTCTTGGGGATGCATTCGTGTGTATATTGATATTAAGAGCCAATGCGTGCCTCGTTTAATACGGTTTGTAAACACACAGGGCGCGGATTCGTTTTGGAAAGCGGAAAATCACTTGCAGTATTTGGCGCCAGATGGAAATATGCCAGGATGCGTCGCGCTAAACGATCGAATTACTCGCAAATGGGTCATTAGGTTAGCATTAAGGAGCATTCTGTTTAACGGAAAGCGCCTGTATTAACACCTATTGTTGACATGACTGAATTTATTTTGCGATTCAGTCATGTTGAGTTTGGCAATTAAACACATCAATAATACATACATACATAACCTCACGCCTGTATTCCCAGAAGGGGTAGGCAGAGGTGCATTTCTGCACCCATATTTCGCCTGTATTGTATCAGTCCCATGTTAAAAGCGACGATCCCATTGCCGTTTTTCGGGTACAATTCCAGACTCCGTGCTGCTACTGAGAATTTTCTAATGGAAAAACCCAATAACACTGCCCGACCCTGGAATCGAACCCAGGACCTCTAGATCGCACGGCACATACTTGTGCGGCGAGACCACGAGGCAGTCACATCAATAATATGTATTATTTATCCATGTTTCAACTATATTAAAATAAGGAAGTAAAGTTTATGAGTTTGTGAGGTTGTAGAGGCTAATTTCTAGATCTACTGAACTAATTGAATAGCTAAATGTCAACCAACTAGGAACATTAAAAAGCCGCATCGAAAGCCGAAGCGCAACACGACTGCATTTCCTGTGTTTTTTCTAATTCCATCCGACATAAAAGCAAATGAAACTGGCCATAAAATTAAAACTATCACACGATTTTTTCGTTGCGGTGTGTTCGTCCTATTGGATTCAGGCCAGACGCGGTGCGGTAGAACAAAATTGATGGCCAACACTATATTTGGAGAACATAAATATTGTTTGGTCCAATGAATGGAACACGAGCGCTCGTATGTCTTGCTTGGCTAAATAAAGATGTTAATATAATACGGTTTTAAGAGATTATTGTGTCAGTAATCATAATGAAGGGCTTAATTCTGTGTCGTATTTTCTAGTTTTATAAGATTTAAAACATTTATGGCCGAATACTGAACGCTACTTAATCTGAGGGCGACTTATATTTAAGTGCCTGTTATAATGTAAGGGTAATTCTTAAAAAATATAATGTAAAAAATCTTTTTGTGGTAATGTTGCCATTTATGGAAATTTAAGTGGGCATTAGTTAATCACAGTTTTAAACCCTATAAATAATAATATAATAAATCATTTATTTGAGACCAAAATCGTCCATATATAAAAATACAGTTTAAAAAATACAATTATTTATCCCGCCACATGTAGGCGATTCAATGCTAAAATATGTTTATTATAAATTATAAATGATGATTTATTATAAATGATGTTTCAGTTTACCGCTTAAATTATAACAGCCACTTAAATATAAGTCGCCCTCAGATTAAGTAGTGTTTAAGTATTCGGCCATGAAAGTCGTAAAATAGTTTAGTAAACTTAAGTAACGTTTAAGATTATCATTATTCATGTTAAGCATATTATTTCTAGTGTGGATTTAAACGAGCAAAAAGTTGAAGTATATTTTCATCTCAATTTTTCTCAATGTCATTCTTGAGATGAATAGTAAATATTATCATGCATGTTCATAAACGTTAATCACTTATTACAATAATGCTGACAGGTATCACATTGTTCGAATAGGCCAAAGTTACATAACTGAACAGTGGGCCGTGAAGCATCCGCCAAAAACCGTTAACGTGAGCCAAAGACAATTAAGCCTATATGACAAATTTGGCACGTACTGTATGATAGTAATAATGGTGCTAGGATTTGAAAGGAGGTTTATATCGATTTGAATTTGGAACTAGTCTATCTATTTTTAATAAAGTTAATAAATGAAAACCACGGTAATGATTATAATTATTAAATGCAGGTAAAAAAACTATTTCTCGTTAGTCGAATTTATATAATACATTACTATAAATTCCTAACGATTAGTAAACCGGCCCTTCAGCAGTGAAGTTCCATTCTTATGGAATCAAATTCGGAAAATATCAAAAATACTGGCAGTCTAACTTCAACTAAGGACGTATTAAACTAAAAAAAATGCTAGACTTTATGGAAATCAAAGTAATTTAAAAACATCATGTGTATTATACAGGGGGTTTGTAATCACCTTAGCTATTACCTGCCTTAGTGTCCGATCATGGTCTGAATACAATCTTTATACATAATTGCAATGTAATTTTTATATTTTCTTTTATAATGTGAATTTTGGCTAATTACTGTTGTCATATATTGTTAAATTTGGAAAATTGTTGATAAATAATGACACTGACTGTCTCGTTACGTACGAGACCCTTTGAATAGCAATCATTTCCTTTGATAGTAGAACTAAAGATATATTACTAAACATTAAAACTAACTACCAATACACACGCCCCTAATTAACCCAAAAAATAGCAACGGTGAGTCCACTATTCTAATTGGCACATTTAACTTTATTATGCACGCAAATACAGACATAAATTCTTATCGAATACGACCTTTAACCTACTCTAGCATAAATATGAGGAAAGTATAGAAGCTATGTATGTATAGTTAAAGTCATTGTGATTAAATAGCTACTATACATAATGACTGGTCATTATACATAATAATAAAATTGTCTAGACAATGTGATAAATTAATTACTTTATCCGGATATTATTAATAATAGCGGACCAAAGTTAGCCAAAGTAATAAATAGGCTATTATTAGGATCTCCGAAAGGAGTTAGAATAGATATGAGCTTCAAAAATAAGAACTCGGATACGTAAAGACTCTGACCTTTGTTAGGGGAATGAGGAAAAAAACCTAACCTAACGTAACCTATTTACGTAACGGAAACGAATAACTTGTTGTCATTTTTTAACAACAAGTTTAATTGCAGGATGTCGAAAGTATCAAACTTAGAATACTAAGATACTAATTTCCCATATTTTTTTATTTAATATGCGTACCTGATGAAAAATGTAGATCGAACCAAATAAAATCGCTTAAAAAGTATTAAATTTTCTTATTTAGCTTATTATCTTTATGTATTCATACTGATCCTTGAACAAAACACAAAATAACACATTCGACAATTCTGCAACGCAATTCCACCCAACTCTTACACGTGCTACATATTAAGTAGGTCAAAAAACACCCCACGTACGGATCACTGGCCACAGGCTGAGGGCTCCAAAGTTTCCGGGTTTAGGGATCGGTCGTTGTCAAGGGCTCTGCAAGAGGGACGCAGTTATGCATTAGAAAAGGAGGGGTATAAAACAAAGTTGACCCTGAACGTAAACGCGACCTACTCCCGTCCGGATCAATACGAGTGTAGGGACAAAGCACTGCGCCGGAACGACGCCTGGTTACGTAATACTTGGCTGATTGAACTGTTATGTTGGCACTAATTGCATACTTTTATGTTATCCTGGTACTTTTAGATTCTTATTGACGTCGTTTACTGAACACTGGAGCGATGGCTGTTTAGTTTATTGTTATTCTTTTAATGCCATTTACCTTAACGAGATCTTTCTTTTGAGATACCTTTCATCTGGTCGCGTGGATAATTTCTAATTTAATGGATACAATTAAGATAATCATCATCATCATCATCAGCCCATATACGTCTCACTGCTGGGCACGGGCCTTCTCTACAACTGAAACGATTTAGGCCTTAGTCCACCACGCTGGCCTAGTTATTAACTAGTAATTAAGGTAATACGACGTGTTATTTTTTCTTCTTTCTTTCTTTCTTTCTTTATTTATTCAAAAACACTTGCGAAGAGATAGCCATACATTTTTCTTCTACACCAATGACGTGTTCAAAAATATTTTTGCGTTGATATGGGAAACATTTTGACATCTTCGTGATGACGTAATACTTACAATAATAACATAGGTATATTACTTTTAATCACATGAAGTCTATGAAATATGAATAAAAGTAAGGAAAACAAGTTGTTCTATGTAAAAATGCCCTTAAAAGCGTTATTGATATGACCAAAAACGGAGAATCGCACCTTTTATATCCGATAGGAGACTTCATAAAAGCTATTGAAAACAGGTCATATTGCCAAGCAAACAAATAGGTTATTGACCCCTTTCGAAGTAATATGACACGTGCAAACAGGGGCTTCTCGTGGGCTTTTATACGGCCTTTTTATGTATCTTGCTTGAGATCGGGGTGTGTAATCATCTAAAGAAGTGTATAGATATCAATACGTGGTGACAATTCGTTTTTATTAATAGAAACGTGAGATAAAATTAATCAATACCCCCAATAGTCACATAAATACATGCATAGTTCTGACCCCACACTAAGATACAAGTCCTGTGTCGTGGGTATCAGAAACTACGAGAGACTTTTCGGTCTCATTAACATCCAGACCCAAAACAAATATTTGTAGATCACACAAACATTTCGTCTCGGTGCGGGGATCGAACCGGCGGCCCCTCGTCTCGCAAGCTGGTGGCCAACCAACTGCGCCACGGGGCTGTCAAATAGACGAAAACCTGTTTTTTTAGAATGCCGCACAGAACAACAGTGTGTTACGTTTTACGAGTTAAGACACTCAAATTTAAACTGGTATATTTTTTTACTACATAGGTACGTCTTGCTTTAAAATGTCAGCGGTGACGAATTTGTAGTTCACAACTCCGTTATTAAGAAGTTTTTTTTGTCTAAGATTAATAATGCATATTAAATAGTGGAGTATGAATGAATGCAGACGTGAGTTTATGTACGTATGTATGTGAGTTTATGTGTGTATATATGTATGTATAGAAGTAGGTATATCGTATATTGGCTTATTTCGTTCTACCACGAGAAAATGATTTCATTCGGCAACATGGGATTATGCCATAAGTTTCGACAAATTATAAAAAGTCTTTTTGTTTGTTTCAGGTATGTTTTCCTTTCAATGAACCAGTTTACGCTACGTATTCTATGGTTGCTGATATATTGGCGCAGGTGAAGTAAAATACCTTTTAATTACAGTGATTTTGTAGACAACTTGATCCAAATTGAATAGTGATTGGCGAACCAGGCAATCACTAAAGTAAAAGTTCTTAGGAATTTCTTGGGTTTGTACTCCGCCAATCCGCACTAGACCAGGGTGGCATCCTAGGCCTATACCCTCTAAGTTGTAAAGGAGGCCCGTGCCCAGCAGTGAGACGTATATGGGCTGATGATGTTGAGTAAAATAATACCGATCGTTAATATTTTGGTACCAAGAAGAAAAAGACAGAAGTCACACAGTTAAATAAGATGTCGAAGTTCTTAGGCCCAACTTTAAGAAGCGTTTTTGTTCCAAACGAAACTCGGTCAGTCAGGGATTGTGGGAGTAGAAAACATTATACAAAGTTCATTGACACGAAGGATTTGAAAAGTACATACATATTTATTTGCCTGAAGAGTAACCGCTAGTAATATTCAAAGACAATCTTCATACGGATAGCTAGGAATTTTGTAATGGTAAAAAAAGTTTAAC
This sequence comes from Hemaris fuciformis, assembly GCA_907164795.1. Lineage (NCBI taxonomy): Eukaryota > Metazoa > Arthropoda > Insecta > Lepidoptera > Sphingidae > Hemaris > Hemaris fuciformis. The sequence goes on from OU015452.1 coordinate 4,034,462, forward strand.
GTATGTTTTAATTCAAAATTGAATATCTGTGGTTTTACTACTGTACTGCCTCGTAGTTTCGTATCATAAGTGCTATCTCTATATGCCGTGCGATCTCGAAGTCCCGGGTCGATTTCCGGGTCGGGCAAAAAGTAATTTGGATTTTCAATTTTAAAAAAAATAGAGACATCACGCAGTCTGGACATGTTTACGGCAAATATAGGTGCAGAAATGGACCTCTGCCTACCCTTTCTGAGTTAGAGGCGTAGTAAGCCATATTTAATAAATTACAATTCCTGGACATTTTATTGCAACTACTCCGCTTGAAAGGTTAATAAGGTGATATATGTTATTTTTTATTACTGATATCCTATCAGTCTTATAAATCTAAAACAAACGCTTCATCTTTATAAAAGTAATAATATGACAGAAAATTATACGAGGAAAAAAATTAAATTTAATTTATCGTACGATGTTCCATATAAGCTCATACAATTACATTGAGTAAAAGCTTTCAAAAACTCGCGTCATGGTACCGCTAGCGAGCACAAAAAGTGGAACAAAAAGTTACGATATTCTTATTTCGTTCCCTCCCACACAGTCCACGGCTTCTTAATAAGAAATTATTATTCCATTTGAAGTAATATTTCTACTTGTTTTTGTCGGTTATATTTATGAATTCGGGTCTAATTTAAGAAGGTTTTATGTTGTTTTTGATTGTAGCACAATTTATAAATTTATAAATATCTATAATGCGTTATAAGTAGCATATATGTATGTGTAAGTGAACCAAGAATACTTAAGTAGTAAGATTCTATTGTAGATGTGTACATGACATTGCTGAAAGTCTTTAAAACCGTTACTAATTAAGACCATCTATAGTTAAGAAAAATGGCTAATATTCGAGGTCTTTAACCGGTCTAGACTCAACCCTAAGGATGAAAAATAGCGTCCTATACATTTGTACAAAGGGGCAAATTGGAAATGTATATGGTATGAATTTCAAGAATAGCAAGATATCTGTGGCTTATCACGTTCAATAGCCTCTGCCTTCTCCTACGATAAGAAGCCATAATTCTCTACAACCAAATTTAAGTTACATATTAATTATTAATAATTCATTGCTTGTTTGTAGATTGAAAAACTGGACTTAATAAAATATTATCTAATACTCAAGTTTGCTTCACTCCAAGGTATGCAAATGTTGGTATTAGCATGTTATTAACATATTTGTAGCTCTAAAACTGAACTCGACTAAGTCGTATAGTATCTATACCAATATTATAAATCGGAAGAGCTTGTTTGTTTGGTTAGTGCGATATTCTCAGGAACTACTTTCGAATTATTTCGAATTGACAAGTTCTTCTTGTTTTGAATGGTCAATTTATTAAGGAACGCTAAAAGCTACATATATACAGGGTGTATTCAGGTCATCGGAAACTAAGCAGGTAGGCAGGTAATAGCTACGGTGATTACAAACCCATTGGCGTTAAAGAAATCACGCCAAAAAATAACAATTTCGACGTCTTTCTAACAATCATAGATATAAAATGGATGTGGTTGTAAGGAAAACGTTTTTATTTTATTTTATAACATCACGCTACGACAAATAAAAATGGAGCATCAGTAAAAAAAAAAGAGCAAAAACGAGAGAAAAACATCAATTTTGAAGTCCTAAAGTATTGCATAGAGTTGTGGGCAACATACCTACAGCCTAAGGTAAATTTAATCCTTCAAATTCTTAGCGAATCCCTGAGTAAGCCGAACCCAGATTCGGCGGGGCAGGTAACCCAGGTAAAATATTTACTTACAAGGGAAAACTAAAATCCGAGATTCCTTCAGATTTGTTCAAAAAGATGGCACGTAGTCCGCATAAAATATTAGCAATTCCACAGACTAAGCAATAGGATTTATTCGGCTCACGTTCGCAGTTGAAATCTGTGTTTTGCAACACTCGTGATTTTTTTCTATTCCTAGTATTCTGTAATTGGAAGGGATAGGTACTTAGATAGAATATCTTGTTGTATGTTTCATTGATAAGCATGTTGTAGCTTTAATTAGGGAATAATTTTGATTAAAACTTTTTCCCGTAATTTCAGTCATTTATGACATTATTTCATATTGCTATAAAAATTGTTTACTATACTAAATTATGTTACGTAGTCAGTCTTGATTCCTGAAATTTTCTTTTGGGAAATTCGCAATAGCAACACAGAATCGGAAATTCGGTTAAACAGCTTTAAGTTCACCTCCTGTTCCGTGGTATAATAAACCACAAACAAACATATAAAACACCTCTGCTTATAACTTTGAAGATACCAATGTCTGACGTCATACTATTCTCCCCTTCCCCTGAAGGTTGTCAGAAAGCGCCATAAACTTTGCCCTCGAAAAAAAACATTTACTCATAAACCAATTTCCAAAAATAATGTACTTTTATTAATAACCCTGTCGTGGTTTTATCAACATCCAATATTTTAATCTGCCTATAATTCAGTTGATTGATAAAAAACGTTGTTTTTAGCATATTCATTCACGAAACACTTCGAGTTAATTTATGTGTTTATGTTGAATATAATTCCATTACGTCATCGGCACTAATATAAGTCTGATAAGTGTTACGAAAGTGTCATTGGTGTGTTTTTAAGAAGGTTATTAAACTGTAAAGGTTTTTAATAGCTGTCAATTTACGACTTGGACAATGCTTCGACCGAACACAACATTTAAAAGAAGAATTCTTTTTTTTTCAAAATTCCACCTTTTTTGTACCAAAAATTATTCAAACAGGTCTGTAGTTTTTGAGTTTATTGCAATTAAAAATACACTTTCTGTTTATAATATCGATGTAGATGACTCGAGTTTAGTTCTTTCAATTATTTTTTCCTACAATATATCCTATCCTACGTGGATAGCAATTTGTTTTTTAATAATGTCACTTTGTCGTCTCTGTATAAAAAAATTGGAATAAAAATATTAAGAATATTTTTTTTATAAATTTAAATCATGTGAAAAATAGAGATAGCTGTGTATACAACTTGATACCATTTAAACGATTATAAGCAAATCTTATCATAATATCCAAGATAAACATAGGCAGATGTAACTTTATTACGGTCTTCTGCGTCTGCGTAGCGATATATGTATATATAAAAATATTTTTATTGCAATTAAATGGTTGATATTTTGTATGTTTAAGTACTCCATGTTACCCAAGACATAAAAAGACTTAATTAGGCCAAATAGTTTGTAAACCGTGTTCGAATTAGAATAATGTCACTTTGTATTCGTTAGCATAAGTTCTACATAATGATAAAAGAAAACATTGGGTCATGTAGTAATTAATTATAATTATGTGACTATAACTCATCATTCGGTGTAGTATATCTATTGAAATCGAACTATGTTTTTAAAACCTGAATAACGTGTAGGGGCTCCGATAATAGTCAACATGGTAATAAAGACAACGCACGTGTTTGGCATAAATTCCACCGTTCAAGGTTGAGTGGAACGGAACTTTTTTGCTAATTCATTTGTTTATATTTTTTAAAATTTTATTCTTCTTTATCTTTATCAGTTTCTTTATTTAAAAAAAAAACTTATCGACAGGAAACACGATATTTTTCAAAAGTGAGGTTTGCTTGCCTGGCTTAGCAACACAATGCAAACAAGATATATTTGAAGGTGACTCAAGTTGGGCTTGTTTAATATTAATTACTGTTATGAACTTAAACTAAACGAATGTTGAAAACATTTAGTTAAACCATGACCTCATGGTATACATTTTTGCGTCGCATAATTTTGGCACGAATTTACGGTTTCCATAATAAACATGATACGAACGTTGCGTATTGTCAAAACAAAGGAAACACTATATTTACGATTTTATCGTATCATTATAAAACAAATTGAATTTCTTGTTTGTAAAAATTATACTATTATGTTTTGCAATTTTATATTATTTTGGTACAATGTAATTCTAAACCGAATTTTTTTTGATATAAACGAAAAACTTCTTGTTTGTAGATATCGAAATCTTCTCGTGTTTACTTTTGTTACTTTCAACCCACGCGTTCGTTCTAAATCAAGGTCCCGGTAGTCTCAGCGGTGGCGATAAAATAGTTCCATATTTATTTATAAACAGCCCGCGAAATCGGTCACACCGCTGTCGCATGATCGATATGACGACCGAGTTAAATCTAGGATTGGTAATAAATAACGACTCTGTTGCTACCGTGTGTTCTTTTTTCAAAATTATTAAGTGTTGTGACGAGCTATTTACCTACGATTCGTGGTGGCTGTATATTTTGTATATATACCCTAGCCTCGACTGATAGAATAAACATTTTAGCGCGAAATAAACAAAAGTATTGAAGGTTTTATTTCTGCTAATTATAATTTTTTTGTGGCTTGTTTACTTTAGACACATGTTTATTATTGATTTTCCAATACGGAGCTAAAATATAACAATTGATATTCTCGTATTCGGATATATAAAAAAAATCCATTGAGTGATAAATGTACTATATTTATCTTAAATTGTACATGGGTCATGTGTCAGTTCAAGCCTCATAAAAAACATCCTTAACCTTAGGAATATGCTTATTAAAAAATAATCTATTATATAATACGGTGGTTTCATAACAGTGAAGACAGGAGTGCGAGTTTAGAGCGATCAAGGCCACCCCGTCGGCTATTTTCGTATCGAATCGCGAATCATCGCCACATCGTACACACATGTGGCAAAAAACAACGTTACTACGTATGAGTAACGTTTATTTATCAACATTTAACAATTCTATCCAACGTGAAAATATCGAATTTGAATAGACTGTAATAGATTGTTTTATGAAATTTAAACATTTCAAAATGAGCCAAAAAGGAACGTCTAATACGTCTAATGATATTTTAGCGTAGTTAATACATTAATTGAAATTAATAGTAGTCCGCCAACCCGCACTAGGCCAGCGTGGTGGACTAAGGTCTAAACCCTCTCAAAGGTAGAGGAGGCCCGTGCTCAGCAGTGGGACGTATATGGGCTGATGACGATGACGACGAATGTACGTCTGTCGTAATATGAGCATATTATGAGAAGGGATGAATCGTATGTTTTTTATACTGGCTGTACCTGATGGTAAGCACAGTGGAGTCAAGAAAATAATACCGACCAGCGAGAAACGATATGGTGACCCGCTGGTCGACACAATCATGCCGGCCTGCAACCTGCATGTAGATAAAAAGGTGATTAATATAAAAGTTGAGGCATGGACAAGCAGAGGAAGGCCAAAAAAGGCCAAGGATGGAGTGCGTGACTGAATATATGAAAGAATCAGGGTTCCTTTTTTTTATTCGCACGAACGGAACCCTAAAAAGGGGTGAATGAAGACATGACGGCTGGTAGGGATACTATATATACAAAACATACTGCGTCGACCCCAAATGAAATTGGGAACAGGGCAAGGAAATGATGATAATACACTAATTGAAATAACACACACACTCACGATTGTATCCTTGAAAAGAAAGAAAAGAGGTGTCTTCCCATATATGTTTCGCCAATTGTTGTGTTTTAATCCAGCCAGGAATATCTTCATATCGCGCGGAACACATTTGTGTCCCGATGCCACGAGGCAATCGAATTAATTAATATTATTTCCGATTTCGGATATAACTGATTTTTCGGTAAATCTACAAGGCTAACATGACATGTATGGAAATTGTAGCTTTAATATGGCTTTTCTACTCAAAAACAAACTGGTTTTTTTTCTTTACTAGAAGAAAATGATTATAATAAAAAATACCTGCCTGTCTTCGATACCAATCAGACTCGATATTCGATGATTTGAATCTGATAGTGATGTCTGAAATGTTCGAGACAATTGGCACGCCCTATGGCGGATGTAAAATCGCTTAGTAAATATTTATAAACGCACACTCCGCTAAATATAATCTGTTAAACTCACGTGTTTAATGTAACCAAAACGTTATCGTATTGTGTAATCTTTATTTAATATTTTTCGTGTACAATGAACGCCTAAAAGTTGAAAAAGTTTGGTTAGTGTTAAAAAATCGGTTTTGATATTTCTATTTATATTAATCCATTCGTATACGTTCCACTACTTAGACATGGGCATCCCCTAAAACTAAGAGAGGGGTTTCCACCTTGCTAGCCTAGAGCGGGTTAGCGGACTACACACCTAAGAAATTCCTATAAACTTAGAAGTGTGCAGTTTTCCTCACGATGTTTTCTATCTCAGTTAAAATGTCTGCTTGAATACACTCGTATACATAACTTCGAAAAGTCATAGGCGTGTGCCTGAGGTTTGAAGCCACGACTCGGGATTGAACTCAGAACCTCTAGATCGCATAGCTCACATGTGCCACGAGACCACGAGGCAGTGAAATGATTATAATCAATCAATAAGCTAATTAATTCTTAAATTAGGTCGCATGTATGCAATTTGTTAACAACAGTAATTATTACACTCGGTTTCAGAATGTAAGTGCTGTGCAATCAAGAGGTCTTGGGTTTAATTCTCAGCGAAGTTTAATTGGGTTTTCCATTAGAAAATTTCTAGTAGCAGCATGACTGAAAATATGCCCGAAACACGGCAATAGGCTTGCCCCCTTTACGTGGGACAGATACATATCTGGCGATCTGAGAATACAGACGTAAGATTGTGTATGTGTGTATGCAGAATATAGCATGCAAAGATAAGTGTCTCACGTTGTTTTGCAGGATGTCCTTCAAGGCAAATCTACTCCACGTGTACAATCGCAAACATTTGCACAAGTTATTTTATGGTTAAGTGCTTAAGCAATGATGGCCTCTAGGTATGGACGCGTGGCCAAGAAAAAAATCCATACTGTCGCAGGTTCAAACTCCAGGCACACACCTCTGACTTTTCGTAGTTGTGTGTGTGTACACAATGAATTATCACACACTTTAACGATGAAGGAAAACATCGTTAGGAAACCTGCACCCCTAAGAATTCTTAAGGATTTCTTAAGTAGTTCTCCAACCCGCACTAGGCCAGGTTCTAGAGAAGGCCTGTGCCCAGCAGTGGGACGTATATGGGCTTATTAAGATGATGATGGTTTAGTGGTTAAATGGGATCGCATTCTGCAAAACATGCTCGCTAATTAATCCGCGAGTGACGTAAAGATTACGCCTTGAGTTGCTCAGTTCTTGTAAGATTTCTCGTTTAATCACTTGGGATTAGTCACTACAGCAATAATTTTGTATGTTCTATGTCTTACGAAGGGATTTAAATATATCGTCATATACAAAAATGTATGTTTTTCTATATATAATAGATGTCAGACTGTGGCGTCCAACTTTATATGAAACTAGCTTTTGCCCGCGACTCCGTCTGCGTAGACTTCAGGGTTGGGTGCAGAAACCAACTAAGTGAATCTATAAATCAAAATTACGCTAATCGTTGCTGTAGGTCACCACCGGAGGTCATTTCTGCCTTTGAAAATCGTCTTAAGTGACATTATGAAACTTTTCACCAACTCGGATCGTCTCATATATGTATTTATCGCGAAAATGTATCTAATGTCTATGTTCTGTGTCTATAATCTAGGTGCGCCTAATGGCACTTAACATCGCATAATGACACCGAGCGCCATGTAAATGCACATGATAATATTTTACTGTACTAAATGTGACTTAACATCATAATGGCACTTAAAATCACTAAAATAAAATCACCCTTATGACTCATAAGTTCCAAAAATGGCACTCTACGCCAAATAATGGAACCTTATGTCACATATGTTGTATTAACGGTACCAGTCGTAACTAATATTCCTTAATGACACCTATCGTTTTCTAAGTGCCCGAAATGGCACTTATTGAATAATTTAAAAAAGTAGCCTATGTCCCTTTTTAAGGTCTCATTTATGTCCATACCAAAATTCATTCAAATCCGTCAAATGGTTTAGACGTGAAAACATCACACAGGCAGTGTTACTTTCGCATTACAATATATGCTCATCCCACGGGAACCCTACATATTCCGGGATAAAAAATATTCTATGTTGCGTCGGTGGGTCCTATCTAGTCCCATACTCAAAATCATCTAAATCAGTCAAATGGTTTAGGCCAGAAAGTATAACACTGGCAGCATTACATTCGCATTAAAATATATGCTTATCCCACGGGAACCCTACATATTCCCGGGATAAAATGTAGCTTATATTACTACATAGTGTCCCATTTGTATTCTAACCAAAAAGTCATATAAATCGGGCGAATAGTATAGGCGTGAAAGCCCATTCCCACGGGAATACTACATTTTCCGGGATAAAAAATATCCTATGTTGCATCGGTGGGGCCTATCTAGCCCCATACTAAAAATCATCTAAATCATTCAAATGGTTTAGGCCAGAAAGTATAACACTGGCAGCATTACATTCGCATTAAAATATATGCTTATCCCACGGGAACCCTACATATTCCCTGGATAAAATGTAGCTTATATTACTACATAGTGTCCCATTTGTATTCCAACCAAAAAGTCATATAAATCAGGCGAATAGTATAGGCGTGAAAGCCCATTCCCACGGGAATACTACATTTTCCGGGATAAAAAATATCCTATGTTGCATCGGTGGGTCCTATCTAGCCCCATACTAAAAATCATCTAAATCATTCAAATGGTTTAGGCCAGAAAGTATAACACATGCAGCGTTACATTCGCATTACAATATATGCTCATCCCACGGGAACCCTACATATTCCCGGGATAAAATGTAGCTTATGTTACTACATAGTATTCCATTTGTATTCCAACCAAAAATCATATAAATCGGGCGAATAGTTTAGGCGTGAAAGCCCATTCCCACGGGAATACTACATTTTCCGGGATGAAAAGTATCCTATGTTACTTCTGTGGGTTCCATCTATCTTCATAACAACAATCATCGAAATCGGTTCAGTAGTTTTTGAGTTTAAGAGTAACAAACATCCAAAAATACAAAAATACAAACCTTTCCTCTTTATTATAATAATATAGTATATATAGTATATATAGTATAGATGAAATAACATTAACAGACTCTAAAAAATAACAATTTCATTACTTAGATTCAATCATTTCACTTCTGTTCGGATAGCAGTCATCAATAAAGAAGAACGGGTATATAAAATTAAATTCCCCGTAAGTGTGTACTTGGCCTCCAGGAAGCGCAACGTTGGACGTCCATCCACAAGATGGAATGACGATTTTACGAAGGCCTATGTCCAGCAGTGGACGTCTTTAGGCTGATAATGATGATGAAGTACTCCACTTCTTTCTCAAGGTTTTATGTATCTCTGTGCCAAAAAAGATTCAAATTGGTCCAGCGGATCCGACTTGAAAGCGTTCCTTTCGCTTTTATAATATTAATATGAGGTATGTTGTCCTATCTGCCTATGTATACAGTACGAGCAGTGAAGCTCAACGAGTCACTATGTAATCCTTTCGCAACCTCATTATTTTAAGTCGGTTTTCTCTAGGACAGTGCCCATGGTCAAGCCGGTATATCATTTAGTGTTTACCTTTTAAAAGCTTAAGATTCTGTATAAGAGTTCTAGGAGATCGATTTAAGCATTAGTTTATCAGTAGTTAAACTTTTATAATTGTTAGGTTTAAAAAAATGACTTACGTATGCCTACTATCGTAATGCTACTATCAAATAAATGCTATTACCAAATAAAATAATATATTCCGATAATCATTACCATTTGTAATATTTTCTACATTAACTGTCGTAGTAGGTAATTCTAATTTTGCGGACTCGTATCTGAAAGCAAATTAATCAGATAAATAAATAACCCCAACAGTCACATACGTTCTGACACCACATCAAGATACAAGTATCATACAGACATCAGAAACTACAAAAGACGTTTTTTGATCTTACAATCACTCAGACCCGAAATAAATATTTGTGGATCACACAAACATTTGTTTCGTTGCTCATTCCGCAAGCTGATGGCAACTGCGCTACGGTAGCTGTCAAAATTAAATCGTTTTCTCATCCTTAAACAGACTAATTCTGTACTTGCCTTTCAAAGCAGTCTCTAGCTGTTTTCCATTTCGTATTGTATGCAAAGTTCAAGCGCCTGTCCGCCTCTCTTTGAAGTTTCAAACGGCATTTAACAATACACAACAGCTTCTTGCTTCCTTACAAAAAACAGAACTTTTAATTCCAAAGAGCATTTTATTTAAAACATCATAAGATATGTTCTTGATATTTTTAGCCATTTATTATCAACCCGCACTAGGCCAGCTTGGTGGACTAAGGCCTAAACCCTCTCAGTTGTAGAGGAGGCCCGTGCCCATTAGTGGGACGTATATGGGCTGATGATGATGATTATCAAGATTCAGAGTTCGATTACCGAAACGAGACAAATGTGATCTACAAACATTTGTTACTAGTCTGGGTGTTCGTGACATCGAGAAGTCTCTCGTCATTTATAATTACCAATTATATTAGACTTGTATCTTGTAGGTTCAAGGCCATATATGTGACTTTTAGTTAAATACAAATAGTTATTATGAAATGTTTATTTATAATATTTTAATATAAAAACATCCACTTATACAATGTCGCTAGAATTATCTTTTTGAATGTACTCGAACAAAAATATCTGAAAAGGGAATGTAAGTGCTTTTGTATTTTCATGTTGAATATGATATAAAACCGACTGCATTGTATTGTAGCACCTCTTCAGTTGAGAGTCAATCTAGCTAAGAATCTTATAACCTACAAGTATCTCTTGTTGTTGAAGGCGGAGTATCTACTTGGTGACCGTTTATTTTGACGTCACAGAAATGCTCGACTGCCGTGTGGTCAGAGGGACAAGTTTGTACCGCGCGATCCGTCCCGGGTTCTATTCCCGGGTCGATCAAAGTGTTATTGGGTTTTTTCTATTACAAAATTTTAGTAGCAATAGGCAATAGGCTCATCTCCTATTACGTAGTACTGAAACATGCAGAAATGCGTGGGTGCAGAAATGCCTCTCTACTTACCCTCCGGGAAATACAAGCGTGAGGCTATGTATGTATGTGTGTATAAATGCTTTTAATTTTGAACAAAAATACGTCCCAATTTAAAAAATCTGGGTTTTTGTGAGACCGAAAAGTCTCGCAGTTTCTCATACGACACGAGACTTGGATCTTAGCGTCTTTCAGAGCTATTTTTGACCGTTGAGTGTGCGTTATAGGTAGGAACAAGAGGAAAAGATTTTTTTCAGGTATGTCGAGGTACGTAGACTATCATTTTAGATAAATATAGATCCTTCTTCCAACCTTAGAGAAGTAGCCCAACACTGGACGTTCATTAATGGGCTGATGAAAATAATAAAACCTATTATCAGGTGGCGCGTGGTTATTTTCTCGTACTTGTATGAAAATATTGGGTACAATACGTATGTTAAAGTATTTTATCAAAGAGCGTTATATACAGTGATCTTATTCCACAATTATTTCGATTTAAAAACATCGGTACCGTTTCAATTTAAACAAGTGCATATGCAACAGATGTTGAACGAGAATAACACCAAAACACTGGTGGTTGATACATGGAAACCATTCGTGTTCCAGGTGCACAAATATTTGGATGATCCAACAGTATTGAATTCGTATGATACACCATAAATACCAGATGGCTTTGTCATCGTGAAAATAATTACGTGATATGAAATTTATGGAAAAATACAATATATAAAATATGGAGACTGCCTCGTGGTCTCGCGGTACAAGTATGTGCCGTGCGATCTAGAGGTCCTTGGTTCGATTCCCGGGTCGGGCAAAGTGTTATTGGGTTTTTCCATTAGGACATTCTCAGTAACAGCACGGAGTCTGGAAATGTGCCCGAAAAACGGCAATAGGCTCGCCCCCTATTACGTGGGACTGATACATACCTGGCGAAATGTGCGTGCAGAAATGCACTTCTGCCTACCCCTTCGGGGAATACAGGCGTGAGTTTATGTATGTGTGTATGTATGGGAAAAAATTCTTTAGGAATACTAGGGTATAAACTATTACTATAGGTACATGAGGGACGTTTAAAATAATGACACTTTTTATGCAATATTACTTATAGATTATAGAATTTCCGAAAAATTCCGATAGGTTAATGGCTGGTAGTACAAAAATATTACGGTTGGGTTATCATCATCATTAGCTCAAACGTCCTATTGCTGGGCGCGGGCCTCATATATAATTGAGAGGGGGTTAGGCCTCAGTCCACCACGTTGATCTAGTTTCAATTTTAAATTGTGCAGGTTTCCTCATGATGTTGTTTTTACTGCTAAATTATGTGATAATTCATTGCGAATATACGCATAACTTCGAAAAGTCAGATTTGAACCAGCGCGGCGTCTGCCTAGAGTTTTAACGACTGCGCCCCTTAACATCGATGCCATCATAACTTGTGTATATCATCATCAGCCCATATACGACCCACTGCTGGGCACGGGCCTCTTCTACAACTTAGAGGGTTTAGGCCTTAGTCCACCACGCTGGCCTAATGCGAGTTGGCGGACTACACACCTAAGAAATTCCTAAGAACTTTTTAGGTGTGCAGGTTTCATCACGATGTTTTTCCTTCACCGTTAAAGTACGTGATAATTCATTGTGAATACACACATAACTTCGAAAAGTAAGAGGTGTGTGCCTGGGGTTTGAACCCGCGACCGTCGAGATTCTCGACCGCGTGCCTAAACCTCGAGGCCATCACGACTTAACTTGTGTATATGTTAGTTTTCAATTATCTGTGCTCCAGCCCGTCCTATTAGATAGTATGGTGGTTAAATACGAGTTTTATCTTATCGCGATACATTTGCAAATCCCACTCAATACAAAGTACTTACGTAAAGATCGTTCACGCCCGGAGTAAATACTTGACGGTTTGTTTATTATAGATAATGTAAAGATATACTATGTTGTATGCAAAATTGTTTAAGTTATGGTCGCTTCGTGATTTCTTTATGAGTGGTATGAACCTGTTGAATGCTAAGAAGCTATTGTTGACTATGTCTGTGTCAACTATTATCTTTCTTGCTCTGTTAAATGATCTGTACTCTATAAGAGGAAGAGGGACAACATGTTAACTAAGATAACGTAGACGTACATTAAATCTATCAAAAGCGGTGGCTGGTCAAACTATAGATGAAAATTGGCACGGATTTGAGCAAGGTGATCACTCCAATCCATCATAGCTTCGAACTACTAAAAGATACATGTATTATATGGGTTTTTAATAAGCTATCTACTACTGGCCTCCTCTACTACTGGGAGGGGTTAGACCTTAGTCTACCACGCTGGCCTAGTAAGGGTTGGCGGACTATACGCCTAAGAAATTATTCAGAACTTTTAAGGGTGCATGCTTCCCCACGATGTTTACCATCACCGTAAAAGTGCGTGATAACTCACAGTGAAAAAATATATGTATTCGCGGATCCTTAGGATCGCTTCCCGGGACGAGAAAAGTAATGTAAGAGTTTAGCCATTCATTTTCCATTAAAAGCAGTCTAAAATATACCGAACAGAGATAACAGCCTCGCCGAGTCGCCGCATCTCGATTTAGAATTACATAAGACCGAAAAAGCCGGATCTTGAGTGTAAATATATGTACATCAGTGAGGCGTGAAATTTTAATGAATGTATTTATCTTTTTATACCTACATGCATCCATCGTTCGAGCCAGGTGTCGTCAGCACTTGCATATAAAAACCTCATTGTGTTAGCTGTAATTTTCCGTCATATTAAAACGGCTATGCTAATGCTAAATGAAGACTGACAGTATCTTGCTTAGGAAGTAATTTATGTTCATTTTGATGGCGGGAATGTCGCGCGTAAGATAACTCATGCAATTAATAGATAAAGAACGTGTTATAACCAGTGGCGGTACTTCCATAGAATCCCACAAGCATTACATGTTAATTGTGTAATTTAATAATAATTACACCCAACAATAACATACATAGTTCTGACCCCACACTAGGATACAAGCCCTGTGTCGTGGGTATCAGAAACTACGGGAGACTCTTTTTTTCGGTCTCACAAACACCCAGACCCGAAACAAATATTTGTGGATCACAAAAACATTTGTCTTGGTGCGGGGATCGAACCCGATGCTTCTGGTTTTGCAAGTTGGTATCTAGCCAACTGCGCCACAGGGCTGTCAATCTAAATAGTTTAGCTATCTTTGTTAAACTTTAAATCTTTTTTATGTAAAGCCAAAAAATCCAGATGTAGTTAGAGTAGTTGTAACAATAGTAGTTAATATTTTATGACTCGTCATACTGTTTCGTAGTACTGACTACATACCTACTTAAATATTTAACACGTTAACTGCCACGCTATATTTTCAAAAAACGTAAAAAAAGTTATTGGTTTTATTTAACTTAAACATGTTTTTAATGCCTAAAATACACATATGTACATCATATTTATTTACTTATAATACATTATATACAGCCTATTTACACTTGTAGGACATATAGCCCTACAAGGCCTGAATGTAATAATTTATCACATTACGCCGCGCGGGTCATTTTGTCGGACATACTACATCGATAGTTAACGCCCCTGTACTATTTAAGCAAGTTACTAGAAAGAAGATGTCTATAGTGGATTTTAGGGCGGCCATCGTAAATTACTTATTATTTGGGAATAAAGAAAACGAGCTTCCTACAACTGGCACACCCAGACCAATAAGAGCAAAACATCGCCTTATATCTAAGGAAGGGATAGCCAAGAATGTTCGAAGAAATTGCCAGCATTGTTACAAAAACAATGTTAATACGATGGGTAGATTACAGGCAAGAAATAAAACAAAAAAGGTTGTCACTTTCTGTCCTGTTTGTCCATCACAGCCACATCTCTGTCTTAGCTGCTATAATATATCGCATCGCTAATTTTAATAGCAACAGTTTATATTAGTATTTTTCTTTTGTATTTCAATATAGGTATGTGACATTTTTATGTATAAACTACATGTAATGTTACTATTTGACTGATTTCTTTGATTAAACAACAATTACAATTTACTTTGATATTTTTATTTTCACTTCTACCTTATTCATTGTGAATACAAAGGTAACAATAAACAAAAGTTATGTTGACACAGTGATTTTTGTGCTCTACGGGGCCGCGCGGGTCACTCTAGATAGCCGAAAGAGTAATAAACATGGCCAACAGGCACCAACGAGACGTCGAAGTTGGGTACGTGTTGTCGGTCACATGGTCCGACAAGGCCTGAATGGAACAATATGTGTCGGACACCTAGTCCGACATGGCAGTTAACGTGTTAAGTTTTTACCTACTTTGATAAATTCTCACCAAATGATGCTAAATTTCATTATACTCCGACCAATTGAATAATCAAAACACAGAAGCTGGGATACAAAATGTTTGTACGGGAATAGAATTGAAATAAACAAGACTCCCATTCAGAAATTTAAAATAGACAGCGAAGATAAAGTAGGCGCTGCAAAAAGTCGATTCGTGGAATAAAACTTGGGATTTTTGAAATGTTTACGCCATTCATTGTTGAACGTTTGTAGCTTGTTATACATATGTATGTTAACCTGGTAAACATACACACAAAGGTGAATTTCTGCGCTCACATTTCGCCTGGTATGTTACTCGAGTAGAGGCGGTATTTCCATAGAAGCCCAAAAGCGTTACACGTTTATTGTGGACTCAGGATATTCTAATTTATATGTCAAAAGTCAAGACAAGACAGAAGGTCACTTGAATGGGGACTGAATTATTTTTATATCAACTTTTTACGGTAGAAGAAGTGAGTTGCGAGACTTGCTTTTTTACAAGTTTTGTTTTTGATGGCTAATTATAATTAATGCCTTAGGCATAAAGTCCACCTACACAAACTTGTATAAAGTATGAATAAATAAATACCAATTCATCCCTCATTGATTAATGGTCGCTTTTGACTATACATGAGGAATTGCAATCGTTCTTCACCTGATGACTAAAATTACTTCCAATTACGTCTGTAATACTTTATTGTATCACATTTTTAAAATTACAAAACTACGAATCTTTGCAAACCATAACGTTAGCAAAACACACTTAACAAACACAAACCAACACTTTTAAGTAAATGTTTTAAAATTCAAATCACGCTCGCCACAAATGATCTTCGGCTCCATTGTGTAAATGTTGACATTTAAAATAAACTGAGCAAATACGCTAAGCCCCTCGTATCTGTGTGGTTTAGTATTTGCCGTACAGATAAATCTTATTAAGTAAATTATCCTGACATAACAGCCTTTGTGTGAGTAAAAATTTTATTTATTCGCAGACTTTATGCCAACTCCGAATTAGGTTAGGTTTCATTTTAGGTCATTCGGACTTCGGACATGGATACTATTCATTCTAGTTTATGGCTGAAGCTTCGTTTGTTTGAATAAGATCTTGTTTACCTGTCAATGGAGAAACAAACAACAATCTATGGACAGCCCGTTACATCCTTTTAGGAGGAAAATTTTGTAAAAACTGTCCGAACAGACTGTCGATCATAATGTGTGAAAGAAATCGAATGTACCCAATGGATCTGGACATAAATAGCAAAATAAAAACTTAAGACTTTTGCTTCCTGTACAGACACTAAGAAATTATTGGAAGGACTAATGAAGTGGAAACGCAGGCACTTGAGTTAAATTGATAAACACATATTTCTTCTTTTATCTCGTGTTATTCCGGTTAACACCAGGTTCCATTTAGTACGTTCAGTTTGTACACCGTCTTCCGGGTTTTAAATGAAGCGGCTGGCGCCTGCTTTTTATTTATATCTCCATAAATCAGACAAGATGTACAAACTCTATGATGTTTTAAATAGCAAGAACATCGGTTTCTGTAGAGCATAAAATTGAAGAGCAAAATTATTAATGTATGCTAATATAATATTGAATAACAAAGCATAACCTTGAAATAATGTTATGTGAAATGATTATTTTATTAGTTTGTAGGTAAGTGGTGTTAATTATAATGCAAATGGTTCTATAATACGGATAAAAATATGTTTCATCAATTATATTAGTAAGTCCAGGTAGAAGAGGTTTTTATGAAATACATCTTTGCCGGAAAATAATAATGCGGTTATAGTTCGTATTGATAATATCAAGATGGCAATTAAATTGAGTTGTAAATATGTATACAGATTTCAAATTATTATTTAAAAGGCAATAGGCACGCTTTTTATTACGTAGTAGGACTGAAAATTGGCGAGACACGGTTGCAGAAACTTACCTGTGGCTTCCCGTCGGGAATACCGGCGTTAGTAGGTATATATGTTTATGGTAAGTAGCGATGGATTTGAGGTTTATGAGGGCGGTCGCGGGTTCAAACACCAGGCACAAACCTCTGACTTTTCGAAGTTATGTGTGTATTCACAATTAATTATCACATACTTTAACGGTGATTGAAAACGTCGCGAGAAAACCTGCACATCTAAAAGTTTTTAGGAATTTCTTAGGTGTTGTCCGCCAATCCGCACTAGGCCAGCGTGGTGGACTAAGGCCTAAACCCTCTCAATTGTAGGGGGCAGTGCCCAGCAGTGGGAAGTATGTATGTGGGCTGATGATGATGGTATATCATTAGTATGAGGTAGAAAATATTAGTTTAACTTGCTTGATAATTTAAGTAATTATAGGATGCTAATAAATGAGTGGATCGCTTACCTCAATTACTTTGAGCGTTAACTACGTTTTGCAATTCAGTTGCGCAAATTAAGAAATTAACATTGCCATTAAAATGTTAAGGATTTAGAACGAATGTATACTAAAATAATAAAGCTGATGAGTTTGTTTGTTTGGTTAGTTGAATGCGCTAATCCCAGGAACAGGTTTGAATTGAAAAAATATTTTTGTGTTGAATGTACTATTCATACTACTATTCATTTTATTTGAAGGCCATCAGTGAAAAAAGTGACAAAACGGAGAAAAACATTTATTTTGTAGTCTCAAGTTGCGCATACGGAGTTGGGATCTAATTAAATATATCCATGCATAGTCTTCAAAGTCACTCTTGACGTTTCATTGAGGCCTATATTCATCTACATATTAGTATAATTTAATGATATTGTCTACATTTTATTAACATTATTTGCCTCTAAAACCAAAAAGTACGGAAGAGTCGTAAACTGATGGGTCTTTTGAACCACTGTCGCGGTCGTGACGATGTTAGGTTACCATTATATTTAGTTTTTAGTGAGTGAAATTGCTGGTAGATAACAAACTGTCCAGCACAATTGTATTCATTGGGAAGAGACAATCGTTTTAGCCAGTCGACCGCACCTTTCTTACCGTTACGAACCAATGTGGCTTTGCCATGCGAATAAAAAACATTGGGTATGTATATACATTAAGTCACGCCTGTATTCCTTGATGGGGTAGGCAGAGGTGCAATTCTACACCCACATTTCGCCAGGTATGTATCAGTCCCACGTAATAGGGGGCGAGCCTATTACCGTTTTACGGACACATTTCCAGACTCCGTGCTGCTACTGAGAATTTCCTCTTGGAAAAACCCAATAACACTGCTCGACCCGGGAATCGAACCCAGGACCTCTAGATAGCACAGCACATACGTGTAGCGCGAGACCACGAAGCATTCTATAGGCATTGGTATATATTTGAATAAAATATGTGAAACCGGTGTTATGACATATCCAACAACTGTTGGTTTTGCTATCACGTTTTTGCGTAACACATACGGCTAGTAAACATATAGCTATTTCTTTTGGGGCGTGTGGCGGCACGTGACAAAGATTGTGCGAGCATATATTATGTATAAATCGTGAGATTTGTGAATATTACAAAGTATTCAAATTATCTATGCTTCGTTGCGTTTGATGTGCGGTCTAGAGGTTTTGGGCTCCTAAGTCGGGAAAGCGTTACTGGGGTTTCTTTTGAGGAAATTATCTAAATCGAAGCGGAGTCGGGATGTGCCCGAAAAACGGCAGTCTCACACCCTATTTATGGACTTAAAATACGTGCATAATTTGGGTGCAGAAATGCTCTTCTATTAGAATTTTCGAGCACATAGGCGTGATGGTGGCGTAATATTATCTCTTCGTTTGTATGGGATATATTTCTGGATTTGCCGTATATTAATAAGATTTTATTACTGGCGTCAAGTGACCTTATTGGCACTTGACGAGAAATGAGAAAATATTGGTCGAAAAGGTTGCAATTAACTGAATTGAAATAAATAATTCGCTATTTTTCAGAATAACTTTTTTTCATTCCTTAGATTTTAAAAATACAATACCGGTGATATTTTTATAATATTCTAGAAATATAAGTTAATGTCCAAGAAGTGTTTTTTTTAAATATTTAACTTAAAAAGTGTTTAAAAATATTTTTATAATATTCTAGAAATACCAGTTAATGTCCAAATAATACTTTTTTAATGTTTAACTTAAAACGTTTAGAAAAATTCTTTATTTAAATATAAGAACAAATTCAAATGATTCAAATCGTAAACTGCTAACCTTCACAAGCAAGGAGTCGGTATAGCGTAGTGAAAGTGGAACAAGGGTTAACATATTCTATCCTTTCTAGATTATTCCTTTTCCGTCACCTTTTATCTTCGTAATCGATTTATTACCAATTGCCCATGTATAAGTAGGTCACGAGTGTTATCGTGTCCCGTCTGTTCCGTCGTTTGTTATTACATATTAATTTATTAAGGACATTTGACACCGGGATATCGATGTGCGGCCATTATCGCAGTACGTCATATGGAAAAGTACAATCGATTGTTTATGAAATAGAATTGTGCGATTATCCGGTTAATCACTTAGTGTAGATCAAACGCGATAACATGATATTTCATGGTTAAAAAAAATGTGATTTTGGATTATGTCGTAAACTTAATTAATATTGTTTTGTTAACTGTAATTTTGTTAGTTATCCACCAGGAACTTAAAATTAGTTTGGAATTAAAAGATATAAGTGTGTCGAAAGCCCTATCTATGTAAATTTCATCAAAATCTAAATAGTAAAATATTAAATTACTTTGGTATTTATAATATAATATTTTTGCGAAATATTATGTTCCATCCATTATTTATTGGAATTTGGCATCAATGCTGTTTCTGTGTTTGTGTAATATTTGTCTGCCTCGTAGTCTCGCAGAAAAAGTATGTGCATGCGATTTACAGGTCCCGGGTTCGATTCCTGGGTCGGTCAAAGTGTTATTGTTTTTTTTTCATTAATAAATTCTTGTTAGCACGGGGTTTAGAATTGTGCCCGAAAATAGGCTCGCCTCCTATTACGTGGGACTGATGAAATGTGGGTGCAGGAGTGCACCTCTGCCTGCTTCTTCGGGAAATACACGCGTTAGGTTATGAATGTTTGTAATATTTGTTCAGTTCACTTTTCTCTATTCGATATTCTTGTATACCACAGTACGTCGTTTTCCAGTAAGGGACTTCGGCGTGTAAAATCGAGCTGTAAAATGCGTATGTGTACGCTGCATTAACCGCTTTCTATTTCTAAGATCAAGGTTACGTAAACAAGTCAATGTGCAAACTAGAAATGAAGTTCTTATCGAGCGCGTGTTTGTTATGCATGGTCAAGTCTTTAACAATTCGATTGCTTTGTTACTAATAATATAAAGAGAAAAGGTTTGTTTATCAACTCGAAAAGTACCTATCCGAATTCCGATTTGAATATTTTATTGTATGGTCATAGATGGGACCTTGGGGAATATTTAGGCTTATTTTAGAATATGTTATTGTTGAAAAAATCCAATTCATCGTGATATACTTAAATAATATTGAAATGTCCCTTTTTAATTTCAAAATAAATTTCTAACATTATTTCCTAACTATTAAAGTAGGTATGTATAACAAAAGCTAACGTATGTCAAACGGCTGGACCGATTGGGATGAAAATTTCTATGTACCTACATACATATTATTTCAATGGGTCCCTGGATGATTTCAAAACACAATTGGACCCGGTAGGTGGCGCTGCTATCGGCATATCGCTTAAAGTTTTTCCGGGCAGGACTACGTCTGCCGAGACAGCTAGTTTTTAATAAAAATCTACTTTCCCGCAAAAAAGAATTCTCAAAACAAAACGCCACGCGTTAAAGTCGTGAGGCGCAGATATTACTACACAGGAACAAACAAATAACTTTTTATTATGACAGTTGATCTTATCCGAGGTAAAGATCACGCCGGGTCGTTGAACTTTGGCTCCAATGTCGGACAATTTGAAATGTTACGCGAAAGAATATCCACTGCTGATGCTATCTGCTGTCCGGCTTGTTGAATGTCAATTCTATTGGGAGCCAACTATTGTTTTGTTCTCTAAACAATTTCAATGGATACGCACAGCGAATACAAAACACAAGGTGCCGATTTAATTTCTTGATACTTTTTCGCGTACTCAAAAAAATATTGAGACTATCCCATCAGACACCCGCCACTAAAACTCCTGCACAACAGAATGGACAGTGGGACGCACAGAAATTAACTTGCAGTGTAAATGCGAGTCTAACACTGCTATGTCGGTTGTTTGAGATTGTTATTGTCACAATTAGAATAATCGGTCTCGGTATAAGCACGTTCAGTGCTAGCAGGAAAGTATTGCCGAATTAAGTCTTGCTTTAAACAGACCTAGATTATGCACCATAGTGCTATATTTGTCTAATTGTTGTGTAATTGCATAATGCATGCAATATAAAGAGGATGAGGTAATAATTGTGTACTGTACTGAGCTGAAACGGTAGACAAAATGCATTTATCCGCTAAATTGTGTCATTATCATCATCATCATCAGCCCATATACGTCCCACTACTGGGCACGGGCCTCCTCTACAATTGAGAGGGTGTAGGCCTTAGTCCACCACGCTGGCCTAGTGCGGGTTGGCGGACTACACACCTAAGAAATTCCTAAGAACTTTTACGTGTGCAGGTTTTATCACGATGTTTTCCTTCACCGTTAAAGCAAGTGATAATTCATTGTGAATACACACATAACTTCGAAAAGTCAGAGGTGTGTGCCTGGGGTTTGAACCTGCGACCGCCGAAATTCTCGACCACGCGCCTAAACCTCGAGGCCATCACTGCTGCTTGCATCCTGTGTCATTATCGTTGGATACAATTCAATTTATGGCAACACTTCAGTTAAAGTTGATTGTCAGCCAGTCTTTTGATTTGTTCTACCACGTTAAGCGTATCGAAAAAAATATACAGAATTTGATTTAGATGGATAATAAATATTTGGCTTTGGTGCTGTTTTTTGGCTACGATTTCTCAAGTTTGACAGGGAGTGAAAATTGATAGACCTGATCTTTGAATTGATTTAATTTGATTGAGATCTTTCAAGTTCACCATCTTACTTATGCTTTTTAAATGTAAGAATAAAGAATATACTCATATAACAACTGCTAGAATTGAAGGGTGTTTTGTTTTTTTTCCTTTGCCATGAGTCGAGAAGGACTTCAGAAATACCTAAAGCCGCCACAAATACTTGCAGATGGCTTTTGTTCCGGCTTGCCTCTAATTGTCACCCACGGAAGCTCTAAATTAACTTAACGTTAGGTTCCAAGTCTATAGAAAAGAAGAATCTTCGGCCGGGCAAAATAAAGTCGTTTATCAACAATACTTGTTTGTTCTAGTTGTGTACTGCGACTACAGCGGCTCGGGGCGAGCTCTGCATTGGATTGAGGAGTTCATGTCCAGAGATGTTCTGCCGATCCACGCAACACGTTGCACTGCGCTCTCACACACTTCTGGACAGAGCGAAATCTATAGGTAAGTCCTCAATTCTGCAAAAATATAATAAGGTTTTGCCACATTGTGCAAGCGCAGGACATAGTGTCTGGCAGCGGTGAGGCTTGCTTATAATGAATTTGATCCAAAATTTGGCAAGCATAGCATAGCTATCATTCTTGTAAAATGAAGTTTACTGGATGTAAGCCGCTTTCAAAAGGTCGTAAATATTTGGGTGGCCTATATCAGCAGTGGACAACGTCACACTATTAAGATGGGTTAGACTTTGGTAAAATATGTTGGTTTAGTGTTGGTGGACTTCGCATTAAGAACATTTTTTTTTTGTCATATACTGTTGTCTAAAGAATGTTGTCATTAGGAGGGAACTACGTATACCGCCGAAATTAAAAAACAATACTTACTTTAGGTCAGAATCAAAGGCGATTATTCGCAATGCAGTAGGTGCGTGTCCTGAAGACGTGGTTGTGTTGGGATCGTCCCTGCCAAGGTTTCTCCGAGCGCTTCAGCCGCAGAGAGTGGCCCTCTTTGTGTCCTCGCGGGAGACTGAGACACAGCTGACGCCGTGGAGACAGTGTGACGCTGATGTAAGTACACCAATTTTCACAGACTTTTTAATACTTTTTAGTGCATATTAATATGTTTTGGAATAGTTTTTTTTAAGGCGGTTTTTATAAGCTTTATCATAAATTGTTTGAAGATATTAATTTGTTACACACGTACTGCTATCATTATGTAACGCACACGCTGGTAATATATTATATTCGAGTGTACAACGAATTGAAGATGATTCAAGTGTTTGTTTGATCTCTCAGTAGTATTTGATATAAAACACAACGTTATATATGTAGCATACAATTATATTAATGCCGAGGCAATACTTTTCTGCGCTATTTTTATTTATACACGCACGCATGTAAATGGAAAGAGTAGATAGAGGATCATTTCCGCAACCACGTTTCGATAATTCTGTTTTAATTATCACATTATAGGGGGCGAGCCTATAACGTTTTGCGCATTTTGATACTAATGGAAGAATATTCGTATCTTAGTGCGGGGCCTTATGTGTATTATTTGTGACTGCCGGGTGTTATCATTTAGTGTTTTGTCGTCTTATGCGTTCCAAAGAGGTTTGTGAATTCGGTTGAAAAAATGGCATAAGACGAGAAAAAAGGAGCAAATTGAACAGCAAAGGCACTGAAAATAAAATTTTATCTTAAACTAGCGGACCCGGCAAACGTTGTTTTGCCATACATATAAAATTCTCGTGTCGCGGTGTTTTTTGCAAACTCCTCCGAAACAGCCCGACTGATTTTTATGAAATATTATGTGTATATTGTAGGTAGGTCGGAGAATCGGCCAACATTTAAGGGTTTAACATTTAGGGGTATGCTTTTTTTTTCTATTGACCTAACGTTTTTATGTTTTATGATTCAGCATTGATAAATTATTATAATCTTAAATTTTCACCCTTCTATGATGAACCTCTATTTTTTTAATGGCCATTCTAATTTTGAAACAAAAAAATATGGCCAAAATCTGTATAGAGTAAAATTTTATATGTATATTCAGTAAGTCTGAGAATAGGTTGTTATCTATTTTTTATACCCTTAGGTGTTAAGGGGGGTCCAACCCAAAAGTATTTTTTTTATTTTGTGGACATTTTTAAGTTTTTATTTTTTTATGATTCAGCATTGAAAAATACATACAACCCCAAATTTTCACCCTTCTACGAACAACACCTGTTTTGTAATCGCAATTTTTATATTTTTATAGCTTTTGCCCGCGACCCCGTCCGCGTAGACTACAGGGTTGGGTGCAGAAAGATAATTAATAAGTGAATCTATAAATCGTTCCTCAAGTGCCCAAAATGGCACTTACTGAATTAAAAAAACAGTGCCTATGTCCTTTTTTAAGGTCCCGTTTTTATCCATCACATCAAATCACCCAAATCGATCAAATGGTTAAGGCGTAAAAGTAAAACTCTGAAAGTTATTTTCGTATTTATAATATGTTTATCCCATTGGAACATTACATTTTCCCGGGATGAAACATAGCCTATGTTACTTCACAGGGTCTTATTTATGTTCATACAAAAAAAAATTGTTATTGCGTGAGAGCGTAACAAACATTACATTACATTCACATTTATATAATAGTAAGGATAACCATTCCCACGGGAACACTAAATTTTCCGGGATAAAAGTATCCTATGTACCGATGTACCGATGTATCGGTGGGTCCCACCTATCTGCATACCAAAAGTCATTTAAATCTTTTTTCAATCATTGTCCAATTATTTACCCTCCGTTTTTTTAATAAGAAGTACCTATCCTATCTCCTTTTTAATACCTCGAAGACTATGAGTACAAATTTTAATGATTAATCGGTTAAGTAGTTTTGGCGTGAAAGCGTAACAAACAAATTTACATTCACATCTATAATATAAATAGCTGACCCGGCAAACTTCGTACCGCCTAACAGTCATTGAATGTCATGTTACATATTACCTGAATTTTATTTTTGATTGAATGGAAATAAATATTAAGTTCAGCTCTTTATTGAGATAAAAATACAGAAATAAAAAAGTACAAAAATTAAACTCAATGGTCATACCCGTTGGGATCAATGAAATCTTTAGATCAATCTAATTGATGAATTCTCAAGCACCAATTATTCATCTCTAACTTGCCTTTTGAGTATCGTCATGTGAATAACATTACTCAACAATTTTCTTAACACCAAGTGCATTCCATTGCATAGTTGAGTGTTTTAGATTTCAAAGCGTGATGACTACCGAGCCCGCCTTCGTTTGTAAATTATAAACCAAGGAGTTTAAAAATAAATTTCTGAACGCACGTATAAATATTTGACAACCAATAAATATGTCAATCCCTTTTTATTACTGACACTATTCTACATGTTTAAAATCCAAAATACGCAATTATTCGAATATTGTGGATATATGTTGTCGATTCCAAACCTTTATTTAAATACGTTCTTTAATTTGAGGGGACCATTAACCGTATTGATGGGATAAACATAAAATGTCTGACAGGATATTAGGTAGAACAGTTTATATGAGAAAAATAGCGCTGTATGTGAAAAAAGATTTTCCCGCTTTTCTGTTGAAAATTTTCCTGAATTTTCTTTGCTATAAACCTCACGGAGCCCGAGACCTTTCCAACGAATGCAAAACCGTGGAAATCGGTTCGCGCGTTCTGGAGTTATAGCGTCAGGGAGGAAAACCCGACTTATTTTTATATAGTAGATTAAAGAAAAATAATAATTTAACAAAAACAACTTAACAAAAAAGTATTATTTGAATTTAAAAATATTTAAATTCTATGATGTAAACTATGTTCTGGTTAAAATTTACATTTTCCTATTTCATTTTTTGTCTACCCCAGGGAAATACAAGCGTCAGTGTGAAGCTAAGTCAAAAAGTTAGGTAGGTTTAGGTGTGTAGGTTTCATCACGATGTTTTCCTTCACCACATAACTTCGAAAAGTCAGAGGTGTGTGCCTGCGGTTTGAACCTCGAGGCCATCAGGACTTATAACATATAAGAATATTAACATTGACCATACAAACTTAGTGTAGGATGACCTGCAGCACGATGGTCCGACGACTTGAGAAAGGTGGCGGGTAACGGATAGATGAGGGCTGCTCAAGACCGGGATGGTTGGCGCTTGGGGAGGCCTACGTTCAGCAGTGGACGGCGATAGGCTGAGTATATATGTATACAAACTTGGGGGAAGTCGTGGCCAATGGCTAGTTATATTGGCTCTGACGCGGCAATAAGTTAAACCACCTTTCAGCTGCATGGCATGGCATGCATGTCTGTAGAGCGGATAATCTCAATTAATTTCCCATTAAGATATAATTACACTGAACTCTGCACGCACGGGCACTTCAAAAGGATTCAACAGTAGTGCATGATTATTACATTCTAATATTATGTAATAAAACTTGATGCGTCATACTGCAGAAAAATAATAATATTTCTTAATAAGTGGAAGAAATAAATAATAAATTACTCTTAATTAATAGTTCATAATTATAGAGGTTATGTTTGTATGTGTGTATGTTATGTGAATCAGTAGAATTAGCTGTTCCATACAAATTAAATAAAAGGAGCCGCGTTTTTTTTGCGATTATCTAAGCCGGTCCCGCAGTATTTATAACCCAAAAATCGATGGACCTTGTTTTTTTTTACTTCCGAGTTACACTAATTTATTTACTTTATAATATACAACATCAAATACCACGGCTACCCTATATTAAATTCAACTCTAGTTACGTCCCTCAGTAAATATCGTGATGAAACCTGCACACCAAAAAGTTGTAAGTAATTTCTTAAGCGTGTAGTTAGCTAGCCTGCTAGCCCGCACTAGTCCAACGTGGTGGAGCAAGTCCTAACCCCTCTTAGTTGCCTAAATGTATAGTAAGATATATAGGTATGGGTATGGGTAGACTATACATATATTTGGTAACTGTATAAGGATGACCGAATGTTCTATGTTTATTCGCAAGGGTCGACTCAAGGTTACCGTCTGTGTTTTGATTGTATGGTTGTTTTTTGTCGATTCCAAGGTTGGGTGTCCGTCATTTTGCTCATATGCTGTTTTGTTATTCCATATGGCTTCATCGTTAAATAATCGAGACTTGTTTAGTTACAAAGAACATACCTATATTCTCATTAAAATTTTAAAATTTTAATAATCTAGTCTATATGAGATTACAAGAGAAATTTAATCTTACTTATATTTTAAAATAAAAATTACGTTTTTAAGTATATCTACACATACTGCCTGACTGCCTCGAGGCCTCACGGCTCAAGTATGTGCCGTGCGATCTGGAGGTCCTGGGTTCGATTCCCGGGTCTTATTGGGTTTTACATTGTGAAATTCTCAGTAGCAGCACGGAGTCTGTAAATGTGCCTGAAAATCGGCAATCGGCTCTCCCTATATTACGTGGGAAATGTTGGTGCACAAGTGCACCTCTACCTCCCCCTTCGGGAATAGGGGTGTGAGGTTATGTATTTACAAAATCTCGGCGTGTGTTTGAGAACGTCACTGGTCAATTAATAACACGATTCAATGTGGCATCTTACGTTGGAGTTTCAATAAAGCTACTTTTCTCATTGTTGAACAGATTGGGATAGATTTAAAGTCACTTAAAAGTTTAAAAAACTGCTAAAAGACTGCCTCGTGGTCCCGCGGTACAAGTATGTGCCGAGCGATCTAGAGGTCCTGGGTTCGATTCCCGGGTCGTGCAAAGTGTTATTGGGTTTTTACATTAGGATATTCTCAGCAGCAGCACGGAGTCTGGAATTGTGCACGAAAAACGGCAATAGGCTCGCCCCCTATTACGTGGGACTGATACATACCTGGCGAAATGTGGGTGCAGAAATGCACCTCTGCCTACCCCTTCGGGGAATACAGGCGTGAGTTTATGTATGTATGTAAAATTTTAAAATTTAATTATCTGTCTCATAGGTAATCACAAATCTTGTGGCGTCGACTTTTAACGCCCTATAGCTAAATGATAAAGAATCCTCAGATATGTAAACAACATTTATTCATGTTTGTGCAAATGCTTTACGATATCCGCTTATCATTTTTATCTTAAAAAATGTGGCACAGCTCTGAGAAAGAAGATAAAAAACGTAAATAAACAAGAAAAGTTTACTGATTAAAGTGCTGTATAAATATGCAATACTAAAAACGTAAAGCCATTACAGTATTATGTATCAAGTTCGTCTGTTAAATGTTTTCTCAGTATTTCTTGGATACAACGAGCCTTTTGTGCTCCCGTACATTTGCATGGACGGTGACTAGGGTTGCCAACTTTTTTTACAAGAAATAAATTATATTTAGGTCTAAGAAGAATATTGAACAGTATTTTAGAAAAATGAACAGTATTTTATTTATTTATTGTTTTATATACATATTTTTTAGAGATTCTCGCACAACTTATTAATTTACTGTCTTTTTTAAACTGTATCTGACTAAATAAAAATAATTATGTGAGCGTCTAAGTCTAACACTTTAGTGCTAAGCATTCTGATCCTGAAAACAGTATTTTGTATACTTTATTTTTGTTCAACAGTAAAAAGTATAATGTAGTGAAAAACAGCATAATACTGTTTAAAACAGTATAGTTGGCAACCCTAACGGTGATGCCATATTTTAGGTAGTGCGACGCAAAACATGGCGTGTTTTGCTGAAATGAATGTCGTCCTTGTCATTTTATGCGACTAAGGGGAGCTATTGACCATGAGTGTTATTACAGGAAGTACTCGTACATTAAGATAAAATAATTAGTTTCATGGCTTTAATATTTTTGTTAATAGAAATTTTGCAAGTATAATTAATAACATTTATTGAATTTGAGGACTGCCTCGTGGTCTCGCGGTACAAGTATGTGCCGTGCTATCTAGAGGTCCTGATTTCGATTCCCGGGTCGGGCAAAGTGTTATTGGGTTTTTCCATTAGGAAATTCTCGGTAACAGCACGGAGTCTGGAAATGTGCCCGAAAAACGGCAATAGGCTCGCCCCCTATTACGTGGGACTGATACATAGTTGGCGAAATGTGGGTGCAGAAATGCACCTCTGCCTACCCCTTCGGGGAATACAGGCGTGATTTTATGTATGTATGTATTGAATTTGAGCTGATCGAAAATTGCACGATCTAAGATCTTCAAATATTTCATAAATTGGTACGATTTTCATAAGACGAAGTTTTAATGTAATTTAATATTGTGTTTTCGTCCCTTGTAATATTGCCGCTTTTAGGGAACAACTCCAGACTCCGTGCTGCTACCATTGAGATAATATTAATATTAGCTCAATGGCTGCTACTGAGAATACCTAATACCTAATGAGAAAACCAATAACACTGCCCGACCCGGGCATCGACCCCAGGACCTCTAGATCGCACGGCACATACAATGTACTTGTACCGCGAGACCACGAAGAATCCGCCAGACTACGAGGCAAATAGTAAAAAATACAGTGCATGCAATGGGTTAACCGAAGCTTCAATTCACCTTGCATAGTCTCAATTAATTCCACCCAGTTTCCTTGATTTAGAAATTTATACCAAACTTATTTAGCAAAATCCTTTACCTCGTCATCTATGGCTCCATTAAGCTCGGCGTTCGCATTTCCTGGATCCATTTTTATTAAACAAACGTTCTATTTTTCCGCCATATTCGGTCCGCGAGGTCTTTCCATTTTTGCCAACTTTATCCTTTTCGTTCAATGCTGCTGCAATTGTTGAGAAACTCTAAATATACTATATCTCCAAGCTGTCGGTTGGTAAAATCAATTGTCCGCTGACATTGACCCACTTGCAAGGTTTCTTCGCCGCGACTGTGTCTAAGACTGTTGCCTCTGGTATTAACATTTAGAATGCATTTCTGTGTCTTATTACAACTGTCTAGTGTTCAATTTGTGTTTTTTTGTGTTCGCTTTTATTCTTTTTAATGACATTTCTCAATGTCCGTTATTTGAAAATAATTATACAGTTCATTTTTATATTAATGTTTGTATGTGCGGTCAAATAAAATCAATCAATCTCTAGAATGAGACAAAATGATCCTGCGACTTCTTATGTATCG
This sequence comes from Hemaris fuciformis, assembly GCA_907164795.1. Taxonomy (NCBI): domain Eukaryota; kingdom Metazoa; phylum Arthropoda; class Insecta; order Lepidoptera; family Sphingidae; genus Hemaris; species Hemaris fuciformis. The sequence goes on from OU015452.1 coordinate 4,064,834, forward strand.
ATAATAATGTCCTACACATACCAACCTATCAAAAAAACCTACCAAAGACTGTCTCGGGATCTCCCGGGATAAGTATGTGCCGTACGATCTAGAGTTCCTCGGTTCGATTCCCGCGTCGGAGAAAGTGTTATTAGGTTTTCTATAAGTATACTCTCTTGCTGCTCGTAGTCTGGAAATGTACCCGAAAAACGTCAGTAATCTCGCCCCTGTTACGTGGGATTGATACATACCATATCGCAACGTAAAAATGCAACTCTGCCTACCTCTTCATGTCCGTATGAATGCACATACCAACCTTTTACTTAGTTCTAAATTACTAAATGTACTGTTAGAGAGGCGACATATGGTCATGTTGCCACGTCCACTTAATACCTTTTTTTTTTTTTTTTTTTTTTTTTTTTTTTTTTAACGAGAGGAAAGCTCTTTAAGCTCCCCTGTTCGGTACCTCGGGGGAGGCCGAAAAGGGGTATGTCGGGGTCTCTGGCCTTCCAACTCGGCGCGCAGAACAATAGTTGTCCGCTTAGCTGAGTTGGGTCCCTAACCAAAATCCTACGCCAGCATACCGACTAAAACCTCTCGGTGACCATCTCGCGCATTTAGGGCGGTTTTGCGGCATCTCAGGGCGAGAAGCGCCCCAAATGGTCCGCCTCCGCCTAGCGCACCGTCCAAATATGGACTCCTCCAAATTGGGAGGGCTTGAGATGCCCTCCACTTACGCTTTTTTGGACGTTCACCTCTTGTGAACGTCCGCGACAGTCAAGCGGTCACGCCCTCTGCCGCAAATCTCAGGGTTGCTGCCACCATTGTGTACCGCCCCCGCAGTACACCCAGCCTCCCCAGTGGCCCCTGTTAGTCGCCTCTTACGACAGGTAGGGGGTACCGTGGCGGAATTCTTACGCCCCCGATCCACATCCACTTAATACCTAATGATTTTTATTGTTAAATGCATATTTGGTTCATGTTTACAGCTACTTCAATCAACTTATAATCGGTACTGCCCCACTATCGAGTTTTATCAGCTAAATAGGCGAGGCTATAAATAGAACTTCGCGGTAGATAGGTAATTTTATCTTAGATAGCAATATAACGCAGATAATAGCTTTAAAAGGATCGTTCTTTTCCAGTCCTTTTATAATACCTAGCAAGCGATTTCACCCGCTTTTATGGTTACTGTGTCGTACCTTCGTAAATGGAATATTTCATAATCATCATCAGCCTAAATAGGTACATAGGCCCCACTGCTGGGCACGGGCCTCCTCTACAACTGAGAGGGTTTAGGCTTTAGTCCACCACGCTGGCCTTATGTAGGTTGGTAGACTACAGACTAGGTGTGCAGGTTTCCTCACAATGTTTTCCTTCACTGTTAAAATACATAATAATTAATTATGAATACTCACATAACTTCGAAAAGTCAGAGGTGTGTGCCTGGAGTTTGAACCTGTGACCACCGAGATTCTCGACTGCAAATCCAAACCTCGAGGCCATCACTACTCCTAATGGAATATTTAACACAAAAAAATCAGTAGTTCCTGGGATTTGCGCGTTGAACCAAACAAACAAACTGTTTAGCTATGTTAGTATAGATTTATTATTATAATGCGATATTTTTCTATTGTTTTACGTAACGAGATGTCGAGTGCTGCGCTGAATAATTGAAAAGCAATTCAACCACGCACGCGATGCTTTAAGATGGCGCCATAATTGGATTGTATTGAGTGTGTTGTTGTTGTGAATGGGAGTGCAATAGTGGCATTTTTTTATCATAATTAAAAAATTATTCTAATAAATATAAATATTTTTTTTATATATTTTAAAAGTTTTTAATCAATTCCACGATAACGACAAATATAATTTCGAGGTGAATACTCTTTAGAACGAAGAGTAAATTTCATGTTATCTGATGTTGATGATGGTGTCTTCATATTTAGACAATTCGATTAGTATCTATGGAATGGAACTAATAAATATAGACAAATTTTTGATGAAAGATAAAAAATTTAGGACTCAAAAGAGCCCCATTCAGATGCTACAATTCAACTTCAGAACTTCTCTCACACATCGGGAATTTAAAATAATATCTCAGTCGATCAAGGATAATATAATATGAATATAGAACCTGAACACCTAAAAATTCTTAGGAATTTCTTAGGTGCGTGTCTACCAACCCGCGCTAGTCCAGCGTGGTGATAATCTAGCCCTTCTCAGTTGTAGAGTAGGCTCGTGCCCGACAGTGGAACCTGAATGATTTGATAATACATACATACATACATAAACTCACGTCTGTATTCCCCGAAGGGGTAGGCAAAGGTGCATTTCTGCACCCACATTTCGCCAAGTATTTATCAGTCCCACGTTATAGGGGGCGAGCCTATTGCCGTTTTTCGGGCACATTTCCAGACTCCGTGCTGTTACCGAGAATTTCCTAATAGAAAAACCCAATAACGCTCTGCCCGACCCGGGAATCGAACCCAGGACCTCTAGATCGCACGGCACATACTTGTACCGCGAGACCACGAGGCAGTGATTTGATGATAATGATGATTATGTATTTATGTAAACAATAAACGATATTGTTTCAAGTAAATCAAACATGCAAATTAGAACAGACGAACTTAAATACCGTTTAGTTGAATAATTATGGAGAACTGGCTTGTGATTTTGCGTAAACTTAATTAAAAATTAACATAGAATAGTGATAAATGGAAATAAACATGTTCTTGCTAATCAATGATATGGTATGTATTTTGTCTCTTATAAAAATATATTAGGTTGGTTTACATTGAGACCAAATTACATAACCTCGGTAATAGTTTCTTTACACACAGCCTAATGAGCTCGATAGTCTTGGGGCATAAATGCCATCGATGCGAACGAAGGGCCCTGGATACGATTACTGGGATTGAAAAATTGTTATAGTATTCTCCACTGGGAAGTTCAAACGCAGGAACAGGCTCCTTTACACATTTATACTATACTATCTTATTTTTTTACCTATAAGAATAGGTGGGATTTAAAAAAAACAGCTCATGAAACGTGAGTTTAGAAACTCATCTACAATCTTATATAAATATGAAATAAATTTACACCTTTGTTCGCAGATCATCAAAATTCCTGAAACCAAAGAGGGTTATATAGATTTGAATAACCTCGAGCAGAAATTGCAAGAGAACTCCGGTACTGGGAAACGAATGATTGGATTCTTCCCCGCCGCTTCCAAACTAACAGGCGTCATGGCTGATGACGTAGCAACGACATTGCTTCTCCATCAGTATGGCGCCCTGTCGTTCTGGGACTACACCCTAGTAGCTCCAACATCCACAGTCGATATGAACCCGACGTTTCCTGGAGTTGAAGAAGAAATGGTGAAGAAGGATGCAATGTTCTTCAATTGCGAAAAGTTTGTCGGAGGCGTGCAAGGGCCTCATGTGGTTGTCGTGAAGAAAGACGTGTTCAGAAATTCCCCGTGTTTTTGTGAAGATGTTGAGGTAAGTAACATTCAATTGTACAAGTATGCTTCTGTTGGAAGTAGAGAATTAATGAAATAATATTGATTTGTTTGGTTTATTGTTACTAAAAGATATAAAATGGATCTATAAGCTTTAATACCATAATTTGAATTACATTTAAGAATACAAAACAAGACTACGCAGGTGATTACTGGACGTTACCAATTTTTCCTAAAGAGATCCGGTGTCTTCTCTTTGAAGTAATATCAAGCAATGTCCAATGTAGAAATAAAAACTGTCTTCCAGCAATTTAGATATCATTATGACGTTGTTTTTGCGGTAAAACGTTATTCAACCATATTTTTATTTAACTTTACCAGAACATATTTATATTATCTCTTACTAAGCTAAAGCGTAATTAATCTGTCTGTCTTTTTCTGCATATTATGAATGATGCAGCGTCTTTTATGTAGAATTTTAACTACTTCAGACATCGTCGCAACGTCTACATTATTCATTGGGAGACTGCCAATGAAAATTTAAAATAATTATTGCTTTGTTTAGTATAATATAATTACTAGTATTATTAGCATTTATATTATGTTCGTTATGTAATATTTACTCCGTCCAGGGTTAAAGACAAGCTACGTCCTCATAGCGACTGGCTTAACTTAATTGCTCAATGTAATTTCTGTGCGAGCCACTGTTGATCCTGGTGTACAGGAGTTATAGCGGGTGTGTGGTGGCATAGTTTCTTCTATCAGTGGCGGTACTTCCATAGAAGCCCAAAAGCGTTGTACTTTAATTGTGTAATATCTAGTTTATAATTGTTTATTGTGGGGTCAGGACATTCTCATTTATATGTCAAATTGCTTTTGTCAAATAAAGATTTTAAGCTTAAAGATTATTTTCGGAATTTTGTCAGGCAAACTGGGCTTTTGGGCTTCTATGGAAGTACCGTCACTGTCTTCTATTGGTTTGTTGATAGCGTTTATATCTGCAATCAGGTACTGAGTGAGAGGATTGAAGAAATGAAAACTACAGACGCCGTCCGTGCTGCTATAGTGATGCAGTTGAGGGATGCTGTTGGACTTCAGAATATAGCTGAGAGACAGGATAGCATTACGAAGTGAGTATTTTTTTTATATACACTTTATTATACACCATATTTGACGACAGAAACAGTACAAATAAAGATATGTTTAAATCTAATTGTGGCAATAGGTGGTGATATCACTAACTACGATCTCTTCCAGACAACGTAATTTTTAAGAGGGTCTTGTACAAAGATATTTATCAAACAGGGTATTCATAATTAAATAAAAAAATATAAAATAACTACAACTTTAGTATATTTAACAAGACATATCGAATGTTGTAAAAAGTCTTCGAGCAAATTGTTTCTTGAAATTATGGACATCGAAATAAAAATAAATGTAAAAGTTTTAAATAAAAGAAATATACGTATGTGTTTCTGCTAGTAGTCTTCGGTAAGGCTTAATGAATCATATATTAATATAAGCATGATATGTTTGTAAAGAAATAGCGGTACACGGAAATCTGCTACCAGGAAATGTCAACATTATAAATCAACGTATAAATATTTTATTTAGATAAATTTTAAATTTGAAGTGAAGCAGAACTCGTGATGGACTCGAGGCTTAGGCACGCAGTCGAGAATATCAACGGTCGTTATAAACCCTAGGCGCGGACCTCTGACTTTTCGAAATTACATATGTGTGTATTCACAAAGAATTATCACGTACTTTAACGGTGAAGGAAAACATTTTGATGAAACCTGCACACCTAAAAAATCTTAGGAATTTCTTAGGTGTGTAGGTCGCCAATTCGCACTAGGCCAGCCTGGTGGACTAAGGCCTAAACTCTTTCAGTAGTAGAGGAGGCCCGTGCCCAGCAGTGGGACGTATATGGATGTATATGGGGATGATGATGAAATTTTACCAATAATTGTTTAAACAGTTATTAAAATAATCAGTTATTGCTTAGTACACTTGTTTTTAAATCGATGACGTTTTAAAATGATCTTAAACAATGTGTAGTTGATAATAAGTTACAGGAAGCTTGTTATATTGGAATATTAATATTGACTATTGTATTATAGTGCAGTTAGCTGAATAGTACTTTATATGATTTATATTAAAAACTAACAAGACACCAAGGTTGGCGGCGCTTGCTAGTTATAGCACGTTTTCCTTCAATAACGTCTCCGCCTTTCACTTACTCCGACGGAAAAGCGAAGAATGTATCCGATAGAAAAGTCAAGGGAAACAAAGAATCGCGAATGACATTTTCATTAAAGGAATTTTGAAGCAATTTTTATTATCATCATTGGCGGACTACACAACTAAGAAATTCCTAAGAAGTTTTAGGTGTGCCGGTTTCCTTACGATATTTTCCTTCACCGTTAAAGTACGTGATAATTAATTGAAAGTATTTACGTCGATATAATATTTTTTTTATTACTTATTTTATTAATTATTATTAAAGTATTAAAGTAGTAAATGGAAGTATTTGTTAATATTTTTGAAGAAATTGATGGGCTCGCCGGCCTATAATTAAGACTTTACACCTGGCGACCGTGAGTTCAGAAATGCACCTCTACTTAACCCTTAGGAGACACAAGCTTGAGGATATGTGTGTAAATTGAATGACGGGACAGGTAGTTCTTATTAACAGTATTTTTTCGAATGTTAGGATTGACTGTTTATAGCACTAAATTATAAAATTTTAATGAACGGTATCTTGTATATTATGGCAGTTAAAGTGTTCAAGCATGATATAAAAGTAATATGAACTGATAAATCACACAACACTCGCGTGTAATTTATCATTTTATCCACATTTGTTCGCTATAATAGATAGTTTTTTGCCAACACGTGATTCAATAAAACTGTTATGAAAGTATAAAGTTTCGACTCACACAAATAAAATATTCTACTGACGCGGCATCGACGTCGAGTTTTGAACATATAGCGCCTCGCTATGAACCAATTGTGTTTGAGAATATTATTTCCCTTTTTCTTTTATTTTTACTTGGCGCAATCAAGGCTGGTGTCAAGGTGGGGTGACTTGGTCAATTTCTCCGTTTGTTCGATCTACCGTATTTGGTTTAAGTCTTTATTAATAGGTTTTATAGATACGTACATATACGTAAATCTGTAAGTAGTTATTTATCCGTGGTGCGTTAATTGCGTCTAATTTGACTAATTGTAATTGTCTTTCTTTTTTATGTGAGGGTGAAACCTCACAGCTCAATGTTTTTTGTCACCCGCTTTGCTATGGAGGGAAGTGGACAACTCTTTGTTTTCCAACTCCTCCTTTATTTTGTCTTTCTGATTAACTTCGTTGCGGGATTATGACAAATTTAGGTCCCCTTAGATCCGCTGAGCTTCATTGCTCAGCGTCAATACTGTGCGTGCCGCTGTTGATCCTGGAGCACAGGAGTTACAGTGGCGGGTGTGTGGTGGGATAGGGCCAAAAGATACGTACATATTTGATTAGTGATTATGTAATTTATAATATGTAAAATTATCATCTCTTTATTAATATTTAAACCAAAAAATTTGGTACATAAATAAAGTTGACGCAGTCTTATTCAGCACGGTCCAATATTATGGCGGACTTTAAATAATTTTCTAATTTCAGTAGAGAAGAGTCCTTGACAGTCTCCTTCATCGTAAAATTACATTTGATTTAGTAAATAGCAGAATGAGGTGCCAAAAAAGTCTACAATTATGTATCATAACAAATACTTCTTGTAAAATTGGAAAGTCTTTTTGGGTTTTGTCTTTAAAGAAATTTCAATAATGAAGACCGAAAACCGGTAATACGTAATAGCCTCGCCCCCTTTTACCTAGGACTGAGAACACAATTAACGACACGTGAGTACATTTGCACCTCTGCATTTCTTCGGAGACTCAAGCGAGAAAGACTATGTATACAGAGCTACACGTAACTGCTGCCTGACCGATCAACGCACAACCAAAATAGCTGTTCACGAAGCGATTTTGCTCAAAGTTTCAGTACATGACTTAACCTCCTGAGTACTTATGTCCTTAATTTAGAACATCTAACAAAAAAAAAATCTGTGACAGATAATAAGAGATCAATCCAATCAATCAATTTTTTTTCTCCATAAAACAAAATATACCTATATAAGGGTTTAAAAAAAATACTCCTCAATCGTGTATCATATCTAGAAGTACTTAGCAAAAGAAAATCCAGAAAAATTGTACTCTGGAACTCAGGAGGTTAAATGAGCTTTTGAAAGGAATTATTGAAAATTCACTTTCTTATTCGATAAAATGTAGGTCTAAAGTTCGTACGCTATCAATTTTGAAGCTGTTGAAACACACAGCTAGTACATTATGCAATCTCATTAATTCAATTTTTTACATCCAAAATGAAATAGCTACACACAACGACAGCCATGAATATTCGCGTAAATTAAACAGTGTTTGCGATTCACCGGCGTCTGTCGACTGGCCAGAGGAAAATCACCAAGCGGCCGGTTCACTGTGTCAACTCGGATAGATTATGTTTACACACGAAACGCAAATAGGGGCTCTTTGGAGCCGTTGTGCTCGCGTAATGTTTATAAACACACGTAGTTAATTGGGGTAATATTTATTTGCAGTTTACACTGTACCTGGGTGTGGACTGTGGGCGTTTGGCATGTGATATTAGGATTTATATGTCGTCTCTTTACGATCAATTTCTGTCTGAAATTTTTTATATGTTGATTTTCTTATTAAGAGTTTTCAGGTGTTTGTAGTGTAGTGTATATGTTATAGCTGCCTAGACTTGCCTATTTATTATCCTTAAGTACTATGTATATTAGAAATTAAGAGTGTTGTTTCGATCGCACACTTAGTCCCTAAAGAAATATTTGTAAATCTTATTAACATTTAGGGTCTTCTAGCACAAGTATAGAAATACTTTAAAGGAGGCTCTAACATTGTAATAATTGTTGTAAAAAACTTGTTAATGAATAAAGATTATATTATATTATTTGTCATGGTATGGGAATAACACCCATGCCTCTTGTTCCACAAGCTAGTGTCACACTAACTGTGCTTGTCGAATATGTAGAGATCTTTATATGGAGATTAAGTTAAGTGGTTAATACTGACAATAGTCCAGCTAGCACTGAAGGCGAAGAAAAGAAGAAAAAATAACAAAGAATTAAAAGAATGAATGATTTTAAAAACACAATAAAATCCATTACGAAAATTAAAATACCCCGCACATTCCGTACATACATTCAGCAAACGAAATCCATTCGGGAAAAATACTAAACGACTTCTCGTCGAAATGAACGCACAGATTTCCGCAAATAAATTTGATCAGTAAAATAAAGCAATTTCACCTACATACAGCGATTCAGCAGTTGTTATGGTTCCGGATAATGTTTTCGGATTCCAAATCGGTTATTTGACCCCAAACACACGTGGCAGCTCCCATACGTCCCGCGTCGCACGACAATAAAATTCGGAGTTATATTCTGATATTGTCCTTTGCCATCCAATTTGTGTTATTTTTGTGAGTTTGAATCTTATGTTATTAAATTAAAACATCTTAAAAAACTCAAATGGAAATATTCTTTTTAATGAAGTCATTTTGTTTGTATTAAACATACTGAATCCCCGAGGAGGTGTTTAAAGTTTTATTAAATTAAATATATAACAATAAAAAATACATCCAAGAATCACATACATAATTCAGAATCCACACTAAGATACAAGTCTGGTATTGTGGGTATCAGCAACTACGAGAAACTTTCCGGTTTCACAAACACCCAGACCCGAAACAAATATTTCTGGATCACACGACCTGTCTCGGAACTAACAATACAATATCAGATAAGTATGAATGTCTTAATTCTAGGTTATATAAAACACAACACATAATAAATAACAAAAAAATATGTACTACTGTTTAATTAACCCAGTTAGCGACAGAAATATATCAAAAATCACGATTAATCTAGATGCATTCGTAAATTGTGTCAAATGAACGTTAGATGAAAGAAAATAAAATGTTATCCGCCATGAAACGATATGGCGCAAGTCCAAAATTCAGATGTCGTAAATTACGTGATTCAATTTAATAGTCCATTGATAAATTAGCTAGTTCAATGTTGGCGGTCTTGTAACCCACAGTAATATTATACATGCGAAAGTAACTCTGTCTGTCTGTCTATAACGCTTTCACGATTAAACTACTAGACCGATTTGAATGATTTATGGTATGGTGATAGATCGGACCTTGGACATAGGGTACTTATTAATATACAATTATGGTGGGGCGGAACAGAGTCAGAGAGAGAGAGAAGGGGGCGTTAGAATTAAACGGTATCCCCTGCCTGTCGTAAAAGGCTCATTGCGGCCCTTGGGGTTGCTGGACGCGCTGCGGGGGCAGCGCGTACACACAGAAGGTGACCCCGAGAGGGGCGGCGGCACGGTGGCCTGTGTCTGTTGCGGGCACCTAAAACAGGAGCGCCCGAATCAAGGTCGTGAGGGTGCAACTGCGCCCCTTAAAGTTCGGAGACGGTCGAGACGATTTCGTCTCGGAGGCGCACCGGGCGGCTGCGGAAACATTGTGGGGGCCTCTTCGGTCGGCGTAGGGAGTTCGTAAGGGACCCAGCTTGGCACAAACATCTGCGCGAACATGACGTACTAAGTACCCTATGTCCTTCCCCAAAGTTCTATCTATCCCCAAATCAACAAATTTCAAATTGGTCCAGCAGTTTAGGCGTGAAAATGTAACAGACAGACAGAATTACTTTCGCGTTTATAATAATAGTATGGAATATAAATAGGAAAGATTTTTATTTTTGTAATAATAGTTCCCGTGGGATGAGCACGGGATTCAAAATTACGCCCGGGTGGTACCGGGCCGACAACTAGTGTGGTTAAAAATTGCTTGTACAAGCGCGGAAGGCGCCATGGTCACGTTTTGCCGACATGTAGGAAATTTGCGTCATTCATACGTTATTCTTCAGCCTATACGCTAGCTTCACTGCGAAATATAATCTTATTTATGACGCTGTTTTTCTCTTTTTAACGATCCGAAGTTTACGCGACTAGTCACGGGTTTCTGTCACTAGTCTTGTAAATGAAATATGTTTCTAGTTTGAGTTGTGCTTGACCGCGCGTACTGTTCTTTGAAGAAATTTTAGCTCACAAAAAGCAAATTCTTTTCAATTATTATTGTTAATTTTTAAAAGATTTCAAGAAATTTCCGACAAAAAAATACGTATATAGGCACTTTATTATTTGAAGTATTGTGTGCGTCAATTGTATTGTACTATCCCTCACATCAATTTTTTTATCCTAGTATACTATTAAACTAGTATATGTAACGATCCTAAAGAATATAAAAAAAACTACAACTAAAAGACTAGATTACAGAAAACAATAAAATGTCAGTTAAACAAATCCGGTGGGTTAATGCGAAACCGTTGTTCTCGTAGATTTAAGACAGAGGCTTGCGAATCTTTGGTAAAGCCGAGCTTAATTATCCTCTTACTTACAGATAAGATTTCCGGAGAATGATTGATAAACTGCGTTTAAAGTAGTTTGTTGTTAATATCAAACGTCCTATTCTGCTGTTGATTTGAATTTTATATTTTAATAAAAAAAAAATGCCTAGTGGTCTCACGGCACAAGTGTGCCATACGTTCTAGGCGTGTCGGATTAGTTTCCCGGGTCAGGCAAAGTGTTATAGGGTTTTTACATTAGGGAATTCTCAGTAGCAGCACGGAGTCTGGAAAGCAGCACGGAGTCTGGAAATGTGACCAAAAAACGGCAATAGGCTCACCCCGTGGTACATAAAACACGATTAGCAAAACGAAGGTGAGCATGTTTGAATGTATGTACATAATAAAAATATAGGTATTATTTAATATAAATAAGAAAAAAAAATAATCTAGTACACACTTCACACTGTATGCTCAAAATTTTTGGAATTGTACAGCTCAAATAAACTTGCTGTACCTATGTTGTATGTAGAAGCTAACTAGGTTTGTTTCCAACTTGGTTTGACGTCACACGCCTAACTCAATAAACTAGAACTTCATAACAACTTCGAAACGTGGTTACTTTGAGACTCAGTATGTTTGAGGTGAATTTATAAAGTAATTCAGTGTACATTCAGCAATCTCATACATGTTTTTTTCGCGTAGTTTTTATACTAGCAGGTTTAGGAGTTCGTGTCAAAAACCTGGCGTTTGTGGATTCAAACCCACAAAAAAATTTGACTTTTCGAAGTTATGTGTACACAATGAATTATCAAGTACTTTAACGGTGAAGAGACAGTGGTACTCCGATCGTAAATGTTCATTAATATCGAAGTACAAGTCCGTGGCAATACCATTTATATACTACCTACTAGCTGTGGGATCGCCCGAGAGATATATTTTATAAATTTAGTGTCCTATGACCCCCTACAAGATTGTATTTATAACTATACGAAAAATCATTTAAATTGGTCGATCAGTTTAGGCGTGAAAGCATAACAAACAGACGGGCTGAGTTACTTTCGTTATTTTAATATTAATATGCTTAAACGAGACGTATCTTGAATTGTATTCATAGAACAAGGTTGCATAAGAATCTCTCAAGTTCGGACGGCACTTTTTTAGGCCCCATCTCACCACACACCCGCCACTGTAACTCCTATGCTCCAGGATCAACAGCGGCACGCACAGTATTGACGCCGAGCAATGAAGCTCAGCGAATCTAAGGGGACCTAAATTTGTCATAATCCCGCAAAGAAGTTAATCAGAAAGACAAATATGGAGTTGGAAAACAAAGAGTTGTCCACTGCATTACATGTGCCTATTGCCGTCTTTTCGTTCTTTCTTTCCGTTCCAGACTTCGTGCTGCTACTAAAATTTCATTTTTGAAAAAGGCAATAAACACTGCCCGAATAGTAACCTGTAGGTCGTTCGGCAAGCACGTGTACCGCAAGACCACGAGGTACTCTATGTCCAGTATACTTTATAAACAAACGTGGTTAATTAATTTCAATAAAACACCCATGCAATGTTCCGTTATGATTTATATCATGGATGTGTTATAACAGCTACGGTGTCAATTGAACGCCATCAATAGTATTAATGGTACATTGCGAATTTATTATGCGGAAATGCTTGATGTAATGATTATTTTATTTCTCTTTAAACACTTTGAAATCAGGATTTTAAAAACTTAGTTTCATTATCATCAGCCCATTATACGTCCCACTGCTAGGCATGGGCCTCCTCTACAACTGAGAGCGTTTAGGCCTTAGTCCACCACGCTGGCCTAGTGCGGGTTGGCGGACTACAAACTTAGTTTGGTAAGCTATTATTTTTGGATAGAAAAAATATATCGCTTCTTTTCGATAAGAATGTTAGTAGGTTGTTAATAGAGTATTTAATAAGAAAACTATTTGGTATGAATCCCGAACGTTACAGATTAATGTTATAATAAATGATAATAATAAACACACCCAACAGTTACATACATAGTTCCGACCCCACATTAAGATACGGGTCTTGTGTCGTGGGTATCAGAAACTACGAGAATCAAATATTTGTGGATCACACAAACATTTGTATCGGTGCGGGAATTGAACCCGCGGTCTCTCGTTTTGCAAGCTGGTGTCTAGCTAACTGCGCCACGGGGCTAATGTTATAAACGTTAATTAAATATTTTACTGCTCAAACATGTTTTGTCCTGCTCCCATGATTGACCTGTGAAGCTAGAGGAAGGGAGACAACGCATGTTAGGTGTAAAATAATTGACTAACGTTTATAAGACCGTAGGTACATTGTAACTAGATTATTTGGTGTTTCGTAATTGCCAGTGAACTACTTCCAGTCTCTCGGTGGCGCAAGTCCGCAGAATGGGATCACAATTTCCTTCAATTTTCCCAATGATACGAAGTTTAGTCCGATCGACGTTATGCAGCCAATTGAACTTGCCATGTCATTTCCTCGTTTCGTTCTTGGGGATTTATTTGATTTCGAAGCTGTGGCTTGATGGAATGCACAGAAGAATTGGGTAAGACTAGAAAGGAAATGTCAGCATGCTGAGCGTGCCGAACCTACGACTAGACTATCATAATATGTTTGTCACGGCCGCTTCTTAGTGATTCGGGTAGCGTGTAATATCAAGTCTTTTATAAATGTGTGACAAGCAATAGCAGCCCTTTATTTTGTTCGAAATTTTTATCATTGGGTGACACAAAATGGAATCGTTTTCTCTTTTCTCTTCATTGTTAATTATGAATGTTACGAGCATTTGTGTCGAAGAATAATAAAAATTAGACTAGAATACTAAAATTTACTGGCGATATTAAAATTAAGCTGGCATAAATGTACCGACTGGATTTCATTAGACACATAAAAATTCATTCCTGACTGACACATTATATATAACTCAATAATTAGGTTTAATTTTGTCGTAAAGGTAGTATAAAAAACTATTACGAACACCTTACAATTAATATCTATAATTTTTCACATATCACCGGTTAAATCAGAAGCTAGTTATGCAAAAGCAGCTCCTGCATGACAAACTCGTACGCGGAATCGAATTGAGGTCATTGCATTGCGTGCGCCCTCCAAATATCGGTATATAGGTCGTTGTGCGCGCCGCGCCACGGAGCTACAGTAACACAATTTGCGACCAATGCTGTGCATCGAGTATGCCTCGTTATAACAAACTTTTATGGTTGTTACGAGAGATTCACTCTACCAATATTCCTCGTATTTTATGTTAAAAATCTTTGTGTTGGCTATAACGATGATATTAAAAAACTGCCACGGGTTCTTGAGTATGTGCAGTGTGATCTAGGTGTTATTAGGTTTATCATTACGATATCTTGAGTATCCTTCAAAGTGTCATTATCATCATCATCAGCCCATATACGTCCCACTGCTGGGCACGGATGTCCTCTACAACTGAGAGGGTTTAGGCTTTAGTCCACCACGCTGGCCTAGTGCTCGTTGGCGGACTACACACCAAAGAAATTCGGAAAAAATGTGTCAGAAAAAGGGAATTTTCAATTTATTTTCAAACTAGACATTCCGTTTATATTGGAACTGTGTGGTAGCTAAAGTTGCGCTGTAAACCGCAAAATATAGGTTAGCGGTACATTTTTATCTGCGAAATAAACAAATGGACAATGGCCAAGCGCCCGACTGTCTGCCGATAACAAAACTTTTGTTTTATTCGTGTTCTAACAGAACTAACTACGAGTATCTCGCGCTATCGCGACATAATTATGTGGTGTGCGATCTAGAGGTATCATTTCCGGGTCAGGCAAATATTATTGGGTTTTTCTATTGGAAATTAGTAGCCGCACGGAGCCTGTAAATTTGCTCGAAAAACAGCAATAGTTAAAAACAATTGCAAATATATCATGCGATATTAGAACCATAATGCTTAATTACTTTTTAAAATTATACTGAGTTATTACTCTGATAGTTTTTGTTTGCTTAATTGTCTAAAACTTCTTTATAGTTAAATGATGGAACTTTTTAAATTTAAATTTCAAAATACAACATTAAAGGCTCATTATTTCCTCTATCTATGGATTTAATATTACTTAAAATTATGGTTGAAAAATGAATTTAAAAATGATTTAAACGTATTACCTCATTCATAAGGCCTGTAGACTCTTGTCATAACTCTGTTTGTCTTGTCTTTATGAATTACTAGCTTTTGCTTGCTGGTTCGCACGTGTTAAATTCAAATTATTCCATACAACAAATTTCCTGTTTTATGTCCTTATGAAGTGAATTCTTGGCGGACACCACAATGATATGAAAATTCATAATTGGCGCATGTATTTAACACAAAAACTGTTATTGAAGGATATATAAAATATGGAAACTGGAATGAGATGCGACACTAAAGAATATAAAATGCTAGCAATAGAAATTGTATTAAAGAGCTTCCAAATTTTCCAAAACATAAGAATACATTCAAATTGAGTTACTAGCGTTCGCTACAGTACAAAACAACATAAAATGCATATTGAAAGGAGAATATATCACGCAATACTGTTTCTAGCGCTCGTGCAAACAAATAGATGTGAAAGAATCTCGTATATTTGCACGTAAACAAAAGGAACTGGGTTAAATTTGCATGTCGTGAATTCTTTACAACAATTTGAATTTACCTCTGTAAATGTATTTTACGTTGTTTATCTACTAAAGTTATTCCAAAAACACTAAGTTTTGAATGTATTAGGTTATTGAAGCAAAAATTACACTACCTACTTAAATATTTTTATTCTTTAAGTGAAAACTTGTGATGATACCATACGTCCTGGTGATAAGACGATATAATGCTGATTAAATAGAGTATTAAGGGAGACATAAGATTTTCTCTTATAGGTTGATATATTTTTATTTTATTTTATTTATTTAGCACACCAACAAAGTAATTACATAAAGAACAACTAGTAAGAAGGTATTGTTTAAAATGTAAAACAATGTAATCACTTAAATTATAGGCATGCATGACGTTTAAACATTACATTTTGTGACAGGTAATAAAAGGAGAAAACATAATAAAAAAGCAGAAATACAAATACACTTAAAAAAATCAGAACTAATCAAAATAAAAAAATAATAATAAAAATCTAGAACTTAAAACTATATGCTTATTATTAGTATGAATTCAAGTATTTAAACCGGCCCGTGATAAGTACATGGACACTTCTGAACTATTTACTTACACTAAAATATCACAAGCATATTAAAATATTTTTTTACTAACCAGTATTTGACTTGAGCCTTCCGGTAGAGTAGTTGTAAAATTTATTTTTATAACAAATTCAATTTCTTTATCTAAAATCTATAATTTTTTACGTTTATATGTAGGTTTCTTTTGAATTTCTACAGATAAATTTATAGCTTACACCTTCAACTGTTTTTAGTTAATTTCAATTGTCTTGATTAAATAAGTAAATAAATAAATACACCCAACAGTCACATAAATAGTTCTGATCCCACACTAGGATACAAGTCCTGTGTCGTGGGTATCAGAAACTAAGAGAGACTTTTCGGTCTCACATACACCCAGACCCGAAACAAATCGCACCTCCGGTGCGAGACTGTCACTTATGCAAAAATGCAATTTTTCAGGAGAAGCATTTAAAACTTTGACATCTCAAAAAATTATGATATTTCAAGATTTAGACAAGATAACTAGCTTTTACTACAACATCAACTTTGAACTTACTTTTGAATAAATAATGACCACTTAATATTGTAAAAAAGACACTCTACTAGTACTATAAACTTTCCAACCCCCTCAGAAGTGACGTTATGGCACTAACGAAAAATAATAACTGTAATTATGTCATACTGAGTTAAAAAGGAAACAAGAACAAAATGTTTACTTAGTTTTAATTTAAATCAAAATATGAGCAAATAAAATTCTATAAAATAATACTTTTGTACTTCTTAACATTTCTACAGTAGTGTAGTATTAATTGCGTAACATTCTCATTTTGTCCTATACTATATAAGATTTCCTCTTTATTATAATAGTATAGATAGGACAAAATGAGAATGTTACGCAAGTACGTATTCATCATCAACATCATTAGCAGCCTAAGGAAGTTCACTGCTGAACATAGGCCTCCCCCAATGTGGGTGGACGTCCTATGCGGCGCTTTCCGGTACGTGGCCTCCACTCGAGAACCTTTTGGCCCCATCGGCCATCGCTTATCCGCGCTATGTGCCCGGCCCATTGCCAATTGAACTTGCTAATCCGCTGGGCTATGTCGGTTACTTTAGTTCTCCTACGGATCTCCTCATTTCTGATTCGATCTCGTAGGGAAGCTCCGAGCATAGCCCTCTCCATAGCTCGTTGAGTGACTCTGAGCCGTCTAATGAGGCCCATAGTGAGAGGCCACGTCTCAGTGCCTTATGTCATCACTGGTAACACACAACTATCGAAGACTTTCGTCTTGAGGCACTGACGTATTTTGGACGAGAAGACGGCGCGTAGTTTCCCGAACACTGCCCAACCGAGTTGGATTCGCCGATTGACCTCTCTCTCGAAGTTGGACCTGCCTTACCGGACCACTTGTCCTAAATAGACGTATTCGTCTACAACTTCGAGAGTCGCGCCCCCAACTGCGATCGGGGTGGGCACAACATAGACATTCGACATGATTTTCGTCGTGTCCATGTTCATTTTAAGACCCACCAGTTGAGAGACTCGATTGAGGTCTTCGAGCACAGTGCTAAGGTCTTACAACGATTCTGCCAAGACTACAATATCGTCGGCAAACCGAACGTTGATATATTGATTATACTCTCCGTTGATGTTGATGCCGAATCCTTTCCACTGCAAGAGCTTGAAGGCGTTATCCAGCGCGGCAGTATGTATTACGTATTTTTTTTTCAATTGTTAGGAATACGAGTACGTTTTCTTCCCCTTTTTTTCGGTGATAATTTTAGTTCATGGTCATCAAAGCTTCATTCTCAGAGCTACTATCACTAGATGAACTGGAACTGGAGGAAATGCTGGTTGAAGAAGACGAACTAGATGAGGGCTTGAAATCGTCACCTGAACCAGTACCAGAGAAGTCACTAGTTGGAGACCCATATTCTTGTTCTACTGTTGAATTTGCGTCATCAATAATAGCATTACTAGCTGGGGAGTTTGGAGTTGGTAAAATAGAATTACTTCCATCTTGCTTGGTATTAGAATCTGGAACTGAAGATTCCCCGGGTTCGTCTCTTTCAATGGGTGATGTGGGACATGTCAATAACACAAGTTTTTTCCCCCGAGACAGCATTTTATTTGACCCAAAGAAACAACTGAAAATAAGTATAAAGTATCGGAATAAATAAATTGTTCATACAATCCACCTAATTAGTTAAATCCATGAAATAATGTCACTATTGCTCCAGAATCAAAAAAATATTATGTCACAATTACCTTAGTAACAGTGTTGCTCCAAGACACTCATGCAATAGCGGGGGGCCCGGGCACAACTGACCAAAAAGACGTTGTTGCTCCAAGTGTTGCCGTGATTTGCGCCAAAACCACAATGACACTTACGCCCTCATACGGAAACTATGCGTACTACGAAAGTAACATTATCACACCAAGTAAAGGGGTGCTTAAGGACACTTATTACATATTTAACTCATTTTTGCAATTTTTGCATAAGTGACAGTCTCGCACCGGAGGTGCGAAATATTTGTGGATCACACAAACATTTGTCTCGGTGCGGGGATCGAACCCGCGGCCTCTCGTTTCGCAAGCTGGTGTCTAGGCAACTGCGCCACGGGACTGTCAAATTCGATATTCATCGATATCGTTTCTTATTTAGGTGTTTTTATTGTCCATACGTCCCATTGGTAGGTAAGGTCGTTCTTTATCATTAGGAAGGTTTACATCCTTATTCCCTGTAAATAAATAAAATTGGACAAGTTTCCAAAAGTATTACGGTATTGAAACACTGGCAGTAACATGCCTCTTCAAACAAAGCTTTGGTAAACACACGGTCGGAACACATCCTCAATGCACATGAGTCACGTGGACTGACCTGGATTTATTGTTATGGCTGCTTTCGAAATCATTTTTCATCCAGAAATGTAAGCGGGAAATAGACGGCGGATGTGCTCAATTGGTCGAATATAATTTCATTTATTTATGACATGATGGATTTGGAAATAGAGATTACTGTCTCGTGGTTTCGCGGCACAAGTATGTATGTGCCGTGCCATCTGAATATTAAATTCTAATAATGGATTGGAAATGTAGCCATTTTGGTTACGCCTGTAAATTTTCATAGAGTGATAAATAAATAAATATTAAATATTTCAGATTTCGATTCCCAGGGCGGGCGGAGTGTTAGTGGGTTTTAGGAAATGCTTAGCAGTTGCATGAAGTATGGAAATATCCTCGAAAAACAGCAAAAGATTCATTCCTACGTTTGATTGAGAGAAACCAATGACCCTACTTTTACGTAATACGAATTAGTAAATTGATATAAAACTTGGATTTGCAAAACAAGACAAGTGGCACCAACAAATCCAATTTCTAAATATTCACGACCACCTAAATTCAAATATGTAAATACTAATAAATATCGGGTCGATGGATCTAATATCGTAGATATTATGCGGAAAGCTGTAAAGTGTGTTGTGGGAATTTCATTGGCAAGAAGATACTTGGAACGCAAGGGAGTATTACGTAACTTGGGGAAAAACCATGGCGACGCGGTGGCTCAAGCACCCTGAAATAGCTAACTTTTCGAATAACAATTCAATCTCAAATACATAAAATATGTGCCATCGGAGCTTTTAAGGCGTAAATATGCATTTTAAAACTGAGTCAACATGGTACTTATGGCTATTAGTCTCATTATTTGTATCTTAAAACAGATAAATGTTATAAATCTCTTCACAAACATTGATTTTTTAATTTTATATCTATAATAAATAATAATAATGACGACACCTCTACTAAATTAAAATCAGAAGAAGCATGTGAGTGAGAAAGCAAGATATTCTATATCCAACGCAACTTAAATTTATTCTCTTGTCTCTAATTGCAAAAATGAACAACAGAGCAACAAAAACCAGGATAAATTTAACACTACAGCTATTATTGTTACATTTCTTTAAAACAACTTACGCAATCCATGCGAGATAAAAACACAAACGATTATAATTTTTATGTACTATCTATTGTATAAAAAAAATTCGGCGGTCGCAGGTTCAAACCCCAGGCACACACCTCTGACTTTTCGAAGTTATGTGTGTATTCACAATGAATTATCACTTGCTTTAACGGTGAAGGAAAACATCGTGATAAAACCTGCACACCTAAAAGTTCTGAGGAATTTCTTAGGTGTGTAGTCCGCCAACCCGCACTAGGCCAGCGTGGTGGACTAAGGCCTAAACCCTCTAAGTTGTTGAGGAGGCCCGTGCCCAGCAGTGGGACGTATATGGGCTGATGATGATGATGATGATGATTGTATAAACAGCTAAGGGTAAATATACGATTGAAATGACATCCCTCGATACGAGGCCGATTATGGTATTTGTTTTATGGCATCGGGGAGACGTACGAGCCAAATGATGGATGTTCTGTTTATTGTCGACTTGTACACAAGATACGTCATTGTCAAAGAAGCATGTTTACGCGTTATAGGCATAATAACTTTTATCTTTGTATTTAGCGATATTATGTTGGTGAGATTCGACAAAACTATGGTAAGTACCTCGTATGGATGTAACTGGTTTGAAATTGATGTTGTTTAAATGTGTGCAAGAATACATTGTATTTATTAATAATACATACACTGACGCCTGTATTCATCGAAGAGGTAGGCAAAAGTGCATTTCTGCACCCACATTTCGCCAGGTATGTATCAGTCCCACGTAATAGGGGGCGAGCCTATTGCCGTTTTTTGGGCACAATTCCAGACGACCTGCTGTTACTGTGAATTTAGGTAACTAACTAATAACTGTGCGTATACTTGCGCCGCGAGATCACGAAGCAGTATACTTATATGAAACTAATATATTTATATCCCTATATTAATACTCACTTGATGTATAATAATAAAAAGACCAAAAACTTTTTCTCAACTTCAATTGGAAAAGTAGAATCGGTATACTAACTAATATAGCCGTTTGAAGAATAATAATTTTTTGGCGAGCTCCCAGACATTTACGGACGTGCATTGAAACGGCTGGTTATGAGACCTAACATCTAGTATCGATAGCTTTATGTCCCGCCCGACCTAGTTTTGGTAACATAGAATGATAGTGCTGACAGATTATATTGGCAACGATTAAAACACGGTTCTAAACGTCTTTGGTTAATATAACAAATCAAAATTTATCTTAAAGAGTTAGCCAATATTGTACTCCTTCATTTGAATCATTTATCATTGTGACTATAAAGATATGTGAGACTTTAATCCGCGTTTGTTGAATGTACAAATAAAATTGAAAAGTTTATTAACCTATTCATGTCAAACGAGAGGACTAAGACCTTACCCATCTATTTCCTCATATAAGTCATGCAGTTCTATACAAGTTCTGGAACAAGTAAACAAATCATACTATACCGACTTTATCCAAGTGAGTTAATTATTTCCTCAATTCATTAATGCATCGCTACAGCTGTGACAAGTACTATCATCTTAAATTATTATATATTACTTATAATAATAATAAATTTAAAATGATGGGAATTCTATATAAACTGGATAAAGAAATATTACATTTTAACTGTAAAAGAGGTAGGTAAGTATGTGTGTTACTGTGGTCTCAGGTCTGACAATGAAATGATAATATCATAGACCTAAAGTATGGTACAGATAGTACACACACAATAAACAAGGTAGCAGAATAAAATACTATTTCCAGAGTTATATTTTTAAGTAAAGACATTACTGTTCAAAGCAAGGACAGCGAAAAAATACAGTTTTCCTTGATAAAGCAATTGATCATTGAAAGGTTGATAGCTTAGTTGAAGGCAGTTTAAACCGTTAAATAGCTTCATTATTTACAGTCACGTCACGTTCTGGGTTTGTGTGGGTAGCAACAGCATATTCGTATACAGCTGTTTATTTTTGTGAAATTGAAATTTTTATAAAAAAGTCGTGAGGCAGATAAATTTGTACAATCAATTGATTAATCATAACAGTATTTTTTGATAGGTTCCATAATAAAGTCGAATCAACCAGGCAGATAATCATTTTAGTCTGTAGGAAATGCAACGCCAGCGTTTTTAAAATGGGTACGAAATTGGTTGGAGGAAAGAATTTCGAAAAGTATTATTAAGCAACTAGTAACCTTACTCATCAAAGGAAACGCGATTGCAAAAGTATTGGCATGTGTAACTCTTTCATGGTTAATATTATTACCTGTTCAAATGAAGACATTTGGCAGTGGTCAAACGTTTTCTCGCTATTGCCTGACAAGTGTGAGCAACGAAGCATTAGACATCTTTAAAGTGACAAGCCAAGCACGTCATCGATAAAGTCATTCATTAGGTTTTCCTGCTGAAATACAGAACGTTCATTGATAGAATTAGGCGTAAAAATTTAATGCTAAAGTTGAAGGCTGGGGACGTCGCCTCACGAGATATAAATAGTACAGTTCAAATAGATTTTTGCATTCATATCACGTTCGATTCCAGCCCGTATTTCCGGCGTTGCTTTGTGTCTTCCTGGATCGCTTCCTTTATTCATTTCAACGGATCCTTAACGCATTTATTTAAACTGATAGACATATTCTATGAAAATCGTTTATAGGCTAACATTGTAACAATTCACTTGACAATGCATTGTGTTAAACATTTCCTTAATACTGATAGAGGTTACACATGTAGGCGTGACATATATGAAATATAATGAGTCAGAAATATTATAATATTAAAAAAATAATATATAGGATTTTTTTCTTGGATCTGTAAGTAACTTATCACGCAAATATAATGAATTGTTTGTATATTTCCTTGTGGCTGTACAATAAAATTATTCACTGACATCGTTCTTACTGCATTTTTGGTACGTTCTGCCCATTATATAAAACCTTGCTGCAAATTCTGATAGCAAAAGATTTAAGACTTCCTGGATGCTCAATTTTCACAACGTTGCCAAATACTTCAAGCGATATGAATGGTTTGTTACTTGGCACTAAATAAAATTCGGAATAGTTCTTTGGATATTACTAAATACTATGAAATTGAATTATATCTGTCAAATGTATCTGAAGGTAAATTCATGATAGCATCACATCGTTTTCCTCAAAATCTGTTTGTTAACAATTATCGATAGCGCAAATTCAATATTTGATTCAAAGTTATCATTTGTCAACGAAGTCGAAGGTTCAAATAAGCTCTTGAGTAAATATTGACGCATTTCGTAAATTAGCAAAGGAATGGCTAGCGCAAGGCCTTTGTCTATGAATTATTGACACTAATTACAACTACACAATGACAAAGCTGAGCATAACACATTTAGGTCGTCACGACTTTTTAATTCGCATTGTGCCAGTATGTGTATGTAGTTTCAAAGACGTCTTTTATTTTACTCAAAAGAGAGGTTAGAATGAATTATTGACATTTCACAAAACAATATTTCTGATTAATGTTTTTACTTCATCGTTTTAATGCACGACAAAATGTTAGGCGGGAATTAGGAATATTTTAGCTCATCTGCAGTTATTGTAATGTAACATAAATTTTGATCGCGCTATTTTACGGGGCAGAGGGTAAAAAGAAAAAAATAAATTAACTGAAGGTTCCAACAGAAATAAGGTGTTTATTACCTACAATGGCAAAGACTCTCACGTTGACACTAATAACGCAAAATATATGTAGAAAATATATTTTTGATGCCATATATGATTCTACAACACTATAAGTAAAGAAATTATCTATGTTTTATATGGGAGAATATAATTAAGAATAAAAAACAACAAAATCAAAGTTTTCACAGAAATAGTACATAAACATACCAATTAGTTATTTGATTGATTTTTCGTAGCTATAATAAAACTTATAGATTTTATTTTATTGTTTCAGACAAGTCCTTTCACACATCAAGAATATACCTGAGCTGATTCTGCTAGGCAACGTGTCGCCTACTGTTCGAAGACTGCCCATATTCTCACTCATGGTCAAACACCCCAGAGGGACGTTCCTGCATCATAACTTCGTCTGCGCGGTCCTTAATGACGTTTTTGGTATTCAAGCCAGAGGAGGCTTAAATAGTAATCTCAACTATGGTTCTGATGTACTAGGAATTGATGACAAATTGCTTAAAGAATATGAGAAATTACTTGACGTTGAAGCGTAAGTACCATTTTTTTATAATGTACTAATATCATAAAGCTGAATAGTTTGTTTGTTTATTTGTTGGAACGCGCTAATCTCAGGAACTACTAGTCTAATTTGAAAAATTATTTCAGTATTAAATAGCCCATTTATCATGGATATAGCCTATAGTCTTAATTCAATACCATAAGGCTAATAAAAATAAGATTAAATCTTAAAGTTGTGCATACGGAGTTTCAGGCAATAGCTAGTATATGTACAAAATGATGGTAAAAGCTCTCAAATTTCCCTTGAAAAGTGTCAAACATTTCAACATTCACGTGGACAAAAAGAAAATTTCTAGTAAATAAACTTTTGGTTGAGTGATTATACAAACGTAGCTAGTAGCAATAGTTGTATTTGAGATTTTAAGGTCAAGTTCAACAATTCGTGTGGGACGTTATTTAAACAAATTGTTATGTCAAAATAAATATGCGATGTGTTATTCAGTGTTGGCAACGCGTTGGAGTGTGTGCCGATTAGGTCATTTTAAATAGACTTTATAATCTACACTTATTGCTTAATCATTAGTATTAGCCATACAAATATTATTTACAATATATTTTTTTCCTCCTTTGGAATTACTATTAGTTTTATTTAAAAAAAATATGTTACGACTGCTACATTTACAATGAGCAAAGTATTCACATTCCATTCTCTATTGCGTTGAACAGTTTAGAACATTCAAATATTGTTTTGTTTGGCCCAACTGCTAATTGCGTATGAAGGCCAAACATAGATGGTCGTAAACTCGACGTGCTAATAAATCAAAGTAATTCATATTGCAGACAAAAGGAGATCGCACGGGTTCGGAAACTGAGCGATGTAAAAGCGCCCGAAGTACCCATTCACAATGAGCACTTGCGTCCAGGTTTCTGCAGGGTATCGTTGCCATATTTTATGTCTGATATGGAGCTGGCGTTTGTTCTTGAAGCGTTGAAGATGGTCGCGACTGAAGGATGGAAGATTTTACCGCAATATGTTGTCAATCCTGAAACGGGCCAGTGGCGTCATCACACATGCTCAGTATTGAGGGATAGGAAGACATTACACTCGCTCAGATTTAGCGATGGAAAAGTGTCTATGTGTGAAAGAAGAATTTCGGGTAAGATTTTTTTGAAATCGTACAATAACTTTAAATATTTATTTTATGAGTACATTAAAACTGGAACAAACTGTTTCACAGAGCTGTTACTTTATTTTCATTAAAATCATTTCAGGGCCCGGAATATTCCCCCAAACTTTCACCGAGTGTTTGCAAACTGCAAGAAACTTATTTAATAGAGCGAGAAAGTTGGCTATGAAATGCTCAACTGCTGAACCTGAAGTCAGTTTTAACCCACGCATAGATTATTTGCGTTGGTTTATGTTGCCAAAGGAAGCTCATGACCTACTCCTAGGACGTTCAGCTAACGTGAAGCATATTGTGCCATTTGACCCATCAGGATATACAGGAGCAAGGAAGAGTCTTCACGTCTCGAGATCTTCAATTACATCCTCACCAATACTTGGATCGTCAGCGAGACATTTCAGCCTCTCTGCAATTGATGATTGCCAGATATTTAGGTTAAAACAGAAAACAAAATTCTATTCAAGAGAATCTAGTCTCAGAGAAACGCACAAGGAAGATGCTGTCACTAACTCACCACCAGTGCAATTTGCAGTGGGAGAATCTGTCTCACCTTTGCGTTTGGGTCCATCGAAGCAACCTCTGTTAGTGAGGTCCCGGTGTTACAGCTTAGGATCTGACAATCCTCCAGTACAACTGAGCGCACAAACTAAAATGAATCTGGGTTTAAAAGAAACAAGTCCCAATAATGTCAGTGAGAAGCCAAGCAACTTTTGCAACTGCGGAAGCCAAACAGATCTGTTCTCGTTAGATGATCCCATGATCTCACCTGGTAAATCATTGCCATATAGCACTCAAAGCAGTACTTCTACGTCCGACTGTAGTCAGGTTGGACGCTCATCTCCAACGACTTCATTGACGTCCCATACTTCAGAAGATATCCATGCTTATGTCAAGGAGATGACACGGGAAATAGCTACGGAAATCAAGTCTGAAATAAGGGAAGTTATATCCAAAGTAGACGATATTTTGGAAAACTCTGATGCAGTCGATCAATCAAATTTGAGTATAAATTCAATTTCTAGTCAAAATGAGAAAAACTCTGTGTCAGTTATAGACGTCGCTGAATACTTAATGGGAATGTCGAGGGAGATGGCTTCGGAAGTTAAACATGAGATTCGAGAGATGGTTAATCAGGTGGATGAAATGATATCACCTGATTATGCAGGAAATTGTGCAAGAAAAAGCTCCCCACCTCAAACCGGCCGCAGAAGAATTGGCTCAGGGCCAGAGTTGGGTTTAGACTTGAATAAAAATACGCAATGCCTGAGAAAATGCCCGACTAGTCCAGTACTTCCCATACAGTATGACGAAGAAGATGGTCGTTACTGCAAGCTCTCACCTCAGTCACCAAAGTCGTCTCAATGCACGCCTTCACATGAAGCGTCGGGGCCTAACAGCATCTCATTCAACTCTAGTGAGACTTCGACACCCGACACTATTATCCAGGTTGTCACCACTCAGAACTCGCCAAATCTCCCCAAGTCCTTAAGCTCAAACAAATTGTCCGATGATGAAGCTAGTTGTAACGATATGAATTGTAGACACTGTTGCATTAAGAAGACATGGTGCCAAAACCCTTCAGTGAGCTCTCAAGACAGCGGTATTAACATGACCTTCACAGACACCGATTCATATTTAGATTTTGGTAAGTACACAACGAAAATCAGATGTCACCTTTCAACGTCTCGCAATAAATATATTTGTTTTGAATCAGCATATACTCCAACATTGCCAATAAATAATACCAGCCATTTCCAGTAGTTACGGAATGAGTCTAGAATTTTATGGGTGTAGTTTATGTTTCATTGCTTTCATGATAATTTATGTCATTTTTATTGTTCTGTGATGTCTTATTTTCTTTATTTAAAATCTCTCATTTATGTAATATTCAACGGCTTGTTCTAATTTATTGTCACGGTTAATATACTTTATAGTTTTTATGATAATGTGTAATAAATAACTATATACTTTATGCTGGACAGCGCTACAATTACTTTAAGACGTTTTATCAATACGCCATTAAAATCTCTGAATTCGTTCTGATCTGATCGTTAATTTAAGGCCAGTTTGGCTTTTTATTCTTTAAACCTGATTTATATTAATTGCGTAATTTTGTTAAATATACAAAATACATGTGACATTACATTAATTTTCTCACTTTTCCAGATCCAACGACGAACAAAGGGAGAAAAATTCAAGGCAGGCTGCGAATATGCCAAAAACACGAGAAGAACGAAGTGCCAGACATTATAGAGGGGGTTCCAGTGTGTTCTGGAGACCATATAACCAGACCCATCAAGCGATACGACACAGCTGACCCCTCCAGAATTGTCTTCCAAATGACTGAAGATGCTGAAAGAAACAGGTAAATTATAAGTTTTATTTTGACCTTATCAGTTCATACTGGGTACATTCAGTGGGTACTGTCATTCTTACCTATTATATGGCACTACTAAAGCTTTATACCGTGGTGTTGTGCTGGTAGAAAAACAATTCTCGATAAATTTATTTTTAATGGCTATGACTATAATTTAACCCTGTAAGAAACTTTAATACTGTGACTCGAAATAACCTTCTAGCGACATCTATTATCATCCAATAAAAATATTACGCATTGCATCATAACATCCAGAAATAATCTACATTTTCAATTAAAATAAATTAACGAGCAAACAAACATATTAATATTCCTCATCTTTTTCTTCGTCAGTAATAGCGTAAAATTCATTCAGAAAACATATTGTCAGAGGTTAATAAACTTTGTAATATATAGTTCAAACATCCGACTGTTAGCTATTTCTTTGATGAACTTTTTTAATGGGTGAAAATTATGTTTTGGCATTTAGTCAAACGTCCGAAAGTGACGTCTCATCACACAAGTGATTTTTCAACACGACACATCACAACTTGGCGAAATACTGTCACTATTTTAAAAGGTGAAGTGTACGAGTAGTAACACACCCGGATGTGACTAAATGGTAATTTTAGTGTGTCACAATTTCGTCATTTGTATTTTAGCGATTGACGACATTGAGAAAAATGATGGGTTGGGTTGGGATGTGGGAATGTCGAATTCTTATGAAAGAAACAATTAAAAAATTAAATTACCTACTATTGAACATTTTTATTGCAAGAAAATTATGATTTATGGCCTGTCGAGACCTTGAAAGAGAAACTTTGTCTCTCAAGTTTTCAACAATGATTTTTTATGGTACGTAAATATGAAAAAATGTGTCATAATAAAAAAAATCTTTTAAAACAATTAAAATTGGTAGTTGACTTAAAGGAAATAAGTAGAAAGAAAGAAACAAAAGGAAAGTTAGTTCGACGTATTAATAGAAAAAGCCCATACAACTGTGGTAGCCGAATCATAGTTCAGCCAAAGTTTAAGACGCTTTATTCAAATAGATTTTCACAAGTACTTCTAAATCGTCAAAAGACAAACGACTACCGCTTGAGAACGTTTTATTATTAGTATTCTATATTAGCCCATTACGTCCCACTGCTTGGCATGGGCCTCTTCCAAAACTGAGAGGGGTTAGGGTTAAGCCTTAGTCTACGTTAGCCTTGTGTGAGTTGGGAGACTACACATCTAAGAAATTTTATAGAATTTTTTAGGTGTAAATGTTTCCCCGCGATGTTTTCCTGATTGATGATTCATCGTGAATACGCAAATAACTTGTAAACTTCAGAGATGCCTAGGGTTTTAATCCGCGATCGACTGAATTTTCGTCTTCATTCGCGCCGAAGTCTTGAGGCCATTACTACTATGAATGAAATAATTTGATACGCAGGCCCGTGGGCGCAGTGGTAGATTCGAAGCGATCAAGTCGGTCGTCAAACGCGTCGTCGAGTTGTTCGGAGCGAAGTTCACGCTCCAGCGGCTATGGCACCGACCAGAGAACATCCCAAGAAGAACGCTTTTACGACAGGAGGTTAGTTGCAGCCTAGCAGCGCCATCTAGGTGACATTGTAGACAATACTAGCTAACATGACTGAGGCTGTGTTAAGAAACGTAACGTGCGGAAAAAATAGATTTCTGATTGTGAAAAAAATATTTATAAAGGGATTCTTGTGTTCTATTTAGAGTTTATTGCTGCCATTAAAACAGCCCAGCATATTTTATTTTTTGATTTAAAACAAATTTATAGGTAATAAAAGTAGGTACACTAACTCAAAAGCGATAAAGATTTATAAATCATTTCAATGAGAGACAAGGGGCCACCCTTGTTAATTAATAGTACATTAACTTAAACATTTTTGTTGTAGGTTTCGTAAACAACCAAATTTGAAAAATTTAGAATTAAAATTTCATTATAAAATATAAGTACCCATAATTACCTTTCGTCGAGGAATCAGCAACACCACCGAGCTCGATTTTTTGACAAAATGAGTAATTGGTATTGTTGGATTCGTATTTTCAATTTTATTAATTCAAAATTTACATACAATTTTTCTTTGAGAAAACAGATAATGTCATTCATCATAGATATCGAGAAAAACTTCAGTCAATTAGGCCTTGATGGACGAAAAAATCGTTTTTTTCTCCCTCCTGAAAAGTTGTGAAAAACGAGCTTGGTGGTGTTGCTGATTCCTCGACGATTTTTCATAGCTACTTTTGAAACAAGCTATAGCACTCAACTGGTAACAATGGTCAATGGTAATAATATTTGAGTATTCAGCATTTTAAAGTATATTTCATTCAATTCGCTTACTGTCATTCTAAGAGGCTTTTCTCTTCTTATTCCCTTCTATCTTATGCTTATATTTAATAGCAATTCAATTACACACATCCCTTGATCCATTATCTGAATATACTAAATTTGCTTTATCCTATCGCTAAGAGATCATAGTCTCTCGCTACTTACTCAATTCGGACAGCATCTAGCTCCCATCAGGTGCGTTGTTATGTCGTTTTCGAGTATGAAAAAAGGGCTCATAAGTCATATAATTCAGAAAAGATCCATGTGATTGTTTCAGTAAATTAAAGCAATGTACATTATTCCGCAGTATGTCTGAGTGTCGCACCTTCAAGCCTGAGTTTTGGGAAGAGGAGCCAGACGACAGCAGTGCGTGCAGTGACAACTCTCTTACAGACTTCACGTTCGATGATGAGGGCAAGTGGCAGTGCCCGCCTAAACCCATCTGGAAGTCTACTGTTGAGGTAAAGTCAATGGAATTCTAGATATTTTCAATGACCTGGTAGCGCAAATATTGGTAGAGCAAATTGATCACAACGCACCTATATATGTATAGAAGATAAAATATGTGCCAGACTATCCTACCACGAACCAGACAATACAACTTCTGTATCCCAAAATCGTCACATTAATAACATCGAGTTGTGATTCTCAACTAGTTGGTATCAGTATCAATATGGGATCTTTGTTTGTCTTTACGCCGCGCCGTAACGAAATTATCAGAAATAAAATAGACAACAATGGGAATCATTGTTATGCATTTCTCTTTACGTAAAAGCAAGAGACATTATATTATTATTATGAGACAACGATGTGTTGATTCATAATTATGTAAATCAATTATTCTTTAGCCAGAAACGATGATATTTTGCCTCGGTTCAGGGAATTGTTGAGCTAGAATTTAATGGTTTTATTTTGGATATGTAAATTGACTTCAAGATTTTCGTGTCCCCAGGCTATCCAGGAGTACAACATGATCCGTCCCGGTGATAAGGTGCTGGTGTGTCTGTCCGGAGGCCGCGAGTCCATCGCGCTGTTGCATACCATGCACCAGTACCAGTTCTACGCCAGGTCCAAGGGGATACACTTCAGTATTGGTAAATAATTTTCCCTGCATTGTCTGCCTAGTAATCTTACTTTTATCTTAGAGTTATTAGGTTTTGCACTAGAAATTTCTCAGTAGCAAGGATCTGGATGTGTTTAAAAACGGCAATAGGTCTTTATACACGGGTTTTAAAATACAGCGGCGAAACATGGATGTACAAACTAGAAATATAACTTTGCCTATCCCTTTGAAGATATAGGCGTAACTGTGTATAGAATTTACAGTACTGTGACTGTACAATTTGAGTATTTCATTAACAGCCACATCCCATTCGAGATTGGCTTATGTTAACCAGATCCGATATTACATGGATACTTTTAGTTAGTTACCGATCATTCATTTGAAACCAAAAAAAAAGTAGAAAAGAGCATGCCTACATCCTTACTAATATTATAGCTAGAAACTTGAAACTTATTTTTTAGGCTGTTGATTAGATATAAATAAATATGACATTCAAAGTATGTAAAAAAATACCTTTAAGGGAGTAAATTAAAAATAGGGGATGAAAGTTTGTATGGAAATTCGTCATTTTTGAAGCTAGAATGATGAAACTTTTTTATATGGCTTTTATTACATCATTACATCATATATATGATATATATATACACAATATAAAAATTATATTAAAAGGTTTTTTTTAAAAAATCCCTTAATATGTTATAAATGAGAAAATAACTATATGACTGTTACGCTTTCACGCCTTAATCATTTGACCGATGTGAACGATTTTTGGTATGGACATAAATGGGACTCTGTGGAATAAAATAGACTACAATTTATTTTCTTTCTGAACCCAACCCTGTAGTCTATGCGGACGGAGTCGCGGGCAAAAGCTAGTACATTATATATTATGAAAAATCATAAAGATTAAGATTGAGAAGTAGGGATTCCGAGAATGTTTGATTTATTGGAAATATTTATTCCACAATGCACCATTTTTGATATTTCGAGAAAATATTGCTTACTGGACTTCGACTGTCCCTCACACTTTTACATAGGAAATGTATACATATTAGCTGAAATGAAGACCTGATGTTCATTTGTATTGTTTTCATTCCAGGCGCTCTATACGTCCATGAACCTTCAGCTCAGGTGGACCCGTTGCATCTGATGGCGTATTGCAAAACTCTAGGAGTGAAATTTATATACCAGGACAAATTGGAAGACGACGACTGCTCAAGTAAGTGTTGTGTTAGTAACTACTGATGGTGATGTTATCATTTATGACAACTCTGGAGCACTTGGAGGCTGTCTGAACTGCAAGAGATAGCTAATTCAATCCCCGTGCTGATAATAGTTGTGTGATTTTCAAATTTTATGCCTTAATAATATAATTATATTGTTTTAGCTAGGTGCATTACCTAGCGTTCAGTCTCGTAGAAATTTTTTGAAAAAAAATTGCGTAATTTTGCTGACAGCTCGAACTTACGGTCTCTTTTTTATTTATACTTTGACTATTAGGAAAACTTATATATTTTTATTTTTTGTTTGGATTTATAGATTTTAGCGTCAATGTGTTTGTGATGACCGTAACTATTACCTGTATTAGTACTCGATAATGGTTTTTTTATATACATACATACATAGCCTCACACCTGTATTCCCCGAAGGGGTATTGCCTACCCAGAATTTCTGCACCCACATTTCGCCAAGTGTGTATCAGTCCCACGTAATAGGGGGCGAGCCTATTGCCATTTTTCGGGCACAATTCCAGACTCCGTGCTGCCACTAAGAATTTCCTAATGGAAAAACCCAATAACACTGCCCGACCCGGGAACCGAACCCGGCACCTCTAGATCGCACGGCACATAGTTGTGCCGCGAGACCACGAGGTCTTTTTACACTCTATTTATTTATATTATTTTATTTATAAACACTTTATTGTACACCATGGACATATTACACAAAACAAATTAAAAAAAGGAATACTATAGGCTATATATTACAATAGGCGGTCTTATCACTGACTGTGATTTCTTCCAGACAACCTAATTTGCAAAAAGGACATGTAAAAAGATGACTGGGTAATCCAAAAACACTTATAACGAAAAAATATCTGTATAGTATGAGTGCACGGTGCGTTGCAGGCGCGGGCGGGCGGTGCCGCGTGTCGCGCTGGTCGGTGCGCGGCGTGCGGCGCGCGCTGTACCGCGCGTGCTCGGCGCACGGGTACGCGAGCGCGGCGCTGGCGCAGTCGCTCGAGCACGCCGCCGCCACCTTCCTCGCCTCCGCGCTGCACGCCGGCGCGCTCGCGGCGCTGCACGCGCACGCCACCGTGCGGTGAGTCGTCGTCATCATGCCCACGTGCTCCTTTACAACTGAGGGCTTACGCCTTTGTACACCAAACTGGCTAGTGCGGGTTGGCGGACTACACAACTAAACAAATCCTGAGAACTTTTAGGTTTCTTCACGATACTTTCCTTCATCGTTAAAGTAAATGATGATTCATTGCAAATACACACATAACTTCGAAAAGTCAGAGGTGTGTGCCTGGACTTCGAATCCACAACAACCGAGATTCTCGACCACGCGCCTAAACCTCGAGACTATCATTACTTTTACTACTACAGAATTCTCCTGGAGTGTTAGTAAGTCTTCTTTGGAATAGTTTCAGCTATAATCAACTTATATATGTGCAGGTATTCTGTTAATCGATCAATCTATGATATAAATACTAAAGGATCCCAAAAATATACAAACATTTCTTTACAGTTACCTTTACTGTTCACTTATTAAAAAAATGTGAACCCAACTGCCCCATGCTGTACCCTCGATTGATAATTGATCTTTTTTTATAGAATAGATGCTATAACACCTTTATATAGCACTTGGGCACTTTATTTAAAAAAATACAAATCCACTGATCAACTTACAACTCTCATCAGCATAGGCTGGGCATAGGTCCAGCAAAATGGGGCAGATTTATATTAAGTGTCTTAGAAGTGGTTAACTCTTTGTTTTCCAACTTCTCCTTTATTTGTCTTTCTGATTAAAATTCGTTGCGGGATTATGACAAATTTACAATTAGATTCGCTGAGCTTCATTGCTCGGCGTCAATACTGTGCGTGCCTGTTGATCCTTGGGCACAGGAGTTATAGTGGCGGGTGTGTGGTGGGATAGGGCCATAAAAGTGTCTTAGAACATAGAGAATATGCTTTGAAAATTGTATGGTTTCAGGGAGCATGGCGTGCGTATCATTCGGCCGCTGATCTACGTGCGGTGGCGCGCGCTGCAGCAGTGGGCGAGCGAGCGCGCGCTCCCAGACTTCAGGAACTACCAGCCGACACTCACAGACGGACGCTCACGGTATTAACCTTACATACATACAATCATGCCTGTATCCCACAATGGATTGGCAGAGGTGCATTTTTGCACCTATCTTTATCAAATAAATAAATAAACCGAACAGTTAACCCAATTACCCAACACATACATAGTTCTGACCCCACATTAAGATACGAGTCTTGTGTCGTGGGTATCAGGCACTAAGAGAGACTTTTCGGTCTCACAAGCACCCAGACGGTGGCAGGTCTCGGTGCGGAGATCCAACCCGCGGCCTCTCGTTTCACATGCTGGTTTCTAGCCAACTGCACCACGGGGCTGCCATCAATCTTTCTCTAATTGTTAAGTCCCACGTAATAGGGGGCCACCCTATCGCCGTTTTTCGAGCACAATTTCAAACTCCATGCTGCTACTGAGAATTCGCTTATGGGATAACCCAATAAGGATAAGAACAACACTAGAGTTTCATGCCCGTTTTTCTCTTGTGATGACTGCCTTCGGAAGTAGTAAACTAAATTTTGAAAAGGCTGAATCTAAGTGATGTATTTGACATTTTATAGGTTCAATAAATATTGTTTCTTTTCATTTCAACATGTACCGTAAAGACTATATTACTACTAGCATAATCCAGTTGACTTTTTTTTATAGTAACATAAGTCTTCCGAATTTTAAATGACCATTACGTTTACAGCAGCGAAGAGAAAATCCTCGACAGATCGATATCTGAGCCATGCGGATCATCAGAAAAGCCAGCTGGTGTTTCATCCAGCCGTTCACTAGAAGAACCCCTGACTGACACTCTCACTGACCCTATGGAAAGCGCGAGGGAGCTGCTGGCTAATCAGGAGAACATGTATCCCTACATATATTCCAGTCTCAAAAATGCTTTGCATCCGCTCATTACTGGCAGGTTAGTAT
Organism: Hemaris fuciformis; assembly: GCA_907164795.1. Classification (NCBI taxonomy): domain Eukaryota; kingdom Metazoa; phylum Arthropoda; class Insecta; order Lepidoptera; family Sphingidae; genus Hemaris; species Hemaris fuciformis. The sequence continues at coordinate 4,100,299 of OU015452.1, forward strand.
CTTCCATATCAGAAAACTAACAATATTATCATCATCATCATCATCATTATCATCAGCCCATATACGTTCCACTGCAGGGCACGAGTCTCCTCTACAACTGAGAGGGTTTAGGCCTTAGTCCACCACGCTGGCCTAGTGCGGGTTGGCGGACTACACACCTAAGAAATTCCTAAGAACTTTTAGGTGTGCAGGTTTCATCACAATGATTTCCTTCGCCGTTAAAGTACGTGATAATTCATTGTGAATACACACATAACTCCGAAAAGTCAGAGGTGTGTGCCTGGGTTTGAACCCGCGACCGACGAGATTCTCGACTGCGTGCTTAAACCTCGAGGCTATCACTACTTCTATCGGTTTATTGATTTGTATTACAAAATGAAGTCGGAATTAACGATATTTATTAAACAATGGCCTAGATTAGCATCTTCTATGTTACAAGCCTGAAAAACTACGATCTTACTACTATTAAGCATTGCCAACAGGGCAATAAACTGAATAGTTCCGCTTCCGATTGAGTGATTTTGTATAGCAACCATGTTGTCATGAGAAATGAAACTTTACCATATTTAGTCTCTTATTCAATGGTCATTAAAAAAAATCTAAGCATAACCGTGACGCAAGATGAGTGAACGAGGCTATGGCCTTGGTGTCATGGCATTGCTTTAGTTATTTTGCAAAAAATCATTAACGTAGTTTTTTGCTGTTGACATAAACTATATATTTACAAACATGATTTCAGACTTAGAATTTCGATTCTAGCGCCAAGAGCCACTACGACCACCGATCTGGGTGTCGTAGACGCTATTGCCAAAAAATTGTAGTCCTAACTCTTGTTAACTTATCCAAACTTAAAATATTATTTTTGTTCATAGAAACTTTGACCAGAAACAAAGAGAGCAGAGACACAGAAAGAAGTCTGTTATACAAATGAAAAACGGAGCGCCAGTCTTTGATTCGGACGAGGACACGGAGGAGGAACCAGTGCCATAGACAACTGTCAATCTCCCGCCAAAACGCGACACGTTATTGAATTTTGTATTTATTATAGATCGTGTTTCATGAACGATTTGTGATTACTCAGTGATTGTTTTACTTGTGATGAAGTATATTTTAACACGTTGAAATGTTGATGTATTAGTGAATAAGAGATGTGTGCTTTGTTTTGAGGTTAAGTTTGTCCAGGGTTGCCATGTTGATGAAGTTTTTGTTAATTGTATGTTTTTTATTCTTACGAATAACCTTGGAATTGAATATAAAGTGCATTTGTTATAGTCTGCTAATATTAATGGAATATATTTTTCAATGTTGAACGTTTTGAGATAATGTATGCGAGATGTCGAGTCCTATTTATTTACGATGGTATATAGAGTCGTTTAAGGTAGATTTCGTTCCGGGTACTTGTAGTTACTACGCGTCCTAATCGAGTGTACCTAACACAAAAAATATATATTTTATGGATATTTGATTCATTATTATATTTACATTTGAATATACACTTTTACAAAAGAGGAAAGTTAGCTTGTACAGCTAAAATATATAATTAGATGTAGATTTCGCTTTTTCTATAATCATTTGATAGTATCGCTGTTGATTGTCTATGTCTATCATACAGTACGAGAATTAGGGCTTAAGTATCGTATAAATTACATATTTACCACCTTATTCAAAAACGTTGTATAAGTTACTTTATCTATGGAGTGCTTTGTGTCTTATGGCGCGTGACAAAATGTCGTATAGTTATGACGGACGTATACAACGATTATGAGTCATGCCTTTAGAATATTTCCCCTCCTAGAGACATTTTTATTATAATTTTCGAAAAAAAATTATTTAGAAATAAACATTAACCATACATATTTATCACATAATATCATGATATGTACTAATAATATCACATTAAAGGCGGGGGATCTTGACGAAAGTATTCTAGTAACGCGGCGACCGCCCATTCTTCTTGACGAGTATGCTCGTACTCGTCAATCACAGTTAACTGGTTAAGCTACAAATCGTATTACTACGACTCCCGCTTTTAATGTGATATAAGGGCCGAACTTGATATGAATGAAGTAATATTATAGTAAATAGATTATTATCAAATTACATTACGTTCAGGCACATACAGTATCCAATTAACCTTTGTAGGAGACCTATGCCCAAAATTATTTTGGTTAATGAATATAATAATATGTTCAAGATTTTATAAAAATGGGTACAGGAGTTGCGGTATTATCGTCTTTACATCAAGTGTACATCGTGGTATAAATTTGTAATAATAAGTTGGCAACATCCGCAGTCACCTTCCATTTTGGTAGAAAAAGCAAAATGCAACATGGCTGCCGGTGCGAGACTGATTATGTCCGTGTGTGTTGTTTTGTTCATTACTTTTCTTTTTATATTGTTTATGCTGTATGTCTTTTGTATCGCAAATGTTTCTATAATTGTAGTGTTAAGTAAAATTCCTAAGTATTTAGGACGAATATTTAAGAGTATAACGAAGAAAAGTCCCATTCGTTGCTTCCATAATTGTATTCATATACATTGGACTTAAGAAAAATAAAGAGATGTTTTAATGATTTTGACTATTTTTTATTTTTAAATATCCTACAAAAAACAACTGATCATAGAATAAATGGTTGTGGTCATGGTAATGGATGATGTAAAAACTCCTAACTCCAAAATTTGTATTTTATGCACGCTCATAATTTAAGCGTAAGAAAACAAAATCTGTCGCTGAGTCCGAATACATTGTATCTTTCTTGTTAGTTACAACGTACGAGTATATGATCAGAATATAATTTATCCGCAACAAGGTAATAAAACTGCGAAACCAAAAAATGTTTCTTATATTTAAATTTTAATTATCATTGAGAAAGTAAATTATTTTTAGTGTGAAGTTTTACTTGAATTTACTTTTTGCCCACGAAATCGTTCCTGTAGAAGTAACTTTGTCAATCAAAAACATGTACTCTCCCAGGGTCTAATCCATCTCTCCTTCTCACCTGCATATATGAGTTAAAGCGATACTGCCTTTCACATTTACAAAAATAATGTTTGCTGGTTAGTCTAAATACATACATCTGACATAAACTCACGTCTGTCTCCCGTTGGGGTAGGCAGAGACTATAGAGCGCCAAATGCGACGGTCCAGACATACTTCTTTCGCTTCCTCAACTCACATTAGCCTCTTCATGCATGCACGTCGGTTTCGAGGACTGTTTATGTTGACTGTCAATACATTATTTGACTGCATTACACTAACGATCATATTTCAATGCAGTAAATTTTTCCTACCGTATACAGAAATTAATATATTTTTTTTACTTCTATATAAAGGAGTTTGTACGATCGTTAAAATTTCAGGTACTACCAGATGTATTTGAGAAAATATTTTTTCAGTTGTAGCCTATTTAATGACTCAATAAATAGGCTAACTATCCTTAGTTATGACTTTTAAAAGGAAAATTGCCATATAATTACAAGGAAGCAAAACTGTAGAATTATACAGGAATAAATGAATGAATGGAAGGGGATGGAAATTAAGTAACTCTTATAAAGTAGACAAAATAATTGGATCTAGACGGAACTTGACTTCAATGGGCGGTGTTGACCACTTAACATCAGGTTCATTCAGGCTGACTTGCTCGTTTGCCTCCTTTTTCCATAAAAAGAAACTATAACAGGTCGGTAGAAAGGTTAAATAAAACACGATTTGTTACAGGCTTACTTTACTAGTTAGATACACTACAGATTACGATGCGTGTGTGCGTGCCCACATTACACTTAAATTAATGAGTATTACATGTACCAGGGTACTCCCTTAAAACACGAGACAAAGCTTAGATTAAACACTGAATGTGATAAAATTACATAATTACTTAGCAATAAGCAGAGATAACTACACTAAGAGAATAAGCTAAAATACGATAAACGCTAAACATTTTGTATACATTCATTTCATGACACAACATTATCCTCCTCCTTAAATCATAGAATATATAATATTTAGAAAATCAACTACATTATACGTGTTATAGGGCTATTTAATTTCTACATTACGTGTAGTTAAAATAGACCATCATTTGGGAAAAGTGAAATTAAATTAAGATTTCATTTTTTGTCGCCAGTCTGGCAGCATGGCTTGCCCCCTGAAAAAAATAGAGCGATCATCGTTTTATCATTAAAATTATAAAAAAGCAACTAGATATACATATCAGGTATAGAAATATTTCACTCACTTTAAGCCTCAATTGGCAATTTATAATTTCTAATTGACTTCCTTTTATATGTGAACTATATACGTAATAAATTTTAAGAAAATTGGAGAACTTTTCAACCTTTAATTTATTTCGAGAGTATTCATTAACTTTTTCATAAAATCGCATTAAACCATTGAATATGTAAATTATTTGAAGTGCAGATCCCAGCCCTGTATACACGCTTTCTCCATATCAAGACAAATAATGGTAAGACTAGGTGAATATGTAGGTGTTAAATACCAACCAGACGGCTTGCCATCGCCACACGCGCACTTCGGGCCGCAGGTGCAGCCAGCACCGCAGGCGGCCGTGCCCCCACCGCACGTATCTGCAAATATACACAAATTAAAACCCTCATCATCATCACCAGTCACAAACATCCGTCGCGGACAAAGGCCGCTTCCAAAAAATTCCAGAGCGAATTGTCAGAGCATCATGCTTTTCGCACGCCAAATTACGAAAATGTTCCTGATGATAAAAGCAGCGTCATTTAAATAGTCGAAGAAACTACTGCAATCAGCACTCGTCAGGTATTCGGATATTGTTCATATTCTACTTGGTAAAAAAACATTATGTCTTAGAATGGCATGGCAAAGTAATTATTCTATTAGAAAGTGCACTATAGTCTAAATAGAGTGTCTACCTGTGAAAAACGATTTCTTTACATAAGTCAAAATAATTATATAGGCTCAAGCAATTTCAAGTCTATATTACGTTTTTAATTGATTTTAGGTACCGCAATATATGTAGGTACCTATCGTACCATTTTTAATCGCAATAACATTAAGTGCAAGGGAAAGTTATTCTCGAAGTTACGATTAATTGGAAAACAAACGCAAGCCACAAAAGTATTGAATATAATAGTAAATAAAACCGCAAAACCTAATTCAATTAGCGAAAACATCAGCACATCTACGAAACATCGATTACGTTACTGCGTCATTTTGGAAAAATCACGTCACGCGTCGAAAAACCGGTATAACAATAACAAAAAGCCACGTGGGAACAGCACTAGATCGTTCTAATTAAATTTTGAATATTCAAAAATGGAATACAGAATAAAATTGTTGTTACCTTTGCACGAGTCGCACGGTGCAGGCATGGTGGGCGACTATGCCGACTGGGCCAGGGTTTGTGAGGGTGCGCGCGCACCGCCGCTCGCCGAACGTCTAGAAGCGAACGCGGCACGGGTCAATAACTGAGTTGCTACGTGGGGGAATCGGACGGCGATAGCTGTCCTAGTCCGCCAGCTCGGTGACACTGTGTTTTGTTGATCCAATGTTTCCATTTCTTTAATTGTTATAATTAGAAATTCGTAAAAGCTATTTGTTTTTCGCAAATTAAACGAATTCACAGATTTTGATGATTTTTGGTAACATATCGCAATAGTCCTAGAGTATTCACTTATTTTTAAGTCAGTTTTAAGGAGCTAATAATTATTTTTTTGGTAATTCCACTTTGAATTGCAATATGTAGTCTACTTTTTGTAACATTACGCTTGGAGGAGTTTCGTTTATATAACCAATAGGTTTTCAAGCTTAAATTGCTAAATCGATTTTGTTCAAAACAGGAATTGAATGCTTTTGGCGGCCAAAATGCATTTAAAAACTTGAAAGTGAAATGGGAGAATAACACTTATCTGGGGCCCAATCATAAAATTATACAGTACACGTAGTGCGACTGGATAAAAACAAATAGGATTATATCTCGCTCGCTCTTCGCTCAAAATAAAAATATTCCACAAAAAAATTATAACTGTTTAAATAAATTGCATCTCCTTAAATCGAGTACTAATGACGCTGAGAGCGTACAAATTTAAATTTTTGCACCCAATGCCTTATAACTTAACACTTTCACTTGCAATTCCGATAACAAAACGCGATATTAATCGTTGACGCATAAAGTTTTGCATAACTACAACTCGTAGCGAAAGTGCATCGCGCAGGCCAGTCCAGCTCTCCGACTAAAATAAGATAGTTAACTTATAGCACACATAGGTAGAATAAAATGATCAGAGGAGCGTAAACAAAAACACGCCGGTCCCGGCTGAGAACCGGTTACCCTCTCCCCTCTTGGGAGGGAACGAGCAATGCGATCAATCGGAGGTAAAAAGTGCAGTAGTGACTTTGGCAAACCAATTTTATATGCGAAAGTAACTTTTTCTGTTGCGCCGCTATACCATTGAACCAATTTTTATGGTTTTTGAGGATAGACGGATCCTTAGGAATGGATAGGGCCTTTATTTATTTATAACTTTAATGTACACACAAGTTAAAACTATAGAGTACAGTAGTCTAAACTAACCAAAAGATTAGATACGATAACAGATGTAGATAAGATTTCAGACAACCAAGGATGGAGATCTAGGTTGAGAATTGAAAGGTAGTAGTGCATAAAGTTAAATGTAAAAATAAATAAAAATAAAAAAGAGACCGTAAGATATAAATAAATAGAATGGAACAAAAGTATAAATACATATTAATTATATCCATATAAAAACACATGAACATAAATAACATATTTTGTACATACATGCACACACATACATATATAGGGTAATTACTTAATTTTGTAATAGGCGAGCCGTGCCCAATAGCTACATATATCCATATTTTTTAGCTGTGGCTTGGCTCGCCTCACGCTTATGATATGTAGTGGTGTTTGTTGGAAAGTTCTATCTTATGATAAAACTTTCACTTTTACTGAAGCATTGATTGAAGACAACCTTCGTGGTACATTTGACTAAGCAACTTGTGAACTGACCGACTATCCCACAACACACCCGCCACTGTAACTCCTGTGCTCCAGGATCAACAGCGGCACGCACAGTACTGACGCCCAGCAATGAAGCTCAGCGGATCTAAGGGGACCTAAATTTGTCATAATCCCGCAACGAAGTTAATCAGAAAGACAAAATAAAGTAGGAGTTGGAAAACAAAGAGTCGTCGATTTCCCTCCAAAACAAAACATTAAAGAGACTAAAATTTTCAGCAGCAGCATGGAGTCTGGAAATGTGTCCGATAAACGGCAATACTTGGGATTGATACATATCTGGCGAAATGAGGGCGCAGACGTGAGATTATGTACGTATTAGAGAAGTTAATTCACCTGTCGCAAGATGCCTTCTTTTCTTAGCAGATATGTTTTACAGACGTGACGAAAGTGACTTGCTAATGACAAGCGCATTAATCATCGGAATCGCAATACAGGTTGCCTTACAAAATTCCGAATAATCATTATTTTTAAAATCTTTATTTAACAAACGAAATTTGACATATACTTAAATGAGAATAACATAACCCTACAATAAACAATTATAAACTAGACATTACACAATTAACGTGGAACGCATTTGAGCTTCTATGGAAGTACCGCGACTGGGTAATCCATTTAGGTACATAACATTTTGTAAGACCGAATCATGTAACTTCTGTATCTATGTTAGTTACATTATGATAATCAGTAGCTGTATCCGTAGTATAATCAATATCCATAGGCAACCATTCGCCACGTTCAATATAGTATAACAGAAGTATGTAGATGTGGCTTGCTTTTTTAAAGAATACTCCCAGTCTTCAGTTACAACTATATATTTATATTTTCGAATATAACAATTTACTTGCAATCGCTCCAATTTCTATTCAATAATAATCACACGAACAAAATGTCGTCGTTTAAGTGACATTCGATCAATACACTTTCTTTATATTCTATAGTAATAAAAATATATTAAGTCAATAGACATTCTGAATAAACCGTTATTATACAATTCAATGCTCTTCCTTTATATTTTTATATTTTACAAATATTAATACAAAATACTACAATAAATCATTTCAATATACCAGATTTATTACAATAGGTTTCCATTAATATTGACAGCCTCGTGGCGCAGTTGGCTAGATATCAGCTTGCGAAACGAGAGGTTGCGGGTTCAATCCCCGCACCGAGACAAATGTTTGTGTGATCCATAAATATTTGTTTCGGCTCTGGGTGTTTGTGAGACCGAAAAGTCTCTCGTAGTTTCTGATACCCACATCACAGCAATTGTATCCTAGTATGGGGTCAGAACTATGTATGTGACTGTTGGGTGTATTTATTTATTAAATGTGATTGTCATATTTGTACTCATCTTTTTCTATGTTTGTAAACATCTGTGTCTAAGAGCTTGAAATTTTGCACAGAGATTATGTATGATGTACTTAATAACTTTGAATGGAAATTTGAAAATTCACCCAATAACAGGGTGAAATTAAGATCAAAAAATTGTATGAGAACCAGGTGACAAGATCCATATTAATACGCGGGCAAAGTTAGCCCACAATAACTTCTCACGCCGACATTACTGCTAATTAAAAATTACGTGAGTACTAAAAGGCGTTGGGGGTTTTTGCTTTGTTTATTTTTAATGACATTGGCGATCTGTCTGGATGGTGATCACGTAAACATTTTTTTTCCTTTTCTGGATTTTCTATAAAACTTTGCCCCGATTTCTTGAATAAAAAATGTTACCAGAACAGATTAAAAAATGTATGTTCTCTAATGTTTACGTTAGCATAGGAGAATATGGGGAACGAAGAGGTTAATAAATGTGATAAATTTGCTTTCGTGACATGAACGGCCCCTAAGTTACTTAGAAAATAATTCCCCTGCCTTTACTGAAGATGGTAATCAATACAAAACGCTCGGGCTTGCATTTCTTGGCATCGTGTCAATTCACGAGAGACAATACGCCTTGCCTACCTCATACTTTATTTCTTGGCTCCAGACATGGAAAATTATACAACGGCTTGTAGCCCAGCCAAAAATAGATCTGCAGTAATGTTTGAGAAATATGAGAGTATTTTATTGTAATTGGGATTAAGTATTTTATTGAAGACAAACGGCTTACGATTTAAGTTGTAGCTTAAAGTGCTGAAACGATTTTTATGAGTGGTGTACGTATTAGCAAATTCGTATAATGGCTCGGGGAAAGCAGTCTATATTATTTACCATTTTAATATGACATATAAAAAATATCTAAAAAGAAATGGAAGCTCGTGTTGCTGAGGGAATTTCTTGACATTTCTTTCTTCCATAGCGATAACACGTTCCGAAGCAGCATTAGCTTAAAACTGACGATTTAGAAGTACTTGTGAAAGTCGAATTGAATAAAAAATATTTTGACATAGATTTTTTGACTTTGTTGCGTACTGTGATGACTTTACACGTAAATTTAAAGCCTAAAAAATATGAAATAATCATGGCATGATTGGTATCAAAAGATCTTGGCAAATCATCACATCAAGCTGGATGGCTCACAGTCATACCAATGAAATCTTCGTTTGATCTCATTCCCATTAGAGGTGCATGATACATTAGTGCTGCAATGCCTTAAGGCTTATATTTCTCTCCGCCGCCTCACAATATCCAAAACTACACCATTACCAGTAGAGTTTGCAATTCCGCGTTCCCGCATTCCCGCATTTTTTTGACTCGGCAAGGTAATTCAGCTTATACTGAAGCCCTATTAGCTCCATCACAACAGCGCGGGCGCGTCAGTCAGATCGATCAACCGATCGAGCGAAGTAAAGATTTAAAATTGGTTTATTTGTTTGTTTAGGTAAGATAAGTCCATATTAACACGCAGGAAACCCTATTGATTGCAAACCCCCTACCTAACCTCATAAGAACTATGAAAAAGTACTTTTTCTATTAGATATTGTATGAATGTTTCTATTATTATTTTTAATATAGTGTAACTAAACTACAGGTAATAAAGCATTATTATATGCATATTTTTGCATTTTAAAATTTTACTGCGGGATAAAATTACTGCGGGATTGCAAACCCTAATTACCAGTTTACATTGGCGTACGCGTGTGCCGTAGATATTAATGATCGGCGATCGATACCACGATTCAGATGAAAGTGTCTTGTCCGTTCCTATCTAATTTAGGTACTGGCTGAAATGAAAATAAATAAATGTGTTTTATATGCTCAGTACAATGCTTGAAATTAATAAGGCTAAGTTTCTAATGGAATTGTTTGATGGTTAGAAAACGTCAATTTTCTGTAGAAATAACCTAGAAAAGCCCCTTGGTTTCGAACAACAGCACATATTTCTTAGAATCTCTTTCATTCTTGGGTTTACGTTTGCAAATGGCTTTTTGATTTGTATTCACAATGTATATAACGAGGGCCAATTCGAAACGGTTGTACGGAAACTTTGTAACGCATGCAGGTTGTAATAAATCTTGTTTTTCTACCTGCAGTTATTCCGTGGGTACATGAACACTGCAGAATTATAAATGACTAGCTTTTGCCTGCAGCTTTGCAAGAATTAATGGAGATTATTACTTAATTTCTTCTCCTATGGGGTTAGTCGTGATGTCCTCGAGGTTTAGCCACGCGGACCAGAATCTCGACAGTCGCGGGTTCAAACCCCAGGCACACCTCTGACTATTCGAAGTTATGTGTGTATTCACAAACAATTATCACGTACTTTAACGGTGAAGGTAAACATCGTGATGAAACCTGCATACCTAAAAGTTCTTAGGAATTTCTTAGGTGTGTAGTCCGCTAACCCGCACTAGGCGGTAGGCCAGCGTGGTAAACTAAGGCCTAAACCCTCTCAGCTGTAAAGGAGGCCCGTGCCCAGCAGTGAGACGTATATATGGGCTAATGGAGTGTGTGTGTGTGTGTGTGTGTGTGTGTGTGTGTGTGGGGTCAATTAAAAAAAACCTACATTAGCGGATCATCTACGTCATAATAATCAACTACGTGCTAAATTTTAACGCTTAGTTTAGTGAGCTGTGTGTTGATAAGTCAGTCAGCAACTATCCATTTCATATATGCAAAGGAATTTATATATTTGTCGAAGCGTCGACGCATCCCCACTGTGCGCCCAACGTAGGGTATAAAAACAACCGCCCGATCGAGGATGATTTCATAATTCATTCTCGCTCGGAACGCCGGACCGAACAGAGCTCTGTAATAAGTTTGTCTCCGATTAAATTTGTAATTACCTCCAAAAGTTTGACTGTTTGATTTAAAATCAATAACGCCGAAGACCCTCCGATATATTCATGTAATGTTTACTGCAAAATGGTTTTTTATTTTTTATTTTGATCTCTGCGCGATAACATTTGTGTTATCAACAAATATTTGCCCGCAACCGAGGTGTTTAATGTTTATAAGACTGGGATATGGATATCTCACAATAAAAAATAAAATAAATAAATTTAATACTTAATTCTTAATATTAGAAACCGAAACGTAGGACCTATATGACCTGATGTATTGAAAAGATAATTCATTTACCCTTTTAAGAGACCATCTCTTTGACAATAAAAGTCCATATTAAGTAATACTATCATGTGTGGCGATTCATAAGCCATTCATTTATCATCATCATTCATCATCAGCCCATATACGTCCTACTGCTGGGCACGGGCCTCCGCTACAACTGAGAGGGTTTAGGCCTTAGTCTACCACGCTGGCCTAATGCGGGTTGGGGTAGTCACACACCTAAGAAATTCTTAAGAACTTTTAGGTGTGCAGGTTTCATCACGATGTTTTCCTTCACCGTTAAAGTACGTGATAATTCATTTCATTGTGAATACACACATAACTTCGAAAAGTCAGAATTGTGTGCCTGGGGTTTGAACCCGTGACCGTAAGTAAGACCATTTTATTCAGTATAGCAACATTTATCGAAAGTAGGCGCTGAGAAAACCTTATTAATAAAGTGCATTCCGATGTTAATACTCGTAATTATTAAAAAGAAAGTACTGCAGAAAGTTTAACGTCTATTTTACATATTTCACGGTTTTATAATTAACCAACAAATATATGTTTGAAAGTATAAACAGGTTTTAATATTCTTTTCTTAATACATGAAGTATTGTATAGGACCACTGTATTTTAGAAAACCCATATAAAGCAATTCTGTCGACATTGGTAAGAGAGATCGGTCAAAGTTCACATAAAAGTATATTGGGACTTCGATCATAATTGGGTACTTATGAAAACTTCTATAGTAACCCATACATACATAAACTCACGCCTGTATTCCCTGAAGGGGTAGGCAGAGGTGCATTTCTGCACCCACATTTCGCCAGGTATGTATCAGTCCCACGTAATAGGGGGCGAGCCTATTGCCGTTTTTCGGGCACATTTCCAGACTCCGTGCTGTTACTTAGGATTTCCTAATGGAAAAACCTAATAACACTTTGCCCGACCCGGGAATCGAATCCAGGACCTCTAGATCGCACGGCACATACTTGTACCGCGAGACCACGAGGCAGTCCACCACCACGGTAACCCATCCACGGTATATTATACATACTATCACGAACTGGTGATAACCGCAATCATTTTGCCTGTTCACAATTTTTGGACCGCACAGTCTAAACTCTTAATTAAACTGAAATTCTCACGAGGCCACATTGTAAGGAACAAAGGTAATAACAGATTAGTTTAACCAAATGATATGAAGCGTGTGGCTTGGGGTCGCCGACCGCGCAATCATTGTCGTGATTCATCGTTATATTGCAAATCGTAGGTACTTTAACCGCATCGCTTTTTGTTGGGTTCTAATAAAAATCTCAGTTGTGTGTAGTGTTTTTGCTTGTTTCGTATGCTTTGTATTTTTAAAATAGCTCAAATTATTTTTGGGGAGTCAAAGCTATAAATTAATTTGACAGTGACGTATTTTGTCCTGTCTTCTCTCTTAGCGTCAGTTCTGACCTTCAGGGGTAGCACCCCAATCTTCGCCGTTTTCGTGCCGAAACGTACTCGGAACGTCATAGTCTTTTCGATCGGTACGTTTCAGCACGAAAAAGCCGGCCATTTCATCGAGATCTTTGTTGGGAGTAGCACCCCAGTTCTATCGTTCGTTTATCTCGGGAAATTGTAGTGTTCCTATAGGTTGAATATGGATTTCAAGATAAGACTCGAACAGAGCTGAGTTCCACCGCTAGTATATCTAAGTAAACATCAGCCCATATTCGTCTCACTGCTGGGCAGGGCCTCTTCTACAACTGAGAGGGTTTAAGGCCTTAAATAACCCGAAAAATGGAATAGACTCATCTGAACTCTATATTATCTGACCAAAAAGGCAAGCGAATTAATAATTATTATTATAAAGCTGAAGAGTTTGTTTGTCCGAACTGAAAAATTCGTTCAGTGTTAGATGGCCCATTTATCAAGGTATGCTATAAGCTATATATAAGCAACGACCAATAGGAACGGAGGAAGGGAAAATGTGGCATAAACGGGGAAAGAATATTCCTTTTAAAGTCTCATGTTTCGCACACGGAACTGCGGGCAGCAACTACAACTTCATCATCAGCCGAAAGACGTCTACTGCTGGACATAGGCCTCCCCCAACGACTTTCAAAGCGCTCTGTCGGAAGTAGCCTGCATCCAGCGACTTCCCGCTATCTTCGTGAGATCATCAGTCCACCTTGTGGGTGGAAACTACTACTTAATAAAAACCAATCAAACCAAACATTAACTAGCTTTGTAACATTGATTTACCCATTCCTCCCCACTGTCTTATTGTTAGGACACTATATTCAGCATTTTTTTTAGTTATTAGGGCTCTTATTTTTAACGTTCCTGATGAAATTCGTAGTGTGAAACACTATTTTTCTAATAAAATGTTTTTTTCGCTGTATAAAATGTTAAGGTGAGTTTTAATTGTTTTTTTTTCAAATTGATAATTTTTGTCGACTCAGGAATAGCATTATGATCCGACTTCATACATAATAATGCGAAAAAAAATATTCTGTTTTTTTTTCATATTATTTCTTCTCAATGTAGGTACTATACTTAATTTATACATTTCATCAAAAAATTACAAAGTTTTCAATGCTTGGGAAGTAATGGGTTAATATCGGTAGCCATTCGTTTACAAAGGCATGCAGTCCTTGATTCCAAGAAACGTAACAACATGATTTTTGACTATCGTACACTGATCTCGATGTGTAAACGTTCCTTTGAGTTATTTAATGACTGTATCTTTCCGTTGGTCAAATACTGTTTTTGCAACAATTAGTCCCGCCATAGAGGGTCAATGGTCTTGGCTCACACCACAAGTTGCGCTCGCGACAAGGATTCAACACGAAACTAAGTTTGTTAGAAAAGTACACGTAATTGATAATATTTATTCATTTATTTACCCTTTCTTGTGCAATATGGCTTCATTACATATAGATAAACGTAGAAAAACTTTATACAAAGTACAAATGGCGGTCTTATTGCTCTAGGCAATTTCTTATTACAAAGAAAAATTATTCTACATAAATTCAATACATAGGTACATATTACAGAAGTCTATCCGCGAAGAGATAGACAGACGTACATACATTTCTGCACTCAATTTCGCCAATTGTGTGTATATTTACAGACTTCGTGCTGCTATTGGGAATTCCATAATGAATGACCTTTATCCAACCTGGAAATCAAATCCTAGATCTCTAGATCGCTTGACATGCTTATGCCGAGAATCCACGGGGCAGTCATTTTTATTTTATTTGTAACTACAGAGAGCATTAAACTAAAACGCGTGCAAGTAACGAGACTTAGGTCTTAGGTCCCGCGATATAAGTGTGCATGCGATCGACAGCCCCTGTGTTCGAATTCCGGATGGGGTAAAATTCATTAGCTTTTACCAGTAGGATAAATTCTTAGTAGTAAAGGCATATGCAATTTATATAATGGCAAAATGTAAATGTACGAAATCAGGTTATGAATTAACGTTCTCATGACTTTTTCATCATCCGGTCTTTATTAATTAAAACCACAAACGTGTTATGAATACTTGTAAATGGAGCAAATCTTAAACGTCATTAAACCATGAGCGTAAAACGACCATTAAATTAATTACTATCAAAAAAGGGGTTTGATGCGTCATTCTCGGCGTTTTTGAAGATTCATTAACATTATCATATAAGGTAATGGCACTAGTAGTTGACCATGTACCTGTAGTTGACCACCAATGCACATAAACAGATAAAATAAGAATTCGCGGCATATTTTTAAACTAATTCCATATTGAGTAGTCAGTGCTGTCATGTGGTCTACGAAGCGCGCAAACTACGACTCCATTATTTTCAAATATTAAAAATAGCCTCCAGTTGTTTGTTGATTGACGCACCGTAAATCTATTATTCGTTTTTTTGTCATAATTTTCTTAAGGATTGAAAAAGTTTGAAGTTAAATATTAACAACTTTGTCACCTTGTTGATGATAAGTGTTTTGCTTTTCTTATTCGTTAGGGATTAATTGAGGTAACAGGGTATTTAAAATACGAAAATTTGTTTACAAGATTGAGATGTGGGGGTGGTCCACTACTGATTCCGTTTTAGCATGATTTTCTAGTAATTGACCAGGATGGTCAACTTCTGATGAATTTCTGTATCATGTAAATGTACTGTACGGAATAATATATGAAGGGCATCATCAATTAGAATTAACTATTTTATTTACTTTTACAATAACTTAATTTTATTTAGTAGTTGACCACCTTTATTGTAAGGTACGATCAGTTACTAAAACCAAATTTTCACCTTGTAGATGTCTGGGAAAAGGGGTACATTCCTAAATTATACTGAAGCTGCAATGCTCTCAGCAGTAAATGTCGTTCGTCTTCATAAAACACCCATAAGAACGGCTGAAAAAAAAATCCTCTCACAATAATGATGGTGTTTTGGAAACCACAATGGAACCATCGGCAACTGCGGTACATATTACTGTTGGTGACGAACTAGTGCTAGTGACGATCCCAGGATCACCAGCAATTAGCATTGCTGATGACATATTTGAAACCACTCTAGATCAATTTGACATCATAGGTCCTAACGATATGCTTGAAAATATGCGTAAACTTTCAACTACTGTTGTCTGATTAAGAATCTGACAAAAGCCTCGGCAAAAAGTAAATGTTGAATTTGTCATATTTAAGTACGGCCTTGAGGTTTAGGCACGCGGTCGAGAATCTCGACGGTCGCAGGTTCAAACCCCAGGCACACATGACTGACTTTTCGAAGTTGCATATGTGTGTATTGATAAAGAATTATCACGCACTTTAACGGTGAAGGAAAACATCGCGATGAAACCTGCACACCTAAAAGTTCTTAGGAATTTCTTAGGTGTGTAGTCCGCCAACCCGCACTAAGCCAGCGTGATGGACTAAGGCCTAAACCCTCTCAATTGTAGAGTAGGCCCGTGCCCAACAGTGGGACGTATATGGGCTGATGATGATGATGATGATGAAGTACGATAATAACTTTTATCCCGGAAAAGTATTTAAAGCTATAAAAAAAAAACAGCTACAATATCATCGATGAAAGCAAATGGTCGATTGTGGAAATGGCCAGAACATTTATTAACGAGCGGGGGATGTTATTGTTATTATATTTCAGATAAAACGCAAAGTTGTCTTAATTTGCCTTCTTATTTAACAAATAATTAAAAAATCTGAATGGTCAACTACTGATGCAAAACATGGTCAACTACTAGTTTTTAGGTGGTCAACTACTAAATCTCTTATATTAAGTTTTATTTTCATTTTTTTACTTGAATGCAACCATTGTACAAGAAAAAATACTAGCTCGTTTCGTTAAAAGACTTGCACAGAGTTAACAAAACAAAACACTAATTGAATTTGAATGATGATTAAAGTTAGGCATTAAAAAAGAAATTTCTTTGTCCTTAAGTGGTCAATTACTGATGCTATTACCTTAATATTTGAGTTATTAGCAATAAAAAAGTTTTAACTTTAAGAAGTTTGTGCTCAGATCTTGTTCTACATGTACTTCATAATTGCCTAGTGGTGAAGTCAGTCCCGCACGGGCACAACCTTAAATTCTGTGCTGATCCCACGGGAACACATTTTTTCGGGATAAAAATTGGTCCATATTACTTCCCAAGATTCCATCAAAGTTCATACCAGAAGTCATTTAAATCGCTTGAGTAGTTTTTAAGTTAAATGGTCATCATTCTCTTGTCCTATTTGGGGTCGGCGCAGTATGTTTTTTTCCTTTCAAACGTCCCTAACAGCCGTCATGTCTTCATTCACCCCATTTTCTTTCATATATTCTCTGAAGCACTCCGTCCATCTCTTCTTAGGCCTTCTTCTGCTTATCTATCTTTCAACTTTCATGCTCATTTCTTTCATTTATTAGCATAAATAATGTTCTGTGTAATAGAAAACTAACGCGTTCTGTCTGCTGTGTTTAAGACATAATAGGGGGCGAGCCTATTGCCGTTTTTCGGGGTAAAATTACATGAATAAATAAATGAATACACCCAACATTTACTTACATAGTTCTGACCCCACACTAAGATACAAGTCCTGTGTTGTGGGTATCAGAGACTACGAGAGACTTTTCGGTCTCACAAACACCCAGACCCGCAACAAATATTTGTGAATCACACAATAATTAATCACGGTGCGGGAATCGAACTCGCGACCTCTCGTTTTGCAAGCTGGTGTCTAGCAACTGACCCACGGGGCTGTTTTACATGGGAGTACAAGTCACATGGGACATAAAACATATTTATACACAGGCGTAGCTGCACTTCTGCATGCGTGAGTCAATATGTAACTCCCTTGCTATCATTATAAAAATATGCCCAGCATTTACTCCAATTTCCAATGTGCCCGCTGTAGGAACGGGCGTGCATTCCGACAGTAGCGTGTTTAATAAAACGTGACTGTGGGACACGACGTAGGCCCCCAGGCGTCTCGACCAATTGTGCAATTCACTACAATTGCATCACTAACATCTGCTTCCTCGGAAAGTTTTATCAATAACATTATTGCAAGGATTTAAATACTACGTCACATGGTTAATGTTTACGCGGTCTGATTAAATTCTATGCTCAAATGACAAAGTAAATTTTTCTACAAAATAATTTAAAAAAACATATTGTTGTTAATTGTCACTCAAATAGAAGCCTTGTGTCGTGGGTATCAAAATATAGATCACAGAAAAATTTGGCCCTGTCCGAAGAGAAAAAAAATCACCAAATAAAGCAAAACCTAATTTTATTAAACACGCATGTTTAGAATAATTTATATAAATAACTATTATAATCAATAAATAAATCCATAACAAAATTAATCCGTCTTCTCGTGAGCTTTGGACTTCAACATCATTCTTCGTAAAATGGAATAGCCGATCCAAAAAACGAGGTACAGTTTTGAATCGGTGCTCACGATCAAGTATGAGGCAAGCACGGCTATTATTAATCCTATAGCTTTGAACATAAGCTGGAATGGGGGCCGGGATGACTTCTTGACTTTGCAGGGACAATCATCGGGACAGGAGGTGTATTTTGCGAAGCTCACTTGTTTCGGAGTGGTCTCTTTTGGTCTTCTTTCATTTTTCACTCTAAATTCTGGAAATAAGAGACATAAAAATCCTTTTAATTAAACTGTTTTAAAGTACATACATACATACATAAACTCACGCCTGTATTCCCTTATAGGGTAGGCAGAGGTGCATTTCTACACCCACATTTCGCCAGGGATGTATCAGTCCCACGTAATAGGGGGCAAGCCTATTGCCGTTTTTCGGGCACAATTCCAGACTCCGTGCTGCTATTGAGAATTTTCTAAAGGAAAAACCCAATAACACTTTGCCCGACCCGGGAATCGAACCCAGGACCTCTAGATTGCACGGCACATACTTGTGCCGCGAGACCACGACGCAGTCTGCAAACTGTTTTAAACTAGATTGGTCAAATACCTTCTTGCTTTCTCGACGATACTGTAATAGATTTTGGACCACATTAACCATCAGGTGCGATGTCCCTTACCAAATATTACTTTGTCTAGGCCGTCAAGTCTTTCTGGTAAGAAAGAACCACTGACATTCTAACCGAGCTACGGATCTTTAATATGAAAACTAACAAGTTGCTTTGTAGATACATATTGCTTTTAATTTTTTGGAGGCGCTGCGATTAACGATCTTATTTATGTCTATTTCGAAAGAGTTAGAGACTCTTTTGTTTTTCTATTGGAAATATTACGCACAAACCTCTGACTTTTTAAATTATGTGTGTATTATCATTAAATTATCAAGCACACAACAAAAGTTTTCCGCAAGCAATTTCTTAGGTGTAGTTCGCCAACCCGTACTTGGCTAGCATGTTGGACTAGGGTCTAACGTCTCTCTGTTGTAGAGGAAACCCAAAAAATTTGAATAATATCTTTAAGCTTTAAATCTTTATTTAACAAAAGGATTTTGACATATAACGAGAATATCATCACCCCAGTATATACAATTATAAACTAGACATTAAACAATTAACGTGTAACGCCTTTGGGCTTCTATGGAAGTACCGTCACTGAGTGGGACGTACATATGTAAATGGGATGATAAAGTATAGTAGTAGTGCTTACCTTGGATGGTCTGCGTTACAGTTGCCATACTGCAGTTCCCGAGCCCCGGATGCAAATGACTTGTCACAAATTAATTTTTATCACTTAAATATTATCCACAGTAGGTTATCAAGGACGATTGACAAAAATAGGAAGTGTTTCGATTCAGCGAGCTTTTCTTTAGTGTCATCAAGTCAATTCGTGCAGAACGGAATGGACGGACAAATGTTCCGGAACACGAAAAAAGGTTTCTTTATTCCGAGTAAAAAACATTCGTGTCTCAATTACTCGGAAATGTTTTGTAATACATAAAAAATCTACATTTGCCGTTATATCATACTGCTTATTCCTTTTCGTTCATATTATATATACCAGGTTTTATTATATTACCCTAATTAGGTCCTGAAAAGGAAAGGAAGATTTGTTCTTCTGTGCCCACGTTACACCAATCGTGTTTTCTTAAATCTATTATGTATTAGGTGGCAAAGCTGTTGCCGTTTCTTGAGCACGTTACTAGACTTCGCGCTGCTACTTAAGATTTCCTTATGGAAACAATTTGCGTGACCCGGAATCGCAATCGGTATCCATATATGGTTTTAATTTAGGCCCCTTTAGATTCGCTGAGCTTCATTGCTCGGCGTGTACTGTGCGTGCCGCTGTTGATCCTGGAGCACAGGAGTTACGGTGGCGGGTTTGTGGTGGGATAGGGCAAAAAAAAAACATATATGGTACGACACATACAATTACATGTGCCGAGAGACCAGAGTAGATTTGATAAGTTGCAAAAAAAAATGTTAAGTATTTTGATAAGAAAGAATGAATTTTGATGAACAAAATTTTGATACCTATTACTTCTATCAGAGCGATTGGGTACGAATGCTTTTACTTCAGCCAGCATTTTTCGTGTTCATTTTGAATGTGCGCAGTGCATATCTACTATTATGTCTTGCAATTTAACCACAATGGATATAACTTTTTCAACAGCCTTGCTCCAGATCCGATGGTTTTTGCCAATATTTTGCGGTATAAAACATCATTGGCTGTCGGTTTGTGCATAGTTCGCTGATAAACAACTGACCAACAACAACCAATATGCCTTCTCCTTGTGAACCCTGCAAAGGTAAGAATAATTGAAATACTTTAAATATTAATTTGTTGTCATGATCGTATATAAATTCACTTACTGTTTATTGTTCTATGTTTATTTTTGTATATTTAACAAAAGGGAAAGATTTACAGTTGCATTAGCATTAAGTTTTAAAATCATAAGAAAAAGGACATTTAATAAACTGTCAAGTTGATTATCCTAGGATTGATAGGTGAAACTTATAAGCTATATACAGTGTCCGTTACAAATCAAAGTGGTAATTTTTATCTTCTCCCAGAATCTAGGTATCGAAATGGTTGATAATTTGCTTCCATTTCCTTCGTTCACTTTCTTTTTTATTACTTTTCATCCCGTTTTATCCCGTTGGAGTTTAATTTTGGAAAATCCTTTCTTAATGGGTAGCTTCATATATTTTATAGAATATTAATATACAACACTGGTCAATTTTGCAATGTAAAGCTTAATTTCAGATTCCTGCAAGGACGGTGTTTGCACCACCAGCTGCGCGTGTAAAGACAAAGGTTGCAACGACTGCTCTGCTAAAGGTTAGTTAAAAATACCCTTATATTACGTGGAGAATTAATAATATTTCCCAAAATTTATTAATTAGTAGCCCCACCAAAGAAGTTTTTAGGGTCTCATTTGAAAACTCGGTGTAGTGGTTAAGGGGTTAAATCTTTACTTCTCTTCCAAAAGAACAGTTATTATTAGTCAAAACAAATCTTTGTTTATTTTCATAAATTTCGTTTCTGAATTATGGGTACTCCCCTTAAGACTGTTAAGGCACTCGCTGAACCTGAAATAACACTGTTGATCCCGGTACATGTTAAATTAGTGCGGGATTACCTTCCAATAATAGTCTAATAGTCACTATTAGCTCTATTTATTCCTTAAATCCATATGCACAGTAACATTTCAAATTTAACAGCACAGCAACAAAGAAAAATATCTAGAGCACTTCTACCAGAATTTTAAGGGAACATTTAACTGCCTCGTGGTCTCGTGGCATGAGTATATCCCGTGCGATCTAGAGGTCCCGGGTTCGACTCTGGAGTCGGGCATTGTTATTGGGTTTTTCCATTAAGAAATTCAAAGTAGCAGCAGGGTGTCTGAAAATGTCCCAAAAAACGACAATAGGCTCGCCCCCTAATACGTGGGACTGATACGTACCTGGCGAAATTGTCATGATGAGCCCAAATACGTCCCACTGCTGGGCACGGGTCTCCTCTACCATTGAGAGGGTTTTACGCCTTAGTCCACCACGATGGCCTAGTGCGGGTTGGCGAAATGTGGGTGGAGAAATGCACCTCTGCTTATCCCGAGGGGATCCTCGGGGAATACAGGCGTGAGATTATGTATCAATATATGTGTATTAAATTTTCAGGAGGCTGTTGCTAAACCATCACAATGGACCGTGCTCGTGCTAACAGGCGCCCATCTCGATGCACCCGTATCTCCAACGTTCTTGAGAGCTGTTTCCCTATCTCCTTCACTATCGTCTTCTTGATTACCATCGTCTTGTTCTGTTGATCCGTTTAAATTATAATCATTGAAGTTTAACACGTATTTCATTTAATCAATAGTTTTAATAACAATTGAAATATCTCCATCTTGGCGATTTAATAATGAAGTTATTTTTGTGTAAATGTTGTCGTATATTATCATTTTATGTGTCGTGAGAGTTTTTACAAGCAAAATTTGTGGACAAATATTTGCAAGCTATACAAATTTCGGCTATGCGGGAACTTAATCTCTCTTTCTTGTTCTCGGCCTTTTTATCGGTCAATAAGATCATGAAATGGTTAAAAAATCAAATAATTAAAACATTATTGTTTACAAATTGCCTCCCTAATTAACAAATCAAGTCATCATCATCATCAGCCCATATACGTCCAATTGCTGGGCACGGGCCTCCTCTACAACTGAGAAGTTTTGGCCTTAGTCCACCACGCTGGCCTAGTGCGGGTTGGCGGACACACACCTAAGAACTTTTAGGTGTGCAGGTTTTACGATGTTTTCCTTCCCCGTTAAAGTACATGCTAATTCTTTGTGAATACACACACAACTTCGAAAAGTCAGACGTGTGTGCCTGAGCTTTGAACCCACGACCGTGGAGATTCTCGACCGCGTGCCTAAACCTCGAGGCCATCACGACTTCTATACAAGTACTTAACATTATAAAGCTGTAGTCTAGGTTGTGTTGTTTGTTTGTTTGGTTGATAGCGCTGATCTTAGAAGCTACTGATTAGAAGTGAACATTTCATTTTGTACGGAATACACCATTATCGATAAAATAAGGGTCTATGTATCATCGGGCTACGAACAATAATGGCGAAGCATTAATATATAATTTTTGGGAGAAACGCAGACATGCGCAGCGCCTAGAATAATACAATAGCAATGTACATGTACGCATAATTGCGTGTCAACTAATATAGGTTCTTGTTCTTACGGTCGATAATGTCATAGTGCTCTGTCAACGTTAATTAAGTTAAAATAAATAGTTCTTTACAGTTTAGAGTCTTGATCTTTTATTGTTTCATCAATAATATTATGTCGTAATCGGGGTTAAAGTATTCTTTTTGAAGACTAAATGATGCGCGAGTTGCGGCTACAGCTATTATTATATTTTAAAATACATGTACTTTATGACAAAATATGTATCAAAAATTAAATTATTGGATCATAATCTCATGCCGCTTGTAAACATCGGCATTTATGCCTCTTCAGATAGGGGTTGTTCACGTATTACGTAACCAAAATTTTCACAAGTATTATCCCTTTGTCCCCCATTTCAGCAAAAGTAAACCAATATCGTACTCCCCCCTCCTATGCTTACGTAAACATTAGTATATACACTATTATAAACAGTATTTTTTATCTGTCTTTTTTGGGAATATTTCCAGGCTCATCGCTAAGAAATTCCTGGAAAAAATCCCAATTATGCTTGGCGGGCCCAGGTATCAATTTGGGTAAAAATTGCGCGGCAAATACTTGTGCCGAGAGACTATAAGGCGGCTAATCCTTACTAATTATAATTATTATATTTATATTTTATATAATATTTTTATATTTTATATTATTAATATTATAAATGCGAAAGTAACTCTCTCTGTCTGTCTGTCTGTCTCGCTTTTTTTTTCTTTTTTTTTTGCTAAAACTACTGAACTGATTTAAATGAAATTTGGTACACAGATAGTTTAGAGCCTGAGAAAGGACATAGGCTACTTTTTATTGGGGAAAAGGGGTTTTACGGGATTGAAAGGGGGGATGAAAGGTTGTATGGAAGTATTGTCATATATTGTTTTATACGAGTATATATAATATATACCGATGTCAACGATTTTTAATTGGATTTTATAACGATAAATGGGATTATAGATGAACCCAACCCTGTAGTCTACGCAGACGGAGTCGCGGGCAAAAGCTAGTTTCTAATATATTTAATATACCTACATTATCACGAATCAGACCGCTATCTCGAATTAAACCAGCAGTTGTCGAGATTTTTAAAATCCTTTTCTTGCTAGACCACGCTTAATCCTCGAGGGCATAACGCAAATAAAATAATTATTGCACTTCATAATTGAAGTGTTATTAAAAAATTCAGAAATTCTGACAATTTTTAAAAAATATCTTAAAAACGGACAATATAATATCACAGTCCTTAACAAGTCTCGTGCAGATTCTAGGTTTGCCCAGATAAAAGTAATACAAAAATTTAATAAGACACTGCCTTAAAAATAGTCGCTAAATAAAACTGTGATTATCGTTGAAATTTAGAAAAACAGTTCGCTATACCTAAGTATTTCAATGTTTTGTCTCCAGCTTTGCTGTGGAAGGAAGTAGACAACTATATTTCCAATACCTTCCTGTTTATCTTCTTCTGATTAATTTCGTTTCGGGGTAAAAGACAAGCTAAGATCCCCCATAGAGACTCTCTGACAACAACAGTCACAATATAACTAAGTAGGTTCTAATGCCTAGGTCCGGCATACTTTGTAGTCATTTATTAAATGTTATAATATTTTGTCTTATTTATTTATACAGTTGACAGTTGTATGTATTGTACAGTTGACAGCCCCGTGGCGCAGTTGGCTAGACACCAGCTTACGAAACGAGAGGCCGCGGGTTCGATCCCCGCACCGAGACAAATGTTTGTGTGATCCACAAATATTTGTTTCGGGTCTGGGTGTATGTGAGACCAAAAAAGTCTCTCGTAGTTTCTGATACCCACGACACAAGACTTGTATCTTAGTGTGGGATCAGAACTATGTATGTGACTGTTGGGTGTATTTATTTATTTATTTTTGTTGTAAAGAAATCGAAAAATTATGGAAAAGAAACAAATGTTTTCAACGCAACATTATTTATTGTGTTACCAACATAAAACTTTCAAAAGAAAACATCAAAAAGAATACTGTTCGCCTTTAGGTAAAGTTTTCTGAGCTCAGCTGGGATGATTAACAGCATCCATCTAAAAAAAATTATTACTCATTTTATTTTGTCGTTATTTCTAACCGGTGCCCGCCAACATATTCTTATCATCATTTTTCGCTCCTAAGGTTGTCTGGAAAAGATCGCTGTCAACGATAAGATCGCATTTTTCACTTTTTACTGTATGGTTGTATTTTTTAATTTTGTTTTCCTAAAAAGAGTGGTCATTTAATCAACTTATACACACACACACACTTTCGTATACAATGTGTTAGGTAAAAGACCGTACATACTGAAGTCAAATATAAGGCACTCAATTCTGACCCCGAATTTGTAAAAAAATTGGTACCTTATTTTTTACATAATTTATCCAAAAAAATTCTAAGTATTGCGTAAGTGCGGTCATCGGCGATCAGCTGTTTACAAACAGCGCTCTGTTCCCGCACCCCTCCCCGCACTCGCCCTTTCATGCCCGTGCGTCGCCTCGCCGGCCGAGCACGCGGCACGCGCGGGCGCCAGTCAAAGGTCGCGAGTCGCCCGTGATGCAATATTTGATTATTTGCGGAAACCTCTTTTAACTGTTAGTGTGTTTTGTGTCAAGTGCAATGTCGTTTTCAAACGAAGAATACTGGGAAATGGTTCGTGCATATGCCCGAGCTAATGACAGTGTACGAGTTTTTAAATTGTCACTTCGGCAATAACTGGATCGGTCGCGGTGGGCCCGTGCCGTGGCCGGCGCCTGACCTTACACCGTTAGATTTTACTTGTGGGGTGAAGTGAAACGGCTTGTGTACGCTACAGAATACTCCAACCGGGATGAACTAAAGGCTAGAATATTAGCCGCCTTTGATATGGTTCGAAGTGATACGTTTGTGTTGTGCCGGGTGAAAAACAATATGCGAAAACGCGCCGAACTCTGCATTGCGCGAGGAGGCGATCATTTTGAACAATTATTAAAATACGTTTAATTTTATGTAAATAGTGTAAATGTAAATACTTAGTAAATGTAAGTGAATCGGTGTAAATAAATACTACATATTCTACCATTGTGGACGCTGCATACACTAAGAGGTAGGTACCTAGTTATTATTTTTTATTCAAGTCTCGATGTATGTAGGGTGTCCATATTTTCTGCATTTGTGCTACAATAATTTCGTATCGTTTACTGTGCCGTATATTTATATTACTCTTGCATTATATTTTTAATGGTTACTTGAAGCCATTGACTAACGTGTCCTTCAGTATGTACGGTCTTTTACCTAACAACCTGTATATTCCCTAAAGGGTAGGCACTACAAACAGATTTAGGCATGTGTGTTTTTTAAGTCAATAGGTAGCAAACTAAAGCTCATTTCTCGGACTTATTTCTAGATTCCGTATTACTATTAAGAGTTTCCTATCCAATAAGACTGCTTGATCTGGGAATTTAACCCGGAATCTCTTAATCACATCTTCAAATAAAACAATTATGAGTGTTCTTCATAAGTACCCACAATTTTTCCGTCCTGATAAATAAAGACTGATCTCGGAGCAGTAAATTACAAACAGAAATATGTATGTACCTTTGGTAGACGAACAGTCAGTGCAGTTCGGCTCACAGTTGCAATTATCCTGGCAGTTTGCGTCACCATCTTTGCAGGAATCTGAAAGAAAACGTAATAACGTTAAACCTTTAATATCTACTAACTTTACTAATATTAGTGAGTATATACCTACCATATCGTTGAGAATGGTCGGATGATTAACATTAAAGTCATTGTGTATTGAGAAAATTAACTACAATAGCTTAGTACTAAATGCTACAACCCTTTATGAGCCACAATATACGAAATTTAATTATTATTATTTTACCAGTTTTGCCACAATTTTGCCACAAAATTGCTGCTCCACTCCTATTGGTCGTAGCATGATGGTATAAAGCCTCTTGCCTTTCTCGATAAATAGACTATGCAACACAAAAATTTTGTTTATTTACCTGTGTGATCATGTATGATAAATACATAAAACAGTTGAATAGTCGAAATTAAAACAGAGACTGAAGCAGGATCTTAAGAGACCTCATCGTGATTATGGTCACTAAATATTTGCTTATACAATGACGGCTAGACAGTTGCATCAATACTACTTGTACTTTATTTATGTACTTTATGATTGCTGCTAGAGAAATGGTTCTTGGTATAAAATTTACTAACCTTTGCAAGGTTCACACGGGGCGGGCATTTTCGATGCGTAGTTAAACAACTTCTACTGGATGACTGATGCTTTTCTAGTGCCTGTATCGATTTATATAGTATAATAGTTTAGTAAAAACAACTGAGTGCAAGGTTGCATTGAATAGACCTCAAGTTTTTCTTCGCTCTTGTCATAGACTTCTAAATTGTATAGATTATTTTTCTGTAGTATTGTGATTCACGGCTGTACCGCCTAAACAAGAACCAAATATTTGAAATTGTCTATCACTTCTACATCATCCCTTTGGACATGAAAAAATGAATAATGAACCATTACATAGACGCATTTCCTTGCCAAACCATGTTTATTATTTCTTTAATGCAATAAATGTATATTTGAGGCTTAGTTTGCTCGTCTAGCTTCAGAAACACTTATTGTTCATGGAATATTTTAACGTTCAATGCTTCCTTCTTCAAGTTTGTTTACCTACTCGAAAGATATCGCATGCAATGAAATGCAATCTGAAGTATTTATTGGAATCGTTTGGTAATGCATTATAAATAAATAAATAAATACACCCAACAGTCACATACATAATTCTGATCCCACACTAAGATACAAGTCTTGTGTCGTGGGTATCAGAAACTACGAGAGACTTTTCGGTCTCACATACACCCAGACGCGAAACAAATATTTGTGGGTCACACAAACATTTGTCTCGGTCTCTCGTTTCGCAAGCTGGTGTCTAGCCAACTGCGCCACGGGGCTGTCATTATATGTGAATGCGTCCATTCTTACCTAGACCATAACAAGTACATTAAAAGAAACATCAACGATAGCGTTATTATAAATTGATCGGCAATAGTTGATTTCGTTCATACTTTAAGATATGGATGAAACATTTTTCCAGCAGTCAACTTTTTACGACTTTATTAAAATTAATTTACACTCACATTTAAGTGTTTCTTTGTCAACTGTGTTGAGCACTAGGCAGAGGCATATTTCTTCACCCACATTTCTAGTAATAACTGTAATAAATTATTAATTATAGTATTGTCGTTTTTCGGCCTTAATTTTGCCTGAAATTTCGTGGCGCTATTGAGAACTACTAAAATAAAAAATATTTTCCCAACCCATAATCCAAACCGGGGCCTTTAGATCGCACGACACTCCACGAAACCAAGAGTCATAATTAAAGAATCTCTGAAAAGAAACTCAAAAATATGTTTTGTGTATTATTTTTATTCACAATAAATATTTTTATTTATGGACTTAATTTTCTAGAACACTTCGTCCCCTTTATGTTTCTTATTACCTAATATTTTTTGGAGCGCTTTAAGTGGAAACGATTATCTGCTTGTCACGAGCCATTAAACTATTGCTGAAGTTTCGATCAATGTCAAATGATGTTAAGAAGGTCGTTTTTTGTGTAAATTCGTCTTTGTTATGCAATTTATTGGTGCATTACGGTTCATTGTTATGCAAAATTTGTCACGGCAGACACGTCTCGCTGTTATAAATATTGGCTTTGTAATGTTAGTCGATCGTGCTTGATGCAAAACATTCTGCAGTTATCTCCTGTTGACTTCTCAAAATGAAAGTGCTTGATGGACGTTCATGTAAGTTTTTTATATATTCTCTTCTCCTTTCAGCATTAATGTAACTTCAGATTGGGATCTTATCATTTGTATCACAAATAGTGTCTTCTGTTGTCTTTTAGTTTATGGTACCTGATTATATGCATTTGCATATTTATTCCATTTTCACCGATAATTGCATATTTTGCTAAGCACCCCGCAGAGCAGCCCGCATCCATACGCTACCAGTCACCTTTTACAAGTCGTCGGACCATCGTGCTGCAGGACATCCTACACTGTGTCTGCTAAACGCTGACTCCATTCCAACGCTCGTCTCATTACTCATTATCTATTTTATACATATATAAATACTAGTTTCTTTTGTGACTTTGAGTGAATGTTTATTATCATCAGATTTGAAGCCAGACGAGCCGTGGAGCAGTGACTGCGTGCCTGGTAGCGACTGCCAAGACATTCACATTGCTAGTGAGTATTGGATCTACCCAGGATTTTTTGTTTAAACAGAAAATCGCCTTAAACTCCTTCTTAAGGACCTCTTCGGAAGCCCATGGAATATATAGGGGTCTCTGACCTTCCTACTCGTCGCGCCCTGCAACTGTGCTCTCGCAATGATGTAGTGACCGGGCTGGGTACCTAAGCAATATCATACGCCAGCGCACCGAGATCAAACCAGGATAGTATTTTTAACTCAAGAAACCCTACAGTAATGATCTAATATCTCTTTCAGGTTCCTGTATTAAGTAACTAGATGGCATCAGCAACACCCCGCATGAATATTAGAATTAAACGAAATTAACTTATAATCTTCAAAATGATTATTCAAATGTAGAATTATTGAAGAGGGCACTGAATGGTGTAGTGTTATGTAAATAAATTATTTATTCGTGTTTTTTTTTTTTTTTTTGATGCCCTGTAAAATAATAAGTCCCTTTTGAGCACTGTGTTTTAAGTTTTAAACTTTTTACACAATAAGAACATATAATACCAGTTTTTCTTAGTTGCTTTTCCTATCCCACCGCACACCAGTCACTGTAACTCCTGTGCTTCATGATCAACAGCGGCACGCACAGTATTGACGCCGAGTAGGTAATAAAGCTCAGCGAATCTAAGGGAACCTAATTTGTCATGATCCCGCAACGAAGATAGTGAGAAAAATATAAAGAAGGAGTTGGAACACTTTCTCTTAGACGGAAAACGAACCCAGGAGCTCACTATTGCCCCTTACAACTTATTAACACGGGACCACAATCAGTAAACACCATCTTTACTTACTAGGCCTTTAACAAAACAAAGTTTTATTTAAAGAAATATTAAAAAAATTAAACGAAAAAGTGTCTCAAAAATAAACACATACATACATAAGTAGTTTAAACACATACATAGTTTTGACCCCACACTAGGATACAAGTCCGGTGTCGTGGGTATCAGAGACTACGAGAGACTTTTCGGTCTCACGAACACCCAGACCCGAAACAGATATTTGTGGATAACACAAACATTTGTCTCGGTGCGGGGATCGAACCCGCGGCCTCTTGTTTCGCAAGCTGGTGTCTAGCCATCTGCGCCACGGGGCTGTCAATAAAGAAGTTTTGATTGTCATAAATTAAATGCCTGCCACGCCATAAATGTGTGCCGTGGAATTTAGAGGTCCCGAGTCAAATTTAATTGGGTTTTGCTATTAAGAAATTCTCAGTATCAGTATCTACGGAGCACCCTCCTCTTCGAATATGTACAAAAAAAGTCGATAAATATTCCAAAATATATTCTTTGAAAGCAAGAAGTTACATCGTGTTTAAACAATCATTTATACCAAAAATATTAAATGAAAAATAATTTCTATAAACAATATAAACGACACATTACAATAGGTATCCTTCGCTAAGGATGGAAGGAGCTGAATTTACTTCTTCGAAGACTTTCCAGTATCTTCGGTAGTGGCTCGTTTGCACGAGCATGAGCAGGATGCATCACACTTGCAAGTCTGACAGCATTCCGAAGTGCTGCATTTGCAACCTAAAACAAAACATAAATCATCATCAGCTATCCATGTATAGACCATATACCAGACCATAGACGATAATTTCCTTCGCGCATAAGCCATAATTTACCATGAATATTCATAACTTTAAAAATGTGTACCTGGAAATTAAAACTGCGACATTCCATTATACATGTTATAAAATAAATTGATATTATATAGAAATATTGTAGTAAAAATTAAAGTATTCTTAAATCCTATATGAAATTGGTGACGGGCCTCCTTCACAGTTGAAAAGTATTGACTGAATTAATACACCTTTACAATTGTTTTTTTTTTGGAACTCTAAGGTATTCAGGTTTTGCTTCACCATTTAAGCAGCATAACAGCGGTATTTTATATTTTAATGAAAATTAAAACGTGCTTGTGTAAGACTGTTAGAATAAAGCCTATCTTTACTCAAAGTTAAGTAAATTGAAAATCTCATTTTACCTAGCATCAAACAGACTTCTTAGCGATGTCTAAGAACAAAAAAAATAACACAAAATTGACATAAATAATAAATTGAAACACCTACTTAATTTCTCCTCTAAATAATCGCACATCAAATTAAAATGTATTGGAATATTTAACGCCCCTTAAAAAGTAAACATTGATGCATTCTTTATCTGCATTAACAAGGGCAAGAATAAAACGGTGCAATGACCAGTTGAAACCATATCAAGGCTAGCTTACTCGTTGAGTTTCTAAACAAATCGGAACGTGCACGTTTGAAAACGAATCTGTTAGTATAACATAAATCGATACCATTACTATATTTCGTTAGAAGTCGTGATGGCCTCGAGGTTCAGGCACACGGTCGAGAATCTCGACGGTCGCGGGTTCAAACCCCAGGCACACACATCTGACTTTTCGAAGTTATGTGTGTAGTCCGCCAACCCGCACTAGGCCAGCGTGGTGGACCAAGGCCTAAACCCTCTCTATGGTAGAGGAGGCCCGTGCCCAGCAGTGGGACGTATATGGGCTGATGATGATGATGATTACTATATTTCATACGCATATTGATAATCGTGTATTGCGTTAAATCATGCGATTCGAAATACCACCTTTTGTAGTTCAATGTCAGTTAACTTTTAGAGGTTACGGAACCAATGTTTGTAAAAATCTGAAATAAATTGAAGCAGCATTGTTTTCGTGTTCTATTAATTTTGAAACTAGTGTTTACGAAAACTTTTTGTGTAATTAATATTGTTAAAACTTAGACTTAAATGTTATGTATTGAAAGATGCTTTCAGAATTGTAGATACGCAAATGTCAATGAAATTCAAAACCATTAATCGCGGTAAAAACACCTCATGTACAATAACTTATTTAAATTAATAACCACTTACACAGAAAAATATTTAAATGATTATTAATATTTATTTAATAGAAATTCCTGAAATTTACTGCAGAATAAACAAATGTAATAAAATAAATTAGTTAAAACAAAAATGAATTGCAAAGGTCTGAGATAGCTTGCGCTTTGGATTTCTTAATAATTTATGTAAGATACTAAGAAAAAAACAAAGAAAGAAATGCACAATCGCAGTAGTTACAAATACGAATCTAGATCATGCAAACACAATTTTTTAACATAACTATAATTATGAGCTCTTTATAGGATCTTAAGAATCTTTAAAGAATATTTTAAATATATGTTAAACTAATAGCTAAGACAAAACAGCGAGACAATTAAAACAATATGAACTTCAAAACACATATATTTTAAAATGGGTTTTAAGATCACGGTCCGTCCAAATCTAGAATTAACAAGTTAAAACTAATAAAAAAAACACAATTTATTTTTAAATATTCAATAAATATCTAAAATCATTGAAAACTACAAAACATTTATTTACAGGTGTTCTCGCAAAAACAAATCTTGCAATATGGCATCTAATTGTCTTTGATCGCTGTCGTTATCTAGAACAATCATGTCAAACTAATCAAAAATACGCAAAATATTTTGTTAAATGTTCCACAAACATCTATAAATCATTGAAAATTACAAAACGATACATTAAAGGTTTCCGCAAAAACAATTCTGGCAATATGGCAGATAATTGTTTTTAATAACTCAGAGTTGTGGTAAAAATCATGTCAAACGAATCAAAAATACGCAAAATATTTTGTTAAATATTCCACAAACATGTATAACTCATTGAAAACTACAAAACTTTTTTTTCTCGCAAAACAAATCCTACATTACGCCCGAAAATGTTTTTTTCTTTATTCCAAGTTGTAAAGCTAGTGTAATGACTAATAACGTAATATGAAAATACATACTGTCTCCGCAACCTCCGCAAGGCATTGTTGAATCGAATAGAAATAACTTTTAAAACAGTTGAAACGCGACTTGTTCTCTTCAATGCGAAGTGATGTGTGCAGTAAGTGCATTTGCAGTTACTCGTATAATATACGTGCGAATAAACTGCGCGCTCTGAAACGTGAGCGAACTACATCTATATTGAAAGACGGATGTCTGTCTGGTGTTTATTTTTCATAGCGATCAAACATGCTCACGCCCTCATCCCAATGGGGTAAAGAGTGCCTTAAGCTACCATCCTGACATACCTTTCGTTCCTCGATTATTTTCATATGTGAGCAATCATTAACAAGAAACTTGTAAAAGGCTTTTGGAAATAATATTATAAGGAATGTCTAACAGGTAATACCTTAGGGCCAACTTCAAGCAGAATGCGGTCTAATGCACGCGCGTATACCGTGCCCTCCTAAAGAAGCAGGAGGAATATCACTGGGTTTTAATCGGTAGGACGTTCCAGTATTTGACAATTAATTAAATCTAATATAGCAAATATATGGAACGCTGAGTCCGACATACCTCCGAGCCTCATGCTCGGGGATTTTCCGTAAAGGGATTACATCATGTAACAAAAAAAATAATGTAATATAACGTCAGTATTGTATTTAATATCATTTTCAGAAGTAGTTTCGCGATAATTACATAGTTCTCGCTTTACATCAAGACATTTAAATAATAGCAATTGTTCAAATAAAATTGAAAGCAGCATCTTTTTATTTTCATTTTCACTGATCCAACTTGAAACGACTTACAAATAATATTTTACTGCACATTTTCTTAACTGATATTTGATGCAGCAACTGACAAAGTATTCAAAGCTAATGCTCAATTTAAAGGACGGCTAAAGACGCGTTAAATATTGGTCTTAGCGTGATGATAATATATCTGTACCTCGGAGGGATACAACACTATGTAAATTTTTTTCCATATTGACTTTATTACAGAGTTAAAATCAGCTTTTCTCATATTTCTTAGAGGAATAGAGCACTTTGTCCAAAACCAGTTAGAACCGGATATAGCATGTTTCAACATCTCAATAAACAGCTGTGCCAATAACACTTTTTGTTGAAAAAAAGTTTAAAACTCCTCTCCTGTAAAGTTATGAAAATGGACATAGTGTTGTATCCCTCCGAGGTACAGATATAGTCTTCTTCGATAAATGAACTGTTTAACACAAACAAACTACATATATTGCTATAGATTGAACGAACACATCTCATTATTACTTTCTAAATATCGTGAAACAATAATACTTTTTGATTAGAATATGTTATCTACCTTTTTATGCCTTAGCTATAAGCGAAACAACGGTCAATATCATTGACAGTTGATGGTCTAAAGATATTCTTAAATTTTAAAGACACACAGAATTAAGATAAGGCTTTTCTGTGGTAATAAGCATAATAATTGTAAATATTTTAGCGATATTAGTGTTTTGACATGTAGTTACTGTAAACATATGTTGTATTTTTTTTTTAAAAATGAATAAATGAGAACATAAAAGTCATAACCGTTGCTAATGAGTAGCCATCTGGTGAGTGGTGTTTAAATAAATGTCATGAAAACAGTACCAACTAACTACATTTTATGGTGCCATAAAACAACAGCCAGTTACAATACCTAATATTATCAAAATTCTCTAATATCGAAAACATCTTTAAATTTCCGAACGCTCCCCAAAGTACCTACAATAAACAAGCATTTTAGTACTTGAAGATGGATCATTATTCTTGAACGTTCGATGTGAACTTGGCAATGTTCAATGACCATTACCCATTGTGTTCGGACAAGTATAAAATGAACAAAAACATTAACAGCGAACGTTTGTGTACAAATCGAAAAATTCGAGTTCAATGCTATATCAACTGTGTAGGTAGGTACATCGAATTTGTTTAGCTCTTATTGAACAATGGATCGCAATTAGTTCTTTGAGTATTTCCATTGTAAATAACTTTCGTTTATCAACTGTAGGTATGCTATTATGGGAAAGCAAAGTAAAAGATATATATAACAATACTTTCAAGGTTTCCTCTTCAATATTCGTAAACAAAACACAGATAATATTTAAACCTGGAGTTCTTTTAAGACTGCTTTCTTCGCATAATCACCACCATCATCACCACACAAATAGTGAAAGGATGGTCAGATAGTTGGGCTGCGACTTTCTTTCTTATGTTGATGAGGTTCTTAAACAACTGTCTTCCTAATTGGTAATGCGAAATTATGTAGGCTAAAATTCCTATGATTTCCCCTATTAGCTCTACAGGTAACTCAAACTCTAAAAAAATAATTAGAAATTAGGCTGTATTGCTTGAACTAAAGTAGTTCTAGGTAGGGTAGTACCTGTTAACCGGTAATCGGTATTTTTATCAACAACGTACTTAATATGTTTTTATTTTTATTTTAGTTTATTTAATTATAGCTTTTATTATACTGACATAGGTTGTACAGTTTTAATTACTCGTATATTAAAGTTTTGGGAGCCTGTTTTTCCCGGGCACAATGTTTTTTAAAAGAAGCCAATGTCTTTTCTCACCAGCCTCTTTCACGTCCACTGATGGACATAGGCCTCTCCTATGGCACGCCACTGGGCTCGATCTTCGGCCGCTCCAACCTCTGCCAGACACCTTGCGGAAATCGTCACCCCACCTAGCAGAGGACGTCCTACACTACGTTTGCCCAACCGCGGTCACCAGTTCTGCGACACATGTGACCTGTCCCCTGCCACTTCCATGTCTTTTCTCAATCTTAAAACCACAAATCATCCATATTGGTCCAGTGATTTAAAAGTGATAATAGAATAATGAGCGCCCGCACTAGGTTAGCGTGGTGGACTAAACTCTCTCAGTTTAAAGGAGGCACGAGTCCAGCAGAGAGACGTAAATGGGCTGATGAATAATCATCATCATCAGCCCATATACGTCCCACTGCTGGGCACGGGCCTCCTCTACAACTGACAGGGTCTAGGCCTTAGTCCACCACGCTGGCCTACACACCTAAGAAATCTCTAAGAACTTTTAGGTGTGCAGGCTGATGAAAATGGACACCCTTAATTCTGCGAAAAAGTTAAAAACGATATTGACTCAAATGTTGCTTGTTGTCAGGCTACTGCTAATAAAAAGTAATTGTTCTTGAAGGCGCAGTTTGAGTGTGACGTACACAGTCACTCAAAATTGTTCCTAATGAACTAGGTACTAAACAGTTTGGTTTTGATTGTTAGATATTGTTTTACAATACCAACGGGTAATCAATAGGGATTAATAGATGTATAATTTTTACTAGTGAATGTTAATAAATAGGAAATTCTCAGTGGCAGCACGGGGACCAGAAAAGTGCCCGAAAAATGGTTATAGTCTCGCCTCTGTTACGTGGGTATTTTATTATATTTTAATTTAATCGGAAAACAAATAGTCACCTTAAAATCTAGTAATACTGATACATAATTTGCTTCATGACTAATAAAATATGATGATACATATCTGGCGAAATGTGGGTGTAGAAATGCACCTCTGCCTATCCCTCCGGGGAATACAGGCGTGACGTTATGTATGTATGTTAAGAATCTGATAATATATTACGGTGAAAACTTATGGGATCTTCAACTATCATCATAACAACTGAATTATCATAGGTAGATTTCTTAGGTGTGTAGTCCGCCAACCCGCACTAGGCCAGCGTGGTGGACTAAGGCCTAAACCCTCTCAGTTGTAGAGGAGGCCCGTGCCCAGCAGTGGGACGTATTTGGGCTGATGATGATGATGATGATGATGAGATTTTTCCTACATCAGCGGAGATTTTCATTGTCTTTATATATAATTTTAGCAAATACAAGAAATCATCATCAGACATCTAGTCATAAATATTTATGTTCCGTTTAATATTATAAAAGCAAAGTTACCTGCGGTGGAGATTGCTCATGCATTTCCATAAGTTTACTAGTTTGATCGCTGATTCAAGGGCAGAATATTGTGTGAAAAAGACATAAATATTGAAAAAATTGTGAATAAAATGTTGAAAATCGTGATGGTCTTGCGTTATGTGTAGTCAAACATTTCGATTAAAGAAGACCTGACTATCCACAAGTTTAGTTCAATAATGTAGATTGTTAACATACGAGTAGGTAGGTATACATAATGTCGTTTGGAAATAAATAAAAAATTGCTTCTGGACGTGAAATTGAACGTTCTTGTGTAATTTCTGATATACAAAATATAATATTTCGTAGTATTTTATTACAACTAAATAACATCTAATATGATGAATATTGGATAAATTTTTTTTAATTATTTACTATCTATTATGATATATCCTTCATAACGTAGAAAAGGAGCCAAAAAAAAGCGCAAAAATTTAATTGTGATATCTAAAAATTATTTCATAAATCTCCAGGCGCAGTTCTAGTTACCTTGCAGATATTAAAAGTTATATAAAATCTTATATAAAAATGTCGATAAAGCTAATTACGCACGGTATTTAAAGTAATGACGGCCTCAAGGTTTAGGCGCGTGGTCGAGAATCTCGGCGGTCGCAGGTTCAAACCCCAGGCACACACCTCTCACTTTTCGTAGTTATGTTTGTATTCACAATGAATAATCGAAAACATCGTGATGAAACCTGCACACCTAAAAGTTCTTAGGAATTTCTTAAACCATCTCAATGGTAGCGGAGGCCCAGCAGTGGGACGTATATAGGCTGATGATGATGAAATAAATAACCAACTGTCACGTACATATAGTTCTGACCTCACATTAAATTACAACTTGTGTCGTGGGTATCAAAAACTACGAGTGACTTTTCGGTCTCACAAACACCTAGACCTGAAACAATTTTTTGTAGATCACGCAACCATTTGTCTCGGTGCGGAGTCAAACCCGCAGCTTTTCGTTTCACAAGCTGGTGTCTAGGCCGACTGCTCCACGTGGCTATCTGTTTTTAACTGTTTTAAACCAACCTTTTGGTATCTAAGGTAATAAAGTTACAATGCTGGTGACTGTTTATACTTTCGATCATTATGTGGGACAGTTCAAGCTATTCTCTCCTCTATTCCCCAAGCCGGTTGATCTAAAATTGTATAATAATACTACCGGTATTTCCTAATTTTAAATAAAGTTGACATCATCCATATCCGTTCCGGAAATTGTCGGTTTCCGAAAACCTTATATTAAATTAATGAGTCACATTTACTCATTATAGTACACATGAAGCGTACTGTAAGAAAACAAGCCTTATCACTTGATAAACAAGTACCTACATACTGTGGATATTTTATTGATTACTGGGCTGATAGCACGTATCCGGAACCATAGATTGTAACCTCGAATAACTTTAGTTTTAATAAATAAATAAATAATAAATACACCCAACAGTCACATATATAGTTCTGATCCCACACTAAGATACAAGTCTTGTGTCGTGGGTATCAGAAACTACGAGAGACTTTTCGCTCTCACAAACACCCAGACCCGAAACAAATATTTGTGGATCACACAGACATTTGTCTCGGTGCGGGGATCGAACCCGCGGCCTCTCGTTTCGCAAGCTGGTGTCTAGCCAACTGCGCCACGGGGCTGTCAAATCAAATTTTATTTAGTGACAAGTATTTGTGTATGCCAGCTTCTTGAAACTGATAGTGTTAGCGTAATTAATAGAATGTAAAGTGATGCAAATTCTGTAACTGACAGCCCCGTGGCGCAGTTTTGCTTCGAATCAGGGTGTTTATGAGATCAAAAAGTGTCAAAGTTTCCGATACCCACGATTTCTTTGGGTTATTACCACCCTAATGCGTATGAGGCTATTGCGAACTTCTATTGCCTCAGTCTGCGTAGATTTTCGCTCGAAATAACATGAACCCTTTATTATACCCGTATGTGCTCGATACATGCCAATACGCTAGGAAATTCTCAGTAGCAGCACGCAGTCTGGAAATGTGCTCGAAAAACGGCAATAGGCTCGCCCCCTATTACGTGGGACTGATACATGCCTGGCGAAATGTGGGTGCAGAAATGCACCTCTGCCTACCCCTTCGGAGAATACAGGCGTGAGGTTATGTATGTATGTACCTATCAGTGGCGGTGCTTCCATAGAAGCCCAAACGTTACACGTTACGTTAATTGTGTAATGTCTAGTTTATAATTGTTTATTGTTGGGTCAGCATAATCTTATTTATATGTCAAATTGCGTCTGTTAAATAAAGATTTAAAGCTTAAAGATTATTATTCGGAATTTTATAAGGCATGCTGAGCTTTAGGGCTCCTATGGAGTTACCGCCACTTGTATGTATGTATTATTATGTGATTGAAGAAATTATAAAACTTATATAAAACTTCCATTTTTAAAATTATTTTATATCGCAAAGCTTTTAAAATAACGAGAAAATAAAAAATAAAATATGTAACTAATTCTTTTTGTTTTGTTTATGCGACAACTTTTTTAATGCAACTAGTAAACAACTTACACGCTTTCGTCCACTATATCTATTTTATTATTATGTATCTATTTAAAGTTAATTTTTAACCACTGATTTTCGAAGACATTATAAATCGTCACGCTCTTTTATCCAATGACAATTAACCATCGGAGGGTACTTTTCACAATTTTTTGTCCATTCCTCCATGTAAACGTTTTGTAAAATAATGTGAAACAAATGTTTGTTGCCTATGTAAAACGTGTACCATAAGAATTTTTCTAACATAAACATAGTGATTCAGTGTAAGATTGTGGCAAGTATCTTCTGACAATGTACCACGTGTACTCCATAGACCTAGTTTAACTTTGGTTTCAAGGCTAACATAGAGATAATGACCTAATTAAAATTATGAGAAAGAAGACTTATAATATTGAAACTAAAGTATTTTACCATTTTGGGAGAAACATTAATAAGCAATTTTTTTTTATTGACTTATAAGCTATTCGAAAACTATAGTAAATTATAGAGATCTAATATTCTAATCTTTGAATTAGGCTCGTGTTTTATTTTTATTAATAATTTACTGAAATACAACACGTTTATATTTATAATGAAGCCCTAAATACACAGGGCTGCGATTAGGACAAAGAATTTGGCACACCTAACGTTCTTATTTGCTATCTTATCATATCGTTTAGAGATAAAGCGATATCAATGGGCACACAATGTACCCGCACTCCAGTTGCTTCATACAATAGCGAGGCACCTGTCGTTGTTGAAAAACTGATAACCCGACCAAATAATGTGATGACCGCAACAGTGGAACACATTTAGAAAAAATG
Organism: Hemaris fuciformis; assembly: GCA_907164795.1. Taxonomy (NCBI): domain Eukaryota; kingdom Metazoa; phylum Arthropoda; class Insecta; order Lepidoptera; family Sphingidae; genus Hemaris; species Hemaris fuciformis. Next base: position 4,140,837 of record OU015452.1, read on the forward strand.
AGTGTTAAATTTAACATAGTTTTAGTTCTAGTCTTAGCTATAAGTGCAAGTGTTATTGGACAAGATGCTGTTGTGGCTACAGAAAGAACTGTAAGTGACGTCACGCCAGTGGCAGAAGAACTTGTAGAAGCGGCAACGGATAAAATAGTTGAAGAAGATGAATTGGTCGATGATACATCTCCAGTGGAGATTTTGACTGAAGCTGAGAATTTACACGTCCGAAGTGGAAAATATCAGCTGAACGACGGCCTGGTTGGTGAAGAACCGGTGAATTTGGAGGCTGTTGATTTCAACAATAACAATGTTGAGAGTGAGAAGCAATTACTACTACCTCCGAGCACAACAGTGACCACGAACAACGAGTTTGGTAAGCTTAAGTTTGCGATACTTTATCTTACAATATCTTTACCACATTTCGTATATAATCTAAATCGACGATACTTTTGTAAGTTGCATGTCCACGCCCAATGAGCTGTTTTATCTACAATTTATGTATAAAATTCATGAAATAAAATTATGTGTTGAATAGCATATTTTCGTTGAGTGACAAGATCGACGGAAACCACCATTATTTAAATATTAGATTCGATGGTATTAGATCTCCAAAGCAGTATTAGAAAGGCTTTAGCTAAACGACTCTAAGAGTCTGAGTACAAGTATACTTAATTTTAATACAATTTACAAATGTTTCGTCTCGTTTTCTCTAACGTCATAGGTCAATCAATAGAGAAAGAGAAAGCATGTTTAAGTTGTGGACTATTTATTTATTTGTAAAAGGTCGTTAATATTATACTAGCAAACAATGGCGAGGCACAATAGATTCAAAGTAGATGAGTGGCCTAAATCAAACTAGTAAAGATAATGCTAAATATAAGAAAATTTATTACAAAGCCGTCGTTTGACACAGATGACGTGATTGTCTGGAGTGCGCTTAGTAAATAGTCTGAATCACCGTAGGTCATTCTTAACTATAGTGTTATATGATGTTAATTGTTTAAAATGTAAAATACAACCTATTGCAAGAACACTCTTATTCTTCCTACAAATTATGTTGAGCAAATTAATCAGTTGGAAGAGCGTTTGTTATTTTCGATCACGCTTCATAAAAATGCCTTTGCTTTTAGGCTAAAAATATCTCAGCTATAAAATACTGAAAACCATTACATTGGTACTGAGAACCATTACACTTATGTTTCTTGTATATTTGGATCGTAGAATACTGTCCAGTTATTTTCAATATGGTCAATTTGCCGTGAAAGTATACAAGAAAAGTAACCATAATGTGTTAAAAATTACTTTGGGCCAGCTTAAACATAACATTTTAAGGACCGAAATGTTTACAGGACATTTTGGTACCTAGATTTCACATTGTTTTCAGTCAAGGATAAATCTGGTTTCTTTCCCGTTGAGTAAGAACTTCGTATATGGATGAACGTCAAGGAATCTCATGTGCCCAGCCGTGGGACGTACTTAATATAGAGTTATTAAACCGCATAAGGAATGTGTTATTCATAAACTGAGATGAGTCAGAACGTGAGTCATTAGATACAAATCGTTATGTACATAAACTGTGATCGTTCATTCACATACTCTTCTTCTATGTACATCGTAAGCATGTTGGTCGTTGTTTAACCATAAATATAAGCCAATTTTTACGCTCTTTTTTTTACACTGGCAAGGCCTCCGCATTGGCAAATGCAGTGAGGCATATAAACATACATACAGATATTTACGCCAATTATTATTTTAAGCCGTATATTTTGTAATAGCACTTTGTTCGACCTGGGAATCGAACCTCTGTGTCGTGAGACCAAACATTCATTCTTAATGTCTCTGAAATCTAACAAATATTTATCTAATTTTACAGAAAAATGTGCCCAAAACTAAGGTTATGTTCATGATATCGATTTTTATACCGAATTAAATTAGCCAGCGCCACGACCTAATATTATATCAACAGCCATAGCAATTTGATAAGGGCCACACCTAGGCGCCTATAATGCGAACAATTACGAACGAACATTCAATATTGCGTTCCACCGTAGTAACATGAAACATTACAATTTGTACGGTTAATACAGCAAACTGACTGCAACCCATTAAGTTCAGATAAGGGCTCCATTATCAACAAAGATAAACGTGATCTTTTAAAATTTATGTTAGTTACTAAAATTAAACCATCGCGAAGTTTACTAGGTTTTTTAGGTCAAGTGAAGGAGCAATTTAGTTAATGTTTGTATACACACTTTGTTAACACTAAATATATCTAAAGCAATATTTTTCCAGTCACAACTTGAGTTTTTGCAAAATTTATTCCTTTTGCGATAGTAAGTAAAGATATGTAAAACTTAAACGCTTAAACACTGCTTAAAAGACTCAATGGGAAAGTTATACCTGCTCTAAGAATAAAGGTTGGAAATGATAGAATTGCGATAAGGCAGATTCCTAAACTTCCAATAATCCTACGAAATAATGCAAAACTGCGTGTAGCAAGTGTACTTTACGTGTACTTAGCGATACATATGTGATATATGTGAGGAGCGTGTAGTACAGAATAGTGAAGCTAGCCTAGCTCTACTTCATAATTATAATCTATTTAAAAATACACACCTAATAAATATCTAGGTTATCGGTCCCGCGACTGTTTGGTAACTTAATTCTCACTGCCTTGTGGTCTCGCGGCACAAGTATGTGCCGTGCGATCTAGAGGTCCTGGGTTCGATTCCCGGGTCGAGCAAAGTGTTATTGGGATTTTCCATTAGGACATTCTCAGTAACAGCACGGAGTCTGGAAATGTGCCCGAAAAACTGCAATAGGCTCGCCCCCTATTACGTGGGACTGATACATACTTGGCGAAATGTGGGTGCAGAAATGCACCTCTGCCTACCGGGAATACAGGCGTGAGTTTATGTATGTATGTACTTAATTCTCATTGTTGTTAGACGATCTAGTAATGATGAAGATGAGAGACGAAAGCACATTCATTCTTTGCATATTCAATAGTTCTTACCTCCGAGGACAAGAACCATAATTAAAGACCAGGATTGCGTCTGCAGCTTAGGTTTTGTGATTATTTCTTATTTATTTGCCTTTCTCGTGTGTAATGTTATAGGAAACCTTTGGGAATTTGTAGGGTTGATAATATGCACCCAAGATTGTATAATTTAATAAAAATGCTAGGGATGCTTGAGCGATAGAATGTTAGTGCCTAAAGCGATAGAATGCACAATGTAATCAGCTTAATTCTGTGTCTTAAAAATAACTACCTAATAATACTACTGTGTCTTAAAAAAAATAACCAGAGTTCTATTTTTAAGATTTAAGAATCTTTATTGCCATACCAATATTGAAATTGAAAATAGGTATTTTTATGCTGTTTAAATTAATTTCACAGTTTGAACAGAAAGTATATTGGAACGATATGACTTTTTAATGTACACAATAATATTATTAAGCATTCATTTGAATAAAAATCTTTTGCTAGCCTGAGGAATTTAAATTACTGTCAATCAAAGGTTGCAGTTTGATATAATCTCTAAATGTGATCAAACGATTATTTTGAAAAGCTCTCTTCACTTAGCTATCTTTCTATACTATTTCGGAGAACGCTATGCACACCTTAAGTGTTATGTATATCAGACGTAGTACCTAAGCAAATATCAATAAGCTATTGTATTAATATATGTGATGTGGTTGTGCTAAATAAATAAATAAAATGGAGAACAACAAAAACTAGGTACTCGTATAAGCCTTACACTACGAAGAGCACCACCATCATATGTCGATCCTGGTATTGCGATGCAATAATCTTATGTAGTCCTTTGAGCCTGACTTTGAATGTAAATTTAAGATGCTATAAAGCAAACATCATGATAATTTATGTTGTATAAGAGTTCCTTGTAAGGTATAAGGAATTTCTTGGTTTAAATAAATACACCCAACAGTTACATACCAGTGGCCTTCTTCCATAGAAGCCCAAAAGCCCATTTTGCCCTACATAATTCCAAATAATAATCTTTAAGCTTTAATAAAAGCAATTTTACGTATAATTGAGAATATCCTGACCCCACTATAAACAATAATTATAAAATAGACATTACGCGATTAACGTGTTACGCTTTTGGGCTTCTATGAAAGTACCGCCACTGTTACATACATAGTTCTGACCCCACATTAAGATACAATTCTTGTGTCGTGGGTATCAGAATCTACGAGAGCCTTTTCGGTCTCACAAACACCCAGACCCGAAACAAATATTTGTGGATCACACAAACATTTGTCTCGGTGCGGGGATCGAAACCGCGGCCCGTCGTTTCACAAACTTGTGTCTAGCCAACTGCGCCACGGGGCTGTCTGTTTAGTGAAGATCATCAACTAGGCCATCATTAGACCAGCTTGAAATGCCCAGCAGTTGATGTACAGACTAATATCATCATCAGCCCATATACGTCCCACTGCTGGGCACGGGCCTCCTCTACTACCGAGAGGGCTTAGGCCTTAGTCCACCACGCTGGCCTAGTGCGGGTTGGCGGACTACACACCTAAGAAATTCCTAAGAACTATTAGGTGTGCAGGTTTCCTCACTATGTTTTCCTTCACCGTAAAGTACGTGATGATTCATTGTGAATACACACATAACTTCGAAAAGTCAGAGGTGTGTGCCTGGGGTTTGAACCTGCGACCGCCGAGATTCTCGACCGCGCGCCTAAACCCCGAGGCCATCACTACTCTAAACCCAGACAGACTAATAATTTTAATGAAATTTCAATAGGATACTGATCATGGCAAATTTATTAACAGTTCAATGTAATCCTTCTGTCAAATTAGATTTTCGTTAATGAACAATTTATATCAATGACACAGCTCTCTACTACGTCTTCATTGCTCTATTCTTTCAGAGACTTCCGTGCAACATTATGATTCATTTTCATTACGAAATATGTTCTAGGTATCCCAGCAATATTCTTATCTTGACTAAACATTAGTTGCGTACACGATCGAGTGCTTGAATCACCGTATAATGTTGAAGAGAATTGAGAAATCACAAATTACACATAGAATACTGTCCAATCAAATAGTTTTTACTGATTTTGATTTATTTACAATTTCTTGTAAAAAAAATAAACAACTTTGTATCATACATATAGTAACGTAATGTCATCTTCACAATCTTTACTTAATTATATCTTATATATTTTTTAAATAAAAAGATATTTTATGATTAAGCACGAGTACAAAACAAATACAAATATATAATTTTAATGCGTCAAAATTTTTATGACTAAATTAAAATAAATTTTGCTTAGTTGACTGTTTTATAAATCTTATATCTGATGGTAGTCAAGTGAAACACGTCATTCATTTATTTTTTAATGCTGGTTGTAGTCCTATGCACCGAATCGTTTTATGGCATTCTCCTTGTTCAACAAATTTTTTTCTTTGGGACAATAGTTGCTCAAACTGGACTTGGTACGTTGTAATCAAATATTTATACTCCTGTATATACTCTTCAAGGATTGTACTTCTCTTAATCAGTTGTACCAAAGACATATAATATAAAAAAGTACCAGAACAAGAAAAAAAAATTGACAGTAAAAATTCACTCCTGCAAATTGCTAATAGCTTTCATTTCCCCCGTAATTGAACACCAAATGTTAACATGTAAAATATTCATTCATTATCGACACTGACAACGGAAACAGCCCAATTCTGTATTGATTGTTCATAAAACTACTGTTCTCATAGATATCCAATGCATTTGAATAATGACTAATATACGACTCATTGTCACTACAACACACTGGATTTTTAAACAAAGACTTGCGGGATTGACATCATCAGTATCCTAGGAATAGCCTCCGATATGAATTGATAGCTTATCTGTTATCAGCGCCTAACGTCGATACCGCTTGTAAACTGCACCGAAATTTCAATTCAATCAATATTTGAAATGAAATTAAGAGACAGAAAAATAAATATTTCTATTGTATTGCAATAAAAAAAGTCATCATCATCATCATCAGCCCATATACGTCCCACTGCTGGGCACGGGCCTCCCCTACAACTGAGAGGGTTTAGGCCTTAGTCCACCACGCTGGCCTAGTGCGGGTTGGCGGACTACACACCTAAGAAATTCCTAAGAACTTTTTTTAGGTGTGCAGGTTTCATCACGATGTTTTCCTTCACCGTTAAAGCAAGTGATAATTCATTGTGAATACACACATAACTCCGAAAAGTCAGAGGTGTGTGCCTGGGGTTTGAACCCGCGACCGCCGAGATTCTCGACTGCGCTCCTAAACCTCGAGGCCATCACTGCTTCAAAAAGTGGAAAATTATAACCAAGTCATAGCGAAGATTACTATCGTTAACCGCTACATGTTTGATTCTAGATCACTGTCTTCTTAACTTACTTACATTACTTGTGGGTAAAATAAGTAAGATTTAAAGAAAAAGGTATAAAATGCAACCGCTATATTTAGTTGGTATTATCTATGTTAATAACGTGATGTCTTAGATCCATAGAAAATTTACTCAAACAATAACCTATCCCATGATTTCGTGTCTCAATAACCACATTTGACTTATTCGTCTATAACTTAAATTAGGCCCATAATCAGCATGTCAACATATTCCTGGACAATTCATACCAATCAAGTTCGTTGTAAAATCAAGTAAGTAAAGAAGAGTGAATTTCTTTGGGGTGTAGTCCGCCAACCCGCGCTAGGCCAGCGTGGTGGACTAAGGCCTAAACCTCTTAGTTGTAGAGTAGGCCCGTGCACAGCAGTGGGACGTATATGATAACATACTAAATACCTACGTAGCAAAAATATATCATACTTCTTATAATAGTTTTACTAGACGCCACGATCTAAAATAAAAGAAGTTAGACAAGTAGTTTGGAAACTTATGTACACATTGGCACATCTCGTCCTCATATTTTAAGTACATCTAAAACATTATTTTTATAATAGATAATTACAAAATTAAGGCATTTTGGTAGTCGAGTTTAATTAATAAGATGAAGTTTGCTTACATAAGATTTTGTTTTTTATTTGGAGACTAGTAGACTAGTAATGGGACATAAAATTGTACCTTATTAAAATCTAGGTATTTTAATAAGGTACAATTTTATGTCCCATTACTAGAAACTTTTAGAGTTCCTAGTGAACCTCTTCAAAATCCACCTTCTCCAGTGAACCTCTTCAAAATTAATCTTATAAGAGTAAAGCAAACGTTTTGACCTTTGTAACTCAACAACGCCAGATCGGAATATGTACTGTGTTTGCTATCTGTGCGAAAAAGAAAGCATCCAAATTAGAATTACTAAAAACTAAATTGATAAATCAAAACATTTTTTCTTACAGCCCACATCGATGGCAGAGTGTTACCATCGACGACGTATCAGAACAACGGTCAGCCGTATGTGATCACCACTCAGAGGCTGGCGCAGATTCGCTCCAACTTCATGTACTGGTTCTACGACCAGGGTGGGAATGAAAACATTGGCGACTACCAACGAGACATCCACACATCTACCCCCCAAATCCATAAGAACTTCAACTTTCAACTGCCGTTCTTCGGTTTTAGGTTCAATTATACTAGGGTAAGGATTGTATTTTCCAATGTTTTACCTCTGATTTGTACGATTGAAAAAAGGTCATCAGATTTAATGTTATGTTATGTATACTTACAATAAACCGCCTCATTAAAGAGGACCACACTGTACAAAGCTTATCGAATTTTCCTAAAAAAAGATATGGCGGCAAAGAAATATTTTTTCCTTTATTACGATACAAGGTGAATGGTACTATATCATCACTAAATAGGCAGATCCCAAGCAATATTTTCGTTGATACTGCATACACTCAAAAGCAAAGAAAAATAATTTCTGTAATCTCACCCGACAGGTCTCCATGAACGGATACATATACTTCAGCGATCCTCCAGACCACTACACATACCCTCTGTCCTTCCCCGTGAGAGACTGGCCTAATGTCAACGACCCGTCCTTCATCGGCATCTTCTTCAGCAAATGCCGTATCGGAAACTTAAGGCCAGAAGACCCCGATCAAAGACGCCCTGGTGTTTACTTCAGATTGGACAGAGATTTGCAGGTAAATTAGTTTGACACACATTTTAGTTAGAAGATATTTTTCTAACACAAAATCTTCATAAGATGGGCGATTTACATATCGAATTCGACGTCATAATATCTATCGCTACTAATTTTCTTGATCTGTTTATATGTTTTTGATATGCCTGTACTCCGAAAAATGGCAGATTTGTATTTCTAAAGCCATTTTGGGTATTTCTAAGATAAGTTTCTAGGTTACGATAAGTTTTTAAGTTTCTAGTAGTTAGTCATGACACAGGATTTGTATAGTATTTTGGCGTTACCATTTCATGTGTATTAATTTGATGTCTAATTGAGATACACATACATACATAAACTCACGCCTGTATTCCCCGAAGGGGTAGGCAGAGGTGCATTTCTGCACCCACATTTCGCCAGGTATGTATCAGTCCCACGTAATAGGGGGCGAGCCTATTGCCGTTTTTCGGGCACAATTCCAGACTCCGTGCTGCTACTGAGAATTTCCTAATGTAAAAACCCAATAACACTTTGCCCGACCCGGGAATCGAACCCAGGACCTCTAGATCGCTCGGCACATACTTGTACCGCGAGACCACGAGGCAGTCTAATTGAGATAACATCAAAATAAATGAAATAATCGTCGTTTTGTTCTAAAACAGCACTATCTCAAATATTATGTATCTTAGGGACTTGGGGACTGTCTCTAAAACCATTGCTTGGTATACTTTAGAGAAAGCCCTTTATTTCAGACTCGTACTGACCAACTGGGCGTGGAGATGCGAGAGCGTGTGACTTGGGACATCCGCCAGGGTGTCATTGGCTCTGAAACTTTCTTTCCCAAGCACGTTGCAACTATTACTTGGAAGAACATGTCATTTGCAGGCGGTATTGACAACTCTCTTTTCATGGTGAGTGAAATCTGGAACTTATGTTTACGAGTATATAAAATATTGAGACTTGTAATTAATATTTTTCTGAAGATTAGGTATATTATATTCTGAAATTTAAATTACTGGTGGTGCTAACTGGTATCGACTGGCGAAAAATCACAATGTCTTTGAAAATAATCACCTATACAATAATAATAATAATAATTTCTTTTTTAATTATGTTTTCTATTGTTTGGTAATTTTTATCATTGCAATAGCCTAATTAGAATTATCATAAAAACAAATGCTTAGAACTATTATAATTAATGTTCTCACTGTTGTGCTGGCATCAAGGCTCATCGCAGTTGAAGAGGATGCTATGTATATGAGTAAAATATTACAGAATTCCCTGTGGTAATTGATATGTTCCGTAAATATATTCTTGTTCTTTTATAGACAAACACGTTCCAAATGGTGCTGGCGACAGATGAAGTGTTCACATACGCTATCTTCAACTATTTGGAGATCAACTGGAGCTCTCACACTGAAGCAGGTGGTGACACCACGACAGGCGAAGGAGGTGTGCCGGCATACGTAAGTATTGTTTGAATAGCCCTCAATCAATGTCATTCAAAAATCAGTAAAAAAAATTCAATTCTTTAATTTTTAATGCCATACCCAGCTAATTTATTTGGTATATAGTTTTTAATGAAGCTCCGTAATCTCGTAACCTCAATTAGAACATTTTATTTTATTTAAAATACTTCCTTAATGGGTACCTTAAAATAAACATAACATCCATTGTTTTAGATCGGTTTCAACGCTGGCAATGGAACCAGGAGTTACGAATACGCACCTTACTCTCAAGCATCCGTCCTCAGAGATTTGACTGGTAGAGGATGGGCTAACGGGTTCCCAGGACGACACATATTTAGAATAGACGAGAATATACTCATGGGAACGTGCAATAAAGACATAGGTAAGTGATAGGGCTTTTTAAGTCGCAAATTTATTTTTTAAATGTTTTGGTTGTCTTTGATGCCTTTGCTTGTAGGAAACACAATTGAAAATACAATTTTGTAAAAATTATGTTATAATCTTAAACATATATTATTGTTGCCATTAATATTTAATATTTTAGAAAATTATTGGGTTTTGCCATAATACATAAGTTTTTAACATGTTCTTTAATATTGACCTATTAAATTATGAGATCATTTAATTTCAGATAGGTATTTTTATTCAAATAGTCGACACAAAGTGAATCTAATCCAATCAATAGAAGTCATCATTTACCAAACACTGTTTAAATTTCAGATGGTGCTAACCTACAACTGATGTTCGCCCCGGAGAGTGGTTCTATGCTTGGTGGTACTATCGTCAACATCACAGGACCTTGTTTTAATCTCAACGACAGGATCACATGCAGATTTGACACTGAATCTGTTCTTGGAGCTGTTATTGACGTCAACAGAGCTATTTGCGTACAACCAAGATTCTACCATAATGGCTACGCGAGATTTGAAGTTGCCATCAACAACGAGCCCTATAAATGGAAGGGCAGATTCTTTGTTGGTAAGTGATAAACAGTGATAAAAGTCTCAGGTGTAAAAGGTGATGTATGTAGCTTACTTCCAATTAATTATTCTCTAGTTTTTACGGGCTATCTATGTTCAGCAGCAAATCATTAGGTGTTTATCTTTTAAAGTGGTGTATATGAAAAATAAATTATTTTTATGAGGAGATCAAATCAATGGTATAAATGATATTATCTAATTTTTTCAGAAACACCGGCTACAGCGACAGAGAAGATCTTCTTCCCAGACAACTCCGTACATGAGCGATATCCACCTGAAATAAGAATCACATGGGATAGATTTAACTTGACAACGAACCTCAATGTGCAACTGCAGATCAGTTTATGGGGATACAAAGAAGTCACCATCAGGCCTCAGTTGGAATACATCGATATGATCGAAGCTGGTGTTGCCAACACTGGGGAATACGTAATCAACCCCCAGAACTTCAGAAATAGGGAGAATATCATGCACAATGATATGCAGTTTGGTTTCATACAGATCAATCTGACAACTCCAGAAGTTTATATGGGAGTTCCAATTTCTCCGTAAGTAGATTACAAAAATCTTCAATGGATTCATTAATTTGATATAATACGTTTATAAATATTTAAAGTACTACAATGTCTCTTTAACAGAATTTTATGGAGTCGACCAATCCCTCTCGGCTGGTACTTCGCACCTCAGTGGGAGAGGATCCATGGACAACGATGGTCTATGACCATGTGCAATAACTGGCTTCGAACGGATCGATTCCTCAAAAACTTCGCGTCCCAAGTTTGGGTATGCCCTTGTACTTTGGAACACGCGCTCCTGGATAAAGGCAGGTTCATGCCAGACCTGTCTTGTGATAAAGACACGAACCCTACTTGCCGATACCATTGGGGTGGTATTCACTGCGTTAGGAGTGGTGGTCCTAGGTAAGCTATCTTATTTTTTTTATTACTACAAAGCCTTTCGAAGCAGCAATAGTTTAAAATTGTTTAAAATTGACGAATCAAAAGAGCTTGTGAAAGTCTATTTGAATGACGAGTATTTTGACTTTGAAATTTGAGAGGCTTTTGTAATATAGCAGTATTATAACTGACTAAGAATAGAGAAAATAATAATTTTATCGGTTCAATACGATCACAAGTAGATAAAATATGAATAAAAATATTGCTCTAAAATAAATATTTGGATTTCTTGTTCAATAAACGTTAAAAATAAATGATTACTCTGAGGCATAATTATTTATCTTTATCTTATATAATAGGTACATACAGACATGACAGCCCCGTGGCGCAGTTGGCTAGTAACCAGCTTGCGAAACGAGAGGCCGCGGGTTCGATCCCCGCACCGAGACAAATGTTTGTGTGATCCACAAATATTTGTTTCGGGTCTGGGTATTTGTGAGACCGAAAAGTCTCAAGTAGTTTCTGATACCCACGACACAAGACTCGTATCTTAGTGTGGGGTCAGAACTATGTATGTGACTGTTGGGTGTATTTATTTATTATTTATATACTCATATACTCAGCCTATCGCCGTCCACTGCTGAACGTAGGCCTCCCCAAGAAAGCGTCAACCATCCCGGTCTTGAGCAGCCCTCATCCATCCGTTACCCGCCACCTTTCTCAAGATTATATAGAAAATAAATAAAATACAACTAAGTATTTAACTTATGAATTCACTGTATTTTAGTGCTGAAGGTTCCGGCCAGCAATGTTGCTACGATAAGAATGGTTTCCTCATGCTGTCTTACGACCAGATGTGGGGATCCAAACCATCCAGGTCTCACGACTTCGGGTTCACGCCTTACAACGAAGCTAACAAAGTAAGTACATTTATATATGTATATAGATCTGTATTTTTCAGTCCTCGTTTTTTCAAGCCATCATTACAATAACACATTCTTTTTTATTTCATTAGGTGCCATCGCTGTCTAATTGGTTCCACGATATGATTCCGTTCTACCAGTGCTGCTTGTGGCAAGAAGAACAAGCCGTTGGCTGCGAAACATTCAGGTATGCTATGCACAATTTTAAGATTATGTTTTTTTTATGTAAATAAATTATTTAGGGTAGAGAGTATACTCTAGCAGACCTCACAAGAACCAATTGTTTAAAAATGTGGAAATATTAAATATCTGAAATATTTTATGTTTTATTACCACCAGGTTCGAACGCCGTCCTTCGCAAGACTGTGTTGCTTATCAATCTCCTGGAGTGGCTGGAATATTTGGAGATCCCCATATTGTCACCTTTGATGATCTTCAATACACTTTCAATGGCAAAGGTAAGATTTTATTATACCAAAAAAGGAGTTTTAACGTATTTATGAATAACGTTTTAACATCTTAAATGCTTCTCTGCAGCTTTTGTAGCTACGCACAGTCCAATACTTCATTAGTTATAGTGTTTTCGTTATTTTTTGTACTTTTGATTACCTGCATTTCGATAAAAACACTTTGCCCGACCCGGGAATCGAACCCAGGACCTCTAGATCGCACGGCACATACTTGTACTGCGAGACCACGAGGCAGGGTCGGGCAAAGTGTTATTGGGTTTTTCCATTAGGAAATTCTCGGTAACAGCACGGAGTCTGGAAATGTGCCCGAAAAACGGCAATAGGCTCGCCCCCTATTACGTGGGACTGATACATACTTGGCGAAATGTGGGTGCAGAAATGCACCTCTGCCTACCCCTTCGGGGAATACAGGCGTGAGTTTATGTATGTATGTATGTATGCATTTCGATATTAACACTCCGTTACACGCGCGTTCTACTATTGTAGAACAGGCTTGCGTTTTCGATAATAACAACCTAAATTGAGGGTAGACTGCACACAAACTCTCAGTATGCTGCCACTATGAACTGGTGAACACGATAGAGCATTGCGTGGCTTGCAACGCGAGCGCACGTGTGAAAAATTGGACTGCAAAAACTTAATTCTACTATAGTAGAGCGCGCGAGCACTCACGTTACTTTGTTGTCGGGAGTTAGTGATTGTGTTTATATAAGGTGAGTCTTTTAATTGTTGTTATTTGATATGAGCCTTTGTATATTATTAAATATAACGATATTTTATATTGTATTTGTAAGTTTTCTTTAATTTCTTACACAGAATAATGGCGTGAATGAAGGAATCAGAAATTTTGATTTTGTAGGTTTCGGGTTTCAAAAACAAGGTACTTTGGTGTCTTACAAGCCAAAACCAAATAAAGTGGTGTTAGTATATTCAACTATGCATTATGATGGATGTATTGATAAACAAACGGAGGAAAAACGTAAGCCGGAAATAATAACATTTTACAACAAAACTAAATGGGGTGTGGATATAGTACATAAAATGTGTAGCGCTTATGATATATCCAGAAACTTAAGACGATGGCCACTTACCATTTTCTTTGGTATAATAAATATAGGTGCCATAAATGGTTATGTTTCGTACATAATAAAAAAGGGTATACCAACAAAAGGGAGAGAACAGAATATTTATATGACATTGGTTTCAACTTGGTGACTCCATGCATAAAACTAAGAATTACCATAGCAAGTTTTCCAAAATCCTTAAAAATGAAAGGAAACATGCTATGAGATTTAGAAAATCCATCTCAGCTGCCTCAATGTTCACCACAACTTCCAATTACTGGTCGAGTTGGAAAATGTTCGTTCTGTGGCAGAGCACGTAATAAATCCACGAGGAAGCCATGTTCTTCATGCCACAAGTGGATTTTTTCCTGCACATCAAGTTCTCCAATGTCCTGACTGTTCTCAGCAAAACGAAAATCAAGTAGAAGAAATGAGTGAATAAAATATAAACATTAATACAAGAAGATAAGCAAAAATATGTGTCATTTTCCTTTAAGTTACCGTAAAGTCTGATACTGAGTTCCTATTAAGTTTGTTACTACTATTTTGGTTGTTAAAGGTTCGGAATAAAGTATAATTTAATATAATTAAAACGTTTTTTATATCAGTTAAACTTTCCTGAATAAAAATTAGAAATGAAATTGTTCTACATATGTAGAGCGCGCGAGTACTCACGTACCAAATAGGGGCGCGGGTAACGGAGTGTTAAGCCTTGTATTTTGGCGATACCTAGTTATTCAGTGGGTAACTGAATTTTCTGTGTAAGATACGGCAATGTTAAACTAAATTATTAATCAAATATCAGAATATATGTAGATTATTTTACTTTATCCATAAGAAATTATATTATATTTTTCCATCCAAAGGTGAATACGTGTTAGTGAGAGTGGATCACCCACAATTGAAACTGGACGTTCAAGGAAGGTTCGAACAAGTATCTAAGAACATTTACGGACCCGTCAACGCAACGCACTTGACTTCCATCGTAGCTGCCTCTAACAACTCCGCTCCTATTGAGGTAAGGAATTGACACATGTTAACTTTCAGTGGTCAAAGTGGTCAAGAGTTTAATAACTACCATTACGTTATTCCGATTTGCGCATGAAAAAATTGTGCGTCTTGCAAACGGGGAAGCAACCATCAAACAAAACGTGTTAAAACCACAAAAGTTATCCAAGTCTTTTGGATTGCGAGATCAATCTTTTGTATATCTCGTTTCCATCGGCCTGGCTTATTATTGTCCATTATTAAAGGATGAGTATAATTGTTTCTTGCCATTCGACTCTCTATTTGGACCCTATCCACAATACCTCTCGAAGAGAGCTACGTATAACATAATATGTAGCTTCCCTATTTTTCACGATTATTATCCGCGAACAAACTAATTCGACTTTTCTCGTTCCCAACAGGTCCGCCTTCGTCCCCAACACGCGCAATGGCGATATAGGCTTGACGTTTTCTCTGGCGGCAAACGAGTTTACTTCGACAGATCAGCACTACGAGTCCAGTATTTCCCTGGTAAGTGGTTATAAAATCAGCTTCAATCCGTAAATGCTCGAACTGTAAAAAATTTCATGCTCTAATATTATAATATGTGAGGTAAATATGTGAGGCAAATTGCGAGTAAAACATACCTACCACTAATGAATGAACAAATTTAACAAAAATCTGAAATAATTAACGAAATAGGAACAAATAAATAGAAACATAGCAATATAAAATTTATTTTTCTCCATCAGGTGTAACCGTATACCAGCCCATGTATATCCTCAATCAGTCGGAAATCGTCATCATGTTCTCATCGGGTGCCGGAGTCGAGGTGGTGGAAAATAAAGGGTTCATGACTGCCAGAGTATACTTGCCTTGGACTTATATGGTAAACTACTGGCAATATATACTTTTTTTTTAACTAACACGACAAAGTGACAATACCATGCCTGATCACAGACACGATGCTGACGAGAGAACGATTTCTACAAATGTTGCAAGTTTAAGTTTGTAATAAACCCTCGATTACACGTGTTTAAAAACTAGATTTACCCTGTACTATCATAAAATTTGGTAGGTTTTTCATTATTTTAAAATATTTCACTAAAATAATGAGAAATATCATTTAATCAATCTACCAAAAATAAAATAACTCAATGGCGGTCCTCCAAACCCACGAGGCCGGCGCAGCGTGGTAAAATCCCCTCAGTTATAGAAAAGGCCTGGCAGCAGTGGGACGTATAAGGGCTGAAGATGAAAATAAAAATTAAACATACATACATACATAAACTCACGCCTGTATTCCCCGAAGAGGTAGGCAGAGGTGCATTTCTGCACCCACATTTCGCCAAGTATGCACCAGTCCCACGTAATAGGGGGCGAACCTATTGCCGTTTTTCGGGCACATTTCCAGACTCCGTGCTGTTACCGAAAATTTCCTAATGGAAAAACCCAATAACACTTTGCCGGACCCGGGAATCGAACCCAGGACCTCTAGATCGCACGGCACATACTTGTACCGCGAGACCACGAGGCAGTCAATAAAAATTAAAATTAAAAGAAAATTGAGATCTTGCGCTGCTGAATAAACTGTAATAGATTTTTAGACTTTATTTAAGAAGATAAACTATGGTGCAAAACGCGAAAAGAGATTTTGGAATTTGATGCTTATTTTGTTTTCCTTTGTATAATATTATGCTATTAATAAATAAATCCATTTTTCACATTTGCCTTTTTAGAACCAAACGCGTGGCTTATTTGGTAATTGGTCTTTGGACATAAACGACGACTTCACGCGACCGGATGGCACACGAGCCACAGTCGACCTGAATAACTTCCAATCGGCACACCGGGACTTCGCTCAGCATTGTAAGTTTATACATGAATAAATTGGTTTTAAGAGCTATCTCTTACCTTAAGCAAGTGGACAATCTTGTCCAACAAGTTTTTGTATCTACATACATACATAAACTCACGGCTGTATTCCCCGAAGGGGTAGGCAGAGGTGCATTTCTGCACCCAAGAAACTGACGCAGTAAATGTATAAAACATTATTTGTAAATCCTTCATAGAATTTAAGTTTAAAAAAGAATTGTAGACTATATACCTGATTGTTCTTCTAAAGATTATTGGTATGTTAAGTCTCTCAACCCATACTTTCTATACAGTAAGGCCTAATTCCTCTCAACCAATAAGGAGATTCAAGTCTAGTAGCAACATAAGGGTTGATAAATAGGTAGATAACCCATAAATCTTCTATTTCAGGGCAACTAACAGATCGAGAACAACGAGATATAGGCGTGGCCATGTTCGTAAGAGAATATGGTCGGACAGCTGCCTACTACAACGACAATCAATTCGTACCGAACTTTATACGAGAACCAGCGGACTTCTTGCCAGCGAATCGATCTCATGACGTCGCTCGAGCTATAGAATTGTGCCAAGATTCATATCAATGTCGATATGACTACGGCATGACGCTAAACCGGGATATGGCTGAGTTTACGAAGAATTATCTGTCTTCTATTGTAAGTATTTTTATTTACCTTTTGTGCAGTACGTGCTATAAGTTATATTGCTCGGAACTTAAAATGAAATATTTATGATTTGGACCCAACAACATTGTTTCCCAGAAAAACAAGGTATTATTATTATACTTATTCATTGAATCGCGTGAAATATTTACGAAAAAAACCTTGAGAATCATATTTATATTATAGTTTTTCATGCAACATTTTATAACTTGTTATCGTCAATTTACATATGCAGTTTAATAAATAGCATTTTATTCTTCTGTTTCGTAATCCTGATCCCATCATCGTATTTTCCGCAGCGATGACTGCAAAAGCAATTACTATGACTCATTTGTGACTACATACACAATGGCTAGACCCAATCATGGAAACTAACATGGCAGTTTCCCACACGCGAATTATAGGCCCCATAGATATTTACCATTAAATTATTATCGGCGTGACTGCGTTTTATAGCTATTTTGTCAATTATTTCAAGTAAAGAAGTTTTAAACTATAATTCGATTAAAACAGTGAGGGTTGTCTGGTCTAGATAATAAAAAAAACGTATGAAAAAAAAATGTGAAAAATAATTGCGTAAGAAATTTACCAAATCTACAAGGAGAAAGAAAAATTAGAGGAGTCTGGCTCTTCCTTTCTCTATAGAAGATGATATATCTGGTCTTCAATTCTTGCAAGGGTTCGCGTGCAGTCAAGTATCTAGTAACTTGTCGACAGTCCATTGTTCTATTAATTATAATGCACTTACCAAGGACGGAGGGCCATCTACGGTAAAATCTCAGTATCTGCCCAGTTGTCGTGACAAACATTTCATTTGATTAATACATAAGGTTTTTTTTTCTAAGACCGTTTCGTGAGTATTTTTAGCTTTTATAAACTATTTTTTGTGTGAATTCGGTTTTAAATTTTGTGTTTACGTCAATAAATATTTTGAATATTCGTTTAGAAATACATTTTAATTAAGACAACAATTGATAAAATCTTTTGTTATTCTTTGACAAGTACTTAATGAAACCTTAATATGACAATTATTCTTTAGTTTTCTTTTTTATATATTTTAATGATAAAAGCTAATCAATCAATAACTAACAAATCAATATTACCACTTTTATATTATGTAGTATTACATAGTTTACGACCCCGAATAGGCTTTAGACAATAGATACAACATAACAAACACAACACATAAAAAATCACATCTATTTGTGAGACAATTGTACCACTTTTATTCCAGATTCCAACCATTTAATTGTAAAGCACTTTTATGTCTTGTCCTGGTGGATATTACAAAACTTATGACGAGTCTTATGTTTAATATACTGTGGCTATGATAAAAAGCGTGATGTGCATGTATCCACAATATTTTATTAAGATCAATGGCGTTATTTATTGTCTCAATGCATATGACATTGCGAATTGATGCCTTATTTATAACACTCAATAAATATCTTCAATGTACATTGACACCGATTGTTTTCAGACCAATATCAAAGAGACCAACGCTCGACGTGTCATCAGCTGTGGTATATTGGAAACTCCTCGGTTTGGTAGGAAGAGTAACTTCTTCTTCACTCCTGGCACCCGGGTAAGTCACATTTCACATACTATTTCTCAAATTAAGGCCGTATCTAGTTATTGTATTATTTACATCATTACGCCCAATTATCAATGACGTTTTAAATAGGATCACAGTGAGTTTCTGTCTCTTTCTCCGCTTGCTTCTTCAAATGAAGGAAATGTTGCGGTGTTCCTGTCATTTAGATTATTATTGACAGCCCCATGGTGCAGTTTTCTAGATATTAGCTTGCGAAACGAGAGGCCACGGGTTCGATCCCCGCATCGAGACAAATGTTTGTGTGATCCACAAGTATTTGTTTCTGGTCTGGGTGTTTATGAGACCGTAAAGTCTCTCGTAGTTTCTGATACCCACGACACAAGACTTGTATCTTAATGTGTCCGAACTATATATGTGACTGTTGGGTGTATTTATTTATTATTGAATACAGAAACTTTGCGTTTACACATGCATATGGCATCCAATGTTACTGACCATGATCGTTAGTAAATAATAAAGTCCATCCGTTAAATCAAATCGACTAACATTTAAATTCTGCATAGCAATGAGTAAGATTGCACAATTATAAATATAATAAAATTATCATAATATAACCTTTTGGATTCGCGTAATAATTTTCATATTGCCAATATCATCTATTTAGACGGATGTTTTACATTTGTAAAAGTATTTCTGCTAATAAACAGATAGGTCGGGTGTGGTTTTCCTTCTTTGTCATTACAGGTAAATTAATGTCTGGGTATTTGTTAGACGTTACAGTCTTTCGAAGTATTTGACAATGGAAATTGTGTGATGTGTGGGAAGTTCTTGTGTCAGTTTTGAGTTTAATATTTTTATAAATATTTCGTGGTTTAGGTTAACTTCGAGTGCAACCAAGACTTTATTCTGATTGGTGACAAGCGACGTATCTGTGAAGACAACGGCAGATGGAACCTTCCAGACTATGGGTACACCGAGTGCTTGCGTGAGTATTTATTTAAAATTTAACAATGAAATACATCTGGGATTTTAGTAATCCCAAAGCGTTTGTACCTAATTGCGATATTGAAATTTTATTTAAAAATAATAAAACAATTTCTAATCTATATATATTAGCTTGTGTCAATGGAAGACGACAATTCTTTTAAAAGAAATCGTGATCACTTTTATTGACCTTTAAAATAAAAAAGTTTAAATAAAAATCAAATAAGAAGTTGAGCAATATAAATTATGTTTATGTCGTTTTATGAATCCACCACTAAGATGCACCTTTGATGTACAGGTAACCAAGAATATTCTCAACGTGCCCTGTTCCTAACTTGGGGCGTCATAGTGGCAGTTATTCTACCATTAGGCCTCTTGATTTGCCTGCTCTGGTTCTGGTGCTGGCACAAGCCAAGGTCCGAGGGCAAAGAGGGATTCCGATTTGAAGACATTCCGCGATCCAAATCAGCCTCTAGACTTAATTTACGATCAGCATCAATGGGAAATATCACGGATACAATGAAATCATCCACTTTGCGCAGTCAGGATTCTGATGTAAAACCCAAATTACCCGAAACACCCACAGAAGAAACCCCCATGACTCGTTCAGGTGCCACTAGGCCCGCCCCACCTGCTCCCGTAGATGGTGAAAGCTCGGGAATAGGTTACCCAGATTCAGGTAAAAGTGAATCTGGTAAATCAGACAAGAGCTCAAGTCTTCCAAAGAAACGACGCAATTACAACAAATCTTACCGTACTAATGAACCTCTTCCCAACGCTCCTGACGTTGAATTCCCAGAAAAACCATGGGATTTGTCCGAAGAAGACTTGCTTTCTATTACCTCCCCTTCTGATTCCGAATCCAACAGAGACTCTACGTTGACCCGTCCGGCTAAGGACATTCAATACTTGAGCAGACCACGTCAAACCGGTCGTCATGCACTCCCGTCCGATTCTGGGTACTCGACTAAAGATTCTGAAGACCCTTACGCTCCTAAATACGAAGATCAGTACAGTCCTGTACCTTCACACTATTCTCCAACATACTCCGAAATCTATTCGCCACCCATTAGTCCTACCTCCGACGCAAGTCCAAGGAATACTTACAACAGCCCTGGGCTCCCTGACCCTCCTAAGAGCGCACCAGCCGACGAAATAAAAACCTTTACTTCATTACCCCAGAAGGGTAAATCTATGGAAACTCTCATAGATCCGCCAGTAACCGAAATGCCTACTTATAGTAGTCGATCTACCATGGTCTAAATTAGATCATTTGAACAACATAAGTAATGAACATTGATTGCGTCTGTGTTACTAAGTAAAATAGTGTCTCGCTTCGTCTATCGTCATAATGAATGACAAATCTATTTAGCTACGTAACCAAGGTGTAATCAACGTTTCTAAGTAGTCTAGAATATTTTAAGGTACGTTAATATTCACTGCCCATGTGTATGACAACTTTCGGGGTTTATTTTAAGTTTACACAGTATTTTTAGTATTTTGCACTTGATATATGTAAATTTTATAATTGTAGGATAGTTAGTGTTTGAACGCGAACTTTCCGTGAATTTTTCCCATCGTTGTTGTATGTTTTTGTGCTATTTATGTATAGTTGTATTACTGAAAAATAAAATTATTTTACATTCACTACTTGTCACATCAAGAGGAAATTTCTGTTCCTGTGGTAGAATAGCTTCCCTGTGATTACTTACATGTTTATTTTATTGATATAAGAAAGCAAGAAATAATGCAAACCACGATTTAAGTGGAATGGAAATTTTCTCAATTTTGTGATGTGTTTTTATTTTGTATTTTCCTCTTAATCTGTGAGGTTATTACTTGCTTTCTTATCTCTTGTGCATACAAAGAATTGGGGTCACACGGACGGTGAGTATCAAGTTTTTTATTTGCTCGTTGTAGATAATGTAGGCCCATGAGCGATTGCTGATAGCGTATCGCTTTGTGTTTAGATAATTTGCGAAATAAAGTTTGCGTCATGAATATTTACGCAAATGTTTTAATTTCAAATATTTGCTGACTTTATTATATCGAATGTTATAGATATATTTTATATTAAATATGACCTTTTTAAACAAAATAAATCCTTCTCAGATGTAGAGGCCCGTGCCCAGCAATGGGACGTATATGGGCTGGTGATGATGACGATGAGAGTTGCTTATAGACTATAGTCTATCTAAAGACTGCAATGTTGAAATTCTTTTTTCTGATTACTGACTTAAATACACAAATATTTCTTTCCGATTTAGGAGTTTCAGACCGAAGCATCTCGCGTAGTTAATAATTCTAGATACTTCTTGTAGGTCAATACTTAGAAGGATTAGATCTAAAGCGAGAAAAGAAACAATGTTTGACATGTTTTCTGAATTACAGGCAAGCAAGAGTACTCGGCTCGAACGCTTGGGGCCACTTGGGGCATCATCAGTGCGGTCATGGTGCCGATCGTCGTGGTGCTGATCTGCATCGGCTGGCGGATTCTGCAAAGGAGAAAGGCTGAGGAGAAAGACGAGGCTGATTTCCTGACCATAAAGTAAGTTCCTAAGACTTTTTCTGAAGTTTCACCTAAATCATTGATTAGTTTGGATATATACATTGCATACGAAGTGAGAAGTCACACCTGTATAGCCTATACGGTATCCTGACAGTAATTACCTCTAATTCGAAACATTTTACGGGTTTTTAGGTCTTAAATACAAGTTTCCACTTCGTTGTTGGTTGTAGGTATAACATGTAATGTATTTATTACTACATTTTTTTATCATAGCCTATAGTGATACCATTATGGGATTCAAGGATTAAGACCAATAAACAAACTATTGGGAAGAAACATGGATTTTTTTTATTTTTCTAAAATAATTTTTAGATGTTAATACGCACATGCCCCCGCCTGTATACACCAAAGATACATTTCGGCATCAACATTTCGTCGACTGTGATATTTAGACCCTCGTAAAAGATGACGAGATTAAATCACACTGGGACAACGTAATTAACTTCGTTCGAAAAACAGTCAATTCTGTAGTTGTTAAATGAAACTTAAGGTGCACTATATTTCACACCTTCAACTTTATGTTACAGGACACGACCTATCGACCCAGATGAGTCCGTGAAGATCAACTCTGATGATGAAAGCATACCATACAAGAAAGATGTCACAGAAGACAGCCCTGAACCCACTGAACCTGTCAGAGTAGTTGACAACGCTGATCCTAGCTTTACGTACGGACAACCCTACGGTCAGCCTACACAAGCCCAAGGCAGACAGTGGGGAGGGGAAACTGAAATAAATTAATCAATATTGTGACCTTAGCGAAATAAATACAATGAAAAATATTGATTTCATTTCAAATAATAAATTGTTGCGTCCGAGTTTTTTCTACATACAATAAGTTTTTTTATTCGCTAAGGTATTTAGAAAGAAAGCATTACTTTTTGTTAACTCTTATGTATACATAAAATTATTTCTAAAACATAATTATTTCTATTAACTTTCCTTTTAATTGTTTTATAATGTATTTTATAGGTAGAATATAATTAGTGGTAGCTCATTATTATTTTAATGAATTTTTACGAATTATTTGTTATCTGTAATCATGTTTTGTTTTATTGTACCTATACACTTGTAGTATTATTTTAATCCCACCATTGAATAAATAAAATTAATACATTTACACAATATGTACCATTTCTTAAACATGACAACAAAAATGTTTTATTATATTCCATTAGTTTGAATGTGGAGAATATATTTCTCATTTTTAAACCTTAAAGAATATTATTGTACTTTCCGTATTACTTGAGCATCTAGAACTG
This sequence comes from Hemaris fuciformis, assembly GCA_907164795.1. NCBI lineage: Eukaryota > Metazoa > Arthropoda > Insecta > Lepidoptera > Sphingidae > Hemaris > Hemaris fuciformis. The sequence goes on from OU015452.1 coordinate 4,164,622, forward strand.
TTTGACGTGTTGAAATAAAGAACTTATTTAAGTTTTATTATATAATATGTTTTATTTATAAACCCTAATGCCGATCTTATGTAAATTAACGACAACTCGATAACAATTTCAAATTCTAATTAAGCAAATTTGTTGTTTTTATTTATTAGATAAAACGTAACTTCCCATTTACTTCATCGAAGTAAGTACTATAATACAATTCATACCTAGTCAAACTGTCTGGCCAATTGCATTCTTTATTTAGAAACGACGCCAAACGCCCGTTTACTAAGTTAATAATTATAATAGTTCTGTCTAACTAAACTTCCTTTGCCACGTGTTTATAAAAGCATTACAAAAATGAGCCAAACTATTTTTAGATTTGAAAGTATTTTTAATTTGTGACCCAGACGAGATCTCATCTCAGTTTCTGCTTCGGTCATTCTCTGAACAAAATCAGGCCGAGTTCACAGTCTTGTTCTCGCCATACAGACGCCGGAAAACATCGGCCATTACCGAAAATACTAGCAGTCGTTAAAGACAGGATACAACGAGGTACATTACTTTTTATCTTTTAATAAAGTTCTGTTTAATTTTGATTCATCATCAGCCCATATACTTCCCACTGCTGGGCACGGGCCTCCTCTACAGCTGAGAGGGTTTAGGCCTTAGTCCACCACGCTGGCCTAGTGCGGGTTGGCGGACTATACACTTAAGAAATTCCTAAGAACTTTTAGGTGTGCAGGTTTTATCACGATGTTTTTCCTTCACCGTTAAAGTATTACGTGATAATTCTTTGTGAATACACACGTAACTTCGAAAAGTCAGAACCTGCAACCGTCGAGATTCCCGACCGCGTGCCTAAACCTCGAGGCCATCACGACTCTTTTTTAAATTTTGATTACTTGTTAATAATTAAATACCTACATACCTATTCCATTTTAAAATCATATGTGTGTATTAACAATGAATTATCACTTACTTTAACGGTGAAAAAAACATCGTGAGGAAACCTGCATGGAAATAAAAATGTTCGTATTCTTTAGTATGATTTTATAAAGTCTCGGTGTTGGTCTCGGCCTCTGGCAAGATTTTTGGTTGCTCTTGACTCGTTCACGGTTTCGGCCGCAACGAAAAAACTGGGTACGGTTTGACTCAATTTAATAGTAGTCAAATGCAGGTAAAATAATCTCGTAAGCAACTTTAGCAAAATAAATAATAATAATAGACAGTGATTTTAAGCTTACAATATGAAAAGCCAAATGCGACTTGTGTTTCAAACATAGGGTTTGAAATAAATTAAAAAAAATATCTCCAAAATTTTGAAAACCAGTTGATTATCGATATCCGGAGTAGGATCCCTAAAAAATTAAAAGAGGTTTTTCAGTCTCAAGGACGTAAAATATGACAAGGTTGTATGGGCGGTAAACTTTTGCCATCTCTATGAAAAGAAAAACAAGAAAAAAAATACACTTGTCACTGTCAAAAATCACAGATGTTAGAAGTAATTGTAGACTTATTTATAAAATAATGTAAATAAAGATTAAGTAATAAGTGTAGATTTATCATCCCGCAAAACTGCTATTTTATTCTCACAGTGGGCATGAAGCACGCAAAGCTAAAGGTTAAATCTCGAAAAGAGAATAAGTACATTATTAATAAAAATACGTAGGTATTCGCTCTTACCATTAATTAATTTCTCTTTCATTACAGAACTTTTAACCACAAAATTAGGTTTCACCATGGCAAATTAAGTTTATTCATTCCTAAATCTAATGGTATTATAGTTTAAATTGTATTTTACTAAAATATGTACTAAATTTGAAAATGAATATAAGATCTAGAAATGTGTTGTCCTGTTTATTTCTTCGACCCTGGCTAGGCGTGCCTTTCGGGATATGGATAGCCGTATCCGTGGTGTATTATTGGTGGTTAATATCAAGAATAAGTGTGTTGGAGACACAGAATAAAGTGTTCAAAACACAACTCCGGCTATCACAAAGCGTTATGAGGCAGATGACTGTCGATTCTGTCACTACTTACGAAGTACCTGTTGTGAGTATCTTATTATATTCAGTAATATATCAGTTCCTTAATAAATTTCACAATATAGATACAAAAAACATATAAAGACTGGGAAATTGCTGGTTGCAAGCCTTTTCAAACAGAACACTCCGAAAATATTTGCTGGAAGCCTATTTCCAACAATGAATGTCTTTTGGCTGATGATAAAGATAATGTATTCATGTTTTCAACAATATATTTTATAAAAATATTTTTAATATAAATTATCTCCTAATTTTAAACATTTAAGCTGTGGTTTAAAATTGGGATAGAATTAGGTAGTTTAAATTAGTTCATCATCTTATTGTAATGATTTTCACATTATATTTGTGTACAAAATTTATAAGTACATACAATAAGATATGTAAACCAGTTGCAAGCCATCAGCAGATAAGAATTACCCCCATATTATATTGTCCCATAAAGTCATTATCCAAAGTCAATATTTTATGCTTTTAGATTCCAGATTCTGTAGGCACATTGTGTGAGACAATACATATAGCTCTTGTGTGCATGGGAAAATGTACTCGTCTCATCACACCAATGCTAAAATCTATGCTGCATCACCGCCAAAATCCACTCCACTTCCACATGATCGTAGATACGGGATCAGAACATACTATCACAAAATTGTTTGATACATGGGATTTACCAGACGGTGAGTGTTTAATGTTAATTGATTACTCAAATTAGACCTGTATATTGATTTGCCTCAGGCCATCATTATTGTGTAAACTGGTAAAGGATTACTGTTTTTTTTAAAAGTCAACGGTTTATTTTAACCACTTTGCACTTCTCAGTATTGGGTATACCTTCACCATGCTAACATGGAGGATACAACAAGAGAAGAGAAGATGTGTTCATAATTTATAGGTGTTATGTATTAAAAGAATGTGTAGTTTTAGATACTCTTATATTATGTCATGTCAACTAATAAGCTGGATTAAAATGTTTGTGCAATCAATACATTCTTGTAAACTAAGGTATGGTGCTGCATAAATAAGAGACTCTTATCTCATGCAGGCCTGCTGAAATTCTCTATATCATTATGCTTTAAGGACCTTACATATAAGAAAGAAGAAAACACATGGGATGGCAAAATATTTTACTTAGAAACAATAAGTATACGAAATTGAAACCATTTGGTTAGGCACATTGTAGTCACATAGTTATTATGTTTATTTAGTGGACTATTTGTGCAACTATGATTAACACTATGTTATCATAATATTGAATATTGTTATAGGATAAGCTGTTGCAGATAACATATTAGTGACATGTTTTTATTTTTAAAAAGAAAGCATTGCATTTCAGTAAAATATACATGCTACAATGCCCAAAGTCGGCTATCCCAAGTCAGATGGATACCAAACAGTCACTATTCTGGAGTTTATGCATTGGTGAAATTACTGTTCCCTGACATACTGCCCTACACACTAAATCAAGTTATAGTTCTGGACTCAGATTTGACTTTCTTGAGCGATGTGGCAGAGCTTTGGAGTATGTTCAGGAATATGAGTGATGATCAGGTGAGGCGAATAATTTGATTTTAAAAACCAGAGTCCAAACCCACAACTAAATTTTTAAAATTTGTATTTATAAATTGTTTCTTTTCTATTGCTAGTAATCATGTTGTTTTAGTGAGTACTGACCGAATATCGTTAATCCTTCTGATTGAATTTTTTTGATAATAGTACTGTATATGTTGTCTTTTATTCTAGATAATAGGCTTAGTGGAAAATGAAAGTAACTGGTACTATGATACAGCCAAACGCTGGCCTGCATTAGGCAGAGGCTACAACACTGGTGTCATGTTATTAGATCTAAGTAAGATAAGAGATAAAAATGACTGGACTAATCTATGGCACAATGCTGTCTATGAAAATATAGACAGGTTGAAACAAACCACGCTAGCTGATCAGGACATAATTAATGCAATTATTAAGAAAAATCCTCGTTTAGTGTACAATATTAGTTGTCAGTACAATGTTCAGATGTCAACTAAGACTTTAGCCAAAAATTGTTACGGAGAAGACAAGAATAATGTTAAGGTATGTCTAATTTATTTTATTATCAAGGCTGACTCGGAAGTTACTCAAACTAAATGTTGGTTTGTCTACTATGAGGTCAACAAACCTTTTTATATGTCGGAGGGTCTTGTGCGTTATTGTTTTTTTTAAATAGTGACAATAAAACTTCGGGAGGTAATTTCAAAAACTTAGTACAGAGCTCCGTTCGGTCCGGCGTTCCGAGCGAGAATGAATCATTCTCGATCGAGCGGCTGTATTTACATATACCCTACGTTGGACGCACAGTGGGTATGCGTCGTCGCTTCGACATATAGCTATCAGGAATTACCATATGAGTTATCTTATGGTAATGTGTAAAGTGTTAACTTATTCAAGTTCAGTCGACGGAATATTGTAACACTTACATACGGGCACTTACTTACATATATACATACGGGTACATACGCATTCACGCTTGTAATCCCCGAGGGGTAGGCAGAGGTGCATTTCTGCACCCACTTTTAGCCAATTATATTTTCTTCCCACATAATAGGGGGCCCGCCTATTGTCGTTTTTGAGGCACAATTCAAGACTCCGTGCTGCTACTGAGAATTTATTAATAGAAAAAGCCAATAACACATACAATATTGTAAATCATTTGTTATACAGGGTGTCCCAGCAGTCGACGATAATCCGGAAACGGGGAATAGCCCAAGTCGTAAGAGTTATCAGAAAAATATTTAAAAAAATATAAGTTATGTATTTAGAAAAATATAGGGATTTCAAAAAAATCTTGAAAATTTACACCCTGTGACGGTTTTTTCACTACTGTTGCTGCAAATCTCTACTTTTTTAAATTATTATTTTTGTTATGTAATCCTGAATAATGCCTCTGCAAACTGTTATCCAACATTTAGAGCCACCTTGCTATACTTCGTAAGAAAATGACATTGTTTACCAAATCGCATATTTAAAATTAATCATACGCCCAAATTTAACTGACTGCCCTGAAAAAAAAATGTACTATGCGAGTTTGGCAAGTAGCTTTAAAAGTTGGCGCATTTAATAAGGAATCTAAAATGGTATAACACTTGCTACATTATTTTTTAAATGTGGCACAATATTTTTTTATTTTGCGAAGAAACCCATTTGATCAAATTTTCTTATTAACTAAAGATGACATGATGATGAACTTATAAGTGAGATGGAGAGAATTGTTTTACGATGTGTGAGTGAGACAGATACTCCATTGTCAGGTAGTCTATGGGCACCACGCATCGGAGCAATGATCACTTTTTTATTTTAAATTTAGGCTTTTTTTATTTGGATATCTTAGATTTATTAAGTAATTGCTTAACATCAAATATTTCTTTAGTAAAATTTACAATACATGTTCAAACTGCCTTCCTTCAGCCGCAATACACGCTCGTCATTTTCTTAAAAAAGATCGGGTTATCAGGGGCGAAAATCTTCTATTCCTAACAAATTCAGCTACTTCCATTTATTTTTTGCCGTAGCTCAGGTAAATTTTCAATTGGCTTTAAACAAAAATTTTCTTTCACCGTTCCCCAGTAAAAAATAGCCTAAAGGATTTAAGTCAGGTGAACGGGCTGGCCATTGGATTGTGCCAGCTCGTCCTATCCATCTACTCCGGTATTCCTAATCGAAATATTCTCTAACTGAACTAGCGTCACTATCTGTCTCGCTCACACATCGTAAAACGATTCTCTCCATCTCACTCAAATAGTATCTTAAAATTGCTGTCTCGAAGAGCCGAATAGAAACATCTTTAGTTAATAAGAAAATTTGATCAAATGGGTTTCTTCGCAAAATAAAAAAATATTGTGCCACATTTAAAAAATAATGTAGCAAGTGTTATACCATTTTAGATTTCTTATTAAATGCGCCAACTTTTAAAGCTACTTGCCAAACTCGCGTAGTACATTTTTTTTTCAGGGCAGTCAGTTAAATTTGGGCGTATGATTAATTTTAAATATGCGGTTTGGTAAACAATGTCATTTTCTTCCGAAGTATAGCAAAGTGGCTCTAAATGTTGGATAACAGTTTGCAGAGGCATTATTCAGGATTACATAACAAAAATAATAATTTAAAAAAGTAGAGATTTGCAGCAACAGTAATGAAAAAACCGTCACAGGGTGTAGATTTTCTAGATTTTTTTGAAATCCCTATATTTTTCTAAATACATAACTTATATTTTTTTAAATATTTTTCTGATAACTCTTACGACTTGGGCTATTCCCCGTTTCCGGGTTATCGTCGACTGCTGGGACACCCTGTATATTTATGTCAGCCCATATACGTCCCACTGCTGGGCATGAGCCTCTTCATTTCCAAACTCCATGCTGCTACAAAGAATTTTTTCATGGGAAATTACTCAACCCAACCCAGGAATGAAACTCAGGGCCTCTCAAATGTAGTTAAAAGCACTGTGACAAAAATATTTCAGATACTACATTGGAACTCTCCGTCGAAATACAACATAAGGACCAGGGACTCAGACTACTTCAGGAACATACATCAAGCATACGTGAACTTCGATGGGAATTTACTAAGGGAGAAACTGCACAGGTGCTCGCAGACAGAAGTCGTAACATATAAGGTATACTATTTAGTATCAATCCGAAAAAAAATATAAAGAAAATAAAATTGTTTAGAATAATTCACTCATTAAAAAATCAATCTTTTTTTTAAATGCCGAGATATAAATATGCCCGAAATATTTTAAGTCTATACTCATATAATAAAGCTGTACAATATGTTTACATATGTTAAACTCAGGAACTACTGGTTTAAATAAAATAAAATAGAGTAAAAAACTAGCATATAATTTATCGATCAAAGCTATGACCAACAGGAGCGGAGCATCAATTAAAAATGTTAATTGTTTAGTCAAAAAAGCGTCACTTAAAAAGTATCATATAAGAAATTAAGTTGTCAATAAATTAAAATGTATGTATACACGTATGTATGAATGTATGTATGCTAAATTAAAATACAAAAATGTATATTTCCAGATGAATCACTCAGACTTGTGCCTGAGTTTCCGCGCGGCGCAGCGAGTGAAGTTACGCACACATCTCTACTACATGGACTACTCATACACAGACATAGACGACTTTGACGTCACACTCGTTCTACAATTGTCTATGGACCGACTGCAGTTCTTGGAGAGACTCGTCAAGCACTGGGAAGGTAAAAGTATTACTTTTTATTATCTATTAAAATCCGGTTGTGGGTTCAAACCTCTGACGTTAGTGAAGTTATGTGTGTATTCACAACGAATTATCACGTACTTTAACGGTGAAGGAAAACATCGTGAGTAATCTTGCATAAGAGTTTTAAATAATTATTAAGTATGCAGAGTCATGCTATATGGTGGTCTTAGGGGTTTAGTAGAACAGTAAATTTCCTGACTCCGTGCTGCTACGGAGAATTTCCTAATGGGAAAACTCAATAACACTTTGCCCGACCCGGGACCTGTAGATCGCACGGCACTTATTAATGCCGTGAGACCACGAGGCCTACTTTTAGTAATACAATTGATCGAATATTTTCTCAGGGCCCATGAGTGCAGCTATATATTTATCGGACTGTGAAGTGAGCAAATTGGAAACATTCATCAGAGACTGGTCGGACACGTTGAGTGCGAGGAAGAATGTCGCCTACCATCTGGTCTTTAAACACGATTCAGTAAGTATTTATTTAATTCTATTATTATCGATAAATATTTGAGTATAAAAAACAGCATCGATTAATCGATAATTAAAATATCGATAATTTTTTAATCTAAAAACGATTGGTACACGTGGAATAAGTATATTTTCTTGAGAAAAAATCAATAGAAAGTTAATATTACACTGATAATCATTTTTATTCCATTAAAAAATAGTGAAACTTTGCTGACCTTATTCTGACACTGCCAAATATTTGTAGCTCTATAAAATATATAGTAATTTCTGAGACTACTTACACTACTAGGATATTTTGTTTTTAAGATTTAATTTATATTATTCGAAAAAAAAAAAAAATTCTCGTCTGTTTAAACAATTTTGCATTTTTTTTCCAACGGTTAGGTATATTAAGGTTTTTGTAGGATAAAAAGTCACCATTTTTTTATTTTTTTATTTAGGTGCATTACCCAGTGAATTACCTCCGCAACGTGGCATTGGAAAATGTGAACACGCCGTACGTTTTCCTGATGGACGTGGACTTCGTGCCGATGGCGGGGCTGTACGAACACTTGCGGTCCGCCATCAAACTCATCAACCCATATCCACAGAAGCAGGTGAGTTTGGTGGTATATTTGTTTATCTAAGTCGTTTGAGACACTTGTTAGAGTCGAAAACGTTCCCTGGTAGAATCTAATTTTTTTTTTCTGAAAAAGTGTACCTACCAGAAAGTGATTTGCGTGTGTGTGTTAAAGTATTTAATTATAAATGTTCGAAATTTCAATGATATTTATATCTAAATGTTATTTTTATCAACCTAATACTTCATTTATTCATTTTCATCAACCTTATAAAAACATAAAAATGTGCGTAAATAATTCGGTGTCATAGAGATACGTGCATGCATAGAAACGAGACCTAGCTCAACGTCAGCAAGTCTGTACCTAATTGTCGTTCACCCCTCAAATGAATCAGAAGAAGAAAGGTTTGCGTGGGATAACACAGATTGACAGAGTGAGGAATGAATACGTTTGAGAAAGTTAAAAAGCGACTCCTCTGATAGATGAGCTGAAAGGAGAAAGAGATGTAGCATATGTAGGTAAAAAAGCAATAAGTATGAAAGTTGAAGAATAGACAAGCAGAGGAATGCTAAAGAAGAGATGGATGGATTCTGTAAGGGAAGATATAAAACAAAAAGGGGTAAATGAAGTTATGACGGCTGGTATGGGCGTTTGGAAGGATAAAACCAACTAGAATTGGAATCAGGGCAAGAGGATGATGGTGCATGGTTTGTGTCCAGTGCCTGGTGGTGGCGGCGTTCGAGACGCAGCGCTACCGGGTGTCGGTGCCGCGCAGCAAGGCGGCGCTGTTGGCGCGCCTCGCCGCCGCCGACGTGGCGCCCTTCCGCGCCAGGGAGTGGCCCCGCGGCCACCGCGCCACCGACTACCAGCGGTGGACCACGGCCACGGCGCCCTACCCGGTACCACGTACAAATAGCATTCCCTTTCATACACACCATCAATGACCCTTCAGTCTTACAAACATATTGATTTTTGCTTTATGGAGTGTCTAAAAAAAGAACTAAAATTGTGTAAGGAGGACTATGGATACCTTATATATAGTTATATGTAATAATGCTGTGAACTTTCTTTCCCCTTTTTTTACTTCTGGTCATAATAGCTGGATTGTTTCGAATATTGGACAGAAATCAGTGTTACATCCTCAATTAGTTAAAGATTAACAAAACTACTAATATACATTATAGATACTGCCTCTAAATGAATCTTATAAATCAAAATTTCCCGGAATCGATAAATTCAAATCGATTTTAGAACCGATAATTTTTTATCGATTCAAACCAACTAGATTGAGGCCAAAGCCCTCTCAGTTGGAGAAGCCCGCGCCGTCCGTGTGACGTATATGATGATGATGATGATGATCATGCGGTGGTGTGCGCAGGTGGAGTGGCAGGCGGACTACGAGCCGTACCTGGTGGTGCACCGCTCGGTGCCGCGCTACGACCCGCGGTTCTCGGGGTTCGGGTGGAACAAGGTGTCGCACTCGGTGGAGCTGCGCGGGCGCGGGTTCGGTGCCGTGGTGTTGCCGGGCGCGTTCGTGGTGCACACGCCGCACGCGCCCTCGCCGGACATCTCCGCCTTCAGGAACGACCCGCACTACCGCATGTCAGTACCGTCCAAACATGCGTTTTATGTTCTCGAGGCAAAAACTAATTATGGCTCTACTTCCCGCCAGAAGGGGGCAGGAAGCGTATGTCGGGGTCACCGGCCTTCAAGCCCGGCGTGCGGAGACGTCATAGATGTTAATGCCGGGCTGGGCCCCTAACAAAATCCCTATGCCAACATACCGACCAAAATAACCCCACCCCCTCCCCCCGGTGGTCACCTCATGTGGGGCCATGAGGGGCGCCGCCTGGTGCGCCTCCGAAACGAAATCGTCTTGGACATCTCATCCAAACATGCCTATCAGCCGTCATGTCTTCATTCACCCCTTTTTCTGTCATATCTTCCCTCACACACTCCATCACTTCTTTGACCTTCTCTGCCTGTCCATCCTTCAAATCCTAATCACTTTATTACCAGTGGCGGTACATCCAAAAGCCAAAAAGCCCAGCTTGCCTTACAAAATTCCAAAAACCTTTAAGCTTTATACATAATAATAATTCATTTGTCGTTGGTTTACAGTTGCCTGGCTCTTCTCAAACAAGAATTCATGGATGATCTGAAGAAGAAATACAACGTGACATTCGATGAGCCTTCAAAACCAGAGTCAATTTATCTAGGTCAAGCCAAGAGTCTCTTATTAAACCAAGCGAAGGATACTAACTGACACGTAAGCCTTCAACCATAGACTATATTACCACAGATAATTTTAAATCATTTAGTTACATAGATTAAGTACATTGAGATCATTTTATTCAACATGAAAGTATTTTTTTAGGTTCACCTAATTATTATTGGATTAAAAAAAACTCAAATATTGATACAAATTCATCTATATAATTTAATTATTTTATTTGATTAAAGTGAACAAAAAAAGTGTACAGCCTTGCATGCTTATGTAAAAATCTTATTCGCCATTATATAATACAACCCTTTATTCCAAAATTTGACAAAATAAATCATCACATAGTTCTGCACATTTGTACAATAAGCACATTCCATACAAAAAAAGTATTATACAGTAATAAGCTAACTTATAAAAAAGAAAAGTAGTGTTTGCAATATTTTTATACTGCATCAATATCGATAAAATGTAATAAGTAAAGGTCTCGATAAAATTATGTACATTTATTACTTTTTCATAAAATAACATCAGAAAAAATATAAGCAGGCATTGTAGATTTTTAATTTTATATGAACAATTATCGAAAAATATAACATTCTCATCACAGATTGCCAACATTTGAATTGAATTTTATTCTGAAATAAAAAAAAATGTACTAAATAATTCTAATTGAACAAGGCACTACTTCTGCACGCCTACTATGTGTTACTTTTTCAAACACCTTGTGTATTTGTTTAATACTTTTAAAGTAGTTCATAATCATATTTCAATTTTATTACCTCACAGCATCGCACTTTTAGATTAAGATAGATATTTTTATATTAATTGTCAATCATGTTAATTATAAAATATTTTAACATTCCGTTACATTTTTTAAATGAAAGTACATAATAATAATAGTGTGAAATGTTTAAAGTATATATAGACTTATTAAGCTTTACAATATTTCACCACAATTTATTTCAATTACTTCTAAATAATGTCTCTCAGGTTGTTATAGTGCTGCTTCGTAATTTTTGGAAAAATAATTGAAATAAATAAAATAACTGTGTCTCCAAAAACATTTTAATTTAAAACATTTTTTTAAACAAATAATGCATTATTTTTGTACAGTTGTTTCAATTTTAAAGGTTATTTCAAAAAAATACTCAACACTATTCATGTGAGTATTTCTTTTACTGGGTGTATTCAGACCGTGATCGGAAACTAAGGCGGGTAATAGCTAAGGTGGTGGTGACCCCCTGGCGTTAAAAAAAATCCCGACAAAAAATTAAAATTTTGAAGTTTTTCCAACAACCATAGGTAAAAATGTATGTGGTTGTTAGGGAAAGGGATTTTATTTAACGCCAGGGGGTTTGTAATCACCTTAGCTATTACCTGCCCTAGTTTCCGATCACGGTCTGAATACACACTGTCTATTATGACCAGTAATGGACATCCCAGTGTTGAACAAAAAATATGTTTTTCAACAACTTATTTTAACATTACATATTAATTATAAGTTTCCTCACATTAATTATCTTAGATCGCCAAAACATTACATAAATACATATATGTAATACATACACTTGTAAAGCCATAAAAATATTTTTCTTTGAGGGGATTTCCGCGGCCATTTTGACACTATCAGTCAGACTTAGCCCTTACGCCTTTTATTATAATTTGAACTATTTCTATTATTTAATACTTACAACATTACTTTCTATGTAAAAGAAACAATTACGTATTTTAATCTGATTTTTTTGTAGCGTAATGTATCGGGCTCATAAAATGACTGATTAGTTGACAAATTGTCTTGATCATTTCCTGTTTTTATCTTGAAACGACACATAACCTTGTTCAATTCAAATATATATTTTCTTATAAATTTATTTTAATGTTTTGTTAGTATTTTAATTGGCACAGTTCTATGCAGGATTTTTTCAATAGATAGTTCTATAGCCTTTTATGTTGTGATATAACTGGAAATATTTTTTTAGGGTTACATTCCTTACTTCAGTATTATTATATAAATCCTTTTTGACTTTTACTCCTAAGCAGAACCTAATAATCCAAATATCAGTCATTTTATGAGGTTGTATTATTATTAAGTTAGTAAAATATTTTTAATCATTTCAACTTAAGTTTATCAAAAAGCTTACAAATATGAAAAGTTTGCTTTATCGCAATGAGTATAACTTTTAATATTTAGCCAAATTAATTTTATTTATTTTGTTAGTATTATAATAATATTCGATTAACCCCAATTAATTTCAAAAGTGAATCAACGTAAAAATTTACTTAATAGACAATTAGGCAGATAAGATTTTTACATTGATTAGTACTAACTAGGGATTTAGTTTATTAAATTATTTTAGCCTATATGTAGCGTTTTTAGAATAAATGTATTGCCTTACAACTAGATTTTATAGTTCCTTTTGGAGCCAAAGAGATTGTTAATGGATGTCAATGGTTGCTTATTTTTTCAGTATTCTTGTTTATGATCTATGTTTTAAGTACAACAGTAAATCTAGATATGAAATAGGTAATATTTGGATCTTATTTTCATTTATGATTCTGGCAATAATTTCGAACATTGAAACTCAAAATAACATGACAAATTTACAGAAAATCTTCAACTTGTATTGTTGAGATTCTAGCATAATTTATAGTTTTATTTTTGTTAAAATAAATTTATAATTATTTTAATTTTTAAATATTATATTAAATATATACAGTTTTTATCTCATGAATTATTTCATTTTTTGAATTAGATGTTAGATTTTGCACATGTTTCAACAAAATATGTTTTATGTTTACGGACTAAATTTGATCATTAGAGGTTTTGTACGCAACTATTGCTTTATAAACATACAGAATACATTTTCAACAATGCAATGGTTATAAATTCTTTGATCATAAAACCCATTTGTAAGTTTGTGTTAATTGTCGAAATAGAATTATGAATTAAAACAGCCGCACCTAAAGCTGAAGGTAATTATATAAAACAATATATATTTGATTTCAAGTTATCACTTTATTAACTTCTCTTCATATTAAGCCAGCGATGTATACGAAAAGTTTTATGTCTGCGTCAATTTTTTTCGCTCTGTTATGTGGGCTATTATTATAGAGAAAGCCAGATAAAACTCTGGAAGAAATCGCTCTTGAGGATACGTCTATTAATTTATCTATCATGTTTTTGTATAAGTTTTATTATGGTGACATGGAGTTTATTTTTATCCATGTTAAGATGAGACAGACGTAATCAAAGTTTTTAAATTATGCCAGACATCCAAACAGAGACATTGTAAATGAGTGAAAAAATATTTCTGATGTAAAGCTATGTGTGAAGCTAAAGTTTGTACCTAACGCTCTAAAATACGAGTATGTTAAAACGAACATGTTACAAGAATCAAAACACATTTTCAGAATCATTGGTTTTATTTTTATTGTCCACTTTAAAATGCTGAACAGTGTTGTGAGGAATGGATTTTTAAAATTAGTCTAAGAAAAAATAACAATTCTTGGTAAGTACAGTACTACTAAAACAGAATGCTATTTTCTTGCGAAGTCCACTTTCAACATTTTTGTGTAACAGCTGCATTTTGTGACCTGTTTTATGTACGTTCTTTAATTAAACCTAATAAACTTCATTACTTATCATCCTCGGTTCAGTGTTGGTAAATAGATTATTACTGTTGGGATTCTCCTTCGTCGTCAGTAGCCAAAGCAGCACAATTATCTGGAAGTCTAGATCTTGTATGTCCTTCTTCAATGTAGCCACAGCTTTCTTAGCAGTAACTAAAGGTGAATTGTCATTCATCGAAGACCCTTTCGACTCAGTTTTCTGTTTAATACTCTCAACTTTTGCTGTAACTTCATTCAGCATCTCTTGTCTTTCCGTTACTCCTACACTTACCTCCTTATATTCATTAGTTACCTTGTTTAGCTCATCCAATAAAGATCCGTATTCTTTGACCAAAGGCTCGAATTGTTCATTCAAAATATTCTCCCTTGCTGCAATCTTATCCATAACAGAACTTATGGAAGTATGTAATTTGTTCAACTGCGATCCGGTTGTTTTAAATCTCTCAAACAATTCGTCTTTATAAGATCTCATTTGATTGTGCCTAGCTCTCCAATCGCGTCCATCGGCTGATATCTTAAGTCTCAATGCAGGAGCAACTCTTTCTAATTCCAGTTTCCACGCTTCCCAATCATGCACTTTATGAGTTATGTTCGGTTCTTTTTCTTCTTCGTTGCACTCTCCATCAGAGTCCTCTGAATAAATTGCCATTTCCTCTTCAACCTTCTCTAAAAGAATTTCGGTTTCGTCTTCCACTTGATCGATGTCATCATTCGTCTCCTCTGTTTCTGGGATGTCTACCACGGGTTTCTGCCATTCAAAATTCTCTGTTTTCAACGCTTCATCAGCTAGTGCGTTTAAAATAAAGCAAACTTGATCACCATAACCCTGCTTGAGTTTGTGGGCGGAGAAATCGTGCGAAATATCTTTTTCCCGCAAGACGTCTATAACTGCTGCGATAATTGTGTTGGGATCGTCTTCTTCATTCGGCTGCTCAAAGTCTTTACCAGTTTTCCGTATGAGCCATGCAGCGGTTGAGGCAAACACAAAGAACTGTTCGTTGGGGTTCGTTGAAGTAATAAAATAGTAACGACTCATTGGCTTCATTTTTATTTGAGGTCGTAACTCCGAGTCGATTTTAAGTAGACGTAATTTATCCATTAATCTTAGATCCATTTTGGAAATAAATTCCACACAAATTTGTTAACTTCTGATAGTGTTTATATTATTGTTCCCATGGCAACCGTGAACCGATGTTGCTAGCAAAATAAATGGTACCTATATTGAAGGTGCTTGTTAGCATTACCCCTGATAAAAATCACAACCTAAATTTATTTGCGTTTCCTATTCCTATTTAAATTCTTCAGTTACCTAAAAAAAACGAGATAGAAAGTACCAGGACCAAAATTCTTCGAAATTAGTACGGCGATTTAGGCGTAGAAAAGTGGGTAACAGACTAACAAACTCAATATCGCGTTAGCTATATTGGTATGCTATATTTCAATCAACCCTTTACCATCCACTCTTGGGCTAGAACCACTGTAGAACTCAACACTCCAAAAACCTAAAAACAAGTTTTTTGGCAGTCAATATGCTGACGATATGACACGTTTTAAAAAACTTCATTGCTCCTAATTCCGTCATAATGCAGTGATAGCCTCGAGTTTTAGGCGCGCGGTCGAGAATTTCGGCGGTCGCAGGTTCAAACCCCAGGCACACACCTCTGACTTTTCGAAGTTATTTGTGTATTCACAATGAATTATCACTTGCTTTAACGGTGAAGGAAAACGTGATAAAACCTGCACACCTAAAAGTCCTTAGGAATTTCTTGGGTGTGTAGTCCGCCAACCCGCACTAGGTCAGCGTGGTGGACTAAGGCCTAAACCCTCTCAGTTGTAGAGGAGGCCCGTACCCAGCAGTGGGACGTATTTGGGCTGATGATGATGATGAATGATGAATTCCGTCATTCCGAAAAATAAAATATTATGATCCGGACTCAAACCCGAGACTTTTATCTCGGCAGTACAGTCCGTACAAACCTCTTATTTTATCAATAACTCGAGATAATGTAACAATCACTTTACCCACCTACTATAGAAGTTACAATCTAATTTGGCACCATTGCGTCTTCCAATTAATTATTGGTGATTACAAATAATCTACTATATTCAAACCTAATAGTATTATTAAGTACTTGTATTTAAACAATAATTATTTATTCCATTTACAGTGTAGAGGCATCAAGCCGGTCGTGGTGACTAACCTGTCTAATTATGGTAAATAGGTAAGCGACCGCTTTTTAATGTAAAAAGGAGGGGAAATTAGTTGCTTGACTAGTAGGTAAGTTGCACGCACTATATCAGATTTCTTATCTAACATTTTATGTCTTCGTAATGTGGCATTAATTTTATGAGGTAATTGGCCACGCTGATTGCCTCATTGGTCCCGCGGTACAAATTTGTGCTATAAAATCGAAAGATGGTTAGGGAAGGTTTTGTAAAATGTTTTTTTGGAAAATTCCCAGAAGCCCGAAAATATAAAACATGCAACCGCCCCAAATGCGCGTGATGGTCACCGAGAGGTTTCAGTCGGTTTGCAGGCGTAGGATTTTGGTTAGGGACCCAACTAAGCTAAGCGGACAACTGCTTCACGCGCCGAGTTGGAAGGAAGTGGGAAGGAAGTCAGAGACCCCGACATACCCCCGACGGGCCTCCCCCGAGGTTCCGAAAGGGGAGCGGGCGTTTAAAGCGCTTTCCTCTTGTTAAAATAAAAGCGTGATGTGGGTGTTAAGATACACGTCTGTCTGTCCCTTCGAAGACACATGCGTGTGTCCAGTTAAACGGCTTGGACGTTAAATATAAAAGTGTTTAAGACACTGTATTATATAATTCAGTTTGGAAAATCAATGACGTACATACGTAAGTACGCATGTGCCGTGCGATGTAAAGGATTTGGGTTCGATTCCCGGATCGGGCAAAGTATTACCTATTGGATTTTTCCATTAAGAAATTCTCAGTAGCTTCACGGAGCCTGCAAATGTGAAATGGAAATGTAACGTGTAACGCTATTGGGCTTCTATGGAAGTAGGTACCGCCACTGGTAGTTTACATAATATGTATGTCCATTGTTTTTCACCCAACTTGGTAATATCTGTCTGGAACCCGCAGTATTGCAGTCCGATCTGTATGAAACTGACTAATTACTTAATATACACTATAAAGAAGTGATACAATTAATATAATCTTATATATAAAAATGAATCGCAAAATGTGTTGGTAAGCGCATAACTCAACAAAGCCTGGACCGATTTCGCTAATTCTTTTTTTGTTGTGTTTGCTATTGTTAGGAGAAGGTTCTTATGAAAGAAAAAGTTAAGAAAATTGCGAAGAATATGGTAAAAACAACAATTTAATTTTCTCATATAAACTGTTCTACCTAATATTCTGTCAAACATTTTATGTTTATCCCGTCAATATGGTTAATGGTCCCCTCAAATTAAAGAACGTATTTAAATAAAGGTTTTGAATCGACAACATATATCCAGAATATTCGAATAATTGCGTATTTTAGATTTTAAAATGTAGAATAATGTCAGTAATAGAAAGGGATTGACATATTTATTGGTTGTCAAATATTTATGCGTGCGTTCAGAAATGTATTTTTAAACTCCTTGGTTGTACCTGATTTACAAACGAAGGCAGGTTCGGTAGTCATCACGCTTTGAAATCTAAAACACTCACAACTATGCAATGGAATGCGCTTGGTGTTAAGAAAATTGTTGAGTAATGTTATTCACGTGACGATACTGAAAAGACAACTTAGAGATGAATTGGTGCTTGAGAATTCATCAATTAGATTGATCTAAGATTTCATTGATCCTAACGGGTATGACCATTGAGTTCAAACGAATTCAGTTCCCGATTCGTCATGCCTTCGCAATGACGATTAACAAAAGATGTTTGTGATCTTTTAGACAATTAAAAAATATATTAAAAATGTATATCACAAGGTGCATCATCATCATCAGCCCATATATGTACGTCCCGCTGCTTGGCATAGGCCTTCTCTGCAACTGAGAGGGTTTAGGCTTCAGTCCACCACACTGATGCTCCAATGAAGAGAATTAAAACCGACTACATCCCATCCCATATGTACATGTTTAATTAAATCATGACTTGCGGAGACACGATTGATGCATTTAATTTTCGCACTTATTTATTTCTGTATTTTTATCTCAATAAAGTGCTGAACTTAATATTTATTTCCATACAATCAAAAATAAAATTCAGGTAATATGTAAATATGTAACATTCAATGACTGGTAGGGGATACGAAGTTTTCCGGGTCAGCTATTATAAATGTGAATGTTTTGTATGTTACGCTTTCACGCCAAAACTGCTTAACCGATTATCATGAAAATTTGTACACAGTCTTCGAGATATAAAAAAGGACATAGGATTCTTCTTATTAAAAAAAAATACGGAGGATAAAAGAATTGAAAAATGATTGAAAAAAGATTTGAATGACTTTTGGTATGCAGATAGGTGGGACCCACCGAAGTAACATAGGTGGGAAATCCTTACTATTATATAAATGTGAATGTAGGGATGTTTGTTACGCTTTCACGCAAAAACAAAAATTTTGGTATGACCATAAATGAGACCCTGTGAAGTAACATAGGCTATGTTTTATCCCGGGAAAATGTAATGTTCCCATTGGGATAAACATATTATTAAAAATACGAAAATACCTGTCAGAGTTTTACTTTTACGCCTCAATCATTTGAATAGAATTGACCTTTTTTTAAATTCAGTAAGTGCCATTTTGGGCACTTGAGGGACGATTTATAGATTCACTTATTATCTTTCTGCGCCCAACCCTGAAGTCTACGCGGACGGAGTCGCGGGCAAAAGCTATAAAAATATAAAAATTGCGATTACAAAACAGGTGTTGTTCGTAGAAGGGTGAAAATTTGGAGTTATATGTATTTTTCAAGCTGAATCATAAAAAAATAAAACTTTTCGGGTTGGACCACCCTAGGGGTATAAAAAATAGATAACTAAAATAGACACGAGAATTTTTATATATATGGCAAAACAACGTTTGCCGGGTCAGCTAGTAATATAATATAATAAAATCTTTATTTTCCACAAAAATACAATATTTTCTTACATCTATTACTATATATATTTACTTATATTTTGCGCATAAAAGTTTTTGTTGTGTGCAATCTTTGCCAGAGGGCCCCAAACTAGGCTAAGCCTGTATCTTGGGGACCAACAAATATTACTTATTATAATTCGTCGTCATGTGGGTATGTAAATCTTATTAATTACTAAACAAACTAATAACTTATAATTGGATGCATATATTTATACAGACATAATAATATACGTGCATAAAGAAATGTATTCACAATGAATTATCACTTGCTTTAACGGTGAAGGAAAACATCGTCATAAAACCTGCACACCTAAAAGTTTTTAAGATTTTCTTAGGTGTGTAGCCCGCCAACCCGCACTAGGCCAGCGTGGTGGACTAATACCCTCTCAGTTGTAGAGGAGGCCCGTGCCCAGCAGTGGGACGTAAATGGGCTGATGATGGTAAAGAAATACACAATATAAACGGATTAAAGCATATTTTTTTGTAGACACATATCTTGTATAATTTTATGTGTCTACAACAGTAAACTTGCTGTAATTATGGATCTAGATTTAAAGGTTGTGAATATTTTAATGAATAAAACGTAAAAAAATTTAAAGGTCGACCAATATTGCTCTAAATTATATCAATAATGTTAACGAGTCTATAAATTAAGTCGCAAAATTGAAAAGACGTTACAAAACGACCACAAACCGCTGACATTAAGGTCGGTAAGAACGTAAATTAATTTTAAGACTGAATCAATTAAATTTGGACATAAAAAAATAATATCAGCTCTATATGTCACCACTATGTACCTATAAACCTTTGTTAGTATCAATATTGATTCTTAAAAACACAATGCCTTAGTATGCCACACTTCAAGGATCTAAATACAAAGCACTTCAATACCAATCACCTTAAGTAAAATATGAGGCAACAACTACTATGCCATTTTTTTGATCATATATTTTAAGCAATTCATATTAAGTATTTAAAAAAAAGGTCATATATACAGGCTGTATTCAGACCGTGATCGGAAACTAAGGCAGGTAACAACCACGTACATTTTATACCTAAGGTTGTTAGGAAAACTTCAACATTTTTTTTTTTCGGGATTTTCTTTAACGCCAGGGGGTTTGTAATCACCTTAGCTATTACCTGCCTTAGTTTCCGATCACGGTCTGAATACACCCTGCATTTCTCTATAGTCGTGATGGCCTCGAGGTTTGAGCACGCGGTCAAGAATCTCGACGGTCGTGGGTTCAAACCCCAGGCACACACCTCTAACATTTCGAAGTTATGTGTGTATTCACAAAGAATTATCACGTACTTTAACGGTGAAGGAAAACATCGTGATGAAACCTGCACACCTAAAATTTCTTAAGTGTGTAGTCCGCCAACCAGCACTAGGCCAGCGAGGTGGATTAAGGCCTAAACCCTCTCAGTTGTAGAAGAGCCGTGCCCAGCAGTGGGACGTATATGGACTGACGATGATGATGATATTTCTCCAACTTTGATTATATGAAGATAATTAACCCACAGCAACGCATCGTCCTGACCCTACAACAAAATAGAATTCTTGTGTGGTGGATATCAAAAAATATTTTCGATCTCCCAAACACCCAGACCCTAAACAAATGGGAAACTCAAATATTTTGTCTCGATGCGTGTATAGAACTTGCAGTCTCTTGTCTCATTGGTTGATAAAAGTGGGAAATCCTCAACTATTCATATCCCACTTCTCCTATTTCTATCATTTGTAATTAATTTGATGGATATAGATTACCTAGACTTCTTTACGAACTCGCGGAGCTTCAAGGCTGTCATTAAGGAGTATGTGCCGTGCGATCTCGAGGTCCTGGGTTCGATTCCCGGGTCAGGCAAAGTGTTATTGGGTTTTTCCATTAGGAAATTCTCGGTAACAGCACGGAGTCTGGAAATGTGCCCGAAAAACGGCAATAGGCTCGCCCCCTATTACGTGGGACTGATACATACTTGGCGAAATGTGGGTGCAGAAATGCACCTCTGCCTACCCCTTCGGGGAATACAGGCGTGAGTTTATTTATGTATGTTTGTATGTTTTTTTTAATATACGACAAAATGACAACCCTGTTCCTAGTGATAAGCACGATGTTGTCCAAATGGAGCATGAAGTGACGAGAGACTCCCATCTAACTCCACCCTGCTGGGATGCTTGTATCCATAAAATACTGCCTATATTTTTAAACTAATTAAAACATCACGTGTGATATCATATATAAAACGATATCTTTTACAATTACACAGTCAACGTTGCGCTGTAGTTGAAATATCTTTTAACTGGAAGGTCGTGTGACTAACGCCAACAACACACGAACCAAAATTGCGTCAAGGAAAACTGTGGGTAATCGAACGATTGGCTCATAAAATGATCAAAATAGTTACTGAATCAACTAAGTCCTATTAGTCAAATAATTATTTATTTTAATTAACTAGCAAACTTTGAATTTTACGCAATGAAAGGAAGAAAAGAGAAAATATTACTAAGTATTTTTGTAAGGTCATAAGGTTTTCGAAGTTGATTTTATAGCTCAAGATGTTATCTACACAAAAATGTGTTCATTTGTTAACTTTAGGTAAATAGTGATAATAATAATGCGTTCCAATCCCTTTTTAAATAAAATCTAATGCTAATATTTTGGAAGTGTCAACCTCAATTTAAGATTTTTTGTGTCACTATTTGTAAACAACAAAAAGGAGCTGATAAATAGAATTTGGAACATAAATTTATCTTATAAATGTCTAAAGTTGTAAGAATGTCATGTAATTATATCAAAGGAGATTCAGTACTTATGCCAATCTTTATAGTCTACTTGAGTAGAATGGAAATGCCAGATACTTTGGAATTGATAAAATAGTTTAAAAAAAAAGTATGGTTCGACCATTTTAGAAACAATATGTTTACTAATTACGTGTTGGCACACCCTAATCCTTTTTCTATCAACACTGATTAATTATCGTTGTAGAAGGAGATTAAGTAAATTATAATTTATCTTTATTTTAATATGTAAAAATATACACATTATAAATTCGATCTCCCTACTATTAACAATGCCGATAAAACCCCTAAGTACCCTGCCATTCATTATTTATTCAAATATTACATACAAAACAATAGCCTTTGACTTTAAGCTATTAGGACGTATATAGGTACTACTATATCGTATATACATCCATTAATTTGTAGCATCGCATTAAAATTCATCATAGCCTTCCTTAATGACTAAAAGCGTCTCATTAGTAAATCTCATACAGTTGAGAGCTCTCGATTCCTTGCGTATAAAATAAAATAAAAAAGGTTCCTTAATAAAGACCGGCTTTATCTCGTATTACTGGCACGATAAAATTAGAAACGTTGGCGACCACCAGCGCGCCACCTCAGTCGCGACCGAGCACTCGCGACGCGCGAATCCTCAGCGCAGCCACACATAAATTTAGAACACTAACCATAGAGGAATTTTGTTTTCTTTTGTTTTTTCAAGTGCGTCAAATGTGTTACGAAACGTTTATTTTGTGCCAGTGTTAATTGACAGTGGATGTGCAGCCCATTTTGTGTTGAATATAAAAACAAAAAACAAGGATTTTGCATGCGCCTGCTTCTTGTGATGTAAATTTGTTGTTGTCATAGGTGAGTTACACTTTTATAAGTTTCAAAATTCCCGCCAAAGCGTTATGATTGAGAAACGGATTCTGTGTCCGGTTGCGAGACTCGGGGTCACTTTCGCACCATCTGACGTACATTAAATGTAGATATGGATCTTATTGACACACGAAGTATGGGAAAGCGGAATTTTTTTTATAATAAGTTTACTTTTTGATACATTTTACCTATTTTTAACTGAATTGTAAGTTTTGAAAAACGGACAATCATGGATATTTAACTGTTTTTAATGCCGGTGAAGGAAAACATCGTGATAAAACCTGCACCCCTAAAAAGTTTTTAGGAATTTCTTAGGTGTGTAGTCCGCCTACCCGCACTAGGCCAGCGTGGTGGACTAAGGCCTAAACCCTCTCAGTTGTAGAGGAGGCCCGTGCCCAGCAGTGGGACGTATTTGGGCTGATGATGAAATGCGGTTGAAAGGACGGCATGCGCTCAATAAAATAAAATAAAAACGCGATAAATATTCAAATGAGTTTGGTAAAGTTAAAAAAATGTAGCGAATAGTCATTCCTCGCTTATCTTCAACAACTAGGTATCTCAAAAGCGCACTTAAAACGTATTAACCCAGTATTTTATCACAATGCCTGGTAGCGTTTGTGAAATAACTTTACGATAAAACTGCATTCCGCCATGATAATCGATTTTGAACAAAACATCAATTACCACCGTTTTTCATCATGGTTATTTTGAATGAATCTTTAACGGATTTTCTAACTTAACTAAGAATTCAAATCAATGGCTTACATAATATCAGAATAGCTATTTATAGGTTTTTTGTTATTCATTTTATTGTTTATGTACTGTAGCATGGAGATAGAAATAGCAAGTAAAAATATGTATCTTTTATCCTTGCGCGGTATCTTAAGACAAAGTTAGCCATCTTACCTCGCTGTTAAGAAAACACTTTAAAAAAATCTAATGTTTTATACATATTTCACAAATAAATAACCGTATCCGTGAACAAAATCCTCAAACAAAGCAATTTAAGTATTTATTCATCTTTAACGCAATAAACGCTTAATCCGATTTTAATTTTGACGCAAATTACACAAAACAATGCATGAATTGATAAGATAGTGTAATCTTCAGTGCAATATGCTGTTAGTACAAATGAGTTTTTGGTTAAAACCTTATGTACATCAGTCCATATATGTCCCACTGCTGGGAACGAGCCTTTTCTATAACTTGGCCTTAGTCCACCTTAGTACTGAATTAGTGGATATCAAAATACACATAATATCCATCCATTTATCCATCGATCCAATCTTGCCGGTTTGATCAATAGTTTCCTGGGCTCTTTTTCTGAGTGAGGTAAACTGTTATTAAGTTTTTCGATGAGGAAATTTTCAGCAGCGACGTACCTACAGACCTGAATTATGAAACAGGTCTACGACGTGGGACCGAAATTTGTAGAAATACATTAGCCCGCTAGCGCTTTTAGAGTAAAACCTTGAAAGTGTTGAATGCTGGTATTATAAGTTTATAATTAAAACATAAAAATTCCTATCTATGATTTGGTAATTGCATTTCTAAAATAGAATATAAGAAGACAAAATGCTGCAAGATGTGAGGCAATCTAATGAGTGTCCAAATAAGAAACGTGCGGATGGACGCTTCTTCTAAACATATTGTGTAAATTTGATAATTATTTCTTCATTTAATGAACCGGTGAGAAAGATTTGTTCTCTTTTGAAACTTCTGGTGCTATTTAGAATACCATAAGATTCGGAGAGACCAGCTTTGTTTCTCTATCAGTACTTGAAATGTGTTTTTATATATTTATTACACATTGGAATTTTTACTGGAGAGAGCCTCACTCTGATCATGTTTATACAAAACTATTAATAACGTTAGTTAAATAAAATAGTGTTAAGGGGTAAGACGGGGCAAAAATATCATCAAAAGCCCTTGAAATTTCGAACAATCAAAACAGTACATGTTTCGCATATTTATCACTGGCAATAAAGAATGAAGATGTAGTATCGAGTTCCTAAGACGTTTTTGACTTTCAAATTTAAAGATATTTAATTTATTAATTTAATTTAAGTCGAGGATATAGATGCTGATTGATGGACTATACACATAAGAACTTTTAAGTGTGCAGGTTTCCTCACGATGTTTTTCTTCACCGTTAAATGACATTTGGAAAGTCAGAGGTGTGTGCCTGGGGTTTGTAAATAATAAATTGTAGTAGTTTCTTGCTAGCGTTCTCTATTTGTACAGCACTTACCATCAAGAACACTGCTGCCATTTTAACGTCATAAATATAATATATATGTGTGCATTTATCCACATCTTATTATAAGACAAGTGATCTCCATATAAAAACAGTATTGTCAGCATGAAACAAAAGATGTCTGACGCCATACCAGAGGTACCATTGTTAAGAAAGTTACACGGAAAAACAATAGATCGAATAGGATTTGTTTATCTTCTGTAGGGTTTAGTTGAGATTATTTCATTGGTCTTAATTGTCGTTATATGATTTTGATTGGGTCCCTCTAGGATAAGTATATTACAACAATTTTATTAAAAATGACGTAATTAATAATTATAACAAGATTATAAGTACCCGCTCACTTATACATAAAGTTTGACATCCCTGTGGACTGTGTTGACAAAAGCGGTTCGATCCCCGCACTGAAACAAATAAGTATTTGTGTGATCCACAAATATTTGTTTCGGGTCTGGGTGATTGTGAGACAGAAAAATCTCTTGTAGGTTGATATCCACTACACAAGGCTTGTATCTTAGTGTTGGGTCAGCTTTTGTGTGACTGTTGCGTATATTTAGAAAAAATACACTTACCGATATCAAGTGAAGCTTTAAACACATGAAGGAATAAAAAAAATCAAGTTTATTACACGCTATAAATACATGAAACATAAAAAATTAAGTCATCTTTTTTATTTTTCTCTCTTCTTTTGTTTACGTTAACTTATAAGTAATATCAAAAATTAAAAAAGCATTGATTCCTTCATCTCTATTGACCCCATCAATCCAATGGCTCTTCAGCCTAGCTCAAAACCTTGACCCTATTATGTTGAGGTTACTGCGTTTATAACTTATGGAGGTACTCCTGTGGTTTCTTATATGACATTCAAGTACATTCGATGTAGATATTTTTCTTCCTTTATCATTAATCTTCTTAGTTTCATCTTTGTATACTAGAATATTTCTATTTAAATATATTGTGTCTCTTAGGTTGGTAGCTCTATCGCCGCGATCTAAATGTATCCGTAGACTAAGAGATAACTGGATTCAGGTAAATTATTTTCGTCTCGTTGTTCATTTCAAATCCTCATAGATTTTAGTATCCTCAATAATAGTGATAGCCTCGAGGTTTAGGCGCTCGGTCGAGAATCTCGGCGGTCGCGGGTTCAAACCCCGAGACACACCGCTAACTTTTCGAAATTACGTGTGTATTCACAATGAATCATCACTTACTTTAACGGTGAAGGAAAGCATCGTGAGGAATCCTACACACCCAAAAGTTCTTAAGAATCGCTTATGTGTGTAGTCCGCCAACCCGCACTAGGTCAGCGTGGTGGACTAAGGCCTAAACCCTCGCAGTTGTAGACGAGGCCCGTGCCCAGCAGTATAAGGGCTGATGATGAAGATATATAAGACATGTGACGTTTGGATAATGATTGTTAGCTGTATTAATGTCTATATACCTATTTTGACTTGTAAGGTACATTCCGTACTTAACACACGTAAGTACTTCGGTATGCCACAGCAACGACCAAACACAGCTAAACAAACATATTTCTTCAGACGCCCGCTGATCCATTGCGTAGCCTCGTATATATTTACAAAATATTCGAAACGTTTTTAAATGAAATTGTTTCTTGTTAATTGCTGGTACTTTTACATTCATTTAAGCGTTCGCATTTCTTAATGCGAATGGAAGGGTCAGAAAAAGGCGCTCGTGGGGAACATATTAAGATCAGATTCGTGATGTCCTCCGCAAAGGCCAAGTTAGGAGTACCCAAAACCGATGTATGTGTAGAGGAGATGTATGGATGTTGAAACAGCAAAAGAGATGTGTCAGGATCGTAGTTTGGGGCACTCAACAATATCTGCCTGCCCCCGTGGGATTCTGGAGTGAGTGTATATTTTTTTTATTATTTTATTTATTTATTATACTGGCACGGCAAAGTGACTCCACTGTACCTGATGTTAAGCACAGTGGAGTCCAAAAAAATAATACCGACCAGCGAGAAACGATATAGTCACCCGCTGGTCGACAAAAATAATAGGTAAATATGTATTTTTTAACGGTTTTTAACTGTAGTTAAAACTAAATCGAACTAACAAGTGTTTAATCGCTGCTTTAAGCTTTAAAATTCGATTCCGAAGTGTGTCGTGTTTTAGCTCTGGCGCAGTTAGCTAGATACCTACTAGCTTGCGAAACGAGAGGCCGCGGGTTCGATCCCCGCACCGAGACAAATGTTTGTGTGATCCACAAATATTTGTTTCTGGTCTGGGTGTTTGTGAGGCCGAAAAGTCTCTCGTAGTTGCTGATACGACACAGAACTTGTATCTTAGTGTGGGATCAAAACTGCATGTGACTGTTAGGTGTAATTATTTAGCTTTCGCTCAATTTAACGGTACAGAGGAATATCGCAAGAAAACTGTCATTTCTAAAATTGCTACATTTATTCTGCTAACTCTTCTGGGTAAGGCGATTCTAGCCATATTCGTAAGACTGGAGCTATAACTAACTCAATCGTTGATAACAGTTACATAGTCGCAGCCTAAGGTCAAAAACCTTCAGTTACCCGTAGTTTTAATTTTTAGCACTTAGTCATATTACAGCTTACCACAGTTGTGTAGCAAATCGTATATGGTAAAGGGAAGTTTAACGCTAGAAATGGGCATTGAATGTCAAGTTATGATATAGTATGACACATGTAGGGATGACATCCGAAACATATGCTTAGTGTATTTGATAGCTTCGTGGCAACATCCTCATGAAACAAGAAGAATCAGGTACAGACTACGCATGAAAAAAATGGTTTCATCATAGTCATCAGCCCATATACGTCCCACTACTAGGCAAGGGCCTCCTCTACAACTGACAGGGTTAGGCCTTAGTCCAGCACGCTGGTATAGTGCGGGTTGACGGACTACACACCTAAGAAATTCCCACATTTTCGGTGTGCAGGTTTCCTCGCGATGTTTCCTTCAACGTTAAAGCAAGTGATATTTTCATATTTCATTTCATTCATAGTGAATACACACATAACTTCGAAAAGTTAGAGGTGTGTGGCTGGGGTTTGAACCCGCGACCGCCGAGATTTAGATCGCGCCTAAACCTCGAGGCCATCACTACTTATAATAATGTTTTAATGGTTCGCATACGCATAAATTGCAGTGTTGATAAATGTAACTAAAAACTTACCTATTGTTACCGTTAAAATTGTGAATGACTCGCGTCGTGGTCTCTCGGTACAAGTAGGTACGTACAATAGCGAGGTCCCGGGTTCGATCCGCGGTTCGGGCAAAGCGTTATTGGATTTTTCCATTACGAAACCCTCAGTAGCAACACGGAGTCTGGAAATGTACTTGAAAAACAGCAAGATCTATTTATTTACGGGGATTAGATGTAACTAACTCAATAGTTGATAACAGTTACATGGTCGCAGCCTAAGGTCAAAAACCTTCAGTTACTCGTTGTTTTAATTTTTAGCAATTTGTCATATTACAGCTCGCCACAGTTGAACTCAGAATGAATTGGTTTCTATGCGCACATAACATTGGCATACAATGAAACAATTTACAATCTTTTTAAATTCTTTACAAAGTAAACCTCAGACCGCTTTGATATAAATCAGAAGTCAAGAAGTGGAAATAATATTTGTGCACCGTCTGAAACTTTTTGCGACATGTCAGCGTGTACGAGGTTCGAAAATAAACCGTCTAGCCGGCCGTCTGGGCCGCCAGCGTACCGGTTAGCGGCAACAACCATACCACGGTACAGTTACATCTCTTTTGTTGAACAAACTTTCATAGATTTTTAGAACGTTGTTCATAGTTTCAAGTGCATTTGGAAATAACTCTAAGTACTTGTAATATTAGGTCATTAGGTTTTTACACAATTTCACATATTTTTATACTGGCCATGAAAAACTGGACAATATATTCATACGGATCCGTGTTTAATGTAGGTACTCCACATTATAAACGCGTGTATAAGTCTAATATAAATACGAAAATCCACCAAGCTGGACCAATTTGAATGATCGTATATGTAGAGGCAGACGGAGCCTTAGTGAATGGACATAGGTTGATCATTTTTATAAAACTACGTTTATAAATAAACACTACAAATTAAACGTCTTGTTTTATAAATAAACACACCTGAGTAAAATACTCGTAGGTACATAGTTCAGACCCCACACTAAGATACAACTCTAGTGTCGTGGGTATCGGAAACAACTCGACTTCTCGGTCTCACAAACACCCAGAGCCTTATTTGTCACTGAACATAATTTTGTAATGTTTGCGAGCGGAGTAAAAACAATCGATCCATTTTTAAAACGTTGAAAGAAAACTTGAATACACCGATTCTTCAAAAGACTTCTATATTACAGATAAAGATAAATAAAATACGCTTCACTTTTTCCGTTATTCGAGTTCCAAGAACTTAATTTCACTGAACGTAAATCTTGTATTAAAAGGCGGGACTTTCATATCTAAAGATAATTTAAACCACGAGCCTATTGTCTGTGGCCGGTGATCGATCATGACAGACATTAATTCTTAGAATAATGACGGCAATCGGATGGGTGCTTTCGTTTTTAATTGACCTATTCCGGACAGCATTGGTAAAAATATACATTCACGCTTATATCCCCAAGGAGGTCAGCAGTGCTGTAATTAACTCCCACTTTTCTCTATATTATTTTCATGTAATAAGGGATAAGTCTATTGATGCAAGGCACATATCCAGACTCTGTATTACAGCTAACAATTAAAAGCAGTAATTCTGCCTGACCTGGAAATCGAATGGTGTATTTCTCGATCGTGCCTATTTACGCCGCTGAACCAATGAGGTAATCTACTAAAATAATACCGGAATGAATGTTCTGCAGTTATTATTGCCGGGTTATTAACTATAGGTGCAAACAAGTAATTTATACAATTACACGATTAAATATTCACACTTTTCAATTAATTACTTATTTCTTCGTCGAGATAGCGGCGCCAGGCGTCTTATTGCCTTCATAGTCTCTTTGAAGGCTCATTTATATTATATTTGTATATTAACTCAACTTTGCAATGTCGAATA
The DNA here is from genome assembly GCA_907164795.1 of Hemaris fuciformis. Taxonomy (NCBI): domain Eukaryota; kingdom Metazoa; phylum Arthropoda; class Insecta; order Lepidoptera; family Sphingidae; genus Hemaris; species Hemaris fuciformis. The sequence goes on from OU015452.1 coordinate 4,194,878, forward strand.
AATATAAACATATTTTATTAAATGTTTTAGCTATTTAGGATGATAAAAAACCTGCCACCTCATTTAACACTTAACATAGACAATGTCATCAAAAAAATATATTTATAAAAAAATATGTTTAAAAAAGAGTTGGGCCATATCCAAAAATAGAACAAATGGACTCTTAAAGGTCAATTGAGGTCGCAGAATGCAATTCGCATACGAAAGTTGTTCTGAAAATTTAGGCAGATCTGTCAGCTGATTAGCGGCGGACATCTTGTAACGTCATAATTAACAATCTTATCCTCAGCCTGGACCGAAATGTATTGTCAACGTTTTAAAATAATGTTTAGAAAGTGTATTTTTAATATCTACTTTTAAAAAAATTCCATTGATGCAATTTACAACAAGAGTTACAAAAGAGCGTTGGTGTCCGTAAACATTATTGTCGTTGTTATTTCACATTTGAACCGTAAAAGGCGGACTCCATATTGGGTCCGCCATTGTGCCCAAGTGTTGACGTTGAATAACCAACCGATCTTACATGTATTTGCCAACCACAAAGAATTTCGCGGATTTATGTGTCGATATATAATAATATTCACTTTTAAGAATAAAATTACTTCTGTAAATATGATCGAAGACATAGATAAATCTATGTAATTCCATAAGCAAAATTAAAATAAATTATTTTAAACTAGGAATTTAAAAAATAGCTACATATAAGAAAACACAAACATGGCTACTTTTAGAGTATATTTTGAGTACTTATTTATTAATTCCGTAATATTTAATCCTTGTTCAAGTATAATATTTGAATAAAATCGTTAGGCTCTTGAAGTTAGGCGTATCGCGTATATAATAATTTACCTACCTGTAATATAATAAACCAATATAAATTTATATTGGATTATTTAAAGGAAAATGTAACACTGTCTTGTACACATTCAAAAAGTGCCATAAACAAGAGTCATTAAAAGAGTAATGACTTTTGATTCAAAAATCGTTGTATTTAAAAGTAGCTTACCCTGAATTTTAAGGCACGAACATGGCAATCCTACATATGTGTAACATGACCGTGCCGTGTTCGAGAGACTTTATCGAGGAACGAGTTTGGAAAGCGAATTCCGGTCGATGAACCTGTAAACATTCATCCTATCAAAAGCCGTTTTGTGACAACACATTTTGGACTCGAGAAATAAAAAAAAATGAATACGACAAAACTCTTTTGTATTAACTATAGATTATGAAAAATATATAAAAAATCACTCGTAATGTCTGATTTAGGTTTTTATTTGAAAAGACCTTTTTTTCATCTTTGTACTTTTTTACAATAAAATTCTTCAACCGGTATTAAATAGTTAGTTTAGATTTAAAAAAGTTTAAAATTGACGATTCAAAAGAACATGTGAAAGTCTATTTGAATAAAAATAATTTGACTTTGACTTTGAAATTGAAGACCAAAATAACTGGTAAAAACTTCGCGCTAATCATAATATGATTGGTAAAGTAAAAACGTTTTTAAAGTTACTAAATAATTCAATTACGCCGGTAACTTTCCGCGACGAATGCGTGGATTATTTTCCAAGATAAAGACTTAAATTATTCTCGCACAAATCCGAATGCCATTAGCCAAGTCGTGTAATAATAAAATACTGCAAATAACCAATTACATAACATGCCACTATCTAGATTAGAAACACATTTCCGAACTAACTTTACAGCTGATCGGCACACCTGCAACAAATTAAAATATACAAAAATAACACGTATTAAATATCCAACACACGTCATCAGACAATTACATCCGGATATGCATACAAACAATAGTGGACCAAGCGCGGTGCCGTCTACATACCTACACGACATGACGTTGGAATACGAAATTGGCTGCGACTGGCCGATGTCCATCGATGCCAAATCACCGATTCATCTCAACATCGATTTAGATTGACATCTCTACTTCCTTGATCAGTACCACGAACCGGATTAAAAAGTTGACATAAAAGACCGTAAAAAATCTGGCTGAATAGAATGGTTCTTTAGATCAGCGATATAAAAAACAATGTTAAGAAATGAAAACGTGATGGCCTTGAGGTTTAGTCACGCGGTCGAGAATCTTGACGGTCGCGGGTTCAAACCCAAGACACACACCTCTGACTTTTCGAAGTTATGTGTGTACGAATAAAAACATCGTGAAGAAACCTACACACCTAAAATTTCTTAGGAATTTCTTAGGTGTGTAGTCCGCCAACCCGCACTAGGGCAACGTGGACTAATTAAGGCCTAAACCCTCTCAGTTGTAGAGGAGGCCCGTGCCCAGCTGAGGGACGTATATGGGCTGATGATGATGATGACCGGTCTGCCTTCTCTTCAAAATATACAGGTTATAAAGAGGTCTTTATTTGATAAAGACGGCCTCTTTCGTACAAAGCAACCAAATGAATGGAAATAATAAAAATTAAGCTTTACGCGTGTCTACATAAAGTGCAATTTAATTTTCAAAATTTTAAAAAGTTTTAGAATGGCCAGTCATCGCAGCGACATACTGGCCAGCGCCACAACCATTTAAAATATAACAAAAAACCGTCCAAAACTGGAGTCACGGGCTGAGTCATGAACCGGATCCGGAATCCTATAAAGAGGACTGCGCAAAAACATACGTTAACATTTAGAACAATTATTAATTGGCTGCCGATTGATGAGTGACGGTTGCTCTGTAAAGTCGTAATAGACTCATACATTAGGCACGCGATAAAAACATCACGGCGATCGCGGGTTCAAATCTCAGGCTATGACTCTTCATGACATTTCTGACAATGAATTATCATTTGTTTTAAGGATGCTTGATTAGCTATTCGACCAAAATATTTTACATCCTATACTAGTGACTAGTGCCTTAACACTCAAACATAACAAAATTAGGAATCTTGACTTAACACAACACAAAACAATGAGTAATCTAACGCATGACTGTACGCAGAGGATTGATTTCACTTCCGCGTAGAAATAAAATTATCTAAAAATACAGTTGAGTGCTTCAACTTTCAAGGGTACACCTACAGCGTAAACGATCAGGGATCGAATTCTTAGTACCTTTTAATATTTTATATCTGACTTCCTGGTCTTGTGGCACAGCAAGTTGTGTAGGTCTCATGTTCTATTCCTCTTTAAGAAATTTACTGCGTACTGGAAACAGTAATCATCATCAGCCCTTATACGTCCCACTGCTGGGCACGGGCCTCCTCTACAACTAAGAGGTTTAAGCCTTAGTCCACCACGCGGGTTGGCAGACTACACACCTAAGAAATTCCTAAGAACTTTTAGGTGTGCAGGTTTGCTCACGATGTTTTCCTTCACCGTAAAGTCAGTGATGATTCATTGTGAACACACACATAACTTCGGAAAGTCAGAGGTGTGTGCCTGAGGTTTGAACCTGCGACCGCCGAGATTCTCGACCGCGCGCCTAAACCTCGAGTCCATAACTACTTAAGGAAACAGCAATAATATTATATCTATATCATACATATGAAATGGCTCAATAAGACATAGAAATGTACCACTGCCCACTCCATACGAAATAGGAGGGTGAAAATACATATGTAAAAGTATGATGTTTTCATGATAGATAATAGGTATCCCATGGGGGATAAGTGTGTTCTACCACTAATAAATACACTATTTCGTTCCTAATATTATACATCAATTAATAATTCCATTATCTAGATTCACGAGTATTTAATTAACCGCAAAACAAACTATAAATTCGTCATCAAAATTAATCACGATCACGGAATATTTAGGTGGTTTGGTATTATTACCGTATTTATATCTATTGTAAACATTAACGGGATGAATAATACTCAAATGCTATCTAAGAGGTACATTATTATACACTCATAACATCAGCTGTATTACAATCTAGCGTAACAGTTGGTATTTTGTAGAATGAAAAGAATACTATTTCAGGCCAATCATGACGACTACCTCGTGGTCTCGCGGCACAAGTATGTGCCGTGCGATCTAGAGGTCCTGGGTTGGATTTCCGGGTTGGGCAAAGTGTTATTGGGTTTTTCCATTACGAAATTCTCAATAGCAGCACGGGATCTGGAATTGTGCCCGATAAACGGCCATAGGCTCGCCTCTTATTACGTGGGACTGATACTGAAATGCACCTCTGCTAACCCCTTTGGGGAATACAGGCGTGAGGTTATGTATGTATGGATGTACTATTTCAGGCAGAAGAAGCTGCCGAAACGACAACAGTATTAAGAAATCTATGCAGATTTTCTAAAAGTACACTACGGTTAAACAGCACCAAACAGGCCAAAACTAATACGTTTTTGTGCCTCCATTTTGTCACATGTACCCGTTTGATGTAATAATCACTGACGATCATCGTCCATAAACACAGCACTTCGGGATTGTAGGTGCATTATATAGAGAATAATTTTACGATGAAAATAGTGGGTAAAATAAGTAATAAGTACGGAAAGGAACGTGTCATTAAAATATTATCCATCAACCATAATCTTCGTAGGATCGCACTGTTCATATAAATAGAGATTTGTTGCTATTACAATAATCCTGAACAGACCTGTAAGTAATATTACAAAGTTAAAAAGTTTGTTTGAACGCGCTAATCTCGGGAAATAAAGGTTATTTTTTTTATTTCTGTTGTCCATTTACCGATATATCATCACACTACGGTGACAAAAAGCAGTGATGGCCTCGAGGTTTAGGCGCGCGGTCGAGAATTTCGGCGGTCGCAGGTTCAAACCCCAGGCACACACCTCTGACTTTTCGAAGTTATGTGTGTATACACAAATAATTATCACGTACTTTAACGGCGAAGGAAAACATCGTGATGAAACCTGCACACCTAAAGGTTCTTAGGAATTTCTTAGGTGTGTAGTCCGCCAACCCGCACTAGGCCAGCGTGGTGGACTAAGGCCTAAACCCTCTCAGTTTTACAGGTGGCCCGTGCCCAGCAGTGGGACGTATATGGGCTGATTATGATTGTGTTATAAATAAAAAATACAGTATAATAAAATAATGAGTAATATCTGGGCCGACATCAATTTAATAAGGCATTCAACATGCAATTTCGCGTCTGTTAACATTTCGTCACAGCTGCAGTGTTGTTCAAAACGAAACCTACATAGCTCTCGCGGGCATAACATATCGGAAAGAATTTCACCTTGAAACTCGAAAGCTGAATATGCAGTGGTACACCTCTTGCAACAAGTTTCGCACTTAATAGTTCTTAATGCCAGCGATATAAGGCGTTGGGTAAATTGGGCTGCGGTGACGAGTGTACAGCTGTCGCGTGTGTGCATATGGCAACATTTGGTGAAACTGTGTGCCCACGTATTATTTGACTTTGCATATTAACTTTCATAAACAGTTCTAAGTCCAATATCGAACTTAATATTGCAAAAAAAATCTTATTCCGCGAATTTGATTGCTATTAACTAGATCCAAAGATTTACATACATAACCTCACGCCTGTATTGCCCGAAGGAAAGGTGCATTTCTGCACCCATATATTGCCAGGTATTATAGGAAGCGAGCCTTTTGCTGTTTTTCGGGCACAATTCCAGACTGCGTGCTGCTTCTGAGAATTCCATAATTGAAAACTGCATCGTGGTCTCGCGGCACAAGTATGTGCCGTGCCATCTAGAAGTCCTGGGTTCGATTCCCGGGTCGGGCAAAGTGTTATTGGGTTTTTCTATAAGGAAATTCTCGGTCGGAGTCTGGAAATGTGCCCGAAAAACGGCAATAGGCTCGCCCCCTATTACGTGGGACTGATACATACTTGGCGAAATGTGGGTGCAGAAATGCACCTCTGCCTACCCCTTCGGGGAATACAGGCGTGAGTTTATGTATGTATGTAAAAACCCATTAACACTTTTGCTTGACCCGGGAATCGAACCAGGGATTTCTAGATCGCACGGCACATACTTGAGCCGTGAGGCCACAAAGCAAAGTTTTCTTTATAAATGGCGCCAATATACAAGCAATTAGTTGATACAAAAACGTAAATACACTTAATTTAGTTGTTTTATTTCAAGAATAGATCAATAGTACATCAACTAGTTACATAAATTAAACGAGTTTCGATTGGAAAAAATACATTAAATATTTATTGAGAATGTGAAATAACCTGAATACCGTTGATCGTATGAAATTTTACCGCGTAAATATGATAAAACTGCGACCTCGTTTCGTCGTGGGGAAATGTGATAACGCGATAATTAGACTTCCTGCCGTATTTAATTCATAATCTCTATAATATTTAACATTGCAGCTAGTTTTAAATAGCATGTCGCCTGTGCTTGTCCACGAAAAATACATACATGAAATCACGCCTGTATTCCCTGATAGGGTAGGCAGAGGTGCATTTATACACCCACATTTCGCCAGTTATGTATCAGCCCCACGTGATAGGTGGCGAGCCCATTGCCGTTTTGCGGGCACAATTCCAGACTCCGTGCTGCTACTGAGAATTTCCTAATGGAAAAACCCAATAACACTTTGCCCGACCCGAGAAGAGAACCCAGGACCTCTAGATCGCACGGCACATACTTGTGCCGCGAGACCACGAGGCAGTCATCAATAATATAGTAAAAAAGTGTTTTTTTTTTTCTTCTTTAGAAATATTTGATATAACTGCTCCAAGATATCATTTTGAAGCAAATTTTGATACATCAAAAGTTATTTTTTAATGTATATTTTCGACTATCCTAAATCTAAATTAGAAACAGACGTGACTGTTGAAATGACATATGATTCTACGAGACAAAGTTCTACGTCTTTGCCAAAATGTATTTACGAAATCACGCTGCCAGCATTCACGTGGACTTTTTTCTCGTCTCGAAGTTACGTAAATATAGTAGATATTTGTAGTAGTATCATAGTCACTACAACTCAGCGTAAATTGTCCGTTTTACGGTTTTTTTAATAGTGTTCCTGGTATTTTGAATGAGGAGCAGTGATCATTTAGCAAAAAAAAATGAAATAAGTACTTAGTATTTTACCAGATCTATATTCATTCATTCCATTCTTCTAGTCATTCATCTACTCGAATACATACACTGGTTAATTGTTATGACTATATTTTTGTTTTCAGCCAGGATTTGACTGAAATAGCGCATTAGTTCGCATTTACGTCTAAACGCCACTAGATTTTTCCATTTACCAGGGCAATCAAAAATCGAAATCAAAATCGAATCAAGTAAATCGTAGACTACATTATGAATATTGGTTAAACTATGACATAGCTAGCCCACCGAAAACTAAAAAAATCTATATTCTAATTTTGAAAAACCAAAAAACTATCTTACTTGCAACAAAGGTGCTTTCGTTGTTCATTTGTTATTGAAAAATGTATTTTTTTATGAAGATTTCAAATTAGACAAGTGTATCGAAAGGTAAATAAATATGAATAGCAAATGTGAGTTGCATGCAGTGTCCAGCGGTCCACGTATGTGGGTCATCTATTTACGAACATTCGTGCGCTCCATTATAATACCTTGTCGATCGTATATCAATGTACTGAGAAAAACTATTACATTATGTTATGACTGCATCATCATCATCAGCCCAAATACGTCCCACTGCTGGGCACGGGCCTCCTCTACAACTGAGAGGGTTAAGGCCTTTAGTCCACCACGCTGGCCTAGTGCGGGTTGGCGGACTACACACCTTAGAAATTCCTAAGAACTTTTAGGTGTGCAGGTTTTATCACAATGTTTTCCTTCACCGTTATAGCAAGTGATAATTCATTGTGAATACATACATAACTTCTAAAAGTCAGAGGTGTGTGCCTGGGGTTTGAACCTGCGACCGCCGAAATTCTCGACCGCGCGCCTAAACCTTGAGGCGATCACTGCTTCCCTCGAGGCCATCACTGCATATCTCATATAAAAAGCCCTCGTCTACCACGCTAGCCTAGAGCTGGTGAACTAAACACCTAAGAAATTCTTAAAACATTTTTACTTTTTTAGTGTGTATACGATTTCTCACTATCTTTTAGTATTAATCCATATATTACTATGAAAAATTAAGGGTGTATTCGAAACGCCTGTGGTTTGAACCTGCCACTACCAAGATTTTATCTCGCTCGACCGCATACACCTCAAAGCCATCATGACTTTTGACATGCCTACTTCATTCAAAAACCTTTAATCGATAAAAAATTTTGCATTATTTTAAAATTACGCATAAATGTCACTCTTTATTTCTGATATTTCAAGATCAATCGATTACGAACCTCGCGTTCTTAACTTTCAAATTAAAAGATTAAATAAATAATTCCGAATCAGGAAACACCGACGTATGAAACACAACGATGCATTAATCTTATCATTTTATTTTGCTGTTATCTTTTTATATCCCTTCATGCAACGATAAACCGAAAGTGATTCAAGGAGGTCGCTGAGGTGTAACAACTAATTAAATGTCACGTGCGTGTGTTTCGCGCCACATGACATTCCGGCATCAAAATGGCGCTTGAAAAAAACAAGTTTTCAAGAATGATTTCTCTTAACGACTGAAATAATCATGGAAAAGAAAGTGTTGCTACCAAATGCACTGCAACATTAACCTTTTTAAATTTTAATTGAATAAAATTATCTGCAGTTTCCAATGATTGTTGGGTTTAATAAATCATTGAAGAGTCTCAATATGGATTTGAACATAATATTTTAAGTAAATGATTTATATACCTTGTTGAATGAATTTATATAATGATAAGAGTTAATTAACATGTTATATAACAGTGGTCAACATGACTTTTTGCCGTTAATCCAATTGTACTTTTTCGGTATCTTTTATGTATAAATATTAACGGAAAAATAATAAAAAATATCTATTACATCGAAATATATAAATATGTACAATTACATATATGTACGATATATTTGGCTTAATTTTGTGAGGGTATATCGAAAAAGAGTATTGCAACAGTTGATCTTACTTACAAAGACAATATTGTTGTTGGTAGTACACGATATATCCTTAAACCTGTATATTTTCAACTCGTTATTGTTCGTTCATTGATGTTTAATTTTTTTATATTACTTTAACACGTAGGTACCATTACGTAATACGAGTATTGCTAAGACGACGTGCAGTTTCTAGTGTTTATTCCAAAGTGTTGTTGTTTAAATTGTGAAGTGCTTTTGTCAATTTGAATACGTTTCGGTTTTGAAGAAGTGTACTAAATAGTAAATACATATATGTAAGTATATAGTTTGCATTACGAATCGAAAGTGTTTCAATTCATCGGATCTCTTCTATTTTGTTTGTGGGGAGTTTAATTCAAGTTCCAATCGAGAACGTCCTACGCCGTTACTATATAACATTTACAATTTGTATTTTGGTTTCAAGATTTCTGAGAATATTAATCAACCTTGGACACCAATTTTTTTTTTTACTAAGAAATGTATGTTATTTGAGAGGGTGGTTTAATGGTACCCACCGATTAATGCCTTTTTCTAAACCTGTAATTTGGAGGGAACAAAAGATCATGAGAATTATTGTTATTTTTGTTTTAGAAAACTGAAGGGATATTCTTATAAAACAAGAAGTAAAATTACATATCCTGTTGTGGAATTTGTAACTAAACCGATTCCTTATACTGAAGACAGCCCACCACCTCAGCCTACAAATAAATTTCAAATAATCTCTTTTTTCTTAGAAAGTGTGTGTTTCAATTTTTTTTTATGAATGTATTTAAACTAATCTCATGTTAAGGTATGGAAAAATACAAGTTTCAAACCGCGGCAATAATTTTTTTTTTTTTGTTGACTAGTGTAATTTAACTATTTTTACAATTTTTATTATTACATCTTTCCTTGTACTTGATTGCAGTGACAAATAGGGCACGAACAGGGCACGCATTTAGACACTGGGCGATCATTACAACACAAACACCTACCAATACCAGCTTAGTAAATTTAAAAAAGGTCCAAAAATAACCTCACAACAAAGACATAAAAGTTCAGGGTCGAATTTTGGCGCCACAAGTAAATTAAAAGTGCAGTCACCGAGGCCCACACGCAAATGGCGTCGCCGAGTGAAAAATATTATGTTTCACAGATTTTATAGGGTGATAAACAGTGCTCCAATTGGATAAAAATAAATATAAATCAAGTTCACACTCGATTTAACAATCCGTCGTATGTTTCTATTTAATTTCTTTATTCTTTTCATGAATAGAAAAGTTTGGAACTTCGTTTAAACTACATGAATCTAGATTGTCAAAATTTAAGGAACCGTGTAGAAGTCCATTTTCTAAAGAACTTGTTTTCAATGATTTAGAAGCCCTCAAAATCCGAATTGATGTTTCTAACCACATACCAATTTCTCGTGGAACTGAGTAGTTTACGCTGTAAAACTGAAGATTTTAGAAGGTTGGAAGGTTTTGAAGGTTGCAACAGTAATGGATTTACTAATATAACCGCTCCTCTCCTATCGGTCGTAGCGTGTTGATATATAGCCGTTCTTGATAAATGGAATATTCAACACAAAAATGATTTTTCAATTTGAACCAATAGTTCCTGAGATTAGCGCGTTTAACCAAAGACACAAACTCTTTCCCTACATATATATTACTTAGCGGTAGGTATATATTATTCATTGTAAAAATATACTGTACCTTAACAAAAAATTCGGCTGGCCCTAGTTTGTAACCCCAGTCACGCCAGTGTATATCAGTACGTATTAATTCGCCTATGCGATGATTAAGCCAGTGTAAATTGGTTTATAAAGAAATGATAACATCACTATCAGTATACTTATCATTCCTTTTTGTTACAGATCATCAGATATGATCCACGTTGACGAAACAGACCCAGTCGGAGGTAAGTCCTATATAATTTATACTAACATTTACTTAAGCCCATAGACGTTCTACTGGGCACTCTATAGCAACCAATAAGGTGCATAGTTCTAATCCTACACTAAGATACAAGTCCTGTGACGTGACGAGACACGAGAGATATTTCGGTCTCACAAACACCCAGAACCAAAACAAATACTTTTTGATAACATAAACATTAGTATCGGTACGGGAATCAAACCCGAGGTCTCTTTTTTCAAGCTGGTGCCTAACTAACTGCGCCACGGAGGCTTTCAATTTAAATTTCTTTAACAAAAACCTATTCATACTGTAGTTATGTTGAAACATATATTGTTATGTATATTTTTTTATAAACTTATCCTCAATCGTGGATGCCAGAGCACAAAGACTTTACATAAATTTTATATAAAACATTGAAGATTTACGATAAACTCTACGTGAAAATGCATAGTCAATGTACACTAGACTCATGTTATTATAATTCTCAGTCCGTGCTCGCATGATAGCATGTTGTGTCCTTACCTTACGTCGGATAATAAAATAGCCTGCATCCTTCATTACATAGAAAGCTATGCAAAGTTTTATGTTTAAACACGAATCTAAACGTTATTGTTGTGAATTTTTAAATAAATCTGCAAACCGGCTGTGTGTGTTAATTTCCTGTGCCAATATAGATAATAAAAACAAACTATTTCGGTTGAGCGTTTGTTAAATGACAAAAGCAGTTCTGCCGGACTTAGCGTTCTCATCAGGTCCCATTAAACAAATAAAAATAAACAAAATACACAATTTTTGGCAGTGCCAAGGAATTCAAATTTATTTTCGACCCAACTCGACCGAATATTTTGAATCGCCGCCGACAGCGCACGTCGTTTGATGACAGTCTCTGAACTGATGACGATTTGTCATATAAATAACGTCATATCTTTTAAGTATAGAGTTTAATGTTCCGTCATTTAAAAGTAATGGTTTAAATACAGAAGAAACGCTAACAGATGTCGGGAGTAAAATATAGCGACAAATTAAAAGGTATTTACGACAAAATGTGAAAGCACCTAGATGGCATACAAGATTATTGCTCAATATATGGCATTACGTATCCATAAAATTTCACTTTTAAAAATATTTATGGCAGCTTAAATAAACCTTTAAGTAACAATTTGTATTTACCCTGTCAAACATAATCTAAAATAGACTTAGAACAAAAAAATCGGCCCCACACGTATTTTTGGGTCATCATCAAATCATGTAACGGTCATCATGATCGTTGACTCAAACGCTGCGGTTTGCACACGACAAATGTCATCGAACTCATATTAGCGTGTTATTGTGCCGATATTATGGCCGTATTAACCCCGTTCGAACAAATGCCATGTCAAATATAATTGCGGCTAGTGAATTTATATGAACAAAACGCGGTCGCGATTTGTACCACTAATACGCTGCAATCTAGCACCGGTTCCGATTAAATGAGGTGAGAGAATAGATTATTGAGACATATTGTTTTTTTTAAGCCAGCCGGTTTTGTTAAAGAATAAATGAGTCATAGAAAATAATTTTGTGAATTACCAACCGGTATTAAATGTTTGAATTTAGAATAACCATAGACTACTTATTAAAGAAGTAGGTATATAGTTTGTTTTGAATATGTTCGCAATTTAAATTTAGAAATGGTCTGCAACTGAAATACAAAATGACGTTTATTCAATCTATGAATATGCGACATTCCTTTTCAAACCTCTGAGTTAGTCACAAATCCGAGTCACGTTTTGTGGCTAGATTATTTTAAAACGTACCAAAACAATATGATTTAAAAGCACGTGTTGTTGGATGTAACGTCGCCAAGTATCCGGTATTAGGACGCTGCTAGTTGTCTGCGAGAAGGTCACGCGAGTCTTTGGCCGTCCGTCCGCCCATTCATGTGCTTTTATTTTTAAAACTATATATTATTGCTGAGCTAACAACGCAATACAAAAATTATGTTTCGCGTCTCGCCTTGTTGATGTGAAAATAAATAAGAAAATACGCCTAGTCTACATAAATATATGCATCTAATAAAGAATTTTCAAAATTGGTCAAGGTTATATGTGAAAAACAAACACTCATAAAGTGATTTAAACTATAATACTATCATGTGAAAACCGCTGAATTTTAATTAATTTTGGTACAAAGGTAGTGAAGTTGAAGGGAAAAAGTAGGTACCTACTATACTATAGTGTACCTATACGAGAACAGAATAATAAAATGCAACATATAACTTTTTTATCACAACTTAACCGACCGCAAATTACCACTTAAACTTTTTCTCTCATATTTAAATACGCGTCCACACAGCTGGCAGTTCTTAATAACGGTGCCTCAACACTAGCCCACATCTTGATATAAGTCTGTTTCCAGACCATACCAGTATTACAGCTAATTGAAGCATTTCAATTAATACCGCTAGGATTGGTTCTCGCTTAATCAAAGCAACGTGTTTTAGCTCACGCGCCCATGCATTCTTATCAGTTAATGTTAAACAATGAAAATTGCAATAACCCACTCGCCACAGATTATATACAAAGCAATCAGTTGATTATGTTATGGAATTCAACGTTACACAACGTGAGACAATAATTATGACGCATACATCCCTAATCCTACATTGGCTTATCTGTTGGGGCTTTAAAAAAGTTAATGAAAAATATTACTCGTCATATAAATATTTATTTTGACACGGGTAATGAACCTGCGATCTTTTGTTTCCCAACCGGTGTTTCAATTACATCTCGGAAGCTTAGTAAGCCCTTCTCCTAAATTACATCTTTAGCATGATTCATAGTAATTCTTTATGAGCCCATATACATCCCTCTGCTGAGCACGGGCCTCCTCTATAGCTGAGAGGGGTAAAGCCGTAATCGACCACGTTGGACTAGTGCGGGACGACGGACTAAGCGGGCCATATTAAGTACCAGTATGTTAAGATACACAGTACTTATACCAGTATGCATATTTATGTATATGTATCTAATTTGTATATGTTATACGTATATTTGTAATTTGTATGTGTGTATATCTATTTATTAGCCTGTGTATATGTTGTGTATATGTATTTTGTTAGTGGTCTACTTAATATAGTTTTTGTTAATATTGTTTCACCATAACGTTGTTTATGCACCTACGTTTTTATCTCTGCATCTTTAAGGTCGATTGTTAGAAAATGCCCAAGGCGTTAAGTCCGCCTTGTTACAAGTTGTATATTAAGCATAATATATAAATAATGGAAGGATTAATAAAGTCTCCCTTATGTGACAATGACTAAAAGACATTATCAGAATTTCTACCAATTCAAAGAATTTGATTGCTTGCTGCATAACATTGCACGTTCATTGAAATCAGCTGAGATGTTGCGCAGTTTTTTTTCTTATGGCAAGGCGCGGTTTGCACATCTGCCAGTGTCAAATAATAATAATACACCCAACAGTCACATACATAGTTCTGATCCCACACTAAGATACAAGTCTTGTGTTGTGGGTATCACAAACTACGAGAGACTTTTCGGTCTCACATACACCCAGACCCGAAACAAATATTTGTGGATCACACAAACATTTGTCTCGGTGCGGGAATCGAACCCGCGGCCTCTCGTTTCGCAAGCTGGTGTCTAGCCAACTGCGCCACGGGGCTGTCAAAAGTGTCAAAGTTTAGAACTTGAATAGTGTTGCCGGGTTCAATTTGATATTCGAGTAAGTTCCATCAAAGAAAAAGGGCGGGGAACTCCCAAACCGAATGGCATATCCAATTCACCCCTCGCCTCCTTCCTCCCTGTCTTGCTGTATCGGTGGAACCGTCCCACCCAGATCAGGAGGCTCCTCCATCCTCTCGCCAAGAAAAGACTTACCTGATACAGCAAGACAGGGAAGAAAAAAGGGAAAAATAAATCAAACACACCACACACAACATCGACAAGCAACACTTAATCCTCTGTTTACCATTATCAAGAAAAAAAATATATGTGAGAAAAACAAAAAACGCGCCCCCCAATCCGAACGCTTCCCACCTTTTTTCTGATGCGCAGTTTGAATCACCGCCAAATGTGGGTTAAGTTGGACTTAGCAAAAGGAAGTCCGATCGAAAAGCCAATAAAATTAAACGTGATTTAGATAATGACTTCTTGCTGCGATCTAGGTTTACCGGATTACCTAACTTATTTAGCATTAAATCGAATTAACATACGACTATTAACATCTAAAAGACCACTTTACATTAGTTTCTAATTTATTATTGCAATATTAATCAACATTTGCTACTTTCAATGTTGACCTTATTAATTAATATTTATTTTTACTATATCTTTATAAAAACTGAAATATCTACAAATGGAAGAAGAAATTCGAGTGTCGCGTCCGGTATTAAGACACTTTGTACTTCCAGCTGACTTGATATAATACGTACATTTTAATGGTGAAGAAAACATTGTGAAAAAAATATTAAACAATGAATTCTCCAAAAAATTTTTTTGTTAAATATTATCCTAAAGCCCGAATGTTAGGCGATAGAGGTCCAACCTACTGCGAAGGCTTTCAAGAGTTTATGACATGATAAACTATATCATAAACAAATAAACTGCTAACGTAGTTGTTCCATACTCTTTAATGTGATTATATCTAAGTTAACTGGCATTAGGTTTAGACTTTTAGCCCGCTCAATAATTCAATGAAAACCTTCATCCATCTGCGAACCACATACCTACAGCGATATTATTATTTGAAGTATGCCCGATAAAAATCACGGCACTTACTAACGTAACTAAAAATCTTAATGTAACCTTCCCGAAAGATAATTCTTTTAAATATATTTTTTACGAATACGCACCATCAAGAATATACAAGGAAAGTCATAAAATGCGCTTGTAAAAAGTAGGTCAATAGCAATTATCGTAAAAGTTTCCAATACTCTTCCGGTAGTTGGTACATGTATGCTAAAATTATGAACAACGCTATAACATTTTGTACTTTCTTTGTTTAAAATTTTGCAAAACTGTGCCAATTCACCGTTACTCGCGTGTTGACACATCTCGTTACATTGATTTCGTGTATTTTCTTCGCAAAACACCATTTAAAAATTTGTAAATAAATTACGGAGTCAATTCAATTTTTTCTTACTCCTTTAATGAGTGGTAAATAAACTATAAATATACGAGTACAATGCTGGGAGCATTGTAAACTAAATCTGATACTACAATAACGTCACCAATGCTTCCAATCCCATAAAATTTATTGAAAATCTCTCGATACCGGATTTCATTCATTACACACTGTCTGCTTTTCAATTTTTTAAAACTCTCATAAGGTGGTCGTCGAAAAAAACCATCAGATGAACTTGTTTCATTTAAAAACATTCTTTACGTAAAAAATATCCTTTATAACCGTCAACAAACAATTCATATTTTACTGAAGGTACTCTTCATGATACAATCTCTTAAACTTGTAACCGTTTAAACACTGTTATTATAACATTTACATCCTTAGCATAAAATCTGTGATAACTTGAATATCATCTACATAAATGTTCTATTTTATAATAATTAAATTATTTATTAATTGCTCATGAAAGCAAAGTATACCTTGGATGTATGGGCACACATTAGGATTATGACAAACGAAACAAAACGACTTTAAATATCAATAGACAAAGATCTTTACTATAATAAATCGATGAGTAATCTAAAGCTGATGTACTCGGTAAAGGTGGACGAACGCAGTACGACTGGCCGCAGTGCATTCAACTCGCGTCTCGATGCCTGTTTGAGGTTATGTCTACTTTATAGAAACGTTTTTATAATTTTAAAACACCTTAATGGTTATTGATAGAATTTATAATTTCAAATTGATTTATTGCATCAGTTATTGGGCGTTGCGTATTGGGATCTGTGCGCGAATGGGCGTTGTATCGTCGAGTTTTTATTAGGAAGTTTGAGTGATAATCATATAAGTATATGCCCAATAGAACAGTGACAAAACCTAAAATATTTATTTCAATGTTATTAAAGCTAAAATTAATTAAAAACGCTCATAAAATAACTGAATTTAAAACAAATGTACCTATCTTTATACAAATAAACAAAAAATATATTTAAACTAGTAGTGGCTTGTCTGAGTAAGCGTAGATAAAAATTCAGCGGATGTGGCGAATACACGGGGAAATCTAATGATTTGTAAAATCGTGATTTTTATAAAAAGTCGGAACGTGCTTTATATGCAATGCTCACAAACCACCAGTAAACTTATAAATATTGTGAAAAATCATCGAGACTAAACAATACTCTAATTCAAAGGTCAGACGAATGCACTTGCTTTTTATAACAAGTTGGTGAGGTGCCAAAAGTGTCTTGCACTCGAATAATAGGATGGTTGTCTGCTTTCGTTTATTGTTTTCTTTATGAGTACATTAGCAAATTTATTAATGTATACGATCTGTGGAAACAGCAGCGTGACAAATCAGCCCCATGGCGCAGTTGACTATAGCTTGTGAAACCAGAAGCTGTGGTTTCGATCCCCGCACCGAGAATGTTCAATCGAAAAGTCTCTCGTAGTTTCTGATACCCACGACACAAGACTTGTACCTATCTTAATGTGGGGTCAGAACTGTGTATGTGTCTGTTGGGCGTATTTATGAATAGCATCAAAGTGGCTAAAAAATGAAGCAGTAATTCAACATCCAAAAATGTAAGATGGTTAGCTATAGCGAAAAAAAGTGTGTGTGTACTTAGGTACACGCGTTAGAAGTTATACCACACGACTGAAGTAAAACTTATAAATACACCCAACAGTCACATACATAGTTCTTAATTTACACAACATATTACATATCTGAACGCACTCATAAATATTTGACAACTAAGTAATATGTAATATGTCAATCCCTTTTTATTACTGTCACTATTCTACATTTATAAAATCTAAAACATATAAACTTTTTTTGAATAAATATTCGATACTAAACATATTAAAACCTTTCTGTTCCATTAGACACTTTTTAACATAGGCAGCTTCAATCTGTCAATTATATTGGAGCACATAGGCAGCTTCACAGTGATGCGCGCGCATTTTAAAATTTCACTCTCATATTTTTTTCATAGCGCGCCGCCTAAAGCAGTATAACTTCAAAAATGTTATCTCACTCACACGCCTACTCTATAATTGGCGTAACGTCAATTCGTATATTGTGCATCTCTTTCTAGTTATTGGGGATTTGTGTCAAATATTTGAAAATAGATTTAAAATTAAGGTAAAGTAACTTTATGATAAAATATTATAACAATGAACGATTAAAGGACACTATTGTCTAATGAATAAAAAGTAATGGAAAAATACTTTTCACTTATTGACACAGGTGGTTTCATGTTGCTATACAATAAGTTTATGCACATTCTTCGTTTTACGAATTGTGGATACTAAAGTACCGAAGTAACATCTGTTCTTATGTCACATTATGTTCGTATGACGTACGTAATACAATCACCTGTGGCAAGTGGTATTTCCGTGGCGTTGGTAATGTTCATAAATTATATAAATTGATTACTCCGTATCCCTGTGTCTATATTGGGGAGAGATTCAGACGCTATCGGGAACTAATAGTTCCCCATGACAAGGTCTAGCCAAAACTCGTGTTCTTACTAGGCTGGATACAGAATCCCTTTCAATCTCCGTTGATTTAGAAAAACCGTTAACAATTTTCCGCTCATAAAAATCAATTAAGAACACTACACATATCATGAAAACTATTAAATTCAGTTTTTTTATAAACACTTTTGTATTTATGTACAAATACCCTTATCATGGAATTTGCATAATCCAATCTTCGAAAGTTCAAACTCAGTCCTTTTATTTACTCGATCATGCATCATCATCTTTAATGCTAAAGTTTTCATAATAATATTCTCCTTAGATTTCTAGATACAGCGTGTTAATTTTACCTCTATTTCCTAAATTCAAAGTATCAGTCCGATTTTATTCGAAATATATCTTATACCATTCATAGAATCATGAAAACGTAGGTTTAAGACTATTCCGGTCGTGAAATAAGATGTCGATTTTTATAAATTTCTTCATATGCGTATACGACACCCATGTTGAAAAAATATAATAATAATACTCGTTCATTACATTGCAAATATTAACACAGAGGTGATTAGAAGAGTTAAATGTAATTTTAACATTGTTTGTGTTGTTAGAGCCAAGTTTATCTCATCAGTAATAGTTTTTTTTACAAAAATGAAAATGAACGTGATAGAACTGTCAAACGTAGTATGTAAAACGTGACATACTGATCTACCGTTCTCGAGTGTTGAGTTCCAGGATCGACCTGCGTTACAAACAGGCCGCCATTATTATTACGATTTGTCGAAATTGCTTCTCGGCAGTTAGACGATGTGTACTGCATTGCATTTACCATCATGTTCCGGTTACTTTGCATATGACACCTCTACTCCAAGTAAAGAAAATTTTCGTGCACCACAAGCCCAAAACATTTTACATTACATGACAGCCCCGTGGCGCAGTTGCTTAGCCACCAGCTCGCGAACCAAGAGACAGCGGTCGAGGTGTGGTGTGGTTGTGTGATCCACAAATATTTGTTTCGGGTCTGGGTGTTGTGAGACCAAAAGTCTCTCGTAGTTTCTGATACCCACGACTCAAGGCTTGATCTTAGTGTGGGGTCAGAACTAGGTATGTGACTGTTGGGTGTATTTGTTTATTATTTATTCTCACATCTGTTACCGTGCAAGAATTCCCATTCCAATTGACATTCGTCGTGTCCCCAGCGCGAGGCTAAAGTCCAAATAGACTCAATAAAGTTATTTGAGTACATAAACGGCGAGGTGTTTCACAATAAAATGCCAAGCGTTCGAAAAGTGCTTCAGTCAGCGGCGTATCTGGGTCGACTCGTGAGCCACATTATAAGTAAGGAATTATTCTGTACGTACATCGGCATTTAACAGAACTTTGGTATACCGATGGAAATTTTAAGTGCCAATGTACTGTACGTATTCAAAAGACGACGTCTATTTTGATAGGAATATAAGCCGTTTCTGGTGAACTGGTCAGCAGCGACTGCCCGTTTTTTTCTACTATTTTTGTTTTAACTTGATTTAATACATTCATTTGAACACGCACAGTTCGTAAGCTTAAATGCGTTATTTACTTTACTTTAAAAAAAGACAAATATTTCTGCAAAAAATTAACAGAAAAGACTTCTTCATACCAATGGGGATTAACGAAGAGCGATAGTTTTATTAATAAGTCGTGATGGCCTCGAGGTTTAGGCACGCGGTCGAGAATCTCGACGGTCGCGGGTTCAAACTCCAGGCACACACCTCTGACTTTTCGAAGTTATGTGTGTATTCACATTGAATTATCACGTACTTTAACGGTGAAGGAAAACATCGTGATAAAACCTGCACACCTTAAAGTTCTTAGGAATTTCTTGGGTGTGTAGTCCGCCAACCCGCACTAGGCCAGCGTGGTGGACTAAGGCCTAAACCCTCTCAGTTGTAGAGGAGGCCCGTGCCCAGCAGTGGGACCTATATGGGCTGATAATAGATATAATAGATAGTTTTATATTAAAACTATTTAAAATTATATACAATAAAATATACAAAAACCAATATTCCTTATAATAATAACTTATACATATTGTACTGAATCTGTTTAAATACTTACGGATACTACAAAGTTTATTGATACTATGACATCTCAAATGGTATTACATCTGTCCTGAAGTACTGAAATCATAATTATGAATTAAATCTTGTACTAAAAGTTTTATTCAAATTGAATTCCTATTTGAAATGTACTTGTACCACATGACCTATGCAATAGAAGGGTGAGCATGTACCAACATTTATTCAGAATGAAAGTCGAACCGAGTGGCTCAAGGGCACTTGTTTGAAGCGTTTGGCTTGACCTCTGAGTGGGATGCATTTAAGTACATAATAATGCGCTGATAGTGTCTGCAATAGGGCAGTTACCTTTGTTCCACTGAATATGATTTTATATTCCAAAGAAGTAAAATAAAAATAGTATATTTAGTAAAAAAAGGATCACAAATTATTCAAAATTGAAACATTTATTTTTGTGTGTGATTACACACTGGATCTCTATCTTACGTACGCACTTTAATGGCGATGACGTCATTATGTATGTTGTGCATCCTTCTTTAGCTACTGAGGATTTACAAGACCCTTTACAACACGTTTGAAAGTTGTTCTAGATTTATAGAATTATATCTAGTCTTAAATTTATCTAAGTTAAGGTTCTATATAAATTGAAAAAAAGTTTGTAACAACTAAAAAGCCTTTCGACTAGATATATCCTGATAGAAGACATAACAAGTTTATTTTAATGGCCGAGGAATCTCGCTTAATGGACTTTGGATTTATAGGTGTAGAATATTTGGGCAAAATCAGTAAGTAGGTACCACAGTAAAAGAGCCGCTGTCTTAACAAATATACCGTGAATGATAACTTAAAGATTAAACCGAATCCTTCCATTCTTTTGTTTACAAAACACATATAAATTTACTCCCCTATCTGTCTTCTGAGCAGTTTTATCTCCCTTTCCTATCCCATTACCTTATTTTTTGCCACTTAACACTACCCTTTCTTTATCAGAATGTCCCCCAATAAAGCAACAAGAATCTCATCAGTTTTCTTCCTATCTTGATCCACAATTTGTTTTGTTACAGAGATCGAACCGCCATTCCCGTATCGAGATGTCACCATTAAAAGGAATACGGATGTCAACGAGTTCTACGAAATGCTCTCGGAGATTGGCCGGTGAGTTATTACAATTGAATCATTATCTTACACAAATGGAAAGTGATTATCTGCATTCAGAAGAAGTGAATTCATGGAATGACGTGAAATCTTAAGGGCAACGTGTTATAAATAAATACAACCAACGGGCAAATCAATAACCCACATTAAACCTTGCATCGTTTCTTTTACCCATCTAAGATTGTATTTTTAGAATGTATTTAATGAGAGGCAGTCTAATTACTCTTTTATTTTCTCTCTTATTATCGACACAATGACAGAATCCTAATGAGCACGTTTTTGTCAAAACAGAGCATACGTAGTTCTGATCTCACACTCAGATATCAAGATATCAAGTCTTGTATCGTGGGTATCAGAAACTATGACAATTTTTTCTGTGTCAGAAATACCTGTGAATCAGTGGCGGTACTTCCATAGAAGCCCAAAAGCCCAGTTTACCTTTTAAAATTCCAAATAATAATTTTTAAGCTTGAAATCTTTATTTAACTAAAGCAATTTGTTAAATAAAGACCCCATAATAAGCAAATATAACCTAGACATTACAAAATTATCGTTTAACGCATTTGGGCTTCTATGGAAGTCCCGCCACTGCTGTGAATACGAAGAAATCTGGGGAACATTTTGATGTATGTAGAGATTCGTGTATAAGTATACCTAATTATAATTGTTTTTTCTTTAATACTATAATATTACGAATGATTTAAGACTTTATCATCATCATCATCAACCTACATATATAAGACCCACTGCTGGGCACAGGCCTCATCTACATCCTAGAGGGTTTAAGTCTATTCCACCTTGCTGGCTTAATACGGGTTGACGGACTACGCACCTAAGAAATTCTTATGTTTTTTTAAACCTCATAACCTTTTACAAACTTCAAGGTTCACGCAAGAACAGACCTCGAATGAAAACAATACATTGCTGGAGCAATGCGTATAACCTGTGTTGGAACACAAGTTATAATACTCAGAAATAAAGAGACAGGTTCAGCGGAAAGGAATGAATTGTATGACATTATTAGTGGCGAGTAACAAAGGAATGGACGTAATTACCATAAAAAAGAAACGTCACGTCCTACATATATTATTCATAGTTTTTAGAACGACGTCCTTTCCAAGGATTACTCATACTTTACAACTTTCTTAACATCTTTTTAGTTGTCAAGCGTTGAAGTAAAAGACACAATGTTACTGAATTGTGTGACAAAATCTAACTTCCATTCTCTTTTAAATTTTGCTGAAATATAGCGTCATGGTAACCCCAAGATATTATTTGCACAATGATACAATTTTTCAGTATTTAAGTTAGAATTTGTATAATTAATGCATCTAGTTAAAAACTGCTGCCAGTAAAACAAAAGACTGCTGATTCGATCTCTACACGGGACAAATGTTTCAGTGATCCACAAATATTTGTTTAGCCATCCATTACAATTTCTGACGACTGATGTGTAGTCAGAACTGTGTATGCAACTGTTGAGTGTATTAAAACATTTATGTGCCCTAAAACCTAAAACTTCTAACAGAGTTACATCAGACCCTTTTCACAAAACACGTCCAAACGTGTTATTTAACGTTCCAAAAAATATGAAACATTTACATTCCATTGGACCTTGCGCGCGCTTTTTGCCAACCGCATCGCGTACCCAAACCGAATTCTTTATCATATTAGTCACAGGTACAACACAAAGCCTCAAGATTTTGGCGCACGGTCCAAGCCCCAGATACACACCTCTGACTTTTCGAAGTCATGAGTGTGTTCAAAATGAATTATCATGTACTTTAAGTAAAGGAAAACATAAAGAAACCTGCCTACCTAAACGTTCTTAGGAAATTCTTAGGTGAGTAGTCCACCAACCCGCACTAGGCCAGAATGGACTAAAGCCTATTATTCTCAGTTTAAGAGGAAAGTCCAGCTCAGCAGCGGGACGTATATGTGCAATTATATAAATCAATACACCCAACAGTCGTATACATAGTTCTGACCCCACACTAAGATACAAGTCTTGTATCGTGTGTATCAGAAATTACGAGAGACTTTTCGGTCTCACAAACGCAAAAGCAAATATTTACAAGTCCGTTTTTCAGGGGCAAATTCGGCACGGTCTACCTCTGCCGTGAGAAGGGGACGGGGCTGGAGTTGGCAGCCAAGCTGGTCTCAGTGAACAGGAGGGATGAGAGGCGCAACGTAGAGAGGGAGGTTGAGGTGATGCGCCGCCTCCGACACCCCCGTCTCATCCAGCTCTACGATGCATATGACTGGGGAAAATACATGTGCGTCGTCCTTGAACTGTGAGTAATTCGAATTTATTTCTTAAATATATAGGCTAAGAATATGGTTATAGATATCAGGTGGTACTTCCATAAAAGCCGAAAAGCCCAGCTTGTTTTACAAAATTCCGAATAATAATCTTTAAGCTTCAAATCATTATTTAACTAAAGCAATTTGACATATAAATGAGAACATCGAGACCCCACAATAAACAATTATAAACTAGACATTACACAATTAACGTGTAACGCGTGTGGGCTTCTATAGAAGTACCGTCACTGATAGTAAACAAGGCTCTTAACCACCGTGACGTAATAAATGTACTTAAAGCACATGTCAAGAGTGTCAGATTTACAAGTACGATATTTTTATGTAAAGACCTGCGGGAATTTTATACATTGTGTGTTAGTATATTTTTACTCATAAAGTATCGTTAAATTAATGATGTGTCTACACTGATATATACTCGTAAATTTGAAAAGTATGTTTGTTTATTTGGTTGAGCGCGCTCCGCCAATAGGAGCAGAGCAGCAATGAAACATGTAGCAAATCGATCAAAAAAAACATTTTGACATCTAAAGTTTTGCTGACGCAGTTGCGAACTAGTAACTTAATAAATTTCCCAGCTATTTCGTATTGATGTTAGTGCGATGTATAAAAAAGTTGAGAACCGCTGAGCTAGACAACCTTGGCGTAAATAGAACATGTTTAGAAATACCATTTCGATATCTGCATGTCGTTGAAGTAAAGGAATACGAAGGGGATATTCAAATGGACGCGACAATCTAAATATTGTCATGTTTTAATTAGCATAAATGTTTTTATGCGTTCCAATGGAGATGTGGAAAAATACGGATACAATACGCCAACTGTCACTCATATTAACGGTGATTGAGTCATGAAAACCAATTATTTGGCAATTATAACATCGTTACATTTGTTGTGTTTAGAATTCCATACATATTATGTTTAATGATATTTCTAATTAAAGATAAATTTATTGTCATCAACTGAACTTGTTAATTGTGACGCATACGGCATAACTGTATAACTTCTGGTATATTTAATACACAACATATAATGCGCCATGTTGATTTTTGAGTTTTATTTGTTTGTGTATAAGCTAAGGAAGTCGAGTCCATAATGCCAAATCTGTCTTGTGATATCGAATATTGAAACAAGATTCTGTTTTTTTTTTGTATACACAAACGCGCAGGAATTTTTCTGACGACCTTTCCTTCAATCTTAAATACATACGAACGAGGAAACTCACGCAGACATCTCGAGCATCAATATCACACGGCGCGAGACTTCGCAGACGCGACCGCGACGCAAACATCGGATCGTTTCCGTCACACTGGCTTATTTCTAAAATCGAAACATTATTCACACATGTAGGAATTATAATTTGTCATTCTGAGTACGTAGGAACGTATGTTACATGTGCGAGACGCGACCAAATTATATTTCGAACAGTGACAAAAGTAGGTATCTCGATTGAAGTCAATACTTTCACGTTCGAGGTGGCGAGAACTCGTCGCTTTAGTTCACTGCTGGCATTACTAATGAGGATTGACAAGAAGCGTGAATTTAACCTAGAAAACAATTCAAAATTAGAATTAGACGATTAAAAAAAGTCATCAGGAACAACTTTGAGTCCCAAAACATTAATATTAAAGGCCACAAAATAAAACTTATGCAAGTCGTATGCTAATTTTAATTCCAAGTTTATAAAGCAAGAAGATAGAGCCCAAAAAAAAACTCTACGCAGTTTTTGCAAAATATCAAGCATTAAAAAAACAGTAAAAATTACTTGTTATTAAAATAATATACTTACTTATCATACCCCCATACAACAAAATCTTGAGTAATGACGAAGATCAAAGAGTCGACCTCAATTTTGAATTACGTCTTGTGGTATACAAAACTACATACTCCGTTATTTATCATATTCAATTACTGTAAGGTTGTAATGATTATACGTGTGGTGACCACTGAACACAATTATTGCGGTTTAGCCTGACCTTGGGTGTAAAGCAATTGCCAGAAATAATCTTTGGTAATTGAGACTCGATTTTTTTTATGTTATTATTGAAAAAGGAGGCAAACGAGCAAGTGAGCCATGTTAAGTGGTCAACACCGCCCATGAACACTCATAATACCAGAGGAATCATCGGTGTGTCGCCGGCCTTTGAGAAAATATAGGCTCTTCTTGAAGGACCCTAAGTAATATCTGTTTGGAAATAACGCCGAGCCAAGCAAGAATCATAACCATGTCGTAACCACAGATGGCAGGTTTTTTACCACGAATTGTACACATATAGCCATAAAGAGGGTTTGTCGGATAAAGTGTGGGACACAATTTTTTTTTTCTTTTTTTGTTCTCTCGCTGATTTTTTTAGAAACGTTATAATTTTATTTTTTTATACAGAGTTTTGTCTTCTAAAAGAAAATTAGATATAGTTAGTTCATCATATAGTTATGAAAAATAAAAAATCTTATAGAACTTAGTTTGCCATTTCCCACGAACCTTAAATAACACTACTTGCAGGTCGTGGTGTAAATCTTGAGAATCAAAAAAGCTTTTATTAGACTTACCCTGAGCCATAATCATATTCATCAAAAGCAACATCTGGCAACACAACCTTCTCAATGGAATATTACTCTTTATTCCAAAACACGTATTTCCAAGAATGAACACACTATTTCTCTGTAGTGTAGCCAATAGTAAATACGTTCTAAAGATTCCATTGCACGCGGCATGTGAGTCACTCATGTGCAAAATCTGGGAAATGTCTCGCATCTGACTTCAACGCATGTGGGTTAAGGACGGATGTAATTGACGCGCGCACTGTCGACTGCTCGCTCCATCCATCATTTTAGCGGAAAATGTACCTAATGTGTACACGTTCAAAGAGTAAAGACTTTCACAGATAAAGGTATAATGGAAATCTTTTCTAAATCATAAGGAGGCTTTAACCGGCAAATTCGCCTGCCTACACTTCAAAATTATATACCTACATAACGCCTCACGACTGTATTCCCCGAAGTGGTAGGCAGAGGTGCATTTCTGCACCCGCATTTTGCCAAGTATGTATCTGGCCCTCGTAATAGGGGACGAGCCTATTGCCGTTTTACACTTCCAGACTCTGAGCTACTGAGAATTTCCTAAAGGAAAAACTCAACTCGGAAACAAACCTGGGACTTCTAGATCGCACGGCGTATACTTGCTTGTAAATAAAAAAGTTTTGGTAGATAGATAAACTATGGATGTAATGTAGTCAGTTTTTTTTTAATAATCCCGCTAGAAACAAAATCCGCGGTAAAAACGAGCCGTCAAACGCTTATTGGATCTCAGCTGTCTTTGTTTCAAAATTCATCGCAATTAATTGAGTTATTTGGCAAGGATTTCTGGGTTTTACATTAAAAACAATGGTCGGGATAACCGAAGCAGATGTAACAATGCATTCTAGAACTAATCAAATGAATTGTCATTGTTAACAAAATAAGCTGGGGATAAAAAATGATAATGAATATATACTGTTTGGCTAAACACATTCAACATATGCGCATGAATTTGATGATAAAGCGTTTCCTTCTTAATTTCATTATTTGTGTACTATTTACACACATGGCTTTTGTATCGTTGCCAAAATATTCCAACAATAATAGTGGCTAATTGATGATGTTCTCTAAAAATAATTCTCTGATATTAGTGCGTTCCACAATCATTAGTCTTCTTACGGATTCCAACTAAAAACCTTAGTTAATGGCTCTATGATATACATTGGCAAATACTTTTTTTTATTCTGGCAATGCCAAGTGACCGTCCTAGCACCTGATGTCAGGCACAGTGCAGACAAAATAATGTCAACTGGCGAAAAACGGTATAAATATCTATTTTATTACGGCTACAAATGTTCCTCGCCAATCGACTTTATTATGCTGGCCTGATGCCTAGCCTAACGTACATAGGCTCGTTTAGCACCTCATGTATACAATATATATAATGTTATAGTATACCTACCTCATATTTAATGTTATAGAATAATATATGTACTCGTATATATATTCAACTGAATATCAAACTTTATTAAAACGTCGCGTCTTTAAAATTCCAGTTCCTTCAGTTCATAGTACATTTGCTAAACACCTTCCATTCTTTCTTCTTCCGACTGTCTATAACACTATATGTCGAAAATGCCCCCAAATTTATACAAAATCCATTAAAGAAGCTAAACAGCAGATTGAGAATTGGTTACTGAAGTTAAATTATACTGAGACAGAAAATATCATGTTGACGATTTAACCTTGTTTTCACCCTATATGTTTTTCATATCAGGCATACACACACACACACACACACACACACACACACACACACATACTCTTTTACATTTAATTTCTACTTGCACACTCACATTCTATACCCAGATGCTTAAAGATTTGTAAAAAATAAAAACAGAAATATTTAGTTTAGTAATTAGTTTAGTTTAGTTTAGGCATTGTTAATGTTTAGTTTATTTTTCTAATAAATACCTTTAATTAAGAACCGTGTGCCCTGTTCAAAATTGTGTATCAGGATCGGTAAATATGTAGACCCCTGCGATACAAGCCACGCTTAGTGCAGAGGTCAATGTATACTTTTTCTTTTGTACTTGCTTAGATATGTAAATATTTTGTATAAATCGATGTGTTATATGTTATAATAAGCAAATTTTTTGGTAATAAATAAATTTATTATTATTATTATTATATACATGTATACTTGTATTATAAACCTGAAAAGTTTATTTTTTTGCTTGAACGCGCTAATCTCAGGAACTACTGGTCTGATTTCAAAAATTATTTCAGTGTTGGATAGCCCATTTATCAAGGAAGGCTATCGGTTATCTATCATGACGCTATGACAAATAGAAGCGGAGCAGTAATGGAAAACGTGGCAGTAACGGGGAAAAATATTCCTTCTGAAGTCTAATGTTACGCATACGGAATTGCCAGCAACAACTAGTCTGTGTATATAAAAGGCAATCGTTACTGACTGAAAGACTGGTCTATCAACACACTGCCCTAACCGTTGCGGAATGCGCTGAATGTCAAGCACGCAAATAGTTATTGTGACGTAAGCATCCGCTAAGAAAGGATTTTCCCTATTTCTTCCCCTAAGAAGGCGATATGGAACTCCAAGTTTGTGGGAGAAAGGTTGACGAGATTAAACTATATTTAAATTGATAATTTGATAATATGATAATAATTTGATTGATAATATTTAAAGTTGCGGTGAAAGCTAATATTTTTTACATTAAAAGTGAATATAAAATATAAAAATATACTTTTGTGATATTACACGACAGTTATGAAGCAGCTCAAAGAATGTCACTTTTTATGATGTTTTTCATCGAGCTATAAATTTACAACTCGTTATATCTCCGGTGATGACAATTTTATCACGTCCACACTTTCAACTAGTTAATATTATATTAGCTTGACTTTTATACACTTTATTGGCGTATTAAAGATACAAAACTGTAAGACAAAACTTCCAAACCTATTTCTAGACCAATATTCCTCTTATATCTATGAAATTCCTTAGGTATGCTGAATTAATCTCAAGGTGGTCTACGAAATATTACATACAATAGCTACCTATTTATCAAGCTAGATTTAACATTGCATCATTTTCTTTAAAAAGTCCAATCTAAGATGTGCAAAGAAACATTAAGGTATTTTTTTTAATGTATTTTAAGACGAGCAGTTTAATTACATTTAAATGTTGGCTCAACAAAGAGACACCACACCATGTGAGGACGATTTTTTCAAAACAGACCATCAAGGAGCGAGACTCCTATCGCTTAATACCCCCGTGGAGGCCCGCTGAAATGCTTAAAAAATGACGCCACCAGTTTAATATAAAAAAGTAAACAATTTAATAACATCAAAAATATAACCAAATATCTCGAGCGCATTAAGACGAGCTGTCGTCACTTCTAATGAGGCGTCCACACAGCGGCTTCCGCGAGATTTCAGGGCGCAGTATAAATAAATATGAGTGATTCAGGTGTAATTAGTTGCGGGGACGACAGACGGGTCGACAGGTGGGACGCCTTAAAGTATTAATAACATAGTATTTTCCCTTTTACACCGTGACGTGGAAATACGCCCTCAATAGTTATAATTAAGATTCTGTCTCACTGAAATGCGGTGTGATGGATGACCGTTAGGCGGTTTTACATTTAATTAATTGCTGTGACAAAAGTGACGTGCAGTTACGTCTTTGTAAACAGCCGTTATCATCATCAGCTAAAATACGTCCCACTGCTGGGCACGGGCCACCTCTACAACTGAGAGGGTTTAGGCCTTAGTCCACCACGCTGGCCTAGTGCGGTTCGGTGGACACACCTAAGAAATTCCTAAAAACTTTTTAGGTGTGCAGGTTTCCTCACGATGTTTTATTTCACCGTTAAAGTAAGTGATAATTCATTGAGAACACACACATGATTTCGAGAAGTCAGAGGCGTATGCGTGGAGTTTGAACCCGCGACCGCCTAGATTCTCGACCGCGCGCCTAAACCTCGAGGCCATCACAACTACTTGTAAACAGTAATGAACAATATAAAAACGATCTTCAGACAGCGAAGTGAAGGGATTTAATAAATCATGCTGTAACTACAATAAATACTCATTTTACACATAAAATTGTTGGTAAATTATATCAAAACATTCTGCAAGCGAGTTTTCTGTAATAAATTATGATACTGACTATTAAGGCTCCTGTCATAAATATTCTCATTATTTTCTGTTGGTTAGTTTTCATATTGGCATACAATATGGCTTGTTTCACTTAAAAAAACATTTCCAAGTCATACTTTCATTTATTTAAACGTGTACAACGAAAAACTTTATTTATTTTTAAAATATTTTTATAGAGCTATTCAAATACATGTCGTGATGGCCTCCAGGTTTAGGTACGCGGTCGAGAATCTCAACGGTCGCGGGTTCAAACCCCAGGCACACACCTCTGACTTTTCGAAGTTATGTGTGTATTCACAATGAATTATCACGTACTTTAACGGTAAAGGAAAACATCGTGATGAAACCTGCACACCTAAAATTTCTCAGGAATTTCTTAAGTGTGTAGTCCGCCAACCCGCACTAGGCCAGCGTGGTGGACTAAGGCCTAAACCCTCTCAATGGTAGAGGAGGCCCGTGCCCAGCAGTGGGACGTATATGGGCTGATGATGATGATTCAAATACATTAATACAATTCTCTCAGATATACTTTCTAAGTCTTCCAATTTATTTAATTGATATACCGATCACCGAAACTTATACAAGGGCGTGAATGAAAAACAAAGGAAGCCATTTTTAAATAATAACACAAAAATCTTCCTCATTAACATTTAAAATGAATCGTAATACAATGATTTCACTTGATCTTAAATAATTATTCGTTTACATCCGTAAAAAGTGTTTATAATTAAATTTAATTGCTTCCTTATGGCACTGTGTAATGGTCAAACTCATTTATGTCTTGTTGGTACAAATGTATGTCGAATGTTTGGCCCAAGTTTAGATCACAGATAACGGCGCGACTTAAATGGAAATTTTAGTTTGCAAACAATGTTGTTGAATTGTTGGTTGTGAATTGTAATGTTGGCATTTAATGATACAATTAGACGTAATAATTATGCGAAGGTAATGCATACTGCGTTAGTCTGACGACATCGTGGAATGAAACGTGAAACAAACAAAGCAAGCTTTTGCATATAAATGCACGAAAAGGACACCTAAGTCTCTATCACTTCTAACGTAAGTCCGATTTTCTGCCCATATAAACATATGTAAGATTCAAAATATATATACCAGCTACACACCGCCTTAGATGCGAGAAGGTTCACAATCTTATGATAAATTAACGAAAGCATATAAAATATATGGGTTAAAAATCATTTGATATTCTTTTAGACACATACCATGTCTTAAATGTCTGAAGAGTACGCGAAAATGTATTCCTAAGCCTACTTTTGACCTATTATCGTGTACACGTAATAGGTGACTATCCTTTGGCCGTCTACCAGGCACATTTCCAGACCCCGTGCTACTAAGAAATTCGTAACGGAAATTCCCTTTGCCCGGCCCTGAGGCCAACCAGGCATATTTATTTGAACAAATCCCGATCTATGCAACGATTCATGCACCTATGCTTCATTCGATTTAAATAAAATGCAATTTCAAAATGAGCATGATTTCATATTACGAATTTCCAGCTTTTCAACACGTCTCTTAAAAACATCGTGCAATCACAAAAACTTTCCTGGCCAACACTATTTAAAAAAATATATTACGCACCACTAAGAATATCGCGACATGTAATCTCTTTATTTTAACATTTCCTTGCATTATTTTTAAATAACAACAATTCAAAAATAAATACGCAATTGCTCAGACGTATTCAATCATCGGCAGAGATCTGTTCATACTGACAGATTAATTTATATTAAACTAGCTGACCCGACGAACTTCGTTTCCCCTAACAGACGTTTTTTTGTAGCCTATATTACTCCTTATTACATCAGCTATCTGCCAGTGAAAGTCCCGTTAAAATTGGTCTACCCGTTTCAGAGATTAGCCGGAACAAACATACAGACAAAAATTGTAAAAAACGTAATTTTGGTATATGTACTGTGTATACATCCATATGCATTTATTAAAAAGCGGTTATGTCAATATTACAAACAGACACTCCAATTTTATTTATTTGTATAGATAAAATATAAAATTTTTCATTTGATCTAGATTAATGATTAGATGTGTTAAAGTAATTGTAACGCATTAAACACGAAAATTTAAACAATAAAGACCAAAATAATGATACATTATACGTATCTATTTTGCCATGAAAAGACAAAAAGCATTCCATAACATACAATTTATATTGTATTTACGAATTGAATATATGAAACAAACAATACTTACTGCGTTCATTAATATGTCTTGCTTTAAAAAATACTGGTGTTTGGTTTAAGGTTTTACTTTTATTACAATTAGACTAAACAAATTTTACTAAAAAAAATATACGATCAAAATTTGCTTTTTATCTCATGTATTTTTTATTGGGTATTTACTATTACAATGCCATTTATTCTATTAAAATTGATATGACTTTTAAACGGCGCATTTCTAGAATTTTTTACCTATATAGCTATGTTATTTTAATGAGCAAAATAATTAAACGTCTTACAATCTTACTCTCGTTATGGTCCGTTGCCAAGATAATTAATATATGTAGATGTTCGATTTGTAAACTCATTAAGCGGCAACGACCTTGCGCTAATTACTTTACTAATTTACTAGGTACACAGGTGCCTTAACCGTACACTTCTAGTTACATTTTAAGGCCTCAAATTTACTATATAAAAGTTATATTTAATTGAACTCGTCTAAATACTATAGGTATCCTGGTTTGATGAAAAGGTGAGAATTATTCGCCAATAAAAAGTTTTAACTAGGCACGCGTGGTGGACTAAGGCCTAAACCCTCTCAGTTGTAGAGGAGGCCCGTGCCCAGCAGTGGAACTTATATGGCCTGATAATATAAAAAGTTATAAAATCCGAGCTCCGATGATGCCCTCCTTTCTCCCTCTTATACACCAAAGATGACAGGAATCGCATTTTCACTAATGTTGATCATGTTTTTACTGTGATCACTTCATACCATTTTTATGCTATCGTCCTCAATTCCATTAAAATACTTGTATAATATTGAAATGCAAATTATAAATAAACTAACTATTTTCCGATAATATCTATAAGCAACTAAAACCTACTTAGTTGCTTGTTAGCTTCAAAATACAATCTACACATTGTCTTATTCGAGCCCGGAAAATCTCAATCAATGTCAATTTATACAAAGCACACTGCCAAAAACACGTGTCCCTGACATATGAGCTGAATATTTCACAACATACGCATAGTTAATTATTAATAACAAAACACCACACATAACTTATGTGAGTAATATTACACACTGCGTCGTTGCAACAATTTAATACTTTTAACCCGGAATCATCGTGATCGTGTCGTAAACGTTACGTGTTGTACGAACCTCCCAAGATGGCATCGTGCCAACTATGCGCCGTAATATCTGACGCCGGCTGAGTCCTGACGCCACGCTTGATTTTATATTAGATACGTTGAGCGCTCGTCGCCATTTACGGGGGGGCACTTGACTTTGACGCTTTTAATATTGCTTATGCGTCACTGGACGTGGGATGCTAAATGCAGACATTATTCATACCGATATTGGTTAGTAATGAGTGCGATTGCTGTTACTCCTATGCAATTAAGCCGTTGAATGGCGAGACAAATGACGTATTGATCGAGAAATTAACAAATTGACGAGGAATTACTTTATCTGCGAGTATCCGGCCTTATTTGAATATAATAGTAAGATATAGACTATATTATTTAGAGGTAGGGT
The DNA here is from genome assembly GCA_907164795.1 of Hemaris fuciformis. Classification (NCBI taxonomy): domain Eukaryota; kingdom Metazoa; phylum Arthropoda; class Insecta; order Lepidoptera; family Sphingidae; genus Hemaris; species Hemaris fuciformis. The sequence continues at coordinate 4,229,293 of OU015452.1, forward strand.
GCCTTTACTAGCAAAATAAACTAAGGAGTTAAAAGAGGACCCACCACCCCGCACCCCTGTTTTTCGCCCTTACCATCCACAACCGGGGTGCCCGAACCAAGCTAGAGGGGTGCAACTGCGCCCCCTACAACTCCGAGGCGCATCGGGTGGCTGCGGCATTACGGTGCACGTAAAAAAGGGAGGACAGGTGTAGACGATTTTATAATCAGTTATCTCACTTACTAAGATACAATCCAAAAATAATAACTTCTTTGACTAGTGTGCAATTACTTAACAGTAGGTCATTAAGGATGTTGCCTTGGGGACCGAAGCTAAGAAAATTCCCTTTTACCTTTTAAATACTCTTCTGCTTATACCTTGAAGTCTGAAGAAGCATTAAATACAAAATAACGTTACATAAGAGGAATTATACATTTTTACAGGAACCAACAACTTTAATAACTGCTTCTTTTCCTCTTTTTCAATGTTCGTCAGCCAATTAATTCAATTCAACTCATTTATCATAGAAGCCTGAAGAGAAATTTTCTACATCTTGTTTCTGCCAAAACTGGCTTATATTTCTGGCAGTAACTAAGAGAAGGCAGACCTATGGCATCAATCAAGTGGCAGACTCTTGGCTTCCATTCCGACTTTAAGTTGGAACCGGAAGCGTGAAATGAGTAAGACGCCAGACAAACTCTTGATGCACTCTGCCAAAGTTTGCATTTTATTGGTACGAAATTACGCAAACTTCCATTGGCTGTTCATAAATTTAAAATGTAGAGCCATGTAAAATTAAAAAAATTACATAGTTGAGTCGAAGATGTCGGTAGAAGATTGTCTATTTTAACAGCAGTCAACCGTTTTTATAAGCTTGACCGTTTCTAATGTACGTTTAATATCTTATAACATGAAAAATATTATGGAGCCTGCGCCAAATAATATGAAATTCACTAAATCAAATAGGCTCGGTCTAACAACCGGAAACAGTAATTTCAAACATTATTCGAAAATTTATATGTAAAGTAGAGGTCACTGGCGCGATTCTTGGGTCGGACAAAGTATTACAGAATTTTTTCCATTAGGAAATTCTCAGTAGCAGACAGCAGTACGAAGTCTGCAAGTGTGCTCAAAAATTCCTATTATGTCAGGCTAAAAACAAAATTGGCGAAATTTGGGTGCAGTTAAACAAACCTCCGCTTTTCAGGGATATGGGCGTGGTTGTGTTTGTTTTTACGTATTTATATTTCGAAAATATTAGTAAATGTACATAGGCATATACCTACAGGCAAAAGTATGGTCCCGTTTCCTTCATAAATAATTTAATGAAACAAAACAATACTAAAACAAACAAGGTGCCGATTTATTCATTGTCTACGAAACGAAACAAGTACAACATACCAAACAGAATCGGCGATTGCGGTGAAGTCAACCGCAATAAGAAAATCGCCTCATGCGCGGTTAGCTGTACATTTTTGTGTCACTTTCCCAAATGATAGGCGAATATTTACCTAGGTTTTATGAGTCACTACACAAAGTGACTCACTTTCACCATTTTGACACATCTCAATAGATGTTTGCGTGCGCAATTTGTTTTGCAATGGTCAACCAACCCAAATATCAGTCTCAGTTTTCGAGACGGAGCGTTACTGCCTCGTGGTTTCGCGTCATATGCTTGAGTTGGGACAAAGTGACTACCCTTATGGCGATAAGGGCTTATATGAATGTTACACAGAATCTTGAAGTGGTAGGGAGCGTATTCTGATTGTACTGTGGCACATTAGTATCATCAGCCCATATACGTCCCACTGCTGGGCACGGGCCTCCTCTACAACTGAAAGGACTTAGGCCTTAGTCCACCACGCTGGCCTAGTGCGGTTCTGCAGTGCAGTGTGCGCAGGTTTCCTCACGATCTTTTCCTTTACCTTTAAAGTATGTACGTCACACATAACTTCGAAAATTCAGAGGTGTGTGCCTGGGGTTTGAACCCGCAACCGAGACTCTCGACCGCTCGCCTTAACCTCGAGGCTATTATTACTTGTAACATTAGTATCAATAGGGTTAATACCATTATCTCCCACAATGCGGATTCGAATTAACATTATTGTGTTCATTTCGGTAACTAAACTTACAGGTAGTATATTCATAACCACTGAAAATATGTATACTATGGTTAAGTTGTAAATCTCGCCATCCGGGATCAGCCTGTTTTAATCCTTACTATAAAAATATTTTGCATTACCAAAGAGTGCGGAAATCATAAACTAAAAGAGATAAATGAACGAAAAATGTTTATTGATAATGTTATGTTGGCATTTCAGACTACAATATCGATTTACTGCTGATCCAAGTTGTATCATTGTAATTTTACGATATAATATGCTTTAAGGTAACACAAAGTAAGACTGAGTTTATTTTAATATCAGTACCTACATAAATATTTTGTGTTCTACTTTATTGTCTATTACAACAACACTTTTACGAATTTAAAAAATATTACTGTAAAGCGCAGCGTAGGACGTCCACCCACAAGGTGGTCTGACGACCTGGTGAAGGTCGCGGGTCGTCGCTGCAGGCTGCCTCCAACAGGTCACTATGGAAGTCATTGGGGGAGGCCTATGTTCAGCAGTGGACTTCCTTGGGCTGATGATGATGATGATGATTACCTGCTTTTCCCCACAACATCAATCGCGTTAAAATAGTATACTAATGCCATAAATTAATAAAATCTTTATTACCTTCATTATCTATTTAACAAAAAATATAAAAACCGGTTGAGAGGTATAGAAAAATTACTTCAAAAAAAATTACGCCTACCATAGTCTTGACGCTGTTTTTTTATTTATTTTGGTAGACCGCCTTCGCAATCCCAGCTGACATAACAATAAAATGATTTAACGTAACAACTATAATTTTCATCCAATCATACGCTCCATACTAATAAATAGTTTACATTAAAAATTCACAATCAGTCTATTTATTCTTCACACTAACGCAAAACTCAATGCTTACGTCAGATGTATTTATCACGAATACAAAGTAAATATTTTAGAACTAAATTGTTATAATAAATTAAAGAAACTATTTCTGTATGACGTCACATTTTTATCCACACTGATCTTTAGCTATGAACGGCTTTATGGAAACGATTTAATCTTCAATTCACAACACTCAAACTTACTCACACTCAAAACAGGTTTAAATGACAGTTTGAGAACTAGAAGCTCATAAACCCTTATAAAACTGAAAGAGTTCCACTGCTTGGGACCTGTTCTACTATTGAACAGAATAGTCTTAGTCCACCGCCCTGTCTTGTTGGTGGATAGGAAAAAAATTCTCGTGACTCTTACGTATGCAAGTTTTGTCAAGATTTTCTTAATTGCCTCAATAGCGTCCATACATAGAATACTTCGAAAAACCATAGCCGAGATCGCACTCACGACAGCCACGTTCTCAATAGACAGCTCGCCTAAACTACTAGACCATTGTGCCTTGTATTAGAACCCACGTCATTCCAGCGATGTGTAATGAAATACACGCATCAACCACACCACGAGCCCCTCTGACGTCACCAGGCAGTACAAAAAGCAGAATACTATGACCAGAGCTTCCGTTGACGCAGCATATTCATTCAGACGTTCTAAAATTAAATTTTAACAAAAACAAACATGGCGTTAAACGTGAGATGCTGAAGTAAACAAACAAAGAAATTACTCATCACGTCGAAATCGAAGGAAAAATACCGTGGTCCGTACATTTTGCGAAACGGATCGAAATACATTCCACGGCCTTGCCAATAAAATCTTTTTTAAAACATAAGAATTTCGCCGGATGCTAGAATAATGGGTCAAGGTTGGACTATATGTTTATAAGCTTGATGTGGCATTATGTTTTTGTAATAAACTTTATTCAAAAAGGACGCACTAAAAAGTTCTTACTGATTTTTTTTAAACACATATTCGTGGTATAGTTTCGCTTTTGTCAGCTGGAACCTCAATATGGATGGTTAAAACAAGTCTCCTAAATACATATGCATGTCAAAGTATTGCTGTCTCAAATCATTGAAAGCTGGGTCGAAGAATCAATAATTCTTAAATAATAAAATTTCCTTGTCTTCTGCACTATATAACCTTATAGTAGTATATAGTAGTAGTAGCCTTATATAAAGCCTGTGCTGCAGAAGTCAGCCTCTTCCCCTTACATTATTATCGCCATTTTAACACTATGTGACAAATGAACAGTTGCATCACGACCTTCAAGTACATACTGTCAAACAAGAAATTCTACGATATACAAAAACCTACAAAGAAAGGATCACAAACCACCCAAATCGCTTAGCGAAAGTCTTGATGGAGGAAACCCACGCAACTCGTAGATTAAAACGGAGAGTACCCCAGGACATACTTAAATCACAGTAAAGTAAAGTAGGATGTGACTTAGGTCGCATACCGAGCATGTTATTACAGAACCCGACAGGCCAACTATTAAATGTCCCAGTAGGTGACAGAATGTAGTGATCAAATAAACAGAAAAAAAAAAAAATTAACACTCGTTGTGTCCTTTACTTAAAAACCAGCAATAAAGCAATAATCTCTCAATCCCCTGGTCGTTGTTTATTGTAACGTTTATCAATTTCCTCCAGATAAAGAGATCGTTTACTGAACAATAAAAAAGATATGAATAATAAATAATTTAAATTCATGATATTGTTTCTGATTTATTCAATTTACACAAACTTCCTTAATATTGAAATACAAGACTTGCAAGTGTATTTTAAATAACTGTAAATGTCAGCTTCAAACCCCAGGCAACACACCTCTGACTTTTCGAAGTTATGTGTGTATTCACAATGAATTATCACTTGCTTTAACGGTGAAGGAAAACATCGTGATAAAACCTGCACACCTAAAAGTTCTTAGGTGTGTAGTCCGCCAACCCGCACTAGGCCAGCGTGGTGGACTAAGGCCTAAACCCTCTCAGTTGTAGAGGAGGCCCGTGCCCAGCAGTGGGACATATTTGGGCTGATGTAAATGTCACTCACATTTATCGCTTTTGTATAAGCGTCGTTTTGGTTCTACAATCATATGGTATCACTGCTTACATATGAAATACTTTTGGTATAATTAAAATGGGAAAATTTAAAACTCATTAAATTTAAAAACAAATGATGTGAAAACCAAAGGGTAAGATAGAATTCGAAAGAGGACGTCGTCGTCTCCCGAGTCTGGCAAACTTTTGTTGGATTTGATACTATGTAAGTCTCAGTAGTCCACCAATCCGCACGAGGCCAGCGTGGTGGACTAAGGCCTAAACTCTCTCAGTTGTAGAGGAGGCCCGTGCCCAACAGTGGGACGTATATGGGTTGACGATGACTTCTCAGTAACAGCACGGACTATAGTGTCAGAAAAACAGGAACGTATTACGTTTGACTCCACAGATCCCGTATTTGAGTGTAGATATACAAAAATTACAATATATGTAAAAATCCTTCGGAATTTTAAGGCGAACCCAGTAATTATAATTATCATTTGGCATGTATAATATTCGTCAAACTGTCAATACTGACATTGGCTATCCGCTTAAGAGTCTGTGACTCAGTGAATATACCTAATATAGGGGATATTTGTGATTAGCTACGGCAGGAAGTGCAAAATATTGTTAATCCTACACCGAGGCCAATTACAGATACAGACAAATATTTAACCACAGTATTTGCGATGGCAATAACAAATATTGAATTGTCGTATTAGAGATTCCGCCGTGTGCTTCGAATATTTACTGAAAATTTACTAGATTCTAGACTAGACAGTATTTTGTTGCCAGTAGAATATATTTTTCAAAATCGCGATTCAGTATACAACTGTAAACGCTGATGGGACCAATGGCTTTAAACACTTATTACTACTTTGGAATCGAAGATACATTGCTGTCACGCATCAATTTTTGAAGGGGTAGATAGACATGCTTTCCTAAGCCCAGTTTTTTCTCAGTACCAGGCTCATTTTCAAAATAACTGTTTTTGTGATGGCAAAACTCGAAATCAAATTATCTCGATCCGGGAGTCCAACCAGACCATTCAAGTAGTCAAGCAGAAACGTAGCAAAAATAATATTTCAAAAATAGTTGCTAAGAAAATTAAAGTTTCATGCCAAGATATACCTATTAAAGATTTTTGTGTTTAAAATCAAAATGACAACCATAAACTATTTCCACGTTTGTGAAGCAAACATGTGCGGCCTGAGTTCGACCTTGAGGCTCTCAACGACTCCCGTATTGGTTTATTTTGGCGCCAAACCGACGCTCGCGTAGATACTCATTATTTCGATCGGTGACGATTTTTTGGCAACACAACGTTTGCCGGCATGTACGCGGAAAACAAACGCTTTTTTAAAAATCTATTCCAAGTTCCAACTGACAGTTTTATGCGCAGTGTTACCAGGAGGGAGTGCGCTATTTTTAAAACTCCTGGAAAATTTAATTAATTTATTACGTCTGCAAAATTACCATTGACTAGCGTCTATTTGCTCGTTTTGAACCTGTTCGTAAAATATCTAGTAAACTAACACGGTTGAAATTGACTATGCAGTTTTACTTTATAGTTAATACTTTTCGACCAGTATGTGTTATTTCTCTACTATTATTTTAAAATGTTTATATTAATTAATTCACTATACATTATTATTTTTATAGATATTTATTAAAACTGTAAATAGCTAAATAAAGTCCCTTAATACCTTGCCGTGCCGTGCGATCTAGAGGTCCTGGGTTCGATTCCCGGGTCGGGCAGAGTGTTATTGGGTTTTTCTATTAGGAAATTCTCGGTAACAGCACGGAGTCTGGAATTGTGCCCGAAAAACGGCAATAGGCTCGCCCCCTATTACATGGGACTGATAAATACCTGGCGAAATGTGGGTGCAAAAATGCACCTCTGCCTACCCCTTCGGGGATTACAGGCGTGAGGTTATGTATGTCCCTTAATATAGATTTGTTTACCTTAAAAAAATTAAGAATAAAAAGATAAATAATAAAAATTAATGATAATATCGTCAACAGAATCTAGCACAAAAACATCAAACATTTTTTTTGCATGTTGAGATTTTATTTTGGATGAAACGAATAGCTCTCTACGCTATAATAATTATGTAGAAAAAGCTCTTTGAAATCATTTTCTGAGTATAATAATAGTTTTAATAATGGTAACTCTGTACTGTTGGCAGACAACGAGCATACGAGAGGCCGCGGGTTCGATCCCCGCACCGAGACAAATGTTTGTGTGATCCACAAATATTTGTTTCGGGTCTGGGTGTATGTGAGACCAAAAAGTCTCTCGTAGTTTCTGATACCCACGACACAAGACTTGTATCTTAGTGTGGGATCAGAACTATGTATGTGACTGTTGGGTGTATTTATTTATTTATTTATACGAATACATCTCTAAAGAAGTCTGTTAAAATATTTAGCGTCAACACTTTAAATAAACGTTTAATAACTATTGGCTTAATATCTAAATTGGAAGATGAAAGAACTGCCGGGTTTTAGTATTTAGTTCGTTTTACTAAAACAAACATTTCAAATTTACATGTACTAGGTACCTACTCGTATAACTGTATTGAATTACCGTTCTATTTAGCATGCAAAATCTATGCACCTTATAGTTCTCTGCAATTTATTTCTAAAGCTTGTAAAGTCTACTAACTACTTACCATAAGAGTAAAAGCTGAAATTTTAAATCGTAAACTAGTCTTTGCCTGCAAGATTGCTCACGTAAAGATATGAGTACATCTTGTCAACCCTTCTCAATACAAACTTTCAACCTTGGTAAATCGGTTAATAGGGAATGCCTACGTCATATCTGCGTACAATCCATTCATTGGTTTGAGCTTTGTTTTAATAGTTCTAACGAATGCCTTTTAAGTAACAACGGTCATATCACAAATCAAGATGCAAATATCATATTGAAAAATACGCTAGATTTTTCAGTACCATAATATACGGGCCGTATATCGCATGTATGTTTGTCTCCAAAGGAAACTCACTTGAGACACATCACCTACTTCGTCATGTGGTTGCTACTGCTGATGATGATGATGATAATGATTGTGGTGGTGGTGGTAATGATGATGAAAATGATGATGCTGATATCGAAAACATAGTTGAAAACAAACAGGATGCTGTAATAATTTGCTAATTTAAAACTAATACATACATTTCCAAAATAATTAATGATAACAACTAATTGGTATTTACATCTGTCTCGTGAACAACTTGGGGCCCCTGGCTTACTGCCAGCAGCGATAGTACGGTTACATCATTATTTTATTTTGTTATTACCATACGATAAATACTTAAAACAAAATTCTACATAGGTGTCCAGATGAAATCATGTAGTTTTTTAAAGAAATTTGATTTTTTGTCGTGGAAACTGTTAGATTCTTCAGGGATTTGCAGTAAATACAAGTTAAAGTAATAAGACTACAATAACAACGGCTTGGCTCAATCCTTTGGTGGTCAGCAAAACTTTAATCCGCGACAGTAGTATTTAAATAAAATATTCTTACCTTCATAGATGCATTAGGAATTAGGATGCACCTGGCGAAATTGGGTTCGCTTTTTAAATATAATAAATTTTGGATGAGACTCTAGGTCTATATAATCTCTATAATCCTATGACACAAATTAATAAATTTTAAAACGGAACCTCTGCCAAATACAGTTATGTGTAAAATGCTAAGAAATGTTTAATAATTTGAATTCTTGGTATTTATTGTATTAGAAACAATGTATATTTACCTTACCAAAACTGCGTAGTAGGAGCCATTACTCATAATACTACGCGAACTTATTATTAAACATTGTTATTCATTCACTAATCGGAAGTATAAAATACCTCCAAAGCTATATTTAGAAGTTGTACTTATGACAATGTGTGGATTTTCTAAAACAAACTCTGTGTGTATTGTTTTAAAGTTGGATTTCCTTGTTTCCAGGATAACAGGTGGAGAGCTATTCGAGCGGGTAATTGATGAGGACTTCGTGCTGACGGAGCGAGCCTGCACAGTATTCATGCGCCAAATATGCGAGGGGATAGAGTTTGTTCACCGGCAAAACATTCTGCATCTTGACATGAAGGTAAATATTTTTCCAATCTCGTCATCGGACATGACCAGGTGACCTTCGAACGTTAACCCAAACTTGGATAAAAAAAACACGCCAGTATTCCCAAAAGCAGAGGCGTATTTCTTTATCTAAATTCCGCCAATTACTTACTCAGTCAAAAAAGTTGATAATGTAGTAACAGATTAGCCTATTTTACGGAGCTTGTCTCCATAATGTTGCTGAGAATTTCTAAAGAGGAATGACATCTAACAGGCGCATTTTGCTGCCGCACCTTCAATCGTCATTCGAACTCTAGAACCACAAAATGATTAAAATTTGTTTTATGCGATGAAGCTGCACATTGAATGCGCACGTTAAAGATATTTTAAACTATGTTTTCTATTTCCAAACAGTGTTTTTCTTAATTTCCTTGATCAAAAGTGCCCTAAGATTTTAACATAGGTAGTCTCTAAGTTTATTAAGTTATCACTTCATGTAAATACAGAATCAAAGTTTCTTTGTCGAAGCACGTCAAACTGGTTGATAATCTACAAAGGCACTGTGCATAACTTAAAGTCGTGCAAATACCAAATTCCTATCCGCAGAGACAATTTCCGTGTTACAACATTTGTCTATTAATATTTGTTTACAAATACATACATACATACATAAACTCACGCCTGTATTCCCCGAAGGGGTAGGCAGAGGTGCATTTCTGCACCCACATTTCGCCAGGTTTGTATCAGTCCCACGTAATAGGGGGCGAGCCTATTGCCGTTTTTCGGGCACATTCCCAGACTCCGTGCTGTTACTGAGAATTTTCTAATGGAAAAACCCAATAACACTTTGCCCGACCCGGGAATCGAACCCAGGACCTCAAGATCGCACGGTACATACTTGTACCGCGAGACCACGAGGCAGTCAAGTTGTTTACAAATAAGTAAGCTTTTTCCTGTTGGATCAATGTTTCTCTTAAGTACTCCTTCTATATATTTTCAATCTCATTGTGTTAGTTATCAACTCTTTTAGTACTCGAAGTAATCAATATTATTTTGAATTGTTAAAACTTGGGATGTTTGAATAAATTGTTGGTACAAAAATAACAAAGTCAGCCTGTAGTTAGTTCACTATATCAGCCCATATACGTCCCACAACTGGGCATGTGTCTCTTTTACAACAGAGAGGGGATATGCCTTATTCCACCCTCCCCACGTCTAGGCCACTAGTGCGTGTAAGACATTTAACTTACTGAAATACTTTTTCATAGAAGATAGACATGATGTATGTACATGTAACAAACTTTTAGCTGCATTTAAATCCCTATTTCCTACTCCTATGTCAAACTTCTCATCCACAATGGGTTATGGGTTTTAATTTTGTATTTTAATATTTTGTTGTATCACTTTTTCGTTTAAATTTTCGTATAAAATCACTTTTCCTAATATTTTTACTGAATTATTATACAGCGTACAGACGTTATGGTTTTTTGCACCACACCTAATGGAATGAAATAATTGCTGCATTATTTGTATCTTGGATTAAAAGGGAATTAGGGTCAAGTCATGGTCTTACTTCAGTGGCATCTAGAACAACCGTTAAAAAATCAGCAACCTTTATTCATGAATTGAACTGAAATCTTAGAAAGGAGTAAGGAAATATGCATTCACCTTCCAAACTTCGTATTGGAACAACTTGGTGGTATAGGATAAGGCTCTACCCACTGTCTCCTTTCCCTTAATGTCCATAACTCCATTTGTTAGAAGCCCATGGAACAAACCAGTGTGCTATCCATAAACATTTGTCGGTCTAGGCGTAATAAAATTGTAGTCTTTCGCAGTTTCTTTAGCACGGCACAGAATGAGGTCCTATGTACTCCTGTGTGTATTGACAAATTTATTTTAACTCAACTCAGAAGTAATTGTTTACTTCTATAAATTAAATTAGTAGTTGACACTTGGTACCGTTCTATTCCAATGTATGTATATGTACAAATATAGACTATGACAAACCCATTCAGAGTGGGAGAAATCCTAATGATTAATTACAAGTTGGTTTACGCAACACACCACGGGTTCTCTCCCCATCCGGTCCAACAAATGTTTAGATAACAAATGATAACAATGTTGAGATTCGACTCCCGCATGCCTCCATTTTGGTGCGCGTCCAAGTCGTAAATCAAAATGGCGACGGAGATGCGCGGGAGTTTTATGATTGTCGTGTCGTGGGGTATTGTTTATTTGACTGACGATTCGGTAGCTCTGTTTATTTTTAAGAGGATTATGTTTGGAATTACAAAATGCATGTGACGTGCTGTAATTTGCGCAGGAATTTATAACAAATGGATCTTAACAAAGTTGATAATTTTGCTAACTTTCAAAAAGCATTTGTTATTGTACGAGAATATTTTTAAATTTCCACTAAGTCACCGTAGAGGACTAAATAATAAAGAACCTAGATTTAAAGCATTAGAACTTATATACTATTGTTGGTGTAAACATTTTTTTATAGCATCATTAAATTGAGAACAATTTTTTTTCGATGACATTCAATTTGTGATAAAATTAATATTGCAAAGCTATAAAAAACACTGTTGCTTCTCACCAAGTACTATGTAGCAACAACCAATTAAAACCACTAATCTCTCCTCTTGCAGCCAGAAAACATTCTCTGCCTCACAAAATCAGGTAACCGGATAAAGATAATAGATTTTGGACTAGCCAGGTTCTACGACCCAGAGAAAAAGCTTCAAGTACTCTTCGGCACTCCTGAGTTCGTCGCTCCAGAAGTGGTGAACTTTGATCAGATCGGTTATGGAACCGATATGTGGTCTGTTGGTGTTATATGCTATGTGCTGTAAGTACTTGTGCCTACAAAAACTTTTATTCTCTTTGCAATACTTCAACTTGGCTTCATAAATGTTGAGCGTCATTGAATCATTATTTATAATTCCCACGTTGCAACATATGTATTTGAATATGTATAACGTAACTATGTGTTTTTTTTAAAGTAAGCAATATCCTTTTACTAAACTAAACTTTAATTTAGTTTATTATAACAGCGCTAGGCTATACATACGAAGCTACGAGGATTTGACTCTGTTATATATTATTTGTTTTTAAATAAAAAATAAAACCATATTATGCTAATCAATTTACAGCTAAAGTAGAGTTGTTCAAAATATATCCTTCTCTTTTCAGCCTATCAGGTCTGTCACCATTCATGGGCGAAACAGACATTGAGACCATGGCAAATGTTACAGTCGCCAAATATGACTTCGATGACGAAGCATTCAATGAGATATCTGAAGATGCCAAGGACTTTATACAGAAACTGCTCGTGAAAGACAAAGAGTAAGTATAACCCAATTTAGTCTTTAGACCTCGTGAACTTCGCTTAACACGTGATGCATTTCGGAAAATTATTTCTGAGAACTATATGTAAAACTTAATAAAGTGATATTATTTTCGAGAATATAACGGTCATTAATGCCGTAGAATTTGATGAATCAGCACTATGCAATATTGTTGATATAGTGCTAGTACCTATTAACACCAATTGGTCTCATGCCAGATAGCTTTTGTTTTCGAAGGACAAAATTACATATCATATCAAGAATTAATAATATGTTCAAGGCTGTACAAGAAGATTCATTTCTTGGTGCAGAGCAGTCTAAAACAATTAATTTTTCGGATATGCATCATGTGAATTTCTGATATTTAGTGGCGGAATTCTACGACCATTGTATGATATACCCTGAGAATATCCGAGTTGTAAATCCGAAGCTTTTCATTGTCGCAATATGCATGATTACCGTGTTTTAGTTTTATATATAAGTTGAATGTGTTAATCGACAACCGAAGAGATATCAGGTACACGAATTGTAATTTGTGTATCTAATGTTTAATCGTAGTACATAATTGCTGTTTTAGATTGAACTTAAACAATCCTACCAAAATATACCTGAATAGTTAGGTTGTTATTTGTTACACTGTTTTGAGTTGTGATGAGAAATATCCCTGCGGTCCTTTATTAAAAAAAACGGTTCCAGTTGCTAGATACGACGGATTATTTTACTATATAACCGCGTAAAGAAGATAAAGTAATAAAAGTGAAAATAGTAATTTAAAATTGAAGAGTGCATTCCCGGTTTAGTGCCTGCTATGGAATGTTGAAATTTTGGATCTTCAAAAGCTGCTGAAACCAGTCTGTCGTTTAAGACCCTTTGTTACTTTTTTGCTATCCAACACTGACTATTATCTAGTAACTAACAAAGCATTGCACGATACTGCAGTATTTAATTAGAATTTATGTGCTAACCAATTATGTTAATAATGAGTTTGTCTTGAATTGTAGTGAGTAGAAACGTAGTTTTAACCTTAGACCATCTTTCTTCCACGTTCAAAAATTTTTCACCTTAGACGGTGTCTCTGTTTACATATGTTGTATCTCCATAAATCAATGATATACGTAACCATAATTTAATACAGAAAACCCACACAAATTAAAATCGAGCCACCACTTAAGGTGTTGTAACCATCCTCATAATTCACAATCTACATCCTTCTTCCACCACATTCACCACTACCCATATAAAGATGGCATAACCTATGGTGTTGGGAAGTTAGTAACAAGGGGTCTTTGTCGCAGGTCACGGCCGAGCGCGACGGAGTGCCTCCGACACAAGTGGCTGGTGAAAAGGAGCCCAGTAAAGGCGGAACCACAGCCACGACCGGAACCCTCGCCTAAGCACGAACTGGACGTCGCTAAAGACAACTTGAGGCTTTTTGTTGAACGGTGGAGTGAGCACCCTAACTCGCCATACGTTTTTGATAATCAAGCACACGAAATAACTTGTCTTGCAAATTGTGAAAGATCATCAATCGGTGGATGCTCGCCGTCGCCGCGAAGTTCATTAAGCAGTTCTCCCGATGTAGTTTTCGACGAAGATGATTTAGAACCACCTCCTATCAGAGAAAACAATTTCTTAGCTCCAAGCACAAGATACAATCCAGTAGAGAGGCGCGCCTCAGACAGCTCATGCTTCTTACACAAGAAACAAGATGTGTTAGTGAGAAAAAACTTAGCCGAGGAAATTAAGAAATTGTCAGACCACTTATTCATGCTATCTACAATGAATACCGATCTCACGAATAATAACAACATGAAGGAAGTCGACAAAAATGTTACTGAAACAAAGGAATTTAAAGAAGAGAAATTACCAAACGGTTTCAAAATGGAATCAAAATCGACATTAACAAAAACAGTATTGAATGGCGATGCATCGAAAAAGGAAAAAAGAATTTTCACTTCGAAATCAACCACAAAAATATCCTCATCGTTCTTAACTGAAAGGGAACCTGAGAAGCCGATGACAAGCAAAATGCCTTGGGTCAAGTCAACCAGATCTAAACGAATAACCACAACGAGCAGGGACGTACCGGAGCAACCGGTGGAAGTACGCAATACATTTTTCCAGGAATTCGATAGAAGGCGAGAGAAGATAGACAAATTAGTTAATGGGTCCGAAAATGGCAGACAGTTACCATATAGAAGAGGAGATGTAAATAATGCACACAGGACTAAAGATCTTTTGCTTCATCTATTAGAAAAGTGGGGCGAAACTGAGGATGTGGAAGCAGAGAGAACCGCTGGCGGCACCTCTAACGGTGGGCGACACCAATCAATATCATTAGAATGGTCACCGTCTAATCAACTTGCACAAAATACCATGTCGAGTATCCATGCATATTTCCAACGCCAAACGTCAGACGAAAAGGCACAGAGGAAGAAAACTGAAGTGACAAACTCGAAATGATTTATTCTTAACGTAACAAAGAACAGGGTTTCAGTGCCATGTCATGACACTAATGTTACCAAAGTAACGGAGATTAATAGAAACGAAGGCAGAAAAATGACATTTTTATGAATCTAGTCTAATTCAAAATTCTACATGTTTTTTTTCGGAATGCAAGACTGAAATGTAATGAATGTCGTCAACACATTGTCAATAGCAATAATTTTTGTATTTTTTGTATGTAAATAAGCCCATTCAAAACTTAGGAAACAATAACATTTGTTCCTTAACTGTACTTATAACTTATGTTTAATTTATTGTTAAAATACGTATGTTGTTAAAAATATAAGGCTTTATTAAAATCTGCAGTTTTATTATACATTTTATAAGGTCATCCGGACCCAAGTGCATGTTAGTTTGGCCAAATTCGACTTTTATAAAATAAAACCTATTTTGTCATTGTTTAATTTAAATTATATAATTTGTAGATGTAGACATACTAATTGCATGAACAACTTTAATGATACTAACGGGAGATATTTTGGCATTGTTTTTAATTGTCATGCGGTATTGGAAGCGAGCCACTTTCATTCCCTAGACAGACTATTCTCCTTTGTATTGTTAATAATAGCCTTTAATTGGGAACATCACTACGATTTAGTAGTGTTCGTTGATTAAAAATATAAATAATTAATAGTTTGTTAATAATAATTTCAGATGATTTTCTTGTCTGATAAGTTTTAAGTTTTTAGGCGATATTGTTTCCAGTTACGATTCTGAAGTGTGAAAGCTCCGTACTTGTCACATTTATCTTATGACAAGTGCACGGACATCCCTACCACCTATCTAGCCTAAGGCATTAAACCCACAAGATTCAAAACTGTAGAAACAAAATTTTGTTACTTTGTATGCAAATGGGTTATTTGCAATGAGACAACAATTAATCGCGTTTGCCTCATTCGTTCAAATAATTCACATTTGTTGAAATATTATGGTCTCAAAATATTACGCAAATATGTTGTTTCATTGAATACTTATTATGTATATAAATCTAACTTGTATTATTAATAAAGTAATTTTAATAAACCCTTCAGTGAGCGCCTCTCAGCATCAGCGACCCTCAGACATCCGTGGCTGATTCAATCTGCTCTATGCACGGAACTACACGTCACTAAAACCAAGCTGAAGAGATACGTCATCAAGAAAAGATGGGCGAAGGCGGTTTCAGCTGTTATTGCTCTAAAACGTATGGGAGCTAAATTCGAAGATGTTCACGAAGACGTCGGTAAAAATGGCGAATAATATTTTTTTCTTTTTTTGCCCCATAAAGGCCATCTATAAACCTTTGGGGTTTTAATTATAACCAACCGTTACAACGAAGTATACGGTAACGTGTGCCTTTAGCTAGTAATTTGTAATATTAGTTTCCAATAATTAAGCATATCCTAAAATTCTTAAACTACTCCGTTAATCTTAGTATTGCCATTATAAGACATTCAAATGTTTGTTATTAAATTATAAACGGGTAGATTATTGGCTAGTTGAAAATGCAATAGTTGTTGCTAGAAAAACGCTTATTTACAAAGACTATTTACAGAAAATTGAGTATTTCCGAAGAGGCTATTATTTTTATTTTATTTTTATTATCTATTGGTTTCGTTACAAAAGCAAAATACAAGTATCAATATTCTATAGTTAAATTTCTTTGTTATTAATAATTCAAGGAATATGTATAACTTATTGGTTTAATCTAAAAAAAATATGCAAATCGAATCTTATTTTATTGGAAAAATATTTAGATCATTGTAATTGTAGGTATATTTTGCACAAGGGTGCCAAACTATAAACAAGTGCCTGAACTTTTAATAATTACGACTAACTTAGATTTATTTACGTTATCTCTATAAGATCTGTAAATTAGTTTATTGAGGTTTTCAAATGAAAGACATTAACGGCTTACTTTAGGAATTAAGTTTGTTGAGCTAATAAACGCTAGGTATGAGTGAATTAATAATAATTTTTAAATAATCTCACGAATAGAAAGCAAGGAGTCTCACAATTGCGCTGCCATATGCTACGAATGATTTCAAATAAATCTTAATAAATATTTGGATTATCTATATGCTACATTATATTAATAGCATTATTAAAGCTTATTAATTATATTCCGTTTTGTAAGGCCATAGTAGAATTTTGTTCAAGCCATATAAAAAATATAATAATCTTGTCCTTTGAATAATTCAATTCCAAATTCAAAAGTAAAACTTAAATGGGTGTGAATGTTTTATCTTGCAGCATCAATCATTTGTTTTGTATTATTAACATATCAAGAAATTGGATTTAGTATATAAATCTGGACACATGCATTTAAACCTACTAAACTAAAATAAAGACATTGTAAACGAAATTTATTGCAAATAAAGTCTTGTTATAAAATGTTTGATTTATTCCAGCCTAATGTTTATAATGGATTCTGTGAAGTTAGTACCGTACAACCTCGATTCCGCGTTCGATTCTCTGGTCGGGAGTATTCGTAGGTTTCTATAAAAAAATCTGTGTGCCGGAGCCTGCAAACATGCTCGAAAACCAGGGAAAAAAAAAGAAAAAAGGCTCATGCCTCATAAGTCATACCCTATTACGAGAAGTTTAACACGTTCTCTGGCAGAACGTCATTTCAAGTCCTTTCGGTGATTATGTGAGGTGACAACGTAATGTCACGTCCTTTTAAGTTCAGATACTAATGTTCAGATTTTAATACAAATATGGGAATATCGTTTTTCGTTACATATCATATCAAAATCTCAAGCGTTTACTGTCACTTGGGATGGTTCAAATATGAGCCTAAGCATGGTGTTGAAAATAGCTTGGCTATGGGCTATCGTACACTATTGTTTATGAAAATTGTGTGTCAATCTAAGCAGTCCGAGAAAACGGCGGGCTCGCGCGAACGTGTAAAACGAAAAAAAAACATGTAAAAACCTAACCTGGGTGTATGTAGTAGACTTGATCGATACAAATATTAATCTCCAGAGGAAGGGAAACAAACTAGTTGACTAGTGATTACGCAACCATGGCTACTGATTAATCACAATCATTTATTTAGGTTTACAACCAAACAAAAAGGTATTTTTTTTAATTTTTATTCTTAAAAACACCCAATGATATCGCATTGGCTGCAAAAACCAAAGCGATACCAAACGATGCGCGTCGACAGAGGCTTAACGGTAAGATTTCTGGTATCTGGCACGAGCGCCTGGACCGCCAAACTTCTTTGGCTCGCAGCGCCGAGGGTCGGCCACCAGCAAACTCCTGTCGTATTGGACGAGGATGTCCTTGATTTCCTTCTTGGAAGCCTCGTCTACATCTGGAGATAAGCAAAATAATGTTTATTATTTAAGTATAAAGATTAACATAGTTTGCAGTGTACTTTTTTTTTCTTTATACTAACATGGCACCTGATGGCAAGTTCAGTGTTCCAAATAAAGTTGACTCGCAAAAAACGATTACAGCTATGTTCTAGGTGCTACATTTTCAAAATTACTATTCAGAGAATTACTCCAGATATTAAAAACTCTGTCATAATGCCTGCATTATAACCACAAATTGCATTCAACCAGCCTGATGAACTAAGGCTTTAAGCTCTACCACCAATGGCATATGACATGATAATACTATGTGTTATGCAAGATATATAGTCTGAACAGCATGTTATAGTCTACTAACATAATAGAACATTAGAATATATAGTGTTGTGTACACTTCAAACAAGCATGGCACTGAACAGCACATGCCGTTTGGTAAATGTCACATTTTATCTCCCTTTTGTGAAATGGCTGAGTCACATGATGGCAACACAGTTTTGGAAAAAAGGGTAACTTAAATATTGTTGTTAGTACTAAAAAACTATCAGTGTCATTTTCAAGCAATTTCAGACTAGTAAAACCAACTAAATTGTTATAAATTTACTTGACTAATTTAATTGAGTCAGCTAAAATATTTAGAATACTATCTCAAAGAATGCTATAATGTATGCAGAATTCTGATCATTATTCCCTACATTTTTTAGATGACCATTCTACAATCCCATATATGTAATACACATGTATCTGGGTTTAGTTATTGAAAATTTTAAACATATATAAAAACACTTACATTTCTGGTAGAAGGCAATGAGAGCCTTAGAGATGGCCTGTCTGATGGCATATACTTGGGCTACATGACCACCACCCTTGACAGTCACCCTGATGTCAACATCGGAGAACTTTTCCTGGAACATAAAAATAATAGTTTAAAAAAAACATTTTCATTCAATACTTATCCATTTATTATGATTTACATCAGATACTTTGCTCACTTCACATCCAAGGATGCTCAGGTTCGGAATAAGTGTTACTCATCATTTAAATAATCAATTTACAACAATAATATTAGGTAGTACCCACAACAGATATAATTTTATTATTAGCCAAAAAAATAGTATACATGGTTTAATCTCCATTATTGTGAATGTGAAAGATTTCCTAATTGATGTTAAAAATCTACACTAAATATATTAAAAAAAAAACTCTCCAAGTCCATGCTTTTTATTTACATAACCAAATGTATAAAATGGAGTTTAAACTTGGGAAACTTTGTATTCAATATTTTTCCCTGACAAGACTTTCTTGGCAAATTAATTGAATAAAACTTAAACTTAGGTATGACAGAAAAAAATTAATCAAAATCATGTAAAAATTACAAAAAGGGTAATGTGGGGCACAGATCATTGTACCATATGTAGGTCAAAGCAAATATGCTTATATACCAAATAAATTATTAAATGATGCACACTACCAACTCAGCGGCAAATACGACAGAAGACACGTGTACACACACATTAACCAAACTGTGTATATAAGTAAATAATTTCTATAATAAAGCGTTCAGTTCAGTTCAGTTCAGTTCAGTCAGACAATATCTATCAGGTCGGCACCATGCCACCTTAGTCTGAACCCTAGTAAGTGTTTCATTTACATCGATCCTCAAGCACACCCAAGATCCTGATACACTTACAATCGGTGAACCCAACAAGAAACATGAAACATTTACAACTGGTGACCCCGACGTGATCCTCGACGGATGCAGCAACACCCGAAGAAAAAAGTGATAGTGCATCGGCCACCTCGCCGGTAATATGAACCCAGTGGCCGATGCACTATCACGAGTCGAACAAATAGATTGCCCCACACCTGTGGATTGGAATGACATAGCAGATTTGCAACGCAGTGATAATGAACTCTCTCAGCTGTTAAATAAAAACAATCTGAGCTGGAAAAGTATCCAGTTACCGGGAACGAGACAATTATGGTGCGAAAATTCAAGAACAAATGCACGACCGTACATACCGAAGTCGCTTCGAAAACAAATATTTGACTCTATGCACAACGTTACGCATCCTGGTGTAAGATCATCAAAGAAAATGATCTCTGAACACTACTTCTGGCCAGGCATGAATACAGACGTAGGCACATGGGCGAAAACATGCGAGTCATGCCAGACAAGTAAAACATACAGGCACAACTCAGCCCCAATTGGAAGTTTCACGCCAACAGCACGTTTAGACCACGTGCACATAGATATCGTCGGTCCATTGCCAGAATCCAATGGAAACAGATACATCGTGTCAATGATCGACAGAGCAACAAGATGGCCTGAAGCCGTACCAGTACCAGAAGTAACAGCAAAAGTTGTAGCAGAAGTTCTCCTGAATACCTGGATAGCAAGATTTGGATGCCCAACTACCATTACATCAGACCAAGGACGACAGTTTGAGTCAGACTTATTTATCGCCTTAACTAAAGCACTCGGTATCAAGAAAACCAGAACTACCAGCTATCACCCACAATCAAATGGATTAGTTGAACGCTGGCATAGATCAATGAAAACCGCACTAATTGCGCGTGGTAACACAACTAATTGGTCAAATGAGTTACCACTAGTCCTATTAGGGTTGCGAGGCGCCTTACGACTGAAAGAAAACATCAGCCCAGCACAAATGTTATACGGAGCAAATATACGTCTACCTGGTATGTTTATCGAGCCGAAAAAGCAAAATACATCACCAGAAAATTTTACACGGACACTACAAAGGACAATGGCCAATCTAAGCCCGTTTAACAACAGTCACCACGCTACAAACCATAAACCATATATACACCCGGACATGAAAGATTGTGAATACGTTTTCGTCAGAACAGATGCTGTAAAGAAGCCCCTAACACCATCATACAAAGGACCATATAAAGTGTTAGAGAAATACGAAAAATATTTCAAAATACAAATGCCAGAAAAAACATCCATAGTAACAGTAGACAGATTAAAACCTGCTTACATGTTAAATGAAGACAAGGCGAACGAACCTTTGGCACACTTAAAAAGCACATGCAGCAACAACGTCAACGACCACAAGAATGCTGAGCTCGCGGAAAACAACAAGGCCACGCTGACGACAACACGTTCGGGTCGCGTCATACGCCCTGTTGTACGATTCGCTATAGAGCCTGATCAGCGGAAAAGCAAGAACCTATAATTAGTTTATTTATGTCATATACATTTACATTTACTTATTTTTTATTATTATTATTATACATTTATTTTTTAAAAAGGGGGGAACTAATGTGGGAGCATCGTCAGCATAGTCGATGAACTCGAATTATGTCAATATTTTGGTATATAAAGCAATAAAGTTTTTATATGCACTAAGTCATATATTAGCACGCATCAAGACCGGTCGTTTCATTTACGTCGCTGCGCTTACCCTAATTACGCAACAACTTACACGTGTACCACAGATTCACGTACTCGGTGACTCCACGTGAACAGATACACTTACAGTAATTTAAAAAAAACCTGTATGGGTTTAGGGAATTTCCTAATTTTTCTATTACAATTTAACTACTTATTAATAACAAATATACATCATGCAAGTGTATAGAAACAACTAATAGCTCTATAAATAAATATTGCACAAGTTCAAGCAAGCTTTAATCAACAACTTTCTTCCCTAATAATTCTATGTGAAAATCCATGTCACTGGTTAGTCGAACATGAGCAAACTTAGTGTGACATAAACTAGTAAACCATGTCCCAAAAATAATTTGCAACAAATAATTATCAAAACAATTGTAATTATATTAGCAAAATAAATATTAATTATAACAATAACAATAAGTATTTAATTATTTTTGAGACATAAATAATGTTAGAATTGTGAAGCATATCAGATGTTTCATTAGTTATCCGTTTCCATGTCAAAATGCATTAATACAACATGAAATGGTATTAAAAAATAACTTATCTTCTATTGATATTATTTAAGAAACAGAAAATTGGTATGAACTTTCTCCCTGCCAGTATTTAAGATAAGCTTAGTGAAAATAGTATAGTAAATAATCTTTCAAGCACAAATGTGAACTATTTGAGTTAAATTAGTAGCATACAATTATCAATTACATACAGCAAAGCATTGGAAATTATACTTCACTCAAATACAAGAAACATATGCAAACATAATTGAAATAAAAAAAGAGAAATGATAGCAATAAAATTTTAAAACAATAACCAATACACCAATAAAGAACTTAATAATAAAAAAACTACTTGCAATAACAAAACGTGCTTCCAAGACATATTGTTGTAGTTACCTTGCCAAGCAAAAGAATGGGTTCCTGAAGTTTGTACTGGAGAAGACGGGGCTCCACCAGGTCGAGGGGGCGGCCGTTAACTCGCAGTACTCCATGGCCACGTTTGCAGTATGCTACTGCTGTGGCGGTTTTCTACAAAAATACATAAGTTACTCTTAGTACGCCTGACATACACATACAGAGATCGAAAGTTTAAAAAGTTAGGTTATGTTTTATCGTGTATGTTTTAGCCTTAGTAAACAAATATAAAAGTCCAATATAGAGACAAAATTCAGGGTGGTTTAGTTTAAACTGGACTTCAAAATATCTACAAGTTCGTAGGTATAGCGAAAACACCGACCCCTTACTTTCATACGAACGGTGGATTTAACTGATACAAATATTTAGATTAGGCACTTCAACAAGATCAATAAAAATGAAAACTCGCATTTAGACACATTTTACATATAATTATATCTTGTAAAACAATAAAAGTATTTCAGTAATCTCAACACGTGGATGCAACAAATACTAACCTTGCGTCCGAACACTTGGACGGCTTGAATTGGTTCGCGTCTTGCCTGAAAGAGTCAAAATACCGTATGAATGGAGTATAATCAAATAATATTTCACAAGTTTTTATCAAAATGAGACAAGTTACGCCAAAATATTCTAACGAAAAACGTAACGCACCTCCGGCACGGCAGCCATTTTGACAGAGAAAGAATGAATGAGTCAGAGACACTACAGAGATCTAGAGTGAATGATCAATGAACTAGCTATAGAGTATAGAACTTTGTAACGAATGTTTCAATTTTAACTATCGTTGTATTCCTCACCACATATTAAATAATAAGTAAAACTTTATCTTACATACATACTAATTTAGCATAGAAATAATCTAAATATGGTTTTAAGTGATTACGAAAAGAACGCATTTAATAATACAAAAAAAAAAAAGCAGTGATGGCCTCGAGGTTTAGGCGCGCGGTCGAGAATTTCGGCGGTCGCAGGTTCAAACCCCAGGCACACACCTCTGACTTTTCGAAGTTATGTGTGTATTCACAATTAATTATCACTTGCTTTAACGGTGAAGGAAAACATCGTGATAAAACCTGCACACCTAAAAGTTCTTGGGAATTTCTTAGGTGTGTAGTCCGCCAACCCGCACTAGGCCAGCGTGGTGGACTAAGGCCCCCTCTCAGCTGTAGAGGAGGCCCGTGCCCAGCAGTGGGACGTATAAGGGTTGATGATGATGAATAATACAAAAAAAAAACAGACAACAGTGAACTCTAGCGTCAAGTAGTAGTACTAATAAAAACTTCATAAAACGACTAATAGATGGCAATAAAGTAAAACAACCTGATGGTACTAATATTTGTCAATAGAGTGCGCTACTACTGCACGGGAAAATAATTACGCGGTGACTCAACTCGAATTCATCATCACGCACGCCGCACCGTGTCGACTGGCGTGTTTTGTATTCGATAAACGTAAACGTCAGAGGTGAGTCGTGCGGAATGCGCTACAGTAGTGTATGGATAGCTCGCAAAGCGCCGCGAAAAACTTGACATTCTCGCGCAAGTGAATTACACTTGAAAACAGTGGGAACTTGTGTTTATTTAACGAGAGAAAACAGTGAATATTGACGTAATGAACATAACTTGTGAAGTTTCATGTGTTGTGAGTTATGATTTTTGAATAATACGGAGATTTGAAGGTAAGTTAAAAAAAACCATAAGTTATGTACCTATTTCACGATAATTACCACGTTGCTCAATACACAATTATATACATCATTTTTCAACATGAAGATATCAAATAATTGTATTATTGATAATTTTAGATTTTTGTATGAAATTATTACATAGGTACTTACAATTAGAAGTCAATGAAAATTATTTTATAGGGGAGACTTTTAATTTTGTACTTTTTATGAAGTTTATTATATGTTTTATGAAGTTAATTAATGATTAAGGTAAAGTTATTAGTATTGTTACACATGTACTTAGGTACCTAGTTTAAAAAATACAAGTGCTGTGATATTTTATTAAAAGTTTCATTGGAAAGGTAGTTTGTCAAGTTGGCTAGATATGTTATTCTTATTAATAATAAAGATTATCAAAAAATAGTTAAACAAAGATGAATAATAATTAAAGAAAAAGTGGTAATTTTTTTAAGACAGAAGAATTTTGGGATGAGTCATGAACACTTTAAAACTTGTGATGAGAATCAATTTGTTTACGTGCGAGGAGTCAAACCGAAAAATATTATTTTTAGTCAGTATTATTTGACGCGAATTTTTATTATTTTTGCTAGCTGCCAAAAATATTTTAGTCACCAAAAATGTGAACTAATAGTTATTTTGGCGAAATTCTTAGTTAGTTAGATCTAAAAAGATGACATTTTTGGTACTTTTTTACCTATAAAATGTCCAACACATCATTTAGATTCGGACACTTTACAGTAAACAAACATAAATTAGTTTCCGAACGTTTATACTTTTTTAACCCCCAATCCTCGTCACTTTGTACAATCAGTGCAAATGTTATACTTTTTTGTCGTAACTTTTTGTTCAAATGAAGCGTAGACACGCCATTCAAAGAAAAAAAACAAATGAATCACTCGCAGTACGCGCGTTCGAGAGTGTACCACTGAACCACTTATCCTACAAACAGGAAAGAGTTGTAAAAATGGGAAACTTACATGGTTCTTTGTGGATGGGTAAATCCGAACTTTTAGAAAAAAATACGTACATCTTATAGGTATATACTTCTGTAAACCCTTTAATTTTTGCGTTAGCGCGACATAATTTGTCATACTTTTTGAATATGACCCTTGTATATATTCTACTGCTTGTCTAGTAGTACAGAATTTAAGACTTTTTAGGTTAATTGAGACCTTTAATATTTAAATGATGAAGCAGAATCGAAAATCCAAGCGAATTTGACAGCCTCCGTGGAGCAATTGATCTGTAGCTTGTGAATCTAGTGGCCGCTGGTTCGATCCCAGCACAGAGACAAATATTAGTGAAGTTAAGAAATATTTGTTTCTAAAACTCTCCATAAATGTAATGCACAGATTTTACTCCTTGTCATGCCCATACAAAAATCGGAAAAAGTTCAGGTATACAAAAAATGCATTTGATTGATGCTACAAATTGTGCGACGTAAGTTTTTAGCCATAGCACTATTGATAGACAGCCCCGTGGCACAGTTGGCTAGACACCAGCTTGTGAAACGAGAGGCCGCGGGTTCGATCCCCGCACCGAGACAAATGTTTGTGTGATCCACAAATATTTGTTTCGGGTCTGGGTGTATGTGAGACCGAAAAGTCTCTCGTAGTTTCTGATACCCACGACACAAGACTTGTATCTTAGTGTGGGATCAGAACTATGTATGTGACTGGTGGGTGTATTTATTATTATTATTATATACTTTTAAACAAATATTTGAATATTTTGCCTCAGTAAATGCCGAGTTCTTAACCTGATTATCAGAGATTAGGTAATAGAACATGCCGAAGCTTTAGGATCCTATACTCTACAAAAAAGGTATACTTAATAGCGAGAAATGAAGTCAACAGCTTTACAAAATCCATTTTTATTTCAAAATTTGAAAAAAAATCGCTCATAAGTTTTCACGTGGATTCTCTTCTCTAAATGTAAGTATGTTAAACGTGTAAATGCACTATAACTGGATGTACTAATATTTTATAACCGTGCTACGGCTTTAATACTCTGACATAAGCGGATTAAATGTTTGTCGCTTAAACTCCGACTGTTTAGCCGTCTAATAAAAATAAGCTATAAATCTTTTCTTGTAGGTCTTATAGCATACTTCAGAGGCTCAAGGGCGATATTGTAGCCTTGGGTACATTTCTGTTTTTCACCATGTTAAAGATGGCGAGTATATTGTGGTTTGCCCGGTAAACTTCCAGGCTCCCGAACAGGGAAGATTCAATCGGAAAAAAAAACACAGATTTGCTGGTCTTGGGTTTTGAACCTGGGACCTTTTGATAACACGCCGCAAACTTATGCTACGAGACCAATGAAATTATCGATATTTTTTCAGCGCAAAACTGATGAAAAATCTATTCTATCTATTGACAGCCCCGTGGCGCAGTTGGCCAGACACCAGCTTGCTAAATGAGAGGCCGCGGGTTCGATCCCCGCACCGAGACAAAAGTTTATGTTATCCACTAATATTTGTTTCGGGTCTGGGTTTATGTAAGATCGAAAAGTCTCGTAGTTTCTGATACCCACAAGACAAGACTTGTATCTTAGTGTGGGATCAGAACTATGTATTTGACTGTTGGGTGTATTTATTATTATTTTATTCAATAATTTTTGCGCCCGCAATACAGCGATCTATCTACATAATTTTCATTATATAGTTAACTTTAAAAAATGGTTAAAATGTTTGTCTATTACTAAATCCTGGCGCTTAACCGCTGTCTATGGTAAAGTAAACTTTTTAATATATATATGGTCCGACCGTTGCATGACCGAGTGTCATGATGGGGCTTCCTGTGGTGCATCGTGAACCGGGCTACTAATCCATTTAGGGACTAATCTAGGTCTTGGGATATGGTTACAGTTGGTTTTGTTATGGGTATCATTGGTATCGCTTGACAATGTAAGTTTTATGTTTGCCCCGTACGGACTGAAAACATTTAGGTGTACTAAAATGTTAAAATAAGGGATCCATTTTCATCATCACGCTATGTGTATATCGCCTTTCAATATTTTTTACGACCTAGTAATATATATAAACTAATCTGCGAATATTTCATCAAAATGACGACTAAAAGTCAAGGTAATTTTCATAATGAAAACCAAGCATAAATTTGCTGACAGATAATCCTACTCTTTTTAGATAGCTGTGCATTTACCGGATGCCAATGTGATCATTTGCAGTACTACAAAAAAAATTACGTCAAAAACGCATAAAACGTCCGAAAGAAGAATAATAATAATGATCAAATAATTTACATAATACTGATTGTAAATACTGAATAGAAATTGTGTTACAAAGGAAAGCTGTCGTGATGATAATAGCCAAAAACCTAACGTTATTAGTCATTACAATATCTTTTGTTGTTAGAGATGGAATTTTGCTAGGATGACTACCGTTTTATCTAAATAATGTGACAAACCTAATTGGAACACAGGAATGTCGGAAAACATCATTTAAAATTCAGATAACGCAATAAATGGATGTACGACGCAACAACAAAACGATAGCAGCGCGGCAGAACACAAGGAAAATAATTGACAGCATACATCACAATTATATTCGCGAAGACATATAAACTAGCACTCATAAGTTTAATTATAGAATATCCTGGAAATGTTAGAAGCGAAGCAACAAAACATTTGCTTTAAGCTTCTTTTAAAAACTTCTAAAATTTGTGAACCTGCTCAATTAGAATGGGGCGAAGATAATCATCCAAAAAATTAGCACTTGAATATTAGTTATCATATATAACGTAGATCGTCTATTAAATATAAGTAACATTGAATTCATTAATACAAGTAGTAGATTATTGATGGAACCGTCGAACCGAGCATTACTCTGTACTCAACTCTTCTTATTCTACGACCGTTCACTTCACATGCAGAGTTAGGAGGCCCTCATCGTGTTGCTAATAATTATCTACCTGGCAGCCTTAAGCAATTCAGCAGGAGCCTCGACCACAAGAGCTTAAAGAACCTTACTCTATATCAGAGTCCTTGCTTTTCGCAGTAGTTAGAGTTTCTTATAATATCATTAGTAATAGTACGTTACCTTACCGAAGCCTTAACAACGCAGAATTATAATGCTGTAGTACTAATCCTGTGATGCAAGGCGTACAGGCATTAGGTTTAAGGCTGTCTAGATTGATGAGCCACTTAGGGTAAATTAGGTCAAGGTGTTTTATGACCAGCAATAAGTCTAGAGAGCTCATTAGCTTATGTGAACTTATACTAGAATCATGCAGGTCATGTAAGAGTGACGATAGAAAGAGCCGGATTGATCAGGATATCACTGTTGTGCCAAAGAATCGTACAAGTTTAAAACACGACTAAAGTATAGCGCACCCGATTAAAAAAATCACCATCAGCCCATGTACATATTGATGGGTACGGGCCTCCTCTATAACTGAGAGGGGTTAAGCCTTAGTCCACCACGCTGGCCTATTGCTGGTTGGCGGATTATACAACTAAGAAATTTTAGGTGTGCAATTTCTTTACGATGTTATCCTTCACCGTTAAAGTGCGTGATAATTAATTGTGAATATATGATGAAAAATATTTATCAGTCAATTAAAGTTTACAAGATTGGTGACAAGAACAATGATTAAGGTACGTTTTTTGTTATTCTTAAAATGTATTTTTACTCTTTGTATTGCCATTTAAATGTTGGAGTTGTGATTTAGTTTACTGGTACGCGGCGAGTAGATTTCGATAAGATAATCCATTTTACATCAAGTTTTAACCTACTTATTTCGATAACAATATTGACATTCGATCAATTTTTTATAAGGTTTAGGTGCATTTATTAGAAAATATTGGAAGATTCTAAAATAAAATAAATAAATACACCCAACAGTCACATACATAGTTCTGACCCCACACTAGGATACAAGTCCTGTGTCGTGGGTATTAGAGACTACGAGAGACTTTTCGGTCTCACAAACACCCAGACCCGAAACAAATATTTGTGGATCACACAAACATTTGTCTCGGTGCGGGGATCGAACCCGCGGCCTCTCGTTTCGCAAGCTGGTGTCTAGCCATCTGCGCCACGGGGCTGTCAGATTCTAGATCAGTGATCAGTCTTTATTTTCATTTCCATTTTTTTTTGATAAAATAAATTAGAGATAAAAGTAATGTAAGTTTTAGAATATATAAAGAAAAGAGCCTATATTTTTCTCAAAGGCCGGCAACGCACCGATGATTCCTCTGGTATTGTGGGTGTTCATGGGCGGTGTTGACCACTTAACATCAGGTGGCTCACCAGCTCGTTTGCCTCCTTTCCCATAAAAAATAAAAAAATAAAACCTCAAATCTATAAAGTCTATAATCTCTAGCAATCCATCTACCTTCGTTTCATAATTAGTCAAAATCGGTACAGTAGTTCAATAGTGAAAGCCTCACCCATACACTTACTACCAAAGATAATAAAAATAGTCCTAACCATTAACTACGGTCTTAACCCAATTATTGACAGTAAAGCCCCGTGAACTATTAAAATTACCTCGTAGCTTTACAAAATCCCCAAAAAAGTGACAGTAACTTGAGTGGTAACTATAGATTTGGTTTAAAGTTAAATTACTTTAAGAGGATAGCCGTAAATCGGCTCAAAGTAAGTACCGAAATGAGGTTTTACAGGGCGCGCCAATGTTCTTGCTTGTTAAATATAGCCTTGTACAGAAATTTATAATATATACGAAAATTGTTACGATTGAAATATCAATATACTAAGAGATTGTTACAATGCTGATCGTAAAAGGTTATTTTTGACATTTCGGCAGTTTAAGCAGAATTTTTAACCCAATTTTCAGTGTCGATGACTGCCTCGTAGAGCTCGCGAGTTGAGTCTTCGTTTTGTGATCGAGAGGTTCTAGGTTAATTACCGTTACGATATCCGCAATAGCAACGCAAAGGCTGGAAACGTGCCCCAAAAAATACAATATGCTCGACCTTATCACGTGATACTAAAAACATAACTAAACATCTTAGGAATTTCTTAGGTGTGTAGTCCGCCAACTCGCACTAGGCCAGCGTGGTGAACTAAGGCCTAAACCCTCTCAGTTAGAGAGGAGGCCGGTGCCCAGCAGTGGGACGTATATGGGCTGATGATGATGATGATGACTGAAAACATAGCTCGCGAAATATAGTTTTAGAAATTAACCTCTACTCAAATATTTGTGGATAAAGGCTTGATATACTATTACTCAACCATAAAAAAAATATTTCTTGTCATTATTGCATCCTAAGGCAAACATAAGGCGTTTCACAACACTGAATACTCCACTAATCTCGTCACCCAAGTTCTAAGGTCAGTGGACGGTTTGAACGTGGGCGTGTCATACTTAATCACATTAATATACCTACGTTACATGTCCTTGGGAATCGAGATAGCGTAACGAAATATATTTATTTAAATAACTTATCTCCATCTCATATTGGAAGATTTCGGAAAGTTAATTAAGCGTTTTGTCAATCATCTTCATCATCAGCCCATATACCTATTACCTACTTCCCACTGCTGGTCACGGGCCTCCTCTACAACTGAGAGGGTTTAGGCCTTAGTCTACCACGCTCGATGTTGTCGGGTTGGCGGACAACGCACCTAGGAAATTCTAAGAACTTTTAGGAAACTAATAATAGCGTCAATTAATATGGAAATAAATCTATTCTTTTATTATTTTTTATGGAAAAAAAGTAGAATTTTAATAACATTTTTGTTAATTTTAATGTGGTGTACAATAAAGCGAAATAAATATATTATCCATAATAATAAATTATAATATCAATCTAGGATTGATTTCAGCCGTAAATTTTCACCAGTTTACTTATTTACTCCATCATAATCTTCATGTAAAGCCTTTTAACGACTGATCACAATTGGATATCAAAGATTTTCAACGCAACCTGTTGAAAGCATTTATCATCTATTCTAAGCATGTTACTTGATACCCACTTTTCATTTCTGATCAAAACGTGCTCATTTCTTCATTCTCTAATCCGACGAAAACAGTGCTACAGAATTCTACGAAACCAAAAAGCATAATGACATTATATATCGTGGTCGGACGATATTATATTTCGCTATTCCGAGGTTCTTGTTACGCAGCGTACTGTGGGTGGTCGTTGGCTCCGATTGATAAGTTTAT
Source organism: Hemaris fuciformis (assembly GCA_907164795.1). Classification (NCBI taxonomy): domain Eukaryota; kingdom Metazoa; phylum Arthropoda; class Insecta; order Lepidoptera; family Sphingidae; genus Hemaris; species Hemaris fuciformis. Next base: position 4,260,706 of record OU015452.1, read on the forward strand.
CGCTACCCATCCGGCGATAGTATTGCACAGGCCAAGACGGGACAATTTCAGAGTCTTTATAGCTATAAATTTATATAAATACGACGTGTACCAAAACATATGTACATATGTAAAGGGTCAGAATACATATATACACATATTTTGCTCGTGGTCTCGCGGCACAAGTATGTGCCGTGCGCTCTAGAGGTTCTGGGTTCGATTCCCGGGTCGGGCAAAGTGTTATTGGGTTTTCCATTAGGAAATTCTCAATAACAGCACGGAGTCTGGAAATGTGCCCGAAAAACGGCGATAGGCTCGCCCCCTATTACGTGGGACTGATACATACTTGGCGAAATGTGGGTGCAGAAATGCCCTTCAGATACCCCTTCAGATACCCCCAGAATACCCCTTCGGGGAATACAGGCGTGAGGTTATGTATGTATACTATTTAAGATTTTCGATGCTCTGGAGCCCTCTAGATCTTTACTCTTTAGCCATCCTTTTTTCCTATGGTTCCTTCTACCTTTGAAGTGAACAATAATATTCGACTATTATTACTTACCCAATATTCTAGTATCGATCGGATCCCATTTTTTTAATTTATCTAGTATTAAACAATGACATATTCAACATTTGATTCATAATATGTAAAAAAACAGGCTATAAATTAATTACCAGGAATGCTAACAGGATAATATTATTCGAGACATTTAATTTGAATTCATTTACGGCCATAAACTTTAAGTTAAATCATGACACGTAGGTCAGTTGATAAAACGTAATTACGCAATACTAGTGTTTATAAATGACCTGAATACCAAACCAGGATAGTATCTTAGAAACCAAACATTCTCAGTTTTTTGGAATCTTTGGTGTCAGCCGATTATTGTAAATGTACCCAAAAGATTAGTGCTCAAGAACAATTTATTTCTAAAAAAATCGTAATGTCAAATTATATTAGCTTTAAAAAAGTCTCAATGTTACATCTGATGCTCTGTTTGGACAGCACCGTGCTTATCATCAGATTTCATGTGTGATATGCTCGTATAATATTTTTTGTTAAAAGTTGCGTTCATATATACCGAATACATTAAGTAATTTCTAACTTAAACTGCAATATGATTTCTTAATTCAAATATCTTAAAACCGTTCGATCGATTTTTAAAACCGTTGGCTTCAAAACAAAATTTTTATACGGATGACGCGTTGGAAATGGTCAATAAACACCTACGGAAAGAATGTCTGATGCAACGCTGACCTTCGCGGGTCAATATGTTCATTCTTTGAAAATACTTCACAAGAAAAATGACACACTTGACTCTTCGTACTTAGGAATGGAAATCACTGAGACCTCACGCAGGAATTAACATTTCAATATATGGCTATGTTTTAACCTTTTGTGGATTTATGGATATAAAATACTAGTAATGGCAGTTGATGTCTTACTTCCTTTGCTTTGTTTAAAAACATTTTTTTTCCTTTTTAGTTTCATTATCAAGGCGCGTTCTTCACATGTGCCAGTTTCATTTTAAATCTTTTCATAAAATAACAATTTCAATATTCGAAATACGAAAATCATTATTATCTGTTTTAGATACATTATAACGAATTATTACCTATAAAAGTGTTGTAAATGTCACTGTCAATACGAGAATGCAATAATTCATATGGTTTCCACGATCCAATGAAACATTATCAAAGTGTCTTCTGTACGGAGAATAGCCATTATAGTATCAAACATGCAATTTCAAGTCTTGTAACACTGATATTCTGCGACCGGATTCACGCGAATCTAGTTATACAAATATAAATTTATTATGCGCCTATTGTCAGAGACTTAGCACTCTGTCACTTACTAATGTACTGTGTTGCCATATTCGAATGTCTCTTTACTGCATTTAATATTTAAATTATATTAGTTAATTGTTGATAAAATAATCACATGTTTCATCGTTGTATTAAGTTACTCATAATAAAGTTACTTTCGATCGTTCCCTCATTAGCACGAGAAGCCAGCTGTGAAATATGGGGCTAAGATTTCAATCTCCGTATCGACACAAATTTTAAAATGTATTCTGATGTAAACTGCTTTTTACTATAAATAGACAAAAACTTATAATAGCGTCGTGTTCCATTTAAAAAAAGAGGAAAGTGACTTGGTAAGTAAGCTCCTCCTTTAATATCATATGTTTCACCTAGCGTCAGATGCTCTGTCCAGAGATAAATTCTTTAAAATTGGAAGGCTTACTGCTCTTACTAAATACGTTCTATTTAGGTAAATAAATCGAACGACATCCGCGATTGCTTTGCCGTCCATTTAAGGATCAATATTAGGGTCGTGCTTTCGCAACAGTGACCCCTATGACTTGTTTTAGTCGCCTCTTACGAATCAAGTAACTTACTAAAGAATAGGTCTTTTCGTCTATTTAACTCGCAAAATAAATTAGCCTTAGTCTAAAAAGCTAATTCAGACAGAGATGAAATTAAACTGCAAGAATATTTACGATCCACGACTGCATCGTGGTCTCGCGGTACAAGTATGTGCCGTGCGATCTAGAGGTCCTGGGTTCGATTCCCGGGTCGGGCAAAGTGTTATTGGGTTTTTCCATTAGGAAATTTTCAGTAACAGCACGGAGTCTAGAAATGTGCCCGAAAAACCGCAATAGGCTCATCCCCTATTACGTGGGACTGATACATACCTGGCGAAATGTGGGTGCAGTATTGCACCTGTGCCTACCCCTTCGGGGAATACAGGCGTGAGTTTATGTGTTTGTATGTATGAATATTTATATGGGATAATCGCTAACTTCCCCGAAACTCCATTACAGTGCAACACCAGTTACAAGTACTGTAATAACGTGAACACACCCAGTGCCGCTTACCATACAATCGCCGCATTAAAATACACATTATGTCACGTCTAGTGTTGGAGAAAATACTTTGTTCTGTATGAACACGTTGGGCAATCCACATAACAGAATATCTTAAGAAATCAGAGCACCCCACTTGTTCTTAATCAAGTTTTATGATTCTATGTGAATGAGATACATTTTAGAAGAATACAATTGAAGTGTAGAAACACTTGAATAAGATGTTTCTTGAATATGTTTACATTATTTTATGTTTTTAACTCCTACAAGGGTCACAACGGTGTATATACGACCACTGGCTTGTGAAGTTGGCAGTTTTATATAACCTAGTCAGGTCTTTCGCAAAAAAGAGCCTAAGAACTAGCCGAAATATGTCAAGCTACAGGCTGTTTTCTGTTTTAACTCCAGATTCTGGCTGGTGGAAAATTATTAGCAATTTAATTTTTCTGATACCTACAAAACCAAAAATTTTGAATGAGGCTACAATACATGTCTATTAAAGAAGACGTTCTTATAAATCCTTCTACACATAAAAGAAATAGCACACAATATCAAAACACAGTGAAAATACAGTTTCTAATAGCATTCAACATCGTTAAACTTTTAAATTAATCCGAGCTATCAACAATTTGCCAGCACATTTCCTACAAGTGTATCGTACGGATATTTGCGACTTAACAACTCGATACTTTTACTGTAGACAACACCATAAACGATGGCTTTTATGAGATCACTATACTTTTAAGGCAACTGGCTGATGTGATCCAATTTACTCAGTATACAACTCCCGTTCTTTAGATGATACTGATAAAAAGCCCAGTGCTGTTAACATTAATACACGCTATTGAATTACACGCAGTTTTTAAGTCTAGCGAAGCGAAGACGGACGTCGTAATGCCATCCAGATGTGATAATGATCCCCCTTCATCAAATTCTTTCATTCAATAGATATCGTCCTGATCTAGAGGTTCTAGATAATTCGATACATTATTACGATAAATAGGATCAGGTGTCAGTAGTGCGTCTGTTACTATGCATGCCAAATCTTATAAATGCCTTGTTCCCCGTATTTTAAATTAAAATAACTAAACTCTTTTTACTTTAACTAGGAGTTAAATTTCTAGATGAACCTATATACAGATTCATCTTTTTAGGAATCGTTAAAATTATGACAATGGTTACTATTACTGCGTTGTTGGTCTCTCGACATAGTATACGCCGAACGATCTAGAGATCCCAGAATCGATTCCTGGATCGGACAAAGTTTTATTTGGGTTATTGAGTAGGAACAGCACAGAGTCTGAAAACGTGACCGAAAAAAGTCTCGGGCAATTTTACAGGCAAAATGCACCTCTCCTTACCCCTTTAAGACACAAGAATGAGTGTGTGCTTCTTACTATTCCATAGCGATTCGCTTCTACAGTTCTGACATGATATTTAGTTTTAATAATATGTATAATATTCTTAATGTTTCCTCCGCAGGCCCAACGTGTCACTTTCCCGCTTTCCCAAGAAAGTGTCTGCAGATACTCAGGTAAGCACCATGATTAAGCAAATGAAACCAACAAGTTTCTAACGCAAATAAAAGCTGTAAATTAACACATGTCATTTGCTATTCCATAACGTATTGTGGGTGAAATGAGACTCAAGAGATAGATTAGTGTCTGAGAAGAATTCTATTTTAGATCATATCGACTTTTTAAAGCCTTCCGTAAACGAAATCCTTGCTGTTGTCTAGAGACAGTTCAGAGATTTCAGGGCGAGATCTATCCCTTTTCACATCCTAGCAGATTAGATGCTTAATGCACACGGTTATAGTCAAAACCGGATATAACGACATTGGAGGGACCGTATATTTCGGACTTTATATCCGATAGTTGATATAACCAATAGCTATTGATTATATATGTAGATTCCGACGGGACCTTGCCATTCGGTTGTTATAATCGATCTGTTGTTATACACAATGTCGTTATACTTATTCGGTTTTGACTATCAAAATAGCCATGACTTTTCCAGCATGTTTTCAAACGGATATTTCAAAACGCTATCGAACTGCTTTACATTAATGGCGATAAGGCTAAATGATGATAGTATAAGTGATTTACAATGAAACCGGCACGAATTTTACGATGATCGTAAAGTTCGCTAAAGTAAACCATAACATATTTAATACTTTTGCAAAACAACCGAACTAAAACGATTGGAATCGCTTTCTTCTTACAAATTTGTTTACACACTTTATTTGCCGACAGCACGTCCATTATTAACGCGTATTACATTAGATTCACCAACCGACAACAAATATAATCAATTTTGTGAGGTTTGACATTTAGCCAAAAAGAAAATATCATACACATACAGTAATTGGAAAGAGATTTTTAAATTTAACTATAAATATATCATTTTTATCACTTTTTTTAAAATTTTCGTTTTTATTGCTATTAAACCTTATTGGTTTCATAAAAAGTTATTTTTATGCGTTTTATTATCCAAATTGAATTAGTTGAAAGCAAAATTTCTATAAGAACATAAAATAGCCAGTAACAATCTAGTTTTTGCGCCAGTGTGTGTCATAACATCCAGCGTATTGTATTAAAGAATTAATTTGTGTTACATTGTCTTGTTTCTTTTCTATAAGTAATGTCCGTGGGAAGTTTCAAAGACATTAGAAAGCAATCAAAGCATTTGAAGTACCGTAAGAGCAAACATAAATTATATCTTCGTAATAACGAAACTGTCTTATTATTTCATTTTTTTAATTATGATACTTTTTATATATAACTTAACATCTCAAAATTGAGGTTTTATATTTTAAGTCTAATATCAAGATTCTAGATTAAGTATGGCAAGTTAAATGCTAGATATCCTTGAAATCAATTTTATTAATGTTAGTAGGAACAAAAACTAGTTTTTTTATAAAAAAAAACTTGTACATGTGTATTGCTAAGAATAACCTTGTAAATTATTGTTATTTTGCGGAATAGATATTGAAAATAGATTGAATATATTGTTTTGAAAACAGCAAAGTTTATAACAGCCAATAGGACGACAACTGCAGGTTTTACGTGGGATATTTTTTAATTTTCTCTACCAATATAAATAATAATAAATGGTAAATACACCCAATGGTCACATATGAACATAGTTCTGACCCCACATTAAGATACAAGTCTTCTGTCGTGGGTATCAGAAACTACGAAAGAATTCTCGGTCTCACAAACGCCCAGAACCGAACCAAATATTTGTGGATCACATAAACATTTGTCTCGGTGCGGGGATCGAACGGACTGCCTCTCGTTTCACAAGCTTTTTATATAGATTACACCATGTAGAAGATTGATGAAGAACTGGTTTTCACAGTCGATCATCGTGATATCAACATTAATGTCCATTCATGAGTCACCACATAGTCTGGTAAGGTTCAGTTCCGTAAGATACAAAGTTCTCGGAACGAAATCCTTACATTCCGTTGAGAATGAGAGCCGTTTTATGAATGGAGCCGCGTCACTGATGACTCAGCGTGTGCGAACTTTTACGGCGGCCTAGATTGTATTTTTATTCTACATGTAGTACTCATGCTTCAATAGATATCAACTAATTCTTATTTTTGTATATTCACACTGAATTAACAATTTAACGGTGAAGAAAAATGTCGTGAAGAAACCTGCACACCTAAAAGTTCTTAGGTAAGTACCTACTCTGACAAGTCTAGCATGGCCACACTACTAGTAAACATCTTCGAAACCTAACGCTGATCATTAAAACAAATATATGACTGTACTTTGTATTTAATTCAGTATAGTTGAAGAGGCAATTGCATCAGATATCAAACTAGTTTTAGAAAATAACATAAACTGCTAACGCGGTCGTGTACGTAACTCGGCAGTTTTCTATAAATTATCATAAGCAATAAAGTTTATCACATGTAATAACTCCCTCTAGCCGTGCTTGTCATTGGGAGCTGTAGCATAATTCTAGGGACTATCTATTATATGTACAATTATTTGAGAGATAGTGAAGCTTCTCATAGGTTGATAATATTTGCTCGTTTGTTAATTAAATGCTATGGAAAATGGCATATTTTTAAATACAAGGCTATTAAAATTTGATAAATTGAAATCGAAGAGAATTTTTTACTTTATCGTTATTGTTAATTCGTTTAGATGTTTAGAGTCATAAGTAAAAACAACCAACCAACACTTACTAAAATAATAATGACAGTTTCAAGCAAATACTAAATGATAATCTTAATTTAATTCTTATAAATTAATATTTTAGTTCATCTTATTTTTTATGTTGACACAAGCGTGACACAAGACCAATGCCAATTTAATTATTATTTATCAATAACTGCAGCATGGTTCGAAGTGCTGAGTAGAGAGAAAACCATGTATCAGAAACTACCAGAATCTTTTCGGTGTCACAAAACTCAGACCGAAAAAAATATTTTTCGATTACACAAACATTTGTTTCGTTGCGGAGATGGATCCCGCGGTCTCTCATTTCACTAGCTGGTGTTTTCCTATCTATGGCATAGCTCTACGACTAACAAAAATGTATTTCTATGCACACAATACACTCATCAGTGACAACGATGCACGGAGTAACTGCCTATAGAAAGTTATTTACAGAAATCCAATTATCTACATGGGATGAAATACGTGCACTCTTTTAACAGTTACAGGTCTTTTATTATGCAAATCTATGTCATTGTGTCACTCAGTAGCGCAATCAGGCACTCCATTGTTACCAGCTTACAAATTAAATCCAAATTTATATCATGCATCCGCTTATTTTAATTGTATTTCTAATTAACATAACGTTTATAAGAAGAGTTAAAAATGTTTTTTGTTAATATTTTCTAGTCATATGAATAAATAATGTAAATTTCGTTAGTGCAGTCAATGCAATGAATTAATTTTTAATATAAACATACATCTCGTAGTGAATTAATGAATATAAAATGTTATTATGAGTGCTAAATGTGAAGGAATATTATCAAATTTATACATAATGTATAATGGTATAATAGCTTTTGTCATAGCAATATCCATTCAAACTTTTAAAAATCACGGATAAAAAAATCAGCGTATATTATTATCTTCTTATCGTAATGATGAAAAAGACATTTTAATTAGTTCAATATCTTACAATCTTTCCTATCGTTTATCGTTAAAAAGCTACCGAAATTCTCCCACGATTAGATATTATATTTTTTTCGAGTAATCAAACACATCCCCCATTCAAAGAAATGCTAAACGTCTGTCGTGAGGTGTACAATTGTCACGTCCTCACATAATTTTAACATCGTTGAGGATTTTCTTAATGTTCTTTTGATCACCTGTGGTGTCAATAGTACAGGAAGTATCGTCAATTGATTTTCGTGCCAACGCACACTTTCTTCGCTCGTTGTAGTCTACGGTTTTTTTTCTAATCGCATGCAGACACGATGTCATTCACCCATGTCACATAAAAACTCGTTTCCACAAAACAACGGTCCGTAATTATGTAATGTTATAAAACAATTAATTTTATTACGTTTGTGAAGAGAATTGGTATGTAATTGGAAGATTTATTCCTATATCATTATATAATCTATTGAGTTTTACTTTTCCATAGACAAGTTTTTAAATTATGCAACACACAGCCGGTGACAGTTATGTCGTGCTTGTTCGGATGTTTGCCGTGAAATGGACTGCAGCATATTGAGGCCATAGACAATGGTACAAGCGCTATCGTGTTGGTGTTAAAACAATGACCAATTTTTAAAACATTTTTTATTGATATCATTTTTGACAAATTAATATCCACTTGAAATATCTGTAATTGTACAACTGCTTAAAAAATCTACATATAATCAGTTTGTGTACTTAGCATAAAAAAATCCTTGATCCAACTCTATCTGAAACGAATAACATTTAATAAAATTACTTACATACTAATAAATACCTAGATTTCCAATTTAAGATATTTGTTTTGATCATCATCTTTACTTTTACAATAATCATTGGAATAACAAAATTGTCAGTTCACAGATTTCATAGTTTTAGTGTTATTTAACTGAAACAACCCAACCCTCGAGGCATGTATTACGCCAACCACAAGCACTCCCTTAGAAACTCTACACATAAAAACTTCCTCATAAATAAGAAGTGTTACGGACGTAACACAGAGGCAATGCGGCGCCCGACCAGCTAAATACGTGACCAGAATAGGCACTGGTACATCAGGATTCCAATATGGCTGGGCCCATCAACTTTGGTACCATTCGATCGCAAGGTGTGCAATTTGTCACACAGTAAATTGCAACGGTCGGCTAATAGCATTGAAATAGACCTTGATATGTGAGCTGTGGACTAAAGGCCTAAACCCTCTCAATGGTAGAGGAGGCCCGTGCCCAGCAGTGGGACGTATATGGGCTGATGATGATGTGAGCTGAGAATGATAAGCACGTGTCTTTTGCTAGTACTTTGACGTTTAGAGATGTTTAATAAAATAGTGCAGTTAACTTGCATAATAGTAGAGGTATAGCTCACTGACGACGATACAAAACAAAATGAGATGAATGAAACAAACTGTCAACATGAAAGAACAAATTAGCTTAGATTTACTAAAGAAGCTTTAATATTTTAAAATAAATGATTTAAAAGTACGTCAACAACTTATCTTACATACTTTTTCTCAACCCACATCACATTGCCCATTTACCCATAGACGCTATTTCCCAATACACCCAATCAATTTGATCATTTATCAAGGTACGTATTGACAACACTGTGTCTATGACGTGTGGTCCCGAATGGGCGATGTCGCGACCTGTCCAGCGTGTTGGCTGGTCACGATGATTGCAAACGACTTACGAGTGTTCACGCGCCCATCGACTCACTAAATTCGGGTCATAAACCTATAATTGTTTAGTCGCCAACGATTGATAACAATCTCTGGCAGCTTGACTAAGTCCTACAACTTTAGTACTGTTATAGCTTATTATTAAACGTAGAGTCGTGATGGCCTCGAGGTTTAGGCACGCGGTCGAGAATCTCGACGGTCGCGGGTTCAAACCCCAGGCACACACCTCTGACTTTTCGAAGTTATGTGTGTATTCACAATGAATAATCACGTACATAAACGGTGAAGGAAAACATCGTGATGAAACCTGCACACCTAAAAGTTCTTAGGAATTTCTTAGGTGTGTAGTCCGCCAACCCGCACTAGGCCAGCGTGGTGGACTAAGGCCTAAACCCTCTCAATGGTAGAAGAGGCCCATGCCCAGCAGTGGGACGTATATGGGCTGATGATGATAATGATGATGATTAAACGTAGATTTACTGTATTATTGATAGATCAAAAATTATATTTTTATCATCATCTTTCTCTGTGTTTGCAATAAATTTTCGCGTCTAAATTTTCTCTGACTTTTGTAAAACTTCTTAAATCAGTTTTAGGTCTTCTATACTGATCACAAAGGAATGAAGCATTAAGACGGTTAATAAATTCTATAGATCATACACAAATGGTAGGTACAAGTAAATTGTAAGTAATGCGAATGACTGACTCATTGCTTTGTCACTTACTCGGCGACTACTTAACATTATTTGAATAAGTGATAGTGATATATACAATTCAACAGTGTTTGAACGGCCTAAAACAGACTAAACAGCTGGGATAATTATGTTTTCCTTGTTAATAGCTTATCCAAGTGTTAATTTACATGTCTGGGCTTTGAATTAATCGTAGCCTTTGCAGGAAAACCCGAGTAGTTATGATCGAATGTATATAAAACGAATATGATTAATATGAGTCTAATACTAAAGTCCAACTGAATGACTTTAATCGTGGGTTCTACGGTAATGGTAGGAATTCAAGTACCTATAATGTTAAATACATTATATTTATTCCTCTCTTTATATACATTCAACGCTTTTTTACCAATGATACATAATATGATAAAATAAGCATGTTCTAAACATTCCTTTGTGTTTCTGTCAGACGAACAGAATATATCAATACCCCGAATCGGGCTAATTTGTTTTATCAATAATACATAAAATAATTTAAATTATTACGTAAAATATGACTACATAATATGAACAGATTTCATTTGCAATTATATGTTTTGAAAGTTATTCTAAGTATACGAAGTTCATAGTACTCCACGCTGTCATTTAGATTCTAATACCTACTTTGTATGGACTATTTGCTAATCCTAGTGCGTAAACAGATTCCTACTGAGATAGACATCTCGCGAGGCCATTATTATTCTGATCAGGTGGCTAGTGGGCCGAGCAGGTGATCTCCAATGCTTACCGCATAACATTACTCGTATCCTATTACGTATTGCAGGAGCTAGCTAAAACACTCATTTCAATCTCAAATTAGATGTATTGGGCGACCTAAGTTAGCTAATTTTTGAAACCAGAAACGGTAAATACTCAGTCACAAGATTATGAGGCACAAATTCTGATTAATTGCTTTTAAACATGGTGACTTTGACCTTAAGTAAATGTAGGTTAAGGGGAGGCGAAAACATTGCATAGTGTCAACATGCAATGTATTTGGTCTCTGAGCTGTGTTGAAAATAGAGATTGCAACCCGGTATGTTTCCCAACCCGGCCGGGCCCGGCGGACCCGGCCGGGTTTGTTAGCGATGAAACATTTAACGTATTTTATGAAAATTTTCTATATATAAATGGAAAAAGACAATGATTCAAGGTTAATATTCATTTCAAACTGGCTTATGGACAATAATCACTATAATTAGTCTCAAAAAAATGATAACTTTGACTTATGGACAGAAAAGTAACATTAGTACCTATTAGTAATTATTCATTTTTATAAGTTTAAACAAGCAAGTCTTTCTCTTTACTCCTTATCGTGTCTATTTAAAAACATTGTATTATAATAAGAAACTAATAACGCAGCTTAAAGTACTAAACGTGTCATAACAACTTAAATTAGATAGATCAATAAAGTATGGTAGCTTTGGTATAAACAAAACAAATTATTATTTGCTAAAAGTAAAGTACCTATGTATAATGTTTTTTTCTTAAACTTTGGCCATTAATGTTATTATTACTAATTGAGCAAATAGCGAAATCTTATTGGCTAGGCTGTACCTACTGTAACGACAAACAACCAAAATTGTTTAGTCCCAACTAACAAAATGTAACGTAAAATTGGTTGCGATACGTAGGCTTCATAAGTATAATATAACAAAACAAAAAGTAACAATTATTATTCAGTCTGAAAGAATGATTGATACGAGTATTTTACAACAGTAACTACTACGAGTAGGCGCTCCCGCGCCGCGATTTACTTTTCGGGTCCGCTGACCGGGCCCGGTAAGAATGGCCGGGCCCGGTGGGTGCGTAAAAGGGCACCGGGCCCGGACGGGCCCGGCCCGGTTTGGAATCTCTAGTTGAAAACCTTTTCTTAAAAAAGCATTAAACCGTCCCTTCTCGTTTTTAAATCACTCCAAAGGAAATTGTTTTAAATCAATATAAAAATACATTCCATTGTATTTTTGAGCAACACCCTCGGGGTCAAGCCCAAAAGTACAGTTTTCCTTTAAAAAAATCCGAATAATATAATCTTTAAGCTTTAAATCTTAATATAATAAAAGCAATTTGATAAGAATACACTGTCCCCATAATAAACAATTATAAACTAAATATCACATCATGAAACGTGTAACGATTTCATTCTTTGGCAGTACCACCACCGGTAATGAGGTAAGATATCAGAATAAATGCAGAATTCGACATAAAAATTAATGTTAATTTTAAAACATAAACCTTAATTAAATTAATTTATTTGTGCGTTAGTATTTAGATTTATTTTATAAATTTTCCTTCTACACTGTATTTCCCCTTAAATAAAACAAATTTACGTATGACATAGTAATCATCGGGAAAACTACCGGGTAAATGAATTTTCGTTCGCAGTGACCAATTTGCGTCGATGCTCACTTGATGACACAACTGCTGTGCAATTATTTTATTTAGCCAATTGCGTGATCTATTTCTGTACTGTTACTATCGAGCCTTTGTTTTCATTGTCGATTTTTTCATTGAAATTAATATACTTGGGCAAAGGTAGGTAGTATCAAAGGTAGGTGAATTTATTTGATCCCTCGGATAAAACTACGTAACAGTAGACGCCGTTAATATTGCCTTGTTCTATTGTAATCTACTCCAAACTTATGTCCATACTTCTGCATATTTATTAAAGTATTTTTCAAACGTCAGATAATGTAATCGCATCTCAAACTGATCCTCTTTCAACAGAATTACTAGATTAGATAGTAAATATATAAAACAAGTTTGAAGTCGTAGATGAGATAAAGTGATTTTTATTGAAAAGCAATAATATGCCTGTTTAATATTATATTTTCGTTGCCATAACATTTACAAAGAATTTGCAAAAACAAACTACTTGTCGGTCAACTCTACTGGTTAAGTTTTTATTGTAGTTACCCTCATATGTATGTGTCCACCGTATGTCTCTTAAACAACTGAGATGGTTGAGGTATTAGTCACCGTGCTGGAGGCCCCGTGGTACCTCATAAAACTAAAAAAATATTTAGTTTTAAACTGTAATACAACAGACAATTTGGATTATAAAACCGATATATTACCTTACAAAGCCCAATATTACAGATGTTAATACTAACTAGAGACCATGTTAAGGATGCCATAAATCTTAGGATCTCGATCTCGTTTCTCAATAGAGGAAGTTGTAGCTACATTCCATTTACTTAGCTGTGATCTACCACAAGGCTGGCTTCCAATTAACTAGTATAGTACCGGATACTACAAACTATAGCTATTTGCTACAAATGCGAACTGTAAAATCTAGAGCATGAGAAATATAAGCCTAGAAAAGCATATGTAGAATATAAGTAAGAATTACTTGGAAGCAAACATTGAGTTGCAATCAGCGATTAATGAATTGCATAAAACGGAATAGTTGACACGGTTAACCGAGTCCATGAGAAAAATATTACTTGTCATTTGCCAGGACGATGACTCGCCGAAGTATCTTGATGTTGAAGGTCAAAATGATTGATTAATTATTGGTTTGGTTTTGGTATAATTACAAATAAAATTCTAAACCACATTAATACAGTCCAAATATTGCGTTATTTCCTAATGGGATTAAAAATTTGTGAAAAAAAATTATGTGTTTGATGTATTTACATGAAACATAATAGTTACAGTTACTCCTACACCTCTCAGAATTTTTTGGTTTTCTTTTTGCTGTGGGATTTCCAAACGTTTACAGCTTGAGGAAAGGAAAGCAATGGCTTCCTTAAGGTTAACGACCTACCAATGAATCTCCTGGACCAATGGGTGTTTGCGTAATATAGACTTTGCTTGTTATCTGGGAAACCACGGCTACTAAGCCATGTATCCCTAAAGGGATAGCCATCCATATTACACCCACGTTTCTAGTTGTTTCGTTTTTAATTCCACGTAAAGCGAACTTGTTGCCACACATTTCCTGACTCCGTGCTGCTACTAAAACTTAAATTTACTACTTACTTACTGCTTAAAAACATAACTTCGGCACATACTTATGCCACGAGACGACGAGGCAGTCATCGTATTTAAGCAAAACGATATAGTCAATACTTTGTAGCTGGTCAAATGTATGGAATGAGCCAAGTACTGAACGACCTTGCGAGTTTGTCATTGCTATTGGATTAATTACGGGTTTGACATTTAGCTTCAACGGTGGTCAGCAGGCAGCTGCAAATATCTGCGCAATTAACTTCTAGCAGATGCGCCGCTGTGTATGGCTTGTACGCGTGCCGGCCGTTTCGCATTTAACCTTTTTATCATTTTCCAGAAATAGACTAGACTAGTTTAACGATGAAGTACGAAGCGGTTTGAAATTTTCTATGGTGAATTTAATTTTATTTTCGTTGATGTGTGTCGTTTAAATGCGGTTGAAAAACATGAGAGGATGAACTAAAAAGGAATAGCAATAATGATCTAGAATGATTAGCCAACATCATGGCAGAAACAGCTTTAGTATCTAAGATGTTAATGGCTGCTACGTCGATGATACGGGAATTAGTAAATTTTATTCGTTATGTTGGCTCAGTGTTTTACAGTCGCCAGTAATATGTATCCTTTTGAATATACATTAAGTTCCTAACAGATCATGTTTTTCTAAAAACCCATGACGTATTTCATACTCCTAGCCATCTACCCACTCGTAGTCATACCCCGAAAGATACCCATTACGTCATATTTAGAACTCCCTGTATTACCTATTTTCCTGTAGATTTCCTACAAACTACTATATTTTGAGCAGTCAATATTAAAATACTTCAATCATCAGCTCATATACGTCCCACTGCTAGGCCACCTCTACATCTAATAGGGTTAAGGCATTAGTCCACTACACTGGCCTAGTGCAGGTTGACGGACTGCATCACCAAGATATTCCTAAGACCTGGAGGTTTTCTTACGGTGTTTTCCTTCACCGTTAAAGTACGTGATAATTTACTGTGAACGCACACAGTCGAAAAATCAGAGTTGTGTGCCTGGGGTCTGAACCCGCGACCACCGAGATTTTTTCTACAACGCGCCTTACCATCGAGGCTATTAGTACCTATAATTTAAAACCCTTTAATGCTCTCCAAAATATGACATATCTGTGCGATCCGCAAGCGAAATTTGCTTAGGAAGCCACGCCCTGCATATTAGTACCATGTTGTGACTAATCTTGTCTTATGTCACCTGAGAATTATTTGTTGCTATAATTTTTTATCATACAAAGTCTGCCCTTTATAAGACATTAGTAATATATAACCCTACGCCTGTATTCCCCAAAGGCGTCGACAGGGGAGCACTTCTGCACACACATTTCGACATATATCAGTTCCACGTAATAGGGAACCAGCCTATCGCATTTCTCGGGAATAATTCCAGACCTCGTGCTTCCCAATGGAAACCTCAAAAACACTGCCCGAGCCGGAAATCGAACCCAGGACTTCTAGATTACACGGCACATATTTGTGCCGCGAGAACACGAGACACTCATTAATCATATTAAATGATTGACTGCGGTATACTGCACAGGCGCAACTAAATTAATAGTTTAACGCATTTAACTGTTGTAATTGCACCTATTAGGCCCCTGATAAAGCTTCTGAATTCTCCCGAGGTACCTAAATAAAGAGTAAGGGATTTATAGCAAATTGTTTTTCAAGTTTACGTATGTAAATGGCTATGACGAGTAACCATATAAGTTCTGCTTTCCTAAGATATCAATCTTTCAAGTCAGGGTTAATATTAACTTCGTTTAAAAATTACCATTAAGCCAATAATAGCTCCTTGAAGAAACTAGTTACCCGTTATTTACCATACCCGTTATTTAAAGCCCTGCTTATTATTATTTATGATTTGGTTGGCATTCATAATACATATTAATTGCAATTAATAAAATGCATGTAAATGAACAAATAATAAATTCGTCGCTTGCAACCCATTGTTTTCTATATCTGGTTTAAATTTACAATTGTTTTTGTGTTGTTATGTGTTCAATAATAACAGTTAGTGTGAGTGCATCATTATTTAAAGTTATGATATGTGGCTTTGTTATTGACATAGAAAATGAATCATGACCACAGGTCAAGAATTACGCTACCTTACTGTTAGGGTATTTTTCTTACTTGTTTGTTGATGTTCATAAATGTGTTCCAATTATTTGCATGAAATTAAAAAAGGCAAAATAAATTATTTTAGTCCATTTGGAGATATATATTTTGCACATTTTTATCATACATAATAATGTTACAAAAATGAAAACAAACTACAGTCACAACCGAATATAATGACAGATCGGTTATAACAACCGAATAGCAGAATAGTTCAGCCGAATCTCTATATAAACTAATAACTATTTGTGTATATTGCTTATAACAACTATCGGACATAACATCCGAAATATACGGTCCCTTTAATGTCGTTACATCCGGTTTCGACTGTACCCATTTTTAAATGTACAAAATTAAGTTTCTTAGTTTTTCTGTTACGAAAGAAATTTACACAAAAAAATATAAAATTCAACAAAGTAGCTACTTCGTACACCTATTTGCTTAGCTAAAATCTTACACCATTATTGAAAGTCCTCCGTATCAAATGCCACATTCCCTTGCACGTGTATCACTTGCCGCAAAGGAATTCTCTTTGTTTGATCTTCACCAAACAAGGTGCGTTAATCACTAATCTGGAATGCGTTAAGGAATGTGTATCCACGTGTCGTGCCCTCCTATTGGTTGCTTTTACAGCACTATCACAGGTAATGCCAACATCACAAAATAACAATTCTTAATTTGATTTTTAAACGCTACGAAGTTTTATTGAGCCTTTAACACTAAATTGTCCTAGGGGAAAGTTAGATTGTTAATACAATCTAACACACTACTCATTTTTGTTTATTATGAAATCTAAATCTATAATTACCCCCTTGAAGTAACAATTTGTAATAAAATATGAAGTTAAGAAAGAGACATGTTTTGGTTATTTTGAAATCCAAAAGTTTGTCTTTCATGTCTTATTTTTGTAGTGTAGAGCGAACCAAAAAAGAGTCCCGGATGGCAAGAAAAAGGTATCGATACAATTATGTTAAATTAAAATTGATGTTAATAGCTAATTATTACCAGTCATCATCGTCAGCCCATATACGTCACACTAGTGGGCACGGGCCTCCCTACAACTGAAAAGGTTTAGGCCTTAGTCGACTGTGTATGTATCGACATACACAGATTAATCTCATAACGCGAACGCAAGCTTTACATCCCAGTACGGTGGTCGCTATGTTACCAAAAATTCCACTACTCCTAAATTTTGAACCAAATATCCATAATAATTATGGGATAATATAATTACAAGATATTCCCAAGGTAATAGCCAGCACGTGGCACTCCCATAGGAAGGCGTTCGGCCGCACACGTTATCGGCCATATGCCACCGACGCGTGCCCCGACACGGCCGATACGCACTCAACCGACCGTAACCTTTGGTTAAAAAACTTGCTTACATTAAAATTCTTACTAAATAACTGAATGAAAGGGTCGGAAAGAGACACCTACGGATAACATACAAAAATTAGTTGTTCTCCGCACACCCTTAGTTGGAAGCACTCATAATCAACATATATGGAGATATATGGATGTTAAAGAAGAAAAAGAGATATGTCTGGATCGCAGCTTGTGGCACTCAATAGTCTCTGCCTATCCCTATGTAACGTGGGCGTGAGTGTGTATGTCAATAAAAAAATGTATAAAGTTTGAAATATACATCTTATAATTTATCGAAATCTATATATTTTTAATGCACATTTATTACATAACTAGTTTCCTTATTAAAATTACATACATTGAATGTTTTAATATCAATGTAGTAAAATAGTAACGAAGTGTTGCATATGTACGTGTATTCATGTTAATTTAACACATTGCATAAAATTCAGAAATATAAAAATAAAATGCTATAAAAAATTTACTAAAAGTATTTTCAATATTGCTTTAAATGTAATAAAAATTAATGAGATGTCGTAAAGTATTTCATTTACATCTCAACATGGCATTTACGAAGTTAAACGTTTCAAGAAGAAATCTTGACATTATCGTAATCATTAATCCTAAACATTTCTAAGGAGTAGCATTCATGTACGAAATAAACACGCCTTTCTTCATATATTTTGTGTGTCAATTTAATAATAGTATGCTAAACTCTATTTATGGACTGATTGACATTTTCGTGTCGTAATCAACAAAAAAAACTAATTTACAAAGACGAGATAAATTGTCATAACGGAATAATAAATATAAATTTCGCATTATATATTTTCTTTAATAAAGAAAAATAAATTTATTACCAATATTTAAAAAAAAGAAATATTAATCACAGACTGTAAACTATACATCAAACCTCAAATCATACCATAGACAAGTTTATTTTTATTGAAACTTTTTATTCCTTACTTTCATCCATCAATTTAGCCATTAACACATACAAATTATCATCGGTTGCGTCGCATCGGATACTTTCACTGTTATTTGCATTCCGGAACGGAAGCCGTCTCATCCGTACATTAATGTATCACATGGTATGGTAACAATTCACGAGCAGATGTTACCGAACCGGTAAGGAACTATTGGGGTGTGCGATAAAACGGGGCGCGCCTTTTGGTTATACATGGGGATCTTTTGGCGTAGCTTCGAGAGACGTTAAATCTTAGAACACTTGAATTAAATAACTATTTAATTATTTAAAAAAAAAACTATTTTATTATTTAAAAATATTTTTAAAATATTATAATAAATTGTAAAAAACAGGATCAGTGGCACAATAAGTCCAGGATTAACTTCTTGCTAATAGATGTCGATTTTTTAAATATTTTATGGAAGAACCTTATAAATAAACAGCTGGTATTTAAATCATTGATTTTCAATACATTAATCAAGTGTTGGGAATATCCAATAATTAAAAATTCAACACCTTAAAACATTATTAAATGCAAAACAGCTTCAAATACTACGGTACGCACACCAGTATACGTAATAATTTAATATACCAAAGCAACTTGACCGTAAATTAGCATAAGTTATGTCGTAAGTGTCGAGTGTACGTCTAATTAACGCGTGTTACTAGCTTAAATGATATACAACGGTATTGAACGTGTCAATTAATTTTAGAAGTGTTGCTTAACTTTAGTATTATGCAAAGCTTTAACCAAAAACCGCATTGACATATGATGATGACAACCTTGATTTCGTTAGATTTCACGATTATTTTTACATTTTTTAAACAGCATCAATATTGGCTCCTTAACGCCTAATTACACGGGTCAACATGAAATTTGACTTTGATTGCAAAGCATTAAATTTCGGTAGTTTAGGTCGTAATAAGACGGAAAAAAAATATATGGCATGAAAAACTTTGCTTTTGTGATTAGAAGACTGATTGAACGAAATTTTTAAAAATCTTGGATTTTAATTTTTGATTGAAAATAAAACTATTGAAATAAAAATGTTTATTATTTTTATTAAGTTTTACTATCAAATTAGCTTACAGAAAAGTGGAAAATAACTTAAAAGTGCACACTTTTACTTTTTCTTTTATGTTCATAGCTACTTTCTATCAATAAACCCCAAATATAGTCGCCCATCATGTTTTCATTGTATTGGCCTTGATAGCGTTGTTCAAAATTCATGATGTCCTGATGGAAACGTTCTCCTTGCTCTTTGGAATAGGCTCCCATATTGTTTTTAAATTTATCCAAATGAGCATGCAGCATTGTACTTTTAATGACATCCTGCAGCCCATGGCCTTAAAATTTGTAAGCATATCCTCAACCAACTTTTCGTAGTTTTCAGCTTTATTATTTCCTAAAAATCCAGAAACTACTGCTTTAAAACTGTTCCAACTTGCTTTTTGAGTACGATTCAGCAACGTTGGAAATTTTTCATCGGCGAAAATCTGTCTCATTTGCGGACCAACAAAAACCCCAGCTTCAACCTTTGCTTCCGATAACTTCGGAAAAAAAAATTTTAAGTATCCAAAAGCTTCTGAAGTTTCATCCAGTTTTTTAACAAATTGTTTCATCAACCCTAACTTAATGTGCAAAGGCGGCATTAACACTTTTTCCGCTTCAACAATCGGCTCAAATTTGACGTTCTGTTTTCCGACACACAATTCTGTTCTTACAGGCCATGACCGTTGAATATAGTGTTTAGAATCCGCTCTGCTATCCCACAAGCACAAATAACACGGATACTTTGTATATCCACCCTGTAGCCCCATTAAAAATCCCACCATTTTAAAATCTCCAATCAGCTCCCAGTTATACTCACGATAGTTTACAGATTCAAGTAAGCAGCATCGTATTTGCACTTTCGTGACGACATTTTAAGTTATTCTGGGCTTGTAAATAACACCTGATGGTTGTTTATCACTCGGGTGCCATCTAGCGGCACAGTGTAAACGTTAATACCCCACTCTCACCGCGCGGTCTTTTTAAAAATATTAAAATCAATTAAAATTTATGAAAAAATTGAAAAATGAGTATTATTATTATAACTATCACAAAAGCAAACTTTATACCGAAAAAATGTATTTTCTTTTCGTTTTTGTGCATAACTAACTGGAAAATAATAGTATAAACTTTAGGACAAAGAACGAAATTTTTTTTGTAGAGTCGTGTTATAGGAGATTGGCTTCATAAAAAAGACTGATTTGACCTATCAGAAGGAATCGTCAGTATTAATAATATTATAGTAGGTATATTGTAAGAAGTTTATAAAATCTACCATACGGCTTAACATTTTGTAGAACCTTTGCAATCTTCTAAATATACTACATACACCTGTATCCCCAAATGGGTAAACCGAGGTGCATTTTTACTCCTACGTTTTCTTATCGTGTCTTTAGTCCCATATAATTGAGGGCGAGCTTATTTTTGCTTTACCATTATTCGGGCAAATTTCCAGACTTTGTGTTGCTAGTGAATAATTTAATAAAAAAACACGCTCTCCCTACCTGTGAATAGAACTTGGGACATCTAAATCGCACGACATATTCTCGTGCCGCGAAACTATCCATCATCATCCATCCATCAGCCATAGGAAGTCCACTGCTAAACATGGGCCACTCCCAATGACTTCCACAGGGACCTGTCGGAGGCCGCCTGCATCCAGCGACGTCCCGCGACCTTTACCAGATCGTCATACCACCTTGTGGACGTTCTACGCTGCGCTTTCCACTACGCTAAACTATAGCCCTATTAAATTCGACATGGCTTCAGTGAACAAGACGCGATTTCTGAGTAATTCTAGAACGGATGTAGATAATACCTCCATGGTCGTTTCCGAATTCTCTACCAATTACGCACATGTACCTGAGTTTGAATAAAATTAAGGTGAACTGAACCTTATGGTTCCAATCCCATAACAATAATTTTAAGATCTTAGTGATTTCTTAAATTTGTAAAAAATAATTTTGCTTACATAATTGCTCTGATGAACTTGGATGAAATCGTTAATTAATATCAAAAATATACGATTAAAGATTAAATTACTTTTATCGTGGTATCATTATTTTATTTATTCAGTTGACTACAAAAATAAATTATTTTAAATTGGGACATGTATGACCATTTTTATTTTTGCTTAAAAAAATACGCAAATATATTTAAGTAAAATTAATGATAAATCAAAATACGCATCCTGTATGTAGCCCTTGAATCGACCCTAATATCGGGGAAGTCGCTTGTTTGGGTCGCATACGCAGAAAAAAAGTGGGACTTTTACACCTGGCCGTAACCATAGAGATCAAATCACTACATACTGACGATCGTCAGACATACCATCCTTAACGCCATGCAGTAAAGTTCATTTTACTTAGTTTTGGGACATACTCTGAACATATTTAATTTCATATTGATCGCCGTGTGAACAATAACGGTTTTCTTGTTTTGACATCTTTACATATTTTTAATGGCCGCAACCTTTGTATTCAAAATTTTAAAAAAATTAAAAATATTTTATGTATACTAATTATACGCTTATCTCGTTAACATGGCATACTTTAAAAAAATGTAAACTAAGACCAAAAACATGTAGATTGTTATTCTTCCAGTGAAAAAAGAGTAGGATATTATGTATTCAAATAAAAAACGATCAGTAAACTTTTTTTCTATCATAGGGCACAGGGCGCGTGCCGTACAGCCAACCGTGGCGTATGGGACGAGCAGATGACACGCGACCGTTATGCCAGGTGCAGCAGTGCTCATGTTGCACACATTATAGTTATTGACGTGACGGTCGGACGTTGGTGCAAATTATTACACACTATTATTATTTCATTATTTATATTATATTAATAAAATATTTTTTTGATCTACTAATCGGGTAGCTCGTGACGGTTGTGACAGCATGAACGAAAACTGTCGGATTCTGTGTTGGATAAATTATTGTCTTGAAAAGAATTTTAAGTTGAAAAATCCCATTCAATTATTAAATTCTACAGAAATTTTGATGTTAGTTTATATTCTTATGAAGATGACAAAAATATTAGGTGCAATGAGTACAGTAATTATACTGTAAAATATTAATATTTTTCTTTTAGTATCAGGTCATGCGTCTTTCTGCATACGAGCGTCTTCATCCACTCCAGCTATCACCCTTGACTTTTTGCAAGTATAAGTTTTCCAATTTAACTTTTGTTCTTGTTTAACCCCTTCAACACATAAAATTCAAAGCAAAAAGCGGTTTATCAACAAAGTGAATTATAATATTCAAATTGTGTAACCAAGGAGCATCGTTTACATTCACTACATGTCTAACAGTTACAAATGAAGCGTGATATTTGAAAGTCATAGAGGTACACGATCGTTGATGCCACATCGAGGAAAGGATTAACATTATGCCGTAAGCAAACCGTTGCAGCATCTTGGAGATTAATTGACCAGCAATGACGTTTATTGCGTTTTAATATTATACATAATCTTTAAACGTGATCGGGAAGTAATAATGCTTGAAGCAACTATTACTTCAACAAAATAAATCTATGAAATAATTAATAAATAGGTCATTGGCATTTAATCCGAACAATTATATTGATCAGACATCGCCCGATTTAAATTATCATTTTTCTTTAAAAGAGTAATCAATTATAATCGTAAGATGCCAGTATCGTGCAGTGAGACATAAATAACCGGGTATTGTGTACGTGTTATGTATTTTTCCTGCTGTTTCTTATTGGAGCACAACGTAAATGCATTTGAATACGAGCAATGCTCACGTTATCTAATTGAATAAAGTGTTTTTTGCTTATTTTTTACTAATCGTGCCACTATATCCTCGGTAGTTTTAAAAAAAATGGCCATAGACAAATTATATTTTTCCTCAAACAATATGATCTGTTTATCATCTGTATCCGTTAAACGTAATGGACCGTGGCAAATGTGTTATCCGCATAATTTAGCCGTGCTTTCGCTTCGCCGTGAACATTGCGTTTCTATTTGACAAAAGTATTTGCTAAATTAAATTAACCGACGGACCGTCTTAGTTTCTTTGATTACATGAAAAAAGAGTAGAACACGTGTTCTTACGTGTCTAGTTTGATTCATGGCTTTTTCCGGCCATTAATTACAGATGATTGGCGTTTTATTGACAATACTTTTTAATTGACATCTTATTTGATCGAAGCACGTAAAAATGAAGCTTAATAAATTCACATTCAGTATTTATATTTTTAACCGACTTCAAAAAAAGGAGGAGGTTATCAATTCGTCTGTATTTTTTTTTTTTTTTTTTTTTATGTTTGTTACCTCAGAACTTTTGACTGTGTGGACCGATTTTGATGATTCTTTTTTTAATTGAAAGCTGATGCTTCCAGATTGGTCCCATTTAAATTTGGTCCAGTTGTGATAACAGCTTCCATTAGAAAACCACAAAAATCTTAAATTTTCACCAATGTGCGTGACAAATCGACGAATAACTCAATATCATGCCAACCGATTTTGATGATTCTTTTTTTAAGTGAAAGCTGGTGCTTCCAGTTTGGTCCCATTTGAATTTGGTCTAGTTGTGACAATAGCTTCTATTAGAAAACCACAAAAATCTTAAATTTTCACCAATGTGCGTGACAAATCGACGAATAACATAATATCATGCCAACCGATTTTGATGAATCCTTTTTATTATTGGTTAGGATGTACTTCTAGGGTAATTGCATGAGAGTTTGGTTAAGTTCTAATTATGGGATCCATGACAAAGTAACGGAACTCTTCAATTCTTAGCAGAAAACTAACGATACTCGGCCGAATCTTTATAGGCTATCCGGATATTTGAGTCACCTACCGTAACCTCTTTATGGTCAAGTAATTGTCCTAGTCAAATATAATATAATGTCAATGGAACTCGTTAACGGCGTACAGTATGGATGCGATTTGTGGCCGAATTTCTAACTGTCTTGAATCAAATTGTAATGCGCTTACGTTTGTTGCTGCATTGCAACATGAAGCAAACGATCTAATTGCATTACTTAAGGTGTATTTAATGTGTGAAGCGGTGGTAGCCGAGTGTGTGGTAGAAACATTTGCGTATTGTTGATGAGTTTTATAACCATATAATAGACTGGTGGTAGCGGAGTGGCAAAGTAACCGATTTGCAACGCATGATGTTGCAGGTTCGATCCCGGGTGTGGCTTCACTAAAAATTAAAAAATAAACAAAAATTTTAACAAAACAAAAACCGCCTTCAAAAAAACCTATTCCAAAACAAATTAAAATGCACTAAAAAGTAAAAAAATAATTGCGTATCTTCTATTACTTAATTATAATCAACTTACTATTTCTCTACATCAATATATAGGTACGATCTATGTGTTTACGACGCAAGAAGCTAGGTAGGTTCTTCTATATCTATCCACTTCAAATCTAACTCAACACATACCTATGAATAACAAACAATGATTAAAATATTTTTTAATGTTCTCCTATGTAAAATTAAATGAAAAATATTAGACTACTTAAAAGTCAATCAAATTATTACGATAATATAATGTAGTTTTAATTATTGTTATTTTTGGAGGCGGTGTCAGCCAAGGAAATACTACAATGTGCATATCTAGCATCACAGTTGTAGTGGAGGCCCGTGCTCAGCAGTGGGACGTATATGGGCTGATGATGATGAATAATAATACGAGAATCCTACCTTGGCTGACACCGCCTCCAAGAATAACAATAATTAAAACTACATTATATTATCGTAATAATTTGATTGACTTTTAAGTAGTCTAATATTTTTCATTTAATTTTACATAGGAGAACATTAAAAAATATTTTAATCATTGTTTGTTATTCATAGGTATGTGTTGAGTTAGATTTGAAGTGGATAGATATAGAAGAACCTACCTACCTTCTTGCGTCGTAAACACATAGATCGTACCTATATATTGATGTAGAGAAATAGTAAGTTGATTATAATTAAGTAATAGAAGATACGCAATTATTTTTTTACTTTTTAGTGCATTTTAATTTGTTTTGGAATAGGTTTTTTTGAAGGCGGTTTTTTAAGATGTTTGGCTTTAAGTATATGAAAAAGTTAAATATCACTGGCAATGGGTATTATTAACAACTGTTTTAATAGATAAATAACTTTCTTTCACCCCATTTATTACTGTTTCAATAAATAAATCCCATTTAAAATAACATAAGAAATTGGCTATACCTACGATTTCTTTTCTTATTTCAACTATGACTAAGTAAGAATACGGAGGAAGTTCATCCACTTATTTCATTACACTCAAGTTCAATCAACTAAAAATTCAAAGTCAAACTCGTTGGACGATAGAATTGTGTGCATTGTTCTCGTTGAAGCATATCTAAATGTGTAGGCAGCACGCTGAAAGTGCGGGAAGTTGACGAGGGCCAAACTGTCACAATAAGGTTCCCAATTTTTTATTCACCATTTCTTATCTTTATAGATAACGTGACATTGAGTATTGCTCCATATCTGTATATATTTTCAGCGTATATTTAGATAGTCAATACTGATGATTTTTTTTTCTTTGTGAGTATTTTAATAGCAAACGTTTACTTATCATAGGCATTACTAATGCTAAGTGTTCTATAGCAATTCCTTAAACTTATTTACGCTTTTGTGCTCCAATTCAAGGTTGTATAAATTCGCATTTTTGCATATCCGAAAACCCTGCTCTGCAAATATAAGGTTACGTTACTCATGTTTATCAAATTAACCTCATTTGCATATCTTACTAATTTACTTTTATAGTGAGTGAATTAAGTTATTTGACATTAGTAATGCTTAATTGGCGTAAAAGTTTTTTTTGTCTCATAAAAATGACGCAATGAACGTAAGGAAAATAAAAGCAAAAAATATGATGATTCATAAAAAAAATGGCCACCATTAGGAAACACTTGCAACCCCTTTCAATTCAATTTATACACATAATTTCTTTACTTTTATTCAAAAATAGTCGATTTAATATATATTTTCAAACATCGTCATTCAATGGAATAAACATTAATTGTACTTCAAAGTAACAATAAACATTTTATAAATTTAAAAATGGCCTTAAAGTATTCACAGAGAAAGATCAAAGCCCAAATGGCTCTTTAAAACATCGTTACCCCGCATGCAGTAGCAATGTGGGCTTACATTCAAATGCTTATAGAAATGCGTTAACGCACCCGACGCAGGTTTTCTGAGAAAAACGTTATTCCACAATATAAATTGTGTACAGTTCGCGAGTACACTTCGCCCATACTGATATCGGGACTGCATGAACGTCCAACCTTTAACAACTGCAAAGACCGATTTAAAATATTTCCACGATGTACAAATTTCTTTCAAGTCAAAATGATCGACAAGTTTCGTATTCATACAGGTATAAACTATAAGTGTAATGGGTTGATTGTAAAAAGACCATAAGTTAAATTGATCATAAGTAATTACAAAAGCAGTGATGGCCTCGAAAACATCGTGATAAAACCTGCACACCTAAAAGTTCTTAGGAATTTCTTAGGTGTGTAGTCCGTCAACCCGCACTAGGCCAGAGTGGTGGACTAAGGCCTAAACCCTCTCAGTTGTAGAGGAGGCCCGTGCCCAGCAGTGGGACGTATATAGGCTGATGATAATGATGAAGATGATGATGGAAATACAGCCACTGCCAACAGTCACATACATAGTTCTGAGTTTCTGACCCCACATTAAGATACGAGTCTTGTGTCGTGGGTATTAGAAACTACGAGAGACTTTTCGGTCTCACAAACACCCAGACCCGAAACAAATATTTGTCAATCACACAAACATTTGTCTCGGTGCGGGGATCGAACCTGCGGCCTGTCGTTTCGCAAGCTGGTGCCTAGCCTACTCCGCCACGGGGCTGTCAAATAATGATGATGATAAACTATCGGGTGTATATCGAGTGCTTGTGTGAGATACATTCATCCTACTTCATTAGTCATACTGCAGTTTGTAACAACAAACTCCTACCTGGTACAACAGTTTAAACAACATAGATACATTAAAAAGATCACGTACATTTGAAGTACCCCATAATAATTAGTAATAATTAACAAATTACAGTTAAAGCAGTGTTTCGCAATGTCTTTAGTGATGTTTAGAGTGTGAATGTTAATTGCATCAGTCTTAGTGTAAATTTTTTAACGTATGTGCCAAAAGTCATTGGACGCGTAAAGTTAAAGAAACTCGTTAAAGCCCTTAATATGAATACAGTCGAAACCGGATATAACGACATTGAAGGGACCGTAAATTTCGGACGTTATGTCCGATAGTTGTTATAAGCAATGTACCTACACAAGTAGTTCTTAGTTTATATAGAGATTCGGCCGGGACCTCGCAATTCGGTTGTTAAAACCGATCTGTCGTTATAAACGATATCATTATCTTCGGTTTTGATTGTAGATACATTCTTCAGTCACACATATGGTTCAAATTGCACGGTACAGTGTTTTTGTTGTGGATATACGAAAAATACAAAAGATTACGCGGTTTTAATAAACCTTAACCCAAAGCTTCATGGACAACAAATGTTTATTTCTTTTCGAGAATCAAACCTGCTATCTTACAGTCGGCTACTTATTTGTACACAAGATGACGACAATGATTAATAACGTAAAAGTATACTAGGTACATGTTTTACGCTTCCCAAAAATGGATGATAATTTTGTCATACAATTAACTAAAACTGCCTCGTGGTCTTGCGGTACGAGTATGTGCCGAGCGATCTAGAGGTCCTGGGTTCGATTCCCGGGTCGGGCAAAGTGTTATTGGGTTTTTCCATTAGGAAATTCTCGGTAACAACTAACAGCACGGAGACAGGAAATGTGCCCGAAAAACGGCAATAGGCTCGCCCCCTATTACGTGGGACTGATACATACTTGGCGAAATGTGGGTGCAGAAATGCGCCTCTGCCTACCCCTTCAGGGAATACAGGCGTGAGTTTATGTATGTATGTATGTAATTAACTAAAACTTCCACAAAATTGCTTAAAAAATCATTACATATTATTACGTAAAGCCTGCAATTTATTAGCAACCGAATTATCGATAAAGAATTCCTCTAATATTTGAAGACACCGTTTGTGTTAAAAAGATAAAACAAGTTATCGACGGAGATTGCGAGCGTTCATAAGGAACACTTTGATAATTGTTTAGTTACATTGAATGAATCAGATACTCAGGTAATTGACTCATAGACAACCGCAAACCGTATTGACCGAGTTAAAAAGTATACCACATACGTTGTCATGCTTGAGAAATAATGATCTTATTGGAAAAATACTCTACATGGTGTTTCATAGTTAAAGAAATGGCGCGAATTGATGTACTTGTTTTCTAACTTGGCATTCGTATTATTGCCACAAAAAAATAAGAAATTCAGTAATACTTGTTTTTGGTAGTAATTCTTTATTTAAAAATAAATACCTTTTTAATTTGTTTTTCCTACAATGATTTTTTTTTGTATAGTCCTCTAAATATTTAAAGCATATGATGATCTACTACATACCACATACTCGTAGAACAATAGAGAACACTTCAGTCTGATTCGGTAGTAACAGTTAATTATTTTTTCATAACGTTAAATCTTTGACATAAATGCCATTAATTTCCTACCATTCACTCACTAGAGCTAAATATTATTATTACGTTTGCTGCTGATCTCACGCTTAAGCACGAACCACATATCTTCGCAACTTATATCTCGTGATGTAAACGACATGACGTGCATACTAAGTACGCAATTTTATTTCGCTTCTAACGCAAGAAATCATTAATTTGCAATTTAAAGTGCAATATGTATTTCAACGTATATCTTCGATTGCCATATACGGATATATCGAAGTTAAAGCTTTCTTTTTACTGTAGACGTGTCATATTTTATTTTGATTGATGCCTGTCGCAGACCGAGCAAACTTCCGCATAAATGATCGTCCATACTGATTAAATCCTGTACCGGGTACATATTGTAAAAAATATTTTTCACTTGCAATAGTGACTTGATGAAATGAAGTCCGAATGTAATGATTTCTGAAGTGTTTTTTCTACGTTTATTGATGATTTTGTCAAATTCATTCACCTTGTAGTTGGTTTTCGTCTACAAACTGCACACATTGCACCAACAATTATCATCTGTATTATACAAAAGCCAGCTTACTCGCCGACCGTCAAATATGAAAAGGGTGACCAAATCACGGTCGCCGTACAATACCTATGTGCACAATAGCGAATGCAACGGTTTTTAACATCTGCCCGAACCCCGAGTCAAGGACTTCGTGATAAACAATATTATTATTACTAATAAGGGACGCGACGCATCACACTTGGACTTTACACACACGTTTTTGTATTTTATTGTATACATGCAATCAACGTAACAGATTCCCATGACTATCAAACAAAAAGACAACAAGATAATTTGGCTTCCAACGCAGAGCTTGCCGTCACGCGTCGCGGACCACACGCCTAAAGTACTGCGTTTATTATAGACTTCGAAATGATGTCATCCTTCATTAAGTTCGTCACCTAAAATTCTCATGAATAATGTCTTTTTTTCTTCTCCAGGATGTCGAATTTCCAACGAACCCGCAGTAAGGTATGGTGGGGTGATTCACCTCCGAACCTCGGCAGTCCAGTGGCCCCTCACGCGGAGTGGAACCGAAACAATCGCGGCAGAGACGAACAAGACTGGGAGCCTCAATTGCCTCACTGGATCGCTAACCAACCCGAGCAACAAAGGAACAATAGCGCTGATAATATTGCGCAACATAATGTACAGATAAATCAATGGCCTTTGAGACACGGCAGTCCCGGCAGCCACAAAAGCCAAGATTCCGGATTCTCTGATTCCGATAGCTCCCCGCCTCCCTCGCAGTACTACCAACCACCAGAAAACAATGAATCGAAAGATAAATCGTCCAGTAGCAGCGACTCGAACAATAATGAAAATATTACAGTTAAACATGTTTCAAATTTACAAAACACATCAGTGAGTAACGATGTTGTTGATAATGCAAAGTCACCGGATATCGCTGAGATTCCGACGCCAAAACCCCGACTCCGAAGTAGTAGTGTTATACAGACTCCATACGATTTGCAAAAATACTACGAAATCCATCACGATGAAGAACATATGGAATTGTTAAAAGATAAAGACACAGACGATGTAAATAAATCAGAACAAAAATATACCAACCCTAAAAACTTCAATAATGAAAACGTAAATAAAGAAAAGTCCAATAATTCTCCTTCAAAAAATGTAAATATTAAGCAAACAAATATTAAGAACGAAAAGAAAGTTGACGTTAACTTACAGAAAAATAACGTCGTAAGTACTAAAGATACTACTGTAAAAAGTGCAATACAAAGAGATACCAAAGAAATACCGGTAAAAAACATAAATATAATAAGCCCTTCTAAGAAATATCCCATTAAGAAGACCTTTATATCTAGTGCTGAGAATGATGTCACCAAAGTTATTAAAGTAGCAAAGGTTAAGGATTTAGAAACTAGTAAAAATAAGTCTGATGAAAGCTTGGAATACATTAAATTATCTGACCAAAATGAAATTGCTGTCATCAACCAGCCTAGAAATCGTACACCTATTTCTAATGTTTCATACATACCTACAGAAAGGACTTTTAAAACAGATTATAATCGTAGCATATCAAACGAATATAATTTGCCGAATATGACTCCGAAATTTGAAAGAAATAGATTGAACAAATCACTTAATTTTGAAGCTCAACGATTAGACCAACAGATTTTGGATATACAAGATGGGCACCATTCATTAGGTTACATTAACGAAGATACAATATCTGAAGAGACACGTTACGAAAATGAAAATGTGCATAAACCGAGTAAAGCTATTTTAGCAAAGAATATTATGGATAGCTTACATCTTAAACCTACAAAGAAAGCTGGTCCTAAAGCAAAGCAGCGAATGGCTACGAAGGCTGATAGATCTAAGGAATTATTCAGACTATTTCCATCAAAAAAAGAGAAAGCAGGTGTTGCAGACCATTTTGCTGGCGGTACATTAAGTAGCAGCAGAGTTCCATCTCTGGGATTACCCAGGACTAGCGAACACAACAACTGGGTTATAGTTGGCTATCCAGAAAAAGAATTACTTATTCCTCATTATAATGAAAGACTCGTGGCTACTGAAAGCGATTTGAATTTAAAAGCAAAAGATGAAGCTGAGGAAGACTTAAGCTATTTGGGTAATAGACGGGTAACTCCTCCACCGCAGTTTCAAGACAAACAGAAAACACCGTATGAAACGGATTCTAAAAATGACAAGGATCTTACTCACGATTCTAAAAGAGAAAAATTAAAAGACGACGAATTAAATTTCGGCGATATACAGTTAAACTTAGCATGCACGTCAACGCCTAAGATGTTAGCACCTGACGAATTTATGAATGGACGTAAAAGCAATAGGAAAACTCCGCGGAAAGTAAATCTGTTAGCTGATTTCAATAGTGGGTAAGTACGCTATAAATTGAAGGTTAAACAAACAGTTACTGGTACATTAATGCCAACAACTTCTCAAACTTGCTAATTAACTATGTTTGGTATTCATAAATAATTACGACATTGTATTTCACTATGCATATTTTATTTCAGGGTGGTTTTAAACAACCAGAACGAAATATTGTACAGAGAGCGTAGCATCGACCAAACCTTGTTGGAGCGACTTTGTGAACGAAAGCCGGAGCCAGTCCAATACTGGCTGTGCGATTTGATCGGCTCGTGTGAAAACGAGTGCATGACGACTTTGCAAAGTAAGCCTTTAGGTACGGAGATGAAAGCGTTGGTGTCAGCCAGTTCTGCTACTATCACAGGCAATATTAAAAAGGTCCAAACACATGGACAAATTATAGTTCATCACTACAGCGATGTGTTACGGTAAGACTATTTTTTATGCCATATAAGAAAAAATTAAATACAAGTATTTCACTAAAATCATTATCGTGTCGTTAACATAATACCAGCAAATTTTAAGAAGTTACCATTAAAATCTTCGTGCAATAAAAAACTCGGGAAGGCTTAAACTTTAACTGAACCATTAACGTCAATTATGAGTACTTATTTTAATAGCCCACAATATATTTAATAATCTTTTAATGTCCCTATTTCGACGCTTCATCGTATTTAAAATTAAATTAATTTACTGTTCAACACTTTAAGTAACACGGAAATGGGGTTATGTTTTACACGATCGGTTTTATTATGCGTTTAATCTACATAACGCTGTTGTAATTGCAGGCAAATGGAAGCAAATAAACCATGCGAGGAGCAAATATGCCTGTTGGTTGCGAATATTAATGAATTTGTATTGGCACATAGCATAACATTAAACACTAAACCTCCTGGTGAGACGCCAGAACGATGGGACAAAATAAAGAAGTCCTTGCAGATGTATCTACAGAAGTTAATAGATATAGGCGAAGACGTGAAAATTGAGCTAAATGAAAGCAACACCGAATGGAGTCTAGTTCAAAAACATTTGGACACTCTGATCGGAATCTTCTTGGAGACAACGAAGGCTGTG
This sequence comes from Hemaris fuciformis, assembly GCA_907164795.1. Lineage (NCBI taxonomy): Eukaryota > Metazoa > Arthropoda > Insecta > Lepidoptera > Sphingidae > Hemaris > Hemaris fuciformis. The sequence continues at coordinate 4,294,183 of OU015452.1, forward strand.
TTAGTTCAGCAGATGAAGGTACTGTATGAAATACTTTGATTTTTTTAAATTCTAATCAATCCGGCTCGAAGGATCATAAAATTTCGCGTATAATATAAACGACTTGTTAATAAAAATATTTCTTTATAGACATTGGTGTCAATAATAGAAGAACCGCCATCAGATATGATACTTAAAAGCACGCTGACGTCCATCGGGCACTTGGCCATGCTAGGAGAAAACACAGACGGCTCATTGCACGAAAAATGCGTTAAAATCATGAAAAGCATCACGGAACTGCCGTTTGTGGACTGCGGAGTCCCGAGGGCATTGTTGACAGCAATTATTGAGAGCAATAAGAGTTCGATAAAGGCCTTATCTTTACGAGCGCTAGCGACAGTTTGTGTAACTGGCGATGCTGTCAAGCAATTTGAAGAGGTAAGTCAAATATTAAGGCAACATTTATTATACAACTTTTAAAATGTATGAATTTCAGCCATTGCCAATGGAATCCGTTTAGTATTATTTTTGTAATTGATCGCACAATATTTTTTTTATTTTTATTTTTTGAAGTAATTGCGATACTAGATTTAAATAACAGACAGTGCTGATATTTTCTCAAAAACTAGATTTGTTTTTTGTAACATAAATTTAGTGCATCATTTTTACATGGACAGATTTAAGTACCTGGTATTTACAGTTTATTAAATTATATTACCACGGGGAGTCGAACTTCCACAACTCTGTAGTCTGTAAGCGCAAAATCATAGCAGCTTTGGGAATTTTTCTTCATACTAAAAACTAAAAAGCAAAGTATTTCTGTCACGATATAATCGAGTGGTTAACAAATCGATTATGTCACAGACTATATAATGCATGTTCTATAATCGATCGATTATAATTCACACAAATAGCGCTCGATGTCGGATGTACTAAAACCAGTATGGACCAGTTTGTTAACCGCACGATAGCAATTCACAATTAGTCTGGAGTAGTCAAATGTATTTGTATGACTACTGAACTGATTTCGATGAAGTGTTTACGCCTTAATTTCCTCATTTACGTCAGTACTTTTTAATAAAAATTATCATGATTTTTAAGGCGTGAATAAATGCAAATATATTTTTTAGAAAATTTGCAAGCTTTTTCAATACATTCCAAGAAGCGCGCTTTATACGATACGCATTGGGGTATTTAAAAGACACACTACGATAACTAGGCTCTTTGCAGTGGTTTCTCAGACCTCACCGATTTTATGCCCAAGAAGACCCGCTTATTGATTCAAAATAACAACATCCTTGCATAATTCTTCCTAAAAACAATTCAACAAATGAAAGTTTAAATCGTTTTACCGTTGTACGTTTCGGTGTAGCTGCGGCTCAGCTATAACCCTTAAATTAAAACCAAATCGTCGACTCAAACCCTGTCTTTAGATTTCAGAAGCTGTTTCCATGTCTATAGGAATAAAAAACTGTTAACGTTACAAAGAGATTACAACTTTCGTATCTTTGCAGGGTGGCGGTATAGAGATTATATCCGATATTTTGTCGGACAAGTCGAACCCGGAGCCGCAAATGCGCGAGGCGATCACAGTGCTCACTCAAATTACAGCTCCATGGCTCAGAGGACACTATGACCTCACGCAAATGCACATCTACTTGGACAACATAGTCGACAAAATTACTGGTGAGTTCATTTTCAAAAAGTACCACATTCTTAATTAAAAATTTTGAAAAGTGAAAAGCCAGAAGCATAGTCTAATAAAAGTAGTTTAGAATCATCATCATCATCAGCCCATATACGTCCCACTGCTTGGCACGGGCCTCCTCTACACAACTGAGGTTTAGGCTTTAGTCCACCACGCTGGCCTAGTGCGGGTTGGCGGACTACACACCTAAGAAGTTTAGAATAAATTTTATAAATACGCTGCAGAATTGTTAGAACTAGAAGGTTTGAAAAATACACAACAGTTGGATATTTTTTTAATCCGAGATAATATAATTGTAAAACTACTAGCGACATCTGTTGCTCAGTAGATAAAATTTAATTAATGTTTTTATACAAAAATTATAATACGGATTTTAATATGAATATTTTTCTTTAGGTATTTTGTCTCGAACTGATTGCTGCCAGCTTCTTCTCCTTTGCACTGCGTGTCTGGTCAACTTGGTGCGCGAGTTGGAGTTAGAAAGACGCGAAGAGGACACAAACAATAGTTCTGATATAGTTGAGGTGATCACTAAGCATCGTACGGTAGAGAGGCTATTGGATGCTGTAAAACGGCGAGGCCCTCACATCTCTGTGTTCTTACAAGTAAGCTTTAATAAGATTTTAACATTTTATTTACATATACCAAAAATACTACATTCCATAATAAGCCAATAAGAATGAATTAAATTTTCAACTTTGTGGTTATTTATTCCTAGGAACAAACAGCTTCTCTACTGGCATCGTTATCTCGAATTCCGCGCTGCATCCTCATGTTGTCCGGACTTAACTCTGTGGTGGTGGCGCTAGTGTGCTTTACGCGTTCCTCGCCGATGCACGCGCCCCGCCCTGCCGAACTTCGTGCCCAGGCAAGGCTACACTGCCACGCTACCGAAGCTATATCAAGGTATTTATATCCCCCCATTGTTTCCTAATAGCTATTGAACCATTTAAATATTGATAAATAACTTAAGGTTAACTATTGATTTAACCTAAGGTTTTCCTAAAGGTTTTAAACTTAGTATTAGAAAAGTGATATAAATAATTTTTAACCAACAGACTATCAGTGATACCAGACGTCGCTCAACAAATCGTCCAACTCGAGGGGGTTCCGCACCTTACCCGGCTGGTTAGGGTGCAGCGAACCCGGCCGCATCTAGAAACCAACCCGGATCAAACGCTCATACACTGCCTCAAAGCGCTCCGAACAATTTACAAACACTATCCCGAAACATTCAATGAACATCAAAAGGACGTCGAAGACATGATCCAACCCCATTTGATGGAGTCATTGATGCTTTTCTCAGCAAAGCAGGAGAGCTATGTTTAGTAACATACGTTTTGTATTGACTTAATAAAATTATGCATGTTTTTTTTTAACATATTAGAGACTGATTTTTCGTAATATTAGAAAAAAATATTTGTCATAGTTTGAATCAATTACACAAATTGTCTCGAATAAAATTAAACGCATTTGACAAATGAAAGACTTCATGCCATTTTCACGACAATCGGACATTCCGCTACTTATATTCAAAAATGTTACTGTATATAAAATTATATAACGTAAAATTTAATAAGTGTACAGAAAACACATTTTTTTATGCTCATTGCACTCTGATTAGCTTTGTAAATATGGTATTAGTAATTATTGAAGCAATTATATAAACAATACTATGATCATTATTACTTATGACTACTACTCAGAGGCCATACTTTTGAAGGAATTACTATTTGCTAGTCTGATAATTTCTTTATATTAAGTACCTATTTTAATGGATTGGATGGTATAAAACGAGGGAATATACAATGATGTTGAATGATGATGTTGGGAATGTTCTGTTATCCAATTAATTAAAATGCTATATGAAATGATTTTAGTTTAAGTCTATAGCAATTATCGCTCTCCAAATAAATATTTAGGATCTTTAAATTGTGTTTGTCGCAGAAATACTATTTATTTGCATCAAATTATATTCTTTATTGTGAAAATTTTACTTTACGACATTACGTAATTTAATTTACGACACTACAATTCAGTTCACTCTGTTGCACACATTCGTTCACTACTAGACCAATTATACATAAATAAATTTTCTGTGATACTTTAAATTCTCTTGTAACAGATTAGCATAGCACAGCAACCCAGCTTGTTTAAAAAAAAGTCACTTGACGTTTGAGTTTGACATGTACTGAATGACAGTTGTCATTTTGACATAATGGCAGTCAGTAATTTTTTACGTCGTAACCTAGTGAGCATATCTTTTCCGACATTAGCTGCTACACTAATCTTCCTAGATTGGAATTACACCAGAAGGTGGAAACAGGCAAACAAGAAAAATTAAAATGGCCATATTCGGCATAACCACCCGATATGTGTGGTTCGCCCTTCCCTTGACTGGATTTTTCATCGGCAAATTCTTAGATGACCAAGAAACGCTAAGGATGACGAACTTCAGAGATAAATCTTACCTTTATGGAGGTAACGTGAAGGAAGGAGACCCACCAACTTGGCCTTGAAAATTATATATTGCATTTCGTTTGCGAAGTAGAGTTTAGTGTGTTACCTAATTTAGTTACTCAACCCAAAATGTCAAACCATGATGTGAATACTATTATCGTATTGAAAACAAATTTGATGCAAATAAGTAAAATTTGACTAAAATGAAACCTTACTCAGTCTAATTATATTATATGTTCCATATACCACCTCTGCTAAACTTTATTTTTTTAGGAATAAGTACAGTGTATGTTTAACTGAAATGTGTAAAGATATTTGTAGAAATATAACCTGTCAAATTGTTATTGTTTCAAATAAAGAATATCACATCTATTGGGCTGTGTTTTTATTCTGAATTTAAAATCATGTATGGGTAAGTATCATTCTGTATTGCAATAAACCAACTGGTGTCATAACACCATACTATACTATAACTATGGTTAGATACAAAATCACAATACAAAAATTGAATTACAAAATGATAAATTTTCATAATTTAATGTTAGTGTGCTTTTAATGAACAAGGTTACAACATTATTAGCAAAGCATGTAAATCTATTAGTTATGAACAACTGTTAAATATGAAAAATTGGATAACTATAAATAGTGCTACAATGCCCAAATCTACTATTGAACACCAGCGCAGTTAGACCAACTACTTCAAATAATAGGAATTTTACATCACTGTTATATTCAGTAAAAAAAAAATATGCAGCAAAATTATAGAGCTTCTTTTTTTTTATTCTGGCATGGCAAAGTGACTCCACTGTACCTGATTAGTCACCCGTTGGTCGACACAATCATGCCTGCCTGCACAAATGCTTCTTAACGCTTTGCTTAAAGGATCCAGGATCATAGGAAGGAAGGAACATGTGAGCCGGCAAACCATTCCACAGCTTGATGGTGCGGCAAAAGTAGGAGTTGGCGAACTTGTTAATTCGAGCCACGGTTGTTGTGACCACAACTGTTCCTAATGTATTTTTGTTAACAATTAAATTGTATTGGCAGTAAACACATAAGAGAAATTATAGGTAACAGTATACAAAATATAAACTTTATTTAACAAACATACACTTAAATACTTAGACATATTCATCATGTCATCATCAACAAAATGATGAGATAGATTCACCCAAATCCTTAGTAATATTTATTATAGTCAATAAAGAAATATACCCGCTCAGTTGTAGAGGAGGTCTGTGCTCAGCAGTGGAACGTATATGGGCTGATGATAAGGAATGAAATATCATGGCAACTGTGCAAAACTAAGAATAAGTATGATGAGTTTATTATCTTGAGCCTATAGCCCTTGGTACATTGTTGTCTATAAACTATAAAAAATAATTATATGCCTTGTCACAATCGCAACCAATGTGCCATGTGTAGAGTTTGCAATTCCGCGTTCCCGCATTCCCGCATTTTTTTGACTCGGCAAGGTAATTCAGCTTTTACTGAAGGCCTATTAGCTCTATCACAACAGCGCGGGCGCGTCAGTCAGATCGATCAACCGATCGAGCGAAGTAAAGGATTAAAATTGGTTTATTTGTTTGTTTAGGTAAGATAAGTCCATATTAACATGCAGGAAACCCTGTTGAATGCAAACCCCCTACCTAACCTCATAAGAACTATGAAAAAGTACTTTTTCTATTAGATATTGTATGAATGTTTCTATTATTATTATTTTTTAATATAGTGTAACTAAACTACAGGTAATAAAGCATTGTTATATGCATATTTTTGCATTTTTAATTTTACTGCGGGAAAAAAATACTGCAGGATTGCAAACCCTAGCCATGTGTGATATTATATCACTTATTTATATAGCAGAAATGGTTTTGAAAAAGACATTGTTGTCACTTATTTTTCATTAGACATAATAATGCAGTGTCTGGAAAGGAAATTTTAAGTAAACATAAAGGGGAATAATCAAAAATAAATTGCACATTTTGTGATTTGTAATGTGTTTTGTGTTTTAAAAATATATGTTTGATATCTATTATAATCTTATTCAACATAACAAAGAATTCCAAATATTCTTGATTAAATAGTTAGTACCTACATGCACTCTGGTACAATCACTTCAATTTTGTCATTTTAGTCCATCCCAGCAAGGAAATAGTAAAAAAAGTGGTAAATCATCACCCATATGATTGTTTAACATTTTTTGAATGCACTATATCTACATTTGTCTCATGGCAGGGTCTCAGATCCATATCATACACACCAAGACAGAATTTGTTCTCAGGTGCTTTGTAAAAATCTAGTCCCCTACCTATTTTTATTATCCATCCGGAACTTAATCTGTAAAAAATAGTAAAAATATATTTACACTAGTGACCTTTTTAGGCTGATATTTGCAAGCTTAAATTAAGTTGTTAGTAAGTATTAGTGGAGATTGACTTGGCAAAACATGCCAGTTTAATACAACCACATCAATTGATACAATAAATTGTCTAGAAAAGCCAGTGTTAACTCAATGAAAGAAATGACGCAACAACACTCATTAACTTTATTTGCTAAGCAACAATGTTCCAGCATGTTTACACCATCATTCATCAAACATAATGAATACCTTCACAATCCTAATAAACATTACCTTAATTAATAAATAATTAAGTATTTATGGCAACTAAATAACCTTACCATAAGACTTACACTATTGTTGGTTCTTTGCAGTGGCAGTACTTCCATAGAAGCTCAAAAGCCTAGTTTGCCTTTTCAAAATGCCGAATTATAATCTTTAAGCTTTTAATCTTTATTTAAGAAAAGAAATTTGTTGAATAAACACCCCAGAATCAACAATTATAAACTAGACATTACACAATTAAAATTTAACACTTTTGGTCTTCCAGGAAAGTACCGCCACTGGTTCTTTGGTACATAAAATGAAGTAAATTATGAAAAAACTTACATTATCTGTCTATCATGAAGTGTTTCTGAGTACTTCACATTCAAACACACTCTGTATTTCCTGAGATCACTTGCTAAATTGTGGAACCATTCCCTCTGATCACCCTCGGTTTTGTTGTCTCTTGATGTTATTAGTTCTATGTTATTTAGGTTTGTGCAAGATCTTACTAATAGTTCACAGAGTCTGAGGAAATTTTGACACTGGAAATAAAGAAAATAATTACAAATGATTTCATTCCAGCATTCCAAGAAAATGTGTGTTCAATGCACCTATGACATGTCATGTCAATAAATATCATTCTCTAATTTTGCAATCGAAAATATAATATTAAAACAAAATACATCTTACCTGATGAAAACTTCTTATATAAGGATCTTCAACAATAACAAATTGTACATCTTCATCTAAAAATCTACCAAATAATGCTTTGTAACTGTGCCCCGTGGAATTGTTCTCTATGTGAACCTGCTCGTGGAACTGGCCTGCTTCTTTTTGTTGTAAAACCATTTTTTTTATAGTTTCTGCACGATTCATATATTCTTCAACTTTTTTCCGTAAATACTTTCTTGTTGACTCGTCAGGTTCTCCTTTAATTACATAAAATAAGGCCATTAAAAACATGTCTAATAGTTTAGGGAAACCTTTATGTTATTTACTACCCACATACCTTTTATTTTATCAACTAATATCTGAAGTCCTTCTTGGTAACATACTAAAGCTTCTGTGTACCTTTTCTTCGTGTCTAACTCCACTCCTCGTTTTAGAATGTTAATTGCAGCACTTTCTATGTTCATTTTTACTATAAGGCAGTGCTTTAAAAGCACTTCACATTTAACAACTAAACATAATATATTGATTGATTATGATGTACAACTTATAAGGACAGACCAGACTCAGTTCGTTTTGTCAACAAGTTGTGTGATAATGATTTCTTTTATTTAATTATTTAGCATTTACTCTCTGGTCTGTCTGGTATATATTACTATACCTGTGTCTGTGGCTGTGTTGAAAATGAAATTACTTTTCAGGGTTGCCAAGCGTCATCTCGAATGTTATGTTAAATATTAAAAATGCAATATTGTACGTTTGTTTACACAATACACAACCTGAGAATAGATTACCTACGACGAGTTAGAGTTACGACACCTTTGTCTAGTTTTAAAGTACTGCAAATAATAACTTCACAATATCCAATCTAAAAGATTTTTAATTTGCTGTTATAAATTTTTAACAAAGGTAAAGCTGGCAATAATTTTTACATCGGGGATATCCCAAGAAAAAGAACTTGTTCATAATTACCTACCTAAATAAATAAATGTCTGTATTGTCAATTGCAGTAACTGTAGGTATACCTACTTTTTTTTTCTTTCTTATAGCAAAACTGTACCTACTTTTACCAGAGTATGTAGTATTTTGATATCTCAAAATAAACGAAATGTTTTATTTATATTCAAAAATTAAATGTCTCTTCTGATAAAATTAAAAATTTATCAGTAATATGAATATTATAATTGGAGACAGAAATAAAGTAGAAACATCAATCATTTTTAAGACATGCAGTTTAGTTATAATCGTGTAATCTCTCAATGGAGAGCAAAACCTACCTAAATCATCATCAGCCCATATACGTTCCACTGCTGGGCACGGGCCTCCTCTACAATTGAGAGGGTTTAGGCCTTAGTCCACCACGCTGGCCTAGTGCGGGTTAGCAGACTAAATTATATAATATAGATAATGATAATAAACTAATGTTATAGGGAATAGTACCAGTTACGTTTCATATTCAATACCTACTTGGGTTATGATGAGTGTCTGACAAAATATGGCAAAACCATATGTAAAATGGAATGTTTTTGAGAGTTGTAAACAGTCTAACATTTTGTTGACACATTTTATAACCAAAGTGTACATTAAGAATATGCCTTACTTATTGCTAAATTAAAAATAAGATATCCTTACTAGGCATATTTGAGTGTCATAAATAATTTAAAAGTATTCTAGTAAAGATGTCTCGTCAACTAGGTCGAGTAGTTTCTGTGATTCTTGAGCGTTATTTTGGTGATATAGTCCAAAAAGTCGGCGATGATTTATTTACGTATGGGAGTAAGCCCATAGCTTTGATTGTTAAGTCTACGGGGCTGCCCAGATCGCAGGTATTTAAGAAAATATTTTTTTAAAGTAATAAATAGGTTATCCATACTAATAATTTAAACACGAAAATTACTCTGTGTACCTGTGTCTCTTACGTTTTCACGTCTAAACCGGTTAACCGATGTGAATGATTTTTGGTATGGACACAGTTAGGAACTAGTAAAAGGACACAGGGTATATTTTTTAACATTGCGCCAACCAGGCCTGCAGCTAGAAATACTATAAGAGTTTCAAATATGAAATAAAAATCATACCTGAGATATTATTCATAACGAAAAAACTTTATTTTTTCAGGTAATAGACAGTCTGCGCACTCTTCTAAAATTTGATTTGGCTACATTTGAACCATCTTCTAATGAATTGATTGCCGATTATAAACTAATAGCAGACAATGTGCTGTTACTCATTCGATATCCCAGGTGAATAAATCAACAGGTTTTTATAATGTGTAGATAGAGTACCTGTTATAATAATAATTAACTTAATATAATGTATCATTTATTAGTTAGACCTCTCAGTTGTAGAGGAGGCCCGTGCCCAGCAGTGGGATGTATGATGGCTGATGATGTATGTATGATGATGATGTTATTAGTTAGAATCTGATTCTCAAGTTGCAACATTATTTTAAATTTATGTCAATCAAAGTACAATTATAATTTAATAAATAAAAAATTATGTGTGTATTCACCATGAAATATCACATATTTTAATGGTGAAGGAAGAAAACATTGTGAGAAAACTTACATGCCTAAAAGTTCTTAGGAATTTTTTAAGTGTGTAGTCTGCCAATCTGCACTAGGCCTGTGTGGTGGACTAAGGCCTAAATCCTCTTGGTTGTAAAGGAGGCACATGCCCAGCCATGGGACATATATGGGCTGATGATGATGAATGATGAAATAAAATATGTCAGATTGTTCTAATTCCAGACCTTCATTTAAAAAATATTTAATAAAAATATCAATAGGTTTGCAATAATGGTGTACCTACATCATTAACATATTTATAATATCATTTTCAACTAATATTTGCAGATATTTATTACAAATGAAAAGTAAATATGGTACTGAGGCAGAGCTGTTGGTGGAAGAATTACTTCAAGAAGGGAGTTGTACGGCTACTGTGTTGCTTGTCTCAATTGCAAACAAATATAAAGATGATAAGGTACCACATTTTAATTTTATTGAAATTCATGAAGCAAAATCTTAGGATTTGTAAGTGTTTGTTTTATCGCTCAACTCAAATAGAGAATGATTAATCATAAAATATTGATTTAAGAATCAATACTATTATAGAACATAGTTCATATACTTGAAATGGGTATGATATTTAAAAAAATGTTAATCATTATTAATAACAACTATTTATCAAACATGGATCAATACAGTATCCATAATTTTATTAAAAAGTATATTAATGTATAGCTAGAAGAATTAAATTAAAATTATTTTAATTATTATTTAACAGTTGCAAACATAACACACCATAGACAGGACCAAAAAATATTTTTTAATTCATTTCAGGAAAAGAACATAAACATGGTAAAATTAAAAGACACATTTATTAGTTTGGCAACAGCTGCATACATACAACAGGCACCTGTAGCCGAGCTTAAAGAGGGCAGTGAAGTGCCAACATTAGTTCAAGTGGCTACAATTGTGCCAGATTTAGATGTAAGGCAGTTAATACAAGTATTGAATTCGGGAAATCTTGCAGAAGTCACTGACAGTAAGTAAGAAGTATTTTTTTGTATTTGTAATGAGAATGTTTTGCATGATATTATATAATTTTATCACACTTTATGTATATTAACTTTATTTATATTACTTTCCTGAAAACATATTTAATGGTATATTAAAACAAAATTCTTGTTCATTTCAGATGTGTACTGGAAAGTGAACTATGACAGATTCCATCAAGATTTTAGAGATGAAATCATGATTAAAGCAATGACAAGGCGGATTGATGAAAATGGTAATTAATTATTTATTGGTAAAGAATAAAAATTATTCATGAAAAATTTATTAAGTCACAATGAATTACACCAAGCAGTATTATTAATTACAACCAGCATGTTGGACTAAACTATAGGAAAAGAAATAATATTTTATAGTTTTAAGTTTGATGTGTGTTTGTGTATACAGATACAAAGACAGCTTTGGCATAATAGTTTTCAAAAGAATGAACAATTAGTTTTTAATGTGTAAAGGTGAATGGCTGCTGCCACAAAATGGCAGAATACATATTTATTCATAAATCCCTCAATAAGGGTATCAAATGAAAGGGCTTAACATTTAAACTTTTTCCTCACCTACAATGTTATGAACATATGGTTAATGTGGATACATTATATAGGTTAATTAATAGATGAGAATATGAAGTGAGTAGGGTGCATGTGTTGCAGCGGGTGAGTTGCTGAGTATTCTGTTGGAGCAGATGTACCTGACGTCGTCCGCGTGGGCGGCCGAGAGCGGCGTCATCGCGGCGCTGGACGTGCGCGAGCGCTGTCGCCGCGCGGCCGACAAACCACATCTCAACCTCTACTTCGATCAGTACCTTAAGGTCCTAGGTAAGTGTACATATCTTATATCTTTAAATGAGCAATTCTTGTATATATATATATATATAGATATATAATTGGAATCTCGGAATCGGCTCCAACGATTTTCATAAAATTTAGTGTATAGGGGGTTTCGGGGGCGATAAATCGATCTAGCTAGGAATCATTTTTATAAAATGTCATTTGGAAGAAAAATAACAAAAAGGAGACGTTTGAGTAGTCTCAACTGAAAAATATGACTCTTCCTGACATCTATTGCGAATAATAATACTATTTTTTGTGAGCAACTAATTGCTTTAACGACACAACAGCAGATGGCGTTGTTAAGTAACATTATTCATATTTCATCATTTTATTAGTAATTCGTACTTAAATATAATTTCCAAAAAACACAATTAAAAAAAAAAAAAAAAACCGAGCAAAGCTCGGTCATCCAGGTACTCGGTACTTATACCGCACCTAAATGTGTTGGGTATTGTGTAAAGTATTTGAGTTTAAGTACTGTATAGGGTTTGAGGAGCTATTCAAGTGACTTCTTTGGGGATGCAGAATAAAAATTTGTGAATGGAACACACAAGTCGTGATGGCCTCGAGGTTTAGGCACGCGGTCGAGAATCTCGACGGTCGCGGGTTCAAACCCTAGGCACACACCTCTAACTTTTCGAAGTTATGTGTGTATTCACAATGAATTATCACGTACTTTAACGGTGAAGGAAAACATCGTGATGAAACCTGCACACCTAAAAGTTCTTAGGAATTTCTTAGGTGTAGTCCGCCAACCCGCACTAGGCCAGCGTGGTGGACTAAGGCCTAAACCCTCTCAGTTGTAGAGGAGGCCCGTGCCCAGCAGTGGGACGTTTATGGGCTGATGATGATGATGATGAAGTGTAGGGTGGTAGTTACGTGTGCGGTGTGGGCGCACACCTAAAAGTTCTTAGGTTCGTAGTCCGCCAACCCGCACTAGGCCAGCGTCCATGTAATAAATAATAATATTAAATACACGTCTCTTGTGTCGTGGGTATCAGAAACTAAGAGGACTTTTAAGTCTAACCACCCAGACCCGGCACAAATATTTGTGGATCATACAACATTTGTTGCGCAAGCTGGTCTAGCCAACTGCGCCACGGAGCTGTCAATAGGGCTGTGTGTGTAGAGGAGAGCGGGTGCGGGTTCGTGCGCGGGTGCGGCGCGGCGGGGGGCGGGCAGTACGTGGTGCGCGCGCGGCACGCCGCCCACCAGCTCGTGTGCGCGATGCTCGACCACCTCGTCACCGAGAGACTCGGCTCCAAGGCCGCCAGGATATTCAGGTACCGCGCCGCCGGGATATACCACTTCCTTTTAACACTATGGGAACGAAAGCACACATACGTAATTGAAATTTCAGTTTTGTTCATTTCATGCCATTGTGCATCATTGTAGCAGGGAACCAGCTTACCTTCAGTTAGCAGTTAAACCCCGTGCACTTAAAATTATCATATCTGATAATCACGTTTTATCATCAGTAACAAGACTGATTGCTACACTTAAGCCTCCCTGAAAAACTTCCTGTCATGTCATTATTGATTTTTTGCTTGCATTCATCATTAAATGTTATAAAATTTTGAGATAAAAAGATAAATGTTAAAGTTACTATATACATAGGTATGTGCTCAAAATACTAGTTTGCTCATTTTATCAAACTACCTTGCCATTAAAAAAATATTATCTGTAGATTTCAAAAAAAGCATGAACAAAATTTCGCTTGTGTACGCAGGTTAATAAGAGAAAAGAAATACATAGAAGAGGACGACATACAGAAGCATGCCATGTTAGTCAACAAGGAGTGTAAGGAGCTCACGTATAAACTATTGGAGGAACATTTTATTAGCCTACAGGTAATTTTGAATACAAAACTAATCGGCTGTGTAGTATTATGAATCTACAATCTACATACGCCACACATAGGTGTAAGGTTTATATACTGATGATTTTCCAAATGTATTTTTAAGTCGTAAAAGATACTGAGCTTTTTGCCGTTTTTGGGCACACACTCTATGCTGCAGCTGCTGCTGAGAACAACACCGGGGAATCGAACCAGGAACCTCTCAATCACACGCAATATACTTACTAGATAACTGTATCGCGAGACTACGAGGTAGTCCTACTTATTTGTAAATTCATAATTGGCAGATTTTTGAGCCCAGCATTAATTTCACACGCGTCAATGAGAAACAGTGCAACGACTATTTTTAAAACGAGACTGGAGTATTAGTACTACTAGTAGACTCACACAATATACATATATTTTTTTCAAAACAAAACAAACAAAAAAGTTATGCGGAATTGCATGTGTATTGTGTACGAATACGACTCAACTTAAACTAACCGCCATATTGCATCAACTACCCTCATTACAACGCAGAGTGTTGTAGGTTCCGGCGCTGACGTCGCTCGCAAGCAATTTTTGACTTAGTAGCTATGTATTTTCTTAAATTCAAATCATATTTATGAATCAATGAAATATAATTTATATCAGAAAATAAAATTCGCGTAATATCGAGGCGCCGTCATATACCTACATAGTATATTTTTTCACTGTTTCCTTCTGGCTGCCTCTTTTGTTCCGCAGATGATGGCATGTGATTAGGAAGTGACAAATTCGATTAGAGTAGCTTCGAATAAGTGGCGAAACATGGGTAAACGAATACAGCTCTGGTTCTTCCTCAAGGAAATTGGTATGAAGTACATTTCAATGGGATTATTTCAATGTTTGCAGCCGATGAGGAAGGCCGCCTCATCCGGAGGAATGGCGAAGGCGATCTACTTGTACCACATAAATATGCACGAGGTATTATTTAAATTATTATTTACACTTGTAGAGCAAAGTGGCAACATCCTACCACTGTACCTATCCGACTACAATCTCTCAACAACTATTCCTTAACTTGGGAGTACGAATTTGTAAACCTTTTGATTTGAGTCGTGGTGGCAGTGACCATCACGCACGGTTATATTATGGAAAAGGGAGGGTGGCATAAATAACAACTAGATTTAGGTAGATTAAACTACATTTCGTAATTTTTCCATTGGTTGTAGCGATGATGTGATGACAATGTTTTTTTAATGATGATCATTTTGTTGAGGACGATGATAGTATTGATAGTGATACTATTTTTGAGGGCGATGGTTATGATGGTGGTAATGATAAAAATATTTTTGCGCGTGATGATAATGGCCCTATCCCACCACACACCCGCCACTGTAACTCATGTGCTCCAGGATCAACAGCGGCACGCTCAGTATCGACGCCGAGCAATGAAGCTCAGCGAATCTAAGGGGACCTAAATTTGTCATAATCCCGCAACGAAATTAATCAGAAAGACAAATAAAGATGATAATGTTGTTGATGGTGGTAATGATACTATTGTTGTTGATGACGATGATGATAATATTGTTGATGGTGTTAATGATACTATAGTTGTTGATGACAATGATGATGGTGTTAATGATACTATAGTTGTTGATGACGATGATGATGTCGGTGCTGATGCCGGGTCGGTGACGGTGAGTGTGTCGCAGGTGTCGCAGACGGCGGCGGAGATGTGTTGTCGGGCGCTGCACAACGTGGTGCGTCGCGCGGCGCACGAGCGCTCGGCGCGGGCCCGGCTGCTGCACAAGCAGCGCCGCGTGCGCTCCATCGTGCACGGCATGCGCCTGCGCGGCGAGCCGCAGCAACACATCGACGACGTCAGTACTCTCCCGCCGCAACATATACATAACACCTATAACCTAAATAAATACACCCGACAAACACACACATAGTTGTGACCCAGAACAACTGAATAACAGTGTCGCCGCTTCTCTATTACCTGTTCATTCTACTACGATTACACTCAACCAATGATAAACATTTCAAACAAAATGAAGAGCTGCTATTGGTTGTTACACTTTTATAAGTCTTGATATTATATGATGACCTACTAAGTTACTAAGTTAGTTTACTACACTATACACTATATACTACACTAGTATTATTAAGTTATTTTCTATTCAAAATGTCTTATGAATTGTACAGTAAAATGGAAACTTTATTAAACAATGAAATAATCTCATTAAAATGTCAGGTGGAAGAAACATTAACTCCGCCGGAGTTGGCAGTCCTACAGACGACTGAAAAACAACTGAAACAGCTGAGCACCGCAGAACTAGAGCTGGATAAGAACCTGTTCCTACTCAAATGGTACTCCATGTACTCGCACTGACGTCGTTTGTTACAAAATATATCCACTGTTATACAATATGATGTTATTTTATTTGAGATTTAGGACTTTTATTATTTTATATATTAAATTCTAAAATAGAAAAGTTTAGACAAAATATCAACAGCGGGACGTACAGGATGTATTCAGACCTTACAACCACATCCGTCTAATATCTATGATTGTTAGGAAAACGTCATTTTTTTTGTTTTTGTCGGGTTTTTTTAACGCCAATGTTCGTAATCACCGTAACTATTACCTGCTTCAGTTTCCGATCACGGTTTGAATACACCCTGTATATGGGCTTATTTATATGTTCCAACTAAATTAAAAATATTAATTAATTACTAAATTATAAACTGGACTGTCTTTTTTGACTCGTCTTTGTTTGACTAACACAACGAGTACCCTATTGAGGTGGTATTAAAAATAAAAATATATGTATTCTTAAAATTTTATTTGACCCCATTGAAACTCAATAGTCATTCAAACAATATACAACCTATAGTGTCGATCGATTATTCATTAATATTTATGTAATTATAAAATTATTTTTAACTATCTACAAAAACAGCCGCGACACACGAACAAAATGGAATACAATTAAAAACTGCGTTATTATTTTGAAGCGATTTCACTACCCTGGAATTAATACCAAATGCCGAATTCGTAGCTAGAAAAACCAGATTCAACGGAGAAACATTTATTTTAGAAACTTTGTTTTGTTAATGGCAACACTACTTCACTTGTATGTTTACCCGTTGGATCTTATTTTAATCGACAATAAAAGGAAATGACAATTAATCAACATTTATTATAATTTAATATTAACAATTATATAGATTATGTACGTACTTAGTTAAACACCTGTTATACAGAGACACCTAATATTTGTATTAATTTAATTACAGATAATGACCGTTGTGTTATGTCGATAAAGGAACGCCGCGTTATGTGATCCATTTGACTTCATTCTAAAATTAGCAGAAACACTTGTTTTCTTTTCTACTTCTCTACATGCTAAGAAAAAAATAAGTTGAGACTCTTAATGCTGTCACATAAAGTTTATCGACCTGTCTTGTTAACCAATTGATCATTATTGCTCCAGTTCTGCATAAATAAAGTTGATACAACCGTCTGTCCAACCATCATCTTGTGGCCTCACGATATTTCTTGCTGTTATGAAGTGAAACTATTGCAAAAAGACACATAAATAGAATAAAATCAAAAAATAAAGAAAATACATTTTAAAGTGTTTTTTTTTGTCTTTCTCTATCGGTTTGGTATAAGCAATAAATAAGAATAAAACACAAAGGAAAATACTTGTAAAAGTTATAACAAGTTGACCAGACACAATTATCTATTGATCACATTGTTTTTGCCTGGCGGGCATCGAACCCGAGGCCTCTAGATCCACAGCTGTCTTCTCGCCAAATTCTCCTATTAGCTGTAAAAAAATAAAATAGTCAATAAGCCTTAAAATTAACATCAAGTTATTCCGTTGTTTCACTCGTTGTATCACATTTACACATTGTACATTTTCTAGTTCCATATTGTTAATCTACAATGAATGGCAGCAACACGGTTCCCACACAACGGTCGTTGAGATATTAATTTGAAGCTAACCATACTTATACTATACATCTAAATTAAAAAGATTCCAAATATTTACACATTATAGACTCGACCACAGCCCGATGTCTGATAGCAAGTTAATCTAAATTATTCATTAGCTTTAGAAACTCAATTACTGCAAACGTTAAAAGGCCGGCATACTTATTTCGACTGGCGAGAGGTAATCGTTTTCATTTCTCGCCCTTTCTTACTCAATTAAGACCGTACTGTAGTAACTAGTTACTATCAACTGCTAGTGCGATCACATTACCGTGCCTGTTTGAAAAAACTTAACTCTTTATCAAAACGAAATCTGTTAAAATAGAAGTAGATTAAGAGCTGGCAACACCGATAAATACACCAAACAGTTACGTTGAACTGATTTCTAACAATAATGTCACAAGTAGTACCTACGTTTCTGAAACAAGAAACTTTGGACTTGCGAAACAGACGTTTAGGTAGAAGGTAAATCCAACCCATTATTTTATTCAATTACTTACCAAATACTAAAAACAAGGTAACAAAATTACCAAAAAATCCTTAATTTTCAATTTCAAATCTTATTTCATGCAATAAAAATAGAATCCGCTAAATGATTTGATCACTAAGTAATCGACTAAAAAGAAATTCAATAATACGTAGTCGAGTATCACACACTATGTTGGATCATATTTTGTGCGTGTATAGATTGGTACTTGCATGATGCACAAATATATTAAATAATTAAACCCACGAGATTCACACACAACGATAAGACGAGACATCCAAGCACGTGGTACGTTAGTGTTACGATTATTTTATACTAGCCTATTGAAATATTAAAATACAGTGAAGACATCGATCTATCTCGCCTACGATATAGTCTTAACGCGAAGTACTACCTACAATTAGTTCCGTCTATACATATCCAAGAAGTATACAAAAGCTGCATTTTTATACTTTATTTCGCGCAAAAAAAAACCATAGTTGATTATTTATAAAAAAATAAACTTATCCAACAATTATTTGCTGATTTCTATTTATTAATGCTGTCTTACTTACAACTATAAAATCAGAAGCATTAAAGTGATAAAAAATCAACAATCAAAAAACGCAACTCATATTTGAACTATACGGAGTGTATTCAGATCGTGATCGGAAACTAAGGCAGGTAATAACTACGGTGATTACAAACCCATTGGCGTTAAAAAAAATCCGACAAAAATAAATATTGACTGTAAGGAAAACGCATTTTGTTTTATTTTTTTGTAATCCCCGTAGCTATTATCTGCCTTAGTTTCCGATCACGATCTGAATACACCTGTATGTTTTTTCGAAAAACTTTTAAAAAGCGACATCTATGAATAGAAAAAAAAAGTGAAATAAAAATAAAAAATGCAAATAAAGTTGTATTAATTTTATTTATAAACTAGGTATTTTACACAACTTAACAAAATACATACATACAGGCAACTAAACAGAGCAACCAAAATTATTAATTTCATTCATTCAGCGTCCAACTATTTGTCCTTGAACAAAACAATAGGCACACTTTGCTGCATTCGTTCCTTCGTTCCGATGGTTGAATGGCAAGATTCATATATCAGTCGAATACCATGATCGTTAATATACATTAATCATAAAGCATTGAGCCGTCATCCTACATCACAAATTATTTGTTAAATAAAACTACAAAAAAGAAACAGTTTCAATCAAATAGGAAATAAAAATACTAGAGATTTTAAATAGATAATAATGCATTAGAATTCAGTCCTAGATTTATAGCAATGAAATTTTTTAATTTTATAAAAACTATTCGTTGTCAGTAAATTTTAATAGTTTAATAATTATGACTGGCTCAAAAGAAGAGAGGAGTGATAACTAGGAACAAATGTAACAATGTGTGTATCTGTGTACACGCGATTTCCATCAATGTGTCAGGTTCTCTTAATACTGCTTAATGTGTTGTATCACTGAGCCTTGAATTTTGTTCTGTCAATGAATTAGCAAATTTGTACTATCACATGAAAACATCTCCGCAATTGCACGGGACAAGTTCCAATATTCTATATAAACTTGAATTTGTCGAGGATACCTCCCAAGCTTACAACATAATAACAGAGGCCAAGCCGAACTATTCGACAACTGAGAAGCCGATTAAAAATTAAACCAAATAAAATACACCTAAATATAAACGCGAATTAACCGCAGCCGCTAGATAAAATGTGATGTAAATTAAAATATATAAAAAGCTTCGATATTTACAAAAATAATAATAATCCGGCTATGGTAACAGTGGTGAAAGATTAACATAATAAAACTGCACGAATAGGGGCAGTAACACACCTTAGTAGAGGTAATAAGTGGTTCGCAGATCTATAGCGTTTGTATGCGTTTCTATATCGTAAGTAGGCATGTACATACTTCAAGCGGGACATGGGAAATGTCAAAATTTTTATTCTAGTGCTTTTATTACTAAAATTTACAATTGTCGAGGTCTAAGCAGTCGCTGTGTTCGTATTACATACACGAAATGTTTCACGGGAAAACATAAATGTATTGCGCGTCGCAACTACACTAGCGCGGTAAACAGCATAATTTAGACATAAAAAACATATGAAAAATATTGCATGAATGAAGTTATCACAAGAAATCAAGTTAAAATAATGTCTCCTTAATGAATACCAAACATACTATTTACATTGCAAATGAGAGTAATAAACACTCAGTTTGACTACATAATTTGTCATTTAATTTATTTATAAAATATCTCCGTTAATAACTTTATATAAATTCATGTCGATCTAATTCATAATACTAGAATGATTTGTTACTTGTCGACAGCCCGAATAAAAACAATGTAAGCCTGAGAACCGTACTCAGTTCGCATAATATGTGAGGAACTTTGTGGAATACTCGAGTCGTAGGCGTGTCATACTCATTATTCAATACTCATACGTTATACGAACCTTACGAGTTACGTTCAATATTCTACTATTTTTTTAACATTATTACCGCAACATGTTCCTAAACGAGCTATAATTTACGCGGTGAGATATACAATATCGCTTACCAAGCTATACCGGAATTATTGAAAATAATATGATAACTAGCACGGACGCGCCGCTCGCGATGTCCGCCGACATGGGCGATGCGATGTGCGTGGTGAGTGTCCGATTATTTTGTGCATTTAATTTTCAAATAATTTTAAAAAGAATTGACTTTTAAAACATACGTATACACAAATTAATATGTGGGGGAAATCGCGAGCGCGTGCCGTCTGTTACTAGGGCGACATGGGAATCGCGCGTCACGCGTCTACGTCACTGTGAACACATTGTACAAGTCCGTGTGGTGTGGCCCTGACGTCTGTCTCGCTCGCACTCGCCGCAGATCATGTGCGCATGTCTCGCTCTGCCGCTCAGCCATTACAATATGCAGCATGACGCTGAACAACAACTGCTCGAACCGCCTTTACTCTTTTGCCTTTGATCTGAAACATTTCATTGGGAAAATATAAGTTATTGGGATAATATAAAAGATACAAAACTGCCTCGTGGTCTCGCGGTACAAGTATGTGCCGTGCGATCTAGAGGTCCTGGGTTCAATTCCCGGGTCGGGCAAAGTGTTATTGGGTTTTTCCATTAGGAAATTCTCGGTAACAGCACGGAGTCTGGAAATGTGCCCGAAAAACGGCAATAGGCTCGCCCCCTATTACTTGGGACTGATAAATACTTGACGAAATGTGGGTGCAGAAATGCACCTCTGCCTACCTCTTCGGGGAATACAGGCGTGAGTTTATGTATGTATGTATAAAAGATACAACAAAAATACAATACCAAAATTAAAATATTGATAATACATCGACAATATTACATAAAAATGCAGGTATTATGACTTACTATTTGGATGGGATAGGATAATGGGATGGGACAACAGGAGGGGTAATATTAGCTCCATCGGACTTCTGAAAACGAAGGAATTAGTTTCACTGGATAAAATGACTAAAAACAAATAATATTAATCAATAAAAATAAAACATAAAAAAACTAACCCAAATATATAGATAAATTTGCCCCAGTTATGAACAAAACAATAGACAATTAAATTCGACTAAGAATTAAGTGTTGGCAGTACCGTGTGAGTTGGGCTCGGGCAGGTGCTCGCGCGGCACGAGATGCATGACTGTGGTGCGGCCGAGGGGCAGGCCGAGCGCGCCCAGCGTCACCGAGCTGTGCAGGAACCGGCCCTGATATATCAGCCGCAGGATCTCAGCGCGCGACACGCACTCTGACGCCCAGTCCGCTGGAAAAATACAAAACACCAAATCAATATAATCGCAAAAAAAAAAACACTTACAAGTGTGTGTGGAAGGACATGATCTTAAACAGCCCATGTACCAAAACTGGCAACGTACGACTCATCACGAGATTCGTCTGCTACTGAGAGGTTTTCGGCCTAAGTTCATCACGATTTTTTAATCAATAACATGTATGTTTTTACTCTACAGTAAAGGATAGTAAACAATTAAAATACAGATTTTTTAAAAGTGCCATACCTAACAGAATACAAAGGACACAAAACGCAAACAGTTAGAACTTAGAAGCTAAATTGAAAACGTGTATAAATAGCATGTTAAACTTTCCATCACCTGTAACATAAAATATGTACCTACCTGGTTTTTCTTATCTCGAGTATTTATTTAATAAAAAAAATATTTTGTAAAAAATATCAGATTTAAGTTAGATTTATCATTTCAATGACGTTTTTACAATAGTGGCGTAAACAAATTATTAAATTTAATTTTTTTAATTATAAAATTGCAAATTAATTCCAATTATCTTGATTTTTATCGATGCAATAATTAAAAATTATAATCGTAAATAGATTAAACACAGTTTTAAAAAAACATTTTATTCAAACATTGCTCGTATTGCATACAAAAATAATCTTTTTTCATTAATTTATGGGATTTTCAACATTTAAGTTGAATTTAAAGTCGTAAACCTATTTAAAAAAATACAAAAATTATCACATATAATGCCCCCAGAGAGATTTGAACTCTCGACCCCTGGTTTACAAGACCAGTGCTCTAACCCCTGAGCTATGGAGGCGGATGAATGGCGTGTCGTAAATGTTAACTCGTATCGGCGTCGCGTCGGCTAACGCACACAACGTTATGATTGTATTGTTGACGTAATGCCCGATGCGGTGCGTGGTATTTATTGCTCGTGAATACACACAGATGGCGCTAAAACTTCATTTGTGTAAAAATGTAAGACTATATTATTTTTGATTTTTTTGGTATTAATTGGTAACAAATTTAAAGTAAGTTTACAGTAAATTTAGAATTTGGTCATTTTTACTTAGAATCATTGCGTATTTGTGGCATAGTAATCAAATTTGTTCACGTATGCTGGCTAGAATCTCGCTGGCTACCATTTCGACTGAAGCACAAATTAAAAGCCCCGCTACACGACGCGTTGTCGCGTGTAGCAGTAATTTCACACCAACAAACGATCCAACTTCAACTGCTGAAAGCCCGATAGTTGTTACGGTATGTTTCCTTTGCCAACCGGCTCCTAAGCTTAATTATACTCTGTACTATTTTAAATTCACGGCAACAATACTTCTAGTAGCTTGATAAAATGATTCTTCAAGTTTTAATTAGAAAAATCACTGAGATGTTGAAACATACGAGTATATACATTATTTTCATGGAGATCGGAAGAATATTTCGTAAGTGTCGTTTTAAAAGTCTATTGTAAGTAACTTTAAGAAACATATTTTCTGAGTTTCTGGCTAGCTTAGCGACAGGAAAAAAGCGGTATTATATTAATTTACAGCAGTTTTTTTGCGTAACTAAAGTTTTACCCTGGTCGAATTGGACCATTTACCTAAAGTAAATTTTGGTGTTGATGCAGAGTGGTGCATAACAACAATAGTTATAGACTACATACACGCATACATAATATGTATATCAGCGTCTTTTATGGTTAAGGATTACGTCATGGCATACTAAATTCTGGAAGGATAGGATTGGAGGCATGCATATTTTCTCTTCGTATTTTTACTATAAGGCCTAAATCCTCTCAGTTGTAAAGGAGGCCCGTGCCCAGCCGTGGGACGTATTTGGGCTGATGATGATGATTTTTACTATGTAATTTACTACTTAATAAGTACTAAAAGTGTTATTGCTCTAGACTCGAATCTTGAACGACTATCCTGTTAGTTTAAACCGTATGAAATAACAATTCGTCTCTATTTGGTATTTACTACAGACGAACTCTCTATAAATCCATCTAGTCAGTTGTAAGAACCCAACACGGAGTCCAAAACTTGTTCTCGTGCCAAACTCGTTTAAATCCATTACGGAATGCCGTCCCCGGTGTATACCCTAAATAATATTATACATTCACCGCAATACTTTGATCAAAATGGATGTACCCGCCAAATTGTAGAACAACTTCTCCAATGTCGGATCTAAAGTTTCAACTCCTCTAGGGTTTAGATGTTACTATGCAAGTGCTGTTAGCATTGGCTTTTATGTTACTGTCTCTCATGTGTAACAATTAGGTATAATAGTACTTATAACTATATTAAGGAAGGTTTATTAAATTGCAATTTATTATTTTAATAACAAGGAACCTGTTAGGTGTGTGTATTCTACGATAATGGTGGAATAAAGCCTCACCTCTCTTTAATGGAAAGAAGTCACGTACCCTGCGGTGGGACGTATATACGTCCATACCATATGGTCTGATAGAGAAAAAAGTGATAGCTTAGACCAAATTGCTCGACCGTTAGTATCGGATAACGGTCAAAATTACGATGACACACAAGCAATAAAACGAAAAGTCAAAAAGAGATATATTCTGCAGCTTTAATACTATAATCAACTTTGAGTTTCAAACTCATTAGCTTTACACAAAGGCTACTCAATTTGGTCTCTGAACCGGACGTATTTAGTCATGCCGACGCGTCCCACACTACGCTGCGGACGCTGAAGGCGAAAAAAATCACTCGGTAACTGACCTCGCATAACGTTACTCACGTATGCGAACTGTCGTATCCGTTGCTAATTATTTTTTGTGTGCGTCGAGACGGACTCGCTCGTCGCGCGGCCCACATGCCGACAAAACGGTACAAAAATGAAACAATTTGTTTTTAACCTCTATTTATGTTAATTTTATTAAAGATTTTACGCGAAGGCAGGCAAGGTGGTCGAGCTGTTGTTTAATCTTCTTCACAGTAATACGAGGATAATTATTCAAGACTTGGTAGAAAGTAGATATAAGAATATTTTTTTAAATTATAACGTGATCAAGCGACACGTATTGGGAAGAGGCATAATTCTTTTTTTTTGTATGTTACTTTAGTCTTAACTCTTATATTTATCTAATGTAATTTTTAAGAAATGAAATCAATATTAGTCTTACAGTCTATTCGAGCAGCGCGGCGTGCTGCTAAAGTAAGGTGACGTTCCCGATTTAAAGCTTTGTCATCTTTCATTGACTGAGTAAGATTGCGAGATTCTGTACACAATTATGACCTCCATTAATTGCATCCTACTTTCCCAATATACCAACTAAAAAGACCTGTATCACCATTTAAGATGGTCAAAGAACTCAATGCATTGCTAAAAGTAAAAATGTTTTTACCACATACATATGTATAAACATACATAACATATCAATACCGTGTGATACAAAAGCACCTTGAAGTGTCAAATATTATTTATTTCCATTTATTCAGCGCTTATCATGCATGGAGGCGGTCTATATAAGTAGGAACGGTGTGTTTGTACCGTAAGATCGTCAGTCTCGTCACGTACAAGCCGCCGTATTCCTGTAAATAGAAGTGCCACAGGGAGGCCTGCGCGTCCTCTCCGCCGGGATGAATCGTGTATAATGATGGAGGGAAAATTGTATTTTGATTTTCCGTCTGTATTTAAGTGAACGCCGCTGGGTTTTGTGAACTTTGTTGGTTATAGATTTCTTGGATAAAAAGTTTCGTGAGATGAAGCAGCAAAGAAAAACATTTCGTGAGACTCTGTTTAGTTCTAGTAAGAAAATATGTATGGCGCTTTTTTGTTGTTGCATATTCCATAATTATGGTAAATGAATATTAGTTTGAATATATATCTCAAGGTAAAGAACTGCTATGCTACATGATGGTATATACAGTATCATAAAAGTTACCTGGCACATAACGATTATATTTTACTTGTCAATGTAAATGTGCCACCCGGTTTGGACTCGGCTCTTCACAGACTAACTCTTAGAAACATTTTTGATCCATACGGCGATTTAAATCTTATATGACCGCAGTTGGCGCATAATTACGTTATATTTCTTTAGTGCATACAAGCTACAGCCCGCGTTAGGGTAGCTACATGTACGAACGAAACCCATAACAGAGTTAGGTTATTGCGTTATCTTGAGACTTCGCGACACACACCAAACTGTATCATAGTGTAACTTTCCTAACCCTTGCCGCAACACAATACGCGCCAAGGCCACGGATACGGCCGGCACAAGAGACCGTGTAATTGCCAACAAAGTTTACCGGGGACTCGGTCCGAGAGACCGGCTCGCCCGTCCGACACTCGTATGTTGACATTAGCAATTAACTCCTTCGCAACTCATTACCGCGGGGATAAGTTTCCGTGTCGGCATTCACTTTAAAATATTTCATACGGTGTTTTTCTAAAACAGTTTCTATTTTGTTTTATTCACTTTTTTACTAAATTAACATTAAATTAATACATTGAACACAATTAAACATAAGTTTGCTCCATCAAGAGATAAGTTACCAAACCAAAGTTTTTTTTTATATGGAAAAAGGAGGCAAACGAGCAAGTGAGCCACGTGATGTTAGTGGCCATCACCGCCCATGAACACCCATAATACCAGAGGAATCATCGGTGTGTTGCCGGCCTTTGAGGAAAATATAGGCTCTCTTCTTGAAGGCCCCTAAGTCGTATCTGATTGGAAATACCGCCGAGGCAAGCTGATTCCACAAAGTCTTTGTCATAAACTTTAAAAGATAAAGTTGGATTATTGAGCTATGTGAAGTCCATTAACCAGCACTAGGTCTGCATGGTGGATAGCGTGACTGCTTTCAAACGCACAATAGGAAGGCTAGGCACTAGGACGTATATGACCGCTTTTGTATCTTCCAAAATACCACAGAGCAGACTTAGATAGCATTGCCTAAAGCTTTCGAGAAAGACACCCATCTTTCGTCACTTAGTACACTTATTGATTGGGATTAATTTTGCGATACTTATTGTCTATGTATTGTATTTTTAAAGCGACATATACACCTACATTTTTTCCTCTGCATCACGCTTAGATTGACTGACAGAGAATGCCTGCGATATGAAGTCCGCCATAATACAAACTGTATAAAAAGTTTAAAAACAAACAAATAAATTGCAGGCTCACCTTCAGGCCAATTGTCGTAGACGTGTATGGCGATGTCACCCGCAGAGTCCACGGGACTGAACACGAACTCCTTCGTCTTGCCCGACACCAAGATCAGCCGCAGGTTTATCTGCAAATAAATAAACATTTATGACTTCACTGTTCACTGTACAATGTTGGTAATAAAATTTATTCTTGGTTTACCACGGTCATAAAATAAACAAAAAAATTATTTTTGTACCAAGTGTTAGTATTTTACAAAATAATTACAACAAACCATGGTTATTTATGGAGAGAATAAAATATTTTATATTTTGTTTAAAAAAAATCATATGTTAAAAGATCATACAAACAACAAACTTAAATACATAGAAATCAATGGCCTTTATATTGAAAGGATAATATATTAACACTTTATTTTTAATTCAAACACAAAGAGAGTCTTAAAATTATAATAAATCTTTTAGGTAATTGCTTTATCTGGAAATCAAGCAACTAACATCGTTATTGTTCACATATTTATTTTTTTCTTCAAGTGCGTATTTGCAAACAGCGCCATCTAGCGGCGGTTGTCATAACTGTTAAAAATAATATCTCCAAGAACTGGCGCAAGTGTCGAGTACTTGTTAATAATTCAACAAGCCTTATTTCCAGTGGTAATTACCCGGGCGTGATTGTGTGTGGCTTTTGAATTAAGCGCCGGATATAAAGCGCGGCTTATTAACATCACAAAGCTGCGATACAAAGTTTATTTAGTTGAAGGAGCTCATCGCATTAATATGTATGCCGGCCGAGCAGTTACCGGCCGTGTCGCATCTTCTTAATTAATCGCTAATTACGATTGTGGAGCTCTGAAGTGGTATATATATACTCTTTGAAAATGTATAATCAAATATTAAATACTCATAACTGTAGTATAAAACAGTTATAATCTTTTTATACATATTTCGGCTTATACGAATTATTATTACGACCTCACTTAAAATATTTATTTTCTATACATATATTATTCCGTTTGTTACGATTTATAAGGAAACAGTTGTAATTATCTTTCTAAGAGGGTAATTTTTTAATACACCGTTGATTTATAATAATATTTTTTTTTTTTATCACGTATAAAATTTAATAAAATAGAATAAAATTAAAAAAGGAAAAAGTATACCCGCGACCCTGCCAGGATTCGAACCTGGAATCTTCTGATCCGTAGTCAGACGCGTTATCCGTTGCGCCACAGGGCCTTGTAATTAACTGTCGAAAATACGTTATAAAAACTATCTTATCTTTTTTTTACTACTTTTATAGTTTCTTAGCAGTTGTTTGAAATGTCCTTTGACTGGTAAGTTTTTTAAAATCTTACATTTTTACACCCAGGCCACGCAACTAGAGTGAGAATGCACTTGCGGTAATGTACAGATTTACTAACGTACATGAAACTTATGCTATAATTTAAATATTTTTGCTTATTTTAAAACGTGTTTGCAATTGTGGGCTAGCGGCCCAATATCTGCCATGCAATCTGTAGGTCCCGGGTTCGATTTCCGCGATGAGCAATATGTCAATACTCAATAGGTGTTTCCATTAGAAAATTCTCAGTGCCAGTACGATGTCTGGATTATTTGCCACGAAAACGGCAATTACCATCCTTCTCCGTCACTTTCAATATTTATTGACAGTGATGTCTACCCGTTCATAATTTACTCGTAATATGCAATATTTTACATTATGGATACGTTAATAAAACGCTCGTTGAGTAAGAAGTCCATGTCGTGACTACGAAGAAAATAGTCTCAATTCACAGCACATATCCCTTAAAAAAGTCCACTTCATTATTTATCTACTTCATATTTAGAAGGGCTCTTTGTGAAAAACTCGCGGAGTTTTTGTGAGGAGAGGAATTTGAAAAAAGGCTGCAGCATTGCCCGTCTGGTTCGCAAGGATAACCGAGTGGGACTTGCGGCGGCCATATTTCATTTTTCCCGCCATCCGGGGAGCCATTCCGCCATTTTCATCCTTGCATTCGCAACATGCCCGCCAAATTTTATGCTTTCCTTTGCCGCTTTGCTTTCATGAATTTGTATATTGTGTCATTATTTTTCTTGTCACCGTAATCTATTAGGGGCACTTGGTGTTTGAGAGATTCATGGAACGTTATAACAAAATATACAATGAAATCAAGATGGCCGCCTCTTTTGTTTTTTTTTTGCTGCAAAAGGAAAATAAATATACATCCATGATACATTGCGCGTTTGTTATTTTAAGACAAAGTGCAGAGGGAAATGAAAATAAATACTGTTAAAAGAGCGAGCACTCAAAGATTACGAGTGAATTACATTTGTTATTGCAAGGGTGAGGATGCGGAGTGCAAGCTCCGCTGTTTTCCTCGGGGGCTGGGGATTATTCACGGTTCATGTGGCTAGAATGGACGTTTTATGAAATATGAACCGAGGTATTTCCTTGTGCTTCATTTGTTTTCGTCCATGTCACGGATTTGTTATTTATTATTTAAGAAGAGGCGTTCCATAGCATTATTTGAGAGAAAGAGTGTGCCCAGGAGTGTAATAAATATTTATTTTTATTTTTATGTATAGTGTGTGCCGTGCAATTTAAAGTCCCCGGGTTCGATTACTGGATCAGGTAAACCGGGTCAAGCAGTATTATTGGGTTTTTCGATTAGGAAATTCTCAGTAACATGGAGTCTGGAAATATGCCCGTAAACTAAGAGCCTTTATTACGGGGGGTTAAAACACAACTGCAGAAGCGTTATTTCAGAAATGCACCTCTGCCTATCCTCTCGGGATATAGACGCGTGTGTACGCATTTTTTTGATGTTTTTTTAGTTATTTTTTATTACATAGGTACATATGTAATGTTTTACAAAAGAGTAAATGTCCATTAAAATAAGTTATTCAAAAGTTAATAAAAATGATTGCGGCATTCGAACAAAATGATTTTCACCGCTCTTAGTTATCGAAATATATTTTTATAACTTTGCTAGACACCATGACTGACCAGCAGTCGTGACGGCGATGCTGGCGGGAGACTCAAAGTGGAACGCCGTAGTTGCTTTCTGTGAAACCGTAATGGTTAAGAAAGAGACTGCGGAGCGTCACAGAAAGGGCTTCTCTGCCCAGAGAAGAAGACGCGGAAGTGGCAACACTTACCGCAATTCATGAGCCTAACAGCAATTTATAATCTGCCTGAGAACAAATCTGCTTAGGCCGATGTGTGCTTCATAAGCAAAGCACTAGAGGCAATTCGGCGCGTTCATTTTGAGTTCCCGAAGACCCTCCAAAGTGTAGAGGGAGACTACCATGGGGTTTTTAGCCGGTAAGAGTCCGGCATACCCCGTTTGCCTTCTGGAAACGGGGATCCAAGAGGATGACTGATACAAACTCAGACGTGAACTTTGTATGTATGTAAATATTTTAATTTTTGCTAATTGCACAGCAGTACAGCGACGTCATTACGCCGGGGTGGCGGGAACGCTGAAATTTCACGTAATTATATTCAAAGTAAAAAGCGCATCACAAACGTGTCTAATTAACAAGAGCGAGGTGTGTTACAACGCGGATGTTTTGGTGCTGTCGGCTGTCGGGTTGCACCTAGATGGAAGCTTTGGGGGGCAACGTCTTATATCGTGACATCCGAATTTTGGAACGTGAAATTTTGTACAGGTTGGTTAATAGTCGGCTGTAAAATTAGAGGGCGGAGTTTCCATCATCGAAATCTTTGGTAGTGTATGCACGAATATTTGTTCTACTATGGCCATTGTACTATTGTTCACTCATAAGTCTATCGAAGTTAATGCAACTTAAGAAAGTACTGTTATAAGTATTTTGTATGTGTTTATTTATTCTTGGACCTCGTATTCTCCCCTCTATAATTTTGTGTTAATCGAATGAAGCGACACTATGAACGGTAAAACATAGTTGTATTTAACTACTAGATACTCTGCCTATCTGTGAAATGTGGTCGGTATATACAATAGTAACTAGCTCGTCCCTCACTACTTCTATAAATGGCGAAACAAGACCTTTGCCTATCCATTCGAGATACAAGCATGTAGGGTTTTAGCACGGAATATTAATAAATAACAACACAAAACACAAGTGTTAATTTGTTTTTCCATTAGGCAATTCTCAATAGCAGCACGGAGTTTGGAATTGTACCCAAAAAAAGGCAATAGGTTCGCCCCCTATTACGTGGGACTGATACATACCTGGCGAAATGTGGGTGCAGAAATGCAGCTTTGGAGAATACAAGCGTGAGGTTATGTATGTATTAATAAATAAATCTAATAGACACAACACCCAACTGAAACTGACACTGACTGTCTTGAGTTTTGACTTCAATGTACGGTACAAATCGACTGCCTCGTGGTCTCGCGGTACAACTATGTGCCGTGCGATCTAGAGGTCCTGGGTTCGATTCCCGGGTCGGGCAAAGTGTTATTGGGTTTTTCCATTAGGAAATTCTCGGTAACAGCACGGAGTCTGGAAATGTGCCCGAAAAACGGCAATAGGCTCGCCACCTATTACGTGGGACTGATACATACTTGGCGAAATGTGGGTGCAGAAATGCACCTCTGCCTACCCCTTAAGGGAATACAGGCGTGAGTTTATGTATGTATGTATGTATGTACGGTACAAATCTTACGTCGTAGGTATCACAAACTACGTGAGACTTTTCGGTCTCACAAACACACATACTCGAATTAACCATTGATGCCACTAACATTCGTCTCGATGCGATGATAGTCGTAGAGCCAGTCTTTCGTCACAGAAGCCGGTATCTAATCGCCAAGTACCTACTGAAGGCTGTGAAATCGGATTTAATCTCACTGGCACCTATGGCAATAATGCGTATCAAATAGAGTATAAGATAATTGTTTTCTCGGAATGCTTTTATGTTTTCTTAGCACTAGCTGCGGCTCTGTGGCTCGGGATCTGCAATGCGGCGCCGTGCGGGGCACTGGAAGGCCGCGGACCGCGGATCTTTCGGGTACGCAGCGCTCTCTGCGCTCTCAAATGCACGCCGTAATTGACTGCACCATACTTTAATTTAGATACAAGAGAGTATTCGCTAATACTTACACACTAGCTTTTGTTAAAAGCTTTGCATAAAATAAATGTATTACGTATGACTATATTACTTGGAGCCAGTACTTACAAAGAAACAGAAGTGTCCATTTCAAGAAAAATACATACATACATCCAAACTGTAATTGTAATTGCTTTTCCCTTCAGTGCTGAGGAATAAGAAGCCACAGCCAGGATTGGCATTGCACAGGTAAATACTTGTTCCAGGTTTTGATTTTATTTATTGTAATTTATCGATTAGTTTCTAATAGCGACGATACCAATTTCGTACTTTATAGGATTAACGTTGCTCGAGTGACATTTACAAAATATAGCCATTAGGTAGTTTGAAACCAGTAAGTTTAACTCGTAAAACGCAATAAAAATGTCAAAAAATCTAATTTCACAACTACCCCCTCGACGCGAGGAACATCTCATTTGTCGGATGCAAACTGACAATTTCCATTCGCAAAGTTGGAAGCGCAAACATTCAGCGCGAATGAAATTACACAAATAGCATTACGTAGCAGCTTAAACGTGTACTGGCGACGAAATAAACACGTAATATGTGAGTCGCTGAAGTTTTCAAAGCGGCTGTATGAAATTTTGCGAGGCCTCGGCCGCGGGCTCGAGGCGCGCCGTGCGCGGCTTTTCATATTAAACTCGCCTCATCACAGTTCCCCAACTATTCCTGGCTGCTGTGGTGTCTAAAAATAGACATCGCCTAACTGGGGCATTACTTTAAACGGCTCAAGTGCTTTGCAAGCCACCATTCATAGTAGCGAGTTAATTGGTTTTGATGTGTTTATTTAGGTACTGAGAGATATTAAGTGTCTGATTGGACTTAATAAAGTAAAGATGTTTTAAAGATATGTAACAGATGTATTAGTGCCGGAGTTCGGGCGCAATACGATTGAAAAATGTGGCACACTATTACAGTAATAGTACATCTTGACCAAATTTTATCAAAATTGGTTTTTAGGTTTATTCCTTATAAAGGAACAGATAGTTAATTTTGCATATTGTTATATATTAATTTGGATTTTTAACATACAAAAATATTACATTTATATGCAAATTTCTTAATCAATGAGAGATATACGGAATAAAATTACAGAAAACTAAAAATTATAATGTAGAAATCTGATGAACATTCAAATAAACAGAGCACCTGGATATGCCCACTAAGTAAATCGAAAATCAAAGTTCGTTCTTCATTTCGTATTAGCAGAATTAAATTAATATATAGCTATCATTATCATCATCTACAACAATAAGTCTGTATCTCATTATTAATCTTCACCAACTTTCAAAGACAACCATTGGCAGCGGCTTGCATCTAGTGTCTTTTTGGTGTAAGTGTGGTTATTCTGTTGCTTCCATATAAATGTATATACGTATATATATATATCTTTATTTTTCACGGAATAACAATTATTTTTCGATCGGTTTTATGAGTTAACTTAGAAATACCAAATTTTCCTTCTTCACGGAAAGCATATTATTATTTTTATGTTAAAAATTTAGTCGCATGATTGTTCAACCTGAGAATCGTATGTTTTACTATTTTATACATGTTTAGATTTTATTTTCCTTGACGAATGAAGGAGTAAAAATAAAATGCTTAACAGACATGAAAATGAATTTACATATGTAATTTTTCTGTGCAGTTTTAATAAATACTTACCTCAATTTGTATGCGAGAAGTAGGTACTAACATAAAAAATGATTTATAAGTAATTATGAGTAACATAATTAACTTAAAGACTTGCAGTGCATAAAGTAGGGGAAAACAAATAGACGCTCTAAAAATGAGACACTTTTCGCTATCCGTCCATCGTTTCAAAAGCCTCTTCACATTTCGCCGCTTCTAAAAATACACTGCGGGCCAAAAAAAAGATTCGTCTCCAAATAAATGTGTTTAAATAACAAAAACTCGTCAAACAGCCAATAGCGACAGCGGTGTCCTGATGCAAAACTGGCCGTAGTCGGGTGACCATCACGGATGTGAACCGGATGGAACTGGTTTGTACAAACACGATCTTGTTTCTGCGTAATGCGGTTTTCTTTTTTTGGCCGTATGCCTGTATGGGCTCGTAGGTTCACGGTGAATGTGACGCCGAGTGTGGATGTTGTTCACGTATATAATGTAAATACGGTTACGTTTCCATGCTCCTCTGGTAATTTAATTCATTATAAGGGGTTAGAGTGTAATAGGTTTTTGCTAAAATGCCATCTTCAATTACTTGATTAGTTTCTTAAGCTATATTGAGGTCGACGTCTTGCAAAACTATCAACTAAGTGGCTAAGAAGTTCCGGTGAGAACTGATGCGATCACTGTAGCATATCGAATACTTTGTAAGTGTTACTTAATTTACTGAACTTTGCCTAATAGATGAATTATTAAAAAAGGTAATATAAAGAGTCCTCGAACCGGCGTGCATGCATGAAAAGTATATTGGCAGTTGAGGAAGTAAAAGAAGTGTGTTTGATCTGTAGCATATGGCGCTCTATAGTCCCTATCTACCCCAACGGTAGACAGGCGTGAGTTGATGTATGTATGACTTTGACTTTTAACTGACTTATTATATTATACTTGTGCGCTTCAAATAGTGTATACGTGGTTCATGACAGAGCGCTGTGGAAATTTTTGGGAGAGGCCTATGTCCAGCACTGGACATCTTTTGGCTGATAAGTAACAATTGTTTTAACATAAAACATGGTGTTGTTTCTTAAGATATTATGTCAGCAATACATATAAGAAAATATTCATACCTTCGCGAAACGTTTAGACAGTATCAACAAGTTAACGCAGTGTTAATTAGTTTGGTGGTTTCTAAATAGAGAGGAAATGAATGAGATTATGAAATTGGAAACCGCAGACAGAATAATATTTCACAACCTTCATAAATTTGTTTTATGACTTGATAATAAAAAGTTATAAATCACGTTGAAATACCTACATTTTGACTTAACACATAAAGTCCAAATTGAAGAATAAAAATAAAAATTACGTCACGCAATTATACTCAACTTGGTCACTTCTGTAATCAATAGATTAGGTTTCTATATAACCCACATTTCTTCATTAATCTAGTGCGCTCTAGTCTAGCAAAAGCTATGCTAAGTTTTTTTTTTGAATAAACAAAAAGCGACAACTTTTCATGTTTACTACACAAATAGTTTGTTTTTATTTAAATCTGTCGCCAGTTATTACATTGTTTTGAATGCATTATAGGGTATATTTATTGAGGACCGCAGCTGCATATTCGAATGGACGTTTGACTTTTTTTATAGCCTTCAAAGAAATAAAACATTCACTTTATTGGCGTAAGGGAGAGCGCTTGCGAAGCTGCTTTCTGGCACCCAGCCAATAAATAGTCGCATGCGGACTTCCCTGTGTTTAGGTGGAATACCAACACGGCTGGCAAACGCCTTATTGTTGTCACTTGTGTGTTGGCTGTCAGCTTCTTACCTATTATTTTGTTATTTTTCATATCTCCGACAAAGAACGAGCAGTAGGCGATTTTTATGGCAGGGAGTGTAAAATTTTATTTTTAAAATAAGACGATTTTTCTTGAATGTTTCTTTTCAATGTCGAAAAATTTACGTTCTTCGTTTTGACACATTACCTGACCACGGCTTATAACGAACAATTCATAAAAAATACAATTAACATTTTGTAGAGATTTGTAAATGAAAATACAGTAAATGTGTCTCATAAAACCAACGAACTGAATCTTTCTGAATTCTTAACAATATAAATGTATTCAATTTTCAATATGTAATATATCCTATCTCTGTTGTAAATCTATCTCGAGCATAACTCCAATGTCCAACGACAAACCACTATAGATATATAATATATATCTGGAGACGAACCAGACCAATTAATTTCCGGCTTCAGTGCTCAACTTACTGCTAACTGATAGAGCTATACATAGAACTAGAATACTAAGGCTTTCCACGCCCACTGCCTATACAATCGAGATCTACAGTATTTAGTGGAGTAATTTCTGGATTATATTCTGGATATAATTATGTACACAAACTCACGTCTGTATGAATGAATGTCTATGCAGAGGGATCCGCTATACAAAATTGCGTTAACATTTCAAGTGTAACATATTAGGGGCGACACCATTACCTGGCGTATTTTTAGAAACTCTACTGATACTACATAAAAATCCAATAACACTTTAAAATCCGTCTGTCTGTTTAGTAATACTAGACAAAAAAAAAAACAGTACATGCATTATGATTTGAAATATATGTACCTATATTGTTTATTAAGTATCGACTAATTCTTCTGTGTATAAAAGTGTATTAAATGCAAATAAATACATTTTAGACTTAAGTTTTAGAGATTATCACTGCAAGAAATATAAAATACCTAATAATCGAGTAAGTCATAAACCAAGCCATTAGATAGAAAGAGGCTGTTGCAGAAATAAACGTGATATCATTTGTCACAACAAGCTTGTTCGTTGTTCAGTAACGTCTGGACGTAAATGGTAATGTGGTTCTGCCGTGTTTTTGTTCCAATTCAAATCGAAGTACAGGAGACGTGGCCGCGCAATGTTAATGATCTGTTATTGGCACGATTTCGTAGTTTTTTTTTTGGTTATTTTTTTAATTATTTTTGACTGCCTCGTGGTCTCGCGGTACAAGTATGTGCCGTGCGATCTAGAGGTCCTGGGTTCGATTCCCGGGTCGGGCAAAGTGTTATTGGGTTTTTCCATTAGGAAATTCTCGGTAACAGCACGGAGTCTGGAAATGTGCCCGAAAACCGGCAATAGGCTCGCCCCCTATTACGTGGGACTGATACATACTTGGCGAAATGTGGGTGCAGAAATGCACCTCTGCCTACCCCTTCGGGGAATACAGGCGTGAGTTTATGTATGTATGTATGTTATTTTTTTAATAGAAACTGCAGGCGCCATAGTAAGAATGAAGTCATTCTTGAATCCTAGTCTATCGCTGTGTCATGTCACAAATCAAAAATGGTGTAAAGCATGCTGCATAGTAGGCAGAACATCGACCGGGCCGTCTGTTCGTGTCTTCGTGGGTAATACGAAAATATATAAATAAGCGATGGCCTCAAAATTTAAGCACGCGGTCATGAATCTTGGCGGTCGCGGGTGCAAGCCCCAGGCACACATCTCTGACTTTTCGAAGTTATGTGTGTATTCACAATTAATTATCACGTACTTTATCGGTGAAGGAAAACATCGTGATGAAACCTGCACACCTCAAAGTTCTTAGGAATTTCTTGTGTGTAGTCCGCCAACCCGATATAAATCTATAATAAGAATTTTGTTTCGAAAATGGCATTAACCATAGAACGAACTGCCTTAGGCAATAATGTATGCTACAATACGGAGCCGTTTCGATCGAAAACCTCAATGCCCTTACCAATGAATTTTACTGTCTTCGCGTGACTCGTCTTTAATGACACGATTTTATTCGACTTCCCTGCTAAAATACTACACCGGTTATCGAATAACAGTGTACTCTTTACGTCATGTCTGTAATATAACGAGAACGCGTTATATTAGGATGTCAGGATCGAAAATGGAACTCATAAAATGTGTCAACCCGTTTTCACGCGACAGATAAATGGAATAACTATAAAAAGGAGTTAAAATTAATATCGGAATAATAATATAGAAAGAACGGCATATTAAAAATTCCATCAAAGTAGTTTTGGGGTTTCAAACCGTGTTCTTAACTCCTACAGTACAAATATACACCCAAGTTGGTATCTCCCAAGGGGTAGACAAAGATGTAATTTAATACCGACGTCTTGTAAATTGTGATTTAAGTCCCACGTGATATTTGCCCATCATGCCTATAGTCTTAATACATCAAGATACAAGGCTTCTGATGTCCATTAAAAACTACAACATACAGCCGAAACCGGATATAACGTCATGGAAAGGACCGTATATTTCGGACGTTATGGCCGATAGTTATTATAAGCAATATCATCATCATCATCAGCCCATATACGTCCCACTGCTGGGCACGGGCCTCCTCTACCATTGAGAGGGTTTAGGCCTTAGTCCACCACGCTGGCCTAGTGCAAATTAAGCAATATACACAAGCAGTTATTAGTGACAGTACTTTCGTTCACACGACATCTCAACCTGAATAATAAACAAGTCACATTTCATAACACAAAACTGCGAAACAGTGACTATAACATAATAAAATCTAAACATACGGCACCCAATTACAGTTTGCGCCACATTTAATTACTCCGCAGTGAATCTATCAACATCAAAGGGCGAACAAAAACGGATATCGGAATAGAAATATGTTTCACCGGAATTGATTACCGCATCGTGCACGCTGCATAGACGCGAATAATAAAGCTGGGAATTTCGATACATGCCGTAGTAATAGGTTTTCGCGGACGCACCGTTGGCACTGGTCATTTGCGCGGACATTATATTGAGTTTGGTCGGTCGGTTGCATTTGGACATATGCGTTTTGAGCGCTGATTGCGTCGAAATTAGTGCTTTGTTGCTTTGTCGTTCTGATTAATATGTTATATATTTGAATGAAGTATAGTAATTTGCAGAAAAGGGTTTTGATACTAAGGCCGTGAACACTTCAATTGTTTTGACATTCAAAGCTAGTTACCTTGATTTTCTCTTTTTGAAAGCTATAATTTCAGAACTACTAATTGGTATAAAAAAGTTACCTCTATAGCTAATTTATTTATGTTATAATTCGTATATAGGGTACCTAATATTATCTACTTAAACTTGGTAAAAATGTAGTTACCATAAGAATAAGAACAAATTAAAATGATTGAATTATAAGAGATATTATGTATAATTCATTAATTAATGAAGATGATAGAAATATAACTTCAGTCTTATTCAATTGAATAAGTCATCGTGCAAAGACAGAGCTGGTGTGTCGATAGTAATAAGTAAAATATATATAGTTGCCGAAAAGAAAGAAAGAAAAGACCGAAAAAGTACGTTGCCAAGTAAAAATTAACGCTGTGAATACTTTTACCATCCTCAGCAATTTCTGCAGCGATTTCAGCGGTAAACCGACTACTGCAGGTTTGTTTAAAATTATTTATTGCCTGCAGCTTCGCCACGGAGCTCTGTGGCCTAATATATCATTTAAGTTTATGAACGAGCCAGGTAAGGCCGTGAGTTTCAGAACGGTGAATGTGCAATGCTAACTGAAGAAAGAAAAGAAAGCATGTTTATTGTTTTGTTTATGATTCTAAATTACATTTTACAACATATGAGATTTTTTTCTAGCTCAGGGACCATGGCGAAGAATATCAGAGCAAGAAATTGAATAACAAATTTGGACTGCATTATAATTATTAAAGATTTTTCCTGTGGCTGTATTAAAAAAAAAAGTAAAAAAAACTGTTTTCCCGTTGTAGAATGTTCGATTCTCCAAATATAGAGTAACACACAAAAATGTGTTGCGTTTTGGGAACAGTCTGAGGGCCACATATTTGTATATTATCAATATATAAATATCAATCATATAAATGATCAATTTGTGCCATTCAATGCTCTCTTTACACCACTATGAATTTACCAAGAACCAGTACAGTAACTGTCAAGACAATAAAGAAACATCTCATCATAAAGATTTGATAAACAGCGAATAAAGTTTCTCTCACAAGCCGCAATCGGCATGGCGTGTTATCGTTGTAAACATGATTTATTTGTTTACCTGTCATGCAGGTACTAAATCAACGAGCGGTTTATTCAATGCACGAAGTAGCTCAGGGCGCGGCGACAACTTGCACCACGCCACTTGTCGGTAACTATAACATGTCTATAGCCACACTGGATTGTGTATAAATACCTATGTTTGCAATAGTAATATTACGTTAAAAGCACATCAGAAGATCTTCATTACCTAGTGCCTAGAGGACCGTTGGGTGAAACGTGTTCTCGAGTGGAGACCATGGCTCGGCAAAACTAGTGTAATATATATAACGATATACGCAAGGTGGCTGGCAGCGGTTGGATGAGGAAGGTCAAAGATCGATCCCAGTGGCATGCCATATGAAAGATCTATGTCCAGCAGTGGACGTGAAAAAGGCTGATGATGATGATGATGATGATATCTAGGCACACTAGAGGACTGTATCACGGAGGCTGTCAATGTTATAATCCTACAAGTTGAAAATCTGATATGTCTTGATGCCATATAATTTCCGTTGCTGGGTATAGGTATCGTCTTATACAAAGAGGCGTAAGGGAATAGATTTTAATCCGTCACGCGTACCTAGTCTAGTTGGAACGGTTTTAAAAAATGAGCAACATCAAATAAGTTACATATAGAGCATGAAAGTTGCAGAATGGACAAGCAGAGGAAGACCAAAACAATAAAATATGAAACAGAAAGGGGTGAATCTTCATGAAGACATGACGGCTGATAGGCATGTTTGGAAGTAAAAAACTTACTGTTCCGACCCCAAATAGAATTGGGAATAGGGCAAGAGAATGATGACGATCAAATTAGTTTTATAAACTATACCGAAGTTATAAAATGGAACTTGGTGTTCCAGCCATCATTTTACACACAGAATGTAAATCATGCATTTAAACGTCTCACAATCGATCAATAAGCACAATGACGCGCTAATAAATTTGCCAAAATATATTTCCATTCACTTCGGAAGGCTAACTGATCTCATTTCTTGGTTCATTACGACGACAATACACAATTGAGACCGGATTGAACAGCGGGAGGCATCTTGGTCGGATAATCGGGGATTTGACGGGGAATTGTTTGCATTCTCCCGGCCTGTGGATCAAGGTCGTGAATTTCATGAAAAATCGCGAAGGCACGTCATTACTGCGCATCAGAGTTTAATATTAAAGTTATGAAAAATATAGTGCCTTTGTAACATACTAAGTTCCTCGCATATTAAAACTCGTTGGAAGCAAAAAAGGTTAGGGTTCAGCTCTGCCATTTTTTTGCTCTTACTTTGTATTTTTTGTTTACATTATTACTTATTTAGAAGTTTTTTCCTATTTCCCAGTGTCTATGAATTTGTTGTAATTTGAAAGGTTTATAAAATGGGATTCGTTCCGTTCCGTTCACAAAAAAATTAATTAGATTATTTCTTTATCTATGTGGATAAAATGAGAGTATTAAAATTAGGTTGCACACAAGCACATCTACGATAATAAAGCTTGCAATTGGAAAATTTGTTTTGTTTTAGATTTTGAACATTTCATATCATTAAAAAAAAAAAACAGTCTTTTATTGTACATTTATAAGGAACGGTATTGTTATAAGCTTTTATAACTTTATATAAACAATTTAATCTGTTTTATTAAGTCGAAAGATTTTCATAAGCAATCTTCAGGTATTTGCTTTGAAATTTGATATTAATTCAGAGGAAAATATACATAACTTAGTGAAAACAGCAATCTAGTTAGTTCTCATGAAGACTGAAAAGGACGGAGAAAGCTCATACAGATTTATCAATTCGAATCACTATCTTTCATTTTGAAGCGGCATTTTCCAAGAGCCGAATTCAAAAGGCCATTAGAGAGGCACATCGGAAGGAGCGTTCCAAAACTCGGTGCCAAATACTTGTCAATAAAACAGCAGTAGATTACTAGAACGGCATTTGCAGTCTGGTACGGAGCTGGGCTTCCGATGGCCATGAGGGGCATAAATAAGGGCGAGCCCGCACGCCCATTGACCCGATTCCTTCGGGCTTTTCGGGCACGTAAATCAAGCAATTATTGCCGCCGGCGTGTTTCCACATTTTGTCTGCGGCTCTTGGTATTTTTTCCCCTCGCCTTCGGGAACGTTTAATTAATGACCAATGCGTATCTGAGTGTCGCGTTAAAGATAGTTATACCTCGTTTTAAATTAAGTCAAAATGGTTTAAAAAAAAAAATACACCCAACAGTCACATACATAGTTCTGACCCCACACTAGGATACAAGTCCTGTGTCGTGGGTATCAGGAACTACGATAGACTTTTCGGTCTCACAAACACCCAGACCCGAAACCAATATTTGTGGATCACACAAACATTTGTCTCGGTGCGGGGATCGAACCCGCGGCCTCTCGTTTCGCAAGCTGGTGTCTAACCATCTGCGCCACGGGGCTGTCAACATACTCGTTTTAATCAGGCCCAGTGAAACCGGTGTCGTTACGAAATGTTTTACCGCCGTGGAAAACAAAATATTGTCTTAATAACACGAAATATATTCTTGTTCTTTATAAACTAAATAGTCTAACAGTGTATGAAGCTTTCTATACAAAGAGCTGTGCGATGACTTATTTATGTATACACTTGAAATAAATGATTGAAATGAATTTAATTAAATTTTGAAATTAAATGACAAATGGTAGACTACAAAAACATCTCTACCTACACATGTAGAGATACATAAGTGAGTACATACAGTACTTTTTCCAAGTATGGAAGAAAATTGTATATAGTATCATGACAGTGTGGTGTCACACCGTGGTATTGTATGAAAAACTGAATAGGTATGTTTTAGATACGGGATAGTACCTAGATATAGATTGTCATCTAAGGCTACTTGTCAATCTTCGGTGCAGACACTTTTCCGTCTCAGTATAGAAAAGAAACACACTTATTTAAGAGTACACTCTTGCGAAAAAATGCGCAACAAGTGTACAAAATTTATTGTCACACAAATTCTTTATTCAAATTTATATGGACGTACGTTAATACAGACAGCTAGACAGACCTACGTCATAAAGTCAAAGTCAATGTCAAAGTCAAAATCACCTTTATTCAAATAGACTTTTACAAGTGCTTTTGAATCGTCAATTAAGTTTTTTAAACTATTGCCGCTTCGAAACGTGTTATCGCTGACGCTGTTAAACAGACGACGACGTCACAAAATGCCTTTGACAGAACAAGATTGTTCTATTTTTAAACGCCAATAAAAACAGTTGCCTATCAATAAATAATACCCACTGTTCGAGGAGCAATCGTTCGATACTTATGACGTACGATACTCTCACTTTTCAGACTACGCTTTGACGTCACGAGCATTCATCTATAAAAAACATCGTGACATTCAACAATGTTCCTTAAATAGCCCCCCTGTGTAAGTTGGGTCTGGAGAACTATTTTTGGCGCTTTGTTCGAGAATTTTCTACATAAATCGAGGGTTATTGACACTGTATCGATTCTAGTCCCAACAAAAGTGTTAGGAAGAACCAAAATATCTATAATTTCTATTAGGACTCAGATATTTATTTTCAAAGGGGTGAGGAATTTAGCCTATCGTGCTGGCCTAATGCGAAAGTCTTAGGTATCCATCGAAAAGCGTATTTGAGGAAGGACAAACTCTTAGGTACGTATATTTCTGTCTTAACGCTGTTTTCCTTCGCTGTTAATGTGCGTGTTGATTCAATATAAGTATAGGTAAAAATATAAATGATTTTCGTAATATGTTTGCTGTTTTGATGTTATGCACGTGCAATCCGATGGGGGTTTAAATATAAAGCCAAAAAATCTTCCTTCGAAGTGTTCACATTTTTTTTTCATTGATCATAAAAAAA
This sequence comes from Hemaris fuciformis, assembly GCA_907164795.1. NCBI lineage: Eukaryota > Metazoa > Arthropoda > Insecta > Lepidoptera > Sphingidae > Hemaris > Hemaris fuciformis. The sequence continues at coordinate 4,337,887 of OU015452.1, forward strand.
AAATTTTTAGTTACTAATCTTATAATCTATTATTAAGCAAAGCAAAAGCTTTCGTTTATGCTCAAGCGCCATTATTTTAAAAATAATACCTTATCTCGTAAAACAACAAAGTGGAAGCAATCTGACCTGCTTAGTATTCGCATAGCGCTCAGGAACCAAAACACAATCTTCCTGGCAACAATAAAAACCATCAGAGGAGCAAAAAAAACACTCACAAAAATATCACGTCCGAACCAGAATTAAGGAAGCAATTTAAAAAAAAAACATTTCATAGAAGAGGCTTTTCGTATTAGCAGAACCGTTTTGTGCAAATTGTGAAATTTTATTATTATTAAAAACAGGGATTTAGTTAATACACGTGGACCACCCGAGTCGCCGGCTCGACCTTGGCGGTTACCCTACATCTAATTACAATGGCCGTTCATATATAAGAGGAATTTAAACTTTACTCGTTGGTGATAAAGCTCAAAATACAGTGTTTAGCTTTCCGCTGAACTTTAGCCTCGGTAACAAATGAGACATGAAAATAATATTTGCCGTATAAAATATGTAGAATGTAATTTTTTTTCTATTATAATTAGGTATTGTGTGTAAGACTTTTCAATAACGCGTTATCTCATTGGTAGAGTTTTATATCGTAGCATTGTAACAAATATGAAAACTATAATTTCTTTTCGCCGAATACGAATACGAATTGTTTTTGTGAAAACTCTATTCAAAAAGATATGGCGTATTGGAATATTTGATATTTTTAAAATTTCCGCGAACGGGGATTAAAACTGTCACATACATACATATATTTGTTTTTGTATGCAGGTACGTTTTGTCCAAACAAGTAGGCACCGTACATATGGATCAAAGGGCTGCGAACGCCGCCTTCTCACTGAGTCGGATGTTAACTATTATTCCGGAAATCAATAAAAGCTCGTCGCAGTTATTTTACATTCAGCACTAACAATGGACCGACATCACAAGAATACACTTTGTTTCAACTACTGTCGAAATTTACTTAATGTAAAAATACGTATTAATATTGTGCTAAATAAAAATCTTTATAAAAAATGCATCTCTTACGGTATTTATTTTGGCGTATAACATTTTTTACTTTTTTAAAATGATAATTACATATTTTTTTAAAATGCTTGCTGTGGGACAAACCCAAAAAACACAGCATGATTCGGGAATAGAAGTGAAGTCTACTCCAGACAGAAGAAAAAAAAATATTGCGAGAAAACGAGCCACTTGCGGCGATTAACTTAAATACCACAAATGTTAAAGTACCAAAAAAATCACTATGCATATTTCATTTCTATACATTCATACACACCCTTTACGCTTATCATAGCTACCTTCAAAACCAATCTTAACTGTATCAAATAATATAAACAAGCAGAATTCCTTCAGATTTCATGACGTCAACGTTCCCATTAAAGTTAAATGTGTGATGGTGTACAATTCGCGACACTTGGCGACTTTCGCCGAAACAATTTACCTAGCGAGTGAAAGTGGACTGTGTGACGTCACAGACTGTTTCATATCCATCGATCGAGACGTCTAGACGTGTGGCCTGCAGGTCGCGACACACACCTAATCGACATTGTACGAGTACATCACATCGCACCTACGATCAAGTTGTCATAAGTCAAAATATCTCATTTATGGCAGAAGCATGAGAGCGCTGAGAATCATGTGCAGTGTTAAATTGATAGACAGCGAGTAATAGTGTTGTAAGGGAAAAATGGGGATATGAAAGACGATGTAGTGACCAAAATTTAGAAGATGCTTAAATGGTTTGGTTATTGAAAGGATAAATAAATGTCGAATTACTAGAGATTTATTGTGAGGAATTGAATGTGGTGATGTGATCTGGGCATAATCATAGTAAAGACAGAGTTATTTTTCATTTTAAACATCAAGACGGTGAGCATAGTGTCAGATTAAATAAATACGTCCAACGTCCAACAGTCATCTCAGGATATCAGAAACTACGAGACTTGTCGACCTTATCAATACCCAGACCAAAAGCAAAAATTTCTTGACCAAAACATAAGGCTCTGTGCGATAAGCGAACCCGAGGCCTCTCGTTCCACAGGCTCGTGTCTTAATCAATTGCGCTACGATGGCTGTCCAGCTATTAATATATAACAAATTTCTAAGGTTAAGTTCTATCAAAAATCTTTACAATGTTAAGCACTTATAAACCCGTCTTGTTGACCTGACGTCATCGATTTTGCATACCAAATACAGACCGAGATTGCATGTCACAAGGTTGCCTACGCAAATATGTTTTTGTTTGTGTACTGTGTATTTTATGTTTGTATATTGTGTGTGTGTGATTGTAAATTATAGGAAGATCGATAATATTAAAATGTTTATGGTATTGAGTTGACAGTATTGCACGCGTAGTTTGCGAAATGATACATTGCAAGTTCGATCTTTTGCCAAGACAAATGTTTGCGTGATTCACAAATATTTTTCACTGGTGTGGATATTGGGAAGACATTTTCTTTCCTTTCTTTCTTTATTGGCTGTCTGTTTTATCTTTTTGATTCGTAATAGCGCTTAAGTCAGCTTAGGGTTCCACTAAAGTGATATTTCCAGAGACCAAACAATTCTGTTCGTTTTCTCTTTTCCTTACATTTAAATTATTTGCGACCAACAATAACTTATAATTTCCATAATGGTCATTCATGGATCATGTTAATAAATTACCTTTATGTGAGCCAACTTGGCTGTTGTTTGCCATCAAAAAAGAGTTTACGATCCCTTTAAAACATAGTCTTGCAAGCTAAACGGCTTCCCAAACCCGTATCAAAAAGCCTGACAGTTAATCTTCTTACACAAATTAAACTTCTAATACACTTAACTAGTGTTTAAGTTAAACGGCGTCCGCTCGCAAGGGTTGGCTTTGAGTAGAACGTCAATTACTTAGTTTAATGCATCATTCGTGACAATAAAATTTACTGCGGACACGAGACTGTGCCGCGCGCCCTCAGCGCAGAAAGGTGTGTGACGACACATATACATGACACATTTAAAGCAGATATTTTCATCTAGGGATTTACTGTGAGTCGTATATTATATTTAAATGGAGCAGGAGTCCCTGACCGTGCATTTGTGCACACTTTCGTGCTATTAAATATAATTGTACTGTTCTAAAGCTCAATTAAAAGTTGATGGAAAACATCATTCGGGATGTTGTGGATTGCAAATATACTCAAGTTTGTGTCACCAAAAGGGGAAAAGTAGAGGTGTTCTTCTACATACATGTTTGCGTATTAAATTAATAGATTAAGTATAAAAGAGCCCGAACCTACGGCCACATTCCTAGACACCGTGCCGCTATCAAGAATTTTGTCATGTAAAAGTTCAACAACAATTTACAATTATGTTCGATATTTTATAATTACGTTCGATGCACGAACCATCAGACATCGCGGTAGTAATTTTAAAAGCAGGTATATGAAATAATATCACTATCAACCGTACATGAATGAAGCCTACCAGAGATAATATTGAAATGAATAAAAATATAGATTTTTAAAGAAAATAGTTTGAATGAGATCGTCAGGCGACCTTGAGGGAAAGCACTTAACGCTGCACTTGATACGAGACCTCCACTCAAGAACCTCTTTGCCCCTGGCGGTTGCGGCGCCCCTTTTACTCAGTATTTGCCCTAACCACTGACTCTTCAGTCCCTTGATGTAGGCGTCTGATATTGAGCGCAATACTGGCTTGAGAGATGCATCGATTATGTTTTTCAACAAGGCACAAGACATTTAGTGCGTATTTCGAAACCTATCAATGATCTTGTGTAAACATTTTCAAAGCGTTGAATCAATAAAAAAAAACACACACACACACACAAATCACTCGCAAGACATTATGTAAGTATATAAACACCTAACATAGCAGTCACAATATTAAAACATTTACGTAACATTACGGAATACACGGAAATTGACATCATCTAGTGAACATTGCAAAGTGGTGCACGCGTGGAACTGTCCAGCTTCGCGTCGAAGTGAATTCGGAAACGTTAAGATGTTTCGTACGTGCTTCGGGGCATTTTCAGCTATTAAATGCGAAATACAGCGCGGTTGGGAGCTTTAAAAGAAAAATCTGATAACTTGTTTCAGATAATCTGTCTGGGACGAATAGGAGCTACAATTTTGGTATATATTGCAAACATCCGGAATAAAGCCAGCTCTTATATTCAACTATAGACCTTGGATACATTAAGATTTAAAAGACTATCTAAATTCCATGTCTGCCGACGATCGGACGGCCAGTGGAGCAGACAAGCGTTGGAGTAGAGAGCGTGCTTAGGCACACGTAGTGTGGTACGACCCGTAGCACGATGGTCCGACGACTTGAGACAGGTGGCGGGAAACGGATGGATGAGGGCTGCTCAACACCGGGATGGTTGGCGCTTTCTTGGAAAGGCCTATGTTTAGCAGTGGACGGCGATAGGCTGAGTATATCTAAATTCCACTGCTGCATACTAGTCTCCTCTGTTGGGAGGGGGTTTAATTATTACTCCACCACGCTGACCTAGTGCCAATCGTTGGATTGACATAGCTAAAATATATTTTGGGTACTCTCATGTACTGTACCTGTACATACATATCACGATATTTTCCTTCATCTTTAAAGCGCGTGACAATATGTTATGAGTAACTTCGACTAATCAACTATGAAGAACCACACAGACGAAGTCAATGGCAAGAGCTTTATCTACATAAAACTACATTTTTAAAACGGAATGAAATTGTAAATTGTGGTATTGTCATGTTATAATATTCAGTTTTGGTTTACCACACGTAATTTACGCGCGCCACAACCTGTTTCAGCGTCACCATATGAATATTCATTATGTTATTTAATTAATTAAATCGTCATATTTCAATTATGAAATGTCTCCGTCCGTTTTACATAGACGGCCTTCCCAAGCCGGCTGGGGAAAGAGAGATTGTGGGTTCGATCCTCGAATATGAAGATATATTGTCTGATAATGAATTTATAGGATTAGCACTATGCGTCTCAGACACTTGAATATATTAAGTAGTTAGTACGTATATAGTATATACATTGGTATTGGAATGAAGATATGATTTTAGCTATCATATCAATCTATCTGGGTAATCTATCTTTCATTTTACGAAAAGAAATCACATATCAGGAAATGCAGCGTTTGCAAGCAACAAGGCGATTTCATTTAAATCCGATGTAAGCCTTTTTTAATATAAAATGACATAAATCTTTGGTGAACGCTTAACCAGGACGTTAAGACCTTATTCATTGTTAGAATTTACTAAAATTTATACACAGCAACATTGTAATTACTTACCCCAGTTTCAGAGAGAGCAAAAAAATTTAGGTTGCATTTTCTCAGTTCATAGAGCGTTGATAAATTCGAGAGAATCTTAAAGTCGACTTAACTTAAATTGGTATTAAAAATTTCACGAGCTGACACCGTCAGTTTTATGGTTAAATCGATAAGATTCAACTAGGAGCCGCGAGTCGCGATCGCGACCCAGTTTCATGGGCGGACATTACCGACCCGTCTCCAATGAAATTATAATGAAATGAACGTTTGTCACCTCTATTAAATGTGGTGTCTAATACACTCCCAGCAGGGGTCGAGGGACGGCCGAGTAAGTTTCAACGTGGACGGTTTACGTACCGTCGTGAGCTCTCTTAATGTCGCGCAATCTTTGTGGCTATGGACTTGGTTGGTTGTGTGTTGTACAAGTCCTCGCTTTTGGTAAATTAAATTAAGAATAAGAATATTCCTGAAAATAAAAGGATTGTTGTCTTCAAAATGTGAAAAATTTAAACAACCAGTACATAATTCTTTACTATCATAATTTCAATGCAAATTTGAAGTTCGTGTCAATTGTATGTATTTCAATGTGAAGACTCACAAAACATAAAAATTAAATTAAATGAATACAACAAATCGCTGTGAACAGAAGTTTGAAACTTTTTTTTTATTTTTATTTTTTTTATGGGAAAGGAGGCAAACGAGCTAGTGAGCCATCTGATGTTAAGAGGTCAACACCGCCCATGAACACTCACAATACCAGAGGAATTATCGGTGCGTTGCCGGCCTTTTAGGAAAATATAGAAAATTATTAGTACAAGCCTAACTTACATTAGTCAAATGTGAGTGTTCGGAACTCCAATCCCTAATCGTAGTCATAGCAATGCGATTTTCATCTAACTGAGCTATTACTCACTCCCATATAATAATCGCAAATGTTTCTCACAGTGTTATCTCACTAATTAAACTTGTCTGAATAGAGATAAGCCTAATAATCTAACAATACACAAATACTAAAAGCGCTCTTGGTAAAGGTATCAGATTTCATCTCCAACGTCCTCCCCCCTCCCCCTATCTCTATTAATTAGTAATAGTAACTAGATACAATACTGTTGTATTAATAAGGAGACCGCAGATAGACGGGGTCGTGCCGTGTAGTTGCAAGGACAAACGGCTTAAAGGCTCAACTCCATTGAGACCATTTTATACGGGGCTAATATTAATGTAAATTAATTCAGTGGAGTGGAATATATTAATATTGGTCTTCAAATTGGACCAGACTGGGCTTAGTGTAAAGCTTATGGTAAGTGCCACGTCTCTTGCCGTCTTAAGTAGGTATAGGATCTTAACGGAGCTACACAAGTATATCTATTTCTTTTGTGTATAATACTAGCACAGTAAAATGTCAAATTCGAATCTAGTGGTAAGCATGATTTCGTCAAATAGAATATTATAGAATGAGATACGTTCTTCATTTGGTATAAACATTCCGGCCTGCTGGAGTTGATCCCATGAAAGAGACTACCGCATACATCAAAATCTTTATTGAAATCTTCAATTAGGTATTTTTTTGTTAGACGCGGTAAAAGATCAGTTGAGCGGCGTTTTATCGATTACAAGGAACAAAATCATGTGGAAAATCGAGTGCGCTAAAAATGGAACGTAAGTCAAAATGCTGTTTGATTGAAAGTAAATACAGGTGTTAAGTTTTGCTGAATTGAAGATTATCAACTAGCTCTGTAACTTAAGACCTCACTAAACCAGGATTATCGATAAGTCGTGATGGCCTCAAGGTTTATCTCTCTCGAGAATCTCGACAGTCGCGGGTTTAAACCCCAGACACACACCTCTGACTTTCCAAGTATTATCACGTACTTTAACGGTGAAGGAAAACATCGTGATGAAACCTGCACACCTAAAAGTTCTTAGGAATTTCTTAGTTAGTTAAAAGCCCCTCAGTTGTAGCGGAGGCCCGTGCCCAGCAGTGGGACGTATATGGGCTGATGATATTGAAACCAGGATCGGTAAGAGGACCCACATAATAATACTATTAGAGATGTAATATATTAGCTTTATACTTTAATTTTTATAATATAATATATATTTAATAATATATTTATTCAAAATCAGTTCACAATTTACAACAATAACTTATTAACTACTAGCTTTTGCCCGCGACTCCGTCTGCGTAGACTTCAGGGTTGGGTGCAGAAACCAACTAAGTGAATCTATAAATCAAAATTACGCTAATCGTTGCTGTAGGTCACCACCGGAGGTCATTTCTGCCTTTGAAAATCGTCTTAAGTGACATTATGAAACTTTTCACCAACTCGGATCGTCTCATATATTTATCGCGAAAATGTATCTAATGTCTATGTTCTGTGTCTATAATCTAGGTGCGCCTAATGGCACTTAACATCGCATAGTGACACCGAGCGCCATGTAAATGCACATGATAATATTTTACTGTACTAAATGTGACTTAACATCATAAGGGCACTTAAAATCACTAAAATAAAATCATCCTTATGACTCATAAGTTCCAAAAATGGCACTCTACGCCAAATAATGGAACCTTATGTCACATATGTTGTATTAACGGTACCAGTCGTAACTAATATTCCTTAATGACACCTATCGTTTTCTAAGTGCCCGAAATGGCACTTATTGAATAATTTAAAAAAGTAGCCCATGTCCCTTTTTAAGGTCTCATTTATGACCATACCAAAATTCATTCAAATCCGTCAAATGGTTTAGACGTGAAAGCATCACACAGGCAGTGTTACTTTCGCATTACAATATATGCTCATCCCACGGGAACCCTACATATTCCCGGGATAAAATGTAGCTTATGTTACTTCATAGTGTCCCATTTGTATTCCAACCAAAAATCATATACATCGGGCGAATAGTATAGCCGTGATAGCCCATTCTCACAGGAATACTACATTTTCCGGGATAAAAAATATTCTATGTTGCGTCGGTGGGTCCTATCTAGTCCCATACTCAAAATCATCTAAATCAGTCAAATGGTTTAGGCCAGAAAGTATAACACTGGCAGCATTACATTCGCATTAAAATATATGCTTATCCCACGGGAACCCTACATATTCCCGGGATAAAATGTAGCTTATATTACTACCTAGTGTCCCATTTGTATTCCAACCAAAAAGTCATATAAATCGGGCGAATAGTATAGGCGTGAAAGCCCATTCCCACGGGAATACTACATTTTCCGGGATAAAAAATTCCTATGTTGCATCGGTGGGTCCTATCTAGCCTCATACTAAAAATCATCTAAATCATTCAAATGGTTTAGGCCAGAAAGTATAACACATGCAGCGTTACATTCGCATTACAATATATGCTCATCCCACGGGAACCCTACATATTCCCGGGATAAAATGTAGCTTATGTTACTACACAGTGTTCCATTTGTATTCCAACCAAAAATCATATAAATCGGGCGAATAGTATAGCCGTGATAGCCCATTCTCACAGGAATACTACATTTTCCGGGATAAAAAATATTCTATGTTGCGTCGGTGGGTCCTATCTAGTCCCATACTCAAAATAATCTAAATCAGTCAAATGGTTTAGGCCAGAAAGTATAACACTGGCAGCATTACATTCGCATTAAAATATATGCTTATCCCACGGAAACCCTACATATTCCCGGGATAAAATGTAGCTTATATTACTACCTAGTGTCCCATTTGTATTCCAACCAAAAAGTCATATAAATCGGGCGAATAGTATAGGCGTGAAAGCCCATTCCCACGGGAATACTACATTTTCCGGGATAAAAAATTCCTATGTTGCATCGGTGGGTCCTATCTAGCCTCATACTAAAAATCATCTAAATCATTCAAATGGTTTAGGCCAGAAAGTATAACACATGCAGCGTTACATTCGCATTACAATATATGCTCATCCCGTGGGAACCCTACATATTCCCGGGATAAAATGTAGCTTATGTTACTACACAGTGTTCCATTTGTATTCCAACCAAAAATCATATAAATCGGGCGAATAGTTTAGGCGTGAAAGCCCATTCCCACGGGAATACTACATTTTCCGGGATGAAAAGTATCCTATGTTACTTCTGTGGGTTCCATCTATCTCCATAACAAAAATCATCAAAATCGGTCCAGTAGTTTTTGAGTTTAAGAGTAACAAACATCCAAAAATACAAAAATACAAACCTTTCCTCTTTATTATAATATAAGTAATAAGTAATAAGTATAAGTAATAAGTATAAGTATAGATATAGATGATAACCACACTAGGCACAGCCTGTGTCGTGGCTATCTTGAAAAACAAATTTGCAACTGTTTTTATGACGTTGTGTTTGTATTTGTAAAAATATCCTTATGTTTAGAGCGTTCTCGTTAAATTAACATTTATTTTTGTAAAGCATGTGTTCCATATCGCCGTCTGCGGGTTCATTGTTTGTTTGTTTGTGTCCCTGTGGAGTATGTTTGCAATGCTTTGGAATGCACAATATGAGCCCAAACGTGTAAATCTTCTGGACTTTACTAACTAGATTTATGGTATATGGAAACATACTATGTTTTGTGAAGCTAACTAGTGTAGAGAGCATTCATCTGTATGTTGACTCATAAACATGGTTTGGCTTTATCAAGCGATCATAATTCATGATACAATCCCTTTCCACCGTAGAGGTCTGTTACCAACTCATAATTTATGGTGTCGTTTTCATTAATCCATAGTATAGGATAGAGTGTGAGTTTTTTGACATAATACTTATACATATATACGTGTACGGCTGTTTTTGACATTAATACTCATATCTTTACGTTTACTGCTTATACAATTTTAACTTGTTGAATAGTATCCATGCGAGTATTCAATTCATTTATCAAAACGAAAAATACATTACACTAATAACTTGAAATAGTGAGAGATAAGTACTAGAATATCAACCAATAGATTACGTCTTGATTAAATGTGAGAACTAAGAACAAATTAAATAATTAATAATTGACAAATTTAATTTTTAAAATGAATACTTTAAAAAAAATATGTATTATGGACTATTGCTGTTGTATGTGAAAATTACTTTTTATTGTTTTTATGGCATTGCGAAATGATTATTTTTGACATAAATGCAAAGTTTTAAAAGACCATCAGTTCGAATTTAACATTTCAGAACTAATAAGACGCTTTTATAACTTTTTAATATTATGTTATGTAATTTATTTTTATATCAATCCATAGCACTGCTTGCAGTACTGGAGGTTCTCTATTAGAAGTTATCCCAAGAAGCGCCGTACAAAGCCGACAAATGACATGAACGGCGACTATAGTCGGCGCTTCGTTACTAAACAATAATTAGTCGGAACGCATTTAGCTCCGGTCGCGTATCTTTGCAATTTATCTGCGTTTAATTAAAACAGACACTCCGCGCGGTCATTACAATATATTATTCTAATCGTAATAGTGTAAATATTGTGGACGTAGATTTTATCCTAAAGGTAATTAGTTATGGTTATCTACGAGGCATGTAATTGAATAATGAGTACCTACACATAAGCGACCAAGTCTTGATCGCAGCAATCCGCGTGAACTTCAGAAATGGCTCTTGAGAGAAAAATTTAATTGTATACAAACATACAACGTGGTGTATACCCAAAGATGATACGCGATTACGTGTATTTCACGCCCGTGTTTTCCAGCTGTGTGTTAAGCTTCTCGTAATTTCCTCACTCCCTGCTGCTATTGAGAAATTATAAAAAAAAAATTTAGACACCCGGTAATCGAACCTTGAGTAACGAGCAACAAAACTCATGCCGCGGGACGAAGAGTGATAAGATTTATATGTGTTACTGATAAACCAATTTTAAAAGTAACATTAAGTCATGTCGATTACTTAGTCCCTAATTGAACCAGATGAGTTTAAAGAATCCTAATCCTAACAATTCTGAATTAGAAGTATTCAGAATCATACAAATTTTGGCACTTTGAGTGTGCCTTTGTTGTTGTCATACCGCGTTGAAGTTTTCTTTGTCTATGACATTTGGCTGAATGTCGAGGACATACCTGAAACAAACAACGTCTAATTAGTTATTGTGAAGAAGTATGGTCGTAGTTTTTTTTTTTTATTATTGGGACAACAAACAGTTACACATTCTTAAAACTAAGTAGTACAGATTTTTTGTTATACGATCAAATGTATAACTTAAGCTTTCAATAACTATAAATTATACACAGGCACACATTTAAAGACAACTTCAATGACGCAGTTAATTGGAGTCCAGGGCGTGAAGAGAGGCAGCAGGTCGATCCCCACACCGAGATAAATAAATGTTGATAATTGTGAGGATTAATATTAATGAGAACTGAAACTGCCTTTTAGTTTTTTATTTACAATAAGACAAAGGCTAGACTTATTCATAAATTTTGAGTAAGAGCTAATCGTGTGACTTGTGTGTATTCATTTTTGTATATTATTTACGTACTCGTATATATCAATATTTTTCTTTTCTTTATATTTCATTCAATGTCTTTGAAGAGACAGCTTTCAAGACGACATCTATATTATTTCATCTTTTGTCTATTGTATCCATGATATTTTATTCCTTTGTTGTCAATTCCGGTATGACCATGCATTTAATTATTATTCTCGCAATGGTTAGTAGGTCTTTAAAGTAATTATTTCAAAAATTATACGTATATTTCATCATCATCATCATCAGCCCATATACGTCCCACTGCTGGGCACGGGCCTCCTCTATCATTGAGAGGGTTTAGGCCTTAGTCCACCACGCTGGCCTAGTGCGGGTTGGCGGACTACACACCTAAGAAATTCCTAAGATCTTTTTTAGGTGTGCAGGTTTTATCACGATGGTTTCCTTCACCGTTAAAGTACGTGATAATTCATAATACACACATAACTTTGAAAAGTCAGAGGTGTGTGCCTGGGGTTTGAACCCGCGACCGTCGAGATTCTCGACCGCGTGCCCAAACCTCGAGGCCATCACGACTTCTACGTATATTTACCATAGAAAAAATAAAACAAGAAGATAACAAAAGTCCACCTAAAAACTTGTATGGGAATATCATTGATTTTCTAATAATATCGGCTGATGTGGCTCTTCTGCATGATTTTTTGCGGGCAGAAATTAAAATGAAATGAGGTATCCCCTCGTTTCTTATTTCAGCATGTTTATTTATAAACGTAATATCAAATTATTTCCTTATTTGTGTTTAATATAATTTTCCATGATAAGGCTAGGGCCGAGAAAAAAATGTTTGATAATCGCCTCAAAATTCTTGTAGGATATTTTCAGGTTTTCCTCATATCTATAACGAGCAATAATAGTACGAAAACAAACCATGCTATCCTAATTAATATTGTATATACATTTTGTGCGTTTTCTTTCTTAAATCGTCCAATCGATTTTCATTGAATTTTGCTGCAGATCTCATATCTCTGACTCTGGAGACTGACGTAGTCAATTTTTAAAAAAATAATTAGAAAAACCTAATAAAAACGAGCAAAGCCACGCACAGAACTAGCAAAAACAAACCAGGAAATAGAAAAAGTATTGAATATACCACAAGAAATTCGACAAAGGCCTAAATTTTACATGCATTGAGTCACCGCCTTTGAAATATTCAGCCGATGGCGAGCCGAACTTGACCTCAATGTACGAACACAATGCTTTCTTCTGGTATTTTCATACTATACCGTTATAATAAGGAAGCGACGGCATGAAAAATGTACTGCTTCCGATAATTAATAGTTAGAAGCGTGAAGGTTTGTCCAAAATAGATTATTACTCGCCCATTTTTTTGTAACAATGTCATTGTGTAGAATATTTTTTTTGTTGCATTAGACGAAGACAAATTATAATTATAGATTTTAATTATGAATTGGTTGGTTTGCGATCACTATGGCTTTTGATTTTTTCATCTGATTAACCACGGGGTAGTGAGGGAAACACCGTTAAATGCTTAGCTTGGGTTTATAGGATTTCTCTTGCATCTTTGGACCGCTCGTAGCACAGATTATTATAAAAACATGTGAAGACGACTGCCATAAGAACAACTTCCCTTTTAGTCTTATAAGATGTCTGGAAGAGGTCGCAGTTAGTGATAACAGACTACTTTTATGTTTCGGTTCTAAATTTTATATTTGCGCTGTATAATTAGGTAATAGTGTAAAATTAAATTTTAAAATTAAATATTATAATTTAATTAAGTATTTTAAATAAAAACCCTACTGTTACGCATTCCGGTAAAAGCGTTTGTTTGACGTACATAAATTTACAAGTAAAAATTGTATTTTCAATAGGGAAAATCTTAATGCATGGGTATAAAGTGAAACAGGAAAACATCATGGGGAAACTTACACACTTTAGAATTTCGCATGAGTTTCCGAGTCATGTAGACTATACATACTTATATTCTGTACTAGACGTTGTAAACACAACCCTAACACTTTCCAATAGAGAAGGCTCGGGTAGTCGGGTAGCCTTGATACTCGAAATTAAATAAAAGAGTTTTAACTTAATTCAAAATCCCTTCCACAAATTATACATTTAGAATAGTATTAGAATTAATTACGTCACTTATTTAGCATGTACCGTTTAATTACAACCGTAGATGCCACACGACGGCCTTACACCACTACGTAATTACATGGAACTTGGCAAAAGTTTTGTCGACTTCGCCCCCATAGCGTGACGACAGTTCATAATTTTACAGACGATAGCTTCGCGAGTTTGCAGTTGAAAACGTTGCGTTTATGTTAATAGCGCGATGTTTCTCTATTAGCGTTCTTGTCGTCGGTTGCTGCAATCTTGTCTTTGATTGGAGTAGTTAAGATTCCCGTTTAAACGGCTAATTTTTTCATTTTCTTTTACTGCAATTGTAAATGTATTCTTGTATAATGCATATCTCTCCTTCTCTCTATAAATTCTAGCTCTATTTTCAGAGGCAAAACCCACATCTTTACACTCTTTTTTCTGGAATTTCTTTTCTATTCCTTTTACGCCTTCTTACGTTCTTTTATGAAGGGTATGCTGTTGTCCTGTGTTGTGTGTCTTTAGCCTCCAAATTGCGTATTTTATGCGTATTTTACGGTCTAAACATACACATACCTGCCGAAGAATCTAGAGCATATTCAGTACAATTTTTTTGTAGCTCTATCTATCAGTATTAACCTTTATACGTTTTAATGCTGAGCACGGGCCTCCTCTACAACTGAGAGGAGTTGCTCTCACACGAAATAAAAACAATGTAAAATCTTACATAACACTTGTAATATTGTAGACAAATCTATCGTCCGTAGCGTGTGCTTTTAGCTGGTAAGAGCGCAGCTTTATTGGTGCACTGCCGTCTGAAATATGACTAGGAACGTTGGTGCACGTGATCAGAATCCGTGCTGTTAACATAATGCGATCTGCAGGGAAATTGTAGCACGAACGAACCGAGAGCTTCTTTAATCATATTCTTCACGCCATGGGAGGCTCCACGATGAGTTTGCTGGTGTTCTTTTAACAATATTGAATACTTGACAAATTTTACTTAAATGTGTATATTATATGTATAATGGTGACAGTTTTGCACTTGGTGGCAAGCACAGTACCTACTGTCCGCTACGCTTTGCTTTAAAGACCCAGGTTAATAGTGATGTTGTTTTAATAATTAAAAGCAGATATTTTAATCAACTTGGAATATATTTTATTTCTCAATCTGAGTTACATCTACACACTTCAGCGACCGGAGGGCAAAGAGAGTGAGTGTACGAACGAAGGAAACAAAATTAAAATCAATACTACCAACATACATATTTAAACATTCACTCTCTCTGCAATACAGACAACTTAAATATAACTAATATAAACATTGTCATATAACACCCCTTCTCAATGTTTATATAATACTTATTAACTGAATCAAAGAAACTAAATTTATTCATCACAAACAAAGAAATCATTTAACATTTTATACCACACTGTATTACAAATTTTGATAATACATCCTTACTTAAAGACTTGGTTAGCATGTCTGCTATTTGTTCTGAAGTACTTACATATTGTATGTTTATCTTATTATTTTTAACTAAATCTTTTACAAAATGGTATCTAATATCAACATGCTTTAATCTTTTAACAGACTCTGTACTGGCATTTAAAATGGCTGACTGATTATCACAATATATATTTACTGGACTAACCTCATGAAAATTGAAATCATATAATAAATTAACAAGCCAGCATGCTTCACTTGCAGCCATACTCATTGAAACATATTCAGCTTCAGTAGATGATAAACTTACAGAGGATTGCTTCTTTGAGCACCACACAATTAAGCAGTTTGCAAATGTAAATAAATAACCTGAAGTCGATTTTCTATCCTTCTGATCACCCGCCCAATCGGCATCACAAAAACCTTGCAATATACTACCATTACATTTGAAAATCAATTTATAATCTATGCTATGCTTAACATAACGCAATACTCTCTTAAGTGCACTTAACAACTCACTATTTGCACATTTTTGATATCTACTTAACATACATACTGTAAAACATAGGTCAGGTCTAGTACCTGAAACTGCATACATAAGGCAGCCAATAATTTGCCTACAAATTCCTTCTATGTCTTTATTACATTCAGAACTCAATATTTTTGTATTAAAATTTACATCCAAAGGTGTCAATATAGGTTTACAATTCTCCATATTAAATCTTTTAAGTACATTTTCTAAGTAATTTCCTTGTGATAATGTAGTTGTACCATTTTCAAAATTTTGTTTAACACTTATTCCCAGAAATTCTGAAATTAATCCTAAGTCTTTAATTTTAAATTCTTTATTTAATATTGCTTTCAACTTTGTGACCTCATTTTCATTTGTACCAAAAATTAACAGATTGTCTACATATATTAATAAAAATATTTTATTTGAATCACATTCCTTTTTATATAAACATGAGTCACACTTTGACCTTATAAAACCTTCTCGAGTTATTACAGAATTAAACTTTACATTCCAACATTTAGGTGAAGTTTTCAATCCGTATAATGATTTATTTAACTTTACTATATTATTATTATCACCTATGTAGGCCCCTTCTGGTAGCCTTACATATACATTTTCTTTAATATCACCATATAAAAACGCCCCGGTGACATCCATTTGATGAATGGGTAAGTTATATTTGGTTGCAATTACTACAAACAATCTAAAAGTTGTTAGCTTAGCAACTGGGGCATAAATGTCATTGAAATCAAATAAATCCTGTTGCTCAAATCCCCTGGCAACAAGCCTAGCCTTATACTGTTTGACATTATTTACATTTTTTATCTTAAAAACCCATTTGCTACTCACAGTTTTTACATTTACAGGTAAATCACAGAATGTCCATGTGTTATTGTCTTTAAGGGTCTGAAGTTCCCTGTCAATAGCCGCACTCCACTCACTAGCATCACTTCTACTCATAGCATCACTATATGTAATTGGCTCGCACTCACTTTTGTCTAACTGTACATTATTACACTTGTAGAATGATGTTTGTTTACGCACTCGCTTACTTCTTTCCTTAATGTGTGGACTACTTTCTCCTAATAGGTATTGTTCTTCAATGCTTGGTAGGTAGTCACTATCGCTTTCCGAGTCATCTTCTAGGGTACTGCTTGTATGGGTCATCTCTTCAGGTCTAGATGTAGCTTCCTCATTCACATCTGTCTTGGGACTAATCTCTGATGCTGTCTCCTCTTCAAAATCTAATGACACTGCAGTTTGACCTTCATCTCTCTTCATTTGAGGATTTTCTTTCTCTTTTTCCTGAAGAAAAACTATGTCCCTTTTCAACTCTACTGTGTTCTTCTGAGGATAGTATATGCGATACCCTTTCATATCTTCTACATAGCCGACCATCAACCCCTTCTCTCCTTTCTTATCCCATTTCCTCCTTCTTTCCTTTGGAATGTGTACATACACTTCTGCACCAAAGTTTTTCAAATTATGGATATTAAATGTTTTACCAGTCCATACCTCAAACGGAGACTTTCCTTCTTCATGGCTCCTTCCAGTTCTGTTCAACACGAACACTGCTGTATTTATCGCTTCCGCCCATAGTTTCTTAGGTAAATTCCGCTCATGAATCATTGTCCTTGCCGCTTCTACTAATGTTCTGTTCTCTCTTTCTGCTTTCCCGTTCTGTTCAGGGGTGTATGGTACTGTTGTTTGGTGTGTTATACCCCTTCTTGAGAATATTTCCTTCACACCACTGTTCACAAACTCAAGGCCATTGTCACTCCTGAATATTTTTACTCTGTTTCCAGTAATATTCTCCGCCTTATTTATAAAATTCTCGATGCAATGTTTGATCTCATCTTTTGTCTTCACAAAATACACCTTCCTGAAGTTTGAGTAATCATCTTTTAGAATGACAAAGTATCTTGACCCACCGACTGACATTTCTTCCATGGGACCGCAGGTATCGGCATGAATTAACTCGCATGTCTTGGTGCTCTTGTATTCGCTTTTATGGAACGGCAATCTATGCATTTTTCCGACCAAACAACTTTCACACTCAGGCTTTGTTGTTTGTTTAACCTCAATGTTGTTTTTCCTTAAAATATCTCTCACGTAAGTAAAATTCTGATGCGCCAACCTTCTGTGCCACTCATTAAGGTCTTCCGGCACACACTTTGCAGTACTCGCCATTTCACAATTACTTTTATAGCGTAAATCCAAATAATATGAGTTTCCAATTCTTTCCGCTACCTACCGCACAAAGCTCGTTCGATTTGTAAAATTGACAACTGCTGTCATTTGTCACAATGACATATCCCTTGTTTTTTTTTTTTTTTTTTTTTTTTTTTTTTTTTTTTTTTAGGACTTTTGTCCAAAATAGACATGTCAGTCCCATCGTAACAAAACACTTAAAATTACAAAACGCTTAAAATTACAATTTACAATTAATTTTATTGTGTGGAACAACGCAAAGCAGCCAAGTCGTATAGCATTTTAGCTTTAGCAGATGTAGGGATTGCTAAAATAGAAACTATGGTACCTACATCTAGACAATTTATTTTCATATTACCAATAATTTCTTGCCTTTTGTTATCATTTCTAATACATTCCTTTAACAAATGGAGTACATCATCTATATAGTTACAAGATTCACAATAAGGAGAGTTAACTTTTTTCATCATAAATCCAAATTTTCTTCCTGGAAAATGTCCTGTACGTAACCTATGAGCAATTTTAATGTAGAATCTATTTATATTAATGTTATTAAACCAAGGAAAACGAGGAGGATTATTCTGAATAATTTTATACCAAATTCCTTTTTCTTTTGTAGCTTCATTAAAATTTTGAGTCCATCTTTCATGACAAATATTTTTAAATTTAGGTAATATTTCCGAGAATGCTGGTTTTATATCAAAATGTTTTCCTTCTATAAGTGCTAGATTTGCTAAATGATCAGCCTTCTCGTTTCCTTGTATTCCTATATGAGATGGAATCCATTGCAATCTCAGGATTTTATTATCCTGAACAATTTCTGAGATAGCCTTTAAAACAGCATAAGCTATCGGAACCCCTCTGCAGCCAGAGGCGCACCGAGCTATATGCTGCAAGGCACTTTTACAGTCCGAAAAGATAACAATCTTCTTATGACTTATTTTTTTACTATAATCCAGTGCCTCTAAGATTGCAATCAATTCCACCGTCATAATTGAGACATCTGAACGTATTTTGTACATTGCTGATTTTGCCTGAGAAGGACAATAATAAGCAGCTCCACAGCCATTATCAGTTTTAGACCCATCAGTAAAAAATTTAATCCATTCAAGATACTTTTTATTAAGTTCATGTGTTATTTCGATTTTAAGATTATTAATATTATATTTATTTTTGCTTTCCACCATACAGTCTAATCCAGCTTTAATAATGTCATTAATATTTAGGTAATTAGTCCAAAATGGAAATAAAAATGATTCTAGAGTATTAGAACAATGAATTTCGTAACTATTTACTTCCTCAAAAATTTGCAAGAGCAATGGTCTTCTCTTATTATGCCAATACCTAACATGACTAAATGTATTAAGTTCCTGTATCTGATTCAAAATTATATTATCTTCCCTAGTTTTGTTTTTGATCAAGTATTTATATGCTAAATATAATCTCCTGATGAACAATGGTTGTAAGCAAAGTTCACATTCCATAGTGTGAATAGGTGTGCTTTTAATAAAACCTCCTATGATTCTTAACGCTTGATTTTGAATTTTGTCTAACTTTACTAAATGTATTTTTGCACTATTGTCATATAAGAAAGAACAATAGTCCATTCTGCTTCTAATAATAGAAATGTATAATTTTCTTAAGTATTTTGGGTGCATGCCCCAACTAGGTCCTGCCAAAACTTTTAACAAATTAAATAATTTTGATATTTTTTGACAAATTTCTTTTATATGTTTATTCCACAAAAGTGACCTATCTAACCAAATTCCTAAGTATTTAGCACACAGAACATGGGTTAATCTTTTGTTATGTATATTTAAATTTAATTGTTTTTGAATCCGCCCCTTACTAAAGATACAATAATTTGATTTAGTACTTGATAGTTGTAATCCTAAATCATTTAGCATCTTTACCATAATATTTAAAGCAATCTGTATATTTTGTTCACTGTGGTTTAAATCTTTATGATGAAAATATAATACAAAGTCGTCAGCATATTGAGTAACTATGACATTTTTTATCTGTAGACATATTTTATAAGTTGCAATATTAAATAGTAGCGGAGAAATTGGGTCCCCTTGTCCTAGACCTTTGTTGGTCCACCTGTAAAAATTATGATGTATGTCATCACAGTTACCTCTTAATTTAAGGTGTCTTTCATTTAAAAAATTCCACAAATATTTACAAAACTTTGAGCCTATTTCTAATTCATCAAGTGTGCCAATAACTTTATCAATTAATATATTGTTATAAGCATTTTCTATGTCCAAAAAGCAAGCAACTGTCTGATAATTTTTGGAGAAACCTAGTTGAATGTATGTCACCAATCTAGAAACACTATCTAAACAGGAAGTAGATTTTCTAAATCCTGTTGTAAAAGGAGATAATATATGTTTATTTTCAATAAACCACTCAATTCTCTTTCCTATCATAATGTGAAAAACTTTGCACAAACAATTTAATAATGAAATAGGCCTGAGTTTAATTTCCTTAGTGGCATCTTGGTAAGGCTTAGGGATGGGGAGGATTATGATTGTTCTCCATTGATATGGGACTATGCCAGATTCAAAAATAGCATTATAAATATTTAGCAAGAACTTTTTGCCAATGGTTGGGAGATTGTACAACATTGAGTAGGTTATTTCGTCATTACCTGGACTGCTATCCTTTTTTTTAAAGCATAATTCAATTCATTTATGGTAAATGGAGACTCGAGTAATTCATTCTTCGATAAGAAAGTTGGAGCTATGTTTGGAACATAGTAAGGCGTTAAGGAATAAAATAGCTTTTTTTGTTGATTTGTATCTGGATAGTGTCTCACTTGTCGGTACCCTTTTAACCATTTCATCTTATGCCATAATCCTGAAACTGTTGTAGATTCATCTATACTGTTGCAAAAATTGTTCCAACTTTGTGATTTAGCACGAAATATTAATGATCTTGCTTCTACAATTTTGGATTCTAATATCCGTAAGTTTTCGGGTGTAGGATTTTTGCGGAATTTCTTAAGAGCAAGTCTACGTTTGGCCACTGCTTTGGACAAAGTTGGATTCCAATATACTTGAGGCTTAAATTTACGTGTTGGGTCAGTACAAATTTTTATGAAGGGGATATTTTTATCTGCGGATGTTATTATTTGCTTTACAAAATAATTGTACATCAATTGGATGTTATTACTGTTAATGCACTTATTATCAAAACCATTATATGATGTAATAAGATCCTCTGCATAAGTTTTCCAGTCACTTTTTTTTAAATTTCGCTTTTTAATGAAAGTTGAATTACTTTGAAGTGAAAAAGACACTATAATTATAAGGTGATCGCTACCCAGACTTTCTTTAGATACCTCCCATTCTATTCCCATAGCTATATCGGATGAGACAAAGGTTATATCAGGTGACGTTATATGAACTACACCATTTACTAACTTAATTCTTGTAGCATCACCTGAGTTGAGAGAAATAAAACTATTTTCTATGGAGCAATTATATAATTGTGTCCCACGATTGTCTATTTTGGAGGACCAATTTGTGTGGTGTCCATTAAAATCACCAGCAATTAAAGTTTTTTTGTAAGCCAATGAGAAGATGTCATCCCAATCTTCTGCTCGCGTACGAATTGATGAAGGACAATAAACACATATAATATTTTCAAGCTCATTACAATTTAATAATTTAATGTGAATAGCTTCTATTCCTCTATTCCTTATTTTAATCGGACATACCTGTACTTTGAAGGATTTACGTACTACAATGGCCACTCCGCCATAGCCATCACTTCGATCTTCTCTATATATATTATAGCCATTCAAATTAGAAGCAAAAATAACGTCAAACCAGGTTTCACACACCAAAGCTATTTGAATATTTTCTTGATTTAAAAGTGCACCAAAATCAATTATTTTTGGCTTTAAACTTTGCGCGTTCCACTGGCAAATTTTGAGTTTACAGACTTTATTGGAGTTATCCATTAAATAAGTTAATAAAATTATTTATAATTTTTTCACCAGATATTAAGTACAAAAACCATGATTTTAGCTCGCTAATGACAGTTTTCATAATCATCACGACTTTATCCTCAAATATTTCATCACACAATATAATATCTTTAATTTTTGACATAATTTTTTTTAAATCTATTAACTTTCTGGGTTTCTTATTCGGCTCTTCTGTAGTATTTTGATTTAAAGATTCATGTTCTATGAAAGGGATTTCTGCGTCAAGATTCAGAAATCTTCTTCTTTGTTTCTTGTTTTTATTCTGTGGCAAATTAGGATGAGATTTACCCATTATATATTCAGTCTCTATTTTATCCACTTCCATATCACAAGGGCCACCTGTAGGTATTCCACTATTTTGGATTGTTTTCTTTTTTTGAGTGACATTTGCATATGTTTGTATTCTAGTCTGAGCAGATGACAGTTTGGTATTGCCATAATTATCACATTCTTGCGTATGTGTGTTATTATAATTATTTCTTTCGTTATTGTATAATTCCAAGGATTTCTTATAACTAATACTTTTCTCACTCATAATTAGACGAATTGTCTTTTCTTTTATAAATATAGGACAAGACTTATCTAAAGCCATATGTGATCCTTTACAGTTCGGACATTTAAAATTCTCTATTTCACAATTACTGTGATTTTGTCCACATTTAGGGCAAATTATGTGATTCAGATTGCAATACTTTCTAATATGGCCAAATCTCCAACAACCAGAGCATTGTGTAACTGGGAAAATATATTTATCCACTTTAAATCTGCAGTTATATGCATAAACAAATTGAGGGCAGGTATGGCTATTGAAACATAAGCGCACAGTCTCACTCTCAACCCAATTTCCGTCCAAATCCAAACGTTTAAGTCTTTTTATAGCTAATATTTCACATGGCGATTTAAAATTTTCCAATAATTCATTTTCGGTCATTTCTAAATCCACGTTTTTTATAACACCGTATGATAACAAATTTTGATATGTGTATTTAGCTCTTATATCTAGGTCTATCAGTTTTTTACAATTAATTAACTTCTCAGCCTGTTCTTTATCTTTGGTTTGGACAAACGCTTTATATGGACTTTTATATCTTATTCTCATCACATTTTGAATATTTTCATTTGTCAACAACTTAGCCAATGCCATTTGCTTAGGCAGTTTTTGTTGTGCAAATAAACTAATTTCAAAATTTTCATTACTTTCTGTCACTTGATTTCTTCCCATGCTACTTTTACTTGTCAAGGAGTCACTCCTGATTAATCTCTTCGGTCTTCTCCTTACAACTGTTATAAAACCTTCTTCACTGCCTTCATCACTTTTCTCTCTTGGTCTCTTCTCAGAATTCCTTTTGTCAATCATCAATACTGGTGATTTTGTTTTCATCACATTTACGTCTAATTCACACTCTTTCAATAACTCTCTATAACTTGGAATAGAATCATCGTCTTCTTCATCTGTATTATTATCTTGCATTTTTTTTTTTTACTAAGTGGGTACTTTGCGAAACTTAAGCCGTACGGAATAAAAATAGTTGCGTGCGCTCGTCACTACGTCTCGCGCGTAACTGACATATCCCTTGTCTGTGGCGCGATTGACCGAGAACAAGTTCGTTTTTAATTCCGGTACGTACAGCACATTTTCTATAACTGTTTCGATCCATTCACTTCCGTTCGAAACTTGAACCGCCATCTTACCACAACCAATCGCATCAATCACTGCGCCATTACCAACAATTACCGGTTTGGGCGAAATACTTGAGAATGATGTAAACAATGCGCGATCCTTGCACATGTGTTCGCTGGCGCCAGAATCCACTATCCACTTAGATTTTAGTAGTTTATGCGACGAAATAGACACCACAAACGCGTTACTTTTCGTTTTATTTTCAGTTCTCGTCATCCTTTGTTTACGAAAACGACACTGAGACTTGAAATGTCCAAACTTTCCACAATAAAAACAGTTATTACTATTGATATTCCCTTCACTGTTACTTTTGGTATTCTTACAGTCGCTCTGATAATGTCCACTCTTGCCACACTTGAAACATTTTACTATTCTTTTATTTTTCATTAAGAACGCAGAAGATTGCTGCATATCTTCATTCTTCCCTTTCATTCTTTCTTCTTCAATAAGTAATCTTGCAACTAAATTTTCAAAGGTTTGCTTGTCGTCAGGCGCAGACTCCCAAGCCGAAACAAAATGTTTATATTCTTCTGGCAATGACATCAAAACTTTCGTGATTACAAATTTATCTGATATCTCTTCACCCATCTGTTTCAATTGATTCTGCATTTCTTGTATTTTAGACAAGAAAACGGACATATCTATTCCTTTTTCAAACTTGTATTGGAAGAATCTCTGTTGTATAATATGCACACTCGTCTCAGTTTTTTGTTCATAAACACTTTGAAGTTTACGCCACATCTCAGCTGAAGTTGTACATGTTATGATATGTAACATAGCCTCTTCCGACATCCGTGTAACGAGTAAAGTTTGCACCTTGGCATCTTTTGCTTCCCATGCAGGTATTTCACTAACGACTTCGGGCTTCACCCGTTTTCCCTCCAAAATGTCCAACCAGCCATGGCCCCGCAACTGCACTGTTGTTTGGAATTTCCAAATATTCCAATTTCTGGCTCCTTCCAACTTGATGATATTGGCGTTGTTATTGCTGTTGCCCTCCATTCCGACCTTGTGCTTTCCCAACCAGGAACAAGTATATTTCGACGATTTTCTTCAGTGCCCGCCCAAGCCAAGCACGCCGCACACTGTCGTGAGATAACCTCACTTTCTTTCTCGCCGACTTTTCGCTGCCGCAACTCACGCCAATCTACAACAAGCAGGTGTATGTGCCTGGGCCCATAACCTGATGTTGTTTTAATAATTAAAAGCAGATATTTTAATCAACTTGGAATATATTTTATTTCTCAATCTGAGTTACATCTACACACTTCAGCGACCGGAGGGCAAAGAGAGTGAGTGTACGAACGAAGGAAACAAAATTAAAATCAATACTACCAACATACATATTTAAACATTCACTCTCTCTGCAATACAGACAACTTAAATATAACTAATATAAACATTGTCATATAACAAATAGGAAGGAGGGAAACTATCCTACAACTTGATAGCACGACAAAAATATGAAAATGTTTTACCCGGGTTGTATTAAAAATAGGAAAAGTTGAATAATTAAAATTATGTCATTATTTCGCGCATCATCGTTATGCATGAAAAATCAAGAATCTTAGGACAATCAAATTGAGTATATTATATGGCAGTCTCTCTCAGAGGCATTGAACTCAAGGAATAAATAGCAACAACATTATTTTTTAACACCTTTCTAATAAGAAGCATTCAAAATTGTTCACGTTCCGTTCGTTGTTTTTAGGGTTCCATACATCAAGGTACTACAATACATCAAAAGGGAAAAAGAAAGCCTCATCACTATGACAAAAGATGAATGAGAGTTATTTATTATAGGCGTACATGAGTGGGTATACAAGTATAATTTACACCACTACTCTTTTGTAAAGTGGAGACGAACAAAAAAATAGTTCGCAAAAAAGGAACTATTTCCGGTCGGCAAAGAATGTACCGCGGAAACAGGAAGTCCGAGAGAGGGTGGCCGGGAAATAGCTGATCGGAACTCTAATGAGCGGTCTGGCAACACTGAGTAAGGACAAGCGTAGGTATTGTAATGTATAGAGGATGTATGTAAATCACGGAAGAGAAAAGAATCTTTATTTTTATGAGATGTTATTAATATTAATATCCCAGATTATTAATTGTTTCATCATCAGCCTATATACGTCCCACTGCTGGGCACGGGCCTCCTCTACCATTGAGAGGGTTTAGGCCTTAGTCCACCACGCTGGCCTAGTGCGGGTTGGCAGACTACACACCTAATAAATTTCTAAGAACTTTTAGGTGTGCAGGTTTCATCACGATGTTTTCCTTCACCGTTAAAGTACGTGATAATTAATTGTTTAGAAGTAGCAAAAAGAAAATACAACGAAAAATGTGAAAACACGCTTACATTACTCGTTTTAATGATGTCGTGACTGTACCAAATACATATGTACCAAGCAATGTATCATAAATATTTACAAATACCAAATAACCATTAGACTTATCAAAAATATTTAATAAAATAAATAGTGTTTTATTCGTAGACTAGTATCATTAAATGTTACAGTATAAACAGGTTTGTTACAAATTTATGACGTTGTGTGCGGAACAAGCGTCCTAAGTACACAAACAATCGAACATCGAGAGCTCCTCTGTCGAATGTCGGGTTTAATTTTGCTGTCTGACCGATCCGGGCGATTGACTCCCCTTCGGCCATCTAGTCAGATTAATTATTCACGCGATACGAATGTAATTATAGGTTGAGGTAAATTGACATAGCATTTAATAGAATTCATGTAAAATATCACAATGATATTTCGTGTTCACCCAAATAACGACCTCCTACTTATAAGTTGTACAACATTTTATAGGGACCAACTCAAATGTGTGTCCTGTCCAGACAGACATCATTTAGACATCTAGACGTTTTAAACTTTGTTATGCCCGAAATATTTTAACGTATCCCATACAACGAAGCCATTACTCCCCGAAAAGGTACAGATATTAAAACAACCTGTTAACACCACTGTCCCGTCTACAAAGTGAAGTCAAACAACATTAAAACAGTAATGAGAGCTCGCGCACGTTTTGCTACAGCGGCAACGGGTTGGAGCGAAATTAATTTTCGTTCGTTTCCGAGAGACGGCGGGGTTGCGAGGCGGGATGACGCTGCCGTATAACACTTTGATGATGGATTGCCGCGAGAATACGTATCTGCGGGGCAATTTGTACCCTGCCGAAGAGATCTCGCCGAAGACGCCGCGACGCCTTATGAGGCTTCTCCTCATACTAACGGGTTACGTGCCAGTGTTCTTATTTTTCTTTTTCTGATATTGCACTGGCACCTGATTAGCGTAGCGCATACTAATAGAGTATCGACTCACGAAAAAAGATTTACAAAATATGTTATTACTAGATATGTAAACACAGACAGTTCACGGAATGAGCAGCTTTTGTTACCGACGTCCCCTTTTGACTATGGTTATGGTACGACACCTTTGTATACAGTGGGTCCCGTTTTCGTTGCCACAACTACTTTACAATTAATTAAACCACTCATTTGGAACCAAACGACCGGTTAATTCGACGCGAATATCGACACCAACCTGTGTACACTGTACAGAAACAACACAATAATTAATTGCTAATAGATCAATTATATGAGCCAATGATTTGGAAACACACCGTACTAACGGTGGGCACGCGTCAGTAATTTTTTAGAGCCAACATTTGATCCAAACAAAATCAAATCTCGGAACATAAATCTCGTAGAACAGCTGACGCGGACGCATTCAGTATAAAACACTTATGCTGTTTAAGGGTCAGGAGGAAGATACATGGCGTGGTTCAATGCTGAGCTCCAGTGGCCTAGTTGGCGCGCGCCCCGGCTCTCGACGCGAGGCCGTGACGTCACCCGACCCGCACACTTCCACTAATGGCCGCACTGGGCCGCTCCGCACGGTATAGCTGTACGTATGCTTAGACTTGCTGAAACGCGTAATTACGATTTATGCTAAGCACCAGGGATAATGTTCGGGAACAAGCCGCACGCCGAATACGTACAGAGTACACACCCGCACTGTCACTGCTTTTGTACGTGTTTAAGTGTTGTCATTAAGCTTCAGTGGTTATATTTAGCTGAGACGACTTTTTAATATTATCAAGGGTGTTTTTTTTTTTTTGTCCCTATCCCACCACACACCCGCCACTGTAACTCCTGTGCTCCAGGATCAACAGCGGCACGCACAGTAATGACACCGAGCAATGAAGCTCAGCGGATCTAAGGGGACCTAAATTTGTCATAATCCCGCAACGAAGTTAATCAGAAAGACAATATAAGGAGGAGTTGAAAAACAAAGAGTTGTTCACTTCCCTCCACAGCAAAGCGGGTGACAAAACATTGAGCTATGAGGTTTTACCCTCACATAAAAAGACAATTACATTTAGTGATATTAGACGCAAGTAACGCACCACGGGTAAAAACTGTATGAGTTTTATTGACTAAATTGGACCTAAAGTGCGAGCTGTTATGTAGACTTCCAATAATAGGCATGGCAAAAACGCTGGAAAGCACGGAAATTCTTCCTGGATTCAACAAGGTCTGTATAATAGACAACACCAGACGTTACATGCATACTATTGAGCATACAGTTACGCTCATCCGACCAAAGATTGCACTCCCAAAGGATATGATGCGCGGACTGTTCATATTCGCAATTATGTGTTGAGCATTGGCACATAGGAGAATCAACCAACTTAAATGAGAATAATTTGCTACGAAAATTACCGTGACCCGTCAGAAATTGCGACACGTAATGATCGATCTCAAGCCAAGTTTTTGCCAAACGATCGCTCACCGAAGGAAAATATTGATAAAGATGACGCCCCTTTATAGAGAGACTCCATCGATTTTGCCATTCTTCTATTAATTCCGAGTAAGTCTCGGGGTATGGTTTAAATAACCGACTAATTTTCAAAAGGTCGCGCGAGGAAAGAAAATCTTTATCAATATTTTGCTTGTTGGAAAAATATAACGCGGCGCGACGTTGCAGTTCCAGGTCGACTGGAAGTACTCCCGCCAGAACAGGTAAAGCTTCAGTACTAACAGTTCTGTACGCCTTACACAAAAATATCAACGCCAAACGTTGACTCTGGAGCAATTTCCTTCTGACGGCACCGACAGTTGCCCTGTCGGCCCACACAGGGGAAGCGTAACAAATGCAACCCAAATATGTAGCTCCATAAATTACTTTTAAGGTGTTAAACGACAGACCCCAAGTTGACGCTGATATCCTTGTCAAGGCATAAAAGTTGTTTTTTGATTTTTCACCGACGCATTTTATATGTTCTATAAAAGAGAAATTACGTTCTAGAACAAGCCCTAGGTAACAAACAGACTGTTTATTTTTGATCGAGACGTTATTAAATTTTATACGCGGCGGGGTTTTCAGAGAGCCTTTCAGCAGCAAATGAAATGATTTTTGGGGTGCGAACGAGAGACGGTTTCTTTCACCCCAGTGAGTAATTAAACTAAGACACGCGTCTGCTAACTTTTCTAGACCTGATCTGCTATTTGACTGTATGAGCAAGAGTCCGTCATCCGCATATCCTATTAAAGAGCAACATGGAGGTAAAGGAATCGCGAGAAAGTCGTCAAAGCCTAGATTCCATAAGTAAGGGCCGACTACGGAACCCTGGGGACAACCCATTGTCAGTGTCTTCGACACTGCGTGGTGACCTAAGCGCAACTTGGTTGTGCCATGGATAAAATACGAATAAATCATAGAAAATATATTCCTTGGGCAACCGCGAGACTTTAATTTCAGAAGTAACATAGGCCACCAAGCATTGTCGAATGCACCAGAGATATCTAAAAATATCCCCAACACGTACTTATGGTCCGATTTGTTAACTGTTCTCCTAACCGATAAAGCTGCGTCCACGGTTGATTTACCAATCGTAAAACCGAATTGATTTTCGTGAAATTTCGGTCCGCCCGGTAGTAAGCGAGGCACGATAAGACGTTCAAGTAACTTGCCTAACGACGGTAACAACGTTATTGGACGATACGATTTTGGGTCTTCAGGGGGCCTATTCCCTCCTTTAGGTACGAGTTTAATAAGACCGCACCGCCAAATTCGCGGAAAGACGCCCTCAGCTATACATCGATTATAAACGCACATTATAGCGACACTAGACAACTTACACGCCTCCTTTATCATTTTATTGGAAATTTTATCATCCCCAGAAGCCTTATTAAGAGGCAGGGAGCTAACTACTTCAAGAAATTCGTTAAGAGATGGGCTATCCGAATCGGGAGTAGATGGTGAAACGGAGGCCCATAGCCTTACTTGACTATGATATGCGGAATCGTTATCAAGGCTATCGTCCGGGATAAGTGAGTTTAATAAAGTTTCCGTGGTCTCCTCAATACCAGTAGTGTATGTGTCATTAACCTTTATATTTTCAATATATGCTGAATCAATTGATTTATTAGCTTTAAACTCATGGTAAAGAGGGGACCAAGGACCCTCAGCGTTCAGACGGTCAACAACTCTTCGTAATAAATCGCCTTTTGCTTTAATAATCGCGGCTCTATAACGCGACCTGGCTGTTTTTAGAGTGTTAAAAGCACTTTCAAGTAAATTACTATTGTTACACCGTTTTTTAAGCGAATTGAACCTCCTACGCGCTCGACGAAATAGTTGACGAAGGTGGACTAAGGTATTATTCCACCAATCACATCTACGAGTACCAGTTACAAATGAACGACCGAATGTTATATCCGCACAGTACGTAAAGGTATCTGTCATTATTTCAGCGCAAGCTTCAGCTGAAAGTTCATTGCGAGTGAAATCCTTAGTATGATGCGCAAAAAGCGAGCCAAAAGACTCCCAATTAGCCCCTCTTAATTTATATTTAAAGTTGTAATAATTATTATGATGTCCTCGTGTAAATCCAGGTAAAAACTCGTACACTATCAGGCGATGATCACTACAAGACGCGTCTGGTATAACACGCCATTTATCGATATGGACGTCTCCACATGAAAGTGTGACATCGATTGAAGATTCACCCATAGGGCTGCAATATGTTGGTGGTGCGTCAGATGTATTATGTATTACAAGATTTAATTCCGCAATAAAATCTTCGACGGCACAGCGTCGCTCTGAATCGGTGGATCTAAATTTGCCATACCAAAGAGGGGAAGACGCATTGACATCTGCGCCAACAACAATTTTGTTTCCCGAAAGAGACCTCAGAACATGTCGCAAATGGTGTAAATGTGGACCCACAGGGTCCGAGTATTGAAAATAACAGCTCACAACGTATAATTTAGTTGAGGGTGTTGTAACCTCCGCGACCGCACAGTGTGACGTCATAAGATTACGCACTGATGTGACTGTAAATACAGAACTCGACACGTAAATGCCTGCTCGTGAGCTGTTATCTAGTTGTATTAGTCTAGTACGTAACCGAGCGTGTTGGTACTGCTCTTGGACGAGAACAATGTCAAGCTTATATTCATTAATTAAAATATTTAACTCCGACGTTGCCGCCCTATCATTATGTAAATTCAGCTGTCCGATCGTGAGATTATCCATTATATAATCAATAATTTGTTGAAAGGATTAGCATTTGCAGTTTATGCTTATAAGATGGGCACTCCTGAGACCCACAGCGGTGGTCATGTGGTTTTTTAAATTTTTTACACGTCGCGCAAATTGGTTTAAATGTGGCATCGGCCTTATGGGGACAAGATTTAGTTTCGTGTTCGCCGGCGCACAAAGCGCAAGTTGGGGATTTTGTAGTGCAGAATTTATGAACATGTCCGTATTGTTGACAATTAAGGCACCGGACAATCTCGACGTCATCAACAAATCGGCACGTCGCCCAGTCAATAAACAACTTATCTTTGGTGGTAACAAGATGTTTACGCACGTCCGCGTCTAATTCGATGCCTATCCATTTCCGACCGTTATCTAAGACGCGCCTACGGACAATTCTAACGGATTTAACAAAATCGTCCTCTTTAATCGGCAACTCGCTCTTAATATTTTGTTTGTAGAGAGCATTAATGAAAACGCGATCTTCCATTGAGGCCGGGACGTCTTTAACTAAAAGACGGGGTCGACGGCCTTTTGGTTTTTCTAATCGCAAACCGGCGGATTTTATTGCGTCTACAGATTGCAATTTTTTAATTTGTGACTCGTTCGCGACACGAAGTACGACTCCAGATTTCGCGGTTTTTTTAACGCCAACAATTTGGAAACCGTCATCACTCGGCTTAATCGCTTTCATTAGCGCCTGCTTCGTTGCAGATGATGACGCATACTCAGCTGATCGCTCAGCTGTGGGGTATGCTACAACACACGGCAGCGGCGCGCGCGACTCCATTGCCGGTGTCGGTTTAGATAATCTCAACTTTAGGCGGTCCGCATAAGTGCCATTTACCGGTGCAGGTTCGCGCACATTTTTATTCTTATCTATCTCTCTTTGTAAGTTTGCAAGTTTTGTTTCGTTGCAAGACGATTTTATCGCGAGTAAAGAAATAATGCCTGTGACCCGTTGAGTGAGGTCCATAATTGCAGATTTGTTCGCTATGTTTATTCGCGACCCCTGATCGTTGACTAGGTCATTTATCTTACTCAAGTATGTCGACGCGTCGGACACCAAATCGCAATAATTATTTCGACCCGCATCGCAGCTGTCCTCGAAAGAAAGAGGAGAAGTGCTTCCCGACCCGGACGGTTTCGATCTTTTATCGCCAGGAGAAATGTTTGTAGGTGACATGTCACCAAAAAGCCGTTTCGGTCGGGAGTTATTCGGTGACCTAGGGGTCAACAAACTTTTGCCGAAGGGATCCCTGCCTCGGTCAGGGGGATCGTCATTACAAACCGACATTGTTTGAATAAAATGAGCCAAAATCTAATGCGCAAATTTAAAAAAGATTAAAATTTATCGGACTTTGCCTACCCTCACAACAAAATAAAACGACTTACCGGTAAACACGAACAAAAAAGTATTAAATCCAACGTAAAACACTTAAATAACTTACGAACTGTAGAGCACAAACCAACACAACACAACTGAAAACACTCACAAGCCGGCAATCAAACCCGAGACACGAAAAAACACAATTTTAAAGCACAGTGTCAAACCGTGTCCGCACAGTACGCGTGCGCGGAGGGAAGTATGGGAAGTATATCAAGGGTGTGTGAACTACATAGTAACTCCTTTACTTATAGTAACATTAATGTGTAATGTGTCTTCTTTTGTTACAAAACCAGCGATATTCATATCTAAGGTACAAATTATCTCAGCGGCTTAAATGTGAAAACTTAAGATATTGTGATATTCGTCCAAATGGAAAGAATATGTTGCCTTTACTCAATTTTAATAAGTTACCCAATAATAAGTGTACTCCAGTGCTTGTTATAAAAGGCCATAACCTTTTTTTATATTATGTCCAGGCGAAGCTAGAATCGGTAGCCTCAAATAAATTCCTCATTACAATTACAGTTAACACGACATATGCATCGATCGTACACACATAACTCTACTAAGAGATATTCAAGTGGCGCATTGTGAAAGGGTTAATTTAGCTTTGAGCCAACACAAGTTAGGTCAAAGCGATTAATTGAATCGGAATCAGTATATTCCGTCCCCGCGGGGTTCCTGTTGATTAAACTCTCAGACGAGCATAGCGAAGATAAATTGTTGTTAATAAAATCATTTTTTTGTGTTGGAATTTTATAATTTATTTTGTTATGTAACTTGTAAA
This sequence comes from Hemaris fuciformis, assembly GCA_907164795.1. Lineage (NCBI taxonomy): Eukaryota > Metazoa > Arthropoda > Insecta > Lepidoptera > Sphingidae > Hemaris > Hemaris fuciformis. The sequence continues at coordinate 4,371,351 of OU015452.1, forward strand.
TCATGCACTGCTGTTTGTGCTGTGTATTTGTTAGAGAGATGAGATGTAAGTCCACTACCCAATTTGACTTTCGGGATCCTCACCATCAGTCCATTTACGTCCCACTGCTGGCCACAGACCTCTTCTGCAACTTTTTGGCCTTAATCCACCTCGCTGGCCTAGTGCGGGTTGTCGGATTAAACACCTAAGAAATTCCTAAGAACTTTTAGGTGTGCAGGTTTTCTTATGATGTTCTTCTTCACCGTTAAAGTACTTAATAATTCATTGTGAATTGTACACACACAACTACGAAAAGACAGAGGTGTGTGCCTGAGGTTTGAAGCTGCAACCGCCGAGATTCTCGACATGCATGCCTAAACCTCGAGTTCTACTACTCTGAATATGACTTTCGGGATCATCATGACTATACTGCAACAATAAGCACGGCATAATGTGTCGACTGGCATTCGTAATTGCAAGTAGACACTATTTAAACTGCCGTAGTTTTGTGACAAAAAAATAATAATCCACGTATTTTTTGCCCACATACGGGTTTCTTCAAAAACTATCTACAATTTCTTAAACTTAACCAATAAGTATCATCTACGTTTCTCACGATACGCACGACGCAATAATGGGCAATTTCGACGCCAACCCGAGCAAATTCAATCACATCACAGTCGAAGAAGCCATCATAATGCAGCGTTGAGGACGCCAGATTATATCGGATTGGATTGCTTCTTGGCCGAGCGACCTTGGCTGAACGAGGTCGTGTTCTCGAGTCTCGACGTATCGGGCCTTGAAAGCGCCGCCGGCTGCCAACAATTAGTGGAGCTTCAATGTTGTAAAAAATATATCGACACGAGTAAAACTTAGCGGAGAATTTCAACACACTGGTAGCAATTTAATTATTTGGATAGGGATCACCTGCACACCTAAAAGTTGTTAGGAATAGGAATGTCTTAGGTGTGTAGTCCGCCAACCCGCACGAGGCTAGGCGTGGAGGATTAAGCCTTAAACCTTCTTAGTTGTATACGAAGCCCGTGCCCAGCAGTGAAACGTATATGGGCTAATGGAACAGGGCTATAGGCTGCTTTTATCAGGTATACATATGTCGTGTATCTGGCTAACTGGGATTTTGTAGTTCATCAATTGATGACGGCAACAAAGCTACAGGCAAAACCTAGTGTGAACGGAAAATGTGTAAGTTATAGAAAACCTGTTTGGTACATAATTAACATAACATATATCTAATGCCATCAGGATTGTAGCTATTTTTAAGTAAAAAGTCATTAAGTCATCGATTTACGGATAAACCTAAAGCAACTCACTATCACATTTATACCATAAGGACAGGGCATAGCTGAGATGATTTTTGCAATAAAGATTCCAAAGTACCTAGAGTTATAAATACAATATCCGATTGTCAGCTTATTCACTATTTAATCTATTGTTTAATCTATACAACCTTGACAGCCTCAGTGGCGCATTTGGCTAGACACAATCTTGTGAACCGAGAGGCCGCGCGTTTGATTCCCGCACCATCTGTGTGATCCACAAATATTTGTATCGGGTTTGGGTGTTTGTGATACTGAAAATTATCTCGTAGTTTCTAATATCCACGACACTAACTTATTATATTCATTATGCACCTAGAAGCTTCGTCAAATCAATATCTACCTTCGCGTTTAAAAGCGTTCCTAAACGCTACGCTTGACGCTAACAAGCGTTGAAAGAATAAAAAAAAATCGCAATCCGATCGGGAGCATCGCGTCTCGACAGATTTATCACATCACAGGATTTGTACAGTTTAATGGAAAATACGTGTACATCGAAAATAGCTATCACATTATTATCGACAGACTTTTTCACGTCGATTCGAATGTGTCGAATATATTACGTAGGCACTCTAGAGACAGACTACATAATCTACATTAATATCAGGCGTTATATATCATAGATGTTTAATCAGAATCTGAAAATGACAAGAAGAAGAAGACCAAGCGAGTTTCATCGAACCGCAATAACAGTCAATATAAATTCCATCGCTGAGTACGGGCCTCTTCTACTATTAAAAAGGATTAGTCGTCAATAATTCTGATATTGTTTGGGAGGACTTCACATAGCTAAGAAATTCTTTGTATCCTTCTTAAATATTCATCTTTTACTAAAGAAATCGACCGTATTTCTTTGCAATGTTTTTTATCGCTAATTGAGAGATAATTTATTATGGATACGCACAATTCCTAGTGCTTTCAGTATGTATGATACCTACTATCACGGCAGTACGCGCTTTATTCTCGAGGCCATCCCATACTTTAAGACAACATAATGTCACGTTCAAAAACAAAAGAGCGTCGTTTTATCTAGAAATATAAAGAGCAAATAATAATAGGGCGAGGCAAACATTTTTTCTCTGAACAAACAGACACAATGAGTGCGGTCTGCCCAAGAGATGTTTTTCACCTCCGTCGCCATTATCTTTTGTTTAGCCGCGAATTGGCGGCGTGTTTCTCGACGGTTGCTCCTATGACGTCATATGTTACATGTCACAGCCACTTGGTACGTCATCTAGTTGAGTTTCCCAGTGTTTATGTGACAGTAATCATCGCATATGTCTTCTGGAGAAAGTAAACTGTGGCACGCATTACGTAAGTAGCAGTTATGTGTTTAAATCACTTGAGCGTTGTTTTATGAAACAAGCATGTTTAGTATAAACATTTTGATTAAGCCCTTAATGGGCGTAAGTGCCCAAGAACTCTGTGTCAGCTCACGTAAATTATTGATAATCACCTGTTTTCAGTAAATCTCGACAGAGGATTTCAAAAAAGTAAATAAAATCAAGAAAATATATATTTTTATAATTGTTTTTCTCATTATTTGTCTGTAAGCTCGCATCATACGAGCTCAGCAATTATTCAATCTTCATTTTAACACTTCGTAGATACATATCTCTCTGGATTTAATTTTCTATCAGTTTAACACAGCACTATTTAGTTGACGTAAGTGACAATGTCAGCTATTTGCTCAATTATCACGAGTGTACACGTGTAATTAACGATGCTTCTACACACCCAAGGGCCAATAACATGGTTCGCTGTTACACGTCGGTTTATATCTGATGTCACTAACCCAATAAATAGATCATTTGAATACAAAAGCCAAAATGTGTATTTTCTAGATGTCGTATTTATGTAATGAAGTGGGTAAAGAATAAAAAAGGAAATATATCTTATTTATCGCTTAAACTTTGATTGCAAGAACCTAAACCAATCACAGGTATTTAATACTTTCAACATTAATAATACCAACTGAATATCGCATAATTATTACGTGTGGCAACACTGCGAGCGCCATTTTTATAATAACCGTTCCGAATTCAATTTTCGCGTTCAATATTTGTAACGTCGACGGAACACGTACAGAAGGCCATCACAAGACGATATGAAACTGAGACGTGGTGGCAATAAGCTTTACGTACTTCGATAACTGTACGGTTAACAGAGTCGTCTTTATTACTAGTGTGAATAGAATTTTAAATGTATGAAATTTATCAAGTTTGTATCGATAGCGAGGGAGACAAATGAGTGTAGATGTAATTTGTCGAAACATGACCGCCGCTCCCTGCTATATAACACAAAATTCCTGTCTTAGAATTTTCAATTCAATAATCGCTCGCTTAAAGCAATGTTTGCGCATATTAAAGAGAACATGTAACAAAACCAGCTGGGTATACAGTTTGTAACAGTGCGGAGACCTCAATTTGCGAGGAGTTAGACTTATTTATCGCCTTTCGGATATCACAAAGGTTGTTACGTCATCAATAAATTTCGTGAATATCATACGGGATTGAGGTTCCGAAGCTCTTTATTGGCGATACAACATGAATACTACACACCTTAGTCGTTAAGTTTATTAGATTATTTGTATAAAGTTCAATTAAATAAAACAAAAAAAAACTCAGAGCTACGTGCAAGAAATCATTCCGCTTTCAATTAAGCTATCAGGAACTTACGTAGTAACACTTCAGCACGATAGATCCAAATGCGGTTTGACAAACCAAACTACCGTTTCCACTATCCGCACGGAATCCAATTAAACGAGCGCATTTTTCCACAGTCCACTTCGTATTCGCCAGTGCTAACTCTAGCGTCTAGAACGTTCGAGCTCTTGCCGAGATGAGGACGTGCAACACGTCACAATTTTATCTCCCGCACGCGAGCGAGCGCGGTCGTAAAGTCTGATCAGTTTACATTTTGTTCCTAACTTTAAGTATATTGAAGCTTGGGACAAAACCGAGCGCACATCTCAGTGTGGGGCATCGCGTAGCTTTATCGAAATTATGTAACTTTTTATATGGGAATGTTATAGTAACTACGGGCTTATGTAATGCTTATGTATGGCGGTTCGGACTAATGGCAAAAAGTTTTTTAATAACTTGAATGGAAAATGTCAAACCACCCGATATTTAATTTGAAACTACACTTGCCGTCAGGTATTGCCTGATTGTCATTTGTTTACTCGTATAAAGGAAAGTGGCAGAACCACGCCGTAGTATGAGGCTGTACTTAGAGGTGATGTAAGACAAAACTATTACGTTTGAGAGTGAGATTGACGAAAGCCGTGTTTTCTGGCGATGGTCATTCGTATATCTACGTACTTAAGAGTTAATCCTATCGTAGTTGGGCACATACGTAACTACGCTTCGCTCCGGCAAAAGCCTATGATACCATGTGTCAAACTGGCATAATTATTAAGCCTCAAGAGAATGTCTCATAACATTATATTTAAACCGCACAGACTCTTCTTTACCAGAAAAAAAGTCTCAGAAAAGATAATTGAGTCCGGATGGAGTCTAGACAAGGCAGCAGGTATTTTAACCGAATATTTTTACACAATCTCCGTCAATGCTACCGAACAAGGTATCGCAATTAGTAGAACACACATTTGGCCACAACAATGCCAATAAATCAATCTAAGAACAGCGGCGTATTCGTGTGAACATCGCAACGCATATTTTCGCATTAATTTATTCACAAATTAGCCGCATTAAAATTCACAACGAGGATGTGAGCAAACACATCGCTTTGTTTATGCAGATTAATTATTGGCAACGGGACAAGGTTTCCGTTGATACATGGGTAAGTTGTGCGTGGTGGTATAGAAATCAACTTGACGGTCGCAGGTTCAAAACTGATGTGTGTTATGTAAAATAATTTATCACGCACTGTAACGGTAACCGGTAAAAAAATGATTGTGAGGCAAGGTTCTTCCTGAGGGAAATTATTCACCTAAATCACCTTAACACGCTTCTCAATACTCTAAGGATTTATTACAAAAAATCTTAACTTTTATTCATATTGTGACGTGGGCAGCGATTTTTACTTTATTAAATATATAAACTTAATTCTGCGCATAGATTCACACAGTCAGTGAATATGCAGTGTTCCGGGCAGCTCGCGATTCAGCCGAGCCCCCAGATGTACGGGCCGAGCTAAAAACCCGTTGTGATTCATATGCATAACGCATTTGCATGCGTTCAAGGTTTACAACTGTGTTCGGTACACGGTGTTACGTATAAATTCACCTTTTCTGGTTTATATCCACTGTAATTCCCGTCTAGCCAAGACTGGGAATGTTTTTTATGTTTATAATCATCAGTGTATATTGTGTAGGAAATGTTTAGAAATAAAAATATCAGAGCGATACAAAATAAGAAATCTGTTAAATTTTCTTTAAAGAGGCCCAACTCTATTTGGATCACTCTCAAAACTCCTTTAGTTCATAAATGACTCTCATCATATTATTAATAGTTCTAAAGATATGAAAACGGTCTCCTCTATCATTTTGTAGGCTCAAGAAGAACATAGGTAGGAGAACAGAAAACCACCCAGCGGAGTCGTAAGAATAACAACACAAGATAATTTTAATCTAGTTGTTCTTTTTACTTTAACGATAGCATTAAGCAAAGAACGTGTTGAACCGCACGAAGGTTAATGTAATTTAAAAATACAATGAAAACTTAATTAAAATCCACCCTCCACAGCCTTACAGCGGAGCGCGCGAGCTCGTCGAGTTCAGATAAAAGTTCTTAAAAAGATATAAGACTCATTCATAGTTTTCTTATTCTCTGCGGAGAACTATGAGAAAGGCACTCGCCAACTAGATTATCTGCTTTGTGTTGAATTGATGTTTATGCTCTTGGTCGTCTGTTTCTTTCAGTGATATCGTGCGCTCTGGGCTCTTTGTTACATTAAAAGGATTTTGGGTAGAACTCCCAAAACCCGGCTAAAGTGGACTTTGTGATTTGAAGATAGCCATTAATGGTGATTAAATGACAAAATAACAAGCTGTGAGTCTGCTGAAACGACTATTAGTGCTAAATGATAAAAAATAATAAGGCAGGATACATAAGTCTTAGTTATCAGGAGTCTACTATAATTTAGTTGGGGGTTCTATGATCGTGTGATTAACATAATATTCTATCTTAGGGACCCAGATTGAGATAAAAACATACGCGCTACTTTTGAATAAACCTACGAACCTCTTATAGACATTCCTTCGCGTTCTGCGCTGGACCCTTACATTTGTGAATTTTAACAGTAAAACAAAAATCGAGTTGCGTCCCAATTAATTCTAGCATTTATTCAAAAGAACGTTTAACTCACAGAAAATTAAAAAGAAACCAGCTCGCCTCGCAATGAAGCGTGAAAAAAGTCGGTGCCTTGATTGCGTTCGTACGGCAAATCGGCAACCGACGATTGGATCTGGTAAAAAATATCGTTACGCAACAAAATCAATCGCCGTTTAGCACAGTTTTGTTTTTATTTGCACTCATTACTGTTCGCTCCGGCGGCGAAAACTTATCGTAATGATAGAAAGCGGGAGCGGTGGAAATATACATTTTCAACAATTTTTATAACAACATTTCCAAGATAAGTTTAGTTCCAAATAATTGATGAGGAACGAAGAGGTTATGCTCGAATACTTGCACTAGATCCAACTTAAATCGTTGGTTAAATATTCACTTGGCATTTAAAATTGCCTTTGGAATATTTCCTGCTTTACTAGTGACATCTCGTATATGAAAAGGTTTTCTTATATTTATAAAATTGCTAGAGTTGACCTAAACTATGCAATATTGCAGCTATTATATAGGTATATAGTCTAAACTTTAAAAGTGTATTCCTTACGTTACTTTAGGAATAAGATAATTTATAGAATGACTTAAGATAGGTTTGTGCTGTATTTTTTACAACGAAGGTTTATGCGTACTTTAAAATTATTTGCTTCTAAGTAGTTTGGCACTCTCTGCCGCCCCAAATACTAATTCCTAAATAGCAGTTCCATTGCTGTGCTTAAAATTGAAGAGAGAAAGTATAGAGTGAGCAGGTATGTAGAAATTATGTAATAAAGTACTAAATATTACATGATTCACGTTTTAACCTAAAATAAAATCTATATATATGTATATAACTCAAAGGTGACTGACTGACTGACACAGTGATCTATCAACGCACAGCCCAAACCACTGGACGGATCGGGCTGAAATTTGGCATGCAGGTAGATGTTATGTCGTAGGCATCCGCTAAGAAAGGATTTTGATTAATTCTACCCCCAAGGGGTAAAATAGGGGATGAAAGTTTGTATGAAACTTTGTCAATTTTTAACCGATCAGGCTGAGACTTTGCATGCATAAAGCTACTATGACGTAGGCCAACCCTGTAGTCTACGCGGATGAAGTCGCGAGCAAAAGCTAGTAACACATAAGAGTCTACATCAGCTGTTTCACCAAACAGTGGATATTTTAAAAACAAAGCTTTCCACATAGGAAATAATTGCTAAGTTAAATTTTATTAGGTTACTAGGCTAGTGGGGGAGTAATTCAGACGACTCAACGACAGTAGTAACAGTCGAATTAAATAGTACAAGGACAGCCGAGTGCAGGCCTTGGCATAATGACCTAGAGAGGTACGCCAAATTTTAGGTCTAAGATTACACCTTAAACATTGATGTTGTGACCTGACCTAAAATGTTTGTTATTTTAGAGCTATTGATCCGCATAGACTTATAAGCTTGTACAGTGTTAATTAATGGTACATACATAAACTCACGCCTGTATTCCCCGAAGGGGTAGGCAGAGGTGCATTTCTGCACCCACATTTCGCCAGGTATGTATCAGTCCCACGTAATAGGGGGAGAGCCTATTGCCGTTTTTCGGGCACATTTCCAGACTCCGTGCTGTTACTGAGAATTTCTTAATGGAAATACCCAATAACACTTTGCCCGACCCGGGAATCGAACCCAGGACCTCTAGATCGCACGGCACATACTTGTACCGCGAGACCACGAGGCAGTCTAATTAATGGTCTTGCATTAAATACTGAAATGAAGCAATGCTATAGCATTTTCTTCAATGTGTAATATTAAGTAAGTCCAGGTATATTATGATACATATTAAAACATAGTTTGTAAACCATTGGTTCCTGTTATTCAATGTCGATAGAATATAAATTGAAATGCCTAATAATCGAGTACAGGAGGACTGGTTTCTATATCTGAAACCGAATAGCGTGTGGTACGAGTCAAATACTGAAGAATTTGTATCGTTAACACGACTAACAACGGCTTACACAAACACAGTTCAGACGAATCGCCTATGTTGGCATTTCTTACCAATACAAGCTGGGTTAATGAGATAAAAGGAATCATATCGCATAAAAAAATCCATAGAATTTATTTAATTGCGCAATAATAAACTGTCTGTAAGTAATCTGCTTACGATTAAGCTCACTTATTTAGCCAATGTAATTAATATCGGGTCATCGTTTCCCTTGCTCTGTCAGTTTAAACGTTAAATATAAACAAATAAATAAAGCTGAAGGATTTATTTGTTTGTTTAGTTGAACGCTCTTATCTCAGGAACTACTGGTTCGAATAGAAATAATATTTTTGTGTTCAATAGTCCTTTTATCCAGGAAGGTTATACATATCATCTCGCTACGACCAATAAGAGCGGAGCAGCAATGAAAAATATAAGAATAACGGGGAAATAAATGCTTTTGTAGTCTAAAACTACGGATTTTTTTTTGGCCCTATCCCGCCACACACGCCTCTGTAGACTGTAACTCCCGTGCTCCAGGATCAACAGCGGCACGCACAGCATTGACATCGAGTACTGAAGTTCAGCGTATCTAAGGGAACCTAATTTTTCATGATCCCGCAACGAAAATAATCAGAAAAATAAGATAAAAAGGAGAAGGTGGAAACAAAGAGTTGTCCAGTTCCTTTGACAGCTAAACTGGAGACAAAATAATGAATTATGAGGTTTTACCCTCACATAAAAGATACACGCATACAGAGTTACGGGCAAAAGCTTTTTTATATTAAAACTGATTTTTTTTCTCTGACTTAGACCATAATATGAGCCACACCAGGTGCCGTGGTCGACCGTTACCGCACGACCGGCCCTCGCAGCAGTAACTAACAGGCACGTTCTAATGGCCCGTATGAACTCGGCTAGAGCTATTTGCGCTATCCCAAGTGAAGCTTAATTGTAATCATTCATTCATTAACTTTAGTCCATATATTATGTTACATAGTCATCTAAAACTGAGAGAGTTTAAGCCTTAGTCCATCACGCTGACCTATTGCGGATTGGCGGACTACACACCTATTAAATTCTTAAGAGCTTTTAGGTATGCAGGTTTCCTCCCGATGTTTTCCTTCACTGTTAAAGTAAGTGATAATTTCATTGTGAATACACACATACCTTCGAAAAAATCAACCCACGACCGTAGAGATGCTCAAAACAATAGGTTTTCTCTATATCAAAATCTATCTATATGTCTATTTAGTATTTGCTTTATTCAATATACAATATTAAATTAATTTATTATTGACGTTAGAACAGTTATAAATTTATTATGTTTTTTTTTCATCAACTCGCTCATCTGCACTGCATTCAATTATTTGTTTATCTTGGCATATTTGTACGCGCTGCAAATATATCCCCGGGGCAGAGCGTACTTCGACTGAAAGTTCAACGTCAACACTTTATTTACTGTAGCAAAGTTTCAATGACATGGGGGGCGCGTGACGCGTCCTCAGCGCCGCGCAAACTTACGATTTCGTCTGCACATTTTTTGATAGTTTAATTTATTGAGGAAAATACGTGTTTTAGTTTCAATCGATCCTTCGGTCTCTTTCCTTTTCTGTTTTTATATGATAACCTTCCCGTCTTGCATTATATATACTGAGCCTATCGCCGTCCACTGCTGAACGTAGGCCTCCCCAAGAAAGCGCCAACCATCCCGGTCTTGAGCAGCCCTCATCCATCCGTTACCCGCCACCTTTCTCAAGTCGTCTTGCATTGATATGACTATAACAGCCACAATGCCAATAGTTTATTTGTAATGAAAATTGCTTTTGAACTATTTGCGACACTCGTTTGGGCTCTATTATTGAGAATAACCAATCAAAATAAACTGTTTATTAACAAAAAGAGTGACAAAGTTTAACTCTGTCCTGTTTCTATAGCTCGTATATACACTTTGTATGAAAAACAAGACATTTAACGTCGGCTTTTGGCACATTCCTCCAGCCATTGTCTAAAACCAGTGCCGGTTCTCCCTTCATTTTTATGTGCTCGTAATACTGCCGGCGTTTTACTAACAGAGTGCCTTTATTCGCGTATTTGCCTCGTGCCATATTGTCCTTTTCCATATCTGAGTCGTAACTCCTAACTAACACAGCGCTGTTCGTATTCATAGTAGTGTCACAGTTTTTGTATATCCAAATAGAAGGTATAAACCTGTCACAAAGAGTACTATCGTTATTTAGAGACTAATATTATGTATTACTTAGTGTACACCTAATGATAAGTGATTACAATCACTCAGAGATTCTATCAGTCCAAGTCAACAGTACAAGATTTTTCTGTATTTCAAATTGCTGGTGGACTGCTTGACGGTAAGCTGTTTATAAACACAATACATCATTATACAGAGTGATGTAGGATATCATCATCAGCCCAAATACGTCCCACTGCTGGGCAACTACAACTGAGAGGGTTTAGGCCTTAGTCCACCACGCTGGCCTAGTGCGGATTGGCGGACTACACACCAAAGAAATTCCTAAGAACTTTTAGGTGTGCAGGTTTTATCACGATGTTTTCCTTCACCGTTAAAGCAAGTGATAATTCATTAAATACACACATAACTTCGAAAAGTTAGAGGTGTGTGCCTGGGGTTTGAACCTGCGACCGCCGAAATTCTCGACCGCGCGCCTAAACCTCGAGGCCATCACTGTAGGATATAATGGGCATCATCAACATCAACCAAAACGTGTCCACTGCTGGACTTAGATTTCCCCAAAAGACTTCCAAAGCGCTTGGTCAGGAGCGCATCCAACGGTTTCTTACAGTTTTATGGAGATGATACCATTATTATATTGACGATAATTATTTTATTACAGAATTTAAGATCTGCACGAGCGAACATCAAATGACTGTTTATTAATAGGGTGATTACAAGAGATGAGGCGAAATTAGAACAATAAAAAGCAAGATATCATCGTACGACTTTGGTATAGAGGCTTGACGATATGAAAATTCAGACACTGAATGAAGAATTAATTTAACTACGAAAACATGGGGTGCATCAGTAGGTCCTACAGACATCTTGAACATCAGATTTGCATGCAGAGTACGTACGGCGGGTCGGATATTTTTGATGCAACTATTTTATGTATACGATATCCTTCATATAATTAAGGAGTGAAGAGGAGAACTAACCGTCTCCGCGTGTCTGTTGCTGGTGGCATAGTGTATACGCATACAAAAATATTTGAGACATATTGTGCTCTTTTTGTTGCAGGGGTTCAGATTATTATTATTTCATATACGAGGTTTGCCGCCATGATTGATTTGCCGTCTATCACCATCATCAGTCGCGATCATCGAATAACTCATCACCCCGACACAAATGTAATAAAATAAAATGAAACATTTTGTGAGAAAATTCCGTAGCGGTTGTACACAGAGCAATAATTTTATAGCGTGGACTAAATTCAATTTAGCGGTAAAATCAGGGGACGCCGCGTCGCCGCGCTCGTCCCGTTTTATTCCTAATACATTATTCAAAATTATTCCGAATGAATAACGTCTTGTTCGCACAGTTGTTTTGTAGAGGTTTTATGAAGACTTAAAATGATTAAATGCAATAGTGCAATGCACGGGATAGAAGAGCGTCGCCGAAGTTGTTTACATTCAATGTATGGTTGTCCTTATATTTGGGTGAATGGTAAGCGCTTTGGAGTCTAATAAATATAGCCAGATACAATGGAAATTATTACACATCTATTTTTTTTAAGTATATTAATATATTTACCAGCATTACACCAGCGTAGTGAGCGTAAGTCCCTTTTTCTTTTAATCTCTGAATATAGGTATATTTTATAAAGAGACAATAAATTAGCTGTATATAATCATTTTAAAGTAAACAGTAATACGGAATTAATTACACATTAGTCCGTTGGCGCTCATCAATTCACCGTCGACTGTACCGCGCCCGTCCGTCCGGCATCAATCATCAATATTTGGGCATCTCGCGATCACCGTCCGTTTCTGACCTCGTCATCAATAGATGCACATGAATAATTTAGCAATAATGTTGAACTATCACGGTTTGTGATAAATATTCACTAGAGTGTCTATGAGGATTGATATAAAATTTTGTAAGAAGCGAAAAGTTTTCCACGAGTCTTCGAGGGAATAAGATATGAAGGGAGGAAAATGTAATGGAATCAACGCGGGAAAGGGAATGGAGAGGACAAATATTGTATTTGACGTACATAATAACAAATGAAGTGACCTGCAAATGTTTGACCCAAATTTGGTTGTTTCAGAAATCTTTATATTAATTCAAATTGTATAATTTATTCTGACCACGCGTCTTAAAACTGTCTTCCTAATTGACACTAATGTGAGAGTGCGAGCGAAAACATAATTTGTTCATTTAAAAGAGAGATATATAAAACGTCCACGACCTGTTTTGTGTTTTTGGGTCAGTGCCAAAATTTTCAAAGTTCCCAGTGCATTCTTACTGACAAATGCAAGGGATTTAGGATTAGGCCTTCCAGGAATGACATTACGTCATTCAAAGAAATCATCATCATTCACTTGCCCTGTTCCCAATTTTATTTGGGGTCGGCGCAGTATGTTTTATCCTTCCAAACATCCCTATCAGCCGTCATGTCTTCAGTCACCCCTTTTTCTTTCATATCTTCTCTCACGCACTCCATCCATCTTTTCTTTGGCCTTCCTCTGTTTGTCCATCCTTCGACTTTCATACTCATTACTTTTTTACCAATATATGTTTCGTCCCTTCTCATAATATGACCATACCACGACAGACGGTTTCCTTTCAGCTTATCTATCACAGGAGCCACTTTCAAACTTCCTCTAACGTATTCATTCCTCACTCTGTCAATCCGTGTTACCCCACACATCCATCGCAACATTCGCATTTCTGCTGCATGCAGTCGCCTTTCATCCGTCTTCTTTGTAGCCCAACACTCCGATCCATACATTACGACAGGTCTTATTATGGTCTTATATATTTGGCCCTTCAATTTGAAGGGCATTCTGGGGTCACATATTGTGGATGAGACCTGTCGCCATTTCATCCACCCTGAGTTGATCCTCTGCCTTATATCTCGGTCAATACCCCCGTCATTTTGCATAAGTGACCCAAGGTAGCGGAATTCGGAACAGACTGGTATCGGCATTCCATCGAGTGTGACAGACACAGAACTTGAAAGACCGCCATAGTCGCAAAACATATACTGTGTTTTTGTTTTGCTGACTTTAAGGCCAAAACTTCCAAGTCTATGCTGCCACACCTCCAGTCTGTTCTGCACCTCGTTGCCACTTTCTGCCACCAGCACAATATCGTCCGCAAAGAGCATGCACCAGGGCGCCTCCTCCTGTATATCTGCAGTGATAGCATCCACAATCAACAGGAAGAGGTACGGGCTAAGAGCCGATCCCTGGTGCACACCAACAGCGACATCAAAACTGGCTGTAAGGCCAGCTGCCGTCCTGACTTGGGTATTGCATTTGAGGTACATGGCTCGGATCAACTGCAGGTATTTCTCAGGCACACATTTCTTCTTAAGGGCCCACCATACAACTTCACGCGGAACCCGATCATACGCCTTTTCCAGGTCAATGAATACCATATGCAAGTTCTTGTGTGCTCTTCTGTATTTTTCACACAACTGGCGAACTGCAAAAATGGCATCCATTGTCCTACGGCCAGGCATAAATCCGAACTGGTTCCGCGAAACCTCACACTCCTCTCGCAGGCGTCGCTCAATTATTCTCTCCCATATTTTCAGAGTGTGTGACATTAACTTTATTCCCCGATAATTGTTACAATCTTGCACGTCCCCCTTGTTTTTAAAAATGGGCACCAAATAACTGTTGCACCATTCATCGGGTATCGTGTTGTCAAGTAACAGCTTATTGAAGAACAAAGCCAGCCACCTCCACCCATCTGCTTGCAAAACCTTCCATACTTCTACAGGTATTCCATCTGGTCCAACCGCCTTTCCATTCTTCATTCCACTTACAGCCTTCTTCACTTCATCTACACTAATTTCTCTTACTAATCCCTCGTTCACCGGTATGTCCTCAAGCAGTCTCTCCCAATCATTCTCTTCATTCATTAGTCTTCCAAAATAGGTTCTCCACCTATTTTTGATTCTTTCATCATCTGTCAATATTTCTCCCAGTTCATCCCTTATACACTTCATATGCGTCACGTCCTTCGCCTTTCGTTCCCTAGCTTTAGCCAGCCGGTAAACATGTTTCTGTCCCTCCGGGCTTTCCAGAGACTTGTACAACATGTCCTGTGCCTTTGCCCTGGCGACAGCCACGGCTTTCTTAGCTTTCTTCTTACACTCATCATAATCAAATTTCTTTCGTTCTTTCTCACTGACATTTCCCACTTCTATACGCTGCCATTCCTTAAATTTTTGTTTTTTTTCTTTAAGCACACTCTGTACATCATTCGTCCACCACCATGTATCCTTCTCTCTCATGTATTTGCCTTTTGACTCACCTAACACTTCCTTTCCTACTTTCCTTACCCAATTACTCATGTCCGTCCAACAATCATTCACACTTTGGGGCTGCATATCGCCCATCTTAATTATTTCTTCTATCATTCGTCTCCTAAATTCTTCTGCACAATCATTCTTCTTCAGTAAATGCCAGTTTATTTTGGAGGGGGGTCGCGTACGGGATTTACTTATTGTAACTGAGACTCTGGTGTCCAATACCAATAGGCGGTGCTGTGAAACTAACTCCTCACCAGGTACCACCTTACAGTCTTTCACGCAGTTGAGACTGTGGCGTCTGAGGAGGAAGTAGTCTATCTGGGTACGATGGTGACCACTTTTGTAGGTTATGAGATGTTCCTCGTTTTTCTGGAACCAGGTATTGGCAACTACCAGATCCAAAGCCGAAGCCGCTTGGAGTATAGCTTCTCCGTCATTGTTTCGGCTTCCAAAACCCCATCCTCCATGTATTCTTTCATACCCCTGTCTTTCTTTCCCTACATGCCCATTAAAATCTCCTCCTATAATTATCTCTTCATTCATATCTACAGCCATCATCGCACAATCAAAGTCCTCCCAAAATCTTTCTTTCTCCACGTCATCACATCCTGCTTGAGGACAATACACACTCATCACACTCAACATCAAATTTTGCACCATTATTCTTACAACAATCATTCTGTCACTTATTCTTTTCACATCTATCACACACTCTTTCAAGTTTGCATCCAGAACAACACCCACCCCGTTCTTTTTCCCATCACTCCCACAATAATAAAACTTATACCCTTCTCCAATCTCTCTAGCTTTCATACCTCTCCACCTTGTCTCTTGCACGCAAGCCACATTTATTCTTCTCTTTTTCAACACAGCTGCTAGCTCCCTTGACCTACCAGTCATCGTCCCTACATTCCAACTTGCATACCTCAATCTCATTTCCCGGGCTTGCGTCTTACGTTGCCCCCACCCGGACTGGTGCAACAACCCTTGCCCATTTCTCACAGGAGCCGGGTGCTGCCCCTGCGCGTCGCCTACGGGGGACGCCCTAACCCTGTCGCCTTTCTTAGTATCCATACTGCATTGTTGTTTTGGCAAATATTTTACGGCCGGCCGCCTGCCTGACGCCAACCCTCCTTGGGGGTGTCATCGTTTTAGGAATGGGGTAGGGATAGCGTGTGTTTAGGTAAAGGATATTGCAGGTAAGGATATTTGGCCTGATGGTGTGGATGCTACAGTCACGGAGAAGGAAGTAGTAGGTGACTGCAGCAGCTCGGGGCGCCGAGGTCGCGTACTCGTAGCCCTGTTCCATGACTGGCCAGATCAACGGAAAAGGCATCCCCTATGTACGTCATTCAAAGAAAATAAGCATAAAATGTATTTTTCATAAAATCACGAAAAAAAATCCCGGATGTTTGAAACGTTACCGCAATACTAATATTATTAATGAGAATGTTAGTTTGTCAATTTTGCAAGACACATTTGCAAAATTTTACAAGTAGTTGTAACGTTCTCGCGCATTGACAAGTCAATGGAGTAGGTACTGTCATAAAATTTTGCAAATGTGTTTTCAAGGATACAGTGAAATAATACGGTACTTCCATAGAAGCCCAAATGCCCAGCTTGCTTTACAAAACTCAGAATAATAATCTTTAAATCTTTATTTAACAAGAGAAATTTGACATAATTATAAATGAGAATATACTGACTCCACAATAAACAATTATAAACTGGATATTACACAATTAGCGTTAAACACTTTTGGGCTTCTATGGAAGTACCGCCAACGAGTGAAAGATATAGATGGGAAGTAAATCTATTATGAATGATGTATGAATAAATACTGTTTATAAGGGAGGGTACAATATATTGCGGTTTGGTATAGTAAAATATACTCCTACAGAATAGCGTTGTACATGTTTTTTCATGACTGCCTCGTGGTCTCGCGGTACAAGTACCTATGTGCCGTGGGATCTAGAGGTCCTGGGTTCGATTCCCGGGTCGGGCAGTGTTATTGGGTTTTTCCATTAGGAAATTCTCAGTAACAGCACGGAGTCTGGAAATGTGCCCGAAAAACGGCAATAGGCTCGCCGCCTATTACGTGGGACTGATACATACCTGGCGAAATGTTTGTGCAGAAATGCACCTCTGCCTACTCCTTCGGGAAATACAGGCGTGAGTTTATGTATGTATGTTTTTTTTAACAAATTAGTAGAAGGCAAATTATTGTTTATAATATATTACGATATCTGTACACAAAAGAAACAAGGCGGCGCTACTGAGCTGCTTACTGCAAGATTCATTAATAACCGGCAGTACAAATTTCAGTCACGGGTACGCCGCCCGAGTCCCAGGGGATCGGGGTAGCGATTCATTCTTTAATTAACCCTACAACGCCGGTCATTGGTGGGCTGAATTAGAAAAAATACGAGATAACCCTGCGTCGTCCTCTGTCTCCATTTGTCTTTATTTCACGGAAGGATCGTGTGGTTTAAATAGAGACAAAGGAGGAAAGGCTAAGTACTGCTGCAGTCAGCTATTTTATATCTTATATGCTATACAATATGGGTAAAGTTCGTTTGAAGATAACTTATAAATGGCCATAAAAGCCTAATAAACAATAAAAAATTCAAAATACTATACAGCCAATTCTAGAGAAACGTTTGCATCAATTCAACGAGCTGGAAGGAATTAATGTTTCGTGTAAAACCGATGTGAAATATTAAACTCTGTATTAAAATTCGCCGAATTCCTCGATCATCCAAATGAGTTATGCTTACAATTTAATTATGCCAATGATTGAGCTGTCAAAACAATACCCACATCACACATATAGACAGTCGGATATTAGTTGAAAGCGACTGGCCAGACTGCATGTCGAACATTTGAAACATATGCTGATCGAGCAGCGTGTAAACACGATTTCAATCACTATCCCAACAACATATTAAACCAATAATGACGAGACGTTTAATTAACATGCGTCATAATACGCACAGGGAGAGCGCTCTGGCATTATAATTAGTGGTAAAGGGAACATATCAGAACGGAGGGGGATTCTGCCAATGTTAGCGAGTCTCATTATGACCCCCCTCAGGCAGATAACATATTATTTTTTAATCTAGCTTAGTCGGGCTATAATGTTGTAAAAACAGTCATGCCTTTTTATATGCTTAATCTTTAAGTGGTGTATTTTCTATAAGGTTTCTCTGGAAATTTCTGTACAAGTACTATTTCCAGCAGTGGTCATCGTTTGGCTGGTATGAGGTGGTAACATAAGGAATCCGATTTCAAAGTGGTCAAGAAAGGCAGGATTAACCACGTCTGATCAAAGTATAGTATAAATATATGTAACTGCTGAGATCAATTCAACAATACTGTTCCAATATTAAGTATCATACATACATAAACTTACGCCTGTATTCCCTGAAGGGGTAGGCAGAGGTGCATTTCTGCACCCACATTTCACCAGGTATGTATCAGTCCCACGTAATAGAGGGCGAGCCAATTGCCGTTTTTCGGGCACATTTCCAGACTCCGTGCTGCTACTGAGAATTTCCTAATGGAAAAACCCAATAACACTTTGACCGACCCGAGAATCGAACCCAGGACCTCTAGATCGCACGGCACATACTTGTACCGCGAGACCACGAGGCAATTATTAAGTATCATTAATTAAACAACCAGCTAAATATTAGTGCGCGAAAGTGATATAGAAATTTATAAGAAGTAAGAAACGCCGAAGTTATTCAAGCATAACGAGACCTAAAATAAAACGTCTTCGATAATAAGATGCGTGTGTGACAAACGCAACGTGTTAAGTCGGTCGGTTGTATCCAAATGGGAGTCATTATCTCCCGTTTTTCTCGCCGAGATGCCACCCTGTATGAAGGGATACTATTAACTGGATGTATTAGGTAAACGTGTTTCATATTTTAAAGCCGACGTACCCTCATTTGAAATGGTAATAAATTTTAATACTGAATTAATGCCAGGTTTTAAGAGCCATAAAAAGGAATTAGGGCCTCACAGGCAGGCTGCTTCCAAGTTTTTCATTTAAGTATCGATAAATTAAACGCTTCAAATGGGTCTTTTCTCTTTATAACTTTCGAACGTTGTCCTTTTGATGTTTTTTACTCGTAGGTATATCAGAGGTGTATTTATGGCACCCATTTTACACCAATGCAACGGTAAAATGTAGAATATAATAATATATTCAAAATCAGTTCACAATTTACAACAATAATTTATTAACTATGATAACCATACTAGGCACAGCCTGTGTCGTGGCTATCTTGAAAAACAATTTTGCAACTGTTCGCTCTACAGATCACATATAGAATGACATCACACATAAACGTATGCATATATATATAAGGTACACTTTCAGACTCCGTGCTTCTACTGATCTTTCCTTAGTCCCCAAGAGCACTTCACTCGACTCGGCATTGATGCCTTTCGATCAGACGTCACAACCATATGCCACAACAAGACGGTTAATAAAAAATTGCGCTTAGGAGTTGTTTGTTGTTTCATCAATGTTTTCATACAGCCATGCTATGTAAATAATGTGTATTATTTTATTCGACAAGAAGAACATTCATTTAGAACGAAACAATATAGGAAACAGACACAGTA
Source organism: Hemaris fuciformis (assembly GCA_907164795.1). NCBI lineage: Eukaryota > Metazoa > Arthropoda > Insecta > Lepidoptera > Sphingidae > Hemaris > Hemaris fuciformis. The sequence continues at coordinate 4,391,088 of OU015452.1, forward strand.
TTGAAATATGCAATTCTATTTGTATTACGTCGTCTCATTTGCATTCACATCCTTCATGTCTAGAAAAAATTACTGCATGAGAATATGTCTACGACACATTTCAGAGCAGTATCAAACATGTATCTAACGAATATAGTGTAAAAGCAAAAAACACTACTATAATTTCATCATCATCACCCAATACCTATACGTCCCACTGCTGGGCACGGCCTTCCTCTACAACTGAGAGGGTTTAGGCCTTAGTCCGCCACGCTGGCCTAGTGCGGGTTGGCGGACTATACTACTATAACTTATAAGTTATTTTTTAGTACTTACTTTATATTCTTATACTTTGATCACGCTCGGTACAACTCACATTGTTTTTGACTAGCTGTTGTGTGCTCTCCAGGTCCGTATGCGAAACTTTAGACTTCAAAAGGATAATAATCCCCGTTTTTGTTACATTTTTATAGCTGTACCGCTTCTATTGGCCGTAGCGAGATAATATGTAGCCTTCCTCGATAAATGGACTATTCAACATAAAAACAAATTTTCAATTCGAACCAGTAGTTCCTTGGGATTATCGCATTCAAGCAACCAAAACCACAAACAAGCTCTTCAGCTATATACATTAGAGTAGATTAGATCAGGACGAGACGGACGACCAAGAGGAGTTTGAGCTAAAGCCGTTAATTATTGTCAATCGTTCTTATACCTACTGTTTGAAAATTAAGAATTCGTTGACCTAATATGTTATTTTTAAACATAAACCATTAAGTTTGATGGCTGAAAAGTTATAGTTTTAAAAAGTTTATGCTGGTCGCAGCCCGTAGCCGGTTTTGAAAACCGGCTTAACTACGTAAGTAACCGTCCATAGTGATTTAAGAAAATATGTATTAACTAGACTAGTGTTGGACTAAGACCTAACCCTCTATCAGAGCCTCGCGCTCAGCGTTATATATAGTAGATATATAAACATCCTAGGAGACACGTTCTACTTTGCTTCATTGAATTTTACATCGGATGATTCGAATGATCTAGCCAATGAATATGAAAACGCAGTCGTCGCGAATTTTTTTTTAAAGTGAACTCATAACCAATCGGCGTGAGCTTTCAACGTTCATTAGACTAATGGAGATCCGCGGGGAATATTAATGTTAATATAGGTCAGCTTTCTCGTACGGTTCCATAGCACGTGTAGAACGGCCCGACAGCGCACTATTTCGGTGCAATTTTTAAGCGTTGCAAACAATGAACCCACCCTGGGGCGTATCTACTTAATTAATATTAAAGAGGGGAAAAATGCAAAATCTACGAAAATATTTTTTAACGCTCGCCTTTAGGAATTAATTTAGTTCTGTGGACGCGTTCGCGAAGTTATTGCGCTGTGGGTGAAATCCGTGGGCGATCTTTTTGTTGTGTCACATTTTATTATTTGCATTGGCGGAGAAATTTTAATAAAACATTTTTTTAATAATCTCGGCAGTTATTTACCATAGCTGTGGAGCTGAAGACGCGCTTCATCTAAAGGTAGTTGTTGACTTTCTCTATGAATTCACATCTTTCTAAGTATATCGTAAAGTAGGCACAAGTTTTCGATACGATTGTGTCAAGATCTATACTCAAGTCAGTCCTTCATTTTTGTAAGACAGCCTTCCTGTTCTGCGGCATATGTGTGCCGTGACGTGTTTGATACTCAGGCAAATTTCATAGGGCCTTCTCAATAGGAAATTATCAATAGCAACACGGAGTATGGATTAGTGACAGAAAAACGGGAATAGACTCGCCTCCTATAACGTCTGCCTACTCCATCAGGGATTCAGACGCATGTATCTAAAACGCTTTGTTTCCCAGTAAAGAATAACATTATAAGGTTATATAACATCCGTGCTGAAATAAATCCAGTTCGAACAATAACAACCGTGCAATAAACTCCGAACCTTATTATTAGAATAATTAGACATAAATTAGGTAATGATGCCGACGGCAATCAAGCTCTGTCGTAAAGTTACGTACACGGTGCGCTTGCCGAACTCGAGTCTATGCAAATATCACGGTCGGTCCCAACTTTCCGTACGTACGAGCATGTACGTAATAACTCCACCGGGACGTGGCTAATGTGCATTCGGCGCGCATACGTAACGCGGCAACATTTGGATACTGCGTAAAGTCTCGATACACCCCGCACGGCTAATGACACACCGACCGAGATTAGAACAGATGTCATTAAGCGCGGATGTTGCTACATACATTTTCAAAACTCTGCGGGAATGTACGAGGGCAGTCCGATAAGTACTTAGCCTACAAAAGAAAAACGAAAATTTTGGAAAAGTGGCGATTTATTTCTCATCACAGTCTTCTTTCAACTCGATTCACTTGACCCAGCGATGCTCCAACTTCTTTAAGCTGTCTGAAAAGAACGTTTTCTGGAGGTCTACAAAGTAGGCCTCCGTGGCGGCGATAACCTCCTCATTCGACTCAAATTTCTGTCCGGCGACGGACTTTTTCAAGTTTGGAAACAAAAAGAAGTCACACGGGGCCTAATCTGGAGAATACGGTAGATGGAGCAGCTGTTCGTAGCCTAATGTGACCAATTTGGCCGTTGCGACGGCGGAGGTGTGAGCCGGTGCGTTGTCATGGTGGAAGAGCACTTTTTTCTTCGCCAAATGGAGCCGTTTTTTCTACAATTCAGCGTTGAATCGGCCCAATAGTTCGGCATAGTAGAGCCCTGTGACCGTTTTGCCCTTCTCCAGGTAGTCGATGTAAATCACACCTTGTGAAACCTAGAAAACGGTGGCCATCACCTTTTCGGCCGATGGGACAGTGTTCGCCTTCTTCGGAGCACATTCGCCGGGTAAAGTCCACTGTTTCGACTGTTTATTGGTCTCTGGTGTGTACCAGTGAATCCATGTTTCGTCGACGGTCACGAAACGACGCAGAAACCCCTTCGGATTGCACCTAAACAGTGTCAAACACTGCTCTGAAGTTGTGTCACTGATGCGCTTGTCGTCCGAAGTGAGCAAACGCGGCAGCCATCGAGCCGACAGCTTTCTCATGCCCAATATTTCATGCAGGATATGACCCACGCGGTCTTTTAAGATGCCTACTGTCTCAGCTATCTCGCGCACCTTCAATCGGCGGTCTGCCAATACAAGATCGGGACTTTTCTCACGTTATCCTCCGTGGTAGCCGTTTTTGGGGCACCTGGGCGTGGCTCATCAAAAACTGACGTGCGACCACGTTGAAACTCGTTAAACCAATTTTTGACGGTCGCCATTGAAGGAGAAGAGTCACCGTAAACAGCATCCAAGCGCTTTTTGATATCGCTGCGCGATTTCCCTTCCAAAAACAAGAATCAAATCACCGGCCGATATTGCTCTTTTTCCATTTTTCGAAAATCCGCGGACACGTCCGCTTACACACGCGGTCAAAACAAAACTACAAATCCAATTCGGCTGAAATTTTGACAATAGCCGTCTACGAAGATGTGCTACATGATGGTAAATTTATCTTACGATAGTGGTGCCATCGGGCGGTGAGGCTAAGTACTTATCGGACTGCCCTCGTAGTTGTGCGTGGGAAATGGCCGCAGGACATTATTTGGCAAAATGAAAAATACCAATTAGCACTGTTATTTTTTGGTTCCGCGGCATGGGGCCGTAATGATAAGCAATTAGTAGTATTAAGTGATTCTCAGTAGCAACACGAAATATAGAATTTTGCCTTAAAAACGGCTGTAATTACGTAGGATTTAGAACATTTGAAATTATGTGTCAATTCTCAAACTTCCAACTATGTAAACTGTCATCTAGTAATGTGATTGAAAGAGGTAAGTGAGTTGATCCGGTCTTGCAGGCAGGGAGGTGTCTATATGTTAAGAAGGTTTGTAAGGGGGAAAAGAAAAAAGATTGCGTGAAAGAAATCTGGTTTGCTCAGAATCCACCATTCGAGGTTACAAACACTTTATGCGGAAGGTTTACTGAACCACTGACGGAAAAACAAGTCAAATATATCTGCAACAAGCTTAAAATAAACATTTACAAAAATAGTTACAGGGTTGAACAAGACAGAAACAGAATAAATGATAAATCTTTAAAATCAAAGGTGACGTCAGGGTTGGGCAGTATTTGAATTACTTGTAATTGAAATACGTAATTGAAATACAAATACGTATTATGTATTTGTATTTTAATTACTTTCTTAAAATGTAATTTGTAATTTGTATTTCAAATACGTGAAGCCGAAGTATTTTGTAATTAGTATTTCAAATACTCGAGGCTTCAAAATACATTTAGCCTTCATTTAGTATTAAGTTTGTGCTCATCAGGACCTGCAATAACAAAACAAAAACCGCCTTCAAAAAAAACTATTCCAAAACAAATAAATATGCATTACTTTGTATTTTGTATTTAAATTAAAAATAGCTAAAATACTGTATTTTGTATTTCAAATACCTTACTTAAATGTATTTAGTATTTCGTATTTTAATTACTTGCGATACAGTATTTTGTAATTTGTATTTCAATTAAAGCAAAGCATGTATTTTGCCCAGCCCTGGGTGACGTATTGTTTATGAGAGCGATGCTACGAAGTCCGAACGTGTTGATACACTTTATCGGTAAATTCTAAGAAGGTCAGGCTGTGCCACCTGAGACAACACAGTAATTGCTGTGACGGTAGGTACTTGTACAAATACAATAACCGTTCTGAGAAATGTCTCAAGTATCCGAACATCGAGAACCATTTTGCTGAAAATCTCAACAAGTGAATCCATCTACTTTATCACGTGTACTTAAAAAAATGAACTCAAAAATACTAAATAATTACATACATACATATACGCCTGTATTCCCCGAGTGGGCAGGTAGAGGTGCATTTCTGCACCTACATTTACCTTAAATTGCCTGATCCGGGAATAGAACCTGGGACCTCCAAAACGCAAGGCACATACTTGTACCACGAGACTATGAGCCATTCACTACATAATTAGCAAAACAAAGCAACAATAATTTAGTGCCTCATAAGTCAAAATATTACTTCCTTACTTCGATTGATACTACAATTACCGTGCCAATGAAGTCATTAATATAAATAGATACACCAAACAGTCACATACATAGTTCTGACCACATACTAGGATACATCTCCTGTGTCGTGGGTATCAAAAACTACGAGACTTTCTTTCTCACAAACACCCAGACTCGAAACAAATATGTATTTGCGGATCACACAAATATTTGTATCGGTGCGGGGATCGAGTCCACGGCCTCTGCAAGCTCGTATCTAGCCAACTGCGCCACGGGGCTGTCGTTACCATCCATGCCACTAAAATGTGTTCTAGCCCAAATGTTTAATGATGAGGCTGTACTATAATCCGCTCTATGTCTGTCCGCTTCTAAGCGTAAACACAAACGCCAATCATCCCGGTCTTGGGCAGCCTTTATCCATCTCCCATAGAATTACAAAATGGCTTCTCCAAATACATGAAACGTTTTATTCAGACGTAATACACGTCATCGATAAGTCGTAAAATATCTCATATTCCCTTACATTTAGTATGCAAATGTTTTTTTAAAGGCGTCGCGCGAGGCGGCGGCAATCAATTCCAATCTGGCCGGAGTGGCGGACCTCGTTACCTCACAAATTGAGATTGACTCGAATTGACAGCCACCGGGTCAATCGCCAATTAGGTGGCGTTTTTTAATAGAATCTGTCGCAATGCCGGTCGACACTCGCGCGAAGATATTTCGGATGTCACTCTCGTTTTCATTGGAATTATTTTTACCAACACCTTGTGTAAAGCAGAATCTTGTTTAATATAAAAATATTTTATTATGTTTAAGACTTCATTTTATTGCCTTTTACATCAAACGTAAAATAACCTAATCATCATAATGGTAGTCGAATAATAAAATCACAGAAAAACTGGTATGTACCAGCGTAGAATTTCTTGTACAAATTCTCAGTACCTAAGCCATACTATAGTACATACAGACCAACATAAATATGCCGGCTTGTGAAGGATGACTGTAATCTTTCCTTGCCAGTTGACAATTTATTTGGACGGCGCTCCTTGCCATCAGGTGTGATGTTTCACTTACGTTGTGCCATCACTTTTTTGTGTCAATAAAAAAAATTAAGCAAAAACATTTTTTATTTTCCAATAATGTGACCTTAACGATTCACGTTCGGTTGAAAAAGAACAAGTTTCATACCTTCCCTCGCAGATAGCGTAATATTCTTATTACCATTCCGTGAAACTCGACCACTTGAAAACTTGAAGCTTTAGTTTCAAAAGAAAATCGAGTAAACATTTCTCTCTTTTTAATAGGATAGAAAATGCAAATTTTTAATTTTCTAGGAAGGCATCTTGAAGTATTGTTAAGTAAGGAAGTAAATTACATACAGATGAATAGTTTAGAGATACACAGCTTTATGACTGATGAGTATCGGATTGTTCAGTCCAAAAGTGAATATTGATAAGTTGACAACATTAATAGCGTACATGAGTCCATTAACACGTCATTAAATCGTCTCCACCATTATATAACAGCCAGGCAATATTACACTTAGTTTATATTACAATACATTATCAGGAATGTTAATAATAAATCTGATGTTGACAGGTTCGCCCAGGACGTCCTCGATCATCATCACTTACTCCCGCACAGTAAATCTCTTTCGTTATTCTTCATGCATTCATCCGTCGTACTGTAGCATTGTAAAGCATTGCTGTATAATGTGTGATACCTGCTAGCCCCTGTCCGTACAATATAATAATATTCTGAATTGTGATGCAATTGAACACCTCCCAAAGCTTCCATTCATACCAACACAAGTTAAATTGAATTTGGCATCCAAAACAGATATATTTTTCCATCAACGGCGTCACATGTCCCCGAAAGGATCAAATAAAAAAGCGCACAATAGTGGAAATGCGCAAGTAAAGCCGGCCCGTTGATCTCCGCTATCGGCTCACAAAAAGCGGGCTTCAACGACACAAGTGGGGGAAAAAATGTTATCTTAACCGCACTCGTTAGCCTTTATGTCTGACCACGTACACGAGTAGGGGAGATCAGTGCCCCGAGCGCAAATATTTCGTGACGATTGCGTTCGTTGAGACGTCGCGTCGTCATAAAGCCTATAATTCACGTGAGTGTTTTCTTTGCGGTCGTGCAAGAACGATTTATAAAGCACTGTTAGGGTATATTTCTGTATAGGTACTGCTACGGCAATTGCATTAACTTCCTTGTAAAGTAATTTTAAGCTGCATAACATATGGTCCTCGACACACCAATATAGCCCACACCATATATCGTTAAAAAAAACACGAATAAACATCGAAATCCATTCATTCATTCAAAGTTAAGGTACGATATCATATAGTTTTTGACCAGTAATTTGAAAAGATATTATTTGACTATTGAAATGGCAATCAATGTGATATCTGTATACGTAGTCCGCAAAAACATATAGTGGAATGAAAACATCAAAATTTCAACAGGGTTTCCATACCGAGAGAATATTTTTACGAACACATAAAAAGCATAAAATAAAAGAAATAATCAACTTAGAACGAAACTTCTGCCGTAGAGTGTCCACAGTGTAAAAAACATCAGACAAGTTTTGGTCTGGCAAAAGTGTGCGACCCCCTCGCGAATTAGGCGCGTCTAGGCGGCCATTTAGGTTGCGGCGCGGCTGTAGGCAGGAATACCTAAGGCAGTCGCCACTTTTTGAAATTAGGTTTGTATAATACTGAAATATTGTAAATTTATTTGTACTTCTAATAAATTATTACCAAAAGCGGCGAATGAATGCATAAGTTTTCCACGAGTAATTAGGTACCCAGATGTGTGAATTCGTCCAAAACCTTCTAGGCTAACATGTTGCTAAAGCTTATATCCTTTCAATATATGACCTCATGATGATGGAGTTGTAGTAATGAAAACTACTCCGGGTAAAATAATAAAGACGCAAAAAGCAATTTCAATTTATTCTCAACCGATCGTAGTTTGTTCAAAGGTCAACGGTATGGAATGAAAGAAAAAATGCCTCGAGACGCTCCAATTAATATAAGAAAAAGTAATAAGCCTTTGAAATTTTAACAAGACTTCTTTTAATTTGTCGCGGAAGATTGAAGTGGAATGAATGGAACTTTATATTAAAAATATTTTTGCAAAGATGTTAGAAAAACTTTCTGATTATTGTCACGATTATGAGTAAGATATTGAAACAAATTTTTCTTAGGCAACATGTATTGAGGCAGTTTGTGTGGAATACGAAGTTACTACACTACATAGACAGGATAAGGCAAAACAATAAACAAGTCAACGAAAATACGTCAGCCCAAAAGCGTTACACGTTAAATGTCTAGCTTATAATTGTTTATCGTAGGGGTCAGGATACACTCATTTATATGTCAAATTGCTTTTGTTCAATAAACATTAAAAGCTTAAAGATTATTATTCGGAATTTATAAGGCAAACTGGGCTTTTGGGCTTCTATGGAAGTACCGCCACTGTACTTACCGTCTATGTCACTTATTAGTAAACGAGAATTTTATATATATGGCAAAACAACGTTTGCCGGGTCAGCTAGTTAGTAAATAATTATATTTCATTTCACAAATATTCTTGGATTTCTATTAACATCTATAATGTTAAACAGTGAATATTTTAAATTATCTTATATCGACATAGTTCAAAATGCGACCAAATTACAATACTTATTCACGGAACAACCCATTCAAGTTTCTAGATTCGATTGTTTATAGAATCGGATCAATGTTAGATAAGTTGTAAAGCAATTCATTAATTTAATAACAAACCTGTTTACATTGTAGATTTTTAAACTGAGTAATACTGCTGCTGACGCATTAATTACCTGTAAAGAAAAAAAAAGTACATAAGTCACAGTGCATACATTTATTGAACAAATTTTTTATTGCCACGTCTTCTCGCGGCACAAGTATATACCGTTAGATCTTGAGGTATTGAGGTTCAATACCCGGATCGGGCAAAGTTGTATTGGGTTTTTGTGTGGAAATGTGCCAAAAAAAGGACGTTCGTTAAAAAAAACTTTTACAAAAATCCACTGCATCACATCCAATCATCACAAATGCGAACTTTACGCGTGAAATAATAAAAAAAAACTTTCATTCAAATTCCAGTGGGGAAAAGAAACTGTGCGAAAATATACTCGCAGGAAATAAACAGCGCTGTGATATCTTTATTCAAACTTATAACTCTGGGGGGAAATTGAAAACGTAAATGTGAAAAGGCACATGACGCGGTCCACAGTCGCCTCGTAAACCAGGGAAATACGGAGTTTCTACAAGTATTCCTGGTGCTTTGGCTTTTATCGTATTCAACCTTTAAATTTATACTTTAAAACGCCATGAAATAATACGTTCCTATTTTATTGAAGGAATATTATTGATATGTTTATGTTCTTATGCTGGCAAGACAAACTGATGACTGATAACTGATGGCAATTGCCGTAGTCAATTAGTACATTGGTTGGCAGGAAACGGTTAAGTCTCGCCAATGGTAGTGTTTGCCAGCCTCTTTGTAACTGAATGTACACAAGTCGACCTCGGAACAAAACCGCTGGGATCACTATAGGTGGTTTTGCACCTTAGGTAAGTACCTGTTAGAGCGTATGAGCCCCTTACCATCATCATTGATTAGATAGTTCCATTAAAATAATGTAAACTACAATAGGCTTTTAATTCCCTCGATACCTCGTCATTGCCTTACTGCCAAGCTTTATCTATAGAACTAATACTATCACCTAATACCAGCCCGTCATGTTTCCTGCAGACGTCTTCTATCAATAATTTTATAATATGTCCACTGTGATTAAAATTAATCTGCATCAGCAGCAGCATACGTCACACTGCTGGGCACGGGCCTCCTCTCCTCAGGATCTATAACTGAGACCTTGGCCTTAGTCGACCATGCTGACCTAGTGCGCGTTTGCGGACTACACACCTTAGAAATTCCTAAAAACTTTTAGGTGTGCAGGTTTCCTCACTTTAATTAATTGTGAATACACATGTGAATAAACATAACATCGAAAAGTCAGAGGTGTGTGCCGGGGTTTGAACTCGCACCCTCTTACTTGGCCGCGCGGTAAAATCTTATCTGGTATCATTTATAAATAAAAGAAAATTCATTTTCTATGAAAAACATTTTAAGGCGAAATGAGAAATCTAATCTACCTATAGCAGGCGAGTCGATAGTAAAACAAAACCTTTAATAACAATTACTGGACAAGTAATCCAAACCAAATATCCAGTTGTCTAGACAAATGTAACAAGCATTTTGCTTTGTATCGTAATATCCAATTACAGGCGAATCAATTCAAGTAATAACATGTACTCGTAACCTCTAACGCAATATTGTTTTAAGGCTCAACCCTGACCCATACAAAAGGTCGGACGTAAAAAGTAAAAGACTATGAGCGGCATTGAGTTCTTATAGGGGATTCGAGAAATATCGCCTCCATTCTTAGAAACTTATTAAATAGTTTTGATTATGATTGGATCGGCAGATGTTGATGTTGTTCAATAATCTGGGTTAGTTATAGTAAGAAATTTATGAAATAAAAGAATAATTACACAAACTATGATCTTTCGTGTACAGTACAGTATTCTGACGATATTTTTAATCTGGGGGCACGGCAGTGCCCCCGCCAAGTCGAGCGAAAAAGCGGCACGGCCGTACTATACTTTTCTCGAAGCAACTCAGGCCATTTTCGACACCCTATAATAACTTCGTTGTGGATAAACCTAGAAACCTGAATTTTTAGTTACCAAGCAAGAATGGTATAAACTCTGGATATTTCAAATTTCATTCAATTTGAACCAGTAGTTTAAGAATTATAACTAGTCAAACTTCGCAGTTTTGGTCACTCACTGACCGATCATCAAAACTCTAAGGCACTTCTAGCCGACATAGAAGCTTCAAATTTGGAACACAATTAGGTTTTAGTGTATAACTTAAGGAAAAATTATAATATCTTGCAATTTCGGTCTAGTTTTCTAGATACACAAACTGCATAAATAACTTTGTAATCCCATATAAATATATACGATTACAAAGATACATTTGCAGTAAATAAATTAGTGTACCTGTATAGTATAAAATAATGGAATAATAGGTGTAGCTAGATAAGTAGGGATGGTATTGAGGTATAGGCGTGAGGTCGAGAATCCCGGCGGTCGCGGGTACACACCCTAGGCACACTTATCTGACTTTTCGAAGTTATGTGTGTATTAGCAATGAATTAGTATTCGGGAAGAGCTTACTATAGAAATGACCCGTGGCGCAGTTGGCTAGACACCAGCTTGCGAAACGAGAGGCCGTGGGTTCGATCCCCGCACCGAGACAAATGTTTGTGTGATACACAAATATTTGTTTCGGGTCTGGGTGTATGTGAGACCGAAAAGTCTCTCGTAGTTTCTGATACCCACGACACAAGACTTGTATCTTAATGTGGGATCAGAACTATGTATGTGACTGTTGGATGTATTTATTTATTTATTTATTATTTATGAAGTAAGGTCTTTAAATTAAGGACTGCCTCGTGGTCTCGCGTTACATGTATGTGCCGTGCGATCTAGAGGTCCTGGATTCGATTCCCGGGTCCGGCAACGTGTTATTGGGTTTTTCCATTAGGAAATTCTCAATAGCAGCAGGGAGTCTGGAAATGTGCCCGAAAAACGGCAATAGGCTCGCCCCCTATTACGTGGGACTGACAGGTATGTATCAACATACCTGGCGAATTGTGGGTGCAGAAATGCACCTCTGCCTACCCCATCAGGGAATATAGGCGTGAGTTTATGTATGTATGTAGCAATGAATTATCGCGTACTTTAACGGGGAAGGAAAATATTGTGAGGAAATCTGATTAATAGGGTCAAGTAATTTATTCATTTCAAAAAAACTGAGTGCGGCAGTTAATGCCGTAAATTAGTTCAAGTTATACCTCTAATAAGCTTTATGTTGTAAATTTCTGTTAGGCACATTGACAGTACCAATTTATAGTGAAAGAGAGATAAAAACTTTAAAATAGGATTAACTCCAACTGACGTTTGACGCGTGCGGCCCTAAATATTTCTAACTAACGCAAAAAATAATTATTATTTTAAAATAAAGATCACGACGCGGCCGCTCTCGTCTCGTATGTAGAGGAGGAAGACTACCTACAAAAGTAAGCAAAGCTCATAAGGCAGAGAGTGGGCTTTAAGAAAATCCGTTGTTAGTACTCAAGAAGTAGAAGATACCGAAAAGAAAAAAGTAGGACTATCTACAAAAAGAAATGAGATCCCATAAAAAACAAAACTTGTAAAAAACCCCAAGTCTCGCAACTCAGTTCTTTTGCCGTAAAAACTTGTGAGATCTATATGATACCAAGTCGATGAATTTATTCAGTCCCCGTTTAAGGGAACTTCTGTCTTAAGTTATTATGCACTTAGCTTACCAGACACCATCTTACAGTGACCATATCAATGTTAAAAATCTTTTATGTTTTAAATAAAATAGTTTTGACTTGGCAATCGCACTAAAAGACAGAAGTTCCCTTAAACGGGGACTGAATAAATTCATCGACTTGGTATCATATAGATCTCACAAGTTTTTACGGCAAAAGAACTGAGTTGCGAGACTTGGGGTTTTTTACAAGTTTTGTTTTTTATGGGATCAACATTACTGCAGAGAATTGGGATTGAAATTTCAATCGTTTGAGGTACAATTATACAGTACCTGTCTCAAATTGAAACCATCCTATCTTTTTAGTGCAACGTCAATGTGCCATAGTGACGAAAAAAATATAGAATCCCCAAGATCCTACATTCTGCAGGCAGGTGGGTGAGCGCGCCGTATCGCGTCTAATCATGGCTGACCTGAAAAAGTCCTTTGTTCCGAGTTGAATGCGAACGGGTCTGCACGCTGCTGAGCTAATTGCGTGGCTGGCAACAAACACGCCTTTGTCACGCGCTGCACCGGCAGCACCCGGGGCAGCGACAGCCCCGGGCCCGATGACCCACTGCGAAAACTTTCAAATCTCTCCAACTCCCACCATGCAAAGCAGTTTGATTAATGCAGACTCTGGTCTGGTCAGTTTCTTGTGGAATAGTAATTAGTACGGAAAGCGGGAGGCGAATGCATAGCTGATAGTTGGGAAGCTTAAATTACGGTGGCAATTTATACTGCTGAGTTGGCAAATAAACGAAAAAATGACTTAAAAGAGCTATTATGGTAATATACAGAAATATTATGCTTATAATTGCAACCTTGCCCAAAAGCGAAGCGGTACCTTATTAAAACTCGTGTATTGTGTTAGCAATTTAGATAGACGTTAGCAACAGATGCCCTATTACATAAACATGTAAATGACATTTTCCGCTCGCAAAAGGTCGCATGATTTAGTAAACGTCTGACACAGATTGAACAATGAAAGGTGGGAGAGAGGAGGTTTGACGTAGGATTTGTGGCAAAACGTGTGTGCACCTTTTGAATACGAAACCTTGATTTGTAAAGCCTTTTGTGTAATTGGATTGGAATCAATCACTTTCTAAATTAAAACAAGAACAATTAGATTTGAAACAATATATTTTACCTTCAGTTGGCGAGCGAGGTGAAAAAGATAAATGGATGAAGCCTATTATAAAAAAAAATAATATATCCTTCATATAATCGTCAATCTGTGGTTTACAGCAAGACTGTTCTCATATCGCGACAGTCAAAGGCGATATTATTAGTGAGAAGTAGTTCATAAATTAAAATGCATACGAACTGACTAACATTGATATTAAGGGAGTTTTTTTTGTGTTTCTATGAAACGTCAACATATAGGCAAGCTTCAAAATATATAGGTACTGCGTTCCATGCACCCAATTTTAACGAAACCTGAGCCTAAAGATTACAAGCACCATGAATAGCCAATAAAACGTTTTTAAACAAGATATTTTAGATGCATAACTCTCAACAAATTGTGCCTTCACGTGGCGTCCCTTAATCCTAGAAACGATGAAAATATTGCCGCATGAGCGCGCATCAAAGGGTTCGGGATGGCCGCGGTCGAACGTTACACTTCGCGTCGATTTACTCCTATTTGTTTGTACGTGGGCAATTAACTTGGTGTTTTGTGAAACGATCTCGCGAATTTGTTACACGACGTATTGAATATGTTAAATGTTTCGATTGGTAAGTAATACTTCCACTGTTCATTCAGCTTTTTATGAGAGGCTAAATTAACATGGTATTACAGGATAACGGTGCACGTAATTAGAGAATTTTGTTTTACACTAATACGTCGTGGGATCAAATTTCAGATGAATTTTCGAAGTTATGATTGAAAACATCGCAAGAAAACCTGCGAACCTAAAAGGTCTCCACGAAGAATTTTTTAGACGTATAACCTGCTAACCCGCTCTACAGCATAGTGAACCAAGATCTTACTTAGCTTGCGTACGGGCTCAGCAGTGAGTCTTAAATGGGATTATGATGAGATAGATATCTTGTAAAGTATGTATGTATGTGCTTGTATGACTATGTACATATATATGTGCTTGTATGTATGTGAAGTGTATAATACTTTGCAGTTTCTTTTGCACCATCAAAAGTTAGAAGGAGTATAAACCGATATTTTGTAACAAGTGAAATACGACACAAATAAATAGCAAACTGAAATGTTTTAGAAAATCGAAATAGTTTTGACCAGTGCTCTTCTAAAATTAAAAACTAAATATCTCAATTTTAAACAAAATCATCGTAAAAGTATCGCCCGTATAATGTGCTAAAATCACGATATATGTACCATGGAAAGTATATCGTCAAATTTATCAATGTATTTATCAATTTCGCAATGAAATTGTAAGCGAATACCACTCGTGCGGGACTAAATGTATCCGTGCACTAAAATTATTACCGCGTCGTGACATAAACACTGATAAGGCGCACTTTACGCGTCGGATGCTTCATAAATGCTGGATTAAGGACATCGGCTGTGAGACCTTCGGCAAAATAGCACGGACGGTCGTACATTCAATATTTATAATTTTCGGTGTTACCCGAATCTTCCGTAAACACGATACGTTTTGGTTATTGCACATCAATTCGTAGCTTTTATGGATTTTTATTGGTTTTAAATATCTCTTTATGGAGGGAGGACATGAATTTAATTAAACATTTTCAAATATAGCCTTTGTATACTGTTATACGTAAATATATGTTTAAAAATAAATATTTCGTGTAATTTTGTTGACAGTAGAAACCTTCAGGGACTTGAAAGGACGCATAACCATTGTTTTCACATTATGATATTTTTAAATTGACAGCCCCGTGGCGCAGTTGGCTAGATACCAGCTTGCGAAACGAGAGGCCGCGGGTTCGATCCCCGCACCGAGACAAATGTTTGTGTGATCCACAAGTATTTGTTTCGGGTCTGGGGATTTGTGAGACCGAAAAGTCTTGTAGTTTCTGATACCCACGACACAAGACTTGTATCTTAGTGTGGGGTCAGAACTATGTATGTGACTGTTGAGTGTATTTATTTATTTAATTACTACGGAGTTTCGGGCCACTCTCATATATGTGCATATATTACCAGATAAAATGTATTCTAATCGTAAAAGAGTTGCTATAATGCCCCTTTGTTCCTTTCGTTACAATCATCATTAGTCACTCGTCCATTTGTCGGGCACACAACTTGCTTGATATAAGTTAATGGGCTAGCTAATTAAGAATATTAATTATTTCATCTGCACAAACGTGGCTTCGCTTAGAGACTCGTGCTCTAACACTTTACTAGTTTTCATCCCGCTTACAAAGTTACAATATAGTTTTCCAGCTTCAGCTTAGTAAGTATAACATCTTTTGGTAGGAGAAAAAATATAATCGTATCATATGTAATTAATCACTCTGATGTTGTGGCGATTTTTCTTAACGCTATTTTAACACTTTTTACAATTTATAAAAGTGAACTTAATGCTAAAGGCAATTTCTTACAGTCGAACCTAAGGTGATGCAGAGATGAAATGACGCAGATGTGTAAATATTTTATTTTTTAATTATAAAAAAGCGAATGTAAAGAATAAGAGAAATAGTATAATTAGCAATAGGTGACTATAAAATATTTACCATAATATACAAAATTTGGAAAAAACCGTTCCGAGTATATATTTTTTTAAATAACACCAATGTTAGACGCATCTGTAAACAACAATTATTTAACATTGCGCTTCACCAATGAATTAATGCTTCGCTTCATGACTTTAGAGATGATCTCGACAATATAAACAACTATCTAAATTATCATTTAAACGACAACAAAGTAAACGAAATAAAGCTTCAAGGCATAATCAAGAATAAAAACGGAGACACAAACATCACAATAAATACTCGACAGCTAAAGCATTTGAGTTGCTTAATAATAGCACGTCGTTAAAAGAACGGTGTTGGCGAAAAATGTGACAATTTCATCGATCGTCGTGGTAGTAAACCTCAAGGGAATAAAAGTATTAACGAGCTCCTTCCGAGCGGGCCATGTTCGGTTGAATTACAACAGCGTGACGCAATAGATAATTTGGAAACAAGTGAGAGTCGGCTTCGCACGTTTCCTGCTTTCTCATTCGTGCTCGGGAACGATAGGGTATATTAAAACATAAAGCAAATTTGATTATGCTGCAAGTATTGAAGTTTTCGAAGCTAGTTTTCTGTTAAGAACATGTGTACATACACTGCTGTGGTTCGGTTATTTCTATACTCAAGCTTTCACAGTTATTTTTTTAAATACCTACCACGTAATAGGAGGCAAATCTATTGCCATTTTTTGGGGACATTCACCGCCTTCATACTGTTAATGAGAATTTCCCAATGGAGAAATCCATACGTTACTTAGAACTCCATGAATAGGCAGATACACAATATTTTTTATTTTTTATTCTTTCATTTTTAT
Organism: Hemaris fuciformis; assembly: GCA_907164795.1. Lineage (NCBI taxonomy): Eukaryota > Metazoa > Arthropoda > Insecta > Lepidoptera > Sphingidae > Hemaris > Hemaris fuciformis. Next base: position 4,408,029 of record OU015452.1, read on the forward strand.
GTCAGATCCTTTTGGAGTAGGAATCAATTGATTGGACCTGCAAACCCTACGGAAATTCTGTAATAAATAATATGGCAGCATATTATGATATGCTAGGTTAGTTCTCGTCCATGGTTAAGGAGCCAGTATAATTAAAAAAAAAAATATATTTTACCTGTGAAATTGCTTGTCGCGATTGCAGAGCCTTATACCTTTTTCCTGTTTACTCATCAACCTATGTATATGTACTCATATAGAGTTAGTTGGAATACGCTGAATGGTCTATTTTTAACTACTAGAAATTCTCGGTAACAATATTTTTATAACGCTTCCAGCCTTCGTGAGTTCCAAACTCGACGCAAACATGTCAGCAAAATCCCTTTCATAACGGAGGCAGATCTCCGATCCTAATTAAGGCTTTATCTTTTTGCTTTTACGCTTCATGTGTTCCTGGTACTTCAAAGTACATTTAGGCAATAGTCATGTTTGATCCGTCGAAATAATTACGTCGGCCTTTGTATGATTTTTTATGCATTTTGCAAATATGTAGCAATTGTCGTCAGTGAGTGAATGATTTATAACAGCTGACTATATATTAATCAATATTATACAGTATTGAGTTCGTTATTGGTCGCCAATACTAGAATCAGTCACTAAACTGAATCATACATTCTACATTTTTGACTGGAATCACATCAATTTATTGAAATTAGCTATTTATGTACCTTCTTTTATAAAATATCATCACCGAATACAACATGGACAACCGAGTTATTAAGATGATTGATTGCAATACGCTAAGATGTGGTTACTTTCCATTATTTCATAGATAGTTATGGAAATTTCCCGACGATAACTATAGTTATAGTTCGTTATTGCAAAAAAAAATGAATTTAATTTCGAATACACATATGAATTCCAAAAGTCCAAGTTCGGCAGACTCTCGAGTTCCTCACTTCGACCACGCATTCGTCCACTCGTCCCTATCGACCTTAGCTATTATTTGTATTAATAAAGTGCATATTATTTTTCAAATGTTTTATTAGAATTCGACAGCCCCGTGGCGCAGTTGGCTAGACACTAGCTTGCGAAACGAGAGGCCGCGGGTTCGATCCCCGCACCGAGACAAATGTTTGTGAGATCCACAAATATTTGTTTCGGGTCTGGGTGTATGTGAGACCGAAAAGTCTCTCGTAGTTTCTGATACCCACGACACAAGACTTGTATCTTAGTGTGGGATCAGAACTATGTGTGTGACTGTTGGGTGTATGTATTTATTTAAATGACAATCAAACAAACATGTTTTAAACAGCTTATTCAACGGCAATGAATTATTAAAGAAAAAAAAGTAAATATATATGTTTAGTTTTAAAACATATATTATGTTGTATTTAGTATGTAATTCATTTTGTACTTTTTAGCGCTTTTAATGTAATTTTCTGGAACATTGATATTACTCACAACATTTTGTACTTTTATGATCTATTTTACAATTATTGAATTTAAAATGTTGCCCGAAAAACGGTAATAGGCTCGCCTCTGTAACGTGGGACTGATACATACTTGGCGAAATGTGGGTGCAAAAATGCACCTCTGCCTACTCTCGGGGAATACAGGCGTATGTGTGTAAAATGTAAAAAGAAAACATGGCAAAGAGATACAGACAAAACACGACACGTTTTATAAAACACGGCGCCGCGAAAAGGTTTAAAATTCCTTCACGACGTTCAGTACAGTACAAATGTTGGCACCGATGCTTATTTTTAAATTCATTACCACGTAACAATGCCGCAGCTTACTTTAGAATGCAACTCAGTGGATTACATTTACATTGCCAAAAATGCGTTCTACTCTCGCCTTTTTTGTTTACTAGCTTGTACCCGCAAAAACTTTAAATACTTCGAAATGAAATACTTTTTTCACGTTTTTGTCACATTCTTCGTTGCTGTTCCGCTCTTATTGGTCGTAGCGTGTTATGTTATGTATAGTTAGTATCCCCTATATCCCCTGCCTGTCGCAAAAGGCAACTCAAACGGGCCCTTGGGGTCACTGGGCGCGCTGCGGGGGTAGCACGTCCTCACTGAAAGACCCCGAGAGGGGCGGCGGCACTGTGGCTTGTGTACGTCGCGGGCGCCCATCCACAACCGGGGCGCCCGAACCAAGCTAGTGGCGGTGCAGTTGCCCCCTATAACTCCGAGACGGCCGAGACAATTAAGTCTCGGAGTCGCACCGGGCGGTTGTGGATAACGGTGGGCGCTTCTCGTTCACGTACCATGGTCGCCCAATTTGGCGCGGAGATGGCCACCGGGGGGTTTTGGTCGGTATGCCGGTATAGGGATATTGTTAGGGACCCAGCCCGGCACTAACATCTGCGCGGACATGACGTCGCCGCGCCCCGGGTTGGAATAACACAGAATCTGGAAACATGCATTGTAAAAATATTAAAATAAAATCGAAAGACAAGCACGAAATTGAATTTGAGTCCCATTCTCTCACCGAAGCAAACGCATTGCTTCGTATTAGTTGTCTGTGAAACAGTGGCATTTCTTCTATCGAGCCAGCACGTTCCTTACGCAGTCCCATCTTGCCACAGCGTAGTTCTAACAACTAATATCGCAGTGAATAATAATTGTTTTAACAATTATATATTTCTATTTTTAGATAATTTTCTAGGGCCCCGTATGGATTTAGTCGGCAGATGTTGAATCTATGACGGGAAGAAACCACTTGACCCGGTGCTTAACCTCGCTGCTGACCTAAAAAGCATTGGAGACACAGACCCGTGCCAGGGGATATATGTGTCTCATCATGAACATTCATAGCGAGGGAAATTGTGACACTTCAGGTCACACTGCATATTAATATTATGCTCAACATTCATCGCTGGTACAGGCAAATTTTACATACATCTTTTCGTACAGAATTATGGAGCCAGGTGACATAAATTTAATAAAGATTTCAAAGTTACAAGAACGAACTTCTAGACACACGTATATTCACGCCTGTAACCGCGATGGCTTATGCAGTATTATTCCACACCCACGTTTAGACAGTTGTGTTGTCGCACGTTATATAGAGACAGACTATTGCCGATTTCCCAAATAAAAAAAAACGACAACCCTGCAAGACCCGGGACACACACTAGCACCGCGGACGGACGAAGCAGTCTGTCAAACTACAGAACAAAAAAAGGTAGTTAGCTTTATAGCTAACATAGAAAACAACATGTTGCTTATTACAATCAAATGTAATAAAACTATACAAACCCTACATCTTTATTAACTGTTTTATGAAAAGGAGGATGTATAATTCCTCCCTACTTCGGCATTCCCAAAGTATACGGCTTAGATATTCCGTCAAGTAGCCGAGTTGATTCATTAAGGTTTATTTATTAGATAGCTCTGTCCAAACTTCGCTCGTTTATATTAAAATTTCGCGTGTACTTCGGGAAGTTTCACATTTTTAGTCGGCTGTAGCGTTTTATCGCCAAATTCCATTATAAGTAGTTCGCCTCGCTTTATATGACTTTATAATGAGTGTCAAATAGAATACGACAGAGGAAGTAAGTAGGACACGCTTTCATTTTCTGCTGCTTTTACAGCATTTTGTTAGTTACCTGCAGAATTTCTGTTTTGATTTTGCATTATTATGAACGGAATTTGTAATTTTCTAACGTAAAAGTATCTTCAGTATAGGCATACTATAGTCTATAATCCTAAATAATATGCCTATACTGAATCGTGAAATGTGACTTCTGATTCTCACGGCATACACAAGTTGTCATGTGTCTGTTCTATGTGTCTGTTAGAAAAAAGACAGAAAAAAGCACAAGACGACTAAAAAGCAAGACTTAGCGGTTCACTATTAGATTCCAGCTAGTCTTCAATCTTTATCAATATTAATCAGACATTAAACAGTAAGGGCGATAAAAAAATACATCCCTTCAGAGCACTGAAATTCCCATAAATATAAATCCACGAGATATTTCTGTTGCGATTACAATTGGACAAGTCTTAAAAACTCATCACCACCAATACTAATCACCATTTACCAATGGTGATTATATAATTTATAAGCATATTTCACTGTTTCGAATAGTTGAGAATAAAAAATCAAATAAAACAAAATTCAAATACAAACAAAATGCTGAATATAAAACCAATTTTACTCCCTAAAAATGCACAGCGCGACCCACATTTGTACAAGAGCAAATAAACCCGGTATATTTATTATTAATAAAAAATATATCGCCGACCGAAATACTACTACATGACATCAAAATACATTTCCCATTTCGCTATAGTTCTGGTCGAAGGTCAAACTGAAGCTACGGCTTAGGCTGTCGATATTTTGTGGAGCATTAGCGCGTTCTTGGGCCCCAGTCCGTGCAATAATATAGCGCGTTGTACCCTCGTCGGCGTGTCAATTATATTGCGGGGTGAAGAATAACTGAGAACAGGTGACGTTGGAGGGAGGGACAGCCCTTGGGATATGTGAAAAATTTCGACGAGCATTCTGGACGAGTAGGCATTTTAGGGTAAGACGACCGCGCGCTTTTATACGTATTAATATTTGTGCAATAATATGAAATTACTGGCTTAACTATAGATTAGGGCAATGTTTTCATGGGTGCATTGTTAGAAATAACGCACCCACATTGTTCAAGCCCATTTTCATTAAAACTGATTTTGCGGTTTAAGCGTTATTACTAAATAAGGATAGTTGGGATTATCGGTAACTCAAAAAATTAAAACTCTTATGGCTGAATACTGAAACGCTACTTAATCTGAGGGCGACTTATATTTAAGTGGCTGTTATAATTTAAGCGGTATACTGAAACATTATTTATCGGTTTTAAGACTGTGATTAACTAATGCCCACTTAAATTTCCATAAATGGCAACATTACCACAAAAAGTTCTTTTACATGACATTTTTAAGTATATACCGCTTAAATTATAACAGCCATATAAATATAAGTCGCCCTCAGATTAAGTAGCATTTCAGTATTCGGCCATTACTGACCTAATGATGATAGTCTTCTAAAAATCTTTTCACATTTGGTTCCAAGTTCCAAAAAACTATCTACCAAAAGTATTTACCATTACATTTAACATTAAAACCCTGCTGCGGAACACCACAGACCCAACACACACACACAACGCTATTTATAATGGCATTGTTTTTCACTTTTCCAGGTTGGCAGTGTTAATGGAAATAAAAAAAAAATCCTTTGTGTCCAATGCGTTGAACATATTATGCTAACAATTCGGACCAAAACTCGGTTGAATAGCAGCGGGGGCGCTTGCATATTCCAAGTGGCGGGGTTGGCAATGGGGATTTTATTCGGCGTACACTATACACAAGTATTTTCGATACACGACGCACTGATATGGTATCCGTCTAGACGCCATTGTTGTCTGTCAGAAAAATAATTCAGCGCGCTATAGTTTGTCAAAATTGTTTTTGGAATATGTTTGGGAGTTGTTTCATCGTATTGTCTTTTGTTTGGTGGGTTATGCGAATATGAAATAGAATGGTGATTGTTGGTTTATGTTTGTATAATATGGGCTTTCTAATTAGTTTCGTTTCAATGCTATTTATAATCATAATAATTGTTACATACATACATAACCTGACGCCTGTATCCTCGATGGGGTAGGTGATGCATTTCTACACCCACATTTCGCCAATTGTGTTTTCGTCTCATTAATAGGGGGCGAGCCTACAACCGTTTTTCGGGTCCAATTCCAGACTCCGTGCAGCTACGGAGAATTTTCTAATAAGTTTTAATAATTGTTTTTAAATATGTTATGAATACAATTGTCGTTATCCCGGTGCGAACAATAGTTATTACAAAAGATACAAGTAGTTTGCAATAAAAGTCTATATTAAGTTTGTGATATAAGAAGGCAAATCCGTAACAGTGTTATCGATAACAACAGTAATGAGTCTATTAACGGTATACCGGTCTTAGTGGGCATATAACGGTCTTAGTGGGTTCCCTTTATGGAACACCTACAGAAGAGAAAGTCATTAATATAATCCCTTATTTATTGTGATTTTATTGAGCGCAACGAGATCATCAACACCCATTTCTAAAAAAGGGGCGTCGATTTTATTAATCGTTGATTCTGGCCGATTCTTTAAAATATAATAGAATAGGTATAACATGCACTCGCATAATTACACGCGTATTCACGGCACGATCCCCGACGTCTACAAAACGAAGGGTTTAAATTACGAGCGCCAATTATACGGGGGCATATTGTTAAAAAAATGTTGTAGGGGTTGCGTTGTGGTTTCTGTGTAACCACATATTAGGTATATTATACTCAAGTGATTTAGACTCAAACTATTTTGTTTAGCGATGGGTAACCAGTTTTTTGTTACTCAAACGTAACCACAGTAGTTACTACACAGGTAGATACCTAAATATCGAATTATTAGAGGCGACAATCTATCGTCCCTATATAAGTGTATTAATTCATCAAAATGTTCACAGCTACTGAGACCATATTAAATTGAGGATTCATAACAATTATATATATAAAACAAATATATTTCCCCTAAGTGTCTAATGTACCATTTTACAAGGTAAACAACCGACTGCAATGGAAAATGTTAGGGTATCACTGCAATAAATGTTATGTATTGTAGAAGACGGGTTGTTTCTAAAGGTCAAGTTTATTATCCAGTTCACACCTCCTTTCTGCTTCAAAATAGCAAAAGTTGCCCCGTACATGTCTGCAGTCCAAACGCTCTACATAAAATAGAGAACTACCAAAGGGTTATAGTTGCAACTATGATTATGTAAATGTAACAAGAAAATCCAATATCTAACCTAATACCATTTTAGCCTGTACATTAAAGCCGCTATGGAAGGTACTTCTATTCCAAACTGCGGATCATAAACAATACTGACTTTTGAGACTGAGTAGGAAAATCAGAAAAACATCCGACATATTATAATAAGAGTTGGTATTCCCAAAATGACTGTACAAAGTACTTGAATAATAATCCTGATTATATAACAAGTTTCGCTTAGTCTTAATTGCGCTTCCAAATAGATTAAAGCGTAAATCATTACGATCTATTGCCTAAAGGTCATGGCGTAACATTGTGTCAATTTATCACCTATGTACCAGTTGCTATAATTACTAAGAAAGTTAAGGTGAAAGCGAACCGGGCTGCTAGGACAGAGGTCGCGGATTCAATTGAAGAGGAAGACGTTGACTTAATGTAAGTATAAAATCAACAATTCAGTGAATCATTGCATTCTAACGTGAATCCTCGAAATATATTTTTTCGAGATCTTGTGATACTTGTTACAAAACAATTACAATTTTAACTCATAATGCACTCCCAACATTGTAGTAGCGATGGCCTCGAAGTCAAGGCGCGCGGTCAAAGCTCGACGGTCGTGGGGTCAAATCCCACTACACACCTCTGACTTTTCGAAGTTACGAGTTTATTCACAATGAATTATCATTTACTTTATCGGAGAAGGAAAATATCGCGAGGAAACCTGCACACCTAAGAATTCTTAGGAATTTCTTAGGTGTGTAGTCCAGTAATTCCTACTAGGCCAGAGTGGTGGACTAAGGCCTAACCTCTCAGCTGTAGACAAGGCGGTGCCCAGCGGTGGGACATACTATATAGGCTAATGATGTCCTGAAAACAGCTATTTTTAAAACGGCATCCCATAAGACCTGAGTGATTTTACTTTAGCAGGTATTTATTTATTTAAATGACGTTCCGTATGTGTTGCCACGATGAGCCCAGTTGAGAGCGCGTTGTAAATATCCTTATCAGCGCTCGTCCGGCTGACCTTATCAGGACATTCGTTTTGACTACCGTCCGTGACTTTCGTGCATTCGTGAGTGCCGCCAGTTGGCATTACGTCCATCCAAATGCGGATAATCAGATCGCGTTTATGATATTCAAATTTTTTTACACGCTGGCACGGTAAAGGGATAATGAATTCATCCAAATGATTATCTGTAGTATAATGATGAGCGATGCAACGACATAATGTTGGTGACATCAGAATTAATCAATTAACAGAATTAATAATGATCAATTCAAATGCCCACTCGTAGCAATCTAATGACTGCCCAGTCCCTATTTTCTAGCAATAAATACTTAAAATAAAACGCCAAGCAGACATTATCCATTTAAATAACATTAGATAAGTTTAAATGGGAAATCAATATTTTGAAAAAATCATCTTTATTAAAGCGAGCAAAGCCTCGGACAAAAAAAAGCACAAGACAAGCTCACGTTATAAACATACATACTTTTATGCAAAATTAATTTGCACCATTTAATTTCTTTTAAATTTCCAATAAGCTACGTTAAACATGTCCACATCAAAGGCGGGTCGGCGAAATTAATAATTTATCAAATTCTTGTGTAAAATATTCGGACGACAGGCAGGTGGGCACGTGTCAAATTTTCCGACGCCTGCGCTGTGTATTGACAGGCGCTTAATTAAATTTGAGACGCGGACCTCAAACTACTAAATAAAGACTGGTTTGAAACGCCTTTGTTTGTTGATTTCTAACAGTATTTCACGGATAATATAATCTTTATATAATGTACTTTCTATAATATAATGTACGTTCGAAAAACTTACTTTTATATAGGGTGTTAAAAGACCGTGGTCGAATACTAATACAGATGAAAGTTACGGTGATCAGTGATCACAAATACATTGACGCAAAAAAAAGCCTGACAAAAAATGAAAAATTAATAAGTTTTCCTCATCACCACATACATTTCATACTTATGATTGTTGGGAAAACGTATTTGTTTTTATTCGTTAACGTCAATGTGTTTGTAATGACCGTACCTATCTCCTGTCTTGTTTTCAATCACGGTCTTATTACACCCCGTATAGGTATTACATTTTTAAATTTTCTAATGTAAAGAATAAACAATTTGTTAGAACATAAAACATTGTGTATCATGTGTATGATACAAAAACGATAGAATTCAAATCAAAGATCGGATTAATTTTAAATTGTCCTAATGATCAATTGTCATGCAAATGGTTTCTCTATCTTGGGAACTGAACCGGGCGATTAACGTTTCATTAATAAACTGTATCTAAATATATTATGACAGGACTAACAGGACGTCATTCATGTAAGCTTCCAACATCATAACTCACGTGCATTCAATATCAGGTGAAGGAAACATAAGTGTAGATTTGTCAAGTTTTGTTAACCATTGTATAGCCACATACGACGTAGAAAAAAAAACGTACTTCAAAAAAACAAAACACGAGAAATCCATCACTTAAAAAGCACGTGTTAATGAGAACACACCCACGTCCATCAGCAGTACCGGTTCACATAATGGTGCGCGTGCACGAACTAGACCAAAACACGTGTGTCGTAGCGTGTGCGAGTACTTCGGTACTCGGCACCGACCAGTCACAGAGTTCTTTGGCTCAGCCGTGAGTGAGTCAGAGGCTAGTATCACAGAGGCCAGAGCGCGTTGACCGCCGCCGCCGGCCGGACGTGCCCGTTGCCGCTACGCGCCACTAATAATACGCTTACAACTGGTTCCACGCACTATTATCATAATTGAAATACGCACGGTCACTACACTGTAAACACGATAACGGCGTGCGTCTCCAACACAAAATGTAACGCAAACATTTGTCTGATTGTACAAATATGTGCGTTCTTAAAAACTCTTTCGTGTAGCAATTGTGATGTTTGCTTTAAATGCTGTGTATCTGAGGCAGTTGATGGACGGCCGCCGCTCGGTGACGAAATGTCCAACTTTCTCTTTCGTGCTCGTGACTTTTTTGCTAACTTTCCAAGTAGAAAACTCGAAGAGCTCTCCATTTTTTATCTTGAGCATATTGTAACTAACTTTTAATACTATTTTAACTGGTTATTAAACATGCGTCGTGTACTATAGTCTGGTGTTGGTGGAACATTTGTATTCATATAGCGACCATTGTAAAGTTAAGATGTAAATTTCACTATAGACTCTGTCTCATCGATCAGACTACATTCATAAAACTAGTTTTAAAAAGGCCTACAAAATTCTATGCATTCTTCAGAGATAAAAGTAATCACTTACTTGGTAGTCAACACTCTTTTGTAGCGCTGTACTTGTCAGATGTAAGTGCGGTCAATTCAGTAGCCAGCTCAAAAAAAGAAACAGTTGCAAAGTGCGTTTGTCACACAGTGTAATGAGGAAATGGTTTCATCAATCGAGGAGCCGGATGGCTCGTGACGAGTACTCGTCAGGCCTGCATCATGAGAACCTGTCGAGACATGTTTCAACACTATCCACATGTGTTTAAACCATTTCATACACCGTACTTCTCACTATTCCAGAACATCAATCTTCGGACTGCCTCGTGGTCTCGCGGTGTACCGTTGTGAGTAAGTGCCGTGCGATCTAGAGGTCCTGGGTTCGATTCCTGGGACGGGCAAAGTGTTATTGGGTTTTTCCATCAGGAAATTCTCAGTAGCAGCACGGAGTCTGGAAATGTGCCCGAAAAACGGCAATCTGGCCAAATCTGGGTGCAGAAATGCACCTCTGCCTACCCTTCATGGAATACAGGCGTAAGGTTATTTACATATGTACATATGTATATTAATATTAAATTTGATGAAAACATAAAAAGTTACAATTTAAAAATATTACACACTGCAGTAAAAAATAGCAAGCATCTCGCGAAGTTCCTTGAGAACACTCTTACATGATTCACAAAGTCAACTTGCAGATTAAAATGCACAGAGAAATCGCAACATCTTATTAATTCAGAATTCAAGTAGCGCTCTCCGTCAAAGAAACTACTTATAAAATCTCGATCGTTTGACGTGAAGTTTCACCGTGAGCAGAATCTTGGGTACACCTGAAAGTTTTTTACGATACAACTTGAACGAGTGCCGTTCGATGGAACTATTTTAAAACGTCTTTTATATCACTATTAAAACTTTCCAAGGGTGTGCAATAAATGGTCGGGGCCGGTGTAAAACTGTTGTTATACGTTTGTGGAATCGTTTATTTTACTTAACACGCTCGTTAAATGGGCGAAGCTGTTGAAAGACCGATTGTATGGCACCGCCGGTGTGGGATTATGGCTTGCGATACCTTGGCCTACCGCGGACAAAGCCGGCGGTTCCGTCGCTCGGTACACAAGTGGCAATGTCTACTGCGAAGCTCAAACGACAGCATTCATTGCGATTGAATGGAGTTTCGTAAGCACGCATATGATATATGATAATTACACGTGTGATATGTGTCTTCACTGGCATAATACTGACGAAGTGGGTAATTATGCAGTTTACATACATACTATATATAACATAGAACGTACATGTATACTAACGAGATGATAACTGTAATTACTAATTACTCTCTAATTATGGTAATCCTATTTCTTAGCTGGTTTTTTATTTTATTTAATTTTCTGTCTGACAAAGTGAAGTTGCCAGTGTGGTGGACTATGGCCTAACCCCTCCCAGTTAGCGGACTCATATGAAATAATATAGATAAATAGATAATGTTTGTGAGACCAAAAAGGGTAGGAGTTACATTGGCGGGTGTGGATGTGGATGTGGTGGGATGGGGCAAATAGACCAAAAATGCATTTAAAAAGTTAAATACGTGTAGCGTGGGTACGCTACACCACGTCTTCTATTGTTATCAGTGGAACTATGATTATTAAGTTTATTAAAGTAAAGGCGACCTGCATTGCAACTGATGCAGAAGATTGCATGGAATTCCAGACGTCATTAGAAAAATATTCACTGCAACGTTTGAGATACTCTATAATAATAAGATTCATGTTCACCGACTTCGGAATTTTTCAAGTTGACACAACGTCCGATACATTAGATGTTTACTCGTAAGGTGGGCAGACGAGCTGTAAGGTCACGCAACATTGCTGGTTAGTTCGAGTAAAACTTTATAAAGGAAGGCTCATGAGACTCGTATATTTAGTAGGTGTTTTTAATTATACATACATACATACATACATACATAAACTCACGCCTGTATTCCCCGAAGGGGTAGACAGAGGTGCATTTCTGCACCCACATTTCGCCAGGTATGTATCAGTCCCACGTAATAGGGGGCGAGCCTATTGCCGTTTTTCGGGCACATTTCCAGACTCCGTGCTGTTACTGAGAATTTCCTAATGGAAAAACCCAATAACACTTTGCCCGACCCGGGAATCGAACCCAGGACCTCTAGATCGCACGGCACATACTTGTACCGCGAGACCACGAGGCAGGCAGAGTTTAATTATACACTTTTATAGCAATAGTTTTGATAATTTTGCTCTTATTAATGTGGCAAAAATATATGTTTTTTTTTATTTACTGGACTATATTATTATGCTCTTGATAAAATTGAATGCCATCATTCTTGTTAGCCACGTTAGTAGTAGGTACATAGGCATTATTCTACCGTATATACTACAACAGCCAATAAAAGATGTTAATAAAAACTTTATAGAAATACTTTATAAAACAAATTTATTTTTAGTAAAAGATGACTTAAGTAGTCAAGTTTGCTCAAAAAAGATATTGAGAATAAATAAAATAGTCTGGAAACTGTCTCCTTAGAACGAAGTGTACAAAAAAATCGTATAGTGTTCCAAATAAACAAGAAGATAATAATTCTACTAACATTATTTATAACGCTTACAACGTGGAATGAAGCACGCCACAAATAGGCAGTTTATTACCGCCTCTAGAGACGGAGATGTAGAAAAATGTAATCAGATTTACCAAGATATAAATTGAATAAGTGAGTGCTCAGTATAAATTCCCGGCGCGAACTAGAATAGCCGACGGTATTTTACACTGCATATTCCATTCTTGGTGCACATCGGAAGGAATTCCAATTATATAATGTGGTGCCTATCTAAAGATGGCTGAAGAACTGGTTGGATTCCAACGTCGACCTCGGTTGACCTCGCCAAGCGCGTCCATTGAATCGTCACGGCATAGGAAGTGCGCTGGCGATGGGATCGTTTCTATGTTACCGTTTTGTTTTAGATACCTGTTGTCTTACATGTTACATCAACCACTGTTGCTGATAATAATAATGTAGGCATAAATATATCTACGAGTATTACTTCTTATTTTAAAATCCTACGATGTATTAAGACTCTAGTATGGATAGGAACACTTAATCTATGTATATAATATGTTACTACTCTCCTACATAATCTGTGACTGAGGCAAGCGCGTTTCGTTCGATAAGTAAGATTTTCTGAGGGTTCAAATTTTCCTACACTATTCATCAAAGTTTAGCGACATATTATAACAATCCGCCAACCATGAGCGCTGATAAAGACTGGCCTCAGCCCTCAGGTAAACCGAGAAAGTAAGAATCGTGCAATAACATTATCCTTTAAAAGTAACAAAGCTTTGAGAGTTCATTTCTTCACGGTTATATAGCCAACTGTTCTTAATAATGTCGTTTAATCGAATTTTATTACAAGGAAACCTTTTAACAAGTACCGTACACGACTTTTTAAATGTTTTACCGTATCTTTGGCCCTGAATCCATTAAGTTACTTCCTGTTTATGTACGTGAAACAAAAAATGGTGAGAATTAGTTTAATTAAGTCAAAAAAGAAAACCTTTTCACATCGGACCTAAATGACTGACTAATGAATTAGGAACAATGAAAGATGCACGGCAACTTTGGTGCTGTGGATTTCTAAAGATCTTGATTTCATCATTAAATAAATACACACAACAGTTTCACACTAAATCTGTCCTAAAATATAAAATCTAGTGTTTTGGGCAGCATTTTTTTTGTCTCACAAATAATATAAACCAGCCCTAAACAATATTTATGGACGACCCAATTTTTTGTCTTGATTTATCACAAAATAGCGATTTCTCTTTTAACAGCCCAGAATACAATCGGAGTTAAGAGATTAACATAAACAAAGATATATATCTTACAATATTATTATCCTACGTGTCTAAACCAAATCATAAAAAAAAACACAGTGTATTGAAATACTTGCCGAATTATTCACTGAATTGAACATTTTAACGTCAACACCGAATAGCAGACTAACCCGAATTCACGTTGCCTTGACCCAATTGTTAGAAAATACGTCAATAATAATCAGCTTTAAATATAACTCGCTGTGTTTTGCGGACTTACATGGAGTTTGATTATACATCCTATTGTTGTATGGCCTGTTTCGTGTGCCTTTACAAATGAAATTTTAAAGGGAATGGACGGTGGAAGTGTGAATGAATGAGTATCGATTGAAAAGTCAGCATAGAGGGCAAAGGAACTGTATAACATGAATGCTATGTTAAAAGAGGTATATAAAACGTAAAATAAATTATGTGAGAAAACTTAGATATATGATTAACTCATAAAGTAACACAAATAACGAAGTGCGTGATGTGTCACATTCTGAAGTGTAATAATATTATGGCGTAATAATTATATCCCTTTAGACAATGCGTATTCAAATTATATAACTACTTTATATATTTATACGACCCCGTACTAAACGCTTTTTAGATTGCGTAATGGTATATAAATAATATTTTAAAAACACACGTTTTGATCTTCAAATTTTTCATTTATATCTATGAGGCATTTTTGAAGACAAAGATTCCACAGACAGAAGTCCTAAGTGTGGAAGCATCATATACATACATACAATTAACAATATACATATGTATATTGGATTTTCCTCTTAATTTTTCGGTTCAGTTAGAGTTTGTGATAAGTCTCGCGTGTTGTTTGTGCGGTGTCGTATTACATAATGTCTTGTTTGAAATAAAATAAAAATCTTTGTTTCCTTCAGTCGCAACGGCTGTTCGTTTGCTTGTAAGTATTGTTAGATCAACAGGTAGACTGCTCTCCTGCCAAGTAACTACTGAGAGCAACTGTATTTTGTGAAAACAAAGCATTTCCTGTCCTTAGTATTTGCAGTTAGGTATTCCTCTAAAACATTTATGTTGACGATAATACATTTATGAAGAAAAAAGATGAAGTATGATTTGGCGAATACAATGTAGATTGTATTCTTTAAATTATGTGGCTAACTATCCTTAAAGTGCGTATTTGTGCGAATGACGCGCATTTGAATGCAGGAAACTTCGCGCAGAAACTTGCATACTTGCGAGTTCTCTAAAATATTTCTCTGGTATGTGAAGTCAACCAATCTACACTAGGTCGTGATGGTAAAATAAGTCCCAACCACCTTCAACTGAAGAGGCATCCTATGCGGTGGAATATTTATGGACGGCAGTTATCATTTAAACGCAAATTTCCACAAATTGTTAAGTAATTCAAGTATTATAAACGGGAAACATGAAACGTGGCGTGCCATAGGAGAGGCCTATGTCCAGCAGTGGACATAAGAAAGGCTGCTGATGATGATGATAGAAATTCATACAAAAAAAAAACTATCTCATAGTTTCTGACACCCACGACACAAGACTTTTATCTTAGTGTAGGTGTAGTGTATGTATGTGACTGTTGGGTGTATTTATTATATTATTTTTTTATTACTTAGCAAGCTTATATGTCTTTTTTTACAATACAGAAAGAGCCTTTATTCAACAGGAAATATGCTGGATCACATAATAATGGTCATATTCAGTAAAAAATAATACGCAGGCTTATACAAATTTAATCTCCGGCCGTAGATTCAGTGTGCATATTCATATTTAACATTTACACGTTAATGTTTTTGAACGTGATTTTTCCATCTGAACTTATTCACATCTCGTATTCTGATACACGGTTGGAGTAAATATGTTAAATGAAAACATTTATTATGCGTACATGCAAAAATAATTACGAAGGGAAATATCGAAAGCCGTGAATGAGCGTGAATGCATGTAAACTTTTATTTCGGCCGGGAACCTTAAATATGGTGATTAATTTTTAATTCCAACCGCGAATGAACATCGTATTATTGCAGGTTTTTTGTTTTTTGTTTTTTTTATTTTATTGAGCGAAAGGAATACTTTTTCATGGTTGTATGAACAAAAAAATCTTATTTTTAAAAACCTACATTAAAAGACCTGTATCGCAAGTGTAACAAGCAACATCTGCTGCATGCCTCAATTTCCATTTAATCTCCTTAAACGTAACGCAATAATTTATCAGTCCATTCATTTACACAAAGTTGGATCTTATAACAATGAAAGAAAAACTATCCAGCAAGTTGACACGATTCCCGATTAGCACAAAATAATAAACTTGAATGAACTCTGCCAAAATGAAAATGCTAAGGATAGCGGTGAAAGCAAATTAAAGTACATGTTTGGTGCGACGTTGTGCTTGTAACGTTGGCAACGCTTCACAAACATAAAGTTATTGAATCGCATAGAGGCGACGGTGCCGGCGGTGCTCCATTCAAGCGCAGTTGCAGCCGGGAGAAAACTGGCAACGCGAGGACAAACGGTTCGGGTGCGGCGCGAGTTACAGGTGACATGAAACAAGTCATTTTTAATCTATAGGTACTAATGTAGAGGTATAACCAGACCGTGATCGAAAACTAAAGCAGGTAATACTAATGGTGATTAGAAGAACATTTTTTTAACGTCAAATTCCCGACGGTCGCTGGTTCAAACCCCAGGCACACACCTCTAACTTTTCGAAGTGATGTGTGTAATCACAAAAAATTATCACGTACTTTAACGGTGAAGGAAAATATCGTGATGAAACTTGCACACCTAAAAGCTCTTAGATTTTTTTAGCTGTGTAGTCCGCCAACCCGCACTAGGCCAGCGTGGTGGACTAAGGCCTAAACCCTCTCAATTGTAGAGGAGGCCCGTGCCCAGCAGTGGGACGTATATGGGCTGATGATGATTTATAATATCAAGTTTGTATGTTTGTAATGAAGACACTCAAACACTACTAACCGAGAAAAGAATCTTTCAAGACTACAGATATCATTTAAATAACATCTTAATACTACTCAGATTGAAATGAAATAATCATTAACATTAAATACCTAATATATTCATCGATTGAATGTATTAGAAGCTGAATCGCTGCAGTTACGTTTGGAGAATAGTCGATGTAATTATTTGTATTTGATTTTGATCAATTGTGGTCAGGGTTTATAACCGATTAATATTAAATTGAAAAGTAATTAGTTTGTGGTATTATTATGACGAGACTAATATGATTTCAAATATTACATTTAATTCGCTAAATACTAAGATAAAATCCTAGAAGCATCTACCGATGGAAAAGTATTCGATACGTCAACCCCGGTAATAAACTTATATGTGCTCGGAATTGCTTTCAAATCCATCTGTATCTACGCTTTTGTCATTTGTGTAACAATCATCAATCAACAGTCCAGTAACAACTTTAATATTCAACAAATTACTAGCGATCTCATCTAATATCAAACGGACGCAATATATTTAAAAGTGTTCCATTTATTTTCACAACAACAAAGACGTGAGAGCATAGCAAACAGATAAAGCTAATCATTTATTAATTAGCATGTTATGAAAATGTCCAACAGAGGCTGTCAAAAACACACCTTCCAAAGCGCACGTGGGTAGCAGCGCGCCGCCCGCCGCCCATCACTTGCAACGAAGTGTCGCTGTCAGTCCCGCTGACAACTTTATCTGGGCTCAGTGTGCGGTCTTGCTGAACAGTGCGGACGCTCTCAATGGCCAGCCACTCGGCCGCGGACAACGAACTTAAATACAAACGCAATTTTTAACTAGAACGACGGAGAAACACTCGCCCTTTGAAGCGACACTGTGATAACAGAACTTTGTATTTTACGCTTTTTTCACTATTATGTATAAGTATATGTAAGTACTAGCAGTGGGGCCATGATCCGGCAATGCGTATCCTTACTAATATTATAAATGCGAAAGTAACTCTGTCTGTCTGTCTCGCTTTCCTGCTAAAACTACTGAACCGATTTAAATGAAATTTGGTATTTCTAATTATGTGACAATTTAACAAGAATATAGTTGAGTGCTTAACCAGGTTCTAAAGCGTAATTGTTAAGTATTTTAACGTGCTTATTCATACTAATGAGATGGTTTACTTACGCTCTGATTTCGGACGGCGTGAATACCAAAACAAGACAATTAAGTCCATCATTATGAAACAGTATTGTTAGTTGTTACAAAATTTTTACCTACTTAAGAAAAGTAATTGTGTGTGAATATTTCTGATTGAATAATTTTACGGGATGAGAATAATGGAAGTTGAATGTTTTGATATTTATATTGCCTTGAGTTTACGATTACCGAAGCCAACCCGCAAAGTTATTGGAAGAGTAACATAACATTAATTAATGAAGAAAGGCATAATCATCGTTTATGTATTGCTTATCCATACTAATATTATAAATGCGACAGTAACTCTGTCTTGCTTTCCTGCTAAAACTACTGAAGCGATTTAAATAAAATTTGGTACACAGATAGTTTAGACCCTGAGAAAGGACATAGGCTACTTTTTATCCTGGAAAAGGGGTTTTAAGGGGTTGAAAGGGGGGATGAAAGGTTGTATGGAAGTATTGTCATTTTTAAAGCTAGAAGCTTGAAACAAATTTTTTAGGCTGTTGATTAGATATAAATAACTATGACAATAAAAGTTTGTAAAAAATGTACCTTTAAGGGGGTAAAATAAAAATAGGGGTGAAAGTTTGTGTGGAAATTCGTGATTTTTGAAGCTAGAATGATAAAACGACGTGTAGACGGCTGTAACTATGTATATGTAACTATATGTCTGTTATGCTTTCACGCCTAAATCATTTGACCGATGTAAACGATTTTTGATATGGACATAAATGGGACTCTGTGGGGTAAAGTAGACGTCAACTTAATTTCTTTCTGAACCCAACCCTGTAGTCTACGCGGACGGAGTCGCGGGCAAAAGCTAGTTTTATATAATTAAAGTCAATATATACTTCCACAAAGTCCTATCTATCTTCATACCCAAGATCATTGAAATCGGTCAAGCGGTTCAGGTGTCAAAGCGTGTCAGACAGACAAACAGACATAGTTACTTTTGCATTTTATAACATAAGTATGGAGGAGTTTGGATATATCTCGTCTCGCGAAAAAAGTTGGTACCATGCGATCTAAGGGTCTCGTGTTCTATTCCCGGGTCGGGCATGGTGTTACTGGATTTTCCATTAGGAAATTTTCAGTAGCAGCGCAGTCTGCGGAAATCTGCCTGAAAAACGGTGGTATGCTTGCTTCTTATTACATGGGAAGATCATCCTAATCCTCCATGAACATCATCCTAAGTGTGTCTGTATGTGACTTATTAATGAATCGACGGCCCAACTGTTCAAGGCAAAAACTAACTTTGAAGATCGATACTCGCAGGACCAACTTTACAATACTTTTGTAACTCAAAAACATTTTCTATCGACCTCATATTCTTGTATACAAATAATACATCTAAATCCACCTACAATCACTACAATATTATATCCTACATTTACCTCTAACAACCATGTACGCTTACAAGTTGATTCATTTAAGGCGAGTCCTTTGAAGACACCAACCACATCCATGGATGGCGCACTGAGCACAGATCAGAGTGGACGTCCGGCGTGACATCCGAGGCCTTATCTGGCTGTCTCTCATGCCCACTGAACTATGCAAGTAGCCATGGTACGAACCCGTGCGCTTGGTGGTAGTATTCACGCTCTGTTACCGAACGACGCTTCACGTAACAAGTCACATTGTGAAGGGACGTTCACCTCGAACCGGATGGATCTCATCTTCCTAGTTACTTGGAGGCAGGTCAGTGAGCTTGTATGTGATAATGCACTTCAATTATGTTGGCTATTTATGCATTACGAGTATTAGGAAATGTATTTGATACAATTTTATTCATGCGAGCGTGACGGCCTTGAAGATTAGACGCGCGATCTGGAAATCGAGATAAACCGTTTTATCCCCTTAAAAGTACCCTTCCCACCCTTTCCCGATCGCCCGTAATCTATTTTTCCTTTAATTTTTGTTATATTCTCTTCCTTTTCCAATACGTTGCATTCTACTATAGTGTTATATTTTAAAAAATAAATAATGTTTACACCCAACAGTCACATAAGCAATTGACCACACACTAAGGTACTTTTGTGTCGTGCGTATCAGAATGTACGAGAGACTTTTCGGTCTCACAAACACGCAGACCCGAAACAAATTTTTGTGTGAATATCCACGTCTCGGGACGCTCAGCCCTATTTTGTAAGAAAATAATAATCTGTGTGGCCATGTGAATTATACCACATTGCTGCGCCAATGTAGACAGATGACACGTTAAAATATTTTTCTGTTTTATTGACTTCAACTTTGCTTTGATTTCTTTTTTGTTTCTACCTATAAAAATAAAGTATGTATGGTATATTTTGCTTAGTTATGTACGTGGTTTAATTTAATGGCATTATGTCGGGATCTAGGTAAATACTAAAGAGGGATCTGTTAGTTTTGTTCACAATAGCGGGCGTGGTAAGAGCGCCGGAAAGTACAGAAATTGCTTCTACGTTTCACGAGGTCCATACAAAATGCAACTTGACATGTTACCGGCACATTATTCAACATTGCGGTAACCAAGGGTTACTCTCTCAAATGATGTAGGGACAAGGATTGCACTTCTAAAGCATATGATGTAGAAATGATTCGAACTCGCAGTAAGTTACCGAATAATATGCAGATATATCATCAGCCCATCTAAGGCCCACTGCTGGGCACGGGCCTCTTCTACAACTGAGAGGATGTAGGCCTTGACCGCGGAGATTCTCGACCGCATGTCTAGAGGCCTAAAGTAATAAAATTACCGTCTGTCAGTGGCGAAACATTTCTTATGACCAGAGAGTAATAGCGGATCGTCCGTCCGATTTTAGCCCGTCCGGAAATTATCTAATCCCGAATGAATAATGTAATTCAAAACTAAATTCGAGAAGAAGCTAGATGTCTATCCCTAGATCTCCTTCAGGTTTTAAGTCTTTCACACGAAAATTAAACTGATTTATTCGTCACCCCACAATGAATTTAGAAAATTAGAGATACTGTTTGCTATTTCCTTTTTTACTAAGCTTCTGTGACCGTATTTCTAACATTTTTGTCTCCTCATGTGGTTTCACTTTACTTTATTTCTAAATTACATAAACAAAAATCAATAAATAACAGCCAAAAACTGCGGCACGCATAGCTAGTCTCTCATGACGGAAAAGCGCATTTCCTGTAAACTAAGCCAATAACAAATATCCAGTGCATACACAGGACATTTCATCACGACAGCGAGGTACGTGTCCCCGGCACGGCGAATTTAATTACGTTGTGCTGTGACGATAAATCGCGCGGGGGGGGGGGGGGGGGGGGGTTAGCTCGAGGGGCGAGGTACGAAGGGTGAGGCACGAGGGACTGCGCCTATTGCAACGCTCAACGTTGATACATCACCATGACGTGCAGACATCTGCGAATGCACGGACGCGTGTTGTGCAGGAATTGTTGACGAGCTATGCTCTAACATACAAAGCTTGATTGAAACACATGTCGAATTACTCCAATTACCTATGTTAGATAAAAAACACGATATTTTACACACCTGCCTCATCTCATCTCTGCATCACCCTAGGTTCGACTGGAACAGAATGCCTTAGGCATTAAGTCCACCTACACAAACTTTGTATAAAGTGTAAATAAAATAAAATAAAAAAAAAACTTACTGGTGCTCTCTGATGGCACAGTTCGAAATGAAGAGAATTTAGCTTAGCTAGAATTTAGTTATAGTTAAATCTTCCAAGTAATCACAAATACGTATATTTACAATACTGTACCTGCTGCCAGTAATGTTTTACAGTGTGACGCAAACATGTGAACTTATAAAATAGTTCTACAATCGCTTTCGAAATCTTAACGATAGTTTTCGAACCAATTGCCTGTAGTTTTACAATAGCTCGAATTTCCTAGCAATACTGCAAACGCAATTTGAAACTGTTGCTCAAGGATATGGAATCGTTTTAAAACGGACCATGATTTCAAATACTACTTTAAGGAATTACATTTTATATAAATGAAGGCGGAATTACAGCCTCTGTCGCAATCAACCTGTCACTGAAAAAAATACAGAATTTATGTTATGAAATTTAGTATTCTAATGGCCGAATACTGAAACGCTACTTAATCTGAGGGCGACTTATATTTAAGTGGCTGTTATAATTTAAGCGGTATACTGAAATATCATTTATCGGTTTTAAGACTGTGATTAACTAATGCCCACTTAAATTTCCATAAATGGCAGCATTACCACAAAAAGTTATTTTACATGACATTTTTAAAATATAACAGCCACTTATATATAAGTTGCCCTCAGATTAAGTAGCGTTTCAGTATTCGGCCATTAATGTACCTATTTGATTGAAGTACACACAGTGATTACAACAAAACTTTAGATCTACCATAATTGAATTACATAATTGTCACAATGTTGAATATTCCAATAAAGCAAATTAATTATGTATTCAATAGATATATGCATTTGGCAGATTAAACTGGGAACTAATGGGTTCTGGCCATCGGCACTGGCACCATTTCATACAGCCACCCAGTGTAGGCACTAAAGCTTTATTTCACTTTGAACGCCGCTGATTTATGGTTTCGAGGGGAATTATCTCAATGAAATTATCACTGGTTGAATTTAACAATAATATTGTGATACGAAAATTTGACAACGAAATATTGTTTTTGATTTTGTGACAAAAGGCAATACGAACGGAATGGCATTAAATTTTGCTACAATCGGATTTAAACGATCTAGAACAGCAACATAATGAAATAAAATTAATTAACGCACGCAATTAAAATAATTGACGTAGTTGAATGTCGACTTTGTGAGTTAAATAGTGGAAAAGCGCAATTCACGCTAAATTACGAACGAACAAAATAAAACGAATTAATCCAAACAATATATTAAATTGCCAGTGTCCAATAAACAAATAAATCACAGAGTACTAATTACATTAGCGGTTGAACAAAACTTGCAAAACCAATCTAAATTCTTAACGTTATTTATACTACTGGAGGGTAGGGCGCGCCGGCCCGGAATAGCCCGGGATAGGCTGGATTATAGCAATCCAACCACACAAAACCCCGCTAGGGGACGCGCAACCGCTGACCAACCGCTTTCTTAGCAATTTGGAATGAATTAAAAGTTCCAAGAGGGATATCTTTGACCTAGATAACGTTTTTATCAACTGTGCAGCCTTATTATTTAATGTTATCACCAAAACCATAATATTGAATAATATAAATTCAATTGAGATTGTAGAAAAAATATTAATTAGTAGAAAAATTGTAATTTATGCCCTATAAAAGTTATACGGGTAAAGTTTACGAGATACGAGAAGAATTCTAATTAGTAGATATGAATGTAGTACTTATACCAAAAATACAGAATTAGGACAAGTATTTGTAGCGCGTACAACCTTTTATTATTTTGGAAAAGTTTTTAACAATATTTAGTTGCAGAGGATGTATTGGAAAGGTCCAAGATAATTTATTAGTCATGTGCCCTATAGTCAGATCTAAAATGCATCCATCCACATCGATCGTGCCTTTTTAAATAATGAAATGCTTGTAACTCAAATTGGAATGGCAAAAGTCAAACGTGAAACGTTAGCCATACAAGATCAAACGCGTTGCTTAAAATGTCGACATGCAAATTTAGTTTTGAGAACGGGTAAACAGGAACGTTGCAACTGTAACAGACGTTTGACTGCTGCTAACGTAAATCCCAATCTGTTTGTTATGGTTGTGCGCTAACTCACCGTTTGAACAATTTTTGGATTTGAAATTTCAAAGGCACATGATACAGAAGCGTACTGTGTAAACCACAATATTTTTTTTTTCATTTTCAGTTTCAGTTATAAAATTATTACTGCCTTTGAGTGTTATTTCCACGAACCACCTTTTAGCTCTCTGCCTTCAAGCTTTTAACTCTATGGTAACAGTACGAATAATATCAGCTTTGCAGTTACACTGTCCTAATGCTAGTCGGATGGGATCGGATTTTCTCTACTTTATAAAGCAGGTTAAGCCTTACTTCATAAAGCTGCTCTACCGCATGTTGGTAAACTAAATATAATTGGTAATTATTTTTAAATAGTCATTTTCCATTGGAGACATGAAATTGAATACTCATTTATAACAATAAATATGTCATGCGACGGAGTCCCGATCTTGCATCAATCAAAGAAAACTAACCATTTATCTTTAAAAAAATGATACTTAATTTTCAAACTCAACTGTTAATGTTAATGTTGTGTAAATAGTCAATCTTCAAGAAGGCAATTGTCGAATGCGAGCAGTTCACTTCAGGATTGCTAAACTAAAATCTTTCCCCAGTGATTTCAGATAATAATGAACATAGGGAAAAATGCTTTTGAATGAGATATAAGAGATTTGAATCAGATAAACATTAAGAGAACGGCGGCGAGGGACGAAATAAAGATTTACCCAACTTGCCTAATAGATGCTTGAAATGGTATTAAACTATATATGGTACATATATCAAGTCTGTGGTGGTTTTATATCTTTAGTTGATCAAGTTAAAGCTTCATGATTTTTATTGATTATGATATCTACATTTTTATCATAATAATCCAAGATAATTTATTAACTTGAAAATAATTTATTCATCAATTATTTGAATCAATATTTATGATAATGTTTATGATCACATCTGGCAGAAATCAAGGTTATTTACTGGCGTTTAATTTTTTCAAAGCTTTCTAACACTGTTACGAAATGAAGCGTAGTTCAGCCATCTCATTTGCTTGAACTTTCCGCCCACCTGTTCATACATGAACAAAATCAATAGCCAGTCAATATCTGTGTTGACTTAAGTTGTAAATTGTATTACGCAGTTTAATACTTGTAGAAACTGTAGACATATGTATCTATTGCCCTTAGGGTAAGATAAAGAGCATTAATCAAAAATACATCAAACAGCCATCGTTTTAATTAAAATATGTTATTTATTTATGTACACTTGATACATGTATGATGTATAGGCGATGCAGAGATGAGATGTTATCGCAATAATTTTTAACTATTAAAAAAACAAGGAAGTCGTGATGGCCTCGAGGTTTGGGCACGCGGTCGAGAATCTCGACGGTCACGGGTTTAAACCCCAGGCACACACCTCTGACTTTTCGAAGTTATGTGTGTATTCACAATGAATTATCACGTACTTTAACGGTGAAGGAAAACATCGTGATGAAACCTGCACACCTAAAAGTTCTTAGAAATGTATTAGGTGTGGTGGACTAATGCCTAAACCCTCTCAATGGCAGAGGAGGCCCGTGCCCAGCAGTGGGACGTATATGGGCTGATGATGATGATGATGATTAAAACAACAATAGTTAAATGACTAGAAACTTAATAATAGGTGCCATATGAACCCCCGTCATTATATTTTTCCAATCGATTTTAGTGGCTCGTGTCGAATGCCTCGTGGTCTCGCGGCACAAGTTTGTGCCATGCGATCTAGAGGTGCCGGATTCGATTCCCGGGTCGGGCAGTGTTATTGGGTTTTTCCATTAGGAAGTTCTTAGTAAAAGCCCGGAGTCTGGAAATGTGGCCGAAAAGCGGCAATAGGCTCGCCCCCTATTACGTGGGACTGATACATACCTGGCAAAATGTGGGTGCAGAAATGCACCTCAGCCTCTATTATGGCTTGTGTGAATTTAAACCCCACAATATAGCAATTACTCAGGTCGGTTAAAACACGTCATTACATCCACACATAAAATTATTGGGGGAGCACTTTAACAAAATGATTGACCGTGACTATTAACCGCAGGGCTATAGTCAATAATTAAAACGTTTGCACGCTCTGCACACATGGTAAGTGCTAAACAAAAGCTGGCAACAACCGCGTTTCCAACAACTACCAATTTTGACACTGTGTGTAATTTCACAAACGCACCGTTCATAAATTAATGTTACAGATGATGCGACACGCTAACACAGTGTGCAACATTTGGAACAGTTGATGGTCTAAATTGTAAAACACACACCAGGGAAAATGAGCATTTAAATATTAAATAAACAATATTACCAACTGACGGCCGTGTTGGGATTATTCATTGGCAAAATCATAAATCCATTGACTAGTTTAAATCTTATGTTACAAGTAATAAGGTTGTCATTGAATGTGAATGGCAATAATGCATGTTTGTGTCAACACGCTTTTCACCCAGTTCAATTAGTGAAAGTAGTGTAATAATGTAATAATGTTGTCGATACCGATTTTTCCTTTACCTTGCGAACTTCTTGTTACGTATTCTTTATCATACATTTCAAAGGCAAACAGTTAATCTTACTAATATTATAAACGCGAAAGTTTGTATGTATGGATGTCTGGATGTCTGGATGTTTGTTGCTCTTTCACGCAAAAACTACCGAATGGATTTCAATGAAAGTTTACAATAATATAGCTTATACATCAGAATAACACATAGGCTATATATTTTTAAGATAGTGTGTGAATTGTCCAAAATATAACGATAATTGTCAAGTAAGTCGGGAAAAACTGCATCTGCGAGCTATTCTTGCGTACGCTGCAAAAACTGTAGAGTTTACACGTATATAATGTATAAGAGAAATGTTTATCTTAATAAGTCCTACAAAAAAGTCCGCGACAGCATATAACTATCTTTAAAATTACGAGGAATATGGTAAAAACAACAATTTAATTTTCTCATATAAACTGTTCTACCTAATTTCCTGTCAAACATTTTATGTTTATCCCGTCAATACGGTTAATGGTCCCCTCAAATTAAAGAACGTATTTAAATAAAGGTTTTGAATCGACAACATATATCCACAATATTCGAACAATTGCGTATTTTTCATTTAAAAAATGCAGAATAATCAGTAATGAAAAATGAGTGACATATTTATTAGTTGTCAAAAATGTATGCGAGCGTTCAGAAATTTATTTTTAAACTCCTTGGTTGTATCTGGTTTAAAATTTACAAACGAATGCAGGCTCGGTAGTCATCACGCTTCGTAATCTAAATAATGATTTCACTGATCCCAACGGATATACCCTTTGATTTTAGCATATTATATTGTCAATGCGAAAGTAACACTACTGTGTTATACTTTCACGCCTAAAATATTTGAGTTATTTGTATGATTTTTGTTATGGATAAAAACGGAAACATTTTGTTATGGTTACTTTTTTTTAAATTCATTAAGTGTAATTTGGGCACTTGGGAGACGTTTAATAGATTTACTTATTATCTTTCTGCACCCAACCCTGAATTCTATGCGGACGGAGTCGCGGGCAAAAGCTAGTTAGACATATTCCTTAAAAAGTTTTAAAATATCACTCTTGAGTTCTTTCATAATGAAAATTGCGTTCCAACACGAGTGGTAAAGTTATAAAAATGTTGGTATTATAGTTTATAAATTATTAACTGTTTTTAAAATGAAATAAATTATGTGTTACAAGCAGCTCATCTGATGATAATAATATAAACATAGGAATAGATTCGGACCGATATTATCGCATGCAACTCTCAAAAGTCACGCAATAAGTGCACTATTTTATAGTAAAATGGTAGTCTTCTATACCCTATTTTCCTTACCTGGGTAAAAATTAGTTTTATTTTAATATATTATAATAGTACAGCGTCCCGTCTGAGTATAATTATTTGAAATCAGACCTTTAGTTCCAGCAATATTTTTTTTCTTAATATTAGTACAAATTACCAAATGATTGCATGCATTTTCTTAACCATTAAGGTCGTATGCCACGATTGTTTTGCATACATGATTGCCGTAGTGACGTCACGATCGCGTGTGCACATTTCCAACAATGAAAGTTGTGGTGTCGCGGCAATCGATTCTCAACATTTTGCATACGATATTATGACGTGTTTTCGTGTCGTTAATTAACCATAATTCACAGTAATTGCGCGTGGCAGAGTGGATAATACGAATGGATTAAATTAATAATTCTATGCTAGTGTTCGGTAAATACTATAATAGAAACTGGGATGAATGTCGTAATGGTTTGTCAATTCCCCTTAGATATTTAAATTTATTCTTCAAGAAAAGAGCTTTTCCTTTAAAGCCTGGCATAATTTTTTTTCTTAACTGTTGTGGGTATTTATACTAACATTAAATATTTAGGGGCCACCTGCTTTTGGCTGCTATGCTATACTACAAAATATCCACGTAGTTTAGTGTTCCTCCCGACGTATCAGCCATAAACATTCTATTGCTGGGCGCGAACCTGCATCACAGCGAGATGCCCTAGCTCTTTGTCGACCTCACGACCAAGACAAAATAGGTAGATGAGTAGATGGAGATGGTAAAGAATATACATACTCAGAGATTTTCACAACATTTTTTTAGATTTGTATGTGATGTCCTTAAGCTTTGCAATAGGCGTAGGCGCAGGCTTTCATCTTGTCAATAGAAGAGGCAGCTTGTATAGTGGCACGTCTATGGACTGGCGTACTACAGCAATTACACAAAGTACCCTCGGAGGATACATACAACCTGTCCCACAGAAAAAGATCAAAAACTAACAGAGATCAACGTACAATATTTAGGCGATCTAGGCAAGTTATCGCATCCGTCCGAAAAGGATATATGGCGCGGAGATATGAAGCAGTCTCTCCGATTTAATATTATTTATATTACGGCGAATACACACCATTCCGGGAATATGATAAACAAAATCACAATTTTTTTTCTGTGGTCCGCAATTAAAATTATCAGTTACGGCTTCATTTTAAAATACCGAGAAATACCGTTGAATGATTAAATTAATTAATTTTTATATTGAACAATGAAAAAACCATAGTGTCGTGGTTGATTGGAAAGCTGGCCGTGAAACCGGAGTTCGTAGTTTCTATGTACAAATGTTTGCATGATGCTTAAACATAGGATGACAGATAGCAGTGGTTGTGGTGACTGCCAAGAGTAATTCTCAGCCTGGCGTAAGATTTTGGTTAGAGACCCAAGGCAGCTAAGCGGACCATTGTTCCGCGCGCCTAGTTAGATGGCTGGTGACCCCGACCCCTTTTCGCTTCCCGCGAGGTACCGAAAGGGGAGCTTAAGGAGCTCTTCTCAATAAAAAAGGGTAATTTTTCCTCGTGAGTATTTAACCACACCGCTTCTAATTTAAGCGACGTTTACTGACAGGTTATGGTAAGTAGGTGCATCGACGTAATGAGTGTTGTGATGAAACAAGGCACACAACTTGCTATATTTTTTAGGAAAACGTATGTTTGACGTTTAAATGAATTTTTATTACTCACACGTGCTTTATTTCTTTTACAAATATAAAATTCACATAAGGTGATGAAATCGATATATTTTTAGTAGCTAAATTTGGAAAGAAGCTGTCATTTCTTTAGTACCAAAAAAAACTGTTGCAGCGCGTTGACAGGTACAGCGGGGCCAATTATACGACACCACGACACGTGTTGGCACACTGATCCCGGATGTTTTACACTTTTTCCTTGTCACGTCGCAAGTCAAAACTAAGTTTTCACGTCACGTACGCGAGCGTGAAGAGTTACCGACGTGACATTTGATTATATCGATCCGACGCGCGGCGTTTGCCAAATCATTCCTATTGTAAAATGTCCGTCGTTTTCAAAAATGTATCTGACTTTAATATTGGAATTACAACGTCCAATTCAATGTCCGCCTAACTGGACTAGGTCAGCGTGGTGGACTGAGTCCTAATCCCTCTGTTGTCAAGGATACTAGTGCCCAGCAGTGGGATATAGTGTGACATAGATTCGATCATCGCTTACATTTTCTATATACAAACTTTTTATCGACATGAGTGGGCAAAGACCTTCATACTCATAGCTACTATCCAGACATACGAGGGCAGTCCGATAAGTACTTAGCCTACAAAAGAAAAACGAAAATTTTGGAAAAGTGGCGATTTATTTCTCATCACAGTCTTCTTTCAACTCGATTCACTTGACCCAGCGATGCTCCAACTTCTTTAAGCTGTCTGAAAAGAACGTTTTCTGGAGGTCTACAAAGTAGGCCTCCGTGGCGGCGATAACCTCCTCATTCGACTCAAATTTCTGTCCGGCGACGGACTTTTTCAAGTTTGGAAACAAAAAGAAGTCACACGGGGCCTAATCTGGAGAATACGGTAGATGGAGCAGCTGTTCGTAGCCTAATGTGACCAATTTGGCCGTTGCGACGGCGGAGGTGTGAGCCGGTGCGTTGTCATGGTGGAAGAGCACTTTTTTCTTCGCCAAATGGAGCCGTTTTTTTCTACAATTCAGCGTTGAATCGGCCCAATAGTTCGGCATAGTAGAGCCCTGTGACCGTTTTGCCCTTCTCCAGGTAGTCGATGTAAATCACACCTTGTGAAACCTAGAAAACGGTGGCCATCACCTTTTCGGCCGATGGGACAGTGTTCGCCTTCTTCGGAGCACATTCGCCGGGTAAAGTCCACTGTTTCGACTGTTTATTGGTCTCTGGTGTGTACCAGTGAATCCATGTTTCGTCGACGGTCACGAAACGACGCAGAAACCCCTTCGGATTGCACCTAAACAGTGTCAAACACTGCTCTGAAGTTGTGTCACTGATGCGCTTGTCGTCCGAAGTGAGCAAACGCGGCAGCCATCGAGCCGACAGCTTTCTCATGCCCAATATTTCATGCAGGATATGACCCACGCGGTCTTTTAAGATGCCTACTGTCTCAGCTATCTCGCGCACCTTCAATCGGCGGTCTGCCAATACAAGATCGGGACTTTTCTCACGTTATCCTCCGTGGTAGCCGTTTTTGGGGCACCTGGGCGTGGCTCATCAAAAACTGACGTGCGACCACGTTGAAACTCGTTAAACCAATTTTTGACGGTCGCCATTGAAGGAGAAGAGTCACCGTAAACAGCATCCAAGCGCTTTTTGATATCGCTGCGCGATTTCCCTTCCAAAAACAAGAATCAAATCACCGGCCGATATTGCTCTTTTTCCATTTTTCGAAAATCCGCGGACACGTCCGCTTACACACGCGGTCAAAACAAAACTACAAATCCAATTCGGCTGAAATTTTGACAATAGCCGTCTACGAAGATGTGCTACATGATGGTAAATTTATCTTACGATAGTGGTGCCATCGGGCGGTGAGGCTAAGTACTTATCGGACTGCCCTCGTACCTTTCTAGCCTCTTGCACAACCATATACGTCAGTCAAAAATCACAGTCAAAAGTCACAAATTAATTTACTCGTTTAGTAATAATTCATAATTATTCTAATACAAATACAAGCATCGATTGGAAAAACATACTATTGGTAGTGACCGCACTACAACCTATACCAAGTAAGTAAGAAGCTGTATAAATAGAACGACAATTATTTTACGATAAATTTCATGATATTATCAAAATAACCTTAAAATAAGTGATCGTAGGACATTGATTAAGCTATAAAATAAATTCTGGGCGTTGTGTCAAATAACTGATTGAGCGCTCGGCAACCACGTCCTCGGGCCAAGGGCGAAATTTTAACGTCACGATTAATAAAACATTAATTTCAAAGTTTAAATTGGAAATTACCGAGTTGAGTAATGACATTAGAGTTTGAATTCGCCAAGTGTAATCAAAAGGTTCAGTCTGTAGCTATTTCGTACACACGGTTTTTGTATTATGCAGTATAACGCATCCATATACAATACTCTAGTAATCAAGTATGGTGTGATAAGTGACAGTAAATACGTAAATGTAAGTTATTTAACATACAAAGGTGTCGATTAAAGGGAACTGTATGTTTCTATAATATATGGTATGGGAACATGGAAGGCACTCAATTTACAGCAAAATAAAAAAGGCTGCAGCAATTGACCGTATAGAATTGAAAAAGTGGCTTTTACTTGAATACGTTAACTAAATGTAGGTTGGTATGCACCATATAAGGAGAGATAGCTTAGTTGGAAGCGGACCAAAACGGAATAAATACGACATTTTCAAGTTACGTGTCTATATTATTAGTATAATTACCGTTCAGATTACCAGAGAGGAAAACATCGCAAAGACACTTACATATTTGAGTTTTTTTTTTATAATTTCTACGTAGCTAGAGCACTAAGGCCTTACGCCTTTAACCAAGCTCAGCCCAAGAAAACACATTTTATGAGAGTCAATGTATCTACATACATAGATCTCATATACAACAGAATATAAATAAAACCCCAACAAAACTTCTATGATCACTGTATAGGGGAAGGTGGACATGAAAGAGACATGTTTTGAAAGAGCCACTTGGATTTTTACCCGACCTTTTGAAATTATCATAATTAGAATTTTATTTTCGTGTGGAAACATCGACTATCTGTGGCCCACAAAGATTTGATAGTTCGCGGAAGTGTAGTGACGGAGCAGGAGGCTATCGAAAAAAGAGGCATTCAAAAGTAAGTTTTTATGCTGTTATTCCAACCATTTTTTTATACTATGGTTTGATTTGACATCCAAATTACATTACAACTAGAGTCTGCACTCATTTTACCTTCTAATTGTAATATTTAATGGACAGTATTCGTAATTTGATGATATACTTTTAAGGTTTTTGCATTTATTGGCTACTCGTTTTGAAAGAGCTAACTAAATATGTGATGAAACAGCCGGCTCTTTCATGCCTAGGTCTTTCATAACAACCTGTTTTGAACCTTTGCTATTTGGTTATAGACATTAAAATATCATCAGAAACAGCATAACCTAAAAAAACACGCAAGGGGCCTAAAAATTAAATCGTATGGCGAACAGACCTACAAACATTGTCCAAATACAAGCAATAAACGTATTTTCATTTTGGATCAGGAACAAAAGACTGATTACCTAAAAACTGCATCTAAATAATTAACATACGATTATACAGTAGCTATTAGTAGTAGTGACAATTGTTTCAGAGGATTTATGCACCGAAATAAATATGAGCCATTAGAAAAACTAGAAAACACATCACTTTCAAGAGCTACGAGTTTTGAAATGAGTGTTATTAATTAACTAATTTTGGTTAGTTTTTGTTACGGTATTCTAATAAAAAAATGTCATTGGTTGTTAATGTTGTTTAACTTTTGGAGAAATTTATTGTAATAGTTGGTAATATCGTGCACGGCTCTTTCATAACAAGTGGCGGCTCTTTCAACAACCACATGCTATGAAAGAGCCGTTTTCCCTCTTTTTAAAAAAGGTAGAATTTTATAATGAAACATATCTCTAAGGAGTAATTGTTGATTGAATGTCATAAAGTAATAAATGAGTTTCGGACTAACATATAAAAAATGTGGTTTTATTAAGTTTTAGATATTAAAACGAGTCCTTTTCTAAAACTGGCTCTTTCATGCCCACCTTCCCCTATTTTTCGTATTATGCACACGACGATAGTACAAAAGTAAAGTTCAACCACACGCTTACAATACCTTCATTATGACGCCATTCATCCATAGTTCACGACGTGAATTCAAAAACATCCAATTTCACACAGTATCTTGTAAGTAAAGAGATAATTGCAGTTTGGATTATACGATTCCAATTAAGTGTAGATTGGACATTATCGGATGGTATTGGAGTGTGACAGCGGTGGACCTTGCGACGCCGACGGAGCGTGCACTCGCACCGGGCCGAAGGCGAGGGCATCTCGATCTAACTGCCCGTCGGAATTCAATTTGCACTAATTCGTTCGGAATTAAATTACTACATTTGCACTGTCAAGATGGAAACTGGTTGATATTACTGCTATTACTACTGTGCCAGCCCATGTACATACATATGTTCCACTGCTGGGCACGGACTTCCTACAACTGACCTAGACCTAGGTCTAAACCTTAGTTCATAAGAATTTTTAGATGTGCGGGTCTTCTCACGATGTTTTCCTCCGCTATTTAAACACGTGATAATTAATTATAAATACACATGTAACTTGGAAAAGGTAAGAATTGTGTGCCTCGGGCTTGAGCCCGCGTCTGAACCTCGAGGCAATCCTAATTTAGCTTACATTAAAATCCGTTAAGTACGAAAACGCAGTTTCAAATACCAAGGCTCATATGCATCACTAGGAAGTTTACAAATTTACAAGCAACATTACAAAGACACTATCTAAATCCAATACTACGACCAACTTAATTACTAACTAGCGTGTAATTGCTTCAACTTGTATCTATAACTTAAAATGACGAGAGAGGGCTGCCACTTGTCAAAATTCTTAAAAATTATCACATTGCGAATTTTCATCACCAAACGTACACATATCGCACGGCACTAACAAGGCGCGTGGTAGTCAGAAATATAGCCCAGATTAGATATAATACTATAATGACCTCGTATATATCAGAAACCATTGAAGACTTTTCAATTCCAAAATTCACAGAAAAATAAAATACTACGATCACACGTCAGGTTAACATTTGCGGCGATAAGCTAGAATAGCATCTAACTTTTAACCATATAAAAGAACCGTAAGTGGAATGGCCATTGGTCAGATGACAATTGTGGATAATGATTGCATAAGTTATTTAATTGTATGATACAAAAAAACTAGTGGTAGTATATCCAGCAGTCACTAGAGGAAAGCTGATGATGTAACCTTGCCGGGCCAGTAATATAAATAGAGAAAACCCTCCCCAGTCACCAAACATCCTTTATTTCAAACAAACCTGATAAACAAGAGCATAATTTAGAGAAGCGGAAACCTGGCAACCCTACAACATCAAAGACACGAAGCGAGATCGCGGCGCACAACCCAAACTCGGAAGCAACGCGTGTGCTAACTTGGCATAAATAAGATTTATTTGGACGAGTCATTAAAGCGGTGCGGGATGACTTAACAACACATTGTGAACTCGCGGGTGGCGCGCCGGCGACGTAATCAACATCGAGCCGGGGAACAACGGAGCTCGATAACAAAGGGGTGGAAACCTGCATTGTTGAATATGTTATGAACGTGCGCAATCTTGGTGGCAGCCTCGGGCCGGCAAAGATGACTGATTATGTCGAAAATTTTGTATTACTTTGTTACACAAATCGCCATCAGAATCACAAATGCCATAGTAAAGAACAATATAGTTACATTACAATCTTTAAATATTAACAAACGTAAATGTTTAGTTACAAGTTTTATAAACCGTCCACAATCTTTTTTGCAGCAATTTATTTGTTTTAAAATTTTTCAATATGCTAAAATGTCTACTAATCTGGAATGGCAAAATATTAAAGCTACATATAAAAAATAAATTAGGACGTCATTATAAAAAATGTAACCCTAATGTAATAAATGTGTAATGCATTAACAGTACAAAATTTTCTAACAACTAAAAGTATATAATTATATATTTAGTTGACACTTTTTTGTACACTTAGTTTTAAACCATAAAAAATATAAAACATAGAGAAGGGTACAAAATGGCGTACTATATTATACACTACCGACAAAAAGTTTGGAAGCACCTATAATTTTTGTAAAAACAAATAGCAAATTGATAATAACAAATTTTATCGATGTTGTAATAAAATATAATATTATTTTAGTAATAAGAATATGGTTTTGTTTCATAGTTTAATTGTTGTTTTAATTAAGTACCTAATCATTCTTAATAAAATAATACTATATCTTATATTATTTCTAAAGTAATTGAGAGTATTAAAAGTGCTTCCAAACTTTTTGCCGGTAGTGTATGTGTCAATTTGATATTCACTTGTCGTGTCGTGATATTAGTTATATTTTCCTAATAAACAATCAAAAAGCTTCCATAAAAACAGTAAACATTGAAAAACTAAACCTATCTGATAAAATGGACTCGAGGACTATAAAGAACCCCTGGAAGATGCGACAAACAAAAACAAGGGAGAGAATTTTACGAGCGAATTAAAAGAGAACCGAAATTGTCTACATCGTAAAGTGAACAACGAAATATTCCCTATAAGTTTTATTTTATAAACGGATTTAGGTCTAATGTTATTCTGAGAGAAATTGGATTTACCTTGTGACATTACACAAGTAGAGATTATTACAAATTGGATTAAGGTATCTACTTCTAGGGTATTCGCTTACATAAAAATCCTCTCCTATTTATAACTTAAGAACAACCCATGACATTCAAATGCCTTTATTCGTCTTTCCCGTTAGACGTAACTATGGATATGTTTTTAATCCACTTAAACAGATATTTTTGTTTGATGTCTGTTTCTTTTATTTATTAGTCAGTGATCAACCACTACAATACGCTACCCTATGTAGTTTAGTTGTAAATATAAATATTTAGTTATAAATATTTGAAGAGTTTGTGGTTTCTTGTAGATAGTTAACTAAATAGAAAATAAATTTCTTGTATAGCTAAGACTTTACACATGAATGTTGTGTCTTGTTTTCAATATTTTATATAAATTGGAGAAATTTACAAAAAATTCCGACATGCCTTACAATACTTACATATTATGTACGTCGCCAATAAAGGTTTTCTTTTGTCATTAGGTACATATTAAGTGATAGTGTTAATCGTCTCATAATTCTCCTGACCGATAAAACATTTTTACCATTACCACTTTATTTCAGCAATTACGTAATTTCTCTAAATCTAATCCCGAATGTTTTGTTCTCATCTCAGTGACGGTACTTCCATAGAAGCCCAAAAGCGTTACACGTTAATTGTGTAATGTCTAGTTTATAATTATTGTGGAGTCAAGTTATTCTTATTTATATGTCAAATTGCTTTTGTGAAATAAATATTAAAGATTTATTATTGGGAATTTTGTGACTCAAGCAAAACTTTCGGGCTTCTATGGAAGTACCGCCACTGTCTCATTTATTGGCAAAATGAGACGCATCACGCAAGGCATCAAATAACAATAGAAATCAATGTTTAAAAATAGTATTTTTCAAAAATGGGAAAGTATTTTAATGACTTCTCATTTTCTATGGAGAGTTGTTCACGCAAACACAGTCACTGTATTATAACAAAGAGCGGACTTGCTAATACTTCAGTGTTACGTCGGGAACAAACAACAAAGTGTAGGCGTGCGCGCTCGACGCGAGTTAAAACTAAAGGTATATGTGGCAAAGTTTCCAATCTCAACAGGTAATATTAAAAAAGTTTCTAGTTCCGCGATACGGTGTATATACTCCGTGCAGTTTGTTAACGTAACAATATTATAGGACTTTACACTTGTTTGTTTATAGGTGCGTTGTATTATTAACGATAACCTAGTTAGGAACGGAACGAAGTCAAAACTCACTTCATGTTACGTTCTAAAAGATCTTATGAATTTAAAATGAACATTTGAAACTAAGAATATGTGTAAAATAATAATAACACCGTCGAATTAGAAGTATTAGATCGTAAGTTACGGTTTACCATCGATACCCTTTTTGTAGTTTCGTTTTAATTAAAGCCTATTAATTGATTACCAATACGGAGATCTCCAGTATTCATAGGTTCATGTGCATGATAAGTTATCACTCGCGTTAACAGCCGAAGAAAAAGTGACGTAATCGGCAAAGTTATACTTTCCCATTTATGTTTTCTTGAAAGTATTTATTTGGACCGTACGCGTACTGCAATTTCCTATATTTTTTTTCAAAGTCAAAGTCAAAATATCTTTATTCAAATAGACTTTTACAAGTTCTTTTGAATCGTCAATTTTATTTTTATTAAAGTAACAAAGTAGGTAAAGGCATGTAATTTGAAAAGTCTTGCACTAGATTTTTGTTAAAAGTAAATGCGGAGGTAGAATTTACTTGCAGTGATTTGATCGCGACTGCCTCGTGGTCTCGCGGCACAAGTATGTGCCCTGCGATCTAGAGGTCCTGGGTTCGATTCCCGGGTCGATTATTGGGTTTTTTCATTAGAAAATTGCCTCGCCCCCTATTACGTGGGACTGATACATACCTGGCGAAAAAGTGGGCGCAGAGATGCACCTCTGCTTACCCCTTCGGGGAATAGGTACAGGCGTGAGGTTATGTGTGTATGTATGATTTGATGGTAAATTGAGAGCTCCATCAAGTCTCATTAGATCGCGAATTAATTTTAGTAATATTCTTTATTTCCTAATTGTAATAATAAAAAGTCATAATAACCATGTTTCCCATACTAGATTATAACAATTTGTAACTGTTATTCGCCAATCGATGCTACAATATTTATTTCAATACATACCTTGACTAATATTATTTACGTAGCCAAATAAAAAATCAATCTTACTAAGAGAATTTTCATTTAATTCACTCAACGGCAACGTATTCAAAACGGCGCCACATTCACCCCCTCTTACCTGCAATAAAAACAAAATAAACGTAAACAAACAACTCGAAAGCCAATCATAAAGGATCACTCCTGGCTACCATAATTAGAACTCCCGTTGATTATAGAAGCAGCAGCATCAGCCCATATACGTCCCACTGCTGGGCACGGGCCTCCTCTACAACTGAGAGGGTTTAGGCCTTAGTCCACCACGCTGGCCTAGTGCGGGTTGGCGGACTACACACCTAAGAAATTCCTAAGAACCTTTAGGTGTGCAGGTTTCATCCCGATGTTTTCCTTCACCGTTAAAGCAAGTGATATAGATATAGATATATATAGATATGATATAGATAGACTGATTATAGAAGCTTAACAATAAATTTATATGGGTATAAGAAACGTAGATCTATGTGAATTGGATGATTGGATCGATCGTAATTCAACAAATGAAGCGTTGTTTACCGAAGGCAAATACGATACTGTTGTGTCCCTCTCGATAATGAAGATAAATTTCGGAAGGGCGAATCTCCTTTGTCTTGGATATTTTCAGGTAAATCGATAAAGTAAATTAAAGACGAGTAACCGATAGGCTTTTAGTCTGTAAGAGACAAGAACAGTCGTTCGTTTCCATCGTAATCGTGATGCTATTTAATGTCTTACAACGTGAAAAATATTTTGTATTTATTTTTTTAATAATTAATTAGGTACTAGTTACAATGTAGCAGGTGTATTCGGAATAGACTGATTTTTTAGATTTTAAATTATGCCTGAAACCACACTCCGCTCCTATTAAATGGTTTCCTTAAAATACTAACAATAAATCAATCTTAATAGTAATATTAAAAAATAACAATCATAGCATACACTAGCTTTGTATTTTTAGTATTCTCGAAATATAGATTAACTTGTGGGCGTAAAAAAAAAAGAAGAAAGTGGTATCCCACGCTCCCAAAACTCAGTATAATTCGCATTTATCTCAATAAAGAAAATATGTTTTATGTTCTACAATGTTTTCCATCAATAAAAATGTATATTTTTTTTATAGTGCAAACCGAAATTGAACCCAACAGACGTATTTAAATGGGATTCAAATTAGTGACTATAATTTATCCATACATTAATCTATTCCTCGTATATCAAAAATATTTGATATATCCAGTGGTTTTAAAATGCTTTGAATAACCAGGAACGTATAAAATCCACGCTTGCTTCATACACAACGGTTTATTATTGGAATTGATGAAGGATGCAGTTAAATGGAGAGTTAAGTCAATACGCACATGAAAGCACCAATTCAAATAGTGAGTCTATATTTAGAAACTTTCGTATTACTCTTGAAATATTAAAGTTCAAACAGCGAATGAGTGGACTGAGTTATCATCGCTACGATATAATCCATTTCCTTCATATACATAGAAGGTAAAATATCCCCATAATTTGAGAAATAATATGTATTTTTATTGTAGTTTTCTAAGTCGACTGACTTGTTGGTGTGAGCTTTGTTTTTAAGTCTCATCTCATAGGGGGCGAGTCCATTGCCAGATCAAACATCCTTAGAATTTTCTAATGGAACAAGTCAAAATAGCTTTATTGACTAGCAATTAAACCCGTGACCTTTTGGTTGAACGACGCACACTAATGCCATGGAACCAACGAGACAATCATTAAAACATTTTAACTACGCAATGGCAGAACATCCATTGTCCAAAGGGATTCAACATTTGCACCCTTAATAGTCGCTTTTGTTACTAAACTACTAAATATCAGTGTTCAAAAATTCGTGATCGTTCTACCGATCCACGATCCCCTAGAAAATGTTTCAATAAATATAAACTGACAAATATCCGAAACTCGCCGGTCTCATTGACCCACTAACCTAGATAAACATTTAAACTGAGAACTGCCCGCTTCGATTACCAAAACGGCATGATCGAATTAATAATAAATCACCGAGTTATCGGAACGAATGAAATACTCAATCTGACTTGCGGCAGGGAAGAGCCGCAGCCACAAATTATTTCCCTTCCAACTTCTTACCGCAAATAACTCATATTATAAAACAATACGATTGAACAAAACTAAAGCTTAATCGAAAAGTATTTTTTTCTTGTACGAAGACATCTTGTAAATAATACTTGATTATGATTCAAAATTGTGCACCGCTTTGTTAATTTTTAAAACCATTAACAGATTGAATTATGATTGTCGTAACTATTTTCATGATATACAATTTTGGTTTTAATCCCAAAATTATCAATAACATGAAAATGTATGAATTGATGACCTACATAAATGTATCCAACGCATGTAACTAAATATTTTTTTAATAACAACGTCGTAAGCAAACACTGCATTACAATGTTTTCACCGCGAGAATTTCCCGAGCTTGGACTGAGGGTTAATGCTTCTGAAATATGGAGGAAATAGGTGCCCACGTAACTTGTATATGTATGCGCCGATATATGTACATGACAATGAATGAGTAGTGTTGAATTGGTAATAAAAAACTTTGAACACTAGAACGAAGTAAAATCTCAATTCAAAAAAAAAACTTAAACTATTCGATTAAATCGTGGAGTGAAAGGAAATACGCGTCCAATATATACGAGACGGAGTGGAGATTGAACATAATAAATAACGTTTAGATTACCCGAAGGCTACAAGACCAAGTTGTAAATAAAAACTAGCTTTAACACTGTCGTAAGTACATTGGGGAGAAAGCAATTCGAACAAACAACAATGATTGCAAAAAACCGATAGTCGACACAAACATTACGCGAAAAGCAATCAAAACTATAGAGTGATCCAATCCCGAAATCACGTTGTTTTCGAACGAATCGCCCCAGGCGCCAATCGGGAGCTCCCTGTAATTTCCTCGCACTAACAACTATTGAGCACTATTGTTTCGAAGTTTTTTTTTTCACAATTTGTTTCGATGCACTCACTCGAATGCATGTCGAAGCATTCGGCCCAAATAAAATCACTTAAAACCATAAATCAATTGCGAACAACTTCTCAAAGAAATTAAAAGAGCTAAAATGTTTGTGAACGACATTCCAGGATGGAAAATATTGGTAAACTCCTAACGTGAATTGGTATTGACTCCTTAATATGATCATGTGTGACAAGATTGTTTCAATTAAACTATATAATATTAAGTACATATGGCGTAGTTGATTAGGAGACCGCTATGAAACACAAAAATTTTAGCTTGATTGCGTACCAAGACCTAAGATTTTTAGGTGGGTGAAAAGACAATATGATGGTGGAATCTAGATCATATCCTCAAGTATTAGGTCATCTAAATTAAAAAGCTTGAAAAGCTAACCTAACATAACATCCTCTTCCCAAAAATCCTATTTCCTTTCCTCGGTAGATGACGGGCAGCAGCGTCATCAACGCATGTCCCCTCCTGCGCTCGCCAACCCGCCTGCCAACCCTGGCAAAAACCTCACAATGATGAGTGGAAGTCATTGGCAGAGGCCTATGTCCAGCAGTGGACCTCTTGGCTGACAGTGGTGATGATGATGATGTACCTAATAATGAATATATCATGTAGTTAGCTTCTAGCTTTAAGTGAAAGGAACTTAATAACACTCCTTCGAACATACTCATGAAACAGAAAATACGTATACGGAAAACAATACTAATAAAACTCCAAGAGTGACGTAAATGGAGATTATATTAGGACGGAATGCCGCTTCAAACATAAGTGTACATAAAAACTGTCATTCAAGCGGTCTCGTATCTTTAAGAATATTTGATATAATCTATAGAGTACGTCTTTGTAAGAGTAGCCAATTTACTGGCTATATTTCAAAAGATTTAGGGCCTATTTTATCATCGTCAAGAATGGAAGGATCATAACATAATTTTTATAACGGTAGCATTATTTACCATGACGATTAAAGTGACAATTATAAGATTGTTTTAGATATTTTTTAATTGTTTTAAAAAAACAAAAACATGTTATATAATTTCGTAAGTATATTGAATAGTTGAACTTGAATATTTTAAAACAGTTATTGTCCTGATCGAATTTGACAATGTTTCGGCCATATGGACAAATAAAAGTCAGATGGTTGTAAAATAACTTCACTTATATCAAAACCAATTCTTACAGCTGCACCCTTACTAGACAAGATGCTAAGAAAAAAATAATCTTATCAAAAACATATCCTCCATTACGAAATTATTTGCCATATAAATTTTCGGAACCGCACTAAATATTCAGCTATTAATAAACGTCTGTATTTCTCATAACTCAATCATAAACTATTGTCATAGGGTCACAATATTAATGGAGGGCCCGAAATAGTTGAAGGTTTTACGCAGAAGGTTAACCTTAAGTGAGTTTAGTGATGACTGATGAGCACTAAACCACGCATTATGTCTCGGTTCGGCAAATTATGTAACATATTGCTAAAACTTACTTTGTTAGTTACAGTCATCAAGGCTGTTGATGATTGCTAAAAGTTATAAACGTAAGAACTATTGACATATTTAAATGAAAATGAAATAAGTATGTATCCGTTAAGTATGTTGTTCGCTATTAATTTAGACTTCAGCGATTCTTACACGTTACATAAGAAACAAAGTAAGTAAAGTAGTTCTTTGACAGATTACTTTTTCTATTTTTGAATGTGAATTACGGTAAAATTTCATGACAGAATTAAATTAAAAAAATATTGTTAACAAAACACTCAAGTCAATTATCATGATTGAAATAGCAAAGAGAAGACACAGATCTCTAGTACACTTCCCACCTTAGTCCCGTTGCATAGTACACCTACAAAGAGGTTTGTTGAACACGCTGTGGGATTTTCAATAAAACCTTCCCCGGGAAACTCTTGTGAGGGATAAAAATTGCGCGACCGGTCGCCGGATCGCGCCGAACATCAAACGTGGATACGATGACACGGTGACCCAGTTCGCGGCGCAACCCCCGCGGCCGTATTCCGCGTTCGCGCCATATATTTGGACAAAGTGACTGCGGCACTTTGTAAAGGCCACACCTGGAGATACGGGATTAGAAGGCATTACGGCTATTTCGGTGCCTTGCTGTGTCTACCATTATTTTATGAATAAACTTGTTATTACTTGAAGTAAATTTAATATCTGCCTCGTGGTCTCGCGGCACAAGTATGTGCCGTGCGATCTAGAGGTCCTGGGTTCGATTCCCGGGTCGGGCAGAGTGTTATTGGGTTTTTCCATTAGGAAATTCTCGGTAACAGCACGGAGTCTGGAAATGTGCCCGAAAAACGGCAATAGGCACGCCCCCTATTACGTGGGACTGATACATACTTGGCGAAATGTGGGTGCAGAAATGCACCTCTGCCTACCCCTTCGGGGAATACAGGCGTGAGTTTATGTATGTATGTAAATTTAATATGTACATTTCTTTGTCTATTATTACAAGTTTCTACCCAAAGAAAAAAAAGGAAAATATAGG
Organism: Hemaris fuciformis; assembly: GCA_907164795.1. NCBI lineage: Eukaryota > Metazoa > Arthropoda > Insecta > Lepidoptera > Sphingidae > Hemaris > Hemaris fuciformis. Next base: position 4,451,713 of record OU015452.1, read on the forward strand.
ACCAAAATTCACATTTAATAAATTTAAAATTACGACATGAATTAACGAATTAACTAAATAATATTATTAATTACAAAACCCTTTCCAAAATTTCTCCACATAATTTAGTATAATGGAATCGAACTTCATGAATATCAATTGTTTCTGCGAAATGAGATTCCACAGCTGTAATAGGACACTCCTAGGTGTTTCTAAATCCAATTATGTCACTTTAATAGGGTTTGGCCCCGAAGTACAATTAGAATAATTCATCAACAGATATCAGTTTGGAACAACCCCTCGAGTTCGGTTCAAATTACATGAGGCACAATAAATAAAGACAAAGAATTCTTAAACATTACTATTCAATTTCATCCAGAGAGAATATAAAAGTGGATCCAGTATTATTTTTTAAATTATACAGCCTTCGTGGCGATATCGATTAAACATAAGGCTGTGAAACAATAGCTCGACAGATTAGAAGTCCACGTCGAGATTAATGTTTGAGTCATTCGTATTTTTCTCTAGTCTGAAAGGTCTCTGGCAATTTCAGAATAACTCAAAACCAGTATCTATCTTATCGAGGGGATTGTGACTACTTATGTGACGGTTAAATCTATGTATTTATGGCTTTATAGATTATTATATTATATCTGACAAAGCGGCGTTACCTGCAAATTGCAATAAGTTGTGAATGTGTCCGATGAACACCCACAGCACTAGTTACTCTTTCAATGAGAAAAGAGACGAAAGATGGAAAGCATTACGTGTGTATTATTGATTAATTATAATTATACATTTCAAAATCGAAGAAAATGACAGTGGAAAAAATAAATATCTAATGTTGGAGACAAATTCCTAAATATGCATAAATTTATGTATTAGGTTTATGGAACCAACATCACCTAACACGTTAACACAACCCATTTGTTATTACTGCTCTTATATATTAAGTTTGACTCTCGCTTAATTATATACGATGTAAACTTCAACTAAGAATTTTATTCCTTAGAAAAGCACACAAAATTAATTGTTCAACCGTCTAATCACAGTAACTTACGATTCCCAATCAAGCTGATCAATGAGGCGACGTCGGTAACCATGGCAACCACTTACGTTTCAACTCACCTTACAGCTAGGAAGCTTCCAGAATAAGACTACAACATCAAAAGGTGTGACGTATTTGTTTCGTACTGAAGATATGCCCACGGGGGTAATGTCGGCAGTGAATAGATCCTCCTCGACGTCACCATGAATAATGGAGCGAGCAGACGTGGCAAATGAAACGTTACGAACGCCATCCATTCGGCACCTTTAATTGAATATCTATATGACAATGGGAACATGTGTGTTTTATCGCTTGTTTATATGGTTAATACATATGTTCCTTTTTATCATTTGTGGATATGTTTTATGTTCTTTTAGTTAAATGATATTTGGACACAATTTAATAATATTGACTACAGACTGCGTCGTTGGTCGCGCAGTCAAGCGTGGTTTCAATTACCGTATCAGGAAAAGTTTTACAGGAATATTTTCTTTACACAAGATCTGGAAATATGGGTGAGAATGATGCCATACTTGCTACGTACTAGGTTATTGTAACTTTGCCCTGCTACTAGCTACTACCTACTATGAAGTAGGTTTTCAATGAGTTTGTTTCGCAAACTAAAAACATAAATGTTCTACAATAGAACTCACTACAGTAAATTGAACGAAATAAAAAATTACACAAGACAGTGCTTTCGAAAACAGACGCAGAAACACCTAAACAAACCAATTTATCATTTCGCACTCATTATCTCTATCAATATTCCGGGAACGGGTCTTATGCGCTACGTGTATTACGTGCGTGTGAATGTGCTTTACAACATACTGTTATTATTATAGGACTAATAGGTGGACAGAAAGGGTATAAGAATGGATCCCATTAGATCAGAAAAGGAAACAAGGGATACAAACGATGGCGTGATATTTTTGCACAGATGTGTGGACCAGACTGAGTAGGGCTCGGGATAAAGGCAGGTGGAAGCAGGTAGGGGAGGCCTACGCCGTAAAGGCGACTATGGATAATTAGAGTAGGAAATTAGGAATAAATAGGAGCTTTTACTTCAGATACTTCTACTGCGCCGACCCCAAATGAAATTGGGAGCAGGGCAAGGCAATGATGATGATCAATATTCCGGGAACGGGTTGTACGCGCTACATGCAGTAATTGTGTGTGTATGTGCTTTATAACAACATCCTGTTAACTCGATTGATGTTAACGCTTCATTACGTTCGATATTAATTAAAATTGGTACCCCAATTACGTACGGAATCAATTAGCAGTATTGGTTTATATTAAATAAACCCACTCAACAGTTAGTACATAGTGCGTGACTAACGTTAAGATAAATCGCGCGTAATGGGAATCCAGAACCTACTGAAAACTAAAAACATAAGATACATATGTACCTTTTGGAAGGAAGACCGCAATAATAGAATGCGCGTAAGTTTAAGGTGCATTTAGTGTTATTCATGTACCCTACTTTAGGTATTTTCTACTTTGCTTTGTTCAGTGCGCGGAATAATTGTCTGTTTATTTGATGTGTGTCTTGTATAAGCTTTGTTCCATTAGTGGTGAAGGCGTTCTATTACAACTGGAATAAGGCTTGGGGAAGGTCCTTGAATTCACATCAATCTTAACTTAATATTAAGACTGTAAAAGTATTTTTTTCTTAATTATTTCTTATGTGTTCACGTACAACCGTTAAACAGATTTTGATGAAAGTTTACCCACAGTTAGATGGCAGAGAGAGTAGATGGCAGCAGTTAATAGCAGGTACTTTGGTTTGCGATAATTCATTATACTTACATATGACTATAAAACAGGGGAGTTAAAATTCGAGGACCAATATCTCAACCGCCCGAATTACTAACCAGTGTACCTACTGAGTATCTATCAGGTATAAACAAAAATTGGATTGTTAAAATAAAAGGTAAGTTTTGTAGCTTGCATATATAATTCCTAACTGCCGTGTGACGTCATTGATAGCCTTGATGACATCTGTCATAAAGTGTCTTTACCAAAGTGCGACGTGTCGATAAATCAATATTTTATAAGCAATTGTAACCTTTGGAACATGGATTATAGAAACTTTTAAAGGAGCACGATCGTTAGGTATTATTACGAATATCTGGTGTCAATTGACGTCACACTTTATGAACAAGCCTCGTGAAGCTCGATGTTAATTAAAACATTTTATATCTGAGTGTAAAGATAGTTTTAAAATAAGAAATATACACAAATAATAGATATCTACAAAAATATTTATTTATTATTTTGTATTAGATTTGAAATAGTTAAACACAGCTTTAATCCAATCAAAAACCAACCAACCGAATCATACCGAAACAAGACACTTAATTTTATGCTTACTTATAGAAGAATACCTTTAAAGGCAGCAGGTAGAATTAATTTACAGAATTAATTTTTCCCCAACATGGCAATTCAATCTATTCAACTCGTTCCCGCTTGCCTCCTACACGTCTATTACCAACTCGTGGGAAAATTGACGAGCACCTCCGGTACTTTATTTTAGCAGTTGCATAATGAGCATTTATAAATTAGAAAGCTACTTATTATATCGAAGGAGAATGTATTCTTCTGAAATTTTCCAGCTTGCGAAACGAGAGACCGCGGGTTCGATCCTCGCACCGAGACAAATGTTTGTGTGATCCACAAATATTTGTTTCGGGTCTGGGTGTTTGTGAGACCGAAAAGTCTCTCGTAGTCTCTGATACCCACGACACAAGACTTGTATCCTAGTGTGGGGTCAGAACTATGTATGTGACTGTTGGGTGTATTTATTTTTATTATTTATTTTATTTTTTGGGTCCGAGAATCCCTCCACAATTTTTTGATAATGTCAATTAAGAATTTCTTTTTTCTTTTGTTGAAACTATACAAAAATGATTTTTCTGGGCATATGTATGGAATGGGGAAAGAGTCTTAGAATTTACGTTTGATATGAAAATACAATACAAACGGACGTAAATAAACAAATGACGGTCACACGATGAATCCGATTGCAAATGCAATTTGAACTTGTAGCAATATGAATACTAGTGCTGGGACGAGTCTCTCATATTAATACACTGATGTATTTATAGTTTATTTACTTTATCATCTCACTGGGGTTACGTATGTTGAACCGTGAACTGTGAGGATCCGGATTCATTAGCCAGGATTTGTACTTTGTATGCGCCTGTTTAGACAAAATATACTTTCTGGTTATGATTATTTAAAAAATAAAATAAAAATAAATCAATAAAAGAATAGACTGGTACCGAAGTGACAGGCCAGAATGTTGTATACGTAGATGAATTTGACTTTCAACAATATTGCAAACCAATACCTTGGGACCGATTTAAAAAGAGTGAGACTCTTAACATGTTGAGATCAAGTTAAGCTATTGATGGAGCGTAGAATACCAGATTTCGTTTTTAATTACTACTAGCTCTTGAAATTGAAAATTCCACAGTGCATTAATATAGTACCGCGAGGATGCTCTCCGATCATGTAAACAATCGTCTCGAATTGTGTTCATACGATATGGATATTCATATTACGAATGTTTGTGCAAGCAAACAAACATCGCCCCCGGTTCGCATTCCTCGCGCGGACTGTTTCGTGTAATAACAGAATGTTTTCGAAATATGCACGGCCTTCGTGAGGCAGCTGGCCGGCGAATAAGACCAGTAATGGCTGGTTTTATTGCTCAGTCCCGCAAATTGACCGCACTGGTAAGAGAAGTAAGGTCTAAATAAAAATTAAACTATCGAAAGGAGATCTATCAAGAGATATCGATATAATTATACCGTGAATAATATTAAAAATATTACTTACTGACGATATTGGATGGATACAAAGCTAAGCCAGTAGCAATGTTTTGCTTATTTTAACGGTGAAGGAAAACATGGCGGGGAAACCTACATGCCCGAAAGTTCTAAAATGAAGGGTATTACCGGCTATGGAATAGTTAATATAATTGTAAATTACTCATTTGCGAAATATATGTCATCAAGTTCTACATAAATCATTTCTTATAAGATACGAAGTACATTTGTGTCTATAAATGCTTGTTCATCTGATTAAGTTTGGCCTTTAACTTTCAATATAAAAATCTCTTAAATCTCACATGCCACTGTTTTGAACTAACACATTTCACCGGAGTTCAGTGTTAAAACAGTACTCGAAAATAACTCAATTTTCTTTCATGTCATCTCTGATAAATGCGGCAACAATGCGGAACGAACAATGTCCGCTGAGAAAACAAAAGGAGCGCGAGCTGAATGCGGAAGCGTCTACGTTAAGTAGGGGTCCGAAAATGGAATTACTGTAAGACCAACCCTTTGCGAAAGTTCATGTAAAAATGGGTCAAGTAGGCTAAGAGAAGAAACGAAACCGAATGTTCGGCTGTCCGAACAGCGCCTTCGCTCGTAATGTAATTGAGAAAAGCAATTACTATCAGGTAGCTTTTAAATAATTGAATAAAGAAAACGAGAAGTGGGTAGACGTTGCCGGAATTTTGCTAGCATTGATAAAGGTAAACAAATGAATGAGTTTACAACAGAACATTTGTATGCCCAAATAGCAGTGAGCTAATTTTAGTCGCTATTCTATGAAGATAGCTAATTAGATAATGAAGGCATTTTCTGACAGTGCCTTTGGTAGTTCTAGGTATTCATATCGGGAGTGTTTTGTAAAAAGCCAGCTGTGTTTATAAGAATTTTAATTTAATACTAAAGATTGTAAAGTTATTAAATTAGTACTAATTACATACTGTGTGTCACTGCTACCGCGGCTTTTTTGGCCGAGACATTAGCATTCGAGATTTCAAATGGACTTGTTACATTTTTTGGAAACTCTTTAAGCTTCAAATTATAATTGTCCTGCTAACTTTAACAATTATTTGTAGCAGGGTAAATCTTTGGCGTAAGACCACGCAAATAGCACCTATCTTGTAATAAATGGGAGAACTTACGTACTTGCTTTTACCAGATTTCCAAAGAAATGGAAGCATTTCATCAGAACATAATGGTTTCTTCAGAAATCATCATCAGCCCATATTCGTCCCACTGCCGGTCACGGGCCTCCTCTACATCTGAGAGGGTTAAGCCTTAGTCGACCATGCTAGCCTAGTGCGGGTTGGCGGACTAAACACCTAAGAATTTTTAGGTGTGTAGGTTTCCTCAGGATGCTTTCCTTCCCTAAGTACGTGACAATTCATTGTGATTACACACAAAACTTCTAAAAGTTTGAAACCTCGTCCGCCGACTTTGACTCGACCGCGCGCCAAAATTTCGAGGCTATCACGCTTCAGAAATAGAGAAAACAAAAATACGTATCAACGTCCCTGTGCGACCTTTGGCAGGTTAAAGACCACGCCTAATAAAAAATAGTCTAGAGCATTGTTTATAAGTGTGTAAGGCAAATAAAATTGTCTCGCGTACTAGTGTAAACACACGAGGCGTGTGGCGTGCGAGGCGGCGACATTGCGCGACCTTGCGCCGTGTCGCTCGCGAGTCGACGACAATCGATACTGCGACATAACACCATAGAACACTACGTTATCGACTTGTCATCTATTTTTTGCTTCACTTAACACATATTACAAACACTCGTGTCTATACATACTACATCTACGTTTCGGCACTTGCTTTAAGACTCAAGTGTGAGATACTGGTCCGAACTGCTACTCTAAACATCACTTTAATTAATGAAGTTCATCCCTGACATATTTTTGTGGAGCCTTGCTTATACGTATATATATGTATGTATATGAACTGTTTGTTGAGAGGCTTCTTCTCGTTAAGTTTAAAGTACTCATGAGTAACTGAATCAGGCAAAATATTCCGCAGATTCATGATACGATTTAGGTACTTGAAAGTTGGAGAACTTGTGTATATTTTGGTTAATGCAAATGGCTTCCAAAGTCCTACCTATTTCTTACTACAAGCGTAAGCATTACAGTATTAGGTATAGTAAAGTATTCTAAAACGCAAGTTACTAGACTATTTAAATTACAGTTTTCTGTCTCTACTGCTATTAATGAGAGAGACCCATAGGTGGACTGTTAGAAACAGAAAACAAAACGTCTACTTTGTAGTGATTTGAAAAAGGTCTTTAACCGGTAACGAAATTAATTTATCATAAAGAAAATAAAAATTACAAATGAATATTCATTAAACCATTTTTTTAAGTATTATCGCTGACCTTTCACTGCAACACGAAATTCAAAACATATTTTCTAACTAATTTTATTCATAGCTAAATTTCAAATGAAATAATATTTCATTGCGCAGAAACACTTAATTCGTTTCATTTCTGACTAAGTGACAACATGAGTGGCGTGTTACGATTAGTTCTTAGCAAACAGCGCAGTTTTAATTTATTGTCGTGAAAGTTAACTTGAGATTTACGCCGTATTGTGAGACTTACAACACTTTAAAAGGTTTTTGGCGAAACTTATTAATAGTATTTTTTAATATACATTGGCACGAACGAGGAATTTTGAAAGGCCTAGGACCAATTTAACACATGCTTTATACCCGCTAGCTGTTCTTTAGTATGAGTACATTCATAAACAATTATATTATATTACAACGACTGCCCCGTGGCGCAGTTGGCTAGATACCAGCTTGCGAAACGAGAGGCCGCGGGTTTGATCCCCGCACCGAGACAAATGTTTGTGTAGTCTGGGTATTTGTGAGACCGAAAAGTCTCTCGTAGTTTCTGATACCCACGACACAAGACTTATATCTTAATGTGGGGTCAGAATGTATGTATGTGACTGTTGGGTGTATTTATTTTATTTTTAATTATCGGACACTTAATATGAAAAACGTGGTGAAACTTGCATTGCATTACGTTGTATACAATAAATTTCTCAGTCACGCACACGCACAGGATGACTTCGTGGAATAAGGCTTTGCTTTAATGTCTCTCAGCCGTAAATAGGACTGTAACTACATTATAGATTCTATCATAGTCAAAGAACACACAAACACTAGCCTTGAAGAGAAGATCGAGCCTGACACCTCTCGTTTCACTGTCGGGTGAAACTGAACAGCTGGACAATTCAAACTATTTTTGGAAAAATTCTACTACATATATCGCATAATTTCAGCAGAAATTGCAGTAGAAACTGAATGCACTTTGTTTTTTTTTTTTTAGTAAAAGGTTTTAAACAAGTTGTAGTAGATATCATGTTAATAGCTAAGGAAATGTTTTGTAAAATAATTTGCCTTAGGCATGATCATGTAAATCAAAAGATCGACTCTTTCTACTTGATTCTTCACTGAGCCGCTGTGATCAATATCTTAAAGATATGACACGACACCCCTTATAACATAACAGAAACTTTCATAGCCAAATGAAAGTAACGGATAATGAAGGCCTTAAACCCTAAGCGATACCATCTCAATATAACTTACGAAATTGGTATCGTCGAATTTCGTCTTAGTCCATTCAATAGATTCACGATTGTACATCGCTACTCGCTGTAACCAGATATACACAAGCTCAAGCAACTTGCAAATTGGCCTCCAGCAATCTTGCTCAGCGATCGAAATGCAAAAGCGATGTTTCACTTCGGTTTTCGATTGAGGTACCGAGCAGGTAAAGTGAGCCCATCTAACAATGTAACTTTACACTACTCTATGTGTTGTACTCTGCCACTTGCGCATCTTAACGTATATTATAAATGGGAAGGTGAGTTTGCCTTTGGTTATCTTTTCTCACCTATGTTGCTGAACCGCTTTTGATAAATGTCGGTATAGGACTGGACGATTTTTCAATATATCTCCTCGGGAAGCGAAGCTGGACCCTTAGTTTAATTTACAAAACGACCCAAGCGAGAAGCTACGACAGAACTTACTTATTAATAACAAGAAAGTTTAAGTAGGTAGAGTATTATAAATTATCTCTTAATGGTAAGAGGTCTAAAAATTGAGGAGATCTTTCATAATTAATTATTAATTAATTATTTCGATAATTATTTAAGTATGCAATATTATATCTGTTTCCATAAAATCATAAGCCATCCATCAGACCGAGGCTGTAATTGATTATTTAAAATATTAAGACTGCATGTCTCTACCTACAAGTGAATTATAAAGGTTTCTCGCCGTAAAATAAAAGAAGATACCGCAAAATTTATGCCACTTATTCTGGTTTGTGCAATGTTTTTTTTTATTAAAAAAAGGAAAAACGTTTCAAGTGATCACGACGTGCATAATACATTTACGACGGCACCACCCTCAACCACTTCTCGGTAACCCACGAGCTCCCTTATAAATGGTCACTGGAGCGATCTCATTAATCTCAAGGAGAGAATTCTTTTTATGACACCCAGAGGGCGGTAGTGGAAAATTGCCGGTGCTCGCAGTTTGCGGGTAATCGAGCTATGAATGTTTAACGCGCCGCGATAAATAAACAAACGGACTGTAAGTAGGTCGGCGGGGTAGGTGAACGGAATTAGATTTATTCCTGTTTGCTATCGATGTTTTCACGAACACACTTCAAAGTGGTCGCTTCCTTAGCAACGCCTTGCCTTGAGTTTAACGATACATTTTCCTTGACGATGTTTTTGCACCCCGATCTTTGATAACATTTTCGCACGAGTGGTTTGAATTTTCAATTTCTGTAATAACCTATTATACCACCGTTTATTGCGTGTTATGTATATGGATTTGACTAAACATGTTATTATTACATTTTTTTCTGTTCTTTAGACAAATCGCATGGATTAGTGGTTTGTTTTGAAATAAGCATAAAATTAATTGATATTAATGGTTCATTGAATCAGTAATAAGAGATGAATATACGTAATTATATTATGTATTATTATAAAAGCGTACTTAGGAATATTGCTGCTCTCATTTATCGCAAGGTAGTAAAAGATTTCCCTTTACGCAATAAAAAACTTTAGTCTCTATAAATCATACGAGTTAATTATTTTCCGCAAACATTTGACGCCCCCATTCATCGCAGCACAGAGTATGATAAAAGCTAATATAATAAAATACTTTGTTCCGCGGGCTGCCCCGGTGAAATATGCTCAAGGCGTCGGTGCGCGTCGAGGGTGCGACATGCTTCATCCGGCTCGAAAGACCATGACGTGGCCAAGTGCCCGCCGTGTTCCGCTCAGTTTGATTTAATGGAATCAGATTTGTGGGTGTGGATATTCGCAAGGTCTCTCTTGATGGGGTTACATAAATTTATTTTCAAATAGTAATTTGGATGTTTGAATTGAAAACCGCTAGTACCGCAACATAAGTAAGATATATTAGAATTAGAATTGCTGTGAAAATAGACGTACACTTGAAGAGGATACTCCTGCTGAAGCCTTCGGGGATACTGGATCGCATGTAGTAATTTGTAATATCAAATTGGTATTTCCATGAGTTCATTTTGTTCCAGTTATGTTTATCTTTATTGATGCAGACATCGTTGACCTATCAGTGAAGTGTATTGAAACAGCAATGGAAATTGTTGAAATACTTGCGCCGAAGCATTGTACTGATTGTTACCAATTCGGTGAACTGCAAGTTACAAACGAATTTAACAATGAATGGAACTTAGCATTGTTCATTAATTCGCACAAAAGATGATTCGAGCCTTGCATACGCTACCTACCATGTTGACATAACAATTCAAAATATTTTGATAAATTTTGAAAATAGTACATGTACCTAATGATAAGCGAAAATAATGCGACGAAATTGAAAACATAATTTTGAACATGTTAAAATATGAATAGATACAAATTGAACAATTTTGAGTTTTCAAAATCAAGCCGTTTAAAAAAGCTAATATTACTTTTTTAGGGACAACAAGTAGACTAACAGACTTGTCCATAACTAGGGCGTTTAACTACGTACGAGTCTTTTACTTGGGTTGAGTCGGTAATGACGTTAAGCTGTGGGTAAATATTGACTGTAGAACAACTCTCAAAGGCGAAACAATTGTGCAACTAACTAAAAAAATATCACAGTTCCTAGATCATCTATATTTGTATATACTAATACATTTACAGCTGTATCGCCGAAGGGACGCGTTTTCTCAGCTATTTTTAAAGTACATTTTCTGCTGTTATTAGAAACTTGATGTAGTCGCTAAAACCGGTTCTCGAAACGGGAATCTAAGCCCCGACCTATTAATCGCACGGCGCACACTTATACCGTAGAATAAACGAAGTACTCTTCTATGTTTTTATACATGAAAATATAAAAAATACTCGCAACAAACATGTTATCCATCCAAATGGAAGTTTCCCGATCCCCGTGGATTACTCTAGTGAAATGAGTGTTATTATAATAGTCGGTATTATCGTTTCACTGCGAACAGTGTACACGTGCAAAATTGATAGCGGCTGGCATTAACCTGGGATTAAGGGGGAAGCTTGCCGCGGATCAGTCCACTGAATATAATGACATTCCTGCAATAGCTATTGGTCATTGTCAAATGTTTGTTTAGGTATATCAATTTATACTGACGTTAATTTGATTGTTTTGAAATGAGTGACTGTTAAATGCTAATTATTTACGTTGAATGATTGTTTTATGGATGACTAATAGAATTTTACTATGCAAAGACGTCGACATAGTTCATGTGTAGTTTATTTCACTTAAAGAAAAAACATTACATAGATAAAAATATTGCGTCTTAATTATGTTTATAAAATTTTTCGAAAAGTTAACTTAGTTACCTTTTTGTAATAGAACTTAATTGCGAACCATCCAGCAATAGACAAAGACCATTTCCGTATACTCCATAAGTATCGATATTAACATTCAGCTCAGGACAATCATTAAAAACCACCGAGAAATACAAACATCGAGCAAGTAGCACGTTAATAAAATTCGGAAAGCAACCAACCATAGTACAAGCAAAGCGAGCGCACAAAGCATTGGCCAACAGAAATCGGCGCTGCGCCGTAGAGAGCAAAGTCTACATTTCTCGTGGGAAGCATATCCTGAGTGGATAAACAAGCTCCACGTAGATATTCAGTTACGCTGCAAGTCGGATACATGTTTATATACACTGCCGTCTCTAAGGATATTTTCTACCCGCGTACGTCTGGCTCGCGCACTGAGGGGTTTCGCATAAGGAAATTCGTTACGTGATTTTGTTGTGATGTTTATGAATAGATTTTCCATTTAATCCGATTCGGAGAAATAAGTAGATTTCTTTCGTAAAGCTCTTTGATATTCGTATGACAGCACGCTAGTTATACCAAACTAGAGTATTAAATCTTATCAAAGCCTTCACGAGTCTTCGGCAGGTGTGTTAAATAACACGTCGATAAATGTACTGTTACACGTCACACAATCGGCGCGAATCTTTGATACAATCATGCTTGTTCTCTTTTTTTTTACGAGAGGAAAGCGCCTTAAGCTCCCTTTTCGGTACGTCGGTGGAGACTGAAAAGGGTATGTCGGGTCATTGGTCTTCCAACGCAACACGTGGAACTGAACAATAGTTCACTTGGTTGAGTTGGATCTCTAACCAAAATCCTACGCCGGCATACCGCCTAAAACCTCTCGATAGCCGTCTTACGCATTTTGGGCGGTACGGTAAATACAGGGCGAACGCCTTTAATTGTTTCCCGTTGCCACCCAGCGCTCTGACCAAATGTGGACTCCTCTGTGATAGAGGGATTTCAGAGATCCCCCACTTGGCCCTATTTTGGACGCTCACATGGTGTGCCTAACAACCCCGAATGCTTGTTCTCTTGACGAAGCTAGCAACCACGTCACGTAATGTTGAATGATTGCCTGCGGTTAAAATCACTGTACCTACATGTTTAACGTATACTGACGTTAGCTTTAAACATAAGAGAAGCAATAGCTGAAAATCAGCGACAGCTATAAAAAATACTCTACGGTGTAACCCTGCCACTTTTCAAAACCTAGCTAATACCTACCGACAAGGAAAGTATATTGTTCAATGTAATAAATAAAATAATAAATAATTAATAATGTTATTAAAAGTTCCAAAATTTCCAGCTTATATTTTTGATACAGCGCAACATAAAGACAAAGGTTCGGTGGTGGCGCATTGTGTTCAAGATATAAAACTAAGAAGTTTCCATGTTTTGCCGAGATGACAGCTTCGTTACTTTTCACTGTGACGATAGTGCAAAGTTTTACTGCAAATAAGAAAACTGCTGATAACAACAGTGTCTTAATAAGACAAGTCATTAATCATGCGCAAGGTAAAATATTTTGGTAATTCGAATAAATTTTAACAATAGCAAAAATTTCAATACTCAAAATACAAAACTAATTTTGTATCGATTTGGCTAAAACTACCCTTGTTACTTCCAAAGCTACATGAGATAGAGGCAATGTGTTTCTGTATGTTTAGTATGATGATCCACCTTAGATGATAACAACCGGTCTGACAACAAACATCATACTTGTGATAACCATGTAGTTAGATCGAACTCTTTCATTATTTTTTATTTATTTTATTACATTGGCATGACGAGTGACAGCACTAGAGTTCGTCTATCTTACTAATATTATAAACGCGAAAGTTTGTAAGTATGGATGTCTGGATGTCTGGATGTTTGTTGCTCTTTCACGCAAAAACTACCGAATGGATTTCAATGAAAGTTTACAATAATATAGCTTATACATCAGAATAACACATAGGCTATATATTTTTAAGATAGTGTGTGAATTGTCCAAAATATAACGATAATTGTCAAGTAAGTCGGGAAAAACTACATCTGCGAGCTATTCTTGCGTACGCTGCAAAAACTGTAGAGTTTACACGTATATAATGTACAAGAGAAATGTTTATCTTAATAAGTCCTACAAAAAAGTCCGTGACAGCATATAACTATCTTTAAAATTACGAGGAATATGGTAAAAATAACAATTTCATTTTCTCATATAAACTGTTCTACCTAATTTCCTGTCAAACATTTTATGTTTATCCCGTCAATACGGTTAATGGTCCCCTCAAATTAAAGAACGTATTTAAATAAAGGTTTTGAATCGACAACATATATCCACAATATTCGAACAATTGCGTATTTTTCATTTTAAAAATGCAGAATAATCAGTAATGAAAAATGAGTGACATATTTATTAGTTGTCAAAAATGTATGCGAGCGTTCAGAAATTTATTTTTAAACTCCTTGGTTGTATCTGGTTTAAAATTTACAAACGAATGCAGGCTCGGTAGTCATCACGCTTCGTAATCTAAATAATGATTTCACTGATCCCAACGGATATACCCTTTGATTTTAGCATATATTGTCAATGCGAAAGTAACACTACTGTGTTATATTTTCACGCCTAAAATATTTGAGTTATTTGGATGATTTTTGTTATGGATAAAAACGGAAACATAAAAAGGGACATAGGTTATGTTTTTTTAATTCATTAAGTGTAATTTGGGCACTTGGGAGACGTTTAATAGATTTACTTATTATCTTTCTGCACCCAACCCTGAAGTCTATGCGGACGGAGTCGCGGGCAAAAGCTAGTTTAGAAATATTTTTCAGAATAATATTTACATTACACATTTTGTTAGACTTATAAAGCTACTAACAATAATTCTCACAAAACCAATACAATTACATGACATTAAAGTAAAAACTGAACAAATCGAGGAGACAAACAGCGATCGCATTACTTCACTCCATCGGCAGTGACAAGACTCGTCTGTGATGAAACCAAAGTGGATAAGGGCTTTCAAGACGTGATGAAATGTAAACAGCCGTCCGGAGAGGTTCCACTCTGAGCAACGACGATGTAGAAATTACGTTTGGAGCAGTCGGCTTAATGTTATAAATCTCTTTAAAATTTTCATCGAAATTTCCATTTCATGAAATATTTAACTTTAGTAATTTAATAATGGCCTTATTTTCCCACTACATAAATTGAGCATAAATTATCGAAGAGCACTATATTCGAACCCAGCCTCTAAAAACCGAGCTCATCCATTAGAAAAATGCTATATAGCCGCAAGGATATGTGCCCGGTGAACGGAAATACACTCGCCTCTACCACTCGGAAGTTATACAATTTTCACAACCGGTGAGACGTGGATGTAGAAAATGCAATTCAGCTAGCGTATTACGTCATCTAGCGCTTTACATGGGGTATTCTTTATCGTTAGGTTCAGGTCGGGCCGCTAGTTACCAATGCAAATTTCACCGCTTTAATTCAAAGCATGTGGCAGCCCATCAGCGCGACAAGCCAAGCATGGTTTCCATTACAGCGACAACAAAATATCGGAGGGCCGGAACGAGCGCAGCGGCACCAGATGTAATTAATGTGGTCTACGTATTTGTACCGTGGACCGGCTCGGAGCGCGTTTAGTATTCATGAGCGGACCGCCTAGTTCGACATTACCCTGATCTGCTTGCGAGTAGTTTCGGATTAGGTCGTGTTTGCCCTCGCTAAGGAATGCGTTTCACTCTGAATTAAGTAGTTTCGAGTCCCTCTCGTAAGCAATTTGCTCCGGGTACGTGTTCCAATGAATCTTGTGAAGTTTCGTATGCTCAGTAAATAGTTTTAAGAGATCGTTGTAAGACTGTCTTGTAAATTATTCATTTCATAACATGCCTAATTTTGTCTTGTGACGATATCTCCTTTCTACATATAATACGATTGATAGTATGTGCAAGTAGCTCAGTGTATAGAAAAACTACCCTTTCTAAGTTGATACAGTTATGCAGTGCTTTTAAAAAAACGGATGTATTGAAATTCTTTCACACTTAAGTTGGTTACTACGGCGGGTTTTATGTTTTATGGTCCCGGTAGTGGCTATTTGGAGGAATAAAAGCACCGGCAAATGTTTTACGGTTATTACGTTTTAATTGAAATAGTTTCGTTATGTTTCCTTCTGACAGAAACATATATTGTAATAATTGTATTAATATATTTTTGACTGTCAACGTTTACCATTATTTAAACAGAGAACTTTTGTTAACAAAAAAAAAGAAAACAAAAACAAATTAAGTTTCCAATAAAAACAAACTGATCATGTAATATTATTTTTTTGCCATTACAAAAATTTTATACAACCATAGTATTTATAGTCGTAAAATAAATAAGTCTTACAGATGCTTGAGTAATTAAACAATTTCGAAATTCCGGACTAATGTAACACCTGTCACTAACACCTTTCCCCAATCATTTCTTTAAGGCAATTGTCGAAATTAATTAATATAGCTTTATGGCCCCGCTGTAATACGAAAAAAAGGTATAAATCGGTTGACGACTCGATCTAGGGAGTGTCCACACGCAAATTACAATGTATCAACGAAGGTCATTTAACCTAGTCATTAGGCTGTTAGCGTTCTAACGCTATTTTTTTACATAAAACCTGATTAGATAAATGGGGTCAACAGACTGACAGATATAAATCAATAAAAAGCAACTAAAACGAGCTTGAGATTGCATTATGCTGTCTATAAATTAGATTTTTTACGGTATTAGTTCAACAAACAGATAGGTATCTTCATTAAATAAAAAGAAGGCACAACGACTGAACAAAGATGGCAAACGGAGCACTAATAGTAGGCGTGTCAGAATGTATAAAGACGAAGCATATTTTTATTTTCCCAACGTCATTTCAGTAACTTACGATTGCATGTGACTATTTTTTATTAACGTAATGTAGTACCTGGCGAAATGTGGGTGCAGAAATGCACCTCTGCCTACCCCTTCGGGGAATACAGGCGTGAGTTTATGTATGTGTATACATACATACACATGTAATGTAGTCCCAATGAAATATAGAAGACTGTTTACGAGTAGTAGGGGTGAACGACACGTACGCAACCACAGCATTTGTTCACATTGAGGTTGTACATGTATATTTTTTTAGAATTATAAATGAGAAGTAAATAAATGAGGATCTATTATTGTATCATGAAATTGACGTCTTTGCCAGATGATTAATTATATTTACCATCACCCAGAGTGTGATATTGAAAATGTCTTCAGTTTTTGTTAAGAGAGTAAGTTAACTTATCGGCATCGAGGGCGGTCCAATTACATCCTTTTACACCATGTAAACTATACTACTTACTTGAAAGGGCTCTATAACACGTTAAAACGTAACCACAACTGTGTAGCGCATTAAAACAAGATGAAAGAAAAGGCAGTGCGGGTGGCGTGTAAATTCGGTAACCATACAAACACAGAGGTCGCCAAGTAAAATCCAATCAGCCGTTGGATTGGACGCCGCGGACGGATTACGTGACACCCGCGGAAACTCCATCAATATTCATGGGAATCGTCGCGTCCACGATGAATAGCCGATGAGTGTCGATATGTCGGCACGCTTCCCTGGACAACACTAGTTTTTTGTCGATTCACGTTGACGAAATTAATGGACCAATCCTGTAACCGACGGATTTCGCACATATTCTTTTTGAGTTTAGCTGTATCTGTTAAACTGAAAACATTTATGTTGGCTCGAAAAGCCAAAAGTCGTGATGGACTCAAAGTTTAGGTGTCCGGTCGAGACGAAATCGGTGGTCGCGGGTCCAAGCCAATGGCACACACCTCTGATTTTTCCAAATTTTGTGTGTATTGATAATGAACTAAACGTAATTTAACGATGAAAGAAAATATCGAAAAGAAATCTGCACACTTAAGCGATCTTTAATTTCTGTGAAAATTCATTCCATAGAATCAATACATAACCCTTTCTTCTTTCCCATTTCAAATCTAATGAATGAATCTAATGTTTGTCATTCCATTTTCAAAAGCAAGCAACGTACCTGATGTCTATATTTTGAGCGTTCTTGGGCGGCGGTGATCACTTACCAATTGGTGGAGCGTTTACTTATTAACTGGAAATTTAATTACCTGTAAAAAAAAATGTTTGTGTTATTTTATTGTTATTCCAACGGGACCGAAAATCCTCCATGGATTTTCGTAATAAAAAAAAAGTCCATGAATATAATATCTGACGAACATTTATTGGTTGTTTATGTTTTAAGAGCCTAGTGATGTCATGTTGTTTTTAGTATTGTTTTAGGACCAGGCTTTTTATGCCCTTGAACAACAAAGGAGGCACATGCCCATAGTACTACTAATATACATACGAGATTATAGACGAATATCTGGGCCCGAAAACCCCAATAGGCTTGCCCTCTATTACGTGGATCATAAAGACAATTGGCGAAATGTGCGTGCGTGAGAAATGTGACTCTGCCTACCCCTTCGGGAAATATAGGCGTAAGAATATGTAGTCTATATACATATATAGACTATACCTACATGTTATAGACTAATAACTACTTAATAAATGAATACAGCTACATTAAACTGATTAAAAGCCACGATCAAATTTATAAACAAAGTTCCAACACAGTAACTAAGTTCTAAGGCATTTTAATATTAATTACAGCATGTTGCAATGCTTCCAACTCCTTTATTGCCTTCTATTACATTTCAAAGAGTTTTATTAAAACTTACAACCTGTTTCCACACTTTAACTACTTCAAAAGGCGTGCATTGTTAAAGCGGTATAACAGAATCCCGGTTGCCGATAAAACACCAATCTCCATTATGAAACTTCCCCTGAGCCTTTGTAACATTAGTATGCAAATTTTTCATATCAACCCTCGGCGAGTAGCCGGACTATCAATCTGGGCTGGCCAGGTGTCGGGCCGTTGTCATGGCAACGTTCTTCTTTGTCCCGACTTAACGAATGGCGCAACTTGATTTACAGCTGGGAAGGTCACGTCGTGTGACCAAGTTCATAACTCTTTTAAAAACCGAACAAAGGATGATGGCTGCCGTGTTACTGCGATAATTAAACTTATCGCCGATTAATGTTTGCGATACCACGAAGGACTTATGAAATATGGGGCATTGTTCGACCGGCCTTGGCGAGTGAACCTAAATTATCCCCGTTGATATTTTAATTTTTCATAAATTTTATCTAATGCATCGCTAAATTGAAATGAACTATACAAAAGCAAGGTTATGAAAGTAGTTATTTGGTACACACACAAAAAACAATTAGTTATATTAGGGAGAACTGGAGAGTGTGGTAGGTTTACTCGCGTATTTTCTTAGGTTATTTCTTTTGATGGAGCAGATGGGATAGACGGCTGGTAACAAATGGACGAAATCAATCATAAGCAAATATAACCTTTGAAAGTGCTGTATCAAAAAATGTGGACCGAATAAGGCGACAATTTCTTAGATCATCTACATCATTTTTTGTAGCATGTATTTGAGTATTTATTTAATTTGTGTGACCGATGTATGTTTTGAATATAAAATTGGGACAAATACGCTCGAATGGAAACCCGCAGTATTAGACGATAATAGGAATGAGAGAATATTAATAATGATTACAAAAAGTATCACTTTGGACTCTAAAACCTTCCAATCACTCTAGATTCTAGAGCCTTCTAAACACAATGACATCAAAAGCATACTACAACAATTCACTCGTCCATTTCACGAAGCAGCAATAGTAACATGACAGTTCAGGCTGATAAACTGTTCCGGTGCACCGTGTTCCAAGACATAGACAATTTATTTTGAGTACTTGCACACTGACCTACATTATGGTGCTGTCTAAAATACACGGAATTCCAGGTGGGGACCGTCGGTTTATTTACATTTAACATCATTTGCGAATCATGTTCTTTTATTTTTTGCATTGAATATGTGCGACAAATGGGCAAGCGGTATTCCTAATGATGATAAAACAGAAATTGTAGATGCTTAGAACGCTATTAATAATAAATGGGGAAAGGGAAGAACAACGAAGGGAAGGAGGCGAGGTTTATTGAACGCTAGGTTCCACCCAGTTTGGTTACCAGCGTAGTCTAAATCTGGTAAAATTTATTCCGAGGCTTAAGCACGAGGTTTTGTGTTGCTCGCATAGTTTTTCAATATGATATACGCTTCGATTCCTCGTAATGTTATTCATGATTAACAAGTAGGCTATAATGATGCCTGAGTACCTTTGTCTGTCGACGTGGCTCTCATTCTATCCATACTCATAAAAAATATATTTCTTCATAAACGACGAATATGTTCAATGCTTTATAGACAAAAAACGGAAATCCATTTTAAACAAAAGAACCTTTACGCGCGATATATTACTAACACAACAAGAGAAAAAAATATTGAAAATGTCATTCCAGGCACGTCGTTCACATTGATTAGCAGACAAGGCTGTCCGTGTGTCACAGATTAATTGCAATATTTCTTTGATAAATGGCTTCACGTATTGGTGCTTTTGAATGGGTTTCCGCAACAACGGGCGGGAGGCTTCCAGTGCGAAAAATTGTCACATGCACGCGACACGGGGAGCCGGGAGCGTTCGCCACGTATGAACCAATGGTTAGAACCATTAGTTGCACGTCAAGTCTTTTGTTTGATTATCAACCCTGCGAAGCAGCAGTTGGCATCAATGAAACACATATCTAATTTTACAAGTTTAAATTTTGATTTATAACCAATTGTCAAAAATGAAGAGAAATTATGGTGACGGAATATATGGTTTGCTATCGATGTGTAAAGTCTACCAAATTGCACTAAGCCAGTGTATCAAGCATAGAAACATACTCTGTCTATAGGTAGACCCATCTCAAGCAGTGGAGACAGTAAATTCAAGGTCTTATACCTTGTTATACATATATGATCTACACATAGAAACGAACGTGACTGTTAACACGTGGATATTCAGTTCAAATTTTTTATAGCTTTTGCAAAACTACATACACCAAATGAGACTATTAAAAAGAACAAAGAAGCCATTATGTTTGAATGTACCATATACGCAGATTACATACATTGTTAAACTGCAAAAAAAAAGGCAACAATGATAGAATCGTTGAAAATGGAATAAACAAGGTAAGAACTACACGTTTTTAAGTTGCAAATATCAATGACAATCGAACGCAAATAGCACGTTCAGACTTCTACGATTTGAAAAGTAATTTTTTCCATACACTTCGATTCAATAAATATTAAATCTCTTGTTCCTGTAACAGATAAGCCGTATGCTGAAGTTACAGCAGTTTTGTATGCTAATACAAAGTAGTAGCAAAGTTTCCGATTTCTTTTTATTCATTCAGTACGAGGGCAAATTTATTTTTAGCTATCAGTCCTGAGATTGATTCGGGTACCATAATCAAACCTCCATGTAATTCAAGCTAGGCGGTACAATTATCGAATATTTGAAAATCTTCTTAACTATTTATTATATTGGAACCCAACATGTGTAATTATCAGCTAGGTATATATTTTTTTTTCTAAATATATTTTGATAAAATTCTCCTCTACTGTCTATTTTAACCAAAATTCTAATGCTGTCAAACAAATTAGCAATTCAACCAAGACACATACAACCTTCTATTTTGTTTTTTGGCATAGATACAGCTGCTTAGAAAAATGATCACTCGGCAGACATGTCGCATAATGCCTTCCTGTTTGTGTTTTTACGTCGAAAAGTGGGATATGACCGGGAATTGCATAAGCAGTATCGACACTGATATACCTATTTACATATAATTTGGCATTCTAATACGTAATGGAATTGATGAAGTGTTTATCAATAGGTATCTACTCTCCCGTACCAACCATAACATACTGAGCGTAACAAAACACAATCATTTTTCATGATTTTTTTATTATTATACAGTAAATTTTAAAAGTTCCGTCTTCTGACAAATGAACGTAGAAGAATCGGGATAGATTAGATACAATACTTACAGATAAGAATCTAAGATTGCAAATTCAAATAGTAATCTGTAGCGATATTATTACACTGAGAAGATTACGTTCCGGACACGTTCAACTAAACAGTATTGGTCATCTTATTAGTTAACTTATTAATTTGTCGATTATTAAGATAAGGAGATGAGAAGATTTGGCGTTGACTTATTGGAACATGTAAATACAGTTCTGCTTTTCCGTGAAGCAGAATTCAGATGAAGCAAAAATGTTAGATAAAATTGAAAATGTTTACAAACATTTCATTAGGGTTTTTTTATTAGTTTTAAGTTCCATTAAGAGGATGATATTATGACTGCGATTATAAAGGGTATAATAAATAAAAAAGAAATAAACAGTAACCTTTTGGAACCCAAGCCGCTTGTATAATCGCTTCCTGACGTAGCAAACAGAGCGTGGAAAATCAACCTTTCGACATCTTCTTTATTACGGTCCCAGCTTTGATAGAAACGTGGGAGCTCAACGCTGACATAATTTAAAACACATTATGATAATGCGTACAGATAAGATCAGTCGAAACGGCACGCGAAAACAAAGTAACCTGAATATACTGTTGCTGTACATAATGTATGCGTTTCTTTAACCTAAATTACGTTAATAAAATTAACTAGGATATGGATATAGAATGAGATCCTCCTCTTGAGTTCAGGTGTTGTTATAGTAACATCCTGTCGGGTCATTTTGGTTCTTGAAGTAAATGAGATTAACTTTTGAGGAAGCGGCTCAACTGACAAGAGGAGAACAATATTCAATTATTTTAATTAATAGAAATCGACAAAAACCTCAAGGGGTTTACAAAACACACTTCTAACTAAACTAAGCACCAGTAGAACTTCTATAAGTTAGATTTTAATAATTGCAGCCTCTCCTATCCTTTTAAAACCGCGAAACTGAAAGTAAACGTAAATTAATGTAAAATAAAAAAGTGGAAGAAAAAAATAATCTCGATATTTCAAAAGTAATCGTTTCGCCCGAGCGGCTATTCACGAACAAATTACAGAGCCTCTTGTTTATCGCTGGGTGTCAATTTTTTACGCCATTCTCGATTGGCACTTTCTATCTGGCGACCCCTAATTTTATTGTTTTCTCTTGGTAAAAGTTCTCATGTTATATAGGCTGGACTTTCACTAAAAGTGGGCAATTGTTTGAATACGCCTCAACCGGTATTTCCGATTCTTAGTAGAATACATTACTCGAAAATTCAATATTCACATTTCATTGAGCCTATTCTTTGAATGCAATATTTCTTTAACTAAAACTCACCTTTTAGGTAACTATTAAACGAGACTTCAACGGTTACAATACAAAAAAATAAGAGTTTTCGTTGAAATTACAATTAAATGTAAATTTTTATCTCAAATTTGTTGAGCAATTTCGGTTTTATAAAGGCTCCGAAAGGTAATATATAAGTGTTGTAAAAACTATTTTACACAAAAACTTAATATTTTTCAATTGATAAACATTTAATTTATACGATCACATAATCGCATGACGAATCACCGAGTGTGACGCAAAACATACAAAATATTTTCATAACAAACACACGTTGGCAATTAAACCCATCGCATTGTAAAAGCGGTGCAAACACGGCGAGCTATTTGGAATTTCCGCTTAAAGCTCAACTGAGCGTGTCACGTCATCGATGCGATGCATTTTCTCGGTTGATTTGGCCGCGAGCGCTTTGGGACACGGATACAGCGCTGCAGCGCCACATAACCTTTGTTGCTGCATGTAGATGAGAGATACCGGCGTGTTTAACAATAAACCTTAGTTGTAGGCAGTTAGCGGATTGCATCCGATATTCTGTTATTGGTAGTGGGTTGCAGATTTGAAGGTGTCTGTTGTGAGTGGATTGGATTGTAATGAAGATGCTCAAATGTTTACATATTTCGTTTCAATAAATGAATATAATACACCCAACAGCCACAGGCATAGTTTTGATCTCACACTAAGATACAAGTCTTGTATCAAAAACTACATATGACTTCGGTCTCACAAACACCGAGGGCCAAAACAAATACATATTTGTGGGTCACACAAACATTTGTCTCGGTGCGGGGATCGAACCTGCGGCAATCTCGTTTAGCCAACTGCGCTACCGACGGTATTATTTTAGCCATCTATACAGTACCTACTAAAGAATCGAATGACGAGAGACGGGTACGTACCCTATTAAAAACAAAAACGACGTAATTATCATCATGAGCCATCCTGTCACTTTCTCGAACCAGTATGAAAAATACAAAGGAAAGCTCTTTGCAATATCACTTTACACTCAGAGCTAAGTTAATATCCTATTTAGGCTTTTAAGTAGGTACAAAGGGAACTCCAGAAATACTAATGTACAAAGTAACCACAACCCGTTGAACACAAAGTTAAAAGCTAAGAATAATGTGTAGGTACGCCTGTGTAATTTTTTATTTTAAAATAATTTATCTGTCCACTGCGACTCACGTTTTAGAATTTTCGCAATTTGAAGTTGAGACCAAAAATATCGCTTAATTTATAAAATTCATGACCAAGACTTGTAACTTCGCGTGGAAAAATAAACTTTTAAAAATTTGTTTATCTTATCACTATTTGACCTTTTGAAAAATGACATAAAAAAATAAAAATACAAGTGTGTGCCGTTTAATCTAGAGGTCCCGGTTTCGATTACCGGGCCAGGCAAAGTAACCCACACCTAAATAACCTCAAGCCTGTATTCCCCGAAGAGGTATGGTCCCTATCCCACCACACACCCGCCACTGTAACTCCTGTGCTCCAGGATCAACAGCGGCACGCACAGTAATGACACCGAGCAATGAAGCTCAGCGGATCTAAGGGGACCTAAATTTGTCATAATCCCGCAACGAAGTTAATCAGAAAGACAATATAAGGAGGAGTTGAAAAACAAAGAGTTGTTCACTTCCCTCCACAGCAAAGCGGGTGACAAAACATTGAGCTATGAGGTTTTACCCTCACATAAAAAAGACAATTACATTTAGTGATATTAGACGCAAGTAACGCACCACGGGTAAAAACTGTATGAGTTTTATTGACTAAATTGGACCTAAAGTGCGAGCTGTTATGTAGACTTCCAATAATAGGCATGGCAAAAACGCTGGAAAGCACGGAAATTCTTCCTGGATTCAACAAGGTCTGTATAATAGACAACACCAGACGTTACATGCATACTATTGAGCATACAGTTACGCTCATCCGACCAAAGATTGCACTCCCAAAGGATATGATGCGCGGACTGTTCATATTCGCAATTATGTGTTGAGCATTGGCACATAGGAGAATCAACCAACTTAAATGAGAATAATTTGCTACGAAAATTACCGTGACCCGTCAGAAATTGCGACACGTAATGATCGATCTCAAGCCAAGTTTTTGCCAAACGATCGCTCACCGAAGGAAAATATTGATAAAGATGACGCCCCTTTATAGAGAGACTCCATCGATTTTGCCATTCTTCTATTAATTCCGAGTAAGTCTCGGGGTATGGTTTAAATAACCGACTAATTTTCAAAAGGTCGCGCGAGGAAAGAAAATCTTTATCAATATTTTGCTTGTTGGAAAAATATAACGCGGCGCGACGTTGCACTTCCAGGTCGACTGGTAGTACTCCCGCCAGAACAGGTAAAGCTTCAGTACTAACAGTTCTGTACGCCTTACACAAAAATATCAACGCCAAACGTTGACTCTGGAGCAATTTCCTTCTGACGGCACCGACAGTTGCCCTGTCGGCCCACACAGGGGAAGCGTAACAAATGCAACCCAAATATGTAGCTCCATAAATTACTTTTAAGGTGTTAAACGACAGACCCCAAGTTGACGCTGATATCCTTGTCAAGGCATAAAAGTTGTTTTTTGATTTTTCACCGACGCATTTTATATGTTCTATAAAAGAGAAATTACGTTCTAGAACAAGCCCTAGGTAACAAACAGACTGTTTATTTTTGATCGAGACGTTATTAAATTTTATACGCGGCGGGGTTTTCAGAGAGCCTTTCAGCAGCAAATGAAATGATTTTTGGGGTGCGAACGAGAGACGGTTTCTTTCACCCCAGTGAGTAATTAAACTAAGACACGCATCTGCTAACTTTTCTAGACCTGATCTGCTATTTGACTGTATGAGCAAGAGTCCGTCATCCGCATATCCTATTAAAGAGCAACATGGAGGTAAAGGAATCGCGAGAAAGTCGTCAAAGCCTAGATTCCATAAGTAAGGGCCGACTACGGAACCCTGGGGACAACCCATTGTCAGTGTCTTCGACACTGCGTGGTGACCTAAGCGCAACTTGGTTGTGCCATGGATAAAATACGAATAAATCATAGAAAATATATTCCTTGGGCAACCGCGAGACTTTAATTTCAGAAGTAACATAGGCCACCAAGCATTGTCGAATGCACCAGAGATATCTAAAAATATCCCCAACACGTACTTATGGTCCGATTTGTTAACTGTTCTCCTAACCGATAAAGCTGCGTCCACGGTTGATTTACCAATCGTAAAACCGAATTGATTTTCGTGAAATTTCGGTCCGCCCGGTAGTAAGCGAGGCACGATAAGACGTTCAAGTAACTTGCCTAACGACGGTAACAACGTTATTGGACGATACGATTTTGGGTCTTCAGGGGGCCTATTCCCTCCTTTAGGTACGAGTTTAATAAGACCGCACCGCCAAATTCGCGGAAAGACGCCCTCAGCTATACATCGATTATAAACGCACATTATAGCGACACTAGACAACTTACACGCCTCCTTTATCATTTTATTGGAAATTTTATCATCCCCAGAAGCCTTATTAAGAGGCAGGGAGCTAACTACTTCAAGAAATTCGTTAAGAGATGGGCTATCCGAATCGGGAGTAGATGGTGAAACGGAGGCCCATAGCCTTACTTGACTATGATATGCGGAATCGTTATCAAGGCTATCGTCCGGGATAAGTGAGTTTAATAAAGTTTCCGTGGTCTCCTCAATACCAGTAGTGTATGTGTCATTAACCTTTATATTTTCAATATATGCTGAATCAATTGATTTATTAGCTTTAAACTCATGGTAAAGAGGGGACCAAGGACCCTCAGCGTTCAGACGGTCAACAACTCTTCGTAATAAATCGCCTTTTGCTTTAATAATCGCGGCTCTATAACGCGACCTGGCTGTTTTTAGAGTGTTAAAAGCACTTTCAAGTAAATTACTATTGTTACACCGTTTTTTAAGCGAATTGAACCTCCTACGCGCTCGACGAAATAGTTGACGAAGGTGGACTAAGGTATTATTCCACCAATCACATCTACGAGTACCAGTTACAAATGAACGACCGAATGTTATATCCGCACAGTACGTAAAGGTATCTGTCATTATTTCAGCGCAAGCTTCAGCTGAAAGTTCATTGCGAGTGAAATCCTTAGTATGATGCGCAAAAAGCGAGCCAAAAGACTCCCAATTAGCCCCTCTTAATTTATATTTAAAGTTGTAATAATTATTATGATGTCCTCGTGTAAATCCAGGTAAAAACTCGTACACTATCAGGCGATGATCACTACAAGACGCGTCTGGTATAACACGCCATTTATCGATATGGACGTCTCCACATGAAAGTGTGACATCGATTGAAGATTCACCCATAGGGCTGCAATATGTTGGTGGTGCGTCAGATGTATTATGTATTACAAGATTTAATTCCGCAATAAAATCTTCGACGGCACAGCGTCGCTCTGAATCGGTGGATCTAAATTTGCCATACCAAAGAGGGGAAGACGCATTGACATCTGCGCCAACAACAATTTTGTTTCCCGAAAGAGACCTCAGAACATGTCGCAAATGGTGTAAATGTGGACCCACAGGGTCCGAGTATTGAAAATAACAGCTCACAACGTATAATTTAGTTGAGGGTGTTGTAACCTCCGCGACCGCACAGTGTGACGTCATAAGATTACGCACTGATGTGACTGTAAATACAGAACTCGACACGTAAATGCCTGCTCGTGAGCTGTTATCTAGTTGTATTAGTCTAGTACGTAACCGAGCGTGTTGGTACTGCTCTTGGACGAGAACAATGTCAAGCTTATATTCATTAATTAAAATATTTAACTCCGACGTTGCCGCCCTATCATTATGTAAATTCAGCTGTCCGATCGTGAGATTATCCATTATATAATCAATAATTTGTTGAAAGGATTAGCATTTGCAGTTTATGCTTATAAGATGGGCACTCCTGAGACCCACAGCGGTGGTCATGTGGTTTTTTTAATTTTTTACACGTCGCGCAAATTGGTTTAAATGTGGCATCGGCCTTATGGGGACAAGATTTAGTTTCGTGTTCGCCGGCGCACAAAGCGCAAGTTGGGGATTTTGTAGTGCAGAATTTATGAACATGTCCGTATTGTTGACAATTAAGGCACCGGACAATCTCGACGTCATCAACAAATCGGCACGTCGCCCAGTCAATAAACAACTTATCTTTGGTGGTAACAAGATGTTTACGCACGTCCGCGTCTAATTCGATGCCTATCCATTTCCGACCGTTATCTAAGACGCGCCTACGGACAATTCTAACGGATTTAACAAAATCGTCCTCTTTAATCGGCAACTCGCTCTTAATATTTTGTTTGTAGAGAGCATTAATGAAAACGCGATCTTCCATTGAGGCCGGGACGTCTTTAACTAAAAGACGGGGTCGACGGCCTTTTGGTTTTTCTAATCGCAAACCGGCGGATTTTATTGCGTCTACAGATTGCAATTTTTTAATTTGTGACTCGTTCGCGACACGAAGTACGACTCCAGATTTCGCGGTTTTTTTAACGCCAACAATTTGGAAACCGTCATCACTCGGCTTAATCGCTTTCATTAGCGCCTGCTTCGTTGCAGATGATGACGCATACTCAGCTGATCGCTCAGCTGTGGGGTATGCTACAACACACGGCAGCGGCGCGCGCGACTCCATTGCCGGTGTCGGTTTAGATAATCTCAACTTTAGGCGGTCCGCATAAGTGCCATTTACCGGTGCAGGTTCGCGCACATTTTTATTCTTATCTATCTCTCTTTGTAAGTTTGCAAGTTTTGTTTCGTTGCAAGACGATTTTATCGCGAGTAAAGAAATAATGCCTGTGACCCGTTGAGTGAGGTCCATAATTGCAGATTTGTTCGCTATGTTTATTCGCGACCCCTGATCGTTGACTAGGTCATTTATCTTACTCAAGTATGTCGACGCGTCGGACACCAAATCGCAATAATTATTTCGACCCGCATCGCAGCTGTCCTCGAAAGAAAGAGGAGAAGTGCTTCCCGACCCGGACGGTTTCGATCTTTTATCGCCAGGAGAAATGTTTGTAGGTGACATGTCACCAAAAAGCCGTTTCGGTCGGGAGTTATTCGGTGACCTAGGGGTCAACAAACTTTTGCCGAAGGGATCCCTGCCTCGGTCAGGGGGATCGTCATTACAAACCGACATTGTTTGAATAAAATGAGCCAAAATCTAATGCGCAAATTTAAAAAAGATTAAAATTTATCGGACTTTGCCTACCCTCACAACAAAATAAAACGACTTACCGGTAAACACGAACAAAAAAGTATTAAATCCAACGTAAAACACTTAAATAACTTACGAACTGTAGAGCACAAACCAACACAACACAACTGAAAACACTCACAAGCCGGCAATCAAACCCGAGACACGAAAAAACACAATTTTAAAGCACAGTGTCAAACCGTGTCCGCACAGTACGCGTGCGCGGAGGGAAGTGAAGAAGAGGTAGGCAAAAATCCATTTCTGCACCCACATTTCGCCAGGTATGTATCAGTCCCACGTAATAGGGGGTAAGCCTTTAGACGTTAAACGCCTATTGCCGTTTTTCGGGCACATTTCCAGACTCCGTGCTGTTATTGAGAATTGCCTAATGGGGAAACCCAATAACGCTTTGCCCGACGCGGGAATCAAACCCAGGACCACTAGATCGCACGGCACATACTTCTGCCGCAAGACCACGAGGCAGTCACGAGCAGGCACGAGAATATACATATTATATACTTTATCTATAGTGTCACGATCATACGTACGACTGTTTACAGTGTTAATTAATTATTAATGTCATGTGCAAACACAGGTGTTCATAAAAACAACAAGACTCCAATTCATTCCGAATGTTTTTGTTTTGCATCTTGCACAAACACTTCACTAAATTGCACACGATGAAAAAATATGAATGCGTTAATAGCGTGGCCTCGTTCCATGGATGTAGCTTTAATAATATCATCTGTTGGCTTTTCAACGGGGAATGAAAAATTGCATCTTGACACAACGACCCACCCGCGTCGACCTAATGAGATGAGCTAAATCATTTGAAAATTAATTAACGGATGTTTTTTTTTGCACTGACATGTACTTTTAAATAGTCAATTAGGAATCAACTGTCACATTTTAAATCACAATCTAGTATGTATACTTTATAATAAATCTTTGTTAGTCTCTTTTCATGAAAATGAAATAGTTTACTTAAAAAATTAAAAAGTATCGATAAAAAAATTGCAATAATTACCAACAATTCCAACCTCATCGAAACGCTAACAGCCACGCAAATCCCGTTCGCATCAGAAACGGTATTTAAAGATAATGGAGGCCGGTTTGGCATGCACGCGGCGACCAGCGAGCCCCCGCACATAACGCCCGGGTCCATAATGGAAATCAATAAACGGTTCACCTCGAGAACATGTCCCAGTACGTGACTAGACTGCGGCGGCAATTTTTCATCGCCCCCCCCGGCGGCTAATCGAGTGGAAAATGTAAGAATATCGATTGTGTTCTCGTTGCACATCGGCATGTAGATTTGCAGCGCTTCACTGGCCGATGTTTCCGGTTCGTGTGCGATTTTTATACGTTTCCATATTCAAATCGATTTGAGTTGGTTTGCTGTTTAAATCGAATGTGTCATCAGTTTGAAAATTTTGAAACGACGACTATTAAATTGATAAATAATAATCTATGTAAATGTTCTCCTAGTTAAGCGTGAGCCTTTTGATCCTTGGGTCGGATTCGTGAACACGTACATATGTACCAAAACTTTCATGGTGGCTTTGCAGCAACGAATATGTGCGCATCAACTAGGTCATAATATTGATAACAACACGACATACCTGCACATCTTGTTTCTACGAAATTTGACATTTCTAAATTAGAATTTAATTCACGTCAAAACCCCACAAACCGGTTTAACGAAAGGCGAATAAAACTCATAATAACATAAGCCGGAGAATGAATTTTGTTTTGTAAGTACATTTAGCGAAACAACGCACCATCTTAACCGTAAAATTTAATCTTTACTCCGTCTTTCTTTCTGACTGTCCTCATGCCACTGGTTCTATTCAACATGTATAAAACATGTTGGATATGAAGTAAAAAATTGAACTACCGACTTGTATGACGTATATAGGCTGATATATAAAATATCTGTATATTATGACAGCAAAAACATATCATATCCGAACGTATACGGAATAAACAATTTTTAAAGTTGTTGGAAACGTGTAATGCATTCGTTTGTAGATCTAATTGTTCCGTACATTAACTACGTCCTTTTCAAACCTCATCTCCCGTGGGAATCTTTAAATCCCCCTACATAATAACCCAGGACATGGACCACCCACTAAATGTCACTCATAACGTTCAACAAGAGACCACCCATGCGAGCTATGACATTTTATTATAGCTAGTATACGATGCAACATTCCCCTTTACATTATGGATAGAAATGGCCATACGCAGCCAATATTGGGTCAAACGTTGGCGGACATAATTGTCATTAAAAAAGTCGTACAATGCGAATAAAAACACATTGTTTATGGTGGCGACGCCGCGTGTTGCGAACGTGGGCGAACGGCACCGCATAGATTTATCTGACGCCGGTTAACGGAAAAGGTGCCGTTAAATTTTTGATCTCATATGTAAATTGGTTTGATATATAGCTGCCTGATGTGGGGCGATATGAATGGTAGAATAGAAATGAAATTTATTGGATGTACAGTGGCCGAGTTCCGTCTATGTAATTTGTTGGAATCGCTGCCAGATACACAATCATATTTATGACAAACTAAACTATATATTTTCTTTTTCACGTAAGTCACGTTCGTCAGCCGACTAAAGGGATATTATATGCCGTTAATGAGATTGTCAGAGGTCCGACTAGCTGTTTACCCATATGGAAACAATCCGTAGAGAATTTGCGTATTCGAAACCGTACAAACGATGCAAAGCCTTGTACAGTGACCCACAAAGGTATAAAGGGTGTCGGTACTTAAACAAAGTAGCATATTTGTATCGACTAGTGATACTAAAGGGCGAAATGTCAACCTGACTCAGGGTCTAATAGCCAACGCCCTGTACGTTACAACTGTACCAAAATGGAAATTTATAACAGTCATTTATACACTACACGGGACAGGTAATAAAAGCGTCGTGCTGCTCAGTGTTATTCGCGAATTTTATGAAAAAAAAAAGACATTCCACGCGTGAATTGTCCATAAAGCGTAAGCGCTGGGGAGGCATGAAACTATGCGAATAAGTTATATGAATAGGACCAGGAAAACAGATAATAATGCCACGATAAGATGCCAATACAAACACACTGAGGGGAAATAAGTGCCTTATCTCTCGCCGGTAACCGTCCGTGACCAGGTCCTTACTTTCCTACTTTTGACGATTAGTGTTTGCTTACTGTGCTTTTTCTAAACGTTATTAACAATGATTTTCCGATAATGTATCCACCGCCAACTCTGTGGAGCAATAGACAATTTATCGAAAATTAGTGACACGGCTTTGTTTTGGAGGTATAATAAAAAGTAGGTAATTTTATATGTGTATACTACTAAAAATTGTCAAAATCAATTCAATTTTAAAATAAATGCAAGAAATAAATCACTTTCGTCTTAACAACGGAAGCAAGAATTTAGTGACTTCATCGATTAACTCAAAATTATTTGAGACTAGCTGACCCGGCAAACGATGTTTTGCCATATACATAAAATTCTCGTGTCGCGGTGTTTTTTGGCAAACTCCTCCGAAACGGCTCGACTGATTTTTATGAAATATTGTGTGTATATTGTAGGTAGGTCTGAGAATCGGTCAACATTTAAGGGTTTAACATTTAGGGGTATGTTTTTTTTCTATTGACTTTATTTTCTTTTTTTTATGATTCAGCATTGATAAATTATTATAATCATAAATTTTCACCCTTCTACGATCAACCTCTATCTTATACTGACCATTTTTTTTTTTTTTTTTTTATTAAAATGTAAATAAATGATAATTTTTTTTTTTTTATTATTGTCTATCTGCAACTTGGCGATCTGTGTTGACACAATAAGCCAATAAGTTGGTAATAAATTGCGATTATGTCATTAAGAGCACAAAGAACTCCTCAGCGTTCTTTAATCAAATCTAGCAACCAGCGAAGGGACATCATGTCGCTTTAATCTCTTGTGTGAGACACTTCCTGAACCCTGTAATTTGGAGGCCAGTTCATTGACGTGGGTGGATATTCGAGCTTGATACTTTTCACTATGTTTAGCAATCTCCTGCTTGACTGTATTGATGTTTAGATCCTCATGTATATATTTGTTGCTCACGTAGTATGGTATGTTTAACATGGCTCTCAATGTCTTGCTCTGAAATCTTTCGAGAATCTCGATATTGCTGTTACTAGCAGTTCCCCATAGTTGAATACCATATGTCCATATTGGCTTTAATATTGTCTTATATACTGCAATCTTGCTTTCACGTGACAAATGAGACTTCCGACCTATTAGCCAATACATTGTTCTTACTTTAGTGTCCAGTTGTTTACGCTTAGACCAGATGTGTTTTCTCCAAGTTAATCTTTGATCAAGATGCATTCCAAGGTATTTGGCATCCTCAGTTTGGGGAATATCCTCATTGTAAAGTTTTATAGGAGGGCAAGTTGGTTTTCTGAGGGTGAAAGTTACATGGGCAGATTTGCTTTGGTTGGCTTTAATGCGCCATTTATCTAGCCATTCTTCAATCTTGCAGATGTGAGCTTGTAGTTTTGCTGATGCTATTGCTGGGTTATCATGGACAGAAAGGACGGCTGTGTCATCTGCATATGTAGCAGTAATAGTATCGTCTTGTGTAGGCAAGTCTGCAGTATAAAGGAGGTAAAGTATTGGGCCCAAAATACTTCCCTGTGGCACTCCTGAAAGAATTTCTTTTAAAGCAGAAGTCTCATTCTTGAATTTTACCTCAAAACATCGTTTGTGGAGGTACGATTTTAGTATTGGGAAGAGTGAATGAGGAAGCAACTTTTTGATTTTGAACAGAAGTCCATCGTGCCACACTCTGTCAAAAGCCTGACTGATGTCTAGGAACACAGCAGAGCAGAATTGTTTATTTTCCAATGTACGGCTTATAGTATCCGTTATACGGTGGATTTGTTCAATAGTTCCATGTTTTTCTCGGAAGCCAAATTGGTGAAGCGGCACCACTGCCGGTAAGTAGTCGCGCATCCTGTTCAACAGTATCTTTTCTAGAAGTTTCCCCATCACAGAGAGAAGACTTATCGGTCTGTAAGAACTAGCTTCGTGAGGTGGTTTGCCTGGTTTGGCTATCATTATAATTTGCGCTATTTTCCACTGGGCAGGAAAGATGTTAAGCCTTAGGCAGGCGTTAAAGATTGCTGTTATGTACATCAAGCCCTTCTTAGGAAGTTGCTTTAGCAATTGTGCATCAATTAAATCGTATCCAGGTGCTTTACCATCTTGTAATTTTATTATTTCTCTATGTACTTCTCTGGGACTAGCACTTTTTATTGGCATGCACATCTGCAATGGTGAAAGTAGGTATTCGCTCACTTCTCTGTCATGCTCTGAGTCGTTACTAGAAAGTGGTTGAAATACAGATTTAAGGTGCTCGGCAAACACTTGGGCTTTTTCTAGATCTGTTCTTGCCCACTTACCCTCATTGGTTTTTATAGGGGGTATATGCGCTGTAGGTCTTTTGAACTTTTTTGTTACCTTCCACAAAGAGTAGTTAGTGTCTACGTAAGGGGTTAATTTAGACAGTTCATCTTGCAGGCGATCATTGTTTGTTTGGGAGATCATGTTTTTAAGTTCTTCCGAAGCCTTGTTGAAGGCTTTTTTGTCCTGTGGATATTTTGTGAAGTGCCATATTTTCCGCAGCTGCCGTCTTTCTTGTACTTTGAGTTTAATTAATTTAGAATAAAAAGAATTACAACTAATTTTCGGTCTTACTGGAGGTGTTGAGTCTTTAGCAGCTTGGTGGATAAGCTTGACAAATGACTCAATAGTAGATTCGACAACATCCGTATTATTTAGTGTCGATATCAAATTTATGTTTTCTGATATTTTGGCTCTGTAGATATCCCAGTTAGTTTTAATATTATACAGTCTTTGAGGACACTCAATCTGGACAGCCTTGCTCATGACATTAATTATAACAGGTGTATGATCCGATGAAAGGTCAATACATTCCTCTATGCTTATTTGACTTAGCGATATATTTTTGATAATATAGAAATCAAGCAAGTCTGGCACCTTGTTTGGGTCTGTAGGCCAATATGTAGGGTTTCCGTGTGAAGCGCAGTTCAGATTGAGATCGTTCATAGCTGTATATAGTTGGCGGCCTCGTGGTGCGGTTAGTCTAGAGCCCTAGTAAACGTGTTTTGCGTTCCAATCACCCCCGGAGATGTATCTGTTACCTAGTGTTTTGAAATAATTTATAAAATCATTTGAGGTAATAGGATGCCTAGGTGGGCAATAAATTGCAGATAATGTTGTTTCCGTTTTGTCATCTTGGATTCTGACTGAGGTAGCCTGTATCCTTTCAGTTTGGAATTCTTCAAGAGGATAGTGTTTTATGTTATCCTTTATAATAACTGCAGTTCCACCATGAGAGTTACCTGAAGGGTGGTTTGTTGTGTATACTTTGAAGTTTTGCAAATTAAAATTAGATTTAAGGGTAAAACGCGTTTCTGAAATTAAAGCCACATCAATTTTTTCAGTTTTTAGGAAAAGTTCAAGTTCCAGTCTGCGTTCGGTCAGTCCATTGGCATTCCAGGTAACTACCCTTAAGTTTAGGGGTGTTTTATAAGACTTGTAATTAATTGGATCATTCGGTCCATCATGTTGTCTAACATAACATTCATCATGTTTTGAAGTTTTTCAAACATCACATCCAGTACTTCGACAAAATTTTTCGGATTCTTGATGTCAGTTTTCGCTCCTGTTGGGATGTTGGTCTTTGTTGCTTGTGCATATGTAGTGTATTTTGTTTGCGAATATTTTTTGTCTTGGTTATTTTCTTGTTCAATTGTATTAATTTTAAAGTTTGGCAGTTCTTTAGTTTTTTGTTCAGTGTTTCTGTTTCTGTTAGAGGAGTTTTTCATTATTAAGTCTCTATATTGCTTGTATTTCGTGCAGCCTTTGTAGCTTGCTGGGTGCTTTTCTTGGCAATTTGCGCAGGTCGCTTCAGTATCAGGCCTCTTTAGACAACTTGATGTGGGATGATCATCACCGCATTTAACACATCTGAATGGTCTAAATAAATGATAATAACACTGAAAAATACATATAACTCCAAATTTTCACCCTTCTACGAACAACACCTGTTTTGTAATCGCAATTTTTATACCTTTCCCCGCGACTCCGTCCGCGTAGACTTCAGGGTTGGGCGCAGAAAGATAATAAGTGAATCTATAAATCGTCCCTCAAGTGCCCACAATGACACTTACTGAATTTAAAAAAAAGTCAAATCAATTCAAATGGTTGAGGCGTAAAAGTAAAACTCTGACAGTTATTTTCGTATTTTTAATAATATGTTTATCCCAATGGGAACATTACATTTTCCCGGGATAAAACATAGCCTATGTAACTTCACAGGGTCTCATTTATGGTCATACCAAAATTTTTGTTTTTGCGTGAAAGCGTAACAAACATCCCTACATTCACATTTATAAAATAGTAAGGATAACCATTCCCACCTATGTTACTTCGGTGGGTCCCACCTATCTGCATACCAAAAGTCATTCAAATCTTTTTTCAATCATTTTTCAATTCTTTTATCCTCCGTATTTTTTTTTAATAAGAAGAATCCTATGTCCTTTTTTATATCTCGAAGACTATGTGTACAAATTTTCATGATAATCGGTTAAGTAGTTTTGGCGTGAAAGCGTAACAAACAAAACATTAACATTTATAATAGCTGACCCGGAAAACTTCGTATCCCCTAACAGTCATTGAATGTTACATATTTACATATTACCTGAATTTTATTTTTGATTGTATGGAAATAAATATTAAGTTCAGCACTTTATTAAGATAAAAATACAGAAATTAATAAGTACGAAAATTAAACGCATCAATCGTGTCTCCGCAAGTCATGATTTAATTAAACATGTACATATGGGATGAGATGTAGTCGGTTTTAATTATCTTCATTGAAGCATCAGTGTGGTGGACTGAAGCCTAAACCCTCTCAGTTGCAGAGAAGGCCTATGCCAAGCAGTGGGACGTACATATATGGGCTGATGATGATGATGCACCTTGTGATATACATTTTTAATATATTTTTTAATTGTCTAAAAGATCACAAACATCTTTTGTTAATCGTCATTGCGAAGGCATGACGAATCGGGAACTGAATTCGTTTGAACTCAATGGTCATACCCGTTAGGATCAATGAAATCTTAGATCAATCTAATTGATGAATTCTCAAGCACCAATTCATCTCTAAGTTGTCTTTTCAGTATCGTCACGTGAATAACATTACTCAACAATTTTCTTAACACCAAGCGCATTCCATTGCATAGTTGTGGGTGTTTTAGATTTCAAAGCGTGATGACTACCGAACCTGCCTTCGTTTGTAAATCAGGTACAACCAAGGAGTTTAAAAATACATTTCTGAACGCACGCATAAATATTTGACAACCAATAAATATGTCAATCCCTTTTTATTACTGACATTATTCTACATTTTTAATATCTAAAATACGCAATTATTCGAATATTCTGGATATATGTTGTCGATTCAAAACCTTTATTTAAATACGTTCTTTAATTTGAGGGGACCCTTAACCATATTGACGGGATAAACATAAAATGTTTGACAGAATATTAGGTAGAACAGTTTATATGAGAAAATTAAATTGTTGTTTTTACCATATTCCTCGCAATTTTCTTAACTTTTTCTTTCATAAGATCCTTCTCCTAACGATAGCGAACACAACAAAAAAAGAATTAGCGAAATCGGTCCAGGCGTTGTTGAGTTATGCGCTTACCAACACATTTTGCGATTCATTTTTATATATAAGAAGATAACAAACTAATTGACATTGATTACTAGATGCGCTATAGTCCATCTCCGCACATATCTTGCTTTTACTTTCACATTACTTACTCATTATGTATAACGTACAACACCAGAAGATATCCAACCATTTGCAAGATGTAGATTATGAATCCACTTACTCGTTATCTGAACCAAAGCAATACAATAACAACTATTAAGACTTTGCGGTGCACCATCAACCTAGTACCAGTTATTTGTGAAACCATTACGAGAAATAAAAGTCCGCAAGGCCCTCGGCTGACAATAGATACACGAATGTTACATCATTACGCACGCGTAGGAAAGCCGATATCCAGTTAATTTAGCATCGTTAGCCGGAGCGGCGTACAAAGTTTATTATCACGCCAGCAAACAACGCAAGTTACTTCGAAATTTCATTATTCACTGTCGCTTACTATCTACGTTATCGTAATTAATTACATCGCAGCCCATCATTACCAATCTTCCCCGATTCGTTTCCGAGCGTCGAAATTAGTATGTTTGCCGTGTTACTACACGCAATTGTGTCCCGTATGTGTGGAGAATTAGGCTCCGATATTCGCTGAGGTGATTGCTTTCAATTTGACACGTCTCCATCGCATAAAACAAGATTTGTTTCGAATGGTACTCGTATTTTTGAGCTGGAGTTAACTTCTAAAAGTCGTAAAGTGAAACGAGAAATTGTGCTTTATTGACACATCGTTGGAATAAAGACAAACAGTGTCAGGTCCTTGCGGGTCACATATCAATTTGATACGTTATGAAATAGAGGAGGAAAAATGTTCTTTGTAGAAAGATAGCTACACGGCAGAACATTTTGGAATAAACAATTTAATTACACTCTTATAGTGTTTTTTTTTTAAATAACATTTCTCACATTTTATACACATAGACCGTATGTTTTACACGTGTGAATGAATTGAAATAATTTTATAAATGCTTATTCCTATTTAGTTGAAATAGCATTGTACGAGTTGAGCTGTGAATCTATGTGACAATGTTATTAAGGTAATTTAATTCGATAAAACAATAAAAGTTCCGTTAATCGCGCAAATATTACATTTGTAGTTCTCCAGATATCTTATTACAATCAAAACTTTTTTTTTATAGGACTTTGTTTAATTATCTTGAACTTGAAGGCGAATCTTACATCAATTACGGAAAATAAACCATACAAATTGCAAACGTTCCATCGAGCATCAGTTAGTCAACATTATATACAAAATATTTCCACACACTGCTTTAAATTTAAACCCTACTCACAGTAACAAAATCCGTCAAAAAATCCTCGCACAAGACAGGCTTTACAGAATTTCAAACTAAAAACGAAACACCAACAGCTTTAATGTTCAGTACACACATATTTAATCCGCGCTAACATAGTTAAACTTCAGTGTTCGGGAGAGACGCGGACATAAGCAGACGGGATTAGCAATAGTCGCTAAAGCTGGTTATGTTCATTTGTCGTGTCAGCTCTTTGTATATATGTGGTACATAGTAATTTATCTCGCTAAGCCCATATATGTAATTATATGAGTGCTAAGTAATATT
This sequence comes from Hemaris fuciformis, assembly GCA_907164795.1. Lineage (NCBI taxonomy): Eukaryota > Metazoa > Arthropoda > Insecta > Lepidoptera > Sphingidae > Hemaris > Hemaris fuciformis. The sequence goes on from OU015452.1 coordinate 4,491,372, forward strand.
AATAGACAAATAGGCGATAGGTAAGGCGGGCTACATAATAAGGTATACCTCAGACTTTTCAAATTTATTTGTACATTCATATCGAATTATCACGTTTATAAAGAATGAAAAACACATCTGTATAGAAATGTGTATAGCTATATAATGGAATATACCTATAATGGAAATCTGTATAGCTGAGTCTTTTCAAAAAAGAATTATTAGGCGTATGTAATAATGTAATATATCAACCCGCACTGGGCCTTTGTAGTGGATTTCGGGTAGGATTATACTTTGCATTTATACCTTTGTGTACCATGTATACTATATACCTACCTTTTATGTTGTAAGTCCTGTCAAAAATTAAGATATTGTTTATTTACCTAATTTCTACATTTTTAAATATAGACTTTTTGGTTTAAAAAAAATACAAGATATTTCTATTACTTTCAATATTCTTTACATACATGTACGGATCACATATGTGCGCTCTACTGGCGAGCAAGAACCAACACTACATATAAAAGAGGCAATTTTTGTGTACCACACTGATTTAGCGCAAAATGTATTTTCATAATCCACGACTTATATATAACGCGAACTTCATAAGGTTAATGTCTAAATAAAGCACAGTTTTAACATAGATCCTAACTTTGTCCACCCACGCAAAATGTCTAATTTAAAACACCCACGCTCGTATTCGCGTGAATAAAAATAAAACTCCATAATAATGTTTAATGAACAGAAATATATCGCATGAGCCGGTTCATTAGCCGTGTTTCGTCGTAATCGAATTTGACAAGATGAGAAGTGACGTGAAAAATATTGTTAAGCATGATTTGTGGGGGCGCCGCGCCTTCAGAGCTGACACCCGATCGATTCCACGCAAGCTTCTAATGTTCACAGCTTTGCAAAACTTTCACTTAGGTACTGTATTTGACATTATTAAACTATTGATGGCGACATTAAATATTTTATAGCTCTCTATCCGCGATGTCATTTCGCTTCATATTGTTTGTGTGTGAGCCTCAGAATTTTGTCTCAATACGGTAATATTTGCCGTAACTACTTTTTTTTTTCGAAAAGGAAACTAAAATATCCAAGTTACTCTCACTCTCACTTACACTCACACACAGACACACACACACACACACATACACACACTAATATACAATATACAAATAATTTTTATGTGTGCTTTAATTTATATATAATTTAGTTTTAATTGTTTTATTTTGTTTAGTATTTCGTTTTAACTTCGTTTATTTTTATTGTATTCTTTATAAATTGTCGTTACTCCACCAAGAGCTAAAATGATAATGTTGATGATTATGCAAAGGGAAGACACTGATTTCTGCAACACAGTTTCTACTAGTGCAGAAGTCAGGGAATTCTTGTATGTTGTATATTTTGCTAGTGATCAATAAAATAATTTATTATTATTAAGTTAAAATGTATTCCATATTTAAATCCAGGTAGGTATATTACTTCGATAATGTATTGTGTATTCATAATACTAATAGAGCTTGATATTATTTCTTGCAAAGTATTTAAAACACTTGATTTAATTAGTCTCATTATACTGTTACTCATCAATTGTAATTACTTAATGGAAAACGAACAGCAGTGTCCATAGAATTACAAGAAGCTTAGTCATAATACATTAGGTACATATGCTGCCCACTATATTTTCATTAGAGGCTAGGTATAATATTGCATCAACCATATAAAATAAAACTTCTTTTGTTGTTTAATAATTTAATTTAAAAACAAATTTATTTTTCGAAATAAAATTGCCATCCAGTTATTATAATAATTATGCGGTTAGTGGTATGTACTTTGTTTTTTTATTCACACACATAAGATTTTTTATTATTTTTCTTATCTTATTAATTAATTTTAATGCGCTTTGCATATTATTTATATTTAATTTCAAATAAACTTTTTGTCATGATCAATCATACTTTATCTGACACTTGGAGTACCTACCGTACCAACAGTACACAGAGAGTAATAAATACAAAAAAGTGACTCATAGCCGTAATTAAGCTAAGTGTTTGCTGTGTATGTATTCGGAACATTTTCCATATTTTTTAAGCACAAAATAGTCTTTGCCTACCCTTGTGGGATTCAGGCGTAAGTGCATATATGAAGGAAACTCCTTACTAATATTAATAATATTAGAAATGCAAAAGTAATTATTATTTGTTAGATACGTTCGTACCATCAAACTAATTCTAGTAACTTTTCGTACAAAGATGGAAGGACTCTGTCTCTTTTCATACCATTTATCCTATTGATTTGATGTCTTCGCCATATAAGGAGCTAGGTATTAATTAATTGTATCTACTAATTGTTTGGTTTTTTGTATTTGTTTTTCACATAGCCAACAATAAAACATTTTTTTCTTTTCTTTCTTTAGGTAGAGTTCAGTTCAAATATTTATTGCATTAATCTTTAAAACATATTATGGAAGATAAGTATCAAAGTCGAAAAGTAAATTCAATCGCACACAAAACTGCGGCTGGCAGTGGAGCAAAACAGACGATAATGAAGGCAATTGTGCCACAAAACAGTCCCAATATAACGCTCAGAGTAAACCACAAACGCGATCTCAAGTAACGGTATACACTGACACCGAACCGAGCTCTCGTTTGGTCGACCCTGCACGCCGCAGTACTGCACAATACTGTACCATAGTTTTTGCTCAAAGTATTAAAAATATTGAACAAATTAACTAACTATTTTTAATAAATCATGCTTCGTAATACTTTACTGTACATATTAAATCGTTATTTATCAACTAGTTTATATAAGAATTATATTTTTGATAAGAGAGATTTTTGCGCGTCTTTTCATAATACATTGTGAAGTGGTGATAATACAAACAATAAGTTAATGTTCATACGATATTGCACAAACATTATACTCGATGGATTTTTAACTACCTTTAAAGTTGCCGGAATGTCGAAAGCATTTTAAAAGCTTTAAGTGGAAAAGGATTATGAATTGAACCAATTACAAGTAAATACATAAAGAATTAAAAATACTGTTGCCGCGGCAATAGCGAAACATGAGTAATAAATATATACAGATTTTTTTGCAGTTACTATTGCTTCCTATCCTATACGGAATCCTACGTCATTTCACGTCGTTCGTGTTACCGGACCATAACACCGGCTATTATGAGCCTTACAAGCGATATATTATAATTACAACATACGTGTAACGTTAATTAAAGAAGAAAAAAAATTAAACATGAACGGCGGTACCGTTTGGTGCGAAATGATTCACTGTTGCGCACACAGCACTATACTAATAATTTTCATACATTACGATTTGTTGTTTAATCGTGATTGATTTAAATAATGACTAAAGTGAATATTAACTTTGGTGAATTTGTAAAAGGGATTGTGTACTATATTTCTTGAGTCACATCACTGGCATGACTAATTAGGTACATTTAAAAATCCGATTTATATCAGTATGTACATTATTATTTTAAAGACTGGGGCAGTAATGTGGCTGCTGCTTGGGCAGTAACGCTAACGGAAAAGAGAGTGTTAACAGCGAGAAATGGCTATCACAGTCACTACTAGGCCTACATATTTATTTTTTACTTAAAAACCAATAAAATACAGTGTATAAAATTATACTTAATAGCTTCATCGCTTTTTGCATACTATCATATTTCACCTATCGTACATATTTACCGCACTCTACTTCTTTACTTAATCATCGACGTTGCATTAAGAAAATCATTTGAACGATATGTACTCGTATATGTTGCTTATTGACTAATGATATGACATTTAACAATGCTATCGTACAAAAATAGAATCGCAATAACGCGATATATCTCGGGAGATATTTTTCAACACACATTCCACCGGAGGAAAATATTTACGATATCGGGAGTATATCGCGAGAATACCTTAGCATCTCAGTAGTTATTCTGAAAGCCGCCCCACGCGCCGATACTTGGACGCTCTCGAAAGTTGTATCACATTATATCGGAAACACTAATTTTCATCTAGTGTAGATAGTTCTAGTCCAAATGTATGCGACTTAGGAAGATTCTAATTACATTTATATTTTAAAACTATCACTCATTGTCAGATCGGAACGCAGTCATGAGTCATGACTAGAGAAGAGCCGGCCAGAAACTTAAAAATGAATTTTATACCAAAACATATCTAATATATTTTAAAAAGAGTTATTATAAATCATTAAAAAAAAGGCTCCAGAAAAAAGGATTTAAAAATAATTTTTAATTCAACATTCAACAGTTTAAGCGTTAACAACAATATGAGTATTGAGTATAATAAAATAAATTTTATCATTTAACTTCAAAGGCTAAAATATGCAGTTAATGAAGTTTTTGAACAAAGAGGTTTATTTTAAGGACGTTTAATCTCATATTATTAATAGTTTAGACAAAGGAGCCCGGGAATATTATTATCTTGGCTTCTATTTGATGTACAAAGGAGTTTAAGATTAACTAGAAAACTTTTCCATGTTTAACTGTATAATTTGAGTTAACTCAAATTATACAGAATTGGAGCTCATCTGGCGTTTAACTTCTTAGTTGTTAATAGTTACCTGTTACGAATTACAGGAATATATTAAGTACCTGTGAAAAAAATAAAATGTACATTAGACTCGGTTATAATATATAATATTAAAAAAAAAATACAGTGCCTCAACTAGAATTTTCACAATTTGACACAGATAAAATTAATACTTAAAATTATCAAAATGGTTTTTCGCACAAAATAAAAATATCTCATAATTTTTCTTTTATACTGGTAAACTGCACTGCATACATTATTACACATTCAAACAATGTCACATAGTTGCGGTCAACATCATGGATTTAATATGAAAGCTCGGGTTTAATTACGTTAGAGTGTAATTTTTCTATCCATCCAAATAAAGTCATTTTAATTTAATTAACAATGTAAAATAAGGTTGCACATACTATTACTTATTATGTATTATTGATATCGCCTCCTCGATTTTAATAATGTTTAAGACTTAATGTAAATCAACAGGAATGTTGGAATTAATTTTTATCAATGAAGACAAAGTTATTAATTAAAACAAAAGGAATTTCTTCGTTATTTTTTGTCTTACGTATTTCTACTAATACTACTGATAATACACAAGACCACGTCGTAGACCATTTAGATGTTGACCTATATCTTCTTCTTCATCAGCCCATATACGTCCCACTGCTGGGCACGGGTCTGCTCTATCAATGAGAGGGTTTAGGCCTTAGTCCACCACGCTGGCCTAGTGCGGGTTGGCGGACTACACACCTAAGAAATTCCTAAGAACTTTTAGGCAGGCAGGTTTCATTACGATGTATTCCTTCACCGTTAAAGTAAGTAATAATTCATTATGAATACACACATAACTTCGAAAAGTCAGGGGTGTGTGCCTGGGATTTGAACGCGCAACCGCCGAAATTCTCGACCGCGCGCCTAAACCTCGAGGCCATCACTTCACTATTGATCTACAATTTAATGAAAAAAACAACAGAAATTCTTCGTAGAAAACAATTCGATGACCAAAAGCGATAGCGGGAAGCTCACCGTCGGCCCATCTGCAAGTTTATCGATAACACCATCTAGATAGGTGCAATAAAAATAAATTAACGTTTTAATTGGCAGACTGGTGCACTAACGAGCGGCATCCGCGTCGCCCGGATCAATTAGTACGGCGTCGATGTACTCGCGACAATGACGCGATGCTGTTCCCCCTTATTATACCGGGGATGTTCATACTGTGTACGGAGATTCTATTTACAGAATCGCATAACAAGACGGAAGATACTTGGTTAGTAAGATACCCGTATCTTTCCCGACGACGAGTAGCGACCTCTATACAAAAGCTGTGAACGAGGCTCGACCTAGTAGGTGTAGCTTTCTTTCTATCACTTTGTTTCTTTTAGTATGTGTATATCCAATTTAAAAGAGGCTTATAATATTTATGTGAGTCAATATTGAAATCATCTCCGTAATCAAGTCTGTTTGGATTGCACTGCGATTACTCGCCATTTTAGTCATTTTGTTATGACCTATAAAAAGGTCCGTATACGCAGCTACTATGGTCTAGGTTTACGACTAATGACGTAATTTGTTTGATCCTCCACTGGTAAGTATGGAGCACAGAAAAATTTGCATGACGTGTTTGGCAAATATTCCGACCTCCTGCGGATTAGCGCATGGGTCGTATGTTTATTGAGTAGCTAATTTACTACCACAAATATGCTTGCTTTGAATCTATAGAATAATTAGTATAATATTAATATGTCTTCCGAGATATATTCGATTTTATGGACTAGAATTGTTGAAATCATTTTTTTTATTGACAGCTATTTAGTTATGTAGTTGATTAATTAAATATATTAATAACTCTAGAGGTAAACAAAATCATTACTTTCAACATTGTGATGAAATCATGATTACGACACTGCACATTAATTAATAAATTCTAATAAAAATATTATAAAGACTTTCGTCAAAAGTTGGCAATATATAAAATCGAAATCAATTAAAGTAATTTAATTCAATCAGAAATTAATGAAACGCTATTTAGCAATACAATAACAGCGAAATTGATTTGAGGCGATATAATTATTTGTATACTTTAAGTCAAGCTGTCCCCACGGCACACCTCTAACTTTCAGTAACTTATAGGCAACAAATTGTATAAGCCATTTTGACAAGCATTAGAAACATTGCGAGAAATCCTGCAGACTTTTAGATCTTCTTTCATAAGTGAACTTCACTAACAACAAGCATCAGACCCAAATAGTGGTTCAAGAACTCACCGATTCGCCAGAAATGTTGACACCAAACGAAATCGATTGTATTATCATATTCTATGAAACACAAGAAAATAATAAATGATATCGAATGCAATAATTTATGTAAATATAATAACTAACTAATTATAATTAATCAAACTTCAAAGCTTTTTTTTTGTTTTTATATACATTTGAATTGAAAATGTTGCATTATAAATAATCAAGATCCAAATAATGAATGTATAAATTTATATACGTTATGCTTAGTTACAACTAGTAGGTCATTGAGAGCATTTATTTTTATTATACAAAATATTGACTGCATTGAATCAATATTCTATCTGTATTATAATGCTATCCTGTACAGATCCATATAGAAATGCTATAAGCAAGTGACGACTGACGACAATAATAACTTGATAAATCCATTTCGTTGTAATTTTGTGTTGAAACTTCAAATTCAGTCGGTCAAAATATTAGCCATATTAACACCAACCCACTTTGGCAAACAATTATGGGAAGTGTGCGTGGCGTAATGTCGGGCTGCTTCGACGTTATGCAATCGCCCGAGTCGATTACATTTTACGATCTAGCCGAAATGGTTGTTGTTAATGATTGCCGTCCGTCGGCTGAATATGTTAACCATAGCTACTGGTAATGAAGGCGTCCTTTGTACGAGATTTAATATATCTTTGAAATGATCAGGACTAAGGCCTAAACCCTCTCAGTTGTAGAGGAGGCCCGTGCCCAGCAGTGGGACGTACATACAGGGTGTATTCAGACCGTGATCGGAAACTAAGGCAGGTAATAGCTAAGTTGATTACAAACCCCCTGGCGTTAAAGAAAATTCTGACAAAAAATAAAAATTTTGACGTTTTCCATACAAACCGCGTACATTTAATACCGATGGTTGTATGGAAGACGTCAAAATGTTTATTTTTTGTCAGAATTTTCTTTAACGCCAGGGGGTTTGTAATCACCTTAGCTATTAGGTACCTGCCTTAGTTTCCGATCACGGTCTGAATACACTCTGTATATGGGCTGATGATGATGATGATTAAATTAAAAACTCGAATACTCGTGGTAGTAGGTACACGCGCATACCTTATGTACGCGTATACGCAAGGCTCGTTTTAGGAATCAACCATTTCATATAAGATTTCAGATGACATAATTGTGCCACCTCTTGAGAATTATTCATAATGATGTCTCGGCAGACTTGACACTATTAACCGCATTAGTCCAATGCAGTTATTTTTCATTCCAGTACAAGCATGAAAATAGTAATTTGCTTGTTATTTTTCTTACAAATTCTCATTACAAATTGGATCTATTCTGAAATCCCCGCACATGAAGTCCCAATTAGAAGCGACTGTATCTATGAAGGACAAATAAACAAATTGTGAAACAACATTAACCAAAGATAAAACTCCTCGCTCGCGCATACGTGTTATACACTAATTCCGACCTCAAGAACTAACCGCGATGGTACTGACCTTCTCTGGCCACTATATTTAGTCCCTTTCTGTGCGTGGAGTAGCCGACCACAAACATGTTTTAATAAACATCTGCGATATACAGCCTGAGTGAATGCTTTGAACTTTCTCTTTAAAAAGCTATACAGGTCATAATTGAACCTCTTTTGAAAATAAATGAGTTTCTGGTCACCGTAATTAAGAGCATTGGTGTTTTTAAATTGCTTTATCTACGGAATCTAGTCTGTTGCGCTTTATATTTGTCATGGCCCATAGCAGTGGCGGTACTTCCATAGAAGACCTAAAGCGTTACACGTTAATTTTGTATTATATATTCTGATTTATATGTCAAATTGCGTCTGTTAAATAAAGATTAAAGCTTAAAGATTATTATTCGAAATTTTATAAGGCATGCTGGGCTTTTGGGTTTCTATGGAAGTACCGCCACAAGTTCATAGTCATCTAGTTACAGTGAGATGAAGTCAGGTAAAAACAAATTTTATAACATATAAGCCATACATAAAGGTTCTCTTTTATAAACGGTGATTATGCCTTTCTTCATTAATTAATGTTATGTTACTCTTCCAATAACTTTGCGGGTCGGCTTCGGTAATCGTAAACTCAAGGCAATATAAATATCAAAACATTCAACTTCCATTATTCTAATCCCGTAAAATTATTTAAACAGAAAAATTCACACACAATTACTTTTCTTAAGTAGGTAAAAATTGTGTAACAACTAACAATACTGTTTCATAATGATGGACTTAATTGTCTTGTTTTGGTTTTCACGCCGTCCGAAATCAGAGCGTAAGTAAACCATCTCATTAGTATGAATAAGCACGTTAAAATACTTAACAATTACGCTTTAGAACCTGGTTAAGCACTTAACTATATTCTTGTTAAAGTGTCACATAATTAGAAAGAATAACAAATATCCCTATTTAAAGCCTCGTGACGCAGTTGTCTATAGACCACCTTATGAATCGAGAGGCCGCGGGTTCGATCCCCGCACCAAGACAAATGTTTGTGTGATCCATACCTCACACTCAGCAACGCAGCAGGCCTTAGGCGCAAAACCTAGTCCAATACGCCGCCTTATTGTAAGTTAACAGACTAAACATACCAGTGAAACTCTTTTTGAAAATCTCTTCAGGCATACATGTCTCTTTACCGACTGAACCATCACTCGATTTTTTTTAAACCTACAACTCCCAAGAATCTATAAAACAAACTAGTGCCATCCGATGCTATTCGTTGAACAGCCTATCGCAACATTTAACATCGCTTTTGAATAGCGTTGCTTACGTAAAGCGGTTAGGTACTCTTGCGCAGAACGGATTGGCCGAGGTCTCCATTGCGGCTTCCCAAGGCCGGAGGTGCTGCAACACGCTGTGAAGATTTCACGTTTTAATCTCAAACATTCCGAGGACACGTAATGAGTACAATTTCGCGGTTCACCTCCGTTCTGTTTGATCTTTTGATACCTGCTTTTTAGAATCAGTCAAACCTGTTATTTGGCCTATTAGATCAATTGCTGTTCCTATATTTGCTCCGTATTTATTTATCGATTGCTTTGAATAGAGCAGTTCACAATATACGAGAATACAGAAAGTTTCTCTCATAACAATAGCACGCGTGCTGATTTGTCAACCCTGCCTGAACGAAAATATCATCTGTTCTACAACTTCTGTTATTCTCGACATTCTAAGCGTAGCAATATGTTTAAATATCCGAAATCCGACATAATATGTCGAATGAAAAAATGGAAATTAAATCAGAATAACATATTACTCCATACTTATTGTACCTATGATACTGTCACTAAGTTTAAACTATAGTTCCTTATATTTATCTATTAGATTAATTATCGAGAGACATGTGTCCTTGCCACATTACCATAGATATAGAATAATAAAAACAATAAACAGGTAATGGTACTGGCCATATTTCATAACTTTTTCTTTTGAAACTTGTTACTTTATACTCGTAGAGTGCGCCTACGTTCTAAATTTCTCATGCATCGGTGTTATTAGGACATTGCGTGCAACCTACTTTTCGTCGAATGACAGGCCCATTTATAGCGAACGAATAACACAGAACCGCACTATTGATACAGATTATAAACAAAACTGTCAGGTAGTATTGTAAATATATTATTAAATATCATCTCTGTTTTTTATTGCCTTAATGACGGTCACTGGGACTTACTAAAATTCTAATATATCAAGCACAAATAATTAAACGAAGCCTACAAGACAACATCATTTAGATATCCATTACCCTTTCGTTCTTTAATCCTAAATACCAATACATTTCATAATATAGTGACAGTCTAGCTAAGGCCAAATTGCGTGTATCATTACGTAATATGCTATTGATAGCGGTTTTGTTGAGGCGTCTAGTCGTCTGGTTCCTGTGTCCGTGTGATAACATATCTCGTCTGACCTATCCGCATTGGTCATCTCGAAAACATTACGTAATACGTCAAGCTTATATTTATAAACAAACTGTTAAGAAACTCTATTACGAATTTCAACGATATTTTTTTCATTAGTTCCGTCAGAGATTAGGCTTAATTATAAGCAAATTATGTTGTTACGAAAGAACTTTACAAACTGGCAACGAGCGTTTTGTTTTTAGATTTTTGTTTCATAGTAATTATTATTGTCTATTAAAATAGTAGGAGGATAATATGAAAGAAGGTTAGTGTGTTAGAATGGCCAAAAAAGCTTAATTAAAGTAGGAAATTAAAACATAGCCAAATGCAAATACATTGAAAAAACAATATAATACACAATACAATATAATTATTTTATCTTAACAAATTCTGTCGAGTTTCCCAACTGCACAAACACATAAACTACTACATACTCAGTAACTCATTATTTAATTTTTCTTATAGATAAGACGGTACTACGGTTTAGACATGTGTATATAAATTGCCGCTTTAATACAAGTAAGTAAATGTATCAAAGAAATGCCCCAACGATTGTCGCGAATGTGTCCTATATTATCTCCCACTGTACAAAGGCAGCCTTTCGGCGCATATCTACTTCGTCGCCGTGAGTAAAGCGTCGAAAGATGCAAAACGTATTCACAGAATAATACACTTAAGTATGAACGTTATTCTACTGTTTCGTAAAAATGTTACTCGCTCCGCAGAAGCCCGAGACTCAGAAATGACTCCCCAAGGAGTGCTAACGTTATAATTCAAATGAGAGGGAATCAGACGGGGGGATCTTTTGATTTTTGCAAAACAGGATTATGATAATGGCCAGCTAAATCAAAATGGATCACGTGCACAACCGAAAACCGGAGGGGGCCAACGGATAATACCTGATTTATACACGACAAGATTCCCTCTGATCTTTGTCGAAAGAGAGTATCTAGCTTTGTGCGGCGAAACTTCGTTTGATAAGCACCAGCGAAATACGTATTCATGCTGTTTCAGTGCGATCAAAGTTACTCGTTCATTTGGATAAATTGAATTCTATCTCTCGACAAGATTGACAGGAGAGATATTTCTTAAGCAACTGATTAGAGAGGCATGAATGGAACGTGAAATTTATGAATCCATTTTAATTGCATTTAAAAAGATTAATATTTATTTAATGAAACAAAGTCGCTATCCGCGTGTATTTTTCCGTATTTTATAACTTCATTTAAAAATAGATAATGTTTCAAATTCTATTAAAAATAACGAAGGCTATTAAAAAGATTTAAATAACTATTATTTAGACAATTTCTTCTTGAAAAAAATTCGTACACGCACTTTATAATATGTCGACCAAGAAATTCAGACGGTTAGCTTTAAATAAAGATGGTATTGTTTTCATCAACGCAGAAAATTGTGCAAAATATTGTATTGATTTTATAACAAAAAAACTTTAGAACTGTATTATATTATTAAGTGTATACGTTTGAAAACTCAAACTTCTTATCCTACTAATATTATAAACGTGAAAGATTGTAAGAATGTTTGTTTGTTACTCTTTCACGCAAAAACTACGGAATGGATTTTGAAGAAACTTTACAATAACACATAGCCTATAATTTATGAAGATAAAGTGTGAATTATCCAAAATATAACTTTAAGTGTCAAGTAGGTAGGAAAAATATTTGCCAACTACGAGCTATTCTGACGTGCGCCGCAAAAACCGTTGGAGTTACACGTACAATAATGTATAATGGAAATTTTTATCTAAATTAGTCGTAAAAAAACGCCCTCAACAGCATATATATTTTATGTGTAAGTCATTATCGCCAAAATAGTGAACCATAAATACAATAAAAAATTATAATTTATTTCTACCGCACATTTGCTGGTAACAAATTAATCCTCATATCAACATAAATACTTTTATAGTACGCGAGTTTTGCAGTATGCGATAGTAAGTGCCATTAGGCCCACCTAGGTTATGTTAGATACATTTTCTTGCTGTATGAGTTGATGAAAAGTGTCGTAATGCCATTTGAGACGACTTACGGTGACGTAAATGACTTCAGGTGACTTACTACAATGTAGGTACTACAACAATTAGAGGTTTTGATTTATAAATTCACTTATTTTCTTCCTGAAGTCTGCGCGGACGGAGTCGCGGACAAAACCAAGTATTTTATAAAATAGTTTGTAGAACAAGCCACGTTGAAACTAAATCCACAGGTCCAACTTCACACTATTCGGAGAATAAAGGCGGTCCCCGAAACAAACTGTTTGGTGAAATCCTCCTTCGTCCCAGTGTAGATTTTCAAATACCAAATAGCTCCCACGCGGCAACCGCATCGATAAATCTTTTCCTCGTAACTAACGCTATAAATACTCCTCACAGACACAATGCGACATTCGATATCACTGGGGACATCAAATATTTGGCACTTTTGAGCGCTTATACGGTATTGCTTCTAAATATTCCCGTATGTACGCAGTTCAAAAACGATGTCGAACATCGAAAACGAAATGTCATTATTTCACGTTTTTTTCCCGTGAATATTATTACTATTACGCTAAATTGAACGGGTATAGGTATAATAGCCAATAATATTGTGACTGATGTCATGCAATAGTTTTGTTTATTGTGACATCATTGATAGAAGATAATAATTTTTTTCCAATTTCGCATAAAATACCCATTTAATTCAATGTATAAAATGTGCTTGTGATATCATATTATACGGGCTTATACAATATTAATTTTAAATAATGGTCTCATCATCAGCCCATATACGTCACACTGCTGGGTACGGGTCTCCTTTACAACTGTGAGGGTCTTATGCCTTAGTCATTGAATAATGGTCTAGTAACAACTAAATATATTTTCTCAAAAGCTCTCAGAGAAACACTATCCATACTGAGGCGAGCACACGAGCGAGGCATAGAGCACACTTTTTTTTAACAACACAGGAAAGGAGGCCTTATGTGTTAAGAAAAAGAAAAAAAAAAGGTATTCCCCGCGTACGTGTCATATCGCCGAGAGGGAGAGTCCGCATGTGGTTTTATGGACGATAAAACATCCCGCCACGTCTATTTATGGTGTTTTTTATAAAGGGAAACATGTGTTGATAGTATTAAATAAGGAGGCGGAATGTGCGTGGCACCTGTGTCTAACGCAGCCCTTGCACTAAACTGAAATATATACATTATACACAATACACGGGCATACTCATGCCTGGGTCCCAAGAGGTATGCAGAGAAGCAATCCTGCACCCACAATTCGACGAGTGAGTTTTAGGTGCTACGTAACAGGGAGCGAACTAATAGCCTTTTTCTGGGCACATATTGTATTAAGACTCCGTGCTGTTTAGGAATAGTTACTGTAAATCTCTTAGTGAAAAAACCTAGAAAAAAATCTAGAAATAAATGTGCGCTTAAAATCGCATAGTTCATAAACAAAGCCGTTTTACATCAGTTTTATGGAAAATAGTGTGATCACAACCGTCGAGGCTTCAAGTAGCCCAATTGACTTCATCGTATTCAACATAAAAAAAGTGTGCTGTCGTGAGGCCAATAAAGAGATTATGAATAATGAATACAAATGTAAATTATATTACTACAAAGAAAATAATACGTAAATACTTAATGACGTTACATTTGAAATTATAATACCAAGTATATTCTGCGAAGGTTCTTTAATATTATTTATGTTTACGGCTAATATAAATATCAAGAGAAACAAGTGAAACCAATAAGTATATTATTTTTATTATTTCTTATATTACATTCATAAAGGCAACAATGCGCAACAAAGTGCTCGATATCACTAACCGAGGTGGTGTAGCAAGTTCGAATGCATAGCGTCGCACCTCTGGCTTGACTAATATAAATTCAAACGAAACATCCTAAGCAAAAACATCCGTATGGGCTAATTAAATAGTTTTGGCCTGTACAGTTCACCAGTCCACATTAGACTAACGTAGAACTAATAACTCCAATCAATTGTAATAGAATCTCCTGACACTTTAAACTGCCGACACGAAAAGAACAAGATCACAAAGACCGGTGAAAAAACATTCAAAATCTTCGGTCGCACCCCTCTTCAGTGTTGGATTTCAATATTTTTTTAACAGTTCTATTTCAATTAGCTGGTACTAATTGAATGACAAAGTGCAAATAGTATCTATAGTAATCAACAACATGAGCATTTTTGGATTCCTTTTAATTTATGTTCCTTTCTATAGCTTAAAATAGTTTTATGAATATTATTATAGCAAAAAAGCAAATAAGCCAGCGGTTAACATCATTTCTCACAAATCCGGGGAAATCGTGGGCGTTGTTGACCTTTAAGGAATATACCTAATAAACGAGTAATTTAATTTCTCGAAATATGAACTCTATGCCAGACAAAAATATAGTTGTTTTGATGAATATTTCATCTGATTCACGCCATTGTAGGGGTACGCAAAGACTATGAATACCACAACAAAACATAAAACAGCTCGCACGTCAAAATCTTTGTCACGTCTTCATCAATTTTAACTTTATTTTGAAAAACCTTTGCCCTTTAGAATTTATTTGTGTATTTTTTTCAGTTGTAGAGAAGACCCGTGGTCGGCAATAGGAGGTATATAGCAGACATAGAAGCTCAAAAGTATCAAAAGGATAAGCATTTACACTGAACGATATTTTTACTGCATTACACACGACACGTGAACAAGAGGGCACTCCAATATTTTTTCTTTCTCTACAGCTGTCATGTATTGTGTAAGGTCGGTAAACTGTCACATGTCGCCGTCACTGCGAATGACACGCTTCGTGTTACATAAGCGGAGAATTGGACATTTTACTGTAATTTATTTGAACCGCGAAACTCAACATAGCTTTTATTGCATTTTTCGTTTTTTTCATCAATTCCACAGACGGAGTTTCATATGTCCACTGAACTTCGTTGAAAAACTTTAAAATCTAAGAAAGTTTCCCGTGACATTTGATCCTGAAAAATTATAAATTACACCCATTTAAAGTCCAAGAGTATGATCAAGAAAAAGTTTTTATTCTCCTAAATAAAAATAAATTATATACAGCTTGCGAGTGATAATTTTACTAAGTCTTACTTATTATAACTAATTACATACTTATTACTTGGGATAAAATGAAACAAATATCTAATTGTAAATCGTAAGTACTGCTGCCATATGTTGAACTGCAACTGTCAACTTCTGTGGAACGGTAACGTAAAAAAACGTATTGTAACTTGAGCGTTACGGATTCAATTTCAGTGTGGTTAACGATATTTTTCGAGCAGCATATTTGATCAGAATCCGGTTTTTGTACGGTTATTTCCTGGATGAAAAAACAATAGGAAAGCTAAAACTCAGTTAATTAGAAATTGTTGAAATGAGATGCTTGTAATTAAAATTTTCGACGATCTAGTAATTTATCTAAATTAGCACTTTACTTTTATTAATGACAGCCCCGTGGCGCAGTTGGCTAGATACCAGCCTGTAAAACGAGAGGCCACGGGTTCGATCCCCGCACCGGGACAAATGTATGTGTGATCCACAAATATTTGTTTCGGGTCTGGGTGTATGTGAGACCGAAAAGTCTCTCGTAGTTTCTGCCATTTTTCTGATACGTTTCTACATTTTTAACAACATCCAATGGGCGACCGATTGAAGCAAGAGTTAAGGCGTTACCGTTCTGCGCCAAATGGTTTCTATTTTCATTTAGTTTCTATTGGATTGTTGTTCAATTCAATGTATAATTACTGCTATGGCCTACTTGTATGAATTATAATGAGCTTCTATGCATAAAAATAAACCAAATTGTCTATAAAGTATTTTTTTTAATGTTATGTCAAGCCCCAGTGTGTCTGCGGCAAATTCACGTGCATTTTTTTAATGAACTCTCACATTTTAAAACACTCTAAATGAAAACTTCCACGAAGCATTAATAATATGAACTGCTTTCTAGTGACTTAGGGAATACAGGCGTGAGTATGCGTGTGTGTTCTAGTGACTTAGTTATTTCATTAGTTTTCAATTGAAAATGTGAAAAAGCTATAGCGGGTTCCTACGTTAAAGGTAAAAAGAGAGCGGTTATCATACATCGTATCTTGCTGCACATCAATGTAAGTGCGTCATAGGTGGTAATTACTTTTTCAATAGTTGACACAATTTGAACTAAAAGCATTTTTATAGAACCTCGTAAATAAATCCAGACAATATGCAGTGCAATACCGTTCCAATAAACTGAAAACATGCGATATTTTATTGTTTAAATTCAAAATCAATTCTTAATAAATTTAACATGTTTCAAAATATAGAATGTTTAATTATTACATACAATTTAATATTTTAAATTTAATACATTGCGATAAATCATATTATTCCAATGCGAAAGCATTCTTGTTCAAAGGAAACAGAGTTCATAATTAATAAAGCATTATGCCAAGTATATAGTTACGGATCTAAATAGAATGCAAGTAAATGTAATCTAGAACAAAGGATATCACAAACAGGGCATGAATAATGCGATCCTTGAACTTTAAAACTGAACAACATGCATCAATTTATTGCGATGACGCAACAGTACAATTATGAGATAACAATCCTTTAATACTTTTAATAAAACAGTTTGGTTGTTTGTTACTCATTCGCATAATTGGCTAAAAGGTTTTGGACAAAATTCAGAATTCAGTTCCTTTTGAATGGATTTAACACAGAATAATTATCACAAGAAAATAATAATGTCTGAAATTTTGTTGAAATATTTTTTGGAGTTGATGCTGGGATACACGCAGCTGTCGAGGCAATGGCAATAGTATCTCTTATTTCTTTATAGTATAGAACGAAACAATCATTGAATACTATGATAAGTAATAGTCTAGTAGTGTTAATAGTGTGCGCTGTATTATCGAAAGGTTCCAGGTTCTATTCCCAAGTCTGACCAATATTGGATAGCAACAGCACGGAGTTTGAAAATATGCCCAGTAAACGAATACAAATCATCATCATCATCAGTCCAAATACGTCCCACTGCTGGGCACGGGCCTCCTCTACAACTGAGAGGGTTTAGGCCTTAGTCCACCACGCTGGCCTAGTGCGGGTTGGCGGACTACACACCTAAGATATTCCTAAGAACTTCTAGGTGTGCAGGTTTTATCACCATGTTTTCCTTCACCGTTAAAGCAAGTGATAATTCATTGTGAATACACACATAACTTCGAAAAGTCAGAGGTGTGTGCCTGGGGTTTGAACCTGCAACCGCCGAAATTCTCGACCGCGCGCCTAAACCTCGAGGCCATCACTGCTTCTTATCACTGAAGAAGCAGTGATGAATACAAATGAAACATAATAAATATATTGTATTTTAGATCTTTTTTGAATTTGTCTGTGTCGAGTACAAAGGGCTGATAAAGTCCGTGTTCAAGTTGTTTTATACAGTATGCAACTACACTAAACACGTTTACAAGCAACAACCCTACTTTAAGCCAGGTTTACATATACAGCAA
Organism: Hemaris fuciformis; assembly: GCA_907164795.1. Taxonomy (NCBI): domain Eukaryota; kingdom Metazoa; phylum Arthropoda; class Insecta; order Lepidoptera; family Sphingidae; genus Hemaris; species Hemaris fuciformis. Next base: position 4,509,590 of record OU015452.1, read on the forward strand.
CAAACAATATTCACTACAATAGAGACCGCATGAATAGGTGCAGTAAAGCAACCTTTTTATATCACTCGGTAGCCTATCGAACGTGAAGGCTTTAAGAATAAAAGACGTCTGATTTAAGGCCCCCTGTCGGCGATAACGTGGAAACAGGCCACGCCACCGGCCAGCCCATAAAACTTCCAACTACCCGCGTTTTATCGGTGCTCACGATCTGCCCGATGCCCGCATCTGACCGCATTCGCATCGCGTCAGCGGAGTGCGCCGGACGCGAATTATGTACCCATTACCGCTGATGTACGATTTTGTAGCTGAACGGAGCGATAAATTGAGGCTTTGTTAGAATTTGCTGATCCTGAGGCCGTAACTTAGTTGCGTTTAGGATCTAGACTTGTTATTCTGAAGCATTACCTAAATCTCTGTCTACGTATACGGTCTATACCGAATACCATCCATATGAAGTTTATCGCGTCTCTAGATTTCTTTTGGGCTAACAGAGTGTTGTGATTTAGAAGAGATACAATCATCGTCATTCTAAAAGTTTTATGAGGTCGTCTGTTCACCTAACTGTATATATTTAAAAGTCCATTTTAGCTTAAAAATAAATCTAGTATAGTCATGTACCTCTCTACGTCGCTCTGTTTCGAGAAAATAGATGTGAATAAATAAATACATGGATGTATAAATTGAAATAAGAGAACAAACAAATGATATCACTTTTAAGAGTTTATACCATTAAACGCAACTCTTGTACTTGTACATAAACGTTTCAAGCCATAACTTTAATAGCAAACAATATCTCGTCTGCTAAATCGATTCAACAATTGCGAAATAAGGCTCGGAGAACGTTTTGAGAGCTCGCTGTCTCAAGAGCTCCAATTGACGGAGCATTCGAGTACACGAAACAGCTTAGATTACAGCACCACGCGAGAGCTAACTCTCAGGCGATTTGCAACACCCTAATATTATAGCACCCTAAAGCTACGAACACGCAACGAGGCCAAAAGGGATTATTGCCCTGCACTGGAGAATGCACCCTCCCTTTGCGCAATAGCGACACATGTTCTAGTGAGGGTGGGCCCCACATTATTGGAGATTATTGGTATATTCTCTTTACGTAGCGTTACGTCGCCCGATAAGTCAAGTTAATCTTAAATAGGCGTTTTGTCTGCGAGGTGTGGCGATAAATCGATTGTCGTTTTGTACTATCCAAACATATTTCATGGTATTATTGTGATTTACTGTGGCCGATGAATGTAGTTGATTTCGACCATAATATTGTGCGTATAAATTATTCAATGGATATTATGACTCAATTCAATAACGCTTTATCAATAACGTTGTCATGCAGTGATGAGAGTGTCCGATAAATATTGCATGCCATTAATTACATATTGTGTGGGCAGTGGACGTTTTAGGCTATATTGTTCAATGAATAGTCTGCAGTCTGCACGTCAGTCGATAATTACATTCCTTTACGTTCCTTTGCAGTCAAGGGGGAGGTTACCTTAATCTGTCTAGCAGGTCAGATGGTTAGACAAGTCCAATATTATCGGCTAAAATTTATATATTTAAAGTCATTCACGGATGGAAAAATTCCAAGTATACACCAGACCATTTTCAACGCTACGTTAATGGCTATTGTGATTGAAATTCAATTGTCGCTAGATTATAAAATATTAACAGTAGACTTTCAATATCTATCATATTTAACCAAACTAATAAAACACCCTTTACTAAAAACTCCGACTCTTCGCGCGTATGACTATTAGCGTCTTCGAGTTTCAAGTCTATCCATATTTGCTCAGCAGACACTTATCTCACGTGTAATATCACGATCAAGCATCCAAGTGAAACACGGCACACGAGCATAAATAAAAAAATACTAAATAAAATAATAAACATTCGATAATTTAGTCACGGTCATCTGGTATAGTCATAAATTACGCTCGTAGCCACCACCCCTGACTTTCCGGTGAGTCATTGGGACGGACAAATGAGTTCGCATGACGACCACAGGGGTTCAATTAGTGCAAGTGAAAGTCGAAACATTTGGAGATTGAAACTTTTTGGTGTTTTTGACTTAACGAGATCTCTCAGCTTACAAAAGTTGCGCAATCTATGTATGCAGTCTAATGTTAAATAACGTCTAAAGGGAATTTATAACTTAAGTATCGACAGAAGTAACGAAGTTTTACTGTTGTGTAGTCCAATTGTTGCTTACTACCTTTATTAGCACATAATTCTTTGGACTAAAAAGCGAAATTAAAAATATGGGGATATTATAGCAACAAATTATTCATTAAACAGCAACTTAATTCACAATTATTACAATAAGTTTTAGTTATTTATTGCCCCATGATAAGATATAATCGCAACCCTTTTTAAAAACCAAAATATTTATTGACCATTTTATACGATTGGCTTATCGGTACATTGATTAAAGTTTAATATATTTAAAAGGCAACCAAACGTAATCTGATAAGCTGTAACGTACTGTGGGGTTCACCAATAACTAATTCGATGGAATAATCCGATTACATGTCTCCAAGAAATGTAAATCGGCTTTGTTGTACCGCGGAGGATTGAGGCAGTCGCATAAAGATGTCGAAGCGGGCCAACCAGCGTTTTTTTAAAATCGTATCACCAACGCACAAATAGCTGTTACATAGAGACGTGGAAAATGTTTACGCTTTCTACGCTTTGTAAGGCTCCAATAATTTAGCTTACTTTATTGTATTGTATAGGTAAATTCTGTTCGCGTTTTATACCTTTGAGTTCTGTACTCCATATACGTTTGAGTTTATCGGAACATGATTTTGTGTGCATTTCTATCTGCAGAATATAGTCGTTATAAGCTATCAAAGAATTTTAATAATTTTTAAAACGGATACATTTCTATACACATTAATACACATTTTAATTCATTATTATTCGACACTTGATGTTTTTATGGGATGTTCACTGCTAGAATTGTATAAGTACGATGCAATCTAGATTTTTATTAGAAAATAATACAACATCTTATCTACGAGATACAGATATTATAAAGCTGAAGAGTTTGTGTGTTTGGTTGAACGCACTTATCTCCGAAACTACCAATAGTTCAGGGTTGGGCAGTATTTGAATTACTTGTAATTGAAATACGTAATTGAAATACAAATAAATATTTTGTATTTGTATTTTAATTACTTTCTTAAAATGTAATTTGTAATTTGTATTTCAAATACGTGAAGCCGAAGTATTTTGTAATTTGTATTTCAAATACTCGAGGCTTTAAAATACATTTAGCCTTCATTTAGTATTAAGTTTGTGCTCATCAGGACCTGCAATAACAAAATAAAAACCGCCTTCAAAAAAAACTATTCCAAAACAAATAAATATGCATTATTTTGTATTTTGTAATTTGTATTTTGTATTTCAATTAAAAATAGCTAAAATACTGTATTTTGTATTTCAAATACCTTACCTAAATGTATTTTGTATTTCGTATTTTAATTACTTGCGATACAGTATTTTGTAATTTGTATTTCAATTAAAGCAAAGCATGTATTTTGCCCAGCCCTGCAATAGTTGCGGATCATCAATGAAAAATGTGGCATAAACGAGGAAAAAAATGTTCCTTTTGCAGTCTAAAGTTTCACATACGGAGTTCCAGGCTACAGCTAGTTGCATACATAATATTACCATAATGCGTAATTATTTTATATGATAAAGGATATAATTAATATTACTAATTAATTACGGCGTGATGTCTTACACAGTTTCACGTAATAACGAGTCAAAACATGTATGCTATAGGTATAGACCCATATATGTTGCTAATGAATATATACCGATATATATTCTACCAATTGAGCTATGTTGCCCTTGCGTATCTACAAATCAACTCATATACGAAAAAGGCGACCAATTACGTCGAACAGCCGAACAATTTGGGTCACAGGGAGTCGAGGTCGGCTCTTGCATTGTCATCAATATCGATAAGTTGGCTTACCTAATCCTACACATATTCTATGCGTACATTGTCATACCTACATAGTTACTGCTGTCGAGAACACGCGCACAATATAAATATAGTTGGATATTGAGTGGATTATTTTACACAAATATGTAAGCTATGTCAATTGTTTATTTTCAAGTTCCAAAACTACAATACAAATAATTTAGTCCACATAAAAACTGCGCCGGTTCAACCATGTGCTAAGTCGACACAACACTGAGAACTAGATCGATTTTTATACAATAATTTTTTTGTCATCATCATCATCAGCCCATATACGTCCCACTGCTGGGCACGGGCCTCCTCTACTACTGAGAGGGTTTAGGCCTTAGTCCACCACGCTGGCCTAGTGCGGGTTGGCGGACTACACATCTAAGAAATTCCTAGGAACTTTTAGGTGTGCAGGTTTAATCACGATGTTTTCCTTCACCGTTAAAGTACGTGATAATTCATTGTGAATACACACATAACTTCGAAAAGTTAGAGGTGTGTCCTGGGGTTTGAACCCGCGACCGTCGAAATTCTCGACCGCGTGCCTAAACCTCGAGGCCATCACGAAATTTTTTGTACTTAAACTTATTTTTCCTATTTTCCGTCCAATTTCATGTTTAAAACCAGCAACGGATTTGCAATTTGATTCTAGTATTTTGGGTGTTCATACACGGGAGGATGGTCACCTACAGTCAGATAAACCTACGCCCTATGGGAAAAATAACTCCATCGAAAGATACAATATATGAACTAGTTTACGGTCAAGGTATGAAAACTATTCTAAATCTTGACAGTGCTTAAAGTGAAAAATAGCTACTAGCCCATTGATTCAATCCGAGTTAGTACTGCAGAGTGACCACAAATCTGTGGCATTGTGAGACGCACGCGTTTCTATTATACGGACTTGAAAAAAAAAACACACATCTGTTATAGCTTCCCGACAGTTGGTGACACAGAGTTATTTCTCAGCTGTGCTACAGTTTTTTTGTGCAAATTTTCCATCTATACCGATTTAGTTCAGGGTTATTCAAGCGTTTGAAAAGAATTGCGCGTCTTAAGTCTCAATGTCGTACAATTAAGATGTTGATCGAGGTATTATAAATATTAAGTATGTCACTCTTCTTAATACTGCCGCGAATCACATGAGGTTTATGTAAACAAGCAATGGTGAACAAATATTTAAATGCTACAAGGAATATTTGTTAAATATGATGTACCTAGGTATATATCTTGTGAAGAAAAAACAAACAAAAAAAAAACAAAAACACTGTTTTTAATTATGATACCGAAGAATTGCTATTAGCTAATGCTAATCTAATGGTATTAGCTGACTGTTGGGTTTTATTGTGAAAATTTTATAAAAAGCGTTTTATTGTAATATAATTAATGTTTTATGCATAGTTCATTGTCTTATGTACCTTCAGATTAATTTTTTTTTAAATGATTTTGTAAAAAGTGTTTTTATTCCTACATAGTTCAATTAAAATTAATATGAACGAATGATAAATGCATCAGAACAAAAGGCGAGCAACTAATAAACGAATTTATAATAAATTTGTGGTATAAAAATAGCCAGTAAATCATGAAAGAGTTAAGTTCAAGCATGCTTTAAACTAACGTGAAATCGATTGGATCTGTGTAGTTTTAAACAATAATTTATTGAAGGTATGTGGGTTAAGCGATAAATAAACTGTAAACAACAATACCGTGGAATTAAATTCAAAATTGCTTAAAATATACTGCGAGATTTGCCATGAGGGAATAAATAAATAAATACAACCAACAGCCACTTACATAGTTTTGACACCACAATCAGATACTGCGAGAGACTTTTTGGTCTCACAAACACCCAGACCAAAAAAATATTTGTGGATCGTATTAACGTTTGACTTAAAGAAATGTAGAACTTATATTTTAGACTTGAAAATTACATCGATGTTTTATACAAAAATTTACTTGAAACAAATATTTTGCATGATTAAGAAGTCGTAAGAAAATGTCTTTTGAGAGATAGATCGACTAACATACCAAAAAATGAAAAGAAAAAGGTTGAAACAGCAAATCATTACCTAAAATGAACACGAAACAAACGAAATGTTAACGTGACGCGGCTGCTCTGCCAGTTTACATTCTTTTATGATTACCTATAAGGCAAACACGGCTGACGTCAAAAACTGTTTGCGTATACAAAATAAATAGCGAAGAAATTAAATAATCGTTTCATATATAGCAGGGTTATTTACAAAATATGTCGAAATATCTCTGAGTTATTGTAATTTGACGCAGTTGAGTCAACATAATATGTAAAGTTGAATTGCAAATACGTAGATACTTAAAATTAATTTTAGGTTCATGCTTGGATCAAAAAACTGGTAACGCATGTGTGCTCGTTATTAACAGGACGAGGATTTAAAAAATGCACTTACAATTATTTTTTTACCCAAAACCCCTTAATTATTATAATTTGCAACGTTAATTCATTGCCATAGTTGATTTCATTTACGAGTATAATAATATTTAATCATCATCATCATCAGCCCAAATACGTCCCACTGCTGAGCACGGGCCTTCTCTATGTTAGATATTAGGGGGTAGTTTTATATACATTCACGATAACTGTATAAATACGCGAGCGGCCCGGCCGCATGTTCTCTTTCGACCGAATAAACGTTCACAAGTACACCCGCATTATATTCAACAGTGGCGACGAGGATAAATTCAAGTGAAATACGTTGTGCAAAATTAGTTCACCATGATAGGCAAAATCGAAGCGTATGACGTGAAGACGGGTAACTGGGCAGCATATGTGGAGAGAATTGAAATGTATTTTCTCGCAAACAAAATTGAAGATAACGTGAAGCTTCCGACGTTGATTGCCGTTATGGGAGAAGATTGTTACGAGTTATTGGCCACGCTGGCAAGTCCGAAAAAACCCTCGAGTCTTTCTTTTCAACAAGCAGTCGACGTATTAAGTAATCACTTGCAGCCGAAACCATCCATATTATCGGAAAGGTACAGATTCAGGCAACGGCGACAAAATCAAAACGAGTCCATAGCAGAGTATGTAGCCGATCTCAAAAAGTTATCCCGTTTTTGTGATTTTAAAACTACACTGGAAGAAAACTTAAGGGACCAGTTGGTGTGCGGGTTAAGAAAAGAGGCCACAAGACAAAGACTTTTCGCGGAAGAGAATTTATCATTTCAACAAGCTGTATCGCTAGCTATAAGGTTGGAAGCGGCGGAACGAGACGCTGGAGTCATGGAACTACCATTAGTGGAAGGCTTCAATAAACTGTTAACGGGACGTATATGCGAATCATGTGGCGGAAATCATCAGGCAAGGAACTGCAAGTACAGTGATTTTGAATGCAGTTTATGCCGCAAAATAGGCCATCTTCGTCGGGTGTGCCCACGGAACGCATATCGAGACAGTGACAAAAGTAGGTCAAGAGCGCAGCGGGGAAGGCGTGGAGGATGGCCGCGGCAGAGAACAGCGGATACATATTGGGTGCAGCAACCACGCACGGCGGACAGCAGTGTTCATGCGGCCGGGGGTGCCGCAAGCGCAGCGGAGCCGGCGAGGTCGGCGCGGTCGGCGCGCGGCTCGCACATCGATCAGCGGCACGCTGACACGGACGGCGACACCGATGAGGAGCCGTTATTTCAAATGAGTTTGAACAAGTACAAACCGGTGTGTATACCTATACTTGTTAATAATACATTACTCAACATGGAAATTGATACAGGTTCAGCTTTGTCTTGCATAAGTAAGAATACTTACTTGCAATACTTTAATAACTTACCAGTAAAATCATGTCATTTAAACTTAAAATTCTACGATGGTTCTATTATACAACCGTTAGGATACGTAGAGGTGAACGTTAAGTTTAAAAATGTAGCAAAAATGTTAGACTTATACATAATAGACAATGGTTGTACAAATTTATTGGGACGACAATGGTTAACGGAGTTATGTATAGACATTCCGAGATGTAAAAAAATACCTGTTAACAATTTACAAATAAAAAATATAAAGCAAGGTATAAACGACATTATTTCCAGACATAAGTCTGTATTCGACGGCACACTGGGCCGGTACACGGGCGGCACGGTGTCGCTGTGTGTGCGCCCGGGAGCCGAACCGACATTTTGTCGTGCGCGAGCCCTGCCGTACGCGATGCGCGCACGCGTCGACAGCGAGTTGGACGCCATGCTGAGCGCGGGAGTCATCGAGCCCGTTGACCGGTCCGACTGGGCCACGCCGCTGGTCATAGCGAATAAAGCGGACGGAGGGATTCGGATTTGTGCCGATTATAAGGTAACGCTTAATCGTGTCTTAATGATTGATAAATACCCGGTTCCGAGAATAGAGGACTTATATAGTGAACTTAGCGGTAATATCTACTTTTCCAAAATTGACTTGTCTCAAGCGTACAACCAACTAGAACTCGATGAGGCTTCTAGAAGCTACACGGTGATTAATACACACAGAGGATTATACAAATATAATCGTTTGGTCTACGGGTTGTCGTCTAGCCCAGGGATTTTTCAAAAATTTATGGCGGGATTATTTAATGGGGTCCCAGATGTTATTACTTTCTATGATGATATTTTGATTAAAAGTAAAGATTTAAATACTCATCTACAAACAATAGACAGGGTTTTAGAAATATTAGAAAAAAATGGATTAAAAATTAAAAAAAGTAAATGTAATTTTTTCGAAGATGACGTCAAGTATCTGGGGTACATAATAAATAAAGATGGGGTCAGAGTAGATCCGGATAAAATAAAGGCAATCGTGGATATGATGTATCCAACAAATGTCTCTGAATTGAAGTCATTCTTGGGCATGGTTAACTTTTACGGAAAATTTATAAAAAATCTAAGCACTTATTTGGCACCTTTGTACGAACTACTCAAGAAAGGAAATAGTTTCCGTTGGTCAAATAGGGATTGTATTGCCTTTGATAAAGTAAAAAAGTTGTTATATAGTACAGACGTATTGGCTCACTTTGATATGAATCGGGAGACGGTGGTGACTTGCGATGCAAGCTCACGCGGAGTGGGAGCAGTTCTTGCGATGCGCGAGGCCGACGGAAGCGAGCGCGCAGTCGCATACGCTTCGCGGGCTCTTACGTTAGCTGAACGGCATTATAGTCAGATACATAAAGAGGCACTCGCAATTATTTTCGCAGTGGATAAATTTCACCAGTATTTGTATGGCCGTAAGTTTACGTTGAGGACCGACCATAAGCCGCTAGTGAGCATATTTGGTTCTAATAATGGTATTCCGTGTCCAGCTGCAAGTAGATTAGTGAGATGGGCGGTTAAGTTATCAGCTTACGATTTTAACATTGAATACATCAAAACAGATCGAAATACAGCCGACGCACTTTCCCGTTTAATTAAAGCACATAAAACCGAAATAATGGAGGATGAGTTGCCAGAGCAAACATACTTACACTTTGCAACGGATGCTCTGCTTCTTGATCATTCGGTACTAAAGAAGGAGACTGCATCCGACCCGATTCTGTCCCGTGTTTTAAGTTTTATTACGGACGGATGGCCAATAGATGTTGAATTAAAAGAATTAAAACCATATTTTAATAGGAAAAATGAATTATATTGTGAGTTAGGGTGTATACTGTGGGGCTGTAGGGTAGTCGTTCCGGTTTCGTGTAGGCGTAAGGTATTGTCGGAATTACATGATGCGCACATGGGAATAGTCAAAACAAAAGCCTTAGCTAGAAGTTATGTCTGGTGGCCAGGACTAGACGAGAGCATCGAATCTATGTGCCGCGAGTGCAGGGTATGCGCATCCGTGGCAAGCGCACCGCCTACGCACGTACCTCAGTCATGGCCATGGCCCAGCCGTCCTTGGTCCAGACTCCACATAGATTTTTTAGGACCCATTTTTGGATCCACATTTCTCATTGTGGTAGATGCTTGCTCCAAGTGGATAGAAGCGATTAGAATGAAGAGTACAACCGCGGGTATGGTCATTGCAGTATTGCGGGATATGTTCGCCAGGTTCGGAATACCAAAACAGGTCGTTAGTGACAATGGGCCACCATTCACTAGTAGCGAGTTGGACGTATTCATGAAAAGAAATAAAATTGACCATATATTCTCGGCGCCTTACCATCCAGCATCAAACGGGGCAGCCGAAAACGCGGTAAAAGTGTGCAAACGTGTTCTTAAAAAGGCCGCTGCAGAGAAAGTAGATTTAGAAATAGCTTTAAATAGGTTTTTACTGGCGTATAGGAATACGGAACACTACACGACAGGCGATAGCCCAGCAAAAATATTGCAGGGGCGTAATTTACGCATGAGATTAGACGAATTAAAACCCGAGCGGGAGTCACGAGTGTTCGCTCGCCAAAGGCGCAGCGAGAGGGACGCGGGAGGCACGTACCGTAATATCGCGACCGGTGACACTGTCTGGTATCGTGACTATCGCAACCAAGATAAATGGCTACCAGGGAGAATAAATGATAGGATAGGCACGACCGACTACATAGTCAAATCTGTTCTCGGAACCGAGGTACAAAGACATATTGATCAATTAAGGCACAGGACTTGCGAGGTTTCAAATGATGTTGAGGCCAGGGGACCACCCGTAAAACAAAATCCGAAACCCCGAAGTTCACTGTCGTTCCCGGGGGTGGCGAGCCGGTCAACGGGTTCGGAAGAGCAATCGGCGTCAGTGACGGCTGATACAGCTCAGTCTCCTGCGACTTTAGCAGAACCTAGTGGCACGGTTCAGTCAGGGGAAGTAGCTCAGAGCTTGGAGACTGAACCAGTGCCGACCGAGTCGTCCGTTACTGTACCGGATATGGTGGAGGCCGCCCCTACACCTGTTCAGACAAATAGTCCACCCAGAGCACGTCGAACACGGAAAGCTCCACAACGATATGGTTGGGAGGACTGAGGTTAAATTATGTAATTTATATTTATTATGTAATGTCTATTATAGTAGCTAAGATTTCATGTTTATAATAGTGTAACTAAATTATGTCAATACTAGTACTAAATAAGAATGAATTGTCATTACCACTTAAGGCATATAGTTGTACTAGTAGTTTAAGGGTGGAGGTGTTAGATATTAGGGGGTAGTTTTATATACATTCACGATAACTGTATAAATACGCGAGCGGCCCGGCCGCATGTTCTCTTTCGACCGAATAAACGTTCACAAGTACACCCGCATTATATTCAACACTCTACAATTGAGAGGGTTTAGGCCTTAGTCCGCCACGCTGGCCTAGTGCGGGTTGGCGGACTACACACCTAAGAAATTCCTAAGAACTTTTTAGGTGTGCAGGTTTTATCACCATGTTTTCCTTCACCGTTAAAGCAAGTGATAATTCATTATGAATACACACATAACTTCGAAAAGTCAGAGGTGTGTGCCTGGGGTTTGAACCTACGACCGCCGAAATTCTCGACCGCGCGCCTTAACCTCGAGGCCATCACTGTTTTAATGGATGGCGAAAATCAGGTAGTCTTCGGGAAGACTGTCCAGGAAAGCAAATCTGAGTATTGAAAGGAAACATTATAGCAGAATTATATGAAACTGGCATATCAGAAAGTGTGTACAATACAAAAATATCTCGATGAATTGGCACTCTCCAAAATTATTTTATGTTACAAGTGTTCTTTAAAATGATTTTATATTAATACAAGTAAAATTTAAATTAGGTACGCCATTATTTTTTTAATCATCATAAAACTTAAACCGAACCCTACTACACCATAACCATTCTCCCCCCGTGCATGCAAAATGAACTATTTCGATGACATTTCGCTTCTGAACTGTGCCCAAAGAGATGTTTAAAAAACATCGCTTGTACTCTGCGATCTCTTGCACAAACCATTTGTGATGTAATGGACCGAGTGATGCTGTAGGCTTTTAATGGAAAAGTATTCGCAGCGAGCGAACCTTTCATCTCCTCTTACGTCACTCGAGCACATAAAAACGTTTACAGAAGCTAATTCGTTGAGCGCTGTTGATCTCGACCCCTTTTGATAAATAAATAACTTTACAACAGCTATGTAAATAACAACAGTAAAACGATAAAAATAAATATGTTTTTATTATTTTTTCATACTTCTAGTGACAATAGGTATTAGTACTTTTTTTGGGAAAATGTATATTTTTTTAATTTTCGTTCGTCCAATTAATCCACATAACATATGTAGATTGTTGAAAAACCTTTACAAATGCCTCTTAGCAGTCGACACAATGATTCCGGGTAATTCACCACGGGTTATCATGTCACAGAACTAATAACCTAATCAAAAGTTTTTAAATTCAAAAACCGTAACTTGCAAACCACATCTAAAACACCAAATGTTTTCAAAAAACGGAAACGGTCTTTGTAAAGCTGTATACACGTAAAAAGGATTTCACATATCAGCTCTAGTTGCGATATCAAAGGAAGGCAGTAAATTCAACTTACTCCTACGGCTTAGTTACACGTTCTCGTGAAACAGTGTTTTAGTAAAACACACATTAAGCCGACGAGTTGCTGAAAGTACCGCGGCTGGCATCGCGTTCATGCAGATGCTACGATAAACAAAGGTCAAAGGTGCTAGCGAATGAAAAGCTTCAAACACACTCGGGGTGAGGTTACAAGGTAAAACGAACGAGGTGAAAGGTGAACTTAATCTCTAAAGACATATAATATATACCTGCAAAATGAATTCGTTCGTTGAAAACAATTTATACGAGTATTTATGTATGTACGTCAGAGTTTTGGTGAAACTTTTTGGTAGAATTGCCTTGTATAGTCAGCATTTTATACATTTAGTAGTGTAAATGAGCTGGCTCAACTTATGTGGTTGCATCATCACACAAATACTAACGTGAAAGAGTTTTGATGTCGCGTTTCGTTCAGCCAGTGAGTTAACCAGGGGCTTAATAACCGATTCTCCATTCACTATCTTTCAATACGCTCAAAGGGTTCATGTACCTACTGGTGCAACTGTGCAAGTACAACTCATTAAAGTACTATGTTTCAAGTTCACTTATTCTGCATGTACGGTCAATGGCCCTCACAATAATTCTAGTTTTGAATGTTAAAAAGTTTTAGATTCACTTTACAGCTCTATGAACACAACCGTCTATAATAAAAAAAAACTTTGATTCCATACCATTCTACGTATGAACACAATATTTAAAAAACAAGTTGTACAAGTTCTGAATAGTAAAAGAGATTGATGTAGAAATCCGAAAAAAAATATAGTTCGTGTTATGTACCTGCAGCATAAACCGTGCCGAAGATTTGTAGTATCTAGGACGATGTAAGAACATTTATCGGCCAATATTTATTATCGGTTTGCCTACAATACTAGAATTTTTTCAAAGAAGCTTGGTATACTCAGGAGAGCCATCAACCCTGGACTAGAACCTATGGCTCGGTTAATCATGGACAATTTCTAGCATAGCAGCTGGGGTCCATTTATATCAATTAATTAATGATTAAATGTAGAATTGACCGAAAAAATTACTGTAAAGCACATTTAAAACAACAAAACTTAATTAAGTCAATCTAAGAAAGAACTGATGACAATATTTGTCTGGTTACATATACAGTCCCTGGCCAAATTATTAGACGCACTGTATTTTTTTTAATAATTCAAAGTTTTTATGAGTTTATGTGCAGTTATATATATTTAAACTTACATGTAATGGATTTTTATTTAGGAGAATTTATATATTTTACCTATTTGTATTTATTTTTAACGTATGACAATACAATGCTAACCAATTGATACGCAAACGTAAACAAGTCTAAAACGGTTTCAGTCGCGTTCGCCGTTGTTTCAATTGCGAACGTGTTTCGGTGACTTTATGCGCTGTTTCTTGGTTTTCCAGTTTTATGCTACGCAGCTACTTGTTTTTAGTGTATCCAGTGTTAAAATAATATATTGGAACATTTTCATAATGTAAAAAAAGGTGATATTTCACCACGTAAAATAGCTGAAGTAAAGGCCCTGGTGAATGTCAAAATATTATTAAAACCGCGAAATATCACGAAGATTGAAGGTTTTTGAAGCTAGTGTATGACGCATAAAGAAGGAAATTGAGTTAGGGGATGAATTGAGTTAGAAACGAAAGAAAAAATGCGGCAGATTGCCGATTATCACACCAAGCTCAGAAAAGTATTAAACAAAAATTGCCTGTAAAACAGATTTGCTACGACAAAACTAATAAAATCGCGACTCCAAGGTGCTAACGTGAACGCTTCTGAGCGCACTGTGCGAAGAAAATTAAAAGAATTAGGTTTTAAAACCTGCAGCCCCGCCAGGAAGCCCAAGTTAAAAGCTGCAATGAAAATAAAGCGTCTGAACTGGGCCAAACAGTGGCCAATAAGATGTGGACTTCTGGAGATCGGTAAGTTTATTTTATAATTTATATTTTATCAAAAATTATACTAAATAGCCAGATAAGCGCAGATTTTTCTAGTTTACAATTCTACTTTTGGCAGGTCTGCTTCATTGATGAAAGCACATTCGAAATTTTGCAGAATAATGCTGAGTTTGTGCGTCGTCGTCATGGAGTTAAAGTTTCATCCTGACTGTGTCGTTCCGACTACCCTAGCACCCTATAAAAGTGATGATTTGGTCAGTCATCAGTGGAAAGGGTACTGAACGTCTGTACGTGGTAAAAGGAATGATGAGACAAGATCAGTACAAGAACTCTTACGAAATCAGTTGATTCCCCAGATCAGAGAATGGTTTCCAAATGGGGAACCATTCATTTTTATGCAAGATGGAGCCTCCTGCCACACAGCACGATCTGTTAAAGCTTTTTTGGAAGAGTAAAATATCCCTCTGTTGGATTGGCCGGGAAATAGCCCTGATATGAACCCAACGAAAATGTGTGGGAGCTGATGAAAAGAGAAGTGGCTAAAGATGTAATCACAAACAAAATACAGCTAATAGAAAAGATCTTCTAAGTGTGGAATCATCATCCACAAATGCAGGACACTGTACAGTCTTGCATTGATAGCATGCCGCGTAGAATTAAAGCTCTCATAGAGGCTAAAGGTGGCTCTACCAAATATTAATATTAAATTACAATATTGTCATTTCCATTTCAAGAGTTACTAAATATATATTTTTTCATAATAACGATATTTTTGTTATGTGAAATAGTAGATAATTAAGTAAACAATAAAAAAAATACACAGTATCTAGTAAAAAACAATATAGCAGTACAGTATCACATTGATAATTAACATTTTACAGAAAATCTTATAGTGCGTCTAATAATTTGGCCAGGGACTGTAATTGTAGCTGACACTCGACACATGTCACTACGATACATTGCTGTAATAATAAAAAAAGTGAATAAATTATTACAAAACGAATTATTAACGAGTGTTAAGTTTCAGAGGGTGTGAACGCTACAGCAAAATATAAATCAGTCTCCACCGCCATTGTTAAAACTGCTTCGCAAACACGACGGCAACTTATTTACGCGCCCGTAAGATTACACGTCGGGGTGGGTGCAAAAACTAACAAGGGGTAGCGTTCTTATTAACGAGCTGTCAAACTAACTCTGCCCTAATCCCATTTGAATCATATCCCTTCAGTTGCAATCGCATATTGATCGAAATTTTATGCTGATGAGTCAGCATCGACGATGCATTGTTTGTTACATGGAACGAGGTCGTTCAACTCTACGATATAATAAAATATAAAATTTTCTATTATTTTCAAGTTGATAAGGTTGGCGACTCCGAATGTGGTGTAGTGAATGTATAATTCAACACTTGGCGTGACTTATATCGTTTTATTTCATCACGAATGACTTGATGAAATTTATAAATATCGTAGCCAGTACATATTATTAAAATATGTGTTACTTAGACTTGACTGGGATGTCTGTATCAACACAAAACAGTGTTGTAGTCACGTTTCCTTTAACGAATTTGTTTGTAATACGCCCAAATATCTTAAGATACTACCGATCTAAATTTCTTGATTATTACAAATTGATACAAATTTTCTAGAGACCATGTGTATATGAGAAGCCTAATTATGGAATACGATTATATTAACGAATTCCATGTCAGTTGGACCTGCGCTATAAATAATATAATAGACATCACGATTTTTTTAAATTGGATTCCTTTTTCTGTGTTTACTCAAGCCAAAAGTAAATTTAGTGATTATAAATTTTCTGACGATGACGATTCACGTACTATCATATGTGCACGTTAGCCATTTAAGGTTTTAAAAAAATGTCGAATGAACTAACGATAGGCTATTCAGAGAAAAAACGCTTCATATTACGGGAGGCAATTTTAAATCCAGCCTTACTTACTGACCTAAAATTTATAGCCGGAATGCATTTTTTTCTACTACACAACGTAACTTTCGGATGTTTAATAAAAGTTTACATGGCACGAACAAAAAAAATAGTTGGTGAAAATTCAGAGGAAAATAAGGCAACGGTCAATTTATTGTGCAACACCGAACAGTCGAAAAATAAGGGAGGCCGAACGGTCCAAATGGGGTGGCCTCCCCAGGGGCCGGCAGAACTTGTACACGGCACGAGGCAATTCGCCGCACCGCCTGAATATGTGAAAGAAACGTGTTCGAACGTCGTAGCTAAATTAGTAGGAATAGTAATGGGGTCATTTCAGACATCTGAGCGAAACGAAACTGCGGATATTGGATTCGACGTGGTTGAACGGATCCATTTCTTATTTGTTTTAGATTAGAATCTATGTACGGTAATGAGCATAGGTATGTATCTGGGAACCCAATTGAGCGCAGCTATCTTTTCCATCGGTACGTAAAAAGTTTGTTTGTCGCCAATCGATACGCCATTTGTACCGCACTGCAGTTTCTCCACAACCCATCACATATAAAACAAAAAATAATTTACATTTTATTACTTTTTTTCAACTATACCTACACGAATCTTCTGTCTCGTTTATTGATTACAAACATACACGGTTTAACGGTGAAGAAATACATCGTGAAGAAACCTGCACACCTAAAAGTTCTTAGGAATTTCTTGGTGTGTAGTTCGCCAACCCGCATTAGGCCAGCTTGGTGTACTTAGGCCTAAACCCTCTCGGTTGTAATAATCTTGTTTCTTGGATATGGTAATTACAAGAGACTTCCATTTCACATTTTAGACGATGGATAGTAAATAAATCAATGGACTGTATAGTATAAATATCTACAAATATGTTACTCAGTGTATTTGTAATTAAGTGACTGCAATACATTCAACCACGAGAATTATATTAAGCGCATTTGGCACGACTACTGAATACCATTGCCTCTTCCTGCTTCGTTGAATGACTATTAATAAATTGTTCAAACCTATGTATTTTCTTATGCGCCTCAATTATAGTACCTCGGATGATAGCAACAAACAGAACGTAATATGTATACAACTCGAAATTCATTTTAACATTTTCGTGCAGTACACTCTGTATTCACTAGTTCAATGTACCACCAAAACTTCAAACACCAAAAGCGAATTTGTAACAAGTTTGTAATCTGAAGAATTCCCATTACCATCCGGCAAGTAAACGAACCACTTCAGTGTTTAGTTTAGCCGAAGCTCGTTCGGCTACCAACGTCTGGCTGAGTTATGAGACTAAAATTTGCAAACTGAGAACATTCCAGAGCAAAAAAATACATCAAAGTAAAATAGTGGAGACGTGTTTTGGCAATGAATATTATTTTCTTAAACATTAACGTTACGTGACGGTCAAGCGGCGTGCGTGCATGCAAATGCAGAAGAGAGTAGACTATTTGATTTACAAAACGTTCCCTTTCATTGTCATCAAATATATATTCGCTTTTATGTTTTAAATCAAAAGCGTCCTTTAATAGGGAATGTCAAAGCGTTTTCCTTTGCTCGGCGCTATGGTCATAAACGAATCATTCGTTTTATAAGGTACAGGTATAATTAAACCTATCTTTAAAAAATATTTTGAATAGCGTAATTTAAATTACTCTGTAATCTTTATCAGTGTACTTAATAGGTATATTACATGTTAACTACGTCGCATTATCAAATCGGCCGTCACTCGAAATTTGTTTCAGTTCTAGATTATGCGGAGTCGGAAAAATGTGTTTTCCTTTTTATTTTATTTTATAATAATACTATCACATATTATATAGTAAATTCGAAGATCTTTCAATGTGTATTTACACCAATAAACTCTCTACCATTCGGATGCAATTTTATCTCAACAGATATCCAAATACGGCTCACTTAAGGCTTCTCGAGTCTCGTATTGCGCATCATTAAACGTGTTGACGCATTGAAGCCCACAGTACGCAGGTGGTCATATAATTTGTACATCAAACAGCGACGTTGGCGGGCGCTTACAAAACTCACAAGTGAACGCGCCGTCAATACGTGGTGATTGTGAATCAGCTTTGATGCGACGCCCACGCCTCATCACCGTGCACTCGTATTCGAGATGCCCATTAATCTCGCCCAATGATACCTACACGATACGCTACGAGCGACGACTTTTGTGTGCATGTTCTTTGAGCGAAGTTCGACGACTTTGCAGTAGTTGTTAATATCAAGTCTCGTTATAGCTTTAGCTGGTTTTCAACTACCTATTCCTTGTAATGAAGTAGGATCTTTGAAATTCGATTTTCATTCATGCTACAGCAAAATTATTTATGATTTTGTACTGTGATGTATACTCGTATGTGTCAGCCGATATATGTAGGTACGTCTCACTGCTGGGCACGGAACTTCTCTACCAGTCACCACTATAGTGCATGTTGGCGGACTAAACACGTAAAATATTCCTTAATATTTTTAGGTGCAGGTTTGCATGTTTTCCTTCACTGTGAGGAAATTAGCAAAACAAAATAAAACTACAGAGATAATTGATTAACTTTGACCCGGATAACAAAATGCAGATTGTATTTTATTAAAAACTAGCTTTTGCCCGCGACTCCGTCCGCGTAGACTACAGGGTTGGGTTCAGAAAGAAAATAAGTTGTAGTCTATTTTATTCCACAGAGTCCTATTTATGTCCATACCAAAAATTGTTCACATTGGTCAAATGATTAAGGCGTGAAAGCGTAACAGTCATAATATAGTTATTTTCTCATTTATAACATACCAAGTAAAACCAATGAGTTTAAAAATAAATTTCTGAACGCACGCATAAATATTTGACAACTAACAAATACGTATGTCACTCCCTTTTCATTACTGATTATTCTACATTTTAAAATGTAAAATGCGCAATTGTTCGAGTATTGTGGATATATGTTGTCGATTCAAAACCTTTATTTAAATGCGTTCATTAATATGAGGGGACCATTAACCGTATTGGCGGGATAAACATAAAATGTTTGACGTACGTGACGCGTACGCCAAAATAGCCCGCAGATAGCAGATTTTTCCCGACTTACTTGACAATTGTCGTTATATTTTGGACAATTCACACACTATCTTTAAAAAGTATAGCCTATGTGTTATTCTGATGTATAAGCTATATTATTGTAAACTTTCATTACAATCCATTCGGTAGTTTTTGCGTGAAAGAGCAACAAATATCCAGACATCCAAACATCCAGACATCCATACATTATTACAAACTTTCGCGTTTATAATATTAGTAAGATATATATTGTATCATTAAATCATGACACTTAACCACATGTGAGAAACTTGTAATATTTTCTTGTTTCTTGACAAAAAAAATACCATTGTTGCATAGGTTTTTTTTCTTAGATTCTTACAGATATTATAGGTATGCAAAAAACGTCTCTATTATGTGCGTAATTTATTTCAATTACAGTATTTTTATTGTGGCGTGTGAATTAAGTCACCAACGAAACTGAGCATCAAACAATGGGCCTTACGCAATATTTGTGACACTTCTTTTTACAAATCTTGGGTATTTACTGACGAGGTAGTGGTGATCTCATATGATTGTCTAACGTAATTATCATAGACATTACCCTCTGTTAAAAAGTACTTTCGTCACGACGACATAAGAATATCATACATGCATACATAAACTCACGCCTGTCTTCCACTTGGGTAGGCACTATGCAGAGACTATAAAATGCCAAATGCCGATCCAAACACACTTCTTTCGCTTCCTCAACTGACCTTATCTTCTTTATACATACACTACCGACAAAAAGTTTGGAAGCACTTTTAATACTCTCAATTACTTTAGAAATAATATAAGATATAGTATTATTTAATTAAGAGTGATTAGGTACTTAATTAAAACAACAATTAAACTATTAAACAAAACCATATTCTTATTACTAAAATAATATTATATTTTATTACAACATCGATAATTTTTTATATTATCAATTTGCTATTTGTTTTTACAAAAATTCTAAGTGCTTCCAAACTTTTTGTCGGTAGTGTACGTCTCAAGTTCTCTTTAAATTATTTATTAATATCACCATCAACAACCTTTTGAAATTTCATGATGGTATTAATAAAGAAACATTTACACATTGTGGTTAAATGGATATTTAAAAAAACACGATACAATGACTGCACACAATGCTTTTGTGTACTAAGGAGGATTCTCTTCCTGTAGTAAAATCATAGCACAAAGGGGATGATAGCATCACCTTTAAACTCTCACAACCCTTATTCCCATGTAACGGAAGATAAGACATGCAGTTGCCTAGTACGAGTATAGATTAGCACGTTTAGTATTTACACTTGACAAGTTGACAAAATTTATTTACTAATTCAATATTACATACATAGTATTTACATAAGAGATTTCAATACCAAAAAAAATCTCTATTAAACTCAGTCAATTGTTTACCTAATAAAAAAATGTTATCTGACAAATAATACGACACTGACCTAATTTGAATAGGCATTAATCGCTGACAGCTATACATTTCCAATTAAAAGTACAACGTAGAAACATCAGCGATCGGTCATTGATGTTGCGCGGCAATCGTTGAGTTGAACGAACTCAGGTACACTGCTGACGGGAGGATAATCAGTAATCGTTCGGCGCATTATCGCGTAGAGATCTCACAATCACAGCTACCGTTAGGGGGCGTGCTGTTCTCTTGGTAACAGGTAGCGCGCGCGACCAAGCATTAGTACTGAGCCCTAGTGGGCAAAAAATATCGGACAATTGCGTCGAAAAGCAATACTGCTGCCATTTAATGGTCTATTTGGATATAAATTTGCTTTATTTGACGTGTTTTACAGAGAGTTTAGTAAATTATCGAGAATGTTTAAACTGTATTGAAGATAATGTTTGTGTGATGCACAAATATTTGTTTCGGGTCTGGGTGTTTGTGAGACCAAAAAAGTCTCTCGTAGTCTCTGATACCCACGACACAGGACTTGTATCCTAGTGTGGGGTCAGAACTATGTATGTGACTGTTGGGTGTATTTATTTATTTATTATAATAATTAATTGTATTAATTACTGTAGATTGTAAAGAAGAATACGTGCCTCTCTGTAAAAGAACTCCACATGAAATTTCTTAGGCAATCCATTAATGAGACCAGCACCACTGTACTGTATACCCAGACCATACTCAACAGCTAGACGTCAACTAACATATAAATAAAAAGCCTCAAAATTTAAATTCACTGACATCACATACATTTTGTCTTTGTTTTTATATTTGAAACAGAATGACGATATTACTCGAATACTTCGAAAACGTTATACGATCCGCTGTTTACCGTTACACGACCGTCATGGCGTAGTGGAATAAAGCGCACGAATTTGAATGGCAACTGTATATGGGCTGTGGAACAGTAAACGGCTAATCTAAACATTACAAAGTTGTTTTGAGTTGTGTCGAAATACAGAAACATGGTGACTTAGCATGAGATGAATTAATTCCATCAAGTCTTAGAGTTGTTGCTTCGTTTAAGGAGTTGTGTGGTGACGCGGAAGTCGCTAGCTCAAACCGAACTTCTTGTTTTTAGAAGTTATATACGTTTTTATTTAGGGCTAATTATCTTTCTCTGTAATATTGGCTTAGAATTAAATATCGAAAAAACAAAAATAATGTCTAATAGAAACCAAAGACCTATATTCTTGGAGAGTCGGCAGCTAGAATATGTTGATGAATATATATATTTAGGTAAACAAATTTCTTTCTCAAAATATAGACATCATAACGAATTAAACAGACGTATAAACATGACATGGAATAGATTCTGGAGCCATAAAGAAATCTTAAAATCTGACTTACCGTTAAATTTGAAAAAGAAAGTAATAGATTCTTGTCTTTTGCCATGCCTCGCTTATGCAAGCCAAACCTGGATCTACAATACTTACACAAAAAGAAAAATTAAAACATGCCAGAGGGCCATAGAAAGAAGCATCCTGAATCTGAAACTTAAAGATAAGAAAAGACATAGTGATATAAGAAAGAAAATAAAAGTTATTGATGCCTTAACGCACTGTAGGAAACAAAAATGGAATTGGGCAGGTCACATTGCACGACAGAACAACCAAAGATGGACTAAAAAAGTTACTGCATGGGATGGTCCCCCTGGAAAAAGGAAAAGAGGTCGCCCCCTGGAAAGATGGGAAGACGAGCTTACAAAACTTACAGGCAAAAACTGGATGGAGGTAGCACAAGACAGGAAGAGATGGAGGGAGATGGAGGAGGCCTATACTCGTCAAGAGGTCCTTAATAATTAATTACATTATTAATTTAATTGATTTTAATAATTTAATAATTAATTTAATAATAAATTTAATAATAATTAATTTTAAAAAAAAATGCATGTATTTTTATCAATTTTATTTGTAAAAAAAAAAAATATACTTTGTACATACTATTATTAAGGAAATAAAAAGGCTATATTATATTATTATTATCTTTCTCTGTGGCAAAAGCTAGTATTATAGAAAATCTAAGAAGTTAAGACAAAACTTTAACTATCTGGATGTAGATATCAACGTTACAAACCCTACCTAAAATTAGATTGCTATGGTGCCGGTAATATAAAATCTGTTAACTTTTTGTGTTTTTATTATATATACAATTATTGAATTATTTAAGCAGAAATTTAATTAAGTAATACAACCACAAGTCATAATTACGAATCTCCACAGAACAAACAGAGGCTTCGCAACAGACACCCAAGCTTGTATCCAGTATTAATGACCTTACAAATGAGCACCATTAACCAGATAGGCTGGACTACAACGAAGCCAATGATTCACAGATAAGGTGGTTTACGCAAAGACAACGTTCCGTGATGGCCGCACGTTAGGGCGAAAATAAATGCTTCAGAAGCACCGAAACTAATCCTAATGGCGGCGGAACATTACCCTGGTGAACCGTTAGCCATGGTCGGCTAATAATACATCATGGTGACCATGATGGGTGAACATTGAGAGATTATAAATATGATAATTAGGTAGCGTAGTAGGTAGCGTAACAATATGCTCTATAGTATGCACGTAACACCTGGAGTTGTTTACTTGGTATTGTTTGCTTTTCAGCAATTTGAAATGTTTTTTGCAATTTTCATTAAATATCATAGTTATTCACCCGTGGTGCGTTAATTATGTGTAATTTTACTAATTGTACCTATTTATCTTGTATGTGAGGGTGAAACCTCATAGTTCAATATTTTGTCTCCCCCTTTGCTGTGGAGGGAAGTGGACAACTCCTTGTTTTCCAACTCCTCCTTTATATTTTTTTCTGGTTAACTTCGTAGCGCGATCATGACAAATTAGGTTCCCTTAGATTCACTTCAGTTCGACGTCAATACTGTGCGCGCTGCTGTTGATCGAATCGCAGTTACAATGGCGGGTGTGTGGTTGTATATGATGCCAACAAACTGCACAATACTTCTTCACTCAATAACTTCAGTATTAAAATACAGAGCACTTCGAAATGTGGAAAGAGTTTCATTGTTAAAAACTTTGAAATGCCTAAAAACTGCTGGAGCCGAAGCTACAACCAGTCAATTAGTCGGATGGTATGAAAATTGATCGTTTTCGCTTTGCCGGCCAAGCAAAACACAAATCCGAAACACAATTCACAAAGGGAATCTTAATTATGTATAACACAAGATGCATCGGCATCAATATTCAGATATGATGATGACATAACACGTTGTTACGTAAGTCATTCACGAATACTACAAGAAGCAAATGACGATAATGGTAGTAAGTCATTGACAGTCCCAAAAAATACTTCAATTATTTTAGTGCCCTGCCGTTTTTAATGTTCCTAATTTTTTTCAGATGTTTCTTTTGGCATGCAAAAAGAGTAAAAACGTCGCCGAATATCCTGGTGCGACCGGGAAGCGTGGTCGCATTGTGAGTGTTGCGGAAAGTGTAATATCTAGAGCAAGCTTAGCAATGGTTGGCCGTGACGAAATAACAACGCAGGCACAGTTAGCCAGCCATTGTTGGCGTTCACCACCTGAGATCCTGCATTTCGTCACTTTAGAGCATTTTGTTTATTTTATATATTTAGTTGATCCCGAAGTATGTATAATTTTAAAAGGTTTTTTTCGAATCTTTGTTTATGAATAGGTAAAATTCAGTTAATAGCAGCTAATACTGAATATGTTTTATATTTACCTTACATGGCCTCAAACCTGTAAGGCGTACCACCATTCATCAAGTATGTATCAGTCCTACGTAATACCTCTTACCGTTTTTCGGGCACATTTCCAGAAACCGTGCTACTATGGATAATTTTTAATTGAAAAACCGAATAATATCTTGCTCGACCCGGAAATCGAACGAGAGACCTCTAGATCGCACGGCACATATTATGTACTTGCGCCGCGAGACTAAGCGGCACATGCAATATCCGTAATAGAAATTGTTCATATGATAAAAAGCTATGGACAACGTTATAACAAAGAAAAAAAAAGAAAAACCATGACAGAGAAGCGATGAGTCAAGCTAATGGTTATAAAAGTAAAAGGTAAAATTAACTATAGATCATGACTTTATGATGGTACATGCATAATGACAGATATTGTTGACTCTTAAACATACAGGCATAACGCCAAAGCATTTTAACTTTAACTCAAAAAAAAAATACGAGATATATTTTACAAAAAATAATATAATAATTACCTAATATGCCCCAAAGTAATTTCTAAAATAATCCCTCATTACTAAGAAGGCAATCGTGAGATGTGTTAAGCTTTCAAAACAATCTTTTATATTCGCGGCTCGTTCGGTGCGTATTACATTTTTTCCCCGGGTCATTTATCTTAATAAAGGCGAATGCTCATTAAAACAATTAAGTAAATCAAAATTATAATTTCCTTCCGCTTACTTAAGATTGATTGCGTTCAAGTATTTTAATGGGAGTGCCATTGAGACACGTTGTTTTCGTTAATTAATCGTATTTACTTTGTCGACTACAATGCTTTCAACTTGAGTGTTATTTACACGAAAAATATAAACAAGCCTCACTGCTTTTATGGAAATGAGACTGAATAACAAACGCTTACTTAGGGTGGAAACTCAACAGGCTTATATAATTCAATGGTAGTGCGGCGGTGATTGCAATTCAGACTGCTTTTTGAGTGGATCAGCTCAACAGTGGTGGAAGTATCATGTCACAGAAATTGTACGGGACGTAGCTTCATGTTTTTCTTTAGATCGGTGATTGAAATTTAAGTACGCCTGTAATTCCCCAAAAGTATAGGCAGAGGTGCATTTCTGCAACCATATTTCATTTTTGTGTTTTCGTCCCATGTAATAGGGGGCGAGCCTATTATCGAATTTTATATATCCGGACTCCGTGCTCCTACTAAAAGTTTCCTAATGAAAAAAAAAAAGATTAAGTGTATTACTGAATCCGATTTTTACTAAAACTCATGCATACAGGATTGAATGTCTAACATGAGGCCAAAGTGTATTATAAAAAGACATTTATTTTTTACTCATATAAACCTGTGTTACGCAGAAAATTAAAGCGAATAATTTGCTCAAAGTACACACAGAACGGTTTTTTATTTCTTTATTTCGACGAAATAGGCTAGTAAAAAATAATAGCACCAAAAAGAAATGGAAATGAAACCCCAGACCTCTCGCCTCAAGAATTAGAAAAGTAATGCCGCAGAAGTAAGACAGCACAAATAATGTAGGTACAAATAATTACATTCTACGCAAACATAATGTTCGATTTTCCAACAATGCCGAGATACATACATTGTATATTAGCAATCCGTGTTATAAATGAATTATGTAGTGCAATTTGCAATTTCATTAATAATACCGTACGTTTGTGTGCCAGACGATTAGCGAGATAAACTGTTAACTCTATTAAACCGGCAGCGGTATCTGCACTTAACATAATTGCTCAATCTTTTATAATGTTTCGTACAGTGTACATTGTCTGTCTGGCGTATTCAACGGTTGTGTCAATCAAAATCTTTGAGACCGAACATTACACAACGGAACTGTTTTTGTTTTACTTTTTCCGGTACATTACTACTGTAGGCAAGATATATTTCTGATAATGTATTAATTTCACAGGCCTACACATTTTAAATCATGAAAAAGTGTTTCAAGTTCAATAGGTATCCTATAGTAAATGGGGTGTGCTAATCACGAATCTGTGCTTAGTTTTTTTCCATCACGTCAGGTTTTCAGGAAAAGTATGTTTGAAAATTTTCATAGAAACTGCCAAAAATACCAAGAAAATATTTATTGAAACTTTATTAGAAAATTAAACTGCAAAATTGAGTTGTTCCTAAATAACATCCATGATGTGGAATCGTAATTATCAGCTCCCAGTTTCATGACTACTCCAGGAATATTACAATACACCAGTGAACCCTCTAACATGAAACATTCCGCGAACTCTTTTTCACGATGCCTATACCACGAAAATGAGGTTTCTGGAGCCAACAGATTTTTGTCTTTCAATCGTGATCCTAAGATTTGTCCAGCATCCTTCGGTAGGCCCAAGTCTCTCACTTAGTCATTTAGTTCAGCTTGAATAAACTGTTGAAATTTTTTCGTTTAAACTTTCGTCTTATGATTGCTGTTGGGTGGTGTGAAGAAAAGGTGGAGGAATGGTAATTCCTGGTCCTTGAGGTACAGGTCGTTCAGCAGACGGCAAATCAGGATACTATTTAGTATGTTTATTTTTCGAATTGAAGCTCTTAACATCGCAGGAGCAAAAGTAACAGTCGTCACCATGGTTTTTTGTTCCCTTCATACGATAGGAATACCCAAGGTTAAAGAGCTACGTGTACCTTTTGTCCCTTTTCTCAGTAGCTCGACACACTGGAAGCACACTTTGTGTGGGACCCAAGGTTTTTCCTGATCACCAAGCTTTACACCTAAGCGTGATAAGCTTTTTTGATAAATTCTGTTATGTTTCGTTGATGCTTTGCTATCGTTAAATCACCACACACGTAACAAAATATATCAGAATTGTTTTTTCACTATCTTGGTGACATTATGACACACTAAACATTCAAAAACCAAAACACAACTTGTACAAACAAATGACGCTAACTATTTCGTAAACAACTGCCGATGCCGTCAAGTCTGTCAAAGATGAGAAAATGAAAAAGTGTTTCCACTGAAATGAAATAAACACCATACGAGTATTATACTAAAATATTTTTTATCGATGTATTAAGTATTTTAAAGAAATAATTTTAATATGATTTAAGAAACATCAATAAGGTACTTTTTTGCTCACAAGTACAAAATATCTCACAAGGTTTTTTTAATTTTGTGAAAAATCTGTACGTGATGGGCTCAAACCAAATTCACATTCAGAATCAACGTACCCGTATTAGCTAAGGACACTTATCAAATTCAAAACACTAAAAATTATGTCTGCCTGTGTTTTCCGTGTATAAAGCAAAGCACATTGAAATTGAGATCATATTCCCATTAGCGCCCACTTAAAACAGTTTCTTGCGTTTTTTAGTTATTGCGAGTTCTGTTTGACTTTGATTTTGTTAGATAAGTAGGATACATTATTCTAGATTAACTATTTGTTTTAATTCTTAGGTGTGTAAGTGTGGTGGACTAAGGCCTAGGACCTCTCGTGGTCAGCAATGGGATGTATATGGGCTGACGATGAACATTGTTTTCTGTTTAAGTCTGAACTTAGGAATTACAAATATAAATGCCGATAATAATGGAGGACCAAAATAACTTCATCTACTCTCTTCCACTAAGTCAAGGAAGACGTGCTGGTTTGTTTTAGACATGTTATGGAGTAAAAAGAATTTATAATAATCGACATGCCGCTCTCAGTTGTAGAGGAGGCCCGTGCCCAGCAGTGGGACGTATTTGGGCTGATAATGATGAACATGTGCCTACGCTTAGCTATCTAGTTGAATAGGCCTGGAGGATTGTTTCGAGTGACCGACGCGAAAGTCGCGTCTCTCGGTACTTGATTGTCTATTTACCACGTTTAAATATACTTGATAAAACAAATTCCTAGACGGTCGAAGAAGTTTTGATTAGCAAATATAACGCGGCCTCACAATAGATCTCAAAAATCACTCATATTTAAAAATCAACAGATCCACAGCGACACTGACATCAATTCTTCGCAGATGAGTTAGCAAAACATACGACTCATTTTTAATTGCACGTATATGAGTAGATTGCGCTAATACATACACACACAAGGCTGCGAGTTGCCGAATCCTAAGAAGGCCAACGGAATATGTAAATTTACACATTCTGTAATATATAACGCAAATTCTTAAGTCATTTTTAATAAGCGACGTCTACCATGTTTTATGTAGTGGCATTTAAACTTCATTGAATTATCATTTTCAAAATTGCAATAACAAATTTTATATTATCCTAATTATTGATATTTTTTTCATGCTGTAACTGCACCTGATGATAAGTACGGGGTTGTCCAATCAGATGAATAAGTAGCGAGATACTCGCATCACTTATCACTTCACGCACATGAACACGCATAAAGAACGAAAAAGTACAACACGTGAAGTAACAAACTACTTATTCTACAACTTGATACACTGCTACTAAACAAAGTTTCATCATCAGCAGCCTTTTTTCGTGGCAACTGGCAAGCCACTGAGGTCGATCTTCAGACCAATAATGTTCATCATTTTAAAAGCAGTTAAAAACATAATATTAGAGGTACCATTGAATTGGTGAAGCTATACGATACTCGCTGTAATTTCAACATAATTTTACGAAAATAAAACAATTAACTTCACAATGGTGGCCGCAGCATAAAAGTAAATGCATAGATTCTTCACAATATGAGTCGCCAGCGTTTGGTTCAATCTAAAAGGGGTAAATTGTTCACTGAACATAACGCCACGTTAATTCGTGCGATTTCTATTGTCATCGCATTCTCCATTGCGAGAGTTCTTTGTGCCGCAAATGAGAAAACGTTCTTTCAGTCTTGAATAAATAACACTTAATGATGAAACTTAATTGAATACGGGAACTTGAAATAATCATCATAACAACGTCATGATTGAATGGAAATTTAAATGGACAATGCCTATAGAAAGTATAATAAAGTATTATAATTTAATGTAAATATACACGAGCTCATAGATTAACTGGCTTGTGGGGATAAGAGGCGAGATAATCTAAGCGTGACGTCCATATTTTTTCTTGAAAAGATAAATACTACGAATTGTTGGACAAGTCTCGATGGAAATAAATTATTCGTTTCTTGTGAGCCGTTAATAATATAATTTTATTTCGGACATAGACCTAGTAAACTCATCATTAGTGTAAAAAATCATGACTAAACTCATCGTCTTCTCTGTCTATGTAAGATCGTCAACTAACAGAAGTCACCGCAACTTGGCTTTTATCTTTGTTGCGATGTTTGACTTATTTTTCGTACCCCGTCGCCAAAATTTTATTTTGTAATCATGGCAAATTTACGATGTGTCAAATATTTTTTCAAAAAACAAACAGCGATAACCTGTGTAGCGTAGACATAAGTAAGTGTGTATAGCTTAGCTGTAAGAACATATATGTTCGGTTGAGATTCAATAAACAGTATTGTATCGTCAGTCATGCGTTTCATTGCTCCCGTCCCTACATGGCGACCCTGCCTGTAACAGGAGATCAGCGCGCTCGGGCACCGCATATCTTACCTTATTTGGAGCAACTCTTATAAAACAATGATCAAAATGCGAAAAGTTACATTGTGTTAAATCTGCTGCAAATAAAATTTAATTAAAATGTGCCAATCAACAAAAAAGAAGAAGAAAAAAAAAGATGTTCCTAAACCAGAACGCAACCGGTGTTAAAGCTAACAGCGGCAACGATGTGCAGAGATTGGACTGGAATTTGGGATGGAATTTTAACAATTTTGGTTATTTTGGGAGGCATTATATTAATTTACTACGAGTACAAATTTTACAAAAATCGCCACAAGCGGTGGATAATGCAGGAATTATTTTACAAGACGTTTAGAAGTTCGAGGAGGAGAAGTTCGAAGATTGCAGACATGATGCGATGCGATGCGACGCCCGTCCCAGGCATGCGAGCTTTCGACCTAGACCAGCAGAAGCAATCGGCAAGTGATAAGTGAATTTGTGAAGTGTGTTTTTTTTTTTATATAGTGTGTACATAAAAGGTCTTACGTACTGTGCGGTATATGTCAAAGTATTTTTTTTTATTAATAATAAAGGTATTTTATGGCTAAAGAACTAGATAAAATATATATATGTAAAAGTGGGTCCTAAGCGAAGATGTGAACCTAGGACATGTAGTAAAAAAATCAATGAGAGTAATATAATAATATATATTTTGTAACTGAATTGAAACTTTGTCCAGACTACGACAACGTTGAGAATTTATTGAGAGATATGAGGGTTCAATTATTTCCAAAAAAGTCGTCTACGGCTTTACAGAATACATTACATTCCTTTTCTCAGAATAATTTGTCAATTGATGATTACGGAAAAGCTATTACTGAGATGTTTGTGAATTTGCCGACGGATTGCGAAACCGTCGTTTGAGCACTATTATTACAGCTCAGAAATTTGACTCCCTTAAGGATGCCATACAGGCTGCGGTAGATGAGAAATCCTCATCGTCATCGACGTCTCTCGGAGACATAAGAATGTTTAACAAAGGTAACTATAATTACAGGCGTGCTACAAATAACTTTTTTAGAGGACAACGTAGTCGATACTTTAGGGGACAGACAAGCAGAGGACAGTCGCGTGATGGACGACCGTATCAAGGAGTCGAACGGCGTCACTCGTCACGAATGCGTCTCGAAACTCGTCTCGAAACGGACCAAACAGAGGTAGGTCTTCTTTAAATCATAGTAGTCGAAACAAGTGGACAACACCTCAAGAGTCTTTGCAAGTTATGACGGAGAGTGTGAGTAAAAGTGACAAGCCTAAAGATACAAATCGGTATTTTCGTGAAATAGAACATATTTTTTCATGCGATAATAATACGTCAGTAACATTATCTATAAATGGAAAACCGTATAGGTGGTTACTTGACTCGGGAGCATCAATTTCAGCCATCAAACATAAACATTTAGTCGAGCAAAATATTCCATTCCATTTTAAGAAAACGCAGATTAAGGGACTCGGGGCCAAAGTACAATCAATTGGATATGTTTGTTTAGACTTAGCAGTGGATGGCGTCAATTTTACTCACGTGTTCTATGTTTTTAAAACATTACCATGTTCGATGCATGGAATCATTGGAGATGATTTATTACGGAGATACAAATCAATATTAGATTAAAATAAAATTATAGCTTAACATTAGATAATTTAGGCGGTAACAATATTATGTTAGGTATTGATACGAACGCATTATAGAGAGTATGCTTGTCATCGAAAGAATTGTAAGAGATGCATGAATGTGTAATAAACGTGATGACTAGACGACAAAAAAGGACTTTGCTAGGAATCAGTTCTTCGGATGATATGGTTATACGGATGGCTGACGATTGGTCTGATCAACCAAAAGTCGTGGTAACACATAGTAAGTCGAAAGAATCTGTTGAAATGAAATACATAACAAAGACTAAATGGAATAAAATAATATCGTAATTGTAAAATGATAATGTACGATTAAGTAGTACGGTTAACGGTGAAGGAAAACATCGTGATAAAACCTGCACACCTAAAAACTATACTTAGTTCATAAAAATAGAACGAAACTGTACTGTTCTTAAATAATTATTAGCAATGTGTATAACATTTACTTATATATAAAGCATATACAATATAATTTTTAATGTACTTTTTTTTTCTTATTAAGATTACTTACTGTTTACATTCAAATAAATGTATTATTCATGTTAATGTTTAATCTTTACTAATAAATAATATAATTTTATGATATACTAATGCAAAAAAAAAAAAACAAATAAAAAAACAAATAAAAAAAAACAAATGTAATCATTCATTTTTTTTTATTTTTATGGGGGAGATGTAGCGTAGACATAAGTAAGTGTGTATAGCTTAACTGTAAGAACATATATGTTCGGTTGAGATTCAATAAACAGTATTGTATCGTCAGTCATGCGTTTCATTGCTCCCGTCCCTACACCTGGTACGTATCACTTAATTTTCAATCAAATCATTTCAGTATTAATTACTGTTGTAAGGTTGAAACAGCGTAATGTACAAGTCAATTATCTCTATAGATCACATCACCACCACGATGATAATAGGTTTGCATATATCACTGACCGTCAATGCCCGATCTCCACTGGACCATGGCTTCACACTCACAGATATTTCAGTCTGAGATAATACGGTTCAGTAGGCATTTGCACATTCAACACTAGAGCGAACTACATTCACGCTTTGTGATCAATGCGTTTAAACAGTCTTACACTCTGGATATGTAGAATTTGCTAACAGGCAAGATGTTGCCAATTTGGAGCTTCTTACCTAGGTAGATGTAAAATAAGCTATTGACATATTACATTGATTCCAAAAAAAGTAATGATTGGATTTAAAAACTGTTAATAAAATTTCATTTCATCTTTGAAAAATCGATTTAAACATAGTTTAAGACATATTACAGTCTCCACTTACAAGGTCGTTAGGTGAAGAGGAACGCATTGTTTCTAATATAAGAACTCTATGACTTGTCTTAAACCTCATGAGGCAATGTCGAATAAATATGATGGAAGTTCTTTTCTGATTCTGCAGACTTTTTTCAACTCAACTCCTAACGCAATTTGATTTTGTCACAATCAGTTCTCATTCAACTTGTTCGAAGCACTTTCACATCACTGGATTATCTACTCGCCTAAAATCAGAATAGACATGAGATAGACAGCCTTAAAGGCGGCGCCGTGTATAGAAAGTAATTTTGTAGTCCGGTTCTTAATTAGATAGATTTCTTTTATTCATAGCAACGCTGGTACGATTTATTTGTGACGGTGCTATTGCGTAATTTAGAAAAGTTACGTAAGCGAGTCCGGACTTTTTAATGAGATGTAGAAAAGAAGAAGTCGGAATTAGTTTCAAAAGGCGTTAAACCTTATTCTTTTTTTTACTTTAATACAGTGATTTGTTACAGTTGTAAGTAAATGTTGTCTTACAATGTCATAGTAAAACATTGTCTCTTATACCTACTAAGAACATAAATCATAAACGTTCTCAGTTTCAAAACATTAAAAAAATCATTACAAATACCAAAACAGGTCTCCCACGACACACATCTCACGTTATGGCTAAAGAGTGTAACGTCAACGGTCATAAAAATTACACAAGGCATCTACATACGTAACAAAGTATAGAACAAAACCATTGCAACAGTATTCGAAGCCATTACAAAATTTTACGGTTACAGTCCAGGAATTACTTAAGTCACTACAAATATTTTTCTATAGTCACTTAGGATGTAGATGTGATCGAAACAGAATCCAAAAATATTAGCAGGAGTTTTTATTCTTTTTTAGCTCTTTTTTATATTCATAGTTATGTCAAGCCTTCTAAACTGAAATAAATGAACGGATTAGATTAAGGTCTTATCCCCCAAAAGTGTAGAGAAGGAGCATGACCAGTACTGTTCCTGGTTATTTCTAGTTCCTGCCATGACATTAGCACAAAGCGTGTACACTTTAGAAAAAAAATATATTAATTAAATTTTAAATTAAATATTTAGTATTGAGTGACGACGTATCTACATGTGAAAACTTCAAGTCGGCGATAACTCTTACACAAAACCAAATTAACAGACACAAGAAATAATCAGACAGTTGAAATCCCACAGACCGCCCAAAGGAAAGACGTAGCGAACGGAGCTTTAGCAGCAAAACATCAAAAGCATTGCATTTGTTATTTCTTTGTATTACTTATTACATCTCGGTGGGATAAGCAGAGTGTCTCTTGACTGGGAGCATTTATCAATCATTGGTATCCATTAACATTGTATATTACAAAAATAAAACGATACATACTAACCTACTTGGAGTTATGTTTTTTTTTCGGGAATACAGATAATATAGAATTTTAAACTTGCGTTGCGACATAAGATTGCTGAACATCCTATTTTTTGTGAGGCGTCCCGATTTTGGTTACACAATCCATGACACAATTTGTTTTAATATGAAAGTACTAGCTGCCCGGTTCCGTCTGGGTGCAATTTGTAAAATTAAGAACCCTTTGTCCTTCCCCAAGGTTCTACCTATCTCCATAACAAAAATCTTTCAAATCGGTCCGGCGATTTAGGTGTGAAAGCGTAATAGAAAAACAGACAGAGTTACTTTCGTATTTATAAGTTTAGTATGGATTAACATAAAATGTTATACTCTTAACACCTGTATAGTCAAAGCTTTAAAAATACCTTTTATACTGTATACACAAACAAGAGGTATTAACATATATAAAACATGCATTGAGCAACTTAATATTCTGCAACGTAAATTTACTCTTTTCAATATGCCTTTCATTGTTAAAGAATTATGAATTCTATCTTTGAATGAAAAATTCGTCACTGATAATTTCTAATGTTTACTTTCAACATTTCAGTTCTCGCGCTCGCTGCATTTCTGTC
The DNA here is from genome assembly GCA_907164795.1 of Hemaris fuciformis. Classification (NCBI taxonomy): domain Eukaryota; kingdom Metazoa; phylum Arthropoda; class Insecta; order Lepidoptera; family Sphingidae; genus Hemaris; species Hemaris fuciformis. Next base: position 4,544,567 of record OU015452.1, read on the forward strand.
TAAACTTACCTGGGAACAAAGCAAAATATGCTGAAATAACAACTATGTTATTCTATCTTCCGTTTTCCACGCAGAATCGTTGTTTGCATTCAAATAACTTATTCAAATCGAGAACCATTTTAGTCCGTTTCCATTTCTCCAGAATAAAAGCTGCAACACGTTTAAAAGCAGCTCTAAGCGATACAGCCTAAGTGGCGTTCTTAATTGCAAATATTTTAGCTGCCGCAATGGGAATAGCTCTAACTTCACAATAATTAAGGTTATTTAGTAGTGCGATACGTAATGTTGAAATAAATTAGTGCAAATAGCCTACCATTTACTTAAGAGCCTGTGCGAAAATTATCCTACTATATATTATTTTACTGCTAATAACTTACTTTGCATCGTTACTGTAATGGGAGCTTCGATAATCGATACTCTTACACGAGAGCCGCGTTGAAGTATAAACAGTAAACACTGAGCAGTAAGCAATAGGGTCTCTCGAAAAGCTATAACCGGAAGATTTGTAATTCACTATTAATATTCATAGAACAAATAGAACCATATCAAACGACGAAAAAGTGTGATTAAAAATAAAGAAAAAAGAAACAGGAAATACTGTAGATTGCAATTTTAATGTACTGTAGAAATAGCAACAAACAACAGTAATTTACTCGCGAAGAGTGTAGAATGAACTCGACCAACTGTACATTTTGCACACAAAAATTAGTCTTAACAGTCTTGGAAAGATAAAATCACGATCGGCCCTTTGTTTGCACGAAGATAAAGGAAGTACGAGAACAATCGGCGCGTGCGGGCGAAAATATTCACCGGGCGAATACGTAACTTAAACATAAATTTCGCGAAGTGGGGGACACTGGTAATGCAATCCCGGAAATTCTGTCCCAAATTGCGTAGTCCCAGTAAGCCGGGCGTCGAAAAGACAGCGTCCCGGTTGACCCCCATTGTGTATAAAAATCCTCGTGAAACTGTAGATTTAGAAATTTATGCGAGCGCATATCCAGTTATGTTTCAATTCGTTATTCTCTGCCACATTTGGCTTTGTACTGTAAGAACGGAGTGGCATTTTTGGTACTTTTAGCTGCGAATTGTTTGCACCACGACCTTTGTTGACCTACTTTGGCTGTAGACATACGAATTCTTTCACATAGCCTATAAACAACTGGCGCGCGGTGTGAAACACATTTACGTAGAATCAAGGACGACTCCGTCTATTTCTAACAGATATTTGGATGCTGAATTTTAATTTGAGATGTGTTTTTTATGCCGTACGCGTTTGTCACAGTCGACTTTAAATAAAACAATGAGTGGATAAACAGAGCTTGTTTATATTGAATGCTATTTTTACGCGCAATTCTATTGTTGGAGCTATTGGGAATTTCAGTACTTTTATTCGGTAACATAAACTTTGAAGTTTTGTGTAATTGTTCTTTTGTTCTATTAGTTTAATTACTCGTAGTAATCAGTTTTTAGCGGCGTGAGCCAATCAAATAATTTAAACATCTACTTCCTAAATAACAACATAGATAGCATTTTTGAACAGACCGTGTTTACTTAGGAATTTTCGTATGGGTATCTTGTCGGCTAATACCTATATTATCTTGTATGAAAATGGAGCTAATAAAATAATAACAACAGCTATTCATTAATGGTTAGTGTTTTGACGCAGCAGCTTATGATCTTTAACAGGCATTAGGCACACCTTTCGAGCCCACAATATTTGCGGATGAGACAAAATTTGTTGTTTTTTTAGGCACTTTGCAGATCATCATTTTAACTTCTTGCCCACTGCGCTCCGTAGACTTAAAATAAAATAAAGATTTAATCAATTTCTATATAATTAGGTTGTTGAGGACCTACAGTATAAGGCGCGAAGTTGGTGGAAAGTCGAAACCCTATAACAGTTGTCGCGGGCTCAAATCCCAGTCACGAATATTTTTTATTATCTATTGTTAGGTACCTACTTTAACGATGAAAAAAAACATCGTATAAAAAACCAGTATACCTAAAAGTCTTCAAAAGATTGCTAAGGTTCGGAATTTAAATAGTGGAATAAGTCCTTCTTCAATAGTAATAGAGATTTGTGCCCACCAAAAGGGCTTGGATAGGCTTTAGATATCGTTAAAATACTTTTATATCAAGAACACTGTAAAGAACTTTTTACCCACAAATTCCAGTAGACTGCTAAATCTTTTATCAACTCCAATACATGTATGTTAAAAATACGGCATCCATTCACCAGTATTGTTGGGTCAACACTGCAATGTAAAATGCCTAACCAAGCAAAAAAGTGATTATGAATACCAAATAATAAACTAAAAATGAGTCTTGGCTTCCGTTCTACGTACTCGGTGTACAGTGGATGTAAGGGTTGTTCGCTGGTTCGTTCACATGGAAGACTCGTCCGACTTCGTGTCACAACAGTTTATTATTGTTTTTAGCTACTGCTCGGCTACAACCTCCTTTGTGCGCAGTCGGCTTCGTTCGAAATTATATGTATTGTTTCATAATTATTTCTGTTGTCACTGCGGATTACGGTAATATGAAATGAATTTTGTCATTGTTGAAGACTTGGGTAGGATTAATTAATTTTTCATGATTCGATATCTTTATTATAGTATTTACTTCAATTATTTTTTGTTAAAAATGTTCACATATCACAGAATGGTTCAGAATGGTAGGGGCGCAATATGTGATATCTTTGCAAACTGTATTTCTTGTAGAGTATGATCTTTTCTTAGGCTATTTTCAGAGATCTTCCGCGCGTGTTTAAACCAATCATTCCCAATGCTAACATAACTAATAAATGCATCCAATGGATATACAAACATAGTTATATGTAGATCATAATAACATCTTATTTTCGGTATGAGGTCGAATCGGTGACTTCGTTCAACAACCAGAAACTCGTGGACTCATAATTGATAATTACCTAAAAAAAAAACAACTACTAAAGTTGTAGTTATTACCATAATTGATGTTATCATTTGTTAACAAATAGGTTAATAATGTTTTAAGCAGAAAGTAGGCTATCTGCTTTTTTATGTTCATTAATTACCTAAATCAGTATCAAATCAATTTTTTAATCATCTTTTTAATGAGTAGAAAATTAATTAAAATTGAAGTGACTAAAACGTAAAATGAAGTAGTAATGGCCTCGAGGTTTAGGCACGCGGTCGAGAATCTCGGCGTTCGCGGGTTCTAAGTTTGAACTTCAAACCCCAGGCACACGCCGAGCTGACATTTCGAAGTTATGTGTATATTCATAATGAATTATCACTTACTGAAACGGTGAAGGAAAACATTGTGATGAAATCTGCACACCTAAAAGTTCTTAGGAATTTATTAAGTGTGTAGTCTGCCAACCCATACTAGACCAGCATGGTCAACTAAGGCCTAAACCATGTCAATGGTAGATGTAGCCCGTGCCCAGCAGTGGGACGCATATAGGCTGATGATGACTAAAACATTTCAAATAAATATATCTACCATTTTCCATTTTTACAAAGCATTCTGTATGATGTTACAAGTGCTTAAATCCTTTGCAAACTGTGTGTGCAAGTTACTTTGGATTTATGAATATATGTTTATTGATTTTTTATGTCGCTTTTTACACCCATGAATAATGTATAGTATACACATATATATATGGGGATATAGGTGAAAAAGAGATTAAATAAACTATAAAAAGGTGTATGAAATTTTTATGGAATTTACATAATTATAAATCTCCACAGTCTTTTAAACCAAAAATCACATCTTTTGAACCTAACTTGATCCTTCATACAAATAATATTATATGATAAGAATGGCCTTAAATGTTTAGTTACCAAGTATATCAATAAATAAAAAATATTAAAGAATACAAAATTCTTATTGCATTTATCAATTCAAATAATGAGAAGTGTAATTCGAACATCACATAACAAATTCCATAAAATAAGAATTGTGATTATAAATGGGCAATTTGCATAGCTGACACTATATTTGTATATACATGTATATCAGTGGTGGTACTTCCATTGAAGCTCAAGAGCTTTACACATTAATTGTGTAGTGTCTAGTTTATAATTGTTTTTTTGTGGGGTCAGTATATTCTCATTTATATGTCAAATAGATTTTTTTTTAATAAAGATTTAAAGCTTAAAGATTATTGTAAGGCAAGCTGGGCTGTTGGGCTTCTATGGAAGTACCTCCACTGAAGTATATAATAAAACTAAATGTCAATTATGGAACAAATCATGAATTATAAAAATGAATATAATTTTATATGATGTGTCTTTTGTTTTTAGTTCTCATAGAACTTCAGGTAGAGATTCAAGCTAATCAAGTCATCATCATCATCATCATCAGCCTATATACGTCCCACTGCTGGGCACGGGCCTCCTCTACCATTGAGAGGGTTTAGGCCTTAGTCCAATCAAGTCAATTAAAGTAAAATAAATAAAGCTGGACTGAGTTAACACTTGGATTTGCATCATAGGAGTTACATTACTCAAAAGAAACCGTCTGAAAACTGTGTTTAAAATTTTAATGTGTAAAACAAAAGGTGTATGAATCTGACATTGCATCTTTATTTTACAGATATATTTATATTATTTCTGATAATTGTTTATGAGATAAATTGAAGAGATTTAGATTTCATTGTTGGCTACCTACATTTAAAAACCTATTCCATTTCCACTTTTAAACAAAATCAAAAACTGTTCTTTAGTTCAAGAACAACATTTTGGTCTACCCACCAAAAACTATTATATAAACTTTTTTTCTAAATTTCCTCTTCGATTACGAGTAAATATTTTGAATGCGAGGTAAAACTAGAAATTGTTCAAACATACATCTGGTGCATTTCATGAATGATAGCATACGAGAAAGTCACCATAACAATAGTGCAAGATTCGAATACTTGTTTATGCTAGCCGTAGAGCCCGTCCGTGCACTGACCGCAACGCTGCCTCGAGAGAAAGGAGTTTAGAAACGAAAAAAAATGACCTTTACCAAAAACGCTCGGCTACTTTTTACGGACTCACCTTATCTCCCGGTATATTTTTCGCCGACATGGTGTGTCACCTTCCTTTTCTGTGATCCGACGTCGTCTTGTAGACGATATATCCAGAGAAAGGATCTCACTGTAGCCGTGAGAGCCCAGCATACGACACAAAACACTTCACTATACCAATCACTTGGCCATTATCACTGGTCGAAAAATGCATCAGAGCCACAAACACAAAAATCGACCCATTGTTTGGAGTCGTGATCAGCACGATTTCCCATTGATATTCATCGACACAGATAATTTTTCACAACACTACACACAAACACAGCGACTGACAGAAGGTAACTTGATTGAGTCGAGTTTGACGGAAAATGGCGAGGGATGGATGATGTCCCTCCCGCCGCTTACCCCGCGCATGCCATCTATGTCATCTTTAGTTTATAATCGTCCGACAGAGGGCACCACTAAACAATAACAAACAACCCCTTGGGAAACTCTGTAAATAATACTCAGAGATGGCACTGTTCTTGAATTATCTTCTAAAATTAAGGTTACATTCGGAATGTTTTCGTAATTTTAATTATGTTTAAATGTTTCAAAATTTTAATGTTATTTACCTTTGACATATTATTTACTTTGCACATTGTGATAAATATATAAATTTATTATTGGGTGTAAAAGAGAACAACACATTCTTTATAGGTAATTTATCGACATACAAACTAGAACATGTTACTTGTGATGATATTTTTCTACTGTAATATATTCTATTAAGTATTTATAAAAAATGATATTTAATTTTCTTAATTGTTATTAATTTTCTTTGTAGACGTTTCTTATATTATGTGAAAAATATTTTCCACAGAGTACCTATATATTTTCATAAATTCTTAAGACAGGTACAAGTATGATACACTAATGCTGAATATAAAATTATGTTCTTTTTGAAATATGAGAAATGTTCTTTTTGAAATATGAGAAATGTTTTGATTAAAACCGTAGTTATGGCGAAAATATTTAGCCGAATCATTATCTATCGTATTTATGGTCACATAAAAGCGGTTAACACTGACTGAATACCAAGCCTGCGAATCAGGGCTGCTAGATTGTATAATTGGATACAAAATATGTATAATCGGATGGTGTATTGTATCCATGACCATTTCGTAAATACGATACAAAAACATACCGGATGAAATCAATCTGTCTAAGAGCTAGGGTAACTAAAATAAAATAAAATAAAAACAAGAGCTACCGTCCAGTCTCGAGTTTTCGAGCATTTATCTAGGTAGGGTAACTGAAATTCTAAAAAAACATCGAACCTCGACTTTTCGACCATTTAATTAGCAAAGTAAAATTTAAAAATAAAACAAGAGCTACTCTCAAGTCTCGACTTTCCGAGCATTTATGTAGGTAACAAAGATTCTAAAAAAAAACAACAGCTAAATTACACAATGGTCATGTATAATGCGATCAAATTTCGTATAATTGCAGATACTAAACCGTATAGATGCGATTTATTTGCTGGCAGCCCTGCTGCGAATAGCAACATTGTTGGTTTCCGAGTTCCGCCGGCCGCCGCGTTTTTTTTTATTCCGCACTTCGCAAAATGGCGGACGGAGGTGTGGATATAGATTTATACGCTGATGATATAGAATCCGATTTTAACCGTCAGGTAAATTCGCAATTTCAATTAACTAACACGGAAAAATTCACCGAGGAAACAATTTCCAAAATATTTTACAACGGTTGGTTAACGTTACATTTAACGAGGTATTTGCGGCGTCTTTCAGGAAGATTTTGGTGGCGACAATGTGGATTTGTACGACGATGTGATCGCTGCACCGACATCCAAACCTGACGACGGCGAAGGACCTCCAAATGCGGTGGTTGTACCGCACCCGCATCCTCCTGAGGAGACAAATGGCAACGCACCATATCACGGACCAAGCCACGGACATCATGGCCGCCGCTTCCAGCTTTACGTCGGCAACCTTACTTGGGTTTGTACACGATTTTCAATTTAGATTATGTATATAAGTGCGGATCTCATATCGATGTTTGTTTTTGTCTACAAAGACAAAAGAAAGCATCGGCTGGATTGTCATCTGAATGAATTAGAAGCCGGCTGTGAGTGTATAATTTGCTGGAAAATGATGCGTTGTGTAGAATATTCAATGAGTTTGATTTGAGTTAAAACTGTTTTATTTCTGTCGTTAGATTCTTTATAGTACCGTTCCTGGGAATATTTTATTAATGAGAAATATCCCCGGGAACCCAAATGATTTATTTGTAAAGACTTATTGCTGCTATTCATGTAACCATGTATCATTTACTGAAATGGGTTAAAAATATGTTGTAAGTTAGTAAATAGTCAACTAAAACGTATAATAGCGGATAACGATATAATTTTTCTATTGCTTTAGAAAAAATTGTAAAATCTTGATATTATTTTTTATATTGTACAATGATACTTTATTTTACATATAGAATAGGCTTAGATCAAACTCCCTAAACGGATGATACTAATCTTATAAGAGACATTGTCCTTTAAATAAAAGATGTAAACAATCAATCAATATTTATTAGATGCGAAAATGTTCTTAAACAATAATTCCTTATAACAACATACCTATTAGCTGATTATAAATTTATGTCATTAAGCTATAATTCATTTTTCATTTGTAACAATGTATTTATATTAAATTCGCTGTATTAAGATCAGTCAGATGACAATCCAAACTAATGTGACCAAATGTCTTGATGTGCACATAATTTCATTTGGTTACAATATGCCATTGTTTACCAAGTTGGTGTATATTCACATGGTGTAAATTTTGTTTACTTTTTTTACCTAATACTATAATTTAACTACCAATATGCTATGGAATATACACCTTGAAACTATGACAACTTGCAACCATGTTCTAATGTATACAAAATATATATAAGCTATCAAATGTTGGCAATAATGGATATTGGACTTATAAATTCTAAACAACAAGGAGAGTAGTGAAAATATCTTGCTCTATTTTTATGGTTGCAAGTTGTTGATTGCAATATTTTGTGCTAAACTTAAGCACAATATCATTGCTAAGCACATTACATGAGTCTTATTTCCTATAAATATGATTATGTCTCATGTCTCATTACATTAAAAAGTTAATTTACCATTTACTGGTTCAATTCCAGTTCAATATTATATATTTTTCATATTACTCACAACTAATGTGAAATAAGACCCACTGATATTTATATTTGAAGAAATAAAATATATTTAAAGTAACATAAGTTTTAACGAAGGTAATGTTGAGTTTTACACAAATATCATTTGTCAAATTTATGATTTTTGTTTCATGTTTTGACAACTTATATTTTGTTGTAAAATTTGATATTAGTAGTTATTCAAACCTCATCTTTAGCAGGACTTTTAACAATATGTATCATTAGTGTCTTATATTTATATTATTTTATGTTTCAATAATGTTGCCATATCAAAAGCAAAAACAAGGAATATATTTTTTCAATGACTGTTAAATTTTCCCAATATTATATTCCACCCACAATAAACTCTAAACTAATTATTTGATCTGAAATATCGGCCATAATTTTGTAATACTATGTAATATGATAAAATATTTTCTAAGTGTTGTTTTGTAGACATACCACCATAAGCCTTACTTACCTATCCTATTATGCCCTTTACATAAATATATACTGTATAATATATATATATTTTTTTAACTTTTATTAACGCAATCATCTGCCAAGAAGTCAAGTTCTGTGTTTTTCAAAATTGTGCTGTAATTTTTTGAATTTGCTAAATTTGCTATGATAAATCATTTAAAAATAATTTTAAATTGCTCACAATTTTGAAATATATATGAAGCTTGAGTTATTATTGTTGGCACTGTGCATAAATATATGCAGTCCACTTAAAACTTGTTTTTGCTTTGTAAAATGACTTGAATATAAAACAGTTATTCTATAGTGATTATGCTCACTGTGTAAGCTGTGGTTGCAGCATAATGGTGATGCATGTATGTTACTCATATAATATTGCTAGGAGTTCAATAGGATGGAAAAATGAACATAGTTACAAAATATATTTAATTATTTTTCCATGAGTATAATCATTAATTTTCAATAAGTGGTCTAACCTTATATGAGTAAATGTTATTCACTTTTTTTCTCTATATTATCATTAGTATCTTAATCATAGATTCAATAAGCTTAAATACTAGGTAGGATTAAATCCTTTTATTTTTGGTTGAAATTCATGTTAAACTCCATATTAAGCAATATTTGCATGTACATATTAATAAATACATTAGATGTGGTTTGTACATTATTACAACAAAATAGATATAGTTAAAACATAATGTATTAGATGCTTTTGTACTAAATGTTTTAGGAAACTGACTGATTAACCTTTACTTTTTCACTTATTTAACTCAAAATTTTGTTCAGTATTTAAAAGCAACATAAAATTAAGTTATAAATAGTCAATATGTGAAAATAATTAATGTAAATGCATAGCAATATTTTACATTCTGGTACAAACCATATAAAATTGTAAATATATCTTTAAATAATACTTCACACATGAATAGATTACTTGGCAATTGATTGTTTGGTACTCAATATGTGTAGAAGTTTTAAAGTGTTCGTTCAAGTGCCTATGATCATACTAAATATTATTTTTGCATGATGTTTTAAGACTGCTCCTGTATGGTTGGAATTTTTGGTTTATGAATGCTGAATGTATGTATGATTGAGAAATGTATCTATTTCTGTGTTACTACATTATATACCAATGAATACATGTTAACCACACTTCCAGTATTCCGCTTCAACCAAGCAATAATATGTTCTTTGCACACAATTATTCAAACTGCATATTTGGTGTGATCACGTAAAATATTATTTACGCAATATTGCAAATTGTCTGTTATTTAAAATATTAGTTATTTATTATACTTATATTGCTTTAGTAAATAACATAGTTGAGATATAATTTGTCACAGTTACATATTTATATAGATTAGATTAGTGGGTGTAGAAATGCAGTGTTTGACGCAGCTCTCGGACGAGTTTTGAAAGCGTGTAGTGCAATAGTAAAACTCGCCTTTTTGGCTGTGTTTGTCGTTTCATGATCGGAATTTTGGGTTTACGTGTAAAGACAAATGTGTTGCCCAAAATTCAGATTACATTTGTGTGTTTGTAATTTAATTAAAAAGTTTTTCCCTATCAGGTTTCGACGAGGTAAGATGATCGCTTGTTTTACGTTCCGTGGCTCCGTGTTTAGTACTCATATATATGTTTTTGTTGAATGTCCATTTATATTTGCGACAAAATGTGTAACATTTGAATCTCGTTTTACAGACCATTCGACATTTATGATTTTTATGCTGATGTGTTATTTATCTGTACTGCTATTTTTACTTCTACTTTTCAGTTCTTGAGAGTGAAGTAATGGTGACACATATGTACCAAGTCCAAATAAATGTAAATTTAATAAATTAGACAAAAATTACTAAAGAAAAGTTCGATGTAAGATTAGTGACGATCGCGATTTGGTTTCCGTGACATGTGTTTTGTTAAATCTGGTTTATGTTTCTATGGTGTAAGGCAATTGTTGATTTATTCGAGACAAACGTTATTTTTACGATCCCTTGTAACGATTGGCAGATGGTATATCAGTACATTGTAATAGAATTAAATAATGTACGGTCTGCGACATGCCTAGAAAACCTGGAAGTCATTTGTGTTTATTAAAATTTAAATGTATGAAATTCAAATTGATTTAGTCGTCGATTATTTGTTTACTTGGTTTAAATTAACACTACTCAATGTATAAGGAAATTGTTTCGCATTAAGGTACCTTGTAAACGGTTCTATTCTATGTGGAAGGGGGTTGTTTTTCCCGTTTGTGAATGCTCAAGTTTCTCAAGCTGTTATTACAGCCTTATTTATTTAATTAACATTGATACTGCCAATGATCTGTGATAATGGAAATAAAAATATGGTAACAAACAAAACTCTTTCTTTTCTCCCAACGGCTCCTGTTGCGGAATACGAAACAGAACGTCGGATCGGTCAGGTGTAGGGCCAACAAGAGTGTCACTACCATACAAAATGTAGGATATTGATTTCAAGCTAACTCTTAAATAATTCACAAATTTTGATTACATTTTACAATAGGCGATTAGGGATATCTGATGACTGCAAATGTTGCGAACCAGTTGGAATTACAATTCGAGGTTTTAGTAATAATATCGATTGTTGCGAATCCTAGTATCAGTAGCATACCGCGAGAGGGCCTTAATATTTTTCTAACCTGAACAATGCCGATTGCGGCCAGTTGTTTTAAAGAGGTATGTAAGTGAACAGAATGATGGCTATACCCATCGGAAATATAATGTATTCTTTGTTGACAGCCTATGATTAGCGCGGCTGAGTTTTGTGGTACACCTTTTTACAGTGGGCGACAGATCAAGACATAGCGAACGCGATCGCTGACATCGGGGTGACCGACTTTCAAGATGTGAAGTTCTTCGAGAATAGGGCCAATGGGCAGTCGAAGGGATTCTGCGTTATATCCCTCGGCTCGGATCAGTCGATCAGAATGACCCTGGATCGTCTGCCCAAGAAAGAAATACACGGACAACACCCTATTGTCACAATGCCCACTAAGCAGGTAAATAGAGATTGTAACATGGAACAGATAATGAAAAGAAAAATGACTTAAATTAATTAAATGCTGGATTAACAGTGTCCCAGTAACCCCTCGACACTCCATAGTAGACAATAAAATAAAAATTACTACTTTAGTAAAAATGTCATAGAACCAATTGCCGATGAACCAAGTAAGCGTTTTCTTTTTGGTGCAATTAGATTAATTTAAACGAGGTTTTAGTACCCACTTAGAAATTAAATTATTCTGTCTTTCCCACTCCTTGAAAATCTCAAGATTCCTTAGATAGAATCAAATGTATGGAAAAGTTTTAGATGTTCATTCTCACAAAAAAAAAAACAATATTGTACGTCTAATAAGTGTCTGAGGTTTTTAGATTAACATTAATAATGCAAATAGCTCACGTTTTCATTATTTACTACAATATACTATTAAAAAGCAAGAATTTTAGTAAAAAGTTTACAATAAAGAAAACAATTGTTCCAGTCATTTATTTTTTTTAATACACACAAGTTTTAAGACTTAAAATCCCTAAGGAGAGTCCTTAATTTAATACATTTAACGCTTACATTTCTCTCTAAAAAGTTTTTGCATTGCGAGATATTTATTATTGGGTCTTTGCCATGCAGATATTTTTTAGTATGCTGTTAACATACGTATGTATACTTGGTGTATACCAAGCCAGGTATTAAATCCACTTAGTCGTAGGGGAGAACCACTAGGTTCATATTTAAACTATTAGATATTTTAGGTCATCAATGTTTTTAACCCATTCCTCCCCACTATCCTATTTTTAGGACACTATATTCAAAATTTGTTTTTAGTTAGGGCTTTTATTTTTATTGTTTCTGATGAAATTAGTAATTTCACACTATTTTTCGAATAAAATAATTTCTTTTCGCTGTAAAAAATATTGAGGTGATTTTAATGTATGTATTTTTTCAAATTGATAATTTTTGTCGACTAAGGGAGAGCATTATGATCCGACTTCATATATCGCGAAAAAAAACTATTTTTATTTTTCTCATATATTTTTTTCTTAATGAACTAAGAACTTAATTTATACATATTATCAAAAAATTCCAATGTGTGCGATGCTTGGGAAGTAATGGGTTAAAATTATCGATTTGCTGCAAAGGCTATTCTCTAATTTTGTGGCAAGTGATTTTTTACAACGAGTTTATAAACGTTGCGTTTGTGTGTAACCTTGCCGTGCTAGTTAAAACATTGCCTCAGGCGCTCTACAACAATGGAGTTCCTGTCGCAGCCCACGTCAATTTATGGGAGAGGCTCGAGCCCTTTTGTTTCCCTTGGGCCACGAGAACAAATAACAGCTCCGCCCGACAAACATTTTGCTGCATAAAAATTCATGTTGTGTCAATTAAATGTCTATAGTGTAACAGATAGGTAATTTTTTTATACCACAGGCACTCAACCAGTTTGAAAGTCAATCGAAGACTAGGTCGACGCCACCGGGACCTAACAATCCCGGTATGAGAGGACCACATCCTGGGGGACTTCCTGGTCCCCACCCTGGAGGTATATTATCATTTTTTAACACATACATTAATATAAACGATTTTTTTAATGAAATTTAGGGCAAGGGCAAAAATAAGGGTTTAACTTTTCATTAAACTTAATTTAAGACGATATCAAGGAAATAAGTATACAAAAAAAAGTGTCGTTAAATTTCATCTAGCCTTGTCCTGTTACCTACTCAAAAATAGACACAAAATAACGGAACATGGTTTTGGAACTGAAATTTTTTTTTTTACTCCACCCTAGTAAATAAGCGAAATTGTGTTTAGCGCCGTTCCCGGCGGAGTTCTTCGGCGGCGGACCGAACGGTCCCGGGCCGAACGGGCCGCGCATGATGATGGCGGGCCCGGTGCCGCACCAGCTGCGCGGGCCGCCGCCGCACCACGCGCCGCACCACCTGCCGCAGCACCAGCCGCCGCCGCACCACCTGCAGCACCAGCCGCCGCCGCACCAGGGCCCGCCGCCGCACCGCCCGCCCATGCAGGTACCAGCAACACCATCTACACCCTCCACACCAGCGCCACAAAAATTACATGACACATTTGCAGGGTATTTTACACATAATAATACTCATTCATTCATATACGTTTATGAGAATTTAAAGTGTAGCTTAAAATCCTTTATATTGTATGCTATTAGTATTATTGGATTTAAATATTTATGACATAAACTAAACTTTCCCAAAAGTGCTATTATTTTTATGGATTATTTAGCTATGGACTTCTAAAATATGGCCATAGTCTAAAATAATTTATAGTTTGTCGCTATTTTAAGTCTTATGTTCTGAAAATATTTTAAGTAAAGAAAAGCATTTTGGAGTATTTTTGAAAACTAAGTTAATTTATCATAATTTTGTAGTACTTACAAGATTTTATGCATACAGTTCCAAGGCCCGCCAGCGATGCAACGCGCCGGAGCGCCAGGGCCGGGCGGGCCGGGTGGTCCCCGCGGTGGAGATTGGGGCGCCCGTCCCCCACATCCCATGCCGCCGCAGCCTGCACCGCAGTACGGCCCGCCTCACCACCAAATGCCGCACCAGATGACGCCACCGCATGCGGTAATTAAATTGGCAGTTTTTATGAATTTTATAGCATAAGTTGAAAAATATATATTTTTGTATGTATATAACAATATTATAATGATTAAAACATTTATTATATTTATACTCATGCAATTGGTTTTAGCCTCCGGGACAAGGTATGCCTCCACATCATCAACTACCTCCTCACCAACAAGGACCTCCAAGAGGGCCTACACCAATGCCACAACACCCAGGTACTTGCTAATCACTTTTTTTTTATTAAAACACTTACATCTAACACCAATTCATAAGGGAAGTGATTATTTTGTTATAACATAGATACTGTTTTATCAAATTAAAAGTATAATTCCAAAAAATGCTTTCATGTGAAATGTGTGCCAACAATCAATAAATATGGATTGGATAAAAAATTATTTCATGTGAATTTTGTTCCCGTATGATCTGTTAAAGTATTGTTACCAATTCTAGGAGTTGGTGGTGGAGCTCCAGCACCTCACGTGAACCCAGCTTTTTTCAGCCAGCAACCGCCTGGTCAGCCGCAACCGGCTTTGCAACCGCCACCCCAACCTGGCCCGCCAGGTATACTCAAGCTTATGTAATGGCTGTCATGCCATCCGAATTTTGTACCATATATAGTTCAATCTATTTGTTAATTAACAGGATGTGTATGCTGATGAAAATGAGCAAAACTACTTAAACTCCCATAATTTATGTATTCATGATTATTAAAATTTCAAAGACCAGTATTGGAATGTTGCTAGTTTACTATCAATGCAAAACAATTAGCGAGTCGGTACTTATATGTATAAAAATTAAATTAAGTCTTTAGTCAAATAATAATAAACAATATAAACACCAATATGTCCAATAATAATATTAAACTTTTAATTCAAAAGCGAAATTGTAGCAATATCACATTTAATATATTTTATTGGTTACAGGCCCAGGAGCACCATATGGTCATCCACAGCACGGAGGTCCGCCTCCGGCACAAGGACCGCCTCCAGGGGCTAGACAACCATACGGACGACCGCCACAGGTATACAAGTCGTTTCTTTTTCAATGCGGCATTTGTATTTTATTGTTGTTTAGTATCTGTAATTTTTTACACATAATTTTGATTTAACATATTTTATTTTTGTGCCGTAAATCATTACCTTAAATGATTGCGGTCAAAATTAGTCCAGCTGTTTCGTATATTAGCCAGAAATAACAGTACAATATTTCTCTTAAATTCAAAGAGAGTGACTACAATCGACAGTTTGACAAAAGCAGGTTCGGACAAGCGTCATGCGTTCACGAGTATGACGCACGTGCCAGCTACCGGATTTTTCATCCTTAGAGGGTTGAATAAGAAGTGAAAGTAATATTTCCTGTTCAGAACTACCCCGTGGGCGCGGAGGGCGGGCGCGTGCCGCTGGGCGCGGGTCCGCCGCACGGCCACGCGCACGGCGCGCACCCCGCGCACGCGGCGCACCCGGCGCACCCCGCGCACCCCGCACACCCCGCGCACGCGCAGCACGCGCCGCTCGCGCCGCACCCCGCCATCAGCGAGCAGGAGTTCGAGGAGGTGATGAGCCGCAACCGCACCGTGTCCAGCAGCGCCATCGCGCGCGCCGTCAGCGACGCCGCTGCCGGAGAGTACGCCTCCGCCATTGAGACGCTCGTCACCGCTATTTCGCTCATCAAGCAGAGCAAGGTGTGTATCATTTCATTACTATAGTTTCAATAACATTTGTTGATATAGCATACTGGCAAGCGCACCGTTGGACGTCCATCTACAAGGTGGACTGATGATCTCACGACGTTCGCGTTAAGCCGCTGGATGCAGGCCGTTTCTGACAAAGTGCTTTGGAAGTCTTTTGAGGGAAGCCTATGTTCAGTAGTGGACGTCGTCATTCGACTGATGATGATGAAATGATGATGAATGTAGCTTCTGTTAAAACACTCAGTAAAAGCGAGTTAAATGTGATATTTTAATCTGTATCATCTGACAAAATACAAAGCATCTTTTGCATTTATCCAAATTATAAGATTATATTTTTAACTAAATAAAATCAGCACCTGGCAACAAATATATAAGTGAAACATGTTTACTAATAATCATAACACAAAATTGAAACATTGCAATTAATGTTAATTTCAGGTGGCTCATGACGACCGGTGCAAGATCTTGATCTCGTCGCTGCAAGACACCCTGCACGGCGTGGAGACGAAGTCGTACAGCAGTGGC
This sequence comes from Hemaris fuciformis, assembly GCA_907164795.1. Lineage (NCBI taxonomy): Eukaryota > Metazoa > Arthropoda > Insecta > Lepidoptera > Sphingidae > Hemaris > Hemaris fuciformis. Next base: position 4,561,074 of record OU015452.1, read on the forward strand.
GAGAGGTCCCGTCGCTCGCGCTCCCGCGACCGCGAGGCGCGTGCGCACCACCGCGCGCCGCGCCGCCGCGAGCGCTCCGCCAGCCGGTACAGGGACAGGTCGCGCGACAGGGACGACCGCGACAGGTAAACACTATATACTACTGCTGGCCTTTAACAATTACATCATCGTCATCATCATCATCATCATCAGCCCATGTACGTCCGACTGTTGGGCACGGGCCTCCTCTACAACTGAGAGGTTTTAGGCTTTAGTCCACCACGCTGGCCAAGTGCTGGTTGGCGGACTACAAAAAAAATTAAGAACTTTTAGGTGTGCAGGTTTCCTCACGATGTTTTCCTTCACCGTTTAAGGCAGACTTGTCGAAGTTATAAAGGTATTCATAATTAATTATCACGTACTTTAACGGTGACAATTACATACGCAAAACATATTTCCATATAATCATTACTCTTTCATTGTCCGACATACGAATATACTGATGAATCTGAATTACATCAAAACCATGTCGATTTCATTAGACTACTGTCATTAATAGTTTATATGTACACACGTATGTAGGATTCAGGAATATAGAATGACAAACAAAATGTGTTAAAGTATGACAAAAGTATAAATGTGAGACATCTTAGAATTAATGATGAATTTCAGTGTGCGGGCACCACGAGTAACTTACTAGTTAAACCTCGGCAATTCGTTGCAGGTATAGAGAAAGGTCGAGGGAACGCGATCGTGAACGCGACCGTGATCCGTAAGTGTCTCGTAAATGCTGGTGGACATACATGATGATATTCAACCATTATGTTACTAACTTGATACAACATGTCATGTTGAATGCACGGATATCATGTTTCGTCGGCCCTCTATTCATTATAACAGAGTATTTCTACATTTGTCATACCCCAGTGTTAATTTTTTTATTTAGGTATGCAATATACACAGGCAAGCGTATCAAAAGACTTGTTTCTATGAATTTGCCTTGTGAAATGGTTACATATTTACTAACTAAAACCTACATGTCACAGGTACTTAGCGAATGAGATGTAATTATAATTATAGTCGGTGAATAAATATTGTTGTTTGTTATAGGTATTACAGGGATTATCGTGAACGTGAACGTGACAGGTCCCGTTCCAGGGATCGCGAGCGCACTGATCATTACAACAGAGGACACAGTCGGGAAGAGAGGTGAGCGTTGGGAACTTTCTTAGGTTATTAATTTGTTAGACGTCTTAAGCTTAGTTACACTAGTAAAATAATATATTTGTTGTATATATGATCATTTCAATGACAAGCTTAAATCATGTAGTATGACTGTCAGGCAAGAAACCTTCAAGACAATTGATAAAAATGTGTCAGTCTGATCTAAATTTGTAGTAATCGGGCTGGTTCCTGTGTATGTATCATAACATTTGTAGTGATCACATAGGCGTCCTGATCCAATGGTTTATAGTCTCGCGGCATAAATGTGCCGTGCGATCTAGAGGTTCCGGATTCGATTCCTGGGTCAGGCAGTGTAATAGGGTTTTTCTAGTAGCAAATTCTCAGTAGCAGCATCGCCTCATATTATGTGAGAAAGTAACATACTGGTGAAATATAGGTGCTTCTGCTTACCCCTTCAGAGATTACAGGCATCTTAATGTATACATTATAAGATATGCATACATAACCTCACGGCAGCGGTGGTATTTCCATGCCTAATGGCCGAATACTGAAACGCTACTTAATCTGAGGGCGACTTATATTTAAGTGGCTGTTATAATTTAAGCGGTATACTGAAACATCCCGCCGCTTAAATTTCCATAAATGGCAACATTACCACAAAAAGTTCTTTTACATGACATTTTTAAGTATATACCGCTTAAATTATAAGAGCCACATAATTATAAGTCGCCCTCAGATTAAGTAGCGTTTCAGTAGTCGGCCATAAAAGTGTTACACGTTAATTGTGCAAAGTCTAGTTTATAATTGTTTAATGTGGGGTCAGGATATTTTCATTTAATTGTCAAATTGTATTTGTTTAATAAAGATGATTATTCGGAATTTTGTAAGGCAAGCTGGACTTTTATGGAAGTACTGCCACTGCACAAGTTATGTATACAAACATGTACGTATACATGAATATACAAGTGTTGTGTGTTGATTGTTTTTAAATTGGTACTTTGTTTGGCAGACCGCGCAAGTCGCCCGTGGAGCCGGCGGCGGAGGGCGGCGCGGGAGACGCGAGCACCGCCAAGAGTCGCACGGCGGCGGCGCCCTACTACGACGAGCGCTACCGCGAGCGCCGCGACCGAGACCCGGCGCCCGCAGACCGCGACCGCGACCGCGACCACCGCCGCGACGCCAGGCACTAGCGCCCGCCCCGCCCGCCCCCCTCCCCGCACTACACGCCGCCGCGCCCCCGCACGCCGCCGCGCCCGCGCACGCCGCAAATATATCAACCGTGCTCTTTCAATGACTGTTTTTGTTTAAATCCGCCATCGTATTCTATCGGACGCGGGAACTAGAGTGGGGTCGATTTGATCAGCAGTCAATATGACCAAAATGTTAGTTGATAGATCTAATAATGTGTATACTGTATATGTATGTTTATTTGCGGTATTTCTTTTTGTAAAAGGATTGAGGTTTGTTTGCCTTCTTTGGTTGGTTGTATGCTTATGCAAAAATATGGAAATTTGTTTGTACTTTGTAATTTATTCCGTTTATTGAACAAGAGGAACCTAACATTTGTACTGGAAAAGGATCAAGTATACATTGTGTTAAGTGTAAGATTTCAGTCATAATTTTTCTATGGTTTATGTCCTAAGAACCCTATCACGTTTCATTTATTATTTATTCAGTGATCCTAAGATTTTTCTCATTACCAAGGCTTGGCAAACCAATGAATTTTTGAATAAAATGTATTTACTTATTGACAAACCATGACAATTCCAGTCTGAAATTTAACACGTGGGAGGTATCGCAACATTCCAGATATTGACACAGACAAAACAAATTACGATTTCACAGTATTTTATTTGTCTTAAAGGTCTGGTTTTATGGTAATCTAAAGATTTTATGCTTTGCTAATGGTTTAATTAGTTTTGAGAAATTGATTTGTTCATCCCATTTTTCCTACCATTGTAGGCATTCACTGAAGTAGGAAAAAGCATAGTTCGTATCTAGGGGATAGTGATAAGTTTAAAATTATTCTTGTATGGATTGTTCCATATGATCTAGATTATGACTTTGACCTAGGATTTAATTTGATATAAATAAAAATTATCCATAATTGAAATGTTGCATTTTATTTCTTCATTATCAGCCCATGTAGTCCCACTGAAGGGCACGGGCCTCTACGACAGAGAGGGTTTAGGCCTTAGCCCACCACACTGGCCTAATGCGGGTTGGTTTTTATTTGTTGCCTCTAATCTTTTATACTTAAATAAGACTAAAGGAGAAAAGTGGAGTGTGTTAGGGAGTTTATAAAGGTAAGTGATTCGTAGTATTATGAATGTCCTTGTTTATAAAATTCGATTATGTGTAAATTATAATTTATTTTGTGGGGTGTTGTCACAAGTTGAATGTCTAAACTTACTGGAAATTGCGATCCGTTTAGCTACAAAATTTACTCTTGTGAACTTATATCTGGGTTCGATACCCAATGTGGTATATTTTGTAGTATCTTGTAAGGTCAGTTAGCATTTTAGACTTTTTGGCTCGTTCAACTATAGTCGTATTTTTAATTAGACGAAGTCAACTGACGTTTACTGTGTTGTCAGTTTTTGATGAAATAAAAATAGTGTTGTGACAAAGTGAATGATTGAAAAAACTCCTTAATGAATGAAATTGCCTCGGTTGTCTAGTGAATAGTTAGTGTGCCGAACTGCCGATATCCGGTACGGGGTTCGAATTTTAGTCGTGCTTTGTACATACCAACGAGTTTTCGACGACTATGTTCCTATAGTATCTACCTATACTGAATACAGAGTGTTTTAAACATTAAGAAAAATATTGCGAGGAAACTTGTAAGACTGTCGTATTTTCAATACATCATGTAGTTAAAACTATAGATGTATAAAATATAATAATTATAAGTAGGTAATTATAATAAAAAACATCGCTTATTACAACATTTGTTTTTATTCATCATCAGATAGAAAATCATCACTATCGCTTTCGGTCACATTAATTATAAATCGGTCTGAAACATTGTCGATCATGTCGTCGAGACCATACATTTTGTCTTCTTCTTTAATTATATGAGACACCCACCACACCAATTCCCAAAATGTCAGCTGTTTTCGAAACACGGTCTTTTTTTCGGGAGCCTCAATAGGTAATAGTGAAGCAGCTTTCTCCTCAAATACGTGTTTGAAGACGTTTTGTATCATGAGTTTTTCGGTAACGCTTAAAGCAATCCGTGGTCTCTTCTTTCTTGGAGACAAGCTTTGGCTTGACGTGCTTGGTTGAGGATCCATATCGTTTGTACGAAACAATATAGCAACAAATAAACACAACAATTACCACAAACACAACGTAACGAAAAACTTAACAAAAACAATAACTAAACAGCGTGAGCGCAGTAAAAACATTCGTGCTATCAGACCAGAGGTTAGGAGCCGAATGACAAACAAAATGGCGACCGACACGCGCGGCGTTGATCGGTGTTGGCACTAGTCGCCGTGCCGCGCTTTGTAATAAGCCGTCAAAAACCGGTTTAATACACACTACTAGTATAGTACTAGTATAGTAACTTATATCACAGCACTTTTATACAATTTTATTGTAAAATGGAAATAATATTCTTTTATAGTTTAAAATTATTAACTATTCACACTCATTGTTCATTCATCTGATTGAATGAGAACTGAACGCATCACTATTACTTTAAATATTGCAACATTATTTTACAAAGTGACATTAGCTACTGTCAGTTGGCTTTGTCTAATTAAAAATCCGACTATAAGTCGTGTTATGTTTTTGGCCCCCACGGCTTCGTTAATACACCGATAGGTAAGAATTTCTGATAATGCCTTCATGGCACAAGATTTAATAACCGATTCGTATCTTTTTTTGCTGCGTACGTCTTTATGTGCAATTGTATGGTAAGATAACATGAAATTACAATTCCTAGAGATAAAGTTTAAATTGAAAAATGTTTATGAATTCAAGCGATTTTTTTTCTGATTGGGAGTTAAATAAATTAACTACATGCTGAAGAAGAAGTTGCAGTATTACAACTATATTTCATTTACAAATAATGAAACATACTTCATATATTTGGTATTATGTACCTATAATACAAAAGTCAATGCTAGGCACACGATTTCTCATATTCAGAATTATTTAAATATACAGCATGCGTTTTTCTGGTGGGTGTATAACGTATTACCCTCGCTGCGAAGCAATGATTTGTGATGTTTGTTATGTAAATGTGTTGAAAAAGTGTGTGGGCGTTCTATTGATTATTATCCACTTTATGAATATGAAAATTGAAATTGAAATCCATTTCGAATGAAAAGTTTATTATAGGTATTTTAGCTTTTATAGTTAATATTTTTCCACACAAGGGGTTATTTCGTACCGTTTGGTTAAAAATAAAAGAGATTGGATAGGTTGGAAGGGTTTTTTTAGGGAATAAAAGTAATGAACAGAATTTATTTACATATTTTGACCTGGTTTTGGTAGGACTTTAATATTTCAAAGTTTATACAGTTCGGTGACAGGTCGGATTGCGTCATTAGTCAATCCCAAAGTTAGAGTCGCAAGTAGGTACTGCTTTCATAATAAAATTAAGCAATATTGAAATAAGCTTTTGACTGTACAATTTATTAACAAGTACGTACTTAGTTTAGGTTGTCTTGAGGTTCGGTAATTGCTTTATTAGGTTTCCGTCTTATTGAGTGTCTCTAATTAGTTTCCAAGCTTCTGTAAGCTTCCAATAATCTCCATTATTGAAATTGGGATGTATTATTAGTTTCAGTAGCTTCACGTATTATATAAAAATTGAAGCTAGAACCAAAACAATTCAGAGAACGTTATTTTGTTAGAATATAATTGCTAAAACAATTATTAGGAGAAGTAAGGCTCTTACCTAACTAAGGTACGTGTACTTCTGATAGGTTGGCTCACACTTTTATTTCAGAAGCGATAGGTACATATGTGTATTTTTTCTTACACGTTTCGCCGGCTATTTTAAATTGCACGAATTTTGGGAGAATGGATTTCCAGCCTTCGCGCTGCTACTGAATAAAAAACCTAACAGGCCTAGAATCGAACTCAGGAAGAGTCGATGGTAAATCACATATTTATACCACAGAACCAAATGTCAGTGATATAGAAGTCGTATGAATAGAACATAACACAGTGTAGGTACTTAAGTAATTTTTTTACATTTTATCATAATGTAAATTATCTCATGACGATCCATAAAAATCAACCAAAATATCATCATGTTAGTCCAAAAATATCACATTTCAATGTCTATTTTCGTAAAAGTAATGAGGTCGTACATTCATAAATAAAATATACTATGAATAGATCCGCGACAAGAAGATATATTCCGTCGGATTGTTGGCTATTGAATATGATTATTTCTGTATGTGGAGAGAAATGGAAATTTTTGGTCATAGTTATTTTGAATGTAACATAGCAGATTGTTTCCAAAAGCAGAATTTCATTATCTATACTAATATTATAAATGCGAAAACAACTGTCCGTTTGTTATGCTTTCACGCCTAAACTGCAGTATCGATTTAAACGATTTTTCATAGTAAGTAGATGGATTGGACCATGGGTACTTTTTAACCAGAAAAATACAATATTCCTGTGGGATGAGGATTAAATTCAAAATTGTTCATACCTAGTTTATTATGAAATAGATGCATTTACGTGTGCTATTGTCGTAAAAATGTCATGCATTTTACAAAGGTAACATCATATAAATATATCGTCTCATAATTTATCTATCCTTAGAATCAAAAACTGACAGTTTCATGATATGGGTCCTTTGTTTATTGATGGCTATGGAGTCCAGAGGTTCCCATCGATCCCGTTTCGTACCTTCGTCATGTTTTGTCACTGTGAAGGTTCGCATTGAGAAACAAAAGTTTAGATTGTGTCATATTACTCGTGGACCCTTTTTAAATAACCTTGAAAGTTAAAGTGTGCGATGTCATAACTCGCCTTGATGACCTATACAAGTTTGTTCTGGCGTTCTCTGTATAAGTAAGAGATAATGACATGATGACAAGATCACAAGTCAATCCTCACGCCAGTGCGTTAATTTTACCGTCCAATGTAGCGTCTGATGACGAGTACGAGGAGGATAGCGGTAGAACGGAGGCTGTCTCCGTAGGGTCCTTAAGAGTAACCTAGGCATTAATTTTAACAGCATTAGTTGACAAAATTATATTATATTAAATCTTGCGAACTCACGGAATGATTCTAGTTCGCGCCCATTGGTCATGAGGCGTATATTTCCGCCTCTGTATCTCCTGCCTGTCGTAAAAGTGAGCTAAAGGGGCTATCGAAGCCATTATGCTTGCGAGGGCTAAACGTTATTGTCGGTATGACAGCGTAGGTTTTACGGCAAGGACTTAGCGAGTCCACAACGAATTGGACTGGAAGGTCAAAAACGCTGACATACCCCTCCAATCACTCTCGTAACAGTTGAAATGCAGCTTAACAGCTTTTCCCGTAAAAAAAGACTAACCCATTTCTCAATTAGTAAGGTAGCTAATGATTTTTTAAGACAATATCGATACCTATATCTCCGGCTTTTCGTAAAAAAACTTTTACAACTTTGTACTAGTACCTATATTAAATTTACAGACATATAAAGTTTTAATAATTCTGACAATAATTCTACAAAATATTAACCTAACTCAATATACTAAATTCGAAAAGGAGTTTATATGTTTGTTTAATACTGTCACGCTTTCATCTTTGAACAAAAGGCAGTCAAAGGTTATTATCTCGTAAAAGTAGTATCACTATATAAATATTATCTGAAGGGGTAAGTAGAGGTACATTTCTGTACCCACGTTACGCCATCATCATCAGCCCATATACGTCCCACTGCTGGGCACGGGCCTTCTCTACAACTGAGAGGGTTTAGGCCTTAGTCCACCACGCTGGCCTAGTGTGGGTTGGCGGACACGTTTCGCCAATTTTGATTTAAATCCCATGTAGTCTACGGCAACACTATTCCCGTTTCGGTCACATTTACTCTATAAAAGAAAAACATGGTAACACTTCTCTCGACTCGGGAGTCGAACCAAGGACCTCTACATCGCACGAAACACACTCGCAAGACCACGGTGCAGTCAAATAATATTAGTTTCTGTACATTACAACTTTTTTTCCTAAACTTAATTTATTAGTCTAGGTAAATGAATAAACTTGCAAAAGCTAGTTTAATATTATAAAGTTTAGGCAGTTTAGTCCGTCAAGTCTCGTTGAAATTACGTCATTGTGCCGCTTCAACAAGACGCTAATAAATATTGATTTACGAGCTTAACTGGGTAATTGCGTGGGTTCAATCATATCTTTATTCAATTAGGAATTTTGCAAAATGTTTATTCCAAGTTTCACTTAAGCGCCTTCCAAATTTATCAATGGCGTAATACCACCCACCACTTTCAGTTTTAAGTAATTGTTTTATAACCGAATTGCTTATGTAACTCAGGAATATCTTAGAACACGATATTAATAACTGTTTGAGGGCTTTTATTGTTTTTGCATCGAGTGGCTAGACAGAGGAAATGAGAAAAAAAGAACATCGTAACAGATGGCCAGTGAGGCGAAAATTTGTTACACAGTGGGATGGAGTAGGGCTTATATATTTTTTTGTAAAGTTTTTTTTAATCGATAATAATATTTTAATCGTAAACTCTTTCATTCAGTGGCACTAAAAAGAGATGCAAGTGAATTAATTTGAAATTCTTTCCCTACGTACTTAGCCATTGACTAGTACAATACCACTTCTACTTCAATTTGAATTTTAGCAGAACAGATGTGCCGTGCGATCTAGAGGTCCTGGGTTCGATTCCCGGGTCGGGCAAAGTGTTATTGGGTTTTTCCATTAGGAAATTCTCAGTAACAGCACGGAGTCTGGAAATGTGCCCGAAAAACGGCAATAGGCTCGCCCCCTATTACGTGGGACTGATACATACCTGGCGAAATGTGGGTGCAGTAATGCACCTCTGCCTACCCCTTCGGGGAATACAGGCGTGAGTTTATGTATGTATGTAGATAAAGAGTAACGTCTGTGAGTTATATCATTAATCTTGCATTATAATATAGTAAATGTGGATTACATAATTGTGGTAGCTGCTTCGGTGTGGGAAGTATGAGAGGACGTCATGATAGGAGAATGAGTTGAACTAAAGTTCAACACACAGAAAAAATCGCGAGGCGGTTATCCATTCTTAAAATAACTAGTAAAATAGTAATAAATAAATAATACATCAATACGGACAATTTTTATGGAGGTCAGACATGAAAATACTGTATTAAAATAATTTCGATAAGTAGAGCGTACGTCGCGTCCACCTATTTCTTTGTCCATTGTAGATTGGCGCCGGCATTGGAAAACATTAAATCGAGTGTTCTTCCTTCCACAATAGCTGTCACTACGTCACTGTAGTGGCAATATCGTTATGAGCATTCAATATTAACTTTTTATTACTAAACGTTGTTCTAGGCTTTATGGCGTTGATGTTTTAACTTTCTTTGCATCTTGGCAATTTCATACACCGATCGAATTGCAATGGTATAGTCGATTTTGTGAGGTAGTTGTGTTACTTCGGCTCACACGTATCGCATTTGAGCCGTACCTAATGTACCTATATGTATGTTCTATGTGTGACTTTGCTCTTTCACTTACGAAATATGACGATGTATTCTTTTACTCATATATTTTAACGACCATACCCCTGAAGGGGATGCAGGGGTATATTTCTACACTTAAAGTAAATTAGATGATTTAAGTCCCACGTTACAAACGAAATTTTTATCATTGGTCGTGTGATCGTAGTAGAATGAATATGCGACAGACAAGCGGCGACACTCGTCCCAATACAAAATACTGTCTATTTCCGTTCTAATCTTATTCAGCTGTTCTGTGGAAAAAAACCTAAAATTACTTTGACAGTACAGACACTTACACAGTTGTTACACGAGACCACGAGTTAGTCTTAACTATAATAATCAATACATTCTCTACTAACTCCAACTTGTATAATCTTTAAATCATATTGAAACATGCGTAAATAATTGCATACATACATGGATACATAAATGGTTGATTTTATTATATACCATTTGACCAGCACACTTAAGAGAGTGTTAATGAATCGTCCAAACCACATTGTTCGACCTCCAACTGGTAATAAACAGCGTCCGATTCGACGATAACTCAATTATTATTCCAATAACAGCGCAGAGTTGGCTTTCATAACAATATTTCGTTTATTATAGGCTTTCAGCTTAGCGTGGGCAGAGCTCAGGCGTTCCGTGACACGCAACGTCAATCTTTCTTGAAAAATCTCGTTTTTAGGAGTAAGATAGGATAAAATAGTACATACTCGTACATGCAATATCATTGATACCCTGGTGTGGTGGCAGCAGAGGTACACATATCATCAATTATGGTTTTTATCTATATGCATTAAAAAAATTTTCATAAACATCAGCCCAAATATGTCCCACTGCTGGGCACGGGCCTCCTCTACTACTGAGAGGGTTTAGGTCTTAGTAAACCACGCTGGCCTAGTGCGGGTTGGCGGACTACACACCTAAGAAATTCAAAAGAATTTTTAGGCGTGCAGGTTTTCTCACGATGTTTTCCTTCACCGTCAAAGTAAGTGAGGATTCATTGTGAAATACACACATAACTTCGAAAAGTCAGAGATGTGTCTGGGGTTTGAACCTGCGACTGCCGAGATTCTCGACCGCGCGCCTAAACCTCGAGACCAGCACTACTTTCAAACTTTTTTAACTTAGTAATATATTCTAAGGTACTACATCCGATATACATACATGACACTAAAGCTGTTTGTTCTCCGAATTTATACAAGTTAGATAGAAAAGTGAAGAGAAAAACAATAAATAATAATAAAAAGAAAAAAATGTGCATGGGAGCTAGTCTTTCGTGGAAAAACCTAATGTAGCAGACCCGGGAATCGAATTATATTGCGAGACCACGAGACAATCAAAGATCAAATAAAAGTATTTCAACTTATAGGAATAATTGACGTGTCCACTCCCTACAAGCTTTGGAAGTTGGAATTATAAAGCAATGCATTGTCGAGTGTCGGTGCATCATAAAGACTCCTTACTGGAGCACAACATTTATCAACGTCGCATATTCTAGAAATTGAGTCGTAAACAGATGTCACTCAGTTCTCAGCAGAGGTCATGAGGTATGATATCGTCCCACGGGTATTTTACTACTGATAATGATAATAAATAAGGGATTTGGATTTTCATCACAAGTTATTAGATTCATTTACACGTTCCAAATATGAAATATTGCAATGTAGCTTGAATAAGTTGACATTTTGTATTTTTATTTATTTTTTACTGCCTCGTGGTCTCGCGGTACAAGTATGTGCCGTGCGATCTAGAGGTCCTGGGTTCGATTCCCGGGTCGGGCAAAGTGTTATTGGGTTTTTCCATTAGAAAATTCTCAGTAACAGCACGGAGTCTGGAAATGTGCCCGAAAAACGGCAATAGGCTCGCCCCCTATTACATGGGACTGATACATACCTGGCGAAATGTGGTTGCAGAAATGCACCTCTGCCTCTGCCTGCCTTGCCTTCGGGGAATACAGGCGTGAGTTTATGTATGTATGTTTTTTTTCTTATATACTTACCTTCACCGTTAAAGTGTGAAATAATACATTATAAATCGCTGTTCATACACACGTAACCGCGAAGATGGGAGATGTCTGCCTTGGCTTTGAGCTTGCTACTGCTGGGACTTTGTCTTAAACGCACCGGCTACATTATATTTGAAGAAGGACTCAAAATATATATAGCTGCTTGCTCACCTTGATTATTAGGTAAATTTTCTTAGTTAAATATTAAACGATTGAAGTGGTGAAGATACTGCTTAATTTCCGTTTGTTGTGTTAACTTTACGCGGCTGTGTTGCGGCATTGAATATTAATTCACAACATGATCAGAAATTAGTTCGTAGCTAGATAATCGCGAGCAAACCAACCGGCTATGAATATTAATTTCGCTGCTAATAAACTTTATATATTTCGTTGTTTCGCCTACAAGACGGCCAAATCTGCAGTCGCACAAGTAAAGAAGCTAAAAATCAGTAGTGAAATAATTCCATGCCTACTCCACAATTTCAGCCTATCGTTATGCGATAATATAGGATCTGTCAACTAATAAAATCTCTGATGAACCCAGCATTATTTATCAGCATTATATTCAGCAGAATTCAGGCGTGAAAGCACTACAAAAAGTAAGCAGATTTTACATTTAGTTGGAATACACAAGTCTGTCCCCAATAATTCTCTTTAAAATATACGACGAATTTAACTCTCGGTCTCACTCCCAACCACAAATGTTTATTCGTACAATAAATAACAATTAAACCCACAAATTAAATCACTGGATTTACCCAAAGCTTTAAATAGAATGGCGGTTAAAAAGATATTTACGTGACCGGGATAACTTGGTAAAAATAGATTGCTCCAACCTTGCAAAGAAAACGAAAAGACGAAAAGAATTTTATCTTGGGCCAGATTGTTTTTTTTTGTGGCAATAACGTTGAACATAATTATTACATGATCGGCACCCTATAATATTTTTAAATTGTACTTACTTTTATTTATGTGACTCGATACTGACTACCCGAATAGCTCCCACCATAGACTCGTAGTAAACCTTCTCTTTGTATATACACTCTTTTTCAGAAGGGGTAGGCAAAGCATTTCTTCAAAAAGAAGTTTTTCGACAGCGGTCGAAACTAAGACTAGAAAGGAAATGTCAGCATGCCGAGTGTGCCGAACCTACGTATAGACTATCATATGTTTGACACGGCCGCTTCTTAGTAATTCGGGTTGCATGTAATATATAGACTTTTATAAATGTGTGACAACCAATAGGTCGTGTGACCGTAGTAGAGTGAATAGCGATGACAACAATGACGAATGACAGACAAGCGGCGACACTCGTCCCCATGCAAACTATGTCTGTCTATTTTCTTTCTATTCTTATTCCGCTGTTCTGTGGTTTGATCTGTGACGTTAGAGCAGACTAGATAATGCATGTTTAAATAGTAGTTCAATTAACGTAAAGCCCAACAGTCACCTTTGACCAGTCACATTGCCTTTGATCTTGGCTTGTCCTACAGACTTGTTCTAGATGTTGAAAGAAGATAGATCTGTACACGACGTGTGTCAAAGTCTTTGTATCGCCAAACACTAAAATTCTTTGAAGATATTCCATTACAAAGCTAAGAGATAATTAAATAGTGCTGCGTGGGATGATATGATGCGTTTTCTTTTAATGGCCGCACTTATAAACGTTAGTTATTTTAACTATTACTTAAACGTGTTGTGTCTCTATTTCTCTAACGTCCCAGTTTAATCAATAGAGCAGGACAAAGAATGCTTAACCCTTACTTAGACACCGTGCAGTATACTTCTCGTCAAAATAACAAGAATTTAACCTGAAAATGTCCACTATAATGGATGTAAATTTTTCAGGATACTAAAATAGGTAGATTGTTTAGAGTACTTTTTCTAGGACACCTCACAAGTTAAATAACAGAAATTGTGATGATCTTAAAAAAAAATTGTCCGTCGAATTAAGGTTATGTAGTAATTAAGTAAACTAATGTTTATAAGTAAGGCTGTAAGTGTTTTTATCTCGTTTTTTTGGGGTGGGTTTAGCTTGATTTTTCGGAGCAAGTGGATAGCTCTAGGGAGAGTATTTTCTTGTAAATTCATTAGAAATAAGTATAATAAGAACAAACGGAGCGAGAGACGAATAGCGGGTAATTTTAGAACAATCTGGATGAGTAAATTTATTTCGTAACTATTTCATCTTGTAAGTGGTTCGTACAATAAATAAAACACATGATTCCATCAAAAGGAACGATTTAGTATGAGAATGTATAAAATCTTGCTTTTAACATTCATTTACTTTTTCTTTCAAAAAAATATACAGGGTGTATTTAGAACGTGATCAGAAACTAAGGCAGGTAATAGCTACGACGATTACACCGTGATATTAAAAGAAAATCCCGACAAAAAATAAATATTTTGACGTTTTCCTTACAATCATAGATATTAAATGGATGTGGTTGTAAGAAAATCCATTTTTTTTAAATGTTTTTAATCACCACACGGTGTTTGTAATCACCGCAGCTATAATCTGCCTTAGTTTCCGATCACGTTCTGAATACACCCTGTATGTAAGGACATTTTGTGTGTTGTATATGAGCAATAAAGTTTAATATTGTGTAAGAAGTTACCTTAACAATTAGATTAGTTTATTACTTTTTATAACATCAAGTTAAAAACGGTCTATAATAAGATTTCATATGAAAAAAAAAACATACATTTTAAGACGTTGTTTTAAAAGTTTAGTTGTGTTGCTTTTATTCTTCTCAGATAAATTGATAATAACAGAATTTGACATAGATTAAAATAAAATGAATTCTGATTATTTGCCGTGTCAGAATAAAAAAATTTTTTTTTATTGAAACAATGTTACGAGGATTTTTAACTAAATATATTAATACTGTTGTGTTTTTTAAACCCACCCAACAGTTATAAACATACTTAGTTATGATCCCACACTAAGACACAAGTGTGTTGTGGGTATCTCAATCTACGAGAGACTTTTCGCTCTCACAAACACCCTGACCCGAAACAAATATTTGTGGATAACACAAAAATTTGTCTCGGTGCGAGGATCGATTTGCTGGTGGTAGGATATTCGTGTCCGCCCGGATAGCGACCACCGTTTTCGCCAAGACCAAGAGGTTTTCGGCCGGCATGATTGTGTCGACCAACGGTAGATCATCATCCGTCGCTGGTGGGCACTTTTTCTGGACTCCATTACACTTACCATCAGGTGCAATCGGGTCACTTTGTCGTGCCAGTATAAAAAAAAGAACCAGTGGTCTCATGTTTCACAGGTTGGTGTCTAACCAACTGCCCCACGGGGCAAACATAAGGTAATAGATGCTTAGGTCTAATCACTGGTACAAAAAATACAATGTTAGAGAGTTTATGTGTGTTGACCTTTGTATGCGAGTAGAATTTCTTGCTCCTAAGTCTAGTCGGGCCGGAAACACTGCAGACATAAGCTGATTACTCGTACAAGGTGCGAAGGTCTTGTGAGGGAGAAATTTATCAATAGCCTTGTACATTACGAGATTTTAATTATGTATGTTACATATATCGTTTTTCGATAGGATATTATCAGTATTATCGTAGGATCTAGAAATTGTGCCCGAATATTGGTTTCACCAGTTACTATGTTGGTTAAACATAGTACGAGAAACTTGAGTGAATATACCTCTGAGACTACGTGCCTGCGTGTACCTCGTCATCAGTTCATATACGTCCCACTGCTGGGCACGGGCCTCCTCTACAACCGAGAGGGTTTAGACCTTAGTTCACGACGCTGGCCTAGTGCCGGTTGGCGGACTACACACCTAAGAGATTCCTAAGAATTTTTAGGTGTGCAAGTTTCATCACGACGTTTTCCTTCACCGCTAAAGTGAATACACACATAACTTCAAAAGTTAGAGGTGTGTGTCTGGGGTTTGAACCTGCGAAAACCGAGATTCTCGACCACGCGCCAAACCTCTTTCATTACTACTCGTATACGTTCTTATACTCATTACACAAGATTTATTATTAATTCTATTTTTGCACTTAATTGTACATTAGGTAAATGAACAAAACTATGATTTTAAATACTCACAAGTGTTGGGTGTTTGTTAATTTATCGCTAGACCTGTATGATGGACAATAAAAGGTGTGCGGGGGTTACCGACCGTTGGATGTGTGGTAACTTTATGGACTTATTCGTGGTCAGGTGAGCGCGCCAAGAGGCAATCGGCTGTAAGAACAAAATCCAGATAAGCTAATACGGAGACGGATTTTTATAGATTTTTTTGTCCACTTAATTCAGACCGTGATTTTGCTCGTTGATGTTAAAGTAATAAAACCAATTATACACAAGGTGTTAAGAGAGCTTGATCGAAAACTAAGACAGGTAAATAGTTACGTTGATTATAAACGCAATGGCGCTAAAATAAATCCCGATTTTTTTATTATAATTTAATATTTATGGATGTTAGGAAAAAGTCAAATTATTGCCGTGTCCGGGCACATTTGTTTGTCTTAGTTTTTGATCACGGTCTGTCTACACGCTGTAAACTTTGCCTGATGGGGCTGGTGTGTCATGTTGGTGCGTGTGAGGTAGAACACAAATGACGAAGAACACTTGTATAAACGTATTATATTTTTTGAAAGCATATTAGGTATGCACAGTACAACGTTCAGAGAGCGACTGCCGCTTATTACAAATATTATTAATGATGAATCTAATGTTGATTATTGCATCACCCAAAGTGGTGTGATTGCTTAGTGAGCAATTTTCTATAAAAGGTATGTAATATGTAGGCACATAACCATAATTAAATATTTATAATTAAAAATAAAACATCAAACGTTGAAGAATTCTGAAAACTACTTCATGGGAAATCAATTAAAGTTATAGGTACCTACTCCTTGAGAGAATACGTTAGTTGGAAGTTTGAAAGTGGCTCCTGTGATACATAAGTTAAAATGTAACCGTCTGTCGTGGTATGGGCATGTTATGATAAGGGATGAAAGGTTTTTATGTAGGTAAAAAAGTAATGAGTATGAAAGTTTAAAGATGGACAAGCGAAGATGGATAGAGTGTGTGAGAGAAGATATGAAAGAAAAAAGGATGGATGAAGACATTACAGCTATTAGGGCTGTTTGGAAGGATAAAACATACTGCGCCGACCCCAAATAAAATTGGGAATAGGGCAAGAGAATGATGATGGTATTAAAGTTGTACTCCATACTATACGTTTGCGTGGGCGCTCTTAGTTCAGTGAAGCGGTGGTCCAGCTTTTGCAAGAACGACGAGCGGCGAGCGCCGACCATTCGCACGCCCTTGTTGCGCTTAAAAGCCGTGAAATTTTGCTTCACACTCCACTTTGCATTGGTGGATTAAAAAAATGCAATTCTTTTACGATGATAGAAACTCTTTAGTTTTGGAAACTTTAGTGAGAATATTAACAGCATTTTCTTCCAATCTTTAAAGAAAAACGAATCCTCCTTTTAATTTAGGATTTTTAATTCAATTTAATTTTGGAGTTAGTTCACCATGTTACCGTCAACCAACAACAACCTGGGGAGTTCTGGTAGATGGAGTTTCCAAACATAAAAATATTTTAAGGTGTGTTCCACTAAGCGCTCAAAACGCTCACGCTACGTGTATTTAGATAGGATATTTATTTATTTAACTCTTTATTGTACACGTTCAAAATCATACAAAAAATATATACATATATAACATAGAGAAAGGTACAAAAGATAAATATTGATGATTGTGAGCGCACCTTTAGAAATAAAGATATCACGTAACAGAAAAACGTTACAATTTTGCTTTTGTTTTTATTTCTCTCGTATATCGATAAAGAAGTTTCACTTCAAAAAAAAAATTTTTAGACGTCTTAGGTATGCAGTATACACCAGTTTACCGTAAATGTGTCTGAACGATTTGTATACATAATATGTACATATTTTCTAAAAGTATGCATAATTTCGTAATCAGAGGTTTGTCTGTGATTTGTACCGGTGACTGTCAGGATGGCGCATGATTTAGTGCGGGATAAAAAAATCCAGGAAAAAAGTCTTACTAAATCATACTTCAAAAGATTTTTCTGTTTCAATACTTTAGAAGATAGGAAAGTTTTATTGCCTCCTTAAACTTATGAAGGAATATAGTATAAAGAAGATCTGCTTACATTCCAGTAAGATGCAATAAATTGCCTCGAACTTGCAAACCGCCAAGTCTTATGATATAACTTTTCCGTGCAATAAGTTTCAAGTACTGAACGTATTAAGAAAAAGCCTTCACCGTGATAAGTTTTTTACAAAATTATATTTCCGTGAAAATATTTATTTATTTGTATTACTAAGGTGATAAAAGTAGTGATTCGAGTTTTGGGCTCGCAGTCGAGAATCTCGTCGGTCGCGGGTTCAAACCCAGGCACACACCTCTGACTTTTCAAAGTTATATGTGTATTCACAATGATATATCCCATACTTTTACGGTGGAGGAAAACATCGTGAGGAAACTTGCACACCTAAAAGTTCTTAGGAAATTCTTAGGTGTGTAGCCCGCCAACCCGCACTAGGCCAGCGTGGACTAAGGCCTAAACCCTCTCAGTTGGAGAGGAGGCCCATGCCTAGCAGTGGGACGTATTTGGGCTGATGATGATGATAATGATGTAGTTCGCTACCCGCACTAGGCCAGCGTGGTTGACTAAAGCCTAAACCCACTCAGTTGTTGAGAAGGCCCGTGCCCTGCAGTGGGACGTATATGGATGATGATTGTCAAGTCTATTAACAAAAATTGCGGAGTATTGCGCTTAATGAAAATCTTGTAGATCTATTTATTAAGAGGACGCAACATCTATAATATATTTTTATTACTAAAAAAATGTTTCTAAGTTATTTTATGATTAGATTGAATGTCGTAAGTTTGATATTGTGTTGTTATTTTTCTACGCCGTTGTGGCCTCAAAATGAAATACTACATAACTGGATTGATAAAAAGGGATTAATATCTTTAATAGCCTTAGTATTTTGATATAGAATTTCTTGGTTTATGACATTTTATCGTTAATACAAATGCTGTCTGCCAGCCCGCACTAGCAAGCGTCGTGGACTAAGGCTTTACCCTCTCATTAGCTGTACATGCCCAGCACTGGAATGTAAAATATGGGCTGGTATAGAATACGACTGTTTGTGGAAAAAATGTCGACTTGACATGCATAATTTTTTTTCTATTGAAATTAAATGACGTAATGATCGTTTATTTATCACGTCATTTTAGGTTTTATCTGCGGAATAATTCCTAGTGGGCTGAATTTTTGTATACATCTTTATTACGGTGTTAAAATTAAGATGTGAAAAATCGACATTGATATCGTGCCGGCTAAAAAAGTTATAAAGGTCAAAGGGTCTGTATTCCCCGAAGGGGTAGGCAAAGGTGCATTCCTGCACCCACATTTCGCCAGGTATGTATCAGTCCCACGTAATAGGGGGCGAGCCTATTGCCGTTTTTCGGGCACATTTACTGAGAACTTCCTGATAACACTTTCTCCGACAAGGGAATCGAACCCAGGACCTCTAGATCGCATGGCACATGCTTGTACCGCGAGACCACGTGCAGTCAAATATTTTATTGCGAACGAAAAATAACATTACAGCTAGAAACTCGTTAGTCAAATGTTTACGTTTATTAAATTTCCAAATCATATCATAATTTATTCGCACACCAAATTTCATTACCAATTTTAATTTTTCACTCACCCACGCACTGCAAACACATTCATTTGATCAAAGTATTGAGGAGGCTCAACTAATCCAAAACTCAGATTTATGATTAGATTCTATAACTATATAAAAATATCTCATCTACATACTATTGCTGGGTAAGGGCTTTCACCTCACCTCAAGGTGACATAATTTGCATTAATTATACTTATCTTTGTAATCGACAGCCCCGTGGCGCAGTTGGCTGATACCAGCTTGCGAAACGAAAGGCCGCGGGTTCGATCCCCGTACCGAGACAAATGTTTGTGTGATCCACAAATATTTGTTTCGGGTCTGGGTGTTTGTGAGACCGTAAAGTCTCTCGTAGTTTCTGATACCCACGACACAGGACTTGTATCCTAGTGTGGGGTCAGAACTATGTATGTGACTGTTGGGTTTATTTATTATTATTTATTTATCTACAGGTTTTATTCCCAGTTTAGGCAACTTGTGATTAGGTTTTTCTATTAGAACAAATATAGTAGCATTTCCAACTATACGTGGGACTTTAAACACAGCTAGCCGGCCACGACCAAGCGTTGAATTTTTACAATTCGTAGTTTGATTGATTATCTCACTTAACATCTACGTGAAAAATCTTCGAAAAGAAATACATACAAATATTCACGCCTGTATTTCTCGGAAGAGTAGGCAGAGGTGCATTTCTGCACTCACATTTCGCCGATTGTGTTTTCGTCCCACGTAATAGGGGGCAAGCCTGTTGCCGTTTTTCGGAATTTTCCTAATGGAAAAACCCGATGACACTTTGCCCGACCCGGGAATCGAACCCGGGACCTCTACCTCCTCTACCTCTACGGCACATACTTGTACGAGTGATCATGACTAAAATAAATCTCTTTTATTAATTTAATATCAATGATGTTTTATGTAGTTATAATGATAAGCAATAATAAGCTCCCTTTACACATGCGTAAAAAAAAACGAAGGGCAAATTACGCACACACCAAATTCCAAGTGAATTTGTCGCTAAAAAGTCAAAACGTTGAAATTGTTGAAAAATTTTGAACAAGTCGCGGCTCGTTGAAACATCTCGAGCTTGTGGCGGGCTGCTTAATTAAAATTTTATTGTTTCATTATGACATTCCTGCGTTTAAAATGCTAATAAAGCGGTGAGGCAGCCGGCTGTATAATGAGCTCTTATTTTGCTAACAGCGGTGCCTAATTAACCGGATAGCAGGGGTTAGGGAATGACAGGCCCTGTGAAGCAATGGGTTCGAGTCTGGGCTGAGAAAATAAATACTCAGATTCGATCTTGGAACGGAAAATAAAACGCTTTTTGTTACGCGTCATTCTTTTGCTTCAAAGCGTTCAGAGTTTTGATTTAATCTTACCAATAGATACTACTCTAGTTTTTACAATAGGAAGTTTTGGCATGTAGTTTAATTTTATAACATCTATAAAGGAACCCAAAACGAGTTCATTACGGTTTTACTTAACTCATCGTAATAAAATTATAAATCAAATGGAATAGAATAAAGATTATCAAGTGAATAGGATAAAGCGGGGAGGGAAATATAGTACCTAAAATTTTTTTTTTTTTTTTTTTTTTTTGTGTTCTTTCTTTACTACAATCTGTCTCCTTCGTCGGACATTCAGAAGTATGTTGGTTGGTGCTATAGCTGACTCGCTCAGTATGTGACCTGTGTCACATCTTCATTGTTTAGACAGTAGTTATATTTACTGTGATCGGATTAGGTCTTGAGGTATTTTGCGCTTCAATCGACGTGCTTTGTTGTGATTCTCCATTAGTGACCGAGCCAGAGTATTTGGGTGTTGTTGAATTCGTTCTTTATAGGACTTGGTATGGCGTACGATTTCCTGCTTCACAGTGGGCATTCGTAGGTCACGGTGTAGTAGTTCGTTGGGTACAAACCAGGGCGCGTTGGTTATCATACGCAGAGCTTTATTTTGAAACCTCTGTATGATTTCAATGTTTGAGTGAGATGCGGTGCCCCATAATTGGATCCCGTACGTCCAGATGGGCTTCAGTATTGCCTTGTACAAGAGTATTTTGTTTTCAAGAGACAGCTGAGACTTTCGCCCTATGAGCCAGTAAAGTTTTCGTGTTTGGATACCAAGTTGCTTTCTTTTAGTGAAAATATGTTTTTGCCAGGTTAGTCTTTTGTCTAAATGCAAACCAAGATATTTCACATGATCTGCTTGTGGGACTTCGATGTTGTTTAGTGTGACTGGAGGACAGGATCCTCTTCTTAAAGTAAACGTAACATTAACTGATTTTGTTTCGTTGGCTTTTATCCGCCACTTTTTAAGCCAGCCTGATATGACATTTAGTCCTTCTTGGAGCATTTGTGAGGCAATTTTTGGGTCACTATGTGCAGCTAGTATGGCGGTGTCGTCGGCAAAAGTCCCAGTAGTTAGTGATTCGGATGTCGGCAAATCTGCAGTGAACAGTAAGTAGAGTATGGGACCCAGTACGCTACCCTGTGGCACTCCTGCCTGTATGGGACAAAGATCAGACAGTGCTTCTCCACTTTGTACTATGAAGTGGCGCTGTTGTAGAAATGATTTTAGTATTCCGTACAGGTGATCTGGTAGTGCATTTTTTAGTTTAAAAAGCAGACCTGCATGCCAAACGCGGTCAAACGCTTGAGATATGTCCAAAAATGCACTGGTACAGTAATACTTTGCCTCCAGTGATTCCATGATCTTACTTGCTAGTCTGTGCACTTGGTCGACAGTGGCATGTTTACTACGGAACCCAAACTGATGGTCAGGAATTAGTCCTTTTTCTTTGAGTATAGGTAGGATACGTTGCAGCAGTAGAGATTCAAATATTTTGGATGGGATGGGTAGCAGGCTTATGGGTCTATATGATTTTGCTTCTTCTGGTACCTAAAATAATATTTTTTTAATCATCACCATCATCATCATCATCAGCCCATATACGTCCCACTCATGGGCACGGGCCTCTTTTACAACTAAGAAGGTTTAGGCCAATTTTTTTAATATAAGAAAAAAAAATCAACCTATTTGTAAAAAATATTAAATTTGCTACCAACAAGATTCGTATTTACAATAAAGAACACTACCTTTTTAAATGATCAACCGAAACAATCCTTCATAAGCCTATGATGCCTGCGTAATTCAAAGTATACAACTACAATTTCAAATTAATAACTTTCAGTTCACAAACAGCGGTACAAAAATAGCGTGTTTGTTCGACCTCAATGCCGCGAAATCAACAGCAATTGAATTTTTCGTGACTCCCGCAGGATCTTGCTCTTAAGTGATTTCTTATTTAATTAATTCTTGAGATGTGACACAATTGACAAGTTATTTTACGGTTGGGTAGTTGCTTTTAGTAAAAATATCAATATTTTGAATTCCTAGCGGATTAGCATAGCTTCGCTAATAGAGACTATCGCACCACACACCCGCTATGCAACCCCTGTACACCAGGATCGACAGTGGCATGCACGGAAATGACACCGAGCAGTGAATCTCAGCGAGGCCCTATGAGAACCTCACTTATCTTTCATAACGAAATTAACCAGAAGAAAATAAACAGGAGGAGTTGAAAACTTAGTTGTTCACGTCGCTTCGCAGCATCGTACGCGGAATTTTATTAAAAGTAGCTTATGACCTTTAATATATTAGTCTGTATGTCGAAGTAGGATATTAGTTAGGGACCTAGTTTCGCCGCAAAATCTGCGCGGGTGGATCATCACCAAGATGACAAATAAACTGTTTGGTTCCTCCCCTAGATCTTGAAAATGCAACTTAAAGTGCTTCCCCTCTTTCCTTTAAAAACCTAACTTACTACCTTACTTGCATTGTAAACGCCTCCGTGACGTTTTGATCCGACGTCCCTTAAATTTTATATTTTTAGCCACAAGGATAACTGGCCCGTTATTACAAATGAAGCTCTTAGACTGATTTGATTGGTCACGTTGCTAAGAAGCCTTGAGACGGACTTGGGCACTAGTACACGACCTTCAATTGCTGAATGTTGGTCACGCGCCGGTCAAAAACAACGAAAACGAAATCTGTTGTGATAGTAACCAAGGGCGATAGATTTTTGTATGTTGTACCGAAGTCTCGAGTGCGGTGGTACTAGATACTCGACTAACAAAGATAATTCGTTCTTTATTAGGAGTACATCTAAATTCATCGAGACGTTTCACAGCTTAGGGGAGACAAAATTTTAGATCATTTTTCAAATCTAAAATATTCTTCGTCGACGTAGGTTTTTACGAGGTACATTTCGTCAATTTTATTCTATTATTATTTTAAACGGCGTCTATATTATAACTTTCAGAATTAACTGCAATTAGAAATTACTTAATATGACATCGTAAAATGATCGCGTAAATATTATCATTTGTTTTAAAATCAACACATTTAAACTATTTATTGTCATAAACCTTGGTATTGTTATGAGATTTATGTCAATCGCATTAACAGCCGCAAAAACTATCATCGCAGATTAATTTGAATCAGAACATTCCGCCAATAAATATAGATACCCGATAAAGCCGGTTAATCGGATTTCGATGGCCGACCTACCAGTTTTCGATTCGAGAGAACATTGTTTGTGTACACGTGCCTTTATTATTTGATAAACAAAATTGATGCGGGTTTGATGAGGACCGTAATTTCAAGACATTCACCCAATCATGTTTCCATTAATTGGGAAAACACTTAAGCACCGCGCAACTGGCTTTTCAGATTGTTTAGTTACAAGACTTTTATAACTTGTGCGATATCTTGTGTGAAAGTTTTAGATTTTTTTATTATAAGTAAATAAATACACCCAACAGTCACATACATAGTTCTGACCCCACACTAGGACACAAGTCTTTTGTCGTGGGTATCATAAACTACGGCCTCTTGTTTCGCAAGCTGGTATCCAACTGCGCCACGCGGCTGTCGATTAACAGCAAAATGATATTTGTACGCATAAAATAAGGTATTATGTACGTAGATGTTAAAAAAAGGAATGAGGCATTAAATGATATTTATGTATGTTCAATTACCCTACAGAAGTACCCTTAATAATAAATTTATTTTACCTCATTTAAGTCACGTACAATAAGGGAGGACATATTGCAATCGTTTAGTTTAAAAAAGGTGACACCAGGGGAGATCGTGGTCAAATGCCTGCACTTGTTTTTTTAAATAAAAAAATTATAAAAAAGGTTTAAAGTGACGATTCAAAAGAACTTGTAAAAGTCTATTTGAATAAAGATAATTTGACTTTGACTTTGACCTTGACCTTGCTTGGCAAATTATAAATGTTTTGTAGACACATTATATATTATTTTTATATGTCTCATTGCAGGGCATGCACCTCTTGCTGATATAAACAATTTAGGCTTTAATCAACAAGTCACCTTACCGGATTTCATATACTAATTTATTTTTTTGGTAATTTATAAATTCTCAAAGCAAAAATAAATAAAATTTGCATTCAGCGGTACAAATTTACACTGAAATTCATTTAGAGTGTCACCACCGAATTTGATGTAGCCCTTAATAATTTTAACGTGCACTGGTTGAAATTAATCAACTCGGTTTAAGCTCGCTTATTTTTGTGACCATTAGTCCCGTTTTCATTATGGTAAGAGTATTTAATATGTCAAACTTTTTTTGGACTATCGTGTGTTAATAACAATTAGCCTTGTGTAGTTCGTGAACGAACTAGTTCGTAAGAGCGCTCCTACAGACGAACTACGCGAACTAGTTCCCTCTTTCCCATCTTCGCAGTTCAGTAGTTCGGCCGAATGAACGAGATTGGCCTCAACTGAACTAAGATCGTTACGCCCGAGACAGCACTATACATACTCCCGTTCGCTCACCGCTCATGCGCACAGCGATGATGTTGATTACTTTTAAAAAAATATAAAAATCTTGATTATCAGTTGATTACTTTTGTTTAGTTTATGTTATGTTTTATTCTGTCAAGGAACAGAATTATCTATGTATGTGTACGTTATCGTTTATTATTTTCTAAACTAATAAAAGTATAAAAAAGGCGAAAAATATAAAGGGTTTATTGCACCAATTAACCGTGGGTATTATTGTAAATAACAATAATTATATACATTTTATGAATATTCATTAATTAAGAGGTGTATGCTGTTTTAGAGGTTAAAAGCACAGCATTCTATATCTATTATCCATAAATATTATCGCTTGCAGCAGGAACCGTATTAAAACGAGCGGACGTGTGATCGGTCTTTAGGTCTAATTTGAGCTAGGAACTAACGAACTAGAAGAACGAACTAGTTCGTTTAGGAGCGGCGAACTAAAGTGAGCGATCTCAGTTGTGAACTAGTATGCCCAAGACTAATAACAATAATTATACTCGTATATTCCAGTATGTAGATGTTTCTTGGGAATAAAAAGAAATTTAAACGATACTTTTTTCCTTACAAACACACAAGTCACATAAAACTACTTGAGTTTTATGAGTAACAAATTGCTTTAATTGAAATTATAAGACTTTTCGATGTCACCAAGACCTTCAACTAAAAATCTAGCAGTGGACGGCATTCACTATATCCATATAAGTCCCATTTATAATTCTATGTAGTTCTACTTCTGGACACGGGTCTTATTTACAAATGAGAGGGGTTAGGCATTAGGCCACGACGCTGGTCTAGTTCGGGTTGACTGTGTCTTTACGATGTTTTCCTTCACCGTTAAAGGGCGTGATATATCATTATGAATACACGCATAGCTGCGAAAAGTCACAGGTGTGCTGTCAGGGGTTTGAATCCTCGAAATGATAGACCTATCATATAGGTGACACTAATGATAACGACGATTCACAGACCGTGAATTCTCGTTCATAGACCGATTTAGTTAAAAACAAGATTTAATTATAAAGTCACCTGGTTTCGTATAATGGCTAGGAAATTGTTAAGCTAGCATCCGGTTTCATACACTTTATTATACTGTCCTTCAGAGAAAAGCTCTTCGTGGCGACCAGTCTCGGTAATGCTAAGCGTCCACTGAGGCATTTGTGTTATGTTGCATTTTACATTGGCTTGTAAAGTCATGCCATTGCTATGGCTTTGCAAAACTATATTTGTAACAAGAGTAAATTAGAATCATATCTTAACATTCATAGTTCATAATTTTCTTGCCTTATTCCCAATTCTATTTGGAGTCGGCGCAGTATGTTTTCTCGTTCTAGACATGCATAGCAGCCTTCATGTAGTAATTCGCTCCTTTTCCTTCCATATCTTTCATTAGCTGTCCCTTACATATCCATCCGTCAACTGTCATACTTATTACTTTCATGTTGTCTCACCTTGAGGTCTCGCGGCACAAGTATGAGGTGTGCGATCTAGAGTTCACGGATTCTATTCATGGGTCGGGCAAAGTGTTATTGGGTTTTTCCAATAAATAAATTTCAGTCGCAGCACGTTGTCAGGAAATGTGACTTATGCGGGCAATAAGCTAAAAATAAAACACAATTGGCAAAAAAGTGCGTGCAAGAAATTGCATTTCTAGACTCATGAAATGCATATTATTGGAACTCACACCAGACTTTTCACGAGCTTTTATCGAATTGAAGCTTTTCAAATACTGTTTAATGAATCGTTTTAGCATTTTGTAACTGAAAAACTGTCCTTTTGTCTCTTTCTTTGTGGTGAAAACACGGAGTAAAAAGTGTATTGGATGCTTACCTTTATAATCTTATACCTCATACTTCCACTTTACTAACGAACTTGTTTAATATTTTTCTTGTTCAAGATTTACGGTTAAAGAATAAAAAAATGAACACACATTTTCTTACGTATATTCACTTTAACGCACATAGAGGAAAAGCATGATTTTCTCATTTATTTATTAGTTGAAATAAGGATGAAAATTATCGATTTTTTCTCATATAACACATATTAAGTTTGAATTTTTGATATTTATACGCATGAAACACTCAACCAATCATTGTTTAATCTAACATACATGACGTCGAGGTTCATAAGTACATTTACTGGGTACCATTAATCGCGAAGTAATGGTACCTAGGAATATAAAATCTATCGTGAAAAATTAATAAACATTACATTTATAAACATTAGGTACATCACTATTGACATTTTCTATTTTGTCAAAGAAAAGTGGCAAGAGTGTTGTAAACGAGAAACAAGTATCTTTCACCGGTTGACACAAATATGCTGGCTATTTCGTCACCATCAACAGGTTTTTATATAGATGATAAACACGATGCTCTCCTCATCCAACCGCTGCCAGCCACCTTGCGGATATCGTCACCCCACCTAGCCAGAGGATTGGATGAGGAGAGCCGAAGATCGAGCCCAGTGGCGTGCCATAGGAGAGGCCTATGTCCAACAGTGGACGTGAACAGGCTGTTTATGATGATGATGATGAAACACGGTGCTGTCCATATAGAGCATCAAGTGGCTAATGACTCACTTCTCTTATCACTCAATGCCGGTATGCTGAGAGGCTTCCTCACGCTACGTATAGACTGATTAAGGAACTCAAGGAAATTGTGTACTTAGATTGGTGCGAATCAGAACAAATATAAACCCTTAGTGGTAATGAATAAAACATAACCCTCGCGCCACGTACCAGGATATAATTTTTTATTTGATTGGCTCCCCTTTACGTGACTACGGTAGTGTGAGACACAGAATACAGTAAGGCAGTGTACAGTGTAACCATAAATTATTCTTATTAAGTTGACATCCTTATAGTGCTAGAATGATCGGAAGAGTGAATGAGTGAGTGAGAAGACCGGAATTGTCTTCAAGCCACCTTATAGCTTGAATAAATGTGTACTTACCTAATATATATAATTTACTGCATTTTTTACATATCATATTTTTATTATAAAATATTTTTTTTACTGGATCGGCAATGACAACACTGCATCCGATCGTAGATATCACCATCAGCCCGTAGACGTTTCTAGAAAAGGTTTAGGCCTTAGTCCACCATGCTGGCCTAGTGCAGGTTGACAGAATTCTATTTTTTTTAGGTTGGCAGGTTTCATCACGATGTTTTCCTTTACCGTTAAAGTACCTGACAATTCATTGTGAATACTCACATAATTTCGAAAAGTCACTGACCGCGCACCTTAACCTTGATGCTATCACGAGTTGATAAGATAAGATGGTAAGCATAGTGTTTAAATGGAGCATAAAGTGTCGGGAGACTGTGTCACCGGCCACAATAAATACTTGCTGGCCATAAATAGATGCTTATATTAACTATTATTAACCTAATTTATTATTGTGTCTGACAAACGACAATAGGCTCGCCCCCTATCACGTGGGATTTTTTTTTTTTTATTCTGGCACGGCAAAGTGACCCCATTGCACCTGATGGTAAGCGCAATGGAGTCCAGAAAAAGTGCCGACCAGCGAGAGATGATGGTCTCCCGTTGGTCGACACAATCATGCCGGCCGAATACCTCTTCACCTTATTGTGAAGAAGTTTGGGGGACTATCAATCATGGCGATCAAAGGACCGACCGCGACAAACCGGCCAAAAAAATTGCCGGCACGGTCATCCTTTCACCATGATTGAAGCCCCCCCGAAAACCGGATATACACTGGCTGATCCCGGAACGCGGCACACTTGCATGTGCCACTATGGCGGGTTTTACGCCCTGTGTACGGTGGTCGCCATCCGGGCGGATACGAATATCCTACCACCAGCAAAAACACAAAACACAGGATAAAACACAGTTGTCCAAATGCGGGTTTTTGCACCCTCTGCCTACCCTTTCGTGGAATATAGTAGTAAGTACGTATGCTTATTATCGCTTTCGTGGAAATAAGCTGTAATATTTTCGTGAAGATTTAAATTAACGAAGCATTCTCAGTTCTCAGCGTTGCTGGATAGTTAAAATTCATATTTTTTTCATTTATAAAATTAAATGCTTATTTAGCTAATGTACGAGAAAGCTGCCTTCTTTAATTACTGTGCACAAGTGCCGCAGTCTCGAAAAATATTTCCCTCACTCATAATTTTTGATATTTGATATCTCATAATGCTTGATGAATAAGGTGGGCTATGACGGGGAATACATATCAAAACGGCATGACAAATAGACTAATAGTAATAGTAAATACAGTGCGGTCCAAATAAAGTTTTCAATTACAAGAACAAACAACAATTATCTCTTGTCAGTTGTCAGACCCACAAATGTCTTACTGAAACTATCTATATAAAGCTACGGATTAATCAATGATCAGCGTTTTCCGATAACTGGAGATATAACATCCAGAATTTGTGACCTGCTGGTGGCTCGGTCAAGGCACGGTGCTGAGGCGAAAACCAATAGAACGGGAAAAAATAGGGGTCTACTTATAATTGCCATTTACTTCTGTACGAAAGTACGTAAGCAGTACAGTACAGTGGTTTGTATTCAGGTCACATATATATTTTAAGATAAGTGTTTTTTTATATCTAATTATAGATAAAGGGAATAAATAGAGGTTAAGGAATTTTAAAGAGTTTTATTTTCAATAATACAACGAATGTCTTAAACCGTCACTAAAAACAGATTTTAGTTGAATAATTCTCGCCAGTTGTAACAATTATGTTATCATCATCATCAGCCCATATACGTCCCACTGCTGGGCACGGGCCTCCTCTACAACTGAGAGGGTTTAGGCCGTAGTCCACCACGCTGGCCTAATGCGGGTTGGCGAACTACACACCTAAGAAATTCCTAAGAACTTTTAGGTGTGCAGGTTTCATCACGATGTTTTCCTTCACGGTTAAGTTAAGTGATAATTCATTATGAATACACACATAACTTGGAAAAGTCAGAGGTGTGTGCCTGGGGTTGGAACCCGCGACCGCCGAGATTCTCGACCGCGCGCCTAAACCTCGAGGCCATCACTACTTGTCAACAATTATGTCGTGTTAAATAAAAATGCGCTTACAAACAGCAGTGCCAATGAAAACCTTAAATATTAAAAGTCAAATAAATGTGTTGCTGGTTTCTGAAACATAATTTAAAAAAAGGTGGAATAGTAAAAAGCGGTGGAAAGAGTAGAGATGATCTGGAAAAGATGCAGTAGCAAAACTGTGGTTTAACAAAGGCTTTTGTAAGACAGTGTACCAATATTCACAGTCTATTTGGGACATAAAAGAATAAAAACTTATATGTATAACTACGAGAAGTTCTTTCTTTGCCTAATCACAGAAAAATATATGGTATTTAACCCTAATAGTCACTTTCATCATTATCAGCCTAAACAAGTCCACTGCTGGGCGTTAGTCCCACTAGAGTCTAGAGCGCAATAAATTCGCCCTATTGCGCGGGACAAAAACACAATTGGAGAAATATGGGTGCGGTAATACTCCTCTGCCTATGCCTTCGCGGAATACAGGCGTGAGAATGTAAAATAAAAAAATAAAAATAAAAAAAATCAATAAAACAAATAAAAGTGTTCTAGATCATACATTACTATTATAATTATACATTAATATTATAATCATACATTTATACAATAATCTTTTTAGTTTCAAATATCTTTATTTATTGTCGAGCGACATCACCACACGCTATTACTTCGCCCGAGATATCGATTGTTCTCGAGAATGAAAGTTCTCGAAGGGCGATTATCGATACGTGCGTGTCAGGTTTAGGGCGGCTTAGGGACATATTTTTCTACAATAGCTACGATAACTAGCACATAACAAATTATATTAATATGAAAGTTATGTTGTTAAAAGGAATATCAATTTATGAAGTTGTATAAAGTCAATAGACGGCAAAGTGTATAACCAGCTGTAATGAATGACTCTGAAGCTTATTTATTTACTTACACTTTCTTGTACTTAAAAAATTGAGAAACTAACCAAAATATAAAAAAGCAAGTGGCGGTTTTATCGCTCTAGGCAATTTCTAACACATACATACATACATAAACTCATGCCTGTATTCCCCGAAGGGGTAGGCAGAGGTGCATTTCTGCACCCACATTTCGCCAAGTATGTATCAGTCCCACGTAATAGGGGGCGAGCCTATTGCCGTTTTTCGGGCACATTTCCAGACTCCGTGCTGTTAATGAGAATTTCCTAATGGAAAAACCCAATAACACTTTTGCCCGACCCGGGAATCGAACCCAGGACCTCTAGATCGCAAGGCACATACATGTACCGCGAGACCACGACAACCTATAAAGAGGCTTGGCACATTCCGGGATCACATGCTGTTTTGATCAGACATAGTAATATGAACTAGTAGTAGACAACCATAACATTACCAGTTAAAGACATACCGTATTTTAGTACAAATTATTATTTTTCCTTCTAAAATTGTACACGACAATAAAAAATTCGTTAGTGTCGTATATTCCTACAGTGTTAAGTTATTTTTCTTCTAACAAATTGTTTCCTGAGGACGAAATGGTAATTTTCGTGAATAAATTAGAATATAATTTGTTAGAAATAAAGTCGATGTCTCTAGAGCTAAGTAAACTAACAGACTCAAAGAACTACGACGTAGCAGCGTAGTAGCGTAGCAACGTAGCGCCGTAGGCAACTACACCGCAACAAAGCACTCGTGGTGTCTGTCTACGTTTCAAGCTTTTGAAATTCTTTAATAAAAATAAAAAAATATAAATTATTTAATACAAGTATTCAATAATATTTGTCCTGGGTATATAATTTATTAGGAAAATATAAAACATATTTTCATAAAAAAAAAACATTGAGAAGAATTTCCATTTGTATTTTTTGAAATAATCTGCAAATATTTCCGTAACGTTAATGTGCTAAGCACATCGTACTCAGCACGTAATTTACTACGATAACCATCGCCACATATTTACAAATACTAGATAAACATTGCGTGTGATTTCGCTAAATTAAGTTTCGCATGAAATCGCACCCCCCGCCGCCCGCCAACAATACCTTTACTAACAGTGTACCATCCACATCGGAACAATTGCAGCGCGACCGTCGATAGAGAGAGTTCCTTGCATTTTCACCTGGCTGCCGCGTCCCGGGTGCCAGTCTAACCATTCGCGCCCAGACCACCGGCCGCGATGGGCGTGCCTCGATTCGGTACCACCGCGCCTTCAGCCGAGCTCGAGCTCGAGCGTCTGCCCCACCTGTTGATCGTCGACGATACCAGGGACTCGCAATCTCAAGGTTAGTCATATTCAAAAAAATAATTATTGTTTTTTTATTATTTGTGACCAGGATTTTTTAATTTAGTAAATCGAATGTGTTTAAAAATGTGAATATTCGGGTAAAAAATCGCGTGATAAAGTTTATTAGAAGAATTATATACAATAAATAGTGGATTTTACCGATTTTATTATTTATTTGTAGACAATAAATTAAAAAATGCAGTAGGTTTATTATACTTTCATGAATAAATAAAGAATATCAAAACTAATTTTGTGGTGTTGGAGTGAAATTCGCATTTAATATAAAAGTGTTGATAATATTTTTCTACAATGGTGTTTATATTTCTAGATGTTTCTTATACTTATATGGGAGTGAAATATTTATTATGAACTCATACGCGTCACCCAGCCTGGTCGTAAAAATGTTATGAGTCGTAAAAAGTATTTTGTGGTTTACGTCTCTCTATCGGATAAGCTTTTAGAAATATGTACATGTACTTGAAAAGCATGAGCTAGTAACACTATTTGAATTATGAGAACGTTTCTTCTTCCACAACTACGAATTATAAAAGGGGTATAAAATAAGTTTTAATGGGGTAAAAAGTAAATGACATCCCAGTTGGGTTTACGTTACTTGGCTCTTTGTGAGACCGAAAAGTCACGACACAAGACTAGTTTCTTAGTTTGGCGTCAGAACTGTGTTCATAACTGTTCATCATCATCAGTCCATATACGTCCCATTGCTGGGCACGGGCCTCCTCTACAACTGAGAGGGCTATAACTATTGTATTTATTTATCTCGTAATTCTACTATAACATATGCTATTAAATTTTGTTCGTAAAAAGAAGAAGTAAACAATTAATATGGAACATTCCGCACGCCCAATCCCCAGAGAAGCCATCACTATAATTATTTACGCTGGGAAAATAATTAAACTGTACGCTTTTACCAAACCAATTTGTTACTCAACTTGTGACGGACTACGTTTAAAGTTGAGTTGGTTTATTCACTTTACTTGTACGTAGGAAAATTTGAGGAGGCCTTTTGGTTTTACGAAATTTTTATCTAGTGAGTTAGTCATCAATTATAGAACTAGAGGACTTGGGTTCAATTTATGTGATCAATGTTAGTGATTTAATTATGTGTTACGCGGTTCTGCATTTGTGATAGTAAGAAGTGTGTCGTATTTTCTAATTTATTCGACGCAAGATAGGTATCTTCTGTGAGAAAGGACAGCCGGAAGTAATTATTTGTGATGACATGTTGTTTAGTACAAGTCCAGTTAGCAACAATATACTATGTGGATTATGTTAGTTGAATAAGTGAATTTGTTTTTTAGGATATCGAATAATGAGAATATATTATTTTATATGATGTTAGTTGTTTTTAGACATCATTTCAATTTAATATAATTATAAGCCACTATCTATGGCGTATTTGACGACAAAATATGATAGTCACAACATTGATTTTTACATTACACTGTTTAAAATCAGTTTGTGCGATATGTGCTTCCACAGAATCCTTGATTTACCGACTCGGACTGTTAATTTATGGTCGCAGGTTTGAATGTAAAATATTAAATTTTATAAATTGTAATCATGAAATTTATTAAACGAATTAATAAAGACACTTTATGGTTTCTTCTCAAGGGTTATTTTATTACCAATCATATTACGCCAAAATGGATGACTATAGCTTAGGCCTGTGCTCAGTTATAGGACGTACATTGATATATATATAGATGGGGTGGACATTACATAGCATCGATTTTCACACTCCATTAACTCCTCATAAAAGGGGAGGTTGTATGTAAATATTTATCACTGTAATGGACTCAAATTACGCACTATCCCCCATTCTGACATTACGCCGGAGTTTGCTCGTAATTTACACATAAAAAACAAACGTTGTTTTTGTTATGGCGAACAAAATATGTCGGACAGTATAACTATTTGATATTTAATAATAAGTTTATGTTTATATTAGAACACACAGGCTTTCCCCTCAAAGGGGTAATCGCGTTCATCGCTACACCAATGCATGCTGGACGATTTTAATCTAGTATCCAATATACGAGTAGCTACTATAGCTCAGTGGAAATAGGTCGGGTGGGCGGTTGAAATTTTCCCTATGACGTCATGGCAGGAGTTCTACTTTTTCTTTTTCTTTTTTTGATACGAGCACAAGTCTACTTTTCGGTATACGTTTTCGAAATGGGGATAAATTACATTTAGACCAACCAAGACCTTTTTCGTAGGGTGTACACACGTTTTCGCTTGATACATTTGGTAAATATGTAATGTATGGTTTCAGTAGAGACAAAACTTGCGTTCGGATATTTGAATGCAATATAAAATTTGGTTTTAGGCCGGCATAATTTTGCTAATTATCACATACTTGTGATTGATGATACATTGCTGGTGGTAGGATATTCGTATCCGCCCGGATAGCAACCACCGTTCCGGGATCAGCCAGTGTATATCCGGTTTTCGGGGGGGCTTCAGTCATGGTGAAAGGATGACCGTGCCGGTATTTTTTGGCCGGTTTGTCGCGGTCGGTCCTTTGATCACCATGGCATTAGTCCCCCAAACTTCTTCACAAGGTGAAGAAGTATTCGGCCGGCATGATTGTGTCGACCAACGGGAGATCATCTCTCGCTGGTCGGCACTTTTTCTGGACCCCATTACGCTTACCATCAGGTGCAATGGGGTCACTTTGCCGTGCCAGTATAAAAAAAAAAAATAATAAAAAAAAATAACGGAGAACGAAAACATCGCCATCGTGAGGAAACCTGCACACCTGAAATGTCTTAGGAATTTATTAAGTGTGTAGTCTGCCAACATGGACTAGGCCAGCGTGGTGGACTAATGCCTAAACCCTCTCAGTTGCAAAGAAGGCCTAGCAGAGGGACATATATGGGCTGAAAATGATGATAATTTTGTCAACTGATAGTCGTTTCTATCTTTGATTCTGTGTTTTTATTAAAATAAATCGATTACATCGCCGGATTGAAAAAATCATTGGCCCTCCTGAAACCGCTATCCTTAAACTTCCTTTTTGCAAAAGCCTGCAGAGTTTTAAAGACTTTTAAAATTTAATAAGATTATCTATGCGCTGGATTAAAAAAGTTTTAAGGTTATCATGGTTCTTTAATGTGATGTCTAAATTATCGGGTGATTTTTTCACAAATTCTACTAGAGAACCGAAGTTGGTTTATGTTCAGACGTGATTCAATTCGTTTGAGGTCAAACACTGGAGAAAACTTTTAAGTTAATGAGATTGTAGAGTCGTGATTTGTTTGCAAGAAAGTATTACTAAGGATAGTGTTCAGAATAATGTGTTACGATAGCTGAGTGAAAGATACATTTATACTTGATTTGGATTGCAAAAACCGGTCGGTTCGGGTTCGCAACATTGAGTTTTGATTTTTTAATACTTTTGTATTAGTAATTTAAATTTTCCCTATTCGTTCGGACTTTTAATGCCTCAAAAGTTTTGTACGCAGTTTTGGACGAATAAGGACATAACGTAGCCTCCTTCAGATGTAGGGAAGACTCGAGCCCAGCTGTGCGATGATATTAAAGGACAGAAAGGGCTAAATTGATGATACTTGTGCTAAAATATAAATTTAATAACTAACTAACAAAAATAATATTTGATGAAGACATAATTCGCTACAAATTTAATAGTAACTTACTTAAATGCTTTATCTTGGCCAAAAAATATATCATCCTCAGCATTAACCGATCTATTGCTATCTTCTATCAAAGGCCCTCTTTGAGGTGATCCTTGTTTCTTTTTCAGGACTCTATCTCTATCTGTACTGTTCGCTTATCGAAATACTGTCTGCGGACAAAAAATCCACGCTTGCTTTTTATAAAATATAGGTATATTATATGCATGTTTGAAGACAACTGCCACAACTTCAACTTTTCATTCCAGTGCCGTGGATTGTCTGGAAGAAATCGCATCTAGCGATTAGACCGCCTGTTGTAGCTATGTCATTTATGTTATATTTCCTTGTAAAGTGTACAAAAAAGTATAATAAATAAATAAAATAAATCTATTATCAAGTGCCAGTAATTGATAAAAACGCATAAACTTTAAACAAAAATCAATGCTAATTGAATCCAAATCCTTGATAATGTCAAGCGAGTAACAAAACCGATTTAAAAGTTGAAAGTCATAAATAATGATATTAACAGAGAGCGTAGAAAGAAAACAAAACGACTAAACAGTCCGCCGCTGCCACGCCGTCGTACTCCACCCTCGATACCCCACCCCAGATGGGGTACCCCACCCCCAATGGGGTATAATATCCCCCGGGCGCATACTGAGGTTACTCTGTAATGTCTGCTCGTAAAACTTGTTGCTAAGGATAGATAAAGATATGGAACGATAATAAAGACATATTAAGGGTATTATTCTAACATTTGTAGCGTGTTGCATGGATTACTGACTAGCTTTGTTGTACTTTTATGAAGTAAAATAACGCGTTAATCGGTTGTGCTGTGTTATGAACATACAAATGTGGAGTTATTGAATGTATTTTTATATTAAATCGTGAAGGCCCCGAAGTTTAGGCGCGCGGGACAAGTCACAATCTCGGCGGTCGCTGGTTCAAACTTTAGGCATACACCGACTTTTTACAGTTGTGTTTGTATTCACAATAAATAATGACGTAACATTATGGTGAAGGAAAATATTGTGACAACCTACACAACTAAAAGTTACATAGATACATACATAACCTCACGTCTGTATTCCCCGAAGGGGTAGGCAGAGGTGCATTTCTGCACCCACATTTCGCCAGGTATGTATCAGTCCCATGTAATAGGGGGCGAGCCTTTTGCCGGTTTTCGGGCACATTTCCAGACTGGTACTGAGAATTTCCTAATGGAAAACCCTAATAACACTTTGCCCAACCCGGGAATCGAACCCAGGACCTCTAGGTCATACAGCACACACTTGTGCCGCGAGACTACGAGGCAGTCAACTACAGCAACTAAAAGTTCTTAGTAGGGAATATCCAAGTCTGCCAACCCGCACTGGGACAGCGTGGTGCACAAAGGTAAACTCTCTTAGTTTAGTTTTAGAGGAGGCTTATGCCTGCCAGTGGGTCGTACATGGGTTGAGATAGCTAATAAATATATACAGGGTGTATTCAGACCGTGATCGGAAACGAAGGCAGATAATAGCTAAGGTGATTACAAACCCCCTGGCGTTAAAGAAAATTCTGACTAAAAAAAAAAAAAATACGTTTTCCATACAAACCGCGTACATTTAATACCGATGGTTGTATGGAAAAAGTCAATTTTTTTATTTTTTGTCAGAATTTTCTTTAACGCCAGGGGGTTTGTAATCACCTTAGCTATTACCTGGCTTAGTTTCCGATCACGGTCTGAATACACCCTGTATATAATATATAGACAAAAATGTTATTGGAGTTTTTTATAGATGTATATAGTATCAAAATATACCTAGTAATTAGAAATACAGTCATTCCATACAGTGGCGGTACTTCCATAGAAGACCAAAAGCCCAGCTTGCCTTACAAAATTCCGAATAATAATCTTAAAACTAATTTTTTTTATTTAATAAAAGCAATTTGACGCATAAATGATAATATCCTGACCCCACAATAAACAATTATAAATTATACATTAAACAATTAACGTGTAACGCTTTTGGGCTTCTATGGAAATACCGCCACTGGTATGTACCTATATAGTATTGAAATATGCTTAGTAATTAGAAATATAGTTATCCCAATTCCCATATGACGAACTGAAACTTAGTTAAACGTAAAAACGAGGGAACGAACGAAAAATGAGGGGCATTTCTACACCGATGTTTTAGCAACAGCAACAACAACAAACAAAATAACACTCGCACACACTTCTACCACGGGGCCAAGCAGACAACCAGATTAAATCGTATAAAACCTTTTGTTTAAACGTAGCATTTTATAAAACAATACTGTTTAAAATGTTTCATTATAAAACCCTTGTGGAATTCATGTATTTCTATCCTAAATAAACAAATAGTGTGATTATTGCCACCATTCTTTGTTCAAGTTCAGTGTTTTGTGTTCACTAGCGGCTATTGTCGTCGTGATAGCTTAATTGCCAGACAATGGCGCTAAATCTCACTCAGTTCCCTTATCGATTGTCCCAGCAACTCATTCTTTTTTATTGCCCTTTAGATAAACATGTGTTTTGTTTATTCGCTAGTTGCTTATTTTGTTATACAGTTCTCTTTTTATTTGATAAAGCAATATTCTTGGTTCTTCGAATCAGATTTTGAAAATACTTAGAACAAATCATTCCGTTTTTATTTAATTTATTTTGACTTATAATTTCAATTGGATATTGCTCTCTGTAGAAATCACTATCAAAGTTAACAGATGTTAAATTAAATGGATAATTAATTTCATAATAGACATTATAGTCACACACAGACTGCCTCGTGGTCTCGCGGTACAAGTATATGCCGTGCGATCTAGAGGTCCTGGGTTCGATTCCCGGGTCGGGCAAAGTGTTATTGGGTTTTTCCATTAGGAAATTCTTAGTAGCAGCACGGAGTCTGGAAATGTGCCCGAAAAACAGCAATAGGCTCGCCCCCTATTACGTGGGACTGATACATACCTGGCGAAATGTGGGTGCAGAAATGCACCTCTGCCTACCCCCTCGGGAAATACAGGCGTGAGTTTATGTATGTGTATGTACATTATAGTTAAAATTGCATCTGAAATATTCGTTAGCCTTGTGTTGTTGATGATATACAATTTATAATTATTTATTTATTTTTGTGTTATTATTGTTTTAGTTTGTTGTCTTATGTAGTTACTCTGCATTCACAGGTAACACGGGCAATGCCTCATTGTAATTCCCTGGAGCGCAATACACAAGTTAAATCTTTATTTGGGCATCAGAATTCTCTAAAACACTTAAGTTTCGGTTCAATAAATAATATAAGATTTTAAGTATTAAGTATGTATTCTAGATTTAAGTGTTTTGTGTGATATTGTTTCATTTGTAATAGACCATTTTATTAATTTTCATTACCCCAATAGATCTCGGCGATAGCGGGTTTAAACCCCAGGCACACACCTTTGACTTTTCTAAGTTATGTGTGTATTCTTAATGAATTATCACTTACTTTAACGGTGAAGGAAAACATCGCGAGGAAACCTGCACACCTAAAGTTTGTAAAAATAATATTATATACAGCGTGTAGTCCAACTTGTCGCCCTAAGTCGCAGGGGTGGACTAAAGCCTAACCTTTGGGCAGGTCCGTGTTTTGTAGTGGCAAGTATAAGGTCGGTTATAGATATAAGTATTCACAATTTAACTATATTAATTTATTCAAACTTTACATTTTATCGTATTCGTGGGCCGATGTTATCATTTGCGAACATAACTAAACAACAATAAGCAAGTCGAGATACACTTTCCATTCGAACTTGAGCCATCGAGTTGTCTTCTTATCACGATCTAAAGGAAATTACGTACAAAACTAAGGAGACACACAATTTTGATCCTTTGGATTCTTATAATTTTTTTAACTGTCTGTCGATTTCATTAGGAAATTCTTAGTAACAGCATGAAGTCTGGCAATAAGCCTGAAAAATGTCAATAGGCTCGCCTTTATTTCTATCAATATTTATTCGTGGAAAAATCAAATTAGGGTCGTCAGGGAAGACATTAAACTGTGACCTTACGATTAAAACATTTTTGAAAGAACGTCTGATCCGGTTAATGCGCCTCGATGGTCATGTTTTTAATTTACAATAAAAACATATTTTTCTTTCCTTGTATCCGGGTAAAGCGGTATCTTCGCTTCATACCCGGGTAAGCTTGGCCCGGTTGTTTCAAGGACGCAGGTGACTCCCAGAATCTTTGATGGATGTTCGCGGATGATGCTGGGTGTACAGCGTGTTTTGTTACGCCGCGACGGTAATGTTGTGATATTGTACGGACGGTTTATTTTATTAGTCTTAATGTGTAAAATACGTAGGACTTTTATGGTACACTAGAATTTAAGCGTCAGATTTTTTTACTGTTCAAGTGATTCTACGTAATAAATGCCTTAAGAAATTACACCGAATATTGAGTGCAATTTTTTTGGCAAAGCATTTTTCAGCTCGGAAACTGACCCTGATGGACTTATGTTAAACTTAACAACGAATACGTTTTCAGTGCGGAGCTTAAAACTTAAATGTGCGAAAGGCGTTGTCTCTGCCTACCCCTTCTAGAATACAGGCGTGAATGTGTATGTATGTGCAATAACACGTGATTCAAGGCACGATACACTACATATTACATAAAAATTGACATTGTCTTGTAGTCTGTGCCTTTGTGTTGTAACGTTCGAAATTCACAAAAGCATTGGCCGGATGCCAGATCGTGTTTCCTTTGTCTCTTTCAAAATGGTATTAAAATGTCGATACACTTTAAAAGTCTATACAATACCTTTATGAGATAACTGTATTACTGCTGCGCAAAATTTAAAAAAATATATTTAGTTTTTTGCCGGTTGAATTGCTTCATCGCGCTCCTATTTAAAAATGACTGAATGTGATGGGTTTATTCGCAGATTTAAATCTCAGGCAGACACCTCTCAGACTTTTTGAAGTTATGTGTATCTGCATTGAGTTATCTCGTATTTTAACTATGAAGTAAAACATCGTGTGGAAATGTGGCAACTAAAAATTCGTAGGAATTTCTTTGGTGTGTAGTCGGTCAACTCGCAATACGCCAGCGTGTTGGATAAAGTCCTAAACCCTCTCAATTGTAGATTGCCCTGCAGTGGGACGTATATCAGTTGGTGATAATGAGATTGTATGTAACTTCATTTAAACTCATTTGAAGCAAAAATTACAGCCAAGTATTAATACAATAACATAATTATAAACATGACTTTAAAAAAAAATGTATGCAAAACTTATCCCTATTAATTACGTCTGTACCGAAGACAAGAACCATCACGAAATGCGCAATAAATTCGGGAGTTCCTGTGGGAATACACCCGTCGTCGCTCCAAAGGTTA
Organism: Hemaris fuciformis; assembly: GCA_907164795.1. Lineage (NCBI taxonomy): Eukaryota > Metazoa > Arthropoda > Insecta > Lepidoptera > Sphingidae > Hemaris > Hemaris fuciformis. The sequence continues at coordinate 4,602,850 of OU015452.1, forward strand.
CACATTCGCGTAAAATTAATTCGTCGTTCTCTCCAATATTCTAGGAAGGCGGGGGCGTGGCTGGCGTAGTTCTTGTCGGGGCAGCCCAGTATTATATAGGGCACAACCTACGTAATATTGTGGTTAAAAATAGCAGATTTTAAAGTTGTTCGCATGGAAACGTGACGAGGACGGAACGTTCACTTCGCGGTGCCGGTGCGCCGTGACGACATCGGTTAAAGGTCAGTCTGGGACATGTGATGCGTGCGTGCGTGATGTGTACGACACACAGGATTTTTTTCTAAGTCCTATAATAGTTTTTTTTATGTCTGGGTCTAGTCTTGGGGGTCTAAATTTTTTATTGTAATAAAAAAGTTACATATTCTAGAAATTAAATAACCGTTTAAAGTTAATCTCGTATACAATTTTCCCCGCATGGATTTTCTTTTTGATACTCATCTTCATCAGTTAGAAGACACTAATGTCGACTGCCGGAAATAATATCATTCAAATTACTATTCATTTGTTTGTTATTTACATGTAATCATTTATTACAATTTTAAATGGTTTTAATAATTAAGAAATATATTAACATATTTTTAATCATGGAAGAGGCTTTTTGAGAGAATGAGTCTTTTCAGTCATATAAATTACGACTATGAGGCCTTTAAAATCGCAAGTCATGTTGATTTAATAAAGTGACTTCGACTAGAAATATTGGACATTTCCCATATAGGGATAAAAAGTCGTGAACGTTACGTTACGTGGTCGCGTGAACCGCATCTGCCCGCCGGTATTTGCATAGTAATATTTAATCCTGATAGTACATCGCTAAGCGCTTACGAGTGACTAGCGAAGCGCGTAATTACCAACAATGTGCTGTAAAACAAAACAAACGACTTCTTTAAACACTACGCTTTGTCTGGAATTAGGTTACGGTTATTCTACTGTGAAGTTTTAAGTAAGTTTTTTCATGGCCTAATTGTTGCCATCGCTTTGACAGCCCCGTGGCGCAGTTGGCTAGACACCAGCTTGCGAAACGAGAGGCCGCGGGCTCGAACCCTACCGAGATAAATGTTTGTGTGAGCCACAAATATTTGTTTCGGGTCTGGGTGTTTGAGACCGATAAGTTTCGTTGTTTCTGATACCCACGACACAAGACTCGTATCTTAATGTGGGGTCAGAACTACGTATGTGACTGTTGGGTGTATTTATTAATCATTTGTTGTTTTGAATTTTGATTTATTTATAATTCGGTATACGTATAAATTGCACTTGGTTATCATGTCGTATTTGGGCATTATCCGAACTACCGTAGACCACGTACAGAGCCACGAATCAACGGCTAGATTTTAGTTTGAAATATCATACAGGATACATTTTAACCCGCAAAAGCGTACAAAGTTTACAGCTAATGAGTTATATTTCTCGAATAAGTCTCGAAAAAATACCCGGTAAAAATCCTTACCCCCTCTATAGGATTAAGAAACATTTTTGTAAAACGTTAATATTGAAATCTCCCCTACCTACCCTCTTAGAAACGCAGGCGTAAAGATAAACAATTTTATATGGATTTATTGTTACCGAGCTTGATATTCTGATTTAGAACCTCATTTTACAAAACCTATTCGACCGTGAAATTGCCTTAGGCAAGCACGTATAATAAAAGTTCCCTAGAAATATTGAAATATCGACTGAAAGAACGCGTATTACAAGGTTAGGATGTAAAAATTTCATTACAAATCACAAGTTATAAAGATGGCTAAATGCCTCGGGAACGTTGTTGTGTTTCATCCTATTTTTTATAATGAGGGTCTTATTTATTTCTATGTAGTGAAACAGAGTTTGGAACTAGTCTCGATATACGACATTAAGCTTGCCCATTATTAAGTGGGAATTAAAAAACTGGCATTTTCTTTAAGTGAACCTCTACCTACGATGAATATGTACCACAGAACAGTTGAATAAGACTAGAAAGGAAATGTCAGCATGCCGAGTGCAGAACCTACGATTAGACTATCATATATTTGATACGGTCACTTCTAAAAATTCGGGTTGCGTGTTATATCAAGATTTTTATAAATGTGTGACAACCAATAGCAGCCATTCATCTTTTTTTTTTGAAATTTTGTCATTGGTCGTGAGATCGTAGTAGAATGAATACTTAGGTGATAGACAAGCGGCGACACTCGTCCCCATACAAAAACTGTCTATTGTCCCTTATTATTATTACCTTCTAATTAGTACCTTTTTATTTTTTGTCCGTTCTTATCTTATTCAGCTGTTCTGTGATATGTAAATTGTGATGAATGCATTTTAACTTGTGATAACGACTAAAATTATATGCATTTCATATCTCGATCAATCGCCGCATGCTTAAGGAAGCAACAGTTTACAGATAAATACAATATATTACTCGCATTGAAATATCCCTTGCAGCGCCCGGAATAATAACATCTCAAGGATCTTTCACTTTTCCTGTCTAAACTCAGGGTCAGTTGCGGAGCTCGTAAAAGTATGACGAGACTGGTAAATTTTATTGATCAGTAATGCATATCAAGTATATAAATAAAGATAAAATTCTTTATTTGCATTTTTTACTTAACCTAATAAAAACTTATGTTAGGACACTCCTGTTACATATGTACATACATTGAATTTCTGCACCCACATTTCGCCAATTGTTTTTCGTCCCACGTAATAGGAGGAGAGCCTATTACCGTTTAATTAACACAATTCCTGACACAGAGGGGTTAACGGTATTGTTAGGCGTACTACGGGGTAGGTGCGCCCGTACAGGAGATGTAAGATCCCGAGATGTTTGGCAGAGCGCATGGCTTCGTGATTGTTGCTGACTATGTATGGATTGCTGATCAATTTTGTGCTGAAATAATAATTAATGGTTAACAATAAGTCGTGATGGCTTCGAGGTTTAGGCACGCGGTCGAGAATCTCGACGGTCGCAAGTTCGAACCCCAAGCACACACCTCTGACTTTTCGAAGTTTTATGTGTATTCACAATGAATTATCATGTACTTTAACGGTGAAGGAAGACACCGTGATGAAACCTGCACACCGAAAAGTTCTTAGGAATTTCTTAGCTGTGTAGTCCGCCAACCCGCACTAGGCCAGCGTGGCGGACTAAGGCCTAAACCCTCTCAGTTGTAGAGGAGGCCTGTTTTCAGCAGTGGGACGTACATATAAGGGCTGATGATGATGATGATGGTTAACAATAAATTAACAATCTAGCTGGTAACTTAATAAATTAAGCCAATATTTACAGTATTTTCTGAAAATTTTGCTACAATAGTGTTATGAAACGCGGTCAAACTATTAGTAATTCTGTTAAACCTATTAATACATTAGGCTCTTCAGAGGCGTACTATTTGTCTAGCAATTTGTTTCATAGTTGTTTTGTTTTCAACAATAAGTCTTATTTGTTCATTGTTATAGAGTATAAAAGACATAAATTGCCTTTGAAAACTAAATGATATTTCTTTTATCATTTACTTCAACCTAGTGTTCTACTAATTATGTGCTGCTATTAAGAATTTACTATTGAAAACATTCAATATTATTCATTTCATGGCAATACATAGGTATACTATGTGCCAGAAAGGTTCTCGAGTGGAGACTGCGTACCGGCAAGCGTAGCGTTGGACGTCCACCCACAAGGTGGACCAACGATTTAACGAAAATTGCGGGAAGCCGCTGGATTAAGGTCACTTTCCAACAGAGCGCTTTGGAAGTCTTTGGGAGCCTATGTCCAGCAGTGGACGTCTTTCGGCTGTTGATGATGATACATTGCGAAACAAACAAAGAAATATATTATTTAGTTTGTCATCGAACTTGTTCTGTCCACGCATAAAATAAGTTAAAGCGAAATTGAACTGTAAGATAAGGGTTCACATTCCGCTCAATGTATTTATTAAATAGCAAATTTAACAGTATAATAAAATAAATAAAATAAAAAATTAACAGTCTGAAAGCAAAATCGAGTCGGGGTTATCGTCGAAATTTCTACGATTTAGGCAATTATAAATTTAGAATATTCTATTGTTGTGATTAAATATTAATTTTCTAGACTGTCAGATTGAAGTGGCGTAAGGTAAACAGCGTCCGGTAAACCCTACGATCTTCTTGAATTTTTATGACTCTAACATAAATTAAAAATATATTTGATCGATAACGCACGTAACGCTTCAGTATACCTTGAGGCTGCATATTTAATAAATGGCACGTCGCACAATTTCGAAACAGACGGTTTTTCGTAATAAAAGTTGCTCTTGACTAACAGATACGAATGCCGATAAAGACCGGGTTGAGGCCGTGAGGCAAGGTCACAGGCTGCGCGGGACACGATCATGACCTACTTCCGGGTTCAAGATCAAGCGGAAGCGCCGGGGTGGTTCGCGCATGCGCACCGCAACCTCACTCACACACACTCAATGGAACACAAACATATCTATCGCCTGCATTGCTATTTTTAGACGACGCAAATAGGCAACACGTTAAATTTACGAGTTTTGTTTTTGAGAGCATATTTGAATCCGTATGGTCACTTGTAGTTTTTCAACGAGTTTTGTTAGTAATAAACGGAAGGTGGGTAGTGTACCCAATACTTATACCGTCTGCTTCAGTCTTTTTGTTAACCTAGTCTATTGAAGTTTGAGTGACTAGACACAGCCAAGAAATTTATCAAGCAGACCTCACAGGTATCTTAGCAATATTTGTAGACTGCAATTTAAATGAAAAAATGAAGACATTTATTGGTATTTTGGTTAGTTATAACTGAATGTTAAGAAAAAAATACATAATACATAACCTCCCGCCTATAATCCCCGAAGGGATAGGCAGAGGTGCATTTCTGCACCCACATTTCGCCAAGTATTTATCAGTCCCACGTAATAGGGGGCGAGCCTATTGCCGTTTTTCGGGCACAATTCCAGACTCCGTGCTGTTACCGAAAATTTCCTAATAGAAAGACCCAATAACCTCTGCCCGACATACTTGTGCCGCGAGACCACGAGGCAGTAAAAAAATAAATAAAGTTTAAATAAACTACACCCACTAATAACAAACATAGTTCTGCCCCTATACTAAGATACAAGACTTGTTTATGGGTATTAGAAACTACGAGAGACTTTTTGGTCTCTAACACCCAGATAATAAAAAATAATATAAAATAATATATAAAATATCTCCTGAGAGGAATAGCTTGATGCTATTTTAAAAGCTCCTTGCAATCTTTAAATAATACCGGCCCCAGAGCGGAACCTTGACCCAATTCGACCTCCTGGTCCAATGTGAAGAGTGTAGAAGGAAATGCTTTCTCTTTTATTATTTTATTTCTTTAAAAGTGTGTTTATTAAGTATTGTGACGTACTTAAGCGGTGAAGGAAAACTTTTGAAGAAAACCTGCACACCTAAAGATCCTGAGGAATTTCTTAAGATGTAGTCCACCAACTCTAAGTAGGTAGACGTTGTGGACTAAGACCTAATCCCTATCAGCTGGAGGAGAGGCCTGAGTCCAGCAGTGGGATGTATATGGACTGATGATGATGATAATGCGACCGCCCAAATATAGCCATTTTGGCGAGTTCAAACCGTATACTCACACGACTTTTAAAACTTGTGACCAGTATTGGTTTGTGTGGAATTTGAATCAGCGACGTAGCGACTTTGAAGCTTAAGGATAGGTCCGCCAGTATTAAGTTATGGGGTAAGGATAAAAAAAGAGAATACCTAACTACGGGATACTATAATAGTTTAAACAAATTTTAATTGTACGTTGAAAATTTCATTAAAGTCTTATAAATCTTAAACGAGCACTTTATTTATATTTTAAATGCTTAATGTCTTTATTTACCTTTTAGTGTGAAGGTCAACGTGAACACTTATTAATTATGTAAAGGAAATATGGAAATGTGAAACTTTTAAAAGAATGTCTTCGTTCTCGCGACAATGACCTTAAGATTTGAAATATTAGATGTAAAAATTATTCGCGCGAACAAACATAAATATTTATTAGGAATTTGCATTTTTCTTTCCAATTAAGCCAGGTTTGTGTCGGGCAGATTTTAATGTTGCTTTAGGTTTAGTTCCATTCTGCTGTAATAAATTTGACAGCCCTGTGGCGCAGTTGGCTAGACACCAGCTTGAGGAACGAGAGGCCGCGGGTTAGATCCAGAGAAACGTTTGTGTGATCCACAAACACACATCATTCGACGCAATCTATTTATATGAAAGTCCAAAATGCGGCGCAATTATATAAGATATGTTGACGAGGTTTATACCTTATGTACAATGGTCCTATTCTTGTATATATGTTATCGTACAATCATCAAATTAGGCCTCTAGCAATCTCAAATGAGTTTTTGTATACGGGCAAAAAACTTCGCTCACAGAAAGTGCGTTTCTTGGTTAAGTGGCTTTTAAGTTAATAGACGTGTTATTTTGTTAACCCCTTTTGTACGTAATAGGGTTCTCCTACTGTGAGACACAGTTTTCTCTTTACGCAATGAGTCATGGCACACACAACTGACCTCGTTACGGTATAGGAACTTTTATATAGTTTTTTTTTATTACACACACTCATGGCCGAATAGGTGGGCATATACATATACATACATATCTAGGTAGATGTTTTCACGCAATTTTCCATAATTTTGTTTTTAGGCCCACGGAGTAGGGGACGAGCCTATTTCATTTGTCGAACCTATTAAAACAAAAAACTTATTGGGTTTGTTAACAATTTTATTACATTACTAGAACGATTATTGTGTTTTACGATCGAACCCGGACAACTAGACTGCACGACATTCAATTGTTCCGCGTGACCACTAGGCAGTCATTTTTTATCCTACGGTCTAAGCAAAGCGAATGGCGATAAATAACTGTGACTACCTAATGACAACACCAAATGGTGCCATTCCTTTCATGATCGAGTATACACAGTCTGATCCCAGAAAGCGGCAGTTGTGTGGGTTTTACATATTTTATATGGTGGTCAGTATTTAGTCCCATATTAATATCAATTTAGTTTTCTGCGAGGCATTGATACTACCCCGGTCGAACCAGCCCATTCATACCGAAAGGAATGTAGTATTCGCTTAGTGTGGGTATTTATCGTTGCTTTATAAAGAAACTTTCGTGCATTTTTTCATTTGGAATAAAAACAATTTCATTTGCAAATTCAGCAGTCAAAATTCGCACTGAACTTACGTTCGCAGAATTCCCATGGGTTATCATAAAAAATAAACAATCTTTTCTTCAACATCACTTAATATCAATTTGACATTTACACGATAACACAAAGAAACTGACTACGAAATAGAAATTAATTTTATATTTTCAATCCTTGATATTAAGCTAAGCGTCCATTCATTCCATTCCTAATTCAAAATATGAATAAAATGCTTTGCTTGGTAGAAGCAGTTGCACTTTTACCTTCGATGGGGTATGTATAGGATTTAGGCCTTAGGCCTAGTGCTGGTTGACTACACACCTAAGAAATTATTACACAAATATTTGCGGATCACACATACATTTGTCTTGGTGCGAGAATCGAACCCGCGGCATCTCGTTTCGCAAGCTGGTGTCTAGCCAACTGCGCCACGGGGCTATCAGTCTACGCCTTTTTTAATTTTATTTTTTTTACGAGAGGAAAGCTCTTTAAGCTCCCCTGTTCGGTACCTCGGGGGAGGCCGAAAGGGGTATGTCGGGGTCTCTGGCCTTCCAACTCGGCGCGCAGAACAATTGTCCGCTTTAGCTGAGTTGAGTCCCTAACCAAAATCCTACGCCAGCATACCGACTAAAACCTCTCGGTGACCATCTCGCGCATTTAGGGCGGTTTTGCGGCATCTCAGGGCGAGAAGCGCCCTAAATGGTCCGCGTCCGCCCAGCGCACCGTCCATTTGTGGACTCCTCCAAATTGGGAGGGCCTCAGATGCCCTCCACTTACGCTTTTTTGTACGTTCACCTCTTGTGAACGTCCGCGACAGTCAAGAGGCCACGCCCTCTGCCGCAAATCTCGGGGTTGCTATCATAGTGTACCGTCTCCGCAGGGGCCCCTGTTAGTCGCCTCTTACGAATCAGTCTACGCCTACCCCTACTTAGAGTAAAGGCGTAATTATATGTCAAAGGAATTGGAATAGAGACGCAATCAGTCTTGAAATGTCCAACGCACGCTGAGAATCATGTCTTAAAATTCTTAGTTTCATCATCAGCCCATATAGGTATGTCCCACTGCTGCGCATGGGCCTCCTCTACAACTGACAGGGTTTAGGCCTTAGTCCACCACGGTGGCCTAGTGCAGGCTGGCGAATTACACACCTTAGAAATTTCTAAGAACTTTTTAAGTGTGTAGGTTTTACTCTTATTCTTAAGTTTGTTAAATCTCCCCCGCGTATTGGGTGCTTACCTTTATATGAACAAAGGTGTTATTTTATTTCATTCGCTTTGACGTTGATGAATGGAACATTAGTTACAAGATATTATTAACTTATTATGCGAGGGCTGGAATTGGTTACCAGTTTCTGATAAATCACGAGCGAAAGCCTCTCTGAACTTAGAAAATAGCAAGACGTTTATTGTGTAAAAATGAATTACAAGTGAATATTTATGATACCATAAAAATATTTCTGGATTTCACTGGCTTTAATTATTGAGAAAGGAAGGTTGGCAAAATGTAAAGGTTTATACTTTACCGTGATGATTATCAAGGTTTTAGGCAAGTTAAGTCAAAGGTAGTAATCAAAACACATAAATATTTTTACGCTTCTGCGTCAAAAGAGACCGGCACGGCTTTACACTTACGCCGAGGTTTCTCCAGAAATTTTTAAAGTTATATTTCCCAATGTAAAAAATAAACAAAACCTTAGTTGACCCGGGAATTGAACTCGGGAAATCTCGTCCGGATGCACCACCTTTAAAAAAAGTAGTTATAGATCAGTAATAAATACACAAGTACATCGAACAGTCACACACATAGTTCTGACCCCACACTAAGATACAAGTCTTGTGTCGTGGGTATCAGAAACTACGAGTGACTTTTTGGTCTCACAAACACCCAGACCCGAAACAAATACTTTCGGATCACACAAACATTAGTCTCGGTGCGAGGATCTAATCCAAGTTATACCCAAGCAGAATTTTACACGTTCATATTTCTCGTCGTTAAAAACAATATTCTACAACGTGATAAACAGTTAAAAGTTATTGATTGCTCAAAGTTGTTTTAATTAAAGTTTCTAATAAAATGCGATGCAGTTTCCCATCGTAAATGGATGTTATAAAATCCAGTTAAATAACCGGAGCCATTAGGCAACTTTGTTGGGGATAATGGATATTTGGTACGGGATACTCTGAAGGAAAGTTACTGCAATATTATAGGCGAGGTTATGACGAAAGTTTAATGGGCAAGTAATTTTGTGTAAACTGTAATGTTCTGTATCAAATTTAATAAAAAGAATAAAAACCTTAAGGCGCACAAATATGTGACGAGCGATATATAGGTTTATTAAATAGAAAATTTTCGTCAGCAGTTCGGAGACAGAAGATGTGCCTTTAAAACGGCATTAGATTTGGTCCCTGTTACATGGGGCTTACAGGTATGAATGTATTTAAAAAAGCTAATGTGATCATGACGTCATAATTGTCGTGACTGGTGAGCATTCCAGGTAAGAGGAGAAAAAAATATATATGTCAACCGAACTATTTTTGTAATATAGATAATTAAATAAAGAGACATCTAGCGGGACATGTTTGAACTACTTTTATTTGAAGATGAATGACGTAAAATGAAGCCAATAAAACTGTACTAGATGCTTCATGAAACATGCAATAAAAGTAAAAGGTTGTATTGCAAATAACATTGCCACGATCTATTCATTGAGTTTTCGTCGTCTGAATTCAATGAGAGTGGTATTCATGTGCAAAATCAGATAAAAATATTTTTGGCGTATAAGGCATTAAGAATATTTTGTGTGGTAATATACGACTTTTTTTAAAGGTTCCCCTAAATTTAATGTATACGTGTGTTTGTTAATAAAAAAAAAACATTAAGATAATTGCAACGTTAGGACATAAACGGCAATAACTAATTTTTTGTGGACTTATTATAATACTGTCGTTCTAACTTATTAGTGACTGGAAAAGGCTTTAACTAGATGCAAATAAATTTGTCTTTCCTCAAATTTCCCTTTACCTCTATACCAAAAAAATTGGTTGGTTTAGATGTGAAAGTTTAACAGACAGACTATTATTGCATTATAGATTTTTCGTATTATTATTGCATTGTTGCCAAGATCCAAAAAAATATTTGTAGATTACACTTATGTAGCCGAAAATAATAATAATAAACCGAATTAACTAATATATATCGAACCCGCAGCCCTTCTTTTCATAAGTGTCTACTGTATTTTCTAACACCTGTATCTAAACGGGTTGGCATACGTAACAGAATGCTAGCTTTATGCCTTTTATCCGCAACATTTTTAGACTCCGTTCTACTACTACGAATTTGATCATAGGAAATTCAAAAACTTTTACTCAACTCAGGATCAACGACTCTTGAGAGAATACAAAAGTTCAAAAAATCATAAATATTTGTATAAAAATAAATATTTAATAAATATTTGATCCAATGAATGTAACAGGTGTTATCGATTTGCCGTTGCTTCTATGCATACAAAGCGCTTTACATTGCCACATAAATTGTAATTTTATTCGTGTAGGCTCGTGCCGCGTTTCATATTCCGCTCAATGTATTTTAAACGAGCTTTAGTTAAGCGCTGCATTATTCTTGACGTTACAGTTATCTATTGGAATTTTTGCAGGAAATGTTGTGGGAAAAATCTATGCACAGATTTTGTTATGGCTTTATTAATAAAAATATTTTATTAAATGATCAAATGCCTCGTTGGCCTCGCGGCTCAAGATCCGTGCGGTCAAGAAGCTCCGGGTTCGATTCTTCAGTCTGGGAAATTGTTATTTGGTTTTCCATAAGGAAAATTTCAGCAGTAACATCGCGTCTGTAAGTATGGCCGATATTAATAAGCTCAGTCCATATTTCATCCCCCCTCAGTTGTAGAGGAGGGCCGTGCGCAGCAGTGGGACGTATATGGGCTGTTGATGATGATATTTCGTGCAATTAGAACAGCTTGCGAAATGTACCTCTGGTTACTCGTTCGTGATACAAGCGTGATAGAATTTGTATATGTGGATTAACAAGCCCATTTTATCTTAATAGAATATCGTATGCTAATTTACTACACAAGGCATTGGAAATACGGTCTTTTGAATTTACATTCTTTAATTTCACGCGATCCGCCGTATTCAATTTAATCTCAATTATCAATGTTATTAGGATTAGTTCCACGAAAATATTCTGATATAACTCGCTCTATATCATTATTCTTTTGATTGCTAAATTATAAATTAATATCGTCGAATGAATCTGTAAAGAACACACTTACGCCGGGTATTATAACCCACAGAGTAGGCAGCGAGCCTATTGCCACGTTTCCAAACTCCGTGCCGCTATAGGGACTTCCCTGACTAAAAACTAATAGAAAAATAAAAATAAGCTAACTAGTAAAATGTTCGACTGCACGCCGCATAGAAAGAAACTAATAAGAAGAAATACGAAGGCAGAAATTTAAAATTGTTATAAAAAACAACTTAAAAATCTGCGGCTTGCTTCAATTGACAGAATGTGCATTTTTTTAACTTTCAGGATTCCCAATTCAACGTGCATTATTATCAGTATTCATTAAATAAAACAAAAGACAATTCTGACCCCACACTAAGATACAAGTCTTGTGTTGTTTGCATCTGAAACTAATTAAAACATTTGTCTCGGTGCGCAATCAAACCCACACCCTCTCGTTTCGCAAGCTGATGTCTTGTCAACTGCGCCTTGGGGATGTCAAGTTTCATACACGTGTATACTGTATCTTCTAAATAAACGTTCAAACGACCATACGACCGTCAGACACTAGGGTGCAATGTGAATAGAATTTAATAAAAGACTCGTCGCATTTTCATATCAAATTCAAGTCATAATATTGAATGCTACGTCAGTTCTCCAAGACATTTATTGAATAATTTAATTTCTAGTATGGAAAATATGCAGGAAAGAATCGCTTTATTCAAAAGTCGTCTACACCTTCTGTTATTCTGCATAGTTAGCTCTACCTGTATGGAGAGAAAGCGATCGTTACTGATTGACTGACTGACTGATTTATCCGCAGACATAATTTACCACTGTATGTAGTTATTATGGCCATTGCTGAGCACGGGCCTCCTCTGCAAATGAGGGTTTAGGACTTAGGCCACCACGCTGGCCTAGTGTGGGTTGGCGAACTACACACCTAAGAAATTTAGGAATTTCTTCTACCTTCTCAGTTGTAGAGAAAGCTCGTGCCCAGCAGTGGGACGTACATATATGGGCTGATGATGATTATGACAATAAAGAATTTTAAATTAGACATTACACAATTAACGTGTAACGCTTTTGGACTTCTATGGAAGTACCGCCACTGATACATGCTATATTATTATAGATATTGATGAAATGTCTTGTTTATATATAGCTCTATAAAGTCCTATTGGAAAATTGGGGTCAATATCACGACAGAGCGCGACTGACCTAGTTTAAGGTCATGATCAGTATGCGAAGGTTGGTCGGGGACGGCTGGCAACTGGGATTTTGTGGAATACTGCAATTAAACAAACGTATTGAACGGCTGAATTGAGTTACAACGCGTAATCTGTATTCCAGATAAGGCCTTATATGATTAGATAATTTAAATCCGAAACCTATACATCTAAATATATATAACTCAAAGGTGACTGACTGACTGACTGACATAGTGATCTATCAACGCACAGCCCAAACCACTGCACGGATCGGGCTGAAATTTGGCATGCAGCTAGATGTTATGACGTAGGCATCCGCTAAGAATTTTGATTAATTCTACCCCCAAAGGGATAAAATAGGGGATGAAAGTTTGTATGAAACTTTGTCAATTTTAAACCGATCGGGCTAAGACTTTGCATGCATAAAGCTACTCTGACGTAGGCTTGAAGACCTAAGAAAGGATTTTGAGATGCAGGATATATAAGATTAGTAACTTTTCAGTTAAAAATATACGAATTTCTTCAATCAAAGGCTACAACTTATTTTCTTTCTGAACCCAACCCTGTAGTCTACGCGGACGGAGTCGCGAGCAAAAGCTAGTAAAATATAAAACTTAATTCCTTTGAAAAATTCTCAGGCAATCAGACTTCAACTTCAGCGACAATTAAATAAGGATGTAAAAGTAAAACACCTTGAAATATTTATGAATTTTTAAAATTTTATAATTACATGTAAAATGCTTCATGGTCTCGCGGCACAAGTATATAATGTTGGAACTAGAAATCTTGTGTCAGGCAAAGTTTTATTGGCCGTTTATATAAAGAAAACATACATTGCTGCAGATGTACACATCTATCTGCCTCTTCGTGGGTGCAGCATGAATGTACTATATATGTAACGGTAAATTCTTCATGAAAATATTCCGGGTCAATATCATATCCGGACGGGCTGACCCGGTTTTAGGTCACGATCAACGTCCGAGTGTGAGTGTTGCGTGTACACGGCACACACTGTCTGTCTCACTCACACCTTTGACAACTGTGTTTCCAACAAATGTTTCAAACTCGTTATCTTCTTCTGAATAATTCCGTTGCGGAGAAAAAGAAGAGAGTGAGAAAAAGTTAGGTCCCTTAGAAAGACTCGCTGAGGTTCACTGCTCGGTGACATTTCTGTGCGTGCCATTTTCGATCCTGGTCTTAACCACACCTTCATCATGATGATGTAGAACTGCGTTATGGTTACAGTATGTAATGCCTCAACTAGGTTGGAGCCTCTTGCTACAAAGATAATTGTAAATATCATTCATCATCATCATCAGCCCATGTACCATATGCTGGGTACGTGCCGCTTCTACCATTGAGAGGATTTAGGCCTTAGTCCGCCACGCTGGCTTAGTGCGAGTTGGCGGAGTACACACCTAAGAAATTCCTAAGAATATTTAGGTGTGCAGGTTTCATCATTCATCCAGCACACCCAAATTAAAAGTTCTTAGGAATTTCTTATGATATATTCCTTCGGAGATACGGGCGTGTGTATGAATGCGTGCGTTTGTGTGTGTGTGTGTGTGTGTGTGTAATATTTACACGTTTTCTTTATTCTTTATAATTTACAGTATTTTTGCTCTGTGAAATTAAAATTTGCGTTATCGATTAGAAACACATTTCTGATGTAACTATTGGACGACTCAAAAGGAAATTTAGTAACGGGGACTTGACTTGAGTTTGTGCTTTTGAGTCTGCGTTCTTAGGGTTCCGTACCTAAATGGAAAAAGCGGAGCGTTTACAGGATCACTAGAGTATCTGTCTGTTTATCACTGTAATTGTTTGTGTAAATATCATGAAATGAAATGATATAAAATTTTATGATATTAAATTTGGTCAGAAATAGCACCCATTAAGCCTAATGGTGCATAATGGCCTGAATAGCACAACATTGATTTCTAACCCCTATTTATAAACTACTAACTGTGGGGCGTAAAACGTAAAACGTACTCTATGACCTTTTCTAAAGACCTATCTACCTCCATACCAAAAATGGTTGAAATCAGTTCAAAGGCGTAGGCGTGAAAGAGTAACAAATAGACAGTAAAATTACTTTCGCATTTATAATATTAGTAGATAATATCCTGCCTTCTAAGTTGTCTAAAAGTGATTCTAATTGTTAAGTCTTCTGATAATGCGACACTAAACTTCAATTTTAGAGTGATCCGGCGGACATGTGGACACTGATTGGAGAAAAATGATAAATTTGTTTGACATACACAAACCAAACCCATAGAGAGCAGTATATTTTCTTTCCTTTTTTAATGTAATCCAAAATTTCTATTTTTCAACACGAGAAAAGATAACCGTATCTAAAAACGATACGTATTTTTGCGATTGTAAAATATTCGGTTTTGTATTTTTAATATCATAAAAGCGTTTGTACTGAAAACAACAGTTCTGTAAAAAAGCGTTCACTAGTTATTATTATTCCAGAATTTTAAACGATGTTGAAATTTATTGGATATAGCGTTTGTTAAATATGTACGTACATATCTTAAAAAAAGGTCGACGATTCAAAACAACAGAACTAATACAATTTTACATACATACATACATGACCTCACGCCTGTATTCCCCGAAAGAGTAGGCAGAGGTGCATTTCTGCACCCACATTTCGCCAGGTATGTATCAGTTCCACGTAATAGGGGGCGGCTCGCCCCGATTTTCGGGCACAATTCCAGATTCCTTGCTGCTACTGAGAATTTCCTAATGGAAAAACCCAATAACACTTTGCTCGACCCGGGAATCGAACCCAGGACCTCTAGATCGCATGGCACATGTATGTTTAAGGACTACTGAATAATAACAATAAATCGCCTTGCTGAATTATATTTAATTTATGTACCTATATGTATTTTTTGTATGTTTAGTTATATGGGCATAGAGCTTGCCTTGTCTAACCGCGATAAGCCTGCCTTTTGTACTAATTTAGTCTACTGCAGTCCATAGTTTTTTATCTTATGTATACAATACAATTTTAAATAAATAAATAAGTGACTGTTTTTGTACTTAGCTATTTTATAAGTTTCTTAAATTGTTCGTCGAAGTCAAAAAACTTACAATGTCAGAGGCGTATGACCTGGGATTGAACTCGGGACTGTAATTATTATCAGGTGAAAATATAAATAAATCTTTTATATATATTTGTATTCAACATTTTTCACGCCACGCCCGAAAATACTTCGAGAAGTCTCAACTCTAATTTGCACGTGAGATGATTACTAAAAGACTTTGTTTATTCTCGCCAATGGTTATTTAACAGATTACTTATGCTCGTATTTTGAAAGGGAAAAAAGGGATGGCTTTTTGTACCAACGTTTCGACATTTGTGTTTTTAATCCCATATAGGAGATGGAGGGCCTATTGCCGTTTTAGCGCACATATTACATTTCGTGCCGCTACTAAGAATAATAGTAGAGAGACTGGGAATCAAACACAGGATTTCAAGATCGCACAACGCTTGTTTCGCGAGACCATAAATATTAATATGTTTTATAGCTTAGGGGTAAATAACAGTCGTCACATTAGCCTAGTAGAGACGCCATAACAACATTACACTCTATTTGAACAGAATTACTTTGAGTCAAAGTCAAAGTCAAAATATCTTTATTCAAATAGACTTTTACAAGTTCTTTTGAATCGTCAATTTTACACATCTTAATTTTTATGGTATGGTGTTATCAATTTGTCGAGCCAGTATAAAAAAGTGTGCAAATCAGTCGCGAACTAGAGGGGATAGGTCTTTAGTCCACCACGCTGGCCTAGAACAGATTACAAGACAATATAACCATAAATAATTAAGAAATTCCTCGTGGAGAACTTTTTAAACGATGTTTTTCTTTAACGTTATATTGATAATAGTGAATACACACATCGACGGAGTAGTGGCGGTACTTCCATAGAAGCCCAAAAGCCCAGTTTGCCTTTTAAAATTCCGAATAATAATTTTTAAGCTTGAAATCTTTATTTAACAAAATCAATTTGTTAAATAAATATCCCATAATAAGCAAATATAAACTAGACATTACACAAATAACGATTAACGTTTTTGGGCTTCTATGGAAGTCCCGCCACTGCGACGGAGGTGTGTGCCTGAGATATGAACCCGCAACCGACGAGATTTTGTCTCGGCCGTGCGCTTAATTCTCAAGGCCATCACGTCTTGTTATATCACGATGTTACGTGATATAAATGATGAATTAATGAATGAAGATGATATAAATAGACGTGTGACTCTAATATAACAGTTTCTTCATTATCATTATATACTGCAGATCCATTTTCCACCGGTTTGCTCCACGTTCAGCTCCCACACAATAATTTTCTCACGGACGTTGATAAATGTGCTAGCTCACGCGTTACTTTACGGTGATTCAGTAGTCTACTCTTATAATTGGAAATTAATAATTTTTGTTCGATAATATAAAAGAGGTTGACAGTTTTTTTATAGTGAGTCATCATCATCATCAGCCCATATACGTCCCACTCCTGTGCCCCATGCCTTCTCTACAACTGAAAAGGTTTACGCCTTAGTCCACCACGCTGGCCAGTGGCTGGCTAGTGCGGGTTGGCGGACTAGACACCTCAGAAATTCCTAACAACTTTTAGGAGTGCAGGTTTCATTACGATGTTTTCCTTCACCGTTAAAGTACGTGATAATTCTTTTTGAATACACACATAACTTTGCAAAGTCAGATGTGTGTGCCTGGGGTTTGGACCCGCGACCGTCGAGATTCTCAACCGTGTGCCTAAACCTCGAGGCCATCACGACTTTTCATTAAAGTGAGTAAGGTAGTTTTATGTTAGAGACTGCCTCATGTTCTACGCGCTAATTAGCGCCCTGATCTCAGGAGCTACTGGTTTGAAATGATTTTTTTGTATTGAATAGTCCATTTAACGACGAAGGTTACAGGCTATATATCATTACGCTACATCAAACAGGAGCGGAGCTGCAGTGTCAAAAACGGAGAAAAATATATTTATATTTTAAGTTTGGTACGGCCGCTATAATTGCATCAATTGTTTGCACTGATAATTATTTCTTGTCAGCAAAATCTTTTTTTTGGCGGTGGGTGTCAAAACGTATAGACGTGTCCGTAAATCGACTGATTTTAAATTCACAATTTTAATTAATTTTCAGTATATTTATACTTTACGACTTCGTAAAAAAGTTGTGTATCACTCATATGTGACTAAAACATAATTTATACACCACCTGCCGGCACATACACGGACAAAACCTAACGTAAAACAACAAATCTTACCTTAACCGTTATGGCTCAACTAGCTGACATTCAGGAAGCACAGAGCAGGCTGGAGGACTGTTTTTCGACGAGGATGAGTGAACTTGAAGCTCAGCTTCAGACCGGAGTACCTGCTAAAGACACCGTTGCACGCGTAGCCGAGGAGTTTAGAATATTCAAAGAACTAATGTTCAATATGCTGCGGTTACTTCGACAACAAATCGTTGAGTGTGCGCGTTTACTTGTCGGAATGGAGACCAGACATCGGCGTAAAACACTTCTTCTTCTGGGCCACCCTGAATCTGATAAGGTTGACAATATTGCGGAAATCTTGGAGATATTTCACAAAAAGTTGGCGCTGACGAACATCTCATAGTCTCATATTACTAATGTCACCGAATTGGGGCCCGCAACAAAGAACATCATCGGCCATTACTTGTGAAGGTTTCCGATTTTCAGCAAAGGTCAAAAGTCAGGTCTGGAAGGCTAAGTCCAAGCTGAAGGGTACTTCCTTATCCCTGAAGGAGTTTTTAACTAAGCCTCGGCAGCAGATTTTTGCTAAAGCTCGCCAACATTTTGGAATGCGTGCTTGCTGGACACAAGATGGTACCATTGTAGTGAAAATTGCACATGACATCGTGAAAATCACCGCACTGGAGGAATACAACGCACTGTCACAAAAGCACAAAAAACAAACACCACAATGCATACGACCAAACGCGGCACTGATCGCTCAGGCACCTCGAATTTAAACACGAAACCGCGAAAAACTTAGCTTCATGCGAGTATACGAAACGCGTATATCTCAGTGCCTTTTAAGTTGTGTACTGCGCTAGTCTTGTGTTTTTGTTTGTTTTTACTAATTTTATAATTTTTTTTCCATCTACCCCATATGTCATCCAGATATTATAGTGTTAATGTTGCGTTCAGAATCGTTGTTATGTAATTACGTTTTGTTTTTAGTTCTTCGTTATTATCGTTATTTTGTTTTATCGTTATTTTTTATATTATGTTCTTAAGTGTAATGGCTGGCGGGTGGTGCAGATTTTGAAGAAAACAATAGTTGGTACGTTTTATTATTATTATTTTTTTTATTTTTTTTATGTATATAATTTATTTTATAGTGTTTTTAAAGCTTGTTTTATCGATATATTATATTGCAGTAGTTATATATGATATTTATGAGACATAATGATATCTGATGATGAATCCTTTTATTCCGCTAGTAATTATCATTCTTCAAGCAATGATAGCAGTTTTTGTTCTGTGACTGATACACTGGGTGATTTATTACGCCAAACTTTTAACCAACACAACAGCAAGCTCTTGAACGTCTGTCACATTAATGCACAGAGCGTAGCGAGTCACTATAGCGAACTGAGTGAAAGACCTCGATTTTATCAGCAGATGGTCAGAGAATTTTGTCAATCCTTCCAAGTGTCAAGCGATTATTGTGGGTAGTCATCGGCAAGTGGGACTTTTGGATACTGCCGTGATTCCCCCAATCGTATTTAATGGCTCAGTAATTCCTTTATGTTCAACCGTAAAGGACCTTGATCTGACCATTGACAGCACCTTAAGCTGGCGACCGCAAGTCACCTACGTTTGCCAAAAAGTGACCGATATTCTCCGCGTTCTGTATCGCCTGAAGAACTTCCTCCCCTCCAGTACCAAGACAATGCTTGTGCAAACTTTAATCTTTCCCATAATTGACTATGGTGATGTGTGCTATTTTGAACTGAATGCAGACCTGCTCAATAAACTCGACCGACTTCTTAATAACTGCATTCGATTCGTATGTAACCTCCGTAACTACGACCACGTGTCTATCTTTCGATCTCAACTAAAGTGGTTACCAATTCGTCAGCGTCGTAATCTACGTGCACTCACTACTCTTTTCTCTATCCTCATGTCTTCCTCCCCACTTTCTTACTTCACGCCTTATTTTCAATCCTTACATTCTAACTACGAGAGATCTCTTCGCTCTTCAAATAATCAAAAAATCTTTGCCCATTACACAAATCTGGCTTTACTGATGCTTCTTTCTATGTCCAATCAATACGGCTTTGGAACTCGCTCCCTTTGGAGGTCACGATGTGCTCAAACCGTTGTACATTTAAGCACAAGGTTCGTCAACTGCTGACTCGTGAAGCTGCAGAATGTTCACAACTATAACTTACTGTCTATTTCTGTATAATATGTGTGTCTGTATGTGTATTACATGTTTTATATGTGTATTATATTATATGTATTTTGTCAATAGTACTGCTTTGATATTTTACACACCTGCCTCATCTCATCTCTGCATCACCCTATGTTCGACTGGAAGAGAATGCCTTAGGCATTAAGTCCACCTATACAAACTTTGTATAAAGTGTAAATAAATAAATAAATAACAAAACTATGTATTTCAACGGCTTTTCACGTTCCACTGAGTGCAATGACTCATCATCATCAGCCCACATACGTCCCACTGCTGGGCACGGGCCTCCTCTACAACTGAGAGGTTTTACAACTGACTCATTGCCAAGTAAATATAAAAAATCACTGATCGTAAAGCTTGTGTCAATTTGTAACCTCCTTTTCCTTTTGTTGGAGTAGCTCGGAGTTGTGACACAAAATGATACATTGTTGATCCCTGTGTCCGTTTGTCGTAAATTTACTCCCTCACGCACTATTAACCTTTAGTAGAATTCCATCCCGTATTTCATGTCTCAAACTTACGAGTGTTGAAATACAATGTACGTGAAATTATGTTTATGGAACTTTTTCTTTCACACGCCTTGGTTTCCTTAAAGAAAAGTATCTTCAAAAACCCATGGAACTACTCGTACTATTATATGTATTTGAGATCAGAATTGATCAGCGAGTTAATCGTTGATCTTTGATCTTAGTCATGATTGATGGAAACTAACCCGGACTGTGATCTTTTTGCGGATGCATGGCCGCAAGTAAAGTATAATTGTCTCAAATATTGTGAAAGTGTTACTTAGTTTTATTTATGATTTTATGTTTGTTTTTTGTCTTGTTATAGTTATGTTTTGTTTGTTTTTATGTGGTATATTTTTATTTTATTTTTAATTTGTATATTGTAATTTGAGTATTGTATTATGTATATAGATGTTTTAGAGTTCTTCGATATGTGTAAATGGTATTAACCGTATATGTTGAAGTAAAATAAATAAATAAATAAATAAATGATGGTCTCGAGGTTTAGGCACGCGGGTTGAAACCCTAGGTACACACTTCTGAGTTTTCGAAGTTCAGGTAAAGGAAAACATTGTAAGCAAACCTGTAAAAATCCTTAGGTTTGTAGTCCGCCAATCTACACTAGGCCTACGTGGTGGACTAAGACCCACTTACTCTCAGTTGTAGAGTAGGCCTGTGGCTGATAATGTAATATCTGATATTTTTTTCCGTTTTGTTGGCCGTGCAAGTAGGTATAACAAAAAGTGATGGCGGCCAAACATTTCCTAAGTCTATTGGCAGATTTGTGGTACACAGGGCGAGATGAAGTTTTTGATGTAATTAAAACTGCACGATTTGGAGGATTTTTGGTACGGAGGCGAAGAAAAGCTTTTTTTATAGAATTGTACTCAGACCTATTCAAACTTTCACGACTCAGAAATGTCTAATAATTTCAGATAAGGCCGTGAAACGGAAGGTTCCTTGACCATCATGGCAACGATCATGTTTTATGTTGAAATCGAATTTATGAAATTTCTATGTTTAAGTCTTTACTATATTTCTTAGCAAATGTTCGAAAGTTCCAGAGCAAATATTACCGAACAAATAATAGTAGAACAAATGATCGGACCGTGACAAAAATTCTGTGTGTTATTCATGTTTGCGCTTTATATGAATTATTATCTGGACGTCTGCCAGTGTTGCGACAAAACGGAGGTTAGAAATCATAAGGCGCGACACGTCCCGTGCTGGATGTCCCTCCTTGAGGACCCTAACGTGACTTGTGTAGGAAAGATGAACGCGCAGGCTTTGGATAAGTTTACATGATATTATATTTAATCCTTCGACCACCTAGTGGCCTTCGCACGCATTGGAATGTATTGTCCCAGGGTAAAGCGCCGCGGAATATTAAGATATTTCGAAGTAATGGTAGGAAAAGTGGGCAATAAAATACTTTGAATTCCCAACTTATATAAAATCTGATACAGACTATGTTTTTTTTTATGGGAAAGGGGGCAAACGACCTGGTGAGCCACCTGATGTTAAGTGGTCAACACCGCCCATGGACACCCACAATACCAGAGGAATCATCGGTGCGTTGCCGGCCTTTGAGGAAAATATAGGCTCTTTTCTTGAAGGTCCCTAAGTCATATCCATTCGGAAATACCGTTGTCTAATACAGTTCCATTGTTCTTTTTAAATAAGAGAAAAGGTGCTTAATTGTTCCTTTCGGTACCTCTCTGGAAGCTGAAAGGGGCATTTCGGAGTCTATCATCAGCCACATAGCCAGACAACGAACATAAGCCTCTCCTAAAGATTTCTAGAGTGACCCATTAGGAGTGGTCAACAAAATGCGTCGCTCCAATAATTTTTTTTCTAGATTCCATATCAATAAGAAATGAAAAGTGTGAACATACAGCGATATATCCTATTCGTATCTCTAGAGGTTACATTATGGTCTGAAAGCAACAGTCGCCACTTCGTAGTGTCTGCATTAAAAATCCTGTAAATTGAGTTTTAGAGCTGATTGTTGCTGAATCATTCACCGTATTATTATTAAGAATGTTAATGCACCACGACCAAGTAAAAATGTCCACTAAGACTGCTCCTTTATATTTAAATAAATTGTATATTCAGTCGTCGTGATGGCCTCGAGGTTTAGGCACGCGGTCGAGAATCTCGACGGTCGCGGGTTCAAACCCCAGGCACACACCTCTGACTTTTCGAAGTTATGTGTGTATTCACAATGAATAATCACGTACTTTAACGGTGAAGGAAAACATCGTGATGAAACCTGCACATCTAAAACTTCTTAGGAATTTCTTAGGTGTGTAGTCCGCCTACCCGCACTAGGCCAGCGTGGTGGACTAAGGCCTAAACCCTCTCAATGGTAGAGGAGGCCCGTGCCCAGCAGTGGGACGTATATGGGCTGATGATGATGATGATGATATTCAGTCGCTTAATACGAGTAAAACTTAACTTAATGATACTTAATTATTTGGCTTTTTGTTGGTATGATCATTTGTATTTCACGCCTCCTTTCGCGTTCATTAAGCATTTGACCTTTTCCGTGATTTGTATGAAAAATAACATGTCGTTGTAACAAGGTTACGTGCGGCGGTGAGCTACGTGCGTGCCACAGTCGTGTTATGCGTTGACAGTTGCTTAAATTTTTAACGTTGTGGTGACTGACTTATATAAAAACGATGTGCGTTTCTGTATTTACATATATCTACACTAATTTATAAGTAAATTGCTCAATGACAAAGGAATGGAAAGAGAGCCTCGTTGGTCCACAGGCGTCAATGTGCGAGCGATGTGTACCGGGATCGATCTCCAGGCCCATCAATGTTACTGAGTTCCATCAGGACATTTACAGCAGCCGCATGCGCTGAAACGCACCCGAAAAGCATTTTTTATAATTACATGGGACTCAAAACTCAGGTTAAATGCATGATTTATTCATATGTTTAAACTACATTATACACATAAAATAATAAAAAGAGCAACTTAATATCTGTTTTGTGTTCTAATGATAAAACAAATTGAAGTCTTTCCGCACAGGCCGATTTCTATTACTGCACATAAACGGAGGTCAAAAGAGACACAAAATATTATTATACGGTTTTTTATTCTAATTTAGAAGAAGTAATTAATTGCCTTTGAATAAAATAGCATTTGTTGGAAGCCTTTGTAAATGTAAGCCCGCCGGGAGTGCCCCTATTAACTAATCAAAAACCTTACTTTTAGTTTCATTACAGGTTTTTAAGTGCCGTGATTCTGTGCTTGTGGCTGTAACAGTTCGGCGTGTTTAACATTTTTTAAGACCTGTACTAGTTTTTGTGTTTATATTATTGTTTAGGACTTAGCCAGATTTTCTTTTTTGGCAAAGAATGAGAAAAATTACAGACACACAGTGTTAATAAGTATGTAAATTAAAATGCCTGAAAAACAACAGTCGTCTCTGCCTACCGCTTACAGGATGTTAGCGTGAGTGACGGATATAAAAATAGATCAATTACTCCGTCCAACATGTTGGCTTAAAAGTCAACGGCAGGTATAAGACTTCTGGAAACCTGTTATGGCTAATTAGAAATTAGGTTGTAATTAAAAATACGAGTGCACGAATTTGATGAACGTGACCTAAATTTGTCTATATACATAGTATAAGTTTTATATATTTTATCATTCACGTCTATATTATCGAAAGGATAGGCAAGGGGTATTTAATAATTTTAGAGGATTATTTTCTAGATATAACCCCAGTTTAACTGAAAATCATATAAAAATCCGTTAAGAGTAATTATAGTACCTTACTTTTAAATATTTTGTAATTTTTACTATTTAAATACAAGTACGGAATTTTACGTACAAACATTAATTAAAAACTGTGTTTATTTAAATCGCTTTTACGAGCGGGGTGTATCTGTTTCGTTTGTAAAAACATCAAAGGCTAAAGCGTTTTAGGCAAATGGCTTGCAGTGGTTTCGCTTATAAAGCTCGCAGTTGAGCAATTAAATAATTAATGGTTCTCTTCGGATATATGGCACGTAAACGCCTTGAAGTTTGTGAAGTCGAGTCAAAAATATAGGCGGTCGCGGGTTCATTCCTCAGGCACACGCCTTTGTCTTTTGGAAGATAAGTTGGCCATCACTACTTAATGTATTATAATATTCTTATATAAAGGAAAAATAATTATAAAACCCTGGGTTATTGAAACCCAGCGGAATCCGATAATGGTATTTCGTGCAAAGGTAATAAGGGTCATAATTGAAACATTTTTTTAACAAAAATCTGCTGCATTTCTTCCATAGAATTATGAGCTTGAAGTACCAACTGGTGCTGTGACTTTGTCACGTTTTTATTGTGACGTCACCATAGCCCGTAATACAAGCTTGTTACAATAACTGAAAGCCGCCCGGCTTATAAAAAATAATGCTCAATATTTGTTTACAATCTGTCTGCGTCAAATTGATAGATTGGGGGTCGCAAAAGGATAATACGAGACCTTCAACCCTATATTTCAGATGTTTCATTTATTTATTTAATAATAGCGGTTGGTCTTGCGTCCCGGGTATGATTTTATAAAAAGGAAAAAAATGTCCTTCCGCAAAGTCGCATTTATCTCCATATGAAAAACCATGCAGATGTTAGGCGTGAAGGTATAACAGACAAAGTTACTTTTGCGTTTATAATACTGGTATTGATTAATATATATTTGGCGATTAAGCAGAGTTACAGCTTTCATTAGCCCAAATACGTCCCACTGCTGGGCACGGGCCTCCTCTACAACTCAGAGGGTTTAGGCCTTAGTCCACCACGCTGGACTAGTGCGGGTTGGTGGACTACACACGTAAGAAATTCCTAAAAACTTTTTAGGTGTGCAGGTTTCATCACGATGTTTTCCTTCACCGTTAAAGCAAGTGATAATTCATTGTGAATACACACATAACTTCGAAAAGTCAGAGGTGTGTGCCTGGGGTTTGAACCTGCGACCGCCGAAATTCTCGACTGCGCGCCTAAACCTCGAGGCTATTACTGCTGAGTTACAGCTTATATAAATAAATTGAGGTACAAATTCAAAGAAAGAGAAACCAAGATTATCCTATTACTAGCACCGCCAAGTCTTGAAATTTGTCCAAAAACCGACAGGTTTACATTACGTGGGACTTAAAACTGGCGAAACGTGGTGCAGAAATGCACCCAAGCCTACCCTTTCATGGATAAGCACATTAGTGTCAATGTATCATTAAAAACAGCGTTTCCATAACATTTATGCGATGATGTAAAATAATTTGCAAAACATATTGGTATATTTCCGTTTAAAAATTTTACGGTCGAATTATAGTCGTGCTTTCGTATCCATAGTAACGTATTGATGAATAGATCCGGGTACGTCACGGTTGATCTAGCGTTCCATTGTTCACGTCACGCCGCCATTTTTACCGGGACAAGTCAATTTTTTTCCGGATCTCCGGTTTAATATGTGCACGTGTAAGCCGCTGTGACAGGCTTTGCATAGAATGGGCTATAGTTTATTTTTATTTTTTATAACAGTATATTCAGGTCTGGATAGAGTGAGAGACCGATTTTAGTTGCCACAGCCATGCCCGACGCTAGCCTGTCAATTAGGTTTTCCAAGTTAGAAATATTTCACAGTTAAAGCTAACATACAGAGTGCAAACAGACCGTGACCGAAAATTAAGGCAGGTAATAGTTACAGTAATTACAAAGACATTGACGCTACATAATAAATAAATAATAACTCTTTATTTTTCACGCCACATAAAAAAATATTCATTATCATCATCATCATGATCAGCCCAAATACGTCCCACTGCTGGGCACGGGCCTCCTCTACAACTGAGAGGGTTTAGGTCTTAGTCCACCACGCTGGCCTAGTGCGGGTTGGTGGACTACACACCTAAGAAATTCCTCAGAACTTTTAGTAGGGCAGGTTTCATCACGATGTTTTCCTTTACCGTCAAAGTACGCGATAATTTTATTGTGAATACACGCATAACTTGGAAAGTCAGAGGTGTGTGCCTGTGTGGTTTGAACCCGCAACCATCGAGATTCTCGACCGCTTGCCTAAACTTCGAAGCCATCACGACTAAAAAAATATTAGCACAAAGAGAACATTTATAAAATTAGGCGCATTCAATCGGCGGTCTTATCGCTAAGTGAGATCTCTACCAGAAAACCTTGCAAGGAGATGAATAAACTAGATGGTACAGACGGTGCTTACAATAATTATAAAAACATGTACTCATGAATACAGTATATGATAGAGAGTCAAAAGAACCCGTAAAAGACTTCTAATTAAAAATATTTTGTAGTAGTTTTTAGTAAAGAAAATCTCATTTCTCTTTATGTTGTGGATAAAAGGTTAAAAAAATAATCATTTAATTAATTAGCGCTTGTAAATAACCTTTATTAAACGTT
Organism: Hemaris fuciformis; assembly: GCA_907164795.1. Classification (NCBI taxonomy): domain Eukaryota; kingdom Metazoa; phylum Arthropoda; class Insecta; order Lepidoptera; family Sphingidae; genus Hemaris; species Hemaris fuciformis. The sequence goes on from OU015452.1 coordinate 4,629,891, forward strand.
AAAGCGCTATCCAATGGGTCTTCTTTCATTTTAATTTATCTTTGAATAGTAGAGGCGAAATCGATCATTGCGGCGTAATTCATTCATTCCACATCGTGAGGAAACCTGCACACCTAAAAGTTTTTAGGAATTTCCGCCAATCCGCACTAGGCCAGCGTGGTGCAGTAAGGCCTAAACCCTCTCAGTTGTAGAGGAGGCCCGTGCCCAGCAGTGGGACGTATAAAGGCTGATGATGATGATGATTACAACGTAGGTAGAAGTAAGCGGCTAGAATTTCCATCAAGATATTGTCGAAAACATAAACGTCACGTAAATCGGACAATACATAAATCACAAAGAAACATTTAGGGCGTAGTTGGTTTGTGATATTTTGTCTCTTAATTTAAGAGCTTTTTTTCATAAAGGCGTGGCGTTTAAAAATGGGCTCGGTTTATGATTACGGCAGGCGCCAGGGCCGGCTGATGTCGTCTACACGGGGCACAAACTCGCAGGGCGAAATAAAACTGTTTTACAACGCGGAAATTCGATTGAAAACTGTTTACAGTCGGGCGGGTTTGTAATAGGTATTTTATTGAGTTTCTTTTAGAATTACAGTTTTCAGTATTCCAATGAAGTACATCTACAATATCAGCTATGTAAGACCTACCGTTGACCTTGGCTATAAACAAGAAATGATATTACGATCAAAACTTAATAGAATTTTTATTATCATATTTTAGTTTTAAGTACGTTGTGTTTTGACGTGTTCTTATAATAGTAGGGGAGCCCGGGATGCTAAATTTGCAGCGACTAAAGCGTCATGGGGACCTATAGGATTGTAATGATTAAGCCTAAAAGGAAGAAAAGTTTATGTTAAGTTTTCCATTTTAGTGTGGAGGAAAGCGTGTACAAATTTACAAAAATGTAAATAAAAAACAGTCACATGGAAATACTGGAGCGCGTCAGATATTCATAATGTTTACGCGCTATGTCCTTCTGATATCTGAGCGATATTAATCTGACGAGTGATTAGTGGAGGGTAGCCGTAAAAAGGGGTAGAAAAAAATAAATAAATAAAGTTATTTCAGCGTGTCAGATATTCAGAGGGAATGTTAAGTAAACACAAAAAAGTGTCCTATTCAAATGACTGACGATTAGGGCGCGATAAAAAGTCATAACAGATTTTTGAAAATGTAAAAAAAAAATGTGGCCTTGAAATACTCGAGCGCGTCAGATATTTATACAGGCAGTTCGACTTGATGTCCTAATCGTTCTAAATGATAATCTGACAATAATGTGGAGGAATATTGATAATCTGACAATTGAAAATTTTTTTTTACTATTTATTGATATAAAAATAAATGAAAAAATATTAAAATAAGTATTTTAGTCTTCTTCCTCACTGGATTCGTCTTCTAAGTATTCTTTTCTACAAAATACACATTTCACACTTACATCACTCCTTATTGTAATGTATATAGAACTTATTGCATTAAATTCACATAATTGTTTTAAGACACAATAAGAACACGTTATTATTGTGATCAGCTGACATGGCATTATGACGGCAGATGGCAGCGTGCGCATGGTGCGAGAGAGTGAAAGATAGAGATAGATTGAGAAGGAAATAGAGACGCGGAGTGGGAAATATACAGTTCTCAGCAGCTGTACGTTCCACACTTTATTTGTATTTTAGCTACATAACCCTATGAAAATCGTTAGATTATATTTTTTCTGTAATACTTAAAAGATTTCCTTCAAAATAAAAAAAAGTTTAATCGCGCTCGAATATTTCCAGGTAACGTATTTTTTTTACATCTTTCTGACTCGCCTATTTCCTTATACCACGCTTGAATCGTCAGATTATTGAAATCTAAGCTATTCTGCTTGTACTTAACTTACCCTGCCTTCATCTGACGCGCACGACTTTTTCTGAGGATCGATTTTTTTTACTAGTCTGACAGTTTGCCCTCAACGCAGGCCCTATATTAAAGGTTCATATAAGGTAGAGGTACATTACAGGGTACAACGTTTCTCCCCATATGATTTTCTGACGCGCTTTAGTAACACGGAAATTCCCGCTTGGGCTCCCCTACTATAAGAGTAAAAGGGAATATCTCGTAGGTCCAAAGGTTGCCTTGTTTCTTATTTCTCATGTCATCGACTAATTTTACACATATGGTAGAATAATAATCGAAATAAATTACACACGAGAGGGGAGTCAACGTAATGTTTACCATAGTCTATAAGGTGTAGCGTTGTCACTTTGTCGTGCCAGAAAAAATACCCATCACATGCCATTCTAGTAAAACTGGTGTATAAAAATAAATAATAACTCTTTATTTATTTCACACCACATGTACAGAATAAGCATATAAAATATTAGGAACCAAATATTAAAAATGTTAGCAACGAAGTCAACCTTTTTTTTCAATTTCAATTTTTAATTCTAAACACAACATGCTGCCATAATCATTACGCGTTAATACCAAACGGCCTTGTGTTCCAGCATAGATAAACTCATTTTTCAATTATAGATAAACGATAAAAATACCATAAGGTAGTAAACGGGATTTGTGAGAAATTTATACCCTGTGTCACCATGTCACTACCAAATGAAATATGTCATTTCAAAAAAATATATGTATATAGAAAATGGTACAAGATTTTTTCTGCAAAATTTTCAATACGCGTAGGATCCAAAAATACTGACCAATGATTTGATGAGATTTCCAATTTAATTTTATTCATTATTCTTGCAATATACCAATCATATTGTTATAAGTATATTTGTGTATGACTCAAGCAACATTTTTTTTATAACTTTAATCATGCCACTAAGACGTCATCATTATTTTGACAGACTATCCCACGAAAGACCTAAGCAGTCACCATTTGACAGCTTCAATTAAAGCGTGGTATAATAAACAAAACATTATAAACGACGCCATAATTTGTGTAACTTTGTTCTAAATTAACCGAGCGACGCTAATTAAACTGTATGTGAACCAGAAATTGAGTAACACAAACACTGCGGTGTCAAACGTGTCAACCGCCCACGCTCGGTAGGGGGCGCCACCTCGCCAGATTAATGCCGATTACGTCCCTGACGAAGACGGTAACGTAAATGAGAAACGACTGGCTTTTATGAGCATATATTTTTCAATTGTAATAATAGGTTGCTATGAGAATTTGGTTGGCAGAATGTTTTTATAAAGGATGTTATGAGAGTGAGTTTTTTTATCTTTTTTTTATTTTGTAAATGATAAAATATGGACTCCCCAATTAAGTCTGGTCATAGCTTTCTTTAAATAACATTCAATATCTACGATAAAGCTTTATTAAGCGTCTCGTCGGTCACGCGGCATAAGGCGCGCTGTTCGATTGAAAGGTCCTTGGTTCCATTCTCAGGTCGGGTGAAGTGTTACTAGATTCTGTTGTGGAAAATTCTTATTAGCAGAATGAAGTTTTAATATTTGCTCAAAAACGGAAAAAGCTGTTGAATCTGACTGAATTCCTGTAACTACTCCTTATGATACAGGCTGGAACAAATAGGTAGTGGATACCTAGTAGAATTTCTTTTTTTTTTAGAAAATAAAGTAACCGCGCTGACATTTACAGACAAATATCATCATCATTAGCCCAAATACATCCCACTGCTGGGCACGGGCCTCCTCTACAACTGAGAGGGTTTAGGCCTTAGTCCACCACGCTGGCCTAGTGCGGGTTGGCGGACTACACACCTAAGAAATTACTAAGAACTTTTTTTTTTAGGTGTGCAGGTTTTATCACGATGTTTTCCTTCACCGTTAAAGCAAGTGATAATTCATTGTGAATACACATATAACTTCGAAAAGTCAGAGGTGTGTGCCTGGGGTTTGAACCTGCGACCGCCGAAATTCTCGACCGCACGCCTAAACCTCGAGGCCTCTCAGTTGTAGAGGAGGCCCGTGCCCAGCAGTGGGACGTATTGGGCTGATGATGAATGATGAATGAATCCTAACAACTAGGTACATACATTTTATACCTATGGTTGTTAGGAAAACTTCAAAAATTTTTTTTTGTCGGGATTTTCTGTACAATTTGATACAGAGATATTTAGACAGAAAGCTTGCATAGATTGTAATTGTGTTTGACAATGTTTGTTCACAACTCATTACGGTCAAGATGGACAAGTTTGATCCGACTAGAATTAACGATATGCCTATAATTGATGCACAGTCTACTAGTCGATCGCCGTAATGCAATTTCGACATCAATCAAACGGCTCTCAAAGTCAATGTCAGTGAAGGCATAGTTATGTATGGATGAGTAAATTGTGTTGAAAAGGGAGCCATAGGTAAAAACATAGGTACTTACATACATACATAAACTCACGCCTGTATTCCCCGAAGGGGTAGGCAGAGGTGCATTTCTACACCCACATTTCGCCAGGTATGTATCAGCCCCACGTAATAGGGAGGGAGCCTATTGCCGTTTTTCGGGCATATTTCCAGACTCCGTACTGTTACCGAGAATTTCCTAATGGAAAAACCCAATAACACTTTGCCCGATCCCGGAATCGAACCCAGGACCTCTAGATCGCACGGCACATACTTGTACCGCGAGACCACGAGGCAGTCATAGGTATATACACTTATAGGTATATACATAGGTACTAACGCCTATTTAATCAAAAGTATAAGTATAGTAAAGTATAAGATAAGTCGTGATGGCCTCGAGGTTTAGGCACGCGGTCGAGAATCTCGACGGTCGCAGGTTCGAACCCCAGGCACACACCTCTGACGTTTCGAAGTTATGTGTGTTTATTCACAAAGAATTATCACGTACTTTAACGGTGAAGGAAAACATCGTGATGAAACCTGCACACCGAAAAGTTCTTAGGAATTTATTAGGTGTGTAGTCCGCCAACCCGCACTAGGCCAGCGTGATGGACAAATGCTTACAACCTCTCAGTTGTAGAGGAGGCCCGTGCCCAGCAGTGGGACGTATATGGGCTGTAGATGTGATGTGACGTCATAAGGCTTGTAGCTAGTATACACGAAACTCTATATATTCATTAGTTTATCTCCGTAGGCTTAGGCAGTTTATTTTCGCGGTCTTTGTACTATTTTTAAGTCCACCCGCCCCGTACGCCCGCTGGCAGCGTTTTGATTAAAAACGGTATTTCGGAAACTGGGACACTCGTAATGAATTTTGGGGGATATTAAATATTTTCCTTAACACTTTTCTCTGTTTATTTTGATTTGATTTAAATACGTTTGTTTAGCTTGTGTTGAATATAACTCGGCTGTTAACAAGTTGTTTGATTTTTAATTGTATTTAAGTGTTGGTAATAATTTTATATATGTCGGAGAGTCTTGGGCGTTATTGTTTTTTTAAAATAGTGACAGGAAAACTTCTGGAGGTGATTTCAAAAACTTAGTACAGAGCTCCGTTCGGTCCGGCGTTCCGAGCGAGAATGAATCATTCGATCGAGCGGCTGTATTGATACCCTGCGTCGACGCTTCGACATATATATAAACTCCCGCCTGTACTCAAAAGGGGTAAGCAGAAGTAGATTTATAAAACCCACTTTTCTCCCAGCTATGTTTCACGACTACACTACTCACCAACCCGAACTAGACCAGTGTGGCCGACTAAAGCCTAAACCCTCTCAGTTGTAGAGAGGTCCGTTCCCAGCAGTGGGACGTATATGGGCTGATGGTGATGATGATGATGATGTTTCACGGAAAAAGAGACAATTTTATTACCGTTTTTAGGTAAATTTACAAACAATGCTGATATTCAATATTTACTCATGAAATACCGAATACCACTTTGCTTGACCCTAGAATCAAACCCAGGACCCCTAGATCGCACGCTATACACTTGTAGGGCATGTTTATCATTCCACGGTACGATTTATTATTATTTATTCATCTCGACTTAATACAGTAGAACCTCGATAAGTTAAAGTCCAAGGGAAACACAAAATATTTTAAGTTATAGAGGTTTTAAGTTATCAAGGTTCTATGTTAGGAATAGGTTAATATAGAGGTAGGTATGTACATATGTATGTATGTACCCTTCTTCCTATTTTTACTCAAATGCGTCAGAAGGATTGGTTCAATAAAATACAGAAATTTAATTAATTATATTTATTTATTCACATTGAACACGTAACATAAAAATAAAACAACAATTAAAGGTTTATTCTACTTAAAAAAAGTCTGTGATTTTCTTTTGTTTTAAACAATTCACAGTTTCTAAATCGATTTGATTTTCAATGACAAATAGAGAGGAGAATACATTATTATTATTATTACGTTAATAATTTGTATTGTTTACGTTAATAATTTTTAACTAGTAAACACGTGCAAGCAATAAATGCCGAAACCTTTTGTTTTGCACACTCTTTCAAAATGACTCATTGACAAACAATTTTATGTTATAGAGGTTGTGAAAACATTTCTTTAAGTTACTGAGGGCCAATACAGAGATTACTTATTTAAGTTATAGAGGTAGCGTATTTTAAGTTATAGAGGTTTTGGGCTCTGATGGGAAGGGAACATATTATTTTTTGAAGTTATAGAGGTTTTTAAGTTACCGAGGTTTGAGTTATCGAGGTTCTACTGTAGTCTGAACGAAATAATAGCGAGTAACTCAGATCACGTTCCACGCAGCTGCGGTAAAACTTTGCGCGCTTGGGGTTGAAGAACTCTTTATGGGGCTTAATGTGAGGAGATGTAGTATATCATTCTTAAAAATATATATACGACTGCCTCGTGGTCTCGCGGCACAAGTATTTGCCGTGCGATCTAGAGGTCCCGAGTTCGATTCCGGGGTCGGGCAATGTGTTATTAGATAAGGTTTTTCCATTAAGAAATTCTCAGTAACAGCCCGGAGCCTGGAAGTGTGCCCGAAAAGCGGCAATAGGCTCGCCCTCTAGTACGTGGGATTGATACATACTGGCGAAATGTGGGTGCAGAAATGCACCTCTGCCTACCCCTTCGGGGAATACAGGCGTGAGTTATGTATGTTTGTATGTCAATACCCTATCACTTTGTTGAACCCAGGACATTTCGGTCGGACCTACGGGGCAGCTCGATTCCGACCACTATTTTTAGCACGTTTTTTAAACCACTTGCTTTGAGCTCCGACATCTTCTGAGCGCAAATTTATAAAATTATGCTTTTTAAGTTCTTCCCTGAGATCTCATACAGCCCTATACCAAAAATCACACAAATTGGTCCGATTGTTTAGGCATGAAAGCGTAGCGATAATATTATTATGAAATAATTTAGCAAATTCACAGACTAATCCACGATATATGAGTATTATAATGTGACATACAAGATAATGAAGCTTATTACGTCTGGGCTCACATCTCTCTGCCAATACGCTTAAAATTCTGCAAACTTTCTATTACATGTGCATGCATACATTATGTCTATTCAAAGTCTAGACTGAATGTCGCATTTTCAATTTATTACAAGCCTTTGAATGTCTGTAACGATCTGGATTGTTGGGAGAGTATTTTTTATAAATAGATGAAATAATTCAGAATGCAGATGGTGGCAATTCAATGCAGACGCGACAAGTCAACGTACGCGATTTATCTTGTAATGAGACCTTATTCGCGGATTCCCTTCAATCGTTTCATGCAATTTTCTTTTAAAAAAAGGAGTTAGGATTAAGCTGGTATGTTAAAGATGTTTGAGGTAGTCATATGTATATCTATATATACCTAGTATAATTAAGCCCATTTACGTACCATTGCTGGACGCGGGCCTCCTCGACAACTGAGAGGAGTTAGGCTTTAGTCCATGCTGACATACCATGCTGACCATTAGGTCAGAACAACCAAACTGCTTTAGTCCATGCTGACATTGGTGACATACCATGCTGACCTAGTGCAGGTTGGCGGAAAACACACGAATGTGCACGTTTCCCCAATATGGTTTTCTTGCATCGTTTATATCTAATTAACGTATGTAATTATAATATTTATAAAATATATTTTTTATTGTGCCCGAAAAACGGGAATAGGCTCGCCCCCTATTACGTGGGACTGATACATACCTGGCGAAATGTGGGTGTAGAAATGCACCTCTGCCTAACCCTTCGGGGAATACAGGCGTTATGTATGTATGTATAATTTTATATACGCTTAAAAACACTTTATCTTGCTAAGAGATTTTTCTGCACAGTGTGTAACAGATCCCGAAGCGGTAGACGTTCATCTTTTGCTAAAGAGAACTAAAGAGCTCTCAAGAGCTTGTGGATGTCTATTTGAATAAACAAAATTTTTATTATAACTTATTTAGATAAAGTAAATAAAACAACATTAAAATTCACTTTCCTACTTTACCTTACTGTAAAAATTGTATTAAGTTCTTTTGCTCTTTGACTTCTTTCCCTTTGCATAAAATTGCGGGAAAGATATTTCGAGAAAATGTTGCAGACATTTTGTGTCTGTAACAAAAAATTATATTCTTCTCGAACTTACTATACTTTTATTTACTGTTGCACTTTGCAAAGGCGGTTCTAGTTAAAGAATAATTTATTAAAACTGTAATTTGGTATATACAAGTTCATAAAGTAACGAAATGGATCTTTTTTTTGAAGTGAAAACATATTTAGCAGCGCTGTGCACTATTTTGGGATGGGTAAAAAATGTTGAACTCGCGTCAGATCACGTGACCCTGATCGAAAATGCGTAAGACGTTTGTTGTCATGCGTTGTTGTCGCGTTGCCATGTTTGTGTACGATAGCGCAATAAATATTGTATTTTACCACGTAAATGATAGTACTTTTATACTGATAACTAAAGCAATTCATGCGAATTTATTATAATTTATCATTTTGTCTACCCTTTCAAGGTTAGAGTATGTACATCTGTAACTCCTACTATTATTATTTATTATAGATAGTTCGAGGTACAATAACGTTGTCTTAAGACTGTCCGAATTTCAGACATTCATTAGAAACACAACAGTAAACATAATTTACATTCGGCGGAATTAGTTATGAGTTCTCCAAGCGTAATATTACTGAAATTTCGTAATAGAGATGAATAATTGGAAGGTCATTGGAATAATATTGTTTTTAAACATAGATATATAGTCACGTAATACACCTAGTTATGTTATAAATTAAGTAGTAATGTCTAAATTCTCTTAGTTGTAGAGGAGGCCCGTGTCCAGCAGTGGGACGCTGATAATGATAATGATATGTTATAAATAGCACTATCTCGTGGTTACAGGCATGTGCCTTACGATCTAGAGGCCTTAAGCTCGATTGTTGGGTAGGGCAGTGTTATTGGTACGAAAATTTCAGTCGCAACACGGATTTTGAAAACTGTGCCCAAACAACACTATACGAGGGCAGTCCGATAAGTACTTAGCCTCACCGCCCGATGGCACCACTATCGTAAGATAAATTTACCATCATGTAGCACATCTTCGTAGACGGCTATTGTCAAAATTTCAGCCGAATTGGATTTGTAGTTTTGTTTTGACCGCGTGTGTAAGCGGACGTGTCCGCGGATTTTAGAAAAATGGAAAAAGAGCAATATCGGCCGGTGACTTTATTCTTGTTTTTGGAAGGGAAATCGCGCAGCGACATCAAAGAGCGCTTGGATGCTGTTTACGGTGACTCTTCTCCTTCAATGGCGACCGTCAAAAATTGGTTTAACGAGTTTCAACGTGGTCGCACGTCAGTTTTTGATGAGCCACGCCCAAGTGCCCCAAAAACGGCTACCATGGAGGATAACGTGAGAAAAGTCCCGATCTTGTATTGGCAGACCGCCGATTGAAGGTGCGCGAGATAGCTGAGACAGTAGGCATCTCAAAAGACCACGTGGGTCATATCCTGCATGAAATATTGGGCATGAGAAAGCTGTCGGCTCGATGGCTGCCGCGTTTGCTCACTTCGGACGACAAGCGCATCAATGACACAACTTCAGAGCAGTGTTTGACACTGTTTAGGTGCAATCCGAAGGGGTTTCTGCGTCGTTTCGTGACCGTCGACGAAACATGGATTCACTGGTACACACCAGAGACCAATAAACAGTCGAAACAGTGGACTTTACCCGGCGAATGTGCTCCGAAGAAGGCGAACACTGTCCCATCGGCCGAAAAGATGATGGCCACCGTTTTCTAGGTTTCACAAGGTGTGATTTACATCGACTACCTGGAGAAGGGCAAAACGGTCACAGGGCTTTACTATGCCGAACTATTGGGCCGATTCAACGCCGAATTGTAGAAAAAACGGCTCCATTTGGCGAAGAAAAAGTGCTCTTCCACCATGACAACGCACCGGCTCACACCTCCGCCGTCGCAACGGCCAAATTGGTCACATTAGGCTACGAACAGCTGCCCCATCTACCGTATTCTCCAGATTAGGCCCCGTGTGACTTCTTTTTGTTTCCAAACTTGAAAAAGTCCGTCGCCGGACAGAAATTTGAGTCGAATGAGGAGGTTATCGCCGCCACGGAGGCCTACTTTGTAGACCTCCAGAAAACGTTCTTTTCAGACAGCTTAAAGAAGTTGGAGCATCGCTGGGTCAAGTGAATCGAGTTGAAAGAAGACTGTGATGAGAAATAAATCGCCACTTTTCCAAAATTTTCGTTTTTCTTTTGTAGGCTAAGTACTTATCGGACTGCCCTCGTAATATTAAGCTTTGTATGACTACAACTCTGACACAAAAATACTTAAAATTTTCTTTAGATTTAGCGTTCGATCTAAATATTATCAGGCTGTGGTTCTTAAATGTTATTTTCTCTCGGGCAGTTAATTTTAAAAGGTAGTAAGAATTAAGGTACGGGTTTGTCAGAGTCAATAACCTTCAAATCCCGGCCGAGGAGAACGCGCAGCTGTTCCCAAGGTTCGCTCTACTCATTTCCTTCATTATATATTTTTTTGCCCGCAACTCCATATGCCCAACTTTAGACTTCCAAATGAATATATTTTTCCCGCTTTTGTCACATTCCTCAATGCTGCTCCGCTTCTATTGGTCGTGGCGGGATATAGCCTTCTTCAATAATTAATTGGACACATCATCATCATCAGCCCATGTACGTCCCACTGCTGGGCACGGGCCTCCTCTACGACTGAGAGGGTTTAGGCCTTCGTCCACCACGCTGGCCTAGTGCGGGTTGGCGGACTACACACCTAAGAAAATCCTAAGAACTTTTAGGTGTGCAGGTTTCATCACGATGTTTTCTTTCACCGTTAAAGTACGTGATTATTTGTGTACACATACCTTGGAAAAGTCAGAGGTGTGTGCCTGGGGTTTGAACCCGTGACCGTCGTGATTCTCGACCGCGTGCCTAAACCTCGAGGCCATCACGACTTTTTGGACACATAAACACAAAAATAATTTTTCAATTTGAACACGTAGTTCCTAAGATTAGCGCGTTAACACAAACTCTTCAGCTTTACGAGTATATACCAGTACAGATGGGAAGTCGACACAACACGAATACTCCTCTTTTATTCAACCTCTATAAATCTTATGATTTGTATGCAGATTTTGTTTTTATTCTTTACATTTATATGAAGATTTTGTTCTCTAATGCTACTGGATAATAAAAATATATTTACTTCAGAATGTTAGAAATGCCAGCCCGCTCTAATCGACCCGGTGAATTGAAACCTCGGATGCCGGAATCGTTTGTTAAATAACGAGTCTAGAACTTAGATATGAACAGGCTCCTATAGTATTTAAAAAATATATATGTTGGCAACAATACCTACTGCGAAATTCCGTATTTAAATATTTGTATCATAGTTTGAGAATAGATTGGCATATGTTACGTTTTCACACAATTACTGATGCGTAAATTTAATGTGTGCACATATTTTCTATTAGGGAAGACAACATAAAATCATTTTTATACTTCTTAATAACAAATAAATGAAGATAAATAGATTATCTTGTTGTCCCGCGGTCAATGTGTGCCGTACAATTGTGAACTCCTGGGTTAAATTTTTTGGATCGTACATAGTGTTACTCTCGCTCTAGAGTAGAACGACGGTGCAGCAAAGCACTTCTGTCTACCCCTAAGGCGATCAAACTTGAATGTCAGTGTGTGTCACAAAAAAATATTTATAATTACATATCATCAAGAATACCCTTTATTTATGCGAAATATATCATCACCAGCCTATTTACGTCCCACTGCTGGGCACGGGCCTCCTCTACATCTGAGAGGAGTTGCCAAACATATGCCACAATAAGACCATAAATAAAGTATTTTTTGTACAATAAGTCCTCATACATTGTGGAAAATTTGCGTCCTTCAGAACTTCCAAACGTTATTGCGTAGCTCTTGTAAATCAACTATTGTTGTGAATCCTCCCTTTATACCATTTGTTCGATTCGAATTGTTTGCGGTATCTCTCGGGAATGAAGAAAATAATCCTTGGTAATAATATTTATGAATATTCAACATTACCACTTAACCCTGGGTTGAATTGCTAATGGATTTTAAATGTTTACTTCAATAATAGGAGTGCGTAAGATGAATTTTTATTAGCCATTAAAACTATTGTGCTACCGACTAAGTTTGTGAAGACTCAGTAGATACTATTGATTAAAACGTAAAACTAAGTTTTGAGATTAGGCAAGACAAGAACTGAATCAAAGCAGTATTTGGAATTCGAAAGGAGAATCAGCTGTGCCAAAAGCTATGACCTATATACATACGTTGCACTTTACTTTGCTTTTCTATTTCTGCACCCATATTTCGCCAATTGTACTATCGTCCCACGTCATAGCAATAGGCCTCCTATTGCCGTTTTCGGGCACAGTTCCAGACTAAGTGCTAGCAGTGAGAATTTCCTTATGAAAAAAATCATAAAAAAATTGACCAACCCCCTAATCGAACCCAGGACCTTCAGATCGCACGGCATATACTTGTACCGCGAGACCACGAAACAGGAGTTAATCTTGTGAGAAATTTCTGATCGGGCTAGTATATAAAAAAATCTGTCATACAAATCGAAATTACGAGTTAATATTGTTTCAAACATCTGTGGTGCAGTGTGGCGCATGTTGTCTGCGGCCGAGTTTGCGGTTTACTGCTGGCCACTGGAATGTGCGGTCGGGTACAAACGGACACAAACTTGGCTGATTTATGGTCTTATGGCAGATGTTTATGCCAGAGCCGGTACTCCCATAGAAGCGCAAAAGCCCAATTAACCTTTCAAAATTCCGAATAATAATACACATACATACATAAACTCACGCCTGTATTCCCCGAAGGGGTAGGCAGAGGTGCATTTCTGCACCCACATTTCGCCAGGTATGTATCAGTCCCATGTAATAGGGGGCGAGCCTATTGCCGTTTTTCGGGCACAATTCCAGACTCCGTGCTGCTACTGAGAATTTCCTAATGGAAAAACCCAATAACACTTTGCCCGACCTGGTAATCGAACCCAGGACCTCTAGATCGCTCGGCACATTCTTGTACCGCGAGACCACGAGGCAGATAATAATAATCTTCAAGCTTTAAATCTTAATTTAACAAAACAATTTGACAATAAACAATTATAAACTAGACATTACATAATTAATGTGTAACGCTTTTGTGCTTCTATGGAAGTACCGTCACTGGTTTATGCAGGTAGACTTTTAGTACTCATTTTGGGGCAATTTTATTCTACCTAGATTTATTGGGTTTTATCTTATTTTAACTATATATGTATGCAATTGTGTACATCATTCACGTTAGGAATTTTTTTGTTTAGAAGTGAATGTTGAAGTCAGTCGAGGGCGTCTTAGGCGCACCTATAAACATCTAATAGATGATTTATTTCAAGATGGTAATATAAAGAGTACAACACGGCTATCATCAACAGCACTGCCGGTCAGAATGGTCGTATCGGCGGAAAACAATATGCGACGAGCTACGTCATCGTTCCACGTGTCCATCGCCCCACTACAGTGGAATAAAACCACGTGCGACGGGCCATGTGTTCTGACGGGAGTAAACAAAAGTGACTCACAACGGGCGATCGCCTCACTACAGTGTCTATAAAAAGCTGCCCGCTGCAGCGGAACAGGCATTCGTTTGTCCACGCTCCGACAGCAAACATCTGATTTATTGTGAAATTAAAAATGCATTTTGATCAAAGTCAATTGTTGATATTACTTCTCAAGTTGGAATTCTCCAATAATAATGATGTCACTGCTATTCTTAACACCCTTGGGATTTCTGTCTCATCATATAGTATTTCACAAAAGACTTATGAATCGTCAGGAATACTCTACCACAATGTGGAATGTGGTAAGAGTCTTTTATGTTTATTCTATCTGAGGAATATTTGTCAATCTAATACTTATCGTTCGTAACAGAGTTTTTAAACATAATTTATTTCCTACATGCCGCATGAGACGAAATTGGCAATTCGTTTTCTTTGTAACAAAGTTCTCAAGCAAAAATAAACTTCTCATTGAATTTAAAAACATCTCTTACAAGCATGAGACTTGATAATATATCCTATATTTCCTTATTGAATATGTAAAGAGACGAATTACTGCTTAATAAAGTACCCAAAGAAGCCAACAAGTATAACGATACATTAACATTTTAAATTATACATAAACAACTTACAATACATAATTAATAAATGATAATGATGATGATGATGAAAGGCCAACACATAATGTATACTATACAATACGAGTACATTAACAATTTACAGTATCTACATAATCATCAGCCCATATACATACATCGCACTGCTGGGAACGGGCCTGCTCTACTGCTGGCCAGGGTTCAGGCCTTAGTCCATCACGCTGGCATAGTGCGGGTCTGTGGTCTACACACTAAAGGAATTCCTAAGAACTTTTTAGGTGTGCAGGTTTCATCACGATGTTTTCCTTCACCGTTAAAGAAACTGATAATTCATTTAGAATTCACACATAACTTCGAAAAGTTTGAGGTGTGTGCCTTGGGTTTGAATCCGTGACCACCGAGATTCTCGACCGCGCGCCAAAACCTCGAGGCCATCATAACATAATAAAGGCCAACAAATACACTATACAATACCTTAACGAGTACATCCCCGAATTTTAAATTCCAGACCCGTCAAACGTAGTACATTTGTGTTAGACAACCAGGCAACGGGAGTAAAAATTCGTCGTGTTAATGATAATAAATGGAACAAACGGAAAGATTTCATTAAAACAAAATAGTTTCCGGCGATTCCGAAGAGAGTTTGCGTCCGTCCATTACGAATGCACAATCGGAAACTTTTATCCTCGCTGTTTTAATAATTTTGTAACAAAGATAAATTTGTAACGCTTAGTAATAAATTGCGTAGGTGTAACTGGCGATTCAATCACATAATTGCAATAGTTTTTATTGTAAATGATTAAAAATGATTACAAAATGACAATCATTGCAAAAATAACAAGTTGTAAGTCTAAGAACGTGAAGAAGTCGTGATGGCCTCGAGGTTTAGACACGCGGTTGACAATCTCAACGGTCGTGGGTTCAAACCCCACGCACACACCTCTGACTTTTAGAAGTTATATCATCATCACCAGCCCATATACGTCCCACTGCTGGGCATGGGCCTTCTTTATAACTGAGAGGGTTTAGGCCTTAGTCGAAGTCATATGTGTATTCACAATGAATTATCACGTACTTTAACGGTGAAGGAAAACATCGTGATGAAACCTGCACACCTAAAAGTTTTTAGGAATTTCCTAGGTATGTAGTCCGCCAGCCCGCACTATGCCAGCGTGGTGGACTAAGGCCTAAACCCTCTCAGTTGTAGAGGAGGCCCGTGCCTGGCAGTGGGACGTATATGGGTTGATGATGATGATTAATTCTAAGAACGCAACTCTGATTGTTAGCATTACTATCATATGCCTACAACATGCCGTTCATTAAAGTCCCATCGACCACCCAACCTATAGTAATCTTATTACGTGTAGTGGTTATGGCGTAAAAACATAACAGACGGTCACTTGCGCATTTATAAAAGTAGTATATCATCACCATCAGCCCATATACGTCCCACTGCTGGGCAAGGGGCCTCCTCTACAACTGAGAGGGTTTAGGCCTTAGTCCACCACGCTGGCCTAGTGCGGGTTGGCAAAAGTAGTATATATCGATTCATAATAAATTATCACGATATTAAAAGGTATAAGGAAAAATTGTGAGAAAACTATTAATTAATTCCTGAGCATCGTAAGAATATTTCCTATACCTAGTACGTTAAAGTCCAAATTGTGAGATTGCTTAGTACGCCGCCTCCTCCTCGTTTATTTCTAGATCCGCAGTTTTTCCACTTTATGACCCTTCACTGTCCCGTGGTCACGATCTAGAGGCCCCGGGTTCTATTTTCAGCTCATTCACAATTTTATTTTGAATTTTTAAATAGGAATCTTTTAATAGCAGAACAGAATTTGAATACGTGCTCGAAAGATCGCAGTTGGCGAGACGTGGGATGAAGAATACACTTCTGTTTACCCCTTCGGTATACACGTTTGAGTAGATAATGTATGTAAAACCTTTTCAAGCGGCATCCAGTATAATTACTTTTGGATTTGAAGTATTACATTTAGCTCCGCGGGCTTATCACTTCCGTCGGATGTGAGCTCAATGTCAATTCATACGTTACATATCAGTAGTTTATATTATTCCGTTCCCGATGTATTTTTTCAGTTCCGCGGTATCTCAATCGACGGTCACAGTAGTCGACAAAATATTCGTGTGTCTTTGATCTTCCTCTGTTTGAAGGTAAGTCTGTTAAGTGTTTGTGATAATGGTTTGTTTGTAAATGTGAAAAATGCCAACAGAGATTGAATCATTAACGTAAAAGTTACCGCAATACATGAGTAAGCTGAAGGTGTTGGACAAAAGACGTAAATTTCTACAGGCGATGGGGTCAATAGGATTTCAAGGAAGCAATATTTCATCATACATTGAGCTACACATTAACCCGTAAAGTGAGTGTTTTCATACATATGAATCAATGATAATCGTAATTCCTCTTGTAAGTATGTATTTGAGTAATAAAGACCATTGCGGAACTATTATTTTATAGACTGACAGAATGCAACAACATTAGGGGAAACTGAGACAAGCGTTTCAGAACTGTTCTAGTTTACATGCAACAAACAAGTTTGTCAAGTCGTGATGGCCTTGAAGTTCAAAAACGCGGTCGAGAATCTCGACGGTCGCAGGTTCAAACCCCAGGCACACACCTCTGAATTTTCGAAATTATGTGTGTATTCACAATAAATGATCACGTTCTTTAATGGCGAAGGAAAACATCGTGATGAAACCTGCACACCTAAAAGTTAAAACAGAATTTTTTTCCAGCCATTAATTAATTAGAGATTAAACATCTGCATTTTCAGAGGGAGCAATTATCTCCCCACTTCTGGGAAACAGTAATGCGAAATACTAATCTAATACCTCCCACCCCTAATCTCTCTAAATACAGCTTTATAATACCTAGGCCAAGTAGCGGAAAGCTCAGCGTAGGACGTCCTCCGACAAGATGGTCGGACGACCTAGTAAAGGTCGCGGGACGTCGCTGGTTGCAGGCTGCTTTCAACAGCCTGTGGAAGTCATTGGGAGAGGCCTATGTCCAGCAGTGGACTTCCATTGGCTGATGGATTGGATTGGGTTAGAATACCTAGGCACTATGATTTTATCTTTCTTTCTATTACGTCGAACGAAAATACAGCAAAATGTGGGTTCAGAAATGCACCTCTGTCTACTCCTTCGGGCAATAAAGGCGTGAGGTTATGTATGTATGCATTTATGTTTTTTAAGAAGTAAAAAAAGCCATTTTATCAAGAGGTAAGCTGTTGTTTAGTTGCTCTACCCGGTTAACTGTCAGTATGAAAATCATGCCATACATCATATCAGTACTATCTATCCTTTTTTTTCAACCTACCCACGACACAAAACTTGCATATAAGTTTGGTGTCAGAACTATGTATAATATTACCCAATGAATTCTTCTTGAAGTAGATATATAAATAAATAAATACACCCAAAACTCACATAACTGCCAACTGCATCACGGGATTGTCATATTAGTAAATGTATAACAAGGTAAATATATGACAAGCAGTGATGGCCTCGAGGTTTAGGCGCGCGGTCGAGAATTTCGGCGGTCGCAGGTTCAAACCCCAGGCACACACCTCTGACTTCTCGAAGTAATGTGTGTATTCACAATGAATTATCACTTGCTTTAACAGTGAAGGAAAACATCGTGATAAAACCTGCACACATCAAAGTTCTTAGGAATTTCTTAGGTGTGTAGTCCGCCAACCCGCACTAGGCCAGCATGGTGGACTAAGGCCTAAACCCCCTAAGTTGTAGAGGAGGCCCGTGCCCAGCAGTGGGACATATATGGGCTGATGATGGAATGCACCTCTACCTACACTTTCGGGGAATACAAGGTTATGTATACAATGCAGTGTATGTATTATTGTGATGTATGCAATCAGAGGTTATGTATGTATTTACATATATAGATACGTATAACAAGGTAAATATGCAAGGAAAAGAAATTTCTAGAGCTTTCTATCCCAGAAGTAGTAATAAGGAGGCCCCGTGTAGTCCAATTAGTGCTCTTTGAATGAATTCATTCCACGTACCTTACTGTTACAGTGCAAGTTACGTCAGAAACGCAATTACAATTACATCGTCATCAGCCCAGCTACGTCCCACTGCTGAGCACGGGCCTCCTCTACAACTGAGAGGGTGGGTTTAGGCCTTAGTCCACCACGCTGGCCTAGTGCGGGTTGGTGGACTACACACCTAAGAAATTCCTTAGAACTTTTAGGTGTGCAGGTTTCATCACGATGTTTTCCTTCACCGCTAAAGCAAGTGATAATTCATTGTGAATACACACATAACTTCGAAAAGTCAGAGGTGTGTGCCTGGGGTTTGAACCTGCGACCGCCGAAATTCTCGACCGCGCGCCTAAACCTCGAGGCCATCACTGCTTTACATTTACATACGAATAGATATTTTAAATTAAATGAATTATGGTACAATGAGTCGTTATCGTGCTATATGTATAGTATTGGATAATTGAAGCATGACCACACTGCTAAACGACTGAATAGGGTGTGGATAATGATAAATAAAAAAATTAAGAAATTATGCTTTTTATACACAGCTATATTATAGAATGTCTTCTATTATAAGTCTCTATTAAAGAACTTATTTTAGTTATCCCTTTTTTATTTAACCATGAAATATCCTTTAGTAATAAAGCCAAAGAAAAATAAAAGATAAATCCATCTAAAATTTACTTTCATTTTGAGAGTAATTCTTTGAATTGCAATTCTTTCTCATCGAAGTATTTTTGGCCGAGTAGAAGAAAGAATTAAAAGATTAGCTGGCGGTCTTCTTAGAAATTTTTGTTTACGAATTTATTTTTCTTGGTACAGTCGAAATACGTACCCTAATTAATTTATTTTATTTTTTATGAACTAACACTAAATGCTAAGACTTATATTACAAAAAATCCATATTTTACAAGTCAGTCAAACACGATTGCCTTTAATAATGATAAATAAAAACACCTTTTTTTGGAACTAGACTTTAAGCTTAATGAAGAAGGCTTCTAAGGAAGTACTGCAACTGATACATACATATATTGTTTTAGTTTTTGAATATGTATTTGTCGGGTTGGTCATTAGTACGGGACTTCAACTGACAGCGAAACGCAGTGTGCAGATAGCACGCTTCGACAGAGTCTAGCTCTCTTCCGTGCGGAGTCGAAGAGTGGGGGCGTCAAGCGATGTCGACGAGTGGGAGTGGCAGCTTGATCGTCGTCAATTCTCATCGAACCACCGAGCGGACAACAAGTGCCTAAAAACTGTCTCACGTTTCGTTGTACTATAATTTGTCAATATATACATATATACATATTATGATAGAACCACGAACAGACCTAACGGTTACAACTACGAATTAATAGTGCCTTGCTATCTTGTTGATAACAATAAAATAGTTGAGTTACTGCATTATTTACTGTGTACAGTGACTGAGTCGACCTCGTCACGTAGAAGTACTAATGTTGCAGGATTCTACTCGCAATACTTTCTGTAGTTACATAATTGTGTTCTCTAATTAAACGTCAAACTAAAACTTGTCAAAGCTTGCTAACAAGGGTTTTATGTCTCAACATTTCAGTTGATTATTATTTAAGCTTACTGTAAAGTGCGCGAACAAAGCTACTTGTTTAAAGGCAAAGGTAGTTTCTGATACCCACGACACAGAACTATGTATGTGACTGTTGGGTGTAATTATTTATTTACTAATTAAAATATATATTTTTTGGAAGATTTCCACTATAAATGACTTGCATTTTAGTTTGTAGTCAGAACTATGTATGTGGCTATTTGGTGTATTTATATTACATCTATATTATATTACATCTATGCTATTACCTAACGAATTCTCGAAAACTAAAACATCATGATGAAACCTGCACACCTAAAAGTTCTTAGGAATTTCTTAGGTGTGTAGTCCGCCAAACCGCACTAGGTCAGCGTGGTGGACTAAGGCCTCAACCCTCTCAGTTGTAGAGGAGGCCCGTGCCCAGCAGTGGGCCGTATTTAGGCTTATGATGATGATGAAGTATATTTAGTGCGCCAATGAGCACTATACCATGAGATGACCCATGCCAAATCATGTTATAAGGTTTTAGTAATTATATTAGTAAATAATTTATTTATAAAAGTTTTCATACATACGCTTGTGATCGCGAAAGGGGAGGTCTACCTTGAATCTTTGCACCTACTCGTACGTCGCAGTGGCTATGATTTTAAGTCCCACGTAAAAGGGGATAGCACTGCCGTTTATCAGCCACTTGTATTGTGTGAATATTTATTTGTAGATGCTCTCGTACTATCTCACATTTCCTTAATTTTTTGTGTAATACAAGTATTAATTTACGTAAATAATTAAGAAAACGTCGAGACCATGTAAGTTGAGAGAGGTACGGGAGTAAATTTTAATTAGACGTTTTGTCCTTGGCCTATATCTTAGGAAGCTGATACGGGTTCGTCGTATTCAGTCCTTTAAATTGTTTATAATTGGTATTTACCCCGGCTTCTAAATGATCATTCGAAATAAATAAACATCATTATCATCAACCCATATACGTCCCACTGCTGGGCACGGGCCTCCTCTACATCTGAGAGATGTCAATCTTTTTGAACAGGATAAAACATATCATGATGAGAGCAGATTTATCCCAAAAAAAGATACTTGGTCTTGCGGTATTAGCGCGGTACTGTCTGTCGATTCCCGAAATGGTAGTATTGCATTCGGTTTACCAACTAGAAAATTTATAGCAACAATCTGGAAATTTACTCAAAAAAATTGTGTCTACCATCTAAGGCATACAGGCGCAAGTGTACGCAAACTTTTTTTTAAAAACGCCACAACTAACAGAAAGTTAACCTTCATACCCATTAATATAAACGATAAAATCCGCCTCTATTAATATTGACTCATTCAGAGTACAATGTATGTAAATTGCATTTTTTTCTGCCCCAATAATGCTGGCGCTGCGGCAGTGGGACTACTGTTCAGTGATTAACATCGAATTTTACGGTCAATGGGCGGGCAGCCGGCCGTGTGGACATTATGGATCGATTGCACCATGCAATACAATCGAATCGAAGTTGTTTCATTAATTAGTTTCTTTTTATAGTTTTAAAGCTTTTTATAGCTTATGTGTATGAGTTTGCTAGAGAGTCTCTAGTAGTGACTAGATTGTGATTAAGAGACCACGGGTTCCATTTCTACACCGAGATTTGTTTGTGTGATCCTTGTGTTTTTTTCTGGGTATTTGTGAGAGCCGATAGTCTCAGTCTTCGGTATATTAAGACTCTACTTAAAAGTTATAACAGGAATACGCAGATGTCATTAATTGTTACTAGAAAATTCTAGTGAATGGATATTTAAGTAGGTATGAAGTTTTTGTTTTTTGTAAACCTTACTTAACTGTATTTTGGAATACTAAAAAATTTAAATAATTTTTCATTATTATAATATCCAGATACAAACAAATAACTATGAATTTGAAATACAAATGGATATTAAAACTGAATTAAATTAACACAAAAAATGGTCTTAAAACAAAGTCTTTCCGTTGTTCAGTTGAATCAACTTCATAATATATTTGTACATATGTATCTATATCAGCCGATTAACGTACCACTGCTGGTTACGGGCCTCCTTTACAACCGTGTAGAGTTAGTCCACTTAGGCTTATCGCGAGTTGGCCGACGACCAGCTAAGATGTACCTTGTAGAGACCAGATTAAAGATTCAGAAGTCTAATCTTCAAGGTCATTACGACATTTGTCACACAGTCTGAACTATTGTAATGTCTGCTAGTATATTTTATTTTAAATACGCGACTAAATAAAAACAGTTTAAAAGTACGTAACAAAAATAAAAAGTGGATTCCAGGTATTGGTAAAGACCAAATTTTCATTAATGGCTCGGTACACAGACGCAGAACAGACTAAGCCAATTATTTTCGGATAACTCGTTATTTTTTATTCCCCTCGCCATGCAGATTTTAATTGTTTTTTGTGAGGGTGGTAAAGCTGTCTATTTTAATACCGAAGTAGATAACATGCGTTTTTTTATATTAGCAAGAATATTTTATAGATTTGGCGTAGGTAATTTTTGTCATCAAGACAAGTGCAGATTCTTATCCAAAAATATATTTTTCGGCTATCATTAAATCAGAAAAAAACTTTATCTACGTTCTCTTTATCTCGTTCTTTAATAAGATATTATATTATAGAGTTTATCGCATATATATATTAGTATGTGAATAAATATTTACATTACGTATTTGAAAATAATTCATAAAATATTAATCACATCGATTCGGGCATTTTTATATATGTATATCCTTTTGTATCTTTTATTTTCTAATTTTGCAAATTAACAATAATAAAGAAATAAATAAAATATTATTGGTATAACAAAAAATACCTATTAGGTGCCTGTATTTTGTGCCACAAAAGACATCGACAGGTTATATTATGTTCTCTTTGTAAGAGACAAAAGGCACTGGGTGGACCATTTGAACTTTGAGTATGTAACAGAATCTTGGAGACTATGCAAAATTTATTTAAAAAATATGTGAGGAGATTTAATTTAATTATCAATTAGATTAGTATAATTCATAAGTTTTCTATAAATTAAAAGTGTTTTTTATTGTATATAATATATTATATGTATTTTTATACCTCACCAATGTCTTTATTGTGTACGGGAGCGACGTAATCATTTTTTCGCTTAACTCCCAGTTAAAAAATAAGAAAAAAAAAACATGTTCTCAATTGTTCATTTGTTTCATAGGTGCGTGGCCTCCAGAAAGCTTAGAGAGCAGCTTGGAGAACAGCCAGTCGAGTGTTGGCGGGAGCTCTGTGGACTACGCGGCGGCTCTACTATTAGCTGCTATGGCCGCCGTACTACTGGCGGCCGTGGGATACCAGTGTGCCGCCACATGGCGCTGGCTGATTGGAAGGTCAGGATATATTACACACACGCCTATATTCCTGAACGAGTAGAATTATTCTAAGCGCCTCTCGTCCACGCGATAGCCCTCCTTAGTGCGAAAATAGCCCCCGGGGGATTTTAGTTGGTAGACCGACGTAGGGGCCTCAAAGCGTAGGGCTGGAAGGCCGGTGAGTCTGACAGAAGCTTTGAACCCTCCTACTACAGGGGCTACTGAAGTCGTGATGGCCTCGAGGTTTAGGCACGCGGTCGAGAATCTCGACGGTCGCGGGTTCAAACCCCAGGCACACACTCTGACTTTCAGGAGCTATGTGTGTATTCACAAAAAATTATCACGTACTTTAACGGTGAAGGAAAACATCGTGATGAAACCTGCACACCTAAAAGTTGTTAGGAATTTCTTAGGTGTGTAGTCCGCCAACCCGCATTAGGCCAGCGTGGTGGACTAAGGCCTAAACCTTCTCAGTTGTTGCGCCCAGCAATGGGACGTATATGGGCTGATGATGATGATGATGACTACAGGGGCAGGCGTGGTTTTTTCCCGTTTTTGCTTTATTTTACGTTGATTCTCAGCTTGTATTGATCGTAACGTAATGTTATAAAGCCTAAAGTTTTCCCAATTAGTGAAATTAGTGTTTTTTTAGGGATACAAATAACATTTATGTATCCCTTCGCTTGCGTCAATATAGATCTCGTTAACTTTCTCAATAATAACTTTTAACACTAACTTTTGTCACCTCCTCCTTCATAACTATTTACGTTACTACGCTATTTCAGTGCTAAGAAGCTGGTGTGTGGTGGGATAGGATCTGTATTAATTTAATATATACAGACGGCTTATTGTCAGGGACTTTAGAAAGGATTCGCCTTACAGAGCCCGGCGCGACTCTGAAGAAAGCAACTGCGATTCGTTGTCCCGCCAAGCTGCTATTCGAATCAGCCACTCGCTCCCGGACCTGCAAACCGAGCCTCTGAAGCAGGAATACGTCCAGGAACACAAAGATCCCGCTAAAAAGGTAACTATCACTCAATTATATATATATATATACAATACTAACGTCTACTACTAACTGCCTCGTGGTCTCGCGGTGCAAGTATGTGCCAATTCCCTGGTCGGGCAAAGTGTTATTGGGTTTTTCCCATTAGGAAATTCTCAGTAACAGCACAGAGTCTGGAAATGTGCCCGAAAAACAGCAATAGGCTCGCCCCCTATTATGTGGGACTGATACATACCTGGCGAAATGAGGGTGCAGAAATGCGCCTCTGCCTACCCCTTCGGGGAATACAGGCGTGAGTTTATGTATGTATGTGTATGTACTAACGTCTGTATTCCCGAAGAGAAGACCTAGGTATTTCTGCACCTACGTTTTGTATTTTTTTCAGTCCTATTTTATTAAAGGGGGCAAGTCTATTGCCGTTTATAGAGAAATATCCAGAATCCGTGCTGCTACTAAGATTCCTTTCTGGAAAAGCTTAGTAATTTGCCTGCCTCAGGGAACACCCCCTGCATTTCTAAATCGTACACACTTTTGGTACAGGACCACGAGAAAGTCCTGACTAATAAAAATAACGATAATAAAAAATTAACTTTTCTGTCTTTGTACAGGTGTATTTTTGCAGATACACTTTTAAAGGTACCTTTAAAATTTTCGCAAGTACTTGCGAAAATCGAGATACTTGAAATTTCGAAGAAAACACTTTGAATTGGTTAGGGGGATAACATGAGAACGCTTTCAATGTATGTATATGGGAGTACAAATGCGGTCGCGATGGCGGGTAAACAATATAAAAAGCCTTGAGTAACGTCTTCAGTATTTGTGTGTATTGCTCTAATTTGGGATTTCTGTCTTTGTATCAATATTGTAAACTATCTCTTGAGTGGGAAAGAGCATCACTAGAGTTTCTTGCCCGTTCTTCTCTATTGATGACTATCTTCCGAACAGGGTGGTACACTAAATTTTGAAATGACTGAATCTAAGTGATGTATTTGACATTTTATAGATTCAATAAATATTATTTAATTTCATTTCATTGAAATAAATAAGTATTGAAATATGCATAAAAGGTGTAAAAATATCCCTTGATTATACTATAAACATAAAACTTACCATGTTTTTGGAATGAATAATGTACAAGAGATTTGCGTCTTACTTTACCTTCCTCTAACAAAGCTGTTAGAGTATATACACATATATATAAACAGTATACAACATTTCCTTCTAAACCTCAATTACAACGAATAAGCCCTGTTTTTTATATGGCAAGCGGTGGTCAACCAAAGCTCGTATATTGGGGTCCATAAAACGTCAAAATTAACCGTACCGTGTTGTAAAAGGAAATTGAAGATATAGCAGTACAAAAAAAATGGTGGCAAAATATTTGCTAATAAAACTCTTAATTAAAATACTAAACGCTGTACAATATAGTTTAGATTAATTTATTTTTTAGCTAAGTTGTAGTTTCCCAATCTCACCGCGACTCAAAAAGAGATGGCGCCACAGTCTTTACTAATTTGTTCTTTACTTGTCCCGTGTTGCGTTGTTATTGTTTCTCCTTGGAAATATTTTTAATCAGGGACAGTCTTTGAGACAGATTGTGTAAATGAAACGTCTGGGGAGCGGGCATAATTAAAAACGGAAGGTATTGCGATTCGCCAATAACTTTTTAATATTATTCTGTGTAAGCAATCGTGTAAAGGAAAAAAATACTAATAAAAAATTTAAAAAAACGGCTGGGATATTGGAGAAAGTCGTGATGGTCTTGAGGTTTGGGCATGCGGTCGAGAATCTCGACGGTTGCGGGTTCAAACCCCAGGCACACACCTCTGACTTTTCGAAGTTATGTGTGTATTCACAATGAATTATCACGTACTTTAACGGTGAAGGAAAACATCGTGATAAAACCTGCACACCTAAAATTTCTTAGGAATTTCTTCTTAGGCCAGCGTGGTGGACTAAGGCCTAAACCCTCTCAGTTGTAGAGGAGGCCCGTGCACAGCAGTGGGACGTATATGGGCTGATGATGATGATGATGATTGGAGAATTATATAAAGCCAGAAAATTCAGAATGAAGAAATTATGGTAGTATATATAGCATTTACATAAAAATATCTTTTAGATTTTGGATTCAGATATTTAAGAAATAGCACAAAAAAAATTAGATACCACATCAGATAGGTATGTATTTCAAAAACTACGATTCACCAACTTGAAGCGTCAGATTCTGTGCGTTCTTTTGAGTATTTTCTATATCCACAACCTCTCGACTGCAAGGGCCTTTTATGATGCGGACCAATATCACAGTCCTTCGTCATAATGTTGTGTGTTGTCTTGTTCTCTTCATTATTATACTTACATACATATGTACACGCTTGTATTCCCCGAAGGGGTAGGCAGAAGTGCATTTCTGCACCCACATTTCTGCTGTTTTTCGGGTACATTTCCAGGATCCGTGCGGCTATGAGAATTTCTTAATGGAAACACACAGTAACCTAATTTATTTGTTAAAAAAATCCCAAGATAATATAATTCACTTTTAATTTATGTTTACTAGAAAATAATCCATACATATTTTCAAATCGCGTTACAGAGAATAATGACACGAAAATACTCTCACTCGTGTGCTCAAAGGCTGTCCTTTTGCCATTTAGGTTAGTTTTTGTGCATCCTACCCGCTAATTACCAAAGTGATTAAGGGATATTGTGCAAACAGGCTTAATATGATATCAATCATAGCCTTCAATAAACTTATTTAGACCGTAAAGTATTGAAACGATACTATTTTTTTTATTTCGCCTGACCCGTGGACTCGAGGTCAATTTGTGTGCCGTTCGATCTAGAGGTTCTGGAATCGATTTCCAGGTTGGGAAAAGTGTTATAAGTTTGCCCCTTATTTCGTGAAACTCTCAGTAGAAGCACGAAGTGTAGAATAGTGCCTGAAAAATGGCAAAAGGCTATCTCTGCTATCGAGATTTTCATATGAAAAATCCCAATCACCCTTTATCCGGCCCGGGAATCGAACCCCGGACGTCCTGATCGCATGCAGATCACTTATGCCGAGGCTCTAACAAGGCACTCCCGTGGGACCAAAGAGGCGGTCCCATTTATAGTAATAAATATCTGTTCAATCAGATCAATCTAATTAAGATGATGACTAACAGCTTACCAGTTAATTTTATCCGTTTACGTTGCTAGCATTACTTTGTATTGTATTGCACAATAGTAATTTTGTTCTTTTGTGCTTTTGTACATGGGTACAGATATTAATCCCACGAAGGGGTAGGCGCGTTATGTGTAATATATAAATGTGCTTGGTGTCATCAAACACAGACTTTTTAAACCTTCATTAAGTTATACGTCTATATGTACATAGTACCAGTGGCGGTACCTCAATAGAAACCCAAAAGCCCAGCTTGCCTTACAAAATTACGAATAATAGGCTTTAAGCTTTAAATCTTTAATTAACAAAAGCAATTTCACATATAAATGAGAATATCCTGACTCCACAATAAACAATAATAAACTAGACATTACATTATTAGACAGCCCCGTGGCGCAGATGGCTAGACACCAGCTTGCGAAACGAGAGGCCGCGGGTTCGATCCCCGCACCGAGACAAATGTTTGTGAGATCCACAAATATTTGTTTCGGGTCTGGGTGTTTGTGAGACCGAAAAGTCTCTCGTAGTCTCTGATACCCACGACACAGGACTTGTATCCAAGTGTGGGGTCAGAACTATGTATGTGACTGTTGGGTGTATTTTATTCATTACACAATTCACGTGTAACGCTTTTGGGCTTCTATGGAAGTACCGCCACTGCATAGTACCTACATGTCCATACGAGATACTAACATTATATTTAGTTATCGTATTTTTTATTATCTCTGTTTTTCTTCGCTATATTGCTCCACGATATTACAGCTGGCAATTTTATTAAAAACACAATAGGTTTAACATTTTATCATTAAACATGGCTCCAGATTACGATATCAGTTTTCAAATTTTCTTTTCACAAAAGGCAGTTGTGTATTTTCTCTTACATTTATCTCCATAGAAAGCGTTTTTACAGGTTCCTTCCGTCCGCTGGGGCAATGCCCTCTCCCGAGGGAACGAAATAAATCATCTTTTCAGTTGAATGTCCTGAGTCAATACCATTGTTGGTGTTCTCGTAGATATTGTATGAAGGTTATTCGTATATTCAATTATGGGTAGTAATGGGACTGGTGACCTGTGGATTCTGTTTGGTGATAAGTAAGAAATGATTTTAAAGTATTACATAAGAATATTTTTGAGTGAGTGAGTGAGTGAGTGAATGAGTAAATGAGTGAGTGAGTAAAATTATGGAGCCAAAAAATTACGGACTGTCCCTACCACATCAAATATAACAGTCATTTTAACATGCACTTTAGAGACATAATCCTCATTTTGTTTAACAAATACTGCACACTATGATGTCCAGTGAATTAGTTACATACACACATACATATATTTACGATTGAATCCGCGAATTGGTTTGCAGATCCATTATTTTTCCAGTTGTGTTATATGTTCTACGTGTTAGAGAGCGGGCCTTCCTTCCTTCCTGATGTATAAACTACACCCATAAACAGCACGAAAAAAAAATCTCATTTAAAATGATATTAATTTGTATTTAAATACGATACTTCAAAGCAATGGTGATTATTGCATATTTTATAGAGCGCTAAGTAACTGTTAAGTAAACGATCTTCTTAGTAAATGCTAATCTTACTTAAGCAATTGACTCAACGCTCTGTGTGTCTTTATGAGAGAAAATTAAAAATGCAAATTCTCTCTTTTAATCCACCGAGTGAATTAATCTTTGCACGTTTAAAGTGGAATCGTTTGTTAACTTCGGAACAACTTGTGGAAGCCGTTCAAGTAATTGAGATAAATGAATTAATTCCTCGAGACTGTTTGGTTAGGTGAATTTCTGTTAGATCTACTAATTTATTTATTAAATTATTACACCACTACCTTTCTTCCCGATACAATTATATCTATATACTAGCTGACCCGGCAAACGTTGTTGTGCCATTATACATTATTTCTAGGAAATATTTTTTTAGCTAGCCACCCATAAAGTAAATTTGTAAAAAAATATGAGATTCGTTTGGCATTGGCAGCAAAAAGCCCACTTTGTGATAAACTTGGCCTTTGATTTTGATTTTTAGTTACTTACAGCTACTACTTTTGAGCTTCTCCGGTATTGGTGTCACTTTTGAAGCGTTGAGAAAAAAGTTGAAAATTAAAATGGCCAGTAAAAAATAGGGGTTGATCGTAGAGGGTTAGAAATTTAGGGTTGTATGTATTTTTGTATGCTGTATCATAAAAAAATAAAAACAAAAAATAAATAAATAAATAAAAAATAAAATTTAGGGGTGGACCACCCTTAACATTTAGGGGGATGAAAAATAGATGTTGGCCGATTGTCAGACCCACTGAATATGCATACAAAATTTCATAAAAATCGGTCAAGCCGTTTCGGAGGAGTATGGCAACGAAAACTGTGACACGAGAATTTTATATATTAGATAGTATATGTCGCATTTACTCGTAAACAGCTACTTTGTGTATATAAAACGATTGACCGACGATTTGGTAAAAATCTCGGGAAGCCGCTGGATGTTGGCCGCTTCCAACAGAACACTCTGGAGGTCTTTGGGGGAGGCCTGTGCCCAGCAGTGGACGTCTTTAGGCTGATGATGATGATGTGTATGTAAGGAAAATTTAACGAGGGATTAGCAGTTGTAACACATGTCTTAGAACCTAGCATTACTGCTAAAGATTACAATGTTTTTGTTAAGTGTTTATAAAGTGTATATGTAATATTGTTAAAGTGTTTGTGTGTTGTCTGTAAATAAATAATAAATAAATATTTTATATACATAAGTACTAGTGAGCAGTGATGGCCTCGAGGTTTAGGCGCGCGGTCGAGAATTTCGGCGGTCGCAGGTTCAAACCCCAGGCACACACTTCTGACTTTTCGAAGTTATGTGTGTATTCACAATGAATTATCACTTGCTTTAACGGTGAAGGAAAACATCGTGATAAAACCTGCACACCTAAAAGTTCTTAGGAATTTCTTAGGTGTGTAGTCCGCCAACCCGCACTAGGCCAGCGTGGTGGACCCTCTCAGTTGTAGAGGAGGCCCGTGCCCAGCAGTGGGACGTACTTGGGCTGACGATGATGATGATGATGAAGTACTAGTGGCCCACCCTGGCTTCGTATGGGCTCAGTGATGTTCTATATTTGATTCCACTCGTCTTATTTTAACAACCATTATATTGCCATCTGTTAGAATCTTATGAAACTCACAGATGATTATATTTTTTTGTCAGATAACACACAAATAATTTGCAATAAAAAATATTGCGACTGTAATTTGAGATATTTAGATTTAGATTCTATTTAAAACCGGTTCAGGGCTTCTGTGCGGACAAACAATGTGACACGAAATCTTTATATACATACATATATGTAGTATGTACCTACATATATACCTATATAAAATTCGCTGCTGACTGACGAGCTTAGAGATCAATACATAGTCGAAACAACTGGATCTAGGAGCGTAAATTTTGTCACAAGGGCTCATTATGTGACGTAATGTGTGTACTAAGAAGGGACTTTGGAAAGTAACTCCAATTGAAAACTAATTCAAAGTTTATACGAGTATTAAGTAATCAGATTTTACGCGGGTGAAACCATAGGGCACTAGCTGTCTAGTATAATCCACTAGAAACCGATGTGTCAGTAACTTTAAATGGAAGTGCATAAATCGAGATGGGACAGTAAGAGGGAGTTTTGCTTTTGGTTTGGACGAATAACTCAGAAATTACGAAACGGATTCTGATGTTTTTTCACGAATGAATGGAGCTTGGTATGAAACAAAAGTTTTATTTTATTAAAAGTGTAATTTAGTTGAAACATTATCGATGAATTTCGAAACGGAAAAGTCGCAGAGTTTTTTCATTATTATACTGGCAAGAAGTTGCAACAACGCATCTAATGAGTGTCGTGCGGTAAATAGAGTAAAAACTAACAATCATTGGCATTAAACAGTCGCTAATCGATATAAAAATAAAGCGTATAATGAGGCCCTCATGCGAACCGCATATTTACAGGATGTCAGCGGAACGCGAAATAATTGAGTGTGTCCGTATATCAGTTTTTACACCAAAAATTTATTAAGTTGAATTATTTTACAACCTATGAAATTCATCATAAATTGTAGCTTAAACAATTCAAGAGATTGATCTTTTTATTTCCATACATACTCGTACATCATATCGATCACGCCACGCCTGTGTTCCCGAAGCAACCAATGTTTTGCCAATTGCGTTTTATGCCCCACGTAATACGAAGTCGTGATGGCCTCGAGGCTTAGACACGCGGTCGAGAATCTCGACGGTCACGGGTTCAAACCCCAGGCACACACCTCTGACTTTTCGAAGTTATGTGTGTATTCACAAAGAATTATCACGTGCTTTAACGGTGAAGGTAAACATTTTGATGAAACCTACACACCTAAAAGTTCTTAGGAATTCATTTCTTAGGTGTGTAGTCCGCCAACCCGCATAAGGCCAGCGTGGTGGACTAAGGCCTTAACCCTCTCAGTTGTAGAGGAGGCCCGTGCCCTGCAGTGGGACGTATATGGGCTGATAATGAATAGGAAGCGAACCTACTGTGCTTTTTCGGTCACTTTTAATATCGTCCAATAGAAAGATAAGCTTGACACGGGAATCCAACCCGGGACATGTAGATCGCACAGCACACACTTTTACAACGAGGCATTATTCTATAGTGCCGTAAATCACAATATTCAAATCGCCTGACGAACATAATTGATCGTTTATAATTCCACTTCAGCATTATCCAATCAACCGCCTCTATACAAATTTCACGATGAAAGATAAATCTTGAGTTTGCACTCAATTTCAGTACAATTTGTTGCGGCTTGTGGGCGGGTTTGTTATCGTTGAGCCCACTTCGGACCAGAGTTTATTGCTCGTGAACAAAGTTTGCATCCGACTCGTTCATTGCCCCGTTGAGGCTTTTAGTAGATGTGGAATTAGGATACTTTTTTGGTATGAAGATACTTTTTTTATTACTGGGTTATATGGGTTTGTTATTACTGCGTTGGGTGGTTGATCACCTGATGGCATATAAGACACATTACTAGCGGTGGGGTCTAGCCTGTCTTAGTTTTCAATCATGGTTTGTTGACATCCTTTAGGTAGATTATAAATGTCACCATTACAACCGCAATATCGTTTTTTTCATCACCTTACTGGCCCCGCAGGTTCTTCGCCAAACCACGCTGCCTATCGTGCCGACGCGCCACCAGACCTTCCAGCGTCAGCTGTCCCATCGCCTGGAGCTGCCTTCCATCCAGTTCAGCATCTGCAGCCTTGAGCGAGCTGATTCCTCCATTGGACTAATCAAGGTAAAGTTTCTTTAAAGTATCTTCATCATTGGCTATAAGTAACATGCTTTTTAGAACATCATAATTAATTGTGTGGCGCAGTTGGCTAGATACCAGCTTGCGAAACGAGAGGCTGCGGGTTCGATCCCCGCACCGAGACAAATGTTTGTGTGATCCACAAATATTTGTTTCGGGTCTGGGTGTTTGTGAGACCGAAAAGTCTCGTAGTTTCTGATACCCACGACACAGGACATGTATCCTAGTGTGGGGTCAGAACTATGTATGTGACTGTTGGGTGTATTTATTTGATGTTGATATCATTATTGATAATATCAAATAAAAACAAGAAAATATTGAGAATATCGTAAAGAAAATAACTATCTCGCTTGTACATCACAATATCTAAAATAAAAAAAAATGTCACAAGGCTCGCCCCCTATTATGTGGGACTGATACATATCTGGCGAAATGTGGGTGCAGAAATGCACCTCTGCCTACCCCTTCGGGGAATACAGGCGTGAGTTTATGTATGTATGTATGTATGTCACAAGGAAACAGTGAAAAATGAAGTAACATATACATAACTTTTACTTGATCGTACCCGTCATCGATCACTCATCGAAATTCTGCCACAGTTCGTAAAGATAAAAAAACAAACTGTCAATATTTTGATGTTGAATAATCACCGCCCCGAAATGTCTAAAGTAAAGGAGAGTAAGGATTCTGTTAAAATCAGACACCAAACGAAGGTTAGCAGTATACAGGTAACTTTAGTCGATTAGTACATAATTTTATAGAAATTCTTTAAAGCTGTAGAGGGTATCGATATTAGATATATGTAAAATAAATAAAAAAAATACTAAGTAATACATATAACAAATACATAGTTCTGAACTCACACTAAGATACGACAATGAACCATCACTTACTTTAGGCCTAAACCCTCTCAAATGTAGAGGAGGCCTGTGCCCAGCAGTGGAACGTATAAGGGCTGATGATGATGATGACTAAGATACGAGTATTGTATTGTGGGTATCAGCAACGAGAGACTTATCAGTCAAACAAACACCCCAACAAATATTTGTGAATGTAAATATATTTTATTTATTTATAAAGCTTATATACACCACTATATATAGGCGGACTTAATGCCTGCGGCATTCTCTACCAGTCTACCTTAGGGTGGTGGAGAGATGAAGTTTTTTTTTGGAAAATCCCCCAATCCCAATTCATGACATGGAATTCCCACTTCCAAACATTCGTAACGTCACGTTTCCATGAAGCCGTATTAATGCGATCGGAAATTTACCTATAATTTACTTCAGTTCCCCTTTTCCGCTTTTCACATAAACATAGTTGTACGAACTTAATTTAATCATGAAAGTTAGTTTGATTAATGTTTTCGAGAATCGTGTCCATAGGAACACCAGCTGCAGCTTTGTTCTGGGAACTGTCGGGTTCAGGACTGTGTTGAGATCCTGGATTTAACACACGTATTTTCAGTTCATAATCGTGTGTTAGATTGATATGAATTTGACAAATTTAGGCTTACGTTTGTGTCTCAATAGTTTATGCAATTGGCAATTTGCCCGAAAACAGTTAAACATTTATTACTAGAACAGGACATACCTGCCGTCACTAAGGCGTGTGTTCAGTGAATTTTATACTGAAAATTCTAAGGTTTTTGTGACTGATCACTACTGAGCAGTGAGACATGACAGATTTCCTGTTTAATCCAAAAGTCAAAAAGTCCTAAAAGCCTATCATCGAGTGAGAAAAACAACCAATTTTTCATTTTTCATCCATCGGCAAAAGCATTCCCATTTGAGGGAAATGGGTGAAAATCGAGATTTGCTCCAAAAGCACTCTGTATTTTGGCGTGAGCTGTTTTTTTAATTACCAACCTCTTTCTTCTGTACGTTTTCAGAACATTTCAGTTACATTTTTTTCTCTTAATTACAGTGTACACTTTATCCAGTAGGTACTCTTTAACTTTGTCCGATGTTCACGCTTAGAGGTTGGGATTCGTAATTATCCAACTCTTTCATTAACAGTTTCTGGAGTGTTGAACTTGAAACTTCTTAATTAGTTACCAAAATAGATGTTTTTTGATAAAGTAATAATGTTTTCGATTACACAGGCCGTTTTTTTAAGTTGAAATCAAAGAGATAAATGGAAAATCAAAGTGTGAACTTACATCGGTATTTTTATCTTCGTTGTTTGCATATTTGGTGTGTATTTTGTGTTTTTACTTGTGATTAAAAAGCCTTTCTTTAAAAGGAATTCGGCGATAATTTTTAACTGCGATAACTTTATAAAAGTTTGGTAGTATAAGCAGATATTAATAAAACGATACTACAGTTAAAACAACAGTTGTGTGAAGTTATAATTTAATTCGTCGATATTAATATGTAGTTTAAGAGCTCGTTGTATTGTACATACGAGTATGTATTTTATACTATTGAGAAGAATAGATTTTAAGTGCATATTATTGAATTTTGAAACACTTTACAGTAAAGGAAAATATAGGAAGGACACCAGTAAATGTAAAATTTCCCCACAAGAAGTTTCTTATTTGTGTAGTCCGCCAACCCGCACTAGGTCATCGTGGTGGACCAAGGCCTAACCCCTCTCAGTTGTAGAGGACACAGGTGGCAAGCGGTGGGACATAATATGTTGGCTGACATAAATATCAGTGGCGGTACTTCCATAGAAGCCCAAAAGCGTTAGACGTTATTTGTTTAATGTCTAGTTTATAATTATTTATTGTGGGGTCAGGATATTCCCATTTATATGTGAAAATGTTTTGGTTAAATAAAGATTTAAAGCTTAAAAGTTATTATTCGGAATTATGTAAGGCAAGCTAGTCTTTCGGGCTTCTATGGAAGTACCGCCACTGATAAATATATAGATGTAGACATCGCTTACCAAACTGAGTAACAAACAGAAAAAAAGGACAATAGTTATACATTTTCTCGATGAAGACATAATGCTGACTATCATATATAATATTTTAGCTCTTGTCACGTACATTTTTTATCATTGTATGTAAAAGCCTTTTGTTGTGTCGGCATATTCAACGTAATACTTATTTTAAGAACTATATATCACAGTCTGACACGATTAAACTACAAAGAGTGATGAAAAAAAAAACTTTGGTTTTGGTTGATAAGGTCGAAAATTCATGCCTTTTAGATACAGACGACAAAAATTGCTTCTTATAACTGAGCTATAATAGCTTAAACTATTGCTATTGCACTCTAAACAATCTTTGTTTATTTGATTACTAATTAAATTAAGTAACCTTGTCTCTAATTATACCTTGTTGATTCGATGGAATCTCGGACAAGTAAGTGCCGTAAGATCTAGAGTTCCCGAGTTGAGCAGTGTAATTGAGTATTTTCATTGTGAAATTCTAAGTAGCACGGAGTCTTAAAGTGTACCTGGAAAACGACCATAGGCGAGCGCTTACGTGGGTATTATTAGACTTATTATGTGATCGACGAAGCTGTCTTTTCAAATATAATTAGTGCTAATTATAATATATATGTACGAT
Source organism: Hemaris fuciformis (assembly GCA_907164795.1). NCBI lineage: Eukaryota > Metazoa > Arthropoda > Insecta > Lepidoptera > Sphingidae > Hemaris > Hemaris fuciformis. The sequence continues at coordinate 4,666,394 of OU015452.1, forward strand.
ACGAGATGTCCAAATAATTATACTCTGCGCCTTTTACCAACGGTTTTATTATGATATAGTCGCAAGTTAGATGGACTTATCTTATTATGGTCCCAAATTAGCACACACTTTTGAAATCAATGAGATGATGAAGGCAGATACGCAGGTAGATTGGTTTCTTCGATCTCATTACACGCGAAATGTAGAGCGAGACTCCACTCCTGTTTTAATTTCATTGTCTGCTAGCTATTGATCGCAACACAGTCTATTGTACGCGCACCAACAATGCACGTGACAGTCATATTTCCGCGCGATTTCCGTAATGCTCGTAGTAGGTGTGCTACAGTGTTGTACGCAATGCTTGAATTCTAAATCATGCTAATAGAGTGGATTTTATGTGTTATTTATATGTATACTATAGATAATGTGTATATATAAATGAATACTTCCATAGAAGCCCAAAATCGGTACACGTTAATTGTTAATGTCTAGTTTATAATTATTTATAGTGAGGGTCAAGATATTCTCATTTATATGTCTAATTACTTTTGTTAAATAAAGATTTAAACCTTAAATTGATTATTCAAAATTTTGTAAGGCAAACTAGGCTTTTGGGCTTCACCTTTGGAGTATCACCACTGACATGAAGGTAGTCAGGGCTCCTAATGGGGAAGACTAGGGTGTATTTTCATACCCACGTTTGAATAGCCGTGTTTTTAAGCCCTTTGTACCAGGTGGCGAGCCTTTTGGGGTTTTTCAGGCACATTTCTAGATTCTGTGATGCTACTGCGAACATTTTAATTGCTTGACTCGTGGTACTGCAGCACAGGGACGAAGTGTGTTTTGTCGTCCCAGTTTCGATTCCAGGGTTTTTACATTAGAAAAATCTTAATATCAGCACTGATGGGCCTCTATAACTGAGAGGGTTTAGGCATAAGTCCACCAAGCTGGTCTACTTTGGCGAACTACACTCCTATTAAATTCGTAAGAACTTTTAGGTTTGCAAGTTTCCTTACGATGTTTTTAATTTATTGTTTATTTAATTTATTTATATAAGTGGTGTGTGAAATGCACTTCTAGAAAACGTAATAACCCGAGACGAAGCTCTACAAATCTTGTGCCGTGCAGGATGAACGTATCAATGCTATACCAATTCGACTAAAATGCCTCGGGTCCGGCGCCCGTCGTTATCCGAAGTAGTCTCGTTTCTATTTGCGTCTAACACGTGAAAGCAGTGATGGCCTCGAGGTTTAGGCGCGCGGTCGAGAATTTCGGCGGTCACAGGTTCAAACCCCAGGCACACACCTCTGACTTTTCGAAGTTATGTGTGTATTCACAATGAATTTTATTATCACTTGCTTTAACGGTGAAGGAAAACATCGTGATGAAACCTGCACACCTAAAAGTTCTTAGGAATTTCTTAGGTGTGTAGTCCGCCAGCCCGCACTAGGCCAGCGTGGTAGACTAAGGCCTAAACCCTCTCAGTTGTGGAGGAGGCCCGTGCCCAGCAGTGGGACGTGTATGGGCTGATGATGATGATACGTGAAAGCGTCACGTGGACTAAATGAGATATAGACCTCATTTTTAGCACTGGTAGCTATCTGCGAAAACTAAAATCATGTACGGAAGTGATATGTCATATCACAGATTTCGAGCTGTTTTATAATTTACCACCGGTAGGTTTTTAAAATTAAGTGCTCAATATCATGTATAGTATGTAATTTCAATCTTTATACCAAAAGTCATTTAACTTGGTCTAGTAGTTTTGCTGTGAACGCGTAACAGACAGACAGACAGATGAAGTTACTTTTGCTTTTATAATAGTATGTGAGCATTGGTCTTTTTTTTTACTTTTTCGGGTTATGATGGTGATAAATAAATAAATTTAACAATAAAAATAGGTGTTACTCCACACATCCAGTCTTGTGGCGTGCGTATCAGAAACAACGTGAGACTTTTCGGTATCACAAACACCCAAACCCGAAACAAAAGTTTGTTGAACCACACAAACATTTCTTTTGGCGCGGGGATCGAACCGGCGATCTCGATCGAAGCAAGATCTGTTAACATCTTTTATAATCGAACATTTGAATAGCAATAAATAAAATTTACTTTGTGGTTATGTTGGGTCTAAAAGCGGAACACCTACTAACATATTCAAAGTTTAGTGTCAAAATTTAGTCACACACTCTTGACAAATTGGACCTACATCATTTTTGACCTTAAACCGTCTTCCTACGCAAATCTTCCTACGCTTAGGGTCTACTAAAACAACATATGGTTTCACCATTTTCACTTGTCCTTTGTCATGATTATTAATTGTTAGTTAGCTTCATACATACTTACAGACCTACTAAATATAGGGCTTATTTTACACTTTGAAAATATAAAATTTTAGTCCCTTAACATTCACCGTTGGACTTGGCCTCACGGTTTGGTCTCAGACCTCCACGCTGGCCCAATAGTTGGTATATTTCACATAGTTAAGAAATTATTTTTGGTGTTTTTGTCTTGTACTTTAAAAGCATGAGAATTTATTAAGAATGCCCCTTTAATTGGATGAGATGTGCGCCTAGGATTTGAATCTACGAATGTCAAGATGTCAGTACATCACGGCCAGTGGCGGGACTTCCATAGAAGCCCAAAAGCGTTAAACGATCATTGTGTAATGTCCAGTTTATATTTGCTTATTGTAGTGTCTTTATTTAACAAATTGCTTTTGTTAAATAAATATTTAAGGCTTAAAAAATATTATTCGGAATTGTGAAAGGCAATCTGGGCTTTTGGGCTTCTATGGAAGTACCGCCACTGATCACGGCTATATTTTGAGGCGATAAATATCGCTGGATGTCAGGGCAATTTCCAATAGGTCGATCCTTTTGTTCGAGTTTATTTATTTCGACAATAAAAGTCCTTAGTTGGTGCTGCCGATAAGCACCGACATTTATTAAAGGTAAAAACATTTGTATGGCTAAATTGAATTAATTTCAAATGTACAAGAGTGTTTATGACACGTATGGGAAATAAATAAGGTAATACATTTGAATAGCAACAAATATTTCAAACACCTTGTACATTAACAGAATGTCTGTTTTATATTATTTTATACGCAAATAGCCTTCAGCGAGTGCTGTCGTTTTCATAAGATCGTTAAAACCTTAAACGAACTTTGGCTTTAAACGATTTAATATACTTCAAATGCTTTATTTTTTAAAAGGGACGAAAAGTTAAAATACTTATTTAGTGTATACGAACTAATATTAATTATCTTTACTCATGAATGCTTTGTAGTCTCGTGGCATATCCAGTGCGATATTGAAATCCCAAGATCGATTCCTGGGTCGGGTAAAATGTTATTAGAAATACAAACGTATAGTTGCAAAAGTAGTTCGGATTTTAAGTTATCATGGAGAAGTTTTTTTGAAAGAGATCAATTTGAATGATAAAACCGTTTGTCATTATTTATTGATCACTGTTTATATTTTTTCTTCATTTTTGTGTACAAAAAATTGTTGTCATTAATTCATTACTTCGAAAAGTCAAAATTTGCCTGGGATTGCCGCAAAAGATGCCACGACCGCTGATATTTCATCTCGACTACGAGAAATAACCTCTAGGTCATCACTTAGATCAGTGGCGGTACTTCCATAGAAGCCCAAAAACCCAGATTGCCTTACAAAATTCCGAAATATAATCTTTAAGCTTCAAATCTTTATTTAACAAAAACAGTTTGACATATAAATGAGAATATCCTGACCCCACAATAAACAATTATAAACTAGACATTACACAATTAACGTGTAACGCTTTTGGGCTTCTATTGAAGTACCGCCACTGACTTAGATGTACTAAATATTAGAACGTAAATATGCCGAAAATACTGAAGTTAATCGTACTAAAACACATTGTTTTGTAGAGTTAACGTCGGGTACTGTAAGCGGGGGCAACAAAACATAATGTTAAGTGAATCAGACCAGGTGAACGATGTTGTCTTTTATTATCAATCGTTAAATTTTAAGGTCAGGGCGTTGGCTTAAAATTTAAATTACTTTTTTACTGTTCCCGCGTTCAGGTGTCGTAAAAATTGTTTGGTAAATGAGATGGGATATGGGATGGGTTTGTCAAGGTTTTTAGTTTATAGCTTACATTACTGGCTATACAATACAACATTTTGTTTATACATACATACATAAACTCACGCCTGTATTCCCCGAAGGGGTAGGCAGAGATGCATTTCTGCACCCACATTTCGCCAAGTATGTATCAGTCCCACGTAACAGGGGGCGAGCCTATTGCCGTTTTTCGGGCACATTTCCAGACTCCGTGCTGTTACCGAGAATTTCCTAATGGAAAAACCCAATAACACTTTGCCCGACCCGGGAATCGAACCCAGGACCTCTAGATCGCACGGCACATACTTGTACCGCGAGACCACGAGGCAGTCGATTTTGTTTATGCTTGTTACAATTGTAAATTGATACGACACATGGCCTCTCATTTCAACTAATTAATTGTGTCACGGAGTTTGTCAAACTTTAAATTTACCTATTATTTTTAAGAATTGCGAGATAGTATCTAAATCGTAAATATTATTAATAACTTTAAAATTCTGAATGTCTGATTTTGCAGCGCTAGTGTGCGCTAGAAGTACTGGATTCGATTCCTTGATCGAGCAAAGCGATTTTGAGTTTTTCTATTGGTAAATTCCAGCGTGGTGGACTAAGGCCTAAACCCTCTCAATGGTATAGCAGGTTCGTGCTCAGCAGTGGGACATATAAGGGCTGATGATAATGATGATGAATTCGTCTCTCGAATTGAGCCCGAAAACGGCGACAGTCTTGCCCCTTATTACGTGGTTCTTAAAACACAAATATTGAAACGTCTTCACGATCATTTCATTTGGCTACAGAGACTCATTTCTGTCTACCCCTTTAGGGATACTAGCGTGAGTGTACATTAATATGGCAATGTGTTGCAGCCGGAGCTGTACAAGAATGAGCTGGTCCGCCAGTCTTCTACTGACAGCGCCGAGCTGGAGTTCTGTGGGAAGCTGCATTTCGCATTACGCTACGACCAAGAAGTTGAGGCGCTTGTTGTTAAGGTAAGTACTTAATTATATAACACTTTTAACCATAGCTCATCGGATTTATAGTGAAATTTAAATACAGTAGAACGCCGATTATCCGAATTAATTGGGACCGGGGTCGATTCGGGTAATCGGATATAGACTGATAATAAAGAAAAACGAACTGTCACACATAGAATAAACTTTATTAAGTTTAGCAAACACAGATCTACAATAACACTCACTTGAGCATCTCGATCAGAGTAAGTTGCAATCCTATCAGGCCTTAACAAAAATACATAGTATAAAAATTCACAACAATAACAGAGGTACATACTCTCGCTTTCAACCATAACAGTTGAAATATATCTTGACTCCAGCGAGTTCCAACTTGTTACAACAAAACAAAAATTACTTTTTATATTACTTTTTTTTTTAATATTACATCATCATCATCAGCCCAAATACGTCCCACAGCTGGGCACGGGCCTCCTCTACAACTGAGAGGGTTTAGGCCTTAGTCCACCACGCTGGCCTAGTGCGGGTTGGCGGACTACATACCTAAGAAATTCCAAAGAACTTTTAGGTGTGCAGGTTTTATCACGATGTTTTCCTTCACCGTTAAAGCAAGTGATAATTCATTGTGAATACACACATAACTTCGAAAAGTCAGAGGTGTGTTGCCTGGGGTTTGAACCTGCGACCGCCGAAATTCTCGACCGCGCGCCTAAACCTCGAGGCCATCACTGCTTGTTTTTTACTATACTTTTATATTACGCTTAGGACCGATTCGGATAATTGGCGACTCGGTTAATCGGCGTTCTACTGTACTTTTATGCTCGAGACAAGATTCATATTCGAGAAAACTGAAAACCGCCGAGTGCTTTTAAAGATGTGCGCGTGCCTATAATGATAAATGATTGGATACAATAGGCTTTATAGTTATCTTAGAATAGGTTGGCATATCATAGGCGTCCAACTTCAAGATCTTTCTGAATATTATGCCCGAAAAACGGCAATAAGCTAGCCACTTCCTACGTGGGACTTAAAACGTGAGTGCAGAAATGTACGTATGATTCCTCCTTCGGTGATTTAAAAATGTTATAAATGTTGTTTAGAGTTGAAAGGAAGTTTAGAGTTTCTTAGGTGTGTAGTCCAACAACCCGCACTAGGCCAGCGTGATGGACTTAACCCTCTCAATGGTAGAGGAGGCCCGTGCCCAGCAGCGGGACGTATATGGGCTGATGATGATGAGAATTGAAAGCCAATTTGGTCGTCACTTTTGTTCATGAGTTTAATCCTATTTTACAGGCCTGCCTTTACAGTTTCCTTTAAAGCGTGACCAATTCAGTCTTGTCGTAAACCTTACCTTACGCGTTCCGGTTTGATGTCACGTGATCTCAATTAAGATGCAAATAATAGGGGTAGGTCGTTGAACTTTGCCGCTTCGTGATTGAGTTATAGAAGTTGTTGCCTTATTCGGTGTTTGTTTATATTTTATGTACATATACGTTCTCTTACGTCCTAATATTGGAAAAGACTTGCTATTTTATGCTAGAAAAATTTTTAAAAACTTGCCTGTCCTCTCTTAAGGTGCAGTCTATGTCCCTATTAAAAAAATTGCGAATTGACACAGTTGTTTTCGAGATTATTTCTTATAATTTATATTCCTTACAAATATTTTTTATTTTTTACGGTTTATCTGAAATCTTGTGTTCCAATAATTCTCAAACCCTTCGTGAAATGACTCACATGCCCGAAACGAATAAAAATATCAGGAAAAATGTTGAGGAATAGACCATTCGATTCCTGGGTAATATCGGGTTTTTCCGCAGTCTGAATATAAATAAATAAATACACCCAACAGTCACATACATAGTTCTGATCCCACACTAAGATACAAGTATTGTGTCGTGGGTATCAGAAACTACGAGAGACTTTTCGGTCTCACATACACCCAGACCCGAAACAAATATTTGTGAATCACACAAACATTTGTCTCAGTGCGGGGATCGAACCCGCGGCCTCTCGTTTCGCAAGCTGGTGTCTAGCCAACTGCGCCACGGGGCTATAATATGTGCCAAAATAACGACAAAATACTTTTCGGAGGTAAAAAAGTTGTTCGCACTGCAGACGATGTTTCGACAACAATTAGTCTAAAATCAACTTTGTTAATAACAGTTTCCCCTATCACTCATGTCAGCTAATCTAACAAAGTTGGACTACAGATTTCTAGAATGTTGACCGAAATGATTTTCCAACTTCCTTCATATAGAGGCTTAGTGAAAGCCTGTTTTCTGGAGTTATTAACTAACAACTTTCTTGTTGTAGGTTTAAAGACTTCTCGTGCCATCCTCTTGTACGGCGTTCTATTTTTGTACAGCGTTTGAGATTTGGTCATAAACTGTTGCAAAATGCGTCAATACGTTTACGTACAGGTCTATCCTTACATCTACATTCGACAGCTTGGTTTGAGTAATGAGGGATAAGCCTTTATCCTTGTCGTATAAATTTTGAAGCGCAAAGGTGCTGTTTAGAATTTACTAATGGAGCCCAAGTAGCACTCTACCTGATCCGGGAATCAAACCTAAGAGTTTTTTGAGTACCCGATTGACCGATTTTATTAACATAAAATGATTTTAATAACATTTTATTTTGAAGGTAATAAAAGTAATGCATTTATTATGCTGGACTATGAAATTAAGCATAATTTTATATACATACATAAACTCACGCCTGTATTCCTCGAAGGTATAGGCAGAGGTGCATTTCTGCACCCGCATTTCGCCAGGTATGTCTCAGTCCCACGTAATAGGGGGCGAGCCTTTTGCAATTTTCGGGCACAATTCCAGACTCCGTGCTGCTACTGAGAATTTCCTAATGAGAAAACCCAATAACGCTTTGCCCGACCCGGGAATCGAACCCAGGACCTCTAGATCGCTCGGCACATACTTGTACCGCGAGACCACGAGGCAGTAATTTTATTTACCGTGCGACAGACAGCCCAGACGCTATATAGGTTTTGTTGTTTCTTTCCAGTCTTATTGACTTTTGAAAGAGCAATCCCATATTGGAGTTTCGTTGAAGTAATTTTGTTCTGTGTATTTATGTAACAGATTTTGTCGAACAAAAATTTATACTTACCAATTTTCTCATGCGTACATGATCGACCGACTTTATTATCATAAAATGATGATAGTGATGGCATCGAGGTTGAGGCGCGCGGTCGAGAATCTCGGTGGTCGCGGGTTTAAACCCAGGAACAGCTCTACCACCTCACCACACCTCTGACTTTTCGAATTTATGCGTGTATTCACAATGAATTAACAAGTACTTTAACGGTGAAGGAAAACATCGTTAGGAAACCTGCACACCAAAAAATTCTCTGGAATTTCTTAGGTGTGTAGTCCGCCAACCCGCACTAGGCCAGCGTGGTGGACTAAGGTCTAACTATCTTAGTTGTAGACGAGACTCGTGCCCAGTAGTGGGACGTACATTGGCTGATGGTGAAAATTATTTTATTTTGAAGATAAAATAAAAGCAATTGACAGCATTTATTCGCTACAAAGATGTACAAGTTCAGTGTCCCGGCTCTATGAACGTAAAACTGTACAGCATTAAGCACATGCACACACATTAAGGGAAATTCAAAGCGATATGATAACATACGTGTAGGTGTGATTGCACTGTGTTGGCACAGCTGACGACGGTCGTTCACCCCTGACCTGCGACCGCAGCAAAATTACATTCTACAATCACAATCGCTGAAAGAAGATAGAGATATATGGAATTATAACCAAGTTGGAGAGCCCCGTTCTTAGTCATGTCAATTTAATATACATATATTTAGAAATCTAAAAAGTCTACCTCGTGGTCTCGCGGTACGTGTGGTCTTGCGATCTAGAGGTCTTGGGTTCGATTCCCGGATCGGGCAAAGTGTTATTGGGTTTTTCCTTTTGGAAATTCTGATTGCACGGAGTCTGGAATTGTGCCCGAAAAACGGCAATAGGCTCGCCCCCTATTACGTGGCACTGAAACATACCTGGCGAAATGTGGGTGCAGAAATGCACCTCTGCCTATCCCACAAGGGAATACAGGCTTGAGTTTATGTATGTATGTATGTATATTTAGAAAACGGAATATTAATTGATTAAAAAAATAGATTTATTAAACATAAACGAAATTGAATTTGCTAAGTGTTAATATTGGATTAATGTTGTTGAATATTAATGTTGGTGTTGATTGGGATGGTTGGCGCCTACTTGGGGAGGCTTTCGTTCAGCAGTGGACGGCGATAGGCTGAGTATATAAGTGTTAATATTGACGAGGGCAAATTATATACAAGACACGCGTAGACGTTCAGGCAGAGCTTCGGCACTGTACGACGGCCGATGATTAAAAGAACTGCCGTTATATAGGCAGCCGACGTGGTGCTACTACGCGCTACCAATTTCTTATCTAACTATATTTTTATCGCCTTAAATGATACTTTCTAATTTAAAAATATACCAGTTCTTGTTTTTTTACAAAAATTTCTATATGCTATGTCAGTTCTATACATTATTAACGTCTCTCTTAGCGATTTGTGTAGAATGTTACTTTGGCTTGGCTGATATGTTAATATAGAGTTAAAGCGATGCGAAACTATCAGTTTGGTTCGGTTAAAGTACGAGTACATTCTAGCGTTAGTTTCAAACTCAGTGTTTAGTGGCTTTTGATCTTGTGGCTGTAATGCTCAAATATTCGAGAAACTCTGTAACAAGAGATCTATAATTGCAATTAGTGTATTAAGGCTGTGTTTTAATTCCAATTGCGCTTGCACGATAATAACTCATTTAAATAAGGTTATTCAGGTGATTAGAACGTGCATGTGTGATCGACACGTTAAATTTATTCTCGTATGTATGAATATAATACACACACTAGTAGTGATGGCCTCGAGGTTTAGACGCGAGGTCGAGAATCTCGGCGGTCGCGGGTTCAAACCCCAGGCACACACCTTTAACTTTTCGAAGTTATGTGTGTATTCTCAATGAATTATAACTTATTTTAACGGCGAAGGAAAACTCGTGAGTAAAAATTCTTAAAAATTTCTTAGGTGTGTAGTCCGCCAATCCAAACTAGGCCTGCGTGGTGGACTAAGGCCTAAACCCTCTCAGCTATAGAGGAGGCCCGTGCCCAGCAGTGGGAAAGTGAGCGAGCCTACATAATTTGTGAGGCAAATATTCATAATGAAAAATCCATTAACAGTTTGCTTAAAATGAACTCGTTTCCTCTAGAATCTGGATCATAAGATACGATAGACAAGGTATAAAATCGTTACAAACTATCTAAAAAGATGACAATCGTGAATCTTATCCATAATCGTCTTTGATTAAATATCATTAGTCGATATTCCATCCGAACAGCTTGTGTATAAAACATGCTTGATAAATGTTACAGATCGATTTGAATGTTTCGTGTTCATCGACGCGTATCCGAACGTAGCGTTCACGAGACCATGTACACTGATTCGCAATATCTAATAAATACAATTAATTTAAACGGTCGCGCCGTTAAGCATTCATCCGACGTTAATTCGAAGCACCTGGGTTAAGAATTATTAAATTTTAAGGCTTCTGTCAATCGGAGCACGGTTTGAAATTGGGACGATGTAAATCCAGATTGCCCCAGCCAATATTCCCGTTTTTCCCGAATTTGTGTGCGAAATTCGGGATTAAAGAATAACGCCTTTTCATTGTTTATTCGTAAACACGTGGGTGTTGGGGATTAATTGATTTTTCCCTACGAGGTCACGGCCTTTCGGAATTGTTCTGCCAATTCTTTTAATGACGTTCGATCAGATACGCACCTAATAAATTCTGCTTCACACGATATACGATCTTGCTGAATATGAGGTTTTATTTGAATCTCAGAAAAAAGAAAATAACATTAAAAAACGTAATAAGATCTCAATATTTAAATAAGTGCCAAAAAGAAAAAAATAATATAAAAGAGGTCGGCATTTTTAAGTATATTTTGAAAACACGCCACGTAGTTACATTCCATTTACGAGAATCAGTCTAAGTAGACAATTATATTCTCATTTGTATGCCACGCTACAAGTCCATCTAGGACGTTTAGAAAATTATCCTAATCCTCTTTAACCCTGTTCTCTCGTCACTCTTTGTTTCCTCACGTATGCACAAATTGCCTTTTTAAATTCAGGTGTATTTCCACAGTATGATGTTTAATAAACAGAATTACTACAGCGTTGGCTGGTTCACGTGAAATAGGTGATCGGTCATAATCACACTCTGACGTTTCGTTTGTGCCCATTCGTCACGTCAAAAGGAAAATATATGTGTTTGTCTGACATATTTTTTTTTGCAATGTGTTATTTTTATTAGATATTAATGATTGATCTTGTTACGACCTAGATTCAAGCTCCTAGAATAACATAAATTGTATTTTGGTTAGCGATAGTAGGTATAACCTTCAGAATATTATTGTTAAATACTAGGACCACACTGGCCTCATCGCTGGCCTTTGTATTCCTCTAATACATAAATCTTCTGTTAATATTCAGCACTTTCAAACTAAATCATATGGCAAACTGTCGTATACTCTTGGGTAAAATACCATAGTGAGAATATCGAAATTTTGACCCGTATTGGTTATTCGTAGATCTTCGAGGCTCGCGACTTGCCGATCAAGGATGTGACTGGGAGCAGTGATCCGTATATCAAGGTGTTCCTGCTGCCAGACCGCAAGAAGAAGTTCCAGACGAAGGTGCACCGTAAGAACTTAAACCCAGTGTTCAACGAGACCTTCTTATTCAGGTAAGTGGAATAACTAGTATACCATCGCAATTTCATCTTAGTACAACATTTTTTTCCCACTCCGCTCCCAAAGTTTTTTTTTTCCTATCGACACCCTATAGGTTCAAAAAAAGGTAAGGAAAATCTTTCGCTAAGATCAACTAAAGCAATTCAAATTTTTCCTACGATCTATTTGGTTAGGCTACGGTTGTAGTTGAGAAGTTGTTAAGAAAAGCAAAGAATTGATTTAATTTAATGATGAAGCAAATTTTAGTGATCAACCATGTACAATGGCCGACATTGAAATTTATGGAATAGCTGAAACATGCAAAATAATTTTTAATTGATTCTGATTGATGTCACTAAGTTAAAATTTTATGTGTACATAATTTATTGCGAATTCTCATAAAAGTTGTCAGCAAAAATTTTACTAAGAAATCCTGACAATCGCATTCATAAAATTTCTCTACAACTAAACGTTACGCTTAGAAAACTTTATTACTTTAGCGGGTCTGACAACAGCGAAAGTTGAATGATCGTTATTAAATTACTATTTCAACATTTATTTTTAATGCTCAACGTAAAGTTGACGAAATAGATAACAAATCAAATAAATTCTACTAGTATATGTCTAAATGTATCTACCCATAGAAAGAGTCTTAATTCAGTTTGATTAAGGGATGCTCACTATCGTAATTCTATCTGAAAAGAAAAAGTAAATCAAAGTACTTTTGGTCTATATCAACTCTTATACCCACTGATGGGCATCATTGAGGGGGTTAGGCCCCAGTCCACCATGCTGGCCTAGTGCAGTTGGCGAACTACACAATTTGCGAATTCTTGGTTAGAACTTGCAGATGTGCAGGTTTTCTCACAATTTTTATCTTCACTCTTCATTGTAGATACTCATATACACCAGGGAAGCTTGATGTCACTATATGCAAGCCGTTTCCAAAAGGCCTCATGGCCTCAATGTTGCTTATCATGAGAATAATGACTGTGTTTTTTACCTTTTGGATCTAAATAATCTACCGTCGCTCCATAACACCTTGTGGCTTTGGAAAACAATCATCGGAAGTAGTCGTCGAACTGTAGAAAAAACAATGCTAATCTTCGGTTAGACTGCAATAATGGATCAATCTGATGAATGTTTGGTTTTCTCGCTCACAGATTTTTTGAATTATTTATTTTTTAATCAATTCGTTGGTAGACATAAATATTGATTCGGCCGTGAGTAAAATAAACTAGAAACCCCGAAAAACTTGGATGAATAATGAAATAAAATATGGAACCTAGCATGGTTTCATTAAAACACTATTAGGTCTTGAGCAAACGGATCAACAAATACAACTTCAAATTTCTCAATTTATTACCAATTTTTTCAGAACCTCTTTAAAGTAGTTATTAATGTCTGTTGATTTTGATTGGTAATTTCTAGGTAAACATTTATCTTTATTGAATTGCCAGCACTTGTAAGTCTTACGACTGTGAAGAGTATTGATATAATTATTTGTGTTATTGTGAGGTTTTGAATCTATTTCATTTCAAACTGTTTAAAAAAGTATATCACTCTTTTAGATGACCATCAAAACCATAGTTGATAATTCGATTTGAATTTAATAACGATTTTTTACTCAAGTCGAAATTATTTTGATGGTCTGTTAAAAATCAGGATATTTGCATTACATACATACATAAATTTATTTCTTTAGCCCCAAAGGGGTAGGCAGAGATGCATTTTCACACCCATGTTTCGTAAATTAATTTTAAGTTTTACATAAAAGGGGCTACTTATTGCCGTTTTTCAGAATGCAAGCTGCTACTGAGCATTTTCCAATGGAAAAACCCGATAACCCACCTAGGTATTGAACCTGGGACGAGGCAGTCCTTTTATTGTTACATACATAACCTCACGCCTGTATTCCCCGAAGGGGTAGAGGTGCAATCCCGTCATTGTTCTTTATCATTAATGTTTAACCTCAAGTTTGTTGATTCAAAGTTGTAATGAGAAAGAATAAGAAACAAAATGTTCATTAGCAACTGTCAGAGTTAAAAAGTTCAAAACAAACTCTTAACAGTTCATTAAACTTTAATATTGTTTTAAAATTAAGTCGTCTGGTCTCGATGACTCCGGGAAATACAAAAGGGTCTTTCTTGTTTAAATACAATGACTTTTGTAGAACCTTTTAACTAGAGTTCATGCACCTTGCTTAAGTACTTTTGGAGGTTCTCTTGAGTTTTTGTGCAAATAATCACTGTCATTTGAATACGCCTCATCAATAAATTTTTGTTTATGTTTGTCAAATTCCAAAGTATTGTTTTTGTATGCTAATGCAGTTTGACTTACATTAGAATATATAAATTTATTTGGAAAGTTGCTTGTCTTATTAATGATCTAAAAGGGTTTTCTTTTGGATTCATTCATATTCAAAGTGAATTGGTACAGTTCTTAATATCTTTGGTGAATAGATATAGCTTTGGGGCGACAATGGTATATCAACAATAACACTGTTGTAAAATTAAAATTCTACTAACGTATCAGTTTCTTTTTATATCGGTGACAGTTTAAATAACATATTGTATTGTTTTTTTTTTATTTGTTTATTGTATGCAGCCTACATGAAAATACATTTGATACAAATTTTTTTGAATAATTGGAATCAGTAAATAGATAGAGGCGTCTCCTATTATTATTATTTTCAAGGAATTAATAAATACTTACACTTGTATCCCATGGCAGAGGCTATTGAATACCACAAGCTGTGATCCCGATACCTTTTTGCTTTTTCAACATCCGTACATCTTTTCATACACTTACGTCGTTTATGGGTGTAACCTCGTGTATTTATTTGTTCATATTTTTGCCAACAGTGTGCCGTATGAAGAGCTTCGTCAGCGCTACTTGCAGTTTTCGGTGTACGACTTCGATCGCTTCAGCCGCCACGACCTGATCGGCCATGTGGTGCTCAAAGGTCTTTTGGAGTCTGCTGATCTTCACCAGGAGATCGAGTATACCATGAACATCCTGGCGGCGCCGCAGGTGAGTCTTAAACTATCTTCTGCCTTCACATAATGATGGGTAATATTGGCGAAGACCTTAGGACTCGGTATGATGTTGTACCTATACATCCGCGCTGTTGGGCAATTTTAGAGAAATCTTACATTTTTTTTTCAACATCCAAGCAACAATACAGACACAAATATGTCGAAATTATGTAAGCCCCTTTTAGTAATAGAGCAGGTCTGTGTCCAGCAGTGGGACGTTGGGCTGATGTAATACTCCCAATAAGCACGGCCAATCTCCGAAAGCACCACATCCCCTGTTAGTATGGAAGGTTTTACACCTTTTTACGGTGATATCTGGATACGAGTAGATACGATAATTCTGCCATCAATTCTCTATCTGCAATATTACTCACCTTAGAAAACACAACAGTATTACTTACCGTCGATTTTCTGAGAGACTATTGTACAACAGCCCAAGCTGGCTGCACCACCGTACACAGGGCGTAAAACCCGCCATAGTGGCACATGCAAGTGTGCCGCGTTCCGGGATCAGCCAATGTATATCCGGTTTTCGGGGGGGCTTCAATCATGGTGAAAGGATGACCGTGCCGGCATTTTTTGGCCGGTTTCTCGGGGTCGGTCCTTTGTTCACCATGGTATTAGTCCCCCAAACTTCTTCACAAGATAGGTGAAGAGGTTTTCGGCCGGCATGATTGCGTCGACCAACGGGAGATCATCATCTCTCGCTGGTCGGCACTTTTTCTGGACTCCATTACACTTACCATCAGGTGCAATGGGGTCACTTTGCCGTGCCAGTATGAAAAAAAGCTGAAAGCAAACAGCCTTTACCACTTCCTACTTTTAAACGTTAGTCGACGTTTTAAACGATGGTTTAGTTTATGTCCATATTATGTTTCTCACTGTCTAGAACCTTCTAGAAATCTATTTCGCAGAATTTAATTGTAAAACGTGCAACTTCATCGAAGCGCGAAGTAAGAGCTTCATTAATCAACGCGAACATTACTTTGCTCTTTAGAACATCTTGTCGGTCCATTTGTGTCAGATTTCGAGGGCGTTTGGGACCTTCATCATGCTTCGTGACGTCGAGGGCCGTGAGGTGTGCCGCGGTTTAAATACTCGCGTTACGGAGTACGGTCTCGACTCCCCAGGGACTGTCTGTGAAGTCTGATAATGGGGGTTGAACGTGTTTTACTGCTTGGGTCATTAATCACGCATACATAGCTGACGTCATAAATAGAAAAGTCTTTATTGATACCCATATACAGGGTGTATTCAGACCGTGATCGGAAACCAAGGCAGGTAATAGCTAAGGTGATTACAAACCCCCTGGCGTTAAAGAATATTCTGCCAAAAAATAAAAAAAATGACTTTTTCCATACAACCATCGGTATTAAATGTATGCGGTTTGTATGGAAAACGTCAAATTTTTTTTTTGTCAGAATTTTCTTTAACGCCAGGGGGTTTGTAATCACCTTAGCTATTACCTGCCTTGGTTTCCGATCACGGTCTGAATACACCCTGTATATACAAGAATATAAAAGGAGTTATTAATAAAAAAAAGTAGAACAATAGGCGGTCTTATCGCTGAGACCGATCTCTTCCAGACAACCTTTGGATGGAATGTAAGAAGGCAAAGTATGTATAGGGGTACACATGAAAATACCTATAAAAAAAAGAAATATCATAAATAAGTCATACAATACTTTGCGTTCGGATATTCGTATCCGAATAGTAACTAGAGGCATTAGAATTAAGAATAGACCGGCACGGCTGCTTCGATTGGTAAAAATACCAATGAATAAACAGTGAATAAATAAACCTAACAGTTACATACATAGTTCTGACCCCACATTAAGATAAAATTCTTGTGGCGTGGGTATCAGAAACTTCGAGAGACTTTTCGGTCTCACAAACACCCAGACCCGAAACAAATACTTGTTGATCACACAAACATTTGCCTCGGTGCGGGGATCGAACCCGTAGCTTTTCGTTTCGTATCTAGCCAACTGCGCCACGGAGCTGTCAAATAAATCGTTTCGACTCTACATGAGATTAGGATCACCCTAAATTTCTATTAGTGGTAATTATTTACTTTGTTGTGCCCCAGCAAAGCTTGTTTACGTGTTAGCCACAGCTGCGTGTAACTAATTATTCTGTAATTACTAGCGTATTAAGGAAATTGAATATTATCTTGGCATTAATAAGAGATCTTCCGTCTAAATCCGAGGATATTAGGTAGATCGCGATTGATCATAATTAATTGGTAGTAAACCCAATATCCTAAATATGTTCGAAGCCGAAATGTCAGCACTTGACATTTAAAGCACATTAATTTGATAATGGAAAATTATTACAGACATTATTGAATGTAATCATAAAGTTTATATTTTGTAGCCTGGGTTTAATATATTAAATAGGGTAATACATTGTGTTTATATCATTATCAGCCCATATACTCGTATGTCCCACTGCTGGGCACGGGCCTCCTCTCCAACTGCCTCTCGTGTTGTTTAAGTCTTAGTCCACCACACTGAGCGGGTTGGCGGACTACATCATCATCAGCCCAAATACGTCCCACTGCTGGGCACGGGCCTCCTCTACAACTGAGAGGGTTTAGGCCTTAGTCCACCACGCTGGCCTAGTGCGGGTTGGCGGACTACACATCTAAGAGATTCCTAAAAACTTTTTAGGTTTGTAGGTTTCCTCACGATTATTTCCATCATCTTTAAAGTACTTCACGTGATACTTCATTGTGAATATACACTTAACTTTTAAGAGTCAAAGGTGCCTGGGGTTTGAACCCGGAACCGTCGATTGTCTCGACCGCGTGTCTAATCTTCGAGGCCATCGCGACTCCTTTTTGGGTTTATATATAGATATTTATATATGATTGAAATTATATCCAGTAATTTCAACATCTGCATTAAAATATGATGTTAATTTGATTTTTTGATTTTAACGTTGAACTAGTAAAAATTATTTCATTGTTTTAATATTCTCTACCTTTTGTCCGCAACGTGGCTCGTTAATATTGCTTTATTTGACAATGTTATTGTAATTATCCCTTAGGCATCTTACCTTACAAGCTTAAAGCGCCTCCAGAGTCCCATATTTCGTGCCAAAGATTCATAAAAACTCCAGTAGTGGAGATGCGAAATTTATTTATAACAACAAATTTAACATGGCAATAATCTTGTTGAAAGAATTTGACTATGCATTAAGTACGGGACTAATTAATGTAATTTACGTCTATGGAATAACAATATTATACATCTTATCTTATCTTACATACATACAAATAAATAAAATTGGAGTGTCTGTAATATTGATATAACCGCTTTTTAAAAATAGCATATGGATGTATACACGGTGCATATACCAAAATAACTTATTTTACAATTTTTGTCTGTCTGTCTGTCTGTTTGTTCCGGCTAATCTCTGAAACGGGTGGACCAATTTTAACGGGACTTTCACTGGCAGATAGCTGATGTAATAAGGAGTAATTTAGGCTACGTTTATTTAAGAAAAGATCTTTTAATTTAGAAAAAAAGAACATTAAGGTATCATAATAAAAAAAAACTGAAAAATTAAAGAATCGACTGTTTGGCGGAACGAAGTTCGCCGGGTCAGCTAGTAATAAATAAGGTCATGATTCTATGCCCAATTTTTGTATACTTTCATTTACTTTGTTACCAGGAAAAGAAAGATCTCGGCGAATTGATGCTGTCTTTGTGTTACCTGCCAACTGCAGGCCGGCTCACAGTCACCGTCATAAAAGGACGCAACCTGAAAGCCATGGACATTAATGGATCTTCTGGTAAGTTTATCTATTTATTTACGCTTTATAAATAACATATGTAAAGGTGGACTTAATGCCTGAGGCATTCTCTACCAGTCAAACCTTAGGTGGTGAGATTATTTTTGTAGATAAAAAAAAACACAAAAAAAAACATTATTATACTTTCTTTTTCAATCAAATGTTAATGCTTAAAAACTTTAAGAGTTCTTCACTATACATAATTTAGAGTCCTTTTATACATGTATAAAAAGTACGTACAGAACGTAAAATAAGTAAACAAAAATTGTCGAATTATGTTATCGCGTACTTTAACGGTGAAGGAAAACATCATGAAGAAACTTGCACACTTAAGTTTTCAGGAATTTCTTAGATGTGTCCTATCCTCACTACGCTAGCGTGCTAAACTAATATCTAAACCCTCTCAGTTGTAGAGAAGGCCCGTGCCCAGCATTGGGACGTATATGGGCTGATGAAGACGATGATGATAGAACAGTTTATCATTTCAACAATAAAATAGATCAATTACTATTTTTTATTGTTGAAATGGTTCATTGGACGATCACTTACCGATTTTCGAATACTTTTTTAGAACTTTTTATAATGGTCGAGGTTTGAATATGACGTCGTCAATGTCTATGAAGATCTTGTGTACTAAATTCACACAAGACTTTTGAGACATTGTGCTTTAAGAATTTTCTTTCAATTAACTACTCGACCTACATAGAAGTCAGGATTTTTCAATTACATATCGCACTTACGCCGCGGGGTTAAAAACGCAGTAGCACCTGAATAATTTATAGCAGCCTTTTCATTCTGCAAATAATAGTATTACATAGCTAAACGTTCGTAATATTTCTTAAGTGCATTCTCAACAGGTCTCGCATGTCAGCTTGATTAAAATAGAAATTGGAATTCTTGACCTATCGCGTGCAGCGCAAGTAAACGATATATCAAATAATTTCTTACAAGAAAGCGAAAGTTTATATAGCAAAATTCCATTAATAACTGATTTATTTTGCTTTGAGCTATGCCAATATATGCCATATTGGCATCAGCGATTGAAAGACCAAGGCCCGTCTCGCAGTATACATTTTTTGTTTGCCCTGAGGAAATTCTCAGTAGCAGCACGGAGTCTGAAAATTGGCATAAATGTGACATAGGCTAAAGTAAAGCAGATATAAAAATACACTTGTACTTCTGAAGGGATATATTAGATTTATAGAATAAATTAATTTATAGAATTCCAGTATCCATGATCTATTTTATGTTCTACATTCTAAACCAACTTACGTCATATCATTTTAAGAGTTGAATATTAAATGTTGTAAATATAATTTCTTTACTTATATTTACAACATTTACTTTCAATGTAAGTCGTGATGGCCGCGAGGTTTAGGCACGCGGTCGAGAATGTCGACGGTCGCGGGTTCAAACCCTAGGTACACACCTCTGACTTTTCGAAGTTATGTGTGTATTCACAATGAATTATCACGTACTTTAACGGTGAAGGAAAACATCGTGATAAAACCTGCACACCTAAAAGTTCTTAGGATTTTTTAGGTGTGTAGTCTGCGAACCCGCTCTAGGCCAGCGTGGTGGACTAAGGCCTAAACCCTCTCAATGGTAGAGGAGTCCCATGCCCAGCAGTGGGATGTATAAAGCTGATGATGATGATGACTTTAAATGTATTTTCCGTTGATTTTTCTCTTTAATTTGTATCTTTGGGACTAAATCCCACGTTTTTCTTTAGTTTAATTTACCACTACACCAATGTTCTTGAAAAATGTTTTTTCTACTTAAATACTTAAATTAGTAAACATGCCAGATAAATTGATAGACAGAAACGAATTTCTATTACATATATACACATGTAACTTTCATTTTTTTTTGTAAAAAAAAATCACTTAGCTTCATGTTTTATTGATTTGCTAAATTATATGATTGATCAGAGTTTTGTTTTGTTTCTACAGTTTGTATCGTTAGGACATTTATAATGTAAAATTGACATAATGTCAATTTTTGAAAAAAAATGTATAAATATTGATATTTCCTATAGAATAAAAAAATATATGACATTTTGTGTTGCTGAGGGAGTTTCTTGACGTTTCTTTTCCACAGCGATAAACGTTTTGAAGCAGCATTTGTTTAAAATAGTTTAAAATTGACGATTCAAAAAGTAAAAGCAAATTGTAGAAGTCTATTTGAATAAAGATAATTTGACTTTGACTTTATATGAAAATATAAATAGTCAATTACCATGTAATATAATAATATATAGCTATAGTCAGAAATTGACTGAAAACTTCGTACAAATAACAAATTCAACATTAAAATGACTTCTTCGCGAGTGTATGTATTATCAGACCAAATAAAGGGCGAACATAAGGGCGCCAGACGACGAACACATATGTAGATCTCAAAAGACACTTAGATCGATTATTCGTATGTACTCGTATAATCCATTCTAGTGGTTTAAAAATCGATCCTTTATCTATTCCTTTTCTTTATTCTAGTAATTTCAGAAGGATTGTTTGGATTATTTGCTGGTGGTAGGATATTCGTATCCGCCCGGATACACAAGGCGTAAAACCCGCCATAGTGGCACATGCAATCATGGTGAAAGGATGACCGTGCCGGCATTTTTTGACCGGTTTGTCGCGGTCGGTCCTTTGATCACCATGGCATTAGTCCCCCAAACTTCTTCACAACAAAGGTGAAGAGGTATTCGGCCAGCATTATTGTGTCGACCAACGGGAGCTCATCATCTCTCGCTGGTCGGCACTTTTTCTGGACTCCATTACGCTTACCATCAGATGCAATGGTGACCCCATTTGCCGTGCCAGTATTAAAAAAATATTAGTTTCAATTACCGGCAAGTATTAAATCGTTAAAATACGTAAATTCGTTAATCGTTCTAAGAATCTACAAATTCCTAATTCAAGGAATACTCATAATCATGATTCTTAGTGATGATTATATTAGTCGATAGTCGTTTCTCCATGATATTTTCACTGCAGTATTAGTCGATAGCCGTTTGTACTTCAAACCGATTCAAAAATCATTTTGAGGAGTACTCTCCGTTTTACGAGACACTCAATGCGTATCCGATTCTTTGATCGTCCGTCCGTGCAAACACCGGCACCGATTACAACGGTCGGATGTCTTTTATGCTCTCGCGAATAAAGAAATAAACCTTGTACATTTGCATGGAATCAAAGCGAATAAAAAGTATTACTGTAATATTCGTAACATTACAGGTATACATATCTTGGTGGCTGAATTTTGTAATCGATTTTATGACATAAAATTTAGTGATCTTTAAAAGCTTTAGGTATTCATTTCGGTTTTCAAAGAGGACCTGTTGTAATTAGTTCTGTTAACATTAAAAAAAAAATCTTAATATTTAGCAGAACAAACCATTAATTTATAATGTAAAAGTTGCTGATTTGATGATAAATTCTGTGATAAAACTATAAAATATCTCAATTTTATAAAATCCTTTCGAAGAGAGAGCTAATGAAAAATTTACCGACTATCACTTCACGTTCTGCTAATATGGACTGGTAATCTCAGAACACTTAGGCCAGCTCGACTGGGGTACCAAAGTCTCAGAAAACAATTAGGCAACGTAGTATACAAAAAGCACCTCAAATTACTGAAAACCTGTATCGTGAAATCATTCCATTAGGACTAATATTAAGAGGCTAGTGTCGTAATCAATCTATACATGATACATTTATAGCGTTATGAGCATGGCCAACTAATGCGTGATAAGGCAATAACTAATTCAATTTTGGTATGAGTAGATTTTAACTCGGAATTAGCTTTGAGTAATAAATAATAAATAAATAAATACATACACCCAACAGTCACATACATACATAGTTCTGACCCCACACTAGGATACAAGTCCTGTGTCGTGGGTATCAGAGACTACGAGAGACTTTTCGGTCTCACAAACACCCAGACCCGAAACAAATACTTGTGGATCACACAAACATTTATCTCGGTGCGGGGATCGAACCCGCGGCCTCTCGTTTCGCAAGCTGGTGTCTAGCCATCTGCGCCACGGGGCTGTCTATGTAATACTAAGGAGGTCTGCTAGTCTGGTACATGATAAATTAGAGCTATTGTTCATATATTTATTAATTAAAACAGTAAACCGATTACTTTTAAATTAAATATAAGATACATGGAAAAAGACTAATTAATTGTTGATTTTTGACTAATATGTTTCACATATTGAGCCAGGTTGTAGTCAAAGTCAAAATTATCTTAATTCAAATAGACTTTTTTACAAGTTATTTTGAACCGTCAATGACTATTGCCGCTTCGAAACATGTTATTGCTGTAGCGAATTTAAGTTTTAATAATGGGACGAATATGATACTGTACTATTGAAAATCAATTTTAATAATAAGACTGATGTCGTCCGGTTGATGTCATTATCTATGATTTTTTTTAATTTGTTTCTTTCTACGCCACGATTTTTCTGAGTTGACATTCAGGGAAATCAAACCCATTATGAAATGAAATAATAATAATGAAATTACATTATACATAATATACATTACAATTACATATGACTACAACACATAATGAAATTAAACCATTTTCTTTTTTAATAATTGTAATATTTTATCACAAAATTGGTTACTACTAAAATGGTTAATAGAATTATTAGTTTTGAATCCGTCATACATAAGTATTGTTTTGGTTTTAAACAATACAATAAAAATAACAGTTATAAGATAACTAAGCCTCCATTTGATGAATTAATCTAATTATGTACATACTGTATATACAATTATGTACATATTCCAAGAGCTATTTGGATAAACTGGGTCATGATAATTAGTCTATATATGTCGAGTAAAAGTTGCGCTATCAATACTACCTGTCTGTCCTATGTTGAAATTAAATAAAATTATTGTTTATTTATCATAATTTAGTCAATAATACTCATGACACGTCATATCAATATATGTTTATAAAAAGTATTTTAATTAATTTTAGTTCATTAAAGTATTGTTAGTTAATAGAAGTAAAACTGACGTAAAAGGTATTTTTACGGTGTTTAATATGTATTGTTTGGTGTATGTACCTCTTTGATTTTTAAGTTTGTTTGAAAAAAGACACATTTAAAATTAAATTATAAAAGGTATAAATGGATAGGAATTTCCGAAACGTCGCGATTGTTTGTTAGTGCTGCCAACATTCCAAACGCGGCTCTGCCTGAGAAGACCCGGTGGTACACACTCAGCGGGCTTTGTTTACCGCTAGATCTACTCGGTGCGAAATTCGCTGAGGATGGCCAGCGAGTCTCCCTCAATGGCCCTGATTTTGGTCCACTAAAAGATTAAAATAACGCAGAACTATTAAATGCTATATACTTTTATAATGATCCAAATGTTAAAGATTAAAATAACATGGTATAATATATTTAGAAACTAATTTACAGCGTTCTAATTGGATACAGATTACCACTGATATTCGAATAAAATATACATACATACATACATAAACTCACGCCTGTATTCCCCGAAGGGGTAGGCAGAGGTGCATTTCTGCATCCACATTTCGCCAGGTATGTATCAGTACCACGTAATAGGGGGCGAGCCTATTGCCGTTTTTCTGGCACATTCCCAGACTCCATGCTGTTACTGAGAATTTCCTAATGGAAAAACCCAATATCACTTTGCCCGACCCGGGAATCGAACCCAGGACCTCAAGATCGCACGACACATATTTGTACCGCGAGACCACGAGGCAGTCATAAATAAAATATAACATTCATGAAAAGGTGCTACGATTCTTAATTAGTGCAATATAATTTTAAAAGGTTTTGTGTTTGCGACCCGTAAGGCATGATCGTTACTAAGCCTTGAAAATACTTGATTGGCTATCGTACATAAACTCATGAAGGGGTAGTCAGAGGTGCATTTTTGCACGCAAATTTCGCCAATTGTGTTTTTGTGGTTTACTAGACACTAGCAATTAGCATGAGAGACCGGAAGCCGCAAGTTTCATCACCTATTAGACAAATGTTTGCTCTAAAATGAAACGTAGAATAATTGCGGATCACACAAACATTGACAAATGCTCGTGAGATCTGCCAATATATGTTTCGGATCTGGGTTTTGTGAGTTCTAAATTTTCCCGTAGTTTCTGATACCCACGAAGCAAGACTTCTACCTTAGTGTGGTGTCTCAACTCTGTACATTACCGCTGGGTGTATTAATAAATTATTTATTATTTGTGGCCACGTTCCGCTACGCCGAAACTTACATTTTTGGAACAGTTGCCTATTTTTTTTCTCAAATTCCCACATGTATCTTTACTAAAAATCATCCATTTTGACGTAGTGGTTTTGACATGAAAACGTAACAGAGAAACAAAGCAAAATAGCTTCCCCATTTACTATAAGTAGGGATATGGATTATTAAAAGATACAACAATGTTTTTTTCTTAAATAGATCCGTATGTGAAGATTTGCCTGATCTGCCAAGGCAAGCGCATCAAGAAGAAGAAGACGACCGTTAAGAAGAACACGCTGTGCCCGGTGTACAACGAGGCGCTCGTGTTCGATCTGCCTTCTGAGAACGTGTTTGACGTCACGCTGCTCATCAAAGTCATCGACTATGACAGGTATGTTTATTCTTAGAAAAATTCATTAATACGCCTTGTTGGAACATATTATTGATAAAAAAAAAATAGGTGGCACTCCGGGAGTGCCGGCAGAAGTGAAAAATTCATCATTAACTTTGTGCATTTTTGAATATTTTTAAGTGGTTAGGGAATAATTTCGCCCGAATTGTTTTACGTGGTAAAATACAACATTTATTTCGCTATCGTACACAAACATGACAATTTATATTATATAATGCGTTTTACGCATTTTAGATCAGGGTCACGTGATCTGACGCGAGTTCAATATTTTTTACCCATCCCAAAAAAATTGCACCGCTAAAGAAGTTTTCACTTCAAAATATTTGTAATAGTTAGATTTTTATTTTATTTTTGAATTTAGAACTACTTATCGTCGCGTGAAATTGTGTAATAGGATTGTGTATTCCACAGGGAAATTAGAATGACCAAAGACGACTTTCTTAAAATATACGTACATACGCACTCACGCTTGCATTCCCCAAGTTGGTGGTGAGATTCATTACGGCAACCACATATCTCATATTGTGTTTTCGCCCCACATATGTAATAGAGAGTGAGCCTTTTGCTGAGTTTTTAGTTCCAGGCACTATATTACTGCGAATTTCCTAATGGCATACCCCGGAACTAAGGCCTAAACCCTCTCAATTGTAGAGGAGGCCCGTGCTCAGCAGTGGGACGTATATGGGCTGATGATGATGATGATGTTGATACCCCGGAAATCGAATTCGGGACCTCCAAATCACACGGTACATACTTCTGCCACGTTACCACGAGGCAGTTGACTACCCACTACTGGATGCCTATACATTGACAATTATTATTATCGTAGAAACTAGTGATGTAATTGGTAATTAATTCGTTTGCTCATCACTTTTGGTAACTCTTTTGCTTTAGTATTAGCCTTAGGTTTTATAGATGCTATTAAATTTAAGCCTAAAACAATAAAGGAAAAAAAATCAATAATGGATGCATATCTGCTAAGTGCTAGAGAAGTTAAAGAAGAGATAACTGTAAGTGATGATACAGGCCTTCTTTTAATCATTATGGAATAATATTTCCAGTCAACTCAAGCAACTAAAGCCGAAACACAAACTGCTGCCAAAGTATCTGTATCATATGAAAAGCTAATCAAAATTTTATTTAATATTCCAAACCAGTGTATAACAAAACATGCCTCAATTAATCCCTACAACTTTAACCTTTAAAAAGTTGTAATACCTTCACCGAAAGGAAAACAATTTTGATGTTTCTTTGAATTGTTCATTGTTTGAGCGAGTTGCGGATAAGGTCAGCAATAATATCCTTTTGGGCAACAACGAATGAATTGGCTTGAATATCTGAAGAGGCCCAAAACATCTATAAAAGTTGGGCATTCTGTGCAAAACTCGCTAATTACTGACCAGTTACCGATAGCATTTATTTAATTTGACAGAATCCGTGGCTCAGTTTGTTAGATTGCGGAATGAGAGGCCGCGGGTCTGACCCGAGATAAATGCTTGTGTGATCCACAGATATTTGTTTCGGGTGTGACTGACTGTGAGACCGGAAAGTCTCTCGTTTTTTCTTATACCTACGACACAAAACTTAGTGTGAACTCAGAAAATTCGTATTTTAATAATAATAGGAAGTCGTTATAGTCTTTCTTATATACTTTGGCATTTATACTATAAGTATAAATTCATGAAAGTGTAATTTTCCTCTCCGTGCTGCTACTGAGAATTTCCTAATGGAAAAATCCAATAACACTTTGCCCGACCCGGGAATCGAACCCAGGACCTCTAGATCGCACGGCACATACTTGTACCGCTAGACCACGAGGCAGTAATGCTGAAAAGTCTACTTAGTACTAAATGCTAAGGAATTAATTAAATCTATTATCACAGTAATCCATTCATCTAAAGAGCAAGACTAAATACCGAATGATTGGCAGAATACTTGACTGGCAATGTGGATAAACAACTAAACAAATAGAAAAGTATTTACGACGCAGAATTAAATTGAATTACGTCCAAGTAGATTAGTGTACGATGATTAGTGATGTACTCGTAAGTTCTCTAAATAGTTTAGAAAAAGCTAATACAATTGTTTTTATCGGTGCGCTTTTATATTACTGCTTTAATTAAACAGCAGGGCAAACTTGTGATTAATAAATATAATAACAACTTTAATCTTCAATATTTATAAATAATATCAAATAAATCTATAGTAATAATATAAAGCGAGGTTTAGGCGCGCGGTCGTGAATTTCGGCGGTCGCAGGTTCAAACCCCAGGCACACACCTCTGACTTTTCGAAGTTATGTGTGTATTCACAATGAATTATCACTTGCTTTAACGGTGAAGGAAAACATCGTGATAAAACCTGCACACCTAAAATTTCTTAGGAATTTCTTAGGTGTGTAGTCCGCCAACCCGCACTAGGCCAGCGTGGTAGACTAAGGCCTAAACCCTCTCAGTTGTAGAGGAGGCCCGTGCCCAGCAGTGGCACGTATTTGGGCTGATGATAATAATTAATACTAATAATATAAAGCTGAAGAGTTGTTTGTTTGGTTGAAAACGCTTATCTTAGAAACTACTGGTTCGAATAAAAAAAAATTTTGCTTTAAATAGTTCATCAACGATGGCTTTATTTTATTAACTCTACGACCGGAGCTATAACTACTAGTGCCTATAAAAGGCGCACATGTGGAACATTACTTGAACAGTTGTTGAGTCGTTTAGTTAAAGTTCATCATCAGCTCATATACGTCCTACTGGTAGGCACAGGCCTCCTCTACAATTGTGAAGGTCTTAGTCCATCACGTTGGCCTAGTGTGGGTTGGCAGACTAAAGGTGCGATGGAATTATGAGATGAGCCGTGACGTTGTTCGTACACTCGCAACACTGCAGTACCTCTTTAGTTAATTGACACTATATTGTTGAAAGTAATTAAAATTGTAAAAGTAAGAATATAACCTAGTCTCATTATATAATAATCCCTGTCCTACTGCATAAATGCAATTGAACGTAGTGATCAGCTCGGTAATCCGCCATATATATTAATGTCCCATACATTAGGTCGCGAATAATTGGTACAGGCTTATTCCCACCATTTTAGCCGATAAATTTGTGAACGTCCAACGCTGCAATAGTGTATCTAAACTCTCTTTTACCCTTAGGATCTTACACCTCTTCCGTTTAACTAGTCTAGTCGAAAAAATTTAAGTTCATGAATTTGAAATAGACCATGAAAGTTAATTTGTCCTGGAATCACTTCTGAAGAAAGGGGTATTATGTTTCTTGTTTAGCCTTTTTTTTTATTTAAGTTTAGAGTGCAGTTGGCAGTCAATAACTTAAAATACATTTGCTTATAGATATTCATAGAATAAAAATATAAATTTTTCAATCTCTGAGTCGTTTGAATATTGTACACAGACTTGAACTTTAAGATAACACGATTCAATGTAACGTCAATAACCGATTCGATTGTTTATCGATGCAAATGAAAGAAAATAACATTAAATTTTCAATGGATTCTTCGAGTCAAAACATAATAGTTAACAATATAAATGTCCATTGTTTTAGTTTCAACAAGATGTTGCTTTTATAACATCTCAAAATACAAGTGTAGTGAAATTAGTTTGTATATTTGAAATTTTGATGATTCATAATTGAGTTCCATTTAATAAAGAGTGTTACTGCAAAAATATTAATGAGAATATTACCTACAACGTAAAGGTTATATAGGTGCTGTTGAAAAAAAATGATTGTGAGTAGTATATTGGTTTTTGCACCACCACTTTGCACAACGTGTCAAATCCTTTGTAATACCTATGTGTGTCGCGTTCCCTTAATCTGCTTGTTAATATTTAATTTCTTATATCGAATTGGGCGTAATCCTAACAGTTTCCATAGACTAAAAATTATTTACCATCAAATGGCAGGGTACCCACTTTTTCGTGACAAAAATCTGTGTCGAACGACCGTTTTTTAAGAGAATCACACTTTTCTTGACGTCTGCGAACCAAAATCCTGACCATTATCGCCACCTTTATGCCGTGGGTCAAAAGAAGCAATGAGAAAATCATACGTAATAATTATTTGTATTTGTCCAACAGACTCAGCCCCAACGAGCTGATCGGCTGCACTGCGATTGGATCGTCCCTGATTGGGATTGGTCGCGACCACTGGCTGGAGATGCTGGACAACCCTCGCAAGCCGGTCGCCCAGTGGTATCCCCTGAACAAGAGCTTGCCTACCAACATCTCCTTACCATCCAATAACCAGCAGAACGCCGGATTGAGTTGTTTGAACGGGAGGTATGTACGTATCGAGGCTTTTTTATTTTCTACCTTTAAATTGAGCCAATGTGTTGCAGTTAATGAGTTTCTGTCTTTGTCATAACTGAAGATAGTGATTAATAGACCCTTAAATACCATTTTGAAAGTAACTCATCATTTTAGTATTTCTTTATCTATTTGCTGGTATTTCCGCTGCTGAAAAATATTTCCGTTAGTAAATAGGAGTTAGGCCAGATTCTCACTATTTGGTCTATTACACTTTAACAAAATAGTTGTAGATATCGTCAAGCTAGCAGATTTCCTCGTTATGTTTTTTTTTAATTTGCAAGTGTAAACACAAAAATCATGGTCATAAAATCACGGTCCACTGATTCCCGCAATTGACACATAAATCACTTAAATTAATAACTGGAAACTTAAATAATGGATCAAAAATTACAGCTGATATGACTGATTTCTGTAAAACTAGGTCTGAAATGTGTCAAAACTTTATAGTGCTATAAAGCTTTTATTCTTTCGCCATATTCAACCATAAGTCGCTTTAGGTCTGAAAGAAGACGAGGGCTATTGTTTCGACGTCCACAATAGGGAACCTTCGTATCTTCGACGTCGAATAGCCATTGATATACAAACTGCAAGTAAGCTTAGGTCTTAAAAATGGTTTAAGCTTGAACAAAAATTGTAGAAGAATAATAGCTACATTTACTATTTTATTTTGGCACGTCAAAGTAATTACGATATTTTAGCACTTAGGAACCTACTAATGAGCAAAAGTTTCCTATAATATTTAGAGACGTTAGGTCTCGTTCAACTAGCGTCATCAGACTCCCACCCTGCGAGTGTTAATTGGTGTGTCAGTCAATCAGATTTACTTCAATCACGGGATCATAATGAAGCAGAAACACGATTGATAACGATGAAGTAAAATATCGTGAGGAAGTCTTTTTACTTGAAAATAGATGAAAAAAATCTCAAAGCCATATGATATGGTATATTATGACCATGATCTATCAACTCGAATCATGATTTTATTACTGTTTCATTAAAAGCATTTTATATTTCGGATGAACATAATAAAGGGACATGTAAATCAGGGGTTGTAATCGATGATGATGATATTAATGCTAAACAAAATAGCAAATTAGGTTTTATTAGAATAAAGTAGTCAAATTTTAATGCAAACATTGGCTGTTTCAAACCGTTTGAAATTTAAAATTTAGACATTTCATATTATTCCACAGATGAAGAGACTAAAGAACAAGAACTGAACAAACATCAGGCGAGGCTTTGTTCCACGGTAGAACCACAGAATAGCGGCAAACAATGCGCCCATTGCGAACTTTCTCGCGATGCCAAATCTTATTTTAAGTAAATGTGATTAGAGCGTTACGGTTGTATGTCCATTTACTGTAGATTGAAAAAAAATATACTAAAAAAATCAATGTTCAGTGATACTGAGTAGGGATAGTATAGTGTCCGTTGATGTAGAGGCAAGAATTTATTCTATAGAAAGATTATTTAATGGACTAGCAGTAGGCGTAGGATTTTGAAAAAAATATATGTATCCAAATGATATTATTCATTGTATTGTCGGTTCTAGTCCTTTAACTCTTTGTCCTGAATTTCTAAACGCACATTTCAGATACAAGACTTCTTCATCAAGTGTATATGGTATCAATGCTGTATTGTTGGCTATAAGATATTTTTAATCTGATGATTAATCTATTTCAACGCGTTTGGAATCTATGTTTCGAGCTCTCTGTATTGGACAATAATAATGGATTTATTAAATAAATTGATTAAATGTATTTTCTCAGCATTCAAATCTTGTATTTGTTATTTAAATAAATGTTTGTAAGGTGAAAATGAAGCTTTAAATCGTAATTTAAATTGTAATACATTAAAAAATGTATTTCAAAGAGTATACTCATCGAGATTCTTTATATTAATCACATATTATACATGTGTATTTTTGATCATATCAATTTAAATATAACATGTAATTGTAGTTATTTTTGTTATAATTTAATTTGATTTTTTTTATGATTTATTTATTTAGCAAGCACAATGTAAGAAAGTAAGAAAGGTCTTTTTATTCTTTTTACAACATTTTTTTGCTAATGTTTTGTGCGGTAATAAATTGTATTAGAAATGTTGGTATAATTCATTTATTTTCGTTTAATTATAATAATAAGTCTTAAATTAAATAAATGGAAAACCTACCGAAGATTTCTATAAGGATAATAACTCCTTCGTATTTGAAAATCGTTCGATCTTAAGCTTACCGTTTCTTTCAACATCTAATATTTTAAAAGTATATAAACGTTATTTAAAAAAATAATCTTACGAATATTTACTCAATGTATAATTAATATACTACTGTAATGACATTAATATTTTAAAAAAATTGACGGTAGTGGTCAATAATAACAACCATTTTTACTCACTTTAGTTTCTAATATATTTCATTAATTTTACTTCACAAAATACGCGTTATTTCTAAAGTTAATAGAAAGAAGTGTGGACTTGAATAAAAGCCACATTTCTATACTTAGTTCGTATGTTATTCTGCTAAATGCAACTAAGCCTGCACTCAAGGGACTTTGACGGGACTTATAAGTGAATATTGGAGTTCGCTTGTACGTGCTTCTGCTATCATTAAAAACTTTTGTTTGAGATTGTTGAGTGCAGCAGAATGCCGTTTCCATATTCATGATCGATCGGTTTCGAGATTAATGGAATTTCGAATTTAAGTATCACGGATTGTTGATTGAATTGAGGAAACAAATCTAAATACTCATTAATATGGCGGTTGGTGTTTTGATAGTTAAATTTTCGATCTCGGATTACTAAGGCTAAATCATGTTGAAATTATGATGACTTTATTTAGCCTACATCACTATTAATCGAAGAGGTGTTGAAGTTCTAGGTTAAAAAAAATAATTTATTTTGTCCTTTTTCATTTCTCGCTGTAATAATTCATTGTTATTTTTTTTTCTTGATTAAAAATATTAAGAGATAAAATATAATGTTTGTAGGATTATATAAAACATATATTCTCATATCGATGCGTTTATGGAAGTATAGTGAATTTAATTAGTAAATAATCAATGGATATTTCGTGTAAGTGTTACTATTCTAATGGAATTACTTTCTCTCCCGCTCTCTGCTTCAGTGTTGTCTTCGGCAGTATGTTATTTATTTCGACTGACCTGTTTATTCATATTGTCTAGTGTGTAAGGTATTACTAAGAGTTAGATACTAAAAGCGTTTCCCTACTTTTCTACTGAAAAACACTTGTAATCTGTCTGTATTTTCATGAATTGAAGGCCAAGATTTAGTGGAGGAGTACTATTGGGGACGTGTGAACAGGATTTTTTATAAATTGATAAGTGACATCTTATACGAGAAGTACATGTTATTAAAAATCAAGTGAATGTTATTCATATTTTGATCAAGACCATATAATGCACCAGATGATTGTATAATTTAAAATTGATGTGACCGGTACAAATATTTGTATGAAACATTTGTTGTAGCTCAGCACCAATTTTTTAGCAATTTTAATTGAAAATATTTTGAGTATTAAACAGCGTAAAATTTATTTTTATCTAGATAACGTCACACAGATGGTTTTTTTTAAATACTCTTTATTTTTGTACATTTTTTGTATGTAAAATATATTTTTATGTAATTTTAAGTATTGTAAATCCCTGTATATAAAATATGTTAAAGTTACAACATTTGATGGTAAATGCAAAGTAATTCAAGAATCCATATACTACCTTCATATTCCTGAGTCTTTGATTGTCCAACAAATAATGTTAGTACTCAAAAATTTCTTGGTCTACCATAAAATGGCCACCAATACGCTATGTAGTCGTGTTTTATGTATTGCTTTATGATATAAAAAAAATGGTAGAAAGAATATATAATTTCGAAATATATACTATGACAAAAATCTTAGTTTCTTCCGTAATGAAAAGGAAAGTACAAGAGATGGTTGGACGAGAGGCTATTTTTGTATGATAATAGAAATATTTTGGCGTAAACGATACTTAAGTCTTTGTACTGTAAACTGTTTAGAATTAAGTGAATGTACTTATACTGATTTATGAATAAAATGTTGACATTTTTAAAAGTAAACCTTGTTTTATTTCCTTTATTATCACACTATATTAGAGGCTATTAGTAGTAAACACAAAGATAATTGAATATGCGTCTCAGAATTACATAAAATTAAATTAAAAAAAAGGAAGAAATTAAATTTTATTAATAAAACATACTAAATTATATATTTTTTTTAGGAATGACTCGTGGTCTCGCAGCACGAGTGATTTCCGTGCGTTCTAGAGGGTCAATGATTTCGTAGTGAAGGTTTTCCATTCAGAAATCCTCAGTAGCAACACGGAACCCCGAAATTTGCTGCACAAGGAAAAAGGCTCCCTATCACGTAAGATTTAAATTGAAATTGGCGAAACATGGATGCAGAAATGCTCTTCTGCCTTCGGGGATAGAGGCGTTTGTGTTTATGTACTCGTATGTAGATAAAAGCTGTTGTCCGCTACTCTGTATGCGAAAATTAAGATTTTATAAATATATTTTCTCTGTTTTTGCCCAATTTTTCATTTCTGCTCTGCTATTGTAGGTTGTAGTGTGGTGATGTATATGATAGCCTTCCTCTATAAATGGACTAAATTCAATACAAAAAGTTTCTTTTTCAATTCTAACCAGTATTATCTGAGTTTAGCACGGTCAACCAAACAAATAAACTCGCCAGCTTTATATCTTAGTATAGATTATGGCTGAGTAGCCTCGAGGTTTAGGTGTGCGTTCGAGAATCTCGGCGGTCACAGGTTCAAGCCCCAGGCACACACCTCTGACTTTTTGAAGCTATGTGTGTATTCATAATGAATAATCACTTAATTTGACGGTGAATGGAAATATCGTGATGAAACCTGCACACCTAAAAGTTCTTAGGAATTTCCTAGGTGTGTAGTCCACCAACCTGCATTAGGCCAACGTGGTGGACTACGGCTTACCCCCCCCCCCCCCCTTAGTTGTAGAGGAGGCCAGTGCCCAGCATTATATGGGCTGACGAAGATGATAGAGAAAGGACTGTATTGCTGTTTATCACGAAAATTTCAAAACACGGTGACATTTTATTTTGTGTCATAATATTTCATATCGCCATACTGAAAATGCATGTCCAAAGAGCGACGTCTTGAGAGCAGCGTTTATTAATTTTCGTGGACTGGAGTTTAGTAGAAACCAATTTCGGTTGCAAGCTATGAGACGCATTCTATATCGTCTTGGACGTCATATCAAATTCACTCGTAGTATGTTTTCTTTAGATTTCAGCGAGTAAACTTTTACGTATTATCATCATCAGCCCAAATACGTCCCACTGCTGGGCACGGGCCTCCTTTACAACTGAGAGTGTTTTAGGCCTTAGTCCACCACGCTGGCCTAGTGCGGGTTGGCGGACTACGCACCTAAGAAATTCCTAAGAACTTATAGGTGTGCAGGTTTTATCACGATGTTTTCCTTCACCGTTAAAGCAAGTGATAATTCATTGTGAATACACACATAACTTCGAAAAGTCAGAGGTGTGTGCCTGGGGTTTGAACCTGCGACCGCCGAAATTTTCGACCGCGCGCCCAAACCTCTATTGATTGTATTGCAGTATCTGGCGCATTTCATGTGCAGGTGAGATTTTTTTCTTGACCCGGGATTTGAATCTGGAATGTCTTATTGAAGTTTATATCGAGAATCAAAACACTGTAAATGACGAGATCAATTCGGATTAACGCTGACAGTCTTATCAGTTCTTAATTCAATTTTAAAAAACCATTACCACGTAAAGATAGGAATTTCGCCTTAGATATCTCAGTTCACACAAAATCTATCTTCATGAAAGTGAAAAACTTTCCAGACTAAGTTGTGACTGCACTCAGAATTAAAAATCGATGCTTTCGAAGAAAAAGACTTAGAAGTATATAGTCACTCGATGATTTAAGTACATAACCATCAAAGAGCTTTAAACATTTGAGTAAAAAAAGTTATTTGATAGCTATAACTTCACTTAAACATTAAGTTGATCTGGTAATTATATTAGACTAAGCAGACGAAATTCCTCAACTTCTTATATTTATAAGTCTACAGTGTTGAGGTTACAGTTTGTTTAAAGTACTTGCTATTTTTTCGGCTTTATAGCTCTTCTATTACTATAAGTAATGTTGGGCTCAAGGTTTAAGGCACGCGGTCGAGAATCTCGGCGGTTACGGGTTCAAAGCCCAGGCACACACCTCTGACTTTTCGAAGTTATGTGTGCATTCATTATGAATTATCAGTTACTTTAATGGTGA
Source organism: Hemaris fuciformis (assembly GCA_907164795.1). Classification (NCBI taxonomy): domain Eukaryota; kingdom Metazoa; phylum Arthropoda; class Insecta; order Lepidoptera; family Sphingidae; genus Hemaris; species Hemaris fuciformis. Next base: position 4,702,380 of record OU015452.1, read on the forward strand.
AGGACAATATAGTGAGGAAACCTGCACACCTAAAAGTTATTAGGAATTTCTTAGGTGTGTAGTCCGCGACCCGCACTAGGCCAGCGTGGTGGTCTAAAGCCTAAACCCTCTCAGATGAAGAGGAGGCCCGTGCCCAGCAGTGGAAAATACCTATATGGGCTGATAATGATAGCTCTTATACTATCATCAAAATAGCGCAAGAAGTTAGGAAATGTGTACATGAAGCTTTTTTTTTTTTTTTTTATTCTGGCACGGCAAAGTGACTACACTGTACCTGATGGTAAGCACAGTGGAGTCCAGAAAAATAATACCGACCAGCGAGAAACGATGGTTACCCGCTGGTCGACACAATAATTCCGTGTTACATAAAACACAGCTGTAGTTATACACCTTTGTTTATCCCTTCGAGAGCACAGGCGTAATACTGCGATGAATAATATTAGTATTTAAAGTCTATGCTAATTAGGAATGGGCGTTGATTCAACGAACTATTTGAATCAACCGTTGACGATGAAGAAACGAACGAACGGTTGATGGGTTGTGAAAAAACTAGTTGAATTCGTAGGGCTTTTTCGACCATTTATCTATCTAGGGTAACTAAATTTCTAAAACAAAAAAAAACAAGAGCTGCTCATTTGCTATCATTAATATTATCAACTAGATGACGAATTCAACTAGTTTTTTAACTATAGGTATTTAACCAACGCAAAAAAACGGTTACGTTTCGTAGACGCCAAAAACGTCAACGACCCATCCCTAATTCTAATATACAAATACGAAATAAGTTCTGTCTAATACGCTTTCACTGAAAACCAGCGCTGCAATACCGTGCAAGCGGAATTGCGGCATGTAGCTGAATTAAGGGATCATTGTTGGCTGTGTAAATTATAGTACTTAACTATTATTTGTATATTTTTGTAAATTGGCCAGTAATAATTTTTTTTCTTTCTTTCCTTCAGGCCTAAGCCACTGGATCGATTGAGATGATTTTTGATGTGAAGAAGATAGAACCTTTAGATATGGTATAGGCTATAGGTACAATACATTTAAAAAATTGCGCCGAGCGTAGATGGCACCCACGATGATAATATACTCCTTTCTATTCCACTTTCTTTTCCACCTTGAAAAAATGTTAAAACTCAACTTACCTAGGATCATATTGTGTGCCTTCCCATACCTAAATAATGTATCAGATAAATTAAATAATTATATTCATATGTTAAATAGACATATGCAATTTTTAACGAGTCACTATAGTGACAAATTTTCATTTTTTGACACCAATATATTTATTGGAAAATATTGTAAATTGACAAGAGATACATTGTATCTACCAATTAGATTTTTAAGACTTATTGCTACACCTGTAGCTAACTATATTAACACAGTCATAAGTAGTATGACTAAGTCCCTTTGTACCCCCACAATTAGTAATGTTACTAAAATTAATGTGGTGAATAATTTAAACTTTTAGATGTGACAAAAGGAAACGGTTCTGAATATTTAGTTTTATCTTATCAAAATATAAACCGTTTCTCTGGCAAAATATTAGAAATAGAACTTTTTAGTGATACATTTAATATAAGTATACTGTGTTTTACTGAGACTTGGTTGAAGGCACACCTTATGAGTTTTAATGTGAATGGTTTTAGGGTCGCTAGTTCGTTTAATAGAACCTCGGCGGAAGGTGGTGGTTCGATAATTCTTATCCGAAATCACATTACCTTCAAAGAAAGGAAGGACATCTCCTGCCTCTCTGTTGAACGAGTGTGTGAGGTTGCATGTGCGGAAACTGATTTATATATAATATTGTGTGTGTATAGGCCTCCTTCGTCGAATATTAATATTTTCCTATCCACAATGGAGGATATTCTTAAAAAAATTAAAAATAATAAGATGGTTTTAGTATGTGGGGATTTTAATATTAACTTAATGGTTAATTCAGTTGATAAATGTAAATTTGTGTCATTATTTAGTTCATTTAATTATACTTGTTTGTTTTCTGAACCCACTAGAATAACTACTGAAACAGCAACCTGCATTGATAATATCATAACCAATTTCGAAGTGGTTGAAAAGTATACACAAATAGGAGTTAGATCGGACCATAAATGTTTGTTAGTCAAATTGAAACATAGAATTGAAAACATAAAAAAAATAATTAAGTACAGGCCATTGACAAGACATAACCTAGGTAAATTTAATATCAACCTAAAATCAAAAATTAATATTTTAGAACCTAATTCTGACAGTCCCAACGATATATATTCTTCATTACTTGATACAATTTGCAAAGAATTCTACAAAGTGTGCAAAATTAAAACTGTAAAAATTAAAATTAATTCTAACATTAAATTTAGTACTTGGGCGACCAAAGGCATCCGACGTAGTAGAGAAATTTTATATAACTTGTATGACAAAAGGTCCTATACACCTGATGTCAATTTTATAAACTATGTCAGGCAATATTCTAAAATATTTAAAAAAGTATGCATGCAAGCTAAAGCAGCTTATATTAGTGAAAAGCTGAGATTATCTAGCAATAAAATAAAAACAACTTGGCAAATTATAAATACAGAAACTGGGAGAAATAAGGTTACTGACAACAAGATAACCTTGGCTATAAACAACAACCTGGTTTCAGACAAAGTTAGTATTGCTAATTACCTAGAAAAGTTTTTCACAAATATACCTTTAGAGACAACTAAATGCTTGCAATCATCAGCAGTCTTGGCTGAATCACTTTTAAAAGAAAATGTTGTTGGAAATATGCCCATTTTCAGTTTTGAAAGAGTGTCTTGTTCCGAAATAATAAAAGCTTTTAAAAATCTTAAAATTAAGGCTACTGAAGATATATGGGGACTGTCGGTTAAGGCTATTGAAGCTATTATATTTAATATTGCTCCAATATTGACGGTTATATTCAATTCTTGTATAAGTGACGGTATTTTTCCCGACTTAATGAAAATCAGTAAAATTGTGCCCATATTTAAGTCGGGATGTCCAAATAATCCATCAAACTTTAGACCCATCTCAATACTACCAGCTCTTAGTAAGGTCTTCGAAAAGATCATGCTCACTCAAATGCAGGAACATTTTGATAGAAATGGGATATTACATAGTAGCCAATTTGGTTTTTCAAAGGGTCGGTCTACGCAAGACGCAGGAACATCTTTGATGAAATCTGTACTGGAAGCCTGGGAGACGTCACAAGATGCTCTTGGGGTTTTCTGTGACCTCTCGAAGGCTTTCGACTGCGTTGATCACCAGACCCTTATTACGAAGCTGAGTTACTACGGCATAAGTGGTTCCTCTCTTCAACTTATAATGTCCTATTTATCGGGTCGTGAACAAAAAGTATGTGTGGACGGCGTCACCTCAGTAGGATCAACAGTCAAAATAGGGGTTCCACAGGGCTCCATTCTGGGCCCCTTTTTGTTTCTAGTTTATATAAATGATCTCCCTTACATGGTACAGAAATTTACAGACATAGTTTTGTTCGCTGACGACACGTCACTAATATTTAAAATAAATCGTAAGGATAAAGATCTAGCTGTTCCAAATCATGTACTTAATTTAATTTTGAATTGGTTCTCATGTAATAATCTTCTACTCAATGCAGGAAAGACAAAATGCATTCGATTTACATTACCAAATGTTAGGAATGTAATGTCACCTGTTACATTAAACGCAGAAACACTTGACTTGGTGACTTCAACTGTTTTCCTAGGAATAACTCTAGATAGTAAACTGCAGTGGGGTCCGCAAATAGAGCGATTATCTAGTAAACTGAGTGCCGCGGCTTTTGCGATTCGTAAAATAAGAAAACTCACGGATGTTTCAACGGCTAGGTTAGTGTACTTTGCTTACTTTCACAGTATAATGTCTTATGGCATTCTATTGTGGGGATCGGCGGCTGATATTAACAGCATTTTCATACTACAGAAAAGAGCAGTCCGCGCTATCTATGATCTACGTAGCCGTGATTCCTTACGATCCATTTTCAAGGACTGTAATATACTGACCGTGCCGTCTGAATACATTTATCAAAATATTATGTATGTACGTAAGAATGTATTTAGCTTTAGTAAAATTGGTGATATACATAATGTAAATACCAGGGGTAGACATAAACTTGTGATACCCTCATTAAGATTAGAAAAAACCAGTAAGTCCTTTATAGGCAACTGCGTTAAATTTTACAATAAGCTCCCCAAATCTGTAACTGACTTATCAGATAATTCATTTAAGGTGCACATTAAACGTGTTCTGATGACAAGGGGATACTACAATATAAATCAGTATTTAGAGGATAAGGAAATTTGGCATTAGATCTCTCCCGCACATCGCCATCACCACATCTTGGAACCCAGTACCTTTCACATTCTTCTTTCTTAAACCAAATCATTTGAATAAATACATAAATAAATATAAATTAACCCAAAGCTCCAAGTGTAACTTAAACCATTATAAAAACATCAAATATATACAAATTGATATCTAATATAAAATGTGCACAAAATAAATAAAATAAAAATAAAATGACGACCGATCGAGTAAATAATTCGAGCAAATAAATAATAAGAAGGCAATTTTTATTTGGCAGGTCATATAATATAATTATGTTATCCTTACTGGACCAAATACATGCCCACTGAGTTGGACTCGCTGGATCTACTCAGGTGTGGGTCGCGCCGCGTAAATTCCAGTAGTAAAGTGAGCCCGCTGAGTTTGTTTCGCCGGGTCTTCTCAGTCAGGGTCGCGTTTGGATCCGGTGGTACCATTAAAATAATACGTGACGTTTCGGAAATACACAAGGTCCATCTCGTTATTTACTTTAAAATAATAATAATAAGATATTATGTATTTCCTGATGAAAACTAAAAATAAATTATAAAAAAAACCGTAAATATTTTTGTACAAATTATATAAAATGAACCATAGTTAAATTATAATGTAATAATAAAAGATTTTTCTTTTCTGTATTGACTTGTCATAAGTGCTATTTGATTGCCTACGTGACTAAATAAAGCAATTTCATTTCATTTCATTTCATTTCACTATAAATTATTATTCTCCTAGTCTTCCCTTTACATTTATCTATCTAAATTATTTTGAAAATATCGCGTCTTATAATATTTATATATTATCAGCTATATTGTACAACTACCAGTGGGACCTAGCATCATAATCCACGAGAAGATAAATAAGAATTTCTGGAACAAAAAGTAATCTATTTTACTTCCCAGGGTCTCATCTTGAATCCATACAAAACCATTTAAATCGGTCATGTTGTTTTTATACTGGCACGGCAAAGTGACTCCACTGTACCTGATGGTAAGCACAGTAGAGTCCAAAAAAATAATACCGACCAGCGAGAAACTGTATGGTCACCCGCTTTAAGTTAAATCGTAACAAATGAATTAAATCTTTCCCTTTATAATATTAGTACATAGATAAAGAAATACATAGGTAAAGAAATATGTGAATCTTCGAGAAATCTCCCAAGGACTGGGTTAGCAACGCGACCGTCCATACGTGTAATGTAAGCTGGCTGTATTCAGCTAGCGTACGTCACGTATTGAATTTAAATTGGATTCCGCGTGATCCGAACGACTCAATATGTTTCGATTGTAATCCACGGACAGTAGCTTCGGGTTTGCCGTGTCGCGGGCTGTGGAATAATACTATGAAGCGGGTAGTTAGAAAGGAAGTATCACCTAAGTTGTAGGCAGAGTTATATTTCTATTTCCACTTTTAGAAATTAATTTTAGTCGTACGTTATAGAGGGCGAATCTATACCCATTTTCGGTCACACTTCCAGATTCTGTGCTGCTATTGAGATACACTGCCCGATTTGGGAATTGAACATTGGATCTCTTAATCGCACGACACACTCTTCAACCACGAGGCCGAAGAGGCACTACTAATTAAATAGTGAATGTATAAGAAGAGAAGTGACTAAAATACAATTGAGTTATTAAAAAATTATTAGTGATAACTAACAAAGATAAGTATATGTCAAAACCCTTTTTGAGTTAAAATTTTCTTACTGATATTTTTATACATACACAACAATCTGATATCTAACTTTTGGTGCCATACACACATCATACACTGCGCATATATCACCTCTGTATTTCCTAAGTGATAGGCACTCACATCTGCACCCATATTGCGCCAAGTGTGTTTTTGCTCCGCATAATGTTTTTGGGAGGCCTATGTGCAGCAGTGGACGTCTTTCACGCAGAACAGTTGAATAAAACTAGAAAGGAAATGTCAGCATGCTGAGCGTGCCGAACCTACGATTAGACTATCAAATGTTTGACACGGTCAAATTTTTATTATTGGTCGGTGACAGACAAGCGGCGACACTCGTCCCCATACAAAATACTGTCTATTTCCCTTCTAATCCCATTCAGCTGTTTTGTGGTCCTTCAGCTGATGATGACGATGAATGGGGACAAGACTATTTGCGTTTTCCTGGCACAATTTCAGTCTCTGTGCTGTTAAAGAATACACAGTATAATTTAATTTTGCTTGAAATTATTATCATTGGTCGTGTGAAGAAAAAAGCGGCGACACTCGTCCCCATGCAAAAATACTGTCTATTTCCCTTTTAATCTTATTCAGCTGTTTTGTGGTCTTTCGGCTGATGATGATGATGAATGGGGACGAGCCTATTGACGTTTTCCTGACACAATTTCAGTCTCAATGCCGCTACTGAATACATGGTAATGGTATCTTACCAGTATTAATAATATTGACAATTGGCGAAATGTGGGTGCATTGTATTTCAATGCACCTCTGCCTACCCTTTCGGGGAATACAGGCGTGAGGTTATAATGTATGTATTCATGCTTCATATTTGTGCGGAAACAACGAGCAACTGACCTTAAGCTTCATTATGGATATCTTCATTAGCATAATATATATGATAATGAGCGTTGATAACAAGCACATAGGGAGAATAAATTGTGATACCCGTACTCGGAATTCCCTTTGGAACCGGTCGGGGATTCTGGAACTCATTAAGGTAGTTTTCCCGAGTTTATAGCAGACTTGAGCGTACGAGTTTTACTTCGTCCCGACTGATTTTAAGCTTGGTATATATGATACAAAGATCTAGAAACATCCTCAGTATTTATCAGTGATTTAGGAATAATAGTTTTTATTTATTTAAATATATACATTCCATCAGCCAGCAAAAACTAAAATAAAAACGCCTTTGTCTCCTAGTATTGTCTGCCAATTACACAATAATTACCTTAATTAATTTATTTTGCGTTCTATTATCATAGACACGAAGAAATTAGTAAAGTTTGAATGCTTGACTTACCAACTTAAGTTACTACTTAGTTACTTAAGATTTGAGTTTATTATTTTAAATTTTAGATTTCTTCAACGTTCATGATTCTGAATGAATATGGAGAAGACTAGGGAATTGACTAATTTAAAAAAGCCCACTGGCTACCGCAATGTTTTCTCTTTCTTCCTATATTGACGATGTTAAATGATTCACATGACGGTATCGAGAAACGAAAAATGAAAGTTCCTTACAACTTGGTGCTCTATTTGAACATCAATATACTGGTACTTACTATTCAGCACGGGGTACTTTGGCGTACCGGAATAAAGAGGAAAAAACTCGTCGTACTAAAAGATGATCCCACAACCCGTAGTGTTCGTATCATTCGTAAAAGCACTTAGGTAGTTATCGAGTATTCTCACGAGGGAAAATAATCCAAGTTAAATGACCTTTAACGAAATGTGAAACGCAATGGTCTGGCTACTGTACCATGTGTTTTTAAACAAATACGAATGAAGGGAAATAATCTACGAGTGTTACAAATAAATAAAATTGGAGTGTCTGTTTGTAATATTGAAATAATCGCTTTTTAATAAATGCATATGGATGTATGTACATATACCAAAATAACAACATTCATCATCATCATCATCAGCCCATATACGTCCCACTGCTGGGCACGAGCCTCCTCTACCATTGAGAGGGTTTAGGCCTCAGTCCACCACACTGGCCTAGTTCGGGTTGGCGGACTACCCACCTAAGAAATTCCTAAGAACTTTTAGGTGTGCAGGTTTCATCACGATGTTTTCCTTCACCGTTAAAGTACGTGATTATTCATTGTGAATACACACATAACTTCGAAAAGTCAGAGGTGTGTGCCTGGGGTTTGGACCCGCGACCGTCGAGATTCTCGACCGCGTGCCTAAACCTCGAGGCCATTACGACTTCAAACCAAAATAACGTTTATTACAATTTTTGTCTGTCTGTCTGTTTGTTCCGGCTAATCTCTGAAACGGGTGGAGCAATTTTAACGGGACTTTCACTGGAAGATAGTTGATGTAATAAGGAGTAACGTAGGCTTAAAAAAATAAAAAAATATATATTAAAGAATATATTAAAGAAACAAACCCTCTCAGTTGTAGAGGAGGCCCGTGCTCAGCAGTGGGACGTAGGTATATGGGCTGATGATGATATTAAAGAATCTGCTGTTAGGCGGAACGAAGTTCGCCGGGTCAGCTAGTCTGTATTAAAATTCTTCTAGGGTATGTCCGTCTGGTGGTCTTGCGGTACGTGTTCGTGCCGTGCGATCTCTAGGTTCTGTTTATGATTCCTGGTTCGGGTAAAGTTTTATACAGTCTTAAAATGTATTCTATAAACGCTGATAGGCTGGCATTCTATTACGTTAGAGTTTAAGTACATACATACATAACCCCACGCCTGTAGTCCCCGAAGGGGTAGGCAGAGGTGCATTTCTGCACCCACATTTCGCCAAGTATGTATCAGTCCCACGTAATAGGGGGCGAGCCTATTGCCGTAATTCGGGTACATTTCCTGTGCTGTTACCGAGAATTTCCTAATGGAAAAATCGAATAACACGTTGCCCGACCAAGGAATCGAACCCAGGACCTCTAGATCGCACGGCACATACATGTACCGCGAGACCACGAGGCAGTCAAGTTTAAGTCAGTTGACGAAACGTGGGTGTAGAAATCCACCCCTGCCTGTCCCCCTAGATACAACCCTTTGCGCGCGTATTTATTATAAAATTAGGTTCAATACAATCGAGCTGGTGAATGCGATTAAATGTTGAAATAGAATTTAGAAATTAGAAATTAACTGCCTCGTGGTCTCGCGGTACAAGTATGTGCCGTGCGATCTAGAGGTCCTGGGTTCGATTCCCGGGTCGGGCAAAGTGTTATTGAGTTTTTCCAACAGCACGGAGTCTGGAAATGTACCCGAATTACGGCAATAGGCTCGCCCCCTATTACGTGGGACTGATACATACTTGGCGAAATGTGGGTGCAGAAATGCACCTCTGCCTACTTCTTCGGGGAATACAGGCGTGAGCTTATGTATGTATGTAAATTAGAAATTTAGTCCATTAATATAGTAACTTAGTATAAAACTAACTTGAATGCTATCGGTAGCAAGCAGCGTGCAAAGTTTCGATAAGGAGATCGTTAAAACCAAGAGCCGCAAAAATTGTGACGAAGAGAGGAAAAGCCGATTTTGCAACATTGTTGGATATGGAATTGGGGTAGGGATGGCGATTCTTCTACAAAAAGATTGATCTAAATCGATTATTAAAAAATTAAGGTCGATTTCTCTGCCTCTTTTATAGTCTACTTAAATTTTTAAGGAAGCATTGTATAGCTCCTGTTACTGGAAGATAAATTTAATATAGATTTTCAATGTCAAAGAACAATTCAATAGGGAATATCGATTAGGAATCGATATGATCGAACTTCCTAACAATCTATATCAGATTGAAATCCCTAAATCAGAGTAGGTACTAGTAGCAGCAAAACTCTCGTGAGCTCTGAGCCTTGCAATGAAATCCGGTGAAGGGTGTCATTTTATTTTTACAAGCAAAGTTTCGGCAATTTTGTTTATTCGCGAGAGCGTTTTGTCAGGTGCTACTTTTCAATATTTTGCTTTCTGAAAATTTTGTTGGTCTTTTCGATTTCCTCTTTACGATCCACATTTCGCTTAATTTTTGTTGGTAAATTATTATATTGCTTTAAACAAAGTAGTCTAAAATTCACTGTTTTTCTTTTGGTGAAGTGTATACCTCCTAATCGTAAATAGAATATATAATTTTACATGAAAAATTGTAGTAGATTTTTTGATTTCACATCATATATACTATGTTAGCAGACTAAAAAGATAAAGACTAAAATACAAACAGCAGAAACAGTACAGCTAAATGGTTTGTTAAAGTTTCATTTTCAGCGTTTCGTTTAACACTTAAATCCTCTAGTTGCCAAATTACAGCGATACCTGATAAAATTGTCTCAACTTGCACCATTCGCACTAACAAGAAACCTTGGGCAGGATCTATTCTGGCGGGGATGAACATTGCCCGTCTCATACTATGTAGAGAGGATTAGTAAGACATATTTTGCTTTTTGACGAGTAGATTTATGTAGTCTAGTAGCTGAAATACTGTCAGGTCAACACATATTATCACTGTTATAGAAAAATTGTGAAAGAAGTTGTGATATACAGATTGTTAGGTAAAAGACCGTACATACTGAAGGACACGTTAGTCAATGGCTTCAAGTAACCATTAAAAATATAATGCAAGAGTAATATAAATATACGGCACAGTAAACGATACGAAATTATTGTAGCACAAATGCAGAAAATATGGACACCCTCATACATCGAGACTTGAATAAAAAATAATAACTAGGTACCTACCTCTTAGTGTATGCAGCGTCCACAATGGTAGAATATGTAGTATTTATTTACACCGATTCACTTACATTTACTAAGTATTTACATTTACACTATTTACATAAAATTAAACGTATTTTAATAATTGTTCAAAATGATCGCCTCCTCGCGCAACGCAGAGTTCGGCGCGTTTTCGCATATTGTTTTTCACCCGGCACAACACAAACGTATCACTTCGAACCTTATCAAAGGCGGCTAATATTCTAGCCTTTAGTTCATCCCGGTTGGAGTATTCTATAGCGTACACAAGCCGTTTCACTTCACCCCACAAGTAAAATCTAACGGTGTAAGGTCAGGCGAGCGCGCCGGCCACGGCACGGGCCCACCGCGACCGATCCAGTTATTGCCGAAGTGACAATTTAAAAACTCGTACACTCGTACACTGTCATTAGCTCGGGCATATGCACGAACCATTTCCCAGTATTCTTCGTTTGAAAACGACTTTGCACTTGACACAAAACACACTAACAGTTAAAAGAGGTTTCCGCAAATAATCAAATATTGCATCACGGGCGACTCGCGACCTTTGACTGGCGCCCGCGCGTGCCGCGTGCTCTCGGCCGGCGAGGCGACGCACGGGCATGAAAGGGCGAGTGCGGGGAGGGGTGCGGGAACAGAGCGCTGTTTGTAAACAGATGATCGCCGATGACCGCACTTACGCAATACTTAGATTTTTTTTTGGATAAATTATGTAAAAAATAAGGTACCATTTTTTTTACAAATTCGGGGTCAGAATTGAGTTCCTTATATTTGACTTCAGTATGTACGGTCTTTTACCTAACACATTGTATACGATGAGTGAAATTGAAGGTCTTATTTCCTGGTGGTATAAATAAGATTTTTCACAAAATTTAAAACTCACCACAGTGACTGCTACGTCACGTTAGGAATCAGTGTATGTGTGGTGTATATGTATACAGGGTTGATACGACAGATGGGCATTAAATTACACTACGTATACTATACGTCCTTAGTATTAATTCGACACGGCACAAAAAATAATAATACCAAAAATGAGATTTTTTTTGTTTCAAACAAACTAAATAGCTTACAAATAAGAGTAATAGGCAACAATCGTTTATAATAAATAATTTCAGAAACTTGTACAAATTGGCAACGTCGCGCACGGCGTGTGTTATAACGCGTAGATTTGAGTAGGATTTACCGTTAGACGTAATCAGCTGTTAGAAAAGCTACATCGTGTTCAAATGGAGCGAAAACTTAAAATATGATTTATGACTGAACTACTGCTCCTATTTAATTGATTTTTAGTACAGAGCTTGAAAATGGTACCCAGTATATGCAGTTTAAAAAAATGCCCTTCGGTCGTATCAACGGTGTATGTATATACAATAATGGTCAGCAGAATTATGTTGATTTGTGATGGATGGATAGAAATTGTTCCGTCAACGTCAATTATCAATCACTTCTATGCTATGAAGTTGTAGAATATTTTTCTAGGATATGTTTCCTCTATTTTCTATTGAACTGGGTCATTTACAATATATGCATATTCTTCACTATACACCAGTGACTCTTTTTGGACAGCATCAGGTTTGCCATCATATACATTATTTTCATTTTATTGTGTCAGCAAAAATAAATCTTTTGGGATCACACTTTCGTTCTTATAGACAAAAAATCTCTCATTGAAAACTGCAGCTATTTGCTGTCTTATTAAATTATTCTGGAAGCTTATACTATTGTAAACTTTTCGTACGTACCTATTTAATAAAAATAAAACATGGCGATAATTCCTGCGTAACCTCTACAAAATTGACTTACTAAACCCTTTTTATGTAACGTTTTCTTTGACACCGGATCTTTGGGCTAACGAGCACATTCGTGGGAGCAGTAAGGCGATATATGACTTGTTTACTTTATTTGCCGCCCAAAAAGGGTCCTTTAATACCTCACGAAGGTACGAAATACCGCGAGTATGAGATAAATGTTTAATAACTAAGTTGTGTTTTTTTTTATATGAGTAATTAGAAATATTTTTTTGAAGTGAAAACTTCTTGAACGGTGCTGTGCACTTTTTTGGGATGGGTAAAAAATGTTGAACCCGCGTCAGATCACATGACCCTGATCCTAAATGCGTAAGACGTTTGTTGTCATGCGTTGTTGTCGCGTTGTCATGTTTTTGTACGATAGCGCAATAAATATTGTATTTTACCACGTAAATGATAGTACTTTTATTATGATAAATAGACAAAAATGCGAAATTATTCCCTAACCATGCCAAAATATTCAATAGTGCACAACGTTAATATTGAAGTATTCACTTCTGCCGACACTCCCGGAGTGCCACCCGTTTTTTTCTTATAATGGATTTCCTATAGCAAACATCGTGGAAAAAGATGTGACAGTGAGTTACAATTTAGCCTAAATATCTCTGAATACAGAAGGATATGCATACACGCTTCGACAATTGGCATGATCCTTAAATATTTGTTCCGGGTCTGAGTGTTTGAGAGGCCGGCAAGGTTCTCGAAGTGTTATAGGTATATATTGTTGACACATGCCTTAGGCGTTCATGTATTTTTGGACAGCCACGTTCCACCAGCTATTATAAATACTATGAAATAATTAAGGTATTTTTTCATTTTCGATCTCCGTTTGGATATTGAGAATTTCCTTATGGGAAAACCCAATAACACTTTACCTAAGTCGGGACCGTTAATGCCGCGATATTATGTCGGTCTCAAACTATTTTTTTTAATAGCTTGGTATACTTTATTGTTTTAATAGGTAGTGATGGCCACGTACCGGAAAGTGGTCTGTCGACCTGCTGAAGGTCGCGGGTCGTCGCTGGATGCAGGCTGCCTCCAACAGGTCATTATGGAAGTCATTGGGGGAGGCCTATGTTCAGCAGTGGACTTCCTTAGGCCGATAATGATGATGGTGATGGCTTCGAGGTTTAGACATGCGGTCGAGAATTTCGGCGGTCGCGGGATCAAACCCAGGCACATGCCTCTGACTTTTCGAAGTTATGTGTGTATTCACAATGAATTATCACGTACGTTAACGTTAAGGAAAACATCGTGATGAAAACTGCACACCTAAAAGTTCTTGGGAATTTCTTAGATGTATAGTCCGCTAACCCGCACTAGGCCAGCGTGGTGGAATAAGGCCCAAACCCTCTCAGTTACAGAGGAGGCCCGTGCCCAGAAGTGGGATGTATGTGGGCTGATGATGAAGATACTTTATGACGGTAAAAGCTATGTATGCGACTGATATCAGTAGTTGTTAACATACATAACCTTGAAACAGTTTAAGTTACTACGAGTAGAGGAAAATAACTATGGCACCATCCCAGCATTTTCTACGCTGAATTTCGCGAGCAAGTCTTAAAAACTTATTATGTCCTTATCTAACGAACCAGACTTAGGCTAGACACTGTAAATTTCGCTAAATCCTTATATATCTGCGTCGATTGTCACTGTGAGTGGAAAATGCTGGTGCAAGAGTTTTGTGGGTCAGAGTTGTTCATCTGGTTGTTTTAGACAGATAAGACATTATTTTTAAATGATGGAACTGTTTTTTTATAAATAAATAATAAATACACCGAACAGTCACATACATAGTTCTGATCCCACACTAAGATACAAGTCTTGTGTCGTGGGTATCAGAAATCATACACCCAGACCCGAAACAAATATTTGTGGATCACACAATCATTTGTTTGGGTGCGGGGATCGAACCCGCGGCCTCTCGTTTCGCAAGCTGGTGTCTAGCCAACTGCGCCACGGGGCTGTCGACATACATACATACATAAGCTCACGCTTATATTCCCGGAAGGGGTAGGCAGGGTTTCTGCACCTACATTTGCATAGTATGTATTAGGTATGTATTAGTCCCACATCATAGGGTGGCAAGCCCATTGCCGTTTTTCAATTCTAATAACACTGCCCAACCCGGGAATCAAACCCGGGATCGGCTCATACTTAAGCCGTAAGACTACGAGGCTATCGATCAATTGTCAGTTAAATTATATTCATACACAATGAATTGGAATAGTTTACTAAAATGTCACAAAAATAATCGCCCCCGGGTGGGTTCGAACCACCAACCTTTCGGTTAACAGCCGAACGCGCTAACCATTGCGCCACGGAGGCACTTGTTGACTTTTCGAAAAGAACTAAGATGTCCTGAATCGTAGAAGATTCACATATTCAGCTACGCTATGACCCGTTCACAATTTCATAGAAAATTTATGCAGAGTTGTTCAGTGAGTAAGATTGAATGTAAACAATTGCTAGACAAAATCACATTCCAAGTGTTTTCCCAGTCTGATCTAAGTTTATTTATAAACAAACTGTTACCCGCAACTCCATAGACGAAACTTCCGATTTTAACTGCTACTTGTAATTTATTTATGAAAAATTCCAATAATACTTTGGCCAGCCCGGGCATTAGAACAGCCCTCTAGTTCGCACAGCACACAGTTATGCCGATGGGCCAAAGAAGCATTGTCATCCTTTGAAGACATCTATATACCAGTGACGGTACTTCCATAGAAGCCCAAAAGCGTTACAAGTTAATTGTGTATTGTCTAGTTTATAATTGTTTACTGTGGGGTCAGAATATTCTCATTTATATTTCGAATTGATTTTGTTAAATAAAGATTTAAAGATTAAAGGTTATTTTGTAAGGCAAACTTAAAAAATTCCCAACAGCTTAGTAGCTTTTGGGCTTTTATGGAAATACCGCTACTGGTATGTACTTATTTCATTGGCATGGTATGTATGTCATAAAACATAAACTCACTCACTTTTAAGTTAATACTTAAGTTTAAGTTACTTATCTTTAAAAAAATATCTATTTTTACTAAGCATTAAGCGCTTCAGAAGCCCTAACTACTCTGACATTTACATAAAGAAATCTATTCTTAAAGATATCCATCCAAATTGAAAAGGTTAACCCTTTCAATGCCATTATTTATGTTAATGTGGGCTTAGTCTAGAAAATTTCTTTTAGTCAGACCCTTCTTAAATGTATAACATTATTTCACCATTACCGAAATACAGGAAAGTAAATAAATTTGAAACTGTGGCGTTTAGATTTATTACTTTCATTTATTATAGCGACTAAAATGCTACCATTTTTGCAGTATCTATGTACGTGAATGGTAATCAGAACAGTCTTTCCATATTCATATAAAACTGAATTTTAAAATACTTTAAAATGCTAACTCAATGTTAAAATACTGCCTCAATGTCAAAAGTAAGTTAATAATACTCTGCTCAGGAATCGAGCCCTCGACCAATAGATCGCATGGCTCAGGTTTTTTTATGTTTTTAAGGGGTGCAGTAATACGGAAACCCGTATTCGTCATAAGGTAACACACTGATTTGTCTTGGAAATAACCTATGATTTGAGAAAAAAAATACTAAATTGTACCCTGCACTAGGTCTCTCTATTGAGGGGGCCCGTGCCCAGCAGTGGAACATATTGGCCCAATATTATTGAGCTGATGATGATGAAATTATAAGAAAAGTTTACGTTGTAACGTATTAAAATCAGCTTTTTTTTATTATCTAAGTATAGTAGTTTTAAATGGACTTTCAATTCTCATTCGTGTATTTTAATTTTCCAGGAACGTTTTATTAATGATCTCACGCCCGGGTTATTGTTTCACCTAAACTTCTACATAGTCAATTTCTATCAACCTTTTTGTATTATGTGCCTGTATTTATGAGTAATGTGGGAAAACTTATTTTCGTACGAACACGGGATGAGAAGAAATATGAAACACAAAATGCCGCTAGGCAGACAAGCCTCCGAAATGTTTTCGGTACTTTTTACCCACGATCATCTATCACCTGAAAATTATGAAGAAAATTTGTTATTTTTCCGCTGCTTTATAAACCATTCCATTAGTTACGTATAAGTACGCAAAGCAAAATTATTGCTATGCGGAAAGATGTTAATTATTTATTCATTATTACTTTTTGTATTGATTTATAAATAATTGAGGCATTTTGCCTAATTTTTTATTTATTTGTCAACTTATAAAAATATGCCGGCCCGGGTGTTTAATAAGTTATCATTGTCGGCTCCGGGGCGGGATTACGTCATGATGATCGTGATCATTACATAAGAAATGAAACACAACTTAATCACCGTTTACTGACTATTGCAATTTCAATATCTAATACAATTTTCAATACAAAAGGCAATCCGCCAAAGCACATACATAACCTAACACCTGTATTCCCCGAAGGAGTAGGCAGAGGTGCATTACTGCACCCACATTTCGCCAAGTATGTATCAGTCCCACGTAATAGGGGGCGAGCCTATTGTCGTATCGTCGAAAAACCCAATAACACTTTGCCCGACCGGGGAATCAAACCCAGGACTTCTAGATCGCACGGAACATACTTGTGCAGCGAGACCACTCATTCAATTTCTTCTTCTTTTTCTTCATCGTCAAACAACGCCGCTTGACCTTGCAAGCAGTATTCCGTCAGAACGGTACTTCACTCTCCTTTCACAACCAGTGGCGGTACTTCCATAGAAGCCCAAAAGACCAGTTTGCCTTACAAAAATCCGAATGATAATCTTTAAGCTATAAATATTTATCCCATAAAAAAAACTTCTAAAAAACCCCAAGTCTCGCAACTCAGTTCTTTTACCGTAAAAAGTTGTGAGATCCATGTGATACCAAGTCGATGAATTTATTCAGTCCCCGTTAAAGGGACCTTCTGCAGTTAAGTTATTATGCACTTAGCTTACCAGACAACATCTTATAGTGACCATATCAATACAAAAACCTTTTATGTTTAAAATAAAATAGTTTGGCTTGGCAATCGCAGGAAAACACAATGTATCTCTCTTTTAGTGAGACTAGAACTAGACATTACACATTTAACGTGAAATGCTTTTGGGCTTCCATGGAAGTACCGCCACTGTACACAACGAAACATTCCGACGTGGTGTCACTAGTGACTCTGCGCCTACAAGTATAATATTATTCCGTAGCATAACTTTTTAGCAGGATGTGTAGCTAGTTTAGCTAGTATGTGGCTAATGTATAGGCGGCGTCGGGGTGCTCGGATACGGGCACGTGGCGACAGCGCCTGATGTTGCGTGTGGATGAGGAAGATGTGCCGGATGGTGATGGGTGCAGGCGTAAGCACAATGATAAGCGTAAAGCAGTTCAATAGTTTAATTGCACACACGGTATATAGCAACAATAGTCGCGGCACAAGAAGATATAGTTTACACAACACAATAAAGTCAGAAACAACAGTACGATAAAATTAACACAATGAACAGCTGATAAGCGCGGACAAGATAAAGCGGCGAGGTAGCGGGTGACACGGGCTTCGCGAGCGAGAGAGGTGTACCGACTGGCCGCGTCGGCGCGGCCGGCGCGTGCGTCGAAGCGGTGACGCGCATCGCTCGCTCTATCACTATGAGATACCGGTTTGTACCGGCGCGGTATCGTGCGCCTCCAATGCACTCCACATTTATACTTAATAATAATTGATTAAATCTGTTTGGTTCTGTAGGTGTAATGTATGTGTGTTAGTAAGAATGGGTGTGCGGTGTAATTGTTAATATAGAATATATATAAAATATGTATACACTACATAAATATGTTTTATAAATAAATTACACAACATATTATGTACGCCACAACTTAATAATTTAATAACGACTTTCTGTGCCTTTTCCTATTGGTTATTGTTTACACGAGCTGAAGTAATACGTGTGTTGTGTGAGAAATTGCTGTATTCATTAGCTGTTGCCTGCAATACCGTATTGGCAACTTTAGACTTCAAAATGAATATTTTCCCCGTTTTTAGGGTTCTGTTCGCAAAGGATACCGTCCTATTACTAAGACTTCGCTGCCTGTCTATCACCAGGCTGTATCTCATGTACCTTGATAGACAGACAGTTAACATTTTGAAAGGAGATGTATTTCTGTTGCCGCTTTAACAACAAATACTAAAAAACAGAATTATTAAATATTTAAGTGGGGCTCCCATACAACAGACATGATTTTTTAGTATTATTAAGAGATACAATAATCAAAGTCAAAGTCAAATTACCTTTATTCAAATAAACTTTTACAAGTTCTTTTGAATCGTCAGTTTTACACTTTTTTAAACTATTTCCTCTTCGAAACGTGTTGTCACTGTGGAGAAGAAACGGCAAGAAACTCTCTCAGAAACACGAAATGTCATTTTTTTCTTTAGAAAATAGCAATATATATTATATAATTTTACATTATAAATGTCATAATGATACAAACTTTAGCATCAAAACAAAACTCCGATCAATTTACTTACTCCCAGGGCTTATTATCTTAAATAAAATCTAAAATTTTATAGTATGCTTTTTTGTAAAGCTTGTCTTTAATCGATTTTTTAAACTTTGTCAAGGAAAGCTCCCTAATAGCCTTCGGAAGTTTGTTATAAAAGCGTATACATTGCCCCATAAATGAGTTATCAACTTTCCGGAGACGAGTTACGTGTTGAACGAGTCAAGTCCAATCATAAGAACATTTCATTATTAACCTTGATATCCTCGATACCTACCTTAGTGTCCAACTACAACTTCCAGAACACTTAAAACCATACAACCCTAAGAATTCATCTCCACTTTAATATTTACTCTAAATCTTTGACAAGTGGCACGTATTCCTCGTAAGCATTTTTCTTGTTCGAAGGGTTAATACAGCTGACGGGAAAAAATAAATAAAAAAAAATACACCCAACAGTCACATACATAGTTCTGATCCCACACTAAGATACAAGTCTTGTATCGTGGGTATCAGAAACTACGAGAGACTTTTTTGGTCTCGCATACACCCAGACCCGAAACAAATATTTGTGGATCACACAAACATTTGTCTCGGTGCGGGGATCGAACCCGCGGCCTCTCGTTTCGCAAGCTGGTGTCTAGCCAACTGCGCCACGGGGCTGTCCGACGGGTCGTCTCCGCTGATCGGTACAATCTTCAGAAAGAAGGCTTCCTAATGAAGGTAATATTTTATTGATGCTTAATACAATTGTATGTAGCCAGACTCAAATACTTTTTACAGCTTTTTGTTGAGATAAAATATATGAGAAATTGAGATGAGGCACATAAATGAGAGCAATAAATTATCCTACATTACCAACACTATCTTAAACTTTCTGTCTTGGGACTACCTCGTGGTCTCGGGTACGAGTTCCGGATTGGGCAAGTGCTATTAAGTTAGCCCATTAGGAAAGTCATAGTAGCAGCAAGGTGACGAGAAATATGCCTGGAAAAGGATAGGTTTATTTCTTTTTCGTAGGATACAAGGGAATATGTATCTATGTACATTTATTCATACACCTAAATGTTCATAATAGATATATGTACGTATAAAAAATAGTCCTTTATAAACTCTTGAAAAGGTACTAAGTCTTCATTCCTTTTATGACTCCAATTACATTTTGTTAATAAGCAACTAGCTGAGACAAATAACGCCCGTAAACAGTCAACTGAACTTTAATTATGACCTATTAAGGTAAATTACTAGTTAAACTGATATTTACTGCTCTTACTTTTAGCTGAAGGTAGTTAATAACCTTTTAAAAGCTTCAGGTTTCAATTAATTAAAGTATGCAAGGCCTAATTGAACCGTTCCCGAAAATGACGAAATGATTATTATTATAAGTATTAGAGCCACGTCATAGTTAATTGGGAGTTCAGATTGAAAGGAGCGGCTTGACTGGGGTAGTAATGTCTCAGATTAAACTGATGTGAAGCAACCCCCACTAGCTAAATTGCTAAAGGCCCATTTTTCTGGCGTATTTTTATTTTCGGGCGGATAGCAACATGTACTGAAAGTGAACTGTGCCCTGAAATGACCCACAAACTAAAAATGACACGCAACAGGCTTGCTTCATATAATTCATAAATATTCATTCACATTTCGCCATTTATTTTACCCGAGCCAGTAGTTGAGCATAGCATTTACTGGGTACACTTTCGGAAAGTACTGCTGTCCTGTCAGAAAAACCAAAAACATATTTACCGAATCGGGACGTCTCGATTGTCCCGAACTGCGACCAAAGAGGCGGTTAAATATTTACAAGTCAGGCATTTAACTTATAGTCTCGATATTTTATTCAAGCACTAACCTCGTCGTCCCACGCAGAAAGATGTCAGTGTACATTGTTCTATAAATAGGTTGATATTGAAAGACGCGCCCTTCGGAACGTTTGTGTGTAAATAGGTCAACTGTTTCATTGAGATTGAACTTGGAAAACGGGAACAAAATCGATGGGCCAAATGACAAAAGTTTCCAGGATTCGGCTTGGGGAACTGTGAAGACGAGGGTATTATTGAAGAGTTCAATGTTTAACATAAATATGAGACTCCAACAGAATTACATCAAGAATGACCAAAGTCTTATTTTTCGAGGATTAATTAAGAAGAAAATTTGAATTTGAATTTTACAAAAAAAAAGTCTGCAATGAAGGTTCCGGTTCATTCCAAAATTAGCTACATATTAGGTACATATCAGTGGCGGTACTTCCATAGAAGCCCAAAAGCGTTACACATTAATTGTCTAATGTCTAGTTTATAATTGTTTGTTATGGGGTCAGAATTTTCTCATTTATATGTCAAATTACTTCTGTTAAAAAAAGATGTAATGCAATATTTTTATTCGGAATTTTGTAAGGCAAGCTGGTCTTTTGGGCTTCTATAGCAGTACCGCCACTAGTACATATGTATATATAATGTACTACTAGGGTATGTGCGCCCCTTTGCTGGTATAAACCTACTTTACTACTGAGAGGGTAAGGTTTTCTTTCTCGATATTTTTGTTCGACATAGTACTAAGTGATAATTCATTTTCGATGCACACACAAATTCTTAAATGCTGCTTGGGATTTATACCCGTGAGGTATTGTCTCGGCCGCGAGCCTAATCCTGGATTACATTAATAATGTAATTTCCTAAAAGTTACGTAACCGCTTAGCAAGCATATTTACAAAGTATGTGTTGGTACAAGTTCATCGAATAATAATTTGTATATTTCACGAATAGCCAAGCTTAATCAAGTATTTCGTATGAACGTATATTTCGTATTACGCAAGAAGTTAATCAATAAGTTAAATGTAATCGTACTATCCTTATTTAAATGGTCTCTATGCTGAAGCCATTCACGATAGGTTCTTTGGTCAAGCTTACGTGTGATAATATAAATCAACAGTGTGTCCCATTTGTCAACAGGCTCACCCAATAACTCTAATGACCGTAAACTTTTATTCACAGAATCTATTAAATTATTTAATGCGACTGAAGACTCTTTATTAATTGCATTTATACTAAATAAACCTTTTACGTGATTTTCAATTAATAGTCTTTTATTATCGAATCGATCGCATAATAGTTTCCAAGCTACATCGTAGTTCATTCCTGAGAACTCGATAGACCGTAGTACCACAGCAGCAGAACCTTCCAGAGAGGAACGCAAATAATGGAATTTATTAATTTTTTGAATGTCATCATTATTATGAATGAGACTAATAAAGGTGTCACGAAATTCCAACCAATCGTTAAAAGACCCATCAAACTTTGGTAAATATATAGTAGGTAACTGAACTAGATTTCTACTGTTGCTGACACAAGTGTTTTTATCACTATTTGCTGACTCGTTATCCTTATTGTATTCATTCAAAAGTAATTGTGATTTAGACAGCATCTTATAGTATAATGACTCAAATTCAGCTCTTTCACAAAGTTGAGCTTTATCATCTTCCACAATTATTTCTAATTTTAACTGCACTTCATCATACTGCTCATATAATGACTCCATCTTACCTGTACGCAACTGTAGCTCTGCAGCATCAGAACTTGACAATGGCTTATTACCTAGTGCATCAAGATAATTGGCAAATGCAGTTAGTCTACCTTTAAAGCTCCCACGTTTCTTTATCAATTCCTTCTTTTGCAACTCCTCTGTAGCCATTCTGGGTGTTGGATAAAGTCAACCTAGAATTTACACAATAAAATAAATTAATATAATTTAACAAAACTTAGTTTAAAATGGATAACAACCCAGCAATACACACAACAACAATAAAGTAAATTAATTAAAACTAATTTAAAGTTTTTATTAAAAGAACTACTTTGTCAATATATACAATATCTATGTACCAAATAATAATTATAATTATGATCCCTGAGTGATATCAAGCAACATAAATACAAATTAACAGTGGTTATCACAGAGAAAAAACAATAAATTACTCCAACTTAAGCATATTTAAGGCAACTGTATTAATGACTAAAATGTACTCTACTAAAAGTTAATGTAATGAGCAATAGTTTATATATTAATATTAAACAAAAAAAAACACTAAATTAAGTGATTTATTAAATGTACTATATTTTGACCTTGCATATCAAGGATCTTCTCAATGTCACAACTTTTTACAAGTAAACTTGTAAAAAGTTTTTGAAATTATATAGATTCACTTTTGGTTACCTACCCTCAGATAATCCATAGGAGCTCAAACCGGAAGGATTACATCAAGGGTGTATAACTGAGGTGTGGCACGTCATATCCGGTTTAGAATTACACCGGAATTCGTATTTCCTGCTACTCCAAACATGAATTAGATTTGTACATTAACACATAAATTCACATTCGTGAAATAAAAAGTTTTACACTCAGGTGTTTTTTTATCGACAGTATGATATCACACAGCTAGCGAAACGACCGTTGTATCTATACAAATAGCGTTTTAACCATCATCATCAGCCTATATACGTCCCACTGCTGGGCACGGACCTCCTCTACAACTGAGAGGGTTTAGACCTTAATCCAAAACGCTGGCCTAGTGCGAGTTCGCGGACTACACGCTTAAGAAATTCCTAAGAAGTTTTGGATGTACAGGTTGCATCACGATGTTTTCCTTCACCGTTAAAGTACGTGACAATTCTTTGTGAATACACACATATCTTCGAAAAGTCACAGGTTAGTGCCTGCTGGGGTTTGAAGCCGCGACGTCGAGATTCTCGACCGCGTGCCTAAACTTCGAGGCCATCGCGATTTTTAATAAAGTGACGAGTGACGACGTTTTAATATTAAATTTTAAATCTTAGTATTCCTATACTTAAATAAATTACCCTTGTCTACATTAAATAAATTAATTATAGCAAAAAAATACGAAATGACCATCAATTATTTTCACAATTACTTCACGGGTAGAAAGGTCATATTAAGGCCACTTAAGAGTGGACTGAAATCCAGTGTTCTTTATTGAGTAGACTATTACTAGCACGAGAAAATAATGGCGGCTCGGCGGGGCGCGCCTCAGTACACAGTAAATAAATTTTGTTCTTCAGTATACGTACACTCGATCCACAAAGGAAATCAACGACAAGCGAGAATAATTGTGAGCGTATACTTAAGTAATATTTAGATTTGACAACTGAAAATACTTGAAAGTTTATTGCTGGCATGTAAAAATGATAAAGTCGTGATGGCCTCGAGGTTTAGGCACGCGGTCGAGAATCTCGTCGGATGCGGGTTCAAACCCCAGGCACACACTTCTGACTTTTCGAAGTTGTGTGTGTATTCACAAAGAATTATCACGTACTTTAACGGTGAAGGAAAACATCGAGATGAAACCTGCACACCTAAAAGTTGTTAGGAATTTCTTAAGTGTGTAGTCCGCGAACCCGCAATAGGCCAGCGTGGTGGACTAAGCCCACTCTCAGTTGTAGAGGAGGCCCGTGCACAGTAGTGGGACGTATATGGGCTTATGATGATGATGATGAAAAATTATATTTTACGTGTCACATTGCATGTGAATTGCGATCGAATTGAATGGTGATTGGTGATAAAAAAATCTGACTTTATTTACCAGTCGACATGGGCAAGCTGATCTGTTCATAGCTACAGGCTGAGCGCGGATCGCGGCACAATACCGAATCGTTGTTTTAACAGCGCTTTAGCGTCGACATAAAATGTAAGTAAATAAATAATAAATTAAAATATAAAAAATACTTTAATGAGGGATTTATTTATTTATATACACTTTAATGTAGACCATAGACATATTAAACAAAACAAATAAAAAAAAAGTGTGTGTGTGTACTTATGTACACGCGTTAGAAGTTATACTTCATACATAAATATATATTTTCTTAAATAATATAATAATATATTATAAAATAATTATTATTATTTTTTATTTATACATAAAATTTGTTAATATACCAGAAATAAAACAAAACGAAAAAAAAATATTTTTTTTAGATAATAATGTAATAATTAATTAACGATGTAAATAAATTATACATACCGACAATTAACCTCAAATCTATAAATGCACTCAAAACAGTTTATTCAAATTAGTTTTATCACTAATATTCAATATATATATATATATATTGTCAGAAATAAGTTGGTGTGGGTGGCAACACTGCATTGGCGAATATAGAGCAAGCGCGGGAAAACGACACAGATCGTATATTTTCTTGATCGGCCTGAAAGGTTTTACGCGTCTTATTATTTGGTTACTATAGTTACGGCATCAGGTCAAATAACAGTCATTTTAAAAGATTTGAATAATTAAATTTTACTTTCTAACAATATAGATATACTAATAAATAAATAAAATAATCAAAACTACTTAAAATTAAAAAAATATTTCAATCCCTTTTTATTACTGTCACTATTCTACATTCTTAAAATTTAAAACAAACTTTTTCTGAATAACTTTTTGGTGTCGGTGTGCGCGCGCATCGTAAAAAATTCACTCTCATCATTTTTCCCTAACGCGCCAAAAGAAGTATAACTTCAAAAAGGAATACTTACATAATCATATAGGTATTTATTATCTTCAATAAGAAAAGAATTATCGAGTTATGCTGTAATCAGGATACGTGACTAAGCTTTACGTAAGCTGAAACTACATTCTGATATCTGGCGTTGTATGTACATAGTCAAGTCGTTTAGACCTCGAGGATTAGGTACGGTCGAGGGTTCACATCGCAGAGAAGCTGCAAACTTTTTCTGAGTCATTTAACATCATAATGAATTTGCACGTACTTTGACGTTGAGGGAAAACATAGTGATGAAACCTGCCTAACCTGACTAAACCCAATATTTCTTCACAAGGATTTTTACTGACGTATTATTCCAAAAAAAAAAAACACTAAGCCCTCTCAATTGTAGCAAAGGATTATGACCAGTATTAGCGCTTATTTGGTCTGACCTATATACGAGTATAATTTAATCATAACTCCACTGCCTAAAATATTTGAAACATCTCAAAGTATTAGAAATATTAATTTACAGTGTTTAAATCATTATTATTAACAGAATAGACACATATTTTACTTAAAGTGCCCCCATCTGCCCAGATTTCCCAAGGAAAGGCATTTGAATATTTACGGCTCTGGTAATACGGAGAGCCCACCCATTAGATTTTGAAACCTTAATAATTCATTACGTTATTTCGTATTCACACTTCAAATGAGTTGTTTTCAGTTCTCCTGTGGTTGAAACGGCTTAAAATATCACGTTTTAGGGTTTTACGTTTAATAGTGATTACTTACGTAATATTACAAGCTTTACTTAAGATGTAATATTGTTCAAGTTATAATACTTAATACCGAATTTGAGAATAACCACACCAGTTTATAACAATAAATGGAGCTTAGGTTTCATATTTGTTATCTATAATTGTCAGCCCCGTGGCGCAGTTGGCTAGACACCAGCTTATAAAACGAGAGGTCGCGAGTTCGATCCCCGCACCCAGACAAATGTTTGTGTGATCGACAAATATTTGTTTCGGGTCTGGGTGTTCGTGAGACCGAAGTCTCTCGTAGTTTCTGATACCCACGACACAGGGCTTGTATCCTAGTGTGGGGTTGAACTATGTATGTGACTTTTGGGTGTATTTATTTATATATATAACATTGAATAAATGAGCCTTATTCCATTTGTTGCGGACAGGATCGCTAAACAGATGGCTGCAAGCTCAAGTCCAAAATACACATGCTTATTGCTGTTACGTTTCTATTAGTAGTCATTTACGAGTATATGCACGCTAAACCGGTGCTCGGTGTGTACTGTGTATGGCGCTGTTGGTCCTGGAGCTGAAGAGTTAGTGTGGCGGGTGGTGTCGGACAACCTAGTAAAGGTCGTGGGACGTCGCTGGTTGCAGGCTGCTTCCAACAAGTCCCTGTGGAAGCCATTGGGAGAGGTCTATGTCCAGCAGTGGACCTCTTTTGGCCGACAATGATGATGATGATGATGTGTTTAGTAAGATAGGGCCAAAAATATACACGAACACACGAATGTATCCCTAAAGGGGTAGAAATAGGTTCTATTTCTACGTTTTGCTCATTGTGTTTCTAGTCCCATATAATAGGAGACAATCCTATTGCCGTTTGCGGGTATATTTCTAGAGTGTTTTACTGTATGCGAAGTACGCCTACAGTTTTAAAAAAAACAAAAAATTAACGATACGCCCGGGAATCGAATTTTACCTGTCAAGTCGACCAGCCCCAACTTACTTGAAGAGTTCTAAATAGCCTTTGTTGAATTTATAAGATGCACAGCATTGGATCATTTAGATGTGTGCTTGTGAGCGTATCGACTTACGAGAAACTATTACGGTTATCAGTATCTGAAATAATAAAATGTCTGTACGTTTCTAACTCTTTGACAAAACCACCGTCAGAGCAGCGTGACTCCTACGTACTTCTCATACGTTAATTGAAAAAAAAATCGACTGTACTGTACACTCTCCTTAACCCTCAGTTGAGTGGGGAAAATATAAGTATATTTTGTGTCCTACGAATTTGAACGGTATAAAAATAGAACAAAAAGAAACTGATATAAGTTTTCCAAGGGTAGTATACAAAAATTGTGACATACGGGGTGTAAAAGACCGCAATCTAAGAACAAGACAGGTAATAGATAAGGTGATCTCAAAAACATTGGCGCTAAAACATCCCCAAAAAGAAAAAAAATAATTAAATCACAATAAGTATTATCTGTTTATTTTTCGATCACTATTTGTTTTAACTTGTATACTATTAAAAAATATTAACATAAACTTATTTCTTAGGCTTTTTACAGGGCGTAAACAAACCGTGATCGAAAGCTGAGACTGGTAATTTTTTTTGGTGGGTAGAAAGAACCAAATTTTTGAAGTGAAATCTTCTTTAGCGGCGCTGTGCATTTTTTTGGGATGGGTAAAAAAAATTAAACTCGCGTCAGATCACGTCCTGATCGTAAATGCGTAAGAAGCATTATGTAATATAAATTGTCTTGTTTATGAACAATAGCGCAATAAATATTGTATTTTACCATGTCCTAAATGACACTGTGTACTTTTATACTAATTAATAAAGCAATTCGTGCGAAATTATTCCCTAACCATTCCAAAATATTCAAAAATGCATAACGTTAATGTTGAAGTTTTCACTTCTGCCGACACTCTCGAAACTTGTTTTTTTTTCGGATTTTTTTATCATTCATGTTTGCAATCACCATTACTTAATAGTAATTAAGATACAGGTAATGGTAAGGTAAGATACAGGTATTGATACAGGTAATCCGGTATCAGTTTTTGATCACGGTCTATCCACACCCTGAATACATCGCAGATACTTTTGTATTACTGTACGGCACTTTACTCACGAGAGTTCTATGCTACGACAATAATTATATGAACACGCAGCGCCCGCTATTGTTTCATCGGACTGATTGTTTCTTTTATTGCCTTTCAATACGGGACAATTGAAGAAAAACCTTCGCAAAAATGTTTGTGTTCTTTCAATTTTATTATTTTAAATAATATTAAATAAACGTTCCTCTGCTGGGTTTAGCCTCCTCTATAACTAAAAGGAGTTGGGGGTTAGTTCATCACGCTTAAATAGTGGAGGTTGGCTTTATATCGTAATATTGACAGTCCGTGGCGCAGTTGGCTAGATACCAGCTTTCGAAACCAGAGGCCACGGGTTCGATCTCAGCACCGAGACAAATGTTTGTGTGATCCACAGTATTTGTTTCGGGTCTGGGTGTTTGTGAGACCGAAAAGTCTCTTGTAGTTTCTGATACCCACAACACAAGACTTGTATCTTAATGTGGGGTCAGATGTGTATGTGACTGTTGGGTGTATTTATTTATTTATTATTATTTGTAAAAGTCAGAGGTTTGTACCTGGTACTTGAACCCGCGACCGCCGATATTTCCTCTCAACAGCACACCCAATTCTCGAGGACCTCATAACTTGATGTATATTCTCAATAAAACTAAAAATACCTTAGACTGGATATTCTCATGGTATTATTCAGATGGAAAGGTTACGGTAGTCGTTCTCACGTTTCAAATTAAATGGAAACTTTTCATCAAGTGTAAAAGTCTTAACCTCGAGTGGAATAAAATCTTAATTCCAGAATGTTCGGCCTATCTTTGTTCGTTCTACGCCTTTGTCCTCAGTTCCACAATCATCACGTAATACAATTGCCACGTTTTAGATTACAAAGTTCCGTGTTAAGAATGTTGAAGAAATATTATAATTAAAAAAAACTGGAAATTTAAGTTTTTAATTGAAAAAATAAATAATCTTTATTTATTTAATTTTAAATCAACTTTCAAAATTAATTAACATAAATTTACAAAACAAATAGCTTTTAAGGTTAATTATATGGTTATTTAAAAAATCAACATTAACGTGTAAGGTTAGCTATAGAAAACCATACTCCTTAACCCTTAATG
This sequence comes from Hemaris fuciformis, assembly GCA_907164795.1. Classification (NCBI taxonomy): domain Eukaryota; kingdom Metazoa; phylum Arthropoda; class Insecta; order Lepidoptera; family Sphingidae; genus Hemaris; species Hemaris fuciformis. The sequence continues at coordinate 4,731,887 of OU015452.1, forward strand.
TATTTTTAGAGAGGAGCCTCAAATTATTGGGTGCAAATCAAATACATGTCTGGGATTTTTAGAAAGTTATCAGTGCATTCACAAATTAATAATCACCTATTTAAAGGTGAGGTTCATTTAATCCTTAGGAAACAACAGCAAATAAAAGTTCTTCTGGAAGAATTTCTAAAATATTATGTGCAATCGCCAACCCAAACTAAACTAGCGCAGAGGTTTAGACGTTTGGATCCGGTGGTAGCATCAAAATAATACGTGACGTTTCCGAAATGCAAAAGGTCCATCTCGTATTTACTTATGTATTTCACGAAGAAAACTAAAAATAATTTATATAAAAAATCATAAAATATTTTTAAACAAATTTTATAAAATGAACCATAGCTTAATTATAATGTAATAATAAAATATTTTTCTTTTTTGTATTGACTTGTCATAAGTGCTATTTGATTGCCTACGTGACCAAATAAAGCATTTCATTTCATTTCATTTCATTTGACCTCTCAGTTGTAGAAGAGGCCCGTGCTCAGTAGTACATATTTGTTTTGATAAAGATAAAGATATTCAAACAACAATTACGGTCACTTTAGCTTTATTAACGTAAATAAAACTAGCCAGTATGATAAAAGGAAAAAATGCTAGAGAAATCCCTCAGAAATTGAAGACCAACATGACCCACGAAAACTATAATTTAAAATGGACAAATAGCGGCAAAGCTAACAATAAGGCTCGGACGTGTGCCCACGTGAAAACACAGTTAAACAAAGAAAGGGTAGTGCAAGCGAAACATCTTATTTACCTTAGGGCCGACCTTCAGTAAACGCAAAAATACGTACGAATTATTGATAAAGGTCGACCCTAGTAAAGGTCACTTTATTATAAGATTTAAAGGGGCTGTAATCTGCTTCGGGAAGAATGGGCTTCGAATTAATAATAATTCATAGATGATGATGCTTATATCATTGAATTCAGATCTGAATTCTCCGAAGAGGTAGGCAGAGGTGCATTTCTTCACCCACATTTCACTATTTGTGTGTCATCCGACGTAATAGGGGGCGAGCCTATTACCATTTTCGGGGCACAATTCTAGACTCCCTGTTGCTACTGAGAATTTCCTAATGCAAAAAGCCAACAACAACTTGCCCGACCCATACACCGAACACATGACCTCTATTTCCCCGACACTCACTTCTGCCGCTTTAAAAAATACAAAACAAATTTTCATATAATCTCACTACTCCGTAATTCAAACGCAAGCCCTCAAATAAAAGCTAGTTACCAGTATATTGTTTACTTAGCAACACACACATGCATATCGTATTGAAAAGTTTAATGAAACGGCTGAACTAGACGAGAGGGCGGTTGTGTAGAACTTTGCACGTGGAAAAACTGGGTACGGTGGCTTGACTAAGGGACGGGGCACATTAGAGCAGACATGAATATTCTAACATAAAATTCAGTCAAGATATTGAACAAGATGCTTGGGCGAAGGAAGTATTTAATTCAACGTACTATAAAACAAATAAAAAGATTTATTAAAAAGTATCACCGCCCCCGGGTGGGTTCGAACCACCAACCTTTCGGTTAACAGCCGAACGCGCTAACCATTGCGCCACGGAGGCATATGTTAGCCCGCCAAAATACCAATAGAGTTCTTGTTCACTTGCCTGTGTCCTACAGGGGTACAGTATACCTAGTAACCATCTTACTCACCTAACGACAGTATTTTTAAGAACGTGCCAGCACTTCGGTCAAGCCAGTCATTCTCACCTCTTCAAGCTGACCACATCCTGGCTCTACCACTATTATTGTCATAGCCAACAAGATTAATAAATGAGTTTTCATTTATTATTATCAACACTTTGTTTTAAAAGTACAATCTGTTGTTATGTTGGTTTGTATTATTGTTTTATTTCTGCGAAATATAACAATAATGTGGAAATTGTCTAGTAATTCTCGTAATGAAAATACTGTTTTCCTGTTTTCCTTTGTATGTTCAAGGTCTGTTTCGCCGGGGGGAGATTACTTTTTGGTCCTTGTAAACTGATAACGGTGTCTTCGTAAAGACATACTTCACGCACGGATCCTGGATAAGGCCCGTAAAGTGGTAATAGGTTCACTACTGATTAAGGAAAACTTGCGAAACGTAATGAGGTAAGCAAAGGTGAATGATAGCGCTCTTTTCGTCATAGCCAGTAGTCAGCAGAGCTATTCACTATAAGCTATTGCAAATAAAAAGTCGTGACGGCCTTGAGATTTAGGTACGCGGTCAAGAATTTCGACGGTCGCGGGTTCAAACCCCAGGCACACACCTCTGACTTTTCGAAGTTATGTGTGTATTCACAATGAATTGTCACGTACTTTAACGGTGAAGGAAAACATCGTGATGAAACCTGCACACCTAAAAAGTTCTTAGGAATTTCTTAGGTGTGTAGTCCGCCAACCCGCACTAGGCCAGCGTGGTGGACTAAGGCCTAAACCCTCTCAATGGTAGAGGAGGCCCGTGCCCAGCAGTGGGACGTATATGGGCTGATGATGAAATAAAAAAAAGCCCAGGAAAAACGACCTAACATCCAAATCAAGTGCACTCATACAGCCAATATAAATAGAAGCGAACAGATTAAATGGGCTTTGAAAATTCCACACGCGTTGTTTGTGAAAATTAAAGTACTTGTTAAACGTACTGGAACGGTATTGGTTTGAACAAATCCTGAATTTACTGCGGGGTGGGGGAATGTAATTCTAGTACTGCTTTACGAATTTATCGCCACAGTCGACAATTATTAGACTTACAAGGTGTAAGCAGACCGGGATAGAAAACTAGTACAAGTAACAGATAGTTACGGTGGTAAGAAAAATATAAAAAAAACATGTTTCGATAATGTAGAAAAAAATATATTTTGATCTTCTTTCAAACTCATTTCTTTGAAACTCACTTTCTTTCATCATCATGCTATCTCTTTATGATTCAATAAAATAATTGTGACTGCCTCGTGGTCTCGCGGTACAAGTATGTGCCGAGCGATCTAGAGGTCCTGGGTTCGATTCCCGGGTCGGGCAAAGTGTTAGCAGCACGGAGTCTGGAATTGTGCCCGAAAAACGGCAATAGGCTCGCCCCCTATTACGTGGGACTCACATACCTGGCGAAATGTGGGTGCAGAAATGCACCTCTGCCTACCCCTTCGGGGAATACAGGCGTGAGTATATGTATGTATGTAAATTACCATGTGGTCACTAGAATTAAAATATGTGTAATGGTCATCTCATGGTGAGGATGGATGAAAATATGTCAGGATCGTAGAATGTGATAGCCTCAGCCTAGACCATATGGAGGACGGCGAGGGCAATGCCTCTTAAAGTGTCCCTACAAGTTTTAGTCAGTAAAATAAAAACGCCTTAATAGAAAAAACGACTATATTAATGAAATTGCCACTGCAGTGTCCATTGTGCACTAAGCATAACAGAAACAATTGTAACTCTTCCATGAATTGAACTTGTACATCATTTTCCGACCTACAGCCTAGAAAACACACATTAGACATACTTATAATGTAATGTTTATTAAATAATAACTAGGTGTGTCAGAACGGTTTTCATTTAGATGTTATTTTTACTTAAGAAACTCTAGAGCTTTTCTATTACATGGAAAGTTGCTTTATGAGGCTCCGGATTCGAACCTCGCAACGACACAAAATTGGCGTGGTCCACGTGCAATTGTTTTGGGTCTGGGTGATGACGACTGACAAATGAGGGGGTTTCCAAAGATGTGTTTTATTTTTCGTATGACCTTTTTCAGTGATTTTCATATCCGAGCTGGTATTGAGACTTTCCTAAAATAATCATATTAACATTAACCCAAACCGGGAATCGAACGCGGGACAGCGATCGCACGCCGAATTCAATTACCTTGGGAATAAAAAGAACCTCGTCACAATTTTTCCCATTTATAAAATTAGGACCAAACATAACAATTTCTTTTCAGCAATATATTGGGTAGTAAATAAAATACTCGTATAGTATTGAAATCGTCTAACAATCCTATACAAATTCAATAGAAGTCTTGTCTATAGAAAAATCGACGCAGATGGTCCCGGTATTATACTTATATCCCGTATATTTTGAAAGCCATTCCCCGGATTACAAAGTACAACGGCTTCACAATTACCATTCGACAAAGAGATATCCCGGACCTTGACCTCGACGGTCTAATCGATAGTCACTAATCACTTCTAAGAAAATGTAAGATCTCGTTTACAGGGACGCTGAAAAACGCTGCGGTGAAATGAAATAAAAATCGTTTATTGAATCTGTAAAATAACAAATGAATCACTTAGATCCAGTCATTGCAAGATACTCTAGTGTTGCTCATTTCAAAAGAAAGATTGTAATAATACAGAGATTACAATATCAGAATCAAAACATTTCATTTATCTCATAAAGTATAGCAATGAGCATAAGGTCGTCAAGTATGAAGATATATACGACCAAACGTCACTCTGTCAAATTAAAATTAAAAAGAAAAGTTATCATATTTCATAGAATTAAATAAAAAAATAACATACATACATAAACTCACGCCTGTTCTCCCCCGAAGGGGTAGGCAGAGGCGCATTTCTGCACCCACATTTCGCCAAGTATGTATCAGTCCCACGTAATAGGGGGCGAGCCTATTGCCGTTTTTCGGGCACATTTCCAGACTCCGTGCTGTTACCGAGAAGATAAAAAAATAAATGCCCAACAGTCACATATATAATTATAACTTCACACTAAAATTTAAATTTTGTTTGTATTAGAAACTACGAGAGACTTTTCGGTAGCATAAACACTCGTATCTGAAACAAATATTTGGGTTACACGAACATTTGTGTTCGGATCGAACTCGCCATCTGTCGTTTTACAAGCTGATGCATAGTCTCAAGACGAGCGTGCCACTATTATTAAAAGTTTGTAGCGATTTTGGCCACGCCATCAAGGACCATTATGTACAGATCCCGACTGTCATCCTCTTGAAAGGTGGAAGCGATTATAAAGAGGTAAGCTGACGATCCATGAATATTAATGACACAACCCTCGGATGATTGACGTTTTTCCACTTTTTCGCCGATATAATCACTTCAATATGAACACGACGAAAGTAATTTATTCCGAATATATTTAGGGATCATTTGCGGAGTTCAGGGACCTGTCGTGACAGCAGTCGATTAATAATATCGACAGCTGTCGTCACACTATTTAGAACGGTTACTTATTCATATTGATTCGGATAACGTATACAGGATTAGTAAAGCATTTATAAAAACCCGTACCTCTTACCTACCTATAGGTAGGTATAACAAGACCTAAATGTCAGTAGCTTTGTTTTATGACCTTTGTTATAATGGGTTGCTGTTTTCCCGGTGTAACGAAGTCTAGCAGACTTCATGCTACTACTAGAGGTGCGTGTGTGCTTAGGGTTTCGTAATGGAATAAATTTTTTTTTTTTAAAACCCCTGACACAAAAACCTAAGTTCTAAAAAAAAAACTCCTGAGGTAAAGGCGCTCAAACAAACAAAGTTCTCAGCTTATTATTAGCATAGGTTAGGATCAGTGGCGGTACTTCCATAGAAGCCCAAAAGCCGAGTTTGCTTTCCAAAATTCAGAATCTTTAAGAAATCTATATTTAACAAAATCAATTTGACATATTAATGGGATAATCCTGACACCACAATAAACAATTTTGAACTAGACATTACAAATTTGCAAGTGCCGCCACTGGTTAGGATATATAATGTATTTAAGAAGGACACTATGAACTAGGTTAATGCATAAAAATTATTCTCAATTGATGTCTCCAATCTCCTATTTCCGAGTTTCGATTCATACGAGTACAATTGACGATAATGAAAGATAAATGAATCGTCAGATATTCCGATATTTTTTTCCCATGAGACTTGAATTCAATTGCGCATTTGCTTCGTCACGTAATTACGAGTCGTCTCGAGCCATTGTTCTCATTATATTAGTAATTTTAAATACTATTTTGTTTTTCATAATTGAAAATGTCGACTGCCTCGGCTCAAGTGTTTCTTGTAGGATTTAAAGATCCTGACCAACCTGTGGGGTTTTTAAGTGTTTACATATATTTATGTAAGCAAAGCCATAAGTCATAACCAAGATCCGCGAAAACGCGAAGACGCGAGTTCGATTTCCATATGATCTACAAATATTTGTCTGTCTGTTTGTGAGACTGAAAAGTCTCTCGTAGTTTCTTATACCCACGACAAATGTTTTGTAATTATTATTTATTACTTTAACATATAAAATTATTCGAAAGAATATCGATACTGCGATAATATTCACACTCATCTGTAGCCGATTTTCGAAGTAATTAGATTGTCGAGTAAGTTGACCGTGAAAACACGACCTTAATTCTCAGGACACATTTGACACCTCGTAGTACCGTCGGGAATTCTAAATAGATTGTTTTAATAACGCTTCGTGATTTATACCTCTTGCTTGTCTGACACACAATCTTAAAATTGAATTTACTAAATTTATTAGTGACTCATCCCAGCCACGTTTCGATGAAATGTTTTTCTTTTTAAAAATTAAATCAAATCAAATCAATTTATTAAGCTTTATGTAAGCAATATCCTAAGATAGATAAATTATATTACTTGAAATTTAAAAAAATCTTACTTTTTGCTGTAAATTATTCCTAAATGATGCCCCCCTGCCGCCTACCTTTCCTTCCTTTCACACCCTCATCACAAAGCTTTGATGCTCGTCTTAATGAGCGCTGACGATCAAATTTCATCGGACTTTTTCAAGAAACCAGCTAACCTACTTTGTATAACAAGAACAAAATATTCCAAGAATCTATACTAATATTCTAAAGCTGAAGAGTTTGGTTGAACGCCGTTACAAAAGGAACAGCTGGTTCGACTTGAAAAAATATTTTTGGTAAAATAATTATAGTCCATTTATCGGGAAGGGCTAAAGGCTATATATCGTCACGCTAAGACCACCAGGAGCGGAGCAACAATGAAAAATTTAACAAAAACGGGGAGATATATTCCTTTTGAAGTTTAAAGTTCCCTATACAGGGTTGTGAGAAAAAAGATAGTTTTATATTAAAAGAACAGGAGGTACAAAGAATCAATCAATATTATTACATACAAAGTGCCCAAGGTCGGCCCTGCCCTGAGGATCGTGCCGCCCTTGCCACGGCTCCAGATAATTGTCACGTTGTGTTAATATTTGAACTATGACGCGATGTGGCGAAGTGTATAGATTTTTATGATAATGGAAACTTTGGGCGTATTGAATCGATTTGATAAACATGTGCTATTGTTGAAGAAGAAAGGAAAACGTGCGTCCCTACGTATATGGATACGTCACACTTGTAAGCACGATGATTTTGGTGCCTATCAATCAGATATTGCTATAACATTTACTATTTAAAAACGATTTTTTAATAAATAAAAAATAGCCTTCCTCGTGGTCTCGCGGTATAAGTATGTGCCGTGCTATCTAGAGGTCCTGGGTTCGATTCCCGGGTCGGGCTAAGTGTTATTGGGTTTTTCCATTAGGAAATTCTCGGTAACAGCACGGAGTCTGGAAATGTGCCCGAAAAACGGCAATAGGCTCGCCCCCTATTACGTGGGACTGATACATACTTGGCGAAATGTGGGTGCAGAAATGCACCTCTGCCTACCCCTTCGGGGAATACAGGCGTGAGTTTATGTATGTATGTGTAAAAAATAGCATAGCGAACTACCGAAGCGCAAACGCAATATAAAAACTCATTTCTAAAACTTCAGACGCAGAATAAAAAGCAATTAAAATTGATTTATAAAAGTTTTGAATTATATTTACAAAGTAATAAAGGTTCGATTTGATTGCTATCGATAATAAATAGAACAGAAACGTGTCAGAGCACGTGGTGGACGCGAATATAAAGACGCTAGAAGGAGTTTCATATGCAAAAAAAAAGTGCAAAGGGATGACTAAGGCTCAAACTCGAACCTAATGTGAAGTAAAGCGAACAGTTGCAAAGCTGAAAGGGCGGGGATCCCGACATACCTCTTTTCTCGTCTCTGAAGTACCGAAATGGCAGTTTTGGGAGCTTTATTCTCCTGAAAAAAAAATTACATACATATATACATAACCTCACGCCTGTATTCCCCGAAGGGGTAAGCAGAGGTGCATTTCTGCACCCACATTTCACCAGGTATGTATGAGTCCCTACGTGGGACTATATAGGGGGCGAGACTATTGCCGTTTTTCGGGCACAATTCCAGACTCCGTGCTGCTACTGAAAATTTCCTAACGGAAAAACCCAATAACACTTTGCCTGACCAGAAATCGAACCCAGGACCTCTAGATAGCACGGCACATATGTACTTGTGCGGCGAGACCACGTGGCAGTCAAAAATTTGTGTATGTAGTCTAAACAGAGCTTCTGTAAAGCAACTCATCACTTGACAAAATTTTAGCCTATTTTACTATACATATGCATTTATTTGCGCTCAAAACGCCAATAAGTTGTCTTATAAAACTGCCATATTGCCAAGCGTACCTAACTACCTCATCCATAGATCTACTTCAGTGGCATAACTGAATGCTGGCGACAATGTCATTGTCAGGGCTAAGGAAATCAGCATGGCTGGTTCCCGGCACGTGTTCCAACTCGCGACAGTCTAGTCCCGGGGGATGTCGCTTTGATCAGCTCCGTCAGTAACGGATGTACGTCACATGTTTGACGATATATTGAACCATGAAACTTCATATTTGCTGGGACATTCTCTTTATATTCTCGGAGATAATAAATGGTGATAATTTAATGTCATTAATAGGTGGGTTTGAATTAAAAAAGTTTGCTTTTTCTATTAATGCAGGTAAATATGAGAATTATTAGATACATTTACACATTATTAAGAAGATTACAGATATTAAGAATCAGTCTGTAAGCATTATTTGGTAGTCCAGACAAGTGCCTCCGTGGCGCAATGGTTAGCGCGTTCGGCTGTTAACCGAAAGGTTGGTGGTTCGAACCCACCCGGGGGCGATGGTCTTATCATTGTTTTTGATAAAATATAAAATGTCCATCATTTATCTATTCATTCTTTCCTTTAAGCGCAGAACATATTTCTAAAGGCACAACAATAAAGCTTAATTTTATTTTTAAAAAGTGAAGCAGCAGCTTCGATCGGCTTCGAAAAATGTTCGCAAAATCCACAAATATTGGTATCTGATCTAGATTTTGTGAGATAGAAATTTCTCTCGTAGTTTCAGATACCCATGATAAACTCAATTAAAATAAAAATGATTATCTAACGTGGAGCTAGAACTATGTATGTGACTAGGTGTATAAAATAATTAGAGTCAACATGTCATATATATACTCCAGTTGTTTATCAATTCTCAAGACTGAACGTCCGAAGCGTGACCAATACGAATGAGTAGCCTTCAAACTGTGTACGTCCAATAAATTTTCTAACAGGCGGCCAATGTCGGCCATCGTCGGCCAACGCAGAGAGAAACGTGAGCTGCTTCCCAACATTGTATACAGGCTGAATTCAGACCGTGATCGGAAACTAAGGCAGATAATAGCTTCAGTGATTACAAACACCGTGACATTAAAAAAAATCCGACAAAAAAAACGTTTGCCTTACAACCACATCCATTTAATATCTATGATTGTTAGGAAAACGTCGATATTTTTTTTTAACGCCAATTGGTTTGTCACCGTCGGCCGTCGCTATTACCTGCCTTAGTTTCCGATCACGGTCTGAAAACACCCTGTATTGGTGCTTTCACTGAACTTCCTACTTACGAGGAAACATTTTTCAAATATCTTCGATTCTGTATGATGACCTCATTTTCAAAAGCATTCGTGCGTTGTATGGAAATTTTCTCTCCAGAGAATATTCCAGATATTTCTGCAAGAATAGAACGGAAACTAGCCAATTTAATATCTAGCTGGGAGATGCTGGATTCTTAAGCCTTGTGTATCTTTGGTAGACTAAAATCTTTTTGCATATTGTGCGGTAATAGTAATTAGTCAAGTTAGACATTTATAATTTTTTAAACTATCTCGTGGTCTTTCGAAACCTATATGGTTATATATATATATATATATATATATATATATATATATTTTGTATGATTTTGAATGTGTACAATAAAGAGTTAAATAAATAAATATAGATATATATGTGACAATGGATCAGTTGCACGTCCGTCTTGCTAGCCATCCACTTGTTAAGAGCGTTCGCATGGTCCCTCTTTTTAAAAGATGGCTGCGTGACGTCACTTGTTTACATCGAAAATTTCAAAACTACCTTACAATACAAATTAAAAAAAGAAAAAACAACTTAGAAGTGTATACTAATAATTCATTTCTTTAAAAACAGCTGCCGAACTTTCATTTTAATATTTTATTGATATGTACCCGAATAAAAACGCCAAAAGGCTCGCCCCCTAGAAAAAGCAATAAAACATAATTAGTGAAACGTATAGGCAAAAATTCGCTTCTGTCTATCCTTTGGAGATGTAGGCGTGAATCTATGAGTATATGTATGCTTTAAAACCGAATACAACAGTACTTCCAATCCAATCCAATTGCTAATAGGTTGTAATGTCTTTTTCGGATTTGGCAAACTTCATAACTGTTATTATTGTTGTGCTTTTAAACCTTCTTGAATAATTTTAATGACTTGAATTTATTGTGCTTAAGGGATAGTAGTTTACTTTCTCTGAAATTTCAGACCTGAAAAAACTACTTGAAAAAATATTTTTTGATTTAGACTTGAAATATTGTGAATGATAGTGATATATAATTAACGCGGAATAATACATATACATACATAAACTCACGCCTGTATTCCCCGAAGGGGTAGGCAGAGGTGCATTTCTGCACCCACATTTCGCCAGGTATGTATCAGTCCCACGTAATAGGGGGCGAGCCTATTGCCGTTTTTCGGGCACATTCCCAGACTCCGTGCTGTTACTGAGAAATTTCTAATGGAAAAACCCAATAACACTTTGCCCGACCCGGGAATCGAACCCAGGACCTCAAGATCGCACGGCACATACTTGTACTGCGAGGCCACGAGGCAGTCAGTCAGTCGCGGAATAATATTTTCACGTAAATTGTACATCAAATATGGAATGAATTCTTGGAAAGATACGAACCGCAATATTGAACTCAATTATAAAACCGCAACTCTAAATGATTCACATTTATTGATGCGGTTATTGCAAATATGTTTTGGAACATCAGTTCCATTTAATTTAAACTAGTATTGGCGTAGTGATCGAATTCCAACCATTAATATTACTGAAAATCGGAGGAAAATATAATGAATGTTTTAATATTATGTTCCTATATTATAAATTTCATCTATATAGTGGTGGTACTTCCACAGAAGCCCAAAAGCGTTATAAGTTAATTTTGTAATGTCTAGTTTTTTTTAAATTGTGGTGTCAGGATATTATCATTTATACGTTAAATTGCTTTTCTTAAATGAAGATTTAAATTATTATTTGGAATTTTGTAAGACAAACAGGGCTTTTACGCTTCTATGAAAGTAAAGCCACTGCATCTGTAGTCTATATTACTTCTACTACCTCCTTGATTCTACGACATTAACAGACGCACGGAACTAAAAAGCCCGGATTTCGAATCCCGGATATTTTCCTTAATTGTGCCTTGTTCAACCACCCTCAACTTGTGAAGTCCATAAAATGGTACAAAAACCGCTTCAAGATATCGCGGCACAAGGTCTTGTCCAGAGGTCCCAACTTCGATTCTCAAGCAAAGATTCTGTAAAATTTATTGACCAATTCTTCGTTGCTACATGTAATATGTGCTGACTTAAAATATGAAGCTGGTAAAACGTGAGTCCGGAAATGCATCTCTGCTTACCCATTCGGACGTTCAAGCATGTGTTATTTCGAACTTTATTCTTATAACTATAGTTATTTCTTTCTCAAATAAATAAATTATCGGCTTACGTAAGAAATCTTTCGATCACCCCTCGAATTTTACCACGATTGAAGCTACAACCATTATATATATCTATGTACATATATCTATATATAGCTATCTAATATATAGATTTGTAGCTGTGTATTATCTATTAGGCGAAGAAAACGCCAAGTGCAGTATTGCGTTCAAGACAATGTGTTATACTAAGAAGGTTATTACATGATACGTAGGTATGTGCGGCGGCACTTCCATAAAAGCCCAAAAGCGTTACACGTTAATTGTGTAATGTCTAGTTTATAATTGTTTATTGTGGAGTATTTATTAATTAAATTTAAATGTTAAATAAAGATTTAAAGCTTAAAGATTAATATTCTGAACTTTGAAAGGCAAACTGGGCTTTTGGGCTTTTATGGAAGTACCGCCACTAGTATGTAAGTGTATGTATGTATGTACAAATACGATGACGTCTGTATCCATCATGGGGCTAAATCATAAGTTAATGGTATGTATGTTAAAATATAAAAAAAAACTGGCAGCGGTGGGATTCGAACCCACGCCTCCGAAGAGACTGGTGCCTTAAACCAGCGCCTTAGACCGCTCGGCCACGCTACCATGTGCCATTGTTGTTGAAATTACCAAATATTAATAAAAACGTTTAATAATCTAGACTTCGTGCTGTTACCGATTTTTTAAAACGGAGAGACTTATTGTCCTCTTTGCCTGACCCAGAAATAAAAAAAAATACACCCAACAGTCACATACATAGTTCTGACCTCACACTAGGATACAAGTCCTGTGTCGTGAGTATCAGTAACTACGAGAGACTTTTCGGTCTCACAAACACCCAGACCCGAAACAAATATTTGTGGATCACACAAACATTTGTCTCGGCGCGGGGATCGAACCCGCGGCCTCTCGTTTCGCAAGCTGGTGTTTAGCCAACTGCGCCACGGGGCTGTCATCAAATCGAGGCTAAGATCGCTCTGTGACACGCTCCAATTTATGTTTCGGCGCCGCTATTGTTAAGGTGTGACAGGAGCGCGTCAATCAAACAAGCGAGTTGCGCTAAGACTGATTTTATTATATCCTTTTCTATGTGCCCAAATTCTAATTTATATTTATACTGACAATCCCCTTACAAAAAAAATATATAAAATTAACAAATATAACTAGGTAGCTTTTTAACAACTACTTAATTACAAATATAAGTACTTAATATATTTATGTATATTTACATGCACTTAATCAATAATAACAAAATCACTTCGCATAAAATTCTCAACATATACACACAACATGCATAACAATTTACTATCATTTTTAAACATTTCCAATTACATATTTTGCACCTATTCTATATTACATTAAATATTTTTATAACAAAGATGCTTGCAAAACAAAAAAATAATCATATTATCATTATTATTATTTAACATTACAGATCTGTATTAAAACTAATCTACATAAGAAATAAATCATTAACCACAAATGCATAATTATTATAATTTACAATTGATTTCAATTTATTATTCTTCACTATACACAACTATTTGCATTCTTATAAATAAAATTATTATAAAACTAAAAAAAAAAAGAATTTATTACACCCAATATCCAATAAATATTGATTGATCATTAAATATTAAAATATTGCAAATTCATTATAATTTATTTAATTATTTATTAATTGACTAAATAATGATTTTGAAATTAATACAGGATAAAATTATACCTAATAAAGATTGCTGATTTGCTTTGAACCTGTTGCTGTTACCTTAGGTCTTAGAGCCAACTGTTGGTTATCCCCAGCGATCAGGGGGTCCTCACTATGCAGCAATATGCTCATCTGAACCTTCTTCTCTTTTTTGTATAATTCGCAAGCTTCATAATAAATCATAAAAGAACTCTTCCATTTCTCCCACTCGTTACATAAATTGGCAGATGTAACGTTCGTTATATCATTTTCAAAATTGAATGGCCGTGGCGGTTGTAATATTGACTCCATTTCGAGATAAATCACTGTGTCACTTTAATAATAGTTATTTAAATGTCCAACACTCACTTTTATATATCAAAACAGCTTATACGTGCGTTCGTTTTTTATAATATTATACGTTAAATGCGTACTACCGACTGCGCCATGTTAAGGTGTGACAGGAGCGCGTCAATCAAACAAGCGAGTTGCGCTAAGACTGATTTTATTATATCCTTTTCTATGTACCCACTTTCTAATTTATATTTATACTGACAGCTATGGCCGCCGAAATAATAAGTAGAGGCCTAGATGAAATATTATATATCCGTCAACTGATAAAAGTTTGAGTAGCAGCATGGAGTAGAAGATGTCCCCAAAAACCCCAAAAGGTTCGCTCTCTATTACGTAAAACAAATTACACCTTCGCCTATTCCTACGGACATATGGGCGTGAGTCCAAAGACTCAAAAGTAATAGCTGAATATTATTATTTTTTTGTTTGTTTGTTTTCATGCCTAATTTGATTAAATTTTGGTACAGATTTAAAGAAACCCTCGATTGGATTATGAATGAAAAATTAAATCTCTTAAATTAAATCTTAGAGAATAGTAAACAGGAGATGCAGTGGCGGGTGAATGAAGAAAGCATACTGCGCCGACCCCAAACAGCATTGGTTTTTTTTAAATTAGCATGATATGATAATTCTCTCAATATTTTTCCAAGCTGCCGAAAACTTACCAATCATATAAAAACATACTTTTAAGAGTACACTCCCTACTGGCCTAGTGTTCATAACACACATGTGCATAACAATAGAAACTCAATTTCCAAGTCAATACACAGTGTCAGAGCTGACGGCACGGAAGCCGCAGAGCCTATATTTATCGGAGCCATTCACCGGGCTGCCAATGCACACGGGGTAGCTGGAAAACGGCGTATTGTTGTTAAGTGCACCACTTACGTAGTCCATTTGAATAGAACCGGTAGAGTACCTTTGTAAAAGTTTGAATTGTGTGACTTTTCTGCAATACTTCGCAACTGGGGATTTCATGCATATTGGATTTTAGGTAAGCGAGGAAAATGTAATTTAATGTGTTTTTTTTATGTGTACTAAATTGGTTTATTATTTCTTTTTTGTAAAAAGAATGTTTTCATAAATCTCATTCATTCTGTTTTCATTCTTCTTACACATTCTTCTTTCTGTTTTATAAAACGATAAGAAATACATACAATGTCTGCAAATTGAATATCGATTTTTGTCTATGAAGATCTCATTTTGGATGAGATATTTACTATTTTTCTTCACTTGAACGTAATTTGAATATTTATTGGATCTTTTTGGCTTATCCCTAGATTTATGTAAAAATATTTAGAAATATAGTTTAAGATATCCTTCTGTATAAGCAATACTGTACCGAAATTTACGCCTGAATCCACAACTGAGTAGGCAGAGAGTTTCTACATCCATGTTTTGAGTCCATCTGCGTTTTATAACCCACGAAATGACTTTAAACCTGCACACCTAAAAAATCATAGGAATTTCTTAGGTGTGTAGTCCGCCAACCTGCACTAGGCCAGCGTGGTAGACTAAGGCCTAAACCCTCTCAGTTGTAGAGGAGGCCCGAGCCCAGCAGTGGGACGTATATGGGCTGATGACGATGATGATGATGATAGAATGCCTTTGATTTGACTTTTGGCTTTGATTTGAATCTGACTTTGACGGAATGGGGGACAAGCCAATGCCGTTTATTGAGTTCATTTACAGACCACGTGTAGTTATTAAGAATCTCATAATTAAAAGGTCTAATACACTTTTCTCAACACACCAATCGAACCCAGGATATCTAAATCGCACGTCAAACTTCTGTTTCCCATCAGAATGAGTTAATTCTTGTAAAAAAGCAGCTATTTTACTGTATGTATATGAGAAACTAAAGTGAATTCATATATGTTTTCTGAAGAAATATTACCTTGAATACACCAAAACTATTAGTGTTTTGGTGCGCGCGAACTGAAAGCAACATATGACTGTCATTAACCACAATTATTCGGCGCTGTCGTGGTAAAACCGTCTGGATAACAAATAAAGTAAATTGAACCGTATGCTTAAAACTATATAGGTTATTTTGGACAACAGGGTTTATTCTATATGAAAAACATCCACTTGCCACATACATTAATGAAATTGTGCTTTTTATGTTGTAAAACAATTTGCGTTTACCACTATGTAACCATTGGGTTCGCGTAAATTTTTATGCAAAACGATATAGATGTGAAGTCGTGCTGGCCACGCGGTCGAGAATCTCGACGGCCGCAGGTTCAAACCTCAAGCACATAACTCCGACTTTTCGAAGTTTTTTGACTTTCACAAAGAATTATAACATACTTTAACGGTGAAGGAAAAAATTGTGATGAAACCTGCACACCTAAAAGTTCTTAGAAAGCTCCAAGCCATCACAAAAATATTCAGGTAATCATAAATTAAATAAACCGTCTAAAACCTACATCTGAAAAACAAACAAAGGAGTTTGCCCCAGGCGGTTTTGTCATATTCAACAAGCGTCTCGCTCTGGACCACTTTTCATCTGTCAGCCTTTCTTGCGGAACCACGGTGGTTCGGCGGACAGCTAGTCATTACGCCCGGCTACCATCTGCAAGTGATGTGACATTAATCCTGTGTTCTTAGCTTAAACCTTACATTGGGAAGAGCAATTAGGTATTCTGTTTTGTCGTGATTTGCCTTAAGTTTAATTGATAATAGCGGTGGGCGATTATGAGATGTAATAAATAAATAAATACACCCAACAGTCACATACATAGTTCTGACCCCACATTAAGATACGAGTCTTGTGTCGTAGGCATCAGAAACTACGGGAGACTTTACGGTCTCATAAACACCCAGACCCGAAACAAATATTTGTGGATCACACAAACATTTGTCTCGGTGCAGGGATCGAACCCGCGGCCTCTCGTTTCGCAAACTGGTGTCAAGCCAACTGCGCCATGGGGCTGTCAATATAATATACTAATGAAATTGTTCGATTTTAAAGATGTCTCGAGATATCTCGATTATAACAAGTCAGTAATTACTAGCCAAGCCATCTGTTGGTATCAAATGTACGTTTTAATCGACACATAATGATTATTTGGTCCCACGGTCTAAGTGTCTGGTATGATTTTCAAGCCAGATGAAACGGTAATTTGAAATTTTTTGGTTGGTTGAAATTGGTTTCTTGAAATTTCAACTTAGGTATCAAACCAGAGCCTCTTGTTTGCAAGCACCAATTTACGCCACGGGACCAATCAACGCGTACACAACCCGCACTAGGATAACATTACGAGAAATTATAATATAATTGCTACGTCGAGGCAGAAGCGCTAAATTAAAATATCACTTTTTTTATCCAAGACGTCCAACACAAAATAGCTGAAAATATAAAGAAGATACATTTAAATGTTGCTGAGTAATTTAATTTCAGCAGTCCACTGACTTGGGGATGAAATTTTAAGACCCCTATAAGACGTCTGACTTGCTTTGTACGCGTAACCTTTGTACACAGCCGGGATAATAACTTTAAGACTTCGTATGTTAAAGCGAAATCCAACGTTTCAAAATGTTTTTTTCCAACAAATAATGTATGGATAAAGTCAAGAATTTGTGGAAGGCTCATAGTTTTAAAAGGTTAATGAACTCCCCACAGAGGGTTACTATTTTCTGAAGTTCTATTCTATTATTTTTGAGTTAATATTATTCAGATGGAATAATCAAATACGTCTGTGATACTTTGAGATAAGTAGGTAGAGAAACTTGTGTTTGTTAAAAACTAAAGCTTTAATAACCCTTCTTCTTTCGTTCTTCTCAACTTTTCCCATTTATTTGAAAACGTTAAAGTTTTCTTTAACTTCTTTTTCTTTATTATTAACGGTGAATTAATAATTCTTTCCTCTCTCTTTTCTTTATACTACGTCCATCAGTCAACAGTTCTCTTTGTTCCTTTCCTTTCTTTTCTTACCTTCAAATTAAGTTATTACCTGTTCAGTTACCCTAAGTCTGCAATTAAATCCACTTCTGTCCATTCAAAACTATTAGCATAAGCAATACATTTCCACCTGAAACGTCGGCTGAATGCGTTCTTCCGTCGGTTTTACATTTAAATTACATAATGTTTCTGAATAAGCACAAATTGCTGTTCAGCTGATTCATATTTAAATTGGGGCTCAGCACGGCAGCCAGGTGCAGTGCGCGCGATCGATATAATATTATCATATCTAGAAATGTGGAACTACAGAATGTCTCTTGAAGTTAGTACTTCCATTTCTATGGTATTGGACTGGAGGTTATAATGATAATAGATACTTACGCCTTTATCCTGAAAGGGATAGGTACTCATTTTTAAGTATTTTCTGTTCTCGCGTTTCTCTAGTTTAGGCCTTCCCTCATAAGAGGCTTCATTATCGTCTTTGAGTCATATTTCGAGAATGGAGTCTCCGTGCATCTACTGTGAATTTTACTAATGGAAAAATACAGTAACAATGCCTGACACGTGTATAGAAACTAGAACATCACATTGTCATCTCCTTGGTCAGTGGGATCGACGAGGTATCACTACAATTTTTTTTCTTATTAAATATTGTGTATTGATATATCATGATAATCATGATTAATTACATCATTTTATTGCGACACCTAACCCAACTAGACCAGCGTGGTGGACTAAGGCCTAAAACCCTATCAGTTGTAGAGGAGGCCCGTGCCCAGCAGTGGGACGTATATGGGCTCATATTGATGATGATGATTGCGACTCGTTGGGTCAGCAGCACACGTGTTGGAAATTAGAAAATTATTTTTAGCAACACGGAGTTTAGACATACTCGTATACCCAAAAAAGAAAGTAGGGTCGTCCCTTAAAACACACGTCTAGCCACCCTTTTGGAGTTACTGGCGTGAGTGTAAGTATATTTTTTTAGGAGCCAGGCAACACAATTAACATAATAAACACGAGAACACTCTCGTGAAAAATCTGTTTATTTCGCGACTAAATTCAATGTAATGTTTTAATGAGTCGCGATTGTGACCATTTAGCAAACTGCGTAAAAATAGCTCGAAAAATAAAATAAAATATTTTTTTGTACATCATTATTCAGCTCATCTATTTAAGTATCTGTAATAAATATTTCATGCTAATTCCTCAACGTAAAAAAATAAAGGAAATGAAACATAAAACCTATTTAATCATAAAGAAACTTAACCTTCAGAACAAACTATTGATTAGATATCTCATCGTAGCATCCTCGTTGAAATCGCGAGCCACACGCCTGCACTCGCTCAGCCCAGACGGGGTGACGAGCCCCTGTGCGAAAGGGACAAAATATTCACGACCTACGCGTTAGAAGAGTACAGCGAAGTGATATTGACCTTGCGAGGCATGACGTCATTCGCGACCTAGCTGCAGCTTGCTATCAACAGTTGGATGTGTGCGTGAACCAGACCCTGAAAATTACTTGTGTGTGTGAGCTTCCTTAACCGACCGTTCGGTGTTGCGGGAACATTGCGTTTTCGGTTTACTTAAACAAGCCCACAAAACACTTAAAGCTCGTAATGGAGAACGTAATTAGGTATTAAATTAAAAAATTAAATGGATTTAGGCTGGAGTTATTAAAATTTATAATTTTGCTTAATTTCAATTGCAATGTGAATAGATTAAAGCAGATGAGATTTAAATGAGATATTGAATTAATAATGTTGAATTTGTATTGTTTGAAGCTTAGTCAAAAGAACGCTTTCTTGTGAACCCATAATTAAATGTAATTTGGAGGCTGAACGCCACAGTTGAGATTAAAAAGGTTTTCTTTTTATAATTTTAATAACTACTTTAAAAACAAGGTTTAAAATATAACAAATATAATTTCTTGCATATTTCATTATTCTCATATTTACACAATATTATATAAGCGGACTAAATTTCATTTCTTTACCATTGTAATATATCTTTTTAATGGATTGCTATAATTTCATTGACGTTAAACGTTTGTTTGTCTCATTTAAAGGCTTAACACTAACTCAAAGATTTAGCGTAGCTTTAAAACACGAACATAAACATATCTGGCATGTTTATTCACAATTAAAATAATTAATAAAAAACAATTACCCTACAAATTCCAAGTTACAGTATTATTTCTTTCTTCCATAATTATATGCAAAATTTATCGTTCGTTTCTGCTTATTAAACAATTTACTTCATCATCATCATCATCAGCCCAAATACGTCCCACTGCTGGGCACGGGCCTCCTCTAAACTGAGAGTGTTTAAGCCTTAGTCCACCAAAATTTACATACCTATCTATATTTAAATTTCAATATTTTTGAAAAATTAATTTAAATTACTTAATACCACCAAAAAAATTCAAGTAAGAAAATTTTAACCTTCAACAGACACAAATCGAAATACCTAAACGGACCAAGGACTGCTTTATCAAAACAGTTTGCAACACAAATTTTGTATATAAAAAAGCGTGGGGTGCATAGGTTCAATAGTTATGAGTACTTCATTTTCAGGTATAAGTAGAATTATTATCATTTTGATTATGTCTTAAAAAATACCCCACGCAGGTTTTTTACAATTTTTTCTTATTTAAGTGTAAATTTATAAAAGAAATCTACTTTGTAGTTGGATTTTCTATGAGAGCGTGGTTTTTTACTGTATTATTACTTTTTTACAATTATTTTTATTATTTTTAAATTATCATCGGTCCTTGATAAGTATGTCAAATTTCGAGTTAATCCGACGTTTTAAAGAGAGTCAAAATCGTGTTTTCATAACAGATCTTTTGCAAATTACCATCACTCCCCACATCTCCGCAACGTCTACCGTGGTGTGCGAGAACGTGTCCGTACAACAGTTCGTGCAACAGGCTCGCTGTGTTCGTGTTACATCGATTTCCGGCACAAAGCAACAGGCTTGTAACAATGGGCAGCTTTATCGCTTAATTACCCACATTTAGGTAAACAAGAGCAATTGTATCGAATGTTCCAGACAGTTGTTTGACACAACCGACCTTGATGTCATTCATTCTCAGTAATTATAACTACTATATATTCATTAGGAAAACATCATGAGGAAACCTGCACACCTAAATGTTCTTAGGAATTTCTTAGGTGTGTAGTCCGCCAACACGCACTAGGCCAACGTGGGGGACTAAGGCCTGCACCCTCTTAGTTGTAGAGGCCTGTGCCCAGCAGTAGGATATATATCTATATAAGATATGATGATGATGATAACTCACACCAGTGTCACGAACGGGAAGCGAGTCTAATGCCGTTTTTGGGGCACATTTCCAAACTACGCGCTTCTACTGTGAATTTCCTAATAACGAAACCCATTGCCCGACCCGAGAATCTCGGAGACGACGCAGTGAATTTTTATATTAGGCTTATAATAACCACTTACTTGAAGTAAAACAGAATTGAGAGTACATACGACCTTTCTCAGCATCAAGATTGTATTACAATACTTTTTGAGCATTTTTGTATAAGGCGTAGACGAGAAGGTGTATGTACAACACAAGTCTAAGTCGTTGATCTTTCAAGTGCCATCAAGTTTCTTTATACTGACGAAACAAAAGAATAATCTTAGTATTAAAAATAGAACTTTGTCGACGTAGTAAATTTAACATATCCATGGAAAGTTTCATCTTTCTAGCAGTAACCGTTTAGAAGGAAAGCCTACTACGAACGGACTGACGGAGATGACGAAACTATAGGAGTTCCGAGACATGTACTGCGGAACCCTAAAAGAAAGACATTAAGAAGTTAATTATATATCATCGAGATGTATAGCTTTATTGTAATATGTCCTCAGGCTTAACGTGACGACACATGATTAAATAAACTTCTCGTTCCCATTTCCACTCGCGTAATTAATAACCTAATAAAACAGCTTGAACGTAAAGTCACGCCCATGTTTAAACTGGAATATTTCTGTTTGCCATCACAAATGTCTGTAATAAGGTACACAAAGTCGATCTTTGGATAACTGAGAAAGCTGGCTAATTAAAAATTATCTAGTAGCATTAACAATGTTAATTTTCAGAGGAAGTCAAAGTGAGACTTGTTGGTCGATTAAGCGACCGATTTTACGAATTATTTTGACCGTTTACCCGATTAAGTTGGGGAGTGTTGGATGAAATCGTAAAGATCGATAATGTCTTTTTAATATTCTCGTTTAAAAAGGTTTTAGTGGACACATTATTGGTTGAAAATGTAGAAAATAAGTCTGGAATTATTTCACATTATGGCCTTGACGTTTAAACTCGCAGTCGAGACTAAATCTCGGCGGTCGCGGGTTCAAACTCGTCCTGTTTGGCTTTAGTTTGGGAAAACATCGTAAGCAGACAGCCAACTAGCAATGCACCTAACCCCCTCTCAGTTGTAGAGATGGCCCGTGCCCAGCAGTGGGGCCTATATGGGCTGACGATATAGAGCATACACATAAATAAATAATAAATACACCCAACAGTCACATACATAGTTCTGATCCCACACTAAGATACAAGTCTTGTGTCGTGAGTATCAGAAACTACGAGAGACTTTTCGGTCTCACATACACCCAGACCCGAAACAAATATTTGTGGATCACACACACTTTTGTCTCGGTGCGGGGATCGAACCCGCGGCCTCTCGTTTCGCAAGCTGGTGTCTAGCCAACTGCGCCACTGGGCTGTCGAATAGTTATTATAAAAGGAAAATTAAATTAAAATTAAGGCAATGTTTTACAACTATTGGATCGAAATGGTATACATACTCGTATTAAGTAAATTGTTTAATAACCACATTGATTGAAAAAAAATCTGATAAACAAAGACTGATGGAAATGATGATAAATAATAACAGTAACTGACCAAATTATTAACACAACAAGGTTAACGAGCTCCTCAAAAAAGTTATGTCGTAAAACTCTGTCCCGGTACTTTCTCGTCTAATTTCACGCAGGAATTTATTAGGCTGTCTGGAGTAGAGTAAACATTTTATTGCAGCTAATAACCGCCTACGGAACTTGGCTTTCCGGAGGTTAGTCTAGACGCCCACGCATTGTTGGCACAGACTCGGAAACGAGGTCGCCATCAGTTTAATATCAACACTAATCCTATTTCTGGTTCCATCGATATTCCTATTAAATTCCTGGGCTATGAGAATGTCGATAACAGGCATTGACCTTTTAGCTATCTACATACATACATACATAAACTCACGCCTGTATTCCCCGAAGAGGTATGCAGAGGTGCATTTCTGCACCCACATTTCGCCAAGTATGTATCAGTCCCACGTAATAGGGGGCGAACCTATTGCCGTTTTTCGGGCACTTTTCCAGACTCCGTGCTGTTACCGAGAATTTCCTAATGGAAAAACCCAATAACACTTTGCCCGACCCGGGTATCGAACCCAGGACCTCTAGGTCGCACGGCACATACTTGTACCGCTAGACCACGAGGCAGTCTATATTGATAGATAGCTAAAATGGATAATTACTATAATTATTACTAATTACAGTTTTTTTTTTATTTGCACTTATAACCAATTGGCGAGATGAACATCCATTTTTGCGATTTTGTATTGGACGTAACATATTTTGCTGTCCCATGTAGTACAAAGATACTATTCAGGTAGAATAATAGGTAGGAAAGGCTCAAAAATCAAAGTACCCTCATTGCACTAGTTAAGAGAGGCTAGCTAGTAAAAACAGAGGTAGTGGGTTGAAACCCCAAGCGAACACTTCTGACTTTTCTGAGTTGTGTGTGCATTCTTTATAAATTATTATGTACTTTAACGTTGAAGGAAAATATCGTGAGGAATCCTGCACACCTAAAAATTCTTAAGAATTTCTTGTGTAGTCCGCCAATACGCACTAGGCCAGCACGGTGGACCAAGGCCTCTCAGTTGTAAAGTAAGCCCGTGCCCAGTAATGCGTACAAGTATATGAACTGGTGATGATAATTCAATATTGCAATCTTATTTAGTCGATATTTTATCGACTTCCTCGAGAATTATTTTTGAAGCGCAATATTTGCTCAATTCTGTTGCATGTTTGTGTGGTTCAGAAATCATAAATTCTCATACCGTGCCTCATGCAAATAACTTTATGAATGTTCAGAGGAACTTTATTCATATTGACGAGGTATCTAATAGTCGACTATTAAGGTTCTTAAACTTATATCATCGCCCACAATTTAAAGCAAATATGATAAAATGCACTTTGATATACATATATTTAAGAGAACGAAAAGTCTCTCGTAGTTTCTGATATCAACGACACAGGACTTTTATCACAGTGTGGGGTCAAAACTATGTATGTATGTGACTGTTGGGTGCATTAATTTTATGGTTGTATGTTAAAATAAAATAAACCGTAAATAAAGCATCGTCAAAACACAACTTAGTATGATAATACTTTACCTACGAGTAGAATAAAAGAAATTTCATTAACCAAGCATTAAAAAAAACATTCATCGTCGTCATCGTCATCAGCCCAAATATATCCCACTGCTGAGAACGGGCCTCCTCTACAACTGAGAAAAAAAACATTACAATGTATAAAAAAAAAGGTTTTCACGGTTAAGGGATTTTCATAAGAAAAAAAAAGCATTATATATTGAAAAAAATATTTAATAAAACATATTATTTACAACCCTTACAATATTATAACAATATCGGGGTACAATTCATTGCTACTATCCTTTAAACATTAAACATATCTCTATCACAACTGGACGGTTGCCGCGCCGGCGATACGTATGAAGTACAGCCTATGTGAAAATACTTACAAAAACAGCAGAGTCTTGAAACGTACACTTACGAGAACCAGGAAATTCTCAGTAACAGCACGAAGTCTGGAAATATGTTATGTAAATTAATATGTTCTACAAATTACTATTTGAGCATGATATCAGTATAATTAAGGACTGCACTTCAAAAAAAAATCTTCTCACATTATATTAAAAAAAATACAATACATGCTTAATAATTAATATTCTAGACTTAAATCTATAGTACAAAAGATATATCTATAAACAAATTGTAAATAAAAAATATTGCATCTAAATTATGGCATACTATTGATGAAGTAATTAAAAAATAAGCGATGCACGCATCCGGTTTTTTGGTAAAATCAGACGAGTGATCATTTGAGCCTTAGTATAAAATCGACTTTGAAAAGGACAGAAAAATTCTAAATATACATTTTGAAAAGTACTAATTAAATGTACTAATAATTTATAAAGGTTGGCGCCTACTTGGGGAGCCCTTTGTTCAGCAGTGGACGGCGATAGGCTGAGAATAGAATAATAAAAAAAATCTATTTTTAAGGCCTTACCCCTCCCAGCTGCAGAGGAGGCCCATACCCAGCAGTGATAGGTGAGAATGGAATGGAAGTGCTAGGATTAATTTTTTAAAGGATCAATACGACTACATTTTAATAGTTGTACCTAGATTAAGATTTATATTGTGAAAGAAGAGCTAAAAAAAATGATAAAATATTGAAGAAAAGAAGAATTCCTTTTATAAGTCCATTCTATAAACTTAAACCTATTATCATTTAACATAAACAGCTTCTATACAATACTAAAAAAAGTACCTAAAAGCGGCTTAAGCATGAAATTTAAGTATCAACGTCATATAGCATATCAGACGAAGAATATTCGAGAAAAGAATATGCAGATTCATAATGAAACGTTATGAACGATGCTACAGACTTCTTTAACATTATTCATGCTTAAGGCGCTAAACTTAGCCTAATAATAAGTAGATACAAATGCCCAGATAAGCTATAGCATGAAATCAATTAAATTCGCGTTACATCTGCAAGCGCATTAAATTTTATATGAAAGCAAAAACAAAGAGTAACTTGAATTTTAAATATGAAATTATACATAACTCGTTTATTTTGCTTTGAATATCTATCAGTAATTTGTTAATTACTTTCTTCTGTCTTAAATATTTTCTGATATTTTGCAGAAGAAATCGTCTCTTGAATTTAGAAACTGAATCTTGAGTATCAGAATTTTCCAAATAATAATAATAAATAATAATTCATCAACTTGAATTATTTATTAACTAATTAGGAGTTCAAATAGAAGATCTACTCTTTATAGCTTACGTGTGCTTTCATTGTATTGACGAAGAATTTTTGCCTTCTGTTCTATTAACTGAACCATTCAAATCTACACAGAAACAATAACAGTTGAATTTTTCTAAGACTTATTGTCAGATTATAGGACCCTTTATATACAGACAACTCCTTATAAATTTGATTAGACTTAATTTAATAAGATTGCTTAAACTAATTCAATGCCAACATTAAACCTAGCATTCAGGGCTTCTCTGGGGTGTTAAGCCAATGCATTCAGCGTTGATTATACCAGCAAAGAATAGAAAGTAGAGCGATAAATAATAATTTCAGTGGTTATATCTTTTTTTTTATTATATTACAAAAACACCAGAGGTTCCTTTTAGAATAACAATGACCATCCCTTTTAAGAATGGCCAATTGCAATCGGTTTTCTTTTTACACGTTATTCTTCGAAATTTTATGTATTTCTTACATCCGTTTAAGTTATTTCAAAATTGTGGTTAAATCATGAATTCCTTTTCAAAACTAGACCATCATAAGAAGGCTTAAAGGTCTTCTACAGCATCTATTAGCAGTATCCATTCAATATACACTAAGCTCTTCGCGTCCATCATTCACCAGCGTTTCATTTAGTTCTAGACTAAATTCTAGTAAATCTAACTCAACATATTCTAGACATTATTATTATCATTAGGAGCATGCCTCGCACCTTACGAGGCCGACTTCATCGCAGTTCATACATTTGAGAGCGACAAACTCCGCTGTGAAATGGTTTCGATGGAGGCTCTTCTTCGAGCCGTTGCAGATGCGGCATGGTAGAAGACGGAAACCACCGCATACTTGACAGGTGGTGCAGGCATCTGGACTCTGAAAAAAAAAAAACAACAGTATCTTGAATTAGTATTTGTAATACAGATAGCTCAAAAATGTAATCTGTTAGAAGACCCAAAACCAACACATTTAAGTACAATGTAGTTAAAATAAAATGTAAGGAAATTATGCGTCCTTTTTACACTTCTCCCTTCTGATTCCTTCAGCTGCTTCATTTATGGCTCTTTACCAAAAAACTATTATTTTGAGTTGTAAACAACATTATTAGAGGGTGCGATACCATTTTACTTAAATAACGCTGAACAGTATTTTGTTTCTTTGACACAAAGTTCTTAAGGACCTTAGGAAACACTTTATAAGGACCTACATATATATAAAATACTCTAAGAATAAAATCCGAACAGACCAGTGTCAGACTTTTAAGACAATTAAATTTGATGACTGTTTCCATACTAATCTCAAAAATGATCGGATAATAAAATCACAAAGCAAAAATTATGTGACATCAATCAAAGCCATAAACAACAGAGTATTTGTAAGAAACATTTCAAAGATCAAGCTATATTTTTGCTCAATAAAGTTGGAATTCAATAGTCTATAAAATGAATTAATGTCGCCAGGAATATAATACTTTATTGCCACTTCAATAAACGCGGCGATTTATACAGAACAATTACAAAGGTTATTACACGTCTAGACGTGGATCTGTCGAGAACAATACTTTTCAATTTTGACAACCCCAGAATAGGGGCGTAATAGTGACGTGATGGCCTCAAGGTTTAGGGCACGCGGTTGAGAATCTCGACGGTCGTGGGTTCAAACCCCAGGCACACACCTCTGACTTTTTGTAGTTAAGTGTGTATTCACAAAGAATTATTACGTAGGTACTTTAATTGTGAAGGAAAACATCGTGATGAAACCTTCACATCTAAGAGTTTTTAGGACTTTCTTTGATGTACCTATAGTCCGCCAACTAGCACTAGGCCAGCGTGGTGGACTAAGGCATAAACCCTCTTAGTTGTAGAGGAGGCCCGTGCCCAGCAGTGGGACGTATATGGGCTGATGATGATGAGTAACGTAAAGAAGGCAAATTCAATGGAAAAGCGAAAATATATGAGTTATAAACACGGAATATGAATCCACGTTAATATAATATTCCGTTGACAGCCCCTGTTCTGTTGCGCAGTTGGTTAATCACCAGCTTGTGTAACGAGACGCCGCGGATCCATCCCGACATCACGATAAATGTTTGTGTTGCGGGTCTAGATGCTTATGTTACCTACCGTAAAATCTATCATAGTTTCTGATATCTTATTGTGGAGTCAGAGGTATGTTTGTGACTGTTGATGACTGGATTTATTATATTCCGTGCTAGCACATTTTCCCGGAATAAAAAGTAGCCTATGTGTCAGTCCAGTGTCAGCTTCTGCATACTAAAGGTGTAAGTGGCTAAATAACAACTGAATCAGACAGGATGTAGACTTTCCAAGTGTCAATGCGACGATAACAGTAACAGACAGATCACGTATTGGAAAATCAACAGGTTATATTTAAAGGCAGAACTAAAAGTAGAAGTCATCAGAAATAAATTGGCCAATGTTTGAAGTTTTATATTTACAACTTCTACTTTTTATTACTGAAACTATTGTTTAAATCATATCTTTTCACTTGAAACAATAGTTTTTGTAATGGGCGTCGCATGAGACTTAAAAATACACCAATGCTAAAAGTTAAAAACATATTTGGTGTCAAAATAGTAATTTTCAAATTGAAAGAAATTGATAACTAAGTCTTGGAATGTAACTTAGACATCTGATAAAAATGAGAAAGATTAAACATTGATAAATCAATCCTAACATAAACCTTTCAAAACGATAACATCTGTAATAAATGATCCGGTAGGATTTTGAAAATATGTCCAATGATACCCATGATATATTTCACCTGTTAAAGTTTGATATATTCAAGAAGTTTAAAATCTTCGCACACTTTGAATTTAAACTCGCGGAAGAAGCAATTTATAATTCAAACAACCGTTGCCTGTAAATCCGTATGCGAAACTCTAGACTTCAATTATTTTACCCGGTTTTGACTCATTTTTTATTGTTATTCCGTTCCTATTAATTAGTTGCATGATAGCTTCCTCGGTAAACGGATTATTCAACATAAAAAGACTATTTCAATTCAAACCAGTAGGTTCTAAGATAAGCTCGTTCAAATAAAAACTCTTTAACTTTTTATATTATAGATATAAAAAGCAGTGATGGCCTCGAGGTTTAGGCGCGCGGTCGAGAATTTCAGCGGTCGCAGGTTCAAACCCCAGGCACACACCTCTGACTTTTCGAAGTTATGTGTTTATTCACAATGAATTATCACTTGCTATAACGGTGAAGGAAAACATCGTGATAAAACCTGCACACCTAAAAGTTCTTAGGAATTTCTAAGGTGTGTAGTCCGCCAACCCGCACTAGGCCAGCGTGGTGGACTAAAGGCCTAAACCCTCTCAGTTGTAGAGGAGGCCCGTGCTCATCAGTGGGACGTATTTGGGCTGATGATGATTATAGATATCATGTTTTTGTTAGCTCATGAGTTAGGTTAAGAGATAGGTAGACCTAGCGAGTTTCTTCCCAGGATACCTTTAGCGTATTGTTACTATAAGAATAATGCAATTTTTTATTGATTGATTTCATTAGTAAAGGTTTCCCAAGATACAGGCCAAGCCTAGTTTCTGGCTTCTTGTTGAAATACCAATTATATTAATATTAATAAGATGTGCTTAATTCTTTCTAAAAATATAATTATATTATTTTTTATTATTTATTTATTTCTATGCGTGTTAAGAATTTTTTTTTGTTTTAATGAATAATATCTTGAATTTAATGAATTATACCTTAATTCCATTTTCCAGCTGCAATTACGTACCTTAAAAGCTATAGTGCCTCGTAAAATTAAAATTCAATAACGAAACAACTACATTGATTTATTTGGCTACTGTAATGTTATTCCGGTACATGAAAAAGTGAAATAATATGCATTATTAGTAGAAAACTTCTTCAACGAAAATCTTAAAAAATACAATACTAGAACAAACATGACGTTACGAAATACACATTTAAAACTAATTAAACCCAAATTTACGAATTTCTATGGTCAAATGCGTCTTTCAAACATTATTCCGGAACTTATAAACCATCTTCCAACAAAGCTGAAAAGCGAGCTTACTCCAAATAACACTACACGCAAACTTAAAAAATACTTTATCTGTCAAAACACGTCTTAATTTATAAAAAAATCTATTTGTAAATCTACGTTATAAATCACTCTGTATGTTATTTATTCCTACGTTGTGTTCTTTGAGAGCGGTGTAATGAGCGCGCGTTGTGCAACTTTATCACTTATTTTATTTACCTTACCCTCATATTTTTATTTTTTAGTGTTGTTTTTTATTGTATTGCTTTTTTCTTCTTCTCATTGTCGTAATAGATATTTAGTTCCTTCTTTTTGTTTTGTTTTGTATTTGTATGTATTGTGTTAAAATATACCAATGTCGACGAATCAACAGGTGTACAGAAAAACCTAATGTGGTTTATGTTACACTGAATACCAATGTACAAATTGTTATTATCTTTTTATATAAATATATAAATAAATATGATTAATTACCTTATAAGGTTTCAACATCTTCCTCAATTCTCCACTCTCGTTTAGTTTCTCCACTGTGTCTGCATCCTGGAATGATAAAAATCACAAATTATTTTCTTTTGATTTTATCTCTAACCAGTAATATGTGCATGGTCTGTAAATATTTTTCAAGTCTGAGTGTTTGTGAAACCGAGAAATTGTTAGCGGTTCTAGTAATCAATTTATGATTACTTTTCATTTAAAGGTTTCAATATGAATGATAAACTGAACGACATGAATCATCTTGACTGGTGTGCGACCGACCTGTGTCGATTCCAGGGTCTGGCAGAGTGTTATTCGGTTTTGTCATCAGGATTTTTTTAGTAGCAACACAGAGTCTAAAAATGTGCACAAAAATGGCAATAGACTCCCTATTATGTGGGACTTAAAAATTGGCGGAACGTAGGAGTTGGAATGCACCTCTGACTACCCTTTCGGAAATTCAGACGTACACACGTATGTAAAATTCTCATTAGTAGCACAGAATCTAATGTGCTCGTAAAACGGCAATAGATTCCCTATTACGTGGGACTTAAAAACACACGAAACGCTTGCAAAAATGCTCTGCCGTGTGTATACAACCTCAGTCCAATATTTACATGAACACCCGGTTTGAAAATCATTCAGCTGCCTCCATACAAGTTTACATCCGCAATCCATGCGGGCTGAGGAAATAGAACGATGCTATATTTTCTACACATATGATGTGTCTGTGAGAAAAATGGAACACGCCATTCTTCAAACTGACTTATAATGTGATTTATTGTAGCAATCTTTGAACTCACTTTTTATTGATAGTTCGGCTATATATGCCTCGTGGTCTCGCGGTACAAGTATGTGCCGTGCGATCTAGAGGTCCTGGGTTCGATTCCCGGGTCGGGCAAAGTGTTGCTGGGTTTTCCCATTGGGAAATTCTCAATAGCAGCACGGAGTCTGGAAATGTGCCCGAAAAACAGCAATAGGCTCGCCCCCTATTACGTGGGACTGATACGTATGGCGAAATGTGGGTGCCGAAATGCATCTCTGCCTACCCCTGCGGGGGATACAGCCGTGAGTTTAGGTAGGTATGTAGGTTCGGCTATTTGTTTTGTCGTCGGGGCTAGGTATTAGATAAACAACGTATATATGCCCTACGTTACGTCTTCCTACGTTGGACGTCCACCCGCAAGGTGGACTGACGATCTATCGAAAATCGCGGGAAGCCGCTGGATGCACGACACTTCCGACAGAGCGCTTTGGAAATCTTTGAGGGATCTTTTGATTTCGGCTTATGATGATGGTGATATCCCCTACGAGGTAGGCAGAGATGTTTATTTACTCGGATGTTCAACTGTGTTTTGAGTTCTAAGTAATAGTGTACTGAGAATTTCTTGAAAAAAAACTGAACCCAGGACTTATCGATTGGAAGATAAACACGTATAGGTATGGCTCAACCAACTAGTATATTATCTAAATACTTCAACGGTGGACTACAGCCCTTTGTTTTAATCTTTTGGCTCTCTACCAAGCTATTAGTTGTTTTGTATTAGGAACTGGTATTTAAAGAATATTTTTGTTCTAAAAACATAATGGGTTCTTACGTGATTATCAGAAAACAGACTGTTTTTGAAGTCCAACCAGGCCGTAATTTTCTATTGGGTAAATTTTTCAAAATGCAATTTAATTACGAAACTAAAAGTATTTCGCGTGTTTCGTTCGCGTGGTAACCGCAAAATATCCAATTAACGAATAAAATTTCTGGAAAACGTGTACGAGCGAAGTAAAATTAACCGTGCAGGTTTGGAGTAAAATTTCGCATCGCCGACGCCAGGGGGAGCTTCCGATACAAGCTAATACCGCAGCAGGTATTATCAGTGTTCCTACTTAGCCGAAGATTTAAGAAATTTATGTATATGGTATGTCTAAATTATGAACATATTTTATATTATGTTTATATTATACAATGTTGTATGTATTTAAATGAATTATCACGTACTTTAACGGTGAACATCGTGAGGAAACCTGCACACTTAAAGTTCTTAGGAATTTCTTAGGTGTTTAGTCCGCCAACCAGCACTAGGCCAGCGTGGCGGACTAAGGCCCAAAACCCTCTCAGTTTTAGAGGAGGCCCGTGCTCAGCAGTGGGACGTATATGGGCTGATGATGATCATGATGATATACATCATCCTCGTATACCCAAAGATGTGATAAAAGGTGCATTACTGCACCCACCTTTTGTCCATTGCGTTTTAAGTGTCACATAATAGGAGGCCGAGTCTATTGCCGATTTTCGAGCCCAATTCCACACTCAGTTTACCTGCTATGTTTCTAACCTATATTTTTGACCGACTTGGAAATCGAAACTACTAGATCGCCCGCGGTTGGGTATACCCCTTAAATACGAAACAAATATTTGTCGTCAATTACCGAACTTACAGTTTTTGATCGGTTCTACTGTTCGATATGCCGCATCTATTCCAATAATGTTTCGAGGTAAAAATTGTACGTTAATGGAAGGAAAGGCTTTATTCCCTTTACCGTTTCGTGAAAAAAATCTTTGAAAAAGCAGAGCATTACGATACAATATACCTCTCCGATACTGACGTGAATATCTTGATATCCGATTACTCGTACTCTTTGAATTGGAAAGACTTTTCTTTTGTTCATATTTTGTAGCACAATTTTAAGACATTTATTGAATTAAGACATTTTTTGATGAACGGAATCTACAGATTTCGCTACAAATAATATGATGATATAATTCTATCCACGAGGGCAAATGATGGTTTAAAATGTCTCCAAAACTCAATTTGAAAGGGATTTTTTTTCATACTAGCTTTGTTAACTGCCTATCAAGAAACACGAGCCTCAAAGTCTCTAAGTTTATGTACTTTTTTCTACAAAGAAATCCTATATGCTACCAATAATATGATAAGAAACCCTTATTCAATGTTTAAAAAAAAAGTATTAATCTACTAGGCTGTGGTGTTGCTCGAAT
Organism: Hemaris fuciformis; assembly: GCA_907164795.1. Classification (NCBI taxonomy): domain Eukaryota; kingdom Metazoa; phylum Arthropoda; class Insecta; order Lepidoptera; family Sphingidae; genus Hemaris; species Hemaris fuciformis. The sequence continues at coordinate 4,765,440 of OU015452.1, forward strand.
CGTTACTTTTACGACAACAGAAGCTTCTAATCAGCGCTGAAAAATTTATGTAAGAGTATATTTGTGAAAATTTTAGGTTTATTTTGTCTATTACTCAAATGGTTTCTAAGAATCACTGATTATCCCACAAAATATTTTCGAGGTAGGTAAACTTGAAATGTCTAAGGATTTCAGAGAACGTGTAATTAACTTGTCCCTATAGTAACTAAAGTATTATGGAGAGACTAGCTGTTGCCTGCAACTCCGCGTAACTTTTACTAGAGTACTTTTTCTTACTTTATACCATATTTATCAATGAGGCTTCGGCTATGTAGCGTGATGATACATAGCCTTTCTCGATAAATGGGCTATTCAATACAAAAAGTTTTTTTCAATTCTGAAACATTATTGCATGATATAAACGCGTTCAACCATACAAACTTTTGAGGTTTATGCAGTAGTATCGATTACCTGAAATTACGCAACTACTGTCTTGAGATGGGTCCGACTTTTGTCCTCCACGCTGGCCCAATGCGAGTTAGCGGACTTCACATTTCTAAGATTTGTTGTGGATATTTTTTATCTGTGCAGGTTTCTTCGACATTTTTTCTTTTACTATCAAAGAGCGAATTCAATACATAATTTCGGAAAGCCAGTCATTGGATGGGACTTGAACTCACAAGCGTCGCGATGTGTCGGTCTATCCCGTGTTTAATTCCAAGCTATTTTCACAATGATCGGCTTAAGTAAGGTTTCAGCGCCCTGCCGTCCACATTTTGTTTGATATTTTACCCGTTTTGAGGAAAACACCTGATCCCAACCCCGTCGGGAGTCGTATCATTAAGGGAATGCGTATGGTTTTCACTTACAACATAAAAATTTATGACTGTACCTTGCAGTGTGGAATGGAATTGGATGTTTTGGAGTCCGATGTGCGATTAAAGGGCCCTAGGTAGATTTTCTAGAAGTTTTGGCTATAGCAAGATCAAAAGAAATCTAAATGGTCTATTTAAAAAATCATGTGCGTGGACTCGCGGCAGAACATACTTCATCCGGAAATCAAACCTAGGGCCGCTAGATTGTTCCGCAAGAACGATGATTAAGTTTAAGGGGGTGTAGAGAAAAAAAATATTAACAAAGCTGGCTCGGGTAGCCCAAAAAAGCCACTAAAATGTTCACCCACATCAACGAGAAAGCTGGTCGGTTTATGAAACATAATTAAAATAATGAAAGTCTAGTGCACGGTATTGGGTTCAAGGGCGGGCGCCTCCACGTGCCGGGGCGCCGCGTGTCGTCGACTTCACGTTTCACAAAAGGGAACCAGCTCCTCAAGCCTCGTCGAGAGGAAATGAACTGCATTCAAAAATGTGTATTGTGATACGAATTTATTTTCAGCATTTTGATGGCAGCGCCGAATGATTCGAATATGGAAACGAGAGATCGATGTAACGTATGATGCGAATTTCGGTTTGGGTGTTTTTGGAAACGAAACCGAATAATTTTTCTGGAGATTTGTAGAGGAAGGTACCGGCAACTAAACTGGACCACCCTCGTACCTACATACATATATTTTAAACGCGTTTGAAGAAAAAACGTTCCAGTCCCCCAGTTCCACTACAATAATTATGTTAAATCAGAAGTTAAAGCTAACTAGGGAAACAACTTGAGAAAACTGGCATACATTAAGAGCTCACAAGATATACCGCAGATAACTTCAGTCGTCCATAAACAGCTGAGACTATGTGGTAAAACCTTTCTACTTTCTAGAAAAGGAGAAGCGACCTGTACCCAGAAGTGTGAGAAAGTTGAATATATAAATACATTGCTGGCTCGCTTCTATACAGAAGAGTATACACTCTTCTTATGCATAATGATCACATAGCAATCGACGTAGCAACGTAAACACCGCTCCTTCAGGATCGCTTCTCGCAATTGAATTAACGCCGGGCGTATGTATGCAGATGGAGAGTAATTAGCGCTTCACATTGTAAATAGGTTTCGTCAGCGTAAAGATAATGAGAGGAGAAAGACAAAAAGGAGTAGCCTATGAAACTAAGTTTTTTCTACAAACTATTAATAAAACTATTAATAAAAGATTGTTATACCTCGTTGGATAGCTTATGAAACGTAGATATTTTAAGCACATTTGAAAAACAGGCGCTATACTATTTTTTTTATATCCTTTCGAGAAAAATAAACTTTCAATTTTTTTGTTAAAGTTTTTAAGTTTAAATCGTCAACAGCTACTTATTTATTGATTTCATGTACAATATTGGTTATTGAGATCATAAAGCATCTTATTTTACATGTTAAAATCAAATAATAGTAATAATAAGACTTACACATTGGAAAAAACAATTAAATTCAAATATCTCGGTTAGATTTAGAATAGGTTGTCTCATAGTCAAATCAGTCAGAAACATGTAAACTACATGCCCTTAACGGGAATCGGTCGACTTAACCAGTAGCCCTGTATGTGTTTATAGCCGAGTCAACCGGATCGGAAAACTATTATTCAACAAAATGAAACAAATGAAATCTTTCCACAGAAAACATTTGGCAAGAAATGGGATTACTTAAAAAATATCAACACTTTTGTTCGTACCTAATTCTTCAAGCATGGCCATTAAGCCGTACGTAAGAACATTTCTGTTTCTTATTTTCGAGTCTAGATCTTGTGTTGAATGCCTTACCGTAATGAGTGAATCCATTACCACCGTACAGGTCATTAGAGAGGAAACCTCTTTGTATATACTTTGCTTTTGCCAGTTTTGGTGACGAAATAAAAATACCGTCCCAAGATTCTTTAAGTATATTTCGAGTATTTCGAAAATGGATCCAAGACATATCTCCAAATTTTCCTCTAAAATAAATTATATTATAAAAAATGGGGTTAATCGTGTTATATTGCTTCTCGCCAATTTTCTGATTCTAGGTCAATGAACGGTATCTTCGTCTCTATTTTATTATCATCAGCCTATATATATACTTTCTAATGCTGGTACGGGCTAAATCTACAACTGAGAGGGGTTAGGTCCAAAAAGGTATCCTAAAGTTATACAAAAAGTAAGTGATGATAAAGCAAATATAGGAATATTCAGTCATTCGTAAATATTGCTATCGTAATGGGTACTTTATGAGGCATTCGGCGTGAGGAAAGGTAAAGTCCTAGAATATTTCTGTATAATTTGTCAGTTTTATTTGAAGTAGCAAGGAGTTTTACATGCATTCCGGCAGAAAAATTAAACTATAAAAATAAAACGTTAGTTAAGTGATCCGAGGAGAAGACTTTCAAAGCAGTGAATTTACTGAAGAAATTTGTTTATCTAAACAGCCAATAAGGGCGAGGCTAGAGCGAATTTCGTAATAGAACCTAGAAATTTGATCACAAATCAAGTATAGCTAAGGACCGGTGGCATTACTTCCATAGAAGCCCAAAAGCCCAGTTTGCCTTTTAAAATTCCAAATAATAATTTTTAGGCTTGAAATCTTTATTTAACTAAAGCAATTTTTTAAATAAAGACCCCATAATAAGCACATGTAAACTAGATATTACACAATTAACGTTTAACGCTTTTGGGCTTCTATGGAAGTCCCGCCACTGCTAAGGACGTACATAAGCAGTGCAGTGGCGCTACTTCCATGGAAGCCCAAAAGCGATACACGTTAATTGTGTAATGTCTAGTTTATAATTACTTATTGTGGGGTCAGCATATTCTCATTTATATGTCAAATTGCTTTCGAGAAATAAAGATTTAAACCTTAAACATTAGTATTCGGATTTTTGTAAGGCAAACTGGGCTTTTGGGCTTCTATGAAAGTACCACCACTGGCAAATAGTATCATAAATAACGAAGTAAATAGAACCACAAGCTCTTGAACTATGGCATTTGAAAGTGGACATTTCGACGCGAAAGTAGCGGAGTAAGAAGATAAAATATCTTCTGTAATGTCCTCTATACGTGAAGAGGGGTCTTCTGTGTGTGAGTTGCACAAGTTTGTGTGTATGTGTTCAACAGGTGGAGCTTACGAAGATATCGATTTGGGAAGCATTGTTTAAATTATCGCACGTACCATGGCAATGAGCGAGGTAACATAGTTTTATTATAACAGACTGGAAATTCTTAGTACGGAGTATGGCCCTAAAAATGACAATAGACTTTCCATCTGTTACGTTGATACATACAACTAATATTGGTATACTTAAAGATATGTATATAACACTTTTTCACCCTTTCGCCACTGTAGGTTTCATCGTCATCATTATCAGCCCATATACGTCCCACTGCTGGGCACGGACCTCCTCTACAACTGGGAGGTGTTAGACCTTAGTCCACCACGCTAGCCTAGTGTGGGTTGGCGGACTACACACTTAAAAAATTACTAAGAACTTTTGGGTGTGCAGGTTTAGTCACGATGTTTTCCTTCACCGTTAAAGTAAATGATAATTCATTGTGAATACATACATAACTTCGAAAAGTTAGAGGTGTGTGCCTTGGGGGTTTGAACCCGCTACCGCCGAGACCCGCGCGCCTAAACCTCGAAGCCATCACTACTTTTTTACTGTAGGCTTAGAACAATAGAAATATACGTAATAACTGAATTTGTAGTTTACAAAGCCATTAGTAATTTTCCAAGGTTTCACCTTGAAACAGCATTATTCCCGACGTATTTAAGGGATTCCGAACAACCTTCCATTTCGCACGCGATAGCACATTGTATTAAATATGGTGATTACACAATTCGCCATTAAGTTTCGAGGTATACCAAAGTTAAAGTTAAATTCACAGCCCCGAGCCGTAGTTGGCTAGACTGAGGTTGCGAAACGAGAAGCCGCGGGTTCGATCCCCGCACAAATGTTTGTGTCATCCAAAAATATTTGTTTTGAGTCTGGGTGTTTGGGAAACCGAAGAATCTCTCGTAGTTTCTGATGCCCACGACACAAGACTTGTATCTTAGTGTGGGTTTAGAACTATGTGACTGTGCGGGTGTTATTTATTTATGTAAGTACGATATTAATATCAGCTTATTTTTGTGCTACTGCTGGGTACGTGCCTCCTCCACAACTGAGAGGAGATAAGCCAAGTGCGGGTTTGCGGATTAGTCACCTAAGAAATTCCTAAGAACATTTAGAAAGTTTTCTTAAAAAGTGTTGCAAATACAATAAACAAATTAATTTCGGAATATTTCGTGACGCACAGTTGATTGGGAAGCTCCTGAGCTCAAATCCGAGGTCATGAGTCTAGGATTTTGTGTTGTCTATTCAAAAAATAAAATTTAGTGATCAAAACCCTAAGTTTTAAAGTTTGAAACACGCAGGTCTGGAATACTTGGTTATTTTGGACTTAGGCCACAGCCTGCATATCGTAGTATAAAAAACTCAAGTACCTATGGCATCAAAACACTGCTTACATTTTGGCAAGTTTAAGCAAATTTTGACGAAACTCAGTTCAAACCAGATTACTGTTCCCAGTTGAATGAACCTTGATTCCACGAGTAGACGATAATTGAATAACATGGCAACAGCGCTGTGAGGCCAGAATATCCAGAAGAGGAAGTCTCGGGTTCAAATCCCACGCACACGTATTAGAAGTTTTTGGTGTATTTTTAATAAATTTATACCTACTTTGACAATTGCTGGGATTTAAGGCGGAGTTAGTTTAAAGCCAAATTATCAGTCTGCGGGCTTAATACAACAGTCGAGACAATATGCATACAATTTACACAAATAACGAGTCTAGATATAGTGAGATCGAAATTTCTTGTAGTTTTTGAAGTTATACTTCTATTGGCGCGTTAGGGAAAAATTATGAGAGTATTTTTTTACGTCACGAAAAACAGACACCATGAAGTTATTTAAAAAAAGTTTATATGTTTTAGATTTTAAAAATGTAGAATAGTGACAGTAATAAAAAGGGATTGACATATTTATTGGTTGTCAAATATTTATGTTCAGAAATGTAATATGTTGTGTAAACTAAGAACTATGTATGTGACTTTTGGGCGTATTTATAAGTTTTTCTTCAGTCGTGTAGTATAACTTCTAACGCGTGTACAAGTACACACACACTTTTTTTATTACATTCGACAAAATACTTGTATATATGATGGGATCTAAACTTAGTGAGAGCTATTTCTATACAACCAATACTTTATAAAATTTCTGCTCTTTTATGTTTATGAGTCCCGCGTTATGGGTGGCGAGCCTGCTGCCGTTTTTCGGATACATTTCAATTCTCAGCTGTTATTTAAAAAGGTAACACTTTACTCGACACAGGAGCCGAACCGGGGACCTCAAGATTGCACGGTATACACTTATGCCGAAGAATCAATGAGTCAGTAACTATCATAGTCGCTGTATAAATTGATGAATAGAAAATAATACTTACCCCAATATGCTGTCCATCAATAAACAGTTGCGGCACCAAAATTTGTTCACTCCTCATTCTGTCTCTAATCTCGTCTTGATATTCCGTACTCATGAAAACATCCCGCTCTTCGTATTTTATCAAAAGATTCCTCAGGATTTTCTTCACGAGCACGCAGCGTTGGTACGTTCCTCTCACGATACCCATCGTTGTGGTGTAAACGACTACTTTGCCGGCATCTTTTTCTTTATAACTCTGTAACAATGACATTATTTTTAATTACTATCTTGTGTACAATTTTGACTTAGATTTCACAAAGTGGATGATAACGCCATCTATTGGATGGCAGATAAATCTAAAAAAATCACAAAGTCGCTTTGATGTAACCTTAAAAATGCTTTTTCATTTATGTCTAGACTCTATTATTTATTTATTTTTAACGTAGATTTAAAATATTTTAGCTGGTATTCAACATTAATTGTCAATTCAATTGACCTACAATTTCGACTCAAATTATATTTAAGTCACGGTGAACCTTCAAGTTAATAAAAGCGCCATCTATGAAAATACTTACCTATATACCATTTGAACTAACTAGTAAAGTTACTTGCCTTCATTTTACGTCAACTGGATAAGTGTAGATGGCGCTAAAAGCAGAGTTGTCTGTGTTATCATGAGTCTTGATGCCCGATCCAGACCAAACTGATTCATTCACGAGTTCAATTCCCGGCCACGAATTGCTCATCATTTTCATTATGCAAAAGTGGACATGTTCGTAACCAAATACCATTATAGATACTTAGAAATTCTAGATAACAAAAATCTCTTAAGACAAAAATATAAAGAAGGACCGCGATCCAGCAGTGACATAATGTATACATACATTTATTTACTCTTGAAATTACTGCAAGAGGAACTTTTTAATAATATGCATATTTCCCTTCAATGTTTTCTTTCGCATTTTATTTGAGTAACAAATATTTACTATTGCAAGCATAAAATTGTAACTTTGGTAGATAGTTAACTTTTTTGGCCGAGGACTCAAATTTCCGTATTCATTGAGCAAAATTGCACCTTGATTAATATTTCTTTTGTAAATACAAACTGGTTTTTATATTTATAATGGTCGGTAGCAAGATAAATAAAAGTAGAACAAAAAAATTTGCCGTCCGTACTAGCTCTACCAACGTCGCAATTAAATCCTTCATTTACCATCCCCTGCAATAATAAATTAATTAAGAATAATTTATTTTAAAAGTTGTCCTCTGTTTTTAAGGACTCAAAACAGCTGACGAAACGAGGTTGCAAAAATGGACCTCAACCTTCCCATTTAAAAATACAGATCTTAGTCATAATACAAAAGTTAAAGTTATTCGTTAGTAGGTACAGAAAATATGTACCATAATAAACAATATGTTTGAAAACTAAAAATTCTACAGACATATTACGAAACACGTGTGCTCGTCGCTAATTCATACATTTAGGCCACCAGTGGTCTGCAAATGCAATTGAGGCGTCAAGCTGTCAAATACAAATTCACATCTTTTACGCGACCGCACTTCGCATGTTTTACGCAATTTCCTCTCGGCCATGTATAATGAACGATAGAAGTGTTGAAAAGGAAAAATATCTGGAGTAAGTTACTCTTAATGTGTACACTATTATTATTCAATAGCTGTTGCTTGCAACTCCGTCTGCGAAGTTTTAGATTTCAAAAGGTTTTATTAATTTTAATTTTTTATACTTTATTGTTCAGCATGACACCATTGTACCGGTGAATACAGTCGTGAGTGCGTATGTATTATATAAAAATATATATTTGGCTTTTTGTAAACGACCAGTGTGAACGAATGTACAAGAAGATGGTACATTCTTCATTACACAACTGTTTGTGCAATTGTTTTGTTTCTCGAGCCAATATTGATTGGTGTGTGGCGTCTGTTACGTGATCGGCATTTGTTTATTGTTCTAGTATTTAAATGGCAATATTTGACCGAGTCTGCGATTGGTACATGAAACAGCTTTCAGTAAAGTTTAAATTGATATAAACAGTCAATTAATTTTGGCAGAATGATATATGGATATGTTGGATCGGTTATAAACCATTTTATAACATTTGGTATATATTTAGTGACACGAGTGGATTTTATTTTTATCATATTTGTTTATTATAAAGGAACGGGGCAGTCAGTGTTTTCGAGGGGGAAGCTGATTATGGCTGTACTTCCCGCCAGCCCTGGGGGAGGGGGGCGGGAAGCGTATGTCGGGGTCACCGGCCTTCCGCGACGGACTCAAGCCACAGTGCCACCGCCCCTCTAGGGGTCACTTTTAGTGAGGGCGCACTGCGGGGGCAGCGACCCCAAGAGCCCCTTTGAGTCGCCTTATAGGACAGGCAGGAGATACCGTGGTGGGATTCTAACGCCCCCTTGCCACAGGGCAGTGTAGTGCATTTCTGCGTCAACATTTCGCCAACCCTTCTTGAGTCCCACGTTATAAGTGAATTTGTTTTTCTTTTAGACACATTTTCAGACTCCGTACTGCTAATACAAAATTTCCTAATACAAAAGCCACGAGACCAGGTAGTCATTAGTATTACATTATATTTAGACACTTAATATGCTAATTAAAGTTGCGAATATAAACATTTCCGCTCATCTATATTGCACTTTCTACAATGATAAAAACGACAGCCATCTGAATTTTTTGTTCATTACACAAGAAATCATAAAAACTCGAGAATTGTGGTCACTCGAAAATGAGAAAGTATTTACAAATTAAGGCCAGGTAAACACCGGGCGGGTACGATTCCCGTCTGCCCTGTGGCAAGGGGGCGTTAGAATCCCACCACGGTATCCCCTGCCTGTCGTAAAAGGCGACTCAAAGGGGCCCTTGGGGTCGCTGGGCGCGCTGCGGGGGCGGCGCGTCCTCACTGAAAGTGACCCCGAGAGGGGCGGCGGCATTGTGGCCTGTGTACGTCGCGGGCGCCCATTCACAACCGGGGCGCCCGAACCAAGCTAGTGGGGGTGCAACTGCGCCCCCTACATACTCCGAGACGGCCGAGACATTAACGTCTCGGAGGCGCACCGGGCGGCTGCGGCATTACGGTTGGCGCTTCTCGCCAACGTACCGCGGTCGCCCCACTCGGCGCGGAGATGGCCACCGGGGGGTTTTGGTCGGTATGCCGGTTTAGGGAATTTTGTTAGGGACCCAGCCCGGCACTAACATCTGCGCGGACATGACGTCGCCGCGCGCCGGGCTGGAAGACCGGTGACCCCGACATACGCTTCCCGCCCCCCCCTCCCCCGGGGCTGGCGGGAAGTAGAGCCATAAACAGCTTTCCCCTCGAGAACAAAAAAAAAAAAAAAAAAAAAAAAAAAAAAAAAAAAAAGGGTACGATTCCCGTGTTACGTCACCTGAGTTACGTGTGAACTCGACTTTACATCTTGGGATTTCGAAATACTCACAGAATTTCTGTCCTGTGGTTACTACCTTTGAATTTCCGTATTGGTCACTGATAGAAAACTTTGCTTGTGACTATCAATAAGATTTTTGAGCTGTGAACCCGGGACATCTGGATTAAATCCGCGAATCCATACCGCAGGAGTTACGTAGCATTACACAAGAACACCTTCTTCTATTTAAATTGTACTTTAACCGTGAAGAAAAACATCGTGAGGAGATAAAATTTCTTAAGAGTTTCTTAGGTGTTAAGTTCGCCAACCCGAACTTTGCTAGCGTGGTGGACTAAGGCTTACAACCTCTCAGTTGTAGAGGAGGCCCGTGCCCAGCAGTGGAACGTTTATGGACTGATGATGATGAAATTTCGAATCGAATTTTAGGTGTCAATGTCTGTTAACCTCCACGAATACACGAGACCAGGTCATTGACCAGACTAAGGCCTTACGCCACAAAAACATACAAATAAAATCAAAGCTTATTCTAAATAGAAGCTATTATATAAAATATGTCGTGGGAATATGAGTTTAATAATTTCCCTAATAATTTAGTTAATGTGGCATCACATTTGCCAGCCTTTGGACGGAGTTCACACGATTTCATCATTCGAACTATTACCCGCCGTACAGAAATTATGTAATGAAATTAATAGATTTTAGTACGGTTGTCAAAGGTGATTCGCACGTCTTGTTTTGTATGGTCCGACAAATCCGTAAGTCCGATTCACACGGCGCGATTGTTTTCGATTGTTGTACGAGAATATTGAATTTAAGTGGTTTGATCAGTTGTTGAAAGTTTGTAAATTAATTATCTGGTGTTTTCTGGTAAATATCCATATTCATTTATATTTAGTAGTAAACATATTAATTATGAGTTTTTTTCCTTCCATATTGTGATAATTATATAATCGTAGGTTATTTTAAATAAAAGCTAACATTCTGCATTAAAATCATCAATTCACCATTTTTGGTTGAGTTTTTTTGTTTCCCTTCCACGCTAAATCCCTTAATCAACTTTAATGATTTTCTGTGCAGAAATTTATATGACTCTGGAGAATGATACTTTTATTACATTTATTTATAGTAAGAATAACTACATTAATGTGAGCGAAGACACAAGGAACAAATAACAAAATTTGACGTGACGATAATGAGATACCGTTTGTTAACACACAAACGGTGCTTTCTCAAATATGATGTTTGCGGCTTATCCCGCTGTCTAACGAGATCAATGACTATTCGCATTCCGAATTAATAAAACATTGAACCGTAAGAAACGGTGTTCATTCGCGTCCATACCATAGTAATAGCATTTGGCGCTCCGTTACTCTGCGGTTACGTCAACATGAAAAGCTGCGGAGTACTGTCAGTCCAAACTGATGATAACAGTCAATTATGTGTATAAACATTGCAGCCGAAAAACGGCAATAGTTTCGCTCCTGATGTGGGAATTAAAACAGAATTAGTGTAATTTCTGAGTAGTGAGAATATAAAATCACTAAATTAATGTAAAATCAGTCGTGTGTCTGTCTCTGGACAGTAAATTTGCTCCGAATCTACTTAATCGATTAATTTGTTACTTATCGGACCTTAATCTTATGCGATTTCTGCTACAACCATTGAAAAATCCTCGTTTATCTTCAAACAAGGCCTGCTCTATTCCGTATATGAAAAGTCGGCATAGTTTTGTTGACTGGCAACAGATTTTGTAACCAGTTGATCCTCTATTTAGGCAATAACTGTTTGTAACATTACGCGGCAGTGCTAAAACTTCTAAACCACTATTTCTCATGAACATTGTGAGGAAGTGATGCTTGATCTCAAAAATTGCATGACAATTTTGACTGACTGTGTGCAAACTAAACAAGCAGTATTGCACCGTAAGTTACGCGGTCGATGTTAAAATATTCAATAAATTTTGATTTCTCAGTTCGCATTTGCAAATGCTTACTGATATTATGTTTTATGTAAGTCTATTTGCAGGTAAGTGGTAATTCAAAGCTAAACGCACGTTTCTCAACTATAGTCAGTTTTATATGACTCACTGTTCAGCTATTCATATATTGGAAAGTGAGATATTTATCATCTGTTTACATACATGGTATGTTAAATTAATCTTTGAGAAATTGCTTAGTTAAACGCACCGAATTGTAACACGATTAGTTCTAAACCAACGTTAAGATACAAATCTTGTGTTGTAGGTATCAGAAAGTATTTTCGGCCTAAACTAGACTAGAATGAAATATTTGTGATTGAGCCCGTAGCTCCTTGTTTCTCAGTTTTCGAGTTTTGTCTATTGCCAGAGCGGTCGACTAATCCCCGATCTCATCTCGATGTAAAAAAGACTCGAAACCTTTAAATAGAAAACATACGATTATTATCCAAGTTTTAAAAAGGGTGCTGCGTCGTGGTCTCGCGGCACAAGTACGAGTATGCGCCGTGCGATCTTGAGGTCATGGGTTCGATTCCCGTGTCGGGCAAAGTGTTATTGGGTTTTTCCATCGAGTCTAAAATTGTGCCCTACAAACGGCAATATGCTCGTCCCCTATTACGCGGGACTGATACATACCTGGCGAAATGTGGGTGAAGAAATGCACCTCTGCCTACCCCTTCGGGGTATACAGGGGTGAGGTTATGTATGTTAAAAAGGGTATTTTGTCAAATTCCGTAAGAAAGTCAGACGCATCCATATAGTTTATCAAACCCAGGCAAGATATTTATGCTTTTTCATAGAAAATACTGTGCTTATTTACACCCACCATCTGACAGCCTTAAGTATTAAGCCCTAGTGCCAAACATATTGTCGTTCTGTGTACATTATTAAACTTCATTAATAACTTATAAAAGAAAAACCCAATTACACTGCTATTCTTATTTTGTTATCTACTGAACGATATAATAATAAGCAGACTGTTTGCAAGAAAGAAACGATACGTTGGTTTAATATGCGATAGGACTATAAATTTGGCTAAAAATACCGTAATGACATTTCAAAATTTGACATTTAGGCTAGACTAGACAGCCTTAAATTCTAACCAAAGCCGGTGTAAGAGGTCATGCGAGGTCAACATCTCATGCAGATCGAAAAAACTTGAAACGCGAACGGTGCAAAAAGTTAATAATTCCATAAATACATAATAGCTTTTAAGGTTTTTCCAGAAGTTTACTAAGTATAATTGTAAGCTGTTAGTATAGGAAAAAAATGCTTTGGCGTCAACTGTTGTTGTTATGTTTAACGGATGGATGAGGGTTGCTCAAGACCGGGATGGCTGGCGCTTTCTTGGGGAGGCCTACGTTCAGCAGTGGACGGCGATATTCTGAGTATAAGTATAAGTCAACAAAATCTTTACCAGATCTTAAAAGATTCCTTATTTTTGGATTATTGTCCTCTCTATAATCTTTCTAGTCCTTATACAATAAAGCATTTTTTGTTGTGAAATCAGGCGCTAAAGAGTCACCACTCTGGATAAAAAATGTTTGACTATAGAGCATCGTTTACAAAATTCCTCTATAAGAATCCGAATTTGTTCTAAAGCATATAAAACATACATACAAACGCATTCTAGCCTGCATTCTAAGTCGTGATGGCCTCGAGGTTTGGGCACGCGGTGGAGAATCTCTACGGTCGCGGGTTCAAACCCCTGGCACACACCTCTGACTTTTCCAAGTTATGTGTGTATTCACAATGAATTATCACGCACTTTAACGGTGAAGGAAAACATCGTGATGAAACCTGCACACCTAAAAAAGTCTTAGGAATTTCTTAGATGTGTAGTCCGCCAACCCGCACTAGGCCAGCGTGGTGGACTAAGGCCTAAACCCTCTCAATGGTAGAGGAGGCCCGTGCCCAGCAGTGGGACGTATATGGGCTGATGATGATGATGATGATGATGATGATGATTCTCTGGTGTGCAGAGGTGCATTTCTGCATCCACATTTTGCCAATTGTGTTTTTGTCCCAAGTGTATATTATATAGTTACGCTTATCTTTCTTTCTGGTATATTTAGTCTCCGTGCTGTTACTGAGAATTTCCTAATGGAAAATCCGATAACACTTTACTCAACCCAGTAATTGAGGCCCTCTAGGTCACACGGCACATACCTATGCCGCGATACCACGAGGCAATAACTATAGAAATATGGAATTTTGAGCGAAGTTATTGAAAGTGCAACATTGAGTGTTATTCAGTCACGTATGAAGCGACCCTGAACCGCCTCCGCTACACGGTACAGTTATAATGACCGATACCTACTACTTAAGCACTTCTTTGTCATGTCTTTATTTTTTTAACGTCTACTCATCTATACTAAGGCTATAAGGAAAGGAAGAAACTAAAAAAGTAGTGGACGATTTGGATATCTTTATTTTGGACATAGATAGGACCTTGCGAAAGTGCATACCGCATAGGCTCCATTTTTGTAATACTCGTACTGGGCTAGTCTTAGATATGGCAGGTGACAATTAAAATCTTTTCGTCTTTGATATAATTAATATAATTGTAAAACTTTTACTTTCAAATATAATAGATAAAAATGAATGACCATTATTTGAGTAATCAACAGTTTTGGCATGTCCCAGTATTGCGCGAAAGTTAAGTAATAAAATAAAATTGATAATACAGAGAAAATTGCAACAAAATGAGCAACGATCATTAAACTTATTTATATCTACAATTTTTTTAAATAAATTCAATCGCCGCAATTTTCGAATGACAATTCCACTCCATTTTTATGTATACCTTTTCATAGTGATTGCATTATATAATTAGTTGTTTTTGTGACCACGTTGAAACCGCAGTGGCCACGCTAATAGTTCGCGATGTAACCTTGACTAACACTTAGTAGAATAAATAAACAAAATGCCTAATTTCCGAAATGTCATTGAGAACATTGGCGAATGGCAAATATCACACGCCCGCTCTAAACAGTGTTAAAAAATATGTAACATTTGGCGTGACTGAAGGTGCCTCATCATTATTCTTGCTAACTCATCCGTTTGTCTCTTTCTAACATATTCTTATGTTTTAGGAGTAATAAGGATGGAATGAAGGGTATTAATGATATTTTAAATCGAACACAACACTTCTTTGAGCTTTGACCATGAGGCATCAGTGCCAGAAACTTCTTCAGCTTGCACTCATTTTTATATTCTGCTTTTTACTTCTGTTCATTTTGACAAAGATTTTGCGTTCTTTTCTGATACTCCAGTAAAAATTATCATCTTTAGGTGATTCGCTACTTTAACTGGTAAATGCATTAAAAAAACGTTGTCTCACAAACACCCAGACCCGAAACAAATATTTGTATATCACACAAATATTTGTCTCGGTGCTGGGATCGGACCCGCAGCTTTTCAATTCACAAGCTGATGCTGATGTTTAGTCAACTGCGCCACGGGGTTGTCAGTTAAGAACCTAATATACGTATGGTTTGACAATACATTGCTAAACGCGACCATCGGTAAATGTGAATACTTCAGCGTCCAAGTTGTAATGTTTAATTAATCGTAACAGGAAGTTTGCGGTCATGCTCAGCGGGTGTAGAATTACTGACAACAAATTGATAGGTGATGTGAAATAATTTGCAAGTAAGGACCTAGGTCTTGTAGATTATGAATATAAAATACGCATTAAAGTTATACAATCCTACCTACTTTTCTGTCATTCCTACTAAATCCTCTGGGTGGTCATGTCACGTAATAGGGTGGAGCATTATACCTAGGATTCGAACGCGAGATCTCAACATCGCACATAGCACACGTGTGCCAACGAGACAGTAGTTTAAACTGTGTTTTTAGTAGATAATATTTTTTTTTGGTAATTAGAGCAAAGCAGAGATGGTTTAATGGTACTTTAGGGGTTCGAATAGAGTTACAACTGGCAAGAAAAGATTATTATTAAATTATCAATTTACATTATGATTAAGGCGACTTATATGAATTTCCATACGGCAACACATATGTACATCTTCACATCTATCGAGATATTACCTTGCGGAAGGAAAGCGCAATGCCGCTCCGGCGGAACGGTGAGGCCTTCTGGCGAGCAAGGCCTGTTTGACGATCACGAAAAAGAAGAATAAATTGGGGTGTTAAAGAAGTCACTCATGCCTGGCGGATTGCCGTTTGCCTTTTAAATTTAATGGCAACTCCCATTGTAATAGTTTTTAAATTGTGATTTAGTTCACTTAGTTTCACTCTTGATATACTCACAATGTCCTGGTAAATAATGGTAACGTCTAATGATGATGAATATTATAACGTTTTCAGACCCCAGAATCGAAATTTTTATGTTATTAGGACTTATTGAATGCAACTTGTACAAAACATTCCTATTTTCGTATAATGTAGATAATATTTATTCATATTTGATCTCATTATCATTCACACCCAAATTCTCAAGAATTCATCTTTTAAGGTACACTTAATAGCAAAAGCGTTAAGCTCAGTGAATATATCACGACAAAGTTTACAAAACTTTAAAGTGCTTCTGTATTTTGGGTGTTAAGCTAACCATTATAGTTGTTGTCATAAAAAAATATGATGACACCTTTCGATGTTTATCTGTAATCGAGGGGCGAAGAAAAACATCATGACGAAATCTGTGTACCAGTAAAACCATGAAGGCTCCCAATTTTTACTAAATATACACTTGAATATAGGATACTAGTGAGACCCCGCTTCGCTAGCGACCAATTTTCAAAAATAAGTAGCCTTGAGGTTTGGGTGGCGGTCGAGAATCTCAGCAGTCGCAGGTTATAACCCCAGGCACACACCTCTGACTTTTCGAAGTTATGTGTGTATTTATAATGAATTATCATGTACTTTAACGGCGAAGAAAAACATCGTGAGGAAATCTGCACACCTAAAAGTTCTCAGAAACTTGGGTGTGTAGTCCACCAACCTGCACTAGGCCAGCGTGGTGAACTAAAGCCTGAACCCTCTCATTTGTAGAGGAGGCCCGTGCCCAGCAATGGGACGTATTTAATATGTATATTGGCTAATGATGATGACGATGAAATAGCCAATATTTTTGCTCACAATCTAATCTATGTATCTACAAAAATCATCCAAATCAAGGAGCTTAGGCGTGAAAGCTTAATAGACAGACTGACAAAGTGAATATCGTAAACATGGTGTATTCAGACCGTGATCGGAAACTAAGGCAGGTAATAGCTGCGGTGATCGCAAACACCGTGATATTAAAAAAATCCCGACAAAAAATAAAAATAAATACGTTTTCCATATCCATTAAATATTTATGATTGTTAGGAAGTTCAAATTTTTTATTTTATGTCGGGATTTTTTTTAACGCCAATGGGTTTGTAATCACTGTAGCTATTACCTGCCTTAGTTTTCCATCACGGTCCGAATACACCTGTACAGGTATACATAATATGAGTAAGGATTTTGTTTACATTGCAATGAGAACAGTGAAGTAACTAAGTCATAAACACGGTCTGCGGCGCAACTAGTCACGATCCGAGCGACCTTCTGAGGCAAGCCGGTTGAATTCCGCATCCACATATATACAACTCCATTTGGGGTATGGGTTGTCGGAGTTATTCTATGTTATAAAGTACTAAGTGACTATTAAGTAAGAAGTACTAAGTAATTTGTGTTTGTTTAGTGCTTGTATCGACGTAGGGTAGGTAGAAGTGCATTTTAGTGTCATTCCAGCAGGTGATATTTTTTTTAAACTTTATATGAGAAGTGCATAGAAATTGAGGTAACGATTGAAAAAATTGCAGGCTGCAAGCGCCTCAAGCTCGCCTTCTAGGACCTCTTTGGAGGCCCCAAAAAGGCTATGTCGGGGATGGTTTTATCACGATGTTTTCCTTCGCCGTTAAAGCAAGTGATAATTCATTGTGAATACACACATAACTTCGAGAAGTCAGAGGTGTGTGCCTGAGGTTTGAACCTGCGACTGCCGAAATTCTCGACCGCGCGCCTAAACTTCGAGGCCATCACTGCTTGATTACGATTGAATATCATTCATAAAAAGTAAATTAAGAATGATAAATTTAGAATAAGTTTGCAAACATAATTCCGCGCATGGAGAAACTGTTGCATTCCGCTTTCGATCTGACTATAAATTATCTACCGTTAATTTAGTTACACAATTTCATCGCGATTTCATTAAAACCACATTTTGTAACAACTTACATTTATTCGGTTCAAAGCCGATTTAGATTTTTGTTGTTGGTATAATTTCGTGCTGCAATCACTTTATTTCACAGTGTGATATATGAATATGTTCTTCATCATCATCATCATCAGCCCATATACGTCCCACTGCTGGGCACGGGCCTCCTCTACAACTGAGAGGGTTTAGGCTTTAGTCTGCCACACTGGGCTAGTGCGGGTTGGCAGACTACACACCTAGGAAGAATATGTTCTTACGTATTTTTAAATTATAATTTACTTTCTAGTCAGATTTCTTTTTAAAGGTACAATTACGTAGGTATATAACTATATACATGTACTGGAATTTAATCTGAGCTTAGGGGAAAAAGTGTCAAGGTTATGTGAAAGAATATGTAAATGTAATAAGGGATGGTAAAAAAAGGTAAAGTATATTAAAAAATAGTTCCAGTTGATAAAACTAGTTTAGACTACTATTATGCTGTTTCGTTTGTGTTGACATTTACCGTATGGACAAGATTACTTTTTTTAATCACCTTTTAACATTTTTTCTTTATTTTTGTTATTAATCCGTGAGAAAAAATACGTATTTTTTTTATAAGTATCTATTAATGCAGATCTTCAAACTTTTGCAACCGACTGTACCTCATAGGTTAAGGTTGATTGCGATTATTCAAATCATTTGATCATTTTATGTGGAATTTGAAATTAATTTTATCTATTAAAGGTCGTCTTCGGCGACGCCTTAATTTCGGAAATTCCGGAAGACGTCAGAAGATCATCTGTTTCAAGCACATACGCACACTAATATCACTAAAGGGGTAGACAGTTGTGATTTCTGCACTCATGTTTCGCCAGCGGTACTTATTTAAGTCATATATTATAGGACCGAACCAATTGACATATACCACCCATTATTCCGGAATATGGATTATGGATGAGGAGTGCCGAAGATTGAGCCCAGTGGCGTGCCATAAGAGAGGCTTATGTCCAGCAGTAGACGCGAGAAAGGCTGGTGATGATGATGATGATTATTATTATTATTCCGTCACCTTTCCACTACGTACTGCTACTGAGAATTTCCTAATGGAAAAAACAAACTTCCCCACCAACCTGAAAATCGAACCCAGAACTTCTTGATCTCATGCCACATATTAATATCGCAGAACCAACGATAATAACAAAGGCTTGGTACAATATTACCGCACATAGCTGCAAGGTGACTAACAATTTCAGTGTAATGTAACAAATTGCAGGGCAAGGACAAGTAACGCGACACGTTGCCAAACAAATCGTGTAATTGTACTCTTGTAAAATGATATTAAATTATACATAGGTCCCCAAACTTTTTAACGGTGCTGCCCTTTTTAAATAAAAAAAAATCCCCCCTTAAATACCACAACGTCCACAAAAGGGGCTTTATTTTTCTCTTCGACGAACACAGACTTAATGTTATTTGTCTATCATAATTGATGCCAATCACGTTATAGAAATTATGTTCTGCATTTTATGAATGGGTCGAGTATAATATTTTACCCTACAATTTAAAAAGCAAACGATTTAAGCAACACAGCTCACATATAAGTAGGCCTCACTATATCAACATTCCAATGCCCCCCGAAAGCGATAGTAGCTTAATATAAAGTAGTTTATTTTAAATTTGACGATTCAAAAGTATTTGAATAAATATTACTTTAACATTGACTTTGAATACCACAGCGCCCATAAAGGGGGCATTGCTTAACCTCTTTGAGAAACCCTGACTTAATGTTATTACTTTATAGTAATTAATACTAAACACGTAATAGACATTATACTTTGCGTTTTATGAATGAGCCTTGGTTTTACGTTGTAATTGCGTAATGCTATTTTTAAGATAAAGATACAGTCTTAAATGTGAACAAGAGATTGTTAATTGACAGCCTTCGAGTCGCAGTTGTATAGAAGGCTCTAGAACGAGAGGCGATGGAATCTATTTCCAACCATATACTTTTATTTACACAAACATGCAATGACTTCTTTAACCCTTAAAGCAAGTGCAATTTATTTGCCTTTTTTCGTAAGGTAATTCTCAGTTTTTGTAAGGAGTCTGGAGATTTATGGCTCGCCAACCAATTAGTGGAACTTAAAGTACAACTAAAAAAGTCGTGATAGCCTCGAGTTTCGACGGTCGCGGGTTCAATCCTCAGGCATACACCTCTGACTTCGAAGTTATGTGTGTATTCACAAAGAATATATATACACCCAACAGTCACATACATAGTTCTGACCCCACACTAGGATACAAGTCCTGTGTCGTGGATATCAGAAACTACGAGAGACTTTTCGGTCTCACAAACACCCAGACCCGAAACAAATATTTGTGAATCACACAAACATTTGTCTCGGTGCGGGGATCGAACCCGCGGCCTCTCGTTTCGCAAGCTGGTGTCTAGCCATCTGCGCCACGGGGCTGTCGTGTCTGTCATATTCATGTACTTTAATGGTTAAGGAAAACATCGTGATGAAACCTGCACACCTAAAAGTTCTTAGGAATTTCTTAGGTGAGTAGTCCACCAACCCGCACTAAGATAGCGTGGTGGACTAAGGCCTAAATCCTCTCAGTTGTAGAGAAGGCCCGTGGCCAGCAGTGGGACGTATATGGGCTGCTGATGATGATGAAATGGGACTGTCAACGAATAAGTCCAGTCACTTTATACTGTCAACATAAAAAGAAAACAAAGACCGATAGTTTTTGCACCAATGTATATGCATACAGTGATAGAAACGATACAAACGTGGTCGTCCTTCCCACGCTTTCAGCCAGCGGTTACCAAGAATGTAGAGGTACTTCGTGATGAACTTGCGTACTTAGCAGGCATGAGCTGTTTAGACTTGGAGATCTCGTCGTCTTCATATGTATATTGTATATTAGTCACGTTTAAGTAAATGAAATCAAATTATTTTGATCTATGTGTTTTTAGATCATTTTGATTAAATTGTGTTTACAAAATAGCTAATCTTCAGTGAACTAAGACTTAAAGTGTCGCAATTAAAGAAGAGACTCCAATTCAACAGTAAATCTTGTCTTATCAAGGGCTGATAAAAAAGTTCAGGTTGGCGAAGTATACGCTTTAAAGGACCCAAAATAAAAGGAGAAGTGGAAGTATAAGATTATAAGTTATAGATATACCACTGGATAACAAAAAAAAATCCTGAATGTTTAGTGACTATAAATTTACCTTAATGTTATTTGCACTTTTTAAAATTTCTTCTTATACCCAACTATCAATGAATCTTAGCTACGCCCGGTAGAGATTTCATACAAATAGTTGTCATATGTGAAGAATATTCCTCATTAATATTCTCTTTATCGCCATATCAAAGATGATCCAACTTGGACCAATTATTTTTGCATAAAATCGTGATGGCCTCGAAGTTTGGGCACGCTGTCGAGAAATTCGACGGTCGCGGGTTCA
The DNA here is from genome assembly GCA_907164795.1 of Hemaris fuciformis. Taxonomy (NCBI): domain Eukaryota; kingdom Metazoa; phylum Arthropoda; class Insecta; order Lepidoptera; family Sphingidae; genus Hemaris; species Hemaris fuciformis. Next base: position 4,786,843 of record OU015452.1, read on the forward strand.
ACCCCAGGCACACACCTGACTTTTCGAAGTTATGTGTGAATTCACAATGCATTATCACCGTTAAGGTGAAGGAAAACATCGTGAGGAAACCTGCACACCTAAAAGTTTTTAGGAACTTCTTTGGTGTGTAGTCCGCCAACCCGCACTAGGCCAGTGTGGTGGACTAAGGCCTAAATCCTCTCAGTTGTAGAGGAGGCCCGGGCCCAGCAGTGGGACGTATATGGGCTGATAATGATGACAAGTATAGATTGTTAGTCCAGAAGGTAGACGCTAGATTACGCGTATTAAAACTGTAATGCCATACATCTCAAGCACTATTATTGTCCATACAATGATTGATTGGTGTTTAAAACATCCGCATTCTTGTTCTAACCTTGATGTTATTTAGAATTTGCGGCTTAGATTTAACAATTACTTGCGAATGGTTGTGCGATTTACAATGCAATAAATTACGTATACTTTACCAAAGAATTTACAATACAAACCATATACGGTATTTCCATCATTAAAAGCCTTATCTTCACTATTAACTTCGCTGGTCCCTGGCTCGAGTCCACCGGGAGGTACGCTTTCGAATCTTGATTAGGGAAACTGTTATTGGATTTTACTTTTAAACAATTCTTAGTAGAAGCGCATTCTAGCAATGAGCCAGAGAAAATGCTGTAGAAAATAAAGCTAGTTTCGATTGTTGATTCGGCCAAATTGTTAGTTTTTGTTAAGGAATTCTTAGTAAAATCGTATTCTAAAAATATACCAGATTTAAGAACCCATAGAAGATAAAGCTTATTAAGGTTATTATAAAATTGGCCGTATACCTGACGTTACAGACAAACCAAATATCGCATGAGTAATGGATGTGCCAATTTTTTGCCGCGATATTGATAGATCCGTTATGGAGTACTGCAATGTTGCGTACCGTTCGCTGGACTGTGTTTATGACTCCACCTGCTTAGTGTTGAATAAAATGAATGTGATGTGATTGTTGGTGTTGTTTTAGTTTCATAACTGTTGTTTCAATTTAGTTGAAAAACAAAGAGATACAACTAACAGTTAAATAAAGCTAGGTAAAAACTAAAAATCTTTATGGGTGAGATTTTTTAGTGATCATCATCATCATCATCAGCCCATATACGTCCCACTGCTGGGCACGGGCCTCCTCTACAACTGAGAGGGTTTAGGCCTTAGTCCACCACGCTGGCCTAGTGCGGGTTGGCGGACTACACACCTAAGAAATTCCTACGATATTTAGGTGTACAGGTTTCATCACGATGTTTTCCTTCACCGTTAAAGCAAGTGATAATTCTTTGTGAATACACACATAACTTCGAAAAGTCAGAGGTGTGTGCCTGGGGTTTGAACCTGCGACCGTCGAAATTGTCGACCGCGCGCCTAAACCTCGAGGCCATCACTGCTCATATTTTTTATTGATACTATTTAATATATTTTGTCTGCCGCTTCGCTGTGGAGGGAAGTGGACAACTCTTTGTTTTCCAACTTCTCCTGTACATATTATTTCTGATTAATGACGTTGCGGGATCGTGACAAATAGGTTCCCTTAGATTCGCTGAGTTTCAGTGCTCAGCATCAATACTGTGCGAGCCGCTGTTGATCCTGGAGCACAGGAGTTACAGTGGCGGGTGTGTGGTGGGATAGGGACTATTCTTTCACCACAATGTACCTCCGTGGTTGGTGGGATAATCTATACAAATATATGAAGCTGAAGAATTTATTTAAACGTGCTAATCTCAGGAACAACTGGTTCGAATTGAAATATTTTTTTTGTGTTGGATTGTCAATTCATAGAGAAAGGCTACGGGCTATAATATATCACTTCGATGAATAAGAGCGAAGTCACAATGAAAAATATGGCAAAAGCGAGGATTTTTTTTATTATTTTGAAGCCTATGTTCCGCGTATACGCTATTGCGGGCAACATCAGAATAAAAAGTAGAAGCCACAGCTACGAACCTGGCATTAAAAACGGAGATTATAGTGTAGCATTTCATACATCGTCAAAACCACTCGAATTTGTTTACAACAAATACAAAACGCGCGTGTATCACCGATATTGATTTCAAAATAAATGAATTGGATGTTTCGTAATAATTGCCAGCACATTTCGAAAAAGGGAATAAAATAACCGTACAGAATCAGCTATGCGTGTCCACGTTGCAAAACATTAAACGCATGACTATCGTACGGCAGCAACGCAATATATTTGCTAACGTGCTTATAATTGTTACAATTTGCTGAAAATTTACAATTTTAATTACGCCGATCCCTAAAGAGGAAGAGGCCGTCCCTTTTTTCCCTGTTTTCGCTGGCTATTTTGAGTCCTATGTATACTATCAACTAATTCAGCCGGCTGACCAAGTACGGGTTAGCGGTCCACACACGTAAGTTCGAAAAGTCAAAGATGTGTTCGTCGGGTTTAAAGCGACTTGCATTTATTTGTTTTATTACTATAAAAACAATCATCAGAGATAATAACAATTGATATTGATAATGAAGTCTTAAAATACGGCCGGCGAAATGTGTTATGCTTTCTTTATCGTGTAAATCAAAACACTAATCTCAAATCATTAGATTACTCGATACACGTGTTAACAACACACCCGACGTCCATTATTAATAGTTAATAGTGAGCTAAGCTGTCGGATTTAATAATGATATTTTCGTATTAATCTGTGTTCGCTCGAGCGTTGAACGAACGCATTCTTCATTAATGCTTAATTGTTTTCGTGTTCGCGCTAATTATACGACGCAGAATTGATTAATCACTATTTAGGAGCAAGTATTTTAACAGATACTAGCTTTTATTTTAGACAATTTCACACATTGTTTTTTTTTTTTATACTGGCACGGCAAAATGACCCCATTGCACCTGATGGTAAGCGTAATGGAGTCCAGAAAAAGTGCCGACCAGCGAGAGATGATGATCTCCCGTTGGTCGACACAATCATGCCGGCCAAATACCTCTTCACCTTTCTTGTGAAGAAGTTTGGGGGACTAACGCCATGGTGATCAAATAGTTCTAGCTAATCATTAAAATACAAATTTTTCGTGGGTGTCACAAATTACGAGAGGCTTTTCGGTCGCAAACAGCCGCTCATGAAACAAATGTTTGTGTAACACAAAAACATTTGTCTCGGTGCGGGAATAAATTAATATGCATAGAACGCACTAAAATGTATGTCTTATTACTTTATTAAATTAGTTCAATACGAGTATAGTAATGTTATTAGCTGTAATATTGGTTGGTGATACGGGATAATATAGGTAGCATAATTAATTATATCATTATTATTATATATTATATCATTTTATTAATATTATATGTAGTATTACATTTATTGCGAATTCACTACTGTTAGTTAACGTGATTGTTTTCAAAACACGAACAGATAATTGACTAATCATAATATCAAAAGTAATAATTCATAGCGAATAAAATAAATTATCGGATATATAAGGCATTCATGGTGTTAGTTATGTAAAGCGAACCTGCCTTGGGACTGCCCACGAGGCGCCCACGGCCGCGATGGGGCGAGCATCAACTACTAACCTAACGGTGCTCAGTTGGAAAATGGACGCGGTATTAGATTATTTTACAATCATAGTAGATCTTTAGACGTCTTCTTGGTCTGTAGTACAACTTAGCATAAAGAAGAATCTCAGCAGGGCATCGAGTAATGAGTCTTTCACCTCTTGATGCCTCTTATTGGCCGGCACCGTTTTTACTATCATTACTGTGTTGTCATTTTGTTGTGCCCATATAAAAAACCACCCAAACAAATGGGAGGGTCATTTGCTGAAAGTGGTAGTAGACGGGCCACAAGGAGAGGTAACTCTGGTCTCTGGTAATTAAACAGAGCGCAAGTCGGCCAAACAATAGAATAAATGGTATATTGTGGGTTAATGTAAAAAGTATTAGATTATGATCAATGGCTTGCTTTGATGTTTTAATTGCGTGCAATTTAAGAAGCCTAAGACCAGAAGCAAAAAGCTACAAGCTGATGACAACATTTAGGAGTCATTACTACATTATATTGTTGACAAAATCCGAAATTGTCATTGATTTAAGAGAAAATTTGAGTTTCAGTTTGAGCTGAGTGTAGATAGATCGTCAGTCAGTAAATTATTTCATATATTTTGATGTAGTAAAGACTGCCTAGTGATCGCGTGGCCTCGTGGTGTCGCGGTTCAAGTATGTGCCGTGTGATCTAGAGGTCCCAGGTTCGATTCCCGGATCAGGCGATGTGTTATTAGGATTTTCATTGGGAAATTCTCAGTAGCAGCACGGAGTTTAAAATGTCCCCTAAAACAGCAATAGGCTCGCCACCTAATACGTGGGATTGATTCATAATTGGCGAAATGTGGGTGCAGAATTGCACCTCTGCTTACCGCTTCGAAGAATACAGACGTGAGGTTATGTATGTATGTAATCAAAATATCACCAAAACTTGACAATAATATTGCCACATCCAAGTTTGTGTGCATGTGTGTGTAATGGGTAGGACATAAATTCAGTTCAATGGCGTTGTCGAACGGCCTACTGCATATTTCCTATTACGCTAACTGCTTTGCGGTCTTCTTGTGGCTGTTCTATGGAGCCATTTGCTCATGTTTTATGGACTGGACTAATGAGATCATTAGATTTTTCAAATTTATTGAATCTTAACCGCCATCTCGTATTATGGTATGATATTTTGGTCTAATAGGACTGTAAACCCGCCAACCCGCACTAGGCCAACTAAGGCCTAAACCATCTCAGTTGTAGAGGAGGCCCGTGCCCAGCAGTGGGACGTACGAGTATATGGTGTGGTGTGGTGTAGGACTATAACTCTATAAGAATTACTTTTGGTCTCGCGTTTCAAGTGTGTTGTGCGGTTCAAAAGTCTCGGGTTCTCATAGTTTTGTGCAAGTTTAGTAGCATACAACCAGGAAAGTAACTTGCTTATTATCGATAGCATATTAATATCCAAACGCGCACTCAAATACAGTTGGCCTAGTTGAGAATAAAACCTAGAACTTCACGGATGATGCTCATGTATGCTACCGGTAAACTAAAGAGGTGTTATTAAGTATTGGAGTATATTTCAATATTGCAAATGTAAATGGTAAAGCCTTATGCTATTTGCATTCAAAACACATGTTTGAAATACGATAAATATGATTTTCTGAATCTATACTAATAAATGAAGCTGAATAACTGATTAAGATATAATTATTTATTTACTTTTTATACATAACATGTAAAGGTTGAATTAATGCTTGGGCATTCTCTGACAGAAGTACTGGTCTTGTGTTTATACAGGATTAAACGACCGTGTTTAACCCTTAAATGCATATTGTTGCCAAATGTCTACAATCCATAAAAAAATATTTTATATTATAACCTTTTCGGTATATTATTTACTACTTATACTAACTATAATATTATTTTAATAAAAAAAACATGCATTTATGGGTTTAAAACTAAGACAGACAATAGTTACGAGGATTACATGTTTGTAAAATTGGCGCTAAAAAAATGACGTTTTCCTAACAACCATAAGTATTAAATGTATGTGGGGATTCGGAAAATGCATTTTTTTAATTTTTTGTCAAAGGAGACAGATTGTAGTAAATAAAGTACAAAATTTTTTTTATCGGGATTTTTCTTAACGACATTGTGTTTATAATCACCGTAAGTATTCAGCCTGAATTTTAGATCACGGTATTTTTACAAGCTGTATATAAATATATATTATTTTTCAACATTTACCCAATACTACCTTACTGGCGAATCTATACAAATAAATAAAATTGGAGTGTCTGTTTGTAATATTGAAATAACCGCTTTTTAATAAATGCATATGGATATATGGAGCATATACCAAAATAACGTTTTTTATAATTTTTGTCTGCTCCGGCTAATCTCCGAAACGGGTGGACCGATTTTGACGGGATTTTTATTGCCAGGTAGCTGTAATAAGGAGTAACTTAGGCAAAAAAAAAACATTAATGATTCAACTGTTAGGCGGAACGAAGTTCGCCAGGACAGCTAGTAATTAATATACATATTTACACTGCGTTATACAGAAGGGCAACAAGAGAGAACAATAAGTAGATATATTTTTTATAGCACTTAACTTTGTTTAAAATTTAACAGTTGTTTCGAATTTTCATTTTCGAAGTTTCGGCTGTGCGGTCATCTCTAAGTCAGACAAAATATTTTTTATATAATGTATAAAATACATATTACCTATATGCTGTAGGTACATAAAAATAAAAAAATTAAAACAAAAATAATATTTTTTTTATTAACTAAACATATTGAACCAAGAAAGTGTAATGGCATGGAATGTTAAGAGAACAGGTAGACCATCGTGAAAGCTAACTGGGAGCTTAAATACCGGTTAGGGTAACCGTCTACTAAGGCCTCAGTTTATTGGTTTTAACATAAACTCTATAGTTTTATGCATGTAGCAGACACATTTATAGAAATCATAAAAAAAGGAATATGTAAAATATAGTATGCTTTGGTAGACTTCAAGTAAATATTTTAAGCATAAAACTCTTCGCTTTATTTGTTATACAGATTCATCGTTAAAGTATGTTACAATAAATAAATAAATACACCCAACAGTCACTTGCATAGTTCTGATCCCACACTAAGATAGTAAGATACATAGATTACTTTTTATCCCTTAAAAATTTAGTGTTCCCGTGGGAATATGTTATAAATGCAAGAATAACTTTATATGTCTATTACGCTTTTACGCCTAAACCGTTTGACTGATTTGAATGATTTTTGGTATGGACAATTGGACATAAATGAGCACTGTGGAGTAAAATAGAGCACAACTTTCTGAACCCAACCCTGTAGTCTACGCGGACGGAGTTGCAGGTAAAAGCTAGCTTACAATAAAAAGTAATAGAATTACTTGAAAGAGAAAAACCGAGCGATTCTCAATGGAAACATATAATTGCATAAAGATGCCATTATAAACCCGGGATGCGGTTACCTTACATTGTCAACTTTCAAAGAAAAAATGTTTTTCAAAGACACAAGCCTTTTTCCAATTAATTGAATAATAGCGTATCCTATTAACGGTATTAACGCGAAAGCTGGCCTATTACACGCAGTTAAGTAGATAATGGCATGTAGTAGTCACTAATAACCATAAATGTTTACAAATAACAGGTTGTGCGGAGTCATGGTATAGGAACTTAAATAAATACAGCACCCAACAGTCACTTACATTGTGACAAGTGGTAGTACTTCCATAGAAGCCCAAAAGTCCATTTAACCTTACAATATTCCGAATAATAATCCTTAAGCTTTAAATATTTATTTAACAAATGAAATTTGATATATAAATGAGAAAATCATGACCCCATACTAAAAAATATATATATTAGACGTTACAAAATTAACGTGTAACGCTTTTGCGCTTCTATGGAAGTACCGCCACTGATTCTGACCCCACACTGAGGTACAAGTCTTGTGTTAAGAGTATCAGAAACTTCGACAGACATTTCGGTCTCATAAACACACAGACCCGAAGCAAATATTGAAACACAAACGTTTGTCGCGGTGCGAGGATCGAAGCCGCGATCTCTCGTTATGCAAGCTGGTGTCTAGACAACTGCACCACGAGGCTGTCAAAAACGGGGAAAATATTCCATTGAAAGTCTAAAGGTTTGCAATTTGCATACGAAGTTCCGGGCAATAGTTATCCTACACATCGAGTAGAGTTAAAACAATCACATGCTTCCGCTGCGTTCATAATTAAATTACACAGTAGTTTTTTCAACGATTCGCATGAATTGATTACGCGGTAGAATAGTTCGGTCCTTCCCGAGCGAACACGCTTTGTCACTGATTATTACTACATACCACATATTTTTTTATTCAAAAACATAAACATGACAATGGTTATTAATGAGGAATGCTAATAAGTATTCTTCCGTCGTTCCGTATAACTGATCGGTGTAGTTCCAGCAAATCAATTTATTTGTCGATAGTAAGTATACATATCGGGTCGTGGGCAGATCATAAAATTAATTTAAATTAATTTATATTTATATAAATACATACATACATAAACTCACGCCTGCATTCCCCGAAGGGGTAGGCAGAGGTGCATTTCTGCACCCACATTTCGCCAAGTATGTATCAGTCCTCGTAAGAGGCGACTAACAGGGGCCCCTGGGGTGGCTGGGTGTACTACGGGGGCGGTACACTATGACAGCAACCCCGAGATTTGCGGCAGAGGGCGTGGCCTCCGACTGTCGCGGACGTTCACAAGAGGTGAACGTCCAAAAAAGCGTAAGTGGAGGGTATCTGAAGCCCTCCCAATTTGGAGGAGTCCACAAATGGACGGTGCGCTGGGCGGACGCGGACCATTTAGGGCGCTTCTCGCCCTGAGATGCCGCAAAACCGCCCTAAATGCGCGAGATGGTCACCGAGAGGTTTTAGTCGGTATGCTGGCGTAGGATTTTGGTTAGGGACCCAACTCAGCTAAAGCGGACAATTGTTCCGCGCGCCGAGTTGGAAGGCCAGAGACCCCGACATACCCCTTTAGGCCTCCCCCGAGGTACCGAACAGGGGAGCTTAAAGAGCTTTCCTCTCGTAAAAAAAAAAAAAAAAAAAAAGTATGTATCAGTCCCATGTAATAGGGGGCGAGCCTATTGCCGTTTTTCGGGCACATTTCCAGACTCCGTGCTGTTACCGAGAATTTCCTAATGGAAAAACCCAATAACACTTTGCCCGACCCGGGAATCGAACCCAGGACCTCTAGATCGCACGGCACATACTTGTACCGCGAGACCACGAGGCAGTCAACGTCCATACCACGTTGAATACACCGGTTCTCGTCCGATTTATATAAATATATATAATTTATTAGTTAAGAAAATGCTGTCTATGATAACACGAATTTTATATAACTTTATAGAATCAGTCAGACTTATTCTATATTTATTTAACTAGCGGTAGGCCTAGCTTCGCCGGGGCGCAATATTATACAGAGTTAAAAAGATCGTGATCGAAAACTAAGACAGGTAATAGTTACGGTGATTACACATAGACACTAAAATAAATACCGAAAAAAATATTTATGGTGATTAGAAAAACGTCAATTAAAAAAAAAAATCGTAATTTGTTTTAGCGTCAATGTGTTTGTAATCACCGTAGTAACTATTACCTGTCTTAGTTTTCGATCAACGTCTTTTAACACGCATAAAAAAGAGGGTATTTTCTTTTCCAAAACCCGTTATAACCCGTTTTAGTATACCCGTTATAAACAATCAAACCTTTCCCTTTTTATAATATAAATATAGATTAAAAAATAACAATTGCATTGTTGCTCATTTTTTATTTCTTTATACTTAATATTAAAAGCTATTTGACTTTAAGTCCCTACGTGAAACGGAATCATAAATGTGTGTGCATAATGCCGTATTTACAAGAACTATTTATAGAATCGGTGCTGTATTTTGACAGCCCCGTGGCGCAGTTGGCTAGACACCAGCTTGCGAAACGAGAGGCCGCGGGTTCGATCCCCGCACCGAGACAAATGTTTGTGTGATCCACAAATATTTGTTTCGGGTCTGGGTGTATGTGAGACCGAAAAGTCTCTCGTAGTTTCTGATACCCTAGACACAAGACTTGTATCTTAGTGTGGGATCAGAACTATGTATGGGACTGTTGGGTGTATTTATTATTATTATTATTAAACGTAATGTTTTTGAGTTGCGGTGACATTAAAAAAAGGAAAGGTCTAGAAGATTCTATCACCCAAGCGTCTGATAGAAACCGCAATGTTTTTTAAGGTCATCGGTAACAAACGGAATATAACTCTGTAGATTAGATGTAACGGTGTTGTTTATTTACACATCTTCGGCTTTGTGGTGAGACCAAGTCGGTTCTGTGATTTTTTTTTATTGGAAATTATGTTCAAATTGAAGGTAGTCTAAGAATCGATCGTCCAACAATTTACAATGGATTGCCTGTTTAATTGTAATGAACAACTTCAGGTGTGTTTTTAAAGAAGTTTAGTTTTCTTACGCCTCTTCTTCTCCACAGCGATAAAAGAACACATAAATGGTACATTGGCGTACTTTATGATTTCTCACGATGTTTTTCGTCACCGTTAAATACCTACTCCAAATACTCGCATGGTTTTACTTACTGCCATTCTAAATAGTAACTCGTTTTAAACGTACATTTGGGTAAAATAAAGTGTCACCACATATTTTAAGTAATTATTAAACACTTTAATTTTATGATCTTACTAACCTACATCTGAAGATAGCGGTACGCCAAAGAATTTTTTAATGCGTTCAATTTGTACGAAATTTATTATCACTTTACTGTTGCATATATTTTCGTGATTCTAAAAATGACACATACATACATACATAACCTCACGCCCGTATTTCCCCAATGGGTAGGCCAAGGTGCATTACTGGATCCACATTTCGCCAAGTGTAAGTCCCACGTAATATGGGGCGAGCCTATTGCCGTTTTTCGGGCACATTTCCAGACTCCATTATTTTTCAGGATACTGAAATAGGTAGATTTTTAGGACTTCTCAAGGTAAGTAACAAGATTTGTACTGATCGTACAAATAAATAAAAAAAAATACTGTCGAATTAAGGGTTACTCTTTTTGTACTATTTGCATACAGGCTGTATCCAGCATAATAAAGTAAATGTGGAAACATTTCGTAATCAATTTTATTACTTGTTATGGTGTTAAATTTCGCTGGGCTGTGTCGTATCATATTTTTTTTTTTTTTTTTTACGAGAGGAAAGCTCTTTAAGCTCCCCTGTTCGGTACCTCGGGGGAGGCCTAAAGGGGTATGTCGGGGTCTCTGGCCTTCCAACTCGGCGCGCGGAACAATTGTCCGCTTTAGCTGAGTTGGGTCCCTAACCAAAATCCTACGCCAGCATACCGACTAAAACCTCTCGGTGACCATCTCGCGCATTTAGGGCGGTTTTGCGGCATCTCAGGGCGAGAAGCGCCCTAAATGGTCCGCGTCCGCCCAGGTCGTATCATATTACCTTTCGCGTCAGATGAGTCAAGTAGGTAACTTTCTTAGTTATTGTATAGGACATGGTAAACAACTGCTATAATTGTAAATATGCTTTTTTAATCATTGATTTTAACTCTTAACCTAATGGTTAAGGGTAACTTAGAGTTTGTTAGTAAATCGTTCTAATGTACGAGGCATGAATATTGTAATGAGTACCTAATAACTAGAATCATTGATATTAAAGATAAATGATAGTAATATTTATCATTTATTATCATAATATGACTGCCTCGTGGTCTCGCGGTACAAGTATGTGCCGAGCGATCTAGAGGTCCTGGGTTCGATTCCCGGGTCGGGCAAAGTGTTATTGGGTTTTCCATTAGGAAATTCTCGGTAACAGCACGGAGTCTGGAAATGTGCCCGAAAAACGGCAATAGGCTCGCCCCCTATTACGTGGGACTGATACATACTTGGCGAAATGTGGGTGCAGAAATGCGCCTCTGCCTACCCCTTCGGGGAATACAGGCGTGAGTTTATGTATGTATGTGATAATAATATCAAAAACCCAGACGTCAAATTGCAGTGATCTTACTTTCTTAATTAAAGATTGTCTTTGTAAAACGCATCATAAATTTTACTTACAAGATTCCTTGTACCTAATCACTTAAATTATGTATCTAGGTTAAGTTCACCAAATATTTTAATATTTTTAAATCTATTTTGTCACTTTTTAACAGCCGAAATTTACTTCATTTAACTTGCAATGAGGCTTAATTAATATAACATAAATAATGAGCGTTAATTAGAATAAATTAGAAAATAGGTTAATGTTAATGTACCATAGTTTAAATATAGTTTAATAAATATGAAAAACGCATAAGAGAAATCAAAACTAGACGCAGTAAAAATTATTAGCGCTTGTCGTGGGCGAGCTCGGCATTAAACGTGTGCCAATGTATGCAAATGATTCTTTTTATTCCGCACCGGCTTAAAATGAAAGTTCTTACTGAATATAGTGGACGAAAAGTCAAGGTCCCTTGTGTTCCGCGAGTGAACAAAGGTATAAATAATATTTCATACGAATATTATTTATTCTTAGGTGTGTAGTACGCCAACCCGCACAAAGCACTCACTCCCATCACTTGCAGAGGAGGCCCATGCCCAGCAGTGGGTTGTATATGGGCTGATGACGAATTACACTAGTATTAAAATACCAGAAGCACCGTTAAGTGTTAACCGACTTGTCTGAGAATACCTATGTAGGTAAAAAAAGTAATGAGTATGCAAGTTGAAGGATGGACAAGCAGAGTAAGGCCAAAGAAAAGATGGATGGAGTGCGTAAGAGACGATATGAAAGAAAAAGGAATGAATGAAGACATGACGCCTGATAGGGATGTTTGGAAGGATAAAATATACTGCGCCGTTCCTATAAAAAAATTGGGAACAGGACAAGGGATTGATGATGATGTATGTATGATATGATATCGAGGCAAGAGATGTATCAGGATCGTAGCTGGTGGGGCTCAATAGCTTTTGCCTACCACTTTGGGAGAAAGGCGAGTCCGTATACATTTACCTTTATTATAAAGGCGAAAGTTTTTATGGATACGACTATTTCTAGAAAAATGACTGAATTTTTTTATTGGAATTTTGCACGAAGGCAGCTGTCGCCTTTGATTAACACATAAGCTACATATTCCACATCTGAGAAGGCTCAGGCCTAAGAACTACACACCTAAGAATTTCTTAAAAACTTTTAGATGTACAGATTTTCTTACGATGTTATCCTTCACTGTTAAAGTACGTGACAATTATTTGTAAATACATAACTTTAAGAAGTTAAGAGGTGTGTGCCTGGGGTTTGAACCCGCGGCCGCCGAGATGTTGACTTAACCGCGCGCCTAAATCTCGAGGATGACGACTGTTTTCATAGGCAACTATGTATTATTTTTATCCTGAAAAAATGTACTAATGCCGTGTGAAGAGCCAGGAATTCAAAAATGCGCCTGCGTGAAACTGCCTCACTAACTAACTAAACGAAAGTTATGTATACATTACTATTTTAAATCGCCTTTTTAATTCACTCTTTCATTTTGTGAACATATTATACATGAGGCGAAAAAAATATTTT